>BSBK01002852.1:0-2602500 GCA_027943335.1 Chamaecyparis obtusa
AATTCAATTGATAGTAGACACATGATGCTCAAATACTAAGTGAACATCAAAGGAAATGTTAAGTAAGAATGGGAGTAGCCCTTTTGTACATATATGATATAATGGATTGTCAGGTTTAAGTTTTGATTAATCAGGCTTATTTATGCATTAACTCTTTCAGTGCAGCAGACACCTCAGAGTCAAAATAAAAGAAGGTAATAGTAATTTTTGTTGTCTTTACATAATCATTTCTTTATAGTAACCCTTATCAGTAGGTATGGTAGAATTTTGCTGTGTTTTTCAGGAGGACGTAATCAAGAAGCTACCTATAGCACCAGATCATATATATCTAGTATGGATGTTTTCAAATCCACATACTAAATGATGTAACAATAAATGCAACACGTAAAAGAAGAAATGTAATAGTTGTATCTTTAAATACTCGATATTATCGAGCAATGGGTATGCCCATTGAAAGTTTGTATTTGAATAGATATAGGACTCTTCTTGTATAAGTAGTGAGAATGCCAACGAGGACTATGATACTATAAAATCTCAACTATGGTTGAGTCGTGGGTATGCCCATGTAAAATTGTATAAGTACAAGACCTCGGGTCCCAGGCTAGGCTGGAGGTTTTCTCCACCCCGCTCTTTCCTACCAGCGCTCGCAGTGAGCGAGGTCACATGTAAAAAAAAAAAAATTAATATATTAATAAAAATTATATAGGGCCTCGGCCTTTCATCGATCAAAAAAAAAAAAATTCCAAAATTAGGGCATCCATTCTTCCCAATACCATTCCACCATTAGCAAGAGTCTAATTGACATAAACTAAAAACTACTAATATCATCACCTTGACCTAATAAACTAGCTAGGACCATTCATTAACAAAATTGGGCAATTGATTACAGCATACTCTATCATTTCATCTTTAAAACAAAAATCCATTAAGAAACAACCTAAATAACTATTTTCTAACCTTGTCTTTTAAACCATACCCTATGGCATCATCGGGAATGAACATCTGACATCTGGTGTCCAACCAAGATTTCTTGGCCTCCCTTCTTTTCTTCTCCCTTTTCCTTTTCTCTTCCTCCGGCTAGAATAGAAACTCTTTGAGCAATTCCTAACCATCCTTTGCTTCCTCTATGCACCTCTCCTTGCTTGATGTAGTGCTCCAAACTAAAAAAAAATTAAAACTCTTTAGAGATCCCTCCACTAATTTACAATTTCCTTCCTCTGCCCTAAAACCCACATGAAGTTCCACCATGGAAAGCATCAAATACCAATCCACCAGTCCATTATGGTTTCACACATGATCTCATCAGCCATAATGCCTCCTCTCTCATTCCAAGATAAAGTGCCCATGCAAATACTGTAGAGGCTATATCTATGTTTGAAGAGTAGTTGCACTCTGACACCATGAATTCCTCACCAAGTAATAGGTCCATTATCTATTAGAAGCGAGGGTCATCTATTAAGAAAATTCCTTTCATCCACTTCAAACTCACTTCCCCTAGAAATGTTTATTGTTGGTTGGCTATTTTCAATCAAAAATTGGTCTTCATCTCTCTGCCCAACCAAGCACAAAGCTAAACAAACCACCTGGAGAAACTACTCACCACCCAATACAGAGTTATGCCAAATGACTTACCCTTTACACCCTATGAGACGCCAAAATTAATCTAGACATTCCCTCGCCAATTATAGATGCACTCAATTCTTAACCCACGTCATCCATGGGAAGGACAAATTTAATGCAAGCCACACCAAGTCATGATGCCAAGTACATACTTTTCATTCCCCTATTTCATAGCTCCATATAATTAAAAATTCATACTTGATATTAGCCACCAACCTTTAATGGATAAGTGGAGGAGGGAAAACCCTCAAAATTTAAATTTAAATACGATCTTCAAAGAGTGAATTAAGTTAAGAATAGAAGTTATAATCTCCCACATCTTCCTTTTACACAAACTCCCTGTACCATTTGACTATAACTCATTTTTTTATTTCTTCACCTTCATCCAAGATGTCAAGACCATTCCAATCGATATTTCTAAATTCCTCTATCATTTCTACCATTCCTTGTTCCTTCAAAGATTATCCAACTTTAGACATTACATTAGTCACTTCATATTTTGTTCTTTACTTATGTGGGTTATTTTTAAATCTTCAAAGGTACTCAACAAAGATTTAACCCTATATATATGCTTGTTCAAATACCTCACACCTGACTCCCCTTTGATAATAACATTTACAATAATTAAAGATTCCCCTTCCAAATGGAGCTAAATAAAACTTTGAGGGCTTCTACACTTTTAATTGCTATGAATGTCACTTGTACTTCAACCTCATAATTTGTCCTATCCAACAAACTTTTTTCTCCAAGCAATAAAATATTAATTGATCAGTCATGCACTATAGACCCAACTCCAAAAGGCCCCGAGTTGTCTTTTGAGGCCCCATCAAAATTAATTTTTATTGATGTTTTTTCATGAGGTGTCCAACTTAACTCTTCGGCTTTTTGAGGACAAGGATTAACCCTCTTAAGCTCATTAACATGCCACAAATGAAGAATATTAATTATAATTATATTTAATATATATTATAATTATTAATTATAAGTATATGTAATATTTATCATTATCATTAATTTGTAAGTTATAAATTGATGACAAAGTAAATTTGTACATTTTTAATGTTATATATAGTATATCTCATTGTTTATATTAATATACACATAATTAAAATGATAATGGTATATATCTAGCATAATATTCATAAATTATTATGGATTCATAATATAATTAAGAAATGATAATAATATATATTCTCAATATATTCATAAAATAAATAATGTTAAAATAAAAGAATATTATAATTAATTCAAATAGATAATATAATTAATATATTATAATATAATTATTTATATAATATATAAATTTATTATATAAATTTTAAATATTAAATTTATATTATATATAATAATTTAAAATCTATATATATTAATTTATATTATAAAATATTAAAATACTAATGTTAAATATATTATATTATATACAAATATTATAAATATAGAGATTTATAAATCCACACTATATTAGAATTATTAAACTAGTATTAAAATTATATATTTTTTCTACAGTTATTTACTATCATTTGAAGCTTTTACCATACTTTTACCACACTGATCTTTTGTCTAGGAAGACTAGAGAATGTACGCTATTAGAGCACCACATGAAGAAGAAGAAGAAGAAGAAGAAGATAATTTTAATGTCCACAAGGCTATGTTGGAATCTACAATTGAAACAATTGTTATATTGTCATTGATGTCAAACCTTAACTAGTAAGATAGTTTCTATCTAGGAGAGTACCATATCTTTTGATTGATGAAGAGGATTTGAAAAGAGGAGATAACAAGAGAACCTAAGGAAAGGTTGAGTTATGTGATACTTCAATGGGTACTTGATTAGTTGGCATATTGACAAGATAATGTGTTGTTTATCATTAACACCAAGTGAAGAAGAAAGACTGGAAACATAGGCTTAACCGAGAAAAAGTAAAGAAATCTAGTTTGATCCAAGTGATGTTAGTGTCGACCAAGTGCCAGTATACACTAAGCAAATCTAGTGTTGACCAAACATCAGTAATTGTCGAGTGATAGATAATTGTTGAGAAGAAAAATGTTAGCGATGACCGAGATACACAGTAATGATCGAGGAGATGAATGCAGTATTAACCGAGTGTCAGTAATTTACATTTTGAGAAAGAATTGAGAATCCCAGTCGACATAGTTGAATTCTTGGACTATGTAAAATGTGTTGACATTATTAATTAATGGTATAAAATATTTAATGCATGGTAAATCATTTTCTTATGATTTCAAAGAGAAGTTTGGAGATGTATATAGAAGGAAAAGAAGGAGAACATAATGATGGAAGGAAATTCTAACCTAAACCTAAGATCTACATAAGAGATTAAGTGGAAAATGATTAATCTACTCAATCAAGGAGGTATATGATAACCTAATTGTGATGTTGCAGTATAGAAAAGAGGTTGATGTTATTGATTGATAAGTCTAAGCAAAAGGATGAAGATGAAGTTGTGAAGAGCTGAACAGAGTTGTGGTGATTTCTTGAAGAGAATTTCGAGCAGATCAGAGATGGAGATGAAAATGAAGGTCAATCAGTAAATCATTATTTGAGCAAAGTGGATCTGTATTTGCAAACTGAGTTTATATTATTAGATCAGAACCTACTATTACTTTCTACCATTGTATCAATCTAAATCCTTTAATCAAGGTTGACCTAATAGTCATTTTGTATAAATCATTTAATCAAGGTGACATTCTAATGGAATGTTCTTAAGCCCTCTAATCAAGGCCACTCGTAACAGGGTGATTAAATCCTTTAACTAGGTCACACCTAACAGTGTGTATTGTAAACCTTTAACTGAGTTGGCTTCTCATAGAGCTCACTTCAGAAGAGTGAAAATCAGTAGCATGTTACAAGTGGTTTTTCCCAAATTGGGTTTCCACAATAAATCCTAGTGTTATACTTGTGTGAATGTTATTTGATGTGGATGATGTTGAAAGTTTTATATTCTGCAAGTTATTTTACTTTAGGATAGAGGACTACAAGTTCTATGTTATTGGTATATTCTATAAAGACCGATTTGAAAGTTGATTAGATCTGAGATTTTTGAAGAGCTAGAAAGTTGAATTGGTACATCTGGACCTGAGAATAACTGATTCATCCCCCTCTCAGTTGTTTTAAAATTATTCTAACAAGCTAAACATAACTTATGGAACAACCTGCAGCTGAATTCAGGAATTGATTCTTTTCCTATGCAAGTTGATAATGAGCCCCCCCCCCCCCCAAATCTTCTCAATGTACTCCTCATAGAATAGGTTATGCCAAGAGCTAGCAATTGTAAAAATTGCAAACTCTCTCTTTCTTTTTGTATGCCTCATCTCACAACAAAATTAACAAGTGCCACATAGTGGTCGTACTTACCTTTTAGTGTTGTAATAATAGTATATGTTAGCTAGTAGATAGATGAGTTAAAATATAAAATCTGATAAAAGAGTATTTATTATATAATAAATTGAAGATATAAAACATTTAAATAATAAATAAAAACTCTTTATACATATAAATATAATAAATTAATTATTATATTTAATATTTCATATATAATATATTATAATATTATATTTTATATATATTATATTATATTATATGACATATATAAAACTATATTAAAAAATTATCTATTTTGGAATAAAATCAATTAAACTTACTATTTTGATTAATAGAAAAACAAGTTTAAAAGGACCTAAAACCTTTACATCAAAGATTATATCATATCCAAATAGCCATAAGAGTCCACATAGTCACAACATAAAACAATAAGGAAACAAAACTAGAATAGGGTAAAAGTACAAACCTGTGTTGCACTAGAGGATATTTTTAATGGTTTCAGCCAAAATAGTTCTAACCAGACTGGTTTTGGCCAGAACTATGTGGCTCACACGAGGTGCCATGTGGTGTCGATGTGCCGGAAGGTTTCTGGCCGAAATCGTTTCAGCCAGAACAGTTCTGGACGAAACAGTTTCAGTTGAAACTAACAAAAACTATATAAACCCCAAAAATATCTTAAGTGGACTCATTTGAATGGAGTGGCTTGCGAGAATTGCGGAGAGCCTTTGGATATTTTCGGCAGAAAACAGGTAGGCCTTTTTATTTTTTATTTTCATGTTTTTTTATGTTTTTTAGTTGTTTTTGTCAATTTAATATAATAATTAATAATTTTAAAATAAAAATGTTAATTTAATAGGTGTCTAGAAAATAGTTATTTTAATAAGATAATTTAATAGTTGTTTTTGTATATGTAATTTTATTATTTTTTAATTAGAAATTAAATAATATGATTTTTATGTAGATTTAGCTAATTCATTAATATAATATTTTTTTCTAGTTAAGAAAATATGTTAGTTAGTTAGCTAGTTAATTAATTTAGCTCTATTACATATATTTAAAACATTAGGAAAACGTTACAATATATTAGGAAATGTTACAAAACATTAGAAAAACATTACAAATTATTAGAAATGTGAAACTAGAACATGAACCAACGTAAACCTTAACACTAAATAAACATGAACCCTATACCATAAACCTAAATTTAAAAAAGATCCCTTAAACCTAATTGAGAAATAAACCTTAATATGAAATGTACATGAACCCTAACATTAAACCAACATGAAAATTGGAACATGAACTAACATAAACCCTAACACTAGAAACCAACATAAACCAAAATACTAGAAACCAACATGAACTCTCTCTCCCTAACCAATTAAGACCTAACTTGATTAATAAGACATAATAGGACCCCTTAAGACCTAACATGAGTAATAAGACATAATATTTCCTATTAAGACCTAACATGATTAATAAGACCTAATAAGACCCTTAACATCTAATAGGACCACTTAAGACCTAATAGGACCCTTAAGACTAATAAGAGTTCTAATAGGGTATATTAGCACCTAAATTGATTAATGCGACCTAATAGGACCCTTAAGAACTAATAGGACCTATTAAGACCAATTAGGACCAATAGGACCTATTAGACCTAACATGTGACTAATACTTGACCAATTAGGACCTATTAATTGACAATTAAGACTAATTAAGACTTAACATGTGACTAATATGATCAATTAAGACCTAACATGATTAATAAGACATAATAGGACCCCTTAAGATCTACCATGAGTAATAAGACCTAATATTTTCTATTAAGACCTAACATGATTAATAAGACCTAATAAGACCCTTAACATCTAATAGGAGCACTTAAGACCTAATAGGACCCCTTAAGATCTAATAGGACTAATAGGAGCTAATAAGACCTTTTAAGATCGATTGAGACCTATCATGTCTAATAAGATGTAATATGGTATCTTAAGACCTAACATCAGTAATAAGACCTAATACGAACCCCTTAAGACATATAAGACCTAATAACACCAATTAGGACCTGACAAGACTAATAAGAGGTCTAATAGGGCATATTAGCACCTTAATTGATTAATACGGACCTAATAAGACTGAGTACCTACTAATAAGACCTAATAGGACCCTTAAGAACTAATAGGACCTATTAAGACCAATTAGGACCTATAGGACCTATTTAGACCTAATAGGACCAATTAAGACCTAACATGTGACTAATACTTGACCAAT
This sequence comes from Chamaecyparis obtusa, assembly GCA_027943335.1. Taxonomy (NCBI): domain Eukaryota; kingdom Viridiplantae; phylum Streptophyta; class Pinopsida; order Cupressales; family Cupressaceae; genus Chamaecyparis; species Chamaecyparis obtusa. The sequence continues at coordinate 7,235 of BSBK01002852.1, forward strand.
TAGGACCTATTAATTGACCAATTAAGACTAATTAAGACTTAACATGTAACTAATATGACCAATTAAGACCTAACATGATTAATAAGACATAATTGGACCCCTTAAGACCTAACATGAGTAATAAGACCTAATATTTCCTATTAAGACCTAACATGATTAATAAGACCCTTAACATCTAATAGGACCACTTAAGACCTAATAGGACCACTTGAGTTGTTAATGTCATTCAATGCATCTTACAAATTTTTAACTATTGTTCTCATTTGCACTGTCTCTTGAGTTTTCTTGTTATCAACACCCAACAACTCAAAACATGAGTCATTTCTTTTTTCCTGAACAACCTAGAAAATAATTGAGCTCTTCCAACCATACTTTTATTTTAAAATATTCATCCCAAAAAAAATTTGCAATGCGCTTTAATTGTGCTTTCAGATACCATTTGTTCAGATGAAATTTAACTAAAAATTAAATCCTCATTTATCTCCATCAAATTGCCCATGCCAAAAGATATATTTCCACCTTCGAAACTACGAATTTGTTCCCCTACTTGAATTGCATCTTCTTGAATATCAATAGGTTCTTCCTAAACATCAACTGGTTCTTCCTGAACTTCAACAAGTTGATCTTGATTACGTTTTGTATGACCTTACATTTTGTCATCCCTTATTCGATCATGTTTTTTTGTTCTAGATTCCTTTTATTCCCCATTGCAAAAACTATTCAAATTGAGAGCTTCAATTCACCTACAAACACAAAACCATATAATTCAAGTAATAATTTAGCTTCAATTCAAGTACTAATTGACCAATGCTTTAATTAAAACCATTAAAAAAACTAAAGTAATTAATTAATTTGCAAAAAACCATTAAAACTCTATAAAAAATAATTTTATTTAAAAAATCATTTATTCCTGCTGGATTTTATCAATTTATCATTTTTTAATTCAAAAACAATTATTTCCAAAAAATATTAAAAATATATTAATAAGTTCATAATTCAAGTACTAATTGAACAATGTTTTAATTAAAAACACAAAAAATATTAAGTAATTAATAAATTTGCAAAAAAACCATTAAAATTCTATAAAAAATTATTTTATTTAAAAAATCATTTATTCCTAGTCATATTTTATCAATTTGTCATTTTTTTAATTCAAGAAACTATTCTTAAAAATATGAGATTTGAGGGGCATGGTCATCCATGGGACCGTGTTTGGTCACCCTTAGTTCTGATCGAACCAGTTCCAGTCAAACTAGTTTTGACTGAACCTACCTAAGTGGCATCTAATGTGGCAGACAAATAAGCAAAAAAATGTGAGTTTCAAAAGTTCTCAATTCTAGATCTGAATTCTCTGTCAAAATTTAACTTTCTGTAAAATCTAAAAATATCATTTTACAAGAGCTCAGAGTCAAGATTATGGTCATATAATTTTTATTATGTTTTGATTTCATATAATATATTATAAGTTGAAAATACTTCAAGTGGGGTATTTTAACATTTAAGAACAAGCTTGTTCGAAAAAAGAAAGAAATAGCAAATCATGTCAGAAAAATTTAAAACTTATATTTAACACTAGAGGAGAGAGTCCTCTTCAAGAATATATAAATTTTTTTCATAATGATGTAGATTTTGATAGGGAAAATTTAGTGGGAACCAAAAACTATTGATTTCAGGTAACGCCAACTTTGGATAGTTATAATAGACAAAATGTATACCAAAATTAAATCTTTCTTTTTTTCTTCACTAGCTATACATGTCATTTGAAACATATTCTGAAATCAAAGGAAAAAAAGATTATTTGCATAAAGTTTTTTGGTGGGAACTAGACCCTAGATTTTCAGCATATTTCAACAATTAAAAAATGTACTTCAAAAATTAAAAAACTATGTCAATTTTTGTTCAATTTTTTTTTTAAATAATTATAGGTATAAACTTCATCCAGTTTTATACATTTCATTAGTTTATATCATCTTCAAATTCTAAACACAAATGCCACTTTTATGTCATTAAAGTTGAAAATTTGCATGTTGTTGACCTTTTCCTTCATAAAAGTGTGACACAAGTTTGTACTTTTACCCAACAACAAACTGGCTGCCAAGACAAAAATCTAGCAAACCAAAAAACTAGTATCCGACAGAACATGACAAAGAACTGAAAGTGTTAGAATTATTTAGAACAACAGAGAGGGGGGTGAATCAGTTATTCTGAGGCCCAAATGTACGAATTGAACTTTCTAGTACTTCAACAATCTCAAATCTAATCACCAACACAACTCGGTCTCTAAAGTATATATCAGAAACATATAACATGCAGACAACTATCCAAAAGTAATTAACTTGCAAAATATAAAAACATTCACATCAAAACATTCACACAAGTATAACACCAAGATTTATAGTGGAAACCCAACTTGGGAAAAACCACTTTGTAACATACTACTGATATTTCCACTCTTCTGAAGTGAGCTCTGTGAAAATCCAACCCTATTAAAGGTTTACAAGCACACTACTAGGTGTGACCCTGTTAAAGGATTTAAACACTCTGTCAAAAGTGACATGGTTAAAGGATTTAAGTACATTCCATTAGAATGCCACCTTGATTAAAGGATTTATACAATGATTGCTTAGGTCAACCTTGATTAAAGGATTTTGACTGATATAATGGTTAGAAAGTTACAATAGTTTCTGATCTAAAAAATATACAACTCACTTTGCAAATAACTAATCCACTTCACACATATATGTTGATTTACTGACTGAGCTTCATTTCCATCTCCATCACTTATATGCTCGAAATTCGCTTCAAGCAATCACAACTCTATTAAGCTCCTTCACTGTTTCACCTTCAGCCTTCTTCTTAGACTTATCAGTCAATAACATCAAAAATTTCAGCCATGTCGTAACCTCACACTTAGGTTTCCTTTATACCTCTTAAATTAGGTAGATCCATCTTTTTCCCACTTAATCTCCTTCGTAGATCTTAGGTTTAGGTCAAATTCGTCAAATCCTTCCATCATTTATGTTCTTCATCCTTCCTTCTAGATACATCTTCAAACTTCTCTTTGAATCCATAATAAAATAATTTAACATGCATTAAATTCTCCATACAATCAATTAATAAAGTCAACATGATTTACATATCCCAAGAATTCAACCATGTCAGCTGGGAATCTCAATTCTTTCTCCAAATGTAAATTACTAACACTCGGTCAATACTGTGTTCTTCTCCTCATCTCTACATATCTCGGTCATCTCTTCAAACTGTCTTCCTTGATAATACTGTCACTCAACAATTTCATGTCACTCAACATAATCTATTGTTCAGTCAACACTAAATTTACTCAGTATACACTGGTGCTCAGTCGACACTAACATCACTCAGCTTAAACTAAATTTCTACACTTTTGCTCGGTTAAGCCTACTTCTTCATTCTTTATTCTTACTTAGATAAACAATACATTATCTTATCAATGTGCTAACTGATCAAGTACCCATTGAAGTATCAAATAACTCAACCTTTCCTTAGGTTCTCTTGTTATCTCTTTTCCCTAATCCTCTTCATCAATCAATAGATATGGTACTCTCCTAGATAGCACCTATCTCACCAGTTAAGGTTTGACATCAATGAAATACAACAATTGTTTCAATTGCAGTTTCCAACAATCTCCCTCTTTGGCATTGATGGGCAACACCACATGAATAACACATGATTTACCAAATAATCCAAAAAACTTTGTATGTGCATCAGATTTGTATAATATCCTTAGCTTCTTCTGATTCACAACAACTTTGCCTTACTTGACCACATATACAATTACTCCCTTTGAATCTCTTCCTCAGGTTCAATGAATCCTCTATGTTTTCTTTTGAATCTCTCCCTCTTTGACATCGATGTCAAAGTAGTATCTATCACTTACATCTTCCACATGCAGATATCTTCCTTGTCAGTTCAGTATGTTGTATTTCTCCCTCTTTGTTGTACTTCTCACAACTCTAGGCAACACCTAAAGTGTGACCTTTTCTACATCAATTTGTCAGATATTCTATGTAGCACTCTTGATGCAATGCTCCTAGCTGACTAGGCATCCCTCAGTTAGGGGAATCACCCCTAGTTTTACCTCTAAGATACTCATGAGCATCCTTAGGTAAATTTTTTGTATATATGTCTGGTAGTTGTTCTTTTGTATTCACGTATTCCATTCTCACTTCTTTATCTTGTACTAGCTCTCTCAAGTAATGATACTTGATAGCAATATGCTTAGTCTTTGTGTGCATCACTGGATTCTTTGATATATTGATAGAACTTGAGTTATCATAGAAAATAACAACCGGATCCGTGATTTCCTCTTTCATTCCTTTCAACAATTACTTGATCCATACCAAATTTGAGCAATTCACTGTAGCTGCTACATACTCAGCTTCTATTGTAGATTGGGAAATGCATTTCTATTTCTTGCTTGTCCAAGAGACTAATCTCTTTCCTAGAAAGAATGCTCCATCACTTGTACTTTTCCTGTCATCAACATTTCCAGCCCAATCTGCATCAGTGTAGACTCTTAGTTCAAATTTATCATTCTTCTTATAGTACAATCTATTATCCTCTGTCCCTTTCAGATATCCCAGTATTGTCTTCACTGACATCATATGGTTTTCCTTAGGATTGGCAAAGAATCTTTCCACAATCCCAACTGCTAGGGCTATATCTGGTCTGTTGTGGACAACATATTTTAGCTTTTCAATCATAGATCTATACAGGGTTTGATTCACTTCAGAAGTATCATCAATTTTAGATAGTTTCTATCTAGTATCCATAGGAGTACTTACTGGTCTGGAATCCTCCATACCAAAAGTTTTCAATATCTCTTTGACATATTTAGATTGTGTGATAAAGATACCTTTCTCCATGTGATAAACTTGTAATCCAACAAAGAATTTTATCTCACCAAACATAGACATTTCAAACTCAATTTGCATCTCATTTGAAAATTTCTAACATGGGGTATTTTGTCCTCCAAATATAATATCATCAACAAAAATTTCAGCTAACAAAATCCCTTTACCTTCTTCAATTTTCATATACATATTGTTGTTGTCATTTATTCTTACAAATCCAATCTTTATCAAATAATTGTGTAGTCTCTCATACCATTCTCTCGAAGCTTGTTTCAATCCATACAACAACTTGTTCAATTTGCAAACCATATTTTTCTTGCTTGGGTCAACAAATCCTTTAGGTTGTTCAATGTATATTTCTTCTTCTAATATACCATTTAGAAATGCAGACTTGACATCCATCTGATATACTTTGAAATCTTTATATGTAGTATATGCAAGTAAAGTCCTTACTCCTAATCTTGCTATAGGGGAAAATGTTTCCCCCATAGTCTATCCCTTCTTCTTGTGCATAACCCCTGCATACCAATCTTGCCTTGTTTCTTGTGACTTGTCCATGTTCATTTAGCTTATTTTTTAATACCCATTTTGTTCCAATGACATTCTTATCTTCTGGTCTTAGCACTAGAGTCCAGGTATCATTCTTTTCTATCTAATCAATCTCTTCATTCGTAGCTTGAATCCAGTCATCATTCTTTGAAGCAAATTTTACTATTTTAGGCTCAAACTCACATAGTAAACATGTAGGGTTTTTCAACTTACTTCTTGTCAAGAATCCAGATTCTTTATCTCCAATGATTTTCTCAAGCTTATGATGTCTTCTTACATACTATGCCAATGTAGGTTCAGAATTCTTTTCTTCTTGATCTTCAAGTTCATCATGCAAATTATCAGCTTCAACTCCTGATACTCGACAGCACCCTCCTGATGCTCGCCAGCCAAGTGTGTTACTTGCCTCTCCTTCTTCCATGTAAAAAAAAGATCTGTAATCTTCAGGTTCTTTTTTGCCTTCCAGTTCATTCTTTTTTTCATATTCATCAACTCTAACATTTGCACTTTCCACAACTTTGTTAGTGTTAGAATTCAAACACTTATAAGCTTTGTTCTTAGTGGAATAGCCTAGGAATATGCCTTCATCACTTTTTGTATCAAATTTTCCATTCCTATTGTCTTTCAAAATATAATATTTACTACCAAAAATTCTAAAATACTTCACATTAGGTGCATAACCATGCCATAACTCATAAGGTGTAGCATTTGTACCTTTCCTAATTTGTACTTAGTTTAGGGTATAAATAGTTGTACTTGCAACTTCTCTCCATTATTTTTGTGCAACATTCTTCTCAATCATCAATGTTCTTGCACAATCTATAATTGACCTATTACTTCTCTTAGCTATGCCATTTTGTGGAGGTGTTCTTGGTGCAAACATATGTCTCTTGATTCCTTTGTCATTGTAGAACAGATTGAACTCATTTGATATAAACTCTCCACCTCAGTTAGATCTCAAACATTTAAGGCTTCTACCTATTTCTTTTTCAACTTTTGCCAAATACCACTTAAATAACTGAAATACATCAGATTTCTCTTTCAAAAATATTACAGTCATCATCCTAGTGTAGTCATTAACAAATAGAATAAAGTACTTATCACCACAATAAATTTGTACACCCATAGGTCCACAAAGGTCAGTATGAACCAATTCCAAAATATTTTCAGAAGTATGTCTTTCTCTTAAAACTAGACTTTGTCATTTTTCCCAATTGACATTGTTTACACACCACATTGTCAGGTTTCTTCAATCTCGGCAAACCTCTAACTTTCTTCTTTTTACTAATGTTTACCAGATTTTTAAAGTTCACATGACATAGCCTCTTATGCCATAACCATACATCATCAAATTATGCAAACAAGCATGTCTCTTCAGATAGGTCTAGATAAAACAAGTTACCTCTTGTGTATTATCCACTTCCAATTAGTTCACCAGTGGCATCAAATATTTAGCCTTCCTATGATGATACTCCACTTGGTAACCAATATTGTTCAATTGTGCAACACTTAGCAAATTATAGTTAAGACCTTCAACCAAATCAGAATTTTCACATGTGATCTTATCAATTATCTTAATTGATCCTTTGCCTCTCATGGGACATGGTGCATCATTACCAAACTTAACACTTCTACCTTTATTGATCTAGTGTTTCAAATTTACTTTTATCACTAGTCATGTGATGTGAGCAACCACTATCAATAATCCATTTACCACCTTTACTCACATAAGAAATAAGTGCATTTTTCTCATCTTCATCAAAATCATCCTTCATAGCAACATAAACTACTTCAACATCACATTCATCAGATTCATTAGCACGTCACTGTTAGTTTCCTCTTCAGCAATATAGGAGGATTTCTTACCTTTGTCCTTGTAGTCTCTGTACCTTCGAGGATCTTTGTCATTATTCTTATCCTTGTACTTTCTTTCCCTTCTCTCATCCTTTCCAGTCCTATCAGGACATCTTGCTGCAATATGGCCAACTTGTTACATGAAAAATAGATTATAGGAAGTTTACCTTTATATTTCCCTTTTCCTCTTTTTAGTCTTCTATCCATGAGTACCTTAAGATCATCTAGTTCCTCATCAGAAGTGTCACCATCACTGTCACTGTCACTATCACTTTTCACACATTTTTCTTTTTCCTTCTTAGACTTATGCAAAACCATTTGTGACTTGAAAGTCTGGATTCAACATTAGGAACAATGTAGTTATCATAGTTAGATAGCTCAAAAGAAGTAAGCTTACCAACAAGACTTTCCAGAGTTAGAATATTACCAGGGTTACATCTTGATTCTTGAATTGCATAAATTATGATAGCATAGATAGGAAGTAGATTTCTCAATACCTTACCAATAATAGCCTCATCATCAATGATTCCATTAGCTCCTCTTATAGCACTCACTATCTCCTTAATTATACCACAGTAATGAGTAATATTTTCACCTTCTTGCATTTTCATTTCATCAAACTTACCTCTCAAACTTTCAACTTTTTCTCTTAGTACATTTGTATCACCACCATAGATAGTTGCAAGAGTATCCCACATTTTCTTTGAAGTAGTGCAATCTTTGATATCTTCAAATTTAGGATAGCTTAAGGCAGATGCAATCGCCAACATTGCTTGATTGTGTTCTTGTTTTTCTTTCATCTCTTTGGTAGTCAAAGGTGCAATAGGTATAACATAGTCATGCTCCACATAGTACTTCACCAAATCACCAATACCAGCTAGATGCAATTTCATCAGACTTTGCCATGCAGGGAAGTTCTCTTTGTTCAACTTTGGTACCTCCTTTTTATACATCTTGATCATTAGCTTAAGTACCTTTAAACTTATCTCTGTAAGAACCAACAGCTCTGATACCAATTGTTAAGTTATTTAGAACAACAAAGAGGGGAGTTGAATCAGTTGTTCTCAGGTCCAAATGTACCAATTGAACTTTCTAGTACTTCAAAAATCTCAGATCTAATCACCAACACAACTCGGTCTCTAAAGTATATACCAGAAACATATAACATGCATTCCACTATCCAAAAGTAATTAACTTGGATTTTTTGATACAATGATGATTGAGTCAGTGCGCTCTGCAACTTGAAGTACTTGGCCCCTAAATTTTTTGCCCGAACCCTCACATGCTCCTCGACAGGGAAGGCATTAATGGCTTCAACGTCACCAGGAGCCATTAATGCAGGCTCTTCAGCAAAGAGATTTAATCTTGTGGAGAAAGATAGGTCTCTCATTTCGCTTGATGCCCTTGCTGCAAACCATGAAGTCATTCCTCAACCGCCTCTAGTAATTTTTGTTGACGCTGCAAGAGAGAAATCCTAGAACAATGGAGAAGAAGCATCGTCTGCTCCCAAGCCAAGATCCTTCAAGCAGGTCATCCAGAATGAATGTGCCCTGCCAGAGGAGTAGCCTTCATTGCGAACACCACCCAAGGGGTTCTAGCCACTGAAGGAAATGGAGGTAAGGATCCCATTCTACCCAAGTTAATTGTTAGGTCGAACTCATAGATGAATGTGGTTATTGATCAAGAGAGAACCAAGCTTAGAGATTGTGTGATATTTTTTGTTGTAGTTGATAGTACTAAGATTCCTTCTAGAATCTTTCTTAATGAATGGTTTCATAAAATGTGGGGGCAGAAATAAGGTTTTCATTTCTCTTACTATCGTATGCTTCAAAAAGGTCTATTTATTTTGTTCTTTTGTGACTCCAAAGCCCAGAAATCTATTGTAGAAAAGCAATTTTAGAGAGTTGGCCCCTATGAATTTAGGGAAATTCCTTGGTCCCTCGAGGCCTCTCATGATGAATTCCTTACTCTCTCTAGCCCTAGGTGGATTATTATTGGTAACCTTCCTCCATATTTGCTGACACTCATCTCGCTTGCACTTGAGCCGATGGGAAAAGTTCTTAGAATAGACTAGTCGAATACTCTCATCCTAAACACTAACGTTCGTATCCTCATCTCTGTTAAACCCAGAGTCGACCTCCCTAAGACCCTGCAATTTGATATCGACCCTATACCCATTTGTTGCCCGATAATCTTTTTGGGTGGGATAGGTGGCTACTTTGTTTGTAGAAAAGAAGGGCACAGGAAGAATGAATGTCCTATCATTATGAAGAGAAATGCAATGAAAAAAAAAATTTAAACCCCCTCCTAAACATAAGAATAAGGCAGGCCCCGAGAATCCTACCTCTTCATCCAAACCTACTTTCACTCCTAGGCGTCCCCCTACTGTCCAGATTTCCCCCCCTCCAGTTTGGAATCTGGATTCTGCCGCTCTCTCTGCTACCCTAGACAGTCTCAAAGGTAAATTTGACTCTATCCCAGATAACCCCAAATCTAAGCCAAACTTCACTAATCCCCTTGATATTGTTTCTAGTGATGGAATACTTGATTTTGGCCTTAATAGAACCAAACTGAAGCAAACTCATAGAGCTAAAAATGCCCAGTAACTAGCTATTGATAAAATCTAGGGTAGAGCTCTGAAAAATAAGAATGTGCCCCAATCCAATTGGAAGACATATAATCTCCCCCATGCTCAGAGGCCTCTAAGAAATCCCTCTCCCCCCTATGCTCCCCCTTCAAGTAGGTTGGATAAGTTTGGTTACTCTCCTACTCACCCCTCATCTGTAGACTTACCCATTACCCCCCCTCTAGGTGGTGGAGAGGGAGAGAATTCTCCCCTTCTGGCCCAAGAAGATAGATTGAACTCATTTTCAGTTGTTATTATTTCATCCCCCCCTCCCCTTCCACCACCACTAGATAAATGGAAGTTTTTATCTACTGAGAAGAGGAGTGAGGAGGAGGTCACCCTACCTATAGGGGGAACAGAGGTGGGAGAGGGTGTGAGGCATGTGTCTAAGCTTGAGGAAGGAGAGATTGATTCCCCAGCTTGTGCCAGTGTGAAAGGATGTCCAGTTGAGACATTTATGTTTGTCGATGATCCTTCCAAAGATTGTAAAGGAGAGGAGCAATGTTTAAAGGTTGTCTCTTCTTCTGTGGGCATTATCAAGAAAAAGAAAAGAGGAAGGCCACCTTTAATCAGTGGGAACCCCAAGCCGTCCAAAGCCCTCAGGGGTGACATGCCTAAATGCTTTGAAGGATTTAAGAAGCCTATGGATACCAATTGATTTAGAATTCCCTATGTTGCTAAATTATGCTTCATGGAATGTTAGAGGGTTGGAAGCCCCTGACAGGAAATATGTTGTTAAGAGACTCCTAAATTCTCACAAAAAATTAGACTTTTTGCTTCTTCAATAAATTAAAGCAGTAAGATTTGAGCTTGATATTGCTCTTAAATGCATATGGAGAGATGCAACTACATTCTCAACTAAACACTCAAGAGGTAAGGGAGGAACCTCTATTGTGATTAGCCCTTCTTGGAAGAATTCAGTTCTTTTGTGGGGCATATCTCCCTGTAACAGAGTAGTTTGGGTTAAATTGAAGATCAAGGACATTGAATTTGGAATATGTTCTTTTTATGCCCCAAATGATCATGGTAGCAAGATTGAGTTATGGAAGTGGCTTGCTAAGCTAGATCCCATCCCATGGATACTGGCACGAGACTTCAACATGGTAGAGAGGGCCCAAGATAAAGTGGTGGATCTCAGATTTGAATGGAAAGGCAATGAACCCCTCTTCTGGTGTATAATGATCAATAAACTTAACCTTTTTGACCCTCTAGCAGGGAAAAAAAATGACTCCAAAGGTATTTGGTACACATGGTCTAATTTTCAAAGAGGAGAGAGGAGAATTTATTCCAGATTGGATAGAATCTACCTAAATAAACTATGGTTTAGTTGTCAACCATACCCTGACAATAATTGTGTGAAATTTTTACCCTTCACACTCTCTGACCATCACCCCATCTTCTCTTCCATTCAAATCATTGGGGATCAAACTTTTGACCCCTCTCCTAAGCAAGGCTTTGCCCTTAACACTTCCCTTTTAGGGGATGAGGAAGTCCAAGTAGTGATCAAGATTATTTCCTGGTATAATGAGAAGATTGCACATCATTATTCTGATATTGATAGACGGATTCAGACTACTAAATCCTAGCAGGGGTTGCTCAAAACTGTGGGTATTAAAAAAGCCAAAGACTCTAGAATGCTTGAGTATAGACTAGTGGAGTCTATGCAAGTAGCAGAAGCTCAGATTCAAGATAATCCCTCCTTTGAAGAACACCTACAGAATGTAATTTCTTACAGAGACTCTCTCAGAAGAATTCAATTGGTTAGATCTAGGGGAGCTAGAATCAGAGCCAAGATTAAGTGGATTAATCTAGGAGATAGAGGCTCCAAATTCTTTTATCAAACCCTTAAGAAGAAGGAAGCAAGAGATAAAATAGTGAGCATTCGGGTTCAGGACTCTGTGGTATCATCTCAGTAGGAGATCCTCAAGGCCTTCTCTTCCTTCTACTAGGAACTCTTTACCTCTGTTGATTCTGACCCCTCCATGGAAGAGGCCAGAAATAAGATTAAGACCCTCATCCGTAAGAAGGTAAGTGAGGAGGAGGCTAGGCTATTGGATAAGGTTCTTTTAGAAGAGGAAATCAGATTAGCCATCAATAGAATGGCTAATGATAAGGCTCCGGGACTAGATGGGTTGCCAATTGAATTTTACAAATCCAACATAAAATGGATTGTACCTAAACTCCTGCATGTCTATTTGGAAGCTATTGAAGTAGGTACACTGGGTCCCAAGTTAAATGTTGGCCTCATCAAACTCATTCCTAAAGAGGGTGATAGGCTATTAATCAAGAACTGGAGACCCATTACCTTATTAAATGTTGTCTACAAGATCCTTGCCAAAGTTCTTGATATAAGAATTGAGAAACTCCTACCTGCAGTGATTAATAGCACTCAAACGGGGTTTGTCAAAGGGAGATATATACTTGAAAATCTTATTACCTGTTGGGAGGCTATGAGCTGGGCTAAAAGCACAAATCAAAACTGTGTTATGCTTCTTATTGATTATGAGAAGGCTTATGATAGGATTGAGTGGAGGTTCATTATGATGATGCTAGAAGCTCTTGGCTTTCCTCCCCGCTTTTGTAGTATGGTTTCTACACTCCTATATGGTGTGATGGCTACAGTTAAGGTCAATGGTGTCAAGTCAGAATTCTTTAGTCTCTCTAGGTCTATTAGATAGGGCTGCCCTCTGGCCCCCTCCCTATCTGTTATTGTAACAGACTCTTTGCACTATCTCCTAAGAGATAACTCCCTCTCCCCAAAAGTGAAAGGTGTCCTTCTCTCCAATAATTAGGAGGTCTCCAATGTATATTTTTTTGATGACACCTCCATCCTCCTTCTCCTTGAAGAGGTTAATATGTGATTCCTGATGAACAAACTTGACATCTTTTGCCAAGCATCTGGCAGTAAGATCTCTATAGCCAAGTCTATTATGTTGGGCTGGGATCCAAATCCTCCTGATTGGTGGGGTAATTTTGAATTTTCTTGGGGCGGTCCAGATCATATAGTTAGATATTTGGGCATCCCCTTCTCTATCTCTCCTAATCTCAATCAGATGTGGGAATGGATTTTTGAAAGAATCAACAAAAAATTATCTAAATGGGATAATAACTTTCTATCCTTCCCTGGTAGATTTCAAGTGTGCCAGAAGGTCCTCTCCTCCTATCCTATCTACTTCTCCTCCATGTGGCTCTTTAGTCAGCTGCAGTTCAGCTCTATCCAAAAATTTGTCAGAGACTTTTTATGGTCAGATGGAAGAGGAAATAAAAGATATCGTGCAGTCTCCTAGGAATGGTGTTCAAGGGGCAAAGCTTGGGGAGGGCTTGGCCTTAAAGACCTCAGATCTCAAGGCATTACCTTGGCTATCAAATGGATAGCTAAAGCAGGGGAGGGGGAGGAACCATGGAAAGTTCTGATTAGGAATAATTTAGTAATGGCTCACTATAGCAAACCAAAAGGATGGCAGAACCTTTGTTTTTCTGACTCTCTTACTATTGATGCCAATATTGTTGTTCATGGGTCTAATGTATTCAAAATTATTTGGAAGGTTTGGAAATATGTTAAGGGATTCTTGATCAACAAAGGGCCTATGGAGGAAAATGGGATTATTTGTAGGTTCAAATCTATTTGGTGGAATTTAAGCCATAGAGATAGGAAACTTGCTCTTCTACAAGGCTGCTCAGCAAAGAACTGGGCAGGGTGTGGTATTGCTATGTTTGGTGATATCCTACAGTAGGGTAAACTCATATCTTTGGAATGGATTGAAGACCATTTCAATTTACCTTGATCCCATTGGAGAACTTATTCCATCCTCAAAGAAGCCCTTAACTCCCTAGGTCCCATTAAAAACTGTTGTACTAAGCCCTGCTGCAAGTTCCAACTACGCTGGCCTGATGGTACCCCTCTCCACCTTGCCAAAACCAAATACCTTTACCAGCTACTGACCAATAAAGGTGACATTTTCTCTCATGTTAACCATAAGTGGGGACTGAATCTTCAGGACTCAAAATGGATGCATTACTTTAATATGATGTGGGCCAGACCTATTGAACCAAAGATCTCTTATTTTCTATGGAAGTTATTCCTGCACAAACTACCATTTAAGAAACTAGGGGGTGAGCCTAATATCTGTTCTATTTGTACACAACCTGAATTGGTTAGTCATGTGTTCTTTGAATGTTTGTTTTCTTCTGAAGTCTGGAATATCTTTGGACTGTCATACAATACCCACTTTAATGCACTGAATGTTGTATCTAGTACTATCAACTGCAATAAATTTTATAACTCTTTCTGGTCCTTGTTTTCCTCTATTGTTTTATGGTTCATCTGGAAGGCTCAAAATAATGATGTACTTGTAGGTAAGAATGGGAACCTTACGGAGTCTCGCAAGAGACTCATATATTCTGATATTTCCTTGTAGGTCACGATGATCTTGAAAGTGAAAGAGAGCAAATTCCTGCAGGTACTTAGAGATGGGAGGGCTACCATAGAGAAGTCAGAAGTGGCATATGGATACACCACAATGAAAGATAAGGATGAATTTGAGCTCACCCTTAGGGAGTTCATCCAGCAACTGAAACATGATCAACTTCATAGAGACATGAGGAACGTAGGGGATAAAGACTTCAGAGTCCTGGGATACAACTATGTCTCCCCAGATACTAATGATGAAGAAGAAGAGGGAGACAACCCCTCTTGACCTTCTAGTTGCTCTTTATTTTGGTGTATCTAGTCTAGTTAATATATAAATGTAAATCAATTTTTGTACTCAGTTGTACTAAGAAATTTTGTAACACATTTCGACATACTCTGATTCGTTACATTTTGTACTAAACAATTTTTAAATTATATGCAATAGAAAAAAAAGTAATTAACTTGCCGAATATAACAACATTCACATCAAAACATTCAAACAAGTATAGCACCAGGATTTATAGTGGAAACCCAATTTGGTAAAAACCACTTTGTAACATGCTACTAATATTTCACTCTTCTGAATTGGCTCTGTGAAAATCCAACCCTGTTAAAGTTTTACAAACACACTGCTAGGTGTGACCCTGTTAAAGGATTTAAACACTCTATCAAAAGTGACATGATTAAAGGATTTAAGTACATTCCATTAGAATGCCACCTTGATTAAAGGATTTATATAATGAATATTAGGTCAACATTGATTAAAGGATTTTGATTGATACAATGGTTAGAAAGTAACAGTAGTTTCTGATCTAAAAAACATACAACTCACTTTGCAAATAATAGATCCACTTCGCACATATATATTGATTTAGTGACTGGGCTTCATTTCCATCTCCATCATTAATCTTCTCAGAATTCACTTCAAGAAATCACAACTTTGTTTAGCTCCTTCACGGTTTCACCTTTAGTCTTCTACTTAGACTTATCAATCAATAACATCAACAACTTTAGCCGATGTAACCTCACACTTAGGTTTTCCTTTATACCTCTTCAATTAGGTAGATCCATCTTTTGTCACTTAATCTCCTCTGTAGATCTTAGGTTTAGGTCATATCCATCAAATCCTTCCATCATTTATGTTCTTCATCCTTCCTTCTAGATACATCTTCAAACTTCTCTTTGAATCCATAATAAAATGATTTACCATGCATTACATTCTCCATATAATCAATTAATAAAGTCAACATGATTTACATATCCCAAGAATTCAACCATGTCATTTGGGAATCTCAATTCTTTCTCAAAATGTAAATTACTAACACTCGGTCAATATTGTGTTCTTCTCCTCGGTCATCTCCACATATCTCGGTCATCTCTTCAAACTGTCTTCCTCGACAAATACTGTCACTCGGCAATTTCCTGTCACTCAGCATAAACTAATGTTTGATCAACACTAAATTTACTCGGCATACATTGGCACTTGGTTGACACTAACATCACTCGGCTTAAACTAGATTTCTACACTTTTTCTCAATTAAGCCTACTTCCTCAGTCTTTCTTCTTACTTAGATAAATAATACATTATCTTATCAATGTGCCAACTGATCAAGTACCCATTGAAGTATCAAATAACTCAATCTTTCCTTAGGTTCTCTTGTTATCTCTTTTCCCTAATCCTCTTCATCAATAAATAGATGTGGTACTCTCCTAGATAGCAACTATCTCACTAGTTAAGGTTTGACATCAATGACAATACAACAATTTTTTCAATTGCAGTTTCCAATAGAAAGAACAAAGAACAACAAACTAAAAAAATTTAAGAAGCTCAGCCGCTTCTATCACCATAAGATCCATATTGACAATATTATTCTTCAGCTCCTCCAGATCTTTGTCTTTCATGAGAGATTTTTTCTAGGTGCTAGCTCTGGTCCTCTTTTTTGGTCTAAGAGTATCATGAGAAACTTCCTTGTCCACCTCACCAACTTGAGACTCCTTCTGCTCCAACTTACCAACCAAGATTTTGACATGCTCAACTGACACTTTTAGAATCTTGTAGCTCTGGTCCCCCTTTTTTTATTGTCCTCCACCTTGTCCATTTTGGTCTCTATCTCCACCATTCTTTGCTCCATATTATCAATGTGAGACATCCTTTTCTCTATGGTATCAAATCTAGTAGTAAATGAATACTTCAGGTTTTTGGCACGCTCAATGGCTTTAGTCATCTCCTCCAAACTCTTCGGAAAAGATTTATCTTTACCAAACCCCATAGCCTCAAAAATTTGGAGGCATTTGCAGAGGTCCTTCATCTCTTCCTTAATATACATGTTGTTATCGATGATCCCCTCATGGTGTTGATGAAGCATCTCACCCCCATTTTATCCACTAGGATGGAAGTATTGTCCTAAATCCCCACATCCTTCAGCTGGACCTCTTTATCTTTTCTATTTTCTTCATCCTGCCCACTAATAATCTTGACAACCCTATCAACCTCCTCCATTTCAATGACATTTTCCTCCTGAGAAGTAGTATTATTAGAATGAGTTTTCTTTTGAGGAATGTGAGATTTCTTTCTGGCCTTACTTTGTTCACCCTCATCTAATTCAAAACCACCCTCTTCTTCCTCCTCAGAAGAGGAATCCTCAAAGGCATTTTTCCTCCTAGGCTTAGCATTCTTTTTTGAGGTGGAAGCCTTGGTATTTTTGTTAGGAGATATTTTTCATTTACCTTTTTTATCTTCAGAGGAGGATGGAATTCATCTCAGACATGGAATGACTCTCTAAATTCAAACCCTCAGAAAAATCATGATAAGTTTCATCATCCTTCGACTCAGAATTCAAAGATAAAGAGTGAACAATCTGCTTGGCTCTCAGGTGGTCATAAATGAGAACCATCAAACCCTGGTGGAAAGCATGATCCCCTTGAGGATTTTCCCTTTTGTCTTTCACGGTTGCATTCATAGAATGTAGAGTAAGTAATGAGGCAGAGAGACTTTTTCCCCATGCCAGAAATGATTAAGGATGAATTGGTAACCATAAGCCCTAGTGTATCTACCATCCAACATAATATAGCTCATAATAGCAAACATAACTTTTCTCCACAGATTATAGATTTTTTTAGGAGAGTAAGTGTTAGCAAACATCACCATTTTATTCCTCTCCTTGTCCGTCTTGGGGAAACGTTTGACGACACCCTTCGTTAGCTTCCTATCCCTGTAAAACTTACTTCCATCACTCAACATACCAGTAATCTTTGACATTAGGGAATCATCAATCTTTATAGTTTGGTCCCCCATAGTTAATCTTCCCTTCTTCCAATGTTTAAGGAAAAACATGGTTATGGCATAATCCCTACCATGCACCCTTTCCATAAACACAGAAAGACCTCTCACCTTGAGAATGTCCTAGACCTCATCCTTGTTCCTCCAATCTTTACAAGAAATCAACTCCATCCTCTTTCTATTGGTTTATGCCACTAGTACATTTGAGACCTTTTTCCGACGGCAGGTCATCTGAATTGGGATGGTTTACCATCAATATAATGACACCACCCAACGTCACAATTTTGCAGTCAAAAAAACTGATGGTTTTGATGGGATTCATAGTTATGATGACAATAGATGTCACAAGAAGGGGGTTCCAACAAGGCAAACTTGGCATCAGACCTATTTGTGGTTGTCCCAATTACGACGCCTATCTGTCGCAAAAAATAAAAATGACAGTGACCTGTCAAAATCTTCCGACGAGTTGCCATCGTTTGTAATTTATTTGTGGATGGAGATGTTGTTAGTGCAATGTATATCCATCAAAAGTGTATGACGGATATACATCATTTGTAGTTTTTAATAATAGCAATGTTGTACATGTGACGGGGACCCATCAGAATTTTACGATGGCTATCCATCATTTATAGTTTTTTACCGACAGCGATGTTGTACATGCAACAACTGGAGGTCAGATTGTTTTGACAGATAACCATCATTGTTTTAAGGCCATTGCAATTGCGATGCAAATCATTTTATATATATATATATATATATATATATATATATATATATATATATATATATATATATATATATATATATATATATATATATATATATTTGTCGATCAGGTTGGTATCGATTCAGAAGGGTGTTCTTGCAGATCTGGTTCCTGCTCATTATTTGGTTATGGATCATTCAGAGATGACTTTGCAGTAGATTTAGTAGCGGCTCATGGATTATTGAGTTAGATGTGATGACTTGGGAGAAGTCTTCTTCTTGGTGAACTGAGCCTAGAGACAAATTACAAAAAGTGGATCATTTGATGCAACTTATGAGACATTGGATGCCTCTTTATAGCGGGTTCGCGGTGAGGTTTGTGGTGTTTCTTTGCGACTGGGTTCTTGTCAGAGATCTATTGATTTGGTAGCCATTGAGATGGATCGATATATATTTGTTGTATGTGGATTGAGATCTTAAATTATTGAGCTTCTCTTTGTTTTGAGAATAGTTTAACATTCTCTACTTAACAGGGCCAACCACATGAAGGTGGAAGCTCATATGACCCCTCCTAGGAGCCTCTTATGACCTTTTTATGACATTTTAAGACCTCTAAGATGTATTCTTAGGGATCGTAAAGAGTCATAAGGGGTCTTGGGACACAACGGCTGAGAAACATAAATGTAGGCATCACAGTCACAATTGTTTAGAAACACAACATAATTGAGTGGTATACCCAGACATGTTGCATCATCTGGGTATACCATTCAATTATGTTGTGTCTCCAAAAAATTGTGACCATGATGCCTACATTTATGTTTCTTAGCTATTGTGATATCTACATTTATGTTTCTCATTTGTCGTGTTTATGTGCATGTTCTTTATGTGTATCTACTAGAAATTTTATTAAAAAAATTAGTATCTACAATAGCCCTTTGTTAACCACATTTACGCATATGGTCCCAACAAAGTAGTGCACAAACTACACAAAGAAGGCATTGTATAAATATGATTTCTGCTTTCGCCATTGAAGCAATCTTGGCAGCACTAGCTACTTCTCAAGCCTTGCACAAGTTGCACTCATTTCCTACATCAGGTATAGATGTAGATGAGGTAGATGTAAATGTGGTTTGATCGACCCACTGAAAGTATTGACAACCACTATTTTCCTGCAATACCAAATGTACATAAGTTCTTCATAAAATGATTAATTAGTTGTCACATTATTTTTAAATCATAAAATATAATTACGTATCCAGACCTTTTTCCTATTTGGGCAAACCCAAAATTGATGCCCAAGATTACTTATTGTGCGTGACATCTTCAACATGCATGGGCCAACACCACATTGACACATAGGCACATTGACCGAAGTCATCGACGCTATTTCGACAAATATTGTATTATCACAAATATTGCATTGTCATTATTTTGTTCATTCATACTAATTATAATTATAATAAAAAGAGACATACTAATGTAGACTTGCACATTTTTTGGCTAAGTCGAAGTCTTTGGTTTAAATCACTAGACACTCAAAACAAAATGACAAACCAAAGACAACCATGCAATAAAAAGCAATTACTAAGCAATTCATAATTATCTCACTCCATTGCAGGGAACAAAGAGAATCCCTTGTGATTTAACATCGTTGATGTGCAAGGAAATAGAAAATTAGCAGAAGAAACTCTCATATAAGTAGGACATATAAAACAAGGTGAATAATAGTAGTACATATAAAACAATCATTAGAACATGCCAAACATTTGGCATAATTGTACATTTCATTCATGTCATTGATATTCTTTTTTATCCATCTCATCATCAAGATCATCATCATCGACGACATCATCACCACCACTATTGTCACCATAGTCATCGTCATCACCATCAGCATCAGCATCATCATCATCATCCTTATCAATAGCAGCATCATCGTCATCAATAGTAGCAGCATCATCATCTTCTTCTTCATATTCTTCTTTGACTAGCTCTCGATCGTGATCATCATCTACATCATCTTCGACTTCTTCATCTTCCTCGGTATCTTCTTCCATCGCATTATACTTTATCAGCCTTCCTCTTGGATCATGTCTAACAAAAAATGACCAACTTGGTTTATGTGGAACCTCTGAGTAAATACCTGCTCACATTGGCTTGGGAGAACATAGGGCTCTTCTCCAACTGGCTCAAACAACCTTGTATTAATCATTAGAAATCCATTGTCATGTTCAATAACAGTTCTATCAGGATCATTTTTATTGAGTCGTAGTCTATACCATTTCACAATGAAGAGAACTAGTTTGAAGGAATTAAATTCACAGTCAAGTATATCAACCAAAATACCATAGTATCGATTTTGCGACTCTCGAGGATGTAAGTCATTTCTAGATGAAATATTAGTCACCTGGAACACTGCACTTATCCCAGAATCACAAGTTCTCTTCGTGTCATCCAACTTTTTGATGCAAAATTTATAACCATTGCAAAACATAGCCTTGTGGTGTTTCACTTGCAATAATGTCAAACATGTATAAATTATTGCATCCCGAGTTGAAAAACATATGGTTGATTAATTAACAAATTTATAAGTATCTAGTGATCTCTTAAACCATATGCTAAATCTATTTTCTTTTGTGTAACATTGGGATCTCCATTATGATGAGCTTGTATAACCCATGAAGACATGAATTCCCATGTTAATCTATGACCATCATGCTAACATTATTCAATCCATGCCGTCATCCAATCTTGATTGTTTGCAATAAACAAATGTATTGCATCCCACTCTTTAGCAGTTGTACAAAAGTAAATAGATGACTTACAACAGATTTATTTTGAAGATTAAGAATTAATTAACTACAATAATATCTCATAATTTATTACCTTTCAGTTTCATGAATCTATCATTGCCCACCAAGTGATCCCCTTCAAATTTTTTAATTGAGTCAAGATCCCAAATACAAGCTATATGGGTCTTTGCTGCAAGATTAGGAAGATATTGAGTAACGTACACCATCATCTGGTATACCATATATCCCTCAATCATAGAGCCCTCAGCATGTGCTCTTTGTTGTACCAAACTGTTCAAAAATTTCAACTGTCTCTCAACCATCCACATTGACCTAGCATGTACAGGTCCACACAATTCAATCTCCTCAACTTGGTGTATGAGGTAGTGTTCTTGTGCATTAAAAAAAGCTGGAGGTAAATACTTTTGCATTTCACACATTAATTGACAAATCTTTTTCTTCCAATATTTTATATCTTCTTTATGGATTTCTTTAGATGATAACCACCTACAAGGGATTCAATACATAAGTATATAAATATGAGACTTTACAATATATTACTTATTTGATATTATTGTTTGATATATTGAAAAAATATCACCGCTTACCTCATGTATTTTCCAAGATCATATATCACCTTTTTGATATTATTGTCGAAGTTCTCTAGGAGAGATAGGGGTAGAAAATACTGCAACAATTGTCAATTGATCATTTCATACAATGAAAATTGAATGCAATTACATAAATATATTGTAAGTACAAAAGACTATGACTTACCTTGATGAAGATATGCTAATCATGCATTTTCATCCCTGACCCAAAATCATTTTTCTTTAATATGAGATTACTTATATCCGCAGCAAATCCTGTAGGAAATCAAATTTTTCGGATCACTTCTTTATGACATTACTTTGTTGCTTTGTTAATAACCAAGGAAGAGCACTTGCATTAATCTTGTGTCCATTGCTATTTGATTCAATGATATTTTTCATTGCATGATTGGAATTATGAATGTCACTACAAATTTTGCCAAGTTTTTTTTTGTCACATCTTCCGTCCAATATTTTTCACAGTGTCTCTGTTACATTCTTTCCAATATGCATAGTATCAAACAAATGCACAATTTGTAGATGCTCATAATAGGGCAGCCTACTGAATTCTCTGGGATAACATTTTAGTCCCTTTGGAAGCTAGTCGGTGATGCCTTCACGACCTTCAAGATCATCAACTACATAATTAGCCAACAAAACATAATCAAAATATATAATTTTCAAACATCGACAATTACGTAGAATGATATTACCTTGAATTCTATTATATTTCAACTGCCATAAGTGAGGTGTCATTCTTCAGGGCTTTGATGTAGTCTCTTCTTTCCCATTGAAAAGATGTCTTTCTGCACTTTGATACTTATGATTTCTGGGGAGGAACTGCTTATACTCATCAAACACTTGTTTTCTTAAACTTTTGGAATGATGGGATTTCATCTTTGGACCACACATTGGACATGCAAATTTTCCTTTTGTTTGAAGACCTACAAGATAACGATAAAATTGGATTAAATATGTATATTTTTAGAATTTTAATTATCGTGTACAACTAGAATTCACCATAACATACCACAGAAATGTGTCAACCCTGGAGCATCATGAATTTTCCACACAAGTATTGCATGGAATTAAAATTATCTTTGTCCAATTGGTCGGGAGATGTCATACATAGTGAAACCATTCCATAACACCAACAACTCGTCGATAAGAGGCACAATATATGCATTCATATCTTTCACTTGGTACTTACCTAGTTGAATTAACAACAACATCAGATAATTATTGTGTCCATTTCACTCCAAGACTTATAATTACATGTAGATAACTATAAAATAATAAGATACCTGGAACAATCATTGCCAACATAATGTGCTCCCTCTTTATTGACATCCATAGAGGAAGGTTATTGTTTATAACAAAAATAGGCCACACCAAGCAAACAGATCTCATCTCTCCATATGGATTGACATTGTCTGCTGCCAGAGAAAGCCTGAGATTTCGAGGTTCCTCTTTAAAGTGTGGCCAATTTTCCTCTATGTCCATAAATGATGAACCATCTGCAGGCATTTAAATAATGTCATCTCAAATCCTACTGCATGCATGGTAATCCATAAATTGTGCCAAGCTATTGCACCTAAATAATTATTTCAAATGTGGAATAATGGGGATGTGACGAAGAACTTTGCGAGGCACCTTTTTTGTCACTTGATCATCTCGATATCTGCTTGTATGGCATTCAAGGCATTATGTTGCATTTTCATGTTCTTTATAATAAATAATATGATCTTCGGGACAAGCATCTATTGTTTGATACTCCATTCCAATATGTTTCATAGTGGCACATAATTCTTGGTACAAGTGAGGGAGAACATTTGATGGTGGTAACAGATAGTCACCTATCAATCTACAACAAATAATATAAGTCATTACTATAAACAATCTTAATGGTACATGTTTCACCTTTTATAGACTATAATGACATATATGACAAACCTTAGCATACGTGACATTGCTATGTTGGATAAACCATTCATAACCTTCAAATTCACCAACAACAATACAACAGAGAGAAGAGTAGATTGGGATCCTTCATAAAAGGTCATGTCCACCTTCTCAAGTAGAGGTATATCATGGACGTTGTTAATGTCATCCTCATCATAATCATCATCATCATCAACAACACTAGTAGCACTAGTACCAAATGTGTCAATGATCAATGCATTCATACCATCATCTTCAAATGTGTTTTCTGGTGCATGATCATCATCTTCCATGGGATCATGATCTTCAACTTCAATACTCACACCTCCACGTTCCTCTATATTCACACTGGAGAGATCAACCTATATAAAATTGATGATAATCAAACCCCCCTTTAATGTGATAATCAAACCTCCTTCCATGGTTCATATGTATATTAATTGTGAAAACAATATAACAAACAACTTACCACTGGATTATAATAAAACCCCCCTTCAATGTGACCATTCTCTCTACAATGTCTCTTTGTTGTTTTGATTTTGATTCTTCTTGTCTTTAAGCCATTACAACTCTTGCATGGACAATAACATTTGTCATCACCTTCTCTTTGAAAGTTAGACAACAATCTAGCGATTGTCTCCCTATTTTGATCGAATTCCCTTGTAATATCTAGACATGATCCTTAATGTGTATATCTACAAAATAAATTGGAGATGCCTCCTTTCATTAACTTCATGTCACCTTCTCATAGCTTCGCATTTTCTGACCAATCAAATAGGGATATGAGGTGCTCAAACAATGATCTCATAAAACAATATATTTAGTCTTAATAAAATCTTATAAAACAACATATATTGTGTGAAGTGTTTGATGTCTCTTTATTTATTTTGTTGTTGATATTCACTATGTGGTACTCCCTGTTTATGATCATTTCATGAGGAAATGTCTTGATGCCTTGTGAGTTGTAAGCTAGGGCATCATGCATTATTTATGAGCTCATTATTTGAGCATCGATCAATCAAATAGAGACATGAGGTGCTCAAATAATGAGCTCATAAACAATGCATGATGCCCTAGTTGTAGGTAGTTATCTCTTCTATAATGATGGAGGAGTGAAAGGTAATGATCAATGAGGTTGCTGCTATTAGATCATACATTAATACACTTACTATTTTAAATTTGAGCTTGGGCATTATGCAATGTTATTGCTATCATTGCATGTTTGTTGTTGTTGTGCACCATATATTATTTTATACACATAGAACAATAGGTTTGGGGACTTAGAATTATGTTCAATCCTTAGTAATGGTTTGGGGAACTAATTACTAGATGAGTGACTACAGTACCCTAGTTTGCATTATTCGATGATCTTGTTTAATTTGTGTTCATTTCATGCAAAGATACATGTAAAGGAAAAGAATTTTTTGCATCTAAAGATTACATGTATATATATATTAAAAATAACTTGTATATACTATACAAGGAAAATAACTTTCAGAAGAAAATGCAAGAGTACAGGCATACATAAGAGGATGAACATAAATAATAAGGGTGCCAGACATTGCCTGAAGTGATGAATTTTTGACCTGGGTATGAATCTAGTGTGCCCCTATGTGATACAAAACCTGCAAAGAAAAGAGAGATGGAGTTAGATAAAAAAATATCTAAGCAATGAATGGCATCCTATTATTGATCTTCATCTACAATTATGCATGTGCATAGTCAAGCCATACACTTCTGAAAGAAAAACCAAGCTCACAGTCTCAATGAAATAAATAGTGGATAAAACAATATATGGTGCACAACAGTAGCAAGCATGCAATGACAACAATAACATTGCATGATGCCCGAGCTCAAATTCAAAATAGTAAGTGTATTAATGTATGATCTAATAGCAACAACTTCATTGATCATTACCTTTCACTCCTCCATCATTATAGAAGAGATAACTACCTACAACTATATTTCATAATTCCTCCTTTGAAGTATATATATATCAAGTATAATTATGAGTTTACATCATATATTTAGTCTTAATAAAATCTTATAAAACAACATAAAACTAACCCAAAATACTTTGTCTTAATAAAATCTTAATAAAACAATATATTTAGTCTTAATAAAATCTTAATAAAATAATATATTTAGTCTTAATAAAATAATACACTTACTGTTTTGAATTTGAGCTTGGGCATCATGCATTGTTTATGAGCTCATTCTTTGATTACCAGCCAATCAAATAGGGACATGAGGTGCTCAAATAGTGAGCTCATAAACAATGCATGATGCCCTAACTTGCAGCCCACAAGCCATCAAGACATTTCCTCATGAAATGATCATAAACGGGGAGTACCACATAGTGAATATCAACAACAAAACAAATAAAAAGAGATCAAACACTTCACACAATGCCTTGAAGGTAATAGAAATGATGCCCTAGCTCTCAAAGCTCACAGTTCATCAAGCATTCCAAATGAAAAGATGTAAACAATGTCAGTATTAAACAGTGAGCTCATGAACAATGTATGATGCCCTAGCTTGCAGCCTGTGAGCCATCAAGATATTTCCTCATGAAATGATCATAAATGGGGAGTACCACATAGTGAATATCAACACCAAAACAAATAAAGAGAGATCAAACACTTCACACAATATATGTTGTTTTATAAGATTTTATTAAGACTAAATATATTGTTTTATGAGCTCACTGTTTGAGCACCTCATGTCCCTATTTGATTGGTCGGTGCTCTATTTGTTATATTGATGCTATTAGATCAAATAGGGACATCAGTAATAAAATAGGGACATCAGTAATAAAATAATACACTTACTATTTTGAATTTGAGCTCATAAAATAATACACCTATTGTTTTGAATTGTCAAATGACCAATGAATGATAATTTCAAAAGTGTATCATAATTAAAGGCATGTGAATTCATATTGTACTTAATCTGAATGCCACTGTGTAATGTTTTTACTTACGATATTTCAAGACCCCTCTCCATTTTAAACTAACCTATGACTTCAAAGGAGAAATTATGAAATATAGTTGTAGGTAGTTGTAGGAATTATGAAATATAGTCTCCATTTTAAACTTTTAAGAAACTTTTACATATTTTGATCAAATGACCCAAAAACATCAAGAATCGTCATATATGGTCACTAATAGCCAACTTTCAGAAGAATATGAATGAATTAAAACATACATAAGTGGATGAACATAAATAATGAAGGTACCAGACATTGCCTAAAGTAATGAAGTGTTGACCCGGGGTTCAATCCAGTATGCTCTTGTATGATCCATAACCTACAAGAAAGGAAAAGATGGGGTTAGATCCAAAGGATCTAAGCAATGTCTGGCACCCTATTACTAATCCTCATCTACAATTATGCATGTACATAGTCAAGCCATACACAGACTCAACAACATGGTAGCATTGATCCAATAATAGAAAATACATTACAAATGCCAAGCTCACGGTCTCAATGAAATAAACTGTGTATAAAACAATATATGGTGCACAACAACAGCAAGCATGCAATGACAGCAATAACATTGCATGATGCCCGAGCTCAAATTCAAAATAGTAAGTGTATTAATGTATGATCTAATAACAAAAACCTCATTGATCATTACCTTTGACTCCTCCATCATTATAGAAGAGATAACTACCTACAACTATATTTCATAATTCCTCCTTTGAAGTCATAGGTTAGTTTAACTATTGGACAATGAGCTAATAGGAGTTTCAAATAGATTTGAATAAAAACTAAGAGTATTGAATTTTATTTTTTCCTATTGTGATTTCAGGGGAGAAGAAGGCTAAGACCCTTTCAGCGGATCAGGGTGGTGTATATAGCTTGTAAGTTTATAGGTTTGCACTTTTTTTGTTTGAGGCTTAATTATACAATTACTTTTGATGCAATATTTGTGTGAAGAACAAGAACACAATGGTGAACGAGTGTATTTGACAAAGATAAACATGACACATTTTATTGGGCTGATTGGGTTGCCCTAGTACCATTTACATGGCTTGACCAGATATTAAACAGTGAGCTCATGAACAATGCCAATATTAAACAGTGAGCTCATGAACAATGTATGATGCCCTAGATTGCAGCCCGTGAGCCCTCAAGATATTTCCTCATGAAATTATCATAAATAGGGAGTACCACATAGTGAATATCAACAACAAAACAAATAAAGAGAGATCAAACACTTCCCACAATGCCTTGAAGGTAATAGAAATGATGCCCTAGCTCTCAAAGCTCGTAGGTCATCAAGAATTCCAAATGAAAAGATGTAAACAATGCCAGTATTAAACAGTGAGCTCATGAACAATGTATGATGCCCTAGCTTGTAGCCCACGAGCCATCAAGACATTTCCTTGTGAAATGATCATAAACGGAGAGTACCACATAGTGAATATCAATAGCAAAACAAATAAAGAGAGATCAAACACTTCACACAATGCCTTGAAGGTAATAGCAACAATGCCCTAGCTTCGTGGGTCATCAAGCATTCCAAATGAAAAGATGTAAATAATGACAATATTCAATAGTGAGCTCATAAACAATGTATGATGCCCTAGCTTGCAGCCCGCGAGCCATCAAGACATTTCGTCATGAAATGATCATAAACAGGAAGTACCACATAGTGAATATCAATAGCAAAACAAATAAAGAGAGATCAAACACTTCACACAATGCCTTGAAGGTAATAGCAATGATGTCGTAGCTCTCAAAGCTCGCGGGTCATCGAGCATTCCAAATGCAAAGATGTAAACAATGCCAGTATTAACATTCATATTTTGCCATTAAATAAACAAATGACATAAAAATAAAATTGAGTTAATGAGAAGACAAATTTTGAATGCCTACCTCAAGTGTTAGTGCCCTCTTCCCACACGATGTTGGCCTCTTCATGAACGCCAAACTCGAATGCCCTCTTTGCACCATGCAAAAGTGCAGTGTCATCTTCGCGGCAGCTCTTTGAATTCACAAATTACAAATGACACTTTCTTTTTCTTTTTTTTTTGTTTATAACCAAATGGGTGTCGCAATTATGATGTCGTCATCGCTATTACAACACCGTCGAGGGCACTTGCAAAAAAATATACAAAAAACAAACACAAATTGTAGTGGCATCGCAAATTGGCATCAAAATTTGACCCCAAATGTTGTAGTGTGCTCACATAAAGTAATAAGACCACTGTCATAAATATATTATTATTATAACCCATAAAGGTCTTGATTTATATGAAGTGTAGGAGCCGAGGAAAAATTTTCATGCAAGAATTCTAAAAAAAGTGTGTAGGAAATCTAGAAAATCTTGTAACAATAGCACGTCTGTGAAAATAATTGGAAAATCAAAAAAAAAAATGTCCCTATAACACAAATCCTTTCAACCAATGATATTGCAAATAAATAACTTTTTTAATTTGAAAAATTAACAAATATGAATTTAAACTTTATAAAAACTATGGTTATTTTGAAAATGAAATAAATAAATAAAGTGTTATCATTGGTGGGAATTAATTGACTAATTGGACACAAGTGAATGCAATAGTATTATCTACAAGTAAAATAATAGTTATTCTATGACAATAAGAATTTTAACTCTCCATGAAATATTAGCCCATATAGGGGAAATGAACTAGTAGCCACCTAGGCTAACTTCGTGCACCTAGAACTCCTAAACCGTAAGTCAAATTTTGATGATTTTTTTGGTGTAGCTCTGTATGTGAGTTAACAACTTACAACTAAGGTTTCGACTTCTAGGTACTCATAGATCTCTTTGTAGAGATCGTTGAAAACCAAGTGGTCAAAAATTGGCATTTTCAATGTGCCTCCTGGAACTTGACCCCTATACCCCCAATAATCGGTGATGATATATCCAAAAAAAACACTAGGCCCCCAATTACTAAACATATAAACATATAATTATAAGATGTTTGAAATGTGGGCCTACTCAATATGGCAACATTTCTGTTGACATTGCATTTTTTATAAACACTTGGGCCCTTGTGTTAATCAAGGGCCCATATAATAATACCCCACGAAGGACCCTACAGAATCAAACAAACCCAATAAGTAATCATTGTTACACATTCCTTGTTCATTTTATACCACGTAACCATCCAAACTCAAGTCATTACCTACCCACAACTAGCCCTAAAACCATGTATATTTCACCTTGTTTTCATCATTTTCTCAAAACTTCATCTCCCACGAGTGCTTCCAACCAACATCAATTATCATTTTCTTTGCATGCAATGAGGATTTCACAAGTGAGCGATTCCATCCTCCCCTCATAAGTAGAAATGATTTCACAGTTGTTTATTGGTCAATTGCATGTGTAGAAAGGGTTGTAATGATTTGTGTTTATGACTTCATATATGTTTGAATCATTTAACCATTTTTAATCGATGGTTTCAATATTTTTTTTATCATACTATCAAATGATTGCATGGAATCTGATAGAAATACAATACATTATCAAAAATATGATTTAATTTGCTACTTTATTCATTTAATGTTATTACAGTCAATTTCTTT
This sequence comes from Chamaecyparis obtusa, assembly GCA_027943335.1. Classification (NCBI taxonomy): domain Eukaryota; kingdom Viridiplantae; phylum Streptophyta; class Pinopsida; order Cupressales; family Cupressaceae; genus Chamaecyparis; species Chamaecyparis obtusa. Next base: position 37,434 of record BSBK01002852.1, read on the forward strand.
TACGAATTCTTGATGTACAAAGGGGTTTTAGTCAGTTCAATTATTTTTTATATGATCCTGTGAAATTATTGCATGAAATGTCAAAGAAATAAGGTACATTGTTGATATTATGATTACAATTGCTAGTTTAAGCATGAAAGTATATTGTATTCTAAATCACATTTTTAAATTATTACATGAATTGTTAAATAAATAGGGTACATTGTCAAAAATTTGATCGAAGCTACTAGTTTAATAATGAAAAGTTATTGTATTCTTTCGCTTATGCGGTTTCTTGTTTATTTCAACCAATTCTGCATTTTCAGAGGAGGGTTTCACTCGATCCATTTTTTTTACATCATATTATTTAATTATTGCATGGAATGTCAAATAATTAGGGTTGAATGTCAATAATATGATCAAATATTCATCTTTAATTGTTAAATGTTATTATAGTAATTTGTTTTTATAGTTTCCTTTTTGTTTCAACCCTTTCTCTATATTCAATTGAGGGTTTCTATAATATTACATTGAATGTCAAATAAATTTGGTACATTGTCGACAATATGATTAAATTTGATAGTTTAATCATGAAATGTTACAGTTTTCATTTGGTTTTTTGGTTTCTTGTTATTTTTGAGCAATTTATATGTATTGAACTAATGTTTCATTTGGTCCATCTATTTTTTATGTCATACTATCAATTTTTTACATGGAATGTTAAAGAAATAATGTACATTCAATAATATGTCTTATACTTTAATCATGAAATGTTATTGTACTGATTTGGTGGTTTTACGACATCTTTGTTATTCACACCATAAAAAAAAAATTACATGGAATGTCTTTGTATTGTTAAGATTACAATGACTTTACGAATTTCTCTTTACCCATTCAATCTATGCATTTCTTCGTAACCATTGAATGTATGCATTTCTAAGCTTGCATTGAGTGAATGCATTATGAAGTTGACATTGAATCATTTGTCTCCGTAATTACTTTTTGCATTCTTAAGTTGACATTGACTGTATGCATTTATCTTAGATTAAACTGTGACATTATTGCACAGAATGTCAAATAAATAGGGGACATTATTGATATTATCATTACATCTACTAGTCAAGTCATTACCTATCCATAACTAGCCCTAAAAATGTGTATATTTCACATTGTTTCCATCATTTTCTCAAAACTTCATCTCCTTGTCCACCACTCTCATTTTATAAGCTTGCATTGACTATGTGCATTCTTAATTTGTCATTCAATTGTTTGTCACACTGATTCTACTCATTTACTAAGCTTACATTGACTATATGCATTCTTAAGTTGACATTGAATTGGTTGTCACACTATTTGTACTCATTTTCTAAGCCTACAATGAATCTATGTATTCTTAAGTAGTCATTAAAATGTTTGTCACACTGATTCTACTTTTTTGCTAGGCTTAAATTGTCTGTAGGTATTCTTAAGTTGACATTGACTATAGTATGCATTGTCTTATATTAAACTGTGACATTATTACATGGAATGTCAAAGAAATAAGGGACATTGCCAATAATATGATTACATCTACTAGATTAATTAAGAAATGATATTGAATTTATTTTCATTTATGGTTTCTTGTTTGTTTCAACCATTTCTCTCTATTTCAATCATTGAGTGTATGCAATTCCAAGTTTTCATTGACTATACAAATTCTTAAGCTTATAATGACAGTATGCATTGTAAGTATACATTGATTGAATGCATTATTAAGCCTACAAGTTTATTCAATCATTCCTAGGTTTCAGTATCTCTGGAGGACTACTCAAAGTTGTATTTAATTCTATTAGGAAAAATACTCTTTTTTTGTCATTCTTCTGTACTAATTTGAGTAGTCCTCCAAAAATACTAATATGCCTATATTTAGTGGGATCTTTAAGGATTAACATTATTAAATATGCTAGTTTAATCATAGTTAAATATGTTTAGTGGGATATTTAATCATCAACATTATTAAATCCGCTACTTAAATCATATTCAAATATGATTAAAATTGCTAGGTTAATCAAGAAATGTTGTTGTATTCAATTTCTTGCCATGGTTCTGACTTAAGCTACAACCACTTTGTATGTATCAACTATAAACAAATTACCACATACTTGGGTTTACTTGTTTAAAATTAAGAGTTAATGTTAAATCATTCACAAATATTGATGTATGTACACAAATATTTGTGGATGTAAGTACAGGTCATATATTTATGTATGTATGTGGGCAAAGAAATACGCATATGAGAGCATTTATGTATCTATGTATGTGATTTTGTACTTACAACCACAAATATAAACTTACAACCACAAATATATATTTAGTGAATGTAAACTTACAATGCATACAATCAATGTAAGCTTAAGAATGCATGGAGTCAATGTAAGTTTGACATTGCATACATTCGATGATTACACAGAAATGCATAGAGTGAAGGGGTAAAGAGAAATTCATAAAGTCAATTGTAAACTTATCAATGCAGAGACATTCCATTTCAACCATTTCTCTATATTCAATCGAGGGTTTGACTCAGTCCATCAATATTTTGAATCATACTATAAAAGAAAATGAATATAATAACATGTCATGATTAAACTAGCAGATGAATGCAATAAGCTAATTTAATGATTAAAATAGCATATTTAATCATATTATCGATAATGTACCATATTTATTTGACATTCCATGTAATAATGTCAGTAGATTAATATAAGACAAATGCATACAATCAATGTCAACTTAAGAATGCATACAAACAATATAAGCTTAGCAAACAAGTAGAATTAGTGTGACAAACAATTCAATGACAACTTAAGAATGCATACAGTCATTGTAGGCTTAGCAAATGAGTACAAACAATGTGACAAACAATTCAATGTCAACTGAAGAATGCATACAGTCAGTGTAATCTTAGAAAATGAGTAGAATCAGTGTGACAAACAATTCAATGACAAATTAAAAATGCACACAATCAATGAGAGTGGTGGATTGAAACCCTTGTCGCATGCAAAGAAAGAATGTATGCAGGAAGCATTCGTGGGAGATGAAGTTTCAAGAAAATGATGGAAACAAGGTGAAATATACATGGTTTTAGGGATAGTCGTGGGTAGGTAATGACTTGAGTCTAGGTGGTTATGTGGCAGATGATGAGTAAGGAATGTGTAACCGTGATTACTTATTGGGTCTGCATTGATTTCATAGGGTCCTCCATGGGCCAGTATTATTATATAGGCCCTTGATTAACACAAGGGCCCAAGTGTTTATATTAAAATGCAAGGTTAATGAGAATGTTGTCATAGTGAGTGGGCCCACATTTTAAAAATCTTATAATTATATGTAAACAATATAATTTGAAGGCATGTAAGTAATGCATGCAGTAAGGCGATACCTTGATTTATGAAAGACATGAGATAACTAAGTGAAAACTGTGAAATATGAGAATATGAAGTTTCAATGCATCTAACTAAACATACTTTGAACACCTTACTAATTGAAAACAATAGAACTTCAAGACATCTAAGTAACACATACAATGAGAACATGAAATAGCTTGATTCATGAAAATACGATATAACTTACTGAAAGCAATGTAATGTGAGAAAATAAATTATGAATGTAGTTAGAATAATGCAAACTATGAACATCTTAGTAACTGAAAATAGTAAACTTTGAATGCACGCAACTAACTGAAAACATGAATACACTGAAGTAACATGAATACATTGAACTAAACATACTGTGAACACCTTACTAACTGAAAACAGTAGAACTTGAAGGCATGTAAGTAATGCATATAGTGAGAACATGAAATATCTTAATTGATGAAAACACGATATAACTTACTGAAAACAATGTAATGTGAGAAAATGAATTATGAATGCAGTTAGAAAAATGTAGACTGTGAACATCTTAGTAACTTAAAACAATAAACTTTGAATGCACGTAACTAACTGAAAATATGAATACATTGAAGTAACATGAATACACCAAACTAACGTAAGTAACGCATACACTAAACCCTAGCTTGATTTTTGAAAGCATGACATAAGTAACTGAAAACAATATAATTTGAATGCATCTAACTAATGTATATAGTAAACAATTGGTTGATATATGAAACCACAAAATTAGTAACTAAAAAGTGTAAGTGTGAACACGTAAATTACTAGTAATGAAAATAATTAACAATAGATATGAACAAAAAGCAAGTAGACAAATATGGAAAAAATTACAAAATAAATGGTAGCTCAAGGTACCAACCTGAACAAGACCAAAATCTTCCAAACAATGGAGAATAATCAACTAAACCTAGACAACAAAGAATAATTAGCGCACAAATAGAGAATTTGCACTAAAAAAGATGGAGGAAATTGCTCCTTATAGGAATTCTTTCATTAATTTTGTGGTTGGCAAATTTTAAATTCAAATAAGGGTGGGAAATAATCGAGCATTTCATGCTCCGCTTGCACTTGATTTGCACTTGCTTTGCATTAATTTTGTAATTCATACGATGACTTTATGAATTCAAATTTGTATTTTATTTTTGCATTGTTTACTTGCTCTATTGGTGAGCCTTACATCATTATCTGTCCATACAGGTACAAATTGCAATTAGAGTTATTGATTGAGAATGTCATTGTATTTGTAGGTGAATGTGTAGACGAGAGCATTGCAAGTTCAATTGTATTTGTATTAAAACATATTGTGCACAAATAGTTGTGCATGTTTGTAGGTGACTCAAAATATTATGCACCAATACTTGTGCATGTTTGTACATAAATTGAATATGTTTTGTATATAAATAGAATATATTTATATTCTTGGACCAAATCCATTGTATTTGTAATTGTAAACAATAATTTTTTTTATAATAACAATATTACCTTTTTGGTGCAAGTTGATGTGTAGTAGAAACATAAATGTACCAATAGTTGTTCTTAGACCAATCCATTGTATTTGTAATAGAAACACAAATGTACTATAGCAGTGTACTTGTAGTATTTATTTATTAGTAACATAGTGAACTGTTATTAGTACTTGTCGGTAGGCTAAGTACTATTGTATAGTTTTTGAGTTTTTTATCTTAACTAGTGATTAAATGAACTCTTTTACACCAATCAAAATAAATTATATTTTATATTTCATTATAAGATTTTTCATTTCTAAAATATAGATGCAAATTTTTTAACGTTATAATATCTAGAAATTATTTTTTTGTCATTTCATTGGACAAATGTATTTGAACTCTTATACACGAGAAGAATGCGAAGGAATAAGGTTTTGTTATTTGCTTTTATCACAAAAAAGTTGATAATTATTCATATTTTTTAAAGTGAGAATTAGTTTTTGGATTCATAAATATTTAAATACATGGATTGATTTAGTTGAATTCTCTATGTACCTTCCACAAATACAAAATAAACGATTTTTAGGGAAGAATTTGAACCACCCTCTTCCACCTGTTAGAATTTAATTTTTTACTTTGTGGGTGTAAATTTTTTATTGGTAATATATTATATAAATTAACAAATATTATTGAATTTGTTGGTAATATATTATACTTTTACAAAATAAAAATTAAATATTAGATATATCAACATGCAATAAATAAATATATGAAGTCTAGTTTAGTTAGAAAAATAATGAAATTAATTATAATTTTATGTGTAATTGATAAGAATTTTATATGAATGTTAATAATTAAAAATTTTAAAATATTATACTAGTATTCTTTAATTTTATAATTAATTTTAATTTATATCTAAATATAATTCTAATATTAATAAATATATTTTAATTAATTATAAAATATAGCACACCTTATAAAATAACTATTAATTCAATTATATATACTGTGCACCTGGAATGTATGGTATGGCACATAAGCATAGACGACATTGCGTTTTAATTTCCTGGTTCTGCGAAGATTCTCCTCAGGGAAAATGGCAATGGTCACTACAATTACACTCCAGTCTTCATCTATAAGTAAGAAATGCATCTATCCTTCTGTGAATTGTTGTTCGAAGATATTTTCTCGCAGCAGTCCGCAAAAATCCTTGCATTTCTTTAAAAAAAATGCATTTACACCACTTATATCTTCTTCCCAAAACCCGAGAAAATGTGTGTACCCTGCATTGTCAAATCCCCCAAGGGCAATAGGAACATCTCAACTCTCTGATGCTCCCGAGCAAAGGGTTTTTCATGGAGAATGTTTTGTAGTATACGACAATATAGACACTGACCAAATCATCCCAGCAGAGTACTTAACCCTAGTTCCCTCCAAACCAGAGGAATATGAAAAACTGGGCAGTTATGCCTTGATCGGGCTTCCTGATGATAAGTATAAGAAGAAATTCATTGAGAAGGGCCAGTCTAAGACGAAATATCCTATTGTTATTGCTGGGGACAATTTTGGATGTGGGTCTTCGAGGGAACATGCCCCTGTGGCCCTTGGGGCAGCAGGAGTGAAGGCTGTTTTGTCAGAGTCCTATGCTAGAATATTCTTCAGGAATTGTGTGGCTACTGGTGAGGTGTACCCAGTGGAGACTGAGTGCAGGATTTGTGATGAATGTGAGACTGGTCACATTGTCACTGTGGAGATTGAGAGAAATAAGCTTATCAACCATACCACCGGAAAGGAGTATGCTTTGAAGCCTATTGGTGATGCTGGGCCTGTGATTGAGGCTGGTGGGATTTTCGCATATGCAAGAAAGACTGGGATGATTGCTAGTTCTCCATCAGCGTGAACTGGGTGTGGCCAGTAAGGGGCTGAAGTTCTTAAATGCAATTTTAAACTGTTTGTGCTTTAGATTGTTTGAGAACAGTTGGTTCAAGTCTTTGACTTTTGATCATTTTGTGTGGGAAATCTTAACTCTCACATGTCGAGCTAAGAAACACTTACATTATATCCTGAAACTTTCAGTGGTTTATATTTACAAGTAAAATTAAATAATCTGTTAAAAAGTGAATTTTGGATCTAATTGTTAACAGTCTTATGGAGAAAATGTATTTTTTTATTTATCTAGTATTTATATATTTTCAGGTGCTTGAACCTTTTGCCTAGAAAGAGAAAACATTTGTTTTTTTATTGATGGATATATAGTAGTTTTCATTGAGTCTCCAACACTGCTAGACAATGCTGAAAGGAAGCATAACCCAATGCGATGAATGCAATTATAGGAATTCCAATGAACACAATCCATCTAGAAGAAAACCCTAACTATTCGATTGCTTGAGCATACAAGCAGTTGAATGCAACACATTGCTTTCCCTGGAAGATAGTTAAACTTCCAACAGAGAACTAACCCAGATGAAAACAACACAAATAGAAGTATCAAAAAATCTACATTGGATCTGGTGCTGATCAAGTATGAATGAGTTGGAAAGTCCGGGTAAGCACACAAACTCCTTCAGAAATCATTACTGCCATTAATTTGACACTCACAAATAGAAATTGTTTGGATGTGCAGTGAAACTATCACCGCTATGAAGATGAAGAAAACTGGAATATGAGCCAAACCAGAGCCTGAGGCTTTTGAATGCCTGCAATATGTAGAAGATAATTGATAAAAATCTGATAGAAACAGATTGAGGAGGTAGCTTTCATGTTAGAAATGTGATTTGTCCCATCTGATTTTCTATGGGGCATATTTAACAACCAAGATACAAGTTCAGTTTGCCATTTTCTATCTATGGAGGTAAGGGGTTAATTTCTTTCACCCCTCCTCAATATCACTCAAAGAATTGAGGCCACCCTTTCTTTAGCCATGCATTGCAAATGCAAAAAACCGAGATACAATTTCAATTTGCCATTTTCCATCTATGTATGGAGGGAAGTGTTTAATCCCTTTTATCCCTCCTTAATATAACTCAAACAATTGAGGCCACCGTTGCTTTAGCCATATTTTGCATATGTCTACTTGTGTAGCCACGCCTACTGACAAAAAAATACATTTCCAATTATCTGTTTTCTGGGATGTTAGAACTGCAGCAGAAATATCTTATTGCAGTTATTGGAATATTGGGGTGTTTCTGGTTTATTGACATGCGCATCTGGGAAGTCATAATAGTACATCTGACAGAAGTTTGCTTTCAACTAATTTAATGGATCGCCAGACCACTTTCCAAAACTCCCATTTTGACATTCTCTGAGATTAAGCTGCAAGCTGAATTTTTCTCTACACCTGCCAGTTGCATTTGCTTAATACTATAATAGATCTCCAATCGCTTCAGCAAAGCTCATTTTCTGCATCTCCAACAATGATTGCAGGTACAGTCGCTCACTTTATGTGCCTTCTCTACACCTACATACTTAGCATAAATGTTGAACAGGATAGGTAGTAGATTGGAAGTGTACTACGACCATCAGGGATGAAGCGTATGTCTGCTGCTAAAGAAAGTTCCTCCTCACCCCCTGGAGCTGTTGCAACCTGCAACCTGCTATCAACCATTTAGACTGTCAGTGATCTCTTCCACAATGAGCAGCTGCTAACTGCGCCATCTTCATGAAGCTATGATAGATGTCCTATTTGCCTTGTGACATTTGCCACAGATGGCTTGCAATGCAGCCTTGCAGGCATTGGGCCCCTAAAGAATTACTCAAGCTGAATCCATAAGCACTTTCTTCTCAACCACTTTCAACATTCTATGCTGCCACAGCCATGACCATATTGCATAAACCATCTCAGAAGCAATGACAAAACATCCAAACAGAGAACCAATTCCAAACTGGAGAAGAGCTTGAACAATGTAATGCCCCCTTTTTGAAATAGGGTTTAATAATAAATAAAAATATAAAATAATAGAAATAAAATATAATATAATTAAAATTTAATTAAGTTTAAGGAAAGGTCAAAAGGCATGAAATGAAGAGTTGTGACTCCCTCAAACATTAGATAAAGGGAGAAGAGTTTATTGGAAAGGGGATAGGGAGGAAGGAAGAAATAATGGAGCAGGTGAAAATCAAGAAAGAGTTTATAGAAGAAAATAAGGAAGTGACTCCTTCGAAAGGCAACAATTATGAAGGTTGTGCTCTTTCAAAGGGTGGTAATTATGAAAGGTCGAGACTCTTTCAAAGGGCAGAAATGATGAAGAGTTGTACTCTTTTAAAAGGTGAAAATTGTGAAAGCTTGTGACTCTTTCAAAGGGCAACAATGATGGAGGGTTGTACTCTTGCAAAAAGTGGTAATTGTGAAAGGACACGACTCTTGCAAAGGGCAGACATGATGAATAGGTTCCTTCACATTAGAAGATATAAAGGGGAGAAGGTTTCATTTGAGGAGGACATCCATTTGGAAAATAATTTATTATTCTCAAAAGGCAGCAATGGAGGGTAGTGACTCAAGTCTTATGAAAGGTGGTAACCCTTTCCCAGATAAAGAATAAAAGAGATCATTCCAATCATTCCAATTCAGAAAAAGGGTGAGTTTTAGCACTTTAGAATAGATTCTTGTCAATTATGCTGGCTCTCTTGAACAGATTCTGGTTGATAGGTTGAGAACAGGACCCACCTAATGCAAGAATGATGAGAGTGCTCTGGATTATGCTTTTGCAGAATCAATCACACAATAACTGTACATTATCTCCACAATGGTTCCAGCTAGCTAAATGGTTTATCCAGAAGAACCAGAAGAACATAGATACAATATTCAGAAACTCAAAAATGCACAAGAACAGATGACAATTATTTATCCTGGGAAAACCCTCCACTTGAGGGTGAAAAACCCAGCCACACCAAAAATCAATCCTTTATTGAATGCTCAAAATCTGGATACAATGCTCTCAAGCTTAAACAGAAGATAAATCTAAACAGGGATTGTTAACTCTTAACAATCAACAATAGAATGCCTTTTTCAAATAATATATAATCTGCAAGTCATCTACTGCACTCAGAATACTTGCTATCACAATCATCAATGCTCTAACCACCACACGAAGCACATACGATAATCACACATATAACATCAATTACTGACGTCTGCAGAAAACTCAGAATGAATAATACTGAAAGATCAATACTATCTGTCTTTGAACAGGAATACAATACTAATTTAAACCAACATACTCAGCAAATACCGTTCATGACCATCTATCTATCTTGAACCGATCATATGCTGTGTTGAGACAGAACGAATTACTTGAATCATACAACAAGAATGAACAACCCTTTGATTTCTGACTGCCGTGACACATGTACTAACGGCAGTTACCTAGAATGTGCCCTTTCACGAGCTGGAGTCGAAGCCTCTTCATTGACTCTTTAAGTTTATGAATCCAACGACACTCTGCAGATAGAATTCACAATAATATTGATCACACCCTGCAACAGTTACTAAGCGATGATGCTACAATGTCTTCGCTGCCTCAAGTTTCAACAGCTGCATGAAGACTTTCCAGATACATGACGATGACTTATTGATAACCAGCAGTTACGAAAGGATAGAACTCTTAGATTACAAAACAGTTATGCAAGAATGTACTCTTCAGTGCTCAACCCAATCAAATCACCTTTCACATCCTCATTGCTGTTGCACCTGTACAGCCGGCAGTTGCCCAATATGAGCTGTTTCATATTCTTCAGATCTTCAATGCACGATATCAAGAGACGGGGACCACCAAATAAATGCACTGTTCAGATTTTACAACAAAGGCCACGAGCATCTGCTGTTTACATGAAAGACTGACTCAGCAGTCACGTCATCTGTATTTCCAACGTCTTCCTCATACATGAATTGACAGCATATGTAAGATTCGACGGCAGTTCCACAACAAATATGCCGTTCCATATTCAGATTGCAGTGCCACATAAATGATGTGAGATGTAGTACTTCAATAATCAACATCATCATATATGCACAACCTGAATGTAAAGATTCATTTCAGGTATGTTGAAATCTCCTGAAGCTACAAAGCTCAACAGTTTTCAGACTAGAAAACGTTCTGGGGTCATTAGTTGCAAAACCTTTGTGTATCCTCTTTCTTAATCCCAGTTTGTTCTAAGATGGCTTCAAACTATAAGGGAATTCTGACAACAATTCTCACAAGACTTGGGTGAGTTTTAGCACTTTAGAATAGATTCTTGTCAATTACGCTGGCTCTCTTGAACAGATTCTGGTTGATAGGTTGAGAACAAGACCCACCTAATGCAAGAATGATGAAAGTGCTCTGGATTATGCTTTTGCAGAATCAATCACACAATGAACTGTACATTATCTCCACAGTGGTTCCAGCTAGCTAAATGGTTTATCTTATACAACTGAGTTTATCAACTTTACTTCCCAGCAGTGTTATGGAAATTGATAGTATTTCTTCACTACCATTTCCATAGATTCTCTCCATCTATAATCAATGATGAACTCCCTATTGCCTTCCTCAATGAACAGTGCCTCTTGATTGTCAGCAAATTTTCTCACAACTTCAATTCCAATATTTCACGGCATCAATGTTGGTATCATTTCGTCTTTCTTCATTTTGTTATTATAGTTTCATTTATTTCCAACTAATTTATATTCATTGACTTTATGATTGAGTTCTATTCTATGGATGCAATCTACACACAATTACACTACTACCTTTGCAGTATTGAGATCTTATTCTGTGTAGATTATCAATAGCTAGGGTTTGAATCTTCATACGAGGATCCTATTGGCATGAACTCAGCATTATATTCTCCATGATATATCATTATGAGATGTTATAATTTCTGTCACTGAAGGTGTAGATTCTATGATCTATCCATTTGGAGACTGTGTTGTTGCTATTTATGATCTGCAGGCACTTGGAAGCTATGAAGTGATTTTGATCATGCATTGAAATTGTGAAAAGTTTCCTCCAAGCAGGGAGGAGGTTATGAGACAGCTACAGAGGCTAGTATATTTTGTTAATTAAGCCAATAGGCTTTGTGTGGGAGCTTTGCTGAAAATGCATTTCTCCTCCTGGATAGTTGTCAGCTCTCTTCCCGGATAGTTTCTTTTCCGGCTATGAAAAACACTTAAGTCCTTTTTCCTGTCTTTTTGTTGGAAATTAGCAAATTACTTGTTTTTTCCCTATTCTTATCCTTTTTTTTAGCTTAGCAAACGATTTTTTCTGCTTTTTCCCCATTTTTTGTAGGAAGCAATTTTTATAATTGTGGATCTCAGATAATCATATCCATAGAATTTCGGCTAGAACTCAAGCATACTTTAAGCTATGAAATTTAATCTGAAGTTCGCAATATTCTAATCAATTTGTAGTGTTGAATCAAACTTTAGGTATTCCCCTTAATATGCAGATTCTGGGTGGTACATTTGGTCAACAATTTGTTGGATTTTTCAATTGAAATCTGCAACCAGAAGCCTATAAAAATTGAGGATTTATGGTTTTTGTCTACAAAGGTTTTTGATTTTTGAGAGCTCCATCTTTTCAATAGTTGCAATGAAGCTTCTAAAATAATATTGTAAGAACCCCAAATCGGTCCTTAACTGCTGAAGACATTTATCTCAATTTGTTGTCTGAATGATTTTTTTTTTATTTTCAAGTGTTTTAGACATAAAAAGCAAATATGCAATAATCTGAAATTCTGAAACAATTCAATTAACTGCTACAACTTCTATTTATTTTCCTGCTGCTGAAACTAATACTGCTGAAGCACAAATAGAGTCTCTGGATGAAACTCTCTGAATTTCCAAATTCACTGGATATTTCACTAGCTCAAATGGAGACACACAGAAGAACTACGTTCTCCAATGCTAAAGCTGAAAACCCTTCTCAGAGCTCAAAACCAACAATGGATAGTTCATTCTTCATTTCCCAAGCAAATATAGGCCTCCAAAACCCTAATCGAAAATCCTCTTCAAGGCTGCGATTTTATTTAATGAAATAACATAAAATAAAAATCATTAACATTTAATTTAATTAAACTTAGGGAAAGTTTTTAATAATTCACCTCCAAAATAAAATACTCAATTGGCCCCATTCGATGCGTTATAAACCCATCACTTAAGTGATTTTAAATATAAAGTCAATTTAACTTTATATTAAATCCTCTGCCATTTAATTAAAATATATAACCACTGAAAACTGAATAACTCCCTCAAAAATGAGAATTTGGCTTAACCATCTGGAACTAGAGTTGGTCTAATAATTTTCCACGTGATCAAATAATATTTCTAAAAATAGCAGGGGTCTATCTCTATGACTCAAAAATAAACCCAAATATAGAAATTTTTGTTAAAAATAGCAAAATCCATATAATTGAGCCAAAAACAATCTCTTAAGCCAATTGAAAACACAGAGTTCTGCCACTACTGAACCATCAGAAAACCATACCTTCACTGTGCCTGAAAAGACCCCCTATCCATGCCTACTAGCCTATGAGGGTCCATTGATAGGCTAATCACTTACTAGCACGATGTCGCTAGCTAGAAGGGGACATCACAAATACTGTTTTCCTGAATTGCTTTCATTTTTTTTAATTTAAATTTGTGGATTTTTTATTTTAAGAGTTTTTTATGAAATATGAATGCGATGATAACTTGTGAAGGATAGACTGACTTTGCTATTATTTATGGTGCTAAAGGTTCCTATTTTTAATATTTGTTTTGTTTTATCTTTTCCCTCGCTCATATAAGAATTTCAATTGTTACATATGGTTTCAAATTATCTACTCATTTTTTTACACGGTTTTAGGTTATTTTAGAGTCACTTTTTTTTTACATTTTTAGATTATTCTAATTTTGTATTAGACCATTTCTTTGGTTGTCTTTATTAATATTTTAAATTTTTATTTGTATATTAAAAATCCTATCGGCTCATCGTTGCACGTACAAAAACGCGCAACTGCTAGTTATAGTTATGTTGTAAATATAGAGTAAGATGGTTTAGCATACTTTATTAATGTTTTACAGTGCCATTGGCCTTCTGAATATCCTTAGATGGAATATTTCTATGTACATCTCTGTTCTCTTTCTTCCTCTACACTATAAAGTATAATCTATACATTCATGATACAAATGGGCATACATCATGCACAATTGCTGCAATCTCATGTTGTTTTCATATCAATAAATCAAATCCTCAAATGCTTTCCTGGTATGTCTGCTATATATTTTTTGACATAATGATAGATTTAATATATTGGCAGTCAAATTCGAGTGATGAGAGAGCCCCATGAACCTCTGCCTGGATGGATCTATTGATCCAAAGTTATTGCCCAGGAAGTCTAGGTCTCTGGCCTTAGAATCACTGTTTTGGTGGCAAAGGGCACTGTCACTTTTATTGCAATGGATCATTCAGGTTTGAATTCTGGGAGACCAATTTTTATTCCAAAATGACACTTTTGCCTCAACTCATCTCCACACTCAAATCTCATAGATAGTGTCTTATAGCCAAGCTCATATGTCTCTGCCTTCTGCATATCCTTTGGACTTCTCCAGGTTGAAAGCTGTTTTTCTTTTGGAGTCACTTGTTTAATGTGTTAGGTCTTTGTGTCGCAAAGCTTCTATGTCCAATTGGTACCATTATCACCAAAGCTTGCACCCTTGCTGAGTATCAACCCAGCAACCTAGTGAAACATGGGATCACTCCCAAGCTGTGAGCAGCCTATGATGGAAATGAACCTCTCTAGGGAGGGCTGTTTCCCTTAGAGAACACCTAATTTAAGATAAATTGCTGGGAAAGGGGGCAAGAAATGACATGAAATGAAACTTAAGATCTAAAGGGGTGATGCACCAAATGACTGTGAGCTGTACTGCTGTTTTAGACTCACAATGTATCAATAATCAACCCAGTTTCATGCAACTCAAGTGTTATACATGAGAAGACACAATAATATTCATCAATCACTATTTTGTACACAATGTAACAGTACCCGAGAAGGTAAAATCACTGAAATCTGATTGCTCAATGGTGTCTTTGCAGTAGGATTAATCTGAAAATGCTTTGAAACTACTTAGAAAATGAAAATTATGTTGCTTATTTTCAGTCCTAAGACTGATTTTCTGAGTTACAGTACAATATCTTTGTCAGAAGAAACTTTCAGCAGTTACAATGCTTGGCCAAAATTGCAAAGAACTACCCAAAACTGAAGCTAGGCGTTGGCTTTTAGCCTAAACATCACTCCTTAAAAACTTTCACAATAGAAATAATGATGAGAAGACAAATGTAATTGTTTGACCTGATCAACCTTCACTTTTGAGTGCTAGAAAACTGTTTTTATCTCTCTTTGAATGCTGGAGCTCATAGGTAGTGTAGGAGATGAGGAAAGTTGACTTTGTCTTCTTTTCATTTTTCATTAGACTCCTTTATCTGCTCTTCACCATCACGACTCTTCAAACTGCCTATCTAGATGCACTCATCTGCTGTCCAACTCACTAAAACAGGTTCGGACTGCCCTTTGAACTCTCAACTGCTTTATTACACCTTAAGCTACCAAAAAAACTCTCCATGTATATAGGCCATGTGTAAAACAAGTTTGTAGATGCCTTGCTGCTTAGGATGGCGTAGGAGGATCTTAAGGATAGAAATTGCCATATGTTGTCATCAAGACCTTCCTTACCCTCACATTCTCACCATTTGTCACCTACAAGACTGTGACCTGCATATTCATCTGCCATATCCTTTATTATTCATGTTTGGTATCATTGTCCCTATCCCTTTTAGTCTTCATGACCTATTTGTGGTTTGTCTTTGTGACCGTCATGATACCTTCCATAGCTCTGTGCTCATCACTCCAACAGGTTACAAAGTCCTTTGTAAGTATTTCTGGACTGCTGTGTATTCATCAGGGTTAGAGAGAGAGAGAGAGAGTTTCATTAGTATGCCAAAGTTTCATTTGCATTTCTTATACTTATTCTTGGCTCACTCCCAAAGTTCCAAAAGTCTGCCCACCATTGTTAATGTTCAAATTTCAGTGCAATCATTTTCATGTTTTTGATGCTTAGTATTGTAAAGTTTACATAGTGTGGCAAAGTTTTATTTACAGTTCTTATACTTATTCTTAACTTATATTTATTATAACTAAATTTTCAAGTACTATATGTATTTGCACCGCCACCCTCCCCCGTCATTCCCAAACTTAGGCCCTTGGTTCTCCTATCCCAAAAACCCATAGAAATATGGTTTCTATTCTCTGTCCCAGGACTGTCATTTATGGCTTTTGACTGTCTACTGTGTCTTAGTCATGCACAAACCTCTGCCACAACAGCATCCTTTGCTAACATAGAGTGTCTTGTCATCCTTCATCATGCCCATTCATAAACTTCCTCTTCCCTCTTTGTCATTCACTCAGCTGACTAATTAGAAATGGGGTCTTGCAAAGTATATTGCACTTCTTATTTATCATTTGGTTAAATTGAAGCTACTATGCGTTTACCCCTTTTTGATGTGCTAATTTCTACAATCAGATGGCACGGTTTCTTTACAAGTTCCAACCTCACTGCTAACTTCTACAATCAGATTAAAGAACTGGATTCTATCACCCTATAGGCTTTTGTTTCATAGCCATCTTAATTGGATATATTTAGTCTCCTTTTTCCTTGAAATAGAGAAAGGATAACTACATGAGAAATCATCTCATCATATGAAATCAAATCACAAGTGTCTTGGGTACTAGGATGACTGTATTTTCTTCATTTAGTTCTGAGGCTCTACCTCTGCCACTAAGGGATGAGAAAACAATACCCTTTTCTGAAATGAGTTCTTCAGAACCCATAGAGATGGGCCTCTATAGGAGTAATATATAGGACATAATTCAAAACTATCAAGTGTAGGTACATCATCACATGACATAACTTCTGGATGTACAGACTTGGCTTCCCTATCTGAGATCCTGCATTTGTAGCTGACAGCATGTCATTTTTGGTAGGCATGAGCCTAGGAAAAACATCTTGACCAGGATCTACCACAGAAGGACCCGATTCTTGGTGATTGCTAGTTTGTGACAGCTCATTATGCAGAGGAGATGTCAATGCATCACCGCCACTTCCTAATTCTTTGAGATGTCCTCTACGATTAATCTTTTACCGTCTTGATAGTGATATGATTGTCTGTTGTGAGTTTTTTCACATCATCGCCCCATTGAAAATGGGGACCCCCTCTTTTTGCTTTAGTAGTTCTCTCAGGTTGGTGATGTTAAAGGAGAGTTTGAAGTGGCCTGCAAAATTTGGAGATGATTCAAGAGGTTGAGCAATGACAATTTTTGGTGCGAAGAGGTTGGATTTTGATTGCAAAATGATGAAAATTGTGATTTTGGCTAAGTCTGTATTTTGGATTTCCAATGAGATGATTTTTGCTTGCAAATTCAAATTAAAGATTTGGATTTAAAATCGATTTTGAATATATTTTTGACTTGAAATTTTTTGCAAGCAAAATTTGGATTTCATGGACTTGTAATGTTTTTGGGAAATTTTGCGAAATTTTGCAAATTTTGGAAATTGAAAAAATAGAATTGAGCAATTTAATTGAGTAATTTTGACTAAACAATTTTTGAAAAATCCAAATTTTAAGGGTCAAAATTGCAATTTTAATGTTCACTTTTCACAATTTGGTAAGAGGGCTCTTGCGAGTTGGTAGACATGTTCTTGCGAGTTGGTAGGGGTGCTCTTGCATCACGGCAAAATTTCAATAACTTGATGGAATTTCAACATGGAGTTATTATTTTTGAGAAAATTATTTTGGGCTAAGGAAAATTACAATTTGCTAGGAAGGAGGCAAAATGATTTCAAGTTGGCAAGCAAGTCTTTGCAACTTGGCAAGTGTGATTGTGCAAGTTGGAGGGGTTGGCTTGGTAGTGTTGTGAGGTTTTCACATCATCGCCCCAAATTTTGGGGACCCCCATTTTCGATTTCAACTTGGCCTTCTTCCTGTTTTCGATTGTCCGAGCCTTGGTGATTTTTGTGAGATTTTGATAAATGTTGTCGATGGATTGAATTGCTTGAAACGGAGTTTACTTGCTAAACGATGATTTGATGTTAATCTGAACTTATCTCTAACCCTCAATTTCAATTTTGGGCTAATGATGTAATTTTTTGTGCAATTCAATTTCATATTCTTGGCATTTTTGTTATTGATCTTCGAAAATCCAAGCTTGTCAATTTGGAAGTTGCTTTGAAAACAATTAATTGGGTTATAATTGATTTCAATTTCGATCATCAAAAGGATTAATTTGGAGAATTCATCAAATTGGCATTGAAAATGAAATTTGGAAATCAAAAGGGAATTAAATTCCAAGCCTAGATATATCGATTTTTATTTTAAAAAAATAAAAAAGAAAATAACCTTGGTTATAAAAATCGATTTGTGAACATTAAATATATATCATTTTGGCTTGAATTTAATTTATAAAATAAATAGAATCATTTGCCATAAAAAATTAAATAGAAAATCATTTAATTTTGGTGATTTTTGAAATTACAAAGAAGGAAATTAATTGTTTTAATTGTTTTTTTAATTGCCTAAGTGCTATGTCGTCCCACTAATTCTTTATTTATTTGTTTGTTTTGGATTTTCGGTATCCAAGGGAGGGTCGGCCCTCATATTGGTTGCCCAGGCCACCTATAAGAGAGGAGGGTCTCCCTCCCTCTCTCCACACAAACAAAGTGCGAGTTCCCTAGAGCAGAGCAGCGAACCAAGGCAGAGGTGCGAAAGTAGTCTAAAGCAGAGCAGTCTCGAATCTGGAGCAGAGGCCGAAAGTAGACAGCAGTCTAGGGCATCCGCAGCAGTGTAAAGCAGGGCTCCCGAAAATCAGTATAGCGGGCCCTAGCCTTGTGGAGGGCGAGATTAATAGCAGGCAAGCCTGTAGAGGCCCGAAATCAGTCAAGGAGGTCTGAAAACCAATAGCAGGCCATAGCCTTATGGCATTTCCAAAGTTGTAGAAGAACAATCCAGAATTCTAAGTGTGAAGGCCTGAGTGTTTGACAAAGGGAGACCAGCGATATCCTTCATGAGAGGGGACCTGATTTAGTTATGAAGGCCTGATTTGGGTGAAGGAGACTTGTGGTTTGATTTTGCCCTTGCCATTTGCTAATTTGAAGAGATAGGATCAGATTTGATACTGGTGTAAGGCATCAGATCTTTGGAGTTATCAGATTTGAAGATTTGTGAAGTGAAGAGTAGAATTTGGTAGAAGGAAGATCAGAATTTTGAAAAGTGAAGTTGTATTTGTTTTGAGGCTGGTCCAAGTTTGGAGAGGTGATATACTAAGAGCACGGTGTGGGCTTGAAATTTCCATAAGAGATCTCAGATTAGGATTGAGAAGTGAAGAATTTAGTGGTGTCTTTTAGCTTATTTTTCCTTAATTGTTATTGCCTTTTGGTCACTTGATTGTTTGGGTAGCAGAGACAAGTTTCGTTGAGCGATTGTAAGATTGGCTCATTAAGTAGATTTCTCGATTGTCGTGATTAGATTTTTTCCCTTTTCTTGCTTGCTATGAATCACTCCATAGCGGATGCTAGTACAAGCAAGAATCCAATGGGGACTAATAGCAAAATAGCTGACAAGGAAGATATGATGCCCAAGACCATCTTCTTCTCGAAACTAAAACGAGTCTGAGACACTAACATCGGTACCATTGACATGATGCAATTGAGGGATAGGTTGAAGGAAGGCCAATCCCCTATGGCGAAGAAGATATACAAGTCTGGAATTGTGCAAGCTGCCGCTTTCCCTCCTACCTTGCCTTGTCCGGAGTTGATCATGGATTGTGCTTCTTGGTTTGATATTGCATCCAAGTCCATCGTCTTTGATGAAGATAAGAGAATGTTGGCTAACATTGGGAATCAAGTAATAGAAGAGGTATTCGGTATACCCCAGCAGACAAGAATGATAGTAGTTTTGATGGATCAAGTAGTCAGGTTCTTTCAGGATAGTCAAGATACATACTTTTCTTTACTCAAGCAAAATTGGTTGCATGAAGGAAAGAAGGGAGTTACCAAGGCGTCAAAACTCACTAGGTCAAATTTTAAGTTAGAATATGGAGATCTCATTGTTCTTCTTAACCAAATCATGGGTTTTGCCTAGGGTGTGCATTTTGAGACTTGGATGTACTATTTCATTGAAGGCATTGATAATGGAAAGAAATGGTTTGATTGGGCAAAAATCATAAGTGAAAATTTGGAGTTGCAGCTCAGGACGGTGCAAATTCAAAGGCGATTCCACATGGGGTCCTACCTCTTTTATTTGATTGCAAGATTGTATGAGCATCCTGGACTTAAGGCTAGACGGATAATTGGCAATGGGCCCAGACAGTATTTGGTGCATGAGTGCTACCCACAACTTCATTTGCACAACACCAAGGATTACAAGATATTTTATGATGCCTTCGCCATGAGGATGGTAAGGATATTGCAAGGGACGCCTGCCAGGAGGCTCTCACCAGAAGCAGAAGCAAAAGTCAAGAAGTGTGGGAGTTGGTTCATCCAGTTTCCTCAATTCACTTATATCAAAGTGGCTGGGTGTACAACTTGTCCCAAGAGGCTTCCAACGTACCCGCCCGACAAGATAGTTTTGTTGGAGTTGGCTAGACAACTTGAGCAATATGATAAAATGATGAAACAGAGAGGCGAGACAGGAGTTACCTTCTCACTCATGATTGGCAATGAGAGTTGTCCCAATTCCACCGCCTTTGCAGCTGCAGGAGAGGAATTAGAGCAATATCATCTAGCTTGGTATAAGGCAAGACAAGGATTTGATCCCAATGGTTTAATCAAGGCGTCTCATGGGGCTCCATTCAGGCATATCCCTACTTTGGAGGATTGGGCCAATGCACAAGATGACTTTCATGTGAGGAAGCTAGCTTTCTTGAGGTTATCAGTGGACATGATGAGGGCATGCAAATGGAAGAATTTCAATATTCCAGATCAATTGGAAGAGGATGAAGATGTGCTAAGAGAAGATTATAATACAGTAGAAGGAGCAGAGTTAGATCCGGTTAATTGGAATGATCATCAGGATCCATCTTTAGAGGCAATTAACAAAACAGTTGAGCTACATACTGAGTGGTGGTATAACAAGAAGCTTAGGCAGTTGCAGAGTTGGAAGATACACCTTACCTATGAGAGGATGAAGCAACAGGAGGAGACTCCTACAAGGTCAGCTGGACCTCAAGGTGGTAATAGTGGTCAGAAACAACAGCAAGTAGTTAAGAATAAGAGAAGGAGCTTGGAGGTTGAAAAGAATAAGAAACATCCTAAGCCTCCAACAAAGAAACTGAGTACAGTGCGATCAAGGGAGAGTGTAGTTGGGGCTCGAGGCCAAGAGGTTGATACAGGCAATCAAGGGGCGGCAGTAGAGGTGAGCTCTAGCTCAAAGTCAAGTGGTTATAGTTACAGTACAGAGTACTCTCCTCTTTCAGAAAATCAAGTTAATGAAGATATGGCAGCCACTAGTGAAGAGGGAGATAGGCCTATTGATATTGAGGCTCCATCAAATGAAGATGGCAACCAAGGGCCCAAGGCCGTTGGTGAAGGTTTGTTACCTAAACCAAATCCAGATGTGGGGAGGTGCATTGCACCATGTTGGTTGAGACAGATGCTGATGCCAAGGGGTGAGGTTATGGCCATCCGGATAGTTGAGGATATTCAAGGGTTAGCAGAAAAGGAAGATGATGTTGGACAAAGACAAATGGCAGGAACAGTGGCAAGGGTAATCAAAGATGGCAATGATGGTCACCGAAGGGTTCAGATTGCAGTTCCAAAGGTTAACAAGACAATGGGTGAAATTGTGGCCCAGGACTATGAGATAGTGGAACACAACATGGGTAGAGTCACAGATGATATGGAGTGTGTAGAGGTTCAAGAAGGCATTGCTTCGATAAGGGAGAGGTTGAGAATAGAAAATGAAAGAAATGCATAGTTGGAGTTTGAGAACAAGTATTGGAGAGACAGTCAGCCTATCCAGCAGGTGCATCCGATAGCTCTTCCATAGTGCAGTGGGAACAATCAAGAAGTAATATCAGCTCAAGAACAAGGAACTAGAAATTGGATCAATCGTACAATTCAAGAGGGGTGAAGGTTCATGCTTGCCTTTATCTCTACTTTCAGGTCATCGGTGTCTCTCAGAGACAAATTCAGAATAGTTGAAAGAATGTGGAAGGATTTCCTTCCAATTCGTGACTTAGCCATCCCTCGATTACATGCAACTTTGGAGCTATCAGAGGGATCCTTGGTGAAGGCCAAGTTGATCAACGAAGGAGGAAAGAGCATTATGGAGTCTTGGTATGTTACCATGACTAACAGATTGAGGTTACTTGAGGAAATACAGGATGAAATTGCACAACACAGTCCAAGCATCGACACTCTCATTTCAAGCATGTTGAGCAATGCGGGGATTGCACTTGATTTTGAGGACATCAAAGAAGAGGATTGTAATGAGACAAAATTTGGATCGAGATTGGATGAGTTGGGGAAGGTTGTCGTTAGAGAAAAACAGTTGGACCTCCTTGCCTCTCTCAAGGCCCTGATTGAGTTTGCAAAGGATGATGAAGAAGAGAATAAGAAGACACTACAAGCAGCAGAGAACATGATGAACACAGTTGAGCGCAGGATGAGGCATACACCTTGCCCTCCCATAGAGGAAATCAACAACATGTTAGCTAAGTTCATTGCTTATGCTAAAAAGATGAAAGAAAAGAATAGAATTGTATTAGAAGATCATTTGATGTAAGCCCAAGTGGCAAATTTTCCTTTCTCTTTGGGTAGGATAGGTGTATGATTCTGATTGGCTACCATTTTGGTGTCTTCTTATTGGTTACCACTTCTTCTTTTTTTTCATTGGTCCATTGATGAGGTGGCATCTTCTCATTGGCCGGTGAGGTGGTAACCCTAATTAGGGTTTCTAGGATTTAATCTTGATCGTTGATTTTGCCTCTTAATCTTGGCCACTCATTGTAATTTTGAGCCTCTATATAAGGTCATTTGTCCTCATTTGTAAGGGGTTGAAGAAAATTGTTGCTAATATAATACCAAAATTGCTTATCTTATCATTGTTGTGTCTTGCATGGTGATTAAGAACACTTGGTGTTATTGCATGGTTTCTACTTCCAATTGTTAGAGATCGATTTCATTTCATTGAGTTGTTAAAGTAATTTCATTTTCAAGCAACTATTAAAGTAAGAGTAGAGATAGATGGCTAGTTGTATGGTGATATTGGTAAATGTTTGATAGGGATCTATATACTAGGCCACTAGCATCTTAGCGGCTTGTTAAGGAGCCTTGTGTGGTAATCTAGTCTCATTCCCCTTGAATCATTGCACCAATGGAGGTAGCGCCACAGGCAAGCTTTCATTAAGTTGATCCCGTCCATTTGCCAATATTTCCATTCCATAGGAGTAGTAGTAAAGCAGTCAGTAATTTAGTAGTTAGAGTTTGAAGAACAAAGTTGGAAGTGATATAAATTGGAAAATCATTGAGTATACATTGCAAAGCTAAATTTCATCATAGCAAGAGTTTGACATTCTTCAAGTGAACAACGTAAGCCCGCCGAAGTGATTACTAGCAAATCACATCTATATAACTGAGTTAGTATCCACAGGTGTAAGGAACCTTGGAGTATTCTCATATTCTTCATGAGTATATACTTTTCAAGAGAGGGTTGAATGTTTGGTATGCTATATCAAGTATTCAATTGCTATATGTTATGTAGTGGTACAAAACTGACATCAACAGGTAGGTTGGTGTAAGTTGGTGCAAGATGTGAGGTAAGCTACTACAAGATGACAAGAGGGATCTTACAAGTTGGATAGGGTGTTCTTACAAACATTCACAATCTCCTTTACCAATTTCATGAGGTGGATTAAACAAAACTTTCATTTTCAACATGCCACCTTGCAAGTTCAATTTGAATAAAGAGCCTATTGGTGCAAAAATTGATATAAACTTGAGTCTATTGCCTTGCTTGAAATTCAAAATTAATTTGGGGACCCCCTTGTGTACTAAATTCGATGTATTTTAAGGCTTTATTTGTGTGAAATTCAAGGCAAGTTATTGGGTCCACAATTGGGAGAGTTTAAAACTTAATTAGGGGCCTACATGATCTTTTTTTCAAATTTTAATTTTGGGGCCTATGTCAATTTCGGATTTGGCTAATTTAAATCCACAATTTTGTTAAAATCAATGCAATTTTGGGGTCCATGTTTGCAAGTTTCAATTGAGAGAGATTTTAAAATTCAAGGAAATTTAATTATTATAATTTTGGCCTAAATTCCAATCGATCCAATTTAATCAAGGGCTGGAATTAATTAAGGTGAATTTAATCCAAGGGGATGTGATTTAATTTTATTTATTTTTCTCCCGTGCAACTCATCCATTTTGGGCAATTAGATGGGTATTTAAAGAGGCATTTTGGCATCATTTCCCATTGTTTCCAAGAGAAAATTTTATAATTACAAATTCTGGAAATGCATTTCCAACCAAGGGCAATTTTGTTTTGACGATTTTGTTGGCCATTTTCATGCAATTTTCTCAAGTTTGAAGGCCTCTAGAGGTGGTGAGTTGGTCTTGGGGTTTGAAGACATCACCTTGGCATTCATTTTCACCTACCTTTAAAGGGTTTTTTAATCTCTAATTTAAAGGGTTTTTAAAATTTGCCAATTCGATTCTGATTCATAGCCGATTCACAATTTGATTCAACCTTGCCGATTCCGATCTGATTCTGATTCTCGTTACTTTGGTTTTTATTATGTAGTTTTGTAGCTATGTATCATTCAGTGGGGGAAATGATGGTTATCTTCCCATATAATGTCCATTAGAATGAGGTGGGGCAATGAACATTCAATTTTATTTTGTCCTCGTCTCTGTCTTCTATTTGATTCCTTGGGATTTGTATGCTTTATAGTGAATAGTATCATGTTTTTATATAAGAACTCTGTTGGTATACTGGATAATTTTATGTTTCTCTATGTGAGCATTGTTTCTCTTCCATATATACCTGCGTGTTACTTACTATTGTGTTCTTACTCTGAAGCAGTCTCTCCCTACCGCAAATTTTAGCCCAGGTTTGTGTGTATGCTCCATTTCTATTTTTACTAAATTATGTGTGTAATTTCCTTTTTTTGATGAATGAGTCTTATTTGACATTTTATTTACATAAAAAGATAATAGTACATAAGTCACAAAAAAGGGTGGTTGGTTAGAAGGTACACCATCAAAGTCTAGACTGGATAGAGTTTGAAAAAAAGAATTGAAAAAAAGAAATAAAAAAGCAAGGGCCAAGCCCACACAACACTAAGAAACTAAAGCGGTCCCAGCAAAGGGGGCATCTTGATCATCAAATTTTCCCTAGACAATCCCAAGGACAACATTACCAATATGCTCCCAACCAAGGAGAGCACCCTCCTCTTTAGGAGTATCTTCCAGCTGAGCATAGACTAGGGAGATGGCTAGAGCTAGGCGAGCAACCTTGTTAGAGCTAGGCAACCTAGAATCCCCCCCACAAGAGGAGGTCAAGCATTGTTAGAAGACTAGGACCATCCTCCATGGGCCACATTATCTTTGGAACTTGGAGAGTGAGAGCCATGGGACTGAGATCCTTTGTCATGTTTATGTTTAGAAGATTGGCTATGACCATGCTAATCCCCTTAAGGAGAAGAGTCATGGGGAACTTTGGCAACAGTGGAAGGAGAATTCTTCCAGTGATTCAACAACTCTTGAAGATGGGTAACTTCTAGTGCAACTTTCCAAGCTTTCACTCGAATCTATATAAGAACATTAGAACAAACCATAACCTTGGTGTACATAGAAAATTGCTGGTCTATAGTACATTCTATGAAAATAGCTACATTTTTAATTATTTATCTTCCCAAATACTAAAACTTTGAAAGCATGTCAAATTTTAGTATACTTGAATGGTAGACAAGGATGGTCTCCTAGTAAAATCGTATGCCAAAAACACAGAGCAGGTCAAAAATACTTGAAAAAATGATGTATCCAACACCAAGCCTCTGGAGTTCTAGAACAAAACCAAGAAGGGTGCTTGAAATTCTTTAAATGATTTTAACAAACTAGACAATGAGGATTGAGAACCCCAAACTGGGCCAAATGAGCACTAGTAAGGAGATCTTGATAGAGAACACACTAGGCAAACTAAGCCAATTTAGGTTAAAGAATAGTAGGCTAGACATTCTAGAAATGGTGCTTCCATGAACCAATAGAGGGCTAAAATTGCCAAAGATTGTTCAAATGATTAACTAGAGGCAAATGAGGCAAAAACCACATATAGCCTTTACAAGGCTTGTAATTGTGAAAGGGTGTATTAGGATACCATTTTGAATCCTTCCACCATGGCTTGATAGTTCTCACCCCAATTTTATGAATCATTTGGGTCGGGATGGAATTAATAATAGCTTGGAATGTCTCTTGAATTTGATTGACCAGCTTGTATTTTGTTTTGAAGTCTGACCAAGAGTAAATTCTTGGTGGCATAATGAATGAAGCCTAGCAACACCCGAATACCTCTTTTTAAAAGCTTCAGAGCATGAATTCATAGCACTTTAGTTAGATGATAATCTTGACAAGAAAGAATTGGAGCTCACCAAATAGAATGCTGATTGATAGAGATCGAGGTTACCCCAAGTTTCCGAGACATGGACGATAGGGGACAGCGAGAGTAGTTTTGGGGACAACAAATATTTTTGTCAATTCTGGGGATGGCTATATAAAATGAGAAAAAAATAAAATATGTAGGGAAATTTAAAATACTCATATAAAAACATAGATAAAGCATGCACTTATACATTATAATACCTTAAAATATAAGAATTAGCAGAATTATTTTGCCAAATTTGTGTTATTTTGAGAGTCAAAGTCAAATTGCCTCTAGATTTCAAAGCTAAAGTCCCCTCTCCCCAAGAAATTTATGGGATGGGGATGACTGAAAAAAGTTCAGGGGCGTGTCCCCGAGTAACATAGATAGAGGCTAGTCATGTAGAAGTCATTTCTTGCCAATAAATGCCAAGGTTTAACCGCCTCCCAAGCTTTCTAGATAATTTTGATATTGAAAATACCTTGAATTTGGATAGGTTCTTGCATGGTGAGGAGGGCACAAATCAAGTCATTTCTAGGTTGGTCGGCCAAAAGGCGCACCATAATTGATGTAATAGTTGATAAGAATCTTCTAGGTTTCATTTTCTTCTAAGGTTCTGATAATCAATTTGATAGACAAGGCAATTCCTTGCCAACAAATTAAAAGGCCTAACTCCCTAGAATCTTGAGAGAGGCAATAATATTCACAAGCAACTTGGTGAATATTTGTGGTGGCCATCGCTAGAAGCCCAAAGAAAATCATGGAGTACTTTTTATTCTTTAAATAAGAAGCTTTTGAAGGAACTCAATAGGAGGAATAATAGACATGTGGCACAACCAACATTTTGGAGTGAATTTGGAACTTACCAGGCTAAGCATGAGGCTTGGTTATTCAACTTGAACTTTTTTCAATCCTGACAACAATAGTTTGCCAAGGAGTAGAAGAAACTTGAAAGGTAAAGGCTATGCTAAAAAAGTGGAAAACTTCCCCATGTTCAATCTGCTTCCAACCAAAAGATCTAA
The DNA here is from genome assembly GCA_027943335.1 of Chamaecyparis obtusa. Lineage (NCBI taxonomy): Eukaryota > Viridiplantae > Streptophyta > Pinopsida > Cupressales > Cupressaceae > Chamaecyparis > Chamaecyparis obtusa. The sequence continues at coordinate 64,955 of BSBK01002852.1, forward strand.
TCAACTTGGTTTGAGAAGAAAAGAAAGCCTATAGCATTGGGTGTTCTACTATTGAATGTCGGAATGAGAAATGAGGGAAAACATATCCAAACAATAAAATGCTTGCTTGATATTATTCTCATCTTCAATAGGAGTGAGAAAAGAATCACTGGTAAAATGACCATTGACCATTTGGTTGTGAGAATTGGAAAGAGAAACTCCCTTGACATAGGAATGAGAACATGCATGGGCTAAAAGATATCCGAAACCTACAATAGTAAGCATGTAGAGAGATGGAGCAAAATGACAACCTTAATGAATAGAATTAAAGAGCCAAAAAGGTTGAGATTGTTGGCCATTAATGGTAATGCAAGTTGAGGCATTGCAAACAACATTTAAATAAACTAATTACCAACCTTGATTTGAGGTTGGTTGATGACTCTCTTGCTCAGTTGCAATGGTGGAAATTTTCAAAATACAGACTCCTCACGTTGTGTTCTCTCCAATGACTACCAAGATGGGGTTGACAGGGGAGGCTCTACAAATGCAAGGTTTTTTGGAGGACTTGTCTGGCTTGCAACAGGATGTTGTGATTACGACTGCTATTGAATCTGACCTCTGCTAAAACCTCCCATCCTTAACCGGTTTGGGGCTTTCGGTGGGTGTGTTGGGTGCTACTCCACCTTTGGGTGATTTGGGGGTTGTTGTTCCTAACATTGATGGTGGAAGGGTCTTTGCTAGAGTGATGCTCACTAGGCATTCTTCTTAGAGATCTAGTAATGGATCTGCTAAGATGGTGAATGAGCGTGTTCACCCCAAGCCTCCCTTTACTGCTACTGCTGGACGGAGCTTTGCTCATGTAGCCAAATTGGTGGTGGTGGTTGTTGTTGTTGTTGTTCCTTTGAAGGAGAAATCTCGACCCCTTGCCTGTGCTAAGACATCCCCTTTGGTGGTGTGTGGTCTAGATGTGGTGGAAAATGTAGATTTCTACCAATGTTGTGGGTTGGTTTGTAGATTCGTTGGTTTCTGACCTTCTCTTCCAGACCTCCATCATTGGGTAACAAATTCGTGGAGACCCTTGGTCCTTGATAATATCAAGCTTTTCCCTTGTGCAAAGGGGTTTTTTTTATTGCTCTTTTTAATTCTTCTGAAGAATGAGATTTGATGCTTAGCAAGCTGTGGGTTTGGGAGACCCACTCTCTCTTAGCCAAACCTTGGATGGTTTCCTTTAATCCTCTTACTGAACCACATAGTGTGTGTCCAATGAATGTTCGGATCTCCTATCTTCTCCTTCACTTTTGGGAGAACTCTTATTTTGAGGCCATTGACAACTCTATTGGCCATTTCATAAAGGTGGATAAGACTGCAACAACTATGGGTCTCTCTACCTTTGCATGAATTTTAGTGGACATCGATATCTCCGCATCCTTGGAGATGTGGTTCTCATGGTGGAGAATAGGCCATGGAATCAAGTGGTGGATTATAAGGGCATTCCTTTTCACTACCACCACTGTTTCTCTACTAGTTACTTGGCAACCGATTGGTCTCTTTTGCAGCGTAAAGGGACTACCACTTGGTGGAAAGATGCTTGTGAAGAACATCTAATTGTCCCAACTTTTGATGAAGAGTTGCAGGATGATGATGTAGATGAATCTCTTGCTGCAAATCTAGGTAATGCTCCTATTGTAAATTGGGCCATCCATGAGGATACCACTCTTTCTCCTATTGGTGCGGCCTCGTTTGGCTGCGACGACCCTTCTTTGCTTGCTGCTCCTTCTCTACTCCAATCTCCAACTGACAATGTACAACTTTCTCAGCACTCTAGCCCTTGTGTTGAAAGTTGTCCAAATAGAGTTTCATTAGTTGCTCCCCCTTGTGGTGGGGATCCCAAGGATAGCATAGTTTGGACAGTTGTCAATGACACGAGAAAAAATATTATTTAAACTTACATTCTTCTCCAAAAGTGGTGAGTGAGTTGTTCTCCCACTCTTGAGGAGGGCTACTAGCCTTTATGTTGTGTGTTGTTTATATTTTGTATTTTGTATTTCCCAGCACCTTTACTTTTAGTGTGTTGTTACTGAGTCGTTGATGGCTTCAACTTGTAAAAGCCAACACCCCTTCTAATGTGCTATTGTTCTATTAGATGCCTTTGGGTTGTGATTATGTAAGGGTCAACCTTGTCTTTAAGCTGCTGATTTTAGTCAAAACATTTAAATAAACTATATAAATCCAGGCCCAAATCCTTGAGCCTAGAGCACAAAAAGCATAAACAATCTTTCTATATGGTCACAACCTTTGGAAAAGTCAATCTTGATGAAAGTGGTAAGCTACTACAAACATAGATCCCACTTTATACCTTCCCAAACAACAATAATATATTCCAAAATAAATATGGACTTCAAGAAGTTGGTTTGTTTATAATGAATTGGTTGTGGAGGCATCGACTGAAGCTTGAGAGTCAACACTTTGGCAATAATTTAATAAGAGGCATTCAAAAAAGTGACATGCCTTAAATCACATAGGTCATTTAGATCTCTAGATTTAGATATAAATTTATTGTTCCCCTTGTAATTATATATCCTAAAGGCTTAGAATGAGAGGCTTCAAAACAAACCTTGTGAAGGTCATTGCCAACAATGTCCCAAAAATTAATGATAGCAGATTTCCACACTCCATGACATTGTAAATAGTATGCTTCTGGAATCAAATTGTATAAAATATTTTGCGTCAATATTTCAAATCATACTCCATGATCCATCATCAAAATGAGAAAGAATGCAAGGAATAGAAAGATGAAACATTGTAGACCTAGATTTATTAAAAAAAAGAAAGGGGGAGGAAGGTGGCACGTGCCATAAAAAAAGAAGGAAAAAAGCAATTATAAAGTAAAAATAAAATAAAAGAAACAAAAACAAAAGAAGGCACACAAAAGAGGTAATACAGGCTTGTAAGGCTTGAAAATTCTTTAGAGACATTGTCTCCTTTTTGAGCTAGTGAAGTTTAGCTTCAATTTGAGGTCCCCTAGCTCTGTGTGCAATTGTGACTTGTTTTTAGTAGCAAAGTTGAGTTGCTTGAAGTTAAGTGGCAAAATCAAATGGCTAAACCTCTAGATGGCGATGGCTTGGTGGAGGGTAGGAATAGTGGTGGAAGTGCACTAATTTGTAACATACTGAATCTAACTACTAGATAATAATATCAAATAACGAACAATTCATGGGAAACAAAAAGATTCTTCTTAACCTAAATAACATAATTAACTGCTATCATTTTCACATGAAGAAGAATAACTAAAAGTTCATTTAGTAATTGAAGGAAAGATACAATTTGTCTAGAATAACTAAAAGTTCATTTAGTAATTGAAAGAAAGATATAATTTCTCTAGAATAACTAACTTCACATGATAAAGAATTTATCTATCAATTTTTCATTCCACCAATGCCGAAATAAAATAAACCATTACCTAATATAACTAACAAAACATAAACCTTAGAACTTGATAAGCTTGACGGTTCGATCTTGTTTTACTTCAAAGTTCCATATCTCTTCCATGGGGGAAAGAGTATCATCAGAGGTTTTTACCACTCAACCATTGATATTACAATCTTGAACTTTAACAATCTCTTGCACAATTTCATCACAGAAGCGGCTTGACCCTACACAAGAGATGCCGACATGAGATTTCAATCTTTCATGCCATTTGAGACTTGGTGCAAAACCCACAACTATCATAGCCAGTCAATCTATAGACATCTTCGCCTATAGGATTGACCTTCCTAGCTAGACATCACCTTATTGATTCTAGTGATTGATGGTTACTACTCGTAGCATGGTAACACCATGGCCAAGATTTTATAGGTGCAAGCACTATATGTGTCACAACTCGATCTATTAGACTCCTATTTTTCAGGACCTCTTGTGACACTTTGGCCTTGTTGACTTGGTCGGATAGACCACAACCTATGTCGATATGTTTTAGATGTTTTGTCAGACATGTTAGTCGGTATTTTGTTTGATATTTCAACTTGTTACACTCATGGACATGTTGTAATCATCTGTGATGATTTTTTCTTACATGTTATGATGAAGATTTTGATAGTTTATTGTATGTGTTTTACATGTTCATTTAGTGAAATATGATGTATATTGCAATGAATTATGATGCATTTAATTTGATTATGATTTTTCGGGACTAACCTACTAGAAAATCTAGTGGTTTGAATTGATTCATAGGGTGAAGGCGGGAGTGTGGTTGAGGTAGAGGAGGCTAGCTCCTCGACAGTGGTGAGATTGGAAGATTTGGGTTGCACACACCACATAGTCATAATAGATGCATAAAATGATCGTTAAAATGTTTTCAACGTAACTTAATCTTCCGTAGATAATACAATTTTCTTTGACATGCTATTACCTTGCTTAATAGCATTCTTTTTCATTGTATCAGCTTCTCCAGAATTAAATGGTTGGGACACCATCGTGTGTGGTCTTTTTATTTTAAACTATTAAATTTCCTTTGATCTTTTAAATCATTCTGTATAAGCCTTTCATTAGCCAGTTGTAAAGGAATTTCACAAGTAATAGAAACGTCATGCATAGATAGCTGCGACTGTCTGACAATATGAAAATTTAGGCACTCCGTAATCACATGTTGCGTGCATTATTTTCAAAGTCCTTTGTGGGTGAAATAATGGAAAAAGATGCATGGAATTCAATAGGATATTTCTCCTTTCATAGGAACTGACTTACTTAGCTGAACATTAGAGAGGAAATGTTAATTTATGCTCAGGTACGAAGCCTTATTTGCAATGGCTTGAGCTTTATTGTGCATTTTGTATTGTTTAGCCAATCATGGGCAATTATTTTGCACATTGAGCGTGGTGAAATCTCAGCTATAGTTGGTAAATTTTAGCCAGGACGGTGATTCCCTGATATTTGTTTTGCTATATTTTATCAGTGTTCCAGTCCCGTCCTTGCATGTAACCATGAGTTTTGAAACTATATCTTCAAGTCGTTATATGCATTTGTTTATGTGATTCTTATAACTTTTTGTTAACTATAGGCACGCACCAATGCGATCAAAGAATAGATCGATCCAGAAGAGGTTGGAATCTGACTGAAACTACAATCGATGGATGAGAAATTGGGGTACTATTTGAATATTGATTAGATCACATATATTTATTTATTATAATCTGAAATGATGAAATTTTCTTAATAAAGGTTATTCATTTTCATATGGTATTATGTTCCATATTGAGTTATGTTTAGTGTCCATTTGTCTTACATGTGAGTTTAAGTGAAATGGAATGGTGTTTAGAAAATTGTTTTTCCTTGAGTGTGTTTATTTTTATTGTGAATTCATTATGGAAGGGTGTTGAATGTGGGCAATCAGTTTTTTTGGTTTTTTTGTCTATCTGCTAATAGAAGATTGGTATTTTAATGCTTTGGCTAAAGCTATTTTTGCATAGGTTTCCTTAAATATGTTGGTTATGTTTAATATCTTTGCGACATCTATGATTAGAATTGCTTAGACATATGTGTAAAGTAGTTAGCTTCACAGTTGCACCAAATCCATCCAATCCATCAGTTCTAGGTTACTGGACTTCTCGGGCAGCGTCGGTGCGCTCTCATGTTAGGATGAGCCCCAGGGGAGCTAACCACTCCATGGTTGGACAGAAAAAGCGCCTGAGCCACATTCTCGTCTTGAGATAGCAGATGGACCGATGTCTGATGGCTTTAAAGACAGGGATTTGCAGATGGACAGTTGTCCGATGGCACCTTCGTATTATGTTTCATGATTGATCTTCATTGTCTTGTGATTTGATGTATGTTGTGCTATCATGATGTAACTGGAGGTCGACAAGTAGGTCAACATCTTTTGTTGCAGTGGATCATTATCATTGTATTATATGGATAAACTTAGTGTGTAAATGGAAAATTTAAGTTGACTTGTCTTTTGTTGGAATCGACTTTCACTTATCTGTCGACTTTACAAGTTTTTAGCTCTTTGCTTATGTGGCATTCATGTGAGAAGCTCGGTCTTTGCAATATGTAACATCCCTAAATTAATCATATTTATTTAATTGATTTTATTTTCATTTCTATTTTTAAAATTTTATTTAATGGCTGTAATAATTATTATTTTAATGAAATAAATTTATATTAGTAATATAAATATATTTATACATTTCCAATGTGTGATGCTTTCTTGTGTGCTTGGCTTTGAACAAACCATTGGAAGCAAAAGCTTTTGCATGTGGGAAATGATCTTGCGAAATCATTTGGAAAATATAAAGGCTAAGTAGTCGTTGTTGACAGCAACCTCAAAACAACAAACTAAAACACATATCTTACTAAGAGGGACATTTAGTTTTTTTACCTTGACTCGTCAGAAAGCTAAAACACATAATCAGTTCACTTGATGTATTTTTCCTTAGTGAGACATCAAATGTTAGTATTGTCAGTGAAGAAACCTATTGCCTTGGATCTGATAGCTCATATTGTTGAACATATCTTGCAATGCCGGTATTGTATACACCCTAAAATGGTCGCCTAGACTTTGGGCCCCCATTTAGCAATTTATCAAATTCTTGAATCAATATTTTCAAATATCAACAATATCAATTATATCAATTTTCTTGATCAAATCATAATCAATTCAATATTTCCTAAAGTTTGAGTCTTATTTAATTTAAAAGAGAAAAAAATAAAAATCTTATTTAATTAAGAGAATATGCTCCCTTTTAATTAATTAAAAATCTCTTTTAATTAAATAATAAAATCACTTTATCTTAAGCCTTTATTTAATTAAAAAAAATTTCCTTCTTTTTTATTTAAATAAAAAATCTTCACTTTTCTTCTTATTCTATGTTGCACAAATAAAACATTATTCTTATTTTATAAAAAGAGAAAAAGTACTTTTTGTCTCATATGGACACTAAAGTCAACTCCTATTTTCCTATTAGAGGATATTTGTGCACAAGGATCAAGCTTATTTTTTTCTCCACCGTTGATTAAGTCTTTTGCCTCTTAATCTTAATGGTTCATTTTCATCTCATTTCTTATAAAAGGAGAGCTCTCTTCCTCATTTTCATATCTTAAATTTTTATGCTAATGTTATGCTGCAAGTTTTCTAAGTCATTTGGAGCTCTTTGAAGACATTCTTGCATTCAAGCTTTGAAGACATTGTTGTTGCATTTCATTTAGCTTGTTTTCTTACATCATAGTTGCATAATCATGGCATTTTTAGTATAGATTTCCTTTATGCAATAGATTAATCTCACAGCTTAATAGGAGGCTTGGTAATACTTGTATTTTTCTTTCATAGCATAGCTTGCATATTTCATTATCATAGATTAGTTTACATTGCATTGCATTTACATTTGATTCTTGGAGATATTGGCATTGTTGCCCTTGTCTTTGATTTGAAATCTCTCATTGTGTGGTTGACTAGCAAGGTCATGAGTTCATAGCTCTAGCTGAGAGTAATTTTACAAATCTTGCAACTCCATGCATAAAGAGCTATGGATCGATTTGTGAGGGCTTATTCTTGAGTTTCCTTGCATGTAAGGATTCATAGAAGTGTGGTCACATTTTCACCATACATTTTTTTGGTGCCCACCGTGGGGCAACCCACTTTTACATTTTGGTTTTTTATTATTTTTGAAACTAACCCTTGTGCAGATTTGTTTGGAGACGGAAAACCTTAGATTTTGAAAGATTTGATCATATCTCCCAAACGGCTTGGTTTTTTTATTTAAATTTGTTTTTGCAAGTTGGCGACATATCAGAGAAGCTCCAATAAAAAATTTAGAATTTTCTAAAGTATTTTTGATTTTTTATAATTTTTTCTTGATTTTTCATAAAAAAATTAATTTTCAGCGCAAATTAGCATATTTTTAAAAAAAATTTACAGTTTTGGAAAGCTCTTCTAATTTCATAGGGGGTCCATTCTTTATATTTTAAATTTGGGTGCAATATAGTGGCTCAAATAATTGATTTACAAAAACTAGTCTGTTTTGGTAAAATGGGTCTCTAGGGCACAAATGAAGAGATTTTTCTACAAATTTTACATTTTTGGAAAGCTCTCTATTTTTTAGTAGGGGTCTCTATTTTTCATTTTCATATTTTTGGTCGAAATCATATCAAAAAAATCAGATCTTTTTTACTAGGTCAAATGCAAAAAAAATAAAAATTTGTGATAGGTATGCGCTTATTTTTCATTGTTCAATGCATGATATGAGTTATCATTTGGATTATTTGTTGGCTATTATTGCTCTTAAAAATTAATTTTCAAATCTAACCCTAGGGTTTGCATAAGTTGGATATACATTGTATATCTTGTTTGTTTGTTTTCTTGTCTTGTTCATTTGAAGGTGCTCTTGCTTTCATGAAAAATGCTTAAAACAAAGCGTTGGACTTGAGGTACTTTGTTCCATCTCTACAACATTTGGATTTTGGGCTTAAAATTGAACCTCTCATGTGTTTGGCTTGAGTGTTTACATGCTTTCATAGAACACATTTCAATTGATGCTCTTAATGGGAAATGAAAGAACATAGATTTATTTTTACAAGTTTATATAAGTGAATGCTTGTGTTTAAACTTTAAGTAATTCTTGGTTCCAATATCAAATATCTTATTGAATGATTGAGGGCATGGATTCATTCTTTGTTTATACGAAGAGTTAAATGCACCACTTTGTGGACTCACTTCATGTTTACTTGGAAAGTTAAATATTTCATGGTTCAAACCCTTTTGCATTTGTGAGTAGTATTGATAAGCAACTTTAAAGTACTTTTGATTGATCTTGTCAGCTAAATTGGGTGTTGGACTCGCTTATTTTTAATCGCCCCTCATTACCGCCCTTTGGATGCAAGGTCAGCATTCATACATAGGGGAGGGGTCTACTTGAAAAGAGCGTTAAGTGTTCCACAAAGTTTCCCCCTTTTTATGCTTTCTTGATCTCATTAGTTTTTTAAGGTGTGGACTCACTTTAAGTTTGTGTGAAGAGTTAAATGTTTCACTTATGAACTCATTTTGAGTTTGTGTGAGGAGTTAAATGTTTCACTTTTGGACTCACTTTGAGTTTGTGTGAGGAGTTAAATGTTCCACTTTTGGACTCACTTTGAGTTTGTGTGAGGAGTTAAATGTTCCACCTTGTGGACTCGCTTCACATTCACTTGAAGAGTTAAATGTTTCACTTTTGGACTCGCTTCACATTCACTTGAAGAGTTAAATGTTCCACTTTTGGACTCACTTCACATTTATTTGAAGAGTTAAGTGTTCCACCTTTAGTGCTTTAAATACTTTTGATAGTGAATTATTTAATTTTATTTTTAGAAGGCCTGCTTGGGGACACACCACCTCAAGGGACGACCTTAACTCCCATGTTTCGATGGAGTATAAATAGCGAGTGGTGAATCGAAAGACACCTCTCTTGGGAATTGAGTTTGATATCACTATTGGCTAAGCCTCAAAGAACTTATACCTTTGAGAAGTGAAGGAGGAGATTTGGGTTACCGTCTCCCCCCGGCTGTGTGATTTTGGATTCTTTTCATTTACAAATTTGGACCTCACGTACTTTGCATATATCGATGACTCCTTTTAGAAAGCCACGTATATCCTTGTAGACAGCTTGTTAAGGTGTTGTGTTCTATGTGACTGCTAAAATATTTTCAAGAACATACACAAGTAGAACCTTTAAGGAGTAGAAATACTAAGTCACTATCCTTGTTCATGTGCAAGGTTGCTTTGCCCCTTGCTCATTGTTTGAAGACAATTGCTTGCTTGAACTCTTTGATTGTTGTCTTATGTGCTTGATAAAATGCTGAAAATCTGTTAATGTGTCTGATTAAACCACAAAACAACTGAATTCCTTAGTTGAAACACCCAACTTTTTATAGCTTGCTTAATTTTCTATCTTATCATTAGAGATTTGTTTTGACTTTAAATCTCTGATTTCTACCCTCTAGGAATAGCATCAATTGGTTTACAAGGCCACTTTGGAAATAGTTGTCAGATTAGAAGGTTATTCTTGGTGAGAAAACTTATCTCTAGAATTGTTAGCTACATTCTTGGAAAATTTTAGTGCTCTTATTGTCCAAATCACTTTCATTTAATCAATTTCAATTATATTTTGGCCTAGTCCAACCTCCTGATTCAAAAGTGCAAGGATATTCATCTTTTGATTTTAGCACCTCTTTGACAATGTTGGTAAAGCCCCTTTATTTCTATCTTTTCATTTCATTTTGGACAATAGAGAACTTTGATTATCCTAGTTTGGTGTTGACACTTTGTGAGGTCACCTTATCATTAAGAATCTCTTTCTTTCATGTCAGTTACAACAAGGTACCAAGTCAATCAAAGAAAGCGACCCCCTATTGTCTTTAGCTAGTTACCACCAGTTAAGACTCGTCAACAGCATAAAGGAAAAGGACCCTTTTTTTATCAATCTCCTAAGAGTGAATCTGAGATTTGTTTTAATCCGAAAGGTAATCCTAGTGAAGTGAGTACCTCTTGAGCACCCATTTCATCAAGTATGGACATGAGTTACACCTTCACTCGATAACAAAGAGAAGCAATGAACCAGACTCTTGATGACATATTTCAACGGCATAGGGGTAACATAATGTCTGTTGGGTCTGCATATGCTAGTCCACCTGGATCACCCCCGATCAACACAAGGTATCTTGATGCTCACCAACAAGCTGAGAAACATCACCAACAAACTCACTCAGATTTAGGGTCACAGCATGAAGACCAAAGCAACGAGTCTAGTGACCACCACATCAATGCAGCCAATGCAATCAGACAATCAAGGCAATCTTCTCCACTTAGAGATACCTCTCGATATGCAAATACAAGATTGAAGAGCATTAAAAGGGAGAAGCAAGCTTATCTAGATGAACAAGCTACTAAAAAGGAGAAATTTAGACAACTAGAGGAAGAGGAACGTGCATTATTGGACATAAGGAAAAGAGTCACTCAAGAAAAAGATGATAGACTCTATGCACAACAACTCCAAAATTGATTCAATGGGAGGGGTACTAATAGTGGGACCCACTCACCCCCATCTAATCCCTCACCAAGTCCTAGAAGAAGGTCAAGGACGCCCTCAAGATCCCCAAGTCCTAGAGGTAGAAGGACTTCAAGATATGATCACCATAGGAGACAGTCACCTCCTAGACTTTCAAAGCAACCCTCCCAACGAGCACATCATGGCTCACAACATGGAGGAAGTTATGCCAACTTCGATCATATAGATTTTATGACTATGCAACAAGAACCATCCTTTCAAGCATATGTAGAAAGGTATGTGGAACAAAACAAGGATCAGTTCCTAGAAAGTCTCATCAACAAAGGTGCTAAGGTCCCATATAATTTTGATGTGGACCGAAAGGTAAAGAAGCAAGATCCATCAACTAATGAGGTGATCAAACAACTTCAAAAGGATATAGAAAGGATGAGGGCTCCTAAGAGCACATTTAATTTGGACTTCGTATGTCCCAACCCAATTGACAAGAGTGTGGTGTTGGTTGAGTTTCCTAAGAAAGTTGAGTTTCCAACCTATGACAAATATGATGGCGTTGGTGACTCTCATGACCATGTTAGACAGTTCTACATAATGAGTTTTTCTTTTCACCATGAAGACTCCTACTTGATGAGATTATTCCCAAGGAGTCTCAAGGGTCAAGCCATGGAGTGGTTTACTAACCTTAATCCTCCAGTTAAGACATTTAGAGAGCTTGTGGAAAGATTTGTTCAACATTTTGCTTACAACTTATCAAGGTTGGTCACCATGCTTGATTTGTGCAAACTCAAGCAGAATCAAGGGGAATCCTTTGTTACCTTTCTACAAAGATGGAGATGTTTGTGTTTGAAATATCCAAGGACAATTCTTGAGGAGGAAAGAATAGACATCATTGTGAGCAACTTGGTACCGGAATTAAGGTATGAAGTAAGGAAGATCTCATTTAATTCTTTTGATACCATGGTAGAAGTGGCGTGTCACATAGAGGATGTCCTAAAAGAACAAAAAAATTTGGCCAAAACAACTAATAACAACAATGGTCAAAACAACAATAACAATGGTAATAAGGACAAAAAGAACTCCTATTGGAATAAGAATAAGCAAGTGGTCAATGACGGAGTTGTTGACTCATCACAACCTAAGAATGAAGGAGTTCTTAATCTCTCTAATGTAGTCCAAGCCATGAAGTTGCAAACATCTTCGGCACAACAAGAAAATAAACCCAAGTATTAAGGGAGACCTAAAACAGAAAAGAGACAATTTACCAAACTTGGGGACTCCTATGCAGACATTTTCAAGACATTAATTGCTCATAATTTGGCACAACCTCAGGATCCTACAAAGTTCCGCATACCGGATCCTAAACCTCATTGGTGGGATGAGAAGGCTTTCTGTGTCTTTCACAATGGAATTGGACATGATATAGAAAATTGTTTTAAACTTAAGCATCTTTTACAAGATCTTATTAAAAGCGGAAGATTACAAGTTGATGGTTTAACCATTAATGCGGATCACAAAGCTTTTAAAGAACCCTTGCCCAAATATGAGAAAGGAGAGAATTCTAACAACAAGAACGGCAAGGCTGCTATCAATTACACCTACACAAATGCTGAAAATGTTATTAATATGCTTGAAGTTGTTGATGATAATGTCAACATGATGAGAGGGAAAGACCCTTATGGATATGATGTGGATTCAAATCCTATGCATGATGAAGGACCCGTTGTGGTACTAAGAGGTCCTCACTCACGACAGATGTTTGAAACCCTCAATGCAGTCACTAGGAGTCAGTCTCAAGCTCCCATTGTTATTAGAGGTCCTAACTCTAGTAAGTCTAAGCAGCCAGTGTCAAAAGGTGTTCTTCCTAAATCTGCTATTGGTCCTGAGTTGAATTATAATCTTGTTGACCAATTACAATGTACACCAGTGCAGATTTCAATCTTTGAGCTTTTGGAATTGTCCCCTAAGCATAAGCATGTCCTTGAGGATGCCTTGTGAGCGGCTAATGTCCCTAATGATATAGATGTAGATCAATTCCAGAATATGGTCAACCACTTGGCTAGCCCTCACTACCTTTCATTCTCAGAAGAAGATGACAAGTCATTAAGCCACCCACACAATTTGGCCCTTCATATAGAGGTTATGATCCACAAGACAGGTATCAGGCGCGTGTTGATAGATGGGGGTGCTGGGCTTAATATTTGTCCTTTGAGCTTATTGAAGGCCTTGGGTTATTTAGAAGAAGTCATTGACACAAGGAAGAAGATAACTATCAAGGCTTATGATGAAGCAGAACGTAGTTCTAAAGGATTGGTTGTTCTTCCTATCCGAATTGGTCCTGTAGAGAAAGATATTTTGTTTCAGATTGTTGATGTCGGTCCTTTGGCTTACAATATTTTGTTGGGTAGACCTTGGATACATGAGATGCAAGTAGTCCCATCTACTTATCATCAGTGTGTGAAGTTCCCTTACAATGGAGTAGAAGTTTGCATACCCGGGGATAGCACATTGTCAGTCAACACAATTTCAGTAGGGTCTCACATTCCTTTGAATAGGGAGGCTAACACTTTTGATACTACATTTGAACAATGCAAAGACAAATTCAAAGCCATGGATCTTGGCATGGGGGATTACAAAATTGATTCATTCACAAAATTGCCAATTTCCCCTAGGTCTTATGGCAAACCTTCTCAAGATATGAAACCCTCGTCTTTAGCCATGACATTGTTCGACAAGTTTGTAGAATCCTCAGTTCTGATTCAAGAGGAAAAAGAAGAGGTTGTCGTTAGGGACTAGATTTACTGAGAGGAGAAATACCGACATAATGAGGATTTTGCACCTTCTCCTCGAGCTTATGGGAGAGGGTATACATTGGTCAAGAATATGGGTTATCCAGGACATGGTCCCCTTAGTCATCGGTTGGATGCCAAAGCTGAACCTCTTAATGATGCCCTTTTTGGATGAAGGAATAAGTCAACAGTTGGCTTAGGTTTTGCAAATAAGAAATAGAAAAGTGTCCCGGTCTTAGCTGCGACGGACAGTGACAATGACTCAGACTACACACCTAATCTCTCTAATCAGCAAGACATGTCTGATGATTGGGTGCCTTCAACAAATCTCCTTTGGGGAGATTCAAAAGATTTGACAATTGACAGTCCTACTATCCCAGCTGTGACGGATAGTGACTATATGAATGCTAGATTGACAATGGAAAGTGTTGCTATCCTAGCTGCGACAGATAGTAACAATGCTAGTGCTAGAGAAAGGGAAACCTTTCCTAACCTTGAGGCTTCTACATCACGAGGCCCAAATAATGATTCAGAGATAGACTCACATGAGTTCGAATGGGACTCAATTTCAGATGCAACAGTTGATTTGGACATGGATGTTGTCCATACTTATAGTACTCAACCCAATGTGACCAACGAGCCTAGTGTAGGACTAGAGGATTGGACTCCTCAAATTGCCTTAGTGGACGACGCTTTGTTTGGTAGGACAAATCCTGATTCGGGTATCTTAGAAGAAGACTTGATGAATCCCAATTGTATGGTCACCAGAGATAACACCTTCCACATACACAATGTTGAACCAGTCATTGACCTACCCCTTGTTCATTTCCACCTAATTGATTGGTATCAACGTCACCAAGAGCCTCAGCTCTTAAACTTTCAGAATGACTGAAATTGCTTGTTATCTAAATGCTCTTGAACCCGTAGTCTCTTCCACCAGTGAACCAACAACAAGTATGACGGAGCCTGATATTAAGTACCTCAGTCTAAAAATAAAAGAAAAAGAAAAAAAGAAAGATGGTTCTAATGGCGAAAACCACTTTGTGGCGGTGTCAAAACCCAAAATAGTAAAAATAAATGATGTATCCGAGGGTGAAAACCTCCAATCTATACGGAAGTTTATTTCACAACTTGCAGATAGAGCACAACCTTTCAATAAAACATTGCATAAGGGAGTCACATGTGTGTGGAATGAGGATTGCCAAAAGAGCCTTGATCAAATAAAATAGTATTTGGCTAATCCTCCAATTTTGATGCCTCCTATTCCAGGGAAACCATTGATTTTGTACATTTCAGCAACAAAGTCTTCCTTGGGGGCATTGTTGGCTCAATTAGATGACAATGGGAAAGAAAGGGCCATATACTACATCAGTTTTACTCTAGTATCTTATGAGATCAATTATAATAACATTGAGAAGTCTTGTCTTGCAGTAGTGTTTGCTTCCCAAAAGTTGCGACACTATATGCTTGCTCATACTATACATTTGGTTGCAAAAATTGATCCTCTTAAGTACTTGCTTAGTAAGGCTGCCCTCATGGGTAGACTTGCTAAGTGGATGATGGTTTTATCTGAGTTTGATATAGAGTACATTGAGAGAAAGGCCATAAAAGGGCAAGCTATTGCTGATCAGTTAGCTGATTTTTCAGTTAAGGATAGTGTACCTATTCAGGTAGAGTTCCCAGATGAACACATTCTATACATGACCACTCGCACTTGGAAGATGTTCTTTGATGGTTCCAACATGAAAAATGGATCAGGTGCAAGAGTATTGTTTGTTTCTCCTCATGGGTATAATATACCAAAATCCTACAAACTTTTATTCCCATGTACAAACAATATTGCAGAATATGAAGCATTAACTAATGGATTGAAACTAGCTATAGAATGGAACATAATAGAGTTGCATGTCGTTGGGGATTCACAATTAATTATCAACCAAGTTAATAAGGAGTATCAAACCAAAGATGATAAATTGATACCTTAAAAAAAGATGGTTGATTCATTGAGACGTTACTTTACCTTTGTGACATTTCAACAGATCCCTAGAGCAGAAAACAAAGCTACAGATGCTATGGCTACATTAGCTTCACTCCTACAGTTGGAACAACATGAATCCAGATTTGAATTCCTAGTGGAAGAGCTACACCACCCCATATTTGACTCATCTGAAAGCAATGTCATTTGTACCCTTGTCACACATGAGTCTTCCCGCTATGGTGCTATCTATTCATATCTACGCGATGGCATCATCCTTGACACTTTCAACCATTCTGAACGTCGAAACCTCATCCGTAATGCCTCTCGCCACACCCTTATCTTTGGTGATTTATATAGGAGGGGTTTAGATGGGACACTTCTTAGGTGCTTGGAAAAGGAGGAATCTGACCAAGCATTAGTTGACATTCACGAGGGCATTTGTGGTGGACACTCTAATGGTCTTGCCATGGCCCGAAGGTTACTTAGGGTGGGGTATTACTGGCCCACAATGCAAACTGATGCAGTAGCTTTCTCTAAATATTGTGAGAAATGTCAAAAACATGGAAACTTGATTCACGCTCTAGGGAGGGAGCTAATTCCTTCTATTTCTCATTGGGCATTTCAGCGCTGGGCCTTTGACCTTGTTGGGAAAATTCACCCCAACTCATCAGGTGGACATAAGTTTATCATCACAGCTACTGATTATTTCACGAAATGGGTAGAGGCAATCCCTCTTTCTGTTGCCTCAGGCAAAATAGTTTCCCTATTTATTCTGAATCATATTATTTGCCGATTTGGAGTGCCTTCTAAGATTATTACTGATAATGGAGGTCAATTCAAGAACAAGGACCTAAAGCATTTATGCAAGAAGTTTAAAATTAAGCAACATTGGTCCTCCATCTATTTTCCACAGGGAAACGGACAGGCAGAAGCCTCTAATAAAACCATTCTTAAAATCCTTCACAGAACAGTACACAAGAATGGTAGGGATTGGCACTTACAAATCAATCCGGCACTATGGGCCTATAGAACTAGCATTTGTACACCTACAGGAGCTACTTCTTTTGCTCTTACCTATGGTGTTGAAGCAGTGTTGCCTTTAGAAGTAGAGATACCTTCACTTAAAGTCTCTCTCAAAGGTTTGATTATAGATGAGGATTACCGCGCCATGAGATTACAAGAACTAGAACTTCTAGATGAGAAGCGTAAGGCTTCCTTTGATCACATGAGAGTATATCAGAAGCGTATGTCCAAAGCATTCAACAAGAAGGTTCGCCCTAAGAAATTTCAGATAGGTGATCTTGTTTTGAGAGAGAACCTTAAGAATCAACCAAACAGAGAATAAAAGGGCAAGTTCAAACCTAATTGGCTTGGACCATACATTATTACAGCAGCTTTTGGTACAGGTGCATATTTACTGTCGAATGAAGATGGAGAACAGCTCCCTGAGCCCATCAACATTTTGCACCTAAAGAAGTTCTATCCTTGATGCCCATTTCTGTCTGGGGGCATCCTTTGTACATATTTTATGATCTTGAAAAAATACCAAAAAAATTCATATATGATGTTGAAAAAATCCTAAAAAGCATATACGATCCTGAAAAAATATTAAAAAATTTAAAAAATACAAAAAAAAATATAGAAAAAGTGCCTTGGTGGAAACCTGGAAACAGCGCCTTGGTAGCAAAAATACAAAAAAAGAAAAAAAGAAAAAAAATCTCCAAGTGGTGAAAACCTGGAAATAGGCGCTACTTGATGCTTTTTGCACCCTTGTATTTTAGCATGCGTCGTCGACACTTAGCCATTCTTCATCATGACTTGACCTTATTTGGCGTAGTCTAGAATTGGTCTTTATCTTTTTCTAGGGGGCATACTTGTTAGCATAGGTCCTTTAGGTGCATTTGTCTCTTGGGGCATTTCACAAACAGGTGTTTTTCAACACCACCCCAAACAGTGTTTTTCAACACTACCCTAGCGTCGAGTGTTTCTCAACACTTATCAGATGTCTTACCCACCAGTCTAAGTATGATGCGATATCGTCCATTAGCAAATTTGATGCTCGAAGTTTGACTTTATGACCAACACACACACACTTAAACAATCAACTCGCTTGAGATATGTTGACTTTATTTTTCTTTGTGTGTTGTCTATGAGGATTTCTTTGATGAGTGGTCTCTCCCTGAGAAGTTTTTGATGATGCATAGCTAGAAGATTGAGGGTATGAGAACATGTTTTATTTCTTTATCTTCTTGTGGGAATATTTTGTTGATCCTAACTGTCATGAGCATTTATGCTGGTCTTACTTGACACTTAGGATCTACAAGGTATTATCCTTGACTATTTTATGCGAGTGCATGCTTCTAGTTATCCTGACTTTCATGTGTCTTGATACAAGCATAATCTCACCATATCAAACTTAGGTAATTTCATTGCATTAGTCATCTTGACCTCCATGTCTTTGATGCCTAGGTGGGATTTCCACATTTCTATCTGATAAAGATCATATTCATATTCACATAGTTATGCTAGTGTGCATTGTATGATCTTACGACGCTACCAATAACGCTCGATGATGATAATTAGATGTCTATAGGCATTGTGACCTTGCAAGTCAACCACTTTCATAGTAGCTTGCATTATTAGGTTCATCATAGTTTAGTTTTTGCATCTTGCATATGGAGAGAGCTCTCCTTTTTATCATCTACGGACTAGTTGGTCAACTGTGCTCATTTTCTGATTCTTCTTGATTATATCTTTCATTTTTGGTCTTTCATATCACATCATTTTCTATCCATTTTCAGACTCGAAATCAAAATCTGAGTCGCGTTTCCAAGTTTTCTCATTCTTCTACGCAGTTGACTGACCTTTTGAGGCATAATTCTTCGATCTTTGATAGAATTTCTTCCTTTTCATGTCTTTCAAACTTCTAGTCTTTCATTCACCCCACTTCTTTTCTTCTAATTCATCACTGGGGCATGTTTTCACTGTCTAATGGTTATCTTGTTATCATTTATCTTGGATTGTGATTTCATTATGATTTGATCAAATCTTTATCAATTTTTTGTTCTCCTCTATCTGATTTTGATTTTGATTCCGAGGGGGCAGTACCTATCAGCTTTAATCTTTGATTCAGCTTTATCATTCAGCTCAGCTTGAGATTCTTATTTTTAGACTTGATTATCACCTAGCAGCGACGGTGGTGATTTTGTCTTTCAATTTTTATCTCCTATTTTTCAGACTTGATTATTGCCTAGCAGCGACGGCGATAGTTTTGTCTAAGGCTTGATTTGTACTTAGTAGCGACGGTGTTGGTCTTGTCTTTCAGCTTATGCTTATGCTTGTCATGATGTGTTCCCATCCGTCGAACACACATCTGGGTTGTTTTGTGATCCCAAATCGATCTCACATTTCAATTCTTCTTTGACTGCATGTGTTCCTGAAATGATCACACATTAGTCAAAGAGGGGCAAATGTATACACCCTAAAATGGTCACCTAGACTTTGGGCCCCCATTTAGCAATTTATCGAATCCCTGAATCAATATTTTCAAATATCAACAATATCAATTATATCAATTTCTTTGATTAAATCATAATCAATTCAATATTTCCTAAGGTTTGAGCCTTATTTAATTTAAAAGAGAAAAAAATAAAAATCTTATTTAATTAAGAGAATATGCTCCCTTTTAATTAATTAAAAAAAAATTTAATTAAATAATAAAATCACTTTATCCTAAGCCTTTATTTAATTAAAAGAAATTTCCTCCCCTTTTATTTAAATAAAAAAATTTCACTTTTTTTCTTATCCTATGTTGCACAAATAAAGCATTATTCTTATTTTATAAAAAGAGAAAAAATACTTTTTGTCTCATATGGACACTAAAGTCAACTCCTATTTTCCTATTGGAGGATATTTGTGCACAAGGATCAAGCTTCTTTTTTTGTCCACCGTTGATTAAGTCTTTTGCCTCTTAATCTCAATGGTCCATTTTCATCTCATTTCTTATAAAATGAGAGCTCTCTTCCTCATTTTCATATCTTAAGTTTTTATGCTAATGTTATGCTGCAGGTTTTCTAGGTCATTTGGAGATCTTTGAAGACATTCTTGCATTCAAGCTTTGAAGACATTGTTGTTGCATTTTATTTAGCTTGTGTTCTTACATCATAATTGCATAATTATGACATTTTTAGTATATATTTATTTTATGCAATAGATTAATCTCACATAGCTTAATAGGAGGCTTGGTAATACTTGTATTTTCCTTTCATAGCATAGCTTGCATCTTTCATTCTCATAGATTAGTTTGCATTGCATTGCATTTATATTTGATTCTTGAAGATATTGGCATTGTTGCCCTTGTCTTTGATTTGGAATCTCTCATTGTGTGGTTGACTAGCAAGGTCATGAGTTCATAGCTCTAGCTGAGATCAATTTTACAAATCTTGCAACTCCATGCATAGAGAGCTATGGATCGATTTGTGAGGGCTCATTCTTGAGTTTTCTTGCATGTAAGGATTCATAGAAGTGTGGTCACATTTTCACCATACAGATATTTCTATAGGCATTTTAATATTTGAGTTTTTTTGTCAAATAGTGCATTCCACGGATGTCATCTCCTTAACGCCTCTGTCAATAGTTTTTGAGCCTTGTTTGTGCTTCCATAGTTCACATGCATGTCTACCATCGTATTTTCTTTGTTTTGATTAAGTAAAAATAGGTTTTGAAATGACCCGAAACCTTATATAAAAGTAGCGAAAGATAAGGCAATGAAAGAGCATAAAACAATTGTGATGCACCACCTAACAAACCAAAGGAACTAACCATAGTTCCCACCAAGTGGAACAAAAACCAGCCCAACAAACCACAACAAAGGGCAATCAAGATTTACATTTTAGCTCATCCTTATGTAAACGTAAATTCATATCAAAAGAAGGTTTGAAAGATTTTAATTTCTTTCATTTAACTGTTGTCCATCCATCCTCCACCTTCTCAGCATCATTCTTCCAATCCAAAGAAAAATCAGAAGATCCCACTAAAGGGCAAGCCACATCAGCATCCACATAAGGGACAGGGATAACACCACTACCAATCCCCTTTTCCCCTGGAGAATCATGGACAACAAAACCCACAGCACCAACATACAAGACAGTTGATCTAGAGATAGCATCAACGATCCATTAGTTTGAGTGCTACGTAAGAGCTATAGAAGTTTATTATATATTTTAATGGTCTCATCATATTGTTGGTGTAGAGTAATATGAGTTTAAATTCCCATTGATGAGTACATATTTTAAATGTCTTATGCATTTAACTTTTCAAAAGGAAACTTTTCCTTTGAACACATTCTTAACTTAAACATTTAAGAGTTAATTATTATATGGAGTAGAAAATAAAACATAGGAATAGTATATTTGATTCTATTAATAATGTCATTAAATATCAAGTTAGGAATTCATCTAGGGATGTTTGGAATAATATTAAATCTGAAATGAAATATTTAAGTAGTCAAGATAGACTTATATTATGTTTTGATTTTAATGGGGTATTATAAAGTAGAGAAATATATATATAAATGGATTAAAAATAGAAGAGTATACTTCGTATAGTTGGACTTATATTTTAAGTAATTTTAGAAATATTTCTATTTTTTAATTATATTATATTATATTATATTTTGTATAAGAAATATTAATAGATGAAAACAAATTTTATTCTTTTTCTTTATAAAAAATATTATTGATTAAAGAAGTATGTTGTTTAATTTAATTTACAACTTACATCTTAGAATTATTTTAGAAATGTGGAAATGTTATAAATATCTAATAATGTAGTTAGATGGAAAAGAAGTCAGTTATTACTAAATGAGAGTATTTTTCCTTATTGTATTTGGAAGAGAAAGATTTAAAACTACTAGGATATGAAAATGATATTGAAATACTTAAATTGAAAGAAGAAGTTAAATTGCACAAGATAGATTCTTTCTTAGACAAAATTAGTATGTATAGAAAGATAGACATTATAAATGCATTGAGAGTATAATCAAAAGTTAAATATTTGTTTGAAGAAAAAAGAGGAAGTTAACTTCTCAAAACTTTTAATTGTGAATCAAGAAAGTACTATTTGAACCTTTTTATCAAATGAATTTGCAAAGACGGTTACATTTGTATAATTATGAGTGCCTTTGTAGATAGATAGCTTTGCCTAGAATATTACAAATTTGTATTCTCTTGTAGAAAATGGGTTAATTTGCATATAGGAAATATATCTTACATGATGTGAAGTAAAATGATGTCTATGGTAATGATTGCATGAATGCAATTTTCCATTTCTCCATGCTTAAGAGATAATCATGCTATGTTTTCCATGTGTTTGAGATAAAATCAGATTCTAAGAAATGGTAACAAAAAGCAAGGGTTGTTGCTTCTATATTCATATTTATGATATATTCATCTCGTGTGCTCATGATATTATTCTATTAGTATTTGGATATAGCATGCTACACAAATTCCATTATTTTTGTTAGTTTTGTATCATTAGTCTCCCTCATGTTGGGTTGTGTATCTTTCATCTTATAAAAGGTTTTGGGGAAGAGTAACTACTTCACGGTAATGTGGAAACACACTCCAACAATGTTCTCACCCATGATGTGCTTGTGGGAGACAAATTTTGGGAGTTCCTGTCAAGATGGTCTTCATGTTTTGTACATTATGTATTCATTGTATTTGACTCAGTGGTCTATTGTAAAAATATATGGTCCTTTATGTTTAGTTTTGTTGATGACTCCTATTCTAAATCTTTATGTTGAACATAATTTAAAGTCTTTGATTTGGTGTATTTAAAACAAGGATTCAATTTATACTTGATTATGCATATTTTGTTGAATTAAATTAATCTTTATTTTTTTTAAATTTTGGTCATCCCTATAGTGTACTTTGTACTATCATTGTTGCCTCAAAATTTACAATGTACTTCTCTAAATAAGAAACATGAAAAACGTTGTGCAACTGAGTAACAATTGGTGGTAGAGAAATTATGTAGGTTATAAGGTTGATAATTTTGAGAACCTCAAATTATCCTACATATATAGATGCCAATTTGGATTATACATTATGTATGGTGGAATTTATCCTACCTTGACTTCTCTTTTAGTCTTTTGATTATACATTATATCATTTTTCCTTTTAGTGTCATATTTTTCCCTTCTTCATGAAGATTGAGAAAGTTACACCCTTATGTCCAGCTTTTGTCTATTGTTCGTAAGTGTTTCATCTTTCCACTTGACATGGCACATATGTTAGTCACTAGAAATTTTCTCTCTATATTGAGTGACCAACTATTTCCCAATATTCTTTGTTGATTTTGGGCCTAACTTTGCCTTGTTCTCCTACTAGGTGGCTATCACTCTAGATAGTTGGTACATTTTTCTCATCATTTAACATTCCCTAATAAGGTTTTGCAAGAACTTCTCTATTTAGTTTGAGAAAGAGTACCTGAGTGCTCTCCTTGATGCTAACTATGAGCGTTATGATCTCATTTTCTTTCTAGGTCTTATTCTAACCTTAAGACAATTATTCTAGGGTTGGAGTCTAAATTGGTTTGGCTCCAGGATTTCTTGTTTACATAAAATCAGGTTTATGTTCACTGAGCTCCTAAAATGCTTGAACCAATAAATGCTCTCTTCCTAAGATTCACTATCAATACCAATGCCAAGTTCTTCTTATCTAGTAATTCAAAGATAATATTATGTGATTAGTGATGGAACTAAGGGTCTTCTTAACCTCATTTTTGTTTCATTCCTTTGCGGATTTCGCAAATGAGATTTAGATTTGGGAGTTAATCTAGTTTATAGAAGTGTTCAACTTCTTATCATTGGGTAGATATGTTAATGTCTATTCACCTGATGTGAATAATCATCAAGGTTTATTTTTGCATGATTTTTGGTCATTCATAATGAATGAATCTTAGTTTATGGACCTTTATCTAAGAATCTCATTGGTTCCACATTATGTGGAACACAGACAAGTTAGTTCTAGCTTTTTAGGTAGAATGGTGGTGAGTTCTGAGGTGCATTGTTGAACTCAGTTGCTCTGATACCATATGTAACATACCAAATCTAACTGCCAGATAATTATATCTTCATGGCAAATAAAATACTTCTTTATAACCTTAATAACATAAGTAATTGCTATCCTTTTCACATGAACATGAATAAATCAAAGTTCATTTACTAACTGAAAGAAGATATAATTTCTCTAGAATAACTAACTTTGCATGATAAGGAATTTAACTATCAAACTTTAATTTCATTAATTTGTTGAAATAAAAGAAATCATTAACTGATATAATGAACAAAACATAAACCATAGAAGCTAATAAACTTGATGGTTTGATCTTGTTTTACTTCAAAGCTCCATGTCTCTTTGAGGGAAAAAAGAGTATCATCAGAGGTTTTTACCTCCCAATCATTGATCTTAAGATCTTGACCTTTAATGGTCTCTCACACAACTTCCTTATAGAAGTGTCTCAACCCTACATGAGAGATTTCGACATGAGATTTCATTCTTTCATGCCATCTAAGACTTGGTGCTGAACCCACAACTACCATAACTAGTCAATCTATAGAGATTTTTGTGTATGAGAATGACCTTCCTAGATAGACATTGCCCTACTGGTTCTAGTGACGGACAGTTCTACCTGTAGCATAGCACCACCTTAGACAAGGTTTTATAGGTGAAAGCACCGTACTTTGTGTTGTCATTGTCAGCACTAAACTTGTTTATCAAGTCCTTTAGACTCTTTAAGGTCTCCATGACCCATCTAGGACTTGTTGTCCCTTTCTAGGAGTATTGGTCCAATGACTTAAGATTGGTACTCATTGGCATGAGTAGAGCCTTTATGGTTCATGATCATACTATAGGGATTATCTTCCTAATAGTACACTATTATTTTAAACATAAAAGTATGTTAGAAATGAAACCCTTTCCAAAATGCAACCACATTTATAATTGTTCAAGCTTGATTTAGAATCTCAAAAATAATTTGGGTTTACCAAGGATTCTTTAAAATCCATGAGATCTACAACATTTTTAAACTATCAAGATATCATTTCTAGTTGATTAATGACTATGTATTACCCCACATATGACAACCCCTTAAGCAATATAGATTGTATAGATGAGAGAGACTGTAAGATATGTCTCCCATGAATTACTAAGAATGGTTTAACTAATAATAGATTCATAAATAAGTTGTTGGTTCATATATGTTATACAAAATAATATGAGATATACTCAATCCTAAAAGTTATTCAAATTAATACCAAATTCAAAAGTATAGTCAAACCCATATTAGAAAATAGTATCATGAATTAAAGATTCATAAAATAATGGCAGAATTCTTAAATGATATATTGAAATTATAGACTCGTAGAGTTATAGATTCCAATTAGAAATACAAAATTTACCATGATGAAAGGATTCATAATAGTTATGCATGACATAAGTTTATAATCTTCTTTTTGTCTTTCCCGACCTTAAAGATTCACCATCTTGAATGATAGTTATATTTCCTAACAATCCAAGGCCATGTGATCATATGCCTAACCTCTAGGTCGATCACGACTTACTCTAATTTCTAATTCGTTAATGGTTTGGTTAGGTAACATCCTAAACCTAACCGAGAAAGAAACATTCCCATGACATTAGTTAATTACAAACCAATCCTCTTAATCCCATCTCCTTGTTTATCTAGACTTAAGGACAATTTATAGTTGTAGCATTAAAGGATCCTATCTACCCTTGTCTAGAACTTAGTTTCAGTTGAATAAAATATTTAGTTTGTGATTGATTCGAGACTGAATAATAAACAGTAAAATGCAAATACAAACCATCAAGAAACTTATCTTCTTACTGGTTAAGAGGACTCTTCCTTTTGTGAAATTGATGATTCTTAATACTTTAGAAAGAATTTTCTTGGTTCTTTTCTAGAAAGAAAGATGATCATACAATATAAAATGAATGTAGACTAAGCCTTGTTTGAAATATAACAAGATGTCTCTTTATAATGAAATGGTTCATTGGTACAACTCTCTTTTATTTATGTAAGTGCACAACATTATAACATTCCAAAGTATGAACCAAATATATAGATTTCAAATGTAAATCGATGCATGGATTACAAATATGAATAGAATGGGCATGTTCAGTATGCTTTGATTGATTAAATATGAATGTATTTCAATATTACTTGTAGCTAACAACACATCGATGATTTCTCAAGGGACAAACATTAACACAATCTCAATGACAATGTGATTTATATTTAATTCTATATATTTCACTAGGCAACAATGAGATTAGTGATTATTACCTTGATTGATTAACAACATGCATTGTAATTACATAAAATGACATAACAATAAGAATAAAGTCATGCCTGATGAAACTTGAAGGCCGATTCTAGACTCTTGTGTGATTGTATGTAGGTTTGATGATCTCAGATGGGAGCAATAAGAAAATGTTGTGATGATTATCCCCCTTGACAAAGGTTAACAAAAAAAATATATTGAGCATTGAAAATTTCCAATTGGGAATGTGTTTTTCCCTCCAAATGGTTTGATGAGAAAAGAAAAGGAAGACTTGATCAAGAATCATAACTTCTTGCCATCAGGTGGCAAGAAGAGTTATATTTCCACCTAAGAGGTATCCATTCAATGAGAAGAATTAATTATTATTTAATCCATTAGTAGGTTTTGACCTAGATTTGAGTGACATGGGAGGATTTAGACAAGGAGAAACTAAAGGACAATCTTAAATCTTGTGTTCATAAGATTGACATGAATAACAAGTATTCAATAAGCTCAACTAAAGAATGCACATTGAGTGTATCTCATTTACACAATTTAAATATCAATAGTTTCTTTTAGGTCTTTGGATAAACACAACTTAACACAATCTCAATGTTGAGGATGAATTGAATATAATTATTTAGGTTGAACACAAATCATAGTGTCTAAAGAACAAGCAATTTGGTTCAAGAAGCTTTGACATGGTGGATGTAACCCAAATAATTCAACTCAAATGGGGCCTTCATGGATTTTTCATCAAAGATGATAAAGTATCAAGTCTAAGGTTTGAAAAGCTACAATGAAGACTGAACACCTGAAAGATTGTGGTTAAGAATAGCTTCAACATAATTGAATTCAACAAAATAAAATAGCTAGATGAGGTTTTCCGCAAGATCTAGGAAGATGTCATGCATACCCCAAGCCTTAGCGACTCAATCTTAAGCATGCTTTTAAAGGGGGTTCTACCCATAAAGTATCCTATTATAGTAAAATTCTCAAGCCAACAACATGCAATATCAAACTTTGGAATTCGAAGAACAACATTTGGGAATGTTTTAGGGTTTTTATATTGTGAAACATTGAAATAATCATTCAGGGATATATGAGTGGGGCTGCCATTGTTTAATGCAAACAAACCTTCAACTCAAGAAACAATAGTTGTAGAGGAATGGAGGGTCGAAACCATTTAAAGTGGGGTTGAAATTACCCATAGATGTGATAAATAAAGAAGTGCCATAATAAATGCAGAAAAAAAGAGGTAAACTTATGTTGTCTAAACAAATATGACATGAACATAAGCAAAATCAAGAAACCTCAGTATAGCACTCCATCTATGTTAAAATAACAACAATTATTTTTTTATTCTCTCCACCAATTACAAAACGTGGTATTTTATGAAACCTAATTTATTTGTAATATTTAAATTCTTTTATTGGAAGCCTGAATGGATAAATGTCATAGATTGTATATATCATATTAGTAGAATTTAAGACCATGATTATTTCATGTAGAATACCAATGCATTTTTATGAATGCTACAAAATATTCTCTTCTATCTTAAGGTTAGTAATGACATTTTTCATTCCCAAACATTGGTGGAATATAATGTCATGGGATTTATTTTGCCAATTTCACCATGATTCTCATTTATATCATGATCTTCGACAATGTAACATGAGTTGGAGGAAATTTTATTTGTTACTCAATGCATAGCATCAAAAATCATTTGGACAAAAAATTGGCAAACCAAAACTTAATAGTATTAGATTTTTTGAAAAGATCATATTTAAAAAAAAAGGTTAAAACTTGTAGGAAAAGAGACAAATGCTAGTTTTCATTTTTTTTAAGGGAATTCCCATAGCATAGAGATATGGAGAGAAAATAAAATAGAGTTTAACCCATGAATTATAGGAAATAGTTTTTTGTTATCTTTGAAGAGAAAAATGGGTTTTCCCCAGGAAGGAAACATACTCCCATTGTCCAGAACATTGAAGTTGTCTTATCTCCTGTTGTTGTGGGTTTTGATGCTCATGTTTCACCTGGGAGGGTTTTGGGGGTTGGTGGTGGTGCTACCCCTGTCCCTTATGCAGTTGATGATATTGCCTGCCCTTTAGTGGGCTCTTCGGATTTATCTTTGGATTGACAGAAGGCTGATGAGAAGGTGGAGGATGGATGGACATCAGTTAAAGGAAAAAAGGTCAAATTCTCCAAACCTTCATTTGATATGTCTTTACATTCTCATAAGGATGGGCCAAAATGTAAATTTTGATGGTCCTTTGTTGTGTTTATCTAGGATGGTTTTTGGTCCCTTTGTTAGGAACTATGGTTAGTTCCTCTAGTTTGTTGGGTGGTGTTCCACAGTTGTTCTATGGTCTTTTAATGTTCTATATTTCTATGCTCTTTGTACAAGGTTTCGGGTCCTTTCAAAACCTATTTTTACTTAATCAAAACATACTCTCATTCCACTAGAAGCACCATTTTCCCCTTTAAATATTTCATTCCATCGCTTCCATGTCTTCATCCTTTTTCACTCCCCTCCTAACTCTATTTAGTCTCCTACAATAATACTAAATCTAATTTAGCTAGGTCAATTTGGTGCTTGAACATGAGTCATTTTTGAGTAATGCACCTAATATTCCAAGTTAAGGCTTTCATTACATCTCGAGAAGAAGCAAATCCTTAAGGGTATGTGCAGGATCATGGTATACCAAACTTTGGCCTTAAGTGGCAATGAAAAATTAGAAAGTCGGGGTTAGTCAACTTGAAGTAAAAAGTTGAACATCTTATCAACCTTATGTGAAAAATTTGTAAGAATAGAATCTATAGGAAATTGAATGTTGTTTCTAAACTACTAGCCCTTGTCTGAAAAAAATTAATCTAATTGTTCAAAATTTTAGATTTCAATGCAGTAGTACGAAAACTTCAGGGAAAAGATTAAAAAGTATGTGTATGTCTGACCAACTTAATTACAATCAAATGATGATATATTTTCACAAGATTCTAGATATAAGTAGTAGACTCATGCCTGGATGTGACACATATTTTTGTGTAATTTTTTTCCAAATAAATAATTAATTATGAATTTTTTGCTACAACATATTCAAAATAAAAAACTCTCGTGTCTGACCACCTTAACTAATTCTAAACTTTACAAAATTGAAAATGTTTTTTTTCTTATAGTAGGCAAAGCATAGAATGTGATGCATGTTTCAGATTTTAAAAAGGTTAAACAGTTTGAAATTTATAGTTTTTTTTCAACCAGTATGTCAATTAGGACTTTGAAGATAACTCAGTTCAAAAATAAGTAATAATTACTTACTAAACTCAAAATTTGACAGCATTTATATTGATGGAAATTTGATAATGTCTTTAAGAAACCCTTTTCATTTCATCAATTTTGGGTGAAAACAAGGTCGTCAGCTACATGGTCGAAGTCTCGAGATCAAAACAAATCTGGTGAACATGCCTTATGGGTTGACCATTCACATTTGGCATTGCCCAAGGAAAATACCAAGCCTAATCAGATATCTGATAAAATCGAATATCCAATTATTTTAGATATCCAATAATATCAGATATCTGAAATCTCCTGCCTAATTCAAAATTTTGTTTTGACTGCTTTTTTCAATTTTAAGTTACATATTACAATTTTTTTTATGTTAATATTAGATGAGTTGACTGTTTTTTTCAGTTTTAAGTTATATATTACAATTTTTTTTATATTAATATTAAATGATAAGAGCATAGCATTAGTATTATATAAATTTTTATATTGGTATTGTATTATATTATTATTATTTATTTCTATATTGTATAATAGTATAATATTAGTATTAAATATTTATATTATATGTTCAATAATACCTAAGGGAGACAGAGAGAGGGCATGAGAGAGAGAGAGAGAGAGAGGGGGAATTAGCATAAATGTAACACAAAAAAATATAAGTGGGAAATCATTATAAGAAAATTCTACTAAAAATATGAACATTTAAAATTAAATACAATGTAAAAAGTGAACTATTTACCCTTACCGTAATAGTAGGAGTCAATAACTCTCTATGCCCCTGATGCACATCTTCATGAGGTGCTTTAGTGCCTGTAGTGTGTTGCGTAGTATCATCCACCTCGAAGACGTAGTGATATGCATCACTATCATTCAGGGGACCTAAGCACAAATTCTTGCACATAATACAAGTGTGGGGCACACAAACATGTGAGCTCATGGAGGAAGTGCCAGGGCTATAAGCATCAACACGAGGAGGCAACAATGCCACACTTTGCGTAACCAGTAGATCAGTCAAGGTGTGAATGGCTCGAATAGTCTGTGAGCCATCCTCAGCAATAATATCAGGATTCTGCATTGTAGGAGCTAGTGAAATCTCGAGAGGGGGGACATATGTGCGGGATTTCACCCGGTGTGCCCATGGCCTGTCCTGAGGAGCGCCTAAGCCTACACCCTGGTTCGGTCTCATACTCCAATAGTTTACCTTGTGACCGAGCACAAATTCAGCATACAATTTTTTAATGAAATAAAATGGGACATCCAAATTGTTGTGAGGTGGTCTATCAAAAACCATCCACCAATGGTCCCAAAAGTTGTCATGTATTGCATCATTTGTGCACCATTTAATTGACAACTTGGGTTTTTTAGGGTCCACTTTTAAACTAATTTTTGGATCCACAAAAAGATTACATATGTCATGTTTTGTTATGTTTAGGTTCATAACTTGATCATAGTCAAGCCCATCGTCAAACTGGGCATGCATGGAATCGCGCCAAAGAAGTGAAACATTATGTTGCTCTGTAAGTTTCTCCATGTTTTCAATAATGGTGTTCAACGTGGAAAACATGGGGCACAATGTGAGGATATTGGCATATGTGGTATGATATCCTCTAAGCTGATTTAGATTGTCTCTTATGAGATCCTCTAAACGGCAAGGGTTTGAGATTGGTTCATCTTCTAAAAGTGGGGGATTATTCAGAGGTGGTTCTGGATTATTTGCGAGATCATTGGGAGGGTTTTATGATTGATTTGAGTCCATGTCTGATTAAAATTAGAACACAAATAGAAAATTACAATCAATTTTAAAAAATAATTAAAATCTTATTTAAACCCTAATTTTTATATAAAAAACTACAAATTTCAATTAAAAAACATTAAAAGCTTAAAAATTTAACTTACCTTTTATTGTTGTGAAAATTGGATATGAGAAAGAAATGAATATTCGAAACCCAGAGTTGTGTTCAACATTTTCACAATGAAAACGTTGAACGCGACCACGGGCTAGAAATATAATTTTTTGGCAAAAATCAGATATTCGATATAAAATTAGATATCCGATATTATTGGATAACTGACTAGGCCTGTGCTTTAGATTTTGTCTTGGCCAGGTGTACTGACACCTAGGCCAACTAAAAAGTCAACAAACTTTTTAGTGCACTTTTGGACGAGTGAAAAGTTTTTTTTTTCACATCGCCAGTTTTTTGCATACCATGATCCTACACATACCCTTGATCTTAATTTTCACTGACCCTTGGCATTGGCTACTATCTTCGATTTCTTATTATTTTTCTTGGGACCTCTCTTATCCTTCTGCTTGATATTTAGTTTTTTATCATTGATTTTGTTTGTTCTAGCATTCTTTCCTCCATTATCTCCACTTCTTCTTCCTTAAAATCACTCTCCTCTTTTGATGTTTGATCCAAATCCACTTCTTCCTTAAAATTGCCTTCTCGTGTTCTTGTATTAGACCCTAATATCTCTACCATATTGTTGTCTCTTGTTCCTTCTATTTCTTCTTCACATTTTCTTCTATCTTCCCATCTTCCTTTGGGGGTTCAATATGGACTTGAAGTATGCTAGCTTCTATTTCCTCAATATATTTTTCCTTTCTTTCTTTAGGATCTCGAGGATTCGCACTTTTACTAACAACTTCTACTTCCCTAGGCATCCCTTTTGCATTTGTTTGTCACCCCTTTTCCTCTTTGCCACTTTCTTCCACTTAGTTTAATCCTTGATTCTCAATATTTATTCAGTGCCTCTTCATATCTTTAATTTGAGTCACCTCTTTATTTGAAGATTCCCCTCTCTCGTGGGTTGGGACAATCCAACACTCTAAATTTCCATACCCTTTTTATTTGCATTTTTCACATAAGACCATGTTGTCTTCTCTTTCCATATTTTGCCTCCAGATGCCATTTCTACCTGGTGGATTTCAATCTCATTTAGAAGTTTGGATACAATATTAAACTAAGACAAATTCTGGCATAAGTTCCAAAATTTCAATCCGCCATTTTTTCATCTACCCATATGAAGGATCCTGGGTTCTTTCCAATCTCCTTAAGAGTGTATTTCTCCCAATATTCTAATAGAAGGTTTTAGAGATTGATCCATATAGGAACTGAGTTGATCTCCTACTTCCATTGATCAAAATTAGGGGTCCAGACTTTCATGTATATGCTAGTTCCATCCATTAAATAAGGACCATGATTCATTTTCTATTTCTTTATTTGAGATGGGTATTACACTAAGATTATTATTTTGCCAAAGATTTTTAAATAGATGTTCTTACCCTAATTCTCAATGGACCAGTTATTAAGTTTTCCAAATGATCCAGCAATTGCCCCTCATTTAATAAAATATTCTACTTCTTTCAATTTTTCAATTGAATTTACTACAATATCATTTTCTAGAAAAATGGATATGCATTGTCCTAAGGTTTAGGGTTACTTCTATTTTTCCCAAACTAATTTTTTGATGCTTGTATCATCTTAAAATGGAAGCACTTCCATGTTAAGAGAATTTAGCCCTCTGATTAAGTGGTCTGGGGTCATGTCAAGGGCCTCGAATTGGTTTTTTCTCAGATCTGGCTTTCTCCCCCCCTTCTGCTTCTCTCTCCACCTATTTTCACCTTTATTTCTGCATTTCCTAGCATTCTGGATTGAGGTCCTAAGGTTTTTGACCTCAAGGTCAAAGATGACCTTGAGGGTCAAGGATGACCTAGACCCCGACCTAGGTCAAGGATGACCTCGACCCTGACCTAGGGTGGGGTCTGCCTCATCCTTGACCTAGGGTTCAAATTTCAAGGTCCCATGATTTTCAAATGTTGGGTTTCAGAAAGATTTGTTTTCCCGCTTCCGGGTCGGTTGTTTTGGTCTCCAAAATGGTAAATCCTTCAATTGCATTTAATCTAGGTCCATTTATAGGGGTATGGGCCCAATTGGAATTTGTTGAAAATATAATTGGGAAATGTGATACTGAGAGGGGGGGTGAATCAAAAATCATCTACTAAACCATTCTCACATAAATAAAACTTTTGCATAGCATCACCAATATTTGAACATAATCAAATGATTAATAAAATAAACATCATCCATGAAAACATTCAAAACATAGAGACTTTGGTTACCCAGAAACCCTTGAATTAATCTAGGTCCATTTATAAGGGTATGGGCCCAATTGGAATTTAATTCCCCTATGTGGCCCCTCTAGAGGTTTGTGCCCTAGATCACTATAAAAGGAAGCCTTCCTCTCTCATTTTCTCCATCAAGTTTTCATCTCTCATCTCATAAGCTCTCAAGAAAGATCAAGCAAGTATTCAAGCAATCATCCTCTTCTCTATTCAAGTTCTCCATTGAAGGGATTTGGTTCAAACATTCAAGATTCGTCATTCAAACCCTAGATCTATCCATCATGATGGTGTGATCTTCCTTCAAGATCCTTTGTTCATCTTCAAGATCTATTCATTCTTCCCTCAAGGTGGATTCCAAACATACAATCATGGAGGTTTAGATTTATATTTGTTAGTGTTGATTGCAAGCTTTCATATCAATATATTTGATTACATTTCAAATACAATTTGCATATCTATTGAATATCATAGCTTCATTGTTAGATCTACTTCTACTACTTGCTAGCATTCTCTATTTCAATTCCATTATTAAGGTTGATTCCAAGTCAGGGTTTGACTAAGCAAAACCCCTCATCTAAACAAAAAAAACCTCTTTTTCTTGTAGGTACAGGTGTAGG
Organism: Chamaecyparis obtusa; assembly: GCA_027943335.1. NCBI lineage: Eukaryota > Viridiplantae > Streptophyta > Pinopsida > Cupressales > Cupressaceae > Chamaecyparis > Chamaecyparis obtusa. Next base: position 99,102 of record BSBK01002852.1, read on the forward strand.
ATTGTGAATCGGAGCTTGGATCTAGATACCCTTTTTGGTGAACTTTCGAGATTCGCAAACAAAATCAAAGACAACCTTCAAAATTCTGAAGTAATCTTTGACCTTTTATCAGGGTCAAAGACTACCTGCTGCCAAAAAGACAAAAAATTTCTGGGTTTTCTCTGTCTCAACATTTCTAGTCCGAAGCAGGCTGTAGAATTGCCCGAAACTGTACATAGACATCAAAAATTAGCATTTTCCAGATCTGCCCTATTTTGAGGTTAGTATTTTCCTCCCATTTATTTCATATTTCAAGCATATACTCTTCATAATGAAATATAAGGTTTTCTGCTTTATTCATATTCTCCATAGATTGATTCTTTTGTGTATTAACCTTTTGGTTGATCAATTTGGATCTCTCCCTTGGGAATTTGGATTTAGTAGTAGATCTTATATTCCCCCTTTTTTTATATCTAAATACATACTCTATTTTATCCTTTACATTTTGGTGAACCCGACACACTTATCCCTTTCTTTTGTGGAATTAGATGCCCTATTGTGTTTCATTCGAATGCATTTGGATATATCTAGATCTATTTTCCATGCATTTCTTTATTTGTTATCATGTTTCACAAATTTTTTCAAGTGTTTTCCAAACATTCTTCTATAACTTTTGGGATTACACAACAACCTCCTCTTACTTTACCATTGCATGGTGTTACACCTAGAAAGACTTTATCTAGTGTGTGTGATGTTGCTTTGTCCTCTCTTGTATTACCTTGTAAGCATGTATTAGAGCAAGAAGATGACTTTAATCTATCTCTCCATCATATTTCTCTTTATGGAGATGAGTTGAGGATTGATGTTAATTCTTCTCCTAATACATGTCTTTTCTATGAGCCTACTTTTGAATATAATTTACCTTCTTTCCCCTCTAGGGATCCTAAAATGTGCTTTATTGGTAGGGATGATAATCCTCCTATTTGGGATGAACCTTTGGATTTGAATGTTGATTACTCTCTTCCTCATGACACCATTGTGGATGATCCCTTGGATAAAGACATTGATTTATCCCCTCCTCATGAAGAAGCTGTGATACAAGAGGGTGATTTATTAATGGATGACATATTCATACATGATGATAACTCTTTTTCTAAAACACATGTAGACATTTTAGCGAAAGAAGATGATATTATAGATGCTTTACCTCCATTTGGGATTCCTTCTAGTGATATGAATTCCATTAATACTCTCTCTTTTAGTGATGATCTTATGGAGAATCAAGATCTTACCTCATCTCCTCCTAGGATGTCTTCTTTTCTTCCTTTTTGTGAATCTATTTGTAGTGTTTCTCAAGACAACTAACATGGTTTATCCCAAACCCTTATTGACTGTCAAAGGTTTCCCTCACATTACTATAAAAGGTAAACCTATGGAATCTTTAGAGTCTTTCAATGACCATGATTCCATAGCTCACACATATTGTACAAGGAATAACCCTCAACCTAATCTGATGTTTCTACTTCTTTACCACCTTCTCAACCCATTCTTCCTCCTCCACCTCGTCTTCCTAGCAAGGAGTATGATTTGATAAACCAATTGCAAAATACTCCTGCCAAGATTTCTTTATGGGAGCTTCTTCAAACTTCACCTACCTACTATGAAGCCTTGCAAAAATCTCTAAAAACTCTTTCCACTCCACCTCCTAATCAAGAGAACATCAATAACTTCTTACAATGTATGCATGCTACCACGGGTGTTCCTGACATTGTATTTACTCAAAAGGATTTACCTTCTAAAGAAGTTCAAAATCAATATGATGCCCTTATGGTTGCTGTTACTATCAATAAAAGTATCATTTGTAGGACCTTGATTGATAATGGATCTGGGCTTAATGTTTGTAGCATGGACATGCTCAAAGTGATTAAAGCCGATCTTTCAACTATTCAACATGACAATGTTCCTATATTTGGCTTTGATAATATTGCTAAGAGCACTTTAGGCATCATTACCTTAACTATCAAAGTAGGTCCAGTCATCTTGAATACACCTATTCATGTTATGCCTGGACCTCTCAATTATAATCTTGTTTTAGGTAGACCTTGGTTACATGAGATGCACATTGTTCCTTCCACCCTTCACTGTAAATTCAAGTTTATACATAACAACAAGATGTATTCACTTCATGCGGATGATACGTTGAATCCCTATCTAAATAGTCAAAACCAAACTACTCATGTTCCTAATAGTAATCCTTCTTCCTCTAATGCTCTTCCTGGCAATGATTGGGGAACCTTGGATTTTACTCCTACCTTTATTGGAGAATATAAGATTAATGATCTTGATTTTATGAAGCAACAAAGAGAGTTTGAACAATGTGTTTTTACTTCTACTTCTAAAGCCCTTTGTAATAACTTTGTCACTACTTCTAGCCACAATGAATCTATCAAACCTACTAAGGGTGATATTGTGACTGTTAAAGTTCCATTGACTCCTTCTGATATGGCTTCTTGTTATGGTCTTGGTTATCATTTCCTAGTTAAACAAGGATTTAATAGTCAAGGATGTGGTAGGCATAAATAGGGAATTCAAATGCCCTTACACACTGGGGGGCATGAGCATTCTTATGGATTGGGATTTAATCCTCAACAACAAATCAATGTTAACAACATCTCAAATAACACTTCAAAACATGATGAAACTATGAAGGAATTTGACCAAGAAGTTCTTTTGCCTAAAATCCTTCATGGTAAGATGATTACTAGACCTAAACGTAAAAAGAAACATAGTCCACACTTGAAGACTCTTCCTTTTTATTTATCTCATAGATTTCATGATCACTCAACTAATGAATGCCACGCTTTACATTATAAGATTAGGTAGCTCATTGATAGCAAGGTTATTTATATATCATGTGGCAATGAGTTGTATTTCAATCTTGTTTTCTCTAAATAACATTTATGTTCATATTATGGAGCTCCACATTATGTAAACAATTCTAGCCTAATCCTTGGGGGCTCATTGTCTTGCATAGTGTTTTGAGCGATATAATAGGTCCCTTTCCATCCTTGTTCCTACACTTGGGGGGCAAGGATGTCATCTCCTTCATTTCTTTCTTTCTAAGATTCACTTCTTTCTATGGTTAAGCAGTATTTATCTATTATGTGATATCCAATCATACATGAAAATTTTGGTTTCCATTGAGGATCTTTGTCCTTGATCACAACCTATTTCGTTGTTTGACATTGGGTTTCCATGGTTGATATATCTCTCACCTTGGAAACTGAACAAGTGTGTTATCCCTCACAAGGGTTACTTTTTCATTTCTGGCATGATATCTTTGCATTCGTCCCTTCCATGGCCTCATAGGAGCTATGACCTTCTTGGCTTGGACTGGGTGTTGTCTATGGATATTGTCTTGATGTTGAAGAAGGCTTTATCCTTGTTCTTTTTTCTTTCCTTAACATGTTAAAATAGTATGTTTTTTCTGACTTAAGGGGGGGGGCATATATATGGCCTCCCTCGCTCTATATTATGTATTTTTGTTCTAACCTTTTATTTTACAGCATGCTAAATCTTGGAAGGTAACGCACATAAGTTGCTAAATCCTGAAGAGACACGCATTTTTCAATTTTCAATATGCTAAATCTTGGAAGGTAACACACATAAGTTTCTAAATTCTGAAGGGACACACATTTCCAATTTTAAATATGCTAAATCCTCTAAAGGTAATGCACATAAGTTGCTAAATCTTGAAGGGACACGCATTTCCAATATGCTAAATCTTCAGATGGTAACACGCATAAGTTGCTAAATCCTGAGGAAACATGCATTTTATATTCCATGGTGATACAAGAAGGTGGATCTATGGGTATTCCAAAATTCATCAGAAGATGCATTACAATTTCAAAGCACAGTTTTTGGGTGAACTATCGGGTCTTGCTACCTATTGGGCTCTCCCTCCAGGGTGATTCACGGTAAGGTGGGTATCTTACTAGGTGAGGTAATCACTTTATCTTTTCTCTCTTTTCACTTTCATGCTAGTAGGACTGGATCATGAAGCTATGTTATTTATAGTGTTGCTCTTGTCTTTATTATGTAATCATTTATGCTTTTATGATAGCTTTCCAAATATGATATTAGTATGAGAAATATTTCTTAGTGAGGTTTCTTATGCTAATTGATTTGGGTTGTTTAGTACTAATCCCTATTCCTTTGGTTTTCTCTTTTCGCACCCTCGTGCGTGTATGTTGAGTTATAATCCTTAGTCTGGGGGCTTGTGTCCTTAATTAAGTGTTATTTTATCTCATTGTGAATCCACTTGGATCTCTTCTTTCTTCTCCTTTACCAAGAGTTTGCATCGAGTCCATACTCTTGCTAAAGTGGGGGCTTAATGTATCATCTTAAAATGGAAGCACTTCCATGTTAAGAGCTTTTAGCCCTCCGAGTAAGTGGTATGGGGTCATTTCAAGCACCTCAAATTGGTTTTTTCTTGGATCTGGCTTTCTCCCTTGTTCTGCTTCTCTCTCCACCTGTTTTCACCTCTATTTCTACATTTCCTAGCATTCTGGTTTGAGGTCCTGAGGTTTTTGACCTCAAGGTCAAAGATGACCTTGAGGGTCAAGGATGACCTAGACCCTAACCTAGGTCAAGGACGACCTCAACCTTGACCTAGGGTGGGGTCTACCTTGTCCTTGACCCAGGGTTCAAATTTCAAGGTCCCATGATTTCTAGATGTCGGGTTTCAGAAAGATTTGTTTTCCTGCTTCCGGGTCGGCTATTTTGGTCTCCGAAATAGTAAATCCTTAAATTGCATTTAATCTAGGTCCATTTCTAGGGGTATGGGCCCAATTAGAATTTAATTCCCCTATGTGGCCCCTCTAGAGGTTTGTGCCCTAGATCACTATAAAAGGAAGCCTTCCTCTCTCATTTTCTCCATCAAGTTTTCATATCTCATCTCATAAGCTCTCAAGAAAGATCAAGCAAGTATTCAAGAAATCATCCTCTTCTCCATTCAAGTTCTCCATTGAAGATCAAGCATTCAATCCATTGAAGGGATTAGGTTCAAACATTCAAGATTCATTATTCAAACCCTAGATCTATCCATCATGATGGTGTGATCTTCCTTCAAGATCCTTTGTTCATCTTTAAGATCTATTCAATCTTCCCTCAAGGTGGATTCCAAGCATACAATCATGGAGGTTTAGATTTACATTTGTTAGTGTTAATTACAAGCTTTCATATCAATATATTTGATTACATTTCAAATACAATTTGCATATCTATTGAATATCATAGCTTCGTTGTTAGATCTACTTCTACTACTTGCTAGCATTCTCTATTTCAATTCCATTATTAAGGTTGATTCTAAACTGGGGTTTGACTAAGGCAAACCCCTCATCCAAACAACAAAAACCTCTTTTTCTTGCAGGTACAGTTGTAGGATTGTGAATCAGAGCTTGGATTTGGATACCCTTTTCGGAAAACTTCTGAGATCCACAAACAAAATCAAAGATGACCTTCAGAATTCTGAAGTAGTCTTTGACCTTTTATCGGGCTCAAAGACTACTTGCTGCCAGAAAGACAAAAGTTTTCTAGGTTTTCTCTATCTCGACATTTCTAGTCTGGAACAGGTTGCAGAATTGCCTGAAACTGTACACATACATCAGAAATTAGCATTTTCCAAATCTGTCATATTTTGAGGTTAGTATTTGCCTTCCATTTATTTCAGATTTCAAGCATATACCCTTCATAACAAAATATAAGGCTTTCTCCTTTATTCATATTCTCCATAGATTGATTCTTTTGTGTATTAACCTTTTGGTTGATCAATTTGGATCTCTCCCTTGGGAATTTGGATTTAGTAGTAGATCTTATATTCTCCCTTTTTTTTATATCTAAACACATACTCTATTTTATCCTTTACAATGCTACTTCCAGATGGATATTTCCCTTTCCCTTCCATGTCTAGCTTGTCCCAATTATGTGGTCCTTTATTGTGAGTTCATCTATTTTCTCCAACTCTTGGGCTCCTCATAGCTTCATGCTTAATTAACCCAAAGTTGTCCATATATTTTCTTTGAAAATACCAACTATTGGGGTGGGTTATGCTTTATGTTCTTCCAATTGTTCCAAGCCCTTCTATTCTTTATGATGAACTACAATTGATTGAATACCTGAATGACTTGAAGATCAATTATTAGAGATCAACGAGTTACTGAAATGATATGTAAGATAATTAAATCCGTCATTATGTTGTTAGTGATTTCAGTACTTATCATGTTAGTTACAAACATCTAAACATCTGTAAAAGGGAGAAGAGATGAAGAACTGAGATATCTACATGGAGAAAGATGGATATGACAGATGAGGATAAGGAATACTTTGGGTAACTTATTGATGAGTCTATGACTTCATATTGTTGACTTGATTATGTTGCATTAATATATTATGAAGGAGGAAGAAAAATGTACAAGACAATGTGGTCGGTAAATGAAGCACTTCAGTAGGCACTGAGTCAGTGTAGTGTATACCGAGCGACAGTATTAACCGACCTTGTGTTTGCCGACGCATTTCTTTGTTAACCGAGTATGGATGAAAGTATTAAATGCTTAAGTTTAGCCGACAGAAATTGATGAGCTGGAAATCATTATAATTTTCAGATTGAGGATAAAGTTTGTTATGAGATCCATGATTGACAAAATTCAGAGAAGATCTAAAGGATGGAATTGAAACTTGTTATTGACACATCTGTTGAGGAAGGTTTAAGAGGCAAAATCAATGAAGGAGAATAAGCAGAAAAATATAATGGTTGATATGAAAATAGTTTATCTTGCAATTAGTTTCTGGATTCGATTGTGTAATTTTTTTTAGCATCGATTGTGTAAGTTTTTTTAGATTCGATTGTGTAATGTTTTTAATAGTTTATCTATCTATATATAAGAGATATGAGTTTCTTTATTGAAACATGCCAGAAAAAAGAAGACTGCAGAGATTTTGTATGAGCACAGTTTCATGCATGCCTGATCAGACTGGTTGAAGAAGAACTAAACTACAGAACAGTATCGAGCGTCAGAGAGCTATTACCGAGTAAAAGTAAGTTGAGGAAGTGAATTAATATATTGATCAGGGGATTTTTATGGGCTTGGAATAGATCTGAACATCTGTAAATTGAGTTGTATTGTAATCAAATCAACTACTTTTTCAGTTTAACCATTGATACAAAAAAATCTCTTAACCAAGTGGACTTAACCATCTTATGTTATGCCCCTATGTCATTCAAGGAATGTATATTGTTATCTAATTGAACCCATAGTAAATGCTAGTCGAAAGATAACTGTTAGTCTTAAATCCTCTAACAAGGTCACACCTAATAGTGTGTTTGTTGATGATTACACTAGATTGATGACTGTCATGTTTCTAAAGGAGAAATTTGAGGTATTTAAAATGTTTAAATGGTACAAAGAACAAGTAGAAAAAGAAACCAGGAAAGAACTGAAATGCTTGAGGTTTGATAGAGGTGGTGAGTTTATTTCTGATGAATTCACTAACTATTGTAATGAGCATGGCATAAAAGGACATGTTTCTAGACCTAGAACACCACAACAAAATAAGATTGTTGAAAGGAGAAATAGATCAATTATTGATTGTGCAAGGACACTGATGATAGAAAAGAATGTTTTACAAGTATACTGGAGAGAGGTAGTTGGCACAATTGTATATGTTATAGACCAAGTACAATTTAAGAAATACACAAACAAAACACCCTACGAGTCATGGTTTGGTTACACACTGAGTGTAAGTTACTTCAAAATTTTTGATAGTAAATGTTTTATTCTAAAAGATGATAGGAATGGGAAATTTGACTCTAAAGGGGATGAGGGAATATTTCTTGGGTATTCTACTAAAAGTAAAGCTTACAAGTGTCTGAATAAGGTTTCTAATAAGATGATTGAAAGTGCTAATGTTAGAGTTGATGAATTTGCTGATAAAAATGATGAAGAAAGCAATAAGGAGCTCGAAGACTATGGTAGATTTGTTTATGTTGAACATCCAGAGCACCTATTGAAGCCACAGGCTGAGTTGACCAAGCATCAAGAAAATAACACCGAGGAACAACAAAGGGAAACTAAGGAACAGGTAGAAGCTATCGAGCAAGGAAATGAACCTGCACCAAGTGAAGAACAAAGAAGAGATCAAGTGCTAGCAAGATTTGTCAGAAGGCATCATCCTAAGAACCAAATCATTGGAGATAGGAAAGCTGGGATACTGACAAGAAGTAAGTTAAGACAAAATGTATGCTTAGTTTGTGAGTTTGAACCAAAGAATGTTAAGGATGCACTTGAGAATGATGAATGGATAAATGCTATGAATGAAGAGATAGAACAAATTGAGAAAAACAAGACATGGACTTTAGTACCTAGATCAAAAGATAAAAATGTTATCGGTACTAAATGGATTTTCAGAAATAAGTTGATGAGAATGGAGAGGTTACAAGAAACAAAGCTAGACTTGTTTGCAAGGGATATGCACAGGAAGAAGGTATTGATTATGGTGAAACTTTTGCACCTATTGCTAGACTAGAAGGAGTCTGCATGTTACTTGCATATGTTGCACATAAGAAATTTAAAGTCTATCAAATGGATGTTAAGTCTTCTTTTCTGAATGGAATACTAGAAGAGGAGATCTACATAGAACAACCAGAAGGGTTTTTTGATTCAAATAAAAAAGACATGTTCTTTTTAGGCTTGCAGGTTATTCAACAGAATGATGGAATTTTCATCACACAATCAAAGTACATTAAGGAAGTATTGAGAACATTTGGCATGGAAGATGCTAAACCAATTGGAACGCCGATGGTCATAGGTTGCAAATTAACAAAAGATGATGAATCTACAGAGGTAAACCAGACATTGTACTGATCTATGATTGGTAAATGAATGTATGTAGTACACAGTAGGGTAGATATTGCGCATACAATGGGGATTGTGGCTAGATTTTCTGCCAATCCAAAGGATTCACATATGGTTGCAGTAAAAAGAATCTTGAGATTCCTGAAGAAAATAGAGGATTATGGTTTATGGTATCCTAAGGAAGGAAAATTTGAACTAAGAGTCTACACCGATGCAGATTGAGCTGGAAATATAGATGATAGAAAGAGCACAACCGGAGGAGCATTTTTCTTTGGTGAAAGACTTGTTACTTGGACAAGTAAGAAACAACCTTGTATTTCTCAGTCTATTGCCGAAGCAGAGCATGTTGCTGCTGCTACAAACTGTTCAAACATTGTTTATATCAAACAAGTATTGGAAGGGATGAATGAGGTAATCACTGAACCGATGATTATATATTGTGACAACACTAGTGCAATAAATATTTTTAAGAATCTTGTAATGCATTCAAAGACAAAGCATATATCAATTAAGTATCACTACTTAAGAGAAAAAGTATAGGAGAAGAAAGTCAAATTGGAATATGTTACATCAAAGGAGCAACTTGCTGATATTTTTACCAAGCCTCTACTGAAGGAAACTTTTGAATACTTGAGGACTAGACTTGGGGTCCATCCCCTATCTACCGGTCACTAATGTGATCTGGAGGTTGCATCAACCTATTATTATCAAAAGATCATCCATGTTGATGCAACATAGCTCACACTTTGGATAATGTCTAAGGTTGTGAAAGATTTGAGGAACTAGAATAGAGAATTGACATATCAGTATACCTAGATACATTGTCTGCACTGAACAACAGAGAGTTACTTAGCTATTGCAGAGCTTTATGTTTTATGTTTTTCTTTGGCATTGTTTTCAAAGGGAGAGATAAATAATATGAGAGATAAATAAAGAGATCAATAGAATATCTATCTAAGGGAGAGATAATATGAGAAAGTCAGGGATATATTTGAAGATTTGTTGCTAAAGAACAGAAGGAATCTGAGAGCTGAAAAGATCAAATCCGCAGAGGAAAGTTTGCACTTGTAATTTTGTTATGTAACGTAGTGATTAAACATATCTATATCAAACTAGGGAGAGCTTACCGAGCTACAACATTTACTTACATAGTTGTAGAATACATGTTTGGTATGTGCATGTCATATTTCATATTGCTTGTGTTGCCATCAATGCCAAAGGGAGAGATTGATGAACTACAACTGATTGAATACCTGAATCACTTGAAGATCAGTGATTAGAGATCACCGAGTTACTAAAATGATATGTAAGATAATTAAATCAGTCATTATGTTATCATTGATGTCAACTAGTTTTGATAGTACTTATCATGTTAGTTACAAACATCTAAACATCTGTAAAAGGGAGAAGAGATGAAGAACTGAGATATCTACATGGAGAAAGATGAATATGATATATGAGGATAAGGAATAATTTGGGTAACTTATTGACGAGTCTATGACTTCATATTGTTGACTTGATTATGTTGCATTAATCTATTATGAAGGAGGAAGCAAAATGTACAAGGCAATGTGCTCGATAAATGAAGCACTTCAGTATGCACCGAGCCAGTGTAGTGTATACCGAGCGATAGTATTAACTAAACTTGTGTTCGCCGATGCATTTCTTTGTTAACCTAGTATGGATGAAAGTATTAAATGCTTAAGTTTAGCCGACAAAAATTGATGAGCTAGAAATTGTTATGATTTCGAGATTAAGGATAAAGTTTGTTATGAGATCCACGACTGACAAAATTAGGAGAAGATCTAAAGAATGGAATTGAAACTTGTTATTGACACATTTGTCGAGGAAGGTTTAAGAGGCAAAATCAACGAAGGAGAATAAGTAGCAAAATCTGATGGTTGATATGAAAATGGTTTATCTGTCTATATAAGAGATATGAGTTTCTTTATTGAAACATGCCAAAAAAAGAAGACTACAGAGATTTCGTATGAACACAGTTTCATGCATGCTTTATCAGACTGGTTGAAGAAGAATCGAACTGCAGAATAGTACTGAGCGTTAGAGAGCTATTACCAAGTAAAAGTAAGTTGAGGAAGTGAATTGATATATTGATGAGAGGATTTTTATGGGCATAGAATAGATCTAAACATCTACAAATTGAGTTGTATTGTAATCAGATCAACTACTATTTCAGTTTAACCATTGATACAGAAAAATCTCTTAACCGAGTGGACTTAACCGTCTTATGTTATGTCCCTATGTCATTCAAGGAATGTACATTATTATCTAATTGACCCCATAGTGAATGTTGGTCGAAAGATAATTGTTAGTCTTAAATCCTCTAACAATGTCACACCTAATAGTGTGTTTGTAACCTTTAACAGGGTTGGCTCTTCATCGAGCTCACTTCAGAAGAGTGAAAATTATTTTGGGTTACCGGTCCTAGGTGGTTTTTCCCTTTATAGGGTTTCCATGTTAAATCATTGTGTTATGTGTTTCTGTGATGATTGTTTTATTGTCTCACTTTACATACTGCATATTTAATTTGGTCAATAATCATTGTGAGTTAGTTAACTAGTAATTGGTAAAAGGTACATACAGTTTAATAGTTTATGTTACCGAGTTGCAAAATTTGTTGAAATTGTTTAAATTGTTACATCTTTGTATTTGGGACTATAGGATAACTAATCTAACTGATTCACCCCCCTCTCAGTTATTCTAACACTTTAGAGTTTGTTGATTGTAATTCCAATGATTGTAATGCTTTTGTTCATTTCTATAGCTTAGGAAGGGTTTCATTTGAAGTACACTCCCTCAAGTTTTGGTCTAGTTGTAGTTTTTATTCCACCTTCATTACTCCCTATCCATCCCTATCTATGTTCTTCCCCTCTAGTATTTTTCTCGATCCATCCCAAAATTTTGGTAATATTAAGGCTCTTGCTGCTAAATGTTTGCATCAACTTCATTTGGCCACCATCCAACTTTTCTATCCATTGTTGTATTCCCTATCCCATATAGCTTCCCTTTGACTTCATATCTTCCTTGACCTAAGGAAATCCTATTTGCATCAATTGTAAAATTTGGAATCCCTTCAAAGATAGAGAGGCTATTGCAAAACCTTCTATCAACCATTTTGGTTTCTACTCTGCATTTTTACGACCGCTTATACATACATACGTACGATATATTATCTTTGTATATCTCAAAGGATTTTTTTATATTTCAATACTTTAATTAGCCAATAGACTTTATATTGCAGACTATAGTGTCCACAATTGCCTATTAAACTCGTCTCATGTTTCAAAACCACCTTAGTCTCCCTTTAAACCATTTTCAAATTAACTTTTAGGTTAGAAAATCTCTTCAATTTTTTTTGTCAAGCAAAAATAATTGTAATGATTTTGCATTGCTTAAAAAATTAAAAAGCATATATATTTAAATATTATTACTAAGAAAAAAAATATGCATAGAAGGAAAAACCTATATTTTAGTATTTCTGCTTTTCATATGAACATATTTCAATATTATCTTCTTTTATTAGGATATTCTATTTTTTTAATGTTTCAAATAAGAAAAATAAAAATTATTAAAAAAGAATATAAATACTAATAAAATTATCGATCAAACAATTCCTTTTTAATGTTGGAAGATAAGATTGTAATGATTGTGCATTGCTTAAAAAATTAAAAATATATATATTTAATAATTATAACTAAAAAAATGAGAATCTATATTTTATGATATCTTCTTTTTATAAGAAAATCTTTTGAATATTATCTTCTATTATTTATTAATATATTTTTTTAATGAAAAATATTAAAAAAGAAGATAAATACTAATAAAAGATATTAGATTATCTATGTTATTGAATAAGAAATGAATAAACACAAAAAATGTTTATCCTATTTTTTAATTCTAAAACAATAATTTGAGATTCACATAAACATACACTAATAGTATTTTTTTCTTTTAAAATAACAATTTGAAATTCTCATACACTCCACCAACAAGGTCTTTGTACTTTTAAATTTTCAATCCTATCAATTATGCATTTTACACATTTTTTTTTTTTTTTTTCTAAACACAAACCTTTTTATTTTCACAAATATCAATTTCTATTGAGCTGCAGTAGAGATAAACAAGAGTTTGAGTATTCAATATCACTTTCAGAAGTGAATCAAACATGCATTAGAAAACTACAAATTTGATTAGGTATTTGCAACCATTTATTTTTTTATTTTATTAGACACTGTATTATTATTTTTGTAAACTTTTTGATTAAATGTGCATATCCTTATTGATGGTTTTCCTCAATTTTAAAAATCACTCATTCTGATTTGCTTGTATTAATTATCTATGTTATTGAATATGAAATGAACCAAAAAAATGGTTATCATCTTTTTTCGCTTTTAAAACAATAATTTGAAATTCACATAAACATACACTAATCATGCTTTTTGCTTTTAAAACAACAATTTGAGATTTGCATACACTCCACAAACAAGGTCTTTGTACTTGTAAATCTTCAATCCGATCAATTATGCATTTTACACATTTTGATTTACTATTTTTTAAACACAAATATTTTCATTTTCACAAACATCAGTTTCTATTGAAATGCAATAGGGATAAACACAAGTCTAAGTATTCAACATCACTTTTAAAAGTGGATCAGACATGCATTAGCAAACTATAGATTTGATCATGTATATGCAACCATTTCTTTTTTATTTCAGCAAATTTTAAGAGCATTCATTTCTATTTGTTGAAATATTGGATGAATAGAAGAGAAGATTGTAGTAGACAACTTGTGTTTTTTTATTGGACTATAAACATAGACATATATTCAAGTAAAGCACAATAAGTTGTCACCCTTTTACAAAGGAAATGGCTAACAAAATCAAAGTTGTTCAACTTCAATAGTATAAAAATGACATTTTTGTTTGGAATTTGAAGATTATGTAAACTAATTAAATGTGATAAAATGGATTAAATTTATGATTAATATTTTTAATAATTTTTTTGAATAAGATTTGATATTTTTTTTAATTTTTAGAGATGATTTTTTAGTTGCTGAAAATTAGGGGTCTAGTTCCCACCAAAAAATTATATGTAAATAAATATTTTTTCCCCTAATTTCAAAATATGTCATAGATGAAATATATAGCTAGTGCACGAAGAAATAAAAACTAGTTTGAGACCTATATTTTCTCTTTTATAACAATTTAAATTCCAACTCACTGAAATTGACTTTTCATCTCGCAACATATTTTTCATAACAAATCTATCCCAATCAAAAAAAGAAATATATATTCTTGAAGAGGACTCTCTCCTCTAGTGCACCATATGTTTTTCAAATTTATTTTATACGATTTAATATTTTTTTCTTTCTCTGAATCAACATCTCCTTGACTGTTAAAATACCTGCTTGCAATATTTTTAAATTACAATAAATTATGTCTAATTAAAACACTATAAAATATATATGAGGATATTCTTGAATGTAATCTCTACAAAAGGGTATTTTTTTATTTTAAAAAAATATCATTAAAAATATTAAGAGTTATTGAAACACCACTTTTCTGAAATAATTTTATTTTTATGGTAATTGGACCCAAAGTGGTACAAAACATGCATTTAATAGATATTTGCAATTGAAAAAGTTAAAGCACTTATCTAACTTAGCTAGAATGAATCTAGCTAGACCATATGTTTGACCAAAACTAATTTTTAGTTAGAAATACTAAAATCCACCTATGCTGATAAGTTAGCCTAAAAGGTGACACTTGATTGTGCTTTTACCCATTCAACTAGCCTTACTCTCTCTACAATCTACAAATTTTGAGGAATGAAATTAACCCTTGTGTGTGAGGATCGTTTATCTAGGGAACACATGATCTTAAGTTTTTCCACTCTCAATCCACAAACCATGGTTGCGACTTAATTGCATGCCTCCTCTATGTTTTCAAATTTTTACATATTGCAATTGCTTAAATGTTTCTAATTTGAGTTGAGGTTTTGTAAAATCCTTTATAATAAATTATAAATATTCTACCGCTAAATCATTGTAGTCCATGCAATAACAATCAAGTATATCATATTATTCATACACCTTGTTTGTTGTCTACACATTTTGCATATGCACGTTTATCAAAGATTTCATAGCTACGATATCTACAACTCATCAAACCTTCCCTATCTTGACAAATGCTTATGTTCTGAATCTTCCAGCTCAAATCTTGAAGACACTCATTTGATTTTATTTCATTAAATCTATTTTGTACATGACCTCTAATTATTTTTTTGAAATGATAAATAATAATTAAAGAAATTTGAATTAATTTAATTATAAATTATTTTATTAATATTTCAACTAATATAGAAAAAGTATATTTTTATATAAAAATATAACTTTTTATTTTTCACATTTAAATTCTACTTATAATTTTTTATTCTTTTATGTTTCAATACTTTAATTATATAATTATATGTAATTCATTATTATTAAATAACTTTAAAATAATTAAATCTATTCATACATTGTATCAAACATAAATACACAATTTAAAATATACTATCAAGAAATAATAAATTATTGCTATAAATTTTAAAAGAATATATAATCTTTTATTAACTTATTAATAAGTTATATAAATAAGTAATTAATACGATTAAAAATACTTCTATATTTTAAATAAATTAAATAGATGTATATTATGTTTGGCATTAATTGATGTTTGTTGGGTTTTAAACATCTAATATTTGTTGAAGTATTTAGATATATTAGAACACTTATTTTAGATACACAATTAATTTATTTAGAGTCTTAGTTAAGATATTTTTTGATATAATTTAAGTATATTTCATTCAAAGTAGGTACTCTAATGTGGATGATTGACATTTCTTCTTATTTATATTTTCTTTGTTTTTTATGATTTAGTAAATGCTTGTTAATTTTAATTATTTGTTGTAAATCATCCTTAGATTTTTATTAATCTTCAAAATTTACTAATCACATAATTATTTAGAAACCTTTATGTGAGTTTTTTCTCAACTTTAATAGATATTGTATTTATAATAAATATAGTTTGAAAAAACAAAAAACAAAACTAAGAAGAGACCAACTTTCACTACAGTGATCTAGAAGAGTTGTCTCATTTAATAAATTAAATAAATATTGTGCCTCATTGCAAGACAATAGTAATTAGATATGGCTAAGCTCCTTACAAAATGCACTATTTTACAAAAATTAGAAAACATCAAATTTTTGTGAAATTTTCAACAGCTTAGCTGCCTTGCTGTCCCATAAACTATGATTAGCCTCAAAGAAGTAAATTTTTAATCTTATCTTATCTTTATCATATTTTATAGTAGAAAACAAAAAAAAAGAAAGAAAAAAATCGCTACATTTTGGAAGATCTGAAAAAAAATATTCACAAATTATTATTATTATTTTCATTTGTTCGTTTTTTTCGGAAGCTTAGCCCGTGTTATAGTAATTTCCGTGGATGCATTCTCATTTCAGGGCTGGTGGGTCCCTAGTCGTTATCTACACTCTTCATTAATTACCCCTGGAGAAGGGAGCTCAGAGCGCGAGCAGCAATGACGACAGGAAAGGCTATTGTATTGTCAGTGTTGGTGACTTTGTCAGTTGTGGGAAGGACTGCATCGCAGCTTCCCATTCCTCCAAGATACGATGGATTTGTGTATAAGAACAGACTATCAGCCGATTCGGTACTTGTCGAGGCATTCTTTGACCCAATCTGTCCAGACAGCAGAGATTCATGGTGGCCATTGAAGGAAGTTCTTCGCTACTATGAAGACAAGATCACATTTATCGTACACCCTTTTGCCTTACCGTATGTTACCTCTGCACACTCTTTGTTTGAGAATTGCAAAATTGAAATACAGTTGAATTTTCAATTTCAGCACGAATTAATTGAAAATGAATAGTTTTAGAGGATGCACAAGTATGGATGATTAGGATTCTATGTTGGGCCTTTAAATTTACTTGAAACTGCCAAACTCGTCGATTGTCGTTGACTTTATGGAGATATAGAAAATTCCTGTTCAAGATGAGTTTAGTTCACTTGTAAACTTATCTGATCCATGAAGACAGAGACAATTCTTGTTTAAGATGTGATTAATTCGATTGTAAACTCATCTGATCCATGAAGACATTCGGAATTAGCTTTGCACACAAGTTTGCTATTTAGTTTATTTAAAATACCCGTCATTGTGAAGCCGGACTAAGTTAATTGAACTGTAATCTATGTAACTCAATCTTTGCCTTTTTCTTTGGTTGCCTTATTTATACCCCTCTTCTGTAGTTCACTATCTGATTCTTATGCTTTCCACCCATATAATAATTTCTCGTTTCAGTTAATGCAGGTCTTTTAGATCACAGCCTAGCCAGTATCGTTGGCTGGCATTTGAGGTTCCTCTTGTGGGGACATGCAGAGTATTTTAAACTTACTTCATAGATATTATTCAAATTTTGTATTCCTTGAGTTTTGACTTCAGGGACGTCATGTATACCCTTTTATGGGAAAATGAGGCTTTTTTCTTTTCACCGTAAATATGTTGTGACCTGTCTAAACTCTCTAATCCGTAAGTTTTGACTTGTGACCAATCTTGCAACGAAAACCAGCCACAGAAATCCACTCAATCTAGTAGTACACATTGGTGTAAATGGGTTGAGTATGTGTAAAGATGCCCCTGGGTTTTATTTCCTAGTGATGCATAAATTAAAGAAAGCTCCATTATTGTTGTGCTCATTTGGACCTGTGAACTTCAATCTATTAAGGAAATGTGTTCCTCTAATTTTGACTTAATCAATCTGAACTGTTTGATTCAAAGTAGTTGTGTATCTCTTTTTAGATTCATGAATGGTATTTCTTTGTAATATTGAATTGATTGGTATCTTATCAACGCATCTCATATTCAATTTACTGCTGAGAATAAGTGATATTTAGAGAGGACTTTTCTGTTTTACCTAGTTAATATGATAAGGCTCTTAACAGTGTGATAAGCTTATATAATGCCCTCACTTTCGTGTAGCATGAGGACATTTTGTGCCATATGTATTAATCTGCTTCTTGCTCAAAATTGAAGTCATTTTCCAAAGGTTGACTTCTAAGAAGCCGGATTTGGACCCTGGACCCCCGAACAGGGTTTGGGTCCGGATCCGTAGGACCTTGCCTGGATCCGGCGCAGACCCAGGGGGATTTAGCGCGAATCCTCGAGGATCCCGGGCGGATCCACGCAAATCCCCATGGACCTGCGGCATAAAGTGGTTAGAAACGCTTTAAAATGTCATTTTTTTTTGCATGTAACCCTAAAGCGACCCTTATTATGGGCCTCCAAACATATTTCATTTCTCATTTTGCTCTTTATTTTGTTCTCTCATTTTTCTCTCTCATTCTTGTAAGTTCGAAGTGAGGTGATTGTATTCGAAGGAGATCGATTGTGGAGTGGCAAATACCTTCCAAGAAGCAGATTTGAGTGATTAAGGTATGCATTTGAACCATATTCTCTTGTTTTTTGATAGATTATTTCAAGTTTTGAAAAACTTAAAATTTTTTTCAAGTTTTTGTATAAGTTTTGAAATATTTTTTTTCATTTTTGTTAGAGATTGCAACAATCATACAATGAGTAGTCAAGGCTTAGTGGGTGGGGAGGGGTCTCAAAAATATAAAATTGATAAAGGCTCTCCTTTATGGAGACACACTACAAGAATTTCTCAATGTTTTGGAGGTGGGGGGTTTATATGGAAATGTAATTTTTGCAACACACAATATAGAAGCTCCTACTCTCGAGTAAAATTTCATTTTTTGGGCCCTGGGGGTCAAGGGATTAACATGTGTGAGGCCCCAGGGGGAGATAAGAAGGGATTGTTAGCTGCACAAATAACAGCTTTGGTAAAAGAACAAGAAGATAACAAAATAGTTGCAAAAGGGAAACAAGGTGCTTATACCGGGAAACATAAAACAATACCGCCACCCACTCAACTAACCTCTAGATCACATCCATTCTTTCCTATGCCTTCTAGGGATGATGATGTAGAACAACCACAAATCATCGCCCGCAAGAGAGGCCCATTAGATAGGGCATTTCAAAATGAGTTAAGAGATATTGCTGATTTCAAAGTTGGACGTTGCCTCTTCGCGAATGGTGTTCCATTCAACTTAGTGAGATCACCTTATTGGAGGGAGATGGTGGAAGCAATAAATGATGCACCTTCTGGTTACCATGGCCCTGGATATGAAAAGTTGTGCACCACCTTATTACATAATGAGAGAAAAAATCTAGAGACCCAACTAAAACCAATAAGAGATTCTTGGGTTCAAACGGGTGTGTCTACTGTTTCAGATGGATGGAAAGATTGCAAAAAACGTCCATTAATTAATGTAATTGTTCTATCCCCCAAGGGGTCAATGTTTTTGAGGGCGGTTGACTATGAAGGTGAAGTAAAAAATGCAGAGTTCATTGCCAAGATTCTCATTGATACCATAGTCTGTGGATCATGACAATGTTGTCCAAGTAATTACGGACCATGCAAAAGTTTGCAAGGTTGTAGATGCTTTGGTAAAGGCTAGATATGATCACATCTTTTGGACACCATGCACCGCCCATTCTCTCAATCTAGTGATGAAAGCAATTGCACCCAAATAAAATGGGTGAAACAGATATATGAGGAGGGTGAGGAGATTCAAATGTTTGTGACAATTCACCATATGTCACAAGCAATTTTCAGAACTTTCTCAAGATTGGAATTATTGAAGGTAAATTTTAAAATTTAATTTATAATTTATTTAGTTTCATTTATCATTTTATAATTTTTATGTCATGTTTTACATAATTGAATAAAATATTGTATGTGTTGTTTACATATTTTAAATGTGTTATTAACTCACTATTAACATGTTCTTAGGTGGCTGAAACTCGGTTTTCCTCTCACACAATTGTGTTGAGACATCTTGTCAAGGTGAAGGAGGCATTATCACAAATGGTTATTAGTAACCAATGGAGCATTTGGAAGCAGTCCAATACAGTGAGGGCCCAAAAGGTGAAGGCATTGATATTAGATGATGATTGGTGGCTCGTGTGGAGTATGTGTTGGAATTCACTGAGCCTATCATGTCTATGCCTCGATTTGCCGACACTGATGAACCATGCTTTGGGGATATCTATGATAGCATGGACACAATGTTGGAGAAGATAAAATTGGTAAGTTATAAATTTAATACATTCCTCTATCTTTGTTTATTGAGAGATATCTATATTCAAAATTGACATAATGATAACTTACATCAAGATAACTTACATGAACATCATTTGATATCCCAAGTCATACATAAGAGAGAGTGATCCTGAGGACACCTTTTACAAAAAGGTGGAAGCAATTGTTCTTCATCGTTGGAACAAGATGACCACGCCTTTGTACCTCTTAGCATATGCTCTATTTCCCAACTACTATAGCCTAGAAGTACTTGCTATTCGAGGTAGAGTGCCACCATATAAAGATGTCGAGGTTGCTAATGGGTATAAGAGGTCATTTGATAAAATCTTCCGCGATCCAGATGTTGGAGTAAGTGTTATGAGAGAATTTGGATCATTTATCTCAGGAAGAGATCTCCACCTTACCGCTATCAATGACCAAAGCAGAATGGATGCTATTAGATGGTGGTACCTTCATGGGCAAGATTATGTATACCTCCAACCTCTTGCAATTAAGATTCTATCACAAGTAAGTTTTTAAGTTTTTTTTTCTTTTTTTTTTGTCATTTGCATTGTTGAATTTAACACTTAACACTCTTGAATTTATCTTGTATTTTTTTAATTTTGTTGGTTTTCTCTCTAGGTTGCGAGCTCTTTTGCCACTGAGCAGAATTGGAGTACTTACTCCTTTATCCACTCAATCAAGCATAACCGGTTGGCTGCAAAAAAAATAGAAGACTTGGTGTATATTCACAACAACTTGTGTCTCCTATCACAGAAGGATCCAAAGTACAAGAAGGGGCCAGAGAAGCTTTGGGATGTAGCACCCGAGTCTGTTGAGTTAGATATGACCATTCAAGATCTTGCTAGAGCCACTTTGGCTGATGTGGATGATGATGTTGATGATGAGACAATACCCTCTAGTGCTAGTGGAACCGGTTTGGGTTCCAATGATGATTTTGATCAACCACTTGTAGCTACTAAAGACCCCATTGATCTAGATTTTTTTGATAATCCATTTGATGATTGATGAACTAAAAACTTTAGTCTTTCATGATTGATGAAGCATTGAACATTGAATCATGTTTCAAACTTTAATGAACTATATTTTGAATTGTCATTTTGTAATTTAGTAATTCAATGTGCTGATTTTCTTTAGAATTGTGAACATAGATCAATGATCAAGTTTACTATTTGAATTTTTAATGTTTATCTTTGACATTTGGCATTGATCAATGATCAAGCATCATAGATTCATAGTATGAAATGATTTAGTTTTAGAATTATGTATATTTCTCTTATGTTTTTGGATATATAATGCATATATATATTTTTATATATATACATACATACATATATATATATATACATACACACGAATCCATATGAATCATAATGGGATTTTTTTTTTCACGAATCCACGAACCGGATTCTCGAATCCGAATCCATCCCCGAATCCAAACCGACAACTTAGGTTGACTTGAATAGTCTTCCTAAGCTTGTGTAGGATGGCAACCGCAAAACCATTCCACTCAAGGAGAAGTGATCTATAACTGTTGTGGATTTGCCAATCATGATTCATCAACATGGATTTTTGTTTTCCCTGTATGCCGTCCCCAAGTTCTATAGTATTGAAACATCAATCTGAAGTTGCAAATTGATGCATTCTACAGCTCTATGACTGCCAACATCATATATTCATTGTGCAATCTTAAACATTCTCACAGTTTTGCATATCTTGTTTCATACCTTAACTATGCCATGGTCCACGCTCAAACTTCACAAGGGCAGTTGCGCAACAAAAAGTATGTGAACTTCTAAACTTCATGTAAGAGTGTATTTGGTTCCTAACTGCTGTTATTAACAGGTGCTATATTTTATTCAGTGTAAGATCCCTTTTTATGCTCTCTTAAGTGCTTGAAATAGAAAAGATAATTGCAGGGAAAGAAAGTCAGCAAGAAAAAACCAAATGCACTTAGAAATGCAAGATAGAAATAAGGATTTACCCTGGGAAAACTCAATAGTGAACACTCAGGAATAGTGGATCTGTGTTATCTTATCTTAGATCGCTCTTGGCGATTCTAGCTTCCTTCCATAGCCTTCCTTAGATCACTTGTGTGGTATTCTTTTTCCTCAAGACTTCCTCACATCACTCTTGGCAATAGTAGCTTCTTTCTATGGCCTTTTTCCCCTATAAACCCTAACAGTATTTTATGCTAAGGAATGACATTATTAGTTGAACCGGGGATCCCAAATGCCAAGGAATTGAGGCGACATCATTTTCTACCTTTATACTTCTCATGCTTTGAAAAGAGGCAAAATTGTAGCTTATGTCAAGGTGAAACTGCCACCAGCAAGAAAAACTGGCATGACACACACAAATGCTACTTACATGAGGTCAAAACTGCGACGAGTGGGCATTTATGCCATGACACATGTACAATTACCACTTACATTAGGGAAAATCTGTCACCGTGGAAAAAACACAGCACTTGTGGGAAAAATTGCCATCTGTGAGAAAATCACTAGCATAATGCACAACCAAAATTGACACAAACCTAACTGCCAAGCTTTTTATTTTGTGCTTTTATCACTAAAAATATGTTCTTTGATTCTTGGTTGTATTGTTTCTCTGCTTTGCTCTTGTATTTGCCTCTTGAGGCCTTCACAGCTGATCAATTCAACCAACTGAATTTTGATGAAATCATTTTATGATCCGGTCTGAATCATACATCCTCAACTTGGAAGTTTTTGAGTCTCACAAAAGCTTTATAATGAAAATAGAATAATGTAACTTGTATC
Source organism: Chamaecyparis obtusa (assembly GCA_027943335.1). Classification (NCBI taxonomy): domain Eukaryota; kingdom Viridiplantae; phylum Streptophyta; class Pinopsida; order Cupressales; family Cupressaceae; genus Chamaecyparis; species Chamaecyparis obtusa. The sequence continues at coordinate 122,018 of BSBK01002852.1, forward strand.
CTCTCAAATGGGTTACATTTTCTTCATAACTTCTCAAGGTGTGACAATATTTTCTCTCTTGGAGTCTTTGGTTGCATCCTGCAATTTTGCAAATCCAGATTAGTTTTGAAATCTGATTCCTTCGAATTTTTGCCAATGAACCCTTATGCACTCTTTATTTCCTAATCCTTTTGGATTTCTCTTAGCCAATCCTCTTAGCCTTACTGCCACAACACACGTGCTTGTTGATTAGAGTGGTGCTCTCCCATAAGACATCCTTGTTTTAACATTTTTCTTTACCATTGACCTGTTTTAAGACAAAATCGTTTGATAATGTAAATGGCTAATATCACTACCACTCTTTACATATGTGCCCTTGTCTTGGGCATAACAGCTTGAAATTTGTATCAGAAGTTGAACAAATGCAAATATACATGTAATAAAATCAAGATTTGTAAATGAATCTGATGTGGATGCTTTGATCCACCCACCAAATTATTGGTATTCTTATGCAGTGCTGCTCACCATGAGTGCTATTCTCACCTTACCCATCAATGACCAAATGTAATGACATCTTTTTCCCAACATGGAAGAAACTCTTTGGCTTATTAGCATCCTTGTAGATGCCTATCCATGTGCCTGTACAACTGTTGTCATACAAAATAAGTTTTGGAAAACTTGCTGCAACCATGGCTTATATGCATGCTTTTGCTTCTTAAACAGATTTTATGTATTTTCCTTAGTCACTCTTGATGAGTGGAATGCCTTGCTAATGTGAATAGAATTTGTTCCTTCCTTGTTTCAAAAGAGATATAACACTTGAAGCAATTTCTATTGAGAATGTGAAGTCCAACAGACATGTGACCATTCAATTCCTTCGTTTGTTCATTTCATGGCTGTCTCTTCATATTTGAAGAGCTAAACAATTGCATAAGTATGAGTGCAGATTGGATGTATTGTGTATCAGAGAACTGAATAAAGTTATTGCCCCACTTGAAGAGTGGATGCAGCCATTTTTGGTGAACCACTACAAAACTGCTATTTTGTGTCTTGCTTTCAAATCTCTATTTCTGTTTTTGAATCTTTTAATTGCTCTTTTATTTTAACATTTGATATCAGAGTTGTGGTGTTTGATTAGGTGGTGGGAGGGATTCAAGTTTGAGTGGGAGCATGTCATGTCCCCTCTTTAGTGACATGTCATTTTTCAATGGATTTGCCTATCATGGACTCTCGTAGGCAGATGGTTTTGGTGAGAGAGTCATTCTGATGATTATTTGGGGATTGGATGGTCTTATTTGCTTTTGGAGAGATGGTGTTTATCATATTTTTATTATAATGTGTTATGTGGGGCCAAAATGTTATAATTTTGAGTTGAGTTGCACTTTTTATTTTATAAAGTTACTTTTTATATAAAAGTGCATTATAAAAGGATTTTATAAGAATATTTTATGGATACTTCTTGAAGTTCTAGTAGCTTCTTAGAAAAGTGAATAAATAGAGTGCTTGGCCTCTCATTTGGACGTCCCATGACTTGAGTTTACACTACTTTTCTCTTTGAGCATTTGTGACGCCATCTTGGTCTGCAGATTGTCATTTGATCTTTAGGAACGGAGTTTCTTAAGGATTTGCATAACTGAGGAGGTGAAATATCCTTTGAAGGGTTGCACTTTGGAAGTGGTCTTCAGCCATTTAAAGTTGAGCTTATTTGGAGTCCTCAGACTTACCTGAGGGTTTGAGTTTTTGATTGCAAGAGAAAAAAAAGCAGATTTGAAAAAAGCAGTCCGAAAAAGCAAAGTGAAAAAGCAGTCCGAAAAAGCAAATCCGAAAAAGCAGATCCGAAAAAGCAAAGCGAAAAAACAGATCCGAAAAAAAGCAAATCCGAAAAAGCAGAGCGAAAAAGCAATCCGAAAAAGTTTTTGCTACAAGTCTAATTCAGTTTCAGAATTTCAAGGTAGGGTTTTGGAACCACATTTTTGCTCATATCTTCCTCATTACTCAGCATATCATTCTGGGTATTTTTGCATCGGATTTCTATTGTCGAGGAGATAAAGATAGGTGCATTTTGGAGTCCCAAAATGCCATGATTTATTTTTAAGGAATTTTCAAAATTCTTAGACATTTTAAAAAATCTGCAAGAAAGTACATTTTCAGATTTGGGGTGACTTTGGCTTGGGTGTTGACATCTTCAGCACTAGTAAAAATTATTGCAGCCATCTACAATCAGGTTCCTCACTTCTCATTTGGCATTTGCATATTTTCTGAGAAATGTATCTTTTCAGCTGAGTACAAAATATAGCTTCAGCACTTTACTATTTTACATTGTACTTGTCTTTGTTTGCCATTTGGCATTATTGGTATCAAAGGAAGGCTAGGATTTTGCAAGTGAAAGGGCATTGTAATTTTCAGTCTATCTATATTGCAAACCTAGGGTTTGATGATCATATTATTGGCTGAAATATGTATGGCATTGTTGCAAATTGTTGATATATGAATGGCATATGGTTTTGAGCAATTTCCTACATCATTGATAGTGTTTTAGATGGTATTTGGTTGCTATCTATTATTCTGAAATTTTGGGACAGCGAACTCATATATTGCAAAATAATTTTCTATCTACATTTTGAGTTACATTTTTTAGGGGTTTTTAGTGGCCTATTGGTAAGGGTCATTACAGAGCAATGTTGGTTTAAAGAAGGAAAGGTCGAAAAGTTCAATGACCGTAACTATTAGTTATGGAAGATCCAGATGGAGGATTATTTATATCAAAAAGATTTGTGGCGATCATTACATGGTAAAGTGAAGAAATTGACAACCATGTTGGATGAAGATTGGGATATTTTGGATAGAAAAGCACTAGAAGCCATTTGGTTGTGCTTATCCCGTTCTGTAGCGTTTAACATATCCAAACCACAACGACTGATTTGATGAGTGTATTTACTATTTTGTAAGTTGTATGAAAAGCCCTTAGCATCAAATACGGTATTTCTATTGAACCGTTTGTTTAATATGAAAATGGCTGAAGGTGGTTCTATAGTGAACTTATAAATAAATTTAATATGGTTACCAGTGAGTTATCTTCTGTAAATGTTAATTTTGATTATTAGGTTTGGGTTCTCACAAATTTGTGTTATTTGCCAGAAAGTTGGAATAGCTTGGTTGTGGCAGTTAGTAACACCATTTCTGGATCAAATACATTGAAATTTGATGATGTTGTTGGTGTAATCCTAAATGAGGAGATGTGAAGGAGGAGCATGAATGAGACTCTATTATCAGGTCATGTTTTGAATGTAGAAGATAGGGGAAGATCAAAAGAAAGAGATAAGAGTCCAAGAGGTCGTGGGAAATCACGAGGAAGATCAAAATCAAAAGGGAGAGATATTGGTTGCTGGTATTGTGGCAAGCAAGGCCACATCAAAAGGAATTGTTGGTCTTTTAAGAAAGATGAAAATTGGTCAAAAGAAGATGAAGCCAATGTAGCATACCAAGAAGATGCAAGTGATCTTATTCCAACCTCAGAAGAAATTACAACCGATGTTTGGTTGCTTGATTCGGGAACATCATTTCATCCCACTCCATGCAAAGAGTGTTTTAAAAACTTGCAAATTGGTGACTTCGGGAAGGTTTTTCTCGGTAATAATAAATCTTATGATGTTATTGGCAAAAGGGATGTTTTGTTAAAACTAACAAATGGAAATAGTTGGCTTCTATGGGATGTTAGATATGTTCCATAGCTGAAACGGAATTCGATTTCAGCTAGACATTTGGATTATCAAGGGTGTGAAATCACTTTTGAATCCAATGGATCGAAAGTAACAAAGGGTCCTTGGTAATTGCTTGCGGCAGAAAATTAGGTAACTTGTATTTAATGGTCACCCTAAAGTGGGAGTTGTTCATCCCACACTGACTCTTTTATTGCCTACTTAGCCTCTATCATTGTGTGAGGCCTTGGTTGCTCAAAAGAAGGTTTTGGAGCATTCTAACAACAAGAAGATTCAGGCCAATGAGTTGGAGAAAGTTTTTGTTGAGGCTTCATGTGAGATGGGTAGCTTGGATGATATGGCTCAAAGGGAAATAGATGATGTTCAAATGCTGGATAAAATGAATCAAGGGGAAGTAGCTAATGTTCATTTGTTTAATGTTATTCATGAAGGGGAAATAACAGATGCCTAGGCTTGCAATGGTAGTGATTCTTTATTAATGCATGCTAAAGAAGAGCTTGAGACTGAGGAGGCTACCTTGGTCTGAACGACAACAAGGATTCTGTGGAGAGAGGGGAGTTGCAAGGGAATATGTTTCATGTTCAAGTCACACATGCATGACAAAAATGACCCTACTTTTTTCCAGAGTTTGGATTTCTTGAAGAGTATTCCCCTCTGCCACATCAACTTCAGACATCCTTTACGTTATAGAAAATAGAAAAAACTATTCATTGCTACCAAGGGTATGTATATTGGTCAAATTATTTTTTGCGGTCAAAAAGCTAATTTGATTGTGGAGAATGCCTTGTCTTGGAGATTTTTACCCATGGGCGCTGTGTTTTGCAATGTGGAGCAACATATGGGCAATCATATTAAGAATAGAGACAATGGCGACAGGGGCAACTGGAGTTATGTTGAAAGAATGGCAGATACATACTGGAGGAGATATGCAGGAGCTGAGAGGGACGACCATTTTGTAGCTTTTAGTTCCATTGCTAAGTGCCTTCACCCGGAATATGAATTGCTCATAGTTGGAGGTCATGATGTTCTTGGGCATCTTCCTTGAGTTGATCCTTGCCTTGACAAGAGGCCTCATCGTTTGTTGAGGGAGATAGATCCAATTAGGCCTGCTTATGACAAATATGCATGAAATGGGATTCCTTCGTATGGATCAAGTGGCTTGAGCGCAAGTGACATTGGTGGCTTGAATGGAATGGGGATGGGTAGGACAGTTGGTGGCTGTATGCCTCCTTCCTTCTCGGATGAACAACTTCTCATGTCACACAAGATGGGTGTTGGTAGTGGGGATGGCCTTCTAGGGAAGTTGCCTGGGACGAACTTCAAGGATAGTTACGTTATGAGGGATCCAACGAGGATGGATGTAGCATCGTTGGAGACAATTATGACATATTTGATGGTGGCTAGCAGTGGGAACTCCATGATTGAGGTGAATGAGGGTTGGTAGGGTTTGTTTAGAGGGAACTTCGTCAATGTCATCTGAGTCACCCCTAGCAAAGCTATTGAGATTTTTGCATATGATACAGTGAAGAAATTCCTGATCCCTAAACCAAGGAAGCTTCCATGTGTTCCTCTTGCTATTTACTTTGTTGTTAGTGCAATTGCAAGAGTGTGCTCTACTATATGCGCATATCCTCTTGAGCTGTTGAAGACTCAAATGACTATACAAAGAGGCATATAAGATTATCTTCTAGATGTATTTGTGAAAATCATTCAGGAAGAAGGTTCCACTGAACTATATAGGGCTCTTACACCAAATGTGATAGGAGTCGTGCCATATGCTGTAGTAAACTATTTTACCTATGAAACATTGCAAAAATGATATAGGAAGCTTACCAAGAAGTGGCAAATAGGAAACCTGTTGCAGAGTTGAGTAGAATGAGTGATTGAGGAATCAATATGGATGTATTGGTATGGTTGTCATTGATGTCAACTAAGTGTTATTGTCATTTGTGATTGTTTTCTATAATAGGGTTGAGTATATTGCTCCACATACTCTGTATGTTGAGAATATGTTGATGAGATTTTGGCATGGTGTTGAAGACTCTTTGGAGATATCTATTTCAAGTTTTTGTGGTTCGGAACGTGGTATAGTGGATTTGGCGATTGTCTATGATTAGCTGTGACTAACTGTGGTTTCTGCATGGAATGCATACTTCACATTTCTTCACATGACTGTTTCTGATGGCGTGCTTCTATAAATGAGATATTAATGTCCTTAGCTTCATTCTTTTCAGTTGGTATGAGAGTTTTGATTTCAGAGACTTGGCTTCAAAGTTTGATGATATTTCTATTCTAGGTTTGGCCAACCTCGAGTGTTTACACTTCATTATTTTGTCTTGGTTATTGCAAGAGGAAATGTAATATGAATAATGATATTTTTGGTCCCAAATGTAACATGTTGTGGTCTACTTCTCATTCCTCCCCACCGTGGGAATGTTTAGTGTGAACCTATTTCAAATTATATTCAGCTGGTTTCCTAGCCGACTGTGGGAGACTTCACAAGTTATAGATTAATATAGATAAAGCACAAATCATTATGGATTGAGTGTGGTTGTGGAAGTGGAGAGTGGCATTTGTATACTTGTGTGGATTCTTTGGTAGTGAGTCGTCTCTCTTTGGATAGTAAGTCCTTAAACAATGAGCCTTTCTCTGTAAAAATCACCTTAGCTGGTTTCATCTTAACCGATGTTCTTATACTTGAGAATAATCTTGGTGTCACCTTAACCGGTGTTCTTATATTTGAGAATAGTCTTCTTTGTGGTTTTTCCCTTAATAGGGGTTTCCACGTAAATATGGTGTTCATGTGTTTAATGGTTACCGTGCTTTCATGTTTTTATCTTTCAACAATTAAGGATTAAATCAACTTTGGTGGAACTGACTAACAGTGTTATCAAGTTTAAAAGTTTGTAGACAACTGATTCACCCCCCCTCTCAGTTGTGTTGCATATTTAACAATTGGTATCAGAGTTGTGGTTCCTTGGAGAAGAGCTTAACAACTTAAGGAGATCCTAATGGCACATAAACTGGCACTACCTATTTTTGACAAAATGGACTATGGCTTTTGGAAATAACAAATGCAAGGATATTTGATCTCTCTAAATTACAAGACCTGAAAAGTTGTGGAAACTCAGTATGTGAAATTGACAGGTGGATTACATACTCCGAATGAGATTGAGGCATATGAAGACAATGAAAGAGCAAGGTATGCAATTTTCAGTGCATTAACTAGATCTGAATTGACTGAGGTTGTATCTCTACAAACTGCTCATGACATGTGGGAAAAATTAAAAAGTACATATGAAGGTAATGATATGGTCAAACAAGATATGATGCAGAATAAAAAGGCTAAATATGAAGGTATGTTGATGGAAGAAGACACTATAACAACATACATTCAGAAGATCGATGATGTGGTAAATGAGATCGGAAGTCTTGGTGGGACACTAGAAGAAAATGATGTGGTGTAAAAGATGCTTAGAACCCTCACCAAAGCGTATAGTTCCAAGGTCTTCACTATTGAAGAAACTCATATTTTGAATCAGTATTCTAGAGAACAGATGTATTGTGCATTGCTTTCTTTTGAGATGAGAGAGTTTGGTCCTACCAATGTAAGAAAAAAAATGCTAATAGAGCTATGAAACCAATAAAGGAGGAAGAATCAGATGAAGACAACTTGGATGAGATAGAAGCGAACTTCGTAAGAAGAATGAAGAAAGGTATTGGAAAATACAGAGGTAAGTTACTCTTTAAATGCTTCCACTGTGGAAAGCTTACTATGTTAGAGAAGATGCAAGTATTTCTGACTATGTATTAGATTATGAGGAAGATGATTAGTGCTTATTTCTGGCAATAAAAGAAGATACTCTTGCTACTAAACCTTTTTGTGCTCCAGAAGTAAAAACAAAAGGAACAAATTCTAAGAACTCTGCTTTATATGTAAGAAGGACCAGAGATGAATAGCTCATTGATAGTGGATGATCAAATCATATGATTAGAAAGTAGGTTTGTAAACCTTGAAAAGTATGATGGAGGATGTGTTACATTTGGAGGTGATCAAGGAGGAAGAATAGTTGGAATTGGCTCTATTAGTTTTGATGGGAAACATAACACTGACAATGTTTACCATGTGAAAGGCTTGAATCACAATCTCTTGAGGGTTGGACAAATGTGTGAGAATGGATATAATCTTGTATTTCAGGAAGATGACTGTGAGATAAGGAAGAAATCCGAAACTGTAATTACTGCTGGAAAAAAGACTGAAGGAAACATGTATCAATTGAAGACTGCGAGTGGATACTGTTTGATGTCTTAGATCAATGAGAGTTGGTTGTGGCACCAAAGGATGTGTCATATCAACTTTGACAATATGATAAGGATCAACTTGTTGCATGCAATGAGAGATTTGCCAAAGCTCACAAGACCTGCCAACAGTGTTTGCAAAGAATGTCAAATTGGAAAATAAACAAGTATAACTTTCAAGGCAAAAGAACAATTCACTACTGGACTATTGGATTTAGTATACACTGATCTATGCAGACCTACCAAAATCAAAAGTATACAAGGAGAAAGGTATTTCATGCTTTTAATTGACAATTATTCTAGGATGACTTGGGTTACTTTCTTAAGAGAAAAGTATGAAGCACTAGAGAAGTTCAAGATATTTAAATCTATGAGAATGAAGCTAATAGAAGAATCAAATGTTTGAGATCCGATAGAGGAGAATTTACTTCAGATGAGTTCAACACTTTCTGGGAGAAACATGAAATTAGGAGACATTTGTCTTCTCCTAGAACACCACAACAGAATGACATAGTTGAGAGGATGAACAAAACAATACAAGAGGCATCTACCATGATCAAGGAAGCAAATCTACTAGAAGTCTATTGGAAAGAAGCAATTTTAACAATAGTATACACATTTAATAGAGTTCAGATCAGGAAGAATCTTGGGAAGACATCATATGAGGTATGGTATAGAAGAACTCCTATCAAATATTTTAGAATTTTTGAAAGTAAACGTTACGTTAGAAGAGATGTGGAGAATCTGGGAAAGTTTGATAGCAGAGCATACAAAGGAATATTCCTTGGATATTCTACAAAGAGAAAAGCTTACAGATGCTACAACAAAAAACTAAGAAGAATAGTTGAAAGTGCAAATGTAAATGTTGATGAAGACATTCCAAAGAATACAAAAATTGAGTTTGGGTATGAATCATACGAGTCTACCAGAAAGAAAGAAGAAGAAAAGACTACAGAAAATGAAGAACAAAACATTGAGGAAGTTGCTTTGGCAACTGCTCCTAAGACTTCCAGATATGTACATAGGAATCATTCAAAAAATTAGATAATTGGAGACAAGAATAGAGGAGGAATGACAAGAAGTAAAGTTGTTGAACAACAAGTCAACTTATGTTTGGTTTCATAAATTGAACCAAAGACTGTAAATGAGGCTTGCAGTGATTAGAACTGGATGAAAGTTGTGAATGAAGAGCTAGATCAGCTTGAGAAGAATCAAACTTGGGTTTTAGTTGAAGACCAACATACAAGAATTTAATTGGAACAAAATGGGTATTCTGGAACAAACTGGATGAAGACGACAACATAGTAAGGAACAAAGAAATGCTGGTATGCAAGGGATACACACAAGTTGAAGGTATTGATTTTGAGGAGACTTATGCTCTTGTGGCAAGAATGGAAGCTATCAAAATGTTTTTGGCTTTTGTGACAAACAAGGATTTCACAGTATATTAGATGGATGTAAAATTTTCATTCCTAAATGGAGAATTGAAGGAAGAAGTGTACATAAAATAATCGGGAGGATTCAAGCTATCAGAAGATCTAGACATTGTTTGTAGATTAAAAAAGGCACTATGTGGATTGAGGCAAGCTCCCAGAACTTGGTATGCAAGACTTGATAGTTATTTGCTGAGGCAAGGATTTCAAAAAGGTATTGTTGACAATAATCTTGATTCTCTACTTTAAGGCTGATCAAATGATATGTTGATTGTGATTGTCTATGTTGATGATATAATCCTTGGAGGCAACGATGATGTGTAAGAGATTTTGAAATGTCCATCATTGGGGAAATGGATTTCTTTCTGGGCTTACAAGTTAATCAGAAGAGTGATGGTATCTTCATTTCACAATAAAATTGTGTGAAGGAAATGTTGAAAAAGTTTGGGATGGAAAATGCTAAACTTGTATGCACACCCATGGTTATTAGATGTAAGATAAGTAAGGATGATGAATCACCTAAGGTTGATGAAAGAAAGTATAGATCAATGATTGGAGGACTATTATATCTAACCGCTACCATACTAGACATTATGCATGCTGTTTGTTTTGTTGCTAGATTTCAGCGAGACCCCAAAGAATCTCATGTTGCTGTTGTAAAGAGAATTTTCAGATATTTGAAAAGAACATAAGATTTTGGACTGTGGTACTCCAGTAATCAATTTTCACCTTGATGGCTTATACAAATGTTGATTGGGTTGGATGTGTTGAGGAGAGAAAAAGTACTAGTGGAGGCGCTTTCTTTCTTGGACCTAGACTAGTTGTTTGGTCAAGTAAGAAACAAGATTCTTTGTCTTTGTCTATTGCTGAAGCTAAATATATTGCTACTGCTTCATGTTACACTTAGATATTGTGGATGAAACATACATTGAAGGATATTGGAGGAATGTTCGATGAACCTATTCCTATTTTGTGTGATAATACCAGTGCTATAAACATTTCAAAGAACTTGGTTTTGCACTCAAGGACAAAACACATTTCTATCTGTTATCACTTGTTGAGAGAAAAAGTTTTGGAGAATGAGGTAAAGCTTGACTACGTGCCTACAAAGGAACATATTGCTGACATCTTTACTAAGGCATTACCTAAAGACACTTTTAAGAATCTCAATGACAAATTGGGGGTGATTGCCCCTCCTTATCAGGACTAAATGCATAGTAATGTGCATTACTCCAGTGAGCCTTGTGCATATCTTTTGCCTGGACTAATGATGATGGCTACCTCTTAGGGGGAGCTATGTACTGTTGTGAGCTGATTTGTATATCTCAGGGGGAGTTGAGCATAATGAGTAGATCGTTTGCATCGTTGGCCTTTGCCATTGATGTCAAAGGGGGAGAGTTTTTGGATACTTTTTGGAGGACTTCTAGTTATAGAAGCTGTGGCTTTGGTATTGTCATTGGTGTGTTGCCATCAATGAAAAAGAGGGAGATTGTTGCAAAGTTGAGCAGAATGAGTGATTGAGGAATCAATATGGATGTAACGGTATGGTTGTCATTGATGTCAACTAATTGTTGTTGTCATATGTGACTATTTTCTATAATTAGTGTTGAGTATATTGCTCCGCATACTCTGTATGTTGAGAATCTGTTGATGAGATTTTGACATGGTGTTGAAGACTCTTTGGAGATATCTATTTCAAGTTTTTGTGGTTCGGAACATGGTATAGTGGATTTGTCGATTGTCTATGATTAGCTGTGACTATTTGTGGTTTCTGCGTGAAATGCATGCTTCACATTTCTCCGCATGACCATTTCTGATGGCGTGCTTCTGGAAATGAGATATTAATATCCTTAACTTTATTCATTTCAGTTGACGCAAGATTTCTGATTTTGGAGACTTGGCTTCAAAGTTTGATGGTGTTTCTACCCTAGGTTTGACCGACCTCGAGTGTTTACACTTCATTATTTTGTCTTGGTTATTGCAAGAGGAAATGTAACGTGAGTAATGATATTTTTGGTCCCAAACATAATGTGTTGTGGTCCACTTCTTATTCCTCCCCATCGTGGGAATGCTTAGTGTGGACCTATTTCAAATTATATTCGTCTGGTTGCCTGGCCAACTGTGGGAACTTCACAAGTTTTAGATTGATATAAATAAAAGAAAAATCATTATGGATCGAGTGTGGTTGTGGAAGTGGAGAGTTGCATTTGTATACTTGTGTGGAATCTTGTACAAGTGTGTACTTATGTGAAGAAGACATATGGAAGAGGATGTCTCCTTGATTGATTGAGTTGCTGTGATGAGTATTTGTGAACAACATGGACATTCATGCATTACCTATCGGTAGAGTGAAGATCAGTGGATTGAGTTGGTGGTGCTTGTTAGTGGTGGATTTATTCTCTTTTATCTTTCTTCTCCGACAGTGATCTATCCCTTTTCGGACAGTGAGCCTTTCTCTATAAAAATACCTTAACCAGTGTCACCTTAACCTATGTTCTTATATTTTAGAATAATCTTCTTCATGGTTTTTTCCCTTAACAGGTTTTTGCATGTAAATTTGGTGTTTCAAATCTTTTATGGTTATTGTGCTTCCATGTTTTTATCTTTCAGCAACTTAGAATTAAAGTAACTATGGTGGAATTGATTAACAATGTTATCGAGTTTAAAAGTTTGCAAACAACTGATTCGCCCCCACCACCCCCTCTCAGTTGTCTTGCATATCCAACAAAATCTAGCAACTCTTTTTAGTGGTTTTGACTTGGCTTGGAGATGATTCATCCAAAGTGTTCTTCAATAGGATTTAAAGAGGCTCAAGTCTTTCTTAGTTCTTCAATAGGATTTAAAGAGGCTTAAGTCTTGCATAGCTTCCTTTGGCTTGATTGAAATGTAAGATTAGAGTGGAAATGCAAGGGATATCATTGTTCCTAGTGATATGCATTGGACTTCAAGTGGGAGATTGTTGAGAATGTGAAGTCCAATGGTCATACGTCCATTCAATTCCTCCGTTTGTTCATTTCATTGTCGTCTTTTCATATTCGAAGAGCTAAACAATTGGATAAGTATGAGTGCAGATTGGATGTATTGTGTATCGAAGAACTAAATAAAGTTATTGCCCTGCTCGAAAAGTAGATGTAGCCATTTTCGGTGAACCACTATAAAATTGTTGTTTTATGTCTTTTTTTTGAACCTTTATTTCTTTTTGTTTAAATTCCTTTTAGTTTCTCTTTTTTATTTTAACAATTTCTAGCTGCTCCTAGACTAATTTTTTGCTGCTTCTTATAACACCATAATTTTTTTACATACAACATTTATCATCATACGAATTCACCATCATAATGTATAAAGAAGGTATTCTAATGATTGATTACACATCAAGAATAATGCATAAAGTTTTCTTCCTTTCATTTAGAAGTATTCAATATTTCAAAAAACAACTATCAGCATATGAATCATTTTATCCACAACAACCAAATCTTTTATAACAATCAGAGTTCTAACATAGTAAAGACAAATTTTAATCTGAGAAGTGGACAAAGCCTCTGACCGGCATAGGAAGTTTCAACCAATTCTGTCTGTCAGGGGTGACCTAGACAATAGGGGGCAACTAGACTCATCCCTGCTTGTTGGAGTCGCCTTGCTCTACCAAAAGTGGATGGAGAAGCCAAGGATCTGAAGTAGATTGTCGGGCCTTCTTGAATCTGAATCCAAAACTCTTCCACCTCTCACCTACACACAAAAAACGGGGAAAATGTTGGGAGAAAGGGGTTTTCCTTAGTCAAACCCATGTATAGGAACTAACCTTGAAATTGAATTGAAATTGCATAAAGGAAAAAGCGTGTTGTTAGTGGCAGATGCTTAACAAGATGTTGTACCTTCACAGGTGTCCAATTGCTCATGAAGATACTTGAAAGTTGTCTTGATGCTGTGTTGAACTTGGATCTAGGATAGGAAGAACATGAATGTCTTCACACATGCTTGGATCTAGACTTTACTCCATATCTTCCATGCTTGATGCTTGAATTGACTCTTGATCTGCTTGATAGTATTGATAGCCTTAATAAATTTCTTGGATTCATGGATCTCAAAATGAGAGAGGTAGCTTTGAATTTATACCTTTCTAAGCCATTTTGGGGCTCAAAAGTTGAAGACGACCAACTAAGGATTTTAAATCCCACTCAAAACCAAAATACTGACCTCCAATTCAAATTTGGGCCAAAGTTACGTGTAAGGGGTACCTCACAATGTACAGATCATAAAAAGTCACCTCATACATCCCGGGTCGCCCTTTACAAGGCAAAAAAGGCTCAAATTTTAATCAGGGGTCAATTTTGATATGAGGATTCCAAAAATGTGCGGAAAATTGAGGTCTAATCAAGCATAATGGGCATGGAAGCCTTAGACACTAAAATAGGGCCTAACTAAGGACCAGAATTGTAAGTGCTTACAATTTAGGACACTACACGGTCTAATATATATAAATAGTATATTTCTGTTAATAATAATAAAATCAGAATTATATATCATATATATATATATATTCATAATACATAAAATAATAATATATACATAGTCTATTCCTTAATCACTTGCTAATACTGTTAAGAGGATAGGTTGGTTTTGTCAGGGAGAGACAGAGTAGTAGCTCACAATGTAGGAGGAAACTCCCAAGATGGGGCAAGGACACATATCAAGAATCCTTGAGGGAGATGTCCCAAAATAGGTATGCATATGTGTTCTGTAAACCTTGAGGGAGCCTACTTGTAGATTGGTTTCCAAGTGCCCACGGACAAGTAATTCCCCATCCTTCTTAAGGTTGATGATTAGAAGAGAAATAAGGAATTGGAGCTTAAGTATGTATTATGAATCAATGATTGTTTCATAACTTAAATCTAATTTAAATGCATAGTGATGTATGTTAATCCTTGGGAATTGGCAGCCTCCTAGCAGGGAAGGTTACAAATTGCCATTTCCAAGCGAAAACAAATTCTAGTTGAGAATTTTCGGGTAAATCAAGTAGAGTCCTAGTTGTGGACATTACAGAATCTCGTAAGTACCTAGTATATCTTTGTCTTTGTGGGTTTTTTAAGAAATGTTAAGAAACATAATTGGCAGCAAGCCAAGAGAATATATTCCAAAGGAGCATTTGAGTAAAATGTGCAAATTTTGAAATATAAACTGCTGATGATTGTATCATGATATCTTGGGGAACATAGGTTGAAGCAGCATTTAATTTGATTGATACTTGTCAATCCCAACCTTAACAGAATTTTTATGCACATCTCACGAAATATAGATTAAAGTAGTAGTTAATTTGATTGATATTTGGCAATCCTAGCTTCAACAGAATCTTCACAGATCTATTTGGAGAGGTAAGGAAATTGATGTAGCAGCCCATAATGATTGACCTGTCAATGTAAAGTGGTACTAATGAATATAAAATAATGGGCATTGATTTGATTGCTGGAAGCTATAAGAAAATATATTATTGGCAGCAATGGTTTAGGGCAGGAGTTGATAAAATGACGAAGATAAAAAAAGTCTTAGCAGAACTAGATTCTCCCCTATCCAATGATTAATCAATCTGTATATCAACTCCGTAATGTCCCCAATTGGCACTTTACTTGATTTACCCTAAAATGCCAAAATCAAGTGGGAATGATTGCCTTCTTATACTTTGTATTTGGAATGATAAGTCACTCCGTAAAAGTCATGTCCTGTGTTCCTTCATTCTTCATAACAATATTTAATTCCAGCTCTAAAAATAATAAGGCATCACACCTCTTGTTAGAGATAACTGCTTCTTTAATAATTCTTTAATCGCTGTCTTCTCTTAGTTTATGAATGAAACATTGGCCATGGATAATCTACATTTTCCACCACTGCTCTATACCAATCGGTTATAGTATTTGATTATTTGTATTAATCTTCAGTCGTTAGTCATTTTTTATTATGCGTTGATATCATGTTACTTTAATCTTTTTGGTGATGACGTTGATAGTTTTACGTATGGCCCTCTATATTAATATTATGTGAAATTCTTTCAATCTGCGATTATGTTAATTGCTGCATATTACTTGGCAGATGTGTCTTACATGGCACATTAAGATCGCACTCCTCCATTCTTTAATCATGCAAGACTTCATAACCTTAAATTTCTATTTTCCAATTTGTCTTAGTCTGTTAGCATAAGCGCCGCCTTGAAAATAATTGCTTTATCCTTAACTTCTTCCTTGTCTTGAACAATGATGATATATTATTGTTGATAATATTAATCATAATTAGATTAGTAAAATCGTTCCTTTCATTCTTATGAGTTTACTCCCATAATGATCAATACTCTCTATTTTGCTAGGGTGGTTATCTAATGTTGTCCCTTTATCTTAGTCGATCATAAGACTTCAACCAACCTTGGTTAATTAGCTACTTGTATGCTCGATGCTCCCTCATCATTAGTTGTCTCCAAATGAATCTTTACCTGTTTGTCTCTCCGATGTTAACTGCTATGGTATCTAACCAGTATGTATTTCTTCCTTATGCTTCTGTTTTCAATACTTTGATGATGGATTATGTTACTCATCATCTTTGACTATGAGAAGAGTGGATAACATATCAAGGTGTATCGATGTTTTTTATCCGATTCCCTCAAAAACCATTATACTTCAACTCTATCCTTTTGTAACTTTGTGTCTTCTAGAGACTTCACAAAATTGAGATTAGGGTTGACAATGTGAAAAAGATGGGGATATTACAATTAGCATTTCATATGGGGAACTTGACAGTCCTTCCCTCCCCAAAATTACTTGTCCTCAAGCAATGCCAATTTTATACAATTCTTCTAGTTGAGTAGCTTCTGCTTCACAACTCTGATATTAACCAATGCATCAAGCATTCGTAAGGTTTGCAATTTTAAGACCAGTTTTTTCGCAGCTTCTAGAGAAAAGGCCATTTTTGTAAAATCTGATAGTTGGAAGCTATAAGAAAATACATAATTGGCAGCAATGGTTTACGGAAGGAGTTGATAAAATGACGAAGATAAAAAAAGTCTTAGCAGAACTAGAATCTCCTCTATCCAATGATTAATCAATCTATAATATGAACTCCTATATAGAAATGTACATAATCACAAATTAAAAGATCACATGTTTTTAAATCCTTGGAATTAAAGAGAATGCTTCATTTCACTTGCCTTTGTAGAAGAAGAAGACCTCTTAATGTCCACGAGACTAAACATTAAATAGCCTATGGGAAAGTCAGCCTTGCAAGCTTTGTTTTAAGAAGTTCTGCTCTTTTTCTATGCAAGATGATGATGAGCTCCTCCAATTTCTCAACAGCCCCCTCACTGAAAAGAATATACCATGACACAGCTGTCAAGATATTAACATATTTGCTCCTGATGTCGCAAAAAGCATCACAATCCAAAATGAACTGTCATTCAGATTCAGCTGCCCCAAAAGTGCAAATAACACACACCCTTTCTTCCCAATTTTCTTTCGGCTGTTTCCACCTCCCAGTTTCACATGGAAGTTGATGAGAGTTAGTTCTTAATCGAGCAATGAGAATTTTGGATTTCCACGAGATACAAGCCTTTATGTATTCTTTTTAGAGAGATCACAAGTGGGATTGAACTCCTCAATATAGAATTTATTTTTTCTCCCAAGCACTTTACCCCAAGAATGCTTGTTAAATTTATCTAGGACAAAAGCTTTTATCTCTTTGTTGCCTATGGGGCACATATTAAAATATATATTCCATTTACTCATCCATCTGCTGTTTTGTCTTATCCAAGTCCGCTTCCTTTTGCTCAAACTATCACTGAAACAGTGAAAACAATGTATGGACCTCATAGCCATTATCAAGGACATTGGGGACAGTCAAACGCATGATGCTCAATTATAGATTGTTATCCATAATCAAAAATCTAAATTACCCTCTTCATAAACAGTGATAAACCTTTTCCTCTTTTCTGGCCTCTGCCCACCACCGCCAAATACTGGTCATCGAACTTTACATGTTCAGATTAAATGCTGCACATACCATTTTTTGTTACCTTTCTATTTTAGTCTAATATCAGTCCTTAAATGCAGGGAAAACAAATTTTAACAAAGGCCTAAAAGCTACTATAAACTATCGTGTAAGTTTCAGACAATCAAAAGATCTTTACTAATCTTGTTATGTATCTGTGGTAAAATTTTATACTCTCATAATGGATTTGGTTCCAGTGGATTATTTGGTACTCAATAAAATGGAATTAACTGATTCATTAGCAATCTTCTGTGGTTCTATTTGTGCAGGTATCATAATAACGCATTCATCGCATCTCGTTCCTTGCACATTGCCAATAAAATAAACACATCCTATACATTTCCATTACTTGAACGTTTTTTCAAATATCAGGTATGAGATCATCGACTTTTCAATGCTGCCATTCTGAACAGGTTATCCTTTCAACTTATTTGTACTACAAAATATGCTATACTTCAAACTGACTTTTTCTATATCATATTTAAAGATATATTCTATGGTGTTTTCAATATAAGCAGGTGAACAGCTATATCATTGTGAACAGATGTGACAACACCTAAAAAGAGATCCTTGTGCTAATAATCATTAGGTTTTCTGGCATCTGCAGTTCATCAACACTAATAGATTCTTTTTTGGCATCAATATCTCTCTCTAGGACAATCAAGGGGCAATCTATTGGTGTCTGGATCTACAAAAGGAGGATACCCACCTTGCCCTTGTAGAGTTTTTTTAGGAGGTCTGCAAGAATGAATACCAAAATAGTCAAGAGAAGGCTCTGCCAGTTCCTTCAATGGCATCAAAATACACAAACCCGGAAGCTTTGATTTGTACAAGAACTCACATAAGTAAAAGATGCCAATACCTACCCCTGTAATTACATAACCTTCCCCAATCACTTAAGAGATTATGGATCCCATAATTACATAAGGACGAAAGAATGTACTATAGGTAATTGTAGTAAAGAATTTTGCAAATCACCACATTCTATAGACTTAACAACACAACCACTGACGGGTAAGCAGCCAGAAGATGTGCAATCACAATTCCAGACACAAACACAACATTCCTTTGAGATGGAAAGACTACAAGAATTAGATGTACTCTAGAGAGAAAGTTCCTGTTCATTACTATTTTTATTCATTTCTAAATTGGGATTCTCACTTAACTTAAAGGCATTCCTCCAAATTATTGACGGCATTTTCTTGAACTATTCAACAAAAACTTTTAAAGACTGTTAGTTTCCCAACCAAATGAACTAGAATACCTTGCATGTTGTTTTTGGTGTGCTCGTTTAACCACGGGCAATGATTTGCCCTTCCAACCATAGACAATACCCGATTGTCTCCTCCGAGCACTTCTCTTCTTCTAATTCGATCTGTTGTAGGATTATGTGTATATTGGATACCAAGAGAGGAAGATTCAATCTTCTTTTATATCTATTGGTAGTGCCCCTTCACCAAGGGTCGCCGCTCTTCCAAGTTGGCCCCATTAATTATATAAATATATAATTAATATATAAATGTCTCATATAATTAATTATATATGTCTCATATAATTAATTATATGTCTCATATAATTAATTATATATTTAATATATAATTATATTAATGAATTGGCTCATATAAATGTCTAAGGTTGATAAGCCTATAAGACATTTATGTTATCTATGTCGGCCTAAAGGAATCCGACCATAGCTAAAATAACATTAACACTCCCTCTTAGCTAGGGAGGAATCCTTTTTGATATCTAGGTTATGTAGTGATATCCACCATGGCTATTCCTAGAGGGTGGCTCCATCATGGCTATTCCCATGGATGGAAATGCAAATGAACACAAGTGCTCATCACGGAATCACTCAATATGATGTCATCATCTCATCATGACATTCACCATGGCTACTCCCAGAGGGTGAATAAACACAAGTGCTAAGTAATGGAGTCTCTCACATGACATCCACCATGGCTACTCCTAAAGGGTGGATCCACCATGGTTACTGCTAGAGGGTGGAACAAGGACTTTCACCTCAAAATTCTATCTCATAGAGAAGAATGCATTAACAAGGGCTTACATCTCAAACTTCTCTCTCACAGAGATGAATGCATTAACAAGGGCTTGCACCTCAAACTTCTCCCTCATAGAGAAGAATGCATTACAGTACATTGACAGTCCCAACCGGTGCTGAGAGGGGAGGGGTGAATCAGCACTTGTAAAATTTCTTCCTTCTTGAATCTAGTGAAGTAAACTTACAGCATAAAAATTAAGCAGATTTGAGCAAATAAAATAGTAAGTGAACAAACACAAAGAGACCAGATTTATCACGTGGAAACCCGGTGAGGGTGAAAACCACGATGTGAGGAAACCTCACAAAATTTGAACTCTTCTGAAGTACGCCCTGTTAACAGCCTACCAGATTAAGGGATATAAATGCACTTACTAGGTGCAACCCGGTCAAGGGATTTTTCTAGTAAGGTTTGTTAAAACCTGCCCCGGTTAAGAGACTTCAAACACCTTGAAAGATGTCACCCGGTTAAGGGATTTTGATACAAGGGACCTGTTAGAGTCCACCCAAATACTGGGATTAGTCTATTGTAGTTTGCTAGAAAACAATAGAATAAAGATCTTTACAGAAGGCTCTACTCAGCCAGATGTGATCTCTATTTGTGTTCAACTGAGAATCATCACCGATTAACACAGGTGTGTTCTCAACTATTGTTATGCTGCCTTGCACAACCTGTTCTTTCCCTTTTCTCGATTTTCTCTAACCCCTTGCTCCTGTAGCATATAGGTTCACTCTTTTTCTCGGCAGAATGAAGGCAAATCTTCTTCTCACCAGACATAAGAATATATTCAGTTTTGTTGCCTTGATTGCGCCTCAAATGCATGACTTAATACTGAGATCCAACGAATCCATCACTCAGTGAAGTGTTTGTTTACTGAGAAGGCATCCGATGCAAGCTCTGGCTTCATCAACTATATAAAGAAAACAACAGTTGTGTGTCAGGCAACCTTTCTTCACGAGAGATAACACTTTGATTTAAAGCCACTGAATTCGGCTTTAAATCCTTTAGTCGCGCCTCAAGAAACCATTGATTCCGTCTTTAAATCCTTTACCTGCGCTTTAAACTGATCATCAAGACAACTCAAGATCACTCGGATTTACTGCAATAAATCCCGATCAAAGAGAGTTGGTTGGAACAGACAGTTGACTATGACTCCCTCAGTTCATACCGGAGTCTTATAATATATCGGTTGAGGGCGTTATGCTATAAATAGGTAAGAGTCTTAGAACGCTCCTTTCTTGTCTTACCAGATACACCCCTTTTACCGGTTGCACTGTCCCAGTTGTGTTATAGACATTTGTTGTATATGCTTTTGTTGGTACTTGTCTATACCGATTGAGGTCTGGTCCTTGGTTGATACTAGGATAAACTCTTCTTTGCGAAGTGCATTAACCGGTTGCTGATGCTTAGTGTAGTGACCAGCTCACAACCTCTCTTGATGAAGAGTCCCCTCTATAATAGAGACAATCAAATCTCTATCTTCTTTTGCCAATCAATGACAACACTTGGACCGGTAGAGAGCTTACCGGTTAGTAATGCCAATAGTAATGCCAACATACATCTCAAGAAATCACTGATGCTGAGACTCCCTCTCAACAAGGGCTTCATTCTCCACAATTCCAAGCTTGTCTCGAAAATGCACAAACTTCACTTTGTGTAATGTCCCCATTTTTAGACTTATGGGATTAGCTTGGTTTGGCGACCCTCACAGGCTAATCAGGCAATCAAAGGGGGTTAGATGGTGGAGCCAGCGTTGGGATTCCATTTTGGAGGTTTGACTTATCAGGTCTGCTCTTCATTCGGATCATTTTGGTCAACTTACTATTTTTAGTAAGTGGTATTTTGGGTATGGCCAGGATTAGCAGGGTGTCTGCACGGAGCGTCAGATATCTCAGGATCGAGTTTCAGAGAATCTCCAGTTTGAGAGACTTACTATTTATAGTAAGTCTATTTTTAGCAGTGGCTATTTCTAGCAGGGCAGTGCCTATTCCTAGCTGGGCAGTTAGACGTGGTGCTTTGTCAGAAGTTTGTTGATTGCAGTCAGACAGTTCAGTGGCTTATATTTTAATGTGTTATTAAATTAAATTATTTTGATTTAATTTAATAACTTATGACTTTATAACTTAATGTTATAAAGTGAGATTATTTTTAAAAGCCAATTAAGTGAAAATATTAAAAAGTGCTTTTTTCGAAAAAGCTATATAACCAACTCGAAAAAGCACTTTTCATTATCTTATGCAATCATTATTTTATTGAAGTTCGTGAAGAATACAGCCCTGGTTAGGGTTTCGAGGACTGATTCCCCATCTCGTGATTTGAGCCATTGCCTGTTGATGGTGAATTTCACAACTGATTATTACTGAGTTTGCAATTCGGTGCTGTTGTATATCGGATTGGTGAAAGTTTCAAATCTAAAGTTTGTGGTATGCTGATGAAATTGTATTTATCAATACAATCCGAAGTAATTCTAGAATTAATTGTTTGAAAGCTGAAGTAATTATTTTCCGACTTCCGAAAATATATATCAAGAGGAGGATTATCGTATTTTCAAATATTTGTTTATGCATCCATGCTGCGCCAGCAATAAGCATTGTGAGACATTTATTTGTGAAGAGGAATGCCAGCGTAGAAGATTGCAGCCTGTTTGTTAGTAATTCTGGGCTGTACGATTTTTCATCAGGGCCATACAGGTTTGTTTATGTTGTGTGCACACCTGCTGTGTGCCGTGAGTGTTACTACATTGCTGCCTGGGTTTCGCGTCAACCTCAGAGTATTCCACATAGTCAAGGCGGTTACCAAACAGCAGACGCATCAAGAGGATTTGTGTGAGGTTTCAAGCTGGAAATCTTTGCCATTATTTCCAGTGTTAATAAACAGGTGTTGTTTAAGTTATATTACAATTTATGCAATAAATAAAATTCGCAAGTATGAATGTTATTTGATTTGAAAGACAAATTCAAAGATTATCTCAATATGATGAGTCAATTTGAATTAAGTAATTTGTGTTTGCAAAATAATTAAGAATTCTAGAATTACTAGTTGCCTGTAAAAATTATCATAATAAAAGTAAGAACTAGTTGGGTTCTTTACAGTGGTATCGGAGCTTTCTTCCTGCCATCCTGTGGGGTTTGGTTACATAAATTTTATGAAGTTATTTTAAAGGGACCAGCACTTCCATTTTCCCTAGCTATGGATAAATACAGGAGATCCAGTTCCGGAAGTCATAGCAGTTTCGGAAGTCGTCATAGCAGTAAGGGAAATATAGCGGAATTAAATGCTTTAGTAGAAAGCGTGGAGAGACTTAGACTACATCAGCAGAGATTGGTAGAGGGTTTGTCGGATCCAGTTACAGTAGATAGGGCAGCGAGATATATGGTCTCTGCCTTTAGAAGGCCGACATCGAGTTTGCAGAGGAGAAGGCTAGAGTTTTCTTCGACAGTTGTCCGTGATGCTGATGTTCCTGCTTCTAGCTCAGCACCTGCTATTCCCATTCGCAGTGCTGATGATGGATTTATTGCACCGGAACCAGTGGATGTTTCAGTGCTATTGGTTGACAGCAGTACTGAGCATCACCAGGTTGAGGCTCCCAGAACAGTCACTACAGATTGTACGGTGGCAACTGATGTTGCAGTTATCACTGAGTGTTCAGACTCTTTCATGGAGGGAGTTATTATTGGAGATGTTTATGTCAGCTGTAGTAGTGTCGCTCCAGTTTAGGAGGCAGTTGCTTCCTCAGATGGGACCAAGTCATGTACGGAGTCTCCCAATGGTGAGGTTGGAGATTCGGGCATTACAGCGGGGTCAGATGATGACAGTTCGTGCTCCAACATTATTGGTGCACAGCTTGACGTTGAGTCATGTGTGCAGGGACATGTGTTCGCACATGAGATTTTAGCAGGAGATGTGGGAGTTGATAGTAAAGACACATCTGATGACACTTTTGAGGATGCTGTGAGTTGCATTGGAGATGACACCCCCTGTGAGATGTTGGGTGATTACTGCGAGAAGCGTATGAGCTCTGACAGCTCAGAGATTTATGATAGCAGTCGCAGTGTAGGATCAGTACAAGAGACAGTGGTTTATTCTTGTGTTGAGGATGTGAGCATGGAGCTTTCTAGTGATGACACTTAGGATGGGAGTGTTGCAGTTGATTTGGGCGACATAGTTTCATGCCATAGTTTAGTTGATTCACATGACGACATTGAGTTGTGTATGCAGCCAGAGTTAGTAGAGGAGATGCAGTTAGATGATGTGTACCCTAGCATTGCAAATATCTCCGATGCTGAGAGCGAGGATGATGAGTGTTGTAGTATTTCCGGCTTTCTATATCTGACTTTGGGTGTAGATTCAACGTTATCATATGGTGATGGTGAGTTCCAGGATTATGTGTTACAGGGACTCACAAATGAGGACAGAGAAGCTTATGAGTGGCAGGAGTTTGTTACAGCCAGGGCTTCCACTTTTAGAGACAGGGTTATTTCTTCGGTAACTCATGAGGATGTCTCAGGATCTGGACTGTCAGATGGTTGCAGAGGACGGGGTAGCTGGAGATTGTGTTGAGTCAAACTAAGCAGCAGCTTCCTCGGGGTTAGATGAGGACATGTCCGATGCTTGTACTCAGAGTGTAGAGGTGTACTCAGATGTAAGTACACAGGGAGAGGGTGATCTTGGAGAGAGTTTGTTGGATACGGCTTCCTCTCATAGTGTAGACAGTGTGTTTGAGGTTGTTCATAGGAGGCCTGTTGTGCAGAGTCATCATGTGACTAGCCAATTGCAAGTTGATGAGAGGGATATTTCTTCTACTCTCGAGCATTTTGATGCGGCTTGTCAGTTGCTGGCTATTTATGGTTGGGGTGCTCCTATGACAGATGAGCCCAGTGGTGGTTACCTTTCATTGACAGAGATTCACTCTTTGCGTGAGGCTGTCAAGATATTGAGACAGAACTATTTACAGATGGTAGCCGACCGAGATCACCTAGTGGAGTGGGGGAGTACAGCTTATGAGGCACTGATGGACAGAGAGGAGGAGGTGAGTGAGCTTACCCAAGAGCTCACAAAGACTACTGAGGTTTTAGAGGATACTCAACGGGCTCTTCAGGAGTCGCGGATCCGATTTGAGGAGGTGACCGTGGAGTTGGAGCATTTACGGTCTACACTAGCCCCAGACCCAGTTCAATTGCACATTGAGGTGGTTGGTGGTGAGTTTGCTCCTACAGTTGGTGTTGAGGAACATGATGTTGTGGCAGACACATCTGTTCCGAATATGGGAGCACTTGGTACGGATGAGGTAGGAGGACCAGAGGAGATAGGCTCTCAAGTTGATTTGCTTCCTTTAGCTGGGAGTGAATCTACTTCATCATCTCACTTAGCTGATAGCACGGACCAATTGGTTGTGCCACATTTGCAGGGGGATTAGCTGTGGATTGCGGGGGAGCGAGTTGATGCTTCCACGTATAATTTTTATTGCACCGAGTCATTTATGGAGTATCTACTTGAGAGTGCAGACGTGCGTTAGGATTCTTATAGAGTGTCTGAGGGTACTCTCATCCGAGGCTCTTGTGCTATTCGGAGGTTGGTCGGGAAGATTGTGGAGACTCTTTCTACTATGCTTCCCCACAGGGATTTTGAGGTTGGGTTTGTTGAGAGGGTTTCTCAGGTTCCTACCTAGCCTACAGTGATGCGGAGTCAGAGATTGGAGCCATCTTTTGATTCCTGGTTTGGTAATGATGAGCCATTGACAGAGATTGGGGATTCCTACCAGCATTATATGGTGGGGTATGCTCATCATTTTTCTTTTGACCCACAAGTGGATGATTTGATCTCACGCGGGGGTAAACCGGCTCCAGTTTCTTACCATCCATCATGGGATGGATTAGCACCATCGTTTGCAAATGGATTTGGCAGTTGCAAGTTAGATTACTTGCAATATCCACACACTTAGGACTGTTTATCAGAGGGCAGAGTTGATAACAGTGATTCAGGCACATTTGATCACTGTTGTTTTCCTAGTGCAGTTGGGTGTGAGTGCTAGATAGAAAATGACTCAGGTTTTGACAGAGTTGTTATTTCAGATGGGTTGAGTTTCGTTGGGTTGTTTTCAGCATCGACATCTACAATTGGTTTACAGATGTTGTTTTCAGTGGTGCTTGTTTTGTTGATGTTGGTTCTCTCTTCACAAGAGTTTGGTGAGGATCAGGACATTACTTGTGACCATCCTTGGGATCTGAGTGGTTTATGATGTTGCTTATTTTTCCTGATTGCTTGAGGACAAGCAATTTTGGGAAGGGACGACTGTAATGTCCCCATTTTTAGACTTATGGGATTAGCTTGGTTTGGTGACCCTCACAGGCTAATCAAGCAATCAGAGGGGGTCAGATGGTGGAGCCAGCGTTGGGATTCCATTTTGGAGGTTCGACTTATCAGGTCTGCTCTTCATTCGGATCATTTTGGTCAACTTACTATTTTTAGTAAGTGGTATTTTGGGTATGGCCAGGATTAGCAGGGTGTCTGCACAGAGCGTCAGATATCTCAGGATCGAGTTTCAGAGAATCTTCAGTTTGAGAGACTTACTATTTATAGTAAGTCTATTTTTAGCAGTGGCTATTTCTGGCAAGGCAGTGCCTATTCCTAGTTGGGCAATTAGACGTGGTGCTTTGTCAGAAGTTCGTTGATTGCAATCAGACAGTTCAGTGGCTTATATTTTAATGTGTTATTAAATTAAATTATTTTGATTTAATTTAATAACTTATGACTTTATAACTTAATGTTATAAAGTGAGATTATTTTTAAAAGCCAATTAAGTGAAAATATTAAAAAGTGCTTTTTCCAAAAAAGCTATATAACCAACTCGAAAAAGCACTTTTCATTATCTTATGCAATCATTATTTTATTGAAGTTCGTGAAGAATACAGCCTTGGCTAGGGTTTCGAGGACTGATTCCCCATCTCGTGATTTGAGCCATTCCCTGTTGATGGTGAATTTCACAACTAATTATTACTGAGTTTGCAATTCGGTGCTGTTGTATATCAGATTGGTGAAAGTTTCAAATCTGAAGTTTGTGGTATGCTGATGAAATTGTATTTATCAATACAATCCGAAGTAATTTTGGAATTAATTGTTTGAAAGCTGAAGTAATTATTTTCTGACTTCCAAAAATATATATCAAGAGGAGGATTATCGTATTTTCAAATATTTGTTTATGCATCCATGTTGCGCCAGCAATAAGCATTGTGAGACGTTTATTTGTGAAGAGGAATGCCAGCGTAGAAGATTGCAGCCTGTTTGTTAATAATTCTGGGCTGTACGATTTTTCATCAGGGCCGTACAGGTTTGTTTATGTTGTGTGCACACCTGCTGTGTGCCGTGAGTGTTACTACATTGCTGCCTGGGTTTCGCGTCAACCTCAGAGTATTCCACATAGTCAAGGCGGTTACCAAACAGCAGATGCATCAAGAGGATTTGCGTGAGGTTTCAAGCTGGAATTCTTTGCCATTATTTCCAATGTTAATAAAGAGGTGTTGTTTAAGTTATATTACAATTTGTACAATAAATAAAATTCGCAAGTATGAATGTTATTTGATTTGAAAGACAAATTCAAAGATTATCTCAATATGATGAGTCAAGTTGAATTAAGTAATTTGTGTTTGCAAAACATTTAAGAATTCTAGAATTGCCAGTTGCCTGTAAAAATTATCATAATAAAAGTAAGAACCAGTTGGGTTCTTTACACTCTGGCAAGGGGCTTGATGAGAATATCGACCGTCAGATCATCAGTGCTAATGTACCTCAACTGAATAGCATTCCTTTGCACCATATCTATAATATAGTCATATTTGATCTACACATGCTTTGACCTATCATGAAATACAAGGTTGGGATCTGCATCACTCTTGGTGAATCCCAAGTTCAGGAAGTATCCATCTATCTAGGAATATCATGACCTAGGTGTTAACATAAAGGCCTTCTAGCTTACACACATGGAACTCCATCTCATGAATCATAGTGCTTTGATTGCTACAGTTTCTTGATTACTAGAGAAGCCATGTCAACATGGTCTACTCCCTCTGAACCTATAATGTCCCCGTTTTAGCAAGTTCTTGTAGCTGAGCATGGTCAGTTCATCATCGCGACCCTCGTGAGCTAACAATGAGTTTTGAGGGTCTCTGTGACGGATTTATATTTTTAGTAAGTCTTTTTTGGGCAGTGGCTATTTTTAGCAGGGCAGTGGAGACAGTTCTGAGGTGTGAGCTGCTGGGTGCATTTATTAAGCATTTAATGAGGCTTAAATGTTATTAAAGTTATTTATTAAGTTGAACTTAGTAAATAACATATCTTTATGTTATAATTTGAAAGTGTAAACGAGAAGCCTCTTAAGTGAAAAGTGTGTGGAAAAAGCCACAACTTTTTAATTCTTTTTAATGAGCTCTTGGAGAAAATCGATTTCATTCACGGACTTATGTTTTTTTTTAAGGTTTGAAGAGGAGAAATATTGCTAGGGTTTGAGGATTGATTCCTCACTTCTACAATTTGAATCATCACATGTTGATGATGAATTTTGCTACTGAAATCATTAGAATTCAATTATGATTCTGTGGATATAAATTTGGTGTTGTTGTATGCCAAATTGGAGAAGAATTATTTCATTGCTGTTGTTTCAGAGAATTCCATAATTCTAGTTCGATTTTTACAAGGAGTTCTTGTGACTTGGAAGGCTGTTGTATCTTCCAATCAGTTGTATTGACATTGTGAAGGCTGAGTTTTATCCAATGAGAGCTGTGTCACTTCTCTCCTTGACCTACGATATTTATTTGAAGGGCTGTGATTTTGAATAGTGGAGCATGTGAGTACTCCCAAGAGCTGTGATTTACTCATGGCTGCCGCATCAATTGGGAAGGCTGCATCTACCTTCCTAAGAGCTGCGTTTGGACTTTTGTTGGCTGCGTGGACTTTCTTAAGTCACGTTCCTTCCTCCTTAGGCTGCATCAACTATATAATCTGCTGGCATCATTATTAGAGAGGCCGTATTTATTAGCCAGGTGCCTACTTTAAATAAATTGTATTGTTTTTAATGCTTGCAATGATTTATATGTAATTAATTTGGATTGGTGAGCGTTGAGGAAATGGAATAAAATTGCTATATGTTATTTATTTTTGAAAATAACACAAAGAAATAAGAACATTATCAAAGACAAACAATATACTCACAAACAATTCAGGAAGGGAAAAATTAATTTATAATAAGGAGCTAGGCATGCTCTTTATAGTGGTATCAGAGCAGTTTCCTGCCAGCCGCAGGGAATTGGGTTTAGCATGGCTCAAAGATTCAGACCTGGCTTGCACTACACCCGTAGAGGTCATAATTCTCCACCTGGTGAGGGAGAAGTTGAGATTCAATTTGGCAGTATGGGTGACATGGGTGCTGATGGTTCAGGTAGTTTGGATGGTATAGGTAATAAGGATGCAGGTACTGCTTCAGATATTGACAAAGAGGCCCGGGATGCATTCCGAAATATAGCAAACGGTCAACATCATTTAGCTACCGTATTACAGCAATTATCTGACACTTTACAACGCATTGCACTACCTAGCGACCGTGGCAGAGATATAGGTGCTAGGAGTGTGTCTGCTATTTCACATAGGTTTAGAGAAGATGACAGGTCTAGGGAAGGTGACAGAATGAGAGCTGAGGAACGGACTAGATATGATGATAGACTTGACAGGATTGATCATACTGGTGTTTATGATAGGCCACAACGGCCTACATTCTGAGACTTGAGGTTGATGCAGTTAGCACTGAGATTGATGCCGCACCATTTGCAGATGACATTGTTGCTCATTACGCTGAGTGGGATGCTCTACCACATGCCATCAAACAGAATTTGAATTTTGACAGATTCCTTACACAGAAGCGTGAGCATTCTAGAGGTAGGCCTGCACCTGAGAGACAGAGGCCTAGACAGACAGATTTGGGACAAGCAACCAACAAGATGACCTTGGACCATTATGATGGCATTGGTAAGGTTACAGCACGAGCTTGGGTTCGTAAGCTCGACACTTACTTAGCTTTGCATCCCATGACTGAGGACGGCATTTGCTTTGTTGTGTTGCATCTGGATGGAGTAGCTCATAATTGGTGGTACCATGGGCTAGTATCACTTCGACACAATTAGATTATCTATTATCAGAAGTTCGTGGACAGGTTAATAGAGCGGTTTGATAGGAAGGACCCTGAAACCTACTTCAGAGAATTGGCTCAGTTGAGATGGATAGGTGGCCTTGAGAACTTTATCAGTGAGTTTCAGCAATTGTTTGTTATGGTCTATGACATATCAGAGAGGAGGAGAGTTATGCTCTTTGTGGAGGGTTTGGTTGAGCGTCTCAGAGGGTGGGTTAAGTCCTTGTATCCACCTACCTTGCAAGAAGCTATGAAAAAGGCAAGGAATTTAGAAGCATCTACTCCAGGAAATAGATTTGCTGCGAGACCTTCTAGTTCATCTTATGATAGGACAACACCTAAAAAGGATGATAGAGCTGAATTTAAACGTTCTACATCAGGTCCTTTAGATCAAGAAACTTTGAATGATCTAAGGAGGAAAAAATTATGTTTTCATTGTAGAGGGCCTTATGATTTGAACCATGATTGCCCTTTGAAACCAAAAGGGAAAGATAAGATGATGGAGTGGTTTTATGATGATGGAGTGGTTTTTTGATGATGAAGATGATTCTGATTTTCAGGGACAACAAGCTGATTATGAGCATGACACACATGAGATTTCTGGTGATGATGATGAGAAGATAGTTGATTCTGATTTCAAGGTTGTTTACCTTTCTAGCATGAGAAAGGAAGATTCTTTCAGAATGCATGGACTCTTGGTAGGGCAGCGTGTCATTGCTCTTTTTGACACAGGAGCTACACAATTTTATTGATCCACGTTTGGTTGCCAAGAGAGGATTTGAAACTGAAGATTTTGAAGGACTTAGAGTACAGGTGGCTGATGGTTACTCTCTTAAGTGTAACAAAATGATTTTTGAGCTTCTTGTTAAGCTGAACAATTATTCCTTCAAAGCAGATTTCTATGTGGTTGACATGGGCAGCACGGATATAGTTCTTGGCATGAGTTGGTTGCATTCACTCAAAGACATTTACATGAACACTGAGAGGATGGAATTGAGATTCATTAAGGATGGTAAGACTCACATTCTTAAAGCTACCAAGAATGGTGATTTGAAGATGATTTCTTTCAACCGCATGCAGCATTTGGTACGGCATGATGATATTGTAGATTGGGCAGCATAGTGTAGGATGTTGCCTACATTGGATAGCACAGATGGGCTAGCTTATCATCTGGATATTCAGCAGCTCAGAATTAAACACTCTAGGGTGTTTAATGATTTGCCATATGGCAGACCACCTGATAGAGGGATTGAACACATTATTGAGTTAGAGGAGGGCACTAAGCCCCCATTATGATTACTCCTTACCGACACCCTAAGCGGCTAAAGGATGAGATTGAGAAGACCATTCAGGAGCTGCTCGCTATGGGACACATTAGGCCAAGTAAGTCTCCTTTTGCTTCATCAGTTGTTTTGGTGAAGAAAAAGGACAGAACAGTCAAAATGTGTATAGATTACCGGATGTTGAATAGAAAGACTATAAAAAACCGGTATCCTGTCCCTCAAATCGATGAGCTTATTGATGAGTTACATGGGGCACAGTACTTCTCCAAGATTGACTTGAGATCAGGGTACCATCAGATCAGAGTTGGAGATCAGGATGTGGAGAAGACATTATTTAGGTGTCATTGTGGCCACTTTGAGTTACTAGTCATGCCCTTTGGCTTGAGTAATGCCCCCGCCACATTCCAGTCTACTATGAACAGAGTCTTCCATAGCCAGTTGCGGAGATTTGTTCTTGTGTTCTTTGATGACATATTAGTTTATAGTAAGACTTGGGACAAGCATGTAGCACATCTGGATGCAATTTTGGGTATTCTTGATGGGGCTTACTTGTATGCCAAGGAGTCCAAGTGTGCCTTAGGCATGACTGAGTTATTGTATTTGGGGCACATCATCAGTGCAAAGGGAGTTTGCATGGACCCTGATAAAGTTCGTGCTATTTTGGATTGGCCTACACCGGGAAACCTGACACAGCTGAGGGGATTCATTGGATTATGTGCTTTCTATCGTAGATTTGTGGCAGGGTTTTCTAGACATGCAACTCCCCTTATTGATCTGACCCGTAAGGGTGCTTTTGTGTGGACTACTCAGGCACATGAGTGTTTTGAGAAGTTCAAAGTGATCATGACTTCATGCCCAGTTTTGGCATTATCGGATTTCACGAGACCTTTTGAGTTGCATTGTGATGCTTCAGGAGAGGGTATTGGAGCAGTGTTTTCTCAAGATCGCCATCCTATAGTTTACGAGAGTCGGAAGCTCAGAGGTCCTGAGAGATTATTTAGTGATTATGATAAGGAAATGTTGGCCATTATGCATGCCTTGGCCAAATTCAGACAGTACCTAGTTGGTAGCAAATTTTGTATCAAAAGAGATCACAATAGCCTGAAGCATTTCCTTGGACAGTGTGATCTTAATGAGGCAGCAGAAATGGGTTAGTAAGTTACAGTGTTATGACTTTGATATCTCCTATATCAAAGGTACTCAGAATGTGGTTGCTGATGCCCTTTCTCAAAGACCCCACTTGTGCATGATTACAGAGATAGCAGAGGATTGGAGACATTTGATCATTGCAGAGTATGCTCGTGATTAGTGGGTAGGTGGTATTGCTGATGGTAGTATACAAGACAACAGTTATACCCTTGTAAATGAGTTGATCATTTACAAGGGAATGATTTATTTAGTACCTGGATCAGGTGTCAGATAGATTATTTTTTGGGCCTTTCACGATTCTCCATTAGCTCGACATCCTGGGTTCTTTAAAACTTATAGACAGGTTCGAGAGAGATTTACCTGGAAGGGCCTGAAGAGCCTGATGTTCAGCAGTATGTTCGGGAGTGCTATGTTTGTCAACAGAACAAACAAGAGCATACCCATCTTGCAGGGTTGTTATAGTCGCTTCCCATTCTTGAGCGGAAGTGGGCCTGTTTTTCTATGGATTTTATTGTGATCTTGTCGAAAGCCCAAGGTAGAGATTTTATTTTTGTGGTGGTGGATCATCTCACCAAATATGCTCACTTCTTTCCAATCACCACCACTTTTTCAGCCGTTCAGTTAGCTGAACTATTTTTCCAGGAGTTGTTTAGATTACATGGTTTACCCCGGACTATTGTGAGTGACCGTGATAGCCGTTTCATGAGTCATTTTTGGCAGGAGCTTTTCCGGTTATGTGGGACAAAGTTGACTCCGAGTACTAGTTACCACCCTCAGACTAATGGTCAAACTAAGTAAATAAATGGGTGGAGGGTTGTTTATGGAACTATCTTTCTTCTTAGCAGTGGGCTTGGGTGAAGTGGATACACTTGTGTGAGTATTGTTATAACCCCACTCACCACATGACTATTCAAATGTCACCATTCCGGTCTTTGTATGGGTATGATCCCCCTAGTTTTATGGATTTGTTATGCAGTGACAGTCGGATACCCAATGCAGGTGATATGTTGCAGGATGGTTAGGATATCATGAGGACATTGAGAGATAATATTCGGAGGGCTCAGAATCAAAAAAAGCAGTATGATGATCATAGGAGGATTGCTCATTCTTTTCAAGTGGGTGATATGGTCTATCTGATGTTACAACCCTACAAGTAGTCTTCCATCAGGAAGAGTGGAGCTGAGAAGCTCAAGCCCTATTATTATGGACCTTTCCGTGTAGTCTGATGTGTGGGGGAGGTTGCATATGAGTTGGATTTGCCTCCGGATAGCAAGGTTCATAATGTTTTTCATGTGCCGCGCCTTAAGAAGGCGTTGGGCCAGCATGTGGTGCCATCTTCTACATTACCTCCTCTAGATGATGAGGGAAGATTGGAGTTGGTTCCTAAGGCTATAGTGGATACCACGGAGAGACACTTGTGCTGATGGATCATCAGAGAGTTTTTGGTGAAGTGGCAGGGACTTCCTATTGAGGATGCCACTTGGGAGCCTGAGGATATACTTCAACACCCCAGATTGCAATTGCTTGGGGACAATCAATCTTGGGGAGGAAGGATTGTAATGTCCCCGTTTTAGCAGGTTCCTATAGTTGAGCATGGTGAGTTCATCATCACGACCCTCGTGAGCTGATAGTGAGTTTTGAGCGTCTCTGTGACGAATTTACTATTTTTTGTAAGCTTTTTTTGGGCAGTGGCTATTTTTAGCAAGGCAGTGGAGACAGTTCTGAGGTGTGAGCTGTTGGGTGCATTTATTGAGCATTTAATGAGGCTTAAATGTTATTAAAGTTATTTATTAAGTTGAACTTAGTAAATAACATATCTTTATGTTATAATTTGAAATTGTAAATGAGAAGCCTCTTAAGTGAAAAGTGTGTGGAAGAAGCCACAACTTTTTAATGCTTTTTAATGAGCTCTTGGAGAAAATTGATTTCATTCATGGACATGTTTTTTTTTAAAGCTTTGAAGAGGAGAAATATGGCTAGGGTTTGAGGACTGATTCCTCACTTCTGCAATTTGAATCATCACATGTTGATGATGAATTTTGCTACTGAAATCATCAGAATTCAATTCTGATTCTGTGGATATAAATTTGGTGCTATTGTATGCCAAATTGGAGAAGAATTATTTCATTGCTGCTGTTTCGGAGAGTTCCATAATTCTGGTTCGATTTTTACAAGAAGTTCTTGTGACTTGGAAGGTTGTTGTATCTTCCAATCAGTTGTATTGACATTGTTGAGGCTGAGTTTTATCCAATTAGAGCTGCGTCACTTCTCTCCTTGGTCTGCGATATTTATTTGAAGAGCTGCGATTTTGAATAGTGGAGCACGCTAGTACTCCCAAGAGTTGCGATTTACTCTTGTGGCTGCCGTATCAATTGGGAAGGCTGCGTCTACCTTCCTAGGAGCTGCGTTTGGACTTTTGCTGGCTATGTGGACTTTCTTAAGTCACGTTCCTTCCTCCTTAGGTTGCGTCAACTATATAATCTGCTGGCATCATTATTAGAGAGGCCGTATTTATCAGCTAGGTGCCTACTTTAAATAAATTGTATTGTTTTTAATGCTTGCAATGATTTATATGTAATTAATTTGGTTTGGTGAGCCTTGAGGAAATGGAATAAAATTGCTATATGTTATTTATTTTTGAAAATAACACAGAAATACAAACATTATCAAAGACAAACAATATACTCACAAACAATTTAGGAAGGGAAAAATTAATTTATAATAAGGAGCTAAGTAGGCTCTTTACAGAACCAATATGATCAAGATCCTTGGATGGCAACTAAAGCAAGTCCTCTAGCTGTTCCCTTTGACACATAAGCATACCTTCTCACATGGTCCCAATCATGGAAGATATCTTGCTTCAAGAATGCAATCAGATCTGAATTGTCTCCAATGACGGGTGAATCAGCCTGCTCTGCTGCTGCTATTGAGAGTTAGGACTTTCCTTCTTTCTGTAGCTTGGATCTTATCATGACTACCTTACATACCTCCTCTTGCTTGATTAAGAATTCAGACAAGGGCTTTAGCAGTCCCATTGCGTGTGGATGGCCCCAGGGCGATCAACCTGCTCATAAGTATGAGCTCCAAACAAGTCACGCTGAGCCACTCTCCTCCAGGCTACCTGCCTCTGGACCATATCTCTAGCAAACTCATGATTAACCATCAAGTTAGGCAGCTGTGAATTCCGCTCATAGGCCTTCTTTATCTTGTCAAAGAAGACGGCCCTACAGATGCCCTTCCAAATACAAGCAAGTTCTTCAAGATTCAAATTCCACCCTTTCTTGATACTCAGCCCTCAGAAGATTCATTCTTTGGGAGAAACTACAAATCTTGGAGGCATACAAAGCTTTACGTGCATCGTCCACCAATTACTTCTTGTTCACACCAAAAATTGAGATCAAAGACCTTAACTCTACCCTTGCTTCTACGAATATTATTTTTAGCTACAACCACGTGCTCCTCCGCTTAGATACCTATTGTTGATCGAAGCCGCAATAGTTAGCGCCACAATGAACGATTCAGCGGCATGTTGCACTGTCCATTTTATGGCCCCCTTCATGCCAGTCTTGTCCAAAATCTTATCAACGAGCTCCCTGTTGCCATGCTCATCTTTGACAGAAAAAATATCCGCCGTAATCTCAATCAGAAAGCTCTCCAGCTCACCACGATTCCACTCTGCAAAAGTCTCCACAACAAGAGCACTTGAACAACTGGTAGACAGGCTGCAATAAAAATCGATGATGATTGACTTACATTCAAAGTCGCAGGTGTTGATAATAGTCACCAACTAGCACTCCTTGGAATAATGTACTCGCAGCTTGCAGGAAATGTATGTTAGCATCATTAACCGGTAAGCTCTCTACCAATCCGAGTGTTGTCATTGATTAGCAAAAGAGGATAGAGATTTGTTGTCTTTATAGAGGGAACTCCTCATCAAGAGAGGCTGTGAAACCGGTCACTACACTAAGCATCAACAACCGGATAATGCACTCAGCAAGGAAGAGAGTATCCTAGTATCAACCAAGGACCGACCTTCAACCGGTATAGACAAGTACAATGTTTATAACACAACCGAGATAGTGCAACCGATAATCTGCGCAAAAGGAAGCACACCAAGGGCGTGTAACTGGTAAGCCAAGAAAGAGACAGCAGGTCTAAGACTCTTACCTGTTTATAGCATGAAGAACTCAATCAATATATTATAAGACTCCGGTATGAACCGAGGAAGTCATAGTCAACTGTCTGTTCCAACCAACTCTTCTTGACTGGGATTTATTGCAATAAATCCGAGTGATTTTGAGTTGTCTTGGTGATCGGTTTGAGGCGCAAGTAAAGGATTTAAAGCCGGAATCAATGGTTTCTTGAGGCGCGACTGAAGGATTTAAAGCCGAATTCAGTGGCTTTAAATCGAGGTGTTATCTCTTATGAAGAAAGGTTGCCTGACATGCAACTGTTGTTTTCTTCATGTAGTGGATGAAAGCCAGAGCTTGCATCGGATGCTTGCTTAGAGAACAAACACTTCACTAAGTGATGTATTCGTAAGATCTCAAGGTTAGGTCATGCATTTGAGGCGCAGTTAGGGCAACAAAACTGAATATATTCTTATGTCTATTGAGAAGAAGAATTGCCTTCATTCTGCCGAGAAAAGGAGTGAACCTATATGCTACAGAAGCAAGGGTTAGAGAAGAAGCAAGGGTTAGAGAAAATCGACAAAGAGAGATAATAGGTTGTGTAAGACAGCACAACAACAGTTGAGAATACACCTGTGTTAACCGGTGATAATTCTCAGTAGAGCACAAATAGAGATCACATCTGGCTAAGCAGAGCCTTTTGTAAAGATCTTAATTCTATTGTTTTCTAGCAAACTACAATAGACAAATCCCAGTGTTTGGGTGGACTTTAACAGGTCCCTTGTATCAAAATCCCTTAATCGGGTGACATCTTTCAAGGTGTTTGAAGTCCCTTAACCGGGCAGGTCTTAACAGACCTTACTGTAACAAATCCCTTGACCGGGTCGCACCTAGCAAGTGCGTTTTTATCCCTTAATCGGGTAGACTCTTAACAAGGCGTACTTCAGAAGAGTACAAATATTGTGAGGTCTCCTCACACCGTGGTTTTCACCCTAACCGGGTTTCCACATAATAAATCTGGTGTCACTTTGTGTTTGTTCACTTACTATTTTATTTACTTAGAACTGCTTGCTTTTGTGCTGTAAGTTTACTTCACTGGATTAAAGAAAAAAGAAAGAATTTTTTCAAGTGCTGATTTACCCCTCCCCTCTCAGCATCGGTTGGGACTGTCAATGTAGCAGTCCAAAAATTGTTGCAGTCAAGTGGAAAAAAAAATGGTCACAACACAACCTATTGCTATCACAGTCAAAGCAATAAACAATGCAAATGCTAAAGAAATCCGCTTTCACACAACATAGTAGATACAATCAATCTACCACCTTATATTGCTGTAATAGTATGATGCTAATAGCAAATGTATCATTGTTAATTATTGACTATATCCTTGTCGACAATCAAATGTATATGCACTGCTCTCAATGATAAAAAAATGATCTTCACAAAGGATAAATGATGTCCATATAAATCTTTCTTTGCTTCCTTGGATCACTGCAGCCTATTATAATGATCCTCAGTTGCTACCAAAAGCCCCCTTATATAGTATCACAGTAGTCACCAAGGTTAATAAATTGCACAACTTTTAATAAATATGTGCTGCTCTTTATGAAATATTTTCTCCTTAGTCCAACATGGATGAACCACCAAGAGACTTTTGCTTCTTGTAATCATGTATTAAATAATTTTACTGCCTTTATATAATAATCAATGCCTACTATTTTCCCATGTGGACAAACATCACATATAGCTTCTGGTGAAAGGAGAGAATCAATGCCTCTTAAAGCATATATCGCACCTCTTGGGTATATCGATATCACCGTTTTTAGTTAATAATAGCCCCACGGTATTAAAAATATTCACCAATATTAATATTGGGGAATATGTCAATGTGTGCGAAAACATATATCACTTCCTGTTTATGTATAACTCAGCCATTCTATATGTCTGCTGCCGATGGAGGATGCCAACGTGTAGAGGAATCAGAAAATATATCGTAACTCCTATGCAGTCAACTGACATTTCTTTCTCAACCCTACGTGTATGTATCACTGCCTATCTGAAGTTGTTGACATGGCAGGAGACAGTGCAACCTTCTTGGTATATCGCAGCACCAAATATGGACATTGTTGTCTAGTATATTTCGTAGGCTTGAGATCATAACACTGACTGTGACTGGGAACACGATACATCCTTTGGATCGACACTCATACATGTGCGATCGCATCACTTCATACAGACCATCACTAGTCACCTCAGAACGAAATCGGATCAAATCACCGTTGTCTTCTACTTCCAGGCGCTTATTATAACTAGTTTGAATTTGGAATCAGAATACAGTCATTGAATCATTTGAGAAAATATCACAGAACTGCTCAGATATGGAATTGTATAAATAAGTTTCTACACCTCCCAATGCAGATACGAATCGTGAGAAGACCCATTGAATTGAAAATTTGAAATATAATGTTTAGCCCACAAATATTTAAAAATAATCAGACTGCGATGATCTTCTAGAAACAACAAGGCGGCCTTCCTGTTGGTTTTAGTAAACTGTCCCAGAACATAGGAGCCGCTCAGCACTAGAAAGATTGCTTAGACCGAGCTGCTCTTGTACCATGTTGTTTTTTGTGTGCTTGTTTAACCACAGGCAATGATTTGCCCTCCCAACCATAGACAATACCTGATTGTCTCCCCCGAGCACTTCTCTTCTTCTAATTCGATCTGCTGTAGGATTATGTGTATATTGGATACCAAGAGAGGAAGATTCAATCTTCCTTCATATCTATTGGTAGTGCCCCTTCACCAAGGGTCGCCACTCTTCCAAGTTGGCCCCATTAATTATATAAATATATAATTGATATATAAATGTCTTATATAATTAATTAATTATATAATTATATTAATGAATTGGCTCTTATAAATGTCTAAGGCTGATTGGCCTATAAGACATTTATGCTATCTATGTTGGCATGAAAGAATTCAACCATAGCTACAATAACATTAACATCGCAGAAATGCTTTCTTGAGTTGAAGATTAAGAACAAGTCAATTTCTGAACGTTTTCAGATGGAGCATGTAGATCTC
Source organism: Chamaecyparis obtusa (assembly GCA_027943335.1). Classification (NCBI taxonomy): domain Eukaryota; kingdom Viridiplantae; phylum Streptophyta; class Pinopsida; order Cupressales; family Cupressaceae; genus Chamaecyparis; species Chamaecyparis obtusa. The sequence continues at coordinate 161,347 of BSBK01002852.1, forward strand.
AGCCATCCCAGGCCATAGGCAGATTCTGAACTAGTCATGTCCATATAAGGTTATGAGGAGCATGACTGATCATGCCCATCGCTCGCACTCTTTTGTCATCTCTCAAAAAAATTGTTTAAAAACATCCCCAAAATATATTCTAATATTGGCAATTTGATTGTCACCTAAGGAGAAACATTCGACCTTATTTCTCTGCTGAAGTCAGGAGGATCTCTATGATCATGATCAAACACGTCCTTATACCTCACTGTCAATGATGTCTATAATACTTCCGTAAACCAAACAAGCCACACTTTTTTTTGGGAAAAACTTAAAAAAAACAAGCCACACTTTGCTACAGAATCTAGAAACTTTGACATTAATCAATGCACCTGTCTAAATATTCTTCTTTATACCTCTTTGTAGACAATATTTTCATCCGATAAGCAATTATTTTTTTTGTATTGTAGAAGATTTGAATTCAGCAACATCTAAGTTTCTACAATATTAATTTTGCCATTAAACCAAATACATTTTAGCAATTTACTCACAATACTTCCCTTTGTCCAGACGAAAGGATCTCATACATCATATAGGCGAGTTGGCAAAGCTAGGACCTAAAAAGTCACTTTTCAACTAATAACACAATACGCTTACCCCTAGTAGTGGCAGCTTAGCTTTGGAGACTTATGTTATAGGTCTAGGCTTACTGAACATGTTGAAATCAGATAATTAAGGGCAGAGATACTGGGGTCTCTGTATCCCAGTTGTATCCAAAAAAATGAATTTCAAACATTCTGGGTGATTAAAAGCATAACAGGACTTCAGCATGAATTTTCTAGCACCGTACCTAAAACCAATCTATTCTAGAGTAGTGTCCTTAGAAAAAGATTTTTTGTACTCCAAAAAGGAGCAAAACTTGTACAACTACAAACCTTCAAAAATAAGTTGCCTGACTTTAACATAGGCCTAATGGAATCTAGTATCTTATTTACAAGAAGAGAACCACTAAATCTTCATGTAACTAGGTTACTAGATATTGTCAAATAGATGAAGCTTGAGAAAATTTCTGATTATCACTCAACATTAACTGTAGAGAACTAAGGTGAGCCTGCAACAAGGCAAAGGTTCTTTTATCCACTTTCTTCAAAGGAAAGCCACTCTGCATCTGTCTTTTAACCACCTTGCCAAAAATCAAACTAAAAAAAGATAAAATACCTTTATCATTTCATGATTTATAAAGCCTCTGGTCTTTAGTGAATTTGAATTTCTAATAGAGAGGCTGTACCAAAGTGAACAATAAAAATAGGAAAGCTAGGGTATCTAAAAAATTGTTTAACATTATCACGAGCTTTTTATATAGAGCCAAAGACATGTATCCTGAGGAAGTTTCTGGACATTAGATCCATCGAAGGAAGGATTTTCCAACTAGGATTACCCATAGAATTACTTAAGTTTGCTATATTTAATTGGCTGCCGACCATAAAACTGAGAATTGGGGAAAAAACCAAGATAAAGAATAATTTAGACTACAAGAGAACCTATATCTCCCTACTTTAGAGAGCACAATACAATGCCATTTTCTCATATTTCTATATTTTCTATCCAAAATTAAATTCAAGATTTGCTTAAATGTCAATTCTAAGCAAATGGTATCCCCAATTATTTGATGATTTGCAGTTCTATATGATCAAGTTCTTGGTGGGAAGATCTAGCCAACCTTCTAATATTTGTGAATGCTTTCTTGAAACTTGAGACAGAACAATACATACTCAAATTTGAAACGAAGATTGAAAAATTGATCTTATTCCATTAAGGGATAAAGATATTACTCACAAATTGATCTTGAGGCGAATTCTCAGTTATTAGGCAAGACTGAACCTTAGACAAGAGGGTCCACAAACAATATATCAAGAAATACCAAGGACAAACAGTGAAAGGGCAAAGGTGATGGAGGATGAGAAAGGTCCTTAGAAAATATTTGATTTGGGCTCCCTTTAACATTAATATTAGTCTAGAATTAGATTAGATTGTTTCGAACTATTGTTTATGATATATGGATATATCTAGTTATGTTGTTACATTTTAGTTGTTTGTAGATATCAAAAAAAAAAATTTCCCTGTTCAAATTTAGTCTGATTTTTTATTTTTATAATATCCTTACAATATTCCTATTGATTTATAGTATTTTTATAATGATTTTTTAGTTAATAGTATCTTTATAATATTCTTAATTGTTAGGAAGAAATATAAAAATGATTTCACACATTCTTTTTAACATTTTCAAAATAATTTTGTAAGAGAGTTCTATCAAAGTCTTTTTTTAAAGAAGGGGTAAATGGTTTTGATCCCCACAAATGGGGATCTCATCCTCATTTAAACAATCAACAATACTGTCACATTTATATTATGATGAACTGTGATATGATAAATTTGGTCTGTTTTGGTGTGCCTGCAAGTCTAGTTATTAACTGTGCTAAAATGCTGACTGCTTGCACTAGTTATCTCTGTTTGGATCCTAGTCATTTTTTATCAGCCAGGTGGTTTTTTGAGACTGGTTAAAGACATTTTTCTGTTTCTGTCTATGCTGTTCTGCTGTGTTGTTTTAGAATTAGAATCAGGACTCTTTCCCTGCTGATATAATAAAAACCAATATCAGCACATTGGGATTCAAACCTTGATGGCAACATGTTGGTTAACAGATTTGTCCCTTTTAAAATAGCCTTCACAAATGACTCCAAACCCAAAGTGAGACAAAACTGGGACCAACAGTTGAGTCACTTGCAATGGTAATGTGCAAGTGCTCTTAGAATTTTAATATGAAGGTACAGCTCCCTTCATTTGATATACAATGAATAAAATGCTGGTTATGCCTTTAACCAGAAGGCAAAGAAGGCACACTAACATTCGCCCATGAACATGACACGAATGCAGTTTCAGATTAAAGAACTAAGAGGAAAATAGACAAATGGTACAAAGACCATTTATTCAACCTTCCTACTTCAGAGGGACAAAAGGAAAATTCGATATTTCACTTCAGAAATGTGTATGAATAAAATCCACAGATTTTATGACAGACACATACACAATTAAATTGATCAGAACAACATTTAAAGACTACTGAGATAATTCAAAGATATATTTGAACTCAAAGATCTCCATATTTTTCTTTCTTTCTTCGAATACACAGCAAATAACTCAAAGGCCATGATACCCTGCACAAAACAATGCCTGAAAATAAAATATATTTTCCTTCTTTCCTCTGTTACAATCAGAAAACAGAAAATATCCCCTTCTCCTCCAGCACACACACTCTCCCCCCCGAAACGTGGCCAAAATTACAATAAATAGTTACACGGGCTCCTTATTCAGTTCCGTAACTGAATCTTGAAAATTGTTATGACAGCTTATAATCTCTTTTCATTCCCATGTATATCGTGTTTAGCTCATTATTCATGAATTGAAATATTATAGATTGACAAGTGGCATTTAAAATGGGAGACACTTTTATTAAGCATGTTATGTCTCCAAGATTAATACTATTGCTTGCACAATAAGGGACTTTGTTCCAATCCACATAATCTTTTTCACAACTCTATATCGAGCCTCCCTGTGTGACCAATTTCTTGGCAAATAGTTTTCCATGAAGTTTGGAATCTTGAGCTGGTCATTAACATAGGCCTAAACTTTATCCCTAAACTTTATCTTTTCTTCAAAACATTTAAACTCTGCCCCTGCCTTATAAATTAATGTCAATAAGAATTCTCTCGCCTCACACTTACTGAATTCAATTCCTATTATTTCAGTTATCTGAAAATTTGATTCTACGCCTAGAGCATGAAACAGGAGCACGGTTGGCATTGTGATTGCAAGGAAGTAAGTAGTAATCACTCTTCTTCCCAAAGTCGATTTATGCACCATTTTTGAATCTTCGCACTTGGTTTGGAAACCGCATTCATATGTTCACGGGTATTGATAGGAACGATTTTTCTTCTGGCCCAGAGGTTACCTCGGCACCTTGGACATTGTTGACAGATCTACTGCAGCATCGTCGAGATCGGGCCCTCACACTAACTGCAGACCATCCTCAGATGGTTTTCGGTCCTGGACTTTCCTAATCTCTTTATACAATTGATGTCCCATGCTAGAATCACCATCGCATCAGCGCGCAAAACACATTTTATTTGCAATGCTTTGTCGGTCTGATCAAATGAGAAATTATGCACCAATTACTTGGTTTGAAAATTGAAGAAAGCCCGGTCTTCCAATCATTACAGTATTTTAAAGCTCTGAGATGAACTTTATTGAGCTCGATCATGTCATGGGCTTTCAATGTTTTGAAGAGCGCATTACTGATGTCTCCTGAACAAATTTGTTCTGTGAAAACACAAATTTGCACCGTCAATCACTCTTTTTGATGACGTGCCTCTACGGTCACGATTTCTTCTGATAATCATCTTCACTGATGGCGATCTTCATTCAAGGGTATTTTGATGATTTACCTTTCGTGTTTGAGTCATCTTCAAAGAGGTACATAACCCTTTGAATACCTTGGTGGCAAATCTCATCTAAGCTGTCTTCGAGTGCTCACATCATCAACTGTCACTGATATATCTTACTTCTGACCTCGGTACTCACTTAGAGTAAAGCGATGCTCCTCATGTGCAGCCGTTAACATGATGGATGCCCATTGTGACTCCGAATTATACATGATGGATGAGTGCATCACTTATGATGACATCTGGGCTCAGTACGAAATCAGTTCGGGAGCAAACAGTATGTATAGTCTATTCGAGAAAGATAAGATCAACCAAACTGCTAATTTGATTGTCAAGATTCACAACAGAAGGTCTGACTTAGAAAAGAATCTGAAATTATCTTACGACTGTGATCAGGTGGTCCTCTAAGCTGTTTGACCTCATGAACGTCATTAAAATCATTCATTTCATTTAAAACCATTCCCAACACCCGATTTTTCATCCAGATTTTAGTGCCCACTAAACTCCTTCAAATGACTTCCATCAGATCTGTATTGGTTGTCTGGTCAATTTGAAATTGATCGGTGATTTTGTAAGCTTTGTGCCTTGTCAATTTTGGGTTTAGAAATTTAATAAAGCCTCGGCTTGCGATGGTGATAAGGACTGTGGGACTTAGTATCTACATGCGCTGGTTATATTTGAAAATTTCACTTATTCCTCCACAGATATTGCTATCACCTCCCCCGGCAGCAATTTTAATTCCATATTTGGCACATAGGTATGTGTTATGAATATGCCCGCTCAGAACTAATTTATCAACTTTCTTGTGTATCGGGTTCAATGGGCTAATCTTTTGGTATCAGATTTGGCTTCTGCAACAATGGGCTGGTGGGAGTATGAATTTTTCAATTTAATCTAAAGGTTCAATGTTGTATATGAATATATTTTATGTTTTTCTTAAAATATGAAAATAAATACGTCTATAGATTTAGGTAGGTAGACTATGGGTTCAACTTCTAATTTGCCTACAATGTAGATGAGGGAGGCTTGCCTTATGAAAAGCTAAATTCTTGATATCTTTTAGTAATAAATAAAAATATTATTTATACAAAATACTAGTAATTATATGAATTGATTCTTTAGTTTAACAAATTAATATACATAACTATTAAAATTAATATGTATGAAAATATACAAATATAAATATCTTTATATCTTAAATTTAAATAAACTTAATTTTTAAAAATTATTACTATTAATGAACTATAATATAATATATTTAATTTTTTATAAAAATCATTTAAATTTAAATTTGATTAGAATTTTAAATATTATAATATATAAGATCAAATTTAATTACAAATTAGATATGAAAACTTATTTAATCTAATTTTTAATTAATTCTTTTAATAAATGAAATTATTACTTAATTAAATATCATTATTCATTATTTTTATAATAAATGTCTTTCTATATTTTCAGTTCAATTTTTTATATGGAAAACTATACACGCTTATCTAATTTTTTTTTATTTCTTGTTTTGTGCAGCAAAAGTTCTATAATAAGCCAACCCTTCAAATATCCCCTGCAACCATCACACAACAAATTATCCATTTTGCATTAGAAAAAACAGGGAATAGTTCATTCGACAAGTTTGTATCAGGCTTTCAAGATACAGCAAGTGATATGACAACAAGAATCTCATTTAAGGTAATTCGGTTGATTCCAGTGTTGTTTAAGGATTTGAGCTTTTCAGAATTCATAATGTTTTTTTAAGTTATTTTTAAATTTATTTAGTGTTTTTATATTATATTTTAGATCGTTTTCTTATTTCATCATCAGAATGTTAGAAAGTGTAATTTATTTTAATGATAGATAAGAGATTCAAAATGTTAATGTAAAAAATATACAATCTAATTTAGAAATATCTAAAAAGTTTAAGTTTTTTTTACCATTTTAATGATTTGCTGAACTTTTTTTTTTGTTTAATAATATCAAATTTCCACAATTCATATCTAAATGCATGTGCGTTTCTGGATTTGATTGTGTATTTGTTTTTGTGTTATATGTAGTATGGCTGTTCCAGGGCGGTGACAGGTACACCTTACTTCTTTGTCAATGGCATCCCACTAAATATTGCAGAGACATTAGATTTTATCAAATGGAAGAACATTATCGATCCATTGCTGGCTGAGCAACCTCAAGCTTACTCTTTCAAGGCAACAAAGTAGAATTTAAGATTTTTTTGGTCTTTTATTGTTGTTTTTTTCCAAGTATATTATTATAATCAGATTTTTAATTCTTATGAGTTTATATATACATCAAACATATCTTAATATTTTTATGTAAAATAAATATTTATATTTTTCAAAATAAAATTGACTACCATGAGTTGTTTTGATTTTTTTTTGTGGGTTGATAGGATTGGATGGTTGTGGAGTTTGACTTATTTCTTTAAGTTTTTTAATTCTTATGAGTTTATATATACATCAAATATATCTTAATATTTTTATATTTTTATGTAAAATAAATATTTATATTTTTCAAAATAAAATTGACTACCATGAGTTGTTTTGATTTTTTTTTGTGGGTTGATAGGATTGGATGGTTTTGAAGTTTGACTTATTTCTTTAAGTATATGTGCATCTCCAATATGAAGGGAAGTGAATATTTGAAAGACTTGATTTTTTTCCAAGGGTTACATGTTTGTATGGTAATGCTACACATATATTGTACTTTGATAGATCAATGTTTATATTTTTTAAAAAAATTATTTTAGAGTTTTTAGTGAAGATTTTTAATCTTAAAATTATTTTATTTTATTTATATAGTTTATTTTTAAAAAAAATATTTATGATTCGCTAATGAGCTTAGTTGGGTTAATCCAATTTCGATGGACTCTGAGGTGATTGAATGGGTAAAACCAAAAAAAAAGGTGGTAGGAAGTAAATTTTGACGGGGCATTAAAAGGTCACCCAAGCCCGTTTAATTCACCGTTGTTTTTTGTGTTGTTTATAAATGATTGTTAAACATAGTCGAGTGTTTGTTGTACAGTCAGTAGATAGGCTAAACTACCAATACGGCAAAATGCTTATGTACTCCTTTTGATAATTAATAAAACTAAATATTATTCCTGATAAAAAAAATAAATTTATATACAAATTTTTATTTAGTTATTTGATTTAGAGTTTTTTATTAGATATTTTATTTGCAAAAAAAATATTTTAAGTAAATAACATGTCAATAACATAAGATTACATTATAAAGTAAAATAAAATACTTATTAAATGAACTAAGAATAAAATAAATTTTAAATAAATCAATCAAAACATTAGAAAATAATCTATTATTCCCATTTTTAAGATAAGTTCTATGAATCAACTTTGAATGTTTAGTATTTTAGCCTAGGAGTCAACATTTAGTGTGTGATTTAAGCCATTTAGAATAAAAGGGAGACGCCATTTTTTTTACAAAAGTAATATTTTCCAATTCTTAAAATGTTTTAACTTCTTTTATTTTTAAAATTGAGCTTAAGAACGTGTAAGGAGAATGTGATCCATATTTTGTTTGTTTGGAATTGCACCTAAATAAATCATTTACGTTTAGAATGTATATCTTATGAGGTTTGGTTTAAAAGTTAAGTGACATTTAAATGTTTATTTTGTATTGAACATTATTTTTTATAATGTAAAATAATAAAATATTTATTTTCAAAGTTACATTATTTATCAATGAACTTTAATGTATTTTATATCTCAAAGATTTTAATTAATGGGATAAAATTAAATGAATTTATATTATAGAGTTTTAGGTTAGAATGTGGTGTAAGTAAAGAGAAAAAGTAGAGTTCTAGGTTTGAATGTGGTGCAAAAAAAAAGAGAAAAAAGTATAACTATCCTCAGTTGAGAGGATGATTATTTTTAATTTTAATAACATTTTTAACTAGTACAATTAATTTTTATTACAGAGAAAACTGGAGTCTTGAAACTTATATAAAAGAAGCCTCTAGGGTAGTTACAACACATTAAAAATGCTCCAAAGTCTACTAAACAACCAAAACAACAAGAGAAATTAATAAAGTGTAACAAGCTTAGTAGTTGACACAACAAAACACATCCTAAGGGAATTGTTTACTGTTGTGTTAACACAATGCAACGACATGGATAATAAGATAAAATCCCTCTCTTGAAAGAGTGATGAGAATCTCTCTCAAGGTTCTCAATGATTGGGTCACAATCGCGTTGGCCATCAGTGAAGATATGTGAAATACAAAGTAGACCTATGCCGGTTCGTCGAGCTTGAGACTGAAAATTAACAACTTTTTTGTGATTTTCTCTATATATAAATACTTGGAAATGATAAATTTGCAAAAGAGATAAATTCTAACAAACTAATTTTCTATGCTAATGACTATTCTAAATTTTAGATTTTAACAAATTGTAAAAGATTGAAGGTATAATGAGAGATTTAAAGCAAATTAATTGAAAGCAATTCCTATGGACATCAACCATGAATAATTTCAACTTGCATACGAAAAAATAAAACTGATCTTCAAAACTTGAAATAACATGAATTAGAAACCTACATTTCAAGCTACCCAAATGCAATAATCTATGAAAATAAACTAACGATGTTCAAGATTCATCAAAATCACACAACTATGCCATTCATGCGCACATGTGAGATAAATCTATCTTTCAACACAAGAAACTCGATCAACTTCATCAAATCACCACCACAAGCAAATAATTCATAGCTAACACCAACTAATTTAAATGAAAAGACAATTTTCAAGAAGACACACATTGCCTCTTGAATTTGAAAATAAATTCGAAACTCACAAAGGTAGTAGAGATTTCACACCACAATTGCAACACCAAAAATGTATATATGCTCTATTGCAAAAATCTTAACACTTATTATAATAGGAAATTGAGTTTATATAGAGTTTTCAACTTCAAAATTGTCAAACCTGTGGTTAGGGTTTTTGGGCATTATTTTTGGGCGTAATAAAATTAAAACTAAAGTTTAACAGCTGAAAACTTCTTCTAAATTATCCTATTACATGTTGACTTTGAGAGTAACATATTTACAACTCAAAATGGGGCTATTTTGACCCAAATACATGCACTAGAATTTTGGGCGAACTTCAGTTCAATTGTAACAAAGACTTGGCTGCCTAGGTCCATTTTTTGAACAAAATGCATGAGTTTAACTTCAAGAAAACACTACTTATTCATGTGCTTGACCATGTAGAGCATTGAAGACATGCAAAATGACATTTCCAAGAACAATTGATCCTCGAAAATCAACCACTTGAGTAAAAACGTGGCTCACTATTAATTTGTAGCAACTGTGAAATTCTAAAAGAATAAAGAATCAATTAATATTGTTCAACAATACGAATGCAACAACACATCGGGAAAAGCTTGCGAAAGTTGTTTATCACTTTATTTACATTGCCAAATGGGGGAGTTTCATGTACTCCAGGCTTGTTGTTAAGGTTCCTGAAGTCAACAAAAATCCTAATGTCACCATTCTTTTTCCTTACTAGAGCCAGATTAGCCACCCATATAGAGTGTCTTATAGGAAAGATAATCTTAGAATCTAGCAGCTTCTGAACTTCCTTATGTATCAAGGGCTCAATTAGAGCATTGATGGGCCTTTTCCTTTGACGAAATGGTTTGGCATCTGGCTTCAATAGAATATACATAATCACCGAGGTATTATAAGTCTTCAACTCTTCATAGCTCCATGCAATCACATCTTGATATTCCTTGAGAAGTTGTAGAATTTATTTCTTTTTCGTCTATTGTACCCACTTTGCCAATCATGACATCTCGTCGATCTTCCTCAGTACCCAAATTGTGATTTTCATATCCATCCCCACCTTGGGAAGGTGCAAGCTTATTTTTGAGTGTAGCTTCATCCATATAAAAAATCATTTTTATTCCACCATGCCTTTAGGGATGGCATTAGTTTTCAAGTTCAAAATTCCCTAATCACCTAGTTCTTCAAACTCGAGTTGTTCCTCATCTATAATCTATTTTTCGAAGACATCGCTACACATACTAAATTTTAAAAAATATGTTGATCATTCTGGAACACTTGGAAATTAGTGATATTATTTAGTATAGCAAGTGCGACAACTAACTCAACTAAGAGCTTCTTTAACCTCAACTTCTCCATAGGATGTAGTGAACTTGTTGACATGATGAGGGCATCTACAACATTATTCTTCTGCCTAGGGATCGACTTGATGTCAAAAACTTCAAAGTCTTCAATAAGGTCCCATACCCGATTCCGATATGCACACAACCTTTTGTCATTACAAGAGTATTGACTACGGATCTGCCTTATCATGAGTTGGGAATCTCTTACTATCAGTGCTTTGATTTTCTTTTCATGAGCCACGGGGAGGCCTTTGACTAATGCCTCATATTCAGAGACATTGTTAGGACACAAGAATTTCAATCTACATGTTACATAAAAATACTTACGTCTCAAGTTAATCAACTTGATTCCAACTCAAACTCCCTACTCGCATTTAGAGCCATCAAACCATACCTTCTAGACTTGGTGTTGTTTCACTAGCTTGGGCTTGGGATGCACCTTGAGTTTTCCTTTAGGCACTGTTGGCTTTGAGGTAGGCTCCAATGAAACCACCTAGAGATCTTATTCTACTGCAAATGAGGTTGTTTCTAATTTAGTCATTTCAATTTCTTTGCCTCTTGGAGGGGATACCTCTTCATGTGTTTCACCATCTCCATCATCCTAGTGAACCTGTGGTTTCTCATAGGGAGGTAGACACCCATCATCAGATGTACTCTTTCTCTCGGCACCCGACTTCGAACTCAGATCTTTAGAATTTGAACTTTCTCCATCTTGAGATATTTGAATCTATTAGGATTAGGAAGCACCGAGAGGGGGGGTGAATCGGTGCAACAATATTATTAACTTTCTTAAACCAATACCAAAACTTGAAAGCACAGCTAAATGAAAGTTAAAAAAAACAAAATGAGCACACTGTTAGATATAGGAGGCATTGAGGGGGGGGGGGGGGGGTGAATCAACGTAAACAGGAAATGGACAAATTCAACCACTAATCTGATTATGCTTTTAAACAACTTCCATACAACCAAATATGCAAGTGTAACTATGCAATAGAAATAAAACAATTCATGCATCCACAAAACATAACACAAAACACCACTATTTTTTTTTGCAGAAACCCTTGTAAGAGAGAGAAAACCATGGTGGGGATGACACCCATGAATCTATTCACTGCAATAATAAGAGTTTCCTTGTTAGGAGCTTACAATACCCTATTAAGGGTTCACCCTATTAGGAGTGACTAGTACCTTTTTAGAAGTATGAAAAGACCTATTAGGATCTATCTCACAAGAGGATTTAGAACTCCAATTCAGAAGTCGCCCTATTAAAGGATTTTTACAATGAGACCTATTAAAGTCCACCATGTTAAGGGATTCAACCTAATAACCTATTAGAGTTATCCTTGAGAAATGAACTCAAATAGCTGATATGGTAATGGCACTGCTTTCTTGTCAGATCCACTACAATCTTTGAACTCTGACGCACTGTACTGCCTCTATTTCTGATCACAACAATCAAACTCATGATCACAACCCTAAATCATGTGATTTAGTTCACCTTTATATTATTTTTCTTATGTCGATTAAGACTTCAAAAATGTTTTACAAGTTGGTCCACAATATTGACCTAACTTATGGAAAACCACGTCAATCATACCTAACATGTCGGCCCAAAATGTATTACCCAAAACATATTAACATGTCCTCCCACAAACCAGTTGCCTCCATCATCTGATCATTATGAGCCAATCAATAACACAACCAGTTCACACTTATAATATCACCAAAATACTAACTCACCCAAAACATTGAGTTATCAGTTGCGATTGTAGAACTGTAGTTATCTGACCTTGGTAATCCACTAGGAATAATCACACCACCTAAAGTGTCGTCCCTTTCGATTTCCATGAAAAACATTCTTTGTTACTGCCTTCCTATTCACCTATCAAAACACTTATCTTATTTTGCCTTTACCTATCCATCTAGTCGATCAGTATCTGCAACCTATACATCAAATCAAATAGAAATGATAGAGTTCCCATCAATGAAAAACTCCTAAGCGTCAAGCATTGTATCTTAACACCAAAATCTATCATAATGCAAATAATCTTCTCCTTTGGCACTGATGGAAAGACATAGTGAAACCAAAAAAACTACTCCCCCTTTAATCACTAAACCAGATCCTTAACTTCATTTTCATTGCACTGATCACTCCCCTTTTGACAACAATGACAAAGGTACAAAAATGAATGTAAAAAATAAAATCATCTTACCGATCACAACCTTTCAAAAACATCTCTAAAATTGACTTTGGTCATCTCCAAAGAGTTCTCCCATGACTTTTGCAAGTGCTCCATGGCATGAATCTGTCCCTGTGATATAGAAGCTAACTCCTCCATAGATTCAAGTGCACTCATGTTTGGTAACCCAAGTGTTACCTCTGAATTTCTATCATTTTATAGCATAACATCTACTATAGGTATCAAATAGGTCTATAATTCTAGTAAAGTAGTGATCCTCTTATCTTGTTCTACTTGTAATGTCTTCATCTTGTGATTTACAACCTTCACTTGTGATCCATAAGCAGTAGCTGAATGTGCAATGGGATCAAAACTATCAATTAAAGACTTAAGCTCATGTTGAGCTTCAATTCTTTTAAGCTCCAAATCTTGGGTGAATAATGAAAAATCTGAAACTTTAGCAAGTAATTTACCAACCTCTTTCAAAGTTTCCTTCACCCGGTTCACATGAACTATAAGTTTCCCTTTATCTGATGCAATATACTCCATTAATTGTTAGCAATCCTCTTCTTTTCATAATTCACATTTTCTCTATACTCAACAACTTCCTCCAAACTAGTAACTTCCTCAAAAATAACACTGATCAAAGTATCCATCTTCTCAATTGGTGTAGCATTAGGATCATAGCCAACTTTAGGTACAAATCTGCAAGAATGTCTCTGGCTAATTGAAGTACTTATTCTTGTTTATTTTCAGCTCTAAGTTTGTCCCTTTTTGCTTTCACCTTAAGTATCTCTGATATTCTCATTAATTCACTAGGAATCATTGTGGTAACATCAATAGGTCCTTGTATGACCTCAACATCCTCATTACTAAGTTCATCTTCAATTTCTTCCTCAAGAATATCCACGACATTGCTCTTCATCTTGTAACTTGAACTCCTACCTAGATCCAATTTCCTCTTGAATGATATGAAATAGTTGTTCACCAAAATGAATGAGGTTGGATTTGAATAGGCATAAGATGTATGATATAGGGGTGGAATATATGACCTATCCTCAATCCAAATTTCCAAAAGGAAAGATTCAAATGGATTAATCACAAAGAAGTGATCAATGCACAAAAGAATCAAACAATGGAGAATATGAAGAAAGGAGAGAATCCTATAATCTACTATAAAAAGCATATGCTTGAAATCTAAAGTAAATAAAAGGCAAATACTAACCTCAAAATAGGGCAGATCTAGAAAATGCTGATTTATGATATCTGTGCACAGTTTCAGGAAATTCTACAACCTGTTTCAGACTAGAAATGTCGAGACGGAGAAAACCCAAAAAACTTTTGTCTTTCGGAAAGCAAGTCATCCTTGACCCAGATAGCGAGGCAAGGTCTTACCCCAGGGCAGGATCCTACCCCCCACGTAAGGTCATCCCTAACCTGAAACAGCTCTGACGAAAAATTTGTTCACAGATCCCAGAAGATCGTTGAAAAGGGTATCCAGATCCAAGCTCCAATTCGCAGTCCTATACCTGTACTTGCAAAAAAATGGTTTTTTGTTGTTTGGATGGGGGGTTTGCCTTGGTCAAACCCCAATTTGGAATCAACCTTGAAATTGAATTGAAATTGTAACATATATAAAAAGTAAATGGAACTTTTCACCTTGCTTATATTGAAGTCCTTGTAGAGGATTCGAATCCTTGAATCCACAAGTAGGGATGCTCCAAATGAATGTAGAAATGGATGTAGGATGTCTCAAATCAATGGCATTAGATCTTCAACACCAATCTTGAATGGATCTTTGCATAGGAAGAGGCTTGGATGAATATGGATGGAGAAATCTTCAAGGGGGCTCCAAAGAGATTGAATCCTTCAATAGCTAACAATGGATCTCTTTGATGAATGCTTGAATGCTTGAACACTTGAATGCTTGAATTCTCGCTTGATCTTGCTTGAGAGATATGAAAAAGGTGATGTAGAAATGAAAGAGGAAGGCCTCCTTTTATATTGATCTAGGGCACAAACTTCTAGAGAGGCTGACATTGGAGAATTAAATCCCAATTAATCTTAACCCCTAGAAATGGACCTAGATTAAATGCAATTTAAGGATTTACCATTCTGAAACCCAAAATGGCCGACCCGGAAGCAGGAAAAAAAGAAACTTTCTGAAGCCCGATATCCCATAACTCCCAGAATCTAAAAATTGGACCTGGGGTCAGGGATGAGGTAGACTCTACCCTAGCTCAGGGTCAAGGTCGTCCCTAACCTAGGTCAGGGTCGAGGTCATCTTTGACCCTACCAGGTCATCTTTGACCCAAATAATTAGAAACTCCAGATTCTCAGAGAAAACTGCCAGAAAATAGGTTGGAAACAGGGAGAGAGAAGAAGAACAGGGGGGAAACAACCAGATACATGCAAAGACCCAATCAAGGCGCTTAACATGACCCCAAACCACTCACTCGAGGGCTAAATGATCTTAACATGGAAGTGTTTCCATTTTAAGACGATACATTAAGCCCCCACTTTAGCAAGAGTATGGACTCGATGCAGACTCTTGGTAAAGGAGATCATAATGAAAAGATAATCTTATCGTAATCAAAGGGACAAAAGAAACCTCAAGCCCCCCAGGGACTCAAGTCTTCGTCAACTCCAAAATCACAATAAGAGAGACATCTCTAGAGACAGAGAGAGTGTGTGATTATCTTGCCCAATGAGAACTTATGTCTCATTGTGAACCACACAAGGAAACAACGCAACTGGAAAGATGGAATTGAACCGCCTAGTGAATGTGGCTACTCACTAGTCAACCCATCAAGGATTCACCCTTAGGAATATTCTATTCCATAAGAGTAAAACCAAAAACAAAAGAGATCCAGTCTTAAGGACACCTCCAACCTTAAGGGATCAAGAATTTGAAACTGGAGGGATCAAGAGATCCTGAAATATAAATCCATGCTTTAAGGATTAGTTGCTAATCCAAAAAGGGAGAAAAGTGTCTTAAAAAACAATATATGTGTATCGAAAAGTGCGTGTGTGCAATAGGTGAGCAAAGCGTATGCCCCCACGTTAAAGTCATTGCTAACACTTTAACATGAGCAATGGCTTTAACAGAAACATAAACAACTCCACTAATTACGTTCCACTACGAGATGCCCCTAGATGAAGACAACTCAAGGGAACTATCACATAAACATACAAAGAACACAAAAGGGATCTACCTACCGTGGGGTTAATCTGATCATAAGATAATATATATATGATATTATTGCAAATGAATTGACATCATTCCCCAAAGAAAGTAGAACTACAATAAAAAAAGGAGGAAAGATCACGTAAGATATACAAAGAAGAATCTTTTTGGACCATGACCTGGAGACCAAAAAAAGAATCAGTTCTACCAAGTCACAGATCCAAGCAGATTACACAAGGAAACATTTACGAACAATAGCACAAGTACAACATAACATGAAACAACATATAGAAGAATAGAGATACATATAGAGGAAATTGTACAACAGGTTCAATTCCTTTATCACCTTGCACCAACAAAGCAACAAGGGTTGTATAAAATAATCTAACAACATTTAGCAAGCACATCACGAGAGAAGCACAGTACAACAAGGAAACACACAACAAAGCTACCATAAAGGACAAGTCAATCAAGTGTGCTGCCTACTCTCCCCATCTCATTCTATATCATTTAGGGAAGGTGGGCAACTCGCAAGAGGGACTATATCCAGCACAGTAGGAATGATAGCCAGTTCCAAACAAGGATCCTCTTGAGAACCACAATGTTCAATACTAGGTGTAAGTGTTAATTGTGATGAAATCATATTAGGTAAATCAATGTCAATGTCAATAGTCTCATATTCATCATTAACATCATCAGTATCATCAAGAGTAACTTCTTCATCTAGATTAATCAAAATAGGATCTAAGATACGAATAGAATCATCAACATCATGCATCTTAACATCATTATTAGCAACAAATTCTTCTAACACATCATGCATAGGTTTATCCGAAGAAGGTAAAGATCTTTAAAGAGAAGAATTATGAGCTTTAGCTTGAGCACGACGCTTCTTACGACGTTCATTAGCAGATCGATTACGCTTTGCTTTACTTGAAATATGTTGAGAACTAGGAGGAACAATCACAAGATCCTTCACATCAACAATAGTAGGAACTTGATTAACAGAACTAGAAGCCATAGTTAAAGGAATGGAAGGTGTAGGAAAAAGACCACGATTAAGATCCATAGGAGATACGCTTAATTTGAGAATCTTACGATGCTTATAGGCTTGATATGAACGGAAAAGATTATCAGGTCGAGAAGAGCATGAATTAGGTAATGAAGGCCAAAAGAAGTCAAGAGTAGCACAATCTCTGGGCCTAGAAGGTTGATATAAACTATGATTAACTGTCTTCATTTCTTCATCATGACAAAATTTAAGACATTTATGGATAGGTGAAGCAACATCATGCATGCCATTTAACCACGGTAGACAAAGCTTAACTTGAAATTGATTATAAGTAGGAACAACAACAAAGGTAGTGTTCACAATTTTACACAAAGTTCAACCGGCAAGTTAATAGAACCAAATGATGGATAAATAAAACCATTACAAGTTTGAATCCACACATCAGATGTATCATAAGAATTGCGTTGCAAGTTTTTCATAAAAATATTTTCTTCAGTAATAACATTGACTAAGGATATAGGATCAACAAGACAACCACAAGTAGGTATCTGAGAAATCCTAGCATAAATATAAAGGGGACCATCATGAGCTTTAATAGTCTCAGAATCATCAAAGGTAATCAAAAGTTCCCGAGGTCTTTTATTCTTAGGTTGTTGTCGAGGTTTAGGTTGGATTTTCAATTTAGACTTAGGTTTTGGTTGAGGTTGAGATGGAACTTGAGGTATAGTTTGAAGCTAAGGTGGAGATATAGATTGAACAACATGCTCCACTTGATTAACAATGTGATTGAGATCATCCATCTTTGAATCATACATAATTTCCATAGAAGATGGTTGAGCAATGGTATTAGTATCATGTGTAGGTAAAGGATTCATATAGATTTGAAGGTTTTGATTAGGAGGAGAGATAGATTTGTTCCCACTACCATCGAGATTATCAATAGATAAGGCATTAGAATCAATTAAGTCTTGAATCTTATGTTTTAAAGAATAACATTTCTCAGTATCATGACCATTCTGACAATGATATTGACAAAAAGCTTTATTATCAAAGGATTTAGATGCAATCATAGCAGGTAAAAGCGGTCAAATAGGAGGTAAAGTAATCATATTAGCAGTTAACAACCTATTTATAATAGAATGTAAAGATTCAGAAAGAGGAGTAAACGTACAATTTAATCGAAAAGAAGTGGATGCAGAAGTGGCATTGTGAGATGCAACAACTTGATCATAAATTGCATTTGCTTGTTTGTTTATCTTGACATAGTTGTTGAATTTTTAAAATTTGTTTGGATTAGGATAGCATCACTTTTATCAACTGGAATAGGAGCCATTGGAGTGGTGCTCTGAAATTGACTCACTTGTAATTGATAATGATAAAGCGCTGCATAAAGTTGTTGAAAAGAGGTAAATTTAGTAAGCAAAATCTTATCTCTAATATCATTTTGCAAATTTGAAATGAGCATACATTGAATATAAATATCAGGAACATGATAAGAAATATGAGCATGCAAATGCTTAAATCTACCAATCAATTCAGTCAATTTTTCCTTAGCATTTTGTTTACAATGCATCAAATCAGTCAAAGACACTTGCAGGCCAATGTTGTTTTGAAATTGTTGAATAAAGGCATTAGCAAGTTGTGGAAATGAATCAATAGAATAAGGAGGCAAGGAACAATACCATTGTAAGGCCTTGTCACATAAAGTTCTAGCAAACAGTTTGGCTAAAATCCTATGGTCATGAGCATAATCACTAAAAAGGATTTGAAATGTTTTAACATGATGAACAAGGTCTCCTTTTCCATTATAGTTCTCAAGACGAGGCATATCAACTTGCTGAGGAACAGGAGTACGAATGATATCTCGGGACAAAGGACTTCCCATGTCACAAGTAGGAATACTAAACTTGTTTTGAGTTAAGGAAGCAAGTTGTTGTTGTAAGGATGACACAGTTTGAGCCAAACTGATGATTGTTGAATCATTAGAGGAAATAGGAGGAATAGCAACATTAGAAACACTAGGTAAAGTGTAAGAAGCTGCAGGAATTGAAGACACAACTGGAGGAACACTTGGAACTATAGTTGGAAGAAGATTGGAATAAGTAAAAGGAACATTATGATAAGAAGGTTGTGATGTAGGAAGAGACATAGAGGGAACACTCATAGGAACAGAGGGAACTGTCACAGTCACCAAAGAAGGAGTATAGGTAGGAACACTTGGTAAAGGATTAGAAGAAGGTTCTACACTAGTGACAGGAGGAATAAACCCTATATCTTGAGCTTCTTGAGCTAAAGGTTTAACATTTGAATGCACAAGGTGAGTAATACCACGAAGAAGATTAACACCTTGATCACTATCATGAAGAACTTTCTTAAGAGACTCTATAGCTTCAATAGAATCTTGATTATGGTTTTCTTGAATAAGCCAATTACCCATTTTATCAAGTTCAGTTGAGAGTTTTTGGACTTGTTTAGGAGAAACTCTTAAAGCATCATCCTCATCATGAGATGAGTGAGAAGATTTTTGCTCCATAATAGGATTGGAATCATGAAGAGTCAAATTATCATCCGGGATCCTAAGGAAAGGAGAGGAAGATTCAGGATCAAAGGCACCCATGAGTCTATGACTTCTTCTAACTAGAATGTTATAAGTAGGACTAGTAGTAGTAAAGCTCATAAACTAATGCAATGCAAATGAACTAAACTAAGAAAGCATGAAAATTTTTGTATTTTGAAAGAGATTTTGTAAAAAAAAAAATTGTATTTTTGAAATATAGAAGCAAGAAATCTAATTAGCATGCAAGAGTTAACATAAAAGACAAATCTAACATCAACAAGATAATATAAAGGGAAATCTAACACCACAAAACACAATAGGGCATCTAATTCCATAAAAGAAAAGAGTGTAAGTGTGTTGGGTTCACCAAAATGAATGATATGAAATAGTTGTTCACCAAAATGAATGAGGTTGGATTTGAATAGGGGCAAGATGTATGATATAGGGGTGGAATATAAGACCTATCCTCAATCCAAATTCTCAAAAGGAAAGATCCAAATGGATTAATCACAAAGAAGTGATCAATGCACAGTGAGTCAAACAATGGAGGATATGAAGAAAGGAGAGAATCCTATAATCTACTATAAAAAGTATATGCTTGAAATCTAAAGTAAATAGAAGGCAAATACTAACCTCAAAATAGGGTAGATCTAGAAAATGCTGATTTTTTATGTCTATGCACAGTTTCGGGCAATTCTACAACCTGTTTCAGACTGGAAATGTCGAGACGGAGAAAACCCATAAAACTTTTGTCTTGCGGGAAGTAGGTCATCCTTGACCCAAATAGTGGGGCAAGGTCTTACCCCAGGGCAGGATCCTACCCCACATTGAAGGTCATCCCTGACCTGAAATAGCTTCGATGGAAAATCTGTTCATAGATCCCAGAAGTTCACCAAAAAGGGTATCCAAATCCAAGCTCCAATTTGCAGTTTTGTACCTGTACCTACAAGAAAAATGGTTTTTTTTTGTTTGGATGGGGGGTTTGCCTTGGTCAAACCCCAATTTGGAATCAACCTTGAAAGTGAATTGAAATTGCAATAGATATAAACAAAGTAAATGGAACTCTTCACCTTGCTTATATTGAAGTCCTTGTAGAGGATTCAAATCCTTGAATCCACAAGTAGGGATGCTCCAAATGAATGTAGAAATGGATGTAGGATGTCTCAAATCAATGGCATTAGATCTTCAACACCAATCTTGAATGGATCTTTGCATAGGAAGAGGCTTGGATGAATATGGATGGAGAAATCTTCAAGGGGGCTCCAAAGAGATTGAATCCTTCAATAGCTAACAATGGATCTCCTTGATGAATGCTTGAATGCTTGAATTCTCGCTTGATCTTGCTTGAGAGATATGAAAAAGGTGATGTAGAAATGAGAGAGGAAGCCCTCCTTTTATATTGATCTAGGGCACAAACTTCCAGAGAGGCCGAAATTGGAGAATTAAATCTCAATTAATCTTAACCCCTAGAAATGGACCTAGATTAAATGCACTTTAAGGATTTACCATTCTGAAACCTGAAATGGCCGACTCGGAAGCAGGAAAAAAAAAAAAAAAACTTTTCGAAGCTCGATATCCCGTAACTCCTGGAATCTAAAAATTGGACCTGGGGTCAGAGACGAGGTAGAATCTGCCCTAGGTCAGGGTCGAGGTCTTCCTTGACCCTACCAGGTCGTCTTTGACCCAGACAGTCAGAAACTCCAGATTCTTAGAGAAAAATGCCAGAAAATAGGTTGGAAACAGGGAGAGAGAAGCAGAACAGGGGGAAACAACCAGATACATGCAAAGACCCGATCAAGGTGCTTAACATGACCCCAGACCACTCACTCAGAGGGCTAAATGCTCTTAACATGGAAGTGCTTCCATTTTAAGATGATACACCTCTTTACTGAATGTGTTGCAACATCATCTTCATGAGTTTCATCTTTCTTTCCAACATCACCTTGTTGTCAAACTACATTAGTTGCACCACGTATCAACACCTCTTGAGTCTTATCCTTATGTGCTTCCTCTTTTCTTTGTACATCTAACTTCAATAGTAGGAACTTGTTGTAGAGTATCAAAAGGTATATCATTGATAATTCCTTCAATCACTTTCTCAGCAGTGACAAAATTATCCACTGTTACCTCTTCAATGGTAGGTTCTTGTGTTTGTTTCTCCTCTTGACTATAATCCACCGGTTAATATTTTTTCTCCAATTCCTTCTTCATGATGTTGGCACTTCAAATTATCAGTACATGAGTCTTGTGAAATTTGTATAAATTTGAAGTGTGTATAGATGTTCATGAAAGTATGATAATTTTGCTATAAAAAACCCATAAAAGATCCTGCAAAATTATCTATTCTTCCTCAGTATCCAGTGAGCCCTAATTAAGAGTTAAACCTGAGAAAAACCTTAAGTATATGCCATTTTCAAAAAAAGCCCTAGGTCGCTCTATTTTAAATCTATTTGAGCGTTACCTTTTTGAATCACTTAAAATCTCAAAAGTGCACATGCGTAAAGTTTTCCTAAGTCTCAGCAACTAGCGGTTTTAATTTTTCCTAAGTCTGGTGGCTATAATATATCCTAAGTCCTAAATACCTTATCTTCTAATGTTTCGGCTTTCATTCAACTTGGTATCTTTAAAGAAGATCTAACGGCAGTCGTATAGTCGCAAGGAATCTATAGACCTATGCGATCATGCGACTAACCATTGATCTTACAGTAAAGCTTAGTGCGGAAACAAAGTGGAACCAGTGTCAGAAGAATCTTCAAAGATGAAAGTAATAAAGGGAAGATTTGATGGTTGTCATATAATCGCATAGAATCTTAGAGACCTATGCGATCATGTGACTAACCGT
The DNA here is from genome assembly GCA_027943335.1 of Chamaecyparis obtusa. Lineage (NCBI taxonomy): Eukaryota > Viridiplantae > Streptophyta > Pinopsida > Cupressales > Cupressaceae > Chamaecyparis > Chamaecyparis obtusa. Next base: position 183,755 of record BSBK01002852.1, read on the forward strand.
CGATCTTGCATCAAGCTTAGTGTAATTCTCGGGTGGGACCATGGACAGGTGTACACGACTAGTGGTTTCTCATTGGTTAAAAATAGTGGGACCAATGTCAATTTTTTGCATATGGTTTTTCTTGATTGGTCGATAGTACTTGCTAATGTGGAGGATGTCAGTGAACACCAGTGCTCGGAAAGAAAGAAATTACATGGCAATTTGCCAGTCGTTGCAAGCGTGGATTATCTTTACTAATAAAGATAAAGTGGGACCGGCGACTTAAGGAATAGATGACAGCGGGTGAATGTTAACGGTTTGTCGCATGGTTGCATGAGCTTTTTTCAAGCTATGCGATCATGCGACTAATGTTTTGTTTTAAAAGTAAAAGTTATAAGGGATTTGCTGCCCATGAAGGAATTGACATGACAGCTTGTCGTATGGTCGCATGAGCTTCTTTTGAGCTATGCGATCATGCGACAAACCATTGGATTATTTTCCAAGTGAAAATCAATGGTCAAAATTTAAATTGAGGAAGAAGTGGGTGAAAGGTTCAGACAAGTGACAGATGAAACCATAAAAGAGAGGGAAAAATGGTTGGAACAAATTGAGAATGGAGTTTCAGTCAAGATTGATGTTGCTATTAGCACTGAAGATACTCTTCCTTTTGTGCAAACAATTGAAATGCTACAAGATGCCAGGGTGCATTTTACTAAGGTGATAACTGAAATTCATTAATTGGTTATTAGTTGGAACAAGATTCTGCCAAAGAGGGATGAGATTTTGGCTTTTAATTGGCCTTCTGAGGATACCTTTTTAGCCTGGGAAGTAGCGTCCCTTTCAAAGGATAGTAAAGAAGAAGAAACATCCTCTGAGGAGGCAATAGATGGCATTGCCCCAACTCCCTAAAGAGGCAAGCGCAGATATAACACTTGGCTGATGTTGAACTAACCTTGGAAGCTATTGCCAGATTTTGGCACTCATCTTTACGATCCATCTCAAAGTTTTGTAACAAGAAAGTTTTTATTTTCATTTTTTGTCTTATTTGAGGACTCCTTTCTTGTCTTTTCTAAGAGGATCTAAAGCTTGTTTGCAATCCTTATTCTATAAAAGGATTACTAGGATCAGTGTAAAAGAACCGAGAACTTGATCAATTTTACTGATAAGTTTCTTGAGTCTGGGATATCGTAGATCATTTTTAGACATTATTTCTATAGAAGAACAATATTTTCTGGTTCAAGTTATTTTCAAAAGGTTGCATTGTAAAGCATTTTGTGAGCATGATATAATATAGCATTTGAATAAAATCCAAGATTTATATCTCCCCTTGAGTATCTCTATTTGAGTTATGAATTGTTCCAATTCATTGCATGGATAATCTCTGTGTGTATGTTTATATTTCTTAGTTCTGATCTAGGATCAAATTAAATAAGCTTTGAATATAACATAAATTCTTTGAAGTTTTGCTTAAGGATACACCAGTAAGTAGTGTGAATCTAGGAATCCTTTGATAAAATCCACCACAGGGTGATTAGTATTTTCAAAGGGCAAGAAATCTTTCAAAGTTCAGTATATTTGTTCATGTATAACAGTCTTGCAGTGGAGGTGTAGCCCAATGGATAAGACACTGGCCGACAATGGAATTCTTCTCATAGAGATCAGTGTATGAAAAGGTTCTTTTGATATTTCCATCTTTAAGCATACAATTGTCGAAATTCTTTGAATTACAGTGATTTGCAGAATAAATTACCACCTAGTGATAGTGAAAAATCTATGAATGAATGGTCATCATTTAGGTTTCTCTTATCATTCATCTGTTACATTTAAATCCAGTCAGTGATTAGTGAGATAAGAATTGTTTTTACTAGATTAGGAGCACCCTCCTTGGTTTTGCAAAGCCAGAAGCGTAGAGGGTAGTCTTGTCCCTACAGTTGGTCCAATCATCTCTAGAGCTAAATATTTGGATCTAACCAATCCTCAAAATCTGTAGATGTATTGGTTTCCTGTTAGAGCATAAAGTCCATTTTGGGAACCAACACATGATATCAAGAGTCTCATAATGAACTGCTTGAGATTCACCAATGAGTATTTTGCACACTCTGGTTGTTGTTCTGAATTTGGGTCTCATAGCCTCAATTGTTATCTTCACTTCTTCCATAGATAATTCAGGCTTAAGTAGGATCAATGCATATTCCAACATTTCTCTATTTTCTTTCAAAGCATATCTCCACCTAGAATCAATCTTCTTGTAAAGTGATTTAGGTATAATTTTATGCACTTCACTAGGACCTCTACAAAACTTATGAAAACTATATACAAAAATATCTTCTATCTTTTGCTTACCTTCATCATCACATCTTTCATAGCATTAGTTGACATCACCCACACTTCCATATTCTCTTATATTCTCAACTATGCTATCATCAGTAAAAGTGCTCATAGTCTTAGGTTCAATTGATTTCTCAATTGTCATGCCAACAATTTTTTATCTTTTTCCATTGGCCCTCAATTTGGCTCTCTTTGTGAGAGTATGTTTGAGGTTCTTCTTCCTCAGTTGTATCCTTATTTTTACTCTTTCCTTTTGATTCTTTGTAGCCATGTGTTATTCCCTTATTTCTCTTGTAAGTTTTATGTTTAGTCATTGGTGTCTTCTCTTTTTCCTTTTCCTTAACCACTACAGGTTCAGGCTTTGATGTGATTTTTCTCTTAGGATGCGCTCTAGAAGCAAGGGAAGGAGCCTCCTTTTTCACTTTGGAACTCCTAGTCTCTCTTCATGTTTCCTTACTGGTTGTAGAAGATACAATCTCTACCTCTTCAAATTTTGCAGAAATAATAAAAGAACCATTTTCTTCACTCACAAACTTCTTCCCTATCTTATCCATCATCTCCTTGGTAATTCCACTCTTCTTGGCTAGGTCATCAACTCGTTTCCTCACTCTTCTCTCTATCACAGGTTCCATTAGCTGTAAATGGATTTTTAGATAGGCTCATTCATAAGTACCAAACCTCAGAGTATTGACATCGATCAGTTTAGATAGTAACTCATCAACATGAAGTGATATGATATCAACATCCACCTCATAACCCATCGGCAGAGCCCAAGAAGTTATTGGTTGTACCGCCTACATCCTGCAAGTATCAGTATCCACAATAAAAGATATATCTTCTTTGTACATCTCTACTATACTGGTTGGTATCCTCTTCCTCTCATGCATTCATTTTTGGAAATCTTTGAAATAACCCCACATTGCACTATTAAATTTATTTCCTAACATTCTTATGCATTCCTTAATCTGCACTACTACTAGTTTATTAGTTGACTGACCACTGAACATTACCGATACGAGGGAAATGATTTTACAAGTAGAAGATTATACATACCAGAATTGAACCATACTTGAATGTTTTTTTATTGTCCTTCTTGATTCTTTCCATGTTCACAAAGAAATGACTTCTGATGACATCACATAGGTCGTACTACACATTCTCCTTCACCATCTGATATGCAACATGAATGCTACCACCAGACACACTATTCAATCGGCTCAATTGATATACTCTATAACTAATCGCCATAGATGCAAAATTGACCTTAGTATCTTTGATAAAATTAATTGTCATAGCATGTTGATCTTGTCTTGATTTTGTTAAATGTATAACCTCATTTGCAATAATTATTCTCAAAAAAAGAAAACTATCGGTCACACACAACCCATTCATTGCGTGAATTATCTCCTTAGTAATCTTATGTGGCCTATCCAACCATAAGAACCGATCATGCATTCGACTCAATACATATATGATCTATTTGATCTTGAAATCATCGGGTAGGTTGACTACATAAGTAAAATACTTGTCTGCCAAATTCTTGTGTTCATCCTTCAATCTTGAGTGATTACAGAGTTTAGTATATGCATTGAAGATAACATTTGAACCAAGATCCTCAATCTTACAATAAATAAATGATCTTATGTCCTCATTCAACAACACACCATGGGGTACCAAAGACAAAGTGCCTATGAGATCATTCTCTACCACATTCTAGGATGCAACTTAAATAAAGGCCTCAGTTTCTCAGTAATCCCAACCAATACTAGAGTTTCCATAATGCTGACAATCTACTTCAAGAATCTCAAAACAAAACTTTGCAACACATAGAAATACCTCTTTTCTCACTGATTAGGGGTTTTTTGATCACCACTTCAATTCTACCACAAGATCACAACCATCACTTAAAATTTCCTTAGAATTGCTCGCAATTGCTAAACTTGGCTCGTAGAATGAAATGTGACAAATGACCTATTTTCTAATTTTATAACATTACATTCACAATCAATAAATGCAATGGTCAAATAGTACCTTTAACCGGTTGTAATGGTTAGTCATAAGAGATCACTATGTCAAAAGACAACATTATGTGGTCGCATAGAATCATATGTGACTCAAAATTCTTCATCAAATTCATCCAAAACATCAATAGGCATCTAATTATGCTGATAAATTTTGCCTCACACACAACTTAGGGGATATGTTATATATCTTACTTGATTTGCTTCCCCTAAGACAATAGCTTTGACTTAGTCTGATAATGAATTATCCACATAACCTAATGTTGTGCAGCTCTATGTCAATTAAGAAGATTCAAGTTAACCTTTCTTAGCCCATGTTTCCTTCATCTATTTTTTTATTCCTTTGACATTTTCAATCTTCTTGCCTTTATCATTAATAGGCCTATTCACCGGTTGATCTTTAGTTTTTTTCTTCTTAGCTTTGCAAGATCTAGCAAGATGCCCAATCTTGTTGCAATAGTAACACACCATACCTGTGTGTCTCCATGGTCCAACATTGTCTCTACCATTTCTCATCCTATAATTCATTATTGTGTGTCTGTAATTGTGACAAATAGAGAAGGTAACATCTAATCAATTTCTTCGTTGATTAGGTCTCAACCGGTTGGGGTCATATGACCTTTGATTGTTGATTGTATCCCTACCCTCATTAGCCTTATGACCATACTTTTTGCAATGATAAGAATTACCATAAAAAAATATTAGATCTAGCATTGTAACCTTCAGATCTACCATAAAATTTTCCAAATCTAGGAATAGGTGCATTAGGTCTATTAGGTCCAATAGGTCTAAACCTACATACATTAGCAGTATGAACTTCCTTGTGATAATTGAAACATACCGGTCTATAATTCCTCTTAGCAGCTTCGTTGTTGTTCACCTTAGGTGGTGATTTGACTTCTTTTGCATCGATTTCCTTTGTACCAGATTACTCATCGATTTCAAATTTTGTAAACCCTAAACCTAATTTCTCACCATTTATCCTTTAGTTTGAGAGTTGTTCATCAAGTCTTGCAGAACTCTTGTTGAATTTATCCAACAGATCATCGGATTCCTTGAGTTCTCCTTTCATATTTTCATTCTCTTTCCTCATATTCTCATTTTCTCTTATGACATTGATATTTTCTTCATTTGTATCATTGATGTACCCATTCAAAGTAGCACCTTCTTATTCAGACCTGAGTAGTTCTTCCATCTTTTCTTTTAAGATTTCATCTTTATCTTTGATAGCATCTTCTACAACCCTCTTTTCTTCATCTATCATTCTCCTTGCTTCTATCTCTTGACACATTCTGATTCCAAAGTTCTCCAACTCTCTTTGCATGTTTTCCTTATCTTGCTTCAATTTATCTAGGTCCCTATGCATATCCTTGTTGTGCTTAGCTAACTTCTCATCCTCCAAGATCACAACTTCTACCTCAAATTCATTAGATCCACTCTGTTTGGACTTATGTTCAATTAGGTCTTAACTTTCACTCAACTGTTGAATTAGTTCTTGTCGTTTAGTCCTAGATTTCTTCAACTGATCTTTGAGTTTCTCAATTATGTCTTCAACCTTTGCAAGTTGTCGTATATAGGATTTCATGTATTCCTTAACGATATCTCCCAAGCTATTAAGATTTTTATGGGAAACTAAGATCTGATACCAGTTTTTAGATATAGGAGGCACTGAGAGGGAGGGGGGGTGAATCAATGTAAACATGTAATAGACCAATTCAACCACCAATTTGATTATGCTTTTAAACAACTTCCATACAACCAAATATGCTAGTGTAACTATGCAATTCAAATATAACAATTCATGCATCCACAAAACATAACACAAAACACCACTATTTTTTTGTGTGGAAACCCTTGTAAAAGGGAGAAATCCATGGCGGGGATGACACCCACAAATCTCTTCATTGCAATAATAAGAGTTTCCTTGTTAGGAACTCACAATACCTTGTTAAGGGTTCACCCTATTAGAAGTGACTAGTACCTTGTTAGAAATACCAAAAGACCTATTTGGATCTACCTCGCAAGAGGATTTAGAACTCCAGTTAAGAAGTCACCTTGTTAAAGGATTTATACAATGAGACCTATTAAATTCCACCCTGTTAAGGGATTTAACCTGCTAACCTATTAGAGTTAGCCTTGAGAAATGAACTCAAATAGATGATCTAGTAATGACACTACTTGTTTGTAAAATCCACTACAATCTCTAAACTTTGGCACACTGTATTGCCTCTATCTCTGATCGCAACAACCAAAATCACAATCACAACCCTAAATCATGTGATTTAGTTCACCTTTATAATTTTTTTCTTAAGTCGGTTAAGACTTCAAAAATGTTTTACAAGTTGGTCCACAATATTGATCTAACTTATGGAAAATTGTGCCAATCATACCTAACATGTTGGCCCAAAATGTATTACCTAAAACATATTAACATGTCAGCCCAAAAATCAACCGTCTCGATCATCTAATCATCAAGAAGAAATCGGTAACATAATCGGTTCACACTTATCATATCACCAAAATACTAACTCATCCAAAACATTGAGTTATCAATTGTAGTTGTAGAACTGTAGTTATCTGACATTGGTAATCCACTAGGAACAATCACACCACCCCAAGTGTCATCTCTCTTGATCTCCATGCAAAACATTCTCTCTTACTACCTTCCTGTTCAAATATCAAAATACTTAGCTTATTTTTCCTTTACCTATCCATCTAGCCGATCAGTATCTACAACCTATAACTCAAATTTGATAGAAATGATAGAGTTTCCATCAATGACAAACTCCTAATTATCATTCACTATATCTTAGCACAAAAATTCATCATAATACCAACACACACATAACATCATAACACCATGATTTATTTTCGAGGAAAACCATGTTAAAGGAAAAACCCCAGCGAGGATGGTACCCACAAATATCTCACTACTATGGTAATAACTACCTTGTTAAAGGTAATAGTACATAATAGAGAACGCACATTCATTCAAGATTACAACCTACTGCACACTTCTCAATTCAAAAAAAAAAATATGATCCTTAGTTGGGTTTCACCGATCTATCTTTAATTATAATATGTAGATAGGACTTTACAATCCCAAAAATGGAACTGACAAATAGCATCAACTATGCCAATACAGTTTCGATGAAGTTTAGCATCAATGTTTCATCTCAAAACATTATTATGCTTATATATCCAATCCTTCTATCTACATCTATTCATTTCATCACATCACATCCAAAAACTCGATCTTATATATGAGATCATAAACTTGAAATCATAAATTTGTAGGCCCAAGTTAAGATAATGAAACATGTACAACCTTCGCACCAAATCTCAATCAAATCATGAATTCAAATCTTTCTAAGAAAATGTAATGTCATCCATAGTCAACTCTAACATAAACAACTATCAAAATGACACTCTAAACTGATTAACCAACTATACCAAATGATCTTACTGAATTGCTATGTTCTAGCCCAAAAAATGTCAAACTGATGTTCACCTATGAACATCTCATGCATACCAAAACTTCAAAATATGTGAATATCATATTAGACATATTATGATGTGTAATTTCATTCTCTAAAATCACAATTTCTAACTCTCTGTCATCCATCCATACCAAGATGTTATATCCTATTGTATATTTCTCTACTCCCTATACTTAGTCATTTTCTTGCATCCAAAGCTTCGGTAAACTTAACAAAATTGAAATATGGCCACGATTAGTGAATGCAATTTCCATCAATAACAACATATCATACATCATCAAGTGACTCTTGACAACAATCTCCCCCTTTAACATTGATGGAAACACTTAGTGAAAAATGGCTAAGTTTTCATCCCAAAATGCCAAATCCAAAAACTAAACTCCCTTAAGGTAAGCATCTCTCCTATGCATCATTTTTCACTTATCTCTCCCCCTTTGAAAACAATGGGAAAGGTGGGGCCAAAAACCAAAATCCTATATTGTTCGCATGAATATATACAAGTAACATACTTACAAAAACTTGAATACATATGAGAAACTGTCCTTCAAGGTTGTCCAATCTGCACTCCAAGTCTTTCTCAGACTGTCCAAAATCTAAATCTCTCCACATATTAAATAAGTTGATTCCTCAATATGAACAATATCCGATGGGGAAGGAACTTTACTTGTCTTTTTTGCGTCCTCCAAGATCCTTTACAAAATATCTAACTTAGCAACTATAAGGTTCCTCAAGTCAGAAAACCTTCCAAGTTTATCAAAAGAAAATCCCTTTGTTGAATCAAAAGCCTTTTCTCTATCTCCTAGTGCTTGTTGGCTTTCCTTAATAAGTTTATCAATATCAACAACATGTGAGAATGGATTAATACATATTTATAATACATTACTCCCTTCCTTAACGACTTCCTTCAAGTACTTTATTCCATCATCTAAAGAGTTTCTGGCTTGTGCAATTTATGAACATAAATGATGAAATATTTTTGTAACAAAATCTTTCTAAACTTTATCTTTTGTAGGCTTCTCTAAAGACTCAAAATGTGTATCAAAATTATTTAAGAGTTCTTCTAATTGATCAGAGACTGAATTACCTTATTTAACCTGAACATTAGGCATTACCTTTTTAATCACTTCAACTGTTATAGTTAATAGTATCCTCCATTTCTCTCTTTTGCTTAGGGATTTTGCCTTAGCTTTGTCATGAGACAAAACTACAACTCTGATTATCTCATCTTCTTCCATATTTTATAAATCAATCGGTCCATGCAAAACTGATAATTCAAGAGAATCAAAAGAGTCTATTTCCAACAATGTTTCATCCTTACCGGGAGATGGCCTAATCTCAGTCTAAACTTGTTCTATCTTCTCCAATTTCTCTCATTTATCCTTTTCACCATGAGATTTGAATTTCTTATCTTTCTCTTCTTCTTTCTTATCCACTCCTCTGGTGGCCTCAGTATCCATAGCATTAAGATCATGAACATCATCAATATGTTCATCAATCTTGTTGTCTAGTTTAGCCTCAACCTCAACAGGTTTATTTGTGGTGAATCCTTTTTCTGACACGATTTCTCTTATTTCATTCTCTGTCAAAATGTTTGCAGGATCAGTGTAGGGATCTTTCTCACCTTCTTGCTACTCATCATCATCCAATCCATCAAGAGTATGAGGTACTCCTTCAATGAATACATATGGTTCCTTAATTGTAGAAATGAATTGATCACCAATAAACAATTTATCCTCTTTCCTCTTAGTCCTTGGCTCTTTCATTTTCGATACATCATGTTTGATTTCTATTACCATTTTACTGATAATGTCATAAGCCTTTGCAATAATTTCTTCTATCTTTCCATCCTTTAACATGTTAGTTATTTTCTTTGTTAATAGCCTCTTCTTAGCTTCATCAAGTAAGTCTTTCCTTTCATCATAACTCATTATTAGGAACATATTAGATATAGATGCCTCCCTTATCCTTTGGTTTTCCTCTAGAGAAACAAGCCTTCTTTCTTCCAATATAGCATATAGATGATCAAGTATCTGATCCTTTATCTCAACCAATGTCTTATTTAATTTGTTCAGATGTGTAATTACACCTTTCTCTAGTCTTCTTCTCTCAACTTCATCAAATAAGTGATAATACTTCTTCAATAGAACTAGAATGTCATACTTAATAACTTTGTTTGAAACTTTATCAATTGGATTTTCATTCTTACCTTTACTCATAGGCTTATCCTTGACAATCTTAGCAAAATTAGCACCTCCAGTCCTTATCTTCTTCTTGGATTGATCTGTGATTCCAAACATAGCATTTCCAAACCAATCTCCAAATCTTCCATCGTAGTCTTTATTGCTTCAGTTCACGGGGTGCCAAAATATTTTCTGATGAAAGCCCCCTAGGTCCTATGACCTAATTCATTGAAGATGAAGTGTCCACACTAGGAGATGGTGTGACCTAATTAGTAGCATCATTTTTTTCTTTCTTAGCCCATGTGTTATTCATTTCATTTCAGGTTTCATTAATAGCATGGTCAATTTTCCTTTTTCATCTAATCCATTATTTTTCTCTCCCGCATTGTTAGATCTGTAATACCAAGCAATATGTCCTAGCTTCTTGAAATTAAAACATATTTTTTTATGTTTCCATACCTTGTATTATTATTTATTGAACCATTCATTCTCATTTCAACATTGTTGTATCTGTAATCACCTCAAAATGGTCTAGCTAAACCAATTGCCCTAAATCTCAAATCAAGTGATCAAACAATATCAAACCACATCAAATCTCAAGCATAATGGTGTAATTGAATTAGATCAATTTAGTTACATAATTAATCAATTATCAGGCATCTATGATCAATCATCAAGAATAATTCTTTAAATAATTATCCTAGTCATTTAATAAAATAAAACTCAAAAATACCTATGGCTAGTGATATTAATTAAAGTGAATTAATTAATTATCCTATTATCCTCTCAACCCACAAAAGGACAAAGGAGTTAATTCCAACCAATGAGAGATAATTACAAGGATCACTCACATGGATCAAGTGAGAATCAATATCAACCATCCATCATGGATGAATCTCAACCATCAAATTCAAATTCAATCTTTCCCTCCAAGAGGAAATCTATAAAACCAATCTCATTCAAGTCATTTTTGGAGATCTAGATCATCTAATTAACAATGTGCTGCTATTTTCAATCTATATCAATTATTCTTATTTCTTGCATCAATTCTTAATTCTAATTCTAGCTTAATTCCCCTTAATTGCTTTCATGTTAAATGCATCTCATTTTGAATCTTTCATTTCATAGTTGTAATGTCACTGATATTATGCACAATTTGAGAGAACTAACAATTAGACCATACTCTCCATGACTAGGAAGCTATAATTTTGTTTCAATTATTTTGATTTTGATTCCTTTTCATGTACTGACAATTGATCTAATGAGTTATAGAAGTGTGGTATTTGCAGGATACCAAGTACCACAATTCACACACATTTTTGGTGCCCACTGTGGGGCCTAGCCCTAGATTTTCTACCACTTTTGAGAAAATTTTCATGATCTAACATTCTATTTGACAGTCCAAGGTCGCATCTGGTGAATTCTGGATAGCACCTGGGAAGTGTAGCATTTGGTAAATCATGGATAGCATCTAGTAAATCACGAATCTCATCTGGGATGTGTAGCATCAGGTAAACATGATAGCATCTAGTAAATCCTTACTCGTATTCAGTTTCCTTAATTGCCTTTGGTAAATATTTGCTCATTTTTTGGAAGGCTCGCATTTAGGAAGATTCCTTAATCACATTTGGTTAAAATAGGATCGCATTCAAGGATTTTATTTTCAAATTTGAGATTACTAATGGCTAATGGATGAATTTTGTGATTATGATTGATTTTCCAACTTGATTGTGGTTTGCAAGTTGATTTTTACAAAGAAATTGTATGCAATGAAAATATAAACCTATTTGATGCAAATGAAAAACACCAAAACACCAAACAAAATCATATTAGATGTTAGTCATTTTAAATGCAACAAAATAAGTAATCTTCACTACAACCTCCGATGAGCTAAAACAAGGGCACCCAAAGCCTTGTTTGATTTTTTCTTTGAGATTATTGTGGGTATGCTCTCCCAACACAAATTAAATGCAAAACTAATGCAAAACTATGGGATACAAGCTAGATGATGGTGAAGGGATTGAGAACAAGTATGAGGAACTTGCCCCAAGCTTCACAATTGATGAATATTAAATGATGCAAGATTGATTCTAGATAATGATAATGATAAATAAGATTAAGATCTATGATAATGCAACAAGATTAAGATGAAAATAAAATTAGAATGAAAGTAAGAAAATAATTAGAATGATTAAGAATGTTAGAAGATGCAAGAGCTAAGAGATTAAGAAGAATAAGAACTTTTACCTAAAATGAGGAGTGAGACCTCCTTTTATAGAAAATGAAAAGAATTAGATGGTAGAGATTAAGAAGCAAAATAATGGATGACCAAGATTAAGAGGCAAAAAGAAAGTGACTAAGATGAAGAGGTAAAAAGAAATGAGTGGCTAGGATTAAGAGGCAAAAGGATGTTAGGTAGGGTTTGAAAAAGGTGAAGTGGCAAAAGTCAAACTTCATTTGAGAGGGAACATGGGAATTAAAAAAAAAATTGGTGGAGAAAAGAGATGGAGAGGTGGCCACCTTGGAAAAGGTGATTGTGCACATGATTAGAGGTAATCCACCTTTTAATTAAGATTAAAGGAATTAGAAAAAATGTAAGCATAGGAAAAAGGGAAAATAAATTTAATTTAATTTAATCAGGGTTTAATAGAACTTTAGGCTAGTGGAGGAATAAAATAAATAAAATTTATTTTATAAAGTGAAATAGAGGGATAATATATTAAATTTAATTTAATATATTAAAGTATTTAAATAAAATTTAAATACAAAGAGAAAATGAATTTATTTAATTAAAATAAATTTAATTAAATACATATAAGAATACAACAATTATAGTCAATTAATCAAATTAACCATAATGTTAAGGGTAAATATTAATAAAAATTAATATTAGTGTGAATGGCTAATTTTAGGTGTCTACATTTTGCCCCTCTTTGATGCGGTGTCGAAATCAACATCGTGTCAAAGATGAAGAAAACAAGATGCCCCAGGAGTCGTGCCTAAGAAACAGTGGGAAGATGGTGATGAGGATGGTTCCCCCTCGAGAAAATTGAACAAAAAATTAATTTTGATAATTTTCTCGAAAAGGAAGGGTGAGGATAGAGGAAGTGAATAAAAGAAGGCCTCCAATGCAAAATGAACCTAAATGAAAATTAACATTATGTCAACATGGGAGAGCATATCCAATTTTTATATTGTACTTGACGTTATGGACCAAGGTATGAGGAACCAGGATGACTATGTGTCAAGTACGTGATAAAAAAAGGTCAAATACAACCATATGTCTTATGATGCCATGATATGGAAGACCATGATGCCCCTGTGACAATAGGATGCAAAGACCATGATAGATGCAAAAAATAATAATACATACAAGAAACAAGCAAGCATGCACAACAAACCAAAAGCAAACCATCATGTTTCCCCTAGTCAAGATGAAAACCAATTGATTGACTGATTGACTGATTGGGAGGGCAGGGCCTCAAAGATTGGGAAGGATACATCCCATGATGATGATTGGATTTGAAATTGATCAATCGATTATCAGATGATTTGGTTTAAGATGATGGCTTGATTAAATATTAATGTGCTAGATTTCAAGATTGGATTGCGTGGATTAGTATTTATTAGACTATTAATGAAGATTTAATCATAGAGAGAGTTGACAAAAGTTTCTTCAATACATACTTTTTGGATTCTATGGTAACTATGCATATGGTGTTGCATGTGGTGTTTCCATCAATGTGAAAGAGGGAGATTGTTGGAAACTACAATTGAAATAATTATTATATTGTCATTGATGTTAAACCTTAATTGGTGAGATAGTTGTTATCTAGTAGAGTACCATATCTTTTGATTGATGAAGAGGATTTAAAAATAGGAGATAACAAGAAGACCTAGTGGAAAGGTTGAGTTATGAGAAACTACAATGGGTACTTGATTAGTTGGCACATTGGCAAGGTAATGTGTTGTTTATCTATAACACTAAGTGAAGAAGATTGTTGATTTGACGCTTAGAAAAAATGAGGAAAGAAAGTCTGAAAGCATAGGCTTAACTGAGAAAAAGAGTAGAAGATTAAGAAACTTAAGTGTAAGTTGAGTGATGCTAGTGCTGACTAAGCACCGGTATAATCCAAGAAAATATAGTGTCGATTGAGCATCATTAATTACCAAGTATCAGGAATTAAATAGAGCGAAGACAGTAATTGCCGAGAAGAACAGTTTTAACGATGATCGAGTTATCCAATGATGACCGAGCAGAAGAATATAGTGATGACCGAGTGTCAGTATTTTATATTTTGTGAAGGAATTGAGATTCCCAACCGATAGTTGAATTCTTGGAATATGTAAAACATGTTGAAGATAAGGATGAATGACCTGGAACATTTAATGCATAGTAAACCATTTTTATGCATGGATTCAAAGAGAAGTTTGGAGAAATATCTAGAATGGTAAGAAGGAGAATGAAATATTGGAAGGATTTGATGAATCTGACTTAAACCTAAGATCTACAGAGATGATTAAGTGGAAAAATATTAAGATATATAATTAAGGAGATATAAGGATTACCTAATTGGAGTTTATGCAATGAGGTTGATTATGTTGATTGGCAAACCTAAGCAGAAGGCTGAGAAGAGTTTTTAAGAGCTTAACATAGTTGTGAAGTGGTGATTTCTTGAAGGTATTTCCAAGAAGATCAGAGATGGAGATGACAATGAAGGCCAGTCACTGAATCATCATATGAGCTATATTGGATTTGTATTTGCAAAGTGAGTTGTATGTATCAGATCATAACCTACGGTTACTTTCTAACCATTGTATCAGTTGAAATCCTTTAATCAAGGTTGGCCTAACAATCATTTGTAAATCCTTTAATCAAGGTGACATTCTAATGGGATGTTCTTAAGTCCTCTAACAAGGCCACTCCTGACAGGGTGATTAAATCCTTTAACAGGGTCACACCTAACAGTGTGTATTGTAACCTTTAATAGGGTTGGCTCCTCATAGAGCTCACTTAAGAAGAGTGAAAATTTGGTAGCATGTTACTGGTGGTTTTTCCCAAATTGGGTTTCCATGTTAAATCTTGGTGTCATACTTGTGTGAATGTTATTTGATGTGTTATATTTTAATGAGTTTTATATTCTGCAATTTGATTACTTTTGGACAGTGGATTACAAGCTTATGTTACTGATTATATTCTTGTTGGTAAACAGATTTGTCCTTCAAGAATAAATGCAAAGAATGACTCAAAATGCCCAAATAGAAGAACAACTTCCACCAACAGTTGGAGAAGTTATCATTGAGTTGATAACTTTCCTCTAAATTGAGAGGTACAGCTCCCTCTTAATAGATATGCGGTGAATAAAAATAATGATATGCTTTTCACCAAAAAGCAATAAAGGTGCTAACATCTACCCATAGCCATGAAAATAGATGCAAAAATATTGAAATTTATAAAAGGGTGAATGCCAAAAAATGAAACACAGCCCATTCACTCACATTCACAAATGATAAATAAAGAGAGGAAGACTACAAATTCTTCTCAATAGATGGCTCAATCTGAAATCACAGTTTAAAAATTAAACACATGCACAGCTGATATGATAAAAATGATGCTGAAAATTAACCATAATAAGACACAGCTCAATATAATCATTAAGACAACAATGATAAATTCACAGATTTAAAATTGTTTCCTTGTTCTTCCAATATCAAAACTTTGAGCTCACAGACTCAAATTTTTATACATTTCTGCTCCATATACTCCTCTTGCTATAGAAAAAGAAAATATCCTCCATCTCTCTTGTAGCTCACCCAATTCTGAAAAATAAACCAAACCCCATCTTATGCCCACTCTTCTACAATATATAGTGTCTTCAAGTTCCATTCGGTTATTGTAACCGATTCTTGAATGATCGTTGATTGCCAACATTAGACTTTTTTTAATTCTTTTATTTTCTAGTCCCTTTCGAGAGTCTTTATAGATTTGTTTTAAAACAATATCCTAATAAATTATTAGGATTATTAATAAGCCAAGACTCATATTTTATATTTAAAGATGCACACATGGGCTCTTGGACAGGTGGCACTTGTTGGTGATGTAGTGATGTCATTACTTTGTGACTATTATTGGCAGATTGACAGTGTCTCAAACAGTCATGTGTATCTCCCAAACCATGCATCATTTTGAAGATCACTCTTGTGAAGATGTGGATAATTAGTTTTTCAAAAACATAGCCAAAAATGAGCTAGATCCAACGGTGGAGTTGGGAGTTATGCCCCCCGCAAGATGACTGATTTTTTGCTTCCTGCAAATCCGTGGTTGCAAAATCTTCATCAAATTTTCTTCTGCAAAGTTACAATGGCTGTCAATATGATTTGATGTCCTTAAAATAGAGATCCAAAAGATAACTATGATCTTTGTGTTGATACCAATGTTGCCCTCAAGTTGTAGATGATGTAGTTTTCCATCATGTGCATCACATATCTCTGCTTTAACTTGTCTAATCTGCATATTGAAGACTTCACTAAAGTGAATGGAGGCATGCATTTTACAAACAATAGTGACAACTTCTACATTAATTTATACTGACATAAGGTTGCTTCCCTTCATTTTTACATTTCTTAAAATTAGGCATGTCGATGGCTCATCATTTTAACAATTCTCCTATGCTGACATGCTTTAATTTTGTAACCAATACTCCAGCATTTTCTGTGACTCAGTAGCAGATAAATCTCTTTCATTTGTTTTCCAAACTGTCATGTTTCCACAAGAGTACTAAATTTTATATGAACTACCTTGAACGGACTTGAACACTATTCAAGCATGTTCAAGGGTTCAAAGGTGTTCAAAGGTGTTCAATGGAAACAAAGTTTATCTAACTCAAGACCCAAACAAAGAAAAGAGGGACAAGCACCAAACTGGGACTAACAATTCTATAGAGACCGAGTGGATTGTTGAATAGATCTAAGTTGGTTGAAGTGTTTAAAAGTTCAATTGGTACATCTGACCTGAGGATAATTGATTCACCCTCCCCCCCTCTCATTTATTCTAAAATCATTCTAACACCTACTACCTAACTAACCACAAGAAAATAACCTTCCTAATTAAACTAGGTGCCTACAAAAATCAACTAAAAGAGAGCACAATGTTTGTTTGAACCTCCAAGACAACCTACAAAACAAATGAATTAGTAGTCTTAGATTTTTCAAGTCTTAAAACAACGTCCTGCTTGAAGCAAGTGGATTAGCAATCTCAAAATGTTTTAATCTTAGTAAACCATCTGAAAAAACCACTGTTAGAAGACATAAAATATCAAAGACCTACAAGAAAGCCCAATCATGCATTGAACTATGTGCAAATCAAGCACAAGGTCATCACATTTTTTTCTTTTGACCTAGTCAACAGGATCCAATTTTTTTGCTATAATTTTGGCCCCAAAAATAGAAATAAAAAGAAGAGACCCCTATTAAAAATCTAAGAGCTTTCCAAACATGTAAATTTTTTAGAAATATTCCTTAATTTGTGCCCTAGAGATCTGATTTATCAAAATAGACAAGTTTTCAAAGATTGAATTTTTGAGGCATTTTATTTCATCCAAATTAAAAACACAAATAACATAACCCTTGTATAATTATTAGAACTTTTTGAAAATGTAATTTTTTTTGAAAAATCATTGATTTGCGACCATAAATTAATTTTCATGAAAAATAAAATAAAATTAATAACTCAAGAAAAATCTTTAAAAGTACATATCTAATAGGGATGTGGGTCCTAGCCGGTGTGCCAAAATGTATGCAATGAGAATCCCTACATATGCACCACAAATCAAAGCATGAAAACACAAGAAATGTGAAGCATTTGAGTTAGAACAAACATGCTAAATAACTCGTAATGCAACCAAATTTTTAGTACAACCTCCAATGAGCTAAAACAAGGGCACACAAAACCTTGTTTGATTTTGTCTTAGAGATTTTGTGGGTGTTCTCTCCCAACATAATAGAATAAATCCTGCTATGATTGATAAGTGAAGGATTGAGAACAAGTATGAGGAACTTGCCCCAATCTTCACAAAATGATGCAATGCAAATGCAAGATCTATTTTTAAAAATGCAAATGCAAGAGATAACAACTAGTTAGGATGAAAATTCTAACCTAAGATAAGAATGCAAGATTGAAAAAAAACTAGATTCATTGTATTACCTAATATGTGATATCAAGATTATCTAATAGATGCAATAAGATACAATAGAATGACTAGGTTTTAAATGAGGAGTGAGGAATTTTTTTATAAAAATTAAATAGGATTGGATGGAGGAGATTAAGAGGCAAACTAATGGATGGCCAAGATTAAGAGGCAAAAGGGAAGTGGCTAAGATGAAGAGGCAAAAGGAATGAGTAGCTAGGATTAAGAGGCAATGCAAAAGTCAAACTTCACTTTTAGAGGGAAAGAGGAATTTAAAAATGATTGGTGGAGAAAAGAGATGGAGAGGTGGTCATCTCGGAAAAGGTGATTGTGCACATGATTATAGGTAATCCATCTTTTAATCAAGATTAGAGTAATATTAGCAAAAAGAAAGATTAGAAAAAAGGGAAAAGGGATTAAATTAAAATAAATTTAATTTAATCAAAGTTTAGAAAAAATTTAGGCTAGTGGAGAAATAAAATAAAATAAATTTATTTTATATTATGAAATGAAAGAATAATATATTAAATTAAATTAAATGTATTGTATTATTTAAATAAAATTTAAATACCAATGGAAAATGAATTTATGTAATTAAAGTAAATTTAATTAAATAAATAAATATAACAATTATAGTCAATTTATAAAAGCAACTATAATGTTAAGGACAAATATTAATAAAAAATAATATTAGAGTGCAAAGGATAATTTTAGGTGTCTACAATATATATGTTTGGATATATGTATATACATATATATCCAAACATATATATATATATATATATATATATATATATATATATATATATATATATATATATATATATATATATATATATATATATATATATATATATATATATATATATATATATATATATATATATATATATATATATATATAATTTGCCTATCCCTTTAGTTTTGTCACAATCATTAACATGAGGTAAAGCTATTCATATTACTCAGAAAATATTAATGTGATTGTATATACATATACATGTGTCTATGTATATGTGTGTATGTGTGTGTGTATGTGTGTGTGTGTGTGTGTGTGTGTGTGTGTGTGTGTGTGTGTGTGTGTGTGTGTGTGTGTTCTCTTTCAAAACAAAATTTAGAGAGTCTATCATTCTTTAATAAGAAACCAAAGAATAATTAGTATACCATAATTAATCTTTGTTTCATATCCATAAAAACATTTACTACACTTCAGTAGGAGGACCATAAAATTAGTCGATCGAGTAAAATTTAGAGATAATGAGTGTGGATATCAACCTGATTGTTTCCAAAATGTGCCCAATTAATCAAAATTGTGGGCCATACTAAATCAACATTTTTCCTACTAAGGGAATTACATACTAATTAGTAGATATATACAACAAAGTGCTCCCATAGAAAAATTCTAAACCTTAAAACCAAATTTAAGTTTTCAAATGCTTTTCCATCTTATCAAACCCAAACAAGTTACTTGCCTGGGCCACCATTTGATTCTCCTAGGTCCTCCAAACATTCCTCTAAATAACTATCTAAGACACGGGGCCTCAATTTCATCCATATCTATTTATGTACCATCAACCTCATCAACATTCAGGTATTTTTCGAACCAATTATCATTCATTGGCCTCAGAATTTGGAAAAGGAACATAAGGAAGTCTAAGTTCTTTTGGATGATCAGCTTATTTACCCAAAACCCATCTAAATCTTTCGATTATCAAATGGGGAATGTCATTACTGGCATGTTCCTTATCATTAGCACATCACGATTCCTCGGCTTGGAGATTGTGAAGTCTCCTCAGATATTAACTAAGACTATGTCCAAGCCTACCAAAATATCTTTTGTAAAGATGTTTGTGACATAACCTACTGATATCAACCCTGTCATTATAAATATGCATTGCAATGGAAATCAACATTGCTAGAAAATTAGGTTTTCTCAATACCTATCACAACTATTCACAAAATCATCCCCTAGAATCCTAAGAACTGCCCTCATTATCAATTTGTTTATAACAACTACTATCTACCTTAGCATGTCTATCTTAACATCCTTGTCGAAGGCCATCTTCCTATTGACACTACCAAGTTTTATTGGTGTCTCCATCACTTCATAGACTTAATTATTAAGAAAAGACAAAAGGAAATTTTTACCAACAAAGCATGTGGATTTAAAACCAGCTTTCTTACTAGAGTTTTTGGGTGAGACAATTGAGTACAACTTGTTGATTTGATAATTACCATCCATAAATGATGAGTGCTTTGGTTTTTAACCTTGATCAATTTGGGAGTGATGAGCCAATGAATTTTAATCATGCCTATACCAGGGGGAGGGTCATATATCCACTCTAATCTACCACATACACTTCCATGATTAATCATATTAAAATGTCCACTCCTAAATCTTTTCCTTAAGTTTATAAAGACCTTAATCAACTAACCTCATGAGTATACCAAGGTGAATAAGCTCACAATGCTTACCAATACCCAAAATCCTATTCTATGGATTGATATATTTTGAGGACACGATATAATCCTTAGTTTAAAATAGAAGAGTATCTAATATTTTAATATATCTAATATGAGGACTAATATTAAAAGACTTGGTCAAGCTATGATTCTAATGGATTCATTAACTCTCTTCATACTTCCCTTATCATCTTATTCTAATTTATTTGTCAATCCTCTACGAGGCCTTTCCATCCACACCTAAAGTTTCCAATTCATCTACTCTAGAGTTCCCCTCCCTATAAATGTAATTGAAGATACATTTCCTAAATTTTTTAGTTAAGTTTAGTCAATAGGATTGCATTTACTTTCCAACTTGGTGTTGAGCCTTTTCTAAGAGCATTAATCACTATAGCAAAATCATCCTCTATTTCTAATTTTTCAATCCTCGTTTCTTTACACATAAGTAGCCCTTTAGTTAGGGCCATGATCTCCTCTTCATTTTTGGACTCCCATCCTAATGGTTTATATTTCCATGCAATCTCTATACCCTATAAATTATAGACACACCACCCAATACCAGCCTAGCTTGGGTCGCCTCTTAAGGCACCATCAAATTTTAATTTAAACCATCCTTTTTTTAAGGGAGACCGTCTACATTTTTCTCTCCTTTACTTATTACCTTCACCCCTAGTTCCTATATAGGGAGGTATCTTTCAACCTATCCATCTAACCCTCATCCTTTCATCCCAATTGGTCATCTTAGCATCATTCATAGGTATGTTTATTATTCTTCTATTCAAGGTTTCAATGATTATTGCATCTATTTTGTTGGTCAATTTTTCTATACTTATCTTCTTTTCCTTAAATATCCTTTTGTTTTCCTCCTTCCATAGTTCCCAAATAACTATTGAATGAGAAATTATCTAGAGCTTACTACATATACAATTTTTATTAAGGGTCGGCCAACATTTAAATAGATCCATAATATAATTCATAATTATTTTAATCCAATCTAATTTGTTACATAACCATTTCCAACACTTATTGGCATACTTACATGATAATACGATATGGTCATGTAGGTATAGGAATGATTAATAAGAGGGGGGGTTGAATCATTAATCACCAACCCAATCAAACTTACATGACCGATTAAACATTCTCTAATCCTCTGTTCTGATCTATATCTTCTTCTGTGATCGTGACTTTTTTGAAATCTTCTTCGCTCTAATATTCAGCCACAATATTCTTTCACACGATACCTATCTTCTTCTTTGTCTTCTCTTTAAGTAGAAACTCTTCTATCACAAACCCTAAACCTATAATCAACTCCCTTAACAAATTCATTCAGTCAGCCTCACATTTCACCTTTTTCATAAGTCATTTTTGTTAGGAATAATAGTCCACCAACACAACTGAGAGGGGGGGTGAATCAGTTGTGAGATAGAATATTAAACTTTAAACTTTATAAACTAGAACACTTAATCAGAATATCAACACAATGAATGCAACACCATAACACAATATTTTTTGTTGAGGAAACCCTATTAAAGGTAAAACCTCAGTGGGAATTAACACCCACAAATGATGTACTGAAAGTATAGTATCTCTGCTAAATGATTTAGCCCTGTTAGGAGCTTATTAATGCATACAATACATAGTCCCTGTTAAAGGACATACCATGTTAGGAGTAAAGAGAAAAATGGTAGGCTCACTACCTAGACACACTACCTAAAGAAGGTTAAATCCACATTCAGGACTCACTGTCTAAAATACAATTGTATAGAAGATATACAATCCAATGAACTATCTGCTAGCAACTTTCTTTCTTGATCAATTCCAATGAATCTCCTCAATCATAACCTCTACTCTACATCCGACAAACTTCACAAATACAAGCTTGTAGCTTACATGCATACACCACACTTTATTCTCCAAAAAAACTCTTCTATATATCCTATTAAAATAATCAATTAGGTTTACCAATTAAGACTTCTCCAATGAACAAATAATTAAATAGACCCTTGATAAGATACACACGGTACCTTACACAAGTATACAATAGTTATAATACATCAAATACACTCAAGGATCCAAAATCCATGCTTGTCATCTTCACAACACATTACACATCTCTAGTTGGCTCCAAATAGGTCTTCACAAGCTCACATGCTTTAGCTGATGTCACCACAAACACAACAACTCCATAATCACAAATAATATTGTCCAATATTTCTTCCATCACGCGTTAAGCTCGCAGGTTACAAATCATGCTCGCATAAGAGTTATCTCAGAAATATAGAGACTAACTCTGTTACTGTCCATTGTCACAGTCCAGTAAGCAATCTTTACAAAAACAATTATAACACATTCCATTTGCAATATTAAGCCAAGCGATCTTAGACATAAGGTCACAACTCATCCATGTACATATTCCTATCTTTGCATGCTCTGAAACAACCATACAGTAGCCATACACTTTTTTCAGTCATCCATATATCATTGTTAACTAGTATGTTTTCCTTCATCTGAAATATATGTTGATAGCAATGACAAACAATGAGAATCAATACATACTAAAAAACCAATTCCAACAATCTCCCACTTTGGAATTAATGGAAACATATGAGAAAATTCATCAACCCAAAAGTACTCATCTCAATTGAACTTTCTCAATATCCTCAACATAATCTTCTTAAAATATCTCCCCTGAAACAGTAGGGATTTTCACTGAATCTCTCCCCTTTGAAATCAATGGAAAAAGGTTACATTATCCAATCTCTGATTATCTCATCTTAGGTTCAAAATCACCCAAATTTGTTATGTTATGTTCATGTGATCACTCCTCTTGAGGAGTAGATCTAAGCATCAAGTCCATAAGTGATATAGCTCTGAAAACCACTTTAATGATACATTCATGCATCAATTAATTCTCACAAGGAGGGGCTCTCACCCCTAGCATACCTCTTAGATATTCAAAGGTATCTTTTGGAAAAAAAATTATAAATATATCTATTATCTATTCATTTGTGCTAATATACTCCAATCTGATCTCTTTCTCAGCTACCTTGTCTCTTAAGAAATGATACTTTATTGATACATGTTTTATTTTAGAATGCATAACTGGATTCTTCGACATATTCATTGTGATAGTGTTATCATATTGTATAGCCACGGGATCTTCAAAAATTATTCCAATGTCTTTCATCATCTGCTTCATCCAAACAATTTGAGTGCAGTTTATAGCAGTAGTAACATATTATGATTCAACAATAGACTGAGCTATATAGTCCTACTTATTACTTAGCCATGAAACCAATCATTTCCCAAGGAAAAATGCACCTCCACTAGTACTTTTTTTTTCATCCACACTTCATGCCCAATCAGTGTCAGTATAATCATGTAACATAAAATCATTATATTTTTCATACCATAATCCATACTCATGTGTTCCCTTCAAGTATCTAAATATACTTTTCACAGCAACACGGTGAGTCTCTTTAGGATTTTCTTGATATCTTGGCACAATTCCAACAACATTAGCTATGTTAGGTCTAGTATGGGTTAGATATTGTAGGCCTCCAATCATTGATTTGTACTTTTTCTGAAAAATACTTGCACTTTCATTAGTATTAGCAAGTTTATAACCAGTAACCATGGGTCTTCCAATAGGTTTACAATCTTTCATTCCAAATTTCTTTAACATCTTTGTAAGATACTTGTTTGAGAAATGAAAATTCCATCTTTATTCTGATTAATTTATAATCCAAGGAAAATTTTCATTTCACCTATCATTGACATCTCAAATTCATTTTCCATTTCCTTAGAGAACTTCTTACTCATCTCACCATTTCCTTCAAAAATAATGTCATCCACAAAAACACCAACTATTATAATTCCTTCTTTACTAGTTCTTAAATATAAATTACCATCAGCATTACCTTTTCTAAAACCAAGACTTAGTAGATACTATCTAATCTTGCATACCATGCTATAGGTGCTTGTTTCAGTCCATACAACACCTTCTTTAGTTTACATACCATATCCTCATTCTCTATCAAAGGAAATCCATTAGGTTTCTCAACGTAAACTTCTTCTTCAAGAACATCATTCAAAAATGCAGATTTAACATCCATCTAATATAATTTAAAGTCTTTATGTGCAGGATAAGCAAGAAATAGTCTTACTTCCTCCAACCTAGCAAAAGGAGAAAATGTTTCTTCAAAGTCTATGCCTTCTTATTGAGAGTAGCCTTTACAAACAAGTCTTTCTTTATTTCTTACAATTATCCCTTCTTTATTCATCTTATTTATGAAAACCCATTTAGTTCTTATCACATTCTTGTCTTTAGGTCTAGGAACTAATTTCCAAGTATTATTTTTATTTATCTGATCCAGTTATTCCTGCATTGCTTTAGTCCAAGATTTATCCTTACAAGATTCATTAGTAGTTTTAGGTTCAACTTGAGAAATCAAACAAATTTCATTCCTTAATCTAGACCTTGTCAACATTCATTTATTAGCATTACCAATGATTTTATTTTCAGGATGGTTCTTCTTTACATACCTCAGTATCTTTTGAATATCAATAGAGTCATTCAAATATATTTCCAACTCATGATCAACTTCAAAAGGTCCTTTATTTGTAATAACTTCTATGTTATATGAATCCTGAGTGTAATCATAAACTCTTTCTTGAATCTGAAACTTCTCATCAATTCTCACATTATTGCTTTCAATCATCTTTCTCAATCTCAAATTAAAACAATTGTAATAATTTCTCTTAGTAGAGTAACCAAGAAAGATCCTTTCATCACTTCTAGCATCAACTTTTCCTATGTCATCATCTCTTTTGATATAACATTTAATACCAAATATTCTGAAATATTTCATAGTAGGAGTATGATTAAACCATAATTCATAAGGATTCTTACTTGTAGCTTCTCTAATATGAATTATGTTCAAAGTATAAACAACAGCACCAACAACTTCTCACCAATGAATATGTGATACATTTCCTTCCAACAACATAGTTCTAGCAGCATCTAAAATTATTTTGTGTATTCGCTCTATTTAATCTCTTTCTATTGTGGAGTCCTAGGAGCTGATGTTTGTCTATATATTCCATGATCTTCGTAGTATTTATTAAACACATCTGAAGTAAATTTTCCACCTCTTTTTGATCTCAAACATTTTATCTTTAAACCAAATTCATTCTCAACTTTTTCTTTAAAAATCTTAAACTTGTCAAAAGCCTCAAACTTTTCTCTAAGAAATGCAACCCACATCATCCTAGATAAATCATCAAAAAAAAGTATAAAATACCTCTCACCATAATAAGATCTTGTTCATGTAGGTCCACACAGATTTGTATGCACCAGATCTAACTTCCCTTTAGTTGAGTAAGATTTTCTTTGAAAACTTCTTTTAGTCTGTTTCCCCATTACACATTCTCTACACATGGTGTTAGATGGTTTTACAATCTTTGGTATGTCTGTAACAACATTTCCTTCACAATATTATCAAAATTCACATGACAAAATCTTGTGTGCCATAACCAATTGTCATTGATCTTTGCAACAAAATAAGAAGCCTCAAATGTGTTCAGCTCAAATACATTACATCTTGATTAAGTACCAGTTGCAATCAAATCTCCTAGCTTGCTTTTGATAGAACATCTCCCATTAATGAACTTCAGTTGATAAGCCTTGCCTATAAGTTGTCCAACAATCAAAAAATTATGCTTTAAGTCCATCAACAAGTAGTATGTATCATCAGTATTATTCTTAGCATCCAGAGAAATTGATCCTACTCCAATGATAAAATTAGGAACATTATCACCAAATCTAACTACACCACCATCATACTTTTTTAGCTTAACAAACTTATTTTTATCACCAATCATATGATGTGAAAAACTAATATCTATGATCCATTTTGATTTCTTCTCGCAATGTGAAACTGGAGCTTTTTCTTCATGAATAGGTTCATCATCTTTAATAGAAATAAATCCAATTTCATCATAGTTTATTTCATCATCATCAGAAAAAACTTCACTAGCATAGTAACATTCTTTATCCTTTGAGTAATTAGGTCTGTGAAACTTAGGTTTGTGCTTAGGAACCCTTATAGGGCATCTAGATGCAAAATGACCAATCTTTTTACATGAAAAACATTTCAAGAGTAGCTTTCCTTGAAACTTACCTTTACCTCTCTTTTATTTTCTTACAATCAAGGTGACAATCTCATCTAACTTCTTTTCTTCTTCCTGTATCTTTTCCCATTCATCAGCATAATCACCAAGCTCTTCTCGCACATCATTTTTGCTATTGCTCGCTAGACTTGATAAAGTCCTTTTATCATTATGCACAGTCGCCTTAAATGTTGATTCAGGATTAGGTAATGAATCTCCAAGTTTTACGGCCTCAAAGGTAGTTAATTTAGCAATCAACATCTCTATGTTAAATTTCATTGTCAAAGGTATGATCTCCTCTATCGCTTGCAATTTAGTCTTATACATAGGTGTCAAAGATCTAAGAATTTTTGCAATCACTTCCTCTTCACTGTATGTGCCTCCATAATTTATAATGCCAATAACAACCTTTGAAACCCTCTGTACATATGCTCTAACATTTTCATCATCTCTCATTCTCAAAGTCTCCATCTTTGTCTTCCAATTCCACAACTTCACTTGTTTTGTAAATCTGTCTCTTTCATATAGTGCTTCCAATCTCGACCAAATATTGTGTGTTGAATCCAAGTCCTTAACCTCAGTAAATTCACCTTCAAAGAGATCAATAACCAATGCTTCCCTTGAAACCATGTTTCAAGAGAACATCTTCTTCTCCTCATCAGTAGCACTGTCCAATTCATCTTCAGGCTTGATCTACTCTTCTTTCTTTGTCATCATCCAATAGTCAATACCCAAACATAGCAGATGCGTTCTCATCTTGTTCATCCAACTATCAAAATTATCAGGATCAAACTTCAAAATTTCCTTCCTATAGAATGGCATCTCCAAGATCACCTCAAGTTGTGAAGCTTTCTCTCTAAGGACCAAAAGCTCTAATGCCAATTGTTAGGAATAATAGTCCACCAACACAAATAAGAGGGGGGTAAATTAGTTCTGAGATAGAATATTAAACTTTAAACTTTATAAACCAAAACACTTAATCAGAATATCAACACATTGACTGCAACACCATAACACAATATTTTGTTATCAAAAAAACCCTATTAAATGTAAAACCCCTATGGGAATTAGCACCCACAAATGATGTATTGAAAGTATAGTATCCTTGTTAAAATATTCAGCCTTGTTAGGAAATTATTAATGCATATAGTACATAGTCCCTGTTAAAGGATAGACCTTGTTATGAGTCAAGAGAAAAATGGTAGGCTCACTACCCAGGCACACTCCCTAAAGAAGGCTAAATCTACCTTCAAGACTCACTGTCTAAAATACAATTGTATAGAAGATATACAATCCAATGAACTGTCTGCTAGAAATTTTCTTTGCTTGATCATTTCCAATTAATCTCCTCAATCACAACATCTACTCTACATCTAGAAGACTTCACAAATACAAGCTTTCATCTTACATACATACACCACACTTTATTATCCAAAAACAACTCTTCTTTATACACTATTACAATAATCAATTAGGTTATCCAATTAAGACTTCCCCAATGATCAAATAATTAAATAGACCCTTCCTAAGATACACATAGTACCTTAAACAAGTATACAATAGTTATAATGCATCGAATACACTCTATGATCTGAAATCCATGCTTGTCATCTTCACAACATGTTACACATCTCCAGCCCGCTCAAAATAGGTCTTCACAAGATGACACACTTTAGATGATGTCACCATGAACACAACAAGTCCATAATCACAAATAACATTCTCCAATATGTCTTCTATCATGCCTTAATATTGTAGGTTACAAATCATGCTTGCATAAGAGTTATCTCATAAATACAGAGACTAACTTTGTCACTGTCCACTATCACAGTTCAGTAACCAGTCTTTACTAAAACAAGTGTAACTCACTCCATCTATAATATTAAGCCAAGAAACCTTAGACATAAGGTCACAACTCATCCATGTACATATTCCTATCTTCTCATGATCTAAAACAACCGTACAATAGTCGTACACTTATGTCAGTCATCCATATATCATTGTTAACCAGTCTGTATGCCTTCATCTAAAACATATGTTGATAGAAATGACAAACAATGAGAGTCAACACATATTACAGAACCAATTCCAACAGTCCTTTCCTTGTAGAAACTTCTTAATGAATCCATCCTTAAATGTATTACCTCAATATTCATCTCATCACCTCTTTCCTTAAATCGTGCTTTTGTCTTCCAACTATCCAATACAATTAATTATTTTCAATAGCACTTCAAACTTTATGATCATGCCTTGAATCTTCACTTCTTGTTCTTCGCCCGCTGATAAGACTTGCATATTTTCCAATAAGCTTTCTTATTTACCTATTAACCTTTCCTTTCTTCATTTTGATAAGAACTTAGTTTACCAATAAGATTATTCTTCTTACCTATAAGCTTGTCCAGTTCCAATTGATTAAATCATCATTATCTGAATTTATTATAGAGTGACATCTTAACCACTCTTCTAAGCATATTCATAAATCATATCCAACAATAATATCAACAAATTCTTTCATAGATTTGACAAACCATTCAAATAATTCAATTGTTCTCATTGTTTGTCTTAAATGTTATCATGTTTGATTCCTATCATCATAACTTACTCAAACCTGTTCATAAAATCTATGTACTAAATTTATCTTGCAACTCAACTCTATCTATTTATGAATATGTGGTAACAATTTAAAACAACATGGAAAATAGTTTGACATCAATGACAACAATATAACTAATTATCTTGATTATGCCAATCAACATTATGCATCATCAGCTTACCTCACCAATCAACATCATCATCAAGTAGCTTTGTAGATCAGTTATGCCAACAATCTCCCCCTTTGGCATTGATGGAAAATACTTATGATACAAGTGGAAACATTTTCCTCTCTGTTCTGCCTAAGCATCAGTTGCATTCTTGTACACCCATCACATTGATTAATGACATCATGCCTCTATATTACTCCCCCTTAGAATATTCATCCTATTATCATCTCTTGGTATGTTTACTGACATTACTTCTATCTATATGTATCTTGTTTCTCAATTTATCCCCCTTTGACAATAATTTCAAAGGTGATTAATATTTTTTTCTTGTACTTCTTACCGATCTCTAATTTTTCTTTTCTTTAGCTTTCCAAGACTTCTCCATATGTGAAGTAGTCCTCTTGTACATCAATTCATGCTCATATTCTTCTATGTTTGTGTCATGAAATTATGAAACTTGCATCTTCTTTTAGTTAATATTTGATATGGGTAGGACCCCCAATCTACCTCTTAGATATTCAAAACTTTCTTTAGGTAGTGGTTTAGTGAATATATCTACAACTTGTTCTTTAGTAGGAATGTATTCCAACCTCACTTCTTTATCATGTACATGTTCTCTTAAAAAAAACTTTATAGCTATATGCTTAGTCTTTGAATGCATCACCAAGTTATTTGATATATTTATAGCACTAGTATTGTCACAATGAATAACAACAGGTTCAATTACCTTCTCATGTATTCCTTCCAGTATTTTCTTGATCCATAGTAGTTGTTGACAATTTATTGCAATAGCAACATTTTTAGCTTCAACAGTAGATTGTGGAATACAATTTTTTTTCTTGATTGTCCATGAAACTAATTTGTCACCGAGATAGAATGCTCCTCCACTTGTACTTTTTCTATCATTAACATTTCAAGCCCAATCAACATATGTATATACCTTAAGATCAAAATCACCTTATTTTTCATACCATGCTCTTGGTGCTTGCTTCCATCCATACAATGCTTTGCATAGCCTACAAACCAAATCTTTACCTCTCTTAGCAACAAATCCTTCAGGTTGTTCTATGTAGACTTCCTCTTCTACTATTCCATTAAGGAATGAAGATTTTACATCCATCTGGTAGACCTTGAATCCTTTATATGTAGCATAAGATAAAAATATTCTAACTCCTTCCAATCTTGCAATAGGTGTAAACATTTCTCCATAATCTAGTCCTTCTTGAGCATAACCTTTGAAAACTAGTCTTTCCTTATTCCTTAGCACTTCACCATTTTCATTCAGTTTGTTCCTAAAGACCCATTCAGTACCTATTACATTCTTGTCACTTGGTCTGGGTACCAATGACCATGTCTTGTTCTTCTCAATCTGATCAATTTCTTCCTTCATTGCATTTATCCAATCATCATCCTTTAAAGCTTATTTGACTATCTTTAGTTTCATCTCTGATAGTAAACACGCAGTATCTCTTGTCCTTAACTGACTTATGGTTAACACTCTTTCATTCATGTAACCAATTATGTCAAATAAGCTATGATTTATTCTTATATGACTTGGGGTTACTGATTTTGTGTTCTGCATTTCCACATTTCCTTCATTTGTGTTATCAGTTTTAGTCTAGTTATGGATTATCGGTTGATCACTACTTGCTCCTATAGTTGCTTGTGATGTTGTCTCAAATTTCATAGGTTCATAGTATATAAGCTCATTGTATCCTTCTAGTTTCTTTATGTTGTCTTCCTCATTCTTTACAGATAATTCATCAATCTTCACATTTGTGCTTTCAATCATCTTGTTTATCCGCTTGTTTAATTATTTGTAAGCCTTTCTCTTAGTAGAGTAGCCAATAAATATTCCTTCATCACTTTTACTATCATATTTTCCTTTCATTTCATCTTTCTTAATATAGCACTTACTACCAAATACTTTGAAATAACTAACATTAGGTGTACGTCTATACCATAGTTCATATGGTGTCTTATTTGTACCTTTCTTAAGTTGTACTCGGTTAAATGTGTATACAACAGTACTCATGACTTCTCTCTAGAATTTATGAGTAACTCCTTTTTGTTTTAGTAATTTTCTGGCATATTCCACAATATATTTGTTCCTTCTTTTAGTGATTCCATTCTATTGTGGTGTTCTCAATGCAATCAATTGTCTTTTGATTTCATTCTCATCACAGTATTCATTGAACTCATGTGAAGTAAATTCACCTCCGCTTTTAGATCTGAGACATTTCAATGTTCTACTTGTTTCCTTCTCAACTCTTGCTTTATACATTTTAAACATATGAAAAGCTTCTGATTTGACTTTTAGAAACATAACATACATCATTCTTGAGTAGTCATCAACAAATAGAATAAAGTATTTATCACCATGATAAATTTCAGTACTAATAGGACCACATAACTCTTTATGTACTAAATCTAGAATGTTTTAAGTAGAATATACCCTATTGTTAAAGCTTGAGTTTGTCATCTTTCCTAATTCGTATTCTTTTCATATTGCATTATCCGATTTAGTCAATATCGGTATACCTCTAACACTTTTCCTTTTGCTAAATTTCACCAAATTATCAAAGTTCACATGACAGATTCTTTTATTCCACAACCATCTCTCTTCTACTTTTGCAATTAAACAACGTCCAAATGTAGTATTCAGTTTGAAAAGATTACCTTTTGTCTATTCATCGATAGTGATCAATTCACCAAATTTTTCTGATAACTTGCATTTTCCATTACTGAACTCAAATCTAAATCCTTTATTATTTAATTGAGACACACTCAACAGATTATACTTTAGGCCATCAGCCTAATAAACATCTTTACAGGTAATGTTATTGGTTAAAGAAATAGAACCTTTACCTTTGATTATGAATGGAGAACCATTTCCAAACCTTACTAAGCCTCCAACACATTCTTCCATAGTGATGAACTTTTCTTTATCTCCATTCATGTGATGTGTACAACCAGTGTCAATGATCCAACCATCATTACATTTTACACTTGAGATCAAAGATTTCTCTTCACTATTTTCACTGTTATCGATAGAGAGATCTTCCTTTACAATAAAAAACACTATTTCTTCATCATTATCGTTTCCATCAGTATTGTAGTCATCATCATCTTCATCTTCAAAAACATAGCACAATTTATTTCTCTTTTCCTTGAAGTTTTTTAATTTCTTGAATTTTTATTTATTTCCTTCTTCATTATCCTTCTTAGTTTTGTTAGGACATCTATGTGCAAAGTGACCTATCTATCTGCAGCTCTAGCATGCAATAGGGATTTTTCCTTTTCCTTTAGGAAACCTTTTAGCTATTAAGGCCTCAAGTTCATCTAACTCTCTTTCTTCAACAACCAAACAACCATAATCATCTAAACTATAAGAAACAACCTTTCCTTTCTTTGATGAACCAATATTAAGAATAGTTTGAAATGCAGTTTCAACAACAGTTTGACTATTATCATATTTACTAAATTCAAATGTAGTAAGCCTACCAATAAGTGTATCAAGTGTAACCTTTCTAGAATCAATTTCTCTTAATTCTTGAATAGAATAAACTCTAATTGCATACCTCCATGTAAGTGTTGTAAGAAATTTACTCACAAATTCATCATCTTCAAGTTTTTCTCTAGCTCCTCTGATAGTAGAAACAACTTCCTTTATCTTGGTAGCGTACTATGCAATGTCTTCTCCTTCCTACATCTTCATATCATCATACTTTCCTTTGAGGCTGTCAACCTTTTCTTTCAACACATGTGGATAACCTCCATGAACTGTCTAAATTTTTTCTCACATTACCTTGGTGCTTTTCAGACCTTTGATGTCAACATAATCTGAACTTTGTAAAGAACTTTCTATTTCTATCATCATTGAATTATGTACCAATTTTTCTCTTTGGTCAGCTTAAGTAGGTGGTACATATTTTATAGTAAGATACCCAACAACAATGTCTAAGATTCCTGATAAGTGTAGTTCCATCCTACTTTCCCATGTGTCAAAGTCTTCTTCATTCTTGTTGAACTTGGGTGCATCCTTCCTATACATCTTGAGATCTTTTCCCTAAGATGCTTAAGCTTTCCAAATCAAGGAACCAACACTTTGATAACAATTATAGGTATAGGAATAATTACTGGGGGGTGAATCAGTAATCACAAACCCAATCAAACTTACAAGCCCAATTAAATATTCTCTAATCCTCTATTCTGATCTGTATCTTCTTATGTGATCACAACTTCTTTCAAATCTTCTTCTCTCTGATATTCAATCACATTGTTCTTTCATGCGAAACTAATCTTCTTCTTTGTCTTCTCCTCAAGTAGAAACTATTTGATCACAAAACATAAACCTAGAATCAACTCTCTTAAAAAAATCATTCAGTTGGCCTCACATTTCACCTTTTCCATAAGTCATTTTGTCCTTGTA
Organism: Chamaecyparis obtusa; assembly: GCA_027943335.1. Lineage (NCBI taxonomy): Eukaryota > Viridiplantae > Streptophyta > Pinopsida > Cupressales > Cupressaceae > Chamaecyparis > Chamaecyparis obtusa. The sequence continues at coordinate 217,780 of BSBK01002852.1, forward strand.
GAAAATTATTAATGAATCCATCCTGAAACGTATTACCTCGAGCTTTGTGTCATCACCTCTTGCCTTAAATCACACTTCTATCTTCCAATTGTTCAATACAATTCACTATTTTCAATAAAAATTCAAAATTTATGATCATGCCTTGAATATTCAATTCATGTTCTTCGTCCAAAAATAAGACTCACTTGTTTTTCGATAAGCTTTCCTATTTACCTATTAACCTTTCCTTTCTTCATTCCAATAAGAACTTAGTTTACCGATAAGTCTTCTTACCTATAAGCTTGTCCATTTTCAATTTATTAAATCATCATCATCTAAATTCATTATAGAGTGTCATCTTATCCTCATCTTCTAAGTATCTTCAAAAATAATATCCAAAAATCAAATCAACAAATTCTTTCACAGATTTGACAAACCATTCAAATCATTCAACTGTTCTCAATGTTTGCCTTAACTATTACCATGTTTGATTCCTATCCTCATAACTTACTCAAACCTTTTCATAATAAATTTGTACTAAATTTATCTTGCAACTCAGCTTTATCTACTTATGAATATGTGGTAACAATTTAAAACAACATGCCAAATAGTTTGACAGTAATGATAACAATATAACTGATTATCCTGGTTATGCCAACCAACCTTATGCATCATCATCTTACCTCACCAATCAAAATCATCATCAAGTAGCTTCATAGATCATTTATTCCAATAGGTCAGTTGTTTCTTCCTCCTTTTCACATAATGGGCATCTACTTGGGCATTCATACCCCATTTTCTTAAACCTATCAGCCGTCAAAACCTTATTTTGTAAGGCAATATAGGAAAACACTTCTGCCTTTGGGAGGTTTTTTTTATCCAAACATAGGTTGAGAGGGATGCTATTTTGATGAATAAGATGTTTCTTAATAATAAATTTGTAACCCTCTCTCATGTTATATTCACCAGTTTCAGACCCATCTCATATTAACAACTTGTCTTTCCCTTAACGAAAAGTAATATTTCTACAACTTAGAGGTTTATTTAATTATTTTCTTTCTTATTTAGGGATACTACTGTACACACTAAAATATGCACTTCTATGAACCATTACATGCAAGGTTGCTCAAGAATGAGGCCTCACAAAGCGGCTCATAGCTCTCTATGCATGGAGTTGCAAGGGACTATGAGTTTTGCTCTCAGCTAGAGCTACAAGAAAGTGACCTTGCTAGTCAACCATACAATGAGAGATTCAAGTGAAGACAAGGGCAAGAGTGCCAATATCTCCAAGAATCTAAATGGAAATGAAATGCAAATGCAACTAATATGAATGTGCAAGACTAATCTATCAAATGAAGTGCAAACTAAGCTATGAAAAGAAGTGCAATAGATTCCAAGCCCCTAATTAAGCTATGTGAGATCTATTCTATTGCATAAAAGAAAATCTAATCTATGATGCCATGAATGTAACTATGAAAGCAAAACTATTATGAAATGCAACTAAAATGATGAAAGCAACAAGTCTTCAATGTCTTCAAAAAGCTCCAAATGTACCTAGAAAACCTCCAGCATAACAATAGCATAAAATATGGATATATGCAAATGGAGGAGAGAGCTCTCCTTTTATAAGAAATGAGGTGAAATGGACCATGGAGATTAAGAGGCAAAAAGTCTTAATCAGCGGTGGAGGTTGAAAGAGGAGCAATCCATGTGCACAAGTATCCTCCAATGAGAGTGAAGTGTTGACTTTTGAGCCTCATGTGAGACAAAAAGTGCTTTTTCCCTTTTTATAAAATAGGAATAATGTTTTATTTGTGCAACTTAGGATAAGAGGAAAGTGGGGGCTTTTTATTTAATTGAAAGGGGAGGAAATATTCCTTTTAATTAAATAAAGACTTAGGATAAATGGTTAGCCCATAGGATAAAAATCCAATATATGATCGAAATTAAGATTTGATCAAGAAATTGATATTGTTGAAAATATTGATTATTGATAAAAATGATTCAGGATTGATAAATTGAATAAATGGGGCCCAAAGTCTAGGCGACCATTTTTGGGTGCATACAACTACTGATATCTATGAGTTTCCATTTCGCCTCATTTATTAAGTCACCCTCAATGTAATTTATAACATACTTCTCACACTAAGCTTCCAACCACCTTTTTTTGTTTTCAAAATTATGTGTGTTATCTAGTGTAGGAAAAACACCCCATGAATCCTCCCAGAACTTGGCATGTTCACCATTTCCTAGATCCCAAGTTAATTTCTCTGATGATTTCCCTATATTCTAACATAAAGTTCCAAATTCATGATCATTTAGGTGGGAAGTTAGTTCTAAAAATGATAAAGTTTCATTGCCTTGCAAATATTTCTATCTGAGAATCCTTACTCACTTTAAGTTGGTGTTATTGTACAGTTTTCAAACTAGTTTTTCTCATAGGGCTTTGCACTTCTCTTTCAAACTTTTTATCCCCAATCATCCTTCCTCCTTAGATCTACAAAATTTATCCCATGCTATCAAATATATCTTCTTCTTGTCCTTTGTTCCCTTCCAAAAGAAGGTTCTTAGACTTCCATTTATTTCCTCTCTTTTATTAGTTGACATGTTTATGAATGATAATTGGTAAATTAACAAAGATGAGAGGATCATTTTTAACATAATGGCCTTACTTGTTGATGACAACCACTTTTCTTTCCAAGATTAAGTCTTATCCTTTTTTTTTAATGAGATCCCATAGTTTACTAGATCTGGTTCCCTTATCCAAGCGAAGGCATAAATATTTGCAAGGTAAGTTTCATTTTTAAAATTCAAAATGTTGGAAATATCCTCTTCTGCATTCCTTTTCATATTAAAGGAAAAGATCTCAAACTTCTCTCCATTATTTCTTGTCCAGATGCTTTTGTGTAGGCATTGAGAATATCCTTAGTTTCATTTGCCTCTCGTCTCTTCCCTTTCCCATAAAGCATTGTATCATCAACAAACTATTGATGATTTGTTGGCTCTAAATCAGTTGTTATTTTAATGCCTTTAATTTGACCATTTTCTCTTTCCTCGGTGATTTATCTTCCTAGTGCTTCTTCCATGATGATGAATAGAAAAGGGGAGATGGGATCTCCTTGTCTTAACCCTCTAGAGATGTTAAAGAATCCTTTGAGCGATCCATTAAATAATACTAATAACCTAGGAGTGGAGATGTATTAAAAGATTAGATTGATCCATTATTTTGAAAATCCAAATGCCTCAAGGCATTTACATAATAAGTACCAATCAACTTTATCATAGACTTTCCTTATGTCGAGCTTTATTAGCATGCTAGGATTATGGTTTTGTTGTATTGAGTGGATGGCTTCTTTACTCCATCGTAGATGGATCTTCTTTGAACAAAACTATCTTTCTCTTCACTAATAAGTTTGGGAGGAAGTTTTTGGATTTTGTTAGCAAGGGTTTTTGTAAGGATTTTGTAGAGGGTGTTGTAGAGTGATATAGGACCGAGTCATCAAAATTATTAGTTTTCTCCTTCTTAGGAATGAGAATTAGGAAGGTGTTGTTAATTTCTTTCAGCAGATTTCCAAAATTCCTAACACCCTCCATAGCCCCTACAACCTCATCCCTAATAAAGTGCTAGAACATTTGAAAGAAGAAAGCCAAGAATCCATCTGGCCTCAGAGCTTTATCTAGTTACATATGCATTATTGCATTTTCTATTTCTTCTTTAGTGAATTTTTCATTTAATGCCTTATTGTGTTTTATAGATTAAAGTTGGGTATATTTTCTAAGATCTTCTTTTGATGTCCTAAATTTGAACCTTCTCAATTATATAAATATTTTCAAAATGATTAACAACTTCCTTAGCAATCCTTCGGGGGTCCTCTACAATGGTTCCATTATTATTTTTTACCTTGGTTATCCTATTAATGTGTTGGCAATTTGGCTGAGTTGATTACATAGATATTGTCATTATGGCAACATATGATCCACATGAAGATCGCACAGGTCAGAGAGCTCAAGTATGACAAAGCGCATTGCAAATTTGTTTAAGTGTGAGACAATATTTTTACCAGTGAACCTAGACACAGTTTTTGTTTGCGATGTTGATTGGAGTAAGTTCAGTGCTTGTGCACTTGAACATAGACTATATGATATCTATTGAGCACCCATCTTAGAGTGCAAGTCAGTATGACATGTACGGAAGAAGTTCTGACAGTTTTACCGAAGATAGTGTCAAGCCGATGGGACAAAATATGAAGACAAAATTAGTAAAGAGTTAAGGGATTATTTTGTTTATCAAAATAATGACTTAAAAATATAAAGGGATGACATCCTAGATGTTAACTCTTGGATAAATTTATTTGTATAAATGTAATTTTAATTGTAAGAAAAGCATAGTTGAGATGTATCATGATAAAGTAATGAAATGTAATGAAGCAGTGATATGATGCGAAATATATGATGCATATGTAATAGCGATAGTGAAAGAGCAGCGAAGAGATATTGATGCAAGTAGTATAATGTTATGTACCTTAACCTATTTTTGTAATCAGTGTATATTGTACATTACTTGTTTGGGCAGTGGGCTCATCTGGTAATCACATTTTGTACTACCAACTCCTAACAGGGTTGAGGCTTCTAACAAGGCCTATAGTCCCTTAATCAGGACTGATACACTATATGTTTGTAATAGACTCCTAATAGGGTCAACATCCTTAACAAGATACTTTTGATTAGTGGATCTTTGTGGGTACCATCCCCACCGGGGTTTTCCCTTGGCTAGGGTTTCCTTGAGAACAAATAATGTGTTATGAGTTCTTTAGTTTTATTGCTATGCATGTTGTTTAGCTTCTTATGTTATGCATGTATAAAGATAATCTTTTATATCAGTAATTGGGCAAATGATAAAGTTTGTAGAATACTAATTCACCCCCCCCTCTCAATATTCCCTATTTCTAACAATTGGTATTAGAGCTTAGTTACTCGGAAAATAATCATTCAAGGAAAGCCTAGCAACTTGAGTAAGATCTCTATGGATATGGATCAACTACAGAAGAATCTTGAAGAAGCTCTTGAATAGATTGACTTGCTTACTATTGAAAAAGATACTTTGAAAAGAAAATATGATGATGCAAAGAACCTCATTGAGAAACTGAAAAACAAATTGGAAGATTTGAGATCTGAAAAGGAATCCGAAGTTTTTATTGAAGATTGTGATGACAATTTGGAAAAAGCAAATGAGATCCTTAAGCATGAAATGAAGATAGCAAATCTGAAGCTTAGTTTGAAAGATGGAAATGGCAAGAATGAAGCAAATTTGAAATCTGAGAATGAAAGTCTAAAGACTGAAAATGAAGGACTAAAATCTAAACTTTGTAAAGTAACATCTGAACTTGAGAAAGTCAATTCGCAGTATGATGAACTTGAGAAATACAATAAGATTGTGAAAGGTGAACTGACTCAATCCAAACAAAAACTTGAAAGGCTATATTCAACCAGTGAGAAGATTGATGAACAAATATCTTATCAAAAATTATTATATGATAAGATTGGTCTTGGATTCAACACTTTTAAAGCAAATGATGAAAGCAAGGAACCAGATCTGAAAATATCTAAAAGCATAGATGAGAAGAAGTCTGATGAGATCAACAAATCTGAAGATACACCTAAAGAAGAAGAATCACTGAAGCAAGAGGAATCACCCAAAGGTATGCAAAGAGAATTCAAAGGTAGATGTTTTGCTTGTAATACTATTGGTCATATGAAGAGAGATTGCATAGGTAAGCAATTTAAACCTCTTAATGGTTATTGTTATAATTGTCATGGTTTTGGACATAGAGCTATTGAAAGTAGGAAACTTAAATTTATTGAGAACAATGATGGTAGTAGAATGTTTAGGAATACTAACAATGCAAATAAGAAATCTACTAAAGATATGAACAGAAGATATGGAGTAATATGTTATAGATGCAACAAGGTTGGACACATTGCTATAAACTGCAGATCACAAATCAATTAGCCTGGACCAAGATATGGAAATAATGAAATTTTTTGTCAGATATGCAACAAGATTGGACATACAGCAAGGTTTTGTAGAATGAACAATAGAGTTTTTCATCCTAATCCTAATCCAAGAAATCATGCAAGAAGAAATGAAGATGCAAGTAACAATCAGAAAGGATGTTGTAGTAATTCAGATGAAGTGAAGTTTATCAAAAGCATAGACCAAGGAGACATATTCAACATTGAAGGTAATTAGGAAGGTGAAGTATTGAAAGGTAAGAATGAATCTTTACCTGACCCATCTCAAATTACTTAATTTATGAAAATTACAGTAGAATAGGAACTTAGATTAGTGTAGAAGTAGTTATATGATGAACTGAGTCTTGTGTAGTTAATGCAAGGTAGTTTATGATGTTATAATGCTATGGTTAAGGGTGCAAAGAAAAATATTGTGTTTTGCGAGATCGCAAGAAGTTTTAAGTTTTGCAGGTTAGCAGAAACAACTTTTTGGAAAGAAGCAGAAAAAGAATTGAATGCGATGTCAAATCTAAGTGAGATTGAATTAATAAAAGGTCATGATCAGTATTATTTGATCATGAAAGTGAATTCAAGTGTTAAGGAGATCAAAGAGCAGTGTTTGGAAAGCATTTTGCAAGGATTTGGAGAAGAATTTTGTGCCAAATCTACGCAAGCCCTAAAATCATGAAATCAGGGTATTTTACTTGATAGATCTTTAAATCAATAAAGGAATTTGAATAAATCATGAATGTTTCTTTAATACACAATGTCAGAGATAAGAATAGACCTAAGTTGAAAAGGGAACCAGTAGAACCCTTGGAAGATGATCCTAGGTTAGCTTTATCATTCGTACCAGACAGAGTTTTACACCTAGAGAATGTCATAAGTTATCTTGGATGCAAACTAGAGACTGTCAGTCATAGTGATTTCACAAATGAATATCAGAAGATCTACAATCATGATATGACACTGAAACAAGGATTTGAATATTTGGAAGATAATGAAATTGTTAAGTATGCATTACAGTATGAATTTGATAATGAAGAATGCACTAAGATTATCTTAAGCAGAATTCATAATGGGAAGTTTTGGTTAGAAGATAGAGTGATAGATATCACAATAGATTTGATTCATGAAGTCACTGGATTATCTAAAACTGGAGCTATTCCTTTAAATGAGAAAAACATGAGGAAAATAATCATTGATAACACAAATTCATCCTATAATGGTAGAGGAATTGTGATTAGTAAGATCAAACAAGATGATGTGAGATACTTATGAAAGATCCTAACCACTAAGTTTTGTGCAAATTCAAGAGAGGATGACATGGTAGATGGAATGATACATACAACTTATCTAATGTGTGTTGACAAGGTACAAGTTGATATGTGTAAAATTCTAAGAATTCAATAGTTTGAGAACTTGGAGAAGATTAAGAAAACTAAGTATACACAGTTTAGGTTCTCATCCTTAATCACCTATATGTTTTTTCATCTATTGAGGAGATTTCCTTACACCATTGGAAATGACTGGAATGATGGACAAAATACAATGGAAAGGATTAACCTAGTGTACAGAAGACATGTTATTGACAAAGTAAATGAGAGTGCAGTACTGGTAATCAAGACATTTCAGAATATTGTGTCTAGCAGATCAAGGATCCCGAAGTCTCTTGTGGAGAAATATAAAGATGACATATGTTTTATGGTGGATACTGACTTTACCTATATTGAAGCATTAGAACCTAGAACAGAGTTCATAGACCCTCTTGGCTATGAGATATCTGAGGTAGAGACAGAAGAGTATGTTAGCGGGTTACTTAAGTGTAAGTTAGACACTCAATGTAATAGGTTTGGAACCTTTAAGGAGAACTTCAACTCCGCAAAGACCTTAATTGAAGAGAAATAGTCTAAGAAAAGAGTTGAGAGCACTATAAAGAAAATCCTAAAAGATACAAGGATGACAGAGCATGAGTTTTTAGTAGCAAAGAAAACAACAGCAGCAATCAGAGAGAGTGGACAAAAAGAAGTTTTGTCTATTCCACCTTTATCATCAATTGTAGTACAGCAGGAAGAATCACAAGTGAAGGTGAAAGTGGAAGAAATTGAGAAGGATCAAGAAGCAAAGATATCCACTAGATCCACTTCCTCCACACCTAGCAAAAGAGTAAAGGAAAGTGCTACTGGACCAGGAAAGAGACATAAAACTTTAGTGCAACCAATTCCAAGACAAATTGTAGAAATAAAAGATGATGTCACTACTATTAAGAAGAAAGCTTGGAAACCAAAAGTTGAGAAGCTTAATGAGCAGATCATTGAGGATGGAGACTTTACAAGAATGAATAAGTACTATGATCTTTATGATTATGCAGAGAGACTTAATCTGGAAAATGCAGTGGTAAAGCATATGATTTTGGCTAATAAGAAGTTTGATACAATTTAGGGTTAGATACCTGATGATTTGTACAATAAACTTGTGAATAGGAAAAAGAGAGCAACAGAGGAGGACATAGCTATCAAAGAAAATCTTGTAAGGAAGCTTTGTGTAATAAGAGATGAAACACATTTTGGTCAGATCATGAAATCCTTAAGCACCCATCTGAGAACCAAAAGGAGAACCATTCAAATTATGGGAGGCAGATATGAAGAAATCAATTCTGAGACAGAGCAAGCAATAATCAAGGTTATGACAGAAAATGTTGGAGAACCATCAGTTGCAGCAGAGCAAGTAGGTGAGACAGAACAAGAGGACATTCCCTCCCCTCCAGCCATTAACATTGAAGATGAAACCATGAATGTAGAAGGAACAAAGATCACCTTGGATACTGATGATAATGTATTCAAGAATTTGGAGAACATTGTTGACAATTCGGCCTTTGAAGAACAGGAAACTACAAAAGGAGAAGAGACAACAAAGACAAAAGTTGTAGAACCCCCAGTAATAGAAAAACAAGTACCCATTCCCACCAAAGAAGATATCAGTCTTACTCTTGAGACTGGAAAGAAGAATAAGATTGGATCTATGATTGAGCATTTGGGAAAGGAAGTAGATGATGATGATCAGTTGGAATTGATCACATCCTTGAATAAAATCATTGGCAAGAACAAGAAAGTGAAAAGTCTTTAAGGATTCCTGAAGGAACTTACTGAGAAGTTACAAAGCATTGTAACGACACAAATTGTAGAAGTAGACCCTTTGGAGAAAGCAAAGAAGGTAATGAGCACTTTTGACAATGAATTCACAAACTTATCTGATATTGTAAAAGTGAAAGCACAAGCAGCCTATGAGGCTAGAATGCTTTTGAACATTAGTCAGAATATCAAGAATGATATCAATAATCTTGATATATGTATCAAGGACTTGAGGAAGAATTTGGAAACAGGAAAATCTTTGTACATACAGTGTACAAAATCAGAGACCTTGATAGCAGAAGAAGATCGGAAGATGAAGATGAAGGAAGCAAAATTTTTGAATGAAACTAACCTTCTTTCTAGCCCCAATGTGAAGGTATGTGATGTTGAAAAGAAAATTCAGAAGCTATATGATGAAATCAGAGTTTTGCAAGATGAGAGAGACAAAAAAATGAAAAGATTCACTCTTTTGAGAGAGCACACTTCTATGAAGTTAAGCATTATTGAAGAGAAGTTGGAAGAATGTCTTTCAGCTTAGACATATTTTCAAAAGTTTAACTTTGAAAACCTCCAAGCATGTGAAATAGCATCTTATGGACTGAGCGCACTACTCAATGTGGTAGATTCCATTAAGAAATCATGGGAGAAGGAGTTAGAAGCTATGAAGATTGATTTTTTAGATTGTGTTGCAAGCCTACCAGCTTTGCAATAATTGAATTGAGGTATAATCTTTTTGTGATACAGTTTTGTAACCCTCCTTACCTTTATTTTGTCATTGTTGTCAAAGGGGGAGACATATATAGAGTAGAAAATTGCTAGTATATGATAAGGATTGATACTCTTACGGGGAGTACTATATTAGAGATAACATGTTTTGAGGAGTTATAAGGATAGTATATATTTTATACTATGGCCACAATTTTGAGATTTTGAAGTTGTACACTTAGCCAATTTTCTCATATGTTGCCACCAATGACAAAGGGGGAGATTGTTGGAAATTTGGTTGAGTTGATTACATAGATGTTGTCATTATAGAAACATATGATCCACATGAAGATCACATAGGTCAGAGAGCAAGTATGACAGAGCGCATTGCAAATTTGTCTAAGTGTGAGACAGTATTTTTCCCAGTGAACCTGGACATAGTTTTTGTTTGTGATGTTGATTGGAGTAATTTCAGTGCTTGCGCACTTGAACATAGACTCTATGATATCTATTAAACACCCATCTCAGAGTGCAAGTCAGTACGGCATGTACGGAAGAAGTTATGACAGTTTTACTGAAGACAATGTCAAGCCGACAGGACAGAATATGAAGACAAAATTAGTAAAGAGTTAAGGGATTATTTTGTTTATCAAAATAATGACTTAAAAATATAAAGGGATGACATCCTAGATGTTAACTCTTGGATAAATTTATTTGTATAAATGTAATTTTAATTGTAAGAAAAGCATAGTTGAGATGTATCATGATGAAGTAATGAAATGTAATGAAGCAGTGATATGATGCGAAATATATGATGCATATGTAATAGCGATAGTGACAGAGCAGCGAAGAGATATTGATGCAAGTAGTATAAGGTTATGTACCTTAACCTATTTTTTTAATGTGTATATTGTACATTACTTGTTTGGGCAGTGGGCTCATCTGGTAATCACATTTTGTACTACCAACTCCTAACAGGGTTGAGGCTTCTAACAAGGCTTATAGTCCCTTAATCAGGAATGATACAATATATGTTTGTAATAGACTCCTAACAGGGTCAACATCCTTAACAAGATACTTTTGATTAGTGGATCTTTGTGGGTACCACACCACCGGGGTCTTCCCTTGGCTAGGGTTTCCTCAAGAACAAATAATGTGTTATGAGTTCTTTAGTTTTATTGCTATGCATGTTGTTTAGCTTCTTATGTTATGCATGTATAAAGATAATTTGTTATATCCATAATTGGGCAAATGATAAAGTTTGTAGAATACTGATTCAACCCCCCCCCCCCCCTCAGTATTCCCTATTTCTAACATAATGTTCTTATAGTGCTTAGTACTATTATGGAAAAAAAAAAATCTACTACCTCAAGCCATGTCTCTCTGAACTTTTGGCACCAACAGATATGTTCCTTAGCCAATATGTCTTCATATTCATTAAGAAATTCCTTTTATGAGTGATAAAGGTTTGCATTCTGATAACCTACAACTGATTGAATATCTTGATGGAAGAATGGACAAATGAAATATAGTGATTGATGGTCACCGAGATACTAAAGTATATGTAATTCAATTAAATCAGTCAATGTATTGTCATTGATGTCAACTAGTTTTGACTATACTTATCATGATGGTTACAAACATCTAAGGAAGGAAAATGGTAAAGGAATGAGATATCTACATGAAAATGAGATGGATATGAAAGATATGAATATGTTATACATTGGGTAACTTATTGATGAGTCTATGACATCATGTTGATGACTTGATTTCTTTACATGATTTTGTTATGTATTGAAGATCAGAACTGAACAAGTTTATGTGATTAGTAAAAGAAGATTTATGTATACACTGAGCTAGTGTATTGTATACCGAGTATAGTATTAAGCGAGTAGGTAATCACTGACACATTCTGGTATTGACAGAGTGAAAGAAATAAACAAAGTTTATAACAGTCGACTGGAATGATGAGTTAGATAGATTTCTTATGATTTTGAGATAGAAGATAATGTTTGTTACAATGATCTAGCAACTGACAAAATTCAAGATTGATCGAATGAAGGAGAATGAAACATGTTAAGAACACAATTTCCAAGGAAGGTTAAAGCGGAAAAATGAACAATGGAGATTAAGAGGCAAAATCAACAAATGATAAGAAAATGGTTTATGATGTCTATATAAGGAGACATGGGATTCATTATTGAGTCTAGGATTTTTATTACAGGAGAATTTGCGTGGAAAGGATTATTTTTCATGCACCATTGATCAAGATGGTTGAAGACAAAATTGAGTTGAACTGTAGACATTACCGAGAGTCAAAGAAGCATACACTAACTGGAATAAATTTGGAGGAAATGGAAGATTGAATTGATTATTGATCAGAGGCATTTTGAGCTTAGCATAGATCTGAAAATCTGAAAATCATAGTTTTATATGAATCTGATCATTACTGTATCATTTTAACCATTATTACAAATAAATCTCTTAACCGAGTGAGACTTAACATTCTTTTGTTTTTCAATATGACATTCAATGAATGTTGATTATTTTCTTGTTGACCCCATAGTGAATGTTGGCTAAGGGAAAACTGTTAGTGATAAATCCTCTAACCAAGTCACACCTTACAATATGTTTTGTAACCTTTAATAGGGTTAGCCCCTAACTAAGCTCACTTTAGAAGAGTGAATTATTTTGGTTTACCAGTCCCAGATGGTTTTTCCCTTAACAGGGTTTCCATGTTTAAAATCTATGTGTTATGTGTGAGTGATGTGTTGAATTGTTATTTTGTTTTACACATTTCATAATTGGATAGATTGGTTAACATATTAGTTAATTTATTGTCAATCGGTAGATAAAGAGAAAGACATAGTTGATAACTTACCAAGTTGATTATTTAATTGAAAAGTTTTAATATATGCATCTAGGAGATTTGGGACTATAGGATAACTGGACTTAACTAATTCACCCCCCCTCTTAGTTATCTAACAATTGGTATCATAGCGTAGAGTGCTTGGAAGGAAAAGTTTGAAGGACTTAAGCTAAAGATCACAAGATGTATAAGAGAGAGGTGCCAAAGCTGAACAAAGATAACTTCTCAACATGGCAAAGCAGAATGAGATTGCATATATCTAGAATTGGTGAATCTGTTGTATACTACTCGGATAATGAATTCATCCTACTGACTGGACCTTTGACTGTTGATTAGATGAGAGATAGGCATGAACATAATGTCACAATGATAGAGATTGTTTTTGCCTTATTAGATGTTGAATTTGAATATTTCAAGGCATGTACTTCTGCTAAGAAAATGTGGGACAAACTTGTACTATAGAGGAGATGTAAATGTGTTGAGGGAAAAAGTTGAGAGTCTTAGAGGAAAGTTTTATGACATTAAAATGAAAGAAGGAGAAAACATTTCACAATACAACAACTGATTCAAGGAGATTGTCAATGCTATATGAGGAGCAAGAGATATTATTGAAGAAGACATTGCTGTAAGTAAAATTCTTAGAACCTTGTTGCCTACTTATTCTATTAGAGTCTCTGTAATACATAAAATGAGATTAGCTCTGGGTAATCATCTTACACTTGATAGACTAATTGGTAAATTGTCTCCTTTTGAGTTGAGCAACTTTGATAATAGTATTATTCCTAATACTGAGCCTGCATTTATGACATCCTTAAAAATTAGTAAATCTAGCAGTAAACACATGATAAGAAATGCAAGTGACAATGATAGTGATGATGATTAACTTGATGAACTTGAAGCATTAATGGCTAGAAGATTGCAGAAAGGTAAAGGAAGATATAAAGGGAAATTACCTACGGTATGTTTTAATTGTAAAGAAATTGGCCACATTACAGCTAGTTTTCCTAACAAGAAAGGAGATAACAAAGATAATGAATAATTTGGTGAAAGAAAGTTTGACAAGAGAGATAACCAAGAACACAGAGGCAACCGACAATATGATAGAAGAGGCAACCGAGACTACAAAGACAAAGTCAAGAAAGTATGTTACCTTGTTGAAGATGATGATAACACTAACACTGACACTGATGAAGACATTGAGGTGGTATTTGTAGCTTTGAAAGAAGAAGAAGAAGAAGAAGAAAGGTATGTTGAAACAACATTTATTTCTAACTTTAGCAAGAATGATACTTGGATTATTGATAGTGGTTGTACACATCATATAATGGTGGATATGTTAAAATGGGAAATGATACACCTTGTCTAGTAAAAGGAAAAGGATCTATCTTGTTGAATAATAAGATCAGATGTGAGAATGCATATTGGGTGAAGGGACTTAACTATAATTTGTTGAGTGTAGCACAGTTGAATAACTCAGGTCACTGAGTTGTATTTGAAAATAGAAAGGTGAAAATCTACGATGAGATTGAAAAATTGGTCGGTACTGGTGAACAATCAAAAGGTAATCTTTTCTATCTTGATAATGCTGAAACTTCTTGTTTATTGGCTAGAACTAAAGATGTGTGGTTATGGGCACAAAAGGCTATGTCATGTGAAATTTGACAACATGGTTAAAATAAGTAAGAAAAAGAAAGTTAGAGGCTTATCGAGCTTATCTAAACCTGACCATGTCATGTGTAAACAATGTCAAATGGAAAAATGTCAAAATCTAGTTTCAAGAGCAAAAACTATTCATCTAATTCTATTTTGGAGTTGGTTCATACCAACTTGTGTGGTCTTATGAGAACTCAGAGTTATTATGGAGACAAATATTTTATCTTATTCGTTGATGAGTACTCTAGGATGATGACTGTTATGGTTTTGAAAGAAAAATATGAAGTCTTTAAGATGTTTAAATGGTATAAAGATAAAGTGGAAAGAGAAACTAGAATAGAGTTAAAATTCTTGAGATCAGATAGAGGTAGTGAGTTTATTAATGATGATTTCACTAACTTTTGTAATGAGAATGGAATTAAAAGACAAGTTTTTGCATTAAGGACACCACAACAGAATGGAATTGTTGAAATGAGGAATAGATCTATTGTTTATTATGCTAGAACACTAATGATAGAGAAAGATGTTGCACAAACATTTTGGATAGAATCTGTTAGTACAACTGTATACACACTAAACTGAGTACAACTAAAGAAAGATTCAAAGAAGACACCCTGTGAGCTATGGTATGGATACACACCGAATGTAAGTTATTTCAGAATATTTGGAAGTAGATGTTACATTCTAAAAGATGATAGGAATGGGAAATTTGATTCAAAAGGTGATGAAGGAATATTCTTAGGATATTCTACTAAAAGAAAAGCTTACAAATGTTTGAATAAGGTTACTAACAAAATGATTGAAAGTGAAAATGTGAGGGTTGATGATTTTTCTGAGAAAAATTATGAAGAAAGCAAAAAGGAACCAGAACATTATGGTAGATTTACATACATTGAGCAACTTGACACTCTACCTGAGCAACAACTTGGGGTTACTGAGCAATAGAATAATGACACTGAGCATCAACCTATACAAACCGAGAACCAAGAAATAGTTACCGAGGATGATCTTGATCTTACACCGACTGAAGAACAAAGAAGAGAGAAAATACTAGAAAAAAATTGTGAGAAGACACCATCCACAAAATCATATTATTGGTGACAAGAAAGCTGACATGATGACACGAAGTAAGTTGAGAAACAACACATGTTTAATTTTTGAATTTGAACCTAAAAATATTAGAGATGCACTTGAGAATGATGAATGGATTAAAGCCATGAATGAAGAAATAGAGCAGATACAAAAAAACAAAACATGGACATTGGTACTGAGACTGAATGGCAAGAATGTAATTGGAACCAAATGCATATTCATAAATAAGGTGAATGAGAATGGTGAAGTCACTAGTAATAAGGCAAGAATTGTATGCAAAGGATATGCACAAGAAGGTATTGATTATGGTGAGACTTTTGCACCAGTTGCTAGACTTGAAGGAGTTATAATATTGCTTGCATATGCTGCCTACAAAGGATTTAAAGTATATCAAATGGATGTCAAATCTACATTTTTGAATGGAATACTTGAGGAAGAGGTATACATTGAACAACCTGAAGGTTTTGTTGATCAAAATAAGAAGAACGTGGTATGTAAGCTACACAAAGTACTACATGGAAAGAAACAAGCACTGAGAACATGGTATGAAAGACTACATTCATATCTTATTAGTATTGGATTTGTTAGAGCAAGTGACAACAACAATTTATACTTGAAAGGTGAAACTGATGATAAGATTCTTATTGCTGAAATTTTTGTTGATGATATAATATTTGGAGGACATGATAACATATGCAAAGCATTTGCTGATGAAATGAGAAAAGAATTTGAAATGTCAATATTTGGAGAGATTAAATTCTTTCTTGGTTTGCAAATTTTTCAACAAAGTGAAGGTATATTCATTACACAATCAAAGTACATCAAAGAAGTATTGAATACTTTTGGTATGGAAGATTCAAAACCGGTACATACACCGATGATCATAGGATGCAAATTAACAAAGGATGATCAGTCAACCAAGGTAAATCGGACATTATACATATCAATGATTGGTAAATTGATGTATGTTGTGCATAGTAGACCGGATATTGCACATGCAATTAGAATTGTAGCAAGATTTTTCGCTAATCCTAAAGAATCACATATGATTGTTGTTAAAAGGATCTTAAGATATTTGAAGAAAACAAAAGATTATGGTTTATGGTATAAGAAAGAGGGCAATTTTGAACTACAAGTTTACACCGATGCAAATCGGGATGGAAACATTTATGACCAAAAGAACACTACTGGTGGAGCATTCTTTTTGGAAGAAAGATTAGTTACTTGGATAAGCAAGAAATAAGGATACATTTCTCAGTCCACTGTCGAAGAAGAATATGTTGTTGCTACTACAAATTGTTCAAACATTGCATGGATAAAACAAGTCTTGCAAGGTATGAATGAGGAGTTCACTGACCCAGTGATAATATATTGTGATAACACCAGTGCTATAAACATTTCTAAGAATCTAGTGATGCATGCAAAGACAAAGCATATATCTATAAAGTATCACTACTTGAGGGAACAATTACAAGACAAGCAAGTAAATATGGAGTTTGTGAAATCAAAAGAACAACTTGCAGATATATTCACTAAACCCTTACCTAAGGATACATTTGAGTACTTAAGGACTAGACTATGGGTCCATCCCCTGTCTGTCGATCACTAAGGTGATCAGGAGGTTGCATCAACCTACACTTTATTAGAATATCAGATGATGTTGATGCATATTGTTCACACTTTAGGTCTTCTAGGGTTGTGAAAGCAAGAAGATGGAGAACAAACTGACACTACATAATTGGTACATGAAAGGTACTTGATCTGAACCAAACACCAACGATAATATTTTGGCTACTACAGAGTTGTTTCTTCTTTTGGCATTGTTGTCAAAGGGAGAGAGAATCAATGAAATAGAGAGAGAGAGAATCAATGACATATTTATCCAAAGGGAGAGGAAGCAAATGAGAAATAAAAAAGATCAAATCCGTCGAGAGAGTTTACATGGGATGTTAATGTTGTGTAGTGATTAAACATAATAAATGAACAAGCTAGGGATAACCTACTGAGCTATAGCATTTGTTTATATAGTTTTAGAACAGATGTTTCGTATTCTATGACATATTTCATATTGTGTTTCCATCAATGATAAATGGAGAGATTGATAACCTACAACTGATTGAATATCTTGATCTAAGAATGGACAAGTGAAAGATAGTGATTGATGGTCACTGAGATACTAAAGTATATGTAAGTCAATTAAATCAGTCAATTTATTATCATTGATGTCAACTAGTTTTGACTATACTTATCATGATGGTTACAAACATCTAAGGAAGGAAAATGGTAAAGAAATGAGATATCTACATGAAAATGAGATGGATATGAAAGATATGGCTATGGTATACATTGGGTAAGTTAATGATGATTCTTTGACATCATGTTGATGACTTGATTGCTATACATGATTTTGTTATGTATTGAAGATCAGAAATGAACAAGTTTATGTGGTCGGTAAAAGAAGATTTATGTATACACCGAGCTAGTGCATTGTATACCGAGAATAGTATTAACCGAGAAGGTAATCACTGACACATTTTGGTATTGACCGAGTGAAAGAAATAAACAAAGTTTATAATAGCCAATTGGAATGATGAGTTGGACAGATTGCTTATGATTTTGAGGTAGAAGATAATGTTTGTTACAATGAAAAAATGGTTGAAAAAATTCAAGATTGATCGAATGAAGGAGAATGAAACGTGTTAAGAACACAATTGCCGAGGAAGGTTAAAGCGACAAAATGAACGATGGATATTAAGAGGCAAAATCAACGAATGAAAAGAAAATGGTTTATGATGTCTATATAAGGAGACATGGGATTCATTATTGAGTCTAGGATTTTTACTGCAGGAGAATTTGCGTGGAAAGCATTATTTTTCATGCACCATTGATCAAACTAATTGAAGACAAAACCAAGTTGAACTGTAGACATTATCGAGTGTTAGAGAAGTATACACTGAGTGGAATAAAGTTGGAGGAAATGGAAGATTGAATTGATTATTGATCAGAGGTATTTTGAGCTTAGCATAAATCTAAAAATGTGCAAATCATAGTTGTATTTGAATCAGATCATTATTGTATCAGTTTAACCATTGTTACAGATAAATCGCTTAACCGAGTGAGACTTAACAGTATTTTGTTTTTCAATATGACATTCAATGAATGTTTATTGTTTTCTTGTTGACCCCATAGTGAATGTTGGTCAAGGGAGAACTATTAGTGATAAATCCTCTAACCAAGTCACACCTTACAGTGTGTTTTGTAACCTTTAACAAGGTTGGCTCCTAACCGAGCTCACTTCAGAATAGTGAATTATTTTGGGTTATCGGTCCCAGGTGGTTTTTACCTTAATAGGGTTTCCACATTAACAATCTATGTGTTATGTGTGAATGATGTGTTGAATTTTTATTTTGTTTTACACATTTCATAACTGGATAGATCAGTGAACACAGTAGTTAATTTACTGTCAATCGATAGATAAAAAGAAAGACACAGTTGATAACTTACCGAGTTGATTATTTAATTGAAAAGTTTTAATATATACATCAAGGATATTTGGGACTATAGGATAATTGGACTTAACTAATTCACCCCCCTCTCTCAGTTATCTAACACATTTCTACCTTTCTCAATTACTTCATTTTTCATCATTTCCAACTCATTCTCAATCCTTATTTTCACTTCAAAGATGTTCCCAAAGGTGATTTTACTCCATTCCAACAATTTATTCTTTAATATCTTTAATTTTGATACTAGATAATATAGTTTCAATCCAAAATCTCTACCTCTTTCCACCATTCCACCATCTTCTTTAGAAGGTTCTCTTCTTTTAACCACATCTTTTTAAATTTGAATGGGCATAATTTGGGTTGTGTGTCCTCCGTGATGTTTAAAAGGATGGGGAAATTATCAGAGCCTAACTTAGGGAGGATTTCTACTAAAATAGTGATAGGAAAATCCACCCAACTACCTTTAAGTAAGAACCTATCAAGTTTTTCTACAATATGACTGAAACCTAGTCTCCTATTATTCTAGGTAAATGTTTCCTTTACTATTTTAGTTTCTAGTAGATTATTTTTGTTTACCCATTCTTTGAAATCAATTTTTGATTGGGCCTCTCTTATGATTCCTCCCCATTTTTCCCTTTGATCCAAAAATGTATTGAAATATCCTCCTATAATGTTTATATGATCATATGTGTTTTCCAAGTACCTCTTTATCTCTTTCCAAACAAAAATATTATCCTTATTCTTGGTTAGCCCAAAGACATTAACTAACACAATTTGAAGGTTTCTCCTAATGCTTCTAATCAGCTCATTCATCCAATTTTGTTGGCCCTCTAATTTAGAGGACACAACCCTAGAATCCAATATAATTTCCACACCTCCAGAAGCTCCATTAGCTGGAACTCCTACCATGTTCAGAACTCCTAATTATTTATTAAAGATATCGATTCCACCTTGGCTTAATTTAGTCTCCTGCAATATTATGATTTATGGCTTAGTTTTAGATATGCAACGTTTAACAATCCACTACTTGTTAGGGGCATTCCTACCTCTAAGATTCAATGTAATGACTCTCATGGTTCTGTAGTGCCCACCCATAGTTTTCTTTTCAGTTTTATATTGCCAAACTCTTTTAGGCCACTTTTATGCGTGTGTGGATTATTTCAGTTATTATGTGGTTTTGGATGTATGACATTACATGGTGATTTTGATGATTGGATAATTATGGATATTATATATTTATAGTTAGATGATGTTAGTTACTTTGATGATGATTATTTATATGTTTAAAGTGATGTTTATGGTTATGACTTTACTTACCCCATACTTGCATGTGTATGGTTATTATGTATGCTTTTACTTCCTATTTGACGTGTTTGATACGGTTGAGGGACGGAGTCATAGTTACATGCTTGTGGGATCAACATGATGTATCGGTCCCTGCCATTGCTTGTTATATATATATATATATGAATGTACATGCTTGTCTTTTATGTAGGGTTGTAGGTATCGGGCATCGACTTCCTTGAATTGTCAAGATGAGCATGCCCTATCGCAAGTCTCAATGGTAAGAGAGGGGAGATAATGTTCAGATCCAAATCCCAACCTAAGTCATTCTATTGTTTAGAAATAGTGGACAAGTTTTTGATATTTTACCCTTCTCGAATGCATCCAGGTGACATGAGTTCATAGTCTTCCCTTGAGCATGGTTATGGTTTTATTAGTTTCAATTGATCTCTAGTTGGTTGATATGTTTTTAATGATTAAATAATTTATTTAGATTAATTATGTGATTTAAATAAATTAGATCTTGCTATATATATATATTTATTTTAAATATAGAGTATTTAATTAATAGTAATTAATTAAATATATTTATTAAATTTAAAGATTTAATTAAAAGCTTATTTTTGGAAATAAAAGTATTTTAATTAATGAAGATTAATTAAATACACTCTCTTAAAGATTTAATTAATTATCAAAACTCAATTTTTTAAATAAAAATAATTTATTAATTAAAAATAAATTATCACGTGGAAAATAACATTAGACTAAATAATATTAATTTAATTTAGTTTAAATGTAATTTAGTTGCACAAATCAATTAGAATAACTAAATAAAAGAATTAATTAATTCAGAGTTAAGTGAGTTGATAGAAACAAGGAAGGAAAAATACTTGAGTTACAAATTGGAATGGAGGGAATTATGGAATTGATGAAAACAAGGTTGTTGAGTTGAGTTGAGTTCCAAAATTTGCATGGTTGAGTTCAATTTCTATATTGGAAAGGCTTGGCCATTATTCTCAACACACAGGTTGAATATATTACTCTAGTAGTGATGGTGAGTCTAGCATGATCTCGGTTATCCTTGTCTACACGAGAGGATTTCAAGTTCCGCATATGATAACATTTGGGAGTCAGAGTCCAGTGAGATCATTCCAAGAGGTTGACATACGTGATGACACTTCCCCGATTTCATCCTAGGATTCCTACATGTGTTAGTTGCCTCTGGATTAGTATGTGTACCTTTTATTTTGAGATGTACCCTTGAGATAGGAGCTTCTAAGATCCTTTCTTAGTTTTACCTGCTTGGTATGGTATTTTTATCTGAGTGGGATTTGATGTTATCTCCTCAGCATGGTGGGAGTGGAACCAAAGGTTTCCACGAGGTCGGGAGGTAGTGATTCTCTTACCATTTGAGACTTTGACGTTCTCATACTAGTGTTGGATGATCCTTGTTGTAGTTGCTTCCTATCCTATCTTCTTGGAGACTTATTCTTGTACTTTCTCTATTTTTGTACTTTGTATTTAATTATAATTACATATCTTGCGACTTTTGCAGTTGATGTTGGGGGTTATGTATACTTCATTATTCAGATGTATTTATGATGTAATATGTAGATGATTAAGATGATTTAGATGATTATTGTAATTAATAGATGTAATTGTTTTTACATAGTTTCTACATCGAGGAACCCTTGAGATTTGTAATCTGAAATTGAGATTATGTTTATATGTATCTTATGGACTTTATGTTTAACTTCCACTTGTTTATTTATTATTGTTTGTAAACTCTTAAGAAAACAATTATTCTGTAAACTTAGTAACATGTTTTAGGTTAATATCTCCTGGGTTCCCTGGTGGGGCATTACAAGTTATATGGGAAGGACCTTCCCCTTCCCAACCTTAATTAGAGTAGTTATTTTAGTTTAGCCTTCTGAATTATCAACCTTGGCCCTTAAGTTTGAAAGGGACTTTATACCCCTCTTTTTGTTAATCTTTTCACAATCTAGGGTATCCTTTCCTACTTCAAATCTTGCTACTCCCAAGTGTGCTTCCTCCAGCTCCATCTCTCTCCTTCCCAACTCAATGATCTCTTCCATCATTTCCTCATATTTTTTAGCTTCCTTATCCAATTTCATAATCCTTTCTATGATCTCTTTTCTTTCTTCAGTAATCTTGTCTTCATTAATGAAATCACTAATTATGTAATCCATAAGTTTTTCTATAACCTCATTACATAAATATTCCAATCCCACTTCCATATCTTCCTCTCTTTCAGCTATTTCCTTGGTCTCTACATTGTCTTCCTTCTTTTCATGTTGTGGATTCTCTTCTTCACTCAACACTATCTGAACTTTTGTTATTCAGTCCCAGGGATATTTCCATATTTCCCTCAATAACCCCACAATTACTCAGGTTTTCTATTTTTTCTTCAATTCTCATTCCCCCTATGGTTTCTACCTACATCATAGGGGTGTATACTATCTCTCTCTCTCTCTCTCTCTCTCTCTCTCTCTCTCTCTCTCTCTCTCTCTCTCTCTCTCTCTCTCTCTCTCTCTCTCTCTCTCTCTCTCTCTCTTCAAATACTTCTTGAGGGATGACCCTTGTCTTAGGCACTATGTTTTCCTGCATATTTTGAAGTAATGATACTAATTTTTGGTTTCTCTTATGTGGTTGATTCTCTACAACATTTTTCTCTTAGATTAATAGAGAATTTGATTGAGGAACTTTTTTTGGATTTTCATTATTCCTTTTAATGATAATACCTCTGATGTCCTCCTCCTAACTTTGTAACTCTTGAGAGTTGTTGGCCCCTCTTTTCTCCATATTTTCCTCATACTCCAAATAAACCATAGCTAATTCTGTATCAAGCTCATGTTGTGGTGATTTGATGAGGTCCTCTTGACCATTCTGCTTGGGAGGACCACATGGAGTTTCATTATGTCTCTCCATAGTAAAAACCCATTTTCCTTCCACAAATCAGATGTTAACTTTCTCTGTATGCTTAATATTATTTTCATCGTTACTCTTACTTCCTTAATACTCGATGTTTCTTTTACCTACAGTTTCCTTTTTTTGATAAGGTGCATCAGTCATTTTTTTTATTACCTTATTGTGTATAGGGCCTTGATAGAATATTGGCTTGATGATATATATGTGGCATTTCTTGTTCTTAGTTCTATTGGCTTAAGATATTTCACATTAATATCTAGGTCTACTAAGATTTTAATATTAGAATAGGATAAACATTTTCTTCAAACCTTACAAATTCTCCCAATCGATTTCCTATTTCCATTAAAATTTTACTGTGAATCAATTCAACTGGGAGATTGGGTAGGCTAATTCATCTAATAACTTTTAAGTATTGAATTTTACTAGGATCAAACTTAGGATGCCAATCAATAAATTTAAAATTATGTCCACCATAACATACATTATTGCCAAATAAAAAATCTTTTTTTAGGGATAAGTTCTTACAATCGATGAATAGAAAATCCTCTGATAGAATTGTTATACCTACTCGACCCTCATAGGTTTCCTCCATCCACTCCGCAATATCTTTCGCGGGGAGACCATAACCACACCATCATGCAAATAAACCATGAGATCTACAATAATCCCACATTCCATATGTGTATTTATCTTTAATCACAACCTTAATAACCTTTTCCCCCTTGTCTGAGGATTGAGGGTTTTCATGTCGTGGCTTATTGTGCAGTTTAAGTGTAGGCATGGATTTTCTAACGTTCTAAATTTTTTGATGTTTTGGAGTATTAGAGGGTTTGAATTTCCCATTGCGATCTTGCTTATTAACCATCCTTTGTTATTCTATGGAGTTCCAACAACCATGATTTTTCCAAGATAAAGTGTTCCTTTAAGGCAGGGGGTCTAAAGGCCTAACCTTGAATGCCATGGTTGTGAGCTACTGAATGGATTCTTCCCCTATTGTATTTGATTCACACCAGAGGCAAAGCCCAAGGTTTTAGATGTGATGTGAATTGCCCAGATTTGACTTCTGAGACCACAATTATTGCCAATACTTTCGTTATCGCTAGATGTTACCTTGCCCTTAGCATTCAGAGCCCGCCTATCTTTCCTGCTTCTTACAATCTGCCAATTATTGTTATTATCAGGAATGTCTCCATTATTTCCTCTATGACATCCAGTTTTAAGGTTTATCCATCACCTCTCTAGCCCATGATCTCCCGCAACAGAAGAAAAAATACATGTAAACCTATTTTGAGGAGGATTCATAGCTCTTTGAGCATGGGTGGAGGGTCACTTAAAACCCTAAACCAGATCAAATTTGCAAAACAAAACCTACAGTTTGATGAAGAAACATTTGAGATATCATTCACCCTCTTCCCTTGGGCTGCATTTTTTTGCATAAGCAAAGCCATCATTTGCATGTATTTTATAATTTGATTTTAATTTTTTCTTATGTTTATTTTGGAAAATTTAATTTTAATAGAAAATTTAATTTTTTACTTATTGTGATCAATAGAAAACGAGGTAACCATTTTTTTAATTATTAATTAAAAAGTTTAATAAAAAACTATAAAATTGTTGTTAAGATTTATATTTATATTTATTGATTAGTTAAGCTAATTAAAATTTTGAACTAAATGAATACAATGATATTCTGCCTTAAAAGAACTAATAATTAAAATTTGCACCCAAAAATATTTTAATTATATCTAAGATATCTATATTTACGTTGAAGGTGTTTACTATGTGGAATACAGAACTTCAATTTTACAATTGATGATTGTCAGTTGCATAAAAGCAATGACGACCATAGAATATATCGCAGCCGTCCATTTTTCTCCTATGCGATTAGCTCTATTTTGTGCATGTTTTGTATGTCCGTGTCTTCTAGTCTGTCCTTTTTAATCCTTGTCAGTGTTGACAACACAGTTTGCTTGTTTTATATTCATCAAGCAATATTATCTTCACACAACTTTAATGGTTAAAAATGTTAGAGATGACCATTTCATAAATTTTGACCATAAATTTTCATCGTTCTAGTTGGCTCTATTTTTCTCCCTAGGCACCCTCATTACATTACCATTTTGCCAAATTGTGAACTAATTTACCACTTTTGCTCCATTAATGTCTTTATTGAATGAATCATGATATTTGACATTTTTTCATATTTTTCTTTAGTTAATTTATATTGTGCAAATGAGGACTTCAGTATTTATATTTTGTTTATTGTTCTATATTAATGTTTCAAAATTAAATTTAAAATAATGTAGATAATTATTAAAATTTAAATAAAATTTATTTATAAAATAATTAAATATCCATTTATATATTAAAATTAAATTTAAATTGAGAAACAAATATTTAATTTATATACAATAATTTAGATAGTTATAAGAAAAAAGTTAAATAATCTTATTTTTAGATTTGAATAAATGATGGATTTTTAACTTTCATTTTGACTAAGAAATTTTTTAATAATATTTTAAAAATTATTAATTTGAATAACATTAATTTTTTATTACTATTATAGTTTAAAAGAAAAATATTTATATATAATTAATTAAAATTAAAAACAAAATTAATTTACCATTTCATTGTTAAAAATATTCATTATTACAGTAGACATTAGTATCTTTAAATATATATTTTATTATTCTTTAATTTTTTTTTATAAATTTGTTAAAAAAATAAAAATCATAATATAAATATAAAAATTGATGTAAATTTTTTATTCCTATCCAAACTAACCTTTCTCCATAAATCATTAATAAGTATATCAAAAGAGAAAAGCATTAGACATATATATATTTGCTATATAGATATATATACTCAAAGATACACACACACACACACACACACACACAAATATATATATATATATATATATATATATATATATATAGTTTGTATTCTTTTCTCTTTTGGTACTCTTCAACACATATTCTTACAATAAAATTCTACAATATATCATCAATAGATATGATATAATTCATCAATATGGATATTGGCTTAAATATTCATTCTCTCATGTATGCTCTTCATTTAATCCCCACTCAACTCTACTCAATATGAGTATATTTCCTCATAATTGTGATCTTCCCCTACTTTATGCCTTACTCCTCGCAGACCTCACCATCATGACATTTTCACCCCTAATTTCTATCGCTATCATGATTCTTAAAGGTCCTAGCCCCTTCTAGAAAAACTTGGAAGGTTGGCGGCTTTTAATAACCTTTATCATCTCTCTTCCTATATGGATTTTTGGTAATAGATCTATGTCTGTGTGTATAGGTTCCTCTTCTTAGGATAAATGGAAGTGAATATGAAGGTATTCCATGTTTCAAAAGTTAGAACCATGGCCTTTAGGGGGGATACAAGCCAAAACGATGGAATAGGCTTCTTCATTTAGATGATATGGTTAGGAGAGTCGTTGAACTGGTAGTAGCGGATAAACATTTTTAACATGGAATTCACCTGTAGGACAAATAATGACATTGTTGGGGTTTTCATAGGTAATCTCTTTCTGACAAAAATTCCTAAATAGGATATGAAAGGCTATTTTTGTTAAGGATTTGATGAAGGGATTAGAGATTTCTATCTACATTATAAATTGAAGGATGGAAATCCCATACCCTGAGGTATATATGGAAGCTCCAGTGGGAAGTTTGGAACTGGAAAGCCAT
The DNA here is from genome assembly GCA_027943335.1 of Chamaecyparis obtusa. Classification (NCBI taxonomy): domain Eukaryota; kingdom Viridiplantae; phylum Streptophyta; class Pinopsida; order Cupressales; family Cupressaceae; genus Chamaecyparis; species Chamaecyparis obtusa. The sequence continues at coordinate 244,679 of BSBK01002852.1, forward strand.
GTCACCAAAAAACCTATTATGATTTTGAAGGACAAAAATGTCTATGACAAAGTTTGGAAGGAAATAGAAAACAACATACACTTTCTGCTCCTGGCTCTAGTAAGGGTAAATGAAAAAGAATTAAGGATGGTGAGGAGAATAATACGCCATCCTCTACTAAGAAACAAAAGGTTAGTGAGAAAAATGACATGGATACTAAGTCTGAAGGTGACAGTGAGGAGGATAATTTCCTTGTGGAGGGTGATGTTGGTAATAAAGAGGTGGGTGGTGATGGTATGGAGACCGAGGATGATGATGTTAGAAAAATGAGTGGGCTTCTGGTGTGGGTGAGAAAATCCCCAATACTCTAGCAAGCCCTAAGAACCTTTCTCCCATTCCTCAGGAGTCTCTGGGTTAGTCTAGTGAGAAAGTTGTTTCCCTAGCTCATAGCAAGAATAAAGCCCAAAATAGGGATATTGGTAGTGGTATGGTGGAATAGTATAAGGTGTCAATCCTTGTGGACAATGAGTTCTTTGTGGATCATGATGTTTAGATATTACCGAGGAATGAGGTGGAAATGAAAAAAATATGGGTTATGTAAGATGAGAATAAGAGCCCTATTCTGGAAGAGGTGAGGGAAAAATAGAAAACCAGGAACATCCCTTTTCTGAAAATTATGGATTCGAAAGAGCATAATGTCAGGTTGTTGATGGAAGATCTGCAAGATAAAACAGAACCGACACTGAATGTGCTACAAACGGTGAAGGCCATGTCCATGTACTCTTTCCACTTGTAAAAATGAACTTTTCATGAGATTAGTTTTTACACCTAAATTACAGATCTCTGTCCACCAAATTTGATGACATCTAGAACCAGCTTCAAGATGGAAAAAGAATAGGGGAGAATAATGATGCAGATGGACTCGAGAAGAATGTGAATGACCTACTAGAGAGAATGGAAAAAGTGGAAAGTACTATGAAGAAGCTCCTCCATAAAATTCATGAGATCTTGGGTACCTCTGTTGATAGATTCCACAAAATGTTAGGAAAGATGGAAGTTGTTTCTGGCTCTCTTGTGATATTGGATGTGGATGCAAGCGACATGGCTGGACAGGGTTTCGACCTTGGTAAATGTACTTGTGCTAGCATAAAGAAGATGGTTGCAAATATCTCTCTGGACCTCTTGATATAAATTCTTCTATGTGTTTAATGTCTAAGCTCAAGGAGGAAATGCTAGATTCCATTAAGGAGTTGGCCTGATTTTTTTGGTATCCCTGTTGGCTGCTAGTTCCCGTTTCTAGTTTTTGGTTTTTGGCTGGTAGCTTTTGTTTGTTTTTGGATTTGTTTTTTTTGTTGGCTCACAAAATAGTTCCATCTTGGATCTCTTTTTTTTAATCTTTCTATAACTTTTTGTAAAAGGGGTTTCGGGTCCCCTCAAAACCTATTTTTTCTTTTAATCAAAAACTTACACTTTCTACTGAAATGGATGTGTATAGTCAAGCATAAAGATACAAAGTGGCTTCATGAGTATTTACTTGAAGAAGGGTATGAAGTTTGAATAGATATAATGATGATAAGCTCAATAAGCTCCAGATCATTTTTCCAAATTTATGTAAGAATAGTTGGAAGAAAAAATCCCAAAGGAAAAAGGTGAAAAATGATAAAGGGTCACTACTGGTGGAAGGTTCAAAAGATGATTCAGATGAGAAAATTATAGTCCTCAGACGTAAGTAGCTTTTTTGAAGACATAAAAATACATTGCAAAAGTTTTCTGATATAGCTACTACTAAATGTTTAGAGTTTTGTTTATCTGTGAGCTAGCTTGTTACATAATCTACCTAGGTACATATCTAGCTAAGTTTTTTCTTATGATATGAAAAATACAAGCATCTTCAGTCGCATATTTTGATTGTTCAATTAGCTCAAAGTTCCCTTTGGTAAAATACATACAGACAATACTCATATCATTGTATTTTGTGTTACATTAATATATATAGAAGTTTAAGCTAATATAGCTCACGTTTCATATGGGAAACGTGATGGCATGAAATGATATTTGTCGAGTAATATAAATTTAGGCTATTACTTAAATTAAAAGTGTGTGTTCTTCTAGCTAATGGAGTATGTTGTGTTCCTGGATTAAAATTCAGATTAACATATAGTAGGATGGTTAAAAGATTATGGAAGCATAGTGATAAATACTTTTAGGAAACAAATATATATACACATATATTTATACAAGAAACTATATGTGTGTGTGTGTGTGTGTCTATATATATTACCAAACTCTTTTAGGCCACTTTCACGTGTGCATTGGTTATTTCAATTTTATTATGAGATTTTTGGATGTATGACATGACATGGTGATTTGATATTTGATAGTTTTGAGATATCATATGTTTGTAGTTAGATGATGTTAGTTAATTTGATGATGATTATGTATATGTTTAAAATGTTGTTTATATTCATGGTTTTACTTACCCCATACTTGTATGTGTATGACTATCATATATGTTTTACCTTTTTATTTGACATGTTTGATGTGGTTGAGGGACGAAGTTGTAGTTGCCTGCTTGCAGGATCCACGCGATATCATGATCCCCACCATTGCTTGTTATATGTGTGTGTGTGTGTGTGTGTGGATGCACATGTTTGTCTTTTATGTAGGTTTGCAGGTACCAGACATCGACTTCCCTGAATTGTCAGGATGAGTGTGCCCTATCACAATATTTTCAATGGTAAGAGAGGGGAGATAACATTCAGGTTTGAATTCCAACCTAAGTCATTTTATTGTCTAAAAATAATGGACAAGTTTATGAAATTTAACCTTTTTGAATTTGTCCAGGTGACGTGAATTCACAAGCCTTTCCCTTGAGCATGATTATCATTTTATTAGGTTCAGTTGGTTTTTTTGATATTTAGTTGGTTGGTGTGATTATTGTGAAATGATTAAATGATTTACTAAGATTAATTATGTGGTTTAAATAATTAAATTTTATTAAATATAGAAAGTTAAATGCGAGGGTATTAATTAATGAAAATTAATTAAATACATCTATTAATAAAAAATAATTAATTAAAAGTCTAATGGTGGAATTTAAGGATTCAATTAATTATTAAATTGAAATTTAAGGTAAATAGGATAAAATAATAATGAAATGATTAAAATAATATTTTTTAAAAGTTAAAATTGATATGTAATTAGTTGCACATTCAATTTAAATAAATTAAAAGAATAAAGTAATTTTTATTAGTTAAGTGAATTGATATAAACAAGAAATACAAAAGTGCATTGAATTATTAATTAGAAAATTGATTAAATTATGCAAAAGAGATATTGATATGAACAAAATTTGTGGGGTTGAGTTGAGTTTTGGGTTTGCATGGTTGAGTTTGAATTCGAGATTCTTTTTTTTCTTTATGAGGAGGATTTGACCATTATTGGAGACATAGATTTGCAGGTTTTGAATGGAAGGATTGAATTGAAAGATTTTTGTGAAAGCTTGAGAATTTTTTATGGCTTTTCTTGTCTTCTTCATGGTTTCTTACAATTGGTGGATTGAGGTAGGGTTTGAAAACCCACGTAGATTACTTTATGTTATTTAAGAAAGTTTGTTTTCTTCGTGCCTGTTAGACCTGGGTGATATATTTTGTTGATTTTCTTATCGTGCTTGGATTTTTGGTTCTTAAGATTTTTGAGATCTTGTGTTATTAATGCTTGGTATGTTAGGAAATACCATAATTAAATCTTGTTTTAAATCAGTTAGGGTTTGATAAATTTTGTGGTAGAAAACCTTAGGCTTTGTATCAAATCAAATTATCCAAGTAATTTTGTTTCCTAGCAGTACTCAGTTATTTAGTTTCCTTGCTGGTAATTTTTTTAGGAAAATATGTACATACATACATACATACATACATACATACATACATACATACATATATATATGAGATATATATAAATATAAATATATAATAAATGGTCTATTCATTCCATTTTATTATTTAAAAAATGAATATAAAAATATATATATAATATCTGTTGTTGTTTTAGATCAGAATTTTTTGATGTTTTATAAAAAAAGAATTTAAAAAATAATAATAAAATGTTTGGAGATGGGGCGGGGGGGGGGGGGGGGGGGGGGGTTTCTCCACCCCCACCCTCGACAACTCTAGCTGTCGATGACAGCCAGAGGGAGTTTCCCCCCTTTTGAAAGTTATGTGGTAAAGTTTATTTTTTTAAATATTTTTAAAAATTAAAAAAAGTATATAATAAAATAAAGAAAATAAATAAATAAAAATAAATAAATAAAAAATGCAAATGTCTATTGTATTCATATTTATTATATATGTATATATATATAATTAATCTATATATATATACTTTCTTTTGAATATTTTGTAAATATGATTATTTGGCATTTAATCTTATTTAATTAGGGAATTATATTAGTAGATATTTTATGTAATTGAATAATGAGGAAGATAAAGTTAATTATTAATTAATTAATTTTATTGATTAATAGTTAAGAAAATTTGTTTTCTAAATCGAGAATTTTATGATGAAATAATATTATTTTAGTAATTATAAGCCTTGGAATCAATTTATTTTATTAACGTTATAAACTGATTTTCTTATTATTAGAATTTAATTTAAGAATGCAATTATAGTTTTATTAGTGATTATTTTTAACAAATTAATTTATGTAATGGTGTTTTACAAATTAGTTTATTATTATTAAATTCTTATGAATGTTCTTTCTTCTGCAATTGTGGGTTTAGAGGGAATATTTTTACGTCATCCTTTTAGGATTGTTACCAAAGGCGGGGTTAGGGTTAATGTGTTGTGTTTGTTTGTCTTGCACACTTCTGTAGCATTCAATTTTGTTATAACCCAACCTTGTGGAAGCTATGGTTTTATTATGATGAAAATTGGTTATGTGTATTCCTGCAATACTTTAAAACCAAGTTTTGACTTTTGTGATTCATGATGATCTATGAGATATTTTGAGATTTATGAACTTAGGGTAGGTTATCTAGGTGTTAAAAGGGAAGTGGCTTGCTTTGGAGGCATCGAAGCCCAGAAGTGGCTACTTGGGTATCCTTAGTAGGTTACTTAAATAAGTGATAATATAATACATTAAATGGGGTTTTAAAATGAATTAATAAAATAATGGATTCCTCACCCATGCATTGAGTGCTAGTATAGGCTAAGGATGGGAGTGGGAGAAGATGCTTGCCCGTTTAGTAGTGGCAGTGAGTTCTAGCATGATTGATTATCCTTGTCTACATGAAAGGATTTTAGGTTCCGCATATGTTCACACTTGAGAGCCAGAGTCCGATGTGATCATTCCAAGGGGTTGACATATGTGATGACACTTCTTTGATTTCATCTTAGGTTTCCTACGTATGTTGGTTGCCTCTGGATTAGTATGTGTGCCTTTGAGTTATTGAGTTATACCCTTGAGATAGGAACTTATATGATCCCTTTCTTAGTATTATCTGATGATTGATTTTGATATTGTTATCTAAGTGGGATCTGATATTATCTCCTTAGCGATGTGGGAGTGGAACCACAAGTTTCCACGAGGTTGAGAGGTAGTGATTCTCTTACCATTTGAGACTCCAATGTTCTTGTACTAGTGCTGGAAGATCCTTGTTACAGTTGCTTCTTATTCTTTATTCCTTAGAGACTTATTCCTATTCTTTATTTATTTGTACTTTGTACTCAGTTGTATTTTCATACCCTACGACTTGCGCAACATATGTAGGTTATCATGTATACCTTATGGTTTAGATGTATTTGATTATTCTTTGAGATGGTGTACTATGTAGAGGATTTATATTATTATTATACTAAATAGATTAAATTGTATATACATAACTCTACATCAAGGAACCCTTGAGATTTGTAATCTGTATTTGAAATTATGTATATGAGTATATGTAAACTTTATGTTTTACTTCTGCTTTGTTATTCAATATTATTTGTAAACTCTTAAGAAAAAAAATATTTTGTAAACTTAGTAATAGTTTTAGGTTAATCTATCTCGGGTTCCCTGGTGGGGCATTACACTTGGTATCAGAGCCCATGTTTTTACAATGGGAACTCTGATAATTTTGTATGCTCATTAGATGTCTTATAGTTAAAACATGAAACAAAAGCTTAGACATATAACACTCTTGCATTTCAAACTATTGCTTTATGATTACTTCATGTCTTATTTTTTTTTAAATATTGTTCTTCGTGTTTGAATGTTATAGGAAAGATGGTCACTGAGACTAGATCTGCTACTAGAGGTTATAGTGGAGGCTACAGTAGAGGACGTGGAAGGAGAAGGCTTCCTATTCCTCTCATGATTCATAGAGTTGAGGAGAGCAGGGAAGAGAATACTGGAGAACATCACCATGATTCAAGAGAGCTTAATGCTATGTAGATTTTACAGACTATTTTAGAACATCTACCTGTGCAAGAAAAGGCTGCATAGGAAGCATCAGACCATTATGATAATGAGGAGAGACAAAGATCCAAGAGTCCTAGAGGAAGCGACACTACCCTTGGTCAGGGAGTTGTAAAGGACAATCAGATGAGAGACCTTCTAAGATCACAACCTCATCCTTTTAATGGTCTTGGAACTAATTTGAGGAAGAGACTTGGCTCATTGCATTAGATTGATGTTTTTCCATGCAACAATTTGATATCAATGTTAGGGAAAGATGTGGTGTTATGAACCTTGAAGGTTTTATATCTTGTTGGTGGAAGATTAAGGAGCAGAAACTAGAACTTACCATGAAGACTATCAATTGGGAGCTATTTCTTGAGAACTTCTGGGAATTATTCTTATCTGATTAGTGACAACAACAATGTACAAATGAGTTCCACAATATGCGACAATTATCTATGACTGTATAGGATTATGAACATCATTTCTTCGAGCTCAAGCCTTATGCAGGATTTAGTGATAAGTCACCACTTATGTTGAAACACATCGTCAGGGGGATTAATGGTCGCATCATTAGAGGAGTTAAGGTTATCGAACCTAAGACCCTCAAGGAAGTAGTTATTAAGGCTACCTTGGTGGAGGCAAATTTGTCTTTAGGGCATGGTAGACATATGAGAATTTAGAATGGTGTTCCTACACCTTCATGCTATAGAGGGAATTAGACCTAAGGTGCGGGGAACTTCAGGAAACCTCCTCCCTACTTCTGTAATTAGCAGTAGAAGGGAACGAACCCTCCAACACAGAGTGATGATCCTCAATCTAAGAACTTTTATAGCTTTTCGTGCAACATGCACAACTAGCCCATTCAGCCTGCACATAGCACACATTCAGTTTCTAGTAGGGGTAGTTTTTAGCAGTCTAGTGCACCCTCCATTGGAAGAGGTCATCAAAAAGGCAATGGTTGTTTCTCATGTGGATAATAGGGTCACATTGTAGTGAATTTCCCTTAGTGTGCATCACAGTTTTCAGGATAGAGACCTGTAGCTTTTGAGCCTATAGTAGGGGATGTCAGTAGATCTCACAAAGTATTTCTAGCAGTGGATCATCATCGGACAGAGAATTAGGGCATTGTGTTAAAAAGTTCTAGTGCTACTAGAGGTATTTTTCTCTCTTTTATTATTTGATTCAAGATATACAGATTCTTTTATATCTACTTTTGTGGTAGAAAAATGTGGACTAGTGACATAAAAGAAAGATTTTGATTGGCAAGTAGAGTTAGTCTCTAGGGCAAGGATATCAACAAACTCTCTAGTCTATAAATGTGAGTTGACTCTAGTTAAATTCATTACCTCAGTTGATCTTCATGTAATCCCTTTGGGATCATATGATATTGTCCTTAGGATAGATTGGTTAGGTTATCATGGAGCCAACATTGGTTGTAGACAAAAGATAATCAAATGCAAGGATGATGTTGGCAAGGATTGTGAGATTGTAGGAATTCAACGTCCTATATCTCTTCGTATGATTTATGCTATGAAACTCAAGGGAAATTACGAAAGGATTGTCAGGTATTTTCTATAACTATGAATGCGCTGGATGAAGTTGAGACTAAGGAAAGAACTCTTGATCATTCTACGATTTAGGAATTCACCGATGTCTTTCCTAGTGAGATTTCAGGTATGCCACCAAAGTGTGACATAGATTTCTATATTAATCTTGTTCTAGGAGCACAACCTATATCTGGAGCTCCTTACCAGATGACCACACATGAGTTGAGTGATCTTAAGCTCCAATTAGAAGATATTTTGGTAAAGGGCAGTATTCGGTCAAGTGTTTCTCCATGGGGAGAACCTGTACTCTTCTTTAAGAAGAAAGATGAATCTTGACGCTTGTGCATCAACTATAGACAGTTGAACAAGGTGACGATCAAGAACACATACCCTTTTACAAGAATTGATAATCTCTTTGATTAGATAAAAATGACCAAAGTATTCTCAAAGATTGATCTCAAATCGGGATACCATCAGTTACACATGCAGATTTTTACAAGACTGCATTCCACAATCGCCATGGATATTATGAGTTCCCAATAGTCCCTTTTGGTTTAACAAATGTTTCAACTATTTTCATGTGCCTAATGAATGCAATATTTTGTTCTTACCTTGACCATTTTTTTCTTGCCTTCTTCGATGCTATATTGATATATTCTAAATCTATAGAGGAGCATGAGGAACATCTACGACTAGTTTTGCAGTGTCTTTATGACAATCAATTGTATGCCAATGTGGTGAAGTGTGACTTATTTCAGTCTGAAGTTCAGTACTTGGGGCATGTAATCACACATGAGGGTATTTTAGTAGATTCTTCCAAGATTTAGGCTATAGTAGACTGGCCAACCCCTACCAATGTATCTAAAGTTTGTAGTTTCATGGGCTTGGAGGGATATTATCATAGGTTTGTTAAGGACTTCTCTAGAGTTACAAATCAAATTAATTCTCTTCAAAGGAAAGGGAAGAAGTATGTTTGGATAGAGAAGTGTGAAGAGGCTTTTTAGAACCTTGAGAAGTGTCTGACTAGTGCACCTATTCTAGAAATACCTGACCCAACGAGCGAACTCATGGTGTGTGTTGATGCTTCTTTGGAAAGTCTAGGAGCGGTCCTTATGCAGGAAGGGCATGTGATTGCTTATGAATCTCACAAACTCAATGATCACAAATTGAGCTATCCCACACATGATCTTGAGTTAGCAGTAGTGGTTCATGTGTTATTCTGATGGAGACATTTTCTACTAGGACATCAATTTGAGCTTCATAGTGATCACCATAACTTACAGTATACCTTTACCCAACATAATTTGAATGCTAGGAAAAGACGATTGATGGAGTTTCTTTGTGAGTATCACTTTGAGGTCAAGTACATCCAGGATAAGGAAAATGTGGTAGTTGGCACCTTGAATCATAGGAGGCATGAAATATCAACTTTGACTCTTGTTGTAGATTTGCGGAGTCGTATAATCTAGACACTTCCTATAGATACTTGGTACAAGGAAGTGAGTGTTGAGATTGAGTCAGGGAGACCTTTGGAAGGAATGTTTTCAGGTTATGTTTTAGAGTCATATAGTATTTTTTGTTATATGAGTTGGATATATGTGCATCCATCAGATGATCTTCGTACCTTGATTTTATTTGAGGCTCATTGTGCACCTTACTTGGCACATCCAAGTGTCAAGAAGCTGCATGCGAATCTTTGACAACTATATTATTGGTCCGATATGAAATATGACATTGTTGATTTTGTGGCAAGATGTCTAGAGTGTTAGAGGGTTAAGGCAAACCACCAACATCCAACAAGACTTTTACAGCCTACTCTCATTCCATCATAGAAATGGGATATCATCTTGATGGATTTCATTGTAGGTTTTCCTATGACTCTTCACAAACATGATACCATCATGGTCACTATTGACTGGTTGACCAAAGTGGCACACTTTTCTCCTATGAGAGCATCCTATACAACAACTTCAATAGCTAGGATCTTTATGAAGGATATTGTGAGATTACATGGTATTCCCCGCAGGATTATATCATATAGGGATCCAGTATTCACTTCTGCATTTTGGACTTTTTTGCAGCATGATCTTAGACCACAATTGAATTTTAGTTTGACATATCACCCTGAGACCGACGGTCAGACATGGTGGGTTAATTAGGTGCTAGAGGATATGTTAAGGTTGTATGTCATGGATAGAAAGACTCACTAAGAGGACTATTTATATTTGGTTGATGTTTCCTACAACAATGGTTATCATAGTTTGATTAGTATGTTACCATTTTAGGATTTGTATGGTCATCCTTATTGTACACCTTTGAGTTGAGATAGGCTAGAGGATCATATTTTGTTAGGTCTTGAGATGCTTCAAGACATGGAGCAACAGGTGGAGCACATCCGTGAGTATGTGACTACAACTCAAGATAGGTATAAGAAGTATGCAGATTCTCATAGAGTGGATATGCATATTACAGTTGGTATTAAGGTATTTTTGATATTGCGTCCACAGAAGAATCCGATCCATTATGTCCAAAGGGATCAAAGTTGGCACCTCATTTCGTTGGCCCATTCAAGATTCTTGAGAGGATAGGATTGATTGCTTACCATCTTTCTTTTCTACCTAGATTATCTCATGTTCATGATGTTTTCCATGTTTCAGTACTTAGATAATATGTACCAAATGTGGCATATGTTCTTGACTGGAATGCTTTATAGATAGATGACGAACAAATAGCTTTGGAGCCCGTTCACATACTTTAGCGATGAGAGTTGACCCTTAATGATTGCACCACTGCTAGGGAAGGGTCCAGTGGGACCCTATTGACGAGTCATCAACGACTTGGAAGGATGCAATGAGATTACAAGATTTATATCCCTATTTGTTTAAAGGATTCCACGAGTAAGCCTAATTTTAGGGGAGGTGTATGTAGTGCCCACCCATAGTTTCTTTTTAAGTTTTATATTTCCAAACTCTTTTAGGCCACTTTCATGTGTGCATTGGTTATTTCATCTTTATTATGAGATTTTTGGATGTATGACATTACATGGTGATTTGATATTAGATAGTTTTGAGATATCATATGTTTGCAGTTAGATGATGTTAGTTACTTTGATGTTGAATATTTATATGTTTAAAATGTTGTTTATATTCATGGTTCTACTTACTCCATACTTGCATGTGTATGGCTATCATGTATTTTTTACTTTTATGTTTGACGTGTTTGATATGGTTGAGGGGTGGAGTCATAGTTACCTACTTGCGGGATCCATACGATTTTTTGATCCCCGCCATTTCTTGTTATATATATATATATATATATATATATATATATATATATATATATATATATATATATATATATATATATATATATATATATATATATATATATATATATGCTTGCCTTTTATGTAGGTTTGTAGGTATTGAACACCGACCTCCCTGAATTGTCAATATAAGTGTGCCCTATCACAATGTTTTCAATGGTAAGAGAGGGGAGATAACATTTAGGTCCAAATCCCAACCTAAGCCATTTTATTGTCTTGAAATAGTGGACAAGTTTTTTATATTTTACCTTTCTGAATTCGTTTAGGTGACGTGAATTCACAAGCCTTTCTGTTGAACATGATTACTGTTCTATTAGGTTCAGTTGGTTTTTTCTGATCTATGGCTAGTTGGTGTGATTGTTGTGAAATGATTAAATGATTTACTAAGATTAATTATGTGGTATAAATATAAATAAAGTATTAAATATAAAAAATTAAATGTGAGGGTATTTAATTAATGAAAATTAATTAAATACATTTATTAATTAAAAAGACTCAATTGAAAGTCTAATGGTGGGATTTAAGGATTCAACCAATTATTAAATTCAAAGCTAAGGTAAATTAGATAAAACAATAATGAAATGATTAAAATAATATTCTTTTAGTTAAAATTGATATGCAATTAGTTTCATATTAAATTTAAATAAATCAAAAGAATAAAGTAATTTTGATTAGTTAAGTGAATTGATATAAACAAGAAATACAAAAGCGCATTGAATTATTAATTAGAAAATTGATTAAATTATGCAAAAGAGAGATTGATATGAACAAAGTTTGTGGAGTTGAGTTGAGTTGAGTTCTTGGTTTGCATGGTTGAGTTTGAATTTGAGATTCTTTTTTTCTTTATGAGGAGGATTTGACCATTATTGGAGACACAAATTTGCAGGTTTTGGATGGAAGGATTGAATTGAAGGATTTTTGTGAAAGCTTGAGAATTTTCTAGGGGTTTTATGGTCTTCTTCGTGGTTTCTTTCAATTGGTGGTTTGAGGTAGGCTTTGAAAACCCTCGTAGATTAATTTAGATTTTATTTAAGAAAGTTTATTTTCTTCATGCCTGTTAGACCTGGGTGATATATTTTGTTGATTTTCTTATCGTGCTTAGATTTTTGGTTATTAAGCTTTTTGAGATCTTGTGTTATTAATGCTTGGTATGTTAGGAAACACCATAATTAAATCTCATTTTGAATCAATTAGGGTTTGATAAATTTTGTGGTAGAAAAACTAAGGGTTTGTATCAAATCGAATTATCCAAGTGATTTGTTTCCTGGTAGTAGCTAGTTATTTAGTTCCCTTGCTGGTAAATTTTATAGGAAAACATGTATATATAAATATAAATATATAATAAATGTTCTATTCATTCTATTATAAATTTTTTTTATTTAAAAATAATAAAATATTTGAAGGCAAGGGGTTTTCCCACGCCCAACCCTGACAACAATATATTATATATTCTTTTGAACATTTTACAAATAGGATTATTTGGCATTTAATCTTATTTAATTAGGGAATTATATTAGTAGATATCGCCATTGCCTTTTTAGTAAAACTTTATGAAACTTAGGTAAATTTGTATTAGGAGGGACCCACGTTGGACAAACTTAAAGATAATCAAGAACATTCCAGATTAGACATTGCTTTGGTCTAGGATGGTAGCTTGTTCATGATTGGTCCCACACGAAAAATAAGATTTTTAAGTGGTTGAGTCAAATTACTAAAGTTTATGTAATAATATTTTACTTTTTAATGAATAGATAATTATAATTATGAACAGGGTTGCAAGCAAAGTGGGTTTAGTTGTATTGGGATGGATGACCTCCCGAGAAGTCCCAATGCTTCACCTTTGTGAGCATCACCTAGATGCACCTAGTGCTAAGTGTTTCATTCATTCTCATGCGAGATGTGTTCTTTGAACCACTACTCATGAAATGTGGGTTGATGAGTTTGACTAAAAAACTACACAGTTGAATCCTGATTGCAATATTACACTTTGACTTTGTCATAGAACATATCTCCTACTTATCAATAGAGATAAAGATGGAGATGGATATGGAGGAGAGGAATATCTAGAAAAGAAAAGGTATAGATAAAGAAAGAAGAGAAAGGGGTAGATAGAGATGGTAGATATAAATATATAGAGAGGAGACATAAGGAAAACATGAGAGAGGGAGAGCTAGAAAGATGAAGATATAGATAGAAAATGATATATAAAGAGAGGTAGAGAGAGGGAGGGATATATAGATAGATATAGAGAGAGAGAGAGAGAGAGAGAGAGAGAGAGAGAGAGAGAGAGAGAGAGAGATTTTCTTTTGCTCCTCATATGTCGTCTTGTTGTATGCTTTTCCACACATTGTTAATCCCTACAAATATGACTGCAAACTGTCGATCTATTATGTAATGTTCACTCTAAAACATGACTTTGGTTTAACATTAGAGATGAAAAAAATAGCTCCATTTTTGTAAATTATTTTAATTATTAACTCTAGAAACACTTAACATTCCCGATAAATCATATCAATAAACATTGTTCGCATATGTACTATCAATACTATAAGATAATATCATCAAGAATACTTTACAACTACTACTTCTTACCAAAAAATTTAAATAAATCTACCTTACATTAATAGCATTGTACCTTCTTTCAACTCATTTCAAATTTCCCATTTTATGCTCCCCTCCATATATCTTCCAAGTACCCATTTACCACTAAAGTGTGATTGATAGAAATTATATTTTATACATAGAATCTATAGGACCATTAAAAACCCAAGAAAGCCTATCTTTAACCCGATAGACATTAAAAATAATTTTTCTCTTTCTTTCTCAATCAATTCTTGAAGGTATTCGCCAGCTGTTGGTAACACTTTACCCGGGGGATAAAGCACAGTCACATGCGCGCGCTTCACGAAGACGAGGACGAAGACGAAGACGGCAGAGGAGTTTAAAAAAGTAACCGTGGATTGCCATACCAGTTGCGTACACCTGAGGATTCGATCCCGATATCTCCTTCCATACTAACAAATACGATGATCTGTTGAGAGCTGCACGTTCTCACAATGGCTGCTTCCTACTCCTTAACTCTAATTGGGTCTCTACATTTTGCTCCTTCACTCAGTAAATACAATAAAGCTTTCCCTGAACTAAAATTTGGATCAATCAACAAACCAGCCAGGTTGAAGTTGAGGCCACAAAATGAGCGCTCAGTTTGGAGATGCAAATCAATTGTTTCCGTGTTGGGGGGCGAGAACAAGGAAGATGAGAACACGGAGGATGAGCCAAGTTTGGAAGAGCCTGATAAGGTACTATTTCATTGTTAATTTTGGGTACAAAAGCACTAGTCATCTATGCCTAGGGCACCTGCCCTGCTTCTAATTACGCTTAATTTCTTGCAAGAAGACACTTCGCAACTAAAGCCAGGCAATGCCTGGTACAATTACAGGCATCTGGTTTCACTTGATTTCTTATCTTAAGTAGGTCACACATACCACTATCACATATTGGTTGCGTATGGGCAAGACATGATGCATTTTTCTAGAAGCCTCGGGTTTGGATTCGAATAATTGGGCTTACCTTAAGATAGCATATAGACTCAGATGAGTTATCCTTTGTTGATCTAAATCCAATCATGAACCCATGAATTGTTGCTCATTATTAGTCCTTTTTGAACTATCTTATATCCCTGCTTACTTTCTTTGTCCCTGGGTAGTTTGTATTGTTTTGTTCTGAAGAAGATTTTGCACTTGGAGTAGTTCTTTTTTAGTTGTTGGTCTTAGATGCAATTTAATTAATTTGGGTTATATTTGATTTATGCTTTAGGGTATTACGGATTAATTGAGAGCATAGCCACGACGAGTACCAGTGGCTCAAAAATTGTCAAATATGACTGACTAACAAAATTGAAAATAATTTTCACTATAGAGGCTCATATTATGGGTATAAGGTGTACATTCATTCCCGAGAGTATAGTTTGTAGTGCATTTACTCCATCTCGAACACCAGTTATTTGAGACTCTCTAGAGAATTTCAATTAAAAAATGAAATGAAGTTTTTTCTTTGAGAAAATCCCAAAGTATGCATAACTTCTTTTATTTAGAAATTTTGATTTAGGGTCACATAAAACAATTTTAGGTTTTTTATACTATAGTTTTTTTTTTGATAATTTAGTAGCTGGTTGGGCCAGCTCCCTTTATATTAAAACAAAAGATGGATTACATAGTACCAGAGGACTCAAACAATGTTCTTGCAAAATATTGCTTACGGTATCCATAGCTACCACCATATACACACTACTGACTGAACGCCAAACTACCCAACCCTATACATACGATAATTTTCAAAAAACTTACAACTTCTGAAAATCTTCATTCATTATACTTCTAAAAAAATAAATGACTGCAACCAGACCCACAAGACTTATCTTGCCCTGCGCTTCTTTCGCCCCTTGGGGCCACAGAGGTCTGTGAAGAGTGGGATCCTAGGATCGAGTGCTAACTTCTGCTTTTCTGCCTCCTTCAACTCTTTTGCATGCGCTGCTCTGGCTTTCACCGGACAATCTCCCCTGCATCTTCTGTGGGCTGGTTCCCTTGGCAACGTCCTCAAGGTCCTGTGTGTCATCTGCACTCCAATCTTCCCCACAATCAGGCAACATCGACACCTCCAATCCCTAATCCTCATCATCACTTTCATCTGGCACCCAGAAGCCTTCCTGTTCCTTGTAGGACCATAGGCATTTGCGTCCAAGATCTTCCCAAACGGCATGAAGCACCAGAGGGTGTTTCACATTAAGCATCTGCCTCAAATGCTTTTCTGAGACCTCTCTGAGAAAAGAAACCATGCTAACTGTTGATTCAAGACAGACTGGAGTGTCCATTGCCTCCAGGTGTGATTTGCTTTGACCCCAATGTGATGACTCAATATTGGCCGGGACTGTTGTTATATAGCTCCTCGCCATCCGTCAAAGGACATCGAATCGCTAGCCCAATCTTTCCACACGAAGTTGCCATAAATGTTATGGCCTTCGTGTCATCTTACCGCTTTATGAGCTCCCTTTCCAATGACTTCCGTCATTCCTTATTCCCTGGCATGTACCTTCCCCATATACTTCTCACTTGCCTTTTTCCCGCCACCTTTGTCATATCTTTTGCATATCCAAGATTGTTATTTACTTGAAAGGTTTGGTACCTTAAACTGTGCGAGCTGAAGGAAATGTCTTGTCCAGGCATGCCACGTCGCCGTGAGCCCCAAGAGTTGTCAATTCCTGCATTGTCCATGTACCGTCGGTGTTATTTCCCCCACCTCACTTTGTATCACCTGATGATACGTGGGATATATTGCAAATCCCTAGGACTCATCGCTCCGTATTGCCACTTACAAATATTATTTCCCTTTCAACCCATTTCCCTCACCCAAGGATAATTGCTCTAAGTGTGCAATCTTCAATTTCCCTTTTGGTCTGATCATGTGAAGTGTAGGAGGCATCAATCCCCCACCCTGCCTGTCATAGCTTTATTTGCCAGTTCATCTGCAAGCCAGTTTCCTTCTTTGTGGATGTGGCTAATTTTAAAATTCTCTAATTCTTCTATCTTTTTCCAAATCTGCTTGATCCATTTGTTCAGTCTTCAGTCGGGAGTAAAGCGCTGCCTGATAGCATTGACTGTAATCATAGAGTCCCCCTCTAAATGAATCTTCCTTGCTCCACTTTCAATGCCCAACTCTACTCCTCGTAATGCTGACCTAAGATATATGTCGCCTTGTTGTATGCTTTTCCACACGCTGTTAATCCCTACAAATATGACTGCAAACTGTCGATCTATTATGTAATGTTCACTCTAAAACATGACTTTGGTTTAACATTAGAGATGCAATGTTCGCATCCGTACTATCAATACTATAAGATAATATCATCAAGAATAATTTACAATTACTACTTCTTAAAAAAAAAATTTAAATAAGTCTACCTTACATTAATAGCATTGTACCTTCTTCCAACTCATTTCAAATTTCACATTTTATGCTCCCCTCCATATATCTTCCAAGTACCCATTTCACACTAAAGTGTGATTGATAGAAATTATATTTTATACATAGAATCCATAGGACCATCAAAACCCAAGAAAGACTATCTTTAACCCGATAGACATTAAAAATAATTTTTCCCTTTCTTTCTCAATCAATTCTTGAAGGTATTCGCCAGCTGTTGGTAACACTTTACCTGCGGGGATAAAGCACAGTCACATGCGCGCGCTTCACGAAGACGAGGACGAAGACGAAGATGGCAGAGGAGTTTAAAAAAGTAACCGTGGATTGCCATACCAGTTGCGTCACACCTGAGGATTCGATCCCGATATCTCCGTCCACACTAACAAATACGATGATCTGTTGAGAGCTGCACGTTCTCACAATGGCTGCTTCCTACTCCTTAAATCTAATTGGGTCTCTACATTTTGTTCCTTCACTCAGTAAATACAATAAAGCTTTCACTGAACTAAAATTTGGATCAATCAACAAACCAGCCAGGTTGAAGTTGAGGCCACAAAATGAGCGCTCAGTTTGGAGATGCAAATCAATTGTTTCCGTGTTGGGGGGCGAGAACAAGGAAGATGAGAACACGGAGGATGAGCCAAGTTTGGAAGAGCCCTATAAGGTACTATTTCATTGTTAATTTTGGGTACAAAAGCACTAGTCATCTATGCCTAGGGCACCTGCCCTGCTTCTAATTACGCTTAATTTCTTGCAAGAAGACACTTCGCAACTAAAGCCAGGCAGTGCCTGGTACAATTACAGGCATCTGGTTTCACTTGATTTCTTATCTTAAGTAGGTCACACATACCACTATCACATATTGGTTGCGTATGGGCAAGACATGATGCATTTTTCTAGAAGCCTCGGGTTTGGATTTGAATAATTGTGCTTACCTAAAGATAGCATATAGACTCAGATGAGTTATCCTTTGTTGATCTAAATCCAATCATGAACCCATGAATTGTTGCTCATTATTAGTCCTTTTTGAACTATCTTATATCCCTGCTTGCTTTCTTTGCCCCTGGGTAGTTTGTATTGTTTTGTTCTGAAGAAGATTTTGCACTTGGAGTAGTTCTTTTTTAGTTGTTGGTCTTAGATGCAATTTAATTAATTTGGGTTATATTTGATTTATGCTTTAGGGTATTACGGATTAATTGAGAGCATAGCCACGACGAGTACTAGTAGCTCAAAAATTGTCAAATATGACTGACTAACAAAATTGAAAATAATTTTCACTATAGAGGCTCATATTATGGGTATAAGGTGTACATTCATTCCCCATAGTATAGTTTATAGTGCATTTACTCCATCTTGAACACCAGTTATTTGAGACTCTCTAGAGAATTTCAATTAAAAAATGAAATGAAGTTTTTTCTTTGAGAAAATCCCAAAGTATGCATAACTTCTTTTATTTAGAAATTTTGATTTAGGGTCACATAAATCAATTTTAGGTTTTTTATACTATAGTTTTTCTTTTTGACAATTTAGTAGCTGGTTGGGCCAGCTCCCTTTCTATTAAAACAAAAGATGGATTACATAGTACTAGAGGACTCAAGCAATGTTCTTGCAAAATATTGCTTACGGTATCCATAGCTACCACCATATACATACTACTGACTGAACGCCAAACTACCCAACCCTATACATACAATAATTTTCAAAAAACTTACAACTTCTGAAAATCTTCATTCGTTATACTTCTAAAAAAATAAATGACTGCAACCAGACCCACAAGACTTATCTTCCCCTGCACTTCTTTCGCCCCTTGGGGCCTATTGATGCGAGTTTTGTTCCACTTACACAACATGCAGGACTAAACACTCAATGCTTCGAGAAACATAGAGAACTAAACCCTCTCTTGAATAAAGTCATCTCTCATGCTAAGCTTTGCAATGAAGATCATGGAATGACTCCAAGGTTCCTTACACCTGTGGATATCTAACTCAGTTGAAATGATGTGATTTGCTGGTTAATCACTTAGGGAGACTTACGCTATTCATTCAATGGATATTAACTCTTGCACTTCTAAAGATTTAGCTTCGCAATGTGCAATGAAAATATAGCTTCTCTCAAACTTCCACTTCAACAACTTAAACTTGCTAACTTAGGCTTGACTTCTACTCCTTCTCCTAACTAGGAATGCAAGGAATCATGGATGGCTTGGAGTCTACCAAGTGAAATCTTATCAGCGACCTCAACTTCACCTAGTGCAAGCTTCTAAGGAATTCAAATATTTTTCATATCAACACCTTCTTCTAAATCCAACTTGGAAGTACAAACTAAGGATCCAATGCCGATTGAACTTAAGTGCAATGACTAGCTTACCACACAAGGCTTCCTCACAATCAGCAAGGAGGCTAGTGGCCTAGTATACTTGAGTCAAACAAACAAACATCCACAATTACTTTCATCCAACTAACTACTTGTTGGTTAACAGTTTGTCCTCTCTTAAGATTTTCAATCTTTGACTCTCTATACACCCAAGGTGAGAGAACAAAAGAATGTCCACCAACAAATGGGTCAGTGTAAGTCTTCTATCACTGCCCTCTGAATTGACAGGTACAGCTCCCTGATTGTGTATGATATGCAATGAATATGTTTTTATCTTGATCACCAGGTTGTCTCTTATGTGTTTTTAACCAAATTGCTTGTAGACACAAACAACTTAGGCAAGGACATATGAAGATGATTTTGACATCTAACTAATTCTATCCTACTCTATATGAAAAACAGATTCTACTTGGTGAATAGAAACAGACTTATATCATGAGTGGTAAATAGAATCACTGGTACTGCAATTACTTAACAAGAAATAGAATTCAGGAAGACATCACAGTATCAGAATATAAGTGTGCTTTCCATTCAAAAAGGCAACTAAAATGAAGAATGAATGGACAAAGGGTTATACACAAGAAAGTGAATAGAATCACTTACACTACACTCCCTAATATGAATTAGAATTCAGCAAGAAAATGCAGCTCTGCATACAACTGTTCATTCCATTCATCATGCAAAAAGAACTATCACTGGAACAACAAACAAGAAGCAGGCTAAGTAAAATAGAATTACTTTTCTACATTCACCAGTTTGCCGACCCCCTACATTGAGCTCTTTGACAGTATATATAGAGTTCACAACATACAATGCTCATAGGAAGTAATGACCTTCCAATTACTTGACTACAAAAAGGCAGAGAACAAGCCTCTACGAAAAAACTGATGAATATGAATCAATTTAACTCTGTCCCTTCATCTTCTCTAGCTTCTTTAAGAAGAACTGAACAGTCCTTTGTTAGATCAACATGATCTAACTTTAATAGCAAACTGCTCGACATATAATTGCAAGCCTCCCCTAAATATCATGTTCCCTCATCTATTATATTATGTGTTGCCGAAAATAAAAGTATGCCTGTGCCTGAACTTGAAATTCCTGCAATAACCTTTTACAGCCCGAATTTATACTCTGTTTCCCTTTTACGATCACAGTGGCCTGATCTCCTGGTAACATGCCGTACTAGCTTGGGAGTCAACATATATCTCCTTCATGACATGGAACCTCTGTGCTAAGTCTCCCTATATTTGTTTCTTTATGCCAAAGTGGAGTTTATAAAACATGTCATGGACTCATGTTGTCGCATGATCGCATGGGTATTATTTTATTCATGCGATCATGCGACCGCTCTATCATTGGAGCACGTGGGTTCCAGCTGGTCTTCCATTGTCGCATGATCGCATGGGTGTTATTTTATTTATGCGATCATGCGACCACACACTTACTGCAAGGCTTTACATCATCCGATCCCTTAACCTATGTGGGCCCCCCCTCCTTTCACCTTTTCGCATGATCGCATAACACTTTTTTAATCTATGCGATCATGCGACCGCTCTGTTATTGGTGCTTGATATAATATCAAAAAAAACTTAAAACTTTCACTTGCCCGGTCTATGTTGTCGCATTTGCGCTGTTGGCGTATGTGGGTCCCAGCAGAGCATATTCACCGGCCCGAGTTCCCATTGTTGCATGATCGCAAGGCATTATTTTATTCCATGCGATCATGCGACCGCTCTATGATTGGTGCACGTGGATCCAGCATGGCGCATTTATTTAATCTTTCCTGTCTTTGATTTTTCTTACCTGCCCGCGCTTCCATTTCGCATGATCGCATAGCTATTTTTAACCTCTTGCGATCATGCGACTGAGTACAAGTAGAGCATCTCCCTTGCTTTCATATGGCTGTAAACTTGCTTCAAGGTTAATCAGTGGGAAATCCCAGGTACCAAAAATGAAATCCTTAACATCCTTGCCATTCTGCAATCTTCTAAGAACACTCTTGGGACCCCTTTAGCACGGTTACTATGAAGTGGAACTCTAAATAATTCATTGTCAGTTTCTGTTATTACAGCATTCATATGAGGAATCTTCTCTCTGATTTCTTGTAAATATCTGTAGATCACGGCTTTCAAGCATCATCCTGCTTTGAAAAGAACATCAATTGAAACACCATAATCTTTGCCGGATTGGGAGCTACAACCTACCCAAACAATGAGACCTTAAAACAACCCACCCGGCTAAAACATGAAGGCAAATTGAAGGGAAACCCGGCAAAGATTTTGCTATCTTAGAGGAAATCTAGACCTAGACATTAACATGACCAGACCTGACTTGCAACATCAAGACTACCACTTTGGCATCATAGGAACAGGATAAAAAGTGGGGCAACACTACTTCAACATGGAAATAAATCTACTCCAAGTAAGAGATTGAAGAAACCATGAAATACTCCAAACGTCACATACATTCACCATGAAAACCAACAATGAAAGAAGGAATAATTTTGATAGTATTACATCAACAATTTGATCAAGTCTTCTTTGGCTAACCTACTCTACTCTATCTTCTCTCCTACTCTAATCTAATGCTCCTTAACTCACCTCTGAATCTCTTTTTTCCTCCCTTACAAGGTAGAAGGCCTTGGCTTTTTATAGATGTCCAATTACAACGAAGGGCCAAGATTCATTTGAAATCAAGGGTCAAGATTCAATCCTAGAAACCCTAATTAGGGTTGCCAAGCTTACAACCAATTACAAGAGGGCACCAAATCATGGGCCAATAAGAAAATTACAAAGATTTCTCAACCAATGAGAAAATATGACACTTGGCATGCTATGATTGCTTGTGCTTGAAATCTGGAATTTTTTGATTGGAGGAGATAATCAACTGCCACCTCATCATCCTTATCCTGTATCTCTGATTTATCTTTTATGAAGGGAAGATATCTCTTGATACTCAACATTTCTAACTTTGATTAACTCTTCCAAAACTATTAACTCCTTGAAGATGAATGGGATGACATGTTCCCAAATTGCTTCGTCTTCTCAACTCTTCTATCTTTGTCCTTGGAAATCTTCTCATTGCCATGATTTGGATGGCATCCCTGAACTTTCCCCCGATCTGATTTGAACTTGATTGTACTTGGAAATGCATTCAAGTGATTGGACTTCTCCCTCAGTAACTTGGTGTGAACTTCCTTCCCACTTGTTGGTGTGATGATGGAGGATATGGATACCATCCTTTCTTTGATCTTCTAAGTTGTTCCCAGATTTGCCATCCAAGTTAAAAAAAAAGAAAAGCTTTCCATGATTTCATTGCCAAGAGTTCCAAGATTTGCTCTCCATCCAGCCCTTTCGCTTTGGCTGTCTTTCCTTGGAGTCTCGAACATTTCCCTCAACCTACAAAATATCAAGGAAACATGTCTCACTTACCCTTGCCCAAGATGGCAAAAAACTTTGAGAAATAAAAAATTACGAAATAAAATCCCCTTTAGATGAAGCCAATAAAGTTGGATTAAAACTTTTAAACATTATTTCATTTCCAGATTCCCATACATTTCTCTACCAAAATGACCAAATGATTAAACAACAAGTCATGATTAAATAAAATCTCAGACTTAGAAATTGAAGTTTGATTGCTTTGAATTCGAACTCTTCATGGCATGAATCACAATTTGAACCAATGAAGTTAAAGGAAAGGGAGGGATGGGGTATGTTGAGAAATTAAGATCGTCCTATAGAGAATATATATATATATATATATATATATATATATATATATATATAAGTGTTGTGTGAAATAGATTACCATTGTGATTGATCTTTTCACCAGCCATCAATATGCATTTATATCCTTTGAATAGTCATGTCTTGAAGAGCCATGAACCAACTTGGAAGGAAACCGGAGGAAGGATGGATGGTCCACCCCTATGCAGGGGTAGTGCTATAGGGTAAGTGCTTTCAGTAATACATTTCGTTATGATGATGGTTAATGGAAGCTTGAGAATGAGTTGTGGTTGCCTATAGATAGTAAGGGCCTTCCCTGCTGGAGAAGTGTGAATTGGAGTGGTTTTAGTTGGTAATTGTTGATAGGACTATTGGGTGTTGAAAAAGTAGAGTAGTCTCTATCCTCTGCAGGATTCTTTTACTATCCGCTGCTGTATCCGCGGGGGTTATCCGCTGTTATCCGCTCTGTTGTTTGTCAATTATCTATGCATTGGGGAGTATACTATGCTTGAATTCTCATCCTACATTGTATCTGCTGCTGTATCCGCTGCAAAACAGGGGTTATCCGCTGCGGTTATCCGCTGCTGATGTTTGATTATCGGCTGCATTCTAAGGGCCCGGTTGTTCAGATGTGAGGATGTTACGTCTAGAATCTAGAAAGGTCCCCTACCCCTACTATTTAAAGGGGAAGGGCCCGGGGAACGTAAGCAAATCTAAGCCGTAGGGGATTGCTGTCAGCATCTAAGCCGTAGGATATTGCTGTAAGCATCTAAGTCATAGGATATTGTGCACTATGTCATATGGTTACGTATGGGTGCACGTGCCCTTTATTAATAAGGCCGAAACAACACTGCCCTTTGCCATAGTAGGGGCCCTTTATAATAGTAGGGCCTGTAGTGTTTTCATGTACCCGTAGTGTTCTTTCCGCTAATATATTAACAAATAGTTTGCACTTAGGAACAAATCCGCTGAGCTAAAAATGCCCCTGGTTGGTTTTCAAATCTATCTACAAAAGGGCATAATTTTTGAAAGACCATACGTGGCTTATGCTACGTAGGGTCATGACCCTTAATGACCGATTGGTAATATTAACTATATTGTAACATATACAAATATCAAATGCTCTTTATATATATATATATATTAGATTAATATAACTATATCAATCAATTCAATGCTATATTTTAACACTCCCTCTTAGCGAGAGGAGATTGATATTCACAAGAAGTGAGTGTTATTGAAATCCCTGACTTAGTTCGGAACTAGATTTCTTTTAAATAACACATAATCACTTTGAATCAGGATTTCCGGCATAATCCGGAACATAACTCAACCTGATAAGAAATTTATCAAAATCCCCGACCAATTCGGAACTGGATTTAATGATAAATATAGGTGTCAAGATATCCGGCGCAATTCGGATCAAAACTTGAACCATTCGTTATCATGATCCCCGACTAAATTCGGAACTGGATTAGATGATAACTTACACACAACTTCATATCAAGATATCCGACACAGCTCGGGACATCATCATGATGTACTCATCCTGATAGAAGAGTTATCGCAATCCCCGACCAATTTGGAACTAGATTTAGCGATAACAATCAAGATATTCGGCGCAATCCGAATCAAACTTGATTCACATGTTGTTATAATCCCCGACCAATTCGGAACTGGATTTAACAACTCAAAAATTCAATGTCAGGAATAGTGACTACAATATATAGTCATACCTAACACTAGGTTAAGCTATTGTCTAAGTCGTCACCTAGCAATAGTAACCCAACACATATGAAAGATCGTCACCTTTCATAATATAACACAAAAATAATGAGCCCATAAAGTCACACATATGACATCCACCTTGACTCTTCTCAGAGGGTGGATCCACCATGGATCATCCTAGAGAGTGGAAACCAAGGTTTCCACCTTAGACTTGTTTATCAAGGACAAGAATCATTTATGATACAAAATGATGGATCACTGAAGCTGAAAACTTTTTTCCAGTTAATGCTTTATTCCTCAACATAGCAAGGTTATCTGAAAGTACACAATCTTCTTTCTAGCAAAAGGCTTGATAAGAATATCGGCCGTTTGTTCTTTAGTGAGGATGTACCTCCACTGAATTGCATTTGTTTGCACTATCTCATAGTCTTGGTAAATTCTGAGCTTACAAAGTATACACTATCTTGACATGGTACACTCCTCCGAATTTGTATGACCAAGATCCTCAGGTGCCAACTTAATTTGATCTTCTAGCTTCTCCCTCTAACATATAGCCTTCTCACATGATAATGATCATAATTCTCTGCTACAATTTCTTGATTACTAGAGAACCAACAAAACATAGTCTACTCCCTCTAAATCGAGATCCTCGAATGTCCACTGATGCAGATCCTTTAACTTCTCTATTTGTCACGAAGGCATACCCTATTTATATACTCAACTCAATTTCACTGCAGGATGTCATTTCATACCTTCCTTCCTGAAAGAACCAATACGAATAATCTGAATAGTCATAAGGTTACATCGGCTAGCATAAGATGCATTTTGATCTTTCCCAAGGCCACCATATTAACACTCCCTCTTGGACTTGAAGGAAGATAATAAAGACCTCTAGTATAGAATGCCTTAATCAAGGATTCTATCCACGTGCATCTCATCGGTGATTCTATCCACGAGTTCCCACTACTATAATCTCAGAATTGTTTTACCTTCAATAGTGAACTCCATCTCAATCAATACGATTGAGATTGTCACAAGTTAACTAAACCATATGCTCCCTCTGAAGCTCAAGTTCATCAACTTCTTGACCTCTTGAAAATATCAGACTTTCTCTGAATCTGAATTTCATATGCTTTTATCCTGAAAGTATGTTAGAGATAGATTACAAATAGTTTATAAAGCTAAACTATCTCGTACAAGAATACAAATGATAGAAGTATACATGATTTATTATTTAATGAATTACAAATTGAAAATTCATATGCATTAATAAAGCATGGAATACTCATCTTAAATTTCAAATATTTTCAAGTATTTCTTTTCGTAAGGTGAGCCCATTAATACGATACTCATATCCATCGTCCTTCTTTATAACATATCAGTTTCATTCTGATCCTTAAGATAACAAATGATCAAGTGCTGATAATTCATCAAAGGCTGTATAATATTATTACTAGTAATAATCACCATCATCGCAAGTAGCATCTTCATAATACACTTATTAGTTGTTAGGTGTGATCTCCAATATTCATCGTCATTGTCTGTCATTTGTGGTTATTGACTATGGTCTAAGAGTGATAGTTTTTTTCGTCACCTCTTTGCATACAATTGATATGGATGGCATATCTGATTCAGGGACATAATTCACTGACGTTGTCTCCAGATTTAGATAGTTTTCTTCTCTTATCAGATCTGCTTAGGCATCAATGTATCTATCTATCCGATGACATAGCATGCTTTAAAGATTAAAATCTGATTCAGATTCTTCAGTTGTGGGATGCTGAATATCATATGACAATCATCTATGTCTTTTCTATATGTTTGATATATGTCAATCGTTGTAGACTTCTATCGCATTCTCTAACTCTCAGGCGCAACATGTAATACTCCGTATTTAGAATGGTGAGTTTGTAATGCCCAAATCTTGTTTTGTTTGATCATGCTCGACACAATAATGCTAATCTACATCCAAATTGATGCTGAATGTGAGTCTCGGGATTCCCTCTACCTTTTCAACAGTATTAGCTGATTGTTAGTTGTATCTCTCAGCTGATTGTGTCCCATTGTCTTTAATACTTCTCTGCTCGGTTATACGTCGACTCTAGAGATCATGAATACTGATGTGTAATATGTAATAACTATTTTGTATTCCTCCGTCTCTCCTTGGTGATTCCATTCGCTTCCTGTTTGGTGGTCTCAACAACGTTTGCCAAATGCTATGCCACAATAGTATTAATCTGATAAACTCTAATTCGATGACAATTTTCTTCATCAAATTTGTCACTGAAACCATGCACGTGTTTTCTCCTTTGCTTAGTTGCTGACTGTGGTTTTATAGCTCGATGATTTCCTTCACGAGATCCTCAGTGACAACTAGGGTATCGAACTTAGGACATATTTTTAATCCTGACTGCCCTGGCGTATTTCTTTTATGTGTGTCTGATCTCCCATGGACCTGCCTTTCCATATTGTTGTAATCGCCCTTTTTAATATTTGTTCACAATTTTTATTTCTCAATTAATGAAATGTCCCAAATCAATCCTCCTCACTTCATGTCGATATCGTAGATGTCCTTTCAACTAGGTTGGTCATATTCGATCCTTATGTTGGCTCAGAGATACAATAACCCCTTAACAATAATAACTTGTATTGGATATCTCTCTCAGTTTTGTTTCTTAAATGCTTATTGATGACTTACTTGCATAGATGTTGACCATTGGTAATCATATATCCCTTTTGAAGTCTCAAACTTCATAGATCAACTACTGAGATTCCGTAATCAGACAATTTGAACAAAATGATATCGTGATTTGGAGGTAGACATCAATTAGTCTTCTAATTATATATATCTTCAAATGGTATGCGACTTTGCACTTGTATGTATATTTGGTGCACTTGTCGTGTCAGAGAATTATCACACACACTCCAAGCCCCCTGCTCTTATCACATGCGAGGTATATACCAATATTAAGGTCAATGTTATGTGCGGGCAAGCCACTGAAAATAAATTGAATATGTGATTCATTCCTGACTTTGCTGGTATTCTTATGATTAGTTTTCATCTCCAAGAATTCTTCCTTCTCCTTGCGATGCTCACCGTGTCCAGTCTTTGGATACCGGTCGACATATATTACTACCACCGTCATATCATTATACATTGGCCACAAATTACTTAACTCAACACAGATGAGGAAGGCAAGTCTGTAGTCCTCTATTTCTGTATTGTCCGTCTCCCTATGTAATACTTTGCGGGGATATTACTGTTCTCAAAACTGTATTTTATTCTCTTATAAGTTAGGCTCTGATACCATGTTGAGAAATTAAGATCGTCCTATAGAGAATATATATATAAGTGCTGTGTGAAATAGATTACCATTGTGATTGATCTTTTCACCAACCATCAATATGCATTTATATCCTTTGAATAGTCATGTCTTGAAGAGCCATGACCATACGTGGCTTATGCTACGTAGGGTCATGACCCTTCATGACCGATTGGTAATATTAACTATATTGTAATATATACAAATATCAAATGCTCTTTATATATATATATTAGATTAATATAACTATATCAATCAATTCAATGCTATATTTTAATAGGGTAGAGCCTTGAAAACACCCCCCATCACTCATACAACCTCTTCACTACTTAGAACGAAAAAACAAAATGCAATCAGACCTGTAGCTTTGAGAAAATCTGAGATTTCAACACCAGCAAGTTCCCTTTTATGACGATGATGCTCTAGGAGAGGATCTCCTTAAGCTTGCCTTGGTTTCAAAAAACTGAATTCCAATTTGTCGAATCTGCTCTGCTGCTAGGAGAAGTCGCATGCCACTTGGTGTACAAATGAATCCAAACCTCCCTCCTTTATATATATTTCTCACTTCTCCCACCTAGGAGGCCGACTTGCATCAAATAAATGTTACTTTTTTTTTTTGGGTTTTGGGACGACTTGTTTTGGATTTTAATTCTGATTTCTTTGAAGTGGGGGGGAGTCGACCTGCCATTAGGAGGGAGATATGTTGTGGGGCGGAATTGTCCTATGGATAGGACATTTCTGCCGAAGGAGGTAAGAAGCCTTCTTCCACGCCAAGACACCAATACTACTACCCATGACCCCAAACAAACAACCTCTACCTCCAAACACATCCATTCCAAAGCCAAAAGGGGAGTGGAAATCATGGCCGCATAGGACAGCTGTCCTATGGCTGGGTGGAATCCGCCCAGTCATAGGACACATGTAAATTTTCTTTGAATAAGGTCACCAAGACTCCAAAGCTTATCTCAACTACCTCCAAACTTGATCAAACACCATGCCATCACTCAAGGACTTCGTCTTCAGTCTTGATGTAGGGACAGAAATTTGGAGTGGATAGGACAGCCTGTCCTATGGCTGGGTGGAATCCGCCCAGTCATAGGACACATGCAGATTTACACTTCTATACTTAGCCAAATTTTCGGTTCAGGGGCAAGAGAATTTATACAAATATAACATTTAAGTATAAGTCTGATTTATTTAATCAGACTTATACTTTAAGTTATATTTGTATAAATACCTTCCAGGATGTTTGAGATAGGTTTCAGCTTCATAGGAGTTAAGGTGCAGATTCTAGATTTTGGGGGTTTTTAAAATATTTCAGGATTCAGCTCGCCTTCAGCAAAGCTACTTCCCACAATCTATCTCGGCTTTCTAAGATCAAATTGAAGCTGAAACAAGGATTCTCAAAGGGTTTAAACTTGTTACATCGCAAATCCTTTGGTCTTGATTCCATATTCCTAAAAGATCTAGCACAACTCACTCCCATGCTCCAAATAGACTTGACTTCCCAGCAGGCCAAAATTGCCAAAACCAACTCCTGAACTTCACCTGTCGGACCTGAGGACTTGAAAATTGTCACCAACAAAGACTACCTAAGACCACTACTCAAACTGCTTGCAAAAGAGGGGGTCCCCATTAGTAATGGGGCAATGGTGTGAAAACCTCACAACAGGGCCACAGAGGTCTATGAAGAGTGGGATCCTAGGATCGAGTGCTAACTTCTGCTTTTCCGCCTCCTTCAACTCTTTTGCATGCACCGCTCTGGCTTTCACCAGACAATATCCCCTGCACCTTTTGTGGGCTGGTTCCCTTGGCAATGTCCTCAAGGTCCCATGTGTCATCTGCACTCCAATCTTCCCCATAATCAGGCAACATCGACACCTCCAATCCCTAATCCTCATCATCACTTTCATCTGGCACCCAGAAGCCTTCTTGTTCCTTGTAGACGCGTATCCATTCTTTAGTTGGGGGGAAGGGAGTTGGCCAACCGTTGCAGGAACTCAAAGTTCCTGCTGATATCTCTTAATCGCTCGTCAAGCTCGGCCAATTCAGCAGAGACGATGAGGGGAAATTTCTTGATTTCTCCTTTATAGCTACGATTTGCCCCCAAATAATATTGCTGTGCCACCAAAATCATGTTTTGGCCATCCACATTGTCTAAAACCGCATCGATCTCCCTGAGGTATTTGTGCTTGAAGAGGCGCTGGCATAAATTTAGCTTTCGGCTTTGGCATGCCTCTGGTTAGTGCAAAGGCTGGGAACATGGCGGAGATATCCGTATTGACGCGGTACCTATGGTAGGACCATAAGCATTTGCGTCCAAGATCTTCCCAAATGACATGAAGCACCAGAGGGTGTTTCACATTAAGCATCCGCCTCAAATGCTTTTGTGAGACCTCTCTGAGAAAAGAAACCATGCTCATTGTTGATTCAAGACA
Source organism: Chamaecyparis obtusa (assembly GCA_027943335.1). NCBI lineage: Eukaryota > Viridiplantae > Streptophyta > Pinopsida > Cupressales > Cupressaceae > Chamaecyparis > Chamaecyparis obtusa. The sequence goes on from BSBK01002852.1 coordinate 275,538, forward strand.
GACTGGAGTGTCCATTGCCTCCAGGTGTGATTTGCTTTGACCCCAATGTGATGACTCAATATTGGCCGGGACTGTTGTTATATAGCTCCTCGCCATATGTCAAAGGATATCGAATCCCTAGCCCAATCTTTTCACATGAAGTTGCCATAAATGTTATGGCCTTCGTGTCATCTTACCCCTTTATGAGCTCCCTTTCCAACAACTTCCGTCATAACTGATAGTCCCAACCGGTGCTGAGAGGGGAGGGGTGAATCAGCACCTCTAAAACTTTTCTCTTAACTCTGGTAAAGTTTACTTAAAACTGTGAGCCAGACAGATTCAAACACATACTAACAGTAAGCAAACAATCACACAGTGACACCAGATTTATCACGTGGAAACCCGATTAGGGTGAAAACCATGGTGTGAGGAGGCCTCACAAATTTTGTACTCTTCTGGAGTACGCCCTATTAGGAGCCTTCCTGGTTAAAGGATCAAAATGCACTGTTAGATGCGACACGGTTAAGGGATTTGTTACAATGAGGCCGGTTAGTGCCTGCCTGGTTAGAGGACTTTGAACACTATGAAAGATGTCACCCGATTAAGAGATTTGATACAAGGGATCTGTTAGAGTCCACCCAAATACTGGGATTTAACTATTGTAATTGCTAGAGAACAATAGAAAGATTGACCTTTTACAAATAGCTTTTGATAGCCTGATAAGATCTGTGTTTGTGCTCAACTGAGAAGCAACACCGGTCACTGTAGGTGTGTTCTCCTCTACTGTTGTGCTTCTCTGCACACTTCTTTCTCACTTCCTCTTTCCTTTCTTTACCCTTGGCTCCTTCAGCATACAGGTTCACTCTTTTTCTCGGCAAAATGAAGGCAACTTCTATTCACCTCAGGCAGACGAATATATAGAGCCCTAGCCCTTATTGTGCTCATCATGCATGACCTAATTACCGATCCTTCTCGGATTCATCACTTAGTGGAGTACTAGTTCACTAAGGAAACATCTGATGCATGCCCTTTGATTTATTTGCTGTAAAAAGAAAACAATAGATGCGTGTCAAGCATCTTTCCTTTACAAGAGATAATGCCTTGTTTTAAAGCCACTAATTCCGGCTTTAAAACCTCCAAACGCACCCCAAACCGATCACCAATTTAACTCAAAGACCTCCGGATTTGTCACAGAAAATCCCGGTCAAAGAGTTGGTTGGAACATATAGTTGACTATGACTTCCTTGGTTCATACCGGAGTCATTACTAGATTGGTAGAGATCCTTATGCTGTGAACAGATAAGGGTCTTTGACCTGTTACTGTCTCTTCCTTGGCTTATCGGTTGCACCTTCCTCAGTTGTATTGTTGACACTGGTTTGCTGTTGCTTTCTCTGTACTTGACTACACCGGTTGTAGCTAGGTCGACGGCTTTCGGTTGAAGGTTGAAATCCTGCTTTTCTTGACTGTGTACATTACCCGGTTGTTGATGCTTTGTCTAGTGACCGGTTCTTATATGTTGGCACCATCTGCCAAACCATCCTTCCTTCATACAAATCTCCTTGGATCTTTAGACTTAATAGAGATGACAAAACTCTATCTTCTTTTGCCAATCAATGACAATACTTGTACTTGTACCGGTAGTAGACTTACCGGTTACCATCACTTAATGCCAACAATCTCCCCCTTTGGCATTGATGGCAAAACCTTGTTGGGCAATCACAATATTGTGTCACTGCATCTGCTACAGTTTGTTCACCGGTTATTGCCAAACTCTCCCCCTTTTTGACAATAATGCCAAAGGCTAGTAAAAAAGACTACCTTTTTCTAATCTGCTCCCCCTATGAGCAACAGCCCTTTTCATCAGTCTAGAAAAGATAAGGTGTACCCCTCTGTTGAAGCATAATGAACTGATGATCACCTTGGCAGGTTTACTGAATATCTTGAAGGGGTATCACCCCGTGTTTACCTATAAGATATTGAAAAGTACTATTTGGTAGTGGCTTTGTGAAGATATCAACACTTTGTTCCTTGGTGGGAACATATTCCAATCTCACTTCCTTGTCTTGTACCAACTCTCTCAAGTAGTGATACTTGATGGCAATGTGTTTTGTCTTGGAGTGCATAACAGGGTTCTTGGATATGTTAATTGCACTGGTGCTATCACAATAGATAGCTATCGGTTCAGGTATCTGTTCTTTGATTCCTTCCAACAGTTGTTTGATACAGATTACCTGTGTCCAATTGATTTTTGCAGCAACGTATTCAGCCTCTGCAGTAGATTGTGAGATACAATTCTGTTTCTTGCTTATCCAAGAAACAATTCTTCCATCGAGAAAGAATGGACCACCACTTGTGCTCTTTCTGTCATCAATTTTGCCAGCCCAGTCTGCATCAGTGTATACTTTTACCTCAAATCCTCCCTTATGTGGAAACCATAAACCAAATTCCTCGGTTCCCTTTAGATACCTGAAGATTTTCTTTACTGCTATTAGATGTGTCTCGTCGGGATTAGCAAAGAATCTTGCCACTATGCCAACCGCATGTGCAATGTCCGGTCTACTGTGAACAGCATACTGCAGTTTTCCTATCATGGACCGATACATTGTTTCATTTACTTCTTTTGCATCATCCTCCTTTGATAACTTGAGGTTAGTTATCATTGGGGTTCCAACTGGTTTAGATTCTTCAAGTCCAAAAGTCTTAAGAATTTCTTTTATATACTTGCAGTGAAAGATAAAAATACCTTCTTTTAGCTGATGGACCTGTAATCCAATGAAGAATTTTATGGCGCCTATCATAGACATCTCAAATTCTTCATCTCTTCAGCGAAGACTTTGCTCATCCTGTCATCTCCTCCAAAGATGATGTCATCCACAAAGATCTCAGCAATCAGATTTCCATCTTTTCCTGTCTTGAGATACATAATGTTGTTGTCCCCGGTTCTTGTGAATCCTATGGTCAGAAGGTATGAATGCAACCTCTCATACCAAACCCTTGGAGCTTGCTTAAGCCCATAAAGAACCTTTTTCAGCTTACAGACCATACCACTATCTTGTGTAGATGTGAAGCCTTTCGGTTGTTCAATGTAGACCTCTTCTTCCAGTATTCCGTTCAGGAATGCAGACTTGACATCCATCTGATATACTTTGAATCTTTTGTGAGCAGCATAGGCGAGAAGAATTCTCACTCCTTCCAATCTGGCCAATCTGGCCACCGGTGCAAAAGTTTCTCCATAGTCCAATCCAGCTCCCTGGGCATACCCTTTGCATACCAGTCTTGCTTTATTTCTTATTACTTTCCCATCCTCATTCAACTTGTTCCTGTAGATCCACTTGGTCCCTATGACATTCTTGTCTTTTGGTCTTGGCACAAGCTCCCACGTATCATTTTTTTCAATTTGCTCAATTTCTTCCTCCATGGCCTTGACCCAATTTTCATGTTCTAGAGCTTCCTTGGTGGATTTGGGCTCTATACAGGAAAGTAAACAAATATTCTCTTTGGCCTTTTTCTTGGTTAAGATATTTGCATGTTTGTCACCAATTATATTGTCAGTGGAATGATATGTGACATACCTTGGAAGAACTGGTCTCTGTTGTAGGTCTGGTTCTTCTGGTTGAGTATTTTCTTCATCATGGTTCTAGGCATCATCTTGTTCACCATTCTGCGTTAACCTGTTGGCTTCAGGTATAGTCTCCCGCTCTAGATGTCTGTCCATGTGTATTTTCCCTTCATCTTCAGTTGTTGCTTCATTGAACTCAAAGGCATTTCCTTCATTTAGACCTTCAACACTGTCATGATCATCATGACCGGTCTTTTTATTCGGTTGTGAAGATTCATCAACTTTTACATTGATGCTTTCAATTATCTTGCCTGTTCTCTTGTTCAGACACCGATAGGCTTTACTTTTGGTAGAGCAACCCAAAAATGTTCCTTCATCACTCTTGGAATCAAACTTCCCAGAGTACATATCTCTTTTGATGTAACATTTACTACCAAAGATTTTGAAGTAACCTACACTAGGAGTATGCTTGAACCATAGTTCATAAGGAGTCTTATCGGTTCCCTTTTTGACTTGAACTCGGTTCAGTGTGTAGACAGCAGTACTGACGACTTCTCTCCAGAAGTGATGAGGCAGATCCTTTTGAATCAAGAGGGTTCTTGTGTCATGCCCCGCAAGGGAACCAGGAAAATACACAAAGGTTTACTTCATAAAAGAAAACCTAAGTAGAGTTTAACGAAAAATTTTGAACTTTTAAAGTTTATAATAAACAAAACATTTTCTAACTTCTTTCCAAGGTTCCCTTAAATGTAAATGTATAACTTATTGAGAATTGATAAACATTTTAACAACATTTACTAACCATTTAAATTCCATTTCAGATTCTTTATTGAAAAATACTTAAACACATTTAAAGATAAATTCCATCTAAAACTTTTCAATAACTATAATTCCATTTCATCTAACTAACATATTTCAATAGAACAATAAATGATTCATCAACATTTTGCACAACTTGATACATAACAAAATTTACATCTTTCCAACATACATTAAACATCCCATATAACCCTTTTACTACGGCTACCCATTATTACATCATTTGAAAATTACATTACATTTAGACTCCTGATAGGAGAATACATAAGTTTACAACAACATGAAAAAGTACAAATCTTCATTCTTCCACAGGTGCTCAGACAAATATGAATCTTCAGTTGTTTACATCTGCACAAGATACCTCGATAGAAAGATTTTCCACCCAACCATGTGAAACTGATAAAGTTTCACCCCCCGTGCTAGGAGATAAACACCAAGCCCACAAAGAAGAACTTACTAGGTTTTACAAAAGGTTGGATAACATTACACATAGGCAAATTCATTTCACAAGAGAATTCTAAGGTTCGGGTAGGGAATCCTAAGCAACAACCTAAGTGAGTGTCATCGCATAGCCCTCACCCCTTGGGTTGTCCTGGTACTAGCCACATTGGGCCCCGGCCCCCAAGTAGGCACATGCGGAATCGAATGCCTTTCGTACAGACAAGCGCCATTCGATTTGTACCTACGCATAGGTACCTTCTCCCACTCCCATCCATAGCCTGTCCTAGCGCTAATGGCATGGGCGAGGCACAATTAATCTTTTTAATATTTTAACCCCATCCCATAAATTTATTAGGTTATCACTTGATTAGTCAACTCTTCAGCCGGTTATCCTGGTCTAGCCACTTTAGGGCCCCGGCCCCGCGCTGAGAGCCACTCACTTAGGGGTTCCTAGGTTTCCTAACCCTAACCTATTTCCGTTAGGTTTTTCTAGCAACCACTAACATTTTCAACCTTATAACAGATCTATCCTAGGACACTTAGGAGTCCTAAAGTTTGACTAGTTTGATTGTTGATAAGATTGAAAGCAAGAGCCTTGTTTTCCGTTTTCTAGCCCCCATCCTAACATTTGACTAAACATGGAATTTAGAAATCAATTACCTATTTGCAACTTAAAATCATTTATACAGTTAAAACATTGAGTAAGAATACCTCTAGCCCAAACATTTAGCTCATCTAACAAATATACTATACATAACTAACACATATAGAATCTAAATTTAATGTCACTTCACCCGACCAATTCCAAATTTATTACATATATACATAATATAAGACTAAGCCATCTAAATAATATACCTTAACAAAGAAAACACCATAACATAAACGATTTGATATATTTCTTCAATTTTAATATTATATTATATATATATAATAATATATATTATATATATATAATATAAGTCTAATTATCAATATGTACTAAATTATTTAACCCATGTTTTCAATTACTAATATCATATTATACATATAATATTTCATATATTATGTGTATAATATAATTCTAATTTTAATATTAGATAATCACATAAGAAAAAGAATTTCAAATTGTATTTTATAAATAATATTCTACATATTATATATATAATATAACATATTTCACAACATATGTTATATTATATATATAATATATAAATCCGATATTAAAAATTTGCCAATGCCCGGCAAAGAAATTCCTCCCATGCGATATTTATTCCCACTTTGTTTAAAGGAAGGGGGGGCCCGCTCCTGCGCGGTACCCCCGGTACCGCCAGCAGCGGTCGCTGCCGCACGGCACCCGAAGGTGCCGCCGACAGCGGACGCTGCTGTCAGTACCGCGGGTCCCGCTGCGGCTACGGCCCCTTCTTTTTTTTTAATAATGAAAATCTTTTTGTTTTAATATAATATATATTTTTTTTTAAAATAACAAAACTTTTATTTTTTTTTAAAAAGGATCAAATAAATATACACATAATATTATATATATTATATATATAATATAATATATATATTTTTGGATATTATATACTTTATCATTTCTTTTAACAGATTTTCGTTTCCTAAAATTTATTTTATAAATTAAAATTTTATAAAGTAAATTTTGAATTATATATATTTTTAACATATATGAAGAAAGTAGATTGGTTTTACTCTTTTACCACAAAATTCTTTTATGATTTCACGTTGTAACAATTTACGTTCCATCTGGTAAATATACAAATTTTAAACTATAGTAGTAAATCTATTTATTTCATTCTGTGCTAAAATATCTGTAACCTACAGCATATAACAAATGAAATTCACACAGACGATACAAATATTATAAAGGAGAAAATGTCTTTCATATCATAAGAACCTTTGGGAAAAATTCCAACCTGATGCTCTGAAGAACTGGTTGAAGAAATCCGAAGCCTCTCCCAGTTCCCTGTTTCCTCCTCCTTCTTCCGAAAGTTCCTCCTTCCAAAAATCCTCTCTATCACCCGAACCAATCATCAGAGATATAATTCTCCTCTCCAACTATTTGGTTGGAGAAGTTTCTATACGGGAAGAAACTTCTCCAACTTCCATAGTCGGTTGGAGGAGAAACTAATTTCTCCCGTAACATAATAAAGTTTGTTTATATATTTTTTTTTTATTAAAATATTCTCTAAAATAAGGTTTAATAATAAATTTAATTACTTACCTCACAAGGAATTCACATAGCACAATTGGTAACTAACTAGCCCCAACTTCTAGGAGGTCTCGAGTTCAACTCCCTCCTAGCTAGTTAGTTTTATTACCAAAAGTTATTTTATTTTATATTATTTTATTTATTTCCTAATTTATTTTTATCAACAACCATAAGGCTAGTGCTATTAAGTATATATATATTTATTTATATTTATGAATATATATTTATACCTTAATATACCTATATGTGTTCATAAGCATATGTGTGCACCCACATGTTTATGACACATATAGTATAAATGGCTCATTATTCGTTTTACTAACATCTTATAACTATATAACCAGAAGATGCAAGGTACAAATAGCAACTCGAACTTAATACTAACATGAAAATCTAAACAGGGATAAGTCACTGAAACAGACATCGATCAACAAGGACTCACCTAGATAACCTACTGACAAAGTTGAGTATCCCTAACAGTAAGAACAAGATCCAAACCCTAATAACTGATAAACCACATAATATCTCCCTACCAGGAACTGACCCGGCACTTCCCACCTAAGGTGAATGATCAAGGATAAAGGTTTTCTTTTGTGAAGCTTGATGATATCTCCATGACAACAACAACGATCGAGGATTTTTAAGGGATCGCTCAGACCTGTGGAGCCAGGTGGAGACGATACCCGGTACCTGCAATTCCTGCATCACCAAGAAGAGATACATATACATATAGATATACACATCAGATATATGCAAGCAGATGACTAGGATCGATACATCGTGTGGACCTCACCGAGTGAGTAACTACGACTTCGTCCTGAGTCATGAAAAACACATATGTATCCATAAACCAATTGAGATAAGGGTTAGTATACCATTCATGAGATAAAACATGTAAAACTAATACATTCTTCTAGGATCTCATAAACATATAATCAAAGTAACTATAACTGAGCATATAAATATCATCTGATGAACGTATAATCCTCCATGAAAACTTAAACATGAGTGCATAGTTCTAACCATCATAATAAAAAGTATCAAATCATAGTATCACTGCAGGAGAGGTATTACATCCTCCCCCCCTAGAGTTAGGCTTACTCCTGGAAGCCTACAAACAAGTACGGATAAGCATCTCTAATCCTAGTGGCATCTTCCCATGTGGCGGAAGATTCATCATTGGGGTCCCATTGGACCCTTGCCTGCTCTATGCTGCGACCCCTGAGGGTCAGTGTTCGCTGCTGCAGAATACGTATTGGCTCTAAAGCCAGCTGCCCATCCGCTACCTGTAATGCATTCCAATCCAAAACATGAGTCACATCAGGAATATACTTTCTAAGAACTGAAACATGGAATACATCATGAATACGAGCAAGGCTGGGCGGCAAGGCAAGCCGATAGGCTACTGGTCCTATCCTCTCTAGGACCTCGAAAGGACCAACAAACCGGGGTGCCAACTTGGAGCCTTTTCCATAACGGATTGGGCTCTTTCGTGGACGCACCCTCAAAAATACTCTATCACCAGGAGAAAAATGTACATCAATCCTGTGAGCATCGACGTACTTCTTCTGTCTATCCTGAGCTGTCACAATGTGCTCTCTGATGCGCCTGACCTGATCCTCCATGTCCTGCAACATTTCAGGCCCCAAAAGTACCCTGTCCTCCAACTGATCCCAGCTCAAGGGAGTACGACAAGGGCGACCATACAATGCCTGAAAAGGGGACATGCCTATGGAACTGTGATAACCATTGTTATATGCAAATTCTACCAAGTAGAGGTACTCCTCCCAATGGGTCTGCCTGTCCATAACATACATCCTGAGCATATCCTCGAGGACCTGATTGACTCGCTCTGTCTGTCCATCTGTCTCCGGGTGATAGGCTGAACTAAAGTTAAGCTGAGTTCCTAAAGCATGCTGAAGAGATGTCCAAAGAGCTGAGGTGAATACTGGATCACGATCAGATATGATTTTCCTAGGAATGCCGTGGAGTCTCACAATATCCTTCATAAATATTCTGGCCACAGAAGATGCTGAATAGGAAGACTGTATAGGGGAGAAATGAGCTACCTTGGTCAGCCTATCCACCGTTACCATGATAGCATCATGTCTCCTAGGAGTAACTGGAAGTCCCACTATAAAATCCATGGAAATGTTATCCCATTTCCATTCTGGCACTAGGTGAGGTTGCAATAGACCTGCAGGGTGTTGATGCTCGGCCTTCACTCTCTGACACTCTAAACATCTAGCCACGTAGTCTGCTATATCCCTCTTCATCCCTGACCAATAGTACAACTGTCGTAGGTCGGCATACATTTTCTTCACCCCTGGATGTGCCGAATAGGGGGCCTTGTGACTTTCCGAAAGGATAAGTGCACGAAGATCTCCGACCATGGGAACATAGATTCTATTCTGTTGTTTTAGCAACCCTACTGAATCCAATGAGTATCCTGAGAAGCGACCTTCCAAAGGCCTTCCCGATTCTATCTCTGACTTAACTTCCTGGAACCAAGGGTCAGAAGTAAGGGCCTCCCTGATTCTGCTCTCCAGATCTGTGCTAAGGGTTACGACTGAAAGAGTATGTCGGCGCCTACTCAGAGCATCTGCCACCACATTCGTTTTACCTTGAACATACTTAACTTCGAACTCATATTCACATAAAAATTCCATCCACCTTCGCTGCCTAGCATTGAGATTGGGTTGGGAGAAGATGTACTGAAGACTTCTATGATCTGTTTGGAGTTCAAACTTGTGACCCAACAGAAAGTGTCTCCATTTCACCAAGGCATGAACAACTGCGGCAAGTTCAAGGTCGTGGGTGGGGTAGTTGAGTTCATGATCCTTGAGTTTTCTTGACTCATAAGCCACAACCTTTCCTTCTTGCATAAGAACTGCCCCGATCCCCTCTAGAGAAGCATCTGTGCATACTACAAAATTTCCGGATGGCTCGGGAACTACCAAAATTGGAGCACTGGTCAATCTGTCTTTCAGGGTTTGGAAAGCGGCCTCACACTTTTCTGACCAAACAAACTTCTTACCCTTCCTTTGAAGTGAAGTAATGGGGTGAGCAACCCGAGAAAAATCTTTGACAAACCTTCTGTAATACCCGGCTAAACCCATAAAACTGCGAATCTCAGGAACATTAGTAGGAGTTGGCCACCCTACTATGGCTTGAATTTTATCTGGATCAACAGCAATGCCATTTCCTGATATGACATGCCCAAGATACTTAACCTTAGTTTGAAAGAATTCACACTTTTCAGCATTTGCATACAGTTGGTTCTCCCTAAGGCACTGCAATACTTGCCGAAGATGAACCTCGTGTTCTTCAAGAGTTTTGGAGTAAACCAAGATATCATCTAAGAACACTATCACAAATTTGTCTAAGTAAGTTCTAAACACTCCATTCATCAAGCTCATAAATACGGAAGGAGCATTTGTTAACCCAAAGGGCACCACCGTGAACTCATAATGGCCATACCTGGTGCGAAAAGCTGTTCTATGAATATCAGCTTCTTGAATTCTCAGTTGATGATAGCCTGACTTGAGATCTATCTTAGAGAATATTTTCGCCCCTTTCATCTGATCAAATAGGTCATCAATGCGAGGTAGAGGATACCGATTTTTGATAGTAACCTTGTTCAGTTGACGATAGTCAATACATAATCGGAGGGATCCATCTTTCTTCTTTACAAATATCACTGGCGCTCCCCAAGGTGACACACTAGGTCTTATAAACCCTTTTTCTAAAAGTTCTTCTAGCTGAACCTTGAGTTCCTCAAGTTCTTGTGTGGTCATACGGTACGGAGCTTTGGAAATTGGTTCTGCTCCCGGCACCAATTCAATTCGAAAATCTATGTCCCTCTTAGGTGGCATCCCTGGAATTTCCTTTGGAAAAACATCCAAGTATTCCTGTAAAAGGGGGTGATCTAATGATATCTCCCTACTCTCTTCTTGATCTAAATCTTCCATTGTGACTGCAAAAAGTTGGCATCCTTTGCGCATGCACCTCTTAAGCTGCATCGCGGAAATCATGTGGAGAGAGATGGATGATTGAACCCCTAAAATCTTCTTAGTTTTCCCCAAGTCATCAGTGCATTGAACACTTTTGTTTCGACAATCCAAAGTGGCTTTGTGAGTATCCAACCAATCCATGCCCAACACTACTCCATATGATCCCAAAGGAATCACTCTAAGATCCACTAAGGTAGAGAAAGGTCCAAGTTCCAAACTACAACTTTGAACACAGGCGTCAGAGACTACCCTTGCCCCGGAGGCTAGTTCAACCTGCCACCTATCTTCCTGCCTTACTGCCTTCAGCCCACATTGCTCTACTAAAGAGGATGAAATAAAAGAATCTGTTGCTCCTGAATCAAACAAAACGGTGGTAGAGATACCCTCTAACAAACCTGGAGTTTCAATGACTGTCCCCTGACTATTGGCTTGTCTATGGTTTGCAGCAGAAAATGCTCGATGGGATCTGCCTGAGTTACCTACTGTAGGTTCTGAAGTGACCTGTCTAAAACTAACTGCTGAAGAAGATTTCTGAGGGCAATTAACTGCAATGTGCCCATGCTGCCCACAAGAGTAACATCCCGTGTTCTTGACAAAATTTCTTCCTGCAGAAGGTGCACTAGATTGCTGGAAGCTACCCCGACTAGAGTTCTGAGGCATACTCGAAGCTGGCTGACGGTTTGGGAATTGTTTTGCACGTTGCCAGTTGCGAGAATTATTAAATTGAGAGCCTCCACTTTTACTTTTGTTTCCATTCTGATTGTTGTTGTTGCTGAAAAACTTCCTTTTCTGTTGGTTCTGATTCCCTTTGGGCGGATAGTTCTTAGGTGTACCTTGAAATTGATTCCCTGACCCAACCTGAAAAGTATTGCCACCATGACCACTGGTTCGGCTTCCTAACCCCAAGGCTATGTTTTGTTCTTCAAGACGAGCCTTAATGACTGCATCATTTATAGTCTGAGGTTCAAACATTCTTACACTGCAGGCCAAACGACCGTTGAGTCCTCTGAGAAAGTGTTGAGTTAACATAGGTTCGTCATTCTTAAACCCTGAATATGGCTTGAGTTCCAAGAACTTCCTCTCATAGTCATCCACTGACATATTAAGCTGTCTTAGATTATGAAATTCTTCGGCTCTGTCCCGCCTCCAATGGTCTGATAGAAATTTAGCTCGAAAAAGTTCTAGGAATAGTTCCCAAGAAAGGGTGGTGATGTCTAAGTGAAGTTTCTCTCTTTCTGTTTCCCACCATGTGGATGCAAAGTCTCTAAGGTGAATGACTGCAAACCGGGCTTTGGTGTTACTGTGGTATGGGTGCATGGAGAAAAGCCTTTCTAATTCTAGCAACCAAGTTTGTGCGGAAGTTCCACCTTGTGTTCCCTTAAATGGGTTTGTCTTGGTTCTAAGGAGATCCCGCATATGAGAAGCCCGTAGGGCATCCTCTTCCAATGTCTGGTCTCTCCTCCTAGGACTTCTTTCCCTTTCCTCATGGTGAGTACCATTCTCCCCATGCTGGCCTCTATCCTGCCCTGCCTCTAACCTCTGAAGGATTTGTTGTAGTAACTCTGTTACTTGGGCTCCCTGAAAGCCTCCTGATTGATTGTTAGATTGTTCCCCTTGTTCCTCGTATTGTTCTTCTTCTTGAGAATCTTCGTGTTGGGATCTAGGAGGAGTATTTTGGGCACCTCCTCTATGACCACGGGTTACGGGTGGCATCCTGCCATGAGTTAAGAAGAATGATGAGTTTATGGTTTTTGATTTTCATTTTGAGTTTTCCTAAGGTGTAGTGTAAGTTTAAGGTACATGGACCCATTTTCTTTAGGTCCCAGTGTAGCAACTTAGTGCTCTGATACCAAATGATGTCATGCCCCGCAAGGGAACCAGGAAAATACACAAAGGTTTACTTCATAAAAGAAAACCTAAGTAGAGTTTAACGAAAAATTTTGAACTTTTAAAGTTTATAATAAACAAAACATTTTCTAACTTCTTTCCAAGGTTCCCTTAAATGTAAATGTATAACTTATTGAGAATTGATAAACATTTTAACAACATTTACTAACCATTTAAATTCCATTTCAGATTCTTTATTGAAAAATACTTAAACACATTTAAAGATAAATTCCATCTAAAACTTTTCAATAACTATAATTCCATTTCATCTAACTAACATATTTCAATAGAACAATAAATGATTCATCAACATTTTGCACAACTTGATACATAACAAAATTTACATCTTTCCAACATACATTAAACATCCCATATAACCCTTTTACTACGGCTACCCATTATTACATCATTTGAAAATTACATTACATTTAGACTCCTGATAGGAGAATACATAAGTTTACAACAACATGAAAAAGTACAAATCTTCATTCTTCCACAGGTGCTCAGACAAATATGAATCTTCAGTTGTTTACATCTGCACAAGATACCTCGATAGAAAGATTTTCCACCCAACCATGTGAAACTGATAAAGTTTCACCCCCCGTGCTAGGAGATAAACACCAAGCCCACAAAGAAGAACTTACTAGGTTTTACAAAAGGTTGGATAACATTACACATAGGCAAATTCATTTCACAAGAGAATTCTAAGGTTCGGGTAGGGAATCCTAAGCAACAACCTAAGTGAGTGTCATCGCATAGCCCTCACCCCTTGGGTTGTCCTGGTACTAGCCACACTGGGCCCCGGCCCCCAAGTAGGCACATGCGGAATCGAATGCCTTTCGTACAGACAAGCGCCATTCGATTTGTACCTACGCATAGGTACCTTCTCCCACTCCCATCCATAGCCTGTCCTAGCGCTAATGGCATGGGCGAGGCACAATTAATCTTTTTAATATTTTAACCCCATCCCATAAATTTATTAGGTTATCACTTGATTAGTCAACTCTTCAGTCGGTTATCCTGGTCTAGCCACTTTAGGGCCCCGGCCCCGCGCTGAGAGCCACTCACTTAGGGGTTCCTAGGTTTCCTAACCCTAACCTATTTCCGTTAGGTTTTTCTAGCAACCACTAACATTTTCAACCTTATAACAGATCTATCCTAGGACACTTAGGAGTCCTAAAGTTTGACTAGTTTGATTGTTGATAAGATTGAAAGCAAGAGCCTTGTTTTCCGTTTTCTAGCCCCCATCCTAACATTTGACTAAACATGGAATTTAGAAATCAATTACCTATTTGCAACTTAAAATCATTTATACAGTTAAAACATTGAGTAAGAATACCTCTAGCCCAAACATTTAGCTCATCTAACAAATATACTATACATAACTAACACATATAGAATCTAAATTTAATGTCACTTCACCCGACCAATTCCAAATTTATTACATATATACATAATATAAGACTAAGCCATCTAAATAATATACCTTAACAAAGAAAACACCATAACATAAACGATTTGATATATTTCTTCAATTTTAATATTATATTATATATATATAATAATATATATTATATATATATAATATAAGTCTAATTATCAATATGTACTAAATTATTTAACCCATGTTTTCAATTACTAATATCATATTATACATATAATATTTCATATATTATGTGTATAATATAATTCTAATTTTAATATTAGATAATCACATAAGAAAAAGAATTTCAAATTGTATTTTATAAATAATATTCTACATATTATATATATAATATAACATATTTCACAACATATGTTATATTATATATATAATATATAAATCCGATATTAAAAATTTGCCAATGCCCGGCAAAGAAATTCCTCCCATGCGATATTTATTCCCACTTTGTTTAAAGGAAGGGGGGGCCCGCTCCTGCGCGGTACCCCCGGTACCGCCAGCAGCGGTCGCTGCCGCACGGCACCCGAAGGTGCCGCCGACAGCGGACGCTGCTGTCAGTACCGCGGGTCATCACTCTTGGAATCAAACTTCCCAGAGTACATATCTCTTTTGATGTAACATTTACTACCAAAGATTTTGAAGTAACCTACACTAGGAGTATGCTTGAACCATAGTTCATAAGGAGTCTTATCGGTTCCCTTTTTGACTTGAACTCGGTTCAGTGTGTAGACAGCAGTACTGACGACTTCTCTCCAGAAGTGATGAGGCAGATCCTTTTGAATCAAGAGGGTTCTTGCACAGTCAATCAGCGTCCTGTTTCTTCTTTCTGCTACTCCATTTTGCTGAGGAGTCCTTGTTGCAGAAAATTGTCTCTTTATTCTGTGTTCCTAACAGTAATGAGTGAACTCCTAAGAGGTGTACTGACCTTGTAATGTCCCCGTTTTTAGACTTATGGGATTAACTTGGTTTGGCGACCCTCACAGGCTAATCAGGCGATCAAAGGGGGTCAGATGGTGGAGTCAGCGTTGGAATTCCATTCTGGAGGTTCGACTTATCAGGTCTGCTCTTCGTTCGGATCATTTTGGTCAACTTACTATTTTTAGTAAGTGGTATTTTGGGTATGGCTAGAATTAACAGGGTGTTTGCATGGAGCGTCAGATATCTCAGGATTGAGTTTCAGAGAATCTCCAGTTTGAAAGACTTACTATTTTTAGTAAGTCTATTTTTAGCAGTGGCTATTTCTGGCAGGGCAGTGCCTATTCCTAGCTGGGCAGTTGGACTTGGTGCTTTGTCAGAAGTTCGTTGATTGCAGTCAGACAGTTCAGTGACTTATATTTTAAATGTGTTATTAAATTAAATTATTTTGATTTAATTTAATAACTTATGACTTTATAACTTTATGTTATAAAGTGAGATTATTTTTAAAGCCAATTAAGTGAAAATATTAAAAAGTGCTTTTTCCAAAAAGCCTATATATTCTACTCGAAAAAACACTTTTCTCATCTTATGCAATCATTATTTTCTCTTGGAATTTGGGAAGAAGACAAACCTGGCTAGGGTTTCGAGGATTGATTCCTCTTTCTCGTGATTTGAGCCATTGCCTGTTAATGGTGAATTTCACAGCTGATTATTACTGAGCTTGCAATTCGATGCTGTTGTAAATCGAATTGGTGAAAGTTTCAAATCTGAAGTTTATGCTTGCTGAAAAAGTTGTGTTTATAAATTCAATCACACAAAGGTTTGGTACAATTTGGAGGTTGAATATATATTTTTTGATTTTCGAAAGTGTTGGTATTGAGAGGATTATCGGAATTCTATTGAGGACTAAGAATTCAAATGCTGCGTTCAATACATATCCCTAGGCGTCATTTGTTGGCAACGCACCTCCTTCATATATTGCCTGTGTCAACCAGCATAGGCACGTGAGTCAAGGGAGAGCCGCGACTCTCATTTTTCTGATCACGTGAAGGCCATAGCAGCTACGTTTTGTATTATTCTGGGCAGGTGTTCAGTTTTGGGCCAGTCACGTGCTGTTTCTGGGCAGTGACGTGTAGAAACTTCAAGGTGGCAGCTTCATTTCATGAAGTCATGACAGCAAACTGGGTGGTGGTTACATTGTGTGGAAACGTGGCAACATCAGAAGGAAATTACGGTGATACAGGTGCTATTGACATTTACGGCATTGGTTATTATGAAAATTTGTTTGCAAATAAGGTTTTCAATAATGAATGTTTAAAAGAATGTTATTTGTCTGATTTGGATATTGTAAGTTTGGTGAATAAAGAATTCAGAATTCGTTCTTGCATGATTATTATTGAGTTATAGTTGCAGTCATTTCCATTTTATTTATAAATATTTAGGAAGAGCCATTTCGGTTCTTCACAGTGGTATCAGAGCCATTTTCCTGCCATCCTGTAGGGTCTGGATTCATTAATTTTATGAAGTTATTTTTAAAGTGACCAGCACTTCCATTTTCCCTAGCTATGGATAAATACAGGAGATCCAGTTCCGGAAGTCGTCATAGCAGGGAAATAGAGAGGAATTAAATGCTTTGGTAGAAAGCGTGGAGAGACTTAGATTGCATCAGCAGAGATTAGTAGAGAGTTTGTTGGATCCAGTTACAGTAGACAGGGCAGCGAGATATATGGTCTCTGCATTTATAAGGCCGACAACGAGTTTACAGGGGAGAAGGCTAGAGTTTTCTCCGATAGTTGTCCGTGATGCTAATGTTCCTGCATCTAGTTCAGCACCTGCTATTCCCATTCGCAGGGCTGATGATGGATTTATTGCACCGGAACCAGTGGACGTTTCAGTGCCATTGGTTGACAACAGTGCTGAGCATCACCAGGTTGAGGCTCCCAGAGCAGTCACTACCGATTGTACAGAGGCAACTGATGTTGCAGTTATCACTGAGTGTTCAGACTCTTTCATGGAGGGAGTTATTATTGGAGATGTTTATGTCAGCTATAGTAGTGTTGCTCCAGTTCAGGAGGCAGTTGCTTCCTCAATTGGGACTGAGGCATGTACGGAGTCTCCCACTAATGAGGTTGGTTATCCGAGCATTATAGCGGGGTCATTTGATGACAGTTCCTGCTCCATTATTGGTGCATAGCCTGACGTTGAGTCATGTGTGCAGAGTCACGTGTCAGCAGTTGAGATTTCAGCAGAAGATGTGGGAGCTGATAGTATAGACACATCTGATGACACTTTTGAGGATGTTGTGAGTTGCATTGGGGAGGACGCCCCCTGTGAGATGTTGGGTGATGATTGCGAGGAGCGTATGAGCTCTGACAGCTCAGAGATTTATGATAGCAGTCACAGTGTAAGATTAGTACAGGAGACAGTGGTTTATTCCTGTGTTGAGGATGTGAGCATGGAGCTTTCTAGTGATGACACTTAGGATGGGAGTGTTGCAGTTGATTTGGGCGACATAGTTTCATGCCACAGTTTAGTTGATTCACATGACGACATTGAGTTGTGTATGCAGCCAGACTTAGTAGAGGAGATGCAGTTAGATGATGTGTACACTAGCATTGAAGATATCTCCGATGCTGAGAGCGAAGATGATGAGTGCTGTAGTATTTCTAGTTTTCTATATCTGACTTTGGGTGTAGATTCAGCGTTGTCATATGGTGATGGTGAGTTCCAGGATTATGTGTTACAGGGACTCACAGATGAGGACAGGGAAGCTTATGAGTGGCAGGAGTTTGTTACAGCCAGGGCTTCCACTTTTAGAGATGGGGTTATGTTGCGAAGTTTTACAACATCGCCCCATTTCATGGGGACGCCCACTTCGAGCATTCCAGACTTAGACGATTTTAATCTTGCCCTGTCCTCTCGATTTTAGTTGCCAGATTGATTTCATTGAATGCAATGTAATGTGTTTGAAAATGCGTTTGATTTTGGATTGAAGGTTTGATTTTGGTTTGAATTGAAGATCTTGACGATGTGATGATTTTGATGATTTGATGAATTGATTTAAAATGGGAAATTTGATGGATTGAAATGAAAAGATGGAGTTGGAATTTATTTGATTGTTTGAAATTTAATTTTTGTAACCTTCAAAGTTCTTAACGTTATGGCAATCTGGATTGAATTGAATTTCAATTTTGTTTAATTGCTAATTGTGATCTTTGAAAACGATTTTGGGGGCTTGCAATTTCAAATTTTAAATTGTCTTTTGGATTTCAATTTCATAACTTTGATTTTGGATTACAAATTTCGATTGGCTAATATTTATTTTTTTTGAATTTGCCATAGTGATGATTTTGACATGGATCTAATGCTAAGTTCGAAATATTTGTCTTGATGAATGAGATGTCAAATTTCAAAAATAAAATCTGAATGGCAATTCAAAAAATCCATGATTTATTTTGGCCAATTGTAGATTTTGGTTGGAAAATCATTGCTATTTTCGAAATTGTCTTGATTGGAATTCAAATTTTATTGTGTATCTTGAGAATTAGAATAATATCTAATGCCTTTGATTTAATATGGGACCTGCCCTATAATTTTTGGCATTGAATGATGTTCTTATATGTAAAATCGAATGGTGTTGATGCAGCCTACATTGGGCAATTTTGAAAATCATCTTTTTGATTTTTGTTTGCAAAATTCAAGATTCTTGCTTTGACGTCCCATATATTGCATTGGATATTAAAATCTTACCTTTCAAATTTTGCCTTGCAAAAATCGAAAAGCATGGTTAGTAGATTGCATTGGGTGTTCAAATTTTGCCTTGCAAAAATCGAAAATCATGGTTGCATTGATCATTTAGCAATTTTGCATTGCCAAAATCGAAAATCATTAAATATTAATGCATGTCGTCCCAGCTTTTATCATTGTGCATTTAATATTGGAAATTCAAATGGAAAAGAATTAAATATTTATACAAGTCGTCCCTCATTTCTTTTGCATTTGCATTTAATTTTTTAAATTTCTTGGGTGTAGGGTCGGCCTTGTGAGAAGCAATTCAAGTACCTATAAAAGGAAGGCAATGCCATTTCATTTCCTCAATTCAAAACACAATCTTCTCTCTGCCTAACAGCGAATTTTCAAGGCAGTGATAGCGAGTTTCTTATTAGCATTTGGCGACTTTGAAGGCAATTCATTTGGCAATTTTGGTTAAGTATTGGCGGCCAGCATTGGAGGCACTGTTTTGAACCAGTAAAGGCAGTTTGGAGTGAGGTTAGAAGGAGAGTTAGGGTGGTGATTTTGGCTGAGATTTGATAACCAGTATTGGAGGGTGCTGTCTTGAGCAAGAAGAAGCTATTTTGGAGAGGCATTTCAAGAGTTTGTGGTGCATTTCTTAGGCCTGATTCGAACTATACCAGACCTGGGCGTGTATTCCATCCATTTTCAAGGCATCAAAAGGCAGATTTTTGGGGACAGATTGCATAGCAGGGAACAGTCATTGTTGAGGCATCATTAGGAGGCCCATTTCTACCTATTTTCGGCGCCCATATTTGAGGGATTTGAAGTTTTTTTCATAGCATATTGCCCAGATCCGAAAAATTGAGGACAAGTTTTCAATTTCAGAATTTGATAAGGGAGCTTGTTGATTTCAAAGAGGGTCAGATTAGTTAGTGAAGGAGAAGTAAATTGGTAGAGGCTTCATTGCAAGATTTTGAGAGTAGATTGAAGGAAGGGGAGATTTGTTTGTAGAGTTGGAAGATTTTGAAGATCAAGCTCAGCTAATTGCATAGACAAGGGATTCCTAGCTTTGTACTTGGGTGAGTGGCCTATCTTTTCCTCTCTCTTTAATTGCTTTCATTTCATTGGTGCTAGTTTAGGTGTTGAAAATTGATTTCAAGAGTAGAGTTAGGTGTTTGGTTAGTAGGTTGATTACTCGATTGTCTTGAT
Source organism: Chamaecyparis obtusa (assembly GCA_027943335.1). Taxonomy (NCBI): domain Eukaryota; kingdom Viridiplantae; phylum Streptophyta; class Pinopsida; order Cupressales; family Cupressaceae; genus Chamaecyparis; species Chamaecyparis obtusa. Next base: position 295,749 of record BSBK01002852.1, read on the forward strand.
TGACTTTTTTCCCTCAAGTTCTTGCTTGGATTCCATCATTGCATTTCATTATAGGTGAAGATTGGAGTGATAAGTGTAGTCCATCTTAAGGTAACGGCGGGGAGTGATAAGTGTAGTATTCCACCCCTAGGGAGAAGATTGGAGTGATAAGTGTAGTCCATCTTAAGGAAAAGGCGGGGAGTGATAAGTGTAGTTTGCATCATTGCATTTCATTTTAGGGAGAAGATTGGAGTGATAAGTGTAGTCCATCTTAGGGTAACGGTGGGGAGTGATAAGTGTAGTATTCCATCTTATAGGTGAAGTTTGGAGTGATAAGTGTAGTTCCACCTTCATTGTAGAAAAGGTGGGGAGTGATAAGTGTTTAGGATGAATGATGCCAATGCAAGCAAGCGACCCAAAGGAATTAATGCTGAAATAGGAGACAAGGAAGTCATGATACCCAATTCCAACTTCCGCTCAAAATTGAAATACGTTGGAGACACCAACATTGGTACCCTTGACTTGATTCAATTAAGACGAGAGGTTGAGAGATAGCCAGTCCCCTGTGGCAAGGATCAAACAGTATGGATTTGTGCAAGGAAGTGTTCAGTCTACCCCAGCAGCAGACATGATACGGTAGAATTGGTTACATCAAGTCATCAAGGCTCACAAAGTCAGATTGCAAATCGGAGTGCAGCGCCTTCATCGTGCTTCTCAGTCGGATCCCAGGCTATACAAAAGGTACACAGTTTGATCCTTGGATGTTTTGTTTTATTGAAGAGATTGAGAATGGTAAAGGAAAATTGATTGGATTAGGATCATTAGCATGAATTTCGAGTTGCAACTTAGTACAAAATCGGGGGCAAATCTACATGAGGTCCTACTTCTTCAATTTGAATGCAAGACTATTAGTGATGCTTTGCCAGTCGAACCAAATTCGATTTTGGGGAGATGCACTGCACCACTATGGTTGAGGCGGATGCTTATGCCAAAGGGCAAGGTTGTGGCAGTTCGAACAGTTGAAGGCAGTCAAGGGTTAACCAAAGAGGAAAGCATTGATGAAAGCAGTTGATGAACTCAGTGATGGGTGGATTGTGGAACAATCAAGGAGATATGGTGAGGGCAGGTGCCCCAAAACCCAAGGTTATTGAAACAAAGATGCATGCATGCAGATCAAATCCAAATAGGAAGGTTAAAAATGGCAAAGTATTGAAGTAAGGAGGAAAGTGATTGAAAGGTTGAGGGAGGTCAAGTTTGATTTCAAGGCGGTGGCTAAAAGCAAGGCTCTTAAATTGCACAAGGTTCACATCCAGACAAGCCACCAAGGTCAAGGCAAGATTACCCCAAGTGCATGGAGACCTCACCCTTTCGAGGTCAGGACATCAAGTACAAGCAAGTTCAAGTGGTGGTGAGAAAATTTCTAAGGACAAGCTCAGGCATCCAAGGCTTCATCTCATCTCAAGGATTGATGAACTTTATAAGACAAGGTTGATGAGGTGGCAATTTCATGTGCATGCAATCAAATCATGCCAAGTGTCCTATGTTCTCATTGGTTGACAGATTATTGTAATTTTCTCATTGGCCCACAAAGTTGGTGCCCTCATGTAATTGGTTGAAAGATGGTAACCCTAATTAGGGTTTGTAAGGTTTAATCTTGGCCCTTGATTTTGCCTCTTAATCTTGGCCACTCGTAATTTTGAGCCTCTATATAAGGCCATTTGTTCTCATTTGTAAAGGGAGTTATGTTGGAGAAATTGTTGCCAAAATACTATCAAAATTGTTCTCTATTCATTGTTGTGGTTTGCATGGTGGATATACATGATCATTTTGGTGTATTGCATGGTTCTTCTGATCTCTCAAATTAAAATAGGATTTTATTTCATGTTGTTAGAATAGAAGTAGATGGCTAGTTGTATGGTGATATTGGTAAATGTTTGATAGGGATCTATATACTAGGCCACTAGCATCCTAACGGCTTGTTAGGAAGCCTTGTGTGGTAATCTAGTCCAATTGCTCCCAAGTTCTACTTGCATTTCATCTTTCCGCTTGTACTTCAAATTGGGTTGGAAGATAGGTGTTAGTGTGAAAATCCTAAGAGTATCCCTTAGAATCATTGCACCAATGGAGGTAGCGCCGCTGGCAAGCTTTCATTTGGTTTGATCCCTGTCCATTTGCCAATCTTTCCATTCAGCAGGAGTAATAGTAGAAGTAATCAGTAGTTCAGTAGTTGAAGTTCGAAAGTTTGAAGAGCAAAGCTAGAAGTGATATAAATTAGTTTGATGAGCGAAGTTGGAAATGATATAAAAGAAGAAAGTTATCTCATCATCATCATAGCGAGAGTTTGACATTCCTCAAGTGAACAACGTAAGCCCGCCAAAGTGATTACCAGCAAATCACATCATTTCAACCGAGTTAGTATCCACAAGTGTAAGGAACCTTGGAGTATCTTATATACTTTTCAAGAGAGGGTTGAGTGTTTGGTACGCTGTATCAAGTATTTCAATTGCTATATGTTATGTAGTGGTACAAAACTCACATCAACAGGTTACTTCTTCAGTAATTCATGAGGATGTGTCTCAGGATCTGGACTGTCAGATGGTTGCAGAGGACGGGGTAGTTGGAGATTGTGTTGAGTTAGATTCAGCAGCAGCTTCCTCAGGGTTAGATGAGGACGTGTCCGATGCTTGTACTCAGAGTGTAGAGTTGTACTCAGATGTAAGTACGCAGAGAGAGGGTGATCTTGAGGGGAGTTTGTTGGATACAGCTTCCTCTCATAGTGTAGACAGTGTGTTTGAGGTTGTTCATAGGAGGCTTGTTGTGCAGAGTCATCATGTGACTAGCCAGTTGCGAGTTGATGAGAGGGATATTTCTTCTACTCTCGAGCATTTTGATGTCGCTCGTTAGTTGTTGGCTGCTTATGGTTGGGGTGCTCCTATGACAGATGAGCCCAGTGGTGGTTACCTTTCATTGACAGAGATTCACTCTTTGCGTGAGGCTGTTAAGATTTTGAGACAGAACTATTTACAGATGGTAGCCGACCGAGATCACCTAGTGGAGTTGGGGAGTACAGCTTATGAGGCATTGATGGACAGAGAGGAGGAGGTGAGTGAGCTTACCCAGGAGATCACAGAGACTACTGAGGTTTTAGACTAAGTTGCCGATTCGGGTGTGGATTCGGATGCGGGTGCGGGATGCGTGAAATTTTTTTTTTAGGGGGTGCGGATGCGTTTGGATACGTGTGTATATATATATATATATATAAGAATTGGTTATGTTTCAGGTTTTGATTGTTGTTGCATTATGCCTAAAGTCATTTTGTTGTTTGTAATTTCTTGATAGTCTATTTGACAGTCTTATTGTAGACCACTGCAGTCTTACGACTGTAGACCACTGAGTGTGAGTGATACTGGACAGCTAAAGTCACAAGGTTCGAGTTCGAGTTTGACAACTATAAAATTCGGATGAAGTTCGGCAAGGGCAAAAAATTTGAAAAAAAATTCGGCATAAAATTCGCTTTATATAATTTAAAAAAAAATATAAATATCTAGTAATTTATTTTTATTTTTTTCTTTTCACTCTTAAATTAAAAATAATACTAGTTTTCATTTTAAAAAACATTAAACTTTAAAAGCAAAATAAAATCACTAAACTATATCTTGTAAAACATAAAATGAAAATATATTGAGTTTTTATTTTAACTTTACAAAACAAAATAATAAATAATAAAAATAAAAAGATTAAGATTTATTGTATTTAAGTTTTAACATATTAACACAATAATAAATAAACTAATAATAAATAATTTATATACCAAATATTAATGTTTTAATAAAAAATAATATACATAAAACTTATAAATAATAAATAAACTTAAATCTTATTAATATTAAGAAGGAAATAAAAATAACATAATTATAAAAGTAATCTTAAAACATTGAAAAATAAAAATGAAACCTAAAAAACAAAACAAAATATTAAATAGAATAGTTTCACTTTCGGCGGCCTCCATTCCGTTATCTGCATGGTGACGGAGAGCTCGACCTCCCTCCATTCTGTTCTTTGCATGGTGCAGTGTTGAGTTGCAGTCAAAAACAAGAATGAATACATATCGGAGTGTGTGGTTTCAATGATTTTTTTAAAAGTTCGAGCGTCTTAAAAATAAAAAAATGTATGTCCTGCCTGATGGACAGGTGCTCGCTAAATTTTTTGAATAAGAAAGATAGGTTAAAAAAAAGCGCTCTGTGGTGGCACACGGACCAGCACCAGCACCTGCTCGCACCCGCTCCCACATCCAGCCTCAGACCAGACGCACCGATATCTTAGGTTTTAGAGGATACTCAGCGGGCTCTTCAGGAGTCACAAATCCGATTAGAGGAGGTGGCTGTGGAGTTGGAGCATTTACGGTCTACACCAGCCCCAGACCCAATTCGATTGCACATTGAGGTGGTTGGTGATGAATTTGCTCCTACAGTTGGTGTTGAGGAACATGATGTTGCTGCAGACACATCTGTTCTGGATATGGGAGCACTTGGTACGGATGAGGTAAGAGTACCAGAGGAGACGGGCTTTCAAGTTGATTTGCTTCCTTTAGCTGAGAGTGAATCTACTTCATCATCTCATTTAGCTGATAGCACGGGATAGTTGGTTGTGCCACATTTGCGAGGGAATCAGCAGTGGATTGCGGGGGAGCGAGTTGATGCTTCCACGTATAATTTCTATTGCATCGAGTCATTTATGGAGTATCTACTTGAGAGTGCAGACGTGCATCAGGATTCTTATAGAGTGTCTGAGGGTACTCTCATCTGAGGCTCTTGTGCTATTTGGAGGTTGGTTGGGAAGATTGTGGAGACTCTTTCTACTATGCTTCCCCATAGGGATTTTGAGGTTGGGTTTGTTGAGAGGGTTGCTCAGGTTCCTACCCAGCCTACAATGATGCAGAGTCAGAGATTGGAGCCATCTTTTGATTCCTGGTTTGGTAATGATGAGCCATTGACAGAGATTGGGGATTCCTACTGGCATTATATGGTGGGGTATGCTCATCATTTTTCTTTTGACCCACAGGTGGATAATTTGATCTCATGCGGGGGTAAATCAGCTCCAGTATCCTACCATCCATTATGGGATGGATTAGCACCATCGTTTGCAGATGGATTTGGTAGTTGCAAGTTAGATTACTTGCAGTATCCACACACTCAGGATTGTTTATCAGAGGGCAGAGTTGATAATAGTGATTCAAGCATATTTGGTCACTATTGTTTTCCCAGTGCAGTTGGGTATGAGTGTTGGATAGATAGGGACTCAGGTTTTGATAGAGTTGTTATTTCAGATGGGTTGAGTTCCGTTGGGTTGTTTTCAGCATCGACATCTACAGTTGGTTTATAGATATTGTTTTCAGTGGTGCTTCTTCTATTGATGTTGGTTCTCTCTTCACAAAAGTTTGGTGAGGATGGGGACATTACTTGTGACCATCCTTGGGATCCGTTTGGTTTATGATGTTGCTTGTTTTTCCTAATTGCTTGAGGACAAACAATCTTGGGAAGGGAGGATTGTAATGTCCCCGTTTTTAGACTTATGGGATTAGCTTGGTTTGGTGACCCTCACAAGCTAATCAGGCGATCAGAGGGGGTCAGATGGTGGAGCCAGCATTGGGATTCCATACTGGAGGTTCGACTTATCAGGTCTGCTCTTCGTCGGGATCATTTTGGTTAACTTACTATTTTTAGTAAGTGGTATTTTGGGTATGGCCAGGATTAGTAGGGTGTCTGCACGGAGCGTTACATATCTCAGGATCAAGTTTCAGAGAATCTCCAGTTTGAGAGACTTACTATTTATAGTAAGTCTATTTTTAGTAGTGGCTATTTCTGGTAGGGCAGTGCCTATTCCTAGCTGGGCAGTTGGACTTGGTGCTTTGTCAAAAGTTCGTTGATTGCAGTCAGACAGTTCAGTGGCTTATATTTTAAATGTGTTATTAAATTAAATTATTTTGATTTAATTTAATAACTTATGACTATAACTGTATGTTATAAAGTGAGATTATTTTTAAAGCCAATTAAGTGAAAATATTAAAAAGTGTTTTTTCCAAAAAGCCTATTTATTCTACTCGAAAAAGCACTTTTCTCATCTTATGCAATCATTATTTTCTCTTCGAATTTGGAAAGAAGACAAACCTGGCTAGGGTTTCGACGACTGATTCCTCTTTCTTGTGATTTGAGCCATTGCCTGTTAATGGTGAATTTCACAGCTGATTATTACTGAGCTTGCAATTCGATGCTGTTGTAAATCGAATTGGTGGAAGTTTCAAATCTGAAGTTTATGCTTGTTGAAAAAGTTGTGTTTATAAATTCAATCACACAAGGGTTTGGTACAATTTGGAGGCTTAATATATATTTTCTGATTTTCGAAAGTGTTGGTATTGAGAGGATTATTGGAATTCTATTGAGGACTGAGAATTCAAATGCTACGTTCAATACATATCCCTAGGTGTCATCTATTGGCGACGCATCTCCTTCATATACTGCCTGCGTCAACCAGCATAGGCACGTGAGTCAAGGGAGAGCTGCAACTCTCATTTTTCTGATCACGTGAAGGCCATAGCAGCTGCGTTTTGTATTATTTTGGGCAGGCGTTCAGTTCTGGGCCAGTCACGTGTTGTTTCTGGGCTGTGACGTGTAGAAACTTCAAGGTGGCAGCTTCATTTCATGAAGTCATGACAGCAAACTGGGTGGTGGTTACATTGTGTGGAAACGTGGCAACATCATAAGGAAATTACGGTGATACAGGTGCTATTGACATTTACGGCATTGGGTATTATGAAAATTTGTTTGCAAATAAGGTTTTCAATAATGAATGTTTAAAAGAATGTTATTTGTCTGATTTGGATATTGTAAGTTTGGTGAATAAAGAATTCAGAATTCGTTCTTGCATGATTATTATTGAGTTATAGTTGTAGTCATCTCCAATTTATTTATAAATAGTTAGGAAGAGCCATTCCGGTTCTTCACACACCTCCTCTGTTTGACCTCAGACACTTAAAGCTTTTACCGGTTTCTTTTTCCACTCTAGCCTTGTAGATTTTGAACATGTGGAAGGCCTCTGATTTCTCTCTAAGAAAGAGTGTCCACATCATTCTTGAGAAGTCATCTACAAATATCATGAAGTACTGGTCTTCATAATAGCTCTTTGTCTTCATTGGTCCACACAGATCTGTGTGCACAAGGTCTAGAACATTTTCAGCAGTAAACATCTTATTGTTGAAACTTGTTTCTGTCAGTTTTCCTAACTGACAGTCTTTACAAACCCCACTGATGGGTTTTGTAATCTCAGGGAGTCCTCTAACCGATTTCTTTTTGCTCAGTTTGACGATACTGTCAAAGTTTATGTGGCAGAGTCTCTTGTGCCATAGCCAGCTATTGTCTTCTTTGGAGACAAGACAGATTTTACTTGATTCACCTCTGTTTGAAGCTATCAAACAAGCTCCTTCCATTGAGTCTAGGTAGAACAGATTGCCTTTGCTCTGTTTACCGGTTGCAACATGGGTTCTAGACCGATTTTTGACTATACAGGAACCTTGTTCGAATTCCAACTGGAATCCTTTGTTGTTTAGCTGTGCAATACTCATTAAATTGTACTTGAGTCCTTCAACCTAGTACACATCTTCACAGACAACATTGTTGCAGAGAGCAATAGAACCTTTACCTTTGATGGCACAGGGGGCATTGTTTCCAAAGGTAACTGATCCGCTGTCATTGAGCTCCAAGTTGATAAACTTGTTCTTGTCACCAGTTATGTGGTGAGTGCAGCCGTTGTCAATGATCCAATTGTCAAGCTCATGAGATCTAGATATGAGTGCTACTTCATTTACCATTGGGCTCTTCTCGTTTATTGCAACAAATGCAATTTTTGGATCCTCAGAGTCTTCAGACTCATTGTCTGTGACTCCTTCCTCTGCAAGATAGCATTCCTTCTTTGCTTTGCTCTTGAACCGGTCTCTTTTTGATGCAGTCAAGGTTGGTGGATCCAATTAATGACTGACCGACCTTGCAGCCAAACCAATATGCAGCGGAAATAGACAACAACAACAACAAATCTGAAATAAAACAGAAGTCTTTATTCATGAAATTACTGATTACATGCAATGTGTCGGGCTGTAAGGCCTTCCCGGTTACGACCAGATACAAAGCAAGTAACAGTCTACAAGATCTCGCAGGATCCAAATCTTTTCCACAACATCAGTATTCAGCTAGCCCAGGTCTGCAACACACAGCACACTGGTAGGCACCCAGGAAAGATCTAAACTTGTACTCAAACTTCCAAGCAATCTTCCTATTTCTAAGCTCCCAGGCTACTAACTTTTTCCCAATGATGTTATCTCCCCTTAAACAACTACCCAAGCATCCTATAAATATTGAATCCCAACCACAAGTCGGTTGATGAAACAATAAACCCTTACAAACAAAGATTAAATGCTAAAACATCAGTCGGCTCTCACATAGCCTTACAAAATAAATAAACTCTCAAAGATGGCCCCAAACGGTCATCAAATCCGCATAGAAGAATGCAACATGCTAGATCTAGGTCCCCACATGTCCAACGGTCAATCCATAACTCGAGGAGCGCGACCCAAATCAACAGAACGAGTCGGCCAAGCTGATCCATCCAAATAAACCAGTCGGTAAGCAAGAACACCGAGCAACAGAGGAAATAACTGAGCACCAGTCGACCGACCACGCCAAGCATGACTGAGCAACGCAGTTATCACTGAGCACCAGTGAACGGACGCCTTTAGTTACCGAATATTCTTCAGAGACCGAGTACCCCGGTAACCACATAAACCGAGCAACCAGTCTCCCAAACTGAGCAAGTACTCCATCAAACCAAGATCAAAGCTAACAATCTACCTTTAAAGACAAACATATTTTTGGTTGATACAGGATTGCCCAGAATCCTAGGATGCTCCTACATCACTTTTATCTTTATGTTCATTATCAGGACACCTTGCAGCAATATGTCCTATCTTGTTGCAAGAGAAGCATTTCAAAGAAAGTTTTCCTTTGTACTTCCCTTTCCCTTTGGGGAATCTTCTATTGGTGAGTGCTTCAAACTCATCCTGCTCCATCTCTTCTGAGAGCAGATTTTCAACGAGGTTACCAATCTTACCGGTAGAGCAATTACCGGTTTCTCTTCCCTTTTTGGTGGAAGAGATGTTAACAAAAGACTTAAATGCTGCTTCCTGAATGGGTAAGCTATTATCAAAATTATTTAATTCAAAAGCAGCCAACTTACCGATTAGGGAGTCTAGGGTGACTTGATCTTTGGTCACCGATCTGAGCTCTTGAATAGCAGAGATCTTAATGGCAGATTGAGGTCTGAGAGTTCTCAATATTTTGCTAACCACCTCCTCTTCACTAAGCTTTCCTCCATCGCTTCTGATGGAGTTGATCACCTCTTTGATCCGATTGCTATATTGCTCGATGTCTTCTCCTCCATTCATCCTCATGTCATCATACTTTCCTCTGAGGCTTTCGACTTTGTCTCTTTGAACATTTGGGTCTCCTCCATAGACCACTTGCAACTTCCCCTACATCTTGAAGTCAGAATCTAGATGTTCAATCTCAGCATAGACATGATTAGGTAGCGTGCTAGCTATCATATCCATAGCAGCCGTGTGCTCGGTTTTGATCTTCAGTTCATTAGGTGTCAAAGTGCCAGCGGGTTCACTGTAATCGGTGGTAACATGATTCCAATACTGATCTCCGGTGGTCTTCATATACAGCTTCATTCTGCTGCACCACAAAGTAATGTTTTCCTTTGAAAACGTTGGTCCTTCCTTTCTCATCATCTTGACTTTTTCTTTATGCAGTTAAGCGGTAAAGAAAACAAAATTTGGCTTTGATACCAATTGACAGTCCCAACCGGTGCTGAGACGGGAGGGGTGAATTAGCACCTCTAAAACTTTTCTGTTAACTCTGGTAAAGTTTACTTAAAATTGTGAGCCAAACAGATTCAAACACATAATAACAGTAAGCAAACAATCACACAGTGACGCTAGATTTATCAAGTGGAAACCCAATTAGGGTGAAAACTACGGTGTGAGGAGACCTCACAAATTTTGTACTCTTTTGGAGTAGGCTCTGTTAGGAGCCTTCCCGGTTAAAGGATCAAAACACACTGTTAGATGCGACCCGGTAAGGGATTTGTTACAATGAGGCCGGTTAGTGCCTGCCTGGTTAGAAGACTTTGAACACCATGAAAGATGTCACCCAGTTAAGGGATTTGATACAAGGGACCTGTTAGAGTCCACCCAAATACTGAGATTTAACTATTGTAATTGCTAGAGAACAATAGAAAGATTGACCTTTTACAAATAGCTTTTGATAGCCTGATAAGATTTGTGTTTGTGCTCAACTGAGAAGCAACACCGGTCACCGCAGGTGTGTACTCCTCTACTGTTGTGCTTCTCTGCACACTTCTTTCTCACTTCTTTCCTTTCTTTACCCCTGGCTCCTTCAGCATACAAGCTCACTCTTTTTCTCGGCAGAATGAAGGCAACTTCTTTTCTTCTTAGGCAGACGAATATATAGAGCCCTAGCCCTAATTATGCTCATCATGCATGACCTCATTACAGATCCTTCTCGGATTCATCACTTAATGGAGTACTAGTTCACTAAGGAAATATCTGATGCATGCCCTTGATTTATTTGCTGTAAAAAGAAAACAATAGATGCGTGTCAAGCATCTTTACTTTACAAGAGATAATGCCTTGTTTTAAAGCCACTGATTTCGGCTTTAAAACCTCCAGACGCGCCCCAAACCGATCACCAATTTAACTCAAAGACCTCCGGATTTGTCGCAGAAAATACCGGTCAAAGAGTTGGTTGGAACATGTAGTTGACTATGACTTCCTTGGTTCATACCGGAGTCATTACTAGATTGGTAGAGATCCTTATACTGTTAATAGGTAAGGGTCTTTAACCTGTTACTGTCTCTTCCTTGGCTTACCGGTTGCACCTTCCTCAGTTGTATTGTTGACATTGGTTTGCTGTTGCTTTCTCTGTACTTGACTACACCGGTTGTAGCTTGGTCCACGGCTTTCGGTTGAAGGTTGAAATCCTCCTTTTCTTGACTATGTACATTACCCGGTTGCTGATGCTTTGTCTAGTGACCGGTTCGTATATGTTGGCACCGTCTGCCAAACCATCCTTCCTTCATATAGATCTCCTTGGATCTTTAGACTTAATAGAGATGACAAAACTCTATCTTCTTTTGCCAATCGATGACAATACTTGTACTTGTACCGGTAGTAGGCTTAGCGGTTACAATCACTCAATGCCAAAAATTCCTTATTCCCTGGCATGTACCTTCCGCATATACTTCTCACTTGCCTTTTTTCCGCCACCTTTGTCATATCTTTTGCATATCCAAGGTTGTTATTTACTTGAAAGGTTTGGTACCTTAAACCGTACGAGCTGCAGGAAATGTCTTGTCCAGGCATGCCACGTCGCCGCGAGCCCCAAGAGTTGTCGATTCCTGTATTGTCCATCTACCGTCAGTGTTATTTCCCCCACCTCACTTTGTATCACTTGATGATACGTGCGATATATTGCAAATCCCTAGGACTCATTGCTCTGTATTGCCACTTACAAATATTATTTCCCTTTCAACCTATTTCCCTCACCCAAGGATATTTTCTCTAAGTGTGCAATCTTCAATTTCGCTTTGGGTCTGATCATGTGAAGTGTAGGAGGCATCAATCCCCTACCCTGCCTATGATAGCTTTATTTGCTAGTTCATCTGCAAGCTAGTTTCCTTCTTTGTAGATGTGGCTAATCTTAAAATTCTCTAATTCTTCTATCTTTTTCGAAATTTGCTTGATCCATTTGTTCAGTCTTCAGTCGGGGGTAAAGCGCTGCCTGATAGCATTGACTGTAATCATAGAGTCCCCCTCTAAATGAATGTTCCTTTCTCCACTTTCAATGCCCAACTCTACTCCTCGTAATGCTGACCTAAATTCAGCGAAGTTGTTTGTAGTTGTGCCAAGTATTCCACATGTTCTGCTAGGATGGATTGCGATTCATCTTTCACTATACACCCAATACTGTTGGGACCAGGGTTTCCACGAGCATCACTGTCAAAGTTCACCTTCATCGAATCGGGCTTTGGAGCACACCAACAGACTTTTTCGCGTAGCTTCTTTTTCCGGGCTACATCAGTGGTGCTTGCCAACAAGGGAATGGTGAGTCCCTTGAACACCTTTGTCTGTAATGACCCTTACTATAAAGGCCACTAAAAACCCCAAATCTGAACTGAGACAATTTGTCAAAGACTTGGCATGCACTGAATTGTTTTGTTTGTAATGAGTGTTTCAATGTGATAGTTGTTTTGGGCATCAAATGCAATTGAGATAACAATACCAATATGCAACAATAGAGAACAATGCAAGGACCTTTATGAACTTACTAAAATCTGATTACAATGTTCAATAGACTGATTATTCTGAATACATATAACTGTTCATGAACAATGGAAATAGCAAGTTTATTCAATGCACTTCTTTGACTCCCTACAAGTACTATCTCAACTATGACAGTTCAATTACAATGGATTAATATTCTGAGACTGATTATAACTAATTTTGGACTGAATATAACAGTGACAGTGTATATGCAATTACACACAAATTTGACATCCAATTTCAACACACAAAAACCTGGAATGTTTGCACTTTGGAAGATCAGAATTGATGATGCCAATAGCTGATGTAGTCACCTCCAACCGTACCCAAACCGAGCCCAAATGCTGCTGCTGTGCCAGAACTGGATAGGGCCGTACCAGGCCGTACATGTACTGCTCCTGCAGAAAATAAATGCAGGGTTTTTGGAACCCCAAAATGATATGAATCTGATTGCCAATGATGTACTAATGTCCTCACCCAAGCATAAAAATTATCTCCAAGGGGTTTAGGAGATATGAGTAAAAATCTGATTCCAGGCCCTGATATGGAAAGTCTGAAAATGTGCCAAATGATCTTCAACTATCACCAAAATGATTCACCAATGCAAGAGGTGAATTCAAACCCTTATTTCAACCACAAACAAACCCTTTCAACAATTTCTCAATGAAGTACCAATGAGATGGCTGAGTACTAACTGCAACTTGCAACCCTTCAGTAGATATTTCACTACCTCAGTTATGCCAATCTAGGGGAGTGATCGTTCCCAAAGATCGAATAGTATTTGCAGACCCAAAAGACTACAAATTGCTTCACAATGAAGAAGTAGAAGAAATCCCAAATCCAAGCATGTAGAAATGATAGCCCAAGCCCTCTATTTATTCTTTTTCTTGAGAAGTTACTAGAACTTCTAGAAACATCTAATTATAATGTACTTTATAATAAAATAACATTATAATAATAAAGTACATTTCTCAACTCAAAAATATAACAATGTAGGCCAAGATGTCTCATAACTGAATGTAGGCCCAACTAGACTGAATGTAGGCTCGAACTGGATGTAGGCTCACTTCTGGACGTAGGCTCCACCACAACTGCATGTAGGCCTCAAACTGGATGTAGGCTCTGCCGAATGTAGGCTCTGTCAGCAATAAGCAATCAAATGATCCACACAATGACTCTCTCTCCAAACTATTTGCCTACGAGAGTCGATGATAGGCAAACCCGTCATGAAAGAACATGTCTCTAGAAAGGGGACATGACAGTCCGCCCCTCCAGAAATTGCTTGCCCTCAAGCAATCTCAAAGCTGGATGCTGCAAAATCTCCTCAGACTCCCAAGTAGCATCCTCAATAGGAAGATCTCTCCACTTCACCAAATACTCCCTGATAACTCTCCTGCGAAACTGTTTCTCCCTGCTATCCAAGATAGACTCTGGCACCAAAACGAACTTCCCCTCATCATCCAAGGGTGGTAGCACTGTAGAAGGCACAACATGCTGCCCTAACGCCTTCTTGAGGCGCGACACATGAAACACATTATGCACTCTACTATCAGCTGGAAGCTCAAGCCCATAAGCCAACTCACCAACACGCCTAATGATCCTGAAAGGCCCATAGTATCTCGGCTTAAGCTTCTCCGACCCACTCTTCTTGAGAGTAGACTGCCTGTATGGCTGAAGCATGAGGTAAACCATATCACCAACCTCAAAGCTCCTCTCAATCCGCTTCTGATCTGCATACTGCTTGTACTGATTCTGTGCCCTGACTATATTATCCTTGAGAGCATCAACAATGTCCTTGCTCTCCTGAAGCAAATCCCCGGCACGTGGAACTCTAATATCAGACATACTCAAATCAATGAAGCTAGGCGCATCATACCCATATAGAGCCCTGAAAGGTGACAGCTGAATCGACAAGTGAAATGTGGTATTGTAACAATACTCACACAAATCTATCCATCTCACCCATGCCCTTTGCTGACCAGCCACATAGTTCCTCAAATAGCCCTCCACCCACTTATTGACTATCTCTGTCTGTCCATCCGTCTGCGGGTGATAACTGGTGCTAGGTGTAAGCTCAGTGCCACAAAGTTTGAATACCTCCTGCCAAAAGTGACTCAAAAATCTGCTGTCCCTATCACTCACTATGCTGCGGGTTATCCCATGCAATCTGAAGACCTCTCTGAAGAAGACCTCAGCTACCTGTACTGCTATGTAAGTAGTAGTGATGGGAAAGAATTGTGCATACTTCGTTAGTCTATCCACCACCACGTAAATACAATCACGCCCTTGGGCCTTGGGCAAGCCCGTAATGAAATCCATGGATATGCACTCCCACTTCTAATCAGGAATGGGAAGTGGCTGTAGGAGCCCGGCTGGAAAGGTGTGCTCTTGTTTGTTCTGATGACAAACAGGGCACTCACGAACATACTGCAATACATCTGTCTTTAGTCCTTTCCAAGTGAACCGCTCCCGCACCTGTCTATATGTCTTGAAGTACACAGGGTGACCAGCTGTAGGTGAATCATGAAGAGCTCTCAATATAGATCGCTTCACCTTCGATCCTGGGGCTAGAAAGATCCTGCTCTTGTAGATAATCAAATCACCTACAAGTGTATACCGGGTATCAACAACTGACCCATCAACTATCCTTGATGCCCATGGGTCTCTAGCATACTCTGCCACTATCATATGTCGCCAATCCTCTGATATCTCAATCAATGCACTGAGATGTGGTCTACGTGACAATGCATCTGCTACCACATTCTGAGTCCCTCTCACATATGTTATATCAAAATCGTAAGCCTGTAGCTTACTTACCCACTTCTGCTGCCTATCGTTGAGATCCCTCTGACTAAGGAAATGCCTCAAACAGTTGTGGTCAGTTTTAATGCAAAATTTACCACCCAGTAGGTATTGTCTAAACTTAGCCAACACATGCATGATGGCTAACATCTCCTTATCGTAAATGCTGAAAGATCTCTCAGGTCCACGGAGTTTCCTGCTCTCATATGCAATAGGGTGCTTGTCCTGCATCAACACAGCACCTATACCATCTCCGGATGCATCACATTGAAGCTCAAATGGCTTCGAGAAATCAGGCAAAGCTAACACCGGACATGAAGTCATGATCTCCTTGAACCTGTCAAAGCAAGCCTGCGCCCCTGGTGTCCAAACAAAGGCCCCCTTCTTCAGCAAATCTGTCATAGGGGCTGCATGACGTGAATACCCACTCACAAATTTGCTGTAGAATCCACATAGACCTAGGAACCCTCTCAACTGTGTCAGGTTCTCTGGAATAGGCCACTCCACTATAGCACGGATCTTATCAGGATACATCCGCACTCCATCTGCACTGATAATATGACCCAAGTACAAGAGCTCAGTCATACCCAAATCACACTTGGACTCCTTGGCATACAAGGACTCCCTCTACAATATACTCAATACAGTCTCCAAATGTACTACATGCTCCTGCCATGTCCGACTGTATACCAAGATATCATCGAAGAAAACCAATACAAATCTCCTCAATTGATGATGGAAGACCTTATTCATCGTAGACTGAAAAGTGGCTGGTGCATTGGTCAACCCAAATGGCATGACCACGAACTCGAAGTGTCCACAATGGCATCTAAATGCAGGCTTCTCTATATCCTGCTCTCTGACTCTAATCTGATGATACCCTAATCTCAAGTCTATCTTGCTGAAGTAGCAAGCCCCATGAAGCTCATCTATTAGCTCATCTATCCGTGGGATGGGGTACCTATTCTTAATAGTCCTCTTGTTTAGTGCCCTGTAATCAATGCACATACGTAGAGAACCATCCTTCTTCACCAATACTACTGAAGAAGCAAAAGGAGACTTACTTGGTCGAATATGCTCCATCTCAAGCAGCTCCTTGATGGTTTTCTCTATCTCATCCTTGAGCCTCCTAGGATGTCTGTATGGTGTGATCATCACGGGTTTAGCACCCTCCTCTAGCTCAATGATGTGCTCAATTCCACGGTCAGGTGGTGCACCAGGTGGAATGTCACTGAACACCCTATCATACTGCTCTCTCAATCTCTGAATATCAGGGTGATACTCTGTCATCTGATGCTCCTCCTGTGTAGGCATGAGAGTACACATGGCTGCCCATCCGATCCCATCGTGTCTAACCATCCTCTCCATGCGCCTGAAAGAAATAGTCCTAATATCGCTATTTCTGATAGCCCTCAAGACATGCTGCCTACCATCTGCCTCAAACTTGATCTCCATGTCCCTGAGTCTGAAAGTGACCTCACCCAATGAATGCAACCAAGTCATCCCCAATACAATATCTAGGTCGCCCATGTTAACTACATGGTAATCCGCTTTGAACTCATAATTGCTCAAGCGTAAGGGCATATCTCTGATCATCCTGTTACAGTTAAGAGTGTAACCATCGGCAACCTGTACTCGGAGACCCTCAAACTCCTCTGTCTCAATGCCACGACGCTCAACCAAACGTACATCAATGAAATTATGCGTAGCACTTATGTCAACTAGGGTAATCACCTTCTGTCCTGCTAGAACTCCACGCAATCTAAAGGACCCCTCATGCTGAATACTAGATAAGCGTGCCTGCTGCAAATGTAGCTCTGGCTCCACCTTAGGCTCTGAAGCCTGTGCCTCTGCCTCTACCTCAGGCTCTGTGTCACTGTGCTCATCCTCATGTGCTGTGCTATCTGAATCTGAGTCCTCATAGTACGCCCACATAACTCTATTGGCCTTCCCCTTAGGCTTCAAAGGACAGTCATGATCCCTATCATATGGACCTTTGCAATAGAAGCATAGCTTCTTCCTGCGTAGGTCATTAAGTGCCTCATTATCCAAGGGTGGAGTGGATTTCCCCTTGGTATCAACCTTCTTCCCCTTCCCCTTATCAAACTTATTATCTCGGAAAGAAGTAGAACTCCTAGGGGTAAATCTGCTAGAGGGTGCGGTAAGCTCCATACTACGAGCTTTCCTCATGGCCTCCTGTAGTGATGATGGATCAAATGCCTTGATCCAACCTTTGAGGGGTTCAGACAACCCCTCAGTGAATAAAATGACCAATCGCCTCTCTGATACATCCTGTACCATAACTGACAATCGCTGAAATTCACTGATATATATCTCCAAGCTGCCTGTCTGTCTCAATTGTGCAAGATCATGGAAGAATATCTCAGGATCCTTCCTGTCGAAACGCTCCACCAATCTGTCTACAAAATCCTGGTAGGAAGTCACCTGGTTGTGCTGCAAAGTCACCATACCATTTGACCACCAGTCGTGAGCTGCGCCCTCCAAATGCAAGGTGGCGTATCTGATGGCATCTATCTCTGACATGGGCCTCAATGCTAAGAATGTATCCAACTTATGTATCCATGCCTGTGCTGTCATCTGTCCATTACCATCGAAAGAAGGTAAAGTGAGCTTGCTAGTAGCTCGCTGGAACTCACTGTCATGGCCTCTATGTCTCCTGTTCTGGCGAGTACTCCTCATGTGCTCTCTCCTCTGATTCAGGTAACGATCAAAGTTGAGTAACTCACGCACATGTGGTGATAATGCCTGCCATTCTGTAGTAGCAGCTCTAAGATCATCCTGAAAATCATCCTGCACATCACCCTCTCCTGCCTCTTGAGCCTCCTCTCTAAGGAAAGTAGGACGAGTAGGTCTATCTGCTGTCCAAGACCTATGCCTGGGAGCACCTTATGAACCTGCTACACTCCTATTATCATGATCAGGCGTACCTCTACCCTGCTCCTGAGCTCTGGGCTGAACCACTCTCTCCATCATAGTGGTCAAATTACGCAAAGACTGGACCATCTCCTGCTGTCCCGTAGTCATAATCTGAAAGAATTCCTTCTCATCATCAGGAATTCTAGGTGGGCTTTGTGACTGTCTCTCACCCATGGTAAGAGTGTCTCCGAACTCCTGTTCACCCTCTAGTGCTGCTCTTCTTCGTGTGTAGTACCTGTGATGTCCAAATGCTGAAGGATGCATATAGGTTTCTTACCCAACAGGATGGCAAGAACACCGCTCTGATACCACTGTAATGACCCTTACTATAAAGGCCACTAAAAACCCCAAATCTGAACTGAGACAATTTGTCAAAGACTTGGCATGCACTGAATTGTTTTGTTTGTAATGAGTGTTTCAATGTGATAGTTGTTTTGGGCATCAAATGCAATTGAGATAACAATACCAATATGCAACAATAGAGAACAATGCAAGGACCTTTATGAACTTACTAAAATCTGATTACAATGTTCAATAGACTGATTATTCTGAATACATATAACTGTTCATGAACAATGGAAATAGCAAGTTTATTCAATGCACTTCTTTGACACCCTACAAGTACTATCTCAACTATGACAGTTCAATTACAATGGATTAATATTTTGAGACTGATTATAACTAATTCTGGACTGAATATAACAGTGACAGTATATATGCAATTACACACAAATTTGACATCCAATTTCAACACACAAAAACCTGGAATGTTTGCACTTTGGAAGATCAGAATTGATGATGCCAATAGCTGATGTAGTCACCTCCAACCGTACCCAAACCGAGCCCAAATGCTGCTGCTGTGCCAGAACTGGACAGGGCCGTACCAGGCCGTACATGTACTGCTCCTGCAGAAAATAAATGCAGGGTTTTTGGAACCCCAAAATGATATGAATCTGATTGCCAATGATGTACTAATGTCCTCACCCAAGCATAAAAATTATCTCCAAGGGGTTTAGGAGATATGAGTAAAAATCTGATTCCAGGCCCTGATATGGAAAGTCTGAAAATGTGCCAAATGATCTTCAACTATCACCAAAATGATTCACCAATGCAAGAGGTGAATTCAAACCCTTATTTCAACCACAAACAAACCCTTTCAACAATTTCTCAATGAAGTACCAATGAGATGGCTGAGTACCAACTCCAACTTGCAACCCTTCAGTAGATATTTCACTACCTCAGTTATGCCAATCTAGGGGAGTGATCGTTCGCAAAGATCGAATAGTATTTGCAGACCCAAAAGACTACAAATTGCTTCACAATGAAGAAGTAGAAGAAATCCCAAATCCAAGCATGTAGAAATGATAGCCCAAGCCCTCTATTTATTCTTTTTCTTGAGAAGTTACTAGAACTTCTAGAAACATCTAATTATAATGTACTTTATAATAAAATAACATTATAATAATAAAGTACATTTCTCAACTCAAAAATATAACAATGTAGGCCAAGATGTCTCATAACTGAATGTAGGCCCAACTAGACTGAATGTAGGCTCGAACTGGATGTAGGCTCACTTCTGGACGTAGGCTCCACCACAACTGCATGTAGGCCTCAAACTGGATGTAGGCTCTGTCAGCAATAAGCAATCAAATGATCCACACAATGACTCTCTCTCCAAACTATTTGCCTACGAGAGTCGATGATAGGCAAAACCGTCATGAAAGAACATGTCTCTAGAAAGGGGAGATGACATTGTCATTTTATTGTCCCATGTTTTTGATGCTATAGTTGAGTCAAAGACGTTTTATTTATATATATACACACTGTCATGTTCCCTTCTTGAAATAGGATTAAATAATAAATAATAATAATTAAATTAAAAATATAAAAGAATAACATTAAAGTTAATTAAAATTTAGTAAAGTTAAACAAATGGTCAAAAAGCATGAATGGAAAATTGTGTCTCCGTCAAACATGAGGTATAAGAGGGAGAGAAGAGAACTTCATTTGAGAGGGAGAAGGAAGGAGGAAGAAAGAGTGGAGCATAAGAATTAAGGGAAGAAGAAAGGAAAGGGAAGAAAATAAGGAAGTGACTCTTTTAAAAGGTAAAGGGTTGTGACTCTTTCAAAATGAGGTGATTGTGAAAAGGTGTGACCATTGAAAATGGTAGACACGGTGAAAAGGTGTGACTCTTCCTCACAAAAGATATAAAGGGGAAGAAAGATCAAATGGAATGGAGAAAAGAATCTGGATCTACGTCCTTAATTGTAAAGAAAAACCTGGATCTACTTCCTCAATTGTAAAGAATCAGGAGAGATCCTCAGAAAATTTAACGAATTCAAATCCTTCTCCGAAAAATCCTTTGGGAAGAAAATAAAAACCCTAAGAACTGATAATGGGAGGGAATACACCTCTAACATTTTTAGAGAATTTTGCAAAGAAGCTGGGATTAAGAGGGAGTTCACTGTTCCTTACAACCCTCAACAAAATGGGGTTGCTGAGAGGAAAAACAAAACTATTATAGAAGCAGCTAAAGCCATGCTCCTTGATCAAATTTTAGAAACTTGTCTTTGGGCATAAGCCTCCAACACTGTTGTATACATACAAAATAGATGTCCTCACTCCCATATTGAAGACAAAACTCCTGAAGAAGTTTTCACAAGTATAAAGCCAGATATCACTTGCTTAAGGATATTCGGATGCCTTGTTTATTTTCATGTACCTAAAGAGAAAAGAACAAAACTAGAACCTTCTGGAAGAAAAGGAATCCTTGTTGGGTATAGTGATACTTCTAAAGCCTATAGACTATTTGTACTTGGACATAGCTGACAGTCCCAATCGGTGCTGAGAGGGGAGGGGTGAATCAGCACCTCTAAAACTTTACTCTACAAATCTAATGAGGTTAACTTACAACTGAAAGGAAAACAGATTCATGCAGATAATAACAGTAAGCAACCAATCACACAGTGTCACCAGATTTATCACGTGGAAACCTGATTAGGGTGAAAACCACGGTGTGAGGAGACCTAACAAAATTTGTACTCTTTTGGAGTATGCCCTGTTAGGAGCTTTCCCGGTTAGAGGAAAATAACGCATTTGCTAGATGCGACCCGGTTAAGGGATTTGTTACAATAAGGTCTGTTAGGACCTGCCTGGTTAGAGCACTTTGAACACCTTGAAGGATGTCCTTCGGTTAAGGGATTTGATACAAGGGACCTGTTAGAGTCCACCCAAATTCTGGGATTTAGCTATTGTAGTTTGCTAGAAAACAATAGAGTGAATGACCTTTTACAGTTGACTACACAGAGTCTGATAAGGTCTCTATTCGTGCTCAACTGAGAAGTAACACCGGTCAGAGGAGGTGTCTTCTCCTCTACTTTTGTGCTTCTCTACACAGTTTTTTTTTTTCACTTCTTTCTAATTCTCCCTGGCTTCAACAGCTTACAGGTTCACTCTTTTTCTCGGAAGAATGAAGGCAATTTTTATTTGCCTTAGGCAGGAGAATATATAGGGTTTAGACCCTAATTGTGCTCATCATGCAAGACCTAACTTTAGATCCTTATCGGATTCATTATGTAGTGAAGTGTCAGTTATCTAATGAAACATTTGATGCATGCCCTCACTTTATCAGTCTAATGAAGAAAACAGAGGTTGCGTGCCAGGCAACTTTCCTTCACAGGAGAACGCTTTGATTTAAAGTTGCTGATGCTGGTTTTATCCTTCAACCGCGGCTCAAAAGGCCACTGATTCCGGCTTTAAATACTTCAGCTGCCCCTCAAACCGATCACCAAGATAACTCAAAGTCACTCGGATTCACTGCAATAAATCTTGGTTAAAAAGAGTTGGTTGGAACAGACAGTTGACTATGACTTCCTCGGTTCATACCGGAGTCTTATAATATATCAGTTGAGTTCTTCAAGTTGTAAACAGGTAAGAGTCTTTAACCTGTTGCTGTCTCTTTCTTGGCTTACCAGTTTCTACAATCCTCGGTTTGCTATTCTTTAGCTTGACTTACCGGTTGCTCCATCTTCGGTTGGTTACCGGTGGCAACACGGTACTTAGCTGATGCTGGAATCCTCTTTTCTTTTATTGTGTACATAGCCCCGTGGCTAAGGATGTGTAAAGTGACCGGTAGTATATGCATGTAATCACAACATTCTTGTATATTGACATCATTGGCCAAACCATCCTTCTTTCATATAGCTTTTTCTTTCATATAGATTTGTTTGGTTCTGTGGACTTTATAGAGATGACAAATCTCTATGCTCTTTTTGCCAATCAATGACAACACCAGTACCGATGATAGGCTTACTGGTTATCATCACTTAATGCCAACAATAGCAATATTGAACTCAGTAGAGATGTAATATTTGAGGAAGACCTAGCTTTCAAAAGGGCTAGAAATTCTATTGAGTCAGAAAGTAATACTCCACCTTCAGACCTAGAAGAGGATCTTGCTCCTGAGTTTTAGAGGGAGTATCCTGAAGAGGATGAAAATGAAGTATCCTCAAGAGAATCATAAGAATAGACCACTTTGGGCCACCAAAACAATGGAAGAAGCAAAGAACTTTGCAGCACCTTCAGGGACCTTTAGAGAAAGTAAAAGACCCTGAAGATTTTCTAGCTATGTGGCTTTAATGAATGATCTCTCTTAACCTTCTAATGCATTAGAAGCTCTCAAACACCAAGTATGGAAGGATGCCATGACAAAAGAATACCAGTCCATCTTAAAAAATGATGTTTGGGAAGTTGTTTCAAGGCCAAAGGAAAAATCTATTGTTTCATCCAAGTGGCTATTCAAAATCAAGTATGCTGCAGATGGTAGTATAAAGAAACATAAAGCCAGGTTTGTTGCCAGAGGTTTCTCACAGAAAGAAGAAATTGATTATGAGGAAACTTTTGCACCTGTTGCTAGATATACCTCTGTGAGAGGAGTTCTAGCCATTGCAACAGCCAAAAGATGGAAAGTTCATTAGAAGGATGTAAAGACTGCATTCCTAAATGGGAAAATAGAGGAAGAAGTCTACTTAGAGAAACTAGAAAGATTTGAGATTCACATTGCAGAATCTCATTTGTGCAGATTGAAGAAAGCTCTGTATGGACTTAAACAGGCCCCCAGGGAATTGGGATTTTCTAAGAATGATGTAGATCCAAATCTATACTTCAAGCAATGCAAAGGTGATATGTTAATATTAATCTTGAATGTTGATGATCTGTTGATTACAGGAGAAGATCGCCTTATTGATCAATGTAAAAAAGACCTTGCTAAAGAGTTTGAAATGAAAGATTTAGGCCTTCTACATTACTTCCTTGGATTGGAAGTTTGGCAGAACTCAAACAGCATTGTGCTTAATCAAGGAAAGTACACCTTGGACATATTGAAGAGATTTGGTATGATGAATTGTAGACCCATGTCTTCTCCCATGGAAACAAACCTTCATAAACTAAAGGAGGTAGCAATAGATTCTTTGTTTGCAGATCCTACCCTCTATATGCAGATAATTGGATCCTTGATGTACTTGGTTAATACTAGACCAGATATCTGTTATGCAATAAATGCCTTGAGTCAGTTTATGTGTGAGCCTAAAGAGATACATCTTATGGTTGTGAAGCATATTATGAGATACCTTCAAGGTACTCTAAATTATGGACTCAATTATGAGAAAGTTGACTTGAATCTACATGGATTCACAGATTTTGATTGGGCTGGAAGTGTAACTAATAAAAAAAGTACCTTTGGTTGCTGCTTCAGTTTGGGGTCCGCCATGATATCTTGGATGTGCAGGAAACAGTCTTCAGTGGCTCAGAGTTCTACAGAGGCCGAATACATTATAGCCTCTATGGCAGCAAGAGAAGCAATATGGCTCAGGAAACTACTTGTTGGATTATTCGTTAAGCCACCGAAAACTACAGTCATCTATTGTGATAATCAGAGTTGCATAAAACTTTTTGTGAATCCGGTATTTCATGATAGATCCAAGCATATAGAGATTCCTTATCATTATGTGAGAGACATGGTGGATAGGAATGTGTTTCAGTTGGAATATATCAATACAGGAGATCAAATAACAGATATACTCACCAAGCCACTTGCCAGAGTGAAAGTTGAATACTTCAGGAAAGGTCTTGGTATGATTGAATTGTAATTTGCATTGTAAACTTTACTGATATATATAAATATATAAGATGTTTAATGTGTAAACTTCTTTTGTCATATGTGTTGATATATGACTTTATGGGCTCTACCCCTTGTGTCCATCTCTAAAAGGTGACGATCTTTTGGAAATGAACACTTGTATTCAAACATTATAAGACGACGATCTTGTAATGTTGATATCATGCTGACTTGATATCATTCATGGATGTGCCATGATCTGTTATGGTAGACATTATGTGACGTAATGTCAGTGCACATAACATAACTAGGATGTATAAGGAGAATGTGATATTCTCAAGCATATCATCCTTTAAGTGTTACGAGTTATGTGATACTTATCATCACGCGTTATGTGATGTTTGTCTTCACGAGATATGTGAGACTTCTTATCACGAATTATGTGATCTACTTAGTGCCATGAGTTATGTGACACCTCACAAGTTATGTGATACTTATCATCACGTGTTATGTGATGCTTGTCTTCACGAGATATGTGAGACTTCTTATCAAGAGAAATGTGATATATATGATTTTATCTTCCCTAGGTAAGAGGGAGTGTTGTTGCATATAGCCACGATCAGATAAATTCATATTACTAATGCATATATCAATTAGAGAAATACATAATACTGAAGCATATATCATCGATCAGATTAAAGACATGTATATATAGATATATATAATGATAATTATTATTATCATCATATATATATATTAATATATATGATTTTTATCATGCTCTATATTATCTTTATGATCGAATATGAAACAAAACCGATTACTAATTGGAATCAGTATCAACCTGATAACTAATGAATCGTAATTGGTATTGAATTGGTGTCAAACCCGATAATGAGTTTCAATGCTTTGTATTACCAAAGGGTGTAATGATTAGTCACGCCTATGATAGGCTTGGCTCCACAAGGAGTCACTTCTATCATAGACGTGACTGATCACATTACAATGCACATATTTATATTGCTTGGATTGTTCAATACAAGTACATAAATTGATAAGTACGAAGTATATTGAACAGAGACACATATATATATTTCTTCATTACTATTTGATCATAGTCGAATTACAAGTTCATTTCCATTACATACATTTAGTTCTACTCCTGTAAATAAACACTGACATTGTTAGAATCAAGATTTATATATATAATCAGCATTGCATATATATATGAAAGAATAAATTGAAATCTGAATAAGAAGTTTGCCTTGAATTAACAATATCAGATTACAAAGGCATGCCACTATACCATGCTTACGATAATTGTGACAAGAAGTTGCTATTTGATGAACATAAAATAATGAAAGGGAGGCCTTAACAAAGGATTGTGATAAGAATGACATTGACTTACTACCGCTTAGCCCGAGCAATTGACAACAAGGAGCGGTCGAAGGGAGTGATCATTCAATAACAAATAATCATTAGTGTACAACTGATTAGTATAATAAAGGCATTTTAAGTAAACTTAAATTAAATTATTGACAGTGATAAGTAATGAACAGGTGTAAGGACAGCAACATTGAAGGGGTGCGTCTTCTTCAAGTATAAAGCTATAAAAGGGGAGACCTAATTCAATTATGAAAGGACCAACTATGAAGTAGATCACCGAAAAGAGAAGATGCGACATTAAGAGATAAGAACATATTATAATAATTCAGACCTGCAATTGGGGTATAAATATTGTGTGGCACAAATATTACATAAGAAATCTATTTGCGTCTGTCTTTATTGAATTATATATTCAGTTCAGAGTTATGATATTATGTGATTGTTTATATACAGATACATATATAGACGTGTACAACTCTGATTTAATATACTGCATTACTGATTCAGGAATATTTTATTATAGGATTTATTGTGTGAAATACTATATGTACTTTTTGACTGCTTTAACCGGACATGGTATGGGAAATGAGGGGATCACATGTGGGAAAATGGTGATGAGGTCACCTTCTAAGCACACCACCTCATGGTATATGCCAAAGGAGTCCCATGGGGCCAAAGAGGGATTGCCTTTGGGCTTAGAAAGGAGGGACTATCTGGACACCCTATTGTGAATGTCCCTCATGAGCTCTATCATGGTGAACAAATGCATGGGGATGCTAAATAATTGGAGTTGAGATAGAAGTGATGAGACTGAGGAAAATGGTGATCGGACACTACACTAGGTATGCCACCTCACATGAGTGGCACGGGCCATATGAGGCCAAGGAGGATGGTATATCCACTCTTGGGCCTAGGGTAGGGGGTCACTTGGGCACCTCATCAAGTCACCCAACCTTATCAATTCTGTGGTTGATACATCTTAAATTTGATTCCAAGCAATCTATTGATTTGATCTACATTTCCAATATATGTTTATTTCTAACTCAAGAATGTCTGATTATAAATTATGATCATAAATGATTCCTAACTTGCCTGCAGGATCTCAATCAGAAGTGAAAAGGTATCTATAAACTCTACTTGCTTTGTTAAATGTCATGTCCCCATTTTGGCTGACATCGTTTTGCGTGCCGGATTTGCCTATTATCGACTCTCGTAGGCAAATGATTTGGAGAGAGAGTCATTGTGCTGATCATTTGATTGCATATTGCTGACAGAGCCTACATTCGATAGAGCCTACATCCAGTTTGAGGCCTACATGCAGTTGTAGTGGAGCCTACGTTCAGTTATGAGACTTTTGGGGCCTATATTGTTATAATTTTAAGTTGAGATTGCACTTTTTTATATTATAAAGTTACTTTATTATAAAGTGCATTATAATATGATTTTATAAAGGATGTTTCTAGAAGTTCTTAGCAACTTCTCCAAAAAGTGAATAAATAGAGGGCTGGGCCTCTCATTTGAACATGCTTGGATTTGGATTTTCTTCTACTTCTTCATTGTGAAGCAATTTGTAGCCTTGTGGTCTGCAAATACTATTCGATCTTTGGGAACGATCACTCCCCTAGATTGGCATAACTGAGGTAGTGAAATATCTACTGAAGGGTTGCAAGTTTGGAGTTGGTACTCAGCCATCTCATTGGTACTTCATTGAGAATTTGTTGTAAGGGTTTGTTTGTGATTGAAACAGCATTTCAGGAGGCATTTTTAGTAGGGCCGAAATTATAGGCGGCCGTTTTTAGCAGGTCCGAAAAAGCAGTCCAAAAAAGCAAATCCGAAAAGCAATCCGAAAAAGCAAATCCGAAAAAGCAATCCGAAAAAGCAGACCCGAAAAAGCAGTCTGAAAAAGCAGACCTGAAAAATTGATATTGAGGGTTTGCAATTGTTTGGAATAAGGGTTTGAATTCATCATTTGCATTGGTGAATCGTTTTGGTGAAGATTGGATATCAATTTGGCACATTTTCAGAATTGCAATATCAGGGTTTGGAACCAATAATTTGCTCATATCTCCTAATCTACTTGGAGAATATTTTTATGCTCTTGGGAGGATCTTAGTACACCCCTGGTGGTCCTTTTCATAGCTTTTTGGAGTGTCAAAAACCCTGCGATTATTTTATATCAGGGCCGTACAAGACTGTACTGTACGGACAGGAACAATACATGGTACAGCAGCGCAGTTCGGGGACAGATTAGTCATCGTTTCATCAGCATTTTTCAACAGTCAAAAGGGCAGCGATTTCTAGGTTCCATTTCATGTGTTTGAATGCATTTGAATGTCAAGAAAGTTGTATGAAATTGCATGTTTTTCAGTCACTGTTATAGCATTCATAATCAGTCTTGGTTATCGTCAATTGTCATTGAAGTATCATAGGATTGATAGTGCATTGAGTAGGGAAAAGGGAGTGCATTGTTTGGTAATAGCGTTGCCATTATTTTTGATATGTAACAGTCCATGAATCAGAGCTCATATGTAATAGATTGTAACAGTCATGTTTGTATTCAGAATATAGGCACTGTTACATTGTTATTGTGATCTGATATTTTGTGACCAGATTGCCATAGTTATGAGTGTGCATTGTAAGGTCACTATTTATGAGTGTCTGTTCATTCAATACATGCCATATTTTCAATAGTTGGAACAGTCATATAATCTGTCCTATATTCTCAGACTGTGCCATCGGTTGTATTGGATTGGTATGCATAGTTAGGGCATTGTGTACATTGTCAAAGCATGGTAAAAGATCATTGCATTGTAGTCTGAATATTACATGTCACAGTCATATTCTGGAAAGTGCAATCAGAATTAGAGAAGTTTGATATATTTGAAGTAAAGTCTTTACATTGCTTTGAGTTTCATTGTTGCACATTGTGTTACATTTCTACTTTGGTAGTGTTATCTCAATTGCAATTTGATGCCCAAAACGATTATCACATTGAAACACAACATCTCAAACAAACAAGTCAGTTGCTTGCCAAGTGTTTGACGAATTGTCTCGGTTCAGATTTGGGGGTTTTAGTGGCCTTTATAGTAAGGGTCATTACAATAAAAAAATGTGAACTAGGTAAAAAATTTGGGTACAAATAAAATGGGAACATTACATACATACATATACATACACACCCACACACACACACACACACACACACACACACATATATATATGTATATATATATATATAGATGTATATATATATATTATATGTATATATATAGAAGCTGGGTTTTGACATAGTCTAGACTCTAGAGCTTTTTCTCTCCTCCTAGGAAGTCAGTATAAATTGTTCCAAAATCTGCTTGGAATATGGCATTTTGGGAATGCAATAATAACAATTAACTTAAAGTCATGTGGAAAGAGCTTGGGTGCTGCTGGTTATGCTCTATGAGGAAGTACACACATACTACAATTCTTGTTTAAATTTTTCATGGATCTTATGAGTGAAAAAACATTAGAGATGATGTTATTGCAAGAATCATTGATTTTGATTTTAGGCCAGGAGATGTATTCCTATGACCAGGTAAATATAGTGTTTACTATTTAATGTTGCTAAAGTAACCATGTTAAACACATGAGTTCGGAGATACCTAGGGGTTTGCAACTACACTCTCACGCCTTCCAGAATAGTCATATTTCATGACTGCAAAAACATATCACTCAACACCTGAAGTCTGGTAGGTAGCCATTTCATGTTAGATCTGCGTTAAGAAGGATCCATGCTAGTATAACATGTTAATTTTTCACTATGCATTTATTAACTATTTGAAAAGTTTCATTGACCTTAAAATTAATATTAAAGTATGACTGTATGACTTGGGCTAGATTCTATTCCAAGTAACCATTTGTCAGCCAAGTTCACATAAGTAATTACAATAGAGAATTGACTTCTTACTTGTACAAACCCCCATCCTATCCAATTAAGCCTAGTCTGATACCACTATAAGATGCCCCCTTGCCAGCCACTATATTTCTTGCCTTTCCCACTTGTAATTTTGTCAAACTGTTTACTTGCAAGCTGATTACTGAGTTTTCAGATTTTGTTTTGGTTTTCTAGTTTTGCTTGAATGACAATGTGCAATGCAAACAGTGTATAATGCAAAAGTATTTATATGAATGCAGATCTTTTTACTTCAGCAATATGGAATTAAATACTCACATGAATCTTCTATTTTATCACTGTCAACACTAAAAGACTTTACCAGAAAATAGATACAATGATTAATAACATCACATAGTCTTTGCATACCAAGAAATTGCTGTGCCAATCACTATATTGTCTTCAGAATACAACAACAGCAAGTAAACTCCTTTGAACCCCCTTTTCGGTCTTGTACTGCAACTCCTAATGCTGGTACAGCAATCCTTAATCCACTACAGCCTTATATAGGTCAGTTCTGCTATGTTTATGACTGCTACAGCACACTCACTGAGAACACAGGCTTGTATAGCAGCTTACAGTCATGTACAACACCCTAGCTGGAAGTCCAATATGGTACGACACTCCAACAAGTAGTTCTGGGCATGTACAATAGCCTTAGTTTCACTGTGATGGCTGGAAATGTTCAACTTGCACAGCAGATCAGAGTTACTAGTTCCCACTTCAATCCTCAAGCTCAAACTCCCAAATCGAACCTTTCTTGGCAAACAACAATATTGATAAATGAAAGCTTCTGGGCATGTACGACACTATCTTTAGACTTATATAGCTCAATGGATACTTATTTGCAGACTTCCAATGGTTGACCAGCTGATGTAAGTGTTTCAACAACAACTTGAACTCAAACTCCAACTTCAGACTTTCAAATTGATCCCAATAAAACTGAAACTCACATTCAAATGAAAGTAGCGAACAATCTGATTTTTACCTTGAAATGAATACTCAAAGATCCTCTTGACTGCGTCTTTCAATAACGAAGAAAATGTCATTCATGAGGGATTTCATCCTCATAAACCCTTGAAGAAGAACTTTTCAATATTTCATTGTTGGCATAAAGCTTAGTTGTCATCATTGGCAAACATCAAACACACCGGTACTCATGATAGAACAACAGTGGTGAACCGGTAGAATTACTATGTAAACAGTGTACCTTAACCGGTCACATTTATACCGGTCTGGTCTTGTCCAACCGGTCTAGCCAAACACCACAGGATGCAGATGATCAACAGGTTGCACACGGTTTGCACTCCATTGCAAATTTACCGGTTAGTGCTTTATAATCTGATTCGGATTATGCGGAGCGTTTTTCAGATGAACTGGAGTTAGCTTTATTTTTTGCAAGCGTTTCGAGGAAACTAAAGATCTGTTTGCAAGCTTTTTGATCAAGACTTCTGCATGCGAGATTTTTGGGAGAGTTACAGCTTGGCAGCACCATTTGGTGTAATTTTAATAAGATAATTTCTTATAAATACAGGTCATCAGGCATGATAAGGTGTGTTGTTGAAAATCAAGAGCAGAGAGCGAGCAAAGCAGAAGAGCAGAGTCTTCTAAGAAGGGATACGGTCACAAAGAGTGAAAGAGAGAAAGATTCAATAACCAAGCAGAGGAAAGAGTGAACAGGTATGATCTGAATCGACAGATACAGTGTCAAAATAAGATCATTGCTTTTCTTGTGTGAAGCACATTTAAATCATCTTTGTTGATGTTTTAAGTCTTCTGATAAGGCGACTCCTCACAGGGTCAAGATCTTAATCAATCTCTTTTAAATCCCTTAACCGGGTAGCACTCTAACCAGTGCTTTGTAAGCCTTTAACTGGGCAGCTTTATTACTGCAGTAGTGGAGTTTCGTGGGTTCTATCCCTTTGCGGTTTTTTCCTTCTAACCGAGGGTTTCCACGTATAAATCTTGTGTTGACCTGTGCATTTGATTCCTGTTTATGATTGTTAAAGCATTCTTTTATTTTTAGTATTAACGGGAATATTAAATAGAGAAAAGAATATAAGAAATTGAATTTACTGATTCACCCCCCTCTCAGTAACCTGTTAGGATTAACAATTGGTATTAGAGCCTAGTTCTCAGGAATAGAAAGCTTAACCGCTTGAGAAAAGATCATGGAGGGTTACAGGTATTAGAAGAAGCTGGAAGAAGCCAATGAAATGATTACCTTTCTTGAAAATTGTCATGTCCTGTTGAAAACCCTATTGATAATATCTCCTTTTACAAATAATATCTAATAACGAATAATAATAAAATTAAAATAAATAAAAGATAAATAATATTTAAATATATAAATTTAAATATTGTAGTCCGGTCCTAATATTAATAATATAATATTATAATAATCAATAATATTATCGAATTTTAATATTATATCAATATGATTGAAATCAAATTAATATTTAAACAATCCTAAATTAATAATAAAAATATTGGTCAATATATTATTAATATCAGTGATAAATATATGAATAATACTATTGATGAATATATCTATAATAATAAAATCAATAATAATGACAGAATATATATTATTGCTGAATGGTATGATAAAGATATCACCTAAATCTTCAAGCTTCAGCTGTGGCAATGTATCACATAACCAATCGAACAAATGTTTGAGTAATTAATTTTGTGAGGAATACTCATGGGGCCATGTTAATCTCGCACCGAACAAATGCGGAAGATATAAGCGATGATGCTAATATAAAATAAGCAATGACTCATATAATAATGAAATCGCCCAGCTAAGGTTAGGATTTAGGAGAACACCGTTCCGTTATTCCAAGTAAGATAATAGTGAATTGAGTTTCGACGTATTACAATGCATAGGCTGGAAACAAAGCAGGAAAAACAGTGGATATATTGAGACCAACGCTCCTATAAAAATCATATAAGATATGTTGTGACTTTAATAATCTATGGAACTCACCGTGATTATTATAGACATACCTACCAAGGATCAATCATGCATACCCCCAATAGACGCCTATATCAACGACATCACACAGAATGACAATTCTTCCATAAGGGATATTAAAGAAGAAGACAAGTCGTCGAATATGCACACCACTGGATGACAGATACAAGAAGTCGAGGGCAGGAACGTTCTCACTAAGGAAGATTTAGTCCAAGGTTTTCTGTAAAGGATAATGAGTTGAAGTTATGGTGTGATACACATAAGATAAGTTACGTAAACCTTAAGGGGATAAGTAGCAATAATATCTAAATATCGAGCATTATTAAATATTGATAATAATGACAATTGATAACAAAAGTTAATTAGCAGAAAGCATCGAATATATGCATCGATATCTTTGATAGATTTGGGTTGCGTTATGAAAAGGTGCAACCGTTTTATATTCTGAGTATATAAGAGGAAAGATGGTCATTGCAGAGGGGAAGAGGAAAAAAGACATTTTCAATACAATATATGAAGAGAAGAATAAGCTGCGATAATTACAGTTTAAGAGGAGAATATAAAAGTTACAGAGTGACAGCATAAAGGAAAAACAGTAAGAGAATATAATAAAGAATATTCAGTAAATTCTGCAGTCACTTAGGAAGCTCTGCAGTCACTAAGGTATGAAAGGAGAAAATACGAAGACAGGTTATTAAAAGAAATATAAATAAAAGACTCAGTTACGATCTGCAACATACGGCAGAGACTAAGGTATAAATTCAAATGTTTATTCATGTTTATATATATATATGTGTGTGTGTGTGTGTGTGTGTTTATTTATCTATATTGTATTTAAAATTTCGGAATGTATTTATATATAAATATATATATATGTATATATATTTATATATATATGTTTATGTTTTAACTTAAGAATATATTTATGAAGATATATATGTTATGTGTACATTTAATTTCAGAACATTAGTATTCTTTTATGGATAATTGTATTATAATTAATGTAAGGAATTATTTACAATTATATTACTAATGTGGATTTAAATTATTATATATATGTTATTGATGATGATATGAGCCATAAAAGAATGAATAAAGTATTCATGAAAAGATGGACTTCATATCTGGAGGGGGCTAGAAGAAATTATGATAATTTCCTAGTCTCGAGATTCAATATCTCAACAATGGATGATACGGACGGATCCCCGTATCTGGAGGGGGCTAGAGGAAATTAAGACATTTCCCTAGTCTCGAGATTTTATCTCACGTAGGTAGTATATATACTGAAGACCAGTCATATGCATATGCGTAGGCTTGGAATGCGTTAAGCTGCTTCCAAGAGATTCTTATGGGCAGTGCTCTAGGGATGACGTGTCGATAGCCCGATTGCTTAGAGGGAGCGAATGTCTCTCAAGCCGAGAATTCTGTGAAGCCCGACCTAGCGGTAGCCTTAAGGATCAAATTCCGCCTTACTAACTTAGAGTAGAGTATGAGTCATATAAATATTGTATGATATGGTGTACTGACGTCGGTTTTGCAGGAAATTTTAGAAGGAGAATAAGAAGGGACATTACAAAAATAGACTGAGAAGATCTCTTGCCAAGAGAAAAGAGTTGGCTTTACAACTGAGTGAAAGTTAGGAAACCATTGAAGAACTCTCTGGACAGAGTGGTTATGATGAAGCTGAAGAAGCGGTCTCTAATCTCACGGAGAAGAATTTGAATCTTACTGATCAAATCTCCAATTTGAAAAGAGAACAGGAAGGTCATGCTCTAAGGATGACCGAACTCATTGAAGCAAGCAGGAAAGATGAGGATGAGAAGAATAGTTCCATAGAAGCACAACTGACTGTTGAGAGAGCAAGAAACCGAGCTTAAGGTGCATTAAGAGAGAGTGATGCTCTCGTTCTGCAACTACATGCAGACATGCAGGGCATAAATCAGGAGAATGCAATCATGCACGAACACTTGCATCATAAAGATGAAGCATGCAAAGAAATGGCTGCTGAAGTTGAAAAATTGAAAGAACAACTGAAAACTCTTGAGGAGAGGAATGAGAAACTCAGAAAGTACAATGAAAGTTCTGAGAAACTTAATGAGCAACTGAAAGCTCATAGAAAGCACAAAGATCCCACAGGACTTGGGTAAATTGGTCAAAGGAAAAAGGAAACTGGTGGCTCCTCTGGAGCCAAGGAAAGCAAGAAGGACAAGAAGAAACCAACCGGAGAACAAGGTAAGAAAGTTTTCAAACCTTCTTTTAAACATTGTGGCAAACCAGGTCATAAATCATATGACTGCAGGAATGCACCGGTGAAACCATTCACCACTAATAGTTACTGCAGTAACTGTTATAAGTATGGTCACATGACCTTTGAATGCAGGTCACGTTCTAACAGTGTGTCCAGTGGAAGCATGGAAAGTTGTAAAGGTTATTGCTATGCATGCAATAAATTCGGACACAAGGCTAAAGAATTTAGGTCTACAACAATGGCATTCAAATCTCCACCAAGACCGATATTCCATAGCAGGAATGCTAACCTGGGCACATCTATGTGTGCTACCTGTGGACCATTAGGGCATAGGAACACCGAATGCCACTCCCCCATGGACAAAGAAAGAAGGGTCAATCCATGGAGAGGAACTGGTATGACTTGTTACAACTGTAACAAGATTGGGCATCTAGCTGGAGAATGCAGAAACCGGTCATTGAACAAAGGAAAGGCCCAGCTAAACAAGTCAAGAAGAATGTGACTCCCAAACAAAAGGGAAACACCACTGAAGAGATCAACAGGGAAGTAAAGAAGACTTGGTTCAA
Organism: Chamaecyparis obtusa; assembly: GCA_027943335.1. Taxonomy (NCBI): domain Eukaryota; kingdom Viridiplantae; phylum Streptophyta; class Pinopsida; order Cupressales; family Cupressaceae; genus Chamaecyparis; species Chamaecyparis obtusa. The sequence goes on from BSBK01002852.1 coordinate 331,141, forward strand.
AAAGGGGACAAAGAGCTTTGAAGGAGAGAAATCAGAGACGAAGTCATCATCCACCGATGGTGATATCTCTTCAGCAAATTAAGCCAAAAGGGCTTAAGGAGGAACAGGTAGCAACGCTACTGTACCTTGAGTAATTGGTGAGATATATTCTCTCTCAATCAAGGATAGAAACTGGGAAGGATACACCGGTCTAACACCTGAACCGGTCAACTGGAGAAGCTGACGTATCACAGTGGATGTCTCAACCGAGGTTAGTGTTGTAAACATGTAAAGAGTCGGTGAACCGGTTGATAAAGGTAAAGTTAGGTAAGGGTAATTAATATAGTAACCATTAACAAAAGTTACCGTTTGCTAATTACCATTACAACCTAAGTGTATAAAAGGGAAAGCTGATTACTCATTTCACGTTACATTGCATTTTGTGTTTATTGATTTATAAGCTTGAACAATCTTTCTTGCTGTGATTTGCGATCTTTTCTTTGTGAATTCCGTGAATTTGTCAAGAACTTTCTGTGTATTTCCAGTTCAAGAGAAATGGCATGATCATCTTTTGTTGTGAGCCTAATCGACGTCAATCAACTTGATCGACTTATGTATGATATTATGGCAGTGCAAAATAGAGTGAATGATATGGCTAGTGCCCTATCATCCGTTCCCGACGGAGTATTGTTGACTGAGGATATAACCGCGTTCATCCATAGCAAACAGGAGGAATTGGGTGAAACGTTCATCCAGAGTGAATACCTAGGGCTCTGTGAAGATGGAAAGCTGCAGGTGAAATACGCTAAATTGGAAGAAGCCAGATTGATAAACGGGGTCAAATACCCAACTGTGTTTCGACCTCACTGGATTCGGTTGGTACTTAGCAGAGTACACGATCCAAGAATGTGGCTAGCTAAAGGCGCCGTTACTCCGATAACCAAGGAAGATTTGCATAAAGTAACCGGGTTCAATGCCACAGGGGAAGCTCTTGCCCTGAGGACAATTGCTAATGTCGAAGTCACTCGACTCACCAAATCGAAATCCGACAGTCGTATGATTACTGTGACCGACATTGTAGACGACAGTGTTCGGTTTTTTGCTGCTGTCATAGGTTACAAAGTTTACCAGTCAAGCAATCTCAACAACATACTAGGTGGTGCAATACATGCAACGCACATGATCATGCACAATAATGCTCAGTATGACAGTTACGCTATGCTGAGGAGCCAAATTTTTGAGAACCTGAAGAAGCTCGGTATGGTGAAGAAGAAATTTATGAAGTATGGGACACTGTTGGTATGTCTCTTTTTCTACTATCAAAATTTCTTTCCAGGAATAGGTAAGGTTACCTAGTTATCAAACAAACTGGTAATGGTCCAAATAGGTGAAATAGTTAACAGTTTGGGGAATCGGTTTAACAAGTAATGACTGATTACTTTGAGGCTTATCGACTAAGAATGCATCAGAGGGAAAGAATTCCTTCTGCTATTGTAGAGGAGTACAAGGATGGAATTTGCTTCCTAATGAGCACCGATCACTGTATCATCCAGGCTGTTGAGCCTAGAACCGAGTATGCACTGGAACTTGGTTATGAGATATCAACCAAGACTGCCAAAGCTTATGCTAAGGCACTTCAAGAAAGAAACTTGGATCTTTCTGCCAACCGGTTTGACACTTACGAGGAGATAAGTGCAAGTCTGAAGAAAAATGCACCTTCTAAGGCACCAAAGAAGGTATATGTCAAACAGTCTCCTACTCCCAAGAAAAGGAAGCCAACTATGCAAGAACCAAAAGTTCAAAAGAAGAAGGCACAGTCAGTGACTATCGAACAATCACAAAGTGAGGACTCGGAGGAAATAGAGATAGAACAAACCACCACCTATCTCAGAAAGAGGAAGACTGGGAAATCGGTGAAGGAGGATGCACCGAAAGCAAGAAAACCAACCATAGATGAAATGGTTGAAGGAATAAAGCAATCAGGTAGATTAGGTTCTATTGGAAGAAGATATGAGCTGGTAAATGAAGATGATAGGAGAAAATTGGAAGAGGCGGTAGTATACTGTCTTCATAAGTTTAAGTTAACTCCTACTGAGATTCATGGCACAGTATCTGTAGAGCTACATGAGATCATTGAAGGAAGATGGAAATCTTCTATATCAAAAGAGAAAGAGCTAAGGGTAAGGGATCTGCTGGAAGTGCAAAACCATTTGAGCCTGCCAGAGGCAACCAATCAAGAAGATATGTACAAACAAGCCATTAACATCAGGAAGAGGATTGGTCAAGTCCTGATAGGAGAAGTTGATGTAGTTCATGATGAAGGGGTTACAATTTGGACAACCGTTTTGAAGCAGCAACATCAAGGTGAAACCAAATGTCTAAAGACCTCGGTGCAACCAGAAAAGGACACCGCACTCTGGGAGTCAAGACACCAGTCAAAGCCAAGCCTGTAACTGAACCGATCATCGAAGACATCACTGAAGACACAAGTAGTGATCTAACTCCACCAACTATCCTTGCATCTCCAGAAAAAGGTAAAGCTCAAACCCTAACTGTTGATGATATAGTTGATGAAATTCTAGACTTTGGAAAAGTGAGCAATGCTGCTAAGTGGTTCAGTGCTTTAGGCACTGATGATAAAGATAAAATTGAAATTGCTCTGTTAGAGAGCTTCCTTGATTTCAACTAGGGTCCTAAGCACTACAGGTCCCTCTTCCCAGCCGAACTAAACAAAAGGCTAATGACTAAATGGAGAGCCGGTTTAGCATAGAACAATAAAATCTTAAGGGAAGTTTTGGAAAAGATTAAACCAGATCTTGATGAAGATGCAATCAAGATTCTGTTGGAAGCAGAGTCACTTAATATAGATATAAGAGACAATGGTTAAGATAAAGAAGTGTATGAAGAAACAGTCCAACTGTGGAGGTGTAATGTCCCCGTTTTTCAATCTTCTGGGATTAGCTTAGTTTGATGACCCTCGTAAGCTAATCAGGTAATCAGAGGGGGCCAGTTGGCAGAGCCAATGATTGGATTCCATTCTGGAAGTTGTGGTTGTCAGGTTTGCTCTTCGTTTGGGCCAGATTGGATGACTTACTATTTATAGTAAGTGTTATTTTGGGCATAGCCTGGTATAGCAGGGCGCCTGCACAGTGTCATCAGGTGTTGCAGGATCGTTTATCGGGGATCTCCAGTTTGAGAGACTTACTATTTATAGTAAGTCTATTTTTGGCAAATGGCTATTTCTAGAAGGGCAGTTTGAGCTTGGGGCTCTGTTGTCAGAAATTAGTTTGTTGCAGTCAGATAGATTTAGTGGCTTCATATTTTAATTGTCGTTATTAAATTAAGTTATTTTAATTTAATAACTTTACGACTTTATAACTTTAATGTTATAAAGTGATGTTGTGATGAAGAAGCTACTTTAATGAAAAATGTAAAGTTGAAGCTTTTTCAAAAAGCTACATATTCAACTCGAAAAAGCACTTTACATACCATTGGTCATTTGATAAAATTGTTTTTGTGAGAGAATTTGACTTTTCTTGGCGGTGCTAGGGTTTGAGCTTGGTCTTCATTATTGGAGAAACAACTGCATGCAATTCCTTGGGCTTGGTCTTCTTCCAGGAGAGAGCTCATTCAGTTCTTGAATGCCAAATTAATTGGTTTCTTTATCAATTAGTTGTTAGTGGTAGATTATGTTATTTGTTTATCAATCTAAGGCTGCTGTACATTTCCAGCAGAGGTTGCAGCTCATTTCCAAGGAGCTGCGTTGTTTGTGAAGACTGCATTTTCGAATTTGCAGATAATTGTCATTTCTTGGTGACCTAGCTATTGTATTGGGGACTGTGTTTGGATTTAGTGGCTGGAGTTCACATTTGTTGGGGCCGTACGATTTATTGTCAGGGCCATACATAGTTCAGCTGCTTGTGATTTACTTGGTGATCGAAGGTACATTGGGAAGGTTTTATGTTGACTGTCAACCTTCTTTAGACCGTGACTTGTGTGGGAATTTCGTTGGAGACACCTACAGCATTCGGTGACGTTGAGTATGGCTGGCGTCAACTTCATATTTGGAGTGCAAGTTTATTCAGCAACATCCGTACTGGATAAAAGGTGCCTCATACATTGATTCTAATTTCTCTCTTGCAATTGGTTAACAACTTGAAAGCTTATATATTGTATGGAGTGATTGATGATAATTAGTTTCATCATGATGTTAAATTAATGATAATTAATTGCTGCTGTTATTTTAATTTAAAAAATCTAGAAACATTTATAGAAATTCATTTGTTTATTCTGAAAACTCTACCAAAAGTGCAATTAAATTGTGAAAGAGTTAATTTGTAATTGAGAGCCAGTTGGGCTCATCACAGGAGGAATTATGACTTCAACACTCTAAACAAGGGACGAGAAAATAACATCAAAAAAGGTTTCTGTTGAAACACCTAAGTCAACAAGTCCTTTAGGACATCTCTCAAGGTGAACAGGCGAAGGAGATGGTTCCACCGGAACAGTTCACAACTGGTGAACAAGTCACAATAGGTGATCAGGGTACAACCGGTGAGAAAGATAATACCGGTGAACAGTTCACAACCAATGAATAGGTCAACATCGGTGAAGAGATTCCAACAGGTGTACATGATACACCACTCAAACCAGTTGAACAATAAATAGGGGAGTCATCAGCTAAGGTGATTGAAGAAAAGGAAATTGAGAAAGTTGAGACCGTCAAGAGTGATCAACAAGTTGCAGAGGAACAACCAGAAGAAGAGAAATCACCAGAAGAAGAACAACCAAAAGAGGTGCAACAACAAGAAGAGCCTCAACAAGTGGAAATGGAGGAAGTGGAGAAGCTTGTTGAAGAAGAGCCTAAAAAGGACATCAAACAGAAGCAACCAGTAGATGTACCAAGCGGTTCTTCATCAAAGAGAAAGCTATCTTTTGTAGCAGACCCTGAATCTAAAAGAGGGAAAGTTAGCACTTCTCCAATAGGTGACATTGTGGTTGACATAAGCAAAATGTTAGCTAGAAACTGAAGCAACTCACAAAGAGAAAACAGGACATAGTTCTTACAAATGTGAAAAATATTTTGTACAATTTTGTACCGGACGTAGACATAGATGAAGAGGAACCCATAATTGATCAACCGTAAATACTAGCGCAAGCGATTGGTGAAGATGTTGCAGATCCAGAAACAGTTGCCATTGATCATTATGAAAAGAAAAGAATAACTATTCTTCATGACAAGGTTGAAGAACTTAAAGCTACTATGGCTACCAACACCGGTGAACTAAAGCAACAGGTACAAGACGCTAAGAGGTTAATTACAAAAACTTCAAACTTTGAAGATTTTGTAAAGGATGTAACAGAAAGAATCCAAAGGACTACAACAGAGCCCAAGGAGACTACATCAAAGTTTGATGCAAAGACCTCTTCTGCGATTGAGTATAGTCGTGAGCTAACAAGTTTAGCTCTCACATTAAGAAAGGCATCAGAAGAAAGCACAAAAAAGAAATCAAGATCTCATTGGATTTCAACTATTCATTGCGCCTACATTTGATCTGATGCAGAAAATAGCAAACGATGCTGATAGACTTCTCAATGAGCCTGACTATAAGACAATTGAGGATATGGAGATCCTAATTGTCTCTCTACAAGCTATGAAGTATACTTTAGATCAAGTCATAGCTGCTTGGAAAGCTTTCCTAGTTTCTGCCACGAAGATCTATAAGGATATCTTCAGCAAGCTCCAATTATGAAGAATTCACACCCTTTGTTTCTTGGAGGCAAAAAGGGGAAGATTACTTATAGGAGATTGGTAGAGAAAGCGGAAGTTACCGGATGAGACTAATCAAATGACAAGGAGAGTTCAGACCGGTACATTAGGATATAGGTAGAGCAAGTCCACAGGATACAGGTAGAGCAGGTCCACATGGGAAGTATCAGATGAGAGGGTGATACTCTAGAGGGAGTGTATGTGTTGATGTGTTTTGCCACCAATCCCAAAAGGGAAGATTGTTGGCATAAAGCTTAGTTGTCATCATTGGCAAACATCAAACACATCGGTACTCATGATAGAACAACAGTGGTGAATCAGTAGAATTACTATGTAAACAGTGTACCTTAACCGGTCACATTTATACTGGTTTGGTATTGTCCAACCGGTTTAGCCAAACACCACAGGATGCAAATGACCAACAGGTTGCACACTGGTTTGCACTCCATTGCAATTTTACCGGTCAGTGCTTTATAATCCGATCCGGATTATGCGGAGCGTTTTTCAGATGAACTGGAGTTGCTTTATTTTCTACGAGCATTTCGAGGTAAACTAAAGATCTGTTTGCAAGCTTTTTGATCAAGACTTCTGCATGCAAGATTTTTGGGAGAGTTACAGCTTGGCGGCACCGTTTAGTGTAATTTTAATAAGATAATTTCTTATAAATACATGTCATCATGCATGAGAAGGCGTGTTGTCTAAAATCAAGAGCGGAGAGCGAGCAGAGCAGAAGAGTAGAGTCTTCTGAGAAGGGATATAGTCACAAAGAGTGAAAGAGAGAAAGATTCAACAACCAAGCAGTGGAAAGAGTGAACAGGTATGATTTGAATCAACAGATATAGTGTCAAAATAAGATCATTGCTTTTCTTGTGTGAAGCACATTTAAATCCCTTAATTAGGGTGATCCCTAACAGGTTCTATTGTATAAATCCCTTCACCGAGTGACATCTTTGTTGATGTTTTAAGTCCTCTGATAAGGCGACTCCTCACAGGGTCAAGATTTTAACCAATCTCTTTTAAATCCCTTAATTGGGTAACACTCTAACCAGTGCTTTGTAAGCCTTTAGCCGAGTAGCTTTATTACTGCAGTAGTGGAGTTTTGTGGGTTCTGTCCCACCGTGGTTTTTTTCTTCTAACCGAGGGTTTCCACGTATAATTTTTGTGTTGACCTGTGCATTTGATTTCTGTTTATGATTGTTAAAGCATTCTTTTATTTTATGTAGTAAATGGAATATTAAACAGAGAAAAGAATACAAGAAATTGAATTTACTGATTCACCCCCCCTCTCAGTAACTTGTTAGGATTAAAATTCATAAATTTCTTATTTCATTCAACATGCATGAAAGTGAGCTCTAGACAATCTTTTATAACACTGTCATAAGAACTCATTCCCTCATCTTACCAATGTGGGATAAACAAAATCACTTTTTCCCCGTTTCAAGATTTTGCTATTTTCTCACGATTTCTTTTCTTCCCTATTTTTCCAGGACTCTTTTCCTTTAATATTCTCCATGTTACTTAAAGTAACTTTCCCTTTAACTTAAGTCCCCATTTACATTTTATGTCTCCAATGTGTTATTCAATAAAGGGACTTTAAGTATTTCCCACTTAATTATAGTCCCACATTAATAAAGTTAAATATTTAAATTTTACTTTATAAAGTAACTTTATTAATACAAAAAAAAATCATATCAATGATATTAAAAATCTTCTGTTGATAATAATCATTTATCATCAACTTGACACTGTCATCAAAGATCCCAACCATGTCCAGAATGACTTACTATAAATAGTATGTCCAAAATTGCATCCAAACACCTCAGATTGACCTGCAATGAAAATTGCGTAGGCCAAATGGCCTTAGAATCCCTTAAATGTCCTGGTTAGCCTACAGGGCCATGAAAAAATAGGCTAATGACAAACGAATACAACTTATGCTAAAAAGGGGACATTACAGTCCACCCTTCCCAAAGATTCCTTGTCCTCAAGCAATGCCAATGCAATCCACAATCAACTTATTGATCCATAATGAAACCAAGAATGATACTAGGGTCCCAAGTCAACCTAAGAAAATTGCAGTACCATCTATTTAAGATACGATCCTGTAAGGTACCTAAATCTGAGACGTCCTACCAATCTCCAACGAGAAGAGCAATCAAGAACTGCATAAACTTAGTGTAATGTTCCCATTTTTTGCAGGTCATTGATCTGATGGTGCCAGGTCATTATTGTGATCCTTGTGGTCTGGCGAGGTGGTTAGAGGGTCTTTGGTGTGAACTTACTATTTATAGTAAGTCAATGGATAGTTCCGATGACCTCAGATGAATTAGACGAGTTGAATGATGCTCTCGGTTTTCATTTCTGGCTTCCGGTTTGGGCTCCAAGATTCTTGGAGAGAGCGTTTATTTTTAGTAAGTCACCCCGTCAAGTTCATTCATCATCTTTCATCATCTGGATCAATCCGGTGCAGACAGATTTTGATTCGAACTCTTCTTCAGTTGCTTTCGCAAGATGGGTGGTTTATTATTATTATTTAATTAAATTTGCTAAGGTTGCCATTTTTGTTGTTATTATATGTTGGATACCATAGTGTTATAGCTCGGTGGAACCAGGATGAAAAGTTTTAAATCTTGGGCACAAGAAACAGGGACCTTGCGTGTCAAAATTTCATGATATTGATGAAAAAGCCTTTTTTGAAGCCAAATGAATTTAAAAATTATATTATTCAATATGTACCTAAGTATAAAAAGTGTTTTAAGTGAAAAGTGTGTGAGAGAAGACACTTTTGAATTATAAAAGCAATGCTTTGTGAAAGGAAAATCATCCATTGTTGAATTATGAATTGATTGAAGTTCGTGAGAGAGACTACCAAGCTGGGGTTTCGAGGATTGATTCCTCTTCTAGCAATTTGAGCCATTACAGATTGATGGTGAATTTCGTAGCTTTATCTGAGATTGTAATCCAGTGCTGAGGTATATTGGAATTCTGAGAAGTGTTAATCTGTAGGTAGATGATTGCATTCCAAGGGTTATTTATTCTTCATGCTGAGGTTCTGAATTTTATTGTGGAGATATTGTGATTCAATCAATTGGTTATTCATTGTGAAATTGCTGAAGGTTTTACCAATTGCCAAGTTTTGTGAGTCTTGGAGGTTACAACAGCTATTATTCAGTTCACGTTAATGCATAAGGGGGCCGTTTTATTCAGCAAAAGGGCTTGCGTGAGTTCTTAGGATAGTCACGCGACTGTCTAGGCTGCCACGAGACTCCTTAAGGTGGCAACTATCTCAGTTTCGGTGCTGCGTCAGATTTGTTGGAGACTTATAACAACCACGTTTTAATTACTTGCTGCCACGTGACTGCTGGAAGTGATGATATTCATTCAAGGTTGTTTCTCGGTTTGTGGGATTATGTATTGCAGGCTTTGTTAGGTGCCATTATTATTTTTAAATGTTCATTTCTAGAGTTTAGATTATTAATCATTAAAGCATTCAGTTTCATGAGTTTTTCATTGTAAATGGATTGTCTTGATTTTATGGCAATATATTTGTGAAGAATTTCTAAGTTACATAATCTCTTGTTAAAAATCCCGGTGAAGTGTAAAATATTTTTAAGAAATTAATTACCTAGAGCCAAGAGCTAGTCAGGCTCATTACATTGGTATTAGAGCATTTTTCCTGCCATCCTGTGGGGTCTGGATTCATTTATTTTCTGAAGTATTTTAAAAGTGACCAGCACTTCCATTTTCTCGTAGCTATGGATAAATACAGGAGGTCTAGTTCTGGAAGTCGTCATAGCAGTAAGGGAAATAGAGTGAAATTAAATGCTTTAGTAGAAATCATGGAGAGACTTAGACCATATCAGCAAAGATTGGCAGAGAGTTTTTTAGATCCAGTTACAGTAGATAGGGCAACGAGATATATGGTCTCTGCCTTTAGATGGCCGACATCGAGTTTGCAGGGGAGAAGGCTAGAGTTTTATCCGACAATTGTCCGTGATCCTGATTCCTACATCTAGTTCAGCACCTGCGATTCCCATACGCAGTGTTGATGATGGATTTATTGCACCGGAACCAGTGGATGTCTCAGTGCCATTGGATGACAGCAGTGCTGAGCATCACCGGGTTGAGGCTCCTAGAGCAGTCACTATGGATTGTATAGAGGCAGTTGATGTTGTAGTTATCACTGAGTGTTCAGACTCTTTCATGGAAGGAGTTATTATTGGAGATGTTTATGTTAGCTGTAGTAGTGTTGCTCTAGTTCAGGAGGCAGTTGCTTCCTCAGATAGGACCGAGGCATGTACGAAGTCTCCCAGTGGTGAGGTTGGTGATCTGGGCATTACAACGGGGTCAGTTGATGACAGTTCGTGCTGCAGCATTATTGGTGCACAACTTGAGGTTGAGTCATGTGTACAGAGACACGTGTTCGCAAATGAGATTTCAGTAGGGAATGTGGGAGCTGATAGTATAGACACATCTGATGACACTTTTGAGGATGCTGTGAGTTGCATTGGAGATGACACCCCCTGTGAGATGTTGGGTGATGACTCACAGGAGCGTATGAGCTCTGACAGCTCAGAGATTTATGATAGCAGTAGCAGTGTGGGATCAGTATAGGAGACAGTGGTTTCTTCCTGTGTTGAGGATGTGTGCATGGAGCTTTCTAGTGATGACACTCTGGATGGGAGTGTTGCAGTTGATTTGGGCGACGTAGTTTCATGCCATTGTATAGTTGATGCACATGACAACATTGAGTCGTGTTTGCAGCCAGAGTTGGTAGAGGAGATGCAGATAGATGATGTGGACACTAACATTGCAGATATCTCCGATGCTGAGAGCGAGGACGATGAGTGCTGTACTGTTTCTGGCTTTCTTTAGTTGACTTTGGGTGTAGATTCAACGTTGTCATATGGTGATGGTGGGTGCCAGGATTCTGCGTTAAAGGGACTCACAGATGAGGACAGGGAAGCTTATGAGTGGCAGGAGTTTGTTACAGCCAGGGCTTCCACTTTTAGAGACAGGGTTACTTCTTCGCTAACTCATGAGGATGTGTCTCAGGATCTGGACTGTCAGATGGTTGCAGAGGACGAGGTAGTTGGAGATTGTGTTGAGTCAGATTCAGCAGCAGCTTCCTCGGGGTTAGATGAGGACGTGTCCGATGCTTGTACTCAGTTTGTTGATGTGTACTTAGATGAAAGTACACAGAGAGATGGTGATCTTGAGGGGAGTTTGTTGGATATAGTTTCCTCTCATAGTGTAGACAGTGCGTTTGAGGTTGTTTGTAGGAGGCCTGTTGTTCAGAGTCATCATGTGACTAGCCAGTTGCGAGTTGATGAGAGAGATATTACTTCTACTCTCGAGCATTTTGATGCCGCTCGTCAGTTGTTGGCTATTTATGGTTGGGGTGCTCCTAAGACAGATGAGCCCAGCGGTGGTTACCTTTCATTGACAGAGATTCACTCTTTGCGTGAGGCTGTCAAGATTTTGAGACATAACTACTTACAGATGGTAGCCGACCGAGATCACCTAGTAGAGTGGGGGAGTACAACTTATGAGGCTCTGATGGACAGAGAGGACGTGAGTGAGCTTACCCAGGAGCTCATAGCGACTATTGAGGCTTTAGAGGACACTCAGCGGGCTCTTCAGGAGTCACAGATCCAGTTAGAGGAGGTGACTGTGGAGTTGGAGCATTTGCGGTCCACACCAGCCCCAGACCCAGTTCGATTGTACATTGAGGTGGTTGGTGGTGAGTTTGCTCTTACAGGTGGTGATGAGGAACATGATGATGTGGTAGACATACATGTTCAGGATATGGGAGCTCTTGGTTCGGATGAGGTAGGAGTACCAATGGAGTCGAGCTCTCAGGTTGATTTGTTTCCCTTAGCTGGGAGTGAATCTATTTCATCATCTCACATAGCTGATAGCATGGGAGAGTTGGCTGTGCCACATTTTCAGAGGGATCAGCTGTGGATTGCGGGGGAGCAAGTTGACGCTTCCACGTATAATTTCTACTGCATCGAGTCATTTATGGAGTATTTACTTGAGAGTGCAGATGTGCGACAAGATTCTTATAGAGTGTTTGAGGGTTCTCTCATCCGAGGCTCTTGTGCTATTCGGAGGTTGGTAGGGAAGATTGTGGAGACTCTATCTACAATGCTTCGCCACAGGGATTTTAAGGTTGGGTTTGTTGAGAGAGTTGCTCAGGGGCCTACCCAGCGTACAGTTATGTAGAGTCAAAGATTGGAGCCATCTCATGACCCCCAGTTTGGTAATGATGAGCTATTGACAGAGATTGGGGTTTCCGACCGGCTGTATATAGTAGGGCATGTTCATGATTTGTTTTTTGACCCACAGGTAGAAGATTTCATCTCTCGCAAGGGTAGTTTGGCTCCTAGTTGTTTTCATCCATTATGGGATGGTTCTTGCGATCAGTAGTTGATGGGAGTTTTGGTTGCAAGTCATTAGCAGGTGACTTGCATAGTTATGGTGACTGCAGAGATTATGCAGTGTGTGGATATCCGGGTCCTGGTACAACTTTGTTTAGGGGTATTCATCACTGTTGTGCAAATGGTCTACACACTTAGTACAGGTCAGTTGAGAGCACATGGGGAGTTCAGTGTGTATGGGATCTGAGTCTCCCATACATCTTGGTTTTTGATGATCCTGAAGTTGACTTCTTTCGGGATTCGGGCATAGACAGATTCAGTACAGGAGTTTGGGTGAGTGGTTGTTTTGGGTCTCTTTACAGAGTTATCTGATTTGTATTTTGGCTGATGTTATAGGAGCCTACAGTTGATGTCAATGGCACGGTATACTCTTTTCTGTGGGATCCAGGTGGATTGTGATGTTTCTTGTTCCGGTGATTGCTTGGGGACAAGCAATCTTGGGGAGTGAGGACTGTAATGTCCCCATTTTTCGCAGGTCATTGATCTGATGGTGCTAGGTCATTATTGTGATCCTCGTGGTCTGGCGAGGTGTTTAGAGGGTCTTTGGTGTGAAATTACTATTTATAGTATGTCAATGGATAGTTCCGATGAGCTTAGATGAGTTAGAGGAGTTGAATGATGTTCTCGGTTTTCATTTCTGGCTTCCCGTTTGGGCTCCAAGAATCTTGGAGAGATTGTCTATTTTTAGTAAGTCACCTCGTCAAGTTCATTCATTATCTTCATCATCTGGATCAATCCTGTGTAGACAAATTTCGATTCGGACGCTTCTTCAGTTGCTTTCGCAAGACAGGTGGTTTATTATTATTATTTAATTCATTTTGGTAAGGTTGTCAGTTTTGTTGGTATTATATGTTGGATACCTTAGTGTTATAGCTCGTTGGTACCAGGATGAAAAGTTTTAAATCTTGGGCACAAGAAATAGGGACCTTGCGTGTCATAATTTCATGATATTTGTGAAAAAGGCCGTTTTTGGAGCCAAATGAATTAATAAATTATATTATTCAATATGTGCCCAAGTATAAAAAGTGTTTTAAGTGAAAAGTGTGTGAGAGAAGACACTTTTGAATTATAAAAGCAATGCATTGTGAAAGGAAAATCATGCATTGTTGAATTATGAATTGATTGAAGTTCGTGAGAGAGACTACCAAGCTAGGGTTTCGAGGGCTAATTCCTCTTCTGGCAATTCGAGCCATTACAGATTGATGGTTAATTTTGCAGCTGTATCTGAGATTGTAATCTAGTGCTGAGGTATACTGGAATTCTAAGAAGTGTTAATTTGCAGGCAGATGATTGCATTCCAAGGGTTATTTATTCTTCATGCTGAGGTTCTGAATTTTATTGTGGAGATACTGTGATTCAATCAATTGGTTATTGATTGTGAAATTGTTGAAGGTTTTACCAATTGCCAATTTTTGTGAGTCTTGGAGGTTACAACAACTATTATACAGTTAATGTTAATGCATAAGGTGGCCATTTTATTCAGCAAAAGGGCCTGTGTGAGTTCTTAGGACAGTCACGTGACTGTTCAGGCTGCGACGTGACTCCTTAAGGTGGCAGCTATCTCAGTTTCGGTGCTGCGTCAGATTTGTTGGAGACTTGTAACAGCCATGTTTTAATTACTTGCTGCCACGTGACTGCTGGAAGTGATGATATTCATTCAAGGTTGTGTCTCGGTTTGTGGGATTATATATTGCAGACTTTGTCAGGTGCCATTATTATTTTTAAATGTTCATTTCTATAATTTAGATTATTAATCATTAAAGCATTCAGTTTCATGAGTTTTTAATTGCAAATGGATTGTTTGGATTTTATGGCAATATATTTGTGAAGAATTTCTAAGTTACATAATCTCTTGTTAAAAATCCTGAGGAAGTGTAAAATATTTTTAAGAAATTAATTACCTGGAGCCAAGAGCTAGTCAGGTTCATTACACTTATTCAGCTCCTCAAGAAACTTCTCTTGGAAAGGACCAAACTGAAAAACCATAGTAGTAAACTTTGGAATGTCAACATAAGTTGTCACATTTCTATCAACTGTTGAGTTGCTGACCAAAGTGATCTGAGGGTTCTGAATCAAACTCAGAATGAAATCACCATACTAACATTGTGTTCTGAATCAAACTCAGAATGAAATCACCATACTAACATTGTGCAACTTTGATCATAATTGATAAACCATCATACTTAAATTGCACTCTCTTCTCTTGTAACCCCATAAAGAGAACATCATCAAAACGAAAATTAAAGTCCTAGAGAGCTGAAATCATTCCCATGAAACATAACCGGCCAAGAAAACTTAGAAAAAATCACATTAGCAAACCCATTGCCAATACGATCCCGAGCAATAGAAAAAACACCCTGCTCACCCACCATAAAAAATAAACCCAAGCATGACTCCTCGTGACATCCCGTAAATGAAGAAAATCAATCACCATCACAACTCTGTAAACTGCCAACCAAAGAATGCTTCGACTATTGCCAACCGAAATCTTATCACCAACACTTAATCTCCAAGTGTCTAGGGGAAAAAATTGAGTACACCAATATACCGAACTCACTACACTCAACCATTCATCATCTCGAAGCATTTGTACTAACATTATGAAGTGACTGCAGTGACCAAAACTCTCCCATGTGAAAGTGGAGAATAATTGAACTATACCCAAATGATCTCCTAGAACTGGTTGCATAGAGTGTGCAAGTGCTCAAATTTGAATTTTCAAGTTGCAACATCTGCAAAGAAAAACTGTCATTGAAGACTGAAAAATCTTGGCCAAAATTAATTTTTTGCCTTTACCCTTGGATAAAATTTTCTTTCCAAAGGTTACCAACTCAATAGGAGACCAAATCCTATTCATTATCTTCCTCCAATCCACCTGCAATAACTGAAATGGGCTGCTATGTATTTTGAAAAAAGAGGTAGCAGTAGCAACAATATTACTTTCAGAGTCTTTGAATTCTCATGGAATGTTTCTTCCATCATCATTAATCATCAACAACCCCTGAAAAAGTCCTTGTGTATGAGTACCAATACAAAGAGTAACTCCACCATGTTGACACTGCACTACTTTGATTCCCATATGATGTCCACCAAGAATGTAGTTGGTGATGATTGTAGAATCAACATCAATAGGATTTTCTCTATCATTCTGTAAATAATAAACAAGCATAGGCCCTAAAGAATCCAATTCATAATAGTCCATTACAAAAAGTTGGACCCACCAAATTACCACAAATCACAACTGGATCTTCATAAATTGTCGAAGAGGAAGGATATGCATCACACATTAATTCATCAACATCAGAAATCACATTCCAAGAATTAACGTAACAAGTTCATGCATCCTGTCCCATGCAATCAGCTGCTATCAATAATGAAAAGTCTGAAAATTCTATGATCAGCATAATAGAACTGCAACTAATCATCAAGGTAATCGCTGAAATCCTTTGAATCAAGTTAGAAACTTCATCAATCTGCTGCACACTGATGGTACTATGCCAACTCATCAATCTAAGAGTATGTAGAATCTGATCATTAACTAGCAATGAATTATGAATAGCAAGTTCAAGATTGGGGTACATCATTGTTTCATGCTTAACCATACAATTTTGAACTAGTTGATGCCCTTTTCCAAAGTTATCTACGTTGATTATATCCTTATCTTAGGACAAATCAAATCATGTGCAGGGAAAGAATTTTGGTCCCCGATCATTAACTGAGTATTTGCTTCATACTTTCATTGTTGACATTAAAAGTCTCATGCATCTAATCATCTAGTTTTGGTTGATCCTCATCAGTTGCCAATCTCTCAAATGTACCTCTCTAAAATCTACTTGCATATCCTGTTATAGCAGAAATCCCAAGGCTGTAATCTGCTTCATCATGTGAAGATTGATCTTCCAACTTCAAGATTTCGGATTCTTGATGTATTTCCCAGTTCCTATCAACATATTGGATCTCCTTAGTTTGGAACATACTGAAATCATTGTGCGCATTAATTCATCCTTACCAAGTGTGTTGATCCCTTCAACAATTTGTATGATGTCCATAATTTTTGTATTAGGTTGTCCTTTAGTAGGGATTGCCATAGGTGACCGATTTTCTGATTTGGATGATGAACCTGCCAAGCTCAACTCTAAAAAAAGCTCATCAATCTGATTTTCTATTTCTTGTAGGGCCACTTGAGTAGTCTCCAAAGAATCCTTGGTATTCATAAGCTCATAAGTAAGATTGTCAACTTCTTCTCCTTTCCCTCTCAATACATCAAAATATATTTCAGCGAGATTGAGGAGATGATCTCGATCTAAGTGTAGATGTAAATAATCTGATTTCATTTTTTCATAGCTTCCTTCATTGCCTGTAAATGAGAAATTTGTTCTTCAAATTCCTTTTGTCTTTTCTCAATTTGAACCCTCCAAAGGTGATCTTCAACCATCTTATGAGTGTTATCAAAATGTGTTAATGCTGCCACAATCTTATCTTCATTGACCTTCAATTGGTTCTCCAATGTATGTGATTTATGAGGCTTATGAACTCCATCCACTTCACATGATGAATTAATTGATTGGTCTTGAAGAACTAGATTCTCACAGTCCACTGCCTTAAGATATCTTCTTTGCACACTCATTGATTTAAAACTAGGGCAGCGTTAGGCCCAAATATAGAATTGTCTTCATCATCATTTGGTGACAAAACACTAATAGGGTCATCTAATTCAACTATCTCACTAAATGGGGTCATGCAATTTTCATTTAGAAATAGTGGAACAGCATTAGAATCACATTTACAATCATCAAGAGAAACCATCATCTCACTGGTTTTGTCAAGCCTAACTTCCAAGTTACCCACACAGAAACTAATGCAATCTATACCTGAAGAAACAATTGATTCTTTCTTGATTTCTTGAACATCATTGTGCTCATCTGTGATAGGACATGAAGAAGCTGCTTCATCCTCATTTTTACAAGCATCAAGTCCATCCGAAGCAATTTCTTCTTTCCCAAGCTTCCCTTCTATGCCATTTTCTTCTGCTGACACCTTAACCATTTTCCCTGTGCATATGTGATTAGGCTCCCAAGCCTCTTTGCAAGAAAAACAAAGATTTTGTCTTGTCAGTTCATTCTTATTGGCATTCTGAAATTTTCACTGGAAGAGTCATTTTTATTAGCTTCTGATTTTCTTTTGAAGATGGATCTAAACCATCTAGGATGCTCTTGGAGGTACTGAAAATCTTCTAGTATCTCTTCATAAGTCTTCATCTTTCTGATTAACCCTTCAGGCTGGCATGATACACCTACTCTGATACCACTGTAAGATGCCCCCTTGCTAGCCACTACGTTTCTTGCCTTTCCCACTCACTATGATTTTGTCAAACAATTTGCTTGCAAGTTGATTACTGAGTTTTCTAATTTTGTTTTGGTTTTTTGTTTTTGCTAGAATGACAATGTGCAATGCAAACAATGTATAATGCAAAAGTATTTTTATGAATGCAAATCTTTTTACTTCAACCATATGGAATTAAATACTCACATGAATCTACTATTTTATCACTGTCAACACTAAAAGAATTTAACTGAAAATAGATACAATGATTAATAACATCACATACTCTTTGCATACCAAGAAATCGCTGTGCCAATCACTATATTGTCTT
Organism: Chamaecyparis obtusa; assembly: GCA_027943335.1. Classification (NCBI taxonomy): domain Eukaryota; kingdom Viridiplantae; phylum Streptophyta; class Pinopsida; order Cupressales; family Cupressaceae; genus Chamaecyparis; species Chamaecyparis obtusa. The sequence continues at coordinate 348,986 of BSBK01002852.1, forward strand.
CAGAATACAACAAGAAGTAAACTCCTTAAAATGCCCTTTTTGGTCTTGTACCACAACTCCTAATGCTGGTACGACAGTCCTTAATCCACTATAGCCTTATACAGTTCAGTTATGCTATGTTTATGATTGCTACAACACCCTCACTGAGAATGCAGGCCTGTGTAGCAGCTTACAGTCATGTACGACACCTTGGCTGGAAGTCCAATATGGTACGGCACTCAAACAAGTAGTTCTGGGCATGTACAACAACCTTAGTTTCATTGTGATGGTTGGAAACGTTCAACTCGCACAACAGTCCAGACTTACTAGTTCCCACTTCAATCCTCAAGCTCAAAGTCCCAAATTGAACCTTTCTTGGGAAAGTACAATATTGATAAATGAAAGTTATTGGGCATATATGACACTTTCTTTAGACTTATATAGCTCAACGGATACTTATTTGCAGACTTCCAATGGTTGGCTAGTTGATGTAAGTGTTTCAACAACAACTTGAACTCAAACCCCAATTTCATACTCTCAAATCAATCCCAATAAAACTAAAATTCACATTCAAATGAAAGTAGCAAATGATGTTATTTTTACCTTGAAATGAATACTCAAAGTTCCTCCTGACAGTGTCTTTCAACAATGAAGAGAATGTCATTTAGGAGGGGTTTCGTCCTCACAAACCCTTGAAGAAGAACTCTCCAATATTTCATAAATTTCTTATTTCATCCAGCATGCATGAAAGTGAGCTCTAGGAAATATTTTATAACACTCTCATAAGAGCTCATTCACTTATCTTACCAATGTGGGATAAACAAAATCACCTTTTTCCCATCACTTTTGCCTTTTCCTATTTTTTTGGGATTTTGTTTTTTTCTCCTATTTTCTCACAATTGCTTTTCCCCCCTAATTTTCCACAATGCTTTTCCTTTAATATTTCCCCGTGTCAATTAAAATAACTTTCCCTTTAACTTAAGTCTCCATTTACATTTTATGTCTCCAATGTGTTATTAAATAAAGGGACTTTAAATATTTCTCACTTAACTATATTTTGGAATTAATAAATTGAAATATTTATATTTAATTTTTAAAATAGCTTTATTAATGCATAAATAAATCATATCAATGATATTAAATTTTTTCTATCAATAATAATCATTTACCATCGACATGACATTGTCATTGAAGACCCCAAGCATTCCCTAAATGACTTACTATAAATAGTAAGTATGCCCAAAATTGCATCCAAACACCTCAGATCGACTTGCAACAAAAGCTGCCTGGGCCAAATGGCCTCAAAGTCCCTTAAATATCCTGGTTAGCCTACAAGACCTAAGATGTCCAGTTCGCCCCCTAGCCCCTTGGACCAGCCATGGTTCGAACTAGTCCGTGGTTTTGGTCCGGTGCACCTATGGGTTTGGCCCACAAGGGGTTGGTTCGAACCAAATCACGAGTAGTTTAGACTCGGGCGAACCCAAGCAAACTTGGTTAGATCCTGAACGAACTTGGCAGGGTTGGCAGTCAAAGTCAGCGTCTAAGTGGTTTTTGTTTGCAAATTTAATGTATTTTTGACATCCACCACCCTAAAACGTGGATTTTATAGAGTTATGTTGGCTTCTAACTTTCATTTGTGGTGTGCAAATGGGTTATTTTCTCTTGAAGTGGAGCAAATAGGTGGTTGAGAAAGAGTTTGGTTGTGTAAGGAGTTGGAAGATTCATTTGTGGATTTTCATCAAGTGTTTGTGCCTCATTCCTACACCTTTGCAAGCTTACAATGAGTGGAAAAGGTAAGTTTTTTTTCCATTTGATTTTGTTTTTGTTTAAGTTTTTAATTTTTCTTCATTTCTCTTTCATTGTCCATAAGATCTATTATTGTTATTTTGAATTTTTCATTCTCTTGTTTTTATATTGAATATGTATAAAATTTCTTGCCATAGGAACTACAATGGCATCTACCTCTTCCTCCCAAGGCAATACTGAACAAAGAATAGAACCACATTCTGATTATCCTTTGTGGAAGTATGTTGATATTGTAAGAGCCCTTCTAGGAGGTGGTGCATTTTGTTGGAAATGTCGGAGTTGTGATGCAGAAAGAAATAGCTCATATTATTGGGTGGTAGGCCATTTGTGTGGATTCCCTAGAAGAAGAATCACAAAATGCTCTAGAAAAAAAAGGAGCACCTATACCAAATAAAATAGTATTAAGATATATTGCAAAGCATGAAGCAGTAGAAGAGAGAGAAGCACGTAGAGAAAATACAACCATTGGCACTAAAGAAAAATAAAAGGGAATGCAACCCTCGTCAACAAATATTGTGATAGAAGGCCACCCCTTTTATACTACTACAACTGACCTTGAAACTGAAACTCAAGCACCCATTACACACAAAAGAAAGGGACCATCAGAAATTGCATTTCAAAACAAGAGTCGAGAAATTGCCGACATTGATGTAGCAAGATGCTTATTTGCAATTGGGCTGCCTTTTAGTGTTGTTCGCTCCCCATACTGGAAGAAGATGATGAAAAATGTCAATGAAGCTCCAAGAGGGTATAAGAACCCCAGTTATGAGAGAGTATAGACCACCTTGTTGGATAGACAGGTCAAGGGGATTGAGGATGCATTGAAGCCTGTAAAGGATTCATGGATTGAGATAGGGCTATCGATTGTTTTAAATGGGTGAAAAGATGTAAAAAATCGTTCCTTGATCAATGTCATAGCAGTGTCCCCTAAAGGGACAATGTTTTTGAAATTTGTGGATTGTGAGGGGCAAGTAAAAGATAGGCCATTTATTGTTGATATTCTCATCTCTGCCATTGAACAAGTGGGACCTAGAAACATTGTCCAAGTCATAACAGACAACACAAAGAATTGTAGAGCTGCTGGTTTGTTGGTTGAAGAGCGATATCAACATATCTTTTGGACACCTTGTGTAGTCCACTCACTCAATCTTATGCTACAAAAAGGTTGGGAACAAAATTTGGTGGATCAAACAGGTATATGAAGAGGCTGAGGATATCTAGATGTTCATCACAAGCCGCCATGACTCAAGGAATTTTAAGATTATTCTCACATTTGGAGCTATTGAAGGTAAGTGAACTTGAAATTGAAGTAGTAATTTAATTTAAAAAAATAAAATTAGTATTTTACAATTTCTGATTTTCAGAATTGATTGTGTAATGTGTATTTTCTCTCTCTAATTTTTATTACTGGTTGTTGAGACCCGTTTTGCATCAAACTTAATCGTCTTGAGATGACTTGTGGAAGTGAAAGTGATTGCAATATGATAATCAACAATAATTGGTCTATATGGAGGCAAAGCAAGATTGAGAGGGTAGCGAAAATTAAGCAAAGGATATTGGATGAATCATGGTGGGAACATGGGGAGTATCTCTTTAAGTTTAGTGAGCCCATTATGAGCATGCTTCGCTACACAGACATGGATAGGCCTTTCCTTGGAGAGGTGTATGATGGCATAGACTCAATGCTTGAGAAGATGAAGCAAATTGTAAATGAAAAAGAGCAAGATCCCAAGGAGACCTTCAAACAATTGCAAGCAATTGTTGTAGAACGATGGAACAAGATGACCGCTCTACATTTGCTTGCCTATGCATTGACACCAAAATATTATAGCACCCAATATATTGATCTACCAGGAAGGTTGCCACCATATATATATTTAGAAGTGTTTGATGGGTACAAGTCAACATTTGAAAGACTCTTTCCTGATGATGTTATGCGAGATTTGATTATAGATGAGTTCATAGAGTTTGTGAATGCAAGAGGTCTAAGTAATGATGCTCTTTGTCATCGGTTTAGGAAGGATTCTCATAGTTGGTGGTACCTCCATGGCCAAAGATTCCAAACCCTGCAGCCCCTTGCAATCAAAATTATATCACAAGTAAGTTTTATTTAAATTTTTTTAGTTTACTTTGTCTTCATGAATTACTAGTAATGTTTTTTATAAGATAAATAATTTTATTTTAATTGTTTACTTTGTTTTGCCTTCATATGTTGCTAGTTCATCTGCATCAGAAAGAAATTGGAGCACATATTCTTTCATCGACTTAGTAAAGCGCAATAGGTTGCAATCAAAAAGAGTGGAGAACTTGGTATATGTGCATTACAAATTGCATCTCATCTTGCACAAGAATAAAGAATACAACTAAGGGGAGATGAAGATGTGGGATTTATATGTAGAGCATCTGAACTTGAATGTTTCCACTTCTCAGCTTGTAGTTGTTGGATTTGAAGAATTTGACACCAATAATGTTATTGGTGTAGTTGACCCCATTGGCCTTAGCACTGATGGTGAATCAACTAATGCCAATGAAGAAGAAGAAGAAGAAGAAGAAGAAGAAGAAGAAGAAGAAGAAGATGATGATGATGATGATGATGAAGAATATCAATAAATTATTAATCCATTAGTTGAACTTGAAACAATGATACCTGAACTTGATGTTATGATTTATCATTTGACATTTTAATATTCTGAATCTTTGATGTTGAACTTGAAGTATATGATGCTATGATGGTATGATCATGATTCATGATGCTATGATTACAAGTTTATGGTGTTTTTGTTGTTTTTATGATACTATGTGACATTCTAATCTTAACTCATGCTTCTAGGCTGCATAAATATGTGTGTGTGTGTGTGTGTGTGTGTGTATATAACATTTTTACATGTTTTTCTGTACTAATGAAGCCAAACGAACCCAAACCCCTTTTAAAAATTTTGCCATATTGGCGAACCAGTTCTTCGAACCTGAACTTGAACACGAACCCGAACCCGAATTCGACAACTTAGTTTATTTTTATTAAACCCCTTACGTTGGACGCCCATTTAATGCCTCTTTTAATTTATTTATTAAGTTGTTTTATAAACAACTTGAGTCTCCTAGGTATCATGTAACATTGTGGGCCCTCTCTTTTTGTTACTTTATGAAAGTAATATAAAGTAACTTTATTTAAATTACATACTTTACTATTTAATTAGAATATTAAAGCCATTACTTTAATATTCTTTCTTATTCCTAAAAGTCATCACCTAAATTTGGAATTGAAAATTGAATGTTGCTACCGGTCTAAGGTTGATGCCTAATTATAGTAGGGCCATTGCGAATTCCCTCCTAAAAAATAGGAACCCAGCTAAAATTTAGGAAACTATGTCAAACCATCCGAAATGTCTTAGAATGAATCACTAGCCATCTCCCAATCTCCTAAAAAATAGGAGATTGCCTCATAATGTTTAGAATGGCTTGTAAAGCCCCTTGCTAGGCTCAACAACCCCTGGTTGGGTCCCCTAACCACTTTGCTAACCTACGGGAACCCTTGATTGTAGGCCAATCTCCGTTGTAGTCTGAATTGCCTAAGGAGGGGACATTAGATAGAGCATAGGTGCAATGAGCCCCATTGCCTTTCAAGGGGCGGCAATTGATCCTGTATCGATGTAGAAGCGTTTGGGTGGTGTGCATAGAGCCAACAACAGAAAAAGATCAAAATCTAATTTTTTGGTATTTTCTTTGTTTTAGTAAATTGCATTCTCGGAGGCCCGAGGATTGTCATTGGTCCTTTGGAATGGATTTTTAAAGGCATTCTTTCCAAGGAATTGAAACTAGTTCTCTTGGAGGTCTTTCTAGTGCTTTCAGAAAGTCTGGATTTTGCCCAGTGGGCTAGGAGTTTTGACCTCGCCAAGTTGGGGTACCAAAACAAACAAGATTTTTGTAGTTTTTTATTTTGTTAGTTTGTTTTCCACATCCGCTTGTTTATTTCAAATTCTAAAGGATGTGGTGACTGTTGGAATTCTGTACAAATGTTTAAACTTTTAGGTAGTTTTTGAACGTCATACATCACTTTATGAGTTTTCCATTCTGTGTTCTTTTGCAAAAGTCTTTACAATATTGCAGGTTGTACGCTAGATATTGTCTTTGAATTGTAAATTAGGATGAGTGGGCCAGCTGGTTGAGGTTAGCCACTAGAAGGTTTCTTTGATCCTTTCTTGGAAAGAGGATGGACTTTTTCTTTTGATCTGTTACTCATCATATTGGCATGCTCTTAATTTTTGATAAAATCCCATTATTTGTTCTTTTGACAATCTTTTTTATTTGGCTAGACAAACTCTTATTCCAAAGCTGGTCATAGTTCACAGGTGAGCTTTCACTTGACTATATGAGGTCTTATACTCATTCCCACATTGCCAAATGCTTGGCAAACCCAGAAGGCATTGGCTTGACACTTTATTTTGCTGCTTGATTGATACCTATCATCATGTGATCTAATGGTTTATCACCATGTTAATTTAGTTAAGTGTGTCTAGGAAAATTAATTATGTACTCGTGTTATTAAAAGCAGTTTAATTTAAGTTGTCTGCATCTTTGTACATGATGCAATTTATTTGATTTCTTTTAGAATCAATTTATTATGAAAGTGTGCAGATATATTTTGTTATAGATCAAGACATGCAAAGATTTTTTAATAATTTTAGTTGGAGGAAGAAATTCTAGAGACAATGTAAGAAGATGGCTATTTCTTGGATGACCATCACAACACGTTTATCTCACATGACTTAATAAACATCCTCATTATCTACTTACATTTCATAAACAAGGCCTATATAAAACTTTTGTGTTTGTGCAACAATGTAGGAAGATAATCACAACTATAAATGAATTCATAAAGATGAGAGATACAAATAAGAACACATGCATATACAACGATACAGTGAGAAAATTTTCCTTCCAAAATTCAACCATTTATGTACATTTGTGCCAACAAATTTGCAACTCAGATATTGAAATGTGCTCTTTAGAAAAATTTACAGACCCCTGTCAAGCCAATAATATTTGGCCTAGTGGGATGGTAACCCTAGCCAAATGAAGTGAACTATGATGAAATAAAAAGAATGAACAAATAAAATGAAATAAATTTATGTTATGACTTTTTTTTTCTATTTTTATTTGATATGTTAAATTGGCTGGGTCTATGGGAGTAAGCTGGTTTTATTTCTAAATGAATTATGGCAATCAGTGATGAATGTCAAGGGATGCTTGTCTACTAGATATGATTTTGGTGTTGGTTGCTGCTCATAGCAGAATTAATGTCTCTTGCAGAGTTGTGTTGACCATATGCACATTTACTCTAGTTGTTTGCCTTGTCTCTTGTTGGATGCAGGTGCAAGGGGGACAGATGTTAATATAGGTAAGCAACGCAATTGACGTCTTTAGTTTATACCCAAAACATAAAACTAATTGAATAGATAACCTAAATGATATCCTTGGTGGCAGAGTTTAAATATAAATATTTGTAGGCAACTATAAAGCCTTTCATATAGGGCAATCTTTAAATAGTCTTTATTGGTCTTTTTGGATAGGGTTTGTTAGTGAGAGCATTAACCATCACTTGTTCACAAAGCACATACTCATGGAAACATGTGTGCATACATATGATCCTTTTAAGACTTCCGACTTTATGATATTCAACAAGATTCCTTTGGATTTAGATCTGGCTCATAGTTGGTTGTCTAAGGTGTACATTCTATTTGCAGTTGGTAGCATTTAATGATTATACACTGGCCTAATTCACAGAATTTGAAGTAAAAAGGTACATGTTTTAAATAAATTATTTAGTTTGGGCCTTTTGATGTGTAAATTAGAGTTAAGTTACCATTTGAGTATTTGAATTTTTTATGACCTATTGGTGTGCATACGTTTATGCTTCTAATGGAATAACACATTATAGGTGCAAAAAATAATCCCAAAAGAGCCAGAAAGGGATTTTGCTGGAACAGCATATATTCCAGTATATGTAATGCTCCCTGTAAGTTTTTTAAATCTCTTTGATCTAAAATGAATAGTCAACCTACCAAAGTCATGTTGATTTTGTGATTTGTTTGTGGTTATTTGTAAATGACTATATCTGCTATTATATCTATTTGTCAATCTTTTAATGACAGCTTGGAACTATCAATCAACAATGTCAATTGGAAGATCCACAGAGTTTGCAAAAACACTTGGCGACTTTGAAATCTGCCAATGTTGATGGTGTTATGGTGGATTGTTGGTGGGGTATAGTGGAGGGTGAGAATCCACAAAATTATAACTGGTCTGGCTATAGAGAACTTTTTAATATTGTATGCGAACTAAAGCTCAAGTTGCAGGTGAACATTATTATTTTCTCAACATAAGCTTCTTGTTTTATCTTTCATTGGATTCAAGTAAATATTGTTTGTTACATGACATCACGATCTTGTTAGTTACTGCTGCATATTGAAGTGCATTGTTTAAGAAAATTTGACATGGAATCTAAGCTCAGGAGTCATCTTAACTGTTGACAGAGAAGATTGTTTCTTGCGAGTTATCATCTTATTTTCCTCTTACTCAAGTTATGCAATTCAGTAGAAATCTGTAAAAAATTATACTGATTTTTCAAATCTTCTGTCTGCAATGCATTTACTCTTTCATGGAGTTTGAATACATTGTTTATTTACAACTACAGTGGCTCTGTAGCATCCACATACTATCAGGCTCAACTGCCTTTTGTGGTAGTTGTGCTTATACCTTCTTATGACAGTTTTTGTTTGCCACAAGCATGCAACGAGTCAATCTAATTACTGCTTATGAGACTTATTGAATTTAGTAGTGAATTTGTACATATATTATTTTACATCATGGGCTAGGCAGAAAAGAGTACTTTGAAGCATGCTGGCAAAAACCTTTCATGGAATGGACTCACTAATCAAACTATTAATTGGAATGCAATTATCTGGGAAATAAAAAATCCTGAGAAATTCATAAAAATAAAGAAAAAATCATATTTTTATTTCATTTCAAATAAATGACAGACTGTGACACAAAATAAGTGTTAGAGATGAAATATGGATTTTGTTCAATAATTTTGAGGTTGCTTATTTGAATGCATAGTTTGAAGTTCAAACCTAGAAATCAGTTACAAATTACAAAATACAGACTACAAAGCAACTTAATGTAGAGGGAACCTATGAAGCTATGATCCACTGAAGGGCTGTAGATTGTTGTGTTGAAGCTCGTGTCCAAGGTTGCATGCAATTGATTATGCTCATGTTCAACATATACCTCATTCAAGATGGCTAGGTCCTCATCATCAAACAATGTTTCTTATCTTTTGCAATACATTTTGAATTTGGATCAATCTTCTTAAGGCCATGATGTAGAGGGATCCTCTCCCTTCAAGAATATGCAATGCTAAAAGCTCACAACAATATGCTAGAAAAATAGAGATATTTCTATTGAAACTTGAGAATATAAACTGAACACAGCGCAAAGCCTATTGGCTTTCAAAATAGAGGTTCAGGTCTGATTCCTTGAAAGATCCCTTTCCAATGCTGTTCTGATTTTTCTGAGTTTCAACTTGCTTCTTGGAGGGTTTTTGTGAAAGTTCTGATGGTTTTTGATTGCTTTTTTGTTTTCCAAAGGTTATTTAGGGTTTATGCTTGTTTCAATGCCAATGAAAGAATGATTTTGAATGCAAAATGCAATGAAATATTTGACCGAAACTGTTAAATTCCAGAGATCAATTGTAAACGTAATCGCACTATTATGATTGTATGTGTTTTCCAAATGCATCGACCTCTTTGTATTTATACAAGGACAAGAAGAGACATGTCCCTTCATGGGACATGTCTATTCATTAATTTATTTTATCAATTTAACTATTTAGTTATTATGAAAATAATTATAATCTAACTTTATATATATATATATAAATGTATATAATAATATCAATTATTATATATATTGATATATATGTATATATATAATAAATCATTTCTCATAATAATCATATCGTCAGTATTATTTATTTGACCGATGCTACAAACATCAACACTCTCTCTTAGCTAGAGAGGATAAACCTGACAGTCCCGACCGGTGCTGAGAAGGGAGGGATGAATCAACCTCTCTAAAACTTTTCTCTTAACTCTGGTAAAGTGTACTTATAACTATGAATCAGACAGATTCAAACATGCAATAACAGTAAGCAAACAATCACAAAGTGACACCAGATTTATCACGTGGAAACTCGATTAGGGTAAAAACCATGGTGTGAGGAGACCTCACAAATTTTGTACTCTTCTGGAGTACGCCCTGTTAGGAGCCTTTCCGGTTAAAGGATTAAAATGCACTATTATATGCGACCTGGTTAAGGGATTTGTTACAATAAGGCCGGTTAGTACTTGCCTGGTTAGAGGACTTTGAACACCTTGAAAGATGTCACCCGGTTAGGGGATTTGATACAAAGGGACCTGTTAGAGTCCACCCAATTACTGAGATTTTAACTATTGTAATTGCTAGAAAACAATAGAGGGATTGACCTTTTACAGATGGCTATGCATAGCATGATAAGATCTCTGTTTGTGCTCAATTGGGAAGCGTCACCGGTCATCGCAGGTGTGTTCTCCTCTACTATTGTGCTTCTCTGCACAATCTTCTTTCTATCTTCTTCAAACTTCTTCTTACCCTGGCTTCTACAGCTTACAGGTTCACTCATTTTCTCGGCAGAATGAAGGCAACTTCTATTCGCCTCAGGCAGAAGAATATATAGAACCCTAGCCCTAATTGTGATCATCATACATGACCTAATTATAGATCCTTATCGGATTCATCACTAAGTGGAGTACCAATTCACTTAGGAAACATCCGATGCATGCCCTTGATTTATCTGTTGTAAAAAGAAAACAATAGATGCATGTCAAGCATCTTTCCTTTACAAGAGATAACGCCTTGTTTTAAAGCCACAGATTCCGGCTTTAAAACGTCCAAACGTGCCCCAAACCGATCACTGATTTAACTCAAGGACCTCTGGATTTGTCGCAGAAAATCCCGGTCAAGGAGTTGGTTGAAACAAATAGTTGACTATGACTTCCTCGGTTCATATCAGACTCATTATTAGATCGGTAGAGATTCTCATGCTGTGAACAGGTAAGGGTCTTTGACCTGTTGCCGTCTCTTCCTTGGCTTACCGGTTGCACCTTCCTCGGTTGTGTTGTTGACACCGATTGTAGCCAGATCCTCGGTTGAAGGTGGAATCCTCCGTTACTTGACTGTTTACTTTACTTGGTTGCTGATGCTTTGTATAGTGACCAGTGTTTATATTTTGACATCATCTGCCAAACCATCCTTCCTTCATATAGATCTCCTTGGATCTTAAGACTTAATAGAGATGACAAAACTCTATCTTCTTTTGCCAATCAATGACAATACTTGTACTTGTACCGGTAGTAGGCTTATTGGTTACCATCACTCAATGCCAACAAAACCAATCCAATGTCAACACTTAAGACACTTGACAACATCAATTATATGATTTAAGTAATAAGGACATCATCCTCATGATGTAGTCAATAGAAACATAGTCCTCAGGTGGATTGCCTCCATCGGCGATTCTATCCACGAGTCCTCAAGTGGATTGCCTCCATCGACAATTCTGTCCACAAGTCCTTAGGTGGATTGCCTCCATCGGCGATTCTATCCACAAGTCCTTAGGTGGATTGCCTCCATCGGCGAATCTATCCATTTGATGTCTTGAGTATTGGCCTATCAGAATGTCAACACATGACATTCACCTAAGTACTCAAGAGTTCATAAAGATATCATTTCATGATATCGAGAGCATTGGCCTGCAGAATATCAACTCTCAAGATATTCACCAAGTGCTTAGAGTAATGGCCTACCAACATCAATTCTCATGATGTCCACCAAGTACTCAAGAGTTCATAAAGATATCATCTCATGATATCAAGAGTATTGGCCTGTAGAATATCAAGTCTCATGATATTCACCAAGTGCTCAGAGTAATGGCCTGCAAAATATCAAGTCTCATGATATCCACCAAGTACTCAACAAATGTTCATAGGTAATGTGCACTTACCATAAGAACATTCACATCATCTATTATGAACTATTTTAGCCATCACAAGATGTCTATCACAATAGAAGATGCCATCTATTATGATTTGTTTCAGCCATCACAAGATGTCTATCACAATAGAAGATGCCATCTATCATGATCTATTTCAGCCATCACAAGATGTCTATCACAATAGAAGATCAAGTTATTGTAAGATTGTCACCTTTCAATAACTTTTGCAAATACAAGTGATAATCATTTGGAAGTCGTCACTTCCTTAAGATTTACATAGGGGGCAGACCCATTAAAAACATTCATGATTCATTAGTATAATAATCAATTATATCAATTTTACCTCAGAAGTGTTTCACCTACAATAGTGAACTCCCTCTCAATCAATATGATCAAGATTATCACAAGTTGACTGAACCATCTGCTCCCTCTAAAGCTCAAGTTCTTGTATCAACCTCTTGTCTTCTTTTGTAATGTCAGACTCCCTCTGCATCTGGTCTCAATCATCAATTAATTTGTAAACATTAAGTTCTTTCTCCCTTGAATGCAATTTTCTTGTGCTTCCATCCTGAAGGTATGTCAGAGAGAGATTACAAATAGTTCACTAAACTATCCCGACCGAAAATACCAACGATAGAAGCATATTAGATTTTACGAACTAATAGTATAACATGAATTACAAACTTTAAAAAATTATGTGCATTAATAAAATATGGAATACTTATCTTTTATAAATTTCAAGTATTTCATTCTGTAAGGTGAGCCCATATAGAAAATATCATGCATATTCACAAAATGATGTCGCCGTTCTTGAACATTACCATAATTCTTCACATGACCTGTCTTGAATATCCAAAGGTTATATACACTATAACAACCTTCAATATGATCGGGTCTCCCTTCAAGCGGTTAGGCTTTTAAAGAAGGAACTTCGGTCTTTTACAGATTTTGCATAGACCCGTACACAGTTAGTCATAACTTTTGAACCTGACATTTTCTCTCCAATCGCTTTGGTGAGATTCTTCTAAATTTGTTTATCACCAACATATCCAAAATTTAGCGAAATCCAACTGTGCATTTGTGAGATATGGTCCTCGTATTGAGACTGTATTTTCTGAGATAGTCACACATTCACCATCAACAAACTACTCTCTTACATTTGCAACTTGGCTCTGATACCATGTTAAATTCCAGAGATCAATTGCAAATGTAATCACACTGTTATGATTGTATGTGTTTTCCAAATGCATTGATCTCGACAAGAAGAGACATGTCCCTTCATGGGACATGTCTATTCATTAATTTATTTTATCAATTTAACTATTTAGTTATTATGAGAATAATTATAATCTAACTTTATATATATATATATATATATAAATGTATATAATAATATCAATTATTATATATATATATATATATATATATAAATCATTTCTCATAATAATCATATAGTCAGTATTATTTATCTGACCGATTGTACAAACATCAACAGAAACAATTTCATAATTCTAATTTATGTAACAACAAAGCAATAATTTCAAATTTGAAATATTTTTTCCACTGAAATGGCATTTAGCATACCAAGAGTCCAACGCTAAGCCTGGAAGTGAGTGTTTTATTGATGGATCTGGTAAAACCACAATATAGGCGCCTTTAGGAAGTTTCAACACCACCAATGTGGTTTATTTGCATCTACTATAATTATCAAAAACACTTATTACAAGAATAGATTGGACTACTAAATATATTGCATGGTCTGCAGGCAAGATTATTGAATTTTACCACTTTTTCTACGATGAATTGCTGATATCTAATGCATATGCCCATTGTATCTTGTTGAAAGCCTTTATTTGTTAATTACTACCTGCTGGCAATGGGTTTCCTACAATTACCAAACCTTAACTGTTGTTGTTTGATGAAATTGGCACCATAGGTACAACTAGCAAGGGAAGCCACATGGGGGTTGAAGAAAGGTATGACTGCCTTCATTGCCTCCAAAAATTTGACAAATCTACTGTCCAAAGTCTATACCTACTAGTATAAGCCTTAAATTGATGCACAAACATGAATCCTAAATGAATTCCTCAATTTGGTGAGTTGGGGTTGCGTCCAAACCCACCTGCCTTCAAGGAGATTTTGTTCCTCAAAGTGTAATATTGCTGATTTGAATTCGCAGACCTCAATTCCCAAAAAGCTGTGAAAAATGACCAGAATAATTGTAAAATGAAGCCCCATCTTTTTTTTATTACATTTCTCCCTCCTCCAAGTGGTTCAAACCCTATTTAGGGTTTCACAACTTTATTAATGAATTTTATTTTATTAAAATTCCTCTTCCTTGGAATTTGAACTTCAAGGCCCTCTTATTCATTATTAAAATTGGCCCCTTTCACTAATAACTTATGTAGGAAAGTACCCAAGCTTATTATGTTTTATTATAATAATAAAGTGACTTTATAAGTTCACTTTAATATTATTTTATTTAGTTCAACTTAGGAAAATATTTAAATATTTCCTAATTTATTCATAAAATGCACATCTGGACTCAAAATTGAATTTCGACTAATGCCCTATGATCACTGACGATCCCTGAGTCCTACAGGCCAACTGACAATTCCTCATAAAAAGTAGGGATCCGCCCTAAAAAGTAGGATCCTATCTCCAAACACCTGAAATTGCTCAAAAAGGATCCTGCTCTGCTCCATGGTCTCTTGGGTGGTCATCAAGTCAATTGCCAATTCTCTCTAATAATAGGAGACCTCCCTAACATGTAGGAGTTGCCTTCTGAAAGTTTGAAACGGCTCACAAAGCCCTTGCAAAGCTCGATGACCCTCTGAATGATTTCTCTACCCATACTGTTGACCTATGGGAACTCAAATGATAGGTCAACCTCTACTCATCTCCCTATCACCTAGGAAGGAGACATTACATTCCCAATCTAATATAGACCTGCAACAACATGAATATACTGCTACAACAACTCCAAAAATCTTTCTCTAAGCTTTCCCATGACCATCTGTCCTAAACCTACCCAAATGAAATGAAAATCTAGTTTAAAATGACAATTTCGCCGAATGAATTTGCATTTTTGGTTTTACCTCCAAAAGTCATGACCAAGAGGAGTTTTTCTTTTTGCCTTTATTTCCTCGTAAAATAAATCAAATTGAACCCTTTGTAACTCCCCTTCCAAGAGTCTTTGGTTAGGTGACTTGATTTTTTCTTTTAGGTATTTTTGGTTACCTCACAAGTTGGTCTTGTTGGCTAAAAGTTTTGTAAGTCACTATGACCACAACTTACAAAACTGTGACTTTAGACAACCTCTCATGAGATCTCTCTCTCCTCTCAGCAATAGGGGAGTCTCCCTTCTTATCGTAGGCGGCTTTAATAGAAACTTAACTAAAATATAAACAAGGGCTGTCTCTTTAATCAATTCCCCTTTTTTCAGGAATGATTCACAAACAACTTATGAACAGCTCTAAAACTTAGCAAAAAGTGCCTATTGCTACAATAATATCGATGGCTCGGGAGTTGACGTAAGACCAACACCAAAGACACCAATCTACTTTATATTGGTGGAACAGTTGCAGAAACCCAAAGTTTCCTGCACTTATCCCGAATGAGGATTCAAATCTAAACAAACAGTAAGGCACAAAGTCTCTTCTTTAATATTCCCTAATTTTAATAAAGGTACTGTTGGCATCAGTAACCGGTAAGCTCTCTACCGGTCTGGGTGTTGTCATTAATTGGCAAAAGAGGATAGAGATTTGTCATCTCTATAAAGGTTGAAGCTTTAAAGAACTCTACATCAAGAGAGGCTGGTTTGGTACCCACCATAGCTACAAGAAAAGAGTAACTATAGTTTCATTGAAACCAGTCACTACACTAAGCATCAGCAACCGGACAATGCACTCAATCAGGGAAGAGAGTATCCTAGTATCAACCAAGGACCGAACTTCAACCGGTATAGACAAGAATAGCCAAAAAATGTCTATAACACAACCGGGACAGTGTAACCGGTAGTCCACGCAAATGCAACCGGTAAGACATGAAAGAGACTTCAACAGATCAAAGAACTCAACTGATATATTACAAGACTCCGGTATGAACCGAGGACGTCATAGTCAACTGTAAACTATCTGTTCCAACCTATCAGGATTTATTGTAGTAAATCCTGGTGACCTTGAGTTGTCTCGATGATCGGCTTGTGGCACAGTTAAAGGAATTAAAGCCGGAATCAATAGCTTTTGAGGCGTGACTGAAGGATTTAAAGTCGGATTCAGTGGCTTTAAATCAAAGAGTTATCTCCTATGAAGGAAAGTTGCCTGGCATGCAACTATTGTTTTCTTCATCAAGCGAATAAAGCTAGAGAATGTATCAGATGTTTGCTCAGTGAACCAATACTCAGCTGAGTGATGTAATCAAAGGATCTCAAGATTAGGTCATGCATTTTAGGCGCAGTCAAAGCAACATAACTCTATATATTCTTATGCCTGTCAAGAATAAGAGTTGCTTTCATTTTGCTGAGAAAAAGAGTGAACCTATATGCCACAGAAGCAAGGGTTAGAGAAAATCGAGAAAGAGAAATAATAGGTTGTGCAAGGCAGCACAACAATAGTTGAGAATACACCTGTGTTAACCGGTGATAATTCTCAGTCGAGCACAAATAGAGATCACATCTGGCTAAGCAGAGCCTTCTATAAAGATCTTGATTCTATTGTTTACTAGCAAACTACAATAGATAAATCCTAGTATTTGGGTGGACTCTAACAGGTCCCTTGTATCAAAATCCCTTAACTGGGTGACATCTTTCAAGGTGTTTGAAGTCCTTTAACCGGGCAGGTCTTAACAGACCTTACTGTAACAAATCCCTTGACTAGGTCGCACCTAGCAAGTGCGTTTTTATCCCTTAACCGGGTAGGCTCTGAATAGGGTGTACTTCAAAAGAGTACAAATATTGTGAGGTCTCCTCACACCGTGGTTTTCACTCTAACCGGGTTTCCACGTGATAAATTTGGTGTCACTTTGTGTTTGTTCACTTACTATTTTATTTGCGTAGAACTGCTTGCTTTTGTGCTGTAAGTTTACTTCACTGGATTAAAAAAAAAGGAAAGAATTTTACAAGTGCTGATTCACCCCTCCCCTCTCAGCACCGGTTGGGACTGTTAGGTACTTATAACTAAAGCGTGAAGTCTTTCAGTTCTAAGTATTTGTAGCTACTATCAATTATAGCAATTTTCCTTTCTGCAGTAAAAAGTCATCAAAAAGTTCAAATTGAATGCTAGAGATTTATGAAAGATAAACCATTAGCTGAATTAAAGATAGCTTAATCAATGTAACATAAGAATACACCAATCAACCTCAAGCTCCACAACACAAAGTTTGAGAAAACTTGTCGTTTTATTCTCTTCAGAAATTTTGTATAAAGAAACACAAAGTTTTCAATTTACAAGAATTTCAGCATAGCCTCTTTGCATAAAACAAAATATGAATATTTACAATGAGAACATTCCTTTATATAGGCAAGGAATGAGAGGAAAAGGTGGAGAAAGAGAGGGAAACCCTTAACAACCTTTGACTTATTCAAAACCTACTTTGACTTATTCTAGATTACAAGACCTAATGCACTTGCAATCTGATTACATGCAGTTACTGTACAGGAGAAAGTTCCTCTGTAATTACAACTTGCCTTCAATCTACATGTAACCTATCAATAAAACTACACGTATCTAGAAAGCATATAAAAATGATTAAGTGTCCATGACACTCAAAGGTTGTCTTCAAAGAGCATTAATAAAAGTCTTGAACTTGAGAAGAGTCTTGTGTACAACTGTAGGGTCTGGTGCGCTCGTGTGTTATGCAATGACAGTTGCTTTGAGAATCGTATTTTCACCCTTGGAGACAAATGTTGACATATTTAAGTTGTCATTGGTAAAGTCAAAGGCAAATATCAATTCCACTGGAGCACCGGTAGACTAATCAAGCATCGGTACTCTTTAGTATGCATTGGTAGACCAAATAGGTAAGTGGTGTACTTTGCTAGTCACGCATATACCGGTCTAAGTGTTTTCAACCGGCCTTATGAGACATATAGGGAAGGTATGATCAACCGGGTACAAATTTATTACCTGTTGAGTGCATGATAATCCAAATTGGATTATGCAGAGCGGTCTCAATTAAAACCGGATTATACGGAGCATTCACAGTTGAAACTGAAGTTAGCTTTTTAACTGGAGTTAGCTTTATTTCATCTACGGGTGTTTCAAGGTAAACTCAAGATCATTTTGCAAGCTTTTTTGCATGCATGATTTATGGATGAGTTTACAGTTTGGCGGAACTGTGAGAAGTATTTTAATAAGATTAATCTCTTATAAATACAGGTCAGAGAATACACAAGAAGTGTTGTTGAATGTTGAGAGCGTATAGAGACGGAGAAAGAGAATCTTCTGAGAGGTGAAAGGCAGTGAAAGGTTCAACAACCCAGCAGAGGAAAGGGTAATAGGTATCATCTAATCAGACATAAAGTGTCATAATAGATCATTGCTTTAGATTGTAAAGCATATTGAAATCCTTTAATCAGGGTGAACCCTAATAGGTTCTTTGTATAAATCTCTTTACCGGGTAACATCTTTAATGATGTTTTAAAGTCCTCTCATCAGGCGACTCCTAGCAGGGTCAAGATCCTAACAGATCTACCAAATCCCTTTACCGAGTAGCACTCTCACAAGTGCTTTGTAAGCCTTTAACAAGGCACCTTTATTACTGTAGTAGTGAAGTTGTGGGTTCTGTGCCATCGTGGTTTTTTCCTTCTAACCGAGGGTTTCCATGTACATATGCTGTGTTGACGTGTGCATTTCAATTTCTTTTTATGAGTATTGTTTTATTCTTTAAATCTGCAAGACTCTGTTTAGAAGAATAAATTAAAGAATAGAAATTGTATTTACGGATTCACCTCCCCTCTCAATAATTGGTCAGGACTAACAACTGGTATCAGAGCTATTTGGTTCTCAAAGATATAAAGCTCAACCGCTTGAGTAAAAGATCATGGAGGGATACAGGTATCAAAAACAACTTGAGGAAGCGAATGGTTTAATTGCCTCTCTTGAGAATAGACTGAGGAGGTCCCTTGCAAAAAGAAAGGAGCTGACTCTGCAGCTAAGTGAGAGCAATGAAACAATTGAGTAACTCTCTGGGCAAAGTGGATCTGATGAAGCAGAGGAGGTAGTCTTTGAGCTTATGGAGAAAAATCAAAGTCTAACCGATCAGATCTCAAATCTGAAAAGGGACCAGGAAAATAATGCTCTAAGAATGACTGAAATCATTGAGGAAAAGAGGAAAGCAGAAGGTGAAAGGAATAGTGCTGTGAAATCACTGGCAGCCTCTAAAGAGCAAATTTTTGAAAATCTAAAGAAGCTCGGTCTTATGAAGAAGTTTTTGAAATATGGAACTTTACTGGTATGTTTGTTGTTTTACTATCAAAATTTTTTTCTAGGCATAGGAAAAGTAACTTGGTTAGCAGATAAACCGGTTATTATTCAATCAAGAGATATGGCGAACAAAATAGGAAGTCAGTTTACTAAAGTAATGACCGATTACTTTGAGGCCTTCCAGCTGAGAATGCACGCTAGGGAAAGAATTCCCTCGGCCATTGTTGATTCATACAAGGATGAGGTGTGTTTTTTGGTCAACACTGATTACTGTATAATTCAGGCTGTGGAGCCCAAAACTGAGTATGCACTGGAGCTTGGATATGAAATCTCCACCAAAGTAGCCAAGGCATACGCAGAAGCATTGCAAGAGAGTGGCCTAGATCTCTCTGCATACCGGTTTGGGACTTATGAAGAAATTTTGGAAAATCTGAAGAAGTCATCAGTTAAGGAACCGAAGAAGGTATATGTGAAAATGACTCCCACACCGAGGAAAAAGAAAACTATAAAAGAAGAACCCAAGGTTCAAAGGAAAAGAGCACAACAGGTGTCCAGTACTCAAGGGGAAGAAATAGAAGAAACTGAGATTGAAGAGACTGCCACTCTTCACAGAAAGAGAAAGACCGGGAAACCGGTGAAAGAGGATGCACCAAGAGGAAGGAAGCCAACAATTGATGAATTAGTTGAAGGAATTAAGGAGGCAGGTGGACTAGGAATAGCTGGAAGAAGATATACAACGAGTAATGAAGAAGATAAAAAAAAAATAGAAGCTGTGGTTTACTGTCTCTACAAGTTCAACTACACTCCAACTGAGCTTCACACAATAATATCGGAGATTATAGAAGGAAGATGGAAGTCTTCAATTGACAAGGAAAGAGAGCTAAGAATAAAAGCTCTACTTGAAGTCCAAAATCATCTCTCTAGAAGAAGCAACGCAACAAGCTGACTTGCATAAACATAATTTTAAGATAAGAAAGAGAATAAGTCAGGTGCTGATTGATGAAGTAGACCAAGTACATGAAGGAGTCACTACCAGGACAAATCTTCTTCAGCGACAACACCAGGCAGAAGAAGAGTACCTAAAGACCAAAGAGCCATCGGTGATAGGTACCAGGAAAGGAAAAGGGATACTGGGAGCTGAGACTCAGGGAAAAGAAAAGATATCAATTGGACCGGTCATTGTTGATATCACTGATGATAAAGCTGGTGATTTGACTCCACCAACTCTGCTTGCATCCCCAATTAAAGGCAAGGCTAGAACCTTAACTGTAGACAACATAGTAGATGAAGTTATGGATTATGGTGAAGTGTCAAATACAGCCAAATGGTTCAGTGTGTTAGTAGAAGAGGATAAGCAGAAAATAGAGGTTGCCCTGTTGGAAACTTTCTTAGATTTCAACAGAAGTCCTAGAGATTATAGGGCTAAATTTCCTCCAGAACTGAATCACAGAATTATGGTTAAATGGAGAACCGGTTTGGCAGCCAACAATAGAATTGCAAAGGAAACATTGACACAGGTAAAACCAGGTCTCAGTGAAGAGACAACTAAACTTCTAATGGAGGAAGTGTCAATGAATTTGGACACAAAGAACAAGGTCGCAAGATTATCAATGGTTATGAAAAATATGTGTACAATGATACATTGGAGTTCAGGCAGCAATATGATTTCAGTACTCTAAATAATACAGGTCCTCATGAAATCTCTCGAGAGGAACCTGAGAGAGTATTGATACCACTGGTACAATTCACTACTCATGAACAACCTTCAACCAGTGAGCAAGAAGTTCCCACAGAACAGTTCACATCCAGTGGACAAGTAAATCTGGGAGAACACATTTTACCAGAAGAACAAGTACTGGGAGAGTCATCAGAAAAGATAACTATTGAAAAAGGGACAAATGAAGAAGAAATTGCTGTGGATAAGCAACATGTAGCTGAGGAGCAGCACATAGAGCCTCCACCAAAAGTAGAAGTAAATCCCGAAGAGGAAGTTCCATCGGAAGAGCAAGTACATCTTGAAGAGGAAGTCCATTCGGAGGAAGAAGTACAACCGGGAGGGGAAGTACATCAAGAACATCAAGTATCACAAGATGAGAAAACTCAAGAACATGAGATACTTGTAAATACTGAATAGGAAAAGCCTGCGGAAGAACAACTGGAACAGGAAAAGAAACAAATGGAACCGGTAGATGTTCCCAGCTCATCTTCATCAAAGAGGAAACTAACTTTTGCAACTGAATCTGAAGCTAAGAAAAGAAAAGTTAGTGAAACTGTGGTTGACATAAGCAAGATGTCAACTAGACAACTCAAAGAACTCACTAAGAGGAAACAAGAGATGGTCCTCACTAGTGTAAGAAACATCTTGTACAACTTTGTACCAGATACAGATATTGATGAGGACGAACCGATCATAGATCAATTGGAGTTACTAGCACAAGCTATACGAGAAGATGTCACCGACCCAGAGACACTAGCAATTGATCATTATGAGAAAATGCGAATTGAAATTCTTCACAAACAGGTCGAAGAATTATAGGTCACTGTATCTGCAAGAACCGGGGAGCTGTTGCAATTGGTACAGGAAGCAGGAAGACTGATTACAAGGACTTCGAATTTTGAAGACTTTGTTCAAGGTATTATAGAGAAAACTTCCAAGACTTCAGAAGAGATCAAGATTCTTTCATCTAAGTTTGATGCAAAGACCTTTTTTGCAACTGATTACAGCAGGGAATTGACCAGTCTTGCTCTCGTTATCAGAAAAGCTTCAAAAGAGAAGACAGAGAATTCAAGATATCATTGGATTCCAATTATTTCTTGCCCCTACATTTGATGTAATGCAAACGACTGCAACAAAGGTAGAAAACTTGATCAAGGAACCAGCGTACAAAACAGTTGAAGACATGGAGAACATAATTATCTCATTGCAAGCAGCGAGAAAAAATTTGGAACATGTCACAGGCATATGGAAGCCATTCCTTGATTCAACAAAGAAAATATATAAGGATATTTTCAACAATGTAATGTCCCCATTTTTAATAAATTATTCTTTATTAATTATTGGTCCTAGAATTTAAATAATATTATAAACGGACCTTTAATTAATAAAAGGGGGTCCATTTTTATTAGTATTGTCCGTAGGTGTTTGCTGTATCGGCATTCTTTTGTAAACCCTCGGGAGTTTGTCCGAAGGGGTATTTATGACTGGCGTGTAGGAAGTATTTTTCATGTTGAGATTTGATATTTTATTTGTATTTGTGAATTCCTGTTGGGATTCTGCCGGCTGCCATTTCAGAGGTGAAAGATCCTCCCTAGTTGGTTTATTGCAGTTTTTGTTAGGAATTTAGGTTGTCATTAGTGTTCATCTACAAACACGTTGTATCGGTAAGGAGTCACCGGTCATTCACAACACCGGTCGCCAAGCAACATACTAAATATACACCAGTAGATGAAAAGAAGTGCACTCACCGGTCGACTAATCTAAACAACACTCACTGGTTTCTGAGTACATGTATAAGGTGAACTGGAAACAAGATTGCACCTATTTCGGTCTAAGACAAGCTAAAGATCCGCACCGGATTAAGAGGATCAGTTTCAGTTAGAAGCCGGACTATATGAGAGTTAACTTTCTAACAATTGTTAGCCTTATCGTTGGCGGATGTCTTACATGGTGAACTCCAGATCATTACTCGCGTTCTGTGGCTGATTGCATGATTCATTGCGGAGTTTGCGGGCTGGTGGTTCTGTAGGTTAAGGGTTTCATCACGGTGAAATCTTGTATATATAGAGGTCATAAGGACACAAGAAGGTTGTTGATTATGGGTGATTAGATGGAGAAGAGAAGAGACATCTTCTGAGAGAAGAGCTGCAGACACAGAGGTAGTGGAGATCAACAGTCAGGCAACCAGAGAAGAGGTATGATCTAATCAGACATTCAGTGTCATAACAGATCATCAATTCTATTAGTAGTCAAAGCGTATTCAAATCTCTTTATTAGGGTGGACCTAATCGGTTCGTTGTAAAAATCCCCTAATAGGTAACATCTTGTTGATGTTCAAAGTCCTGTAACCAGGGAGCTCCTAATAGGGTTTAGATCTTAACAGATCTCTTGTAAAATCCCTTAACCAGGTAGCACCTTAACCAATGCTTTGTAAGCTCCTAACAGGGCGCCTTCATTCTGAAGTAGTGAAGTTGTGAGCTCTGTCTCACCGTGGTTTTTTCCCTTGTAATCAAGGGTTTCCACGTATAAATACTTGTATTGATTTGTGTGATTCTGTTTGTGCTTATGAATGACTGTTATATTCTATTTATCAGTGAAGATTAAGAAGTTCAGAATTAAAAAGTATAACAGCGAGTATTTACTGATTCACCCCCCCTCTCAGTAACTGGTAAGTATTAACAATTGGTATCAGAGCTATTTCTCTCTATTTCAAAGCCTAACAGCTCGAGAGAAAGATCATGGAGGTTTACCGGCATCAAAAGTAGCTAGAGGAAGCCAATGATATCATCACCTCTCTGGAAAACAAATTGAGGAGATCACTTGTAGAAAGAAAGGAGCTAGCGCTACAACTGAATGAGAGCAATGAAACCATCGATGAACTCTCTAGGCAGAGTGGATCTGACGAAGCTAAAGAGGCAACATCTGAACTCATGGAAAAGAATTAGATCCTGATCGATGAGATCTCTAATCTCAAAAGAGAACAAGAAGAAAATGCCCTGAGGATGACTGAACTAATCGAGAAAAAGAGAAAAGTTGAAGACGAAAGAAATTTTGCAGTCAAGTCTCTGTCAGCCTCTGAGAAAGCAAGGGACTGGGCAGTGGAGGCCGTAGGGGCAAATGAACTTATCATTCTACAACTTCAAGAAGACATGCAAAGTGTCACCCAAGAAAATGCCCACATGCAGAAAGGCTGGCATGACAGGAATAAAACATGCAATAGATTGTCTCAAGAATTGCATCAAGTAAGGGAGCAGATGAATGAACTTGAAGAGACAAATGAAATATTGAGAAGATACAATGAAAGTTCAACTAAGCTTGATGAGCAACTCAAAGGTCAAAGCAGACACAAAGATCAGACCGGTCTTGGTTTCACCGGTAAAATGCAAAAAGGAATGGTGAGCCCTCTAGGGCAAAAGCAATCAAGAAGGATAAGATGAAATCGCTGATGCAAAAGGGTAAGAAGTTCCCTAACACATTTTGCAATCACTGTGGGAAATCGGGTCATAAGACTAATAACTGCAGGAATGCACCGGTAAGGAACAACAATAGCTACTGCAAGAACTGCTGTAAAAAGGGCCACAAGACCAGTGAGTGCTAGTCCAGTCCGACATCTGTGTCCAGCAGCAGCAAGGGAAGCTTCAGAGGGTACTGCTATGCATGCAATAAATTTCGATACAAAGCACAAGAATGCAGATCCAAGACAATGACATTTAGATCCCCAAAACCAATATTCACCAAAAGAAGCAAGGACCTGAGCACAGTGAATTGTGTGAACTGTGGATTACACAACTACAATGGCTCTCACAACAAGTCAACTGACATGAAAAGAAAGGACTCATGGAAAGCAACTGGAGTAATCTGCTATCACTGCAACAAAGTGGGACACAAAGCCAAAGAATGCAGAAACCGGTCATCCCGCAAGAAGAAGGAACCAGTTAAATTTGAAGAGAAGATCAACAAGGAAGAAAAGACTAAGAAAACGGTCAAACAGATTTGGTTTGTAAAAGAATCAAAGATCTCCAGTGAAGAGAAGACAAAAGAAAGATCACCATCTGCTGATGGCGATATTTCTTCAGCAAACTAAACCATAAGGGTTTAGAGGGAACCGGTAGATCCACTACCGGTCCCGGTATGATTGGTGAGAGTTGGACTCATTCGGTCTACAAGATTAACTGGTAAGGCAAGTTTACAATCAACCGGTTGGCAAAACGGAAGAAAAAAAAGTAGGTAAAGCATTTATTACTATAGCTGTTTAACAAATAGTTACCATTTGGTAATTACCGTTATAACCTAACCTTATAAAAGAAAGGGAAATTACTCGCAAGTTTTCACTTCGCTTACTTTGCGATTTAGGAATTCTTGTGCTAAGTATTATTTTCACGCTTTGATCACTGAGAAATCACTATCTGCAAATTACCGGTTAGCAAGAATGGCTTCATCTTCCGCTACCGTGAAGTTGATCAAAGGAGATCTAATGAACAGACCAGCATACGACATCTTGCTTATGCAGAACAGAGAAAACGACATGGCTGGTGCTCTGTCTTCCATACCAAAAGGAGTCCTCTTGATCGAGGATGTTACAGCGTTCATTCACGCCAGACAGGAAGAACTCGGAGAAACCTTTATTCAAGGAGAGTATGTGTCGTTATGTGAAGAAGGGAAACTGCTCGACAAATATGCCAATCTGGTATCTTCCGGTCTAATAAATGGTGTGTGCTACCCTGCAATCTTCCGGGAGGACCAAGTTAGACTGGTGCTGAGTCGTCTTCATGAACCAAGATTCTTGCTCAACAAAGGCGCATGTCATGAGATCACCAAAGCGGATCTCCACAGAGTGACCGAGTATAGTGACAAAGGGGAAGCGATAACCCTGTGCACCATCTCCAATTTTATCCTCAACAAGTTGACCAAGTCGAAGTCCGATGGTCGACTCATGACTATTAACGACATTGAAGATGAAGGAGTACGTTTTGCGTCCGTTGTTATTAGAAATAAAGTCTGTCAGTCAAGCAACCTAAACAGCGTACCAGGTGGTGCAATTCATGCTGCGCATCACATCATGCACGAAAATGTCCAATACAACATTTTTGCAATGCTTCGGAACCAAATCTTTGAAAATATGAAAGCCAAAGTTGCTAAGGCATATGCTGAGGCACTAAATGATGCAAATTTGGATCTTGGTGCCAATCGGTTCGGCACGTACACTGAAATTCTTCAGAATTTGTCAAAAATGGCACCGATCAAAATTGTCTACAAAAGGACGCCTCCACCAAGAAAGAAACCAGCGACAGAACAGCCCAAAGGCCGAAGGACGAAAGAAGAACCGGCACCCAACATCCAAGGGGAAGAACAAGAAGAAACAGACCCCAAAGTCACAGTTCCTCTGATTAGGAAGAAGAAGACTGAAAAAGTGTCAAAAGAGGATCCACCTAGACGAGCCAAGCCCACAATTGACGAAATTGTGGAACGACTGAAGAAAGCTGAAAATTTAGGCTTTGTAAGAAGAAGATATGAATTAAGTAGTGATTAAGACAAGGACAAACTTGAGGAAGCAGTAGCATTCTGCCTCCACAAATTTAATCTTCATCCCGGTGGACTTCGCACTACTCTACCGGAACAACTTCTACAGAATATTGAGGCCCGGTGGAAAGCCTCAGAAGAAAGAGAAAAGGAGGAGAGGATATGGGCTCTTTTGGAGGTTCAGAATCACCTTACTCTGGATGAGGTAGCAGAACAGGTTGAACTGCATCAGAAAACTTTTGCAACTATAAGAAGGATAGGCCTAGTGCTTGTTGCCCAAAAATTCCCTGTCTTTCGTTTTTTGGCCACAGCCCTGTTTTCCAAGTGAAATGCTTAAGTGTCGAAAACCCAGTGTGTTTTCGACCTCCTCTCTGCAGGCTCGGGATGTTTCTGCCTTTTGGTCCGAAAGTTTGGTGTGTTTTCGACCTCTCCGCTCTGAAAATTTGGTGTGTTTTCGACCTTCACTCGAAAACCCTCTGTGTTTTCGGCACCTCCTGTGTTTTCGACCCTAAGCGCGCAACTCCGATCAGGCGGGTCCTCGTGCCTAAGGCCGTGCCAGTGCAGAAAAGATCCGACGATTGTCGCATGATCGCATGGGATCTTCCGATCCCAGGAGATCATACGACAACCGTTGATGCGGATTCGGCGGTCAACTCCAACGTCTGGCGGTCATCGGTTAGCACCATGCAGTTGGTTGCATGATCGCATAGGCCTTCCTGGCCGCATGCGATCATGCGACGAGCGGTAAACAGTCATGCAAAGATCGGCGGACTTCAGTGGCAGTCATAGGTTGCCATTTCCCGGTTGGTCGCATGATCGCATGGGCTCTTCCGAGCCCATGCGACCATGCGACAAACCGTCAGCAGTTTCGGTGGTGGTGGTTCACGGTTTGGGCAGTTAACGTCATGCGGTTGGTCGCATGATCGCATGTGGTCTCTTAACCGCATGAGATCATGCGACAAGCGGTCGGTGGGGCCTGAGGTTTCTGCATTAGCGCAAGTGCGACGAAGATCAACGGTGGTCGTATGATCTCATGGGATCTTCCGATCCCATGTGATCATGCGACAACCGTCCAATGGGGATCTGCTGAGTTAGGTGGGTCCTATGCCAGGGGTGCCGAGATGTTTGCTGATGTAGCGGCCGGGACGAATAGGGGAGTGACACGTGGCGGTTCTGGGCTCGGGGTTGGCAAGCTTTGCGCGGTTGCGCAGTGGGAGGTGGGCCCGGCTCTAGGTTCGGTCGGGTAATCTTGCAATAAAAAGAAGAATATTCTTTCTATCTGGCGATTACGAGACTTCCCTTAGTCGGGTAATCTCTTGACGGAAGGGAATATGCCAAAAGTTTTACGAGACTCAGCGACTGCCATTGGACGAAGCAAGGATCAACGGTTTTCGCGTGGTCGCTGGATGTGACCCGGGGTTAAGAAAGAAACAAGTGGTTCAACGACTAAAGGGAAATGTGAACCTGAAGTGAACCCGGGGTTAGGATTGCGTGAACATCTAAAGCTTGTCGCATGATCTCATGCGGCCTCTTAGCCGCATGCGATCATGCGACAAGCCCCTAGTGGTCAACAGGGCTTCGGTGGGCTTGCAGTTTGGTGAGGTGTCCAGTCTGCAGTGGGTTGCTGGCGGTCGGTGAAGGTTTGATAGGTGGCGGATCTTGCGGCCCCCAATTGTCTTGCGTGGAAGAGCGACAGTTTTCAAAGACTTGTCGCATGATCGCATGAAGGCCTTTTGGCTCATGCGATCATGCGACCGTTGACATTTTTGAAGGGCGGGGGCAAGTTTTCAAAAACATGTCACATGATCGCATGAAGGCCTTTCGGCTCATGCGATCATGCGACCATTGCTTTGTCAAAGAGATGTAGCCTGTTTTGGCGGACTCTCTTCCAAGGTAAACGTTGCGAGCGTGGGTAGTTCAAACAATTTATGTTGCCAGGGCGGTTGCAGTTAGAGGAATGTGCAGAGATTTTTTGGGGCGCCGTTTTGAGTCCTTCCCAGTATGGGATCGGATTTTGCGCATTCATGGCAGTATGGGCTTGGAAGGAGGTTGTTGAATCCAGGTTTTTTGTCTGCAGGTTGATTAATTCAAGGATGGACACGCAACGAAATATCTGATTGGCCATGATATTTACAAAACACATTTATGATCAGAACTGACCGATTTTAGGGTTGATTATTCCATTGCAGATTTATGTAACCCTAAGGAGATATTTTGACTCCTGCTTGCGTGCAGCAGGGGATGTATATATTCTTTTTTGGAGCCTGTAGTGCTTAGAATGGACATTTTGCAAAAAAGAAAGACTCTTTTCTTGAAAAAACTATCTGTAGCATTTCTCTTTCTCTCTGGTTTTTCACATGTTGTAAGTTTTCATTGATGAGTTCAAATATTGCAAAGCATTCTGTGGCACTCTTGTTGTCCTCATGCCTTCTTTTCTGAGTTTGTCTATTATTGGATTGAAGTTTATGAATGTTGTCAAATAGAAATTGGGGTTCCTAGTCCCTCTCACTTTCTGTGATTCTGTATGTTACTGTGTCTGATCTGATTTAGGTGTTTTGTGGGTATACTACAGCCCCTAGTAGCCTTGTCTCATTCCTACACCTAGTTGCAGAAAAGGATGTTTGTTTGCAGGTCATAGGTTGAGTTTTCTGTTCAAGCCTTCCTATGAAATACTTATGCAAACCTATCCAGTGAGTGGTGACCTATTAGACCCGATTCCTCCATTGGTCTCATTCCTCTATACTGAGATCCAAACCCCAGTTTCGGTGCATCACTTGGTAGGATAGATTTGCTTTCTGTTATTTTCCTTTCCATGCACTCCTATCCCTTTCCCTTCAAAGTTTACTTTCCTGTTAAGAAGCAAATCAGGGTGATTATCCAAGAGGAACCGGCCTAGAATCTGGAGGTCTCATCTCGGTTAGCAAAAGGTCCCACAACCTTGAGATGATTCCCATGTTATACTGGATTATCAAGACTACGAGAGCTTGAAATCAGAGGCACAAATTTAGTGTATAACAGTGCTTATTGGAGAAATTGAGAAGGTACACAATGAAGAAGTCGCACTATGGACCAAACTTCTTTAGATCCAGCAACAGGCAGAACAAGAAGTAGCACAAAGAACAATAGCTAAACCGGCACCTGACATCGGTAAAGGGAAAGGAGTACTTGGAGAAGAAGCACCGATACTAGTGGATTTAACCAAGGAACAAGCAACGAATCCAACCGTTTTCATCTCACCAAGCAAAGGTAACTTTCAACCTATGCATGTTGATGATTTAATAACTGAGGTTATGGACTTTGGAGAAGTGGACAATGCAGCCAAATGGTATAGTGTACTAAATGAAGAAGACAAACAAAAGCTGATTGTCGGGATCCTAGAGACCTTCATGGATTATAAGAGGACCCCAAGGTACTACAGGTCCAAGTTCCCACCGGAACTCAACAACATGCTACAATCAAAATGGAAAACTAGTCTAGGTATGAACACCAGAATCACTAGAGACACACTACTTAAGGTCCGGCTTGGTTTTACTGAAGAAAGAGTAAAGCTTCTACTAGAAGAAGCATCCATGAACCTAAAAACATTTGATAGAGTCGCAGAGATATTGAATGGATATGAGAATAAAGTCTACAAAGACACTCTAGACTACTGGAACAATTATGACTTCACGACATTGGAGAAATATGGTCCTCAGGATCAAAACAGACCTCTGCAAACACCAAAGGAGGGACACATAAATAGTGAAGGATCTTCTGCCAAAAGGGAAAAAGTGCAAATAGAGGAGCTCTTAACTAATGAACAAACAAATGTTGAACAAGAAACAAAAATTGATATACCCATAGGGGAACTCCATACAGCTAAGGAGCAACAGCAAAAAGAAGACCCACTGGGAGAACAACCACAAAATGTTGAAGGTAGTAAGCCACCGGAAGAAGAAGTGCAACCGGAAAGCATAGCTCATCAAGTAATGGAAGACAACAAGGGGCAAAAAGAAGAGATCCCTGTCCACACAGAGCAGCTAAGACCGGAGGAAGAGCAAGACCAGCAAGAACACGACGACATTCCAAGCTCCTCTTCAAAAAGGAAACTATCATTTGCCGAGGGAAAGAAAGCAAAAAGAAGTAGATTTACAGATACAGTGGTAGACATCAGTAAGATGTGAACAAGGCAACTAAAAGAATTGACCAAAAGAAAACAGGATATGGTGCTGACCAATGTAAAGAACATCCTGTACAACTTTGTCCCTGATGTCGACATAGATGAAGATGAACTGGTCATAGATCAGCTGGAGGTTTTGGCGCAAGCAATCAGTGAGGATCTAACAGATCCATAAATAATAGCGGCCGACCACTACGAGAATAAAAGAGTAGAAATACTCTACAAACAGGTTGATGATATCAAAGTCAATGTGACAACCAACTTGAGTATCCTCCAACAGCAGCTTCAAGAGGCAGGAAGCTTGATGAGTAGAACATCAAACTTCGAGGTATTTTTGCAAGATTTGTTAGAAAAGTCTGCTGAGATAACAGAAGAGATCAAAGCATTATCCTCTAAATTTGATATAAAGAAGAAAACCGCAACAACCTACAGTAGAGAAATGTCTAGTCTAACTGTCGCACAGAGGAAAATTGCTGAAGAGAAAAATAAAAGGATTTAAGATATTATTGGATTTCAAATGTTCTTGGCACCAACATTTGACATCATGAATTCAACTGCTTCCTCTACAGAAGCTATAATTAGTGAACCAACGTACAAAACTGTGGAAGACATGGAGAATATCATTATTTCTCTGACTGCAGCCCAAAAGAATTCAGAATATATAACTGGTCAATGGACCTCATTCCTTCATTCAGCCAAAACAACATATAAGGATATCTTCACAAAGCTTCAAATGTGAAGAAAAATGTTACCCTTTGTCTTATAGAGGCAAAAAGGGGAAGAAGAGTAAAAGAAGTAGAAGTGTCAATGATCAACACAGTAAACCAGAGCATTCAGTCAGGGGAAGTTCCGAATAGGGGAAGTGTTGTTCCACCGATACAGGATATGTATTGTGTAAAAGTTTTAAGTTTTGCCACCAATGACAAAGGGGAAGATTGTTAGGAATTTAAGTTGTCATTAGTGTTCATCTACAAACGCGTTGTATCGGTAAGGAGTCACTGGTCATTCACAACACTGGTCGCCAAGCAACATACTAAATATAAACCGGTAGATGAAAAGAAGTGCACTCACTGATCGACTAATCTAAACAAAACTTACCGGTTTTTGAGTACATGTATAAGGTGAACCGAAAACAAGATTGCATTTGTTTTGGTCTAAGACAAGCTAAAGATTCACACCGGATTAAGAGGATCAGTTTCAGTTAGAAGCCGGACTCAATGAGAGTTAACTTTCTAACAATTGTTAACCTTATCATTGGCGGATGTCTTACATGGTGAACTCCAGATCATTACTCGCGTTCTATCGCTAATTGCATGATTCATTGCGGAGTTTGCGGGCTGACGGTTTTGTAGGTTAAGGGTTTCATCACGGTGAACTCTTGTACATAAACAGGTCATAAGGACGCAAGAAGGTTGTTGTTGATTATGGGTGATTGCACGGAGAAGAGAAGAGACATCTTCTGAGAGAAGAGCTGCAGACACAGAGGTAGTGGAGATCAACAGCCAGGCAACCAGAGAAGATGTATGATCTAATCAGACATTCAGTGTCATAACAGATCATCAATTCTATTAGTAGTCAAAGCATATTCAAATCCCTTTATTAGGGTGGACCTAATCGGTTCGTTGTAAAAATCCCCTAACAGGGTAACATTTTGTTGATGTTCAAAGTCCTGTAACCAGGCAACTCCTAATAGGATTTAGATCTTAACAGATCTCTTGTAAAACCCCTTAACCAGGTAGCACCTTAACTAGTGCTTTGTAAGCTCCTAATAGGGTGCCTTCATTCTGAAGTAGTGAAGTTGTGAGCTTTGTCTCACCGTGGTTTTTTCTCTTGTAATCAAAGGTTTCCACGTATAAATACTTGTATTGATCTGTGTGATTCTGTTTGTGCTTATGAATGACTGTTATATTCTGTTTATCAGTTAAGATTAAGAAGTTCAAAATTAAAAAGTATAACAGCGAGTATTTACTGATTCACCCCCCCTCTCAATAACCGATAAGTATTAACAGTTTCGGTGGTTCACATCCACCCTAGTCTGCCGTTGGGAATATCACTCCGATATTTCACTGTGCACCAAAATTGTTGGGCTTTGTTTGTTCCGGAGCTGGCAACTCTGAAACACCATCTTTGTATACATCTTTGGCAATTAATACAGCTTGTGGTATTGTGGATACTTGGCATTCATTGTTTTGGTGTCTATAGCGATATTATTGTTGAATCTGAATTACTTCTGGCGTCATTGGCGTTTTGGCAACCGAAGTGCTACATAATAATTATATTATTACTTCTCGTTGCAAGTGTTTGTTTCCGAATTGTGTGGTGGTATTGAAGTCCCCTTCGGAATATATTAAATAGACTGGAGCATCTTGAAGTCTGGAATTTCCCCGCCTCGGACACCTTTCAACACTGTACGACACTAATCCCTCTGCGTACGTCCCCCAACAAATCCCGTATGGCCTCCATTCTTCATCGTACATCCTGCATCAGAGACTATACGACCTACACACAGTCACTGTACGGCCCACGACCTCCAAGGTACGACTTGCTTGCAATAGACACTGTACGGCCTCCACCGTACGGCCTGCACACAGTCACCCTACGACCCTCATACCGTACGACCTCAGGTGAAACACTCGGAAACCCTCCGGCTCGTACGACCTCAAGTGCATGTGTCCACATGGTTTGCCCATCCGTACGGTTCACATTACCTCCCCACTGTACGATCATCTTCCGTACCGTACGTGACCACTCTCGACACACGACATGTACCCTTGTTGCATAGCATCCCTCTAGGGTAAGAGAGTCCGTCCGGGTTCGGAACATTACAATGGTATCAGAGCTAGTGATCTTGCTAGCCTGTTGGGATGATTGAGATATTTTGGGATTTGGATCACCCTATGGCGCCCAACAGTGATGGACAGTGGTGGTTGAAGGCACTACAAAGGATTAGCAAAGAGTTCACCGAGGGTATTGATCTTCCATTAGATATACTAGAAGTATGTTTGTGTAAGGTTGACCAATTACCTTTGAGATTTATACAGAGGATCCTTTCTCCGATTAAGGATGCCTTAAGTCAACCCAGGCTTTTGAGACACCATGACAAGGAAATGAAGTTGGCAACTGCAACATGTCTCAGTGAGATTCTGAGAATTTGGGCTCCTAGAGAACCGTATGATGACAACACCATGATAGAGATATTGCATTTGATCGTTGACAGCTTTCAGAGTCTTGATGACTTCAATGGTGACCCTTTTGGTAGGAGATCTACAATATTGGAGAATTGTACAAATGTCAAAGTAATTAACCTCTTAGATCTAGAGTTGCAAGACTTGATCCATGACATGTTTCATCACTTCTTGGTCACAATCACGGAGTGTCATGATAGTAAGGTTTCGGTTGCCATGGAAAGCCTTATGATTTCGTGCATTGAAGAGATGGATGAAATATCCCAACCTATCATATCTATGTTGTGGGCTGTTCATAATCTAGAATGTGTCCTGTCTATGGCAGCGTGTAGATTGATCAGTAATGTATTCAAGCATTGTGAAGAAAAACTAATATCTCATTTGCGCAAGTGGGAGAAAGTAGATGACGACGATAAGGGTGATGCATTACGCGAGACCTTGTCTGCCACCGAGGTTCTGTCCGCTGCCAAGGTTCTTTCTGTCACCGTTGCTACTAAGACTCTATCCACTGCCGAGGCCTTGTCTGTCGCCGAGGCTCCGTCAGTCCTCAAGACTCTGTCCGTCATTGAGGTTGTGTTCGTCATTGAGGTGTCCGTTGCGGAGGCTTTGTCCGTTGTCAAAGCCTTGTCTGTCGCTGAGGCTGTGCTTGTTGCCGAGGCTGTGTCTGCCGCCAAGCCTGTGTCTGTCGTCGAGGCTCTATCCATCGTCGAGGCTTTGTCCGTTGCTGAGGATGTGGCAGTTGTCGAGGCTCTATCTTCCGCCGAGCTGTGTTTGTTGTCGAGGTTGTGTTTGTCGCTGAGACTCTATCCGTCGCCGAGGTTGTGTCCGTTACTCAGGATGTGTTTGTCGTCGAGGCCCTATTCGTCGCCGAGGCTGTGTTGTCGTCGAGGCTCCGTCCGTCGCCATCGCCATCGCCGTTGCCCTCGCCGTCGAGACTCTGTTCCCTGTCAAGGCTGTGTTTGTCGCAGAGAGTCTATTTGTCCTCGAGACTTTGTCCGCTGAGTTTTTCTCTGTCACCATCATCGTCGCTGTCGAGACTCTGCTTGCCATCGAGGTTCTCTTCGTCGCCGTCGTCACCGAGACTCTGTTTGTTGCCGAGGCTGTGTGTGCCGCAGTGGCTCCATCCGTCGCCGAGGCTCTGGCTGTCGCCGAGCTTCTCTCCGTCGCCATCACTGGCGCTGTCAGGGTTCTCTTTGTCATCATCACCGTCACCGCCGAGACTTTGTCCACCGCTGAGGCTATGTCTGTCGTCGAGGCTCTGTCCATCGCCCAGTTTGTTTCTGTCACTATCACCATCGTCGTTGAGATTTTGTTCACCGTTGAGGTTCTCTTTGTCACCGCCGCCGCCGCCGAGACTATTTGCCGCCGAGGCTGTGTATATTCACGAAGCCCCGTTCGCCGTCGAGACTCTGTTCACCGCCGAGATTGTCTTCAGGTCGAGGTCCCCTTCGTGCCGAGATTGCCTTCGGGCCGAGATCCCCTTCGAGCAGAGTTTGCCTTCGGATCGAGATTCCCTTTGAACCGAGATTGCCTTCGGTCGAGATCCCCTTTGGATCGAGATTGCCTTCAGATCAAGATACCCTTCGGGCCGAGATTGCCTTCGGGTCGAGATTCCCTTCGGGCCGAGATTGCTGTCGGGTTGAGATCCCCTTTTGGTTGAGATTGCCTTCGGGTCGAGATCCCCTTCAGGCCGAGATTGCCTTCGGATCGAGATTCCCCTTGGGCCAAGATTGCGTTCTGGTCGTCTCGCAAAATTGACTGCATTTGAATTGAGTAATTTCGATAATAGCTTACCCATTCAAGAAGTAGCTTTTAGGTTTTCTGTCAATATCTCTTCCACCAAAAAGGGAAGAGAAACCGGTAACTGCTCTACCGGTAAGATTGGTAATCTTGTTGAGAATCTGCTCTCAGAAGAGATGGAGCAAGACGAGTTTGAAGCACTCATCGCTAGGAGATTCCCTAGAGGGAAAGGGAAGTACAAAGGAAAGCTTCGTTTGAAATGCTTCTCTTGCAACAAGATAGGACATATTGCTGCAAGATGTCCTGATAATGATAATAAAGATAAGGGAGACCGGTTCAGGAGCAAAGCAAAGAAGAAATGCTATCTTGCAGAGGAAGGAGTCATAGACAATGAATCTAAAGACTCTGGGGATGTAGAAATTGCATTTGTTGCAATAAAAGAGGAGAGCCTAGTGGTAAGTGAAATGACACTTATCTCAAGATCTCATCAGTATGATGATTGGATCATTGACAGCGGTTGCACTCACCACATGACCGGTGATAAGAACAAATTTATCAGCTTGGAGCTCAATGACAGTGGGTCAGTAACCTTTGAAAATAATGCTCCTTGTGCCATCAAAGGAAAAGGTTCTATTACACTCGGTAATGATGTTGTCTGTGAAGATGTGTATTGGGTTGAAGGACTCAAGTACAATTTAATGAGTGTTGCACAACTGAACAACAAAGGATTCCTGTTGGAATTCGGACAAGTTTCTTGTGTAGTCAAGAACCAATCCAGAGCTCATGTTGCAACCGGTAGACAAAGCAAAGAGAATCTGTTCTATCTAGATTCAATGGAAGGAGCATGTCTCATAGCTTCAGTCAAAGGAGAATCAAGCAAAATCTGTCTTATATCTAAAAAAGACATGAGCTGGTTATGGCACAAGAGACTCTGCCACATAAACTTTGACAGTATTGTCAAAGTAAGCAAAAATAAATCAGTTAGAGGACTCCCTGAGATTACAAAACCCAACAGAGGAGTTTGTAAAGATTGTCAGTTAGGAAAACTGTTAGGAACAAGTTTCAACAGTAAATCTTTCTCTGCTGAAAATGTTCTAGATCTTGTGCACTCAGATTTGTGTGGACCGATGAGAACAAAGTGCTACTATGAAGACCGGTACTTCATGCTCTTTGTAGATGACTTCTCTAGAATGATGTGGACTCTCTTTCTTAGAGAGAAATTAGAGGCATTTCACATGTTTAAAATCTACAAGGCTAGAGTAGAGAAGGAGACCGGTAAAAACTTGAAGTGTTTGAGATCAGACAGAGGAGGAGAATACACTTCTCAAGAGTTCAGTCACTACTGTGAGGAACATGGCATAAAGAGGCAGCTATCTGCACCAAGGACTCCTCAGCAAAATGGAGTGGCAGAAAGAAGAAACAAGACGCTGATTGATTGTGCAAGAACCCTGTTGATTCAGAAGGATCTCCCTCATCACTTTAGGAGATAAGCTAGTCTACACACTGAATCGAGTTCAAGTCAAAAAAGGAACCGGTAAGACCCCCTATGAACTATGGTTCAATCATACTCCTAGTGTAAGTTACTTCAGAATCTTTGGTAGTAAATGTTACATCAAAAGAGATATGTACTCTGGAAAGTTTGATCCCAAGAGTGATGAAGGAACATTTTTGGGTTACTCTACCAAAAGCAAAGCCTACCGGTGTCTGAACAAGAGAACGGGAAAAATAATTTAAAGCATCAATGTAAAAGTTGATGAATATTCAGAATCGATTAAGAAGACCGGTCATAATGAATATGACAGTCTGGAAGGCCAAAATGAAGGGAATCTTATTGAGTTCAATGTAGTAACAACCAAAGATGAAGGAGAAGAACATATGAACATACATCTAGGCTGCACTCATACCTCTTGACCATAGGATTCACAAGAGCCGGGGACAACAACAATATGTATCTCAAAACTGGAAAAGATGGGAATCTGATTGCAGAAATCTTTGTGGATGACATCATCTTTGGAGGAGATGACAAGATGAGCAAAGCCTTTGTTGAAGAAATGAAGCAAGAATTTGAGATGTCTATGATAGGAGCCATAAAATTCTTCATTGGACAACAGGTCCATTAGCTAAAAGAAGGTATTTTCATCTCTTAGTCTAAATATATAAAAGAAATTCTTAAGACTTTTGGACTTGAAGAAACCAAACCGGTTGGTACACCGATGATAACTAACCTCAAGTTATCAAAGGAAGATGATGCAAAAGAAGTGAATGAAAAACTGTATCGGTCCATGATAGGGAAATTACAGTGTGCAGTACACAGTAGACCGAACATTGCACATGTTGTTGGCATAGTTGCAAGATTCTCTGCAAACCCCAAAGAGACACATCTAATAGCACTAAAGAGAATTTTCAGATACCTAAAGGGTACTGAGGAGTATGGCTTGTGGTTTCCTCACAAGGGACGCTTCCAAGCAAAGGTTTACACCGATGCAGACTGGGCTGGCAACATTGATGACAGAAAGAGCACAAGTGGTGGTGCATTCTTTCTCGGTGGGAGGATTGTGTCTTGGACAAGTAAGAAACAAAACTGCATTTCACAGTCAATTGCAGAGACTGAATATGTTGCTGTTGCAATCAATTGTACACAGGTGATCTGGATCAAACAACTACTGGAAGGAATCCAAGAACAGATACCTGAACCGATTGCAATCTACTGTGATAGCACTAATGCAATAAACATATCCAAAAACCCTGTCATGCACTCCAAGACAAAGCACATTGCCATCAAGTGTCATTATTTGGGAGAGCTGGTACAAGACAAAAGGTAAGATTGGAGTATGTTCCCACAAAAGAATAAATTGCAGATATCTTCACAAAGCCACTACCAAAGAGCACTTTTGAGTATCTCAGAGGTAAACTAAGGGTGATACCCCTTTTTGATCATTAGTAAACTAGCAAAGGTGATCATCAGTTCATTATGCTTCAAGAGAGGGTTTCACCTCATCTTTCATGGATTGATGAAAATGATTGCTGCTCGAAGGGGGAGCAGATTACATTAAGGTAGTCTTTCTGACTAGCCTTTGGCATTTTTGTCAAAAGGGGGAGAGTTTGGCAATAGCTATGAACCGGTAGATGACCGGCAGTGGCAATAGCAGTGATACAGAGGTACAAGCACATAGGACAGGTGACATGATTGCCCATTAAGATTTTGCCATCAATGCCAAAGGGGGAGATTGTTGGCATCAAGAGATGGTAACTGATAAGCCTACTACCGGTACATGGCAATTAAGTATTGTCATTGAGTGGCAAAAGAGAGAAGAAAAAGGAGATGTTTTGTCATCTCAATCTAAGGTCCAAATATCTAAGGAGATCTGTATGTAAAGAGGCTGGTTTGGCAACTGGTAACACTATGCAAGGAAGAAAAGACTACATCTGCTCATCAAGAGCAACCGGTCACTAGGCAAAGTGCATCTGCAACCGAGTAAAGGATATAGCCAAGGACAAGGATACAACCGGTGTCAACAACGCAACTGAGGAAAAGGGTGCAACTGGTAAGTTACGAAAGGAAAAGTTACAGGTCAAAGTTCTTACCTGTTCACAACATGAGGATCTCAACCGATCAAGTGAAGACTTCGGTATGATGAGATGAACTGAGGAAGTCATAGTCAACTATCTGTTTGAACCAACTCTTTGACCGAGATTTATTGCACTATATTCGGATGACTTTGACTTATCATGGTGATCGGTTCAAGATGCGTTTAAAGGTTTTAAAGCTGAAGTTTGTGGCTGTAAAACAACGAGTTATCTCTTGTGAAGGAACGGTGCCTGACACGCATCTATTGTTTTTCCTCTAAAGCAGATAAAACAAGAGCATGCATCAAATGTTTCCTTAGTGAACTAATACTCCACCGAGTGATGTATCCGAAAGAGATTTGTAATTAGGTCATGCATGAGAGGCGCAATTAGGGAAATAACTCTATATATTCTTTTGCCTGTTGAGAATAGAGGTTGCCTTCATTCTGCCGAAGAAAAGAGTGAACCTGTACGCTAAAGAAGCTAGGGTAAACAGAAAATAGAAGAAGAGAGAAGAGTGTGCAGAGAAGCACAATAGTGAAGGAGAACACACCTGTGGCGAC
This sequence comes from Chamaecyparis obtusa, assembly GCA_027943335.1. Taxonomy (NCBI): domain Eukaryota; kingdom Viridiplantae; phylum Streptophyta; class Pinopsida; order Cupressales; family Cupressaceae; genus Chamaecyparis; species Chamaecyparis obtusa. Next base: position 388,739 of record BSBK01002852.1, read on the forward strand.
CGGTGATGCTTCTTAGCTGAGCATAATAGAGATCTTATCAGGCTAAGCAAAGCCACTTGTAAAAGGTCAATCCTTCTATTGTTTTCTAACAACTACAATAGTTAAATCCCAGTATTTGGGTGGACTCTAACAGGTCCCTTGTATCAAATCCGTTAACCGGGTGACATCTTGTAAGGTGTTCTAAGTCCTCTAACCAGGCAGGCACTAACTGGCCTTATTGTAACAAATCCCTTAACTGGGTCGCATCTAATAGTGCGTTGTAATCCTCTAACAGGGAAGGCTTCAAAAGAGTGCAGAATTTGTGAGGTCTTCTCACACCGTGGTTTTCACCCAAATTGGGTTTCCACATGATAAATTTGGTGTCACTGTGTGATTGATTGCTTGATACTATTTTATGCTTGAATCTGTTTAGCTTATAGGTAAGTATACTTCATCAGATATATTAAGAAAAAGTTTTATAGGTGTTGATTCACCCCTCCCCTCTCAGCATCGGTTGGGACTGTTAGAGTTTACAGCTTGGCGGAACTATGAGAAGTATTTTTAATAAGAATAATGTCTTATAAATACAGGTCATAGTACACACAAGAAGTGTTGTTGATTGTTGAGAGCGTATAGAGCAGGAGAAGGAGAATCTTTTGAGAAGTGAAAGACGAAGGGTTCAACAGCCAAGCAAAGCAAAAGGGTAATAGGTATGATCTGATCAGACAAAATGTGTCATAATAGATCATTGCTTTGAATTGTAAGAGCAGATTCAAATCCCTCAATCAGGGTGAACCCTAACAGGTTCTTGTATAAATCCTTTCACCGGGTAACATCTTAATTGGTGTTGAAAGTCCTTTTACAAGGTGACTCCTAACAGGGTCAAGATCTTAACAGGTCTTCTACCAAATCCCTTTACCGAGTATCACTCTAGCAAGTGCTTTGTAAGCCTTTAACAGGGCATCTTTATTACTGCAGTAGTAAAGTTGTGGGTTTTGTCCCACCATGGTTTTCTCCTTCTAACCGAGGGTTTTCACGTATATATGCTGTGTTGACTTGTGTATTTCTGTTTCAGTTTATGAATGTTGATTATATTCTGTTAATTCTGCAAGAATATATATATAAGGTTTAATTGGAATAGAAATCGTATTTACTGATTCACACCCCTCTCAGTAACCGGTTAGGATTAACACATCGGATAAAAGTCGAGCTTTCTTTTTGAAGAATATGTTGTTTTCTCTTGTAATGGACGAGAAGATGTCTTTGCAGGAGCATCTTATGGAGATTAAAGATATTTGTGATCAACAGGACACAATTGGTCACAAGATGGAAGCGAAGGACATGATAGTGATTACGTTGAAGAGTCTACCATGGTCCTACAAACACTTTGTTGAAACGCTCAACATTACCTCCACTAATATTGACTTGAGATTTGATGAGTTGTGCAATAAGCTATTGCAACAAGATAGGTGGAGGCAGCAATTTGGTAGTACTAGTGACATGGTCAGTGTGGAAGAGACATTTTCTGCCACAGTTAAAGGTGTGTCTACTCAACAAGAAAGGACAACAGACATCTAAGGAGGGTTCCAAGAAGAAGATCACTTGTCACTATTGTGGGAAGCTTGGCCATAACTAGAGGTTTTGGAGACAGCAGTTGGCTGATTAGAAGACCGACCAAGCAGAGTCTCAACAACAGGCTCGTGTGGCAAAGCAGTCTAAGGAGAAGAAGGAATCAACCTTCTATGCATTTTGATCTGAAAGTTTTATGTCTAGGTAGTTAGTAGAATGACCATTAAGGGAGGGTAATAAAGTATTTAATATTAATGGTCATTTAGATATTTAGTCTTTTAGGCAAGTTTTAGTTTTTTAGTTAGTTTCTAAATAATATGGAAACTTTCCTGTTGTCATCTTTTTAGATAGTTCTCATTTATTTTTTAGTTATTCTCTATATAAGGAGACTTCGTTTTCATATTGTAATTAATCTTTTATGAATATATATTTTGCTAACAGATATAATGGCCTCCTTGGCCCTATCCATGCCCTCATATATGTAGCCCATAGAGGGCTTCTCCCCATCAACAACTCTTAGGAGAACTACCAGGGGCTCAATGACCTGCAAATAATGTTTAACAAAAACAGTTAAGTCACAAGTGTGCATGAAAATAAGAAAAATTGCAAAGTTGCAAAGAAAACAAAAATATGCATATAAAATCATAAAAAAAAATACTAAATATTAAATAGTCTGTAATAAATTTACCTGCACGATCTTTGCACAAAGGGTCCAAAAACCCGCCTCATAAAAAATGCAATCTGCCACATCCATTCTTGCAGTGGTTGTACCATAGGATGAGGAAATTCACTCCTCACCAACAAACAAGCGCCTCAAAGCTTCCTTTAATTTCATCAAGGATTTTAGTGTGAGGAAATTTGAGGCAAATCTCGTGATACTAGGATGAGCCAACTCCTTTAACCCCGTGTATTGTCTCATAAAGCTACGGACCAATGCATGATTGTAGACAAATTTGCAGATATTTTTGGCCCTTTTAACGCATGCTTTCACAACATTCAAGCTTACCAATATCCTCCAACATGAGGTCAAGGAAATGGGCCGCACATGCAGACCAAAGAATTTTCGGGTGCTTCTCCATCAAAAGTTTACTTGCAACAATTTTAAATTAATTAGAAATTCAGATGTGATAAGAAATTTTTAAATAAATTCATGGATGCCTCTCCATGAAAACTTAAAAGTTTACCTGCAGCAACATAACTTGCTGCATTATTTGTCACCACATGCACCACATTTTCTTCCCCCACCTCATGTATGACTTCTTCAATAGCCTCATATAAGTATGTGGCATTTTTCGCATGTGAGGAAACATCAATGGACTTCAAGAACATGGTGGATCTTGAAAATAAAGAAAAATAATTATCAGTGATCATTGATCAATCAATAAATAAAAATTTAAATTATTCAATGCATTTAGGGAAGTAGTATGATTAATCACTTGCGCAGGAAACAAGAAAATAGGAGTGTCCTGTTCCTCCTATCCGTCCAACCATCAGTCATGATGGTGCAACCCTTTTGGCTCCAAGATTGTCTGTGGTCCTCTAGCTCAACTTTCATATAATCAACCATTTCTAACAAGAGGGGGCCACTTAACTTAGTATCAATAGAGGCTTTAAACCTTGACTCACAAATGGTTACAAAATATATCATGCCTTACCAGTAAGGAGACCTGTCACAAATAGATTATCATTAGACAAAGTAGAGTTCAACTTCAAATTATAAATTTTAAAATTTAATTTTAAACTTCAAGCAATCAAATAAAAAAGAATTACTTGGCTGCAATAAATGGAATGTTGGAAAAGTAACAAAACTTGCAAATTTGTTTTCTTGTAGCATAATGGACCTCCTTGTTCCAACCCATTCTCTCAAGTGAGGGTTGTCCACCAAGAGTACTATGTGGCACAAAATAATTGTCCAACTTGGATATTTGGACTCTAGGACCAAGGGTAACGGTGTCACTAGGAGGAGCAGAAGCAGAAGCATTAGGATGAAAGAGAGGCATGTTTAGATACCTCTCCAACACAGCCTAAGGATGTGGATGCAGATGAATGAGAACCAGTAGCATTTAACTCTTCCAATTGCCTCTTCTTTGTTTCCTTTTCTTGTTCAAATGTTTCTAACCGGACTTAACAAAAACGAGTTGCCTCGGCAGTTGCTTTTTTACATGGCTCAACATCATTGGCATGTATGTTGACAATATGGTATTTAAGTCTATTGATGCCACCATGATTAACTTTTTTACAAAAATAACATTTTGTTTTATTTTTGCCTCTACGAGGAAAGTCTTTAGTATATTTCCAAGCCTCATCCTTTTTAGGCATTGGGAAAAATTAATGTTTTCAAAATGTGAAGGCTACTGCAATAAGACTATTTTATGAACAAATTACCATTTGTGCATTGTATTTTATAAACTTATAAACTAATAGAAAAAATCAGCAACCTCTACATTTGTGCATTGTGTTTTTTTCTTGAAAAATTATAAATTCTGAAGGAAGAATTTAGAAAAATCAGGAAACCCTACAATGTTTGTTTAGAAAAATTTGTAAATACATGTTTACAATTTTTTCTAAAAGAAATATAGGGTTTTCTATTGTTCTACTTCTCTCATTGATGTATGCAATTTATATTTTAATAGAAAACATGAAAGATTTGGAAAGTTAAACCTAAAAATTTAACAAAAAAAATGAAAAATCGATAAATATACCAAAAAAAAATCTTTAATATCTACAAAATTTAACACTGAACTCTTTCAAATGAGTTGAGAAGTCTTGGAACAGCTCCTATGGACTCCTTGATGCTCTCAATGCAAGTATACCGCTGCCCCAAAGTGATTCTTCTTCCCTGCTGGTTGCAAACATATGGCCTCTTGTTTTTCTTCCTCTCTCTCTCTTTTCCTCTCTTCTCATAACAAGCAAATAAATCACCTTTTAGGGGAAAATAGAAAAGATATGTAAAAAAATAAAGGAAAAAACTCTTTATTTTTTTGTTTTTTAGAAGTTGGTTTTATGGCTACCGCAGTTGGGTCATGGACCACGGACTTGGTGAGTCAGGCCATGACCCGTTGACTCCGCGAGTCATGCGGAACACGGGCTCTGACACACCAAGTCACAGGTTAGGGTGGTCAAAACCAACCCAAGTTGTGTCGGCTCCCCGACATGGGCTACTCGAGTGACCCGCAGCGAGTCCTGGAACACTGCATCATACCAATTAAATATTAGACACGTATATCAATTAAATATAAGGCATGTATGTATATTTGTCAGGCATGAAGCAACAATTGCTACAAATTAGCGCTAGGGTTACATCATACCAATTAAATATCTCTGTAATAATATACTCCAAGGCTTGAACCTTCTAATCATAAACAATATATACAAATATACCCATACATATATCCAATTAGGGTTAGGTCAACCACGTCATATTCATTGATTATTAATAAAGCTACACAAACATATTAGGGTTTGGAGAAGAGATATGATGGGCCTTTTTGAAGCCATTTCTACACTAAGTCCCAGAGGGATGTTATAATGTCCCCTTCCTATCACTATTCTTTGCTCGATGAAAGAGTCGTAATTTCTTGAATAACGAAAGGACAAATCATTTCGGAATGGCATTTCTTCACAACTATTGTATCTTAATTGACCATCTTGCAAGTATTGTATCTTAATCACTAACTTGTATCAACTTCTGATTGTTGTTTGTCCTCATAGACAACGTCACCTCCATTATTTACCCATAATACTTTGGTGATTATCTATATGCTATCAAGTTGCCTTATCTAATTTAATTGTCACTGACTTTAATCTCTCCCTCATACAACCGCTGAAGCTATAAAGAAACACTACTATATATATATATATATATAAATATATATCAACTTAATAAATCAGTTTGACAGTTGTTATTGGCGGGAAGCTGGTACATAAGCATTAGATGTTCAATACTATTCATTTTCTTTTCTATCGATGATGCCACTATCTATGCCCAAGGTAGAATTGCTGCTTCTTACATATACCAATTGCTAATTAATTGGTCTTCTCGTTGGCAGTCACAAATTAATATTATTTCGTGCTTGTATAACTAATACACTTTATAAATCAGTCACTGATGTTAAGCATGATGTGCATACTTCCATCATTGCTAGTCTGACGTCAACTAATTAAATATGGCTATGTGAAGGCGGTGATCGAATGCTAATCGTATGAACTGGATGTTACTTATCCTATTCCTTGATTCGAGTTCAAAAATGGTTGATTCCAGTCGTATATATTCCTTCATCCTCCCTGTTCAATGTTATCTCCCCCTTGTAGGCAAGCAAAAGTCTGATCGCTGTCTCTGATCAATGCTCTGTGTACACGCACCAGGTATGCCGAAAGGCTGATCGCTCCAAACAAGGTGAATCTGATATATATAAACGAATTAAAATAACTCCCTTGTTTCTTTACTTGCTGTATCATATTGAAAGCTTCCATCATTCTCCTTCCGTAGATATATCTCTATAATAATGGCAAGTCTCCCCTGATCCAAATATGGCCTCGTATAACTGCATTCCTTATTTATTTATTCCTTGATCCCAATGGCATGCCGATTGCTTATTGGGCGGTGAATCTTACTCGTATATTGCTGACGACCTATTAAGGATAGTGTCGTGTCTTATTTTGGAGGAGGCTGCATTCTTCCTTTCTTGGCATCCTCCTTCCTCTCTCTGTTTTTCCTTTTACTCCTGCGTGAGATATCCCTGACGACGAGATTGTTAATGGTCTTGTGTTGACAGTGCATGGAAGTCTCCTTAGTGTTGGGTATCGAAGGAAGAATAGATATCAACTATTCGCATCACCAAATATTTTTCATACAATACTCGCAATATACCTGGATGTCCAGAGGAAGTAATAATCAGTTATATTTTCCTTCGTCTCTATGTTCGGTATTTATATAGCATTCGTTCCTCACTCGAATGTGGAGTCAAGGAGGGATGCGACTCTTCCTTAAGTAATAGTTGTTATTTTTCTTTTTTTAGGCTATATAATATATAATATAACATTAATTAAATATAGATATATTATGATATTTATATTAAGATTATAATATATATTATTATAATATATGATAATATCATTATATTTATATTTTATATTATAATCATATTAATTATATTGTCTTATTTCTTTATTTTATTTATAATATTATCATTTATTTATTTTATTATATTATTTTATTCATTCATTTATTTATTATTATAAATGATGAATAATATATTATTGTCAATAATATTATTTTTATTGTGTATTTATTGAATTTGATCCCTGAGATAGGGAACATCACAGTCCACCCTTCCCAAAATTGCTTGTCCTCAAGCAATGTTCATTTTCTTCTTATGACTTGATAGATATACATCTTTTAGTCCTGAAACAACAATTTCAATTTGAGATTAGATTCATCATATATTTGTAAATATAAGCTTATGAAATATGAGTATTTTCTATTGCAATATCCTACTTGGAATATTAGGAAAATTTCAAAGGATGATACTTATGTTGATTTGATGCGTTATTTCTGTTCTTCTCTATTAGGTATTGTCCTTTGTCCATGATGAGTCTGGATGAATCATTCTTATCCTTAGGAAGAGTTCATAATAAGGTTTCATGCTTTTCAAGGAGGACTTGCTGGGGTTCTAGTTACCTTATAAGGCCATTCTAGAACGGTCCTCAAGCAATGCCACTGTCTTATTACAACTTTCTCCTTCGGAAGCCTTATCCTTCATTTGGTATACCCATCCTGATGATTCTTAGGAGAGATTTTATCTCTTCCTAATCCTTAAGGAGAGACTGTGATTAGATATATAGCCCCTGGGGGAGTGCTTCCTGGGGTTCTCGTTGCCTTGCACAATTTAGAACAGCTCTCCAGCTAAGTACCATCTCCTCACTATAATTATCTCTTTAAGACCTTATGGATAATCAACCTTGATACATCAATCCTTCCTAGGAGAGAGCTCTTTCTCTCCCTAGGCCTTATGGATACCCACTCTGGGTGTATCCATCCTTACATATACATATGTTTTTCCTAACAGTATGTACTGCTTCCTTCAGAGAATACATGATTCCTTGCCTTACTTCCTTCAGGACATTTAATTTTAGAATGCCTTGTGAAGTCCTTCAGAGAGGTTTAGCTCACTGCCGTATTTCTTTCATGGAATTTAATTGCAATGAAATTCTTTGTCCTTTTATTAATGGTTAACTCAAGAAGATTATATCTTGTTTCTACTGATCTCAAAAGATCCATTGTTATTCTGATCTGTCTTCTCAAATGATGGTATATTATGATACCAACTAGTTTTGATTGTATATTTCTTGCCACCTGGATATGTAATGCTCTGAAAGAGTTTAATTTTAGGTCTTATGCTGCTGACTGGAAGAATTTCCCGTACTCTTGATTAGCTTGTGTAAATATTGACTAGATTATATATGGTGTATCATGCCAAAGGATGCCTCTTGCTAATTATTTGCTGACCACAGTAATATTCTTTTTATCATATACTATCGTCTGTCTTTTCCCTACGATGATCTGTCCTCCTGTTCTTCTTAGAATTCTGATTTGGGTCTGTTTCTTCAATCCCCTTTCCATGCCTCCAATATATTTTCTCCCAATGATGGTAACTCTTTTGACGTGAAATTTATGTTTTTCCTTGTCTTCCTTATTCCTCCATATATCTGATATAAACCTAGTTACAAATAGTGTCTTCATTATAATCCTTTCTATAACACACTCTTTCTTTGGTGTATATAAAAACTCATTTGAATTAAATATAAAACAAAGTATTCTTATTCCTAAAAATGGAATGAATTTTTTGATGCCACGAGGTGGTATATTTCCTGTTTAATGCCTAATCCAGGATGAATTTTCTGAGTGATTCGGACTAGTGTCCCTTCAATGGGGGGATAACCTTTCAAAATATTTGATTGAGTTTCTATTTTCCTTATCAGAGTTTTTTTTTTTTTTTGGTTCCATATAGGACCTTATCTCATTGGCTAGGTCATTCATTGTATTTTTGCTTTCGTTCTTCTTTCGCAAGTTTGCATAAGCTTGTCTCAGAGGATGGCAGGACTATGCTCTGATACCACTGTAATGTCCCCTTCCTATCACTGTTCTTTGCTCGATGAAAGAGTCATAATTTCTTGAATAACGAAAGGACAAGTCATTTTGGAATGACATTTGTTCACAACTATTGTATCTTAATTGACCATCTTGCAACTATTGTATTTTAATCACTAACTTGTATCAACTTCTGATTGTTGTTTGTCTTCATAGACAATGTCGCCTGCAATTATTTACGCATAATAATTTGGTGATTATCTGTATGCTATCAAGTTGCCTTATCTAATTTAATTGTCACGGACTTTATTCTCTCCCTCATACAACTGCTGAAGCTATACGGAAACAATACTATATATATATAAATATGTATCAACTTAATAAATCGTTTTGACAGTTCTTATTGGCGGGAAGATGGTACATAAGCATTAGATGTTCAATACTATTCATTTTCTTTTCTATCAATGATGCCACTATCTCTGCCCAAGGTAGAATCGCTGCTTCTTACATATACCAATTGCTAATTCATTTGTCTTCTTGTTGGCAGTAACAAATTAATATTATTTCCTGCTTGTATAACTAATACACTTTATAGATCAGTCAGTGATGTTAAGCATGATGTGCATACTTCCATCATTGCTAGTCTGACGTCAACTAATTAAATATGGCTATGTGAAGGTGGTGATCGAATGCTAATCGTATGAACTGGATGTTACTTATCCTATTCCTTGATTCAAGTTCAAAAATGGTTGATTCCAGTCGTATATATTCCTTAATCCTCCTTGTTCGATGTTATCTCCCCCTTGTAGGCAAGCAAAAGTCTGATCGCTGTCTCTGATCAAAGCTCTGTGTACACGCACCAGGTATGCGGAAAGGCTGATCGCTGCAAACAAGGTGAATCTGATATAAATTAACAAATGAAAATAACTCCATTATTTCTTTTCTTGCTGTATCATATCTAAAGCTTCCAGCATTCTCCTTCCATAGATATATCTCTATAATAATGGCAAGTCTCCCCCGATCCAAATATGGCCTCGTATGAGTGCATTCCTTATTTATTTATTCCTTGATCCCAATCGTATGCTGATTGCTTACTGGGCGGTGAATCTTACTCATATATTGCTGACGACCTATTAAGGATAGTGTCGTGTCTTATTTTGGAGGAGGCTGCGTTCTTCTTTTCTTGGCGTCCTCCTTCCTCTCACTGTTTTTCCTTTTACTCCTGCGTGAGATATCCATGACGATGGGATTGTCAATGGTCTTGTGTTGACGGCGCATGGAAGTCTCCTTAGTGTTGGGTATCAAAGGAAGAACATATATCAACTATTCGCATCACTAAATATTTTTCATAGAATACTCGCAATATACCTGGATGTCCAGAGGAAGTAATAATCAGTTATATTTTCCTTCATCTCTATGTTCAGTATTTATATAGCATTCGTTCCTCACTTGAATGTGAAGTCAAGGAGGGATGCGATTCTTCCTTAAGTAATAGTTGTTATTTTTATATTTTTAGGCTATATAATATATAATATATAATATAACATTAATTAAATATAGATATATTATGATATTTATATTAAGATTATAATATATATTATTATAATATATGATAATATGATTATATTTATATTTAATATTATAATCATATTAATTATATTGTCTTATTAATTTATTTTATTATATTTTTTTATTCATTCATTCATTCATTTATTTATTATTATAAATAATGAATAATATATTATTGTCAATAATATTATTTTTATTGTGTATTTATTGAATTTGATCCCTGAGATAGGGAACATCACAGTCCACCCTTCCCAAAATTGCTTGTCCTCAAGCAATGTTCATTTTCTTCTTATGACTTGATAGATATACATCTTTTAGTCCTGAAACAACAATTTCAATTTGAGATTAGATTCATCATATATTTGTAAATATAAGCTTATGAAATATGAGTATTTTCTATTGCAATATCCTACTTAGAATATTAGGAACATTTCAAAGGATGATACTTATCTTGATTTGATGCGTTATTTTTGTTCTTCTCTATTAGGTATTGTTTTTCGTCCATGATGAGTCTGGATGAATCATTCTTATCCGTAGGAAGAGTTCATAATAAGGTTTCATGCTTTTCAAGGAGGACCTACTGGGGTTCTAGTTACCTTATAAGGCCATTCTAGAACGGTCCTCAAGCAATGCCACTGTCTTATTACAACTTTCTCTTTCGGAAGCCTTATCCTTCATTTGGTATACCCATCCTGATGATTCTTAGGAGAGATTTTATCTCTTCCCAATCCTTAAGGAGAGACTGTGATCAAATATATAGCCACTGGGTGGGTGCTTCCTGGGGTTCTAGTTGCCTTGCACAATTTAGAACAGCTCTCCAGCTAAGTACCATCTCCTCAGTATAATTCTCTCTGTAAGACCTTATGGATAATCAACCTTGATACATCCATCCTTCCTAGGAGAGAGCTCTTTCTCTCCCTAGGCCTTATAGATACCCACTCTGGGTGTATCCATCCTTACATATATGCATATGTTTTTCCTAACAGTATGTACTGCTTCCTTCAGAGAACACATGATTCCCTGCCTTACTTCCTTCAGGACATTTAATTTTAGAATGCCTTGTGAAGTCCTTCAGAGAGGTTTAGCTCTCTGCCTTAATTCTTTCATGGAATTTAATTGCAATGAATTTCTTTGTCCTTTTATTAATGGTTAACTCAAGAAGATTATATCTTGTTTCTATTGATCTCAAAAGATCCATTGTTATTCTGATCTGTCTTCTCAAATGATGGTATATTATGATACCAACTAGTTTTAATTGTATATTTGTTGCCACCTGGATATGTAATGCTCTGAAAGAGTTTAATTGGAGGTCTTATGCTGCTGACTGGAAGAATTTCCCGTACTCTTGATTAGCTTGTGTAAATATTGACTAGATTATATATGGTGTATCATGCCAAAGGATGCCTCTTGCTAATTATTTGCTGACCACAGTAATATTCTTTTTATCATATACTATAGTCTGTCTTTTCCCTACGATGATCTGTCCTCCTGTTCTTCTTACAATTCTAATTTGGGTCTGTTTCTTCAATCTCCTTTCCATGCCTCCAATATATTTTCATGCCTCCAATATATTTTCTTGCAATGATGGTAACCCTTTTGACGTGAAATTTATCTTTTTCCTTGTCTTCCTTATTCCTCCATATATCTTATATAAACCTAGCCACAAATAATCTCTTCATTATAATGCTGATTTCTTTCTATAACACACTCTTTCTTTGGTGTATATAAGAACTCATTTGAATTAAATATAAAACAAAGTATTCTTATTCCTAAAAATGGAATGAATTTTTTGATGCCACGAGGTGCTGAATTTCCTGTTTAATGCCTAATCTAGGATGAATTTTCTGAGTGATTCGAACTAGTGTCCCTTCCATGGGGGGATAACCTTTCAAATTATTGATTGAGTTTCTATTTTCCTTATCAGCGTTTGGTTTTTTTTTTTGGTTCCATATAGGATCTTATCTCATTGGCTAGGTCATTCATTGTATTTTTTCTTTCGTTCTTCTTTCGCAAGTTTGCATAAGCCCATTTCACAGGATGGCAGGACTATGCTCTGATACCACTATAATGTCCCCTTCCTATCACTGTTCTTTGCTTGATGAAAGAGTCGTAATTTCTTGAATAACGAAAGGACAAATCATTTCGGAATTACATTTCTTCACAACTATTGTATCTTAATTGACCATCTTGCAACTATTGTATCTTAATCACTAACTTGTATCAACTTCTGATTGTTGTTTGTCCTCGTAGACAACGTCGCCTCCAATTATTAACCCATAATACTTTGGTGATTATCTATATGCTATCAAGTTGCCTTATCTAATTTAATTGTCACTGACTTTATTCTCTTCCTCATACAACTGCTGAAGCTATACGGAAACACTACTATATATATAAATATATATCAACTTAATAAATCGTTTTGACAGTTCTTATTGGCGGGAAGATGGTACATAAGCATTAGATGTTCAATTCTATTCATTTTATTTTCTATCGATGATGCCACCATCTCTGCCCAAGGTAGAATCGCTGCTTCTTACATATACCAATTGCTAATTCATTTGTCTTCTCGTTGGCAGTCACAAATTAATATTATTTCGTGCTTGTATAACTAATATACTTTATAGATCAGTCACTGATGTTAAGCATGATGTGCATACTTCCATCATTGCTAGTCTGACGTCAACTAATTAAATATGTCTATGTGAAGGCGGTGATCGAATGCTAATCGTATGAACTGGATGTTACTTATCCTATTCCTTGATTCAAGTTCAAAAATGGTTGATTCCAGTCGTATATATTCCTTAATCCTCCTTGTTCGATGTTATCTCCCCCTTGTAGGCAAGCAAAAGTCTGATCGCTGTCTCTGATTAATGCTCTGTGTACATGCACCGGGTATGCCGAAAGGCTGATCACTCCAAAAAAGTTGAATCTGATATATATAAACAAATTAAAATAACTCCCTTATTTCTTTACTTGCTGTATCATATCTAAAGCTTCCATCATTCTCCTTCCATAGATATATCTCTATAATAATGGCAAGTCTCCCCCGATCCAAATATGGCCTCGTATCACTGCATTCTTTATTTATTTAGTCCTTGATCCCAATCGCATGCTGACTACTTACTGGGCGGTGAATCTTGCTCTTATATTGCTGAAGACCTATTAAGGATAGTGTCATGTCTTATTTTGGAGGAGGCTGCGTTCTTCCTTTCTTGGCATTCTCGTTCCTCTCACTGTTTTTCCTTTTACTCCTGCGTGAGATATCCCTGATGACGTGATTGTTAATGGTCTTGTGTTGATGGCGCATGGAAGTCTCCTTAGTGTTGGGTATCGAAGGAAGAATAGATATCAACTATTCGCATCACCAATTATTTTTCATGCAATACTCGCAATATACTTGGATGTCCGGAGGAAGTAATAATCAGTTATATTTTCCTTCGTCTCTATGTTCGGTATTTATATAGCATTCGTTCCTCACTCGAATGTGGAGTCAAGGAGGGATGCGATTCTTAATTAATAGTTGTTATTTTTATATTTTTAGGCTGTATAATATATAATATAACAGTAATTAATTATAGATATAATATGATATTTATATTAAGATTATAATATTCATTATTATAATATATGATAATATGATTATATTTATATTTTATATTATAATCATATTAATTATATTGTGTTATTTGTTTACTTTATTTATAATATTATCATTTATTTATTTTATTATATTATTTTATTCATTCATTCCTTCATTTATTTATTATTATAAATAATGTATAATATATTATTGTCAATAATATTATTTTTATTGTGTTTTTATTGAATTTGATCCCTGAAATAGGGAACATCACAGGATACCACTGTAATGTCCCCTTCCTATCACTGTTGTTTGCTCGATGAAAGAGTTGTAATTTCTTGAATAACGAAAGGACAAATCATTTCGGAATGACATTTCTTCACAACTATTGTATCTTTATTGACCATCTTGCAACTATTGTATCTTAATCACTAACTTGTATCAACTTCTGATTGTTGTTTGTCCTCATAGACATCGTCGCCTCCAATTATTTACCCATAATACTTTGGTGATTATCTGTATGCTATCAAGTTGCCTTATCTAATTTAATTGTCACTGACTTTATTCTCTCCCTCATACAACTGCTGAAGCTATACGGAAACACTCCTATATATATATAAATATATATCAACTTAATAAATCGGTTTGACAGTTCTTATTGGCGGGAAGATGGTACATAAGCATTAGATGTTCAATACTATTCATTTTCTTTTCTATCGATGACGCCACTATCTCTGCCCAAGGTAGAATCGCTGCGTCTTACATATACCAATTGCTAATTTATTTGTCTTCTCGTTGGCTGTCACAAGTTAATATTATTTCGTGCTTGTATAACTAATACACTTTATAGAGCAGTCACTGATGTTAAGCATGATGTGCATACTTCCATCATTTCTAGTCTGACGTCAACTAATTAAATATGGCTATGTGAAGGTGGTGATCAAATGCTAATCGTATGAACTGGATGTTACTTGTCCTATTCCTTGATTCAAGTTCAAAAATGGTTGATTCCAGTCGTATATATTCCTTAATCCTCCCTGTTCGATGTTATCTCCCCCTTGTAGGCAAGCAAAATTCTGATCGTTGTCTGTGATCAATGCTCTGTGTACACACACCAGGTATGCGGAAAGGCTGATCGCTCCAAACAAGGTGAATCTGATATATATAAACGAATTAAATTTCTCCCTTATTTCTTTACTTGCTATATCATATGTAAAGCTTCCATCATTCTCCTTCCATAGATATATCTCTATAATAATGACAAGTCTCCTTCGATCCAAATATGGCCTCGTATGACTGCATTCCTTATTTATTTATTCCTTGATCCGAATCGCATGCTGATTGCTTACTGGGCGGTGAATCTTACTCGTATATTGCTGAAGACCTATTAAGGATAGTGTCGTGTCTTGTTTTGGAGGAGGCTGCGTTCTTCCTTTCTTGGCGTCTTCCTTCTTCTCACTGTTTTTCCTTTTACTCCTGCGTGAGATATCCCTGACGACGAGATTGTTAATGGTCTTGTGTTGTCGGCACATGGAAGTCTCCTTAGTGTTTGGTATCGAAGGAAGAATAGATATCAACTATTCACATCACCAAATATTTTTCATGCAATACTTGTAATATACCTGGATGTCCGGAGGAAGTAATAATCAGTTGTATTTTCCTTCATCTTTATGTTCGGTATTTATATAGCATTCGTTCCTCACTCGAATGTGGAGTCAAGGAGGGATGCGACTCTTCCTTAAGTAATAGTTGTTATTTTTATATTTTTAGGCTATATAATATATAATATAACAGTAATTAAATATAGATATATTATGATATTTATATTAATATTATAATATATATTATTATAATATATGATAATATGATTATATTTATATTTTATATTATAATTATGTTAATTATATTCTTATTTATTTATTTTATTTATAATATTATCATTTATTTATTTTATTATATTATTTTATTCATTCATTCATTCATTTATTTATTATTATAAATAATGAATAATATATTATTGTCAATAATATTATTTTTAGTGTTTATTTATTGAATTTGATCCCTAAGATAGGGAACATCACAGATGTCTAGCACAACCCTCTTTCTTGGTGGCTTGTACCTGCTTCCCCCATCCTGCCTCATCTTTGGAAAATACATACCATGTTGCAGAGTTGAGTGGATGTCGTAATTGGGGTCCTCGACGCTTCTACGTAAGGTCCCTTTGGTCCTAGGAACCATTATGGGCAACTCTAGGATGACCTACTTAGCCTCTCAACCCCTTTTGCTTACACCTTAGGCCCTTCCTTTCAAGATGGGTTTCAAACAATTAGACATTTCACATATTTGTCATCATATGCAACACAATCATCAGCATTAATATTGATATATGACAATCAACATTTCTTATATAAACTTAAGCATTATTCATGTTATATATAGACAAGATATGTGTATCTAATAATTATGATGAACAAGGATGTTCATATATTAGATATGCCATTGAATATGAGTTCGATGATAGGATTTGAGATGTATTGAGTTGTTGGATTATTTACTGCTGTATTGTTTCCTTGCTGAATGCAATATCACAGTTATAAGTTGTATCGGAAGTCTATTTAGATGCTTCTCTCAGATTAATGTTCTGTTCTGCTATTTCATCAATGCTTTATTTGAGTGATTGGGTATTGATGAGAATCGGTGAAGTCCACGACGTTTGATTGGGACCTTGGATATTGATGAAAAGTTAAAACCCGTGAAGGTCCATGATAGTTGAGGGAATGTGCATTTATGAAAACTCATGAGAGTTGGGTGATTTAGTAGTGATTAGAATCCATTTAGTCTTATGATAGTATTTGATTGGGTATTGTTGAAATCCAATGAATGATCCATGATAAATAAGTGAGCTTACATTAATTAAAGCCTGTGAGAGTTGGGTTATTGGACATTGGTGTAAGTGTTGAGATTGTTGACTTGGTGGTCAGCACCTCCTTGGAGATTTGTGACATGGCTTAACCGCCTCCCGTGGATCGGGTTAAATCTGGCATTTGTATCGCGCATTGATAGTTCGAGCTTTTGGTGCAACGGCAAATGAGTCCAACAATTGGTATCAGAGCCTTGGGTCATGGGTTCGAGTCTCCCTTCAGTTGGGGCTGAAGGCTCAGTCGGTGCTGAGGGGGAGATTGTTGACTTGGTGGTCAGCACCTCCTTGGAGATTCGTGACATGGCTTAACCGCCTCCCGTGGATCGGGTTAAATCTGGCATTTGTATCGGGCATTGATAGTTCGAGCTTTTGGTGCAACGGCAAATGATTCCAACAGTAAGATCAAAGAAGGTCTGAGAGTTAAGTATTTGGCCGATGAAAAGACAAAGGCCCAAGATAGATGGGTGATTGGGTACTTGTGAAGATGTATAAAAACCAATTTTTCTTGAGTGGTTGAGTAGTTCACCATTTCATAGGGAATAGTGGTCAAATCAAGTGAATTGTGATGGAATGAAAAGAATTAGAATAAATTTTAATTGTGGTATATTAATTTAGCCGCATCAACTTAGTTGGATGATGGAGAGAGAGTTGATAGGCTTCCGAATTTAGTGATGCTTAATGCCGATGAATTTCCAAGGATGGGCATCCATGAACCTTGATGGTGCTGTGGTCTACTTATACCAAATCTCCTGTTAATGATTCTAACTTTTTCCTGGGTATAAGTCTATGTGCCAGTCTTTGCCCTTCTATATTGTCGTTGGATGCAGGCACAATTGTGATAGTCCATAACGGTTGCACAGAATCAATTGCACAATTATGATAGTACATAACAGTTGTGCAGATTTAATTTGCTTTCCTTCTGTGTGTCATTTCTTTATGCTTGGTAACTAGGAGCATATAAACAAAGTTTATGTATGAAATTTAAAAAATCAAGTGTAGGGTAGAACTTGACATTTGTTGTATGCTTGTTTTCAGCAGAAGGAACAGTATTTTTACACTTAAAACTTGTGAAACACCAGGTTATTTAAGTTGCTACTTCAAGTGTTGACCCCAAAGTTTTGCCTGCAATATTTGATAGACTCTTTCATTTCTACATTCGTTGATTCTTAACTATCTAATGCATTTCAACTTATTCAGTGAATCGTTCCATAGCATGACTGGTTACACATGAATTTCCCATTGTTATATTTTCTTGGAGAAATTGTGTGACGTTGATTTCAAAATACATATGTTTGGGTTTCTCCTTTTTCTAACTTATATAGTTTTTGTCACCAGGTGGTTATGTCACTTCATGCATGTGGAGGAAACGTGGGCGATGATGTAAATATTGATTTACCCAAATGGATATTGGAGATTGGACAAGCTAATCCTGATATATTTTTCACAGATCAAGAAGGTAGGCGAAATATGGAATGCCTTTCTTGGGGCATTGATAAGGAACGAGTCTTGAGAGGTCGAACAGGTCTTGAGGTATTAATGCAGTTTTGGTCATTTTGTTTGGTATATAATTTTTCCATGCATGCTTTAGTGACTTAGTTTCTTCTTGTTCTAGACTCTTCTTGAAACTGTGTAACAATCAGGATTTTGAATGATAATAAATCCAAGAAGTAGAGATTGACAATTTAAACAATATTGCAGTTTGTCTCTCCTTTGTGCAATGCAAAAGCACCAATTTTATGACAAGGATTTACCATCCTAAGAATTTCTTTTCATGTTACTTAGTTATCATGTTAGATTAGTCATGCGTATCTAGATGATTATATATTTTGTTAAATGTTGATTTTTCTTCTAATCAAGGTTCCCAAAATTGCTGAGTACCGTGGTCAGTTCTGTTTGTGGTTGTCCAGGAAAATGAAAAATCAAATTATCCAGATATATTGTACTAGCTAATATCTATGTTTTCTCCAGATTTGTAATAACTAAAAATATTATATCATCTTTTAAAATGAATCCTCCTTTAATTTTGAGACTTGATGTGAAGAACCGGAAATGGCTCTTCCTAAATTTTCAATATTAATTTTAAAATATCTGCAACTATATTGAAATAATACTCATGCGAAACAATTATGAAAATATATCATTGAATTATCGACTTACAGACAAATAGTTTTCTTCAAACTATCACCAAATAAAACTTTATTTAGCTAATCAAAACATAAACAACTTATTTTCGTAAATTTATTAAGGCACCTGGAATTGCAAATTTCCTTTCAATGTCATGTCTCCACCAGACTTGCAGCCGCCACCCCATTGGCTGTCACTAAATTCTGGAAATGTTAGCTACCTTGCAAATTACCTTCTTATGAATACTGCAAATGATTCGTAATTGTACCAAACATACACCAATCAAAACGTGATTGGCCCTGGCATGTATGGCGTCCACCAAGGGAAGATTTCGGTTCTGTTTTGATCACTCACGTGATCTGAATATGCTGCCTCTAGCCTCCAATAATAATCATGTGCCAGCAAGATCAATGGACGTTGACTGTTTGCAAAGAGATCTTGAGTCAACAAGTGATGTCCCCAATATATTTAAGAATTCGCAGCCAATGAATACTTCTTCCCACATGAAATTCGATAATCACTTCTTTCACAATTTCCTTTGATAATCAAGAAATATATAACAGCAGCCACCAAGAATTAAATCCAGAATTCAATTAATGAATTCAGTCACAAATTCATCAGCAGATTCGAATTCTAATTTTTGAATCTTTCACCAATCCGATATACAACAGCACTGAATTGTGATCTCAAAAATAATTAGATGTAAAATTCACCATCAACAGACAATGGCTCAAATTACGAGATGAAGAATCAGTCCTCGAAACCCTAGCCAGGTTTTTGTCTTCTTCCCAAATTCCAAGAAATAATGATTGCATAAGATAACTAAAGTGCTTTTTCGAGTAGAATAGATAGGCTTTTTGGAAAAAACACTTTTTAATATTTTCACTTAATTGGCTTTAAAAATAACTCCACTTTATAACATAAAGTTATAAAGTCATAAGTTATTAAATTAAATCAAAATAATTTAATTTAATAACACATTTAAAATATAAGCCACTGAACTATCTGACTGCAATCAACGAATTTCTGACAAAGCACTAGGTCCAACTGCCCAACCAGGAATAGGCACTGCCCTGCCAGAAAAGCCTTGCTAAAAATAGACTTACTAAAAATAGTAAATCTCTCAAACTGGAGATTCTCTGAAACTCGATCTTGAGACATCTGACACTCCGTGCAGACCCCTTGCTAATCTTGGCCATACCCAAAATACCACTTACTAAACATAGTAAGTTGCCCAAAATGATTCGAACGAAGAGCAGATCTGATAAGTCGAACCTCCAGAATGGAATCCCAATGTTGGCTCCACCATCTGACCCCCTCTGATCGCTTGATTAGCCTATGAGGGTCGCCAAACCAAGCTAATCCCATAAGTCTAAAAACGGGGACATTACAACCCTCCCTTCCCAAGATTGCTTGTCCTCAAGCAATCAGGAAAAACAAGCAACATCATAAACCACCCGGATCCCAAGGATGGCCACAAGTAATGTCTCGATCCTCACCAAACTCTTGTGAAGAAAGAACCAACATCAACAGAACAAACACCACTGAAAACAACATCTGTAAACCGACTGTAGATGTCAATGCTGAAAACAACCCAACCGAACTCAACTCATCTGAAATAACAACTCTGTCAAAACCTGAGTCCCTGTCTATTCGGTACTCACACTCAACTGCACTGGGAAAATACAGCGACCAAATGTGCCTGAATCACTATTATCAACTCTGCCCTCTGATAAATACTCCGAAATGTGTGGATACTGCAAGTAATCTAACTTGCAACTGCCAAATCCATCTGCAAACGATGGTGCTAATCCATCCCATAATGGATGGTAAGATACTGAAGTCGGTTTACCCCTCTGTGAGATCAAATCTTCCACCTGTGGGTCAAAAGAAAAATGATGAGCATACCCCACTGTATAATGCCGGTAAGAAGATCCAATCTCTGTCAAAGGCTCATCATCCCCAAATTGGGAATCAAGAGATGACTCCAATCTCTGACTCCGCATAACTGTAGGCTGGGTAGGTACCTGAGCAATCCTCTCAACAAACCCAACCTCGAAATCCCTATGGAGAAGCAGAGTAGAAAGAGTCTCCACAATCTTCCCAGCCAACCTCCGAATAGCGCAAGAGCCTCGGATGAGAGTACCCTCAGACACTCTATAAGAAACCTGTCGAACATCTGCACTCTCAAGTAAATACTTCATAAAAGACTTGGTGCAGTAGAAATTATACGTGGAAGCATCAGCATGCTCTCCCGCAATCCACAGCTGATCCCTCCGAAAATGTGGCACAGCCAACTGTCCCATGCTATCAGCTCTGTGAGATGATGAAATGGATTCACTCCCAGCTAAGGGAAGCAAATCAACCTGAGAGCTCGACTCCATTGGTACTCCTACCTCAACCGTACCAAGTGCTCCCATATCCTGAACAGATGTGTCTGCCACAACATCATGTTCCTCAACACCAACTGTAGGAGAAAACTCACCACCAACCACCTCAATGTGCAATCGAACTGGGTCTGGGGCTGGTGTGGACCGTAAATGCTCCAACTCCACGGTCACCTCCTCTAACTGAATTTGCGACTCCTGAAGAGCCCGCTGAGTGTCCTCTAACACCTCAGTAGTCGTTGTGAGCTCCTGGGTAAGCTCACTCACTTCCTCCTCTCTATCCATCAGTGCCTCATAAGCTGTACTCCTCCACTCCACTAGGTGATCTTTGTCGGCTACCATCTGTAAGTAATTCTGTCTCAAAATCTTGACAGCCTCACGCAAAGAATGAATCTCTGTCAATGAAAGGTAACCACCATTGGGCTCATCTGTCGTAGGAGCACCCCAACCATAAACAGCCAACAATTGACGAGCGACATCAAAATGCTCAAGAGTAGAAGAAATATCCCTTTCATCAACTCGCAACTGGCTAGTCACATGATGACTCTACACAACAGGCCTCCTATGGACAACCTTAGACGCATTGTCTACACTATGAGAGGAAGCTATATCCAACAGACTCCCCTCAAGATCACTCTCTTTGTGTACTTATATTTGAGTACACCTCTACACTCTGAGTACAGGCATTGGACATGTCCTCAACTAACCCCGAGGAAGCTGTTGCTGAATTTGACTCAACACAATCTCCAGCTACCTCGTCCTCTGCGAGCATCTGACAGTCCAGATCCTGAGGCACATCCTCTTGAGTTACCAAAGAAGTAACCCGGTCTCTAAAAGTGGAAGCCTTGGCTATCACAAACTCCTGCCACTCATAAGCTTCCCTGTCCTCATCTGTGAGTCCTTGTAACACAGAATCTTGGAATCCATCATCACCAAATGACAATGCTGAATCAACGCCCAAAGTCAGATATAGAAAGCCCAAAACACTACAGCACTCATCGTCCTCGCTCTCAGCATCAGAGATATTTGCACTGCTAGTGTACACATCATCTATATGCATCTCCTCTACTAACTTTGGTTGCGTACACGACTCAATCTCGTCATGTGAATCAACTAAACTGTGGCATGAAACTATGTCGCCAAAATCAACTGCAACACTCATCTTGAGTGTCATCACTAGAAAGCTCCATGCTCACATCCTCAACACAGGAATAGACCTCTGTCTCCTGTATTGATCCCACACTGCGACTGCTATCATAAATCTCTAAGTTGTCAGAGCTCAGACGCTCCTTGCAGTCATCAACCAACATCTCACAAGAGGTGTCATCTCCAATGCAACTCACAGCATCCTCAAAAGTGTTATCAGATGTGTCTATACTATCAGCTCCCACATCTCCTGCTGAAATCTCATCTGCGGACACATGTCTCTGCACACATGACTCAACGTCAAGCTGTGCACCAATAATGCCAGAGCATGAACTGTCATCAACTGACCTCGCTGTAATGCCCAGATCTCCCACCTCACCACTGGGAGGCTCCATACATGCCTCAGTCCTATCTGAGGAAGCAACTGCCTCCTGAACTGGAGCGGCACTACTACAGCTGACATAAACATCTCCAATAATCACTCCCTCCATGAAAGAGTCTAAACACTCAGTGATAACTGCAACATCAGCTGCCTTTGTACAATTCGTAGTGACTGCTCTGGGAGCCTCAACCCGGTGATGCTCAACACTGCTGTCAACCAATGGCACTGAAACATCCACTGGTTCCTGTGCAATAAATCCATCACCACCACTGCGGATGGGAATAACAGGTGCTGAACTAGATGTAAGAACATCAGCATCATGGACTACTGTCGGAGAAAACTCCAGCCTTCTCCCCTGCAAACTAGATGTCGGCCTTCTAAAGGCAGAGACCATATATCTCGCTGCCCTATCTATTGTAGCTGGATCCAACAACCTCTCTACCAATCTCTGCTGATGCAGTCTAAGTCTCTCCATGCTTTCTACTAAAGCATTTAATTCCGCTCTATTTCCCTTACTACTATGACGGCTTCCAGAACTGGATCTCCTGTATTTATCCGTAGCTAGGGAAAATGGAAGTGCTGGTCACTTTTAAAATAACTTCATAAAATTAATGTATCTAGACCCCACAGGATGGTAGGAAGAAAACTCTGATTCCACTGTGAAGAACCGGAAATGGCTCTTCTTAAATTTTCAATATTAATTTTAAAATATCTGCAACTATATTGAAATAATACTCATGCGAAACAATTTTGAAAATATATCATTGAATTATCGACTTATAGACAAATAGTTTTCTTCAAACTATCACCAAATAAAACTTTATTTAGCTAATCAAAACATAAACAACTTATTTTCGTAAATTTATTAAGGCACCTGGAATTGCAAATTTCCTTTCAATGTCACGTCTCCACCAGACTTTCAGCCGCCACCCCATTTGCTGTCACTAAATTCTGGAAACGTTAGCTACCTTGCAAATTACCTTCCTGCGAATACTGCAAATGATTCGTAGGTGACCCAAACATACACCAATCAAAATGTGATTGGTCCTGGCATGTACGGCGACCACCAAGGAAAGATTTCGGTTCTGTTTTGATCACTCACGTGATCTGAATATGCTGCCTCTAGCCTCCAATAATAATCACGTGCCAGCAAGATCAATGGACGTTGACTGTTTGCAAAGAGATCTTGAGTCAACAAGTGACGTCCCCAATATATTTAAGAATTCGCAGCCAATGAATACTTCTTCCCACATGAAATTCGATAATCACTTCTTTCACAATTTCCTTTGATAATCAAGAAATATATAACAGCAGCCACCAAGAATTAAATCCAGAATTCGATTAATGAATTCAGTCACAAATTCATTAGTAGATTCGAATTCTAATTTTTGAATCTTTCACCAATCTGATATACAGCAGCACTGAATTGTGATCTCAGAAATAATTAGATGTAAAATTCACCATCAACAGACAATGACTCAAATTACGAGATGAGGAATCAGTCCTCGAAACCCTAGCTAGGTTTTTGTCTTCTTCCCAAATTCCTAGAAATAATGATTGCATAAGATAACTAAAGTGCTTTTTCGAGTAGAATATATAGGCTTTTTGGAAAAAATACTTTTTAGTATTTTCACTTAATTGGCTTTATAAATAACTCCATTTTATAACATAAAGTTATAAAGTCATAAGTTATTAAATTAAATCAAAATAATTTAATTTAATAACACATTTAAAATATAAGCCACTGAATTGTCTGACTGCAATCAACGAACTTCTGACAAAGCACCAGGTCCAATTGCCCAACCAAAAATAGGCACTGCCTTGCCAGAAAAAGCTCTGCTAAAAATAGACTTACTAAAAATAGTAAATCTCTCAAACTGGAGATTCTCTGAAACTCGATCTTGAGACATCTGACACTCCGTGCAGACCCCTTGCTAATCCTGGCCATACCCAAAATACCACCTACTAAAAATAGTAAGTTGACCAAAATGATTCGAACGAAGAGCAGACCTGATAAGTCGAACCTCCATAATGGAATCGCAATGCTGGCTCCACCATCTGACCCCCTCTGATCGCCTGATTAGCCTATGAGGGTTGCCAAACCAAGCTAATCCCATAAGTCTAGAAACGGGGACATTACACCTGATATTTTCTTCAGTAGATTAGCATCTTTATGTTTTTTTGTTTTTTTTTTCCCTACAAGCAACATTCATGTTCGTTATTTTCCTAAAAGCATTATTCATGTTTTTTTTCTCTTCTTTGTAGGTTTGTTTTGATTACATGAGAAGCTTCCGAATGGACTTTGATGATTTGTTTGAAAAAGGTCTTATATCTGAGATAGGAATTGGATTGGGCCCTTGTGGAGAATTGAGGTATCCCTCTTATCCAGAAAGGCATGGTTGGAAGTATCCTGGAATTGGCCAGTTTCAGGTATCTTGTTGCTTCTTCTAATTTCTCTTTTATATTCTTCCTTGTAGCCTCTATTAACATCTTTCATTATCTTTGTGAATCACTAAAAAGACTTGCTGGATCAACAGCACCTTGTACCAATTCTGAACTTGAGAAACATGAAAGCAGGGGAATTTTCTACATTTCACTTACTGGATATATTTGGTCTTATTTTTTATTACCTTTACATGATGTTATTTTTATGTTGTCATCTTAGAGAGTAAGGAGAAAAACAACAACATAGATGTATAATCTTCGTATCTTGTGAAAGTTGCATAAAGACACAATTACCACATGATGACATAACACCAGCCTCACGCATTCATATAGCTTAGTTGGAAAGTAACAGTACGCAATGTAATAGCAATAACACGGTAGAATATAACAGCACATATATATATTCAGGTATGTCCACCAATAATGGAAATGAGTAACAGATGAATGGTGGTATTCTCAGTGCTGAAATGGGTGAACATTAGCTCACAAATGGTAGGTTTCCAAACCTAACTAATCTTAACAGTAAGACCAGCCCCATGTATTCTTACAGCTTAGTTGGAAAGGAACAGTAAGCAATGTAATAGCAATAACACCAAGTAGAATATAACATTAGATATATATATTCAGGTATGTCCACCAAAAATGGAAATGAGTAACAGATGAATGGTGGTGTTTTCAGTGCCGAAATGGATGAACATTAGCTCACAAATGGTAGGCTTCCAAACCTAACTAGTCTAAACAGAAACATTCCTCTTTTGTCATTTCTCTTGGTATGGTCTTGAGGTTTTGCATATTTCTCATTCGCTGTAATCTCACAAATGAATTTGTGTTTGGTAATGTTACGAAAAATGAATGCATAGGATTTGAGGGAATTTGGATGGCACACACTTCATTGTATGTATGCCTATATTTAGTATCATAGAAGGATGCTATGTTGGTTGTTGTAACTTACATTGTAAGTTATCTTATAGCCATAACTGATGTGATGTTATGAAATTATTGACATGAACAATGAATGCTTGTGTGAAGTACAGTTAACATTATCGTTTAAACATTTAAGCCACCCAATCCCCCTGCCACCCCTAAATCACTATACTTAAAACAACTCTAATTTTATTTTGAAATTTAGGAAAAAAAATGTTACAAAGAGGTTTGGTCAATATCACCTATGTTAACCAATTGCCAAATGTAGTGATGATGAACCTTAGTCTGCTTGGTGCAAGCATAATGGAGTTCTTCACTAATTTCAAGACTCTTTGAGATTGTCATTGACAAGTAGAGTCACTGTACTTTGAGGAAGTTGTAGATCAATCTAAAAGCATCATAACCATAGTGCCTCACAACTGGCAGTAGCAGTTACTTTGTACTCTGTTTTAGTGGAAGATAAAGCTACAGTTTGTTGAAGCTTATTCTGCTGAAAAAACTTCTAACTCTGAGAGAAAACATTGTTGGTAGTCAATCTTTGAATGTGAATTGATTGGCCCAATTAGAGGTTGTATATCTTGCCAACCTGAAATCATCTAGCTTTTGATAGAGGTCGCCAAATTCAGACTATCTTTGACATTGTAACACGCATTTTGTTGGTCACCAAGATCAAACTTTAGTGGGGCTAAAAATCTAGAGAGATAATTAATAGTGTCCTATGGATGTAAGATATATCAAACTAAACTGCCCACCAATTTTTTTTAAAATGACTCATAGATTGGTGATGATCCATTATACATTAATAACTTCAATTAACCTCCATAGGTGCAGGGTGTTGGTTCCCAAAATTGCAGGTTCGCCAAACCCTAAGAATATGCCAAGTTCTGTGATCAGGTTTGACAATTGACTTTGGCCAATGAACGAGATTGATCAAAATGATCAAACTCCCCCGCACTTCTGGTTCTGCTAGACCAAGGCAGGTATACTTGTATCTTATCTCCTAGAATGATTATGAGCAAATTACATGAAAATGTGAAGGATTCCTTTAAGTGCAGTGCTTCCAACTATCCTTTTGATTCATCCCAAACTAGCATGATGGTTCGAGATAAATTGTCATTAATTTAAACCCTATTCCTACTTCTACAATTGGAAATGAAATGCATATGAATGTAATTGTTTTAAGAAATTATTCTTTCAAGTGATCAGTGCCTTCTATCCACTGGGCAACAAAGTCAATCTTCTGCCTCTTCACTAGATTTATACCACTCTGGTAGACAAATTTGACATTCTCACCTTGTATGAATTTGTCAATTATTTGACTCCTTGTATGTTCAATGAGTTATCTTATTACTATGATTTATCAACGTGAATTTAATCTCTCCATGAGAGAACCAAGAAGACAAATCATACAAAGATGCTAAAAACTCTTTGACCAATTTGAAAAATCCTTGATATTCAAATCAATATAATAAGAAATTCAAAGCATACATGAATCCTCGAATAATCTTGACTACTTAAGCCAATCTAACAGATGAAACCTAATTTGAAAGCATTCAGCTGTATTTGGTGCACAGTATCAAGAAGGAAATAAATATTTTACAGAAGTCTTTTTAATTTTTTATTCATGATGATTCTTGCCCAATTTTTTGGCCTTGGTTTTTGTTGATGCGAGTTTTGTTCCACTACAACATATAGAATCGAATACTTAATATTTCGAGAGGAAACACCAAATCTCTAACTCTCTCTTGAATAAGGGTGCTCATATGCTAAACAATGTATTTGGATTGTATGATCAAATGAGATAATCTCAAGGTTCCTTCTTAATTGTGGAGTTTCACTCAATTATAATGATGTGATATGTTGGTTATCACAAAGGGACTTATGCTGTTCATTCAATGGATATCAACTTGACTTTAACTTCTGCAAATCACTTTCAACCAAATAATTTGCTAAGGAAAGGGTTTAGAAAATCTATCTAACTCTAAGAATGTAAGACAATGTTGATGGTGGGGTGAGCGTTTAACCAATCCTTGCTTCGCTGTGTCAACTAGGAATAGGAGGGTGCTATCTTCTATGGACGTAAGAATTATTTTCACATTGTCAATATTCATCTAAATACCCTATGAACACACAATCTAAATGAACATCTCTAATAGAAGTTAAACACTTGCAATTTAGGCCCAGACTAACCTTGCACTGCTACTCACAATCAGTAAGTACCAAAAGGTATGGACACTAACCCCACCATTAATCACCATTCAACAATATCTTCCATTCATCTACTTCTACTTCTACTTAACATGAAATAAAATCCTAAATGAGGAATTGAAGAAACCGTGAAATACTCCAAAGCAACACAAGTAATCCACCATGAAGACCTACAATGAATCAACAATTAATTTGATAACATTATGGCAACAATTTTAACAAGTCTCCTCCTACTCTACCTCTACTACTCACTAACTAATTGTTACAAATAAGAAGGCCTTGGCCTTTTATAGTTGTTCAATTACAATGAAGGGTCAAGATCAATCCAAGTTCAAGGGCCATGATTTATCCCTACAAACCCTAATTAGGGTTGCCACACTATCAACCAATTACATGAAGGCACCACCCCGTGGGCCAATATGAAAATTACAATGCTTTTGAGAGCCAATGAAAAAATGGTACACTTGGCATAATATGATTGAATGTGCTTGTAACTGGAATTATTTGATTGGTAGAAGACAAGTTGGCTCCACCTCAACATCCTCATCTTGGAGACTTGATCAATCCTTTGGTGATGGGAAAATATCTCTTGATACTCAACATTATCAAGCCTTTAATTATGATGGCATATTTCCAAATTGCTTCATCTTCTCAAATTTTCTCCATCTTTGTTCTTGGAAATTTTCTCATTGCCATTATTTGAACTTGATTGTACTTGCAAACTTGAATCTTGAACTTCTTGAAGTGATGAAGCCCTTGTGCACTTGGATCCTTCAAAATGAACTTGGATTTCTAGAGGAAAATCAAGTTGGTTAAAATTTTCTCTAATTTGTAGGCTTACAAATTTTTTCTTTTTCCATCTTGATATTGATCTTCAAATTTGTACTTTGATAATCTGATTTTGAGCCTCCTTCTCATTCGAAGTCCTCGAGTTTGATCTTGTTCTCTCTCCGCTTGAAGTCTTGAATTTAGCCTTGCCATCATCTCTATCTTTCGCTTCCCAAGCCTCTCCTTGAACAATTTACCTTGCAAACCAAAGGAAAGATTTCATTAGGCTCACAAAATTGATAAGAAAACATGGAGGAAATCTTAAAATTTTCATGAAATAGGATTGCACCAACATCAAAACAAAGAAGCAAAATGTAATTGAGCATAGATTTTCTTGAGTCCAAGACCAAATTGATCTCTCCTCTTGTAAATTTTCAAATGAAATTAAACTGAAATATGGGAAACTAAATGAATTTTGTAATACATAACATGCCTAGATTTTAATTTTCTCACCTTCCTTACAATCTTAGATTTTGGAAGAAATCTGCTTTCAGTTGTCCAAAATTGTTGCTCCAAGAAAATTCACTTTCTTCTCCTAGACAATCCACTTCTCCTTATGATAATTTTCTGTCTTATATGAGAATTTCGCTGCCCTTGTCTGAAAATTTTGCTTCCTTATGTGTAGGAATTTGCTGGCTTAAAAGCAGAGATAGAGTTGTTTTGAATCGATGTTAAATTGAACTCACATTGCCCCTTTTATATAGGTGAGGAGTGGCTTAAAGGGGCATGTCCCTATGGAGGCCGACTTGGTTTCTTTAGGCCAATAAAATATTTTATTTAATCATTTTCTACCCATATGTAGGGCCGACCTGATTTAGAGAATGAAGGGTATGTTTTTTCTCATCAAACATTAGTCAAGTCGCCTCTTTCCTTTTCTCCATCGAGCCTCTTCTCTCGGGGTGGACATTTAGCATGTGAGAGGAATTTGGATTTCTCTTGGGGTGGCAGAATCCGCCACTTCAAGAGGATTTTTTTTCTCTTCCCTTTCGCTTTTTCTCAAACTCATCATTCTTCCTTGAATTTGGCCAATCACTTAGTCTTTCATCTTGTTGATCATCTCACAAATTTGGAAGCCTTGATTCAGGTGTCATTGGAAATCATGGTGTCAAGAGGATTTTATCCTTCATCTCAAATTCAATCTCCACCTCTTTGAATTCATCCTATTTGATCTTAATCTCCCCCCCCTTTTGGAATCATATTGCCATCGATTTCATTTTGGACAAGTTTGTTGGATACAACTGAGAGGGGGGGGGGGTTGAATCAGTTGTATGTCCTTAATATAAAACTTTATCTTTTCCTATTAAAACAGAAAATGCAAATCTGAAATCTCAAAAGTAACACAGATCAAAACACCAAGAATTGTTCTCAAGGAAACCCTGTTAAGGGAAAAACCCTGGTGGGGATGAAACACACAAATAATGCACTAGTAATAAAATATCTCAATTACAAGATTTTGCCCTGTTAGGAGCAGATAAATACTAGTACAAAGTCCCTGTTAAAGGACAAACTCATTTCTTCGAGCCAGCAACCTTGTTAGGAGTTGATAGAATGAGCCTTTCTTCGCTCTAAGCAACTTGCACAATGTGAACGTTAAATCCACCTTCTAAAGGTTAAACCCACCTTCTGGAACCACTGTCCAAATGAAAGTATATAAATATATTGATTACAGATAATGAACTAACAAACATCAACTCCTTTTCTAAAACAGTTCCAATGAAGTACAATTATTACACTGCCTTCTCTACATCAGCAGTCCTCGCATCCACACATTCACATTCACACCCACACACTTTGCATCACTTGTTCTACTCTTTTATACAAGATACAAATAATTTATTAGGTCGGCACCAATTAGGACTTTCCTAATAAAAATGATTTACATAAACTCTTGTCAAGATACACACAGGATCTTGGACAAGCAAATAACAAACATCATTCGGCCAACACACTCCATAATCCATAATTTATCTTGGCACAAGGTAGAGTATGCCACATCCTATAGGTCGGCACCAAATAAGACTTCGCAAGGTCACACGCTACAACTGACGTCACCAAGAGCACGACGATTAAGGAATAAGGGAAATTATTCCTTAATGAGTCTTCTATCATATCCTGAACACACATATCCTGAATCCATCTCGCATCCAAGCAAAGAAAAATTCAGAGACTAACTCTACCACAGACTTTCGTTTCTGTTCCTGCGACTAGTCTATACCAAAACTATTTAACTTATTGCTCTGATTAGATTATTGTATGCGATCTTAGATATAAGATCTAAATTCCATCTGAGACATAAATCCAAGCTCGCAGAGTCAGACATGTCGTACAGCCATGATGATTCTGTCTGTTCTTGTCTTAACCAATATTACTGCAACATTAGATACTGTTAAGTCAATCTTCTGAAACATATGTTGACATTAATGACAAAACATGTCAGGAACAATTCCAACAATCTGCCCCTTAGGCATTGATGGCAACATATGAGAAAAACCATCAAACCCAACAATCATCTCAATACCATCTACACAGTTCCCTCTGAACCAGTGGGGTTTTCTTGTTTTTCTCCCCCTTTGATATCAATGACAAAGGACTACTTTTCCTTTTGAAAATTACACTGCAGCAAGGTGTACCTTTTTCAAATCTTCATGCCAAAAAATAGGTGCCAAATCAACCAGATAAGTGTTGTTATGTCCTGCGATCACTCCTCCTGAGGAGTGCATCTAAGCATCAAGTCAAGAGAAGAATATAGCTCTAATAGCTACTGGATTGATGCATTCTTGCATCATCTAGTTCTCACAAGGAGGGGTTTTACCCCAAGCATATCTCTGAGATACTCAAAGATATCTTTTGGCAAAAGTTTAGTGAATATATCATTATATCTCCTTTGTACTGACATACTCAACTTTGACTTCCTTTTCTGCAACTTCTCTCTCAAATAATGATATTTGATTGAGATATGTTTGGTTTTTGAATGCTTAACAAGATTCTTTGACATATTGATTGTGCTTGTATTGTCACAATGAATCACAACTAGTTCTTCAAAGTTTATTCCAATATCCTTCAGCATCTGTTTCATCCAAATAACTTGTGAACAATTTAAAGCAGATGCCACATATTCTGATTCAGCAATAGATTGAGCAACACAATCTTGCTTCTTGCTTAACCAAGAGACTAATCTCTTCCCAAGGAAGAATGCACCACCATTGGTGCTCTGCATCAGTGTATGCATGGAGGGTAAAGTCATCTGACTTAACATACCACAGCCCAAATTCCAATGTACCTTTCAAATACCTAAATATTCTTTTTACTACAATATAGTGAGTCTCTTTTGGATCTGCTTGAAACCTCGCAACAATTCCAACTGCATTTGCAATATCTGGTCTGGTATGTGTTAAGTGCTGTAATCCTCCAATCATGGATCTGTATTTTGTTTGATAGACAGTTTGAGTTTCATCATTTGCAGTAAACTTGCATCTAGTAATCATAGGTGTTCCAACAGGTTTGCAATCTTCCATGGCAAACCTTTTCAGTAACTCCTTGAGATACTTCGTTTGAGAAATGAAAATGCCATGTTTACTTTGTGTAATTTGCAAACCAAGAGAGAACTTCATTTCACAAATCATAGACATTTCAAATTCATCTTTCATTTCTTCAGCAAATTTATTGCTCATTTCATCATTTCCCCCAAAGATAATATTATTCACAAATACTTCTATGATCAAAATTCCATCCTTGCTAGTTCTCAAATATAAATTACTATCTGCACTACCTTTTCTGAAACCAAGATGTAATAAATACCTATCAAGTCATGCATACCAAGCTCTAGGAGCTTGCTTTAGTCCATACAAAGCCTTCTTCAACTTGCAAACCATGTCTTTGTGATCTGTCAAGGGAAAACCATCAGGCTGCTCAATGTAGACATCTTCTAAATCTCCATTTAAGATTGCAGATTTCACATCCATCTGATACACTTTGAAGCAGTGTTCCAAGACTCGGACTCGCCTCGGACTCGAAAAGCTCAAAATGGACTCGGACTCGGACTCGGCGCCCGGACTCGGCAAATCAAAAAACCCATGAAATGCAAAGATTTTTAAGGATTTTAAGTTTTTTTCCTGCAATATTTAGTCAATTAACATCTAATACACAATAATTGAGATAAATAGAAACTCCTTTGCACACATACACAACTTTGCATAGATCACATAAGTAAAAATACGGATTTCTGAAGAAAACTAGTTAAAGTTACTGACACTGTTAAACCAAATAACATATAGAAATCTGAAATATAGTGTCACTGTCAAATGATAAATCAAAATGTCTACAATATTCATGGAATATGAAATCCATGGAATGAGAATTTCAAAACATATATCAAAGATTCAAAATAAAGGCTCATAGCCTCATAGTAGCCTATGTCCTCCTACGAGTACGCCTAAAATGACAAATGGAAGACTCTATAGCCATCCTCTCTCCCTGTGTCTGAGGCTGAACCAAAACAGGATCCTCAGTGACATGCTCATCGGAAACCTCCTCCTCCTCATCATCCTCATCATCACCCTCCTCATAATCCTCATCATCAGACTCGGATCCACCATTGTCAGCCTCAGGGTCCTGCACTGGGTCTCCTCGTGCTCTAGCCTCCTCCTGTGCCATCGCTACTGCCTCTGCCTCTCGATCCACCTGATCAACCCACTCCAAGTCTCTATCACTGAAGACAGGATCATTCATCTCAGTGTTCCACTTTTCTTGTGGATCAATGTTCTCTAATTGAATTGGAGATGTGTCAGTGCCCAAGATACGTTTGTGACGAAGGCGAAGGTTGTAGTGAACAAACACAAGATCATTCATCTTTTTCACGGCAATTCTTCAATGAGAGCCAACCGGTTTTCTTCCTAAAACCCCAATCCTCTTCTCTCAAGCCTTTTTTCTCTTTTCTTTCCTTATGCAAGTGATAGAATGACCTTTTTAGGTCAAAGACATATTATAACATGCATAACAAACCAAAAAAACAAAACAAAATAATTAAAAAGTGCTTTTTTAAAGCGCTGAAAAGCGCTCACTGCCGGCAGAGTCCAGGCATCGGGACTCGCCGAGTCTGGCGAGTCCATGGACTCTGCAGGACTCGGCGAGTCCATGCCTGACTCGGCCGAGTCCGAGTCCAGAGGCAGCCAGACTCGGCTGGCCTGACTCTGGCTCGGACTCGCCGAGTCAGGCATGGACTCGGCGAGTCCTGGAACAGAGCTTTGAAGTCCTTGTAGGCAGCAAAGGCAAGAAATAATCTTACTACCTCCAACCTAGCCATAGGTGCAAAGGTTTCTTCAAAGTCTATTCCTTCTTGTTGCGAGTAGCCATTACAGACCAATCTTGCTTTGTTCCTTATAATTGTTCCCTCTTCGTTCATTTTATTTCTGAATACCCATTTAGTTCCAATAACATTCTTTTCTTCAGGTTTAGAAACTAGTTCCCAAGTTTTGTTCTTTATTATTTGATCCAGTTCTTCTTTCATTACATTAACCCATGATTCATCTTTGCAAGTCTCATCAGTAGTTCTAGGTTCCACTTGTGAAATAAGATATAATTCCTCTCTAGCCTTAGACCAAGTTAGCATGCCTCTATTCTTATCACTAATAATCTGATCTTCAAGATGATTTCTTGGTACATACCTTGGAGTTTTAGGAGCTTCAGATTGTTCACTTACAGATATTTGTCTGTTATTGTCAAATTCAACCAACTCTTCTGCTTCAATAGTCTTTTCTGAGTTTTGATCACTGATTCTTTCTTGAACTTGAAACTTCTCATCAATTCTTACATTAATACTCTGAACCATCTTTCTCAATCTCAAGTTGAAACATCTGTAAGGTTTACTTTTGGTAGAATAACCAAGAAAGATGCCTTCATCACTTCTTGAATCAAACTTACCTACCTCATCATCTCTTTTGATAAAACATTTACTTCCAAAGATTCTAAAATATCTCACAATAGGAGCATAGCCAAACCAAAGTTCATAAGGTGTTTTAGTATTACCTTCTTTGATCTGAACTTTGTTCAAAGTGTAAACTGCATTACTGACTGCTTCCCTCCAATGCACATATGATAGATTTTCTTTAATCATCATTGTTCTAGCAGCATCCAATATAGTTTTGCTCCTTCTTTCTCCAATCTCATTCTGCTGTGGAGTCCTAGGAGCAGAAGTCTACCTGCATATCCCATGTTCCTCGCAGTATGAATTAAATGCAGTACATGTAAACTCTCCTCTGTCTGACCTCAAACATCTTATCTTTAGACCGAATTCAATTACTACTTTTTCCTTGAAGATCTTGAACTTGTCAAATTCCTCCGATTTTTCTTTAACAAAAGAAACCCACATCATTCTAGAATGATCATCAACAAATAGTATGAAATACCTTTCACCATAAGAGGATTCAGTCCTTGTAGGACCATAGAGATCTGTATGCACCAGATATAGCTTCCCTTTGGTAGTGTATGACTTGCTCTGGAAACTCCCCTTTGTTTGCTTTCCCATTACACATTCTCTGCACATGGTGTTAGAGGGCTTCACAATTTTTGATAAACCCCTAACTACATTGATGTTACTTGCCTTCACAATGTTATCAAAATTCACATAACAAAATCTTTTATGCCATAGCCAACTTTCATCAATCTGAGCAACAAAATATTTTGCATCAGTAGTATTCAACTGAAATACATTACCTCTTGTATTTGTTCCTGATGCAATCAGGTTTCCCTTTTGTCCTCTAATAGTGCATGATCCATTACTGAACTGTAACTGATAACCTTTATCCATAAGTTGTCCAACACTCAACAGGTTATGCTTAAGTCCATCAACAAGCAACACATTATCAGTGTTAGTTTTTCCATCCAGAGAAATAGATCCTATTCCAACAATCAGTTTGGGAGTATTATCACCAAATCTGACAACTCCACCATCATGCATCTTTAGCTAAACAAACCTATCTTTATCACCAGTCGTGTGATGTGAGCATCCACTATCAATGATCCATTGGGGTTTCTTTTCAACATGTGATACTAAGGCTTTTTCTTCATGAATAGGTTCATTATCCTTTATAACTACAAACCCAATCTCATCTACTATTGAATCATCATCAGAAACACTTTCACTAGCATAATAGCATTTCTCATCATAGAAATCTAGCCTAGTGAACTTAGGTTTTTATTTAGAGACCCTTGTAGGACATCTAGATGCAAAGTGACCAACTTTATTGCAAGAAAAATATTTTAAAGGTAATTTTCCTTTAAATTTACCCTTACCTCTTTTTTCCTTTCTTGCGATCAGAGCAACAAGTTCGTCCATCTTCTTGTTTTTCTCATCAATTTCCATTAGATCATATCCATAGTCTCCAAGCTCAGGATATTTGTTAACTTTATTGGTGCTCGCAAGGCTTGATGAGGTCTTTTTGTCATTATGAACAGTTGCCTTGAATGCAGTTTCTATATTAGGTATTGAATCCTTTAATTCTGCCGCCTCAAAGGTAGTTACCTTAGCTATCAACATCTCTCTATTGAATCCCCGAGTCAATGGAATGATCTCCTCAATCGCTTGCACTTTGGTCTTGTAAACAAGTGTCAAAGATCTCATAATCTTTGCGATGACCTCTTCTTCAGTATAAGTGCCTTCTGAATTTGGATCCTTGTAACAACTTCTGAAACCCTTTGGACATAAGCTCTGACATTTTCATCTTCTTGCATTTTTAGATTTTCCATCTTTGTTTTCCAGTTTTGTAACTTTTCCTGGTTGGTGTACTTGTCTCTTTCATAAAGTGCTTCCAGTCTTCCCCAAATTTCATGAGTTGAATCAAGGTCCTTAAGTTCTGAAAATTCCGCTTCAGATAGTGCGCTTATCAAAGCTTCCCTTGAAACCATATTGCAAGAAAAAATCTTATTTTCATCAGTAGCATTAGGCAAATCACTTCCTGGAACAATCTTTTCCTTATTCTTTGTAATCATCGAATAATCAATCCCTAGGCAGAACAAATGTGTCATCTTATTCTTCTGGCTGTCAAAGTTTTCAGCATCAAATTTAGGACTGTCCTTGTAATAAGCCATCTTCAGATCACCTCAAGCGGTCAAGCTTTCTCTTTGATACCAATTGTTGGATACAACTGAGAGGGGGAGGGGGGGGTGAATCAGTTGTATGTCCTTAATATAAAACTTTATCTTTTCCTATTGAAACAGTAAATGCAAATCTGAAACCTCAAAAGTAACACAAATCAAAACAAAGAGAATTGTTCTCGAGGAAACCTGTTGTGAGGTTTTCACACCATTGCCCCATTGCGATGGTGTGAAAACCTCAATGTTGATGTCAGTTTTGTACCACTACATAACATATAACAATTGAATACTTGATATAGAATACCAAACACTCGACCCTCTCTTGAAAAGTAAATACTCATGAAGAGCATGAGAAAACTCCAAGGTTCCTTACACTTGTGGATACTAACTCAGTTATATTAATGTGATTTGCTAGTTAATCACATAGGCGGGCTTACGTTGTTCACTCGAGGATGTCAACTTACACTGCTAAAGATCTGGCTTTGCAATATATGATAAAGTATATCCGTGATTTATATCACTTCCAACTTTGCTCATCAAACTTCTACTATCTAGATTACTTCTATTTATAACTATGGATGGGAAACTAATGGATGGACTAGGATTCCTACCAAATGGAGGCTTGCCTGCAACTTCAACTCCACCTAGTGCAAAGCTTCAAAGGATCTCAAAAGGTTTTCATATCAACACCTTCCCCTCAATCCAACTTGAGTACAAATTAAGGTTCTAATGCCAATTGAACTTGAGCGCAATTATTAGATTACCACACAAGGCACCCTTGCATCTACAAGGAGCTAGTGGCCTAGTTTTATAGAATCCAATCAAACATCCACCAATATCACCACACAATTTGTCTACTTCTACTCTTACCTTAACAACTTTGATATGAAATCCTATTGTAATTGAGAGATGTAAAGAACCATGCAAATACACCAAAATGATCATGTATATCCACCATGCAAGTCACAACAATGAATAGAGAACAATTTTGATAGTATTTTGGCAACAATTCTCCAACATAACTCTCCTTTTACAAATGAGAACAAATGGCCTTATATAGAGGCTCAAAAGTACAACCAACGGTAGAGATTAAGAGGCAAAACCAACGATCCAGATTAAATCCCAGAAACCCTAACTAGGGTTGCCACCTCATCGGCCAATGAGAAGATGCCACCTCATCAATGGACCAATGAAAAAAAGGAAAAGTGGCAACCAATGAAAAGGCACCAAAATGGTAGCCAATCAGAACCAGACACCTATCCTACCCAAGAAGAAAGGAGAATTTGTCACTTGGGCTTACATCAAATGATCTTCTAATACAATTCTACCCTTTTCTTTCATCTTCTTAGCCAAGACAATGAACTTGACTAACATGTTGTTGACTTCCTCCATGGAAGGTCAAGGTATATGCCTCATCCTGAGCTCAGCTGTGTTCATCATGTTCTTTGTTGCTTGTAGTGTCTTCTCATATCATGTTCTACTATCTCATACTCCTGGGCTTCAATCTTGCCTACTGCCTTGCTAACCCTTGGTATAGCAATTTGAACCCTTCGCTGACCATCATCATCACTCTCAATTACCCTTTGCCATTGTTCCTGCAATTTGTTTCTGTCTCACATCATCTTCCTTTTCCACTAACCCTTGAATGTCTTCAACTGTTTGGATGGCCACAACCTCGCCCCTTGGCATAAGCATCTGTCTCAACCATAGTGGTGCAATGCACCTCCCCAAATTTGGATTTGGTTCGACTAGAAAAGCATCACCAACAGCCTTAGGCACTTGGCTTCCTTCCTCAATTGATAGAGCCCCCTTGATGGCGTTGCACTTTGTTTCGTTGCTGGAGGTTCTTGATGTTCTTTACCTTTCTCAACCTCCAAACTCCTCTTCTTGCTCTTGACTGTTTGCTGTTGCTGCTGGCAATGTTGGTGTCACCCACTTGCTTCGATTTTGTGAAGAAGGCGGTCTTGGGCATCATGTCTTCCTTGTCTTTCTTGGTATACATTTCCCTTTGGTTCTTGCTTGCATTAGCATCCGCCATCCTAACCCTTATTTCTGCCCCTTCTTTCTACAATATGGTACTACACTTATCTCTACCTCTTCAATCCTAGGGATAGAACTACCACTTATTTCTGCCTCTTCAATTCCTATCAAACTACACTTACATTTGCCTCTTCATTCCTAGGGATGGAACTACCACTTATTTCTGCCTCTTCGAATACTTATGAGATGGACTACATTTATATATCCACTTCGTTCCTAGGGGTGGGACTACCACTTATATCTCCTCTTCAAATCCTATAAATGAAACTACGCTTATATCTCCCTTCTTCAAACTTTAAAGATGGAATGATGAAGTGGTGTATGAGTAGTGCATGAAGAAAAAGGGGAAATGAACCAAGCAAGAACAAGGAGAATTCTGTCCTTTAGACCAGCAATCTCCCACAAACTTGAAGACCCTTCTTCACCAACAATCTCTCCCTCACCAAAGAAGAAGAGTCCTCTACCATAATTCGCAGCTAAGACAAAATTTGCAGCCTCTTTGGAATTTCGCAGCCCCTTGGCAAAAAAATCTCAGCCTCTTGCTAAAATTCGCAGCGCCTCTCCTCTTCAAATTCACAGCTCCTCTTCCAAATTTCGCACCTAGACACAAAGCAAGAAAGCTGAATGTTTAAATGAGGGAGGCCCTCCTCTTATACCAATTTTTTGGCCTCTTCAAATGGGCCCGACTTGGCCTTGGAGGGAAAATAAAAATTAAATGAAACGCCAAAACAAACCCCAATTAAATGAAATACAAATTGCACAGCCCTAGGATAATTTAATTTATTTCAAATTGCCAAATTAATCATAAATAAAATCGCAATTGGGGGCTGGGAAGAGTTGGCGCCAGCCTTGGGAGATGGAAAAATTAATTTATTAGGCCCAATGCCAAGCAAATTTTGAAAATGAAAGGGGCTGCCAGCTGTAAGTTTGAAATTTCTCCAAGAAAAAATTGATTTTAACTCATTTAATCATGACAACCAATCCCAAAATCGAAAATTGCAAGCCAATTAAAATTCAAA
This sequence comes from Chamaecyparis obtusa, assembly GCA_027943335.1. NCBI lineage: Eukaryota > Viridiplantae > Streptophyta > Pinopsida > Cupressales > Cupressaceae > Chamaecyparis > Chamaecyparis obtusa. The sequence goes on from BSBK01002852.1 coordinate 429,043, forward strand.
TAAATTTCCAATTTCCATTCATTCCTTTTCCATTTAAAATTTCGAAATCCCCCTCTTGGCAATTTAATTTTTATTTTGCAATTCACAACCAATTTGCAATTTAAAACCCCTACTTGGCAATTTATCTCATTTAAAATTCCATTTTCACCACTAAAATTTTACAAGATTTTCCAAAAACATTTAAGTCCACAATTATATTTTGAAAATGTTCAAGTTATACAATTACACCAATTTTTAAAATTCATCCAAGCTCCAAAATTTGCAAATTTATCCTGCCAGATACTATTCTAACCATCAAAATAAAATATTCTCATTGAATTTCATTTGGCCTAGAGACAAAATCAACTGTTTAGGAAAACCAAAGTTCCGTGCAAGGTGAAAACAAAATAGACCCTCCTAGGCACTTCAAAACATCCAAGGTGCAAAGTTGCCATTTCAAAACCTCTGGATCACTCCAAAACTCGCTAAGGCATCCAAATACCTCTCAAGTGCGACATCCAAACTCCCGAATCTAGGAAATTGCCAAAGTCTGCTAAAAAAGGGGGGGTCCCCAAATTCTTTGGGGCGATGGTGTGAAAACCTCACAACAAAACCTTGTTAAGGGTAAAGCCCCGGTGGGGATGAAACCCACAAATAATGCACTAGTAATAAAGTTTCTCAGTTACAAGATCTTGCCCTGTTAGGAGCAGATAAATACAACTAGTACAAAGTCACTGTCAAAGGACAGACTCCTTTCTTCGAGTCAGCAACCCTATTAGGAGTTGATAGAATGAACCTTTCTTTGCTCAGAGCAACTTGTTCAATGTGAAGGTTAAATCCACCTTCTGAAGGTTAAACCCACCTTCTGAAACCACTGTCCAAATGAAAGTATATAAATATACTGATTACAAATAATGAACTGACTAACATCAACTCTTTTGCTAAAACAGTTCCAATGAAGTACAATTATTACACTACCTGCTCTACATCAACAGTCCTCGCATCCACACATTCACATTCACGGCCACACATTTCGCATCACTTGTTTTACTCCTTTATACAAGATACACGATTTATTAGGTCGGCACCAATTAGGACTTTCCTAATAAAAATTATTTACATAAACTCTTGTCAAGATTCACACGGGATCTTGGACAAGCAAATAACAAACATCAGCCGACCAACATACTCCATAATCCATAACTTATCTTCGCATAAGGTAGAACATGCCACATCCCATAGGTCGGCACCAAATAAGAGTTTGCAAGGTCACATGTTACAACTAACGTCACCAAGAGTGCGGTGATCAAGGAACAAGGGAAATTATTCCTTAATGAGTCTTCTATCATATCCTGAACTTGCATATCCTGAATCCATCTCGCATCCAAGCAAATATAGAAATTCAAAGACTAACTCTGCCACAGACCTCTGTTTTTGTTCCTATGACTAGTCTGTACCAAAAGTGTTGTAACTTATTCCTCTGATTAAATTATTGCCTTCAATCTTTAGATATAAGATCTAAATTCCATATGAGACATAAATTCAAGCTCACAGAGTCAAACATGCCGTACACAACCCGTACAAGCATGATAATTCTGCCTATTCCTGTCTTAACCAATATTATTGCAACATTAGATACAATTAAGTCAATCTTTTGAAACATATGTTGACATCAATGACAACACATGTCAGCAACAATTCCAACAAAGTCTTGGATCTCATCTTATACACTTATCATCTTCATGTAAGGGGACGAAATTTTGATGGTAGAGAGGACTATGGATTCCTTTCGGGAAAGCAAAATCCACCATGCCCAGAGGAGTCTCTTCTTTCAGTTTGTTCTATTTCTCCATCTCAACTTTTCCTTTAAATTCTCCATCTCAACTTTTCTTTTAAATTCTCCATCCTATCCTTCATTTCGCTTTTTCACAATGCAAATTGGGGGCTTTAGTGCATGTTTTTGTCACTTTCTTTCAAGGCGGAAATTGAGACATGGAGAGGATTTTAGATTTTCCTACTTCATTTCAAATTGATTTCATCCAAAACCTGATCCGATCCATCATTCCATGTTCTTGTTTTCATTTGTGTGTGTTGGGGGACCTTTTGCCTTAAGTTTTCTGTCATTGATCCTTGGCAGAAATATGTAGTAGGAGAGGAATTTAGATTCGTCTTGGTCTTTTCAATCATCTTCTTTTCTCATTTTGGGAGCCATCTTGCACTTTACTGTGAAGAGCCTGCCTGACTCCTAAATATAATTCCTTTCTCTAAAATTACTTGTAATAATTATATCTTTGTGTTTTGTTTGAGTTTATTTCAAATGAAATTTCCCACCAATTTTAAATATCATAAATAATATTAGACTAAATATATTTTGAACGAACACCAATTATTTTCAAAATTATAGAATGACAATTCTTATAAATAACAATTGTATGAATGTTGCAGAATTAAAATAACATCCAGGAAAGTCAATGCAACAGCCTATATGAATCTTCGGCCACCTTCAAGAAAGAGAACACAACTTCTCTAATTCCAACGCAGCCTGGTTGGATATTCACGCAATCAATTAAAATTGATTTCCAGCCTCCAATATTAATTACGCAGCCTATTTGGAAGGAAACACAACTTGCTAGCAAGGTGACACAACCTCTTTGGAAGTCACGAGCTTGCTGTGAGCAAATACGCTAGCCTCTGGATGAAACACAGCTTCCTTCAGTGAAGTTTGCAACTCTTATTACCCCACGCTGCCTTCTGATTGATCACAACAAGTAGAAGATAAAACAACCTTCTACTCAACACAATAAACACTGGAAGAAAAATCGAACCACCTCTGAATTTAGAATTTGTTCACAACTCCTCAAATTTGATATACTTTAGCATCAAATTTGAATTAATTTAACCAGCAAAGAATCTCCTATAAATCATAAGCAAAATTCACCATTAACAAGTAATGATTCAAATTGCAAAATGAGGAATTAGTCCTCAAACCCTAGCCATGTTCTCCTCTCTCCAATTTCAATAAAAATCACAAGTTCACGAATGAATTCCTTTTTGCCCAAAGATATCTTCTCTCACACACTTTTCACTTACAAAAGACTTTGCTTTATGTGCACATTTGAAATATAATAAACTATTATATTTCTCCACTTTAATGCTGAAAATGACTTTTTTATTAAAATAATGCTATTCTGACACGTAGGGTCCCTGTTTTATGAGCTCAGTATTTAAAACTTCTCAACCCAGTTCCAACGAACTATAACACTAAGATGCCCATAATACATTCCGAATAAAAATGACAATCTTAGCCGATTTAATTAAATAATAATCATAATTCACCCATCTTGCGAAAACAATTGAGGAAGCATCAGAATCAAAATCTGACAATACAAGAGTGATCTTGATGATGAAAGATGATGAATGAACTTGACGGGGTGACTTACTAAAAATAGATGCTCCCTCCAAGAATCTTGGAGTCCAAACTGAAAGTCGAAAATAAAATATGAAAGCATCATATAACTTCTCTAAATCTTCTGAGCTCGGTAAAACCATAAGTTGGCTTACTATAAATAGTAAGTCCCTCAAAAAGGGGCCAAAACCCACAACAGGGTCCTCTAATCACCAGTATTAGCCTACAAGGATCCAATGATAGACTAAATCCACTATAACTCCAATGCTAGCTCAAAATGGGGACATTACAATCCTCCCCCCTAAAATTGCAGAAAACAAAACACAGAAGTCCACTTGGATCCTAAGGATAGAATGGAGTAATGTCCTTTTCCTCACCATACTCCTGTGAAGAAATCATCAGCATCAATAGTACAAACATTAGCAAATGAGAAACTACACTCAACACCCAAACTGATGATGTTGCAACAGGATCACCACGTGGGAGAAACTCAACCAAGACTAACCCACACGGAACTAACTCAACCAACAGACTGGACTTGCCCCCAGTCTTCGTGCTAACCAAACCATCATACCAGTCATCAAATGGATGCACTGAAGAACTCTATAACTGGTAGATATCCTGAACATGAGGATCAAAAGTGAAAGTAAAAGCACTCCTCATTGTGTACTCCTCTGTAAACTGCTCAGTAAAAACTGACTGGCATCCTGTAAAATCTGTCTGATAACTACATGTACTAATAGGATCCCCAACATCATCATCATCATCGTACAACTCCTGAAAGGGATCATCACTGAGCTCAAACAACAGATTGTCATAAGTCATAACGACATCCACATCAAATAAAAGATTGTTCACAAAGTGAACTGATCCCATCTGCTGATCTGAGCTAAAAAACTGCGAATTGTGAGAGACATGATGTGAAATCTGCTCTACCTGAATGGACTCATGTCTCTGAGAATCCACATTGTGCAATAAGTCCCCGCAAACTATGATCCTGGGACTTGTCATCATCCAATAACCACTCTAAGTCATCATCCAATATCTGATATGATATAATAGACTCGCTGCAACATGAATCATCCTCATAGATAACATCAATAGCATCCACATTCTCAATGCCAATATCACCAACCTATAAAACCGCTGATATCACATGCCACTGCCAACGCGACTCATTGCTGTCATAGAAATCAGAATTCGAAGAATTCACATTTAGCATGCAATCCTGAAAAATAACACTCTCATCATGCGAGTCAAAACCCATAGTGATATCCACAACATCCTCTACACTTGCCCTGTCATCCATGACATCAATAGGCTTGAACATAGGACTGCTGTCATAAAAATCAGAACCTGTATCGTTAGAAATTTCATTGCTACCAGTTGATGTAGGGCTGCCATCAATGGTGGCTATCATGCCATCGGCATTCTCATGATCACGAGCTCCTGTCTTATGGAAATGATGAGACTCAATGCAATTGTTCTCAAGCAAGCCTGTCATAGCCTCATGCTCCTGATAAGAGTCTCTGAAATGCTCTTTCTTCTGTGCCAGGTACTTGTCAAAATTCAAATTCCTCTTAATTGCTTCTGGAAGAGCATCCCACTTTGCAAAGTGTGCCACCATGTCATCAACGAATGGTGTCGGCTCTGTCTCTACACTAACTGCATCCAGCTCAGGCCTCAAGAAAGTAGGACGAAGAGGCCTATCAGAAATACCTGTATGGTCAGCCCTATAATCACGCCTGTTATCTTCTCGTGACCTGTGTGATCTAATTGAAACACTCTGTGCACCTTTGTCTCTAGTACGATCACCTGGTAACGTGATACGCTGAAGAGTGTCTGAAAGCTGTTGCAATATATTTGCAACATAATGCTGACCATTTGCAATATTCTTGAAGGCATCTCTGGCCTCCCTGTCAATATCATTCCCAATATTATTTTGGTTCCTGTCTCCTGCCTGTTCAATCTGTGGGCCTTGTTCATTACCTTCGGGAGGTGGTGAATTTCTACCCCTGCGAGTATAGTGCACTCCAGGTACAAATCTATCCGCCATTGCTAAATCCTCATACCCTTCAGGATGACAAGATCAATGCTTTGATACCACTGTGAAGAGCTTGCCTAGCTCCTAAATATAATTCCTTTCTCTGAAATTAGTTGCAATAATTATATCTTTTTGTTTTGTTTGAGTTTATTTCAAATGAAATTTCCCACCAATTTTAAATATCATAAATAATATTAGACTAAATATATTTTGAACGAACACCAATTATTCAAAATCATAGAAGTGGCAATTCTTATAAACATCAAATTATTCAACAACTATTGGCACCTGACAATTGTATGAATGTTGTAGAATTAAAATAACATCCACGAAAGTCAAGGCAACAGCCTATAGGAATCTTCAGCCACCTCCAAGAAAGAGAACACAACTTCTCTAATTCCAACGCAACTTGGTTGGATATTCACGCAATCAATTAAAATTGATTTCCAGCCTCCAATATTAATAACGCAGCCTATTTGGAATGAAACACAGCTTGCTAGCAAGGTGACGCAGCCTCTTTGGAAGTCACGAGCTGGCTATGAGCAAATATGCCAACCTCTGGATGAAACACAACTTCCTTCAGTGAAGTCTGCAACTCTTATTACCCCACGCTACCTTCTGATTGATCATAGCACCAAGTAGAAGATAAAACAGCCTTCTAACACAATAAACACTGGAAGAAAAATCGAACCACCTCTGAATTCAGAATTTGTTCACAACTCCTCAAATTTGATATACTTCAACATTAAATTTGAATTAATTTAACCAGCAAAGAATCTTTAGTAAAACAAAAACAAAATTCACCATTAACAAGTAATGATTCAAATTGCAAAATGAGGAATCAGTCCTCAAACCCTAGCCATGTTCTCCTCTCTCCAATTTCAATAAAAATCACAAGTTCATGAATGAATTCCTTTTTGCCCAAAGCATTGCTTTTATAATAAAAGATATCTTCTCTCACACACTTTTCACTTACAAAAGACTTTGCTTTATGTGCACATTTGAAATATAATAAACTATTATATTTCTCTTCACTTTAATGCTGAAAATGACCCTTTTATTAAAATAATACTATTCTGACACATAGGGTCCCTGTTTTATGAGCTCAAGATTTAAAACTTCTCAACCCGGTTCCAATGAGCTATAACACTAAGATGCGCATAATACATTCCCAATAAAAATGGCAATCTTAGCCGATTTAATGAAATAATAATCGTAATTCACCCATCTTGCGAAAACAACTGAGGAAACATCAGGATCAAAATATGACAGTATAAGAGTGATCTTGATGATGAAAGATGATAAATGAACTTGACGGGGTGACTTACTAAAAATAGATGCTCCCTCCAAGAATCTTGGAGTCCAAATCGGAAGCCGGAAATAAAATTTGAAAGCATCATATAACTCCTCTAAATCCTCTGAGCTCAGTAGAACCATAAGTTGACTTACTATAAATAGTAAGTCCCTCAAAAAGGGGCCAAAACCCACAACAAGGCTCTCTAATCATCAATATTAGCTTAAAAGGACCCAATGATAGACTAAATCCACTAACTCCAATGCTAGCTCAAAATGGGGACATTACATTTACACTCTTTCCAAACTCCTTCAAACTCATGGCCTCTTCCCTTACCTCATTTGTCCCTCAACATGTCAACATTTTTGCCTTCAATTGCTTTCATTATGGTGGCAGAAATCAGGGATATGAGAGGAATTTTGATCTCATTCACACCAATTTTGCCCAACTCTTTTTTTGAAGTCTCAAACTCGCATTTTCATTCCAACTTGAGCGGGAAAAAAGTTTGTCTAACCTTAGGATGCCTCTCCTCATCGAGGCTTGAGGGCAGAAATTTGGGGGTAGAGAGGAATTTTGATTCATCTTAGGTAGGAAAAAACCGCCATGCCCAGAGGAATTTCCTCTTTGCGAGTTCACTTCGAAAAACAACGTTTTTGCATTTTCTTTCACCTTTTTTCAACAATTCGCATTTGGAATTCGCTTTTGCAAGGGATGGAATTCAGGGGTGCCAGAGGAATTTGGATTCCTCTCGGGTAGGCGGAATCCACCATGCCTAGAAGAATTTCTTCTTTGCAACTTGCTGCCATACTTAGTCATTTTCTTCAGGTCAAAGGGCGGGAGGATTTATATAAAATATAACATTTAATTATAAGAATTTCTTATACTTTAAGTTATATTTTATATAAATATTGTTAGGATGTTTGAGATAGGTTCTAGCTTCATAGGAGTTATAATAAAGATTCTAGATTTTGGGAGTTTTAAAAAAATTCCAGATTTAGCCAAATTTTAGGATTCAACACGCCTTCAACATTGTTACCTCCCACAACCTTTCTTGACTTTTTAAGGTGAAATTGAAATGAGAAAAAGGATTTTCAAAAGGTTTTAACTCATTTCATCACAAATCCTTTGGTTAATAACTTTACCAAGCGACAAGCTTCAGGCCATAACTTTACCAAAAATTGGCTAACTTCCCTAAGTGTGAAAAGACAGCCTTTCACTCATAACATATTGTTATCATTTAATTTATCAATTTAATTAATTGTAACCTTTAATTTGTAGTTTTGTGAATAATATTTCATGATTAAGTATTTTGTAATACTCGATCCTGACGATGATTACCATTCCTCTTTTGACGACAATTTCACGTTTGTACCTTCATATTCACTCGTCACTTTATGTAAAAACTTTTCACCATTGAATAAAATTCACTGCAATACGTTCCCTTTGTGAGATTATTTTGACTTAGATGGAAGTGAATTCCTCAACTATATCGTGATTATGCTCACAAAAAAAAAAAACCCATTAACATTGTATCTTACTCTTACGGGTGAAACAAAGCCCTTTGGCAAAATATTTACTCCATCTTCTTTCACTGGTAACTACAAATTCATTTCTCTTGCCACATATTTGATTTCTTTAAAGACAATGTTTCCACACAATGTTCGGCTTTGTATTTTTTCTGAATCATCTCAATTGGATTGTAATGTCCCGGCTTCCTCCGGACGTGTTTGGTGCTTAAAAAACCTACAACAATCGTTAGTAGATGCCAATATAATATAATGATATTTAAATGACTAACAATGTTTAGTGATAAGACAAATAAATACTAGCTCATCTAATATTCTACTTCCCATACTAAACCCACCTAATCCTTAGAAGTCAACTCTTCTCCGATTTACCTAATTCTCTGGTGAGAACAATTCTCAATCAGGTAATCATCATGTTGAGAGCGATCCTTCTAAGGCCTCTAGGATCTCTGTTAATGAATAAATCCATTAACCCATAATACTCGCCGAAGATCCCACCTCCAACCGAGTCTCTTTCTCTTACATATGCATATGTTTAACCACTATAATATATATTATCTCTAGGGACTCTCTATTATCCCTCTCTGGATTCCTAATGGAATCACAACATTCTTACGAATGTTCTCTATGGAGTCTCTGAGTTCCCTTATTCGGTGAACTCGACATTCATATAAATGTCCTCTGCCAAGTTTAACTTGGACCTCGATTATCTCTTATATATGGTTCATCTCTAAAATGAAATAATAATCACCTCAAATATTTCTTCTGCAATAGTTGATATTTCTGATCTGGCAAAAGGCCTGCTATTTGTTAATTTCTCCTTTGTGCTGTATGTTTACTGAGTATTTATGAATGTCCTCCAGAACATGAATCTGAATATTCACATCAGCCAGTACCTTCAATAAACATGCTCCAACTGTTCTCAATATAGATCTTTTCTATGTTTTGCGTATCTGGTTATGAATCGATCTTATAATGTTTTAATTGCAAATACTTGAGGAAATCTGGACGTTTAATAATTCTTCGTATGCATTGTTTCTCCTGTTCTCCTACGTTTTATTGTCTTTGAATATGTATATTCGCTGAACTCAGCATATGGCTGTTTATATTATGTTTTGGATACTCCGCCTTCGTATTGACTACGTATTATATATTGTCTGCGTAGATTGTATTTGATGTCTGCGTAGATTCTTTTATGTCTGCGTAGATTGTCTTTATGTCTGCCTGTCCTTGGTTCTCCTGTGTCGGGTGCGTATACACCTATTCTCTCCTTTGTAACTCCTATCTTCGCTGTTCCTTGTTGACTGTATTGTCCATGTTTGCTGACTGGACATGTCTAAAATGTCATTCAGATTATCCTTGTAGCATATATATGTTGCAGTGTATAGTATATTTTTCAGACCGTTCCCTTTTTATTTCAAACCTGCCCGGAATCTCCTTTATACATCTCCATATGGTATTTGGGGAGTTGCGGTCCATTTGGTCGTGACCACTTAGTCGCCCAATTTGTTACAATTTGTTACTTGGTTTATATTTGATATAATATTAATATTATTACTTCTTTTATATGGTATCAATGATTTGTATATAATATTTGATCTGTTATTTTTATTATATTTTAACATATAATATGTATATTATTACATATTTTAAAGTTATATTATAATATTTGATTATATCATTATTTAATTAATTTAATATTATATTTATATATTTATCATTTTAATAATATATAATTATATTCAAAATAGATTATCTTATTTCCTTTTTATTATTATAACCATTAATTATAGTTTCCTTAATATATATATTGTTAATAATAGGCTATTATTATATATCATCAATACATTGATATATATATATTAATGCTCAATATATCAACTTTTATATTAATTAATATTTAATAATATATTATATATATTATATTGTTCTCATCCTTTTATTAAAGTTCTAATTGAATTTTATTATCGTTATTTTGTCTTCAGAGATTCTACAAAACAAGATGAGGATATCGCCCTAAGGTCTCCAAATAGAGGGACATGACATGGATGAAAATTAATTCCCCTCATCATTTCCACTTTAGCCCTGTTAAAGATCGTAGATCAGATGTAATGCCTTAATTCTCTTAAGTTGATATATAAATGCTCTTTGATAAGGTGACTAATATGTTTCTCCTTGGTGTCTGTGTGCAGGGCTGTTAACTTGTAAGTATGAATATTATTTAAATATTATAGAGTAATGGCACTGTTATATTTTCCATGTTTAGCATGTCGCAAATGTAACAGTACTCCTTATGTATGTGTTTTCCAAATGCAACAATCTCTTGCATTTATATTGAGAATGAGTCAAGAAGAGACATGTCCCTTCATGGGACATGTCTATTCATTATTATGTAATCAATATAATGATAATTATGATAATGTATATTCATTATAATATCTCTTGAGTATTATATTAATTTCTCTAATATTTACATACTAATATATATATATATATATATATATATATATATAATATCTTCACTAGTATTGATTCATAGTGTTTATCTGACTAAAGCTACTAAACATCAACATTCCCTCTTAGCTAGGGAAGATTAAATACATGATCAGGATGAGAAGATATTATCATGATACCAGAGATATGGTCTGACTAGGAATATCAAGTCGCATGATATTCACCATAACTCATAGATTCATAAGAATATCATCTCATGATATGGGGAGTATTTGTCATAGAATATCAAGTCGCAAGATATTCTCCAAATACTCAGAGTAATGGCCTACCAAACATCAAGTCACATGATGTCCACCAAGTGCTCAATAAAATTATAGAGATATCATCTCATGATATCAGGAGCATTGGCCTACATAATATCAAGTCACATGATACTCACCAAGTACTCAATGTGAGTATAGATAATCATTTTAAATTTATATCATTTTACTGATATTACTAGTAATGGCCCTCAAGTATCAAGTCCATGATACTTACCAAGTACTCAGAGCAATAGTCTCCAAATATCAACTCACAAGATATTCACCTAATTGCTCAAAATGATTATCATGAGTAATGGTCTCCAAGTATCAAATCCATGATACTCACCCAAGTACTCAGAGTAATGGTCTCCGAATATCAAGTCCATGATATTTACCAAGTACTCCATGTGAGTATAGATAATCATTTTATATTTATATCATTTTACTGATATTACGAGTAATGGCCGTCAAGTATCAAGTCCATGATACTTACCAAGTACTCAAAGCAATAGTCTCCAAATATCAACTCCCAAGATATTCACCTAATTGCTCAAAATGATTATCATGAGCAATGGTCTCCGAGTATCAAATCCATGATACTCACCCAAGTACTCAAGATATCTAGTATGGTATGTGCACTAGTATCACATGTGTGATACTTACCATATAGACATAATATATCCATACAATAGAACTTTTAAGTAATTTAAACTATACCTTCTAGTCCATATTGATTTATAGGATATTTCTATCATGATCTTCTTAGACATCAACCATATGATATCCATAATGATAGAAGGTTAGACTATTGTAAGATCATCACCTTACTATAGTAACCACAAACAAACATCAATGAAAGATCATCACCTTCCATGATGTTTCCACTAAGTCGTGTAGTAACTCACATGACATCCACCATGAACATTTCCAAAGGGTGGAAACAAGGCTTTCAACTCAAACTTCTCTCTCATAGAGAAGAAAACATTACAAGGAATTTCACCTCATTTAAAGTACATCTCAGGTAATTACAGATGTTGAGTCTCCCTCTCTATAAGGAGTCCAATCCATAACCCTGAGCTTGTCTTCAATAGTGTGCAAACTTCACTTTGGTTGAAGGCTTAGGAGAATATATTTATTGTTAGATCTTCAGTGATAATTGTACTCTAAATGAATAGCATTCCAAGTATTCATCTACAGTTTTAGGCATTCACATAAAGGCCTTTCAATTTACACATATGGTACTTCATCTCATGAATCATAGTCCTTTGACTACTACAGTTTCTTGATCACTGAGGAATTCATCTCGACATGGTCTACTCCCTCTGAATCAATATGACAGAGATCCTCAAAAGTCAATTGAAGCATATCCTCTATATGCTCCCTCTCTTTGTCCAAGGTTGCAGAAATGTCAGGATCCCTCTTGATATAGAAGGGTACTCATAATCTCAATCATCAAAGATATCTAATAATCTCTTATTATCTCACATGATTCATATGTGGCTGAAGGTGCTTATTATCCTCTATCTGCTCCCGCTGAAGCTCAAGTTATTGTATCAACCTCTTGTCTTCTTTTGAAATGTCAGACTTCCTCTACATCTGGTCCCAATCATCAATTCGTTTGCAAGCATTAAGTTCTCTCTCCTTGGAATGCAGTTTTCTTGTGCTTTCATCTAATAGTATAGCATGAATAAAACATGGAATACTTATCTTAAGTATTTCATTTTGTAAGGTGAGCCCATATAGACAATATCATGCAAATTTACAAAATGATGTTGTCGTTTTCGAACATTACGAGAATTTTTCACATGACCTGTCTTGAATATCCAAAGGTTCTATACACTATGACAATCTTCAATCTGATCGGATCTCCCTTCAAGCGGTTAGGCTTTTAAGGAAGGAACCTCGCTCTTTTATTGTCCATATACATCAAATCAGAAAAAACCTTCTTAGATTATTTGAGAGACATCTCCCCTTTGAGTCATCTCCCCACTGAGGACGGTTCAAATGGGAATGTAACATTGGATATTATGCCCCCCCACAATGTAAAATTCCCACTCTTATATTGTTCTTCTTTTTCTTACTCTTAAATATTTGATGGTTCTTCAAAATGAATCCAAATTCCCGAATTGATAAATCAATTTTAAAGAAACTTCTTTTGAATGTGATATCAATCTTCTTTTCCTACAAGAGCATCCCCGGAAAAGATCAAGGCAAATAACTCTTATAGTACGTATAGAAATACAAATAAGAGATTAACTACAAGAAGTAACTAAAGGTTGTTCTCAAGATAAAATATAAAATACTTATCTCATTATTTATTCTAATGTAGCCACTTCACTTTTCCAGCGAACGCAATAGAAATCCTCTCCAAGGATGCACTTAGATCTGAATTATTTCCAAAGGTAGGTGAAAATTGGCCTACTTCACTGCTATACCAGATCTGGACTAAATCATGCACTATGACCATTGAATTTTGTCTCCAATGTGTATTGCTTCACTTCCAAAATATGGAGGCCATAATAGTTGTCCATTTATAGAGAATGTTTAAAAATTAACTTAGTAGCCTCGTATAGAGCTTCATCAGATGGACGAACTTCTACGCTTTTAAGAATGGTGATATTTGATGTCAACATGAATTCTTCGATTTCACTAAGTCTGTCAATATTGGTGTAGGCAAGGAATACTGATATCAGAATGGAATGTAATCATAATTAAGGATTGTCCTTACTGCCCGAATATTCCTATTTTCATCTACAAATGTAAGATGCAATACACGAAACAGTCATTTTGTTAAGGAACTCCACTACATGTCTGAAACGAGTGACTCAGCAATTGACCCAATTTGTTGATTAATCATGTTTGTAGATTATGTTAATGTTATAGCTTATGTCGGATAAAAACTGTTAAGGAAAATAAGATCTTAGAATATATTTTCTGCTGTAATATATAATGTCTGATTATGTATATATAATGACTGTATATAATATGCTGTGATACTGATAATATTGTGATTGTAGATTGAAGAAGCTATGCTGTGGTTATTGATTGTTCTTTCAATCTGCAATCATAGCATATAAGTATGCTTTGCAATAGTCACGGTAACACACGTGCCCTTCCGTAATGAATGAACACGACTCTTAAGTCGCTGATGCATTAGCATAAGCGACTGTTGACAACAGTCGCTTATGTTAATGCATAAGCGACTAGTGATGATCGCAGTCAACCGAAACATTGAATTTATTAATGACATCGACTCATTAGTCGATACTTTGCATATTAATATAAACATCGAACATAGTTCGATTTATTCCAATGTGATATTAATATATTATTATGTTATTATCATTATTATATTTCATCAATATAATAATGATAATAAGATAATAATATAATCACAACTCTTCTTTATAATCATTGTATAAATAATATATATATATAAAATGATACGAATGAAGCTATAACTTAACACTCCCTCTTAGCGAGTGAGTATTAAACATCAAAAGTCTATCATGACATTCGCACTTCGGGACACACAAATTAATGTAGTCTTGTCATAAAAATAGACTTGAATATCATGATCTCCGCACAGTCGGGACACACAATTAAGTAGTCTATCATGATATGGTTTCGTTATTACACATCCAGTAATAACAAGAGTCAAGATCTCCGCACAGTCGGGACACACAATTAAGTAGTCTATCTTGACACTTTGGTTAAACTATTTACAAGATCGTCACCTTGAAATGTTAACCCACACACAAATGATCATTTTACACAATATTGCAATTTACATATTTTTACATTTATTCATGAATAAAAAACTTATAAATAAGAGAAATTTAGATCATACATCACAACTTGATCATACCGAGTTTGTTTCTGAAGTATTCTATTTTCAGCTTTGCAAGTGGCTTAGTGAAAATATCAGCACTCTGTTCTTCAGTACTAATGTACTCTAGCTTTATGATATTTCTATCTACCATATCTCTTATGTAATGATATGGAATCTCAATATGTTTGGACCTGTTATGGAAAACTGGATTAACAGATAACTTGATACAACTTTGATTGTCACAGTGAATCACAGTTGGATCTAGAGGTTTTCCAAACAATCCAAATAATAGCTTTCTTAACCATACAGCTTCACGTGCTCCCATGGATGCTGCCATATATTCAGCTTTAGTGGAGCTTAATGCTACTGCTGATTGCTTTCGACTAAACCAAGAGATCATAGCCGAACCAAGACTGAAACATCACCCTGTAGTGCTTTTTCGATCAGTAGTACTTCCAGCCCAATCAGAATTTGAATACCTTTGAAGATTGATTTCTACCTTTTCATACTTTAGCCCAAATCCAATAGAGCCTCGTAGATATCTCAAGATATGCTTAGCTGCCATTAAGTGTATTTTCTTGGGCTCACACATAAAGTGACTCACAACATTGGTTGCATAACATATGTCAGGTCTAGTATTCACCAAATGCATAAGAGAACCAACAATCTCTCTGTACAATGTAGGATCAGTGGGTTCAGACTCTTCTCCTTCAACTTTGAGTTTGTGCAAATTTGTTTCCATAGGTGTGGATAAAGACTTACATTCCATCATTCCAAACCTGGTTAAAATATCAATAGTGTATTTTTGTTGATTTAGCAAAATATAGCTTTCCTTTTGAAACACTTCCAACCCTAGGAAATAATGTAAGAGTCCTAAGTCTTTCATGTCAAATTCAACAGTGAGTTCTTGCTTACATTTTGCAATAAGATGATCCTGTCTTGTTATTAAAAGATCATCTACATAAAGAACTAAAATAACCATGTTGCCATCTGTTATCTTAAAGTAAATGATAGGATCTGCATCATTTTTAGAATATCCTAGTTTTGAAAGATAGCTGTTTATCCTTTCATACCAAGCTCTAGGAGCTTGTTTCAAACCATATAGTGCTTTCTTGAGTTTGCAAACATATTTTGATGCATCATGTATAATGAACCCTTCTGGCTGCTCTAAGTATACTTCTTCTTCAATAGTGCCATTTAGAAATGCTGTTTTTACATCCATCTGGTGTATCCTCCACCCCTTAGAGGCTGCTATAGCAATAATGGTTCTGACTGATGTATACCGAGCTACAGGAGCAAATGTTTTTTCATAGTCAATACCTGGTTTCTGTGAGAACCCTCTAGCAACAAACCGAGCTTTATGCTTCTCAACACTTCCATCAGGAGCATATTTAGTTTTGAATAGCCATCTAGAAGAGACAACGGTTTTGTTTTTAGGTCTAGGTACTATGTCCCAGACATCATTCTTTATTATAGATTGATATTCTTCAATCATTGCCTCTCTCCATGCTTGATTAGATAATGCCTCCTTAGGATTTGATGGTTCTGAGTTATTGATTTCGGTTATAAGAGCTGCATAACATTTTTGAGTTCTTGTCCTTTTACTCTCATGAGATATTTCATTTGGTTCTACATTATTTTCTTTAATTATTTGCCTTGCCCATAATGGCCTTTTCTTACCATTGATTATATTAGTATTCTCATTTTCAATTACAAGAAGTTCAGGTTCTTCTATATCCTCCCTCTCAATTTCAGCAGTGATGTCTTCTTCTATCTCCGGGATGTTATCTTCTTCAAAGTTTTTAAATGTGCTATTTTCATCAAATTTTACATCTCTACTTATCTCAACAGACTTTTGTCCTGGAATATAGATTCGATACCCTTTTGTGTTTTCACTATAACCAACAAGTATACCTCTCTTACCTGATGGTTCTAGTTTAGTCCTCTTTTCTTTAGGTACATGAATATATACAGGACATCCAAATATCTTGAGATGACTTAGATCTGGCTTGATCCCTGTGAATGCCTCTTCTGGTGTTATATTTTCTAGTATGGAGTGTGGACACCGATTTTGAATATATACCGCTGTATTTGAAGCTTCTGCCCAAAAAGAAGTATGAAGGTTTTGATCGAGCATCATGGCTTTTGCTGCTTCAATTATGGATCTATTCTTCCTTTCTGCTACTCCATTTTGTTGAGGATTATATGGCACAGTATACTCCCTCTTAATCCCAACAGAATTACAGAACTCTTTAAATATGTCAGATTTGTATTCACCTCCATTAGCTGATCTTAATACTTTTATTCTC
The DNA here is from genome assembly GCA_027943335.1 of Chamaecyparis obtusa. NCBI lineage: Eukaryota > Viridiplantae > Streptophyta > Pinopsida > Cupressales > Cupressaceae > Chamaecyparis > Chamaecyparis obtusa. The sequence goes on from BSBK01002852.1 coordinate 446,189, forward strand.
TTGTCTGTTTGATTTTCTACTAGTGCTTTGAATTCTCTGAATTTAGATAGTACCTCACTTGACTCTTTAACCTTAAGAAAGTATATCCAGGTTTTCCGAGAATAGTCATCAACAAAGATAATATGTTATAGTGATCCTGTTAAGGAAGGTGTTGACATGGGTCCACACAAGTCAGTATGGATCAATTCTAAGATTACTTTAGATTTGTGCTCACTTGTAGAGAAAGATCCTTTTATATTCTTCCCTAGTGCACAACCTTTACAAATACCAGAATGATCAGCTTTTAAGTGTGGAAGACCTGTAGTGATTTTGTTTATCATAGGTAGGGCATTATATCTTAGATGTCCCAACCTCTTATGCCATAATTCACTGTGGTTTGTAATTTCATGAGTTAGTGCAGTTTTCTAGTCATTACATAGTTTATATAGACTACCATCTCTTGTCCCTATAAATGTGGCATTTTTTATATTTGAATTTTTAGGCCATAGTAGAACTTTGTCTTCATTAAAGGTGACACGAAACCCTTGATCTGCTAGTCCTGATATAGAAACTAAGTTTCTTTTGATTCCAGGTACAAATAGAACATCTTTAAGTTGTAAGGATACTCCATTCTTTATCTTGATAGTACAGGTCCCTATTCCTTTTACTGGATAGGTGGAGTTATCCCCAATAGTTACTTCTTCGATTGAATAATTTTGAAGTGCTTCAAACTGATTTTTGAATCCGGTTATATGTCTTGATGCACCACTATCAATTATCCAAGTTCTATTATTGGAATTTAGTTCACTTGAGAGAGCTGTAAAGAAGAGTGGAATTTCTTTTGCTTCAGCTATGGTGGCTTGAGTCTTTTGCCTTTCAGGACAATGTCGATGAGTGTGCCCATATTTATCACATTTGTAACATTGGATTTTAGAAACATCTCTTTTGAATCCCCTCTTTGTCTTGAAGAATTTTCTCTTTTTGTTGTGGGACTTTGTGTTGAGTGCTTGTGTTTCTCCCTCTTTCTTTAGACCTATTCCTTTGGTAATCAGTCTTGATTCTTCTTGAGTACAGTCGTTCTTAAGTTGATCAAATTTTGGTAGAGGTGGACGTGTGCTTATGCATTGAATGAAATTCTCCCAGGATGTTGGTAATCCCCTTAGTGCTATTAGAGATCATTCCATGTCTTCTACATTGTTGCCAATAGAGAATAGTTGATCTCGAATTTCAGCAATTCTAAGGAAATAAGATGTAACTGTTTCCCCTTTATTCATCTTAATTGACAACAATTGTTCCTTCAAGGTTAATATTTGACTTGTATTGTTTATCTCATATGTTTCTTGAATTTTCTTGAAAACCTCATATGCTGTCGTTAATCTTGCTATGCTTGGAAGAATAGAGTCTTTGACTGAGTCAACAATTAACTTCTTGGCTTTACTGTTCCTCCTTTTCCAAGTTGTTTTGTCTGCTTCATCTGTAGGTATTTCTTTTTCCTCTTCTATGAAAGATTCTAATTCCAATTCTTGCAATAGTGTGGTAATTCTAATTTTCCATGATAGAAAATTGGATGCTCCTTCCAATCTGTCTTCCATCCTAATTCCGGTGGTCATTTTAAATGATTTGTGAATGAATCTTTTTTTTTAATAAAAAAATAATATCTTTCTCCTCCAATCGAATAATAGTTCAGAATTATATTCACTTTAACAAGGCTCTGATACCATGTTAAGGAAAATAAGATCTTAGAATATATTTTCTGCTGTAATATATAATGTCTGATTATGTATATATAATGACTGTATATAATATGCTGTGATACTGATAATATTGTGATTGCAGCTTGAAGAAGCTATGCTGTGGTTATTGATTGTTCTTTCAATCTGCAATCATAGCATATAAGTATGCTTTGCAATAGTCACGGTAACAGATGTGCCCTTCTGTAATGAATGAACACGACTCTTAAGTCGCTGATGCATTAGCATAAGCGACTGTTGACAACAGTCGCTTATGTTAATGCATAAGCGACTAGTGATGATTGCAGTCAACTGGAACATTGAGTTTATTAATGACATCGACCCATTAGTCGATACTTTGCATATTAATATAAACATCGAACATAGTTTGATTTATTCCAATGTGATATTAATATATTATTATGTTATTATCATTATTATATTTCATCAATATAATAATGATAATAAGATAATAATATAATCACAACTCTTCTTTATAATCATTGTATAAATAATATATATATATAAAATGATACGAATGAAGCTATAACTTAACAAAAACAAGATATATATATATATATATATATATATATATTATGCTAATCTAAACTGACTAAGCATTGTGTCTTACGGGTTTCATGTCTTACTGGTTTCATTAAGCAAACTAACGGTTGTAGTATCCGTAGAGGCACTCCATTGTGGAGACACCTCCACGATGGACGTGACTCCATGAGGAGTCACGACCATTGTGGAGATGCCTCCACAATGGTCTGCCTCCCCTTTCATATTAATATGCGCTGAAACCTATGTTGTTGATAACCGAAGAAGCACATACATTACACAGTCCTTTAGAAGTATTCGCAGCATAGTAAATCAGCAGTATAAATATTGAAATTCAAAGTTTCCTGAGTTATTATATAGTCAAGGTTTTCATAATATATATATATATATATTTATCTGATCATATTTAACATGGTATCAGAGCAGGCATAAATAAAAAGGATCTAGATCAGAATTATATAATCTATATAAAATTCATTTAACATATTCAAAATGGTGAATGGAATGAGGTTAGAAGATCGTCTTGAAGGAGCATCAAACTATGTGGCATGGAAATTACGAATGATGCTCACATTAAAAGAACATGATTTAACATCAACATTGGAAAAACTCAAGACTGAACTAAGTGAAAAAGATGAACAAATTAAATGGGATAAAGACAACACCAAGGCAATGAAAATGTTAGTAGATGGAGTAAAAGATCACATAGTGCCGATAATCATAAGATTAGAAACAACACATGAGATGTTTAATGCACTAAAAGAGATGTATGAAATTAACAACACAAGCAGAGCACTTACTCTTAAGAGTCAACTCCATTAGATAAAGATGAAACAAGGAGAAACCATATCATCCTACTTCATGAGAATTACAGATTTGAGAAATCAACTCTCCACAATTGGTCACTCTTTTGATAGTAAGGAATTAACAATGATTGCACTTAACGGACTACCCTTTTCATGGGAATCCTTCATTCAAGGAATAAGTGCTCAAACCAAAATTCCTAAATTTGATCGATTGAAATCAGACTGTATTCAAGAAGAGTCTCGATTATCAATCAAAGGGATCAATACAAATACTTCAAAAGAAGTGTCTCAAGTACTCAATACAGAAGTACACAAAAAGAAAAAGAAGACCAACTTCAAAAGGAAAAGAGAAAATGAATCAAATAAAAGGCAAACATTCAAACATAGAGACCTATCAAAAATACAATGTTATAGATGTGATAAATTTGGTCACCTTGCCCAAAAGTGTCCTGAAAGAAATAAAATAGAAGCATCTTTTGCCCAAGTAAGTAATACAAAGCAGAATATGAATCCAGAAAGACTTGTTTTCTACTCTGCTCTATCAAGTCAAGTTTCAAATAATCAGAGTACCTGGGTTGTTGATAGTGGAGCCTCTCGACATATCACTGGATTCAAAGAGCATTTAGACTCCATAGAAGAATGTTCTACACAAGAAGTTACAATTTGTAATGACCCTCACTAGTAGGATCACTAAAACCCCAAATTTGATCCATGTAAATTCGTCAAACAGTTGGCATGCAATTGAATGTTTTGTTTGCAATGATGTGTTTCGATGTATTTATTGTTTTGGCATCAACTATGCAATTGAGATAACAATACCAATATGTAATAATGAACAATAGAAGAACAATGTCGGCACCAATAACAATATTCAGAAATTCCTATCACTTGGCACCTTATAATGAACTACTCCAACAATGAGATACTCTCCTATTAATGCAATGGTCACACTTCTCAAGTCTGATTTCAATGACTGAATTCTGAGAGTATAATGGACTGTTTCAGATTGTAATACAATGGACTATACAATGCACTTCATTCAACTATGACAATCCAATGTCAATGTAAATGCCACTATATCAACCTAGCTAGCAATATATGATTCCAAATGACTGTTCTTAGACTGTGACAATAATATTCAGATTACAATGCAATGGTCTTTACAATCCTATGACAATGTGAACAATGCCCTTGCTTTGCATACCAATTCAATACAATAATATATGGCAATGTCTGAACTTAATGGACAGATTATATAGACTGTTACAACTACTGACAATATGGTATGAAATGAATGAACAGTCACTCATAAACAGTGACCTTACAATGCACACATCCCAATTATGACAAACCGATTACAATATAGCAATATTAGATTACCATAACAATGTTGACTGAGACTAACCTCTGCATACTAGTATGATTGTTATAACAGAGCACTCTCACACATAAAAATTGACAACAATAAGATATAATGGAACCTGGTAATGCTGCAATAATGGTTGTCCAAAATGATGAAATCCAATGCCGAAGACCAGATATCAGACCGCCACCAAATCTGCCCCAATTGGCTGTTGTGTGCTGTACTGTACAGTGCCGTACCAGGCCGTACATGTACGGCACCTGCAGAAAATAAAATGCAGCGTTTTGAACCCCCAAAATGGTATCAACAGGGCCGCCACTGATGTACTAGTCTTCCTCCAAAAGCATAAAAAATATCTCCAAGTATGTTGAGAGATATGAGCAAAATTCTGAATCCAGGCTCTGGTATAAAGTGACTGAAATGTGCCAAAATTGTCTTCAACCTTCACCAAAATGATTCACCAATTAAGTGATGAATTCCAAACCCTTATTCAACCAGTTACAAACCCTCAATATCAATTTTTCAGGTCTGCTTTTTTGGACTGCTTTTTCGGGTCTGCTTTTTCGGACTGCTTTTTCGGATTTGCTTTTTCGGACTTCTTTTTCGGACCTGCTAAAAACGGCCGCCTATAATTTCGGACCTGCTAAAAATTGCCTCCTATAATTTCGGCCCTACTAAAAATGTCTCCTGAAATGCTGTTTCAATCACAAATAAACCCTTACATCAAATTCTCAATGAAGTACCAATGAGATGGCTGAGTACCAACTCCAAATTTGCAACCCTTTAGTAGATATTTCACTACCTCAGTTATGCCAATCCAAGGGAGTGATTCGTTCCCAAAGATCGAATAGAATTTGCAGACCAAAGACTACAAATTGCTTCACAATGAAGAAGTAGAAGAAAATCCAAATCCAAGCATGTAGAAATGAAGCCCCAAGCCCTCTATTTATTCTTTTCCTTGAGAAGTTGCTAGAACTTCTAGAAACATCCAATTATAATGTACTTTATAATAAAATAACATTATAATAATAAAGTACATTTCTCAACTCAAAATTATAACAATGTAGGCCCAAATGTCTCATAACTGAATGTAGGCCCAACTACGACTGAACGTAGGCTCTACTACAACTGGATGTAGGCTCAAACTGGATGTAGGCTCTACCGAATGTAGGCTCTGTCAGCAATATGCAATCAAATGATCAACATAATGACTCTCTCTCCAAACCATTTGCCTATGAGAGTCGATGATAGACAAATCCGTCATGCCAAACGATGTCAGCCAAAATGGGGACATGACACAATTGGAGATAATACTACCTATCGAGTGATGGGAATTGGGACCTGTACCATATATCTTGAATCCGGAATATCCATACAACTTACTGGCGTTCTGTTTGTACCTGGCATAAGAAGAAACTGAGTCTCAATTTCAGCACTAGAAGACAAAGGGTACAGAATCACTTTCATGGATGGGAAGATTTTAGCTTGGCCTAAGAACTCATACATAAAGAATGCTCACACCATTGGAGTTAGAGATGGGACTCTCTATAAATTATGTATTCCTTCAAATCAAGCCCTAATTCTTACAACAAATGAAAGTGAGCTATGGCATAGGAGATTAGGACATTTTCATTTTCGTGGTTTAACCTCTTTAGAGAAGATGGTTACAGGGCTACCGAAACTAAGATCCGAACATATTGGAGCTTGTTAAGGTTGTGCACTAGGAAAGAATACTAAAAGTACCTTTCATCATAGTGAAAGTAGAACTAAGAATATTTTGGAACTTATTCACTCTGATCTTTGTGGCCCTATGTCTGTTCCCTCTATTGGAGGATATTTGTATTATATCATCTTTATTGATGATTACTCTAGAAAGACCTGGATATATTTTCTAAAATGTAAGGAGTTAGAAGAAATCCTCTTAAAATTCAAAGAGTTCAAGGCTCTAGTGGAAAATCTATCAGGTAAGAGAATTAAAATTTTAAGAACAGATAATGGTAAAGAATACAATTGAGAAATATTCCAAAGCTTCTGTAAACATGTTGGGATCAAGAGGGAGTTCACTGTTCCATACAACCCACAACAGAATGGAGTTGCTGAGAGAAAGAACAGGACAATAGTAGAAGCTGCTAAAGCAATGATGCATGATCAAAACCTAGGAACTCATCTTTGGGCTGAAGCCTCTAATACTGCTGTATATGTTCAAAATAGATGCCCTCACTCCCACCTTGAAAATAAAACCCCGGAAGAAGCATTCTCAGGTAGTAAACCTAACATCAGTCACTTAAGAATCTTTGGGTGTCCTGTATACATTCATATTCCTAAAGAGAAAAGAAACAAATTAGAACCTTTAGGAAAGAAAGATATCTTTGTGGGATATAGTGAAAATTCCAAAGCCTACAGAATTTATATTCCAGGACAAAGAAATATTGAGCTAAGTAGAGATGTTATTTGAAGAGGATACTGCTCTCAAGAGGTCCAAAGAAGACTATAATGATCCTCCAGAAGATCAAAATCCTGAGATTTAGAGGGAGAACCAAGAAGTTATAGATAATGAACCTTCAGATACTCCTAATGAAATTGAAGTAGGAAAGAAGAGACCTCTTTGGGCTAGAAAAGTTATTGGAGAAGGTGAGAGATATGCTTTTCCAGACAGGACTATCAGAGAGAACAAAAGACCTCATAAATTCTCCAGTTATGTTGCGCATATGAGTAAACTTCTAAACTTAAACCCTCTAACCCAAAAGAAGCTCTTCAACATCAAAATTGGAAGAATGCCATGATAGAAGAATACAATTCTATCTTACAAAATGATGTATGGGATATTGTACCTAGACCTTAAAATAAATCAGTCGTCTCCTCCAAGTGGTTAGTCAAAATTAAACATGCTGCAGAAGGAAGTATTGATAAATACAAGGCAAGATTTGTTGCACGGGGTTTCTCTCAAAAGGAAGGCATTGACTATGAAGAAAATTTTTCTCCAGTTGCAAGATATACCTCAATAAGAACAGTTATTGCCATTGCTGCTGCCAAAGGTTGGAAGATCCATCAGATGGATGTAAAGATAGCTTTTCTAAATGGTGTGATTGAGGAGGAAGTATATCTAGAACAACCAGAAGGATTCATAGTACACAATCAACAAACTCATGTATGTAAACTAAAGAAGGCATTATACGGACTTAAGCAAGCACCTCGAGCATGGTATGAACGAATAGATCACTATCTATCTAAACTCGGCTTCTCTAAAAATGATGCTGACCCTAACCTCTACTTTAAGGTGGAAAAAGGAGATATGTTGATTTTAATACTTTATGTAGATGATTTGTTAATAACAGGTGAAGATCATCAAAATAATAAATGTAAAGATCTTGCAGCTGAATTTGAGATGAAAGATTTATGGCTACTACACTATTTCCTAGGCTTCGAAGTTTGGCAACATGCTAATGAGGTACTTCTAAATCAAGGAAAATACACTCTAGACATTCTAAAAAGATTTGGAATGATGGATTGTAAGCCCATGTCCACTCCTATGGAAGTAAATCTACTTAAACTAAAAGAAGAAGCATCAAGTTCAGAACCTACAGATTTCTCTCTTTATAGACAGATTACTGGATCTCTAATGTACTTAGTAAATACCAGACCAGACATCTGTTATGCAGTTAATGCTCTCAGTCAGTTCATGTGTAAACCAAAACAAATTCATATGGTAGAAGCTAAGCATTAACTAAGGTATCTTCGAGGAACAATAAATCTTGGACTAAGGTACAAAGATGTAGAGCTACAACTACATGGTTTTACTGATTCAGATTGAGCCGGAAGTACTATGGATCGGAAAAGCACCTCAGGATGTTGTTTCAGTTTGGGTTCAGCAATGATATCCTGGTTTAGTAGGAAACAATCCTTAGTTGCTCAAAGTTCCACAGAAGCAGAGTACAAAGGAACAATCAGCAGACATTCTCACCAAGGCTCTAGCAAAGGTAAAGGTAGAGCACTTTAGAGGTAAACTTGGTATGATTGTAATTCTTGAGAAACTATCTCAGTAAACTTTTATTGTACAAATAAAACATTCTTTATTATGAGTGGTATTTCATAATCATGTGTTCCTTGTGTATATCATTGGAAGTGACGACTTTTAAATGATTTCCACTTGTTATAAAAAATTGTTATAAGGTGACGATCTCATAACAACTTATTCATGTCTTCATGGTAAGTATTACTCGTAATACTAGTGCACATACTATGATAGACATTTTTGAGTACTTGGTGAATATCATGGACTTGATATTCGGAGACCATTACTCATGATAATCATTTTGAGCAATTGGTGAATATCTTGTGAGTTGATATTTGGGGACCATTGCTCTGAGGACTTGGTGAGTATCATGGACTTGATACTTGAGGACCATTACTCTTAATATCAGTAAAATGATATAAATATAAAGTGATTATCTATACTCACATTGAGTACTTGGTGAATATCATGGACTTGATATTCGGAGACCATTACTCTGAGTACTTGGTGAGTATCATGGATTTGATACTTGAGGACCATTACTCATAATAATCATTTTGAGCAATTGGTGAATATCTTGTGAGTTGATATTTGGGGACCATTGCTCTGAGTACTTGGTGAGTATCGTGGACTTGATACTTGAGGACCATTACTCTTAATATCAGTAAAATGATATAAATATAAAATGATTATTTATACTCACATATTACCTTGTGGTAATATTTGTTATCCTCCCTAGCTAAGAGGGAGTGTTATGTTATAGCTTATGTCGGATAAAAACAAGATATATATATATATATATATATATATATAATATGCTAATCTAAACTTACTAAGCATTGTGTCTTACGGGTTTCATGTCTTACTGGTTTCATTAAGCAAACTAACGGTTGTAGTATCCATAGAGGCACTCCATTGTGGAGACACCTCCACGATGGACGTGACTCCATGAGGAGTCACGACCATCGTGGAGATGCCTCCACAATGGTCTGCCTCCCCTTTCATATTAATATGCGCTGAAACCTATGTTGTTGATAACCGAAGAAGCACATACATTACACAGTCCTTTAGAAGTATTCGCAGCATAGTAAATCAGCAGTATAAATATTGAAATTCAAAGTTTCCTGAGTTATTATATAGTGAAGGTTTTCATAATAATAATAAATATATATATATATATATATATATATATATATATATTTATCTGATCATATTTAACAGATTATTAATATCAAGCATCATCATTCACTTCATGACTGATTTGGCATTTACAGAATAGTGATTATTTGTAGATCGGCAACTATATCTGAGAAGTGATATAAGAACTTCATTCATGATCAACAGCCAAACATCACAGAGATTTCATGCTCAATACTCATCCTTGGTACCTCAAATCGCAATTGATATCACACATATCATACCACTCATGGCACTGTCAAGGGACTAACATTCACAATGGTTGAAATATATATGGACGTCTCCACTTTCGAGTCGTAAACTTGCCTGAAATATATATTTGAATCGATTTTCACCTGTCAGTGCAGCTTGCAGTTCAATATTTGGAAGATCAAACTTCCTACAGCGGTCTCCCACCATTGCCGCTAAGTCACACCCTTGGCACATAGGATTAGCAAGCTACGATCTCTTATTTGAGGTTCAACGTACCATACTCACCTGCAAGCGTACCTCTCTTTGGTTCTCCACTGCTTGCACTCAAATCGGTGGTATGATCTAACCCTTCGACATCCTTCCAAACTCCAAGGAGCACGAAACCCGCCATCATAGGAGAGGTATCTCTCGGTATAAATCTGATCTTTTTCTTAACCTCGCTCTGATACCATGTTAAAGATCATAGATCAGATGTAATACCTTAATTCTCTTAAGTTGATATATAAATGCTCTTTGATATGGTGACTAATATGTTTCTCCTTGGTGTCTGTGTACAGGGCTGTTCACCTGTAAGTATGAATATTATTTAAATATTATAGAGTAATGGCACTGTTATATTTTCTGTGTTTAGTATGTTGCAAATGTAATAGTACTCCTTATGTATGTGTTTTCCAAATGCAACAATCTCTTGCATTTATATTGAGAATGAGTCAAGAAGAGACATGTCCCTTCATGGGACATGTCTATTCATTATGTAATCAATATAATGATAATTATGATAATGTATATTCATTATAATATCTCGAGTATTATATTAATTTCTCTAATATTTACATACTAATATACTAATATATATATATATATATATATATATATAATATCTTCACTAGTATTGACTCATAGTGTTTATTTGACTGAAGTTACAAAACATCAACAAGCCCCATGAACGAACTTTGCTAATGATAAAAAACACATTCATCACATTTTATTTTATTGCTACCCTCATATATGTTTTTAAGAGAAATTTAACTTTTCTGGTTGCCGCTTTGCTCACATGAATATGTTTTTTTACTAAGTAAAATATTCACTTTGTTGCTGCACATATATACTCTGATTATTGAGAAATTATTTGCAACATTGTTGGGTTGTTTTTTTGGAATGTCTGGGCGTTTTTGGGCCTGCTGGCACTTCATAATCACTCATAACAACAATATAATCACTCCCAAAGCATAAGAAAAAGTTTGGGCACCATTTATAAGCAATAAACCTCTGTTTGTAGCTGAAAAAAGACTTCAAAATTTGGCCTGGAAACAAAAAACGTGATTAATTTATCTTCCAGCACTGCTGCACCATTATGTCCTATTGATTCCTCTTTTGATGTTGTATCAGCTCTCAATGGGTGTGCAAACATTGCCTTTGCCAGAACTACCATTGCTGGAGCATTTTCTCGTTTCATATTTTGATTTTCCTTCTTTTATTGTTTGTCATAAACTTGTCTAAGAGACTTCAAGAATGTCTCTTAGATAAAAATATCTCTTGCATTAAGTTCATCTAAGAGACTTAAAGATATTCTTATGTCTCTTAGATAAGATAAGATAGATAAGATAAGATAAATTATTAATGTCCAAGAAGAGACCGTCAAAAGGGTCTAGGGGACTGGAAACAAACAGAGTAAAACAGCCAACAGCAGGAGCACCAAACGGTGTCCGAGGAAAGAACAACAAGAAAGCAGAGAATAAAAGAGCCAGGAAGAGCGCCTAAAGGCTCTTGCCGGGCGAGAAGTAATCAAGCACCGAAGGGTACGATCCGAGACAAGAGGGAGGCCTGGACCGTCCCTGAGTAACTCTGGAGGTGGAGTGCTGCTGCCGAGTGTGGCCCTTGCGGTCTCTACGGGGTCTCACAGATCTCGTGTGTCCGGAAGGAGGACCAAGAGGGCACTTCTTTCCGCGGGCAGGAGACACCAAGGTGAAAAATGATGTGATAAGAGGATCAGACCTCTAGCTGGACGGAAACATAAGCTGGAGGGTGGAATCCCGAAGCCGAGTAGTCTCCTGAATATAGAGAGCAAGGCACAACTGGTCGGTATATTTGAAGGAGGCAAGTGAAGTACAATCTCTAAACAAGCAGTAAAATCTCCCTCTGATCTCGTAATAAATGGGACACCGGAAAATGAAATGTGTCTCGGACTCGGTCTCCGACAAGGTGCAAAGGCGGCAGATCCGGTCAGCTCTATCAATATGGTGATCTGTCTAGATGTGGAGCCGATGAGAACCGACTCTGAAGGACCCCAAAGAGATACGAAGAGCATGACTCCAACGGTGGGCCAGATATGAAGGACGCACAATGACCCCGTCCAGAACCTCCATATAGTGCTCGGCATAGAAGGCCATCCTGGGATGAAGCTCTCCAGGAGGGTTGTGCCAGGTCGTGATGATATACTGTTTGTAGATGTCAAGTCTGACATGGCCATTCAGCTCCTGTTGAGGGGAGGAGGTGGGTGGGAGCATCCAAGGAGAACTGAAATGGGGGTAGACGATCAATCGAGATCCACACGGAACCAGCAAGGCAGCGGCATGGGTGTACGAACAACGGGCTCTACCCGAGGGATCAGCACTAGCAAGGGCCAAAGAAGAGAAGTAAGCAAGATAAGGGTATCTCTGACAACCGGCAGCAAAATCAGCAAATCCTCGCAGACGGTGGAGGAACCAGACCAAGTCGAAAATGGCTGCAAGTCTAAAAGGGTGAGCACCAAACTTAGCGAGGATAACACTATGAGTAGAGCGATGACATCTGACAAGGCGCCGAAGGAGGAGGATCTGCACTCTCTCAACAGAGGTCCAATCCGACTCGAGTAGAGAGGGCCCCCACACAACAGAGCCATATAGCACAGTCAGCCTGACTAAAGAGTCAAGGAGAGCCAGCTTGGACCTGATGTCCTGAAAGTGGTGTCTGAAGCACCGTCTCTCGAGCAGGGCCAAGGAGCCCAACCCCTTGTTGACTCGGGGCTGCATAGCAGGTCTCAAGCTGAAACGAGGACCAGAGAACTTAACACCAAGATAAGTGTATGAGGAAGAGATCTCGATCTCTGAGCCCTGAAAATAGAAGTGCAAATGAGAAGTCTTCAAACAATTGAAGACCATCACTCGGGTCTTGCCTAGGTTCACAACCAGCTGCCGAAGATCACAAAAGGAAGCTAAGCCATCAAGGAGTCTCTGTAAACCCTCGGGGGAGGAGGCCAAGAGGACCACATCGTCAGCAAATAAAAGAATGGAGATCAACACCTGATGCAGATAGCAACCGTCATCAGGGAGCGAGAGATCCCAGAGGAAAGTCTCAAGCTCGTCAATGTAGATGCCAAAAAGCGTAGGAGAGAGAGGGTAGCCCTGCTTCACTCCGATGGTACTCTGAATTGGCTCGGAGAACCCCTGAGGAGTCCTAGATCTGCCCACCACATGCTCGTAAAGTCTCATAATAGCAGTCAGGAGAGTCTCGGAAATCCCAATGTCTCTGAGTCTCTGGAAAAGGGCCACCCGAGGAACAAAGTCAAAAGCCTTGCGAAAATCCACAAAGCAGCAGTAGACCTTCGTCGAGCGGTAGCGGGCCTCCTCGATAATGGTCCGTAGAGTCAAGATGTGATCCATGGTCTGAAAATCAGTCTGAAAGCCCGCTTGACCCTTCGCACGGTAGTGGCGACGGTCGAGCTCTCTGGATAAAATAGTGTTCAGAACTGTAGCATAGAGTTTGGCAAAAGTGTGCCCAACCATGATGGTTCTGTAGTTCCCGGGGTCGGAGACCGCACCGGTCTTGTGGATCGGATAAATGATGTGTCGAGACCAAGAGGGTGGAAATCCAGTGCAGACCATTGGGTTAAAGAGCACAAAGAGAAAAGAACCCAAAGCTCTGATACCAAGTTTGAAGAGTTCCGCTTGGAACCCTTCCTCATCTGCTGTCCTGCTAGTGCTCATCAACCTGATCGCCTCGCAGGTGTTGGAGAAGGTGAAGAGATGGCAAGAGGGCGGTGGAGTGAGGTGGAAAGAGGGCTGGTCGGGGATGTCGTAGAGGATGGAAGTGTCGAAAATCAGAGAGCGGAGATCCAGGGTGGAAGGCGGGGGAATAAAGTGCGCCATAAGAGCTTGGGGGAGCTCAAGAGAGAAGCACAGAGGGATCGACACTGTAGCGAATAAAAGGCACGTTTCTTGTGGTGGAGGAAACGGCGGTAAGAGAGTCTCAACTGGGTGAAGGAGTGAGGGTGAGCGGAAGAGGCAAAGCAAACGTAACGATGGAAGGTCTGACAGTCCTTGTCAAACCATTGGTTCATGGGACAAGTGTTCCTGCGCTTGGGGCTGTGAGATAGAGGTGTGGTGTGGTGTGGTGGGGAATGGAGAGGAGTGCAGACTCCCAAAGAGTGGTCGCAAGGATGTCAAACATGGAAGAGGCAACTCCGGTCTCTGAAAAGGAGGCAAGTGGGAGGTGTCATCTGAGGTGAAAAATAAAGAGATCCTGGTCATTCTCTGAGAAACGGAAGGAGGTTCGGGTGAGGGTCGGCATGGGAAGCAGAGGAGAGGGGGTGGGCGAGTGGGGAGGGGACTCTGATGGAGAGACCGAGGAGAGCACGATCGGCCAGAGGGAGGCGAGAGATAGTGAAGTGGTGGATGGAGGGGATGAAGGAGGCACAAGAAAGAGCATAGTCCATGACACTCGAGCCGCCGCAGTGAGGCCAACAGGTGAAGGATCCAGAATCAGGAAAGCATGGAAGCCTGTTTAGGATCACAAGATTCGAGGACTCACAGAGCTGGAGAAGATGGCGACCATACCTAGTGAGGGGGCCCCTGCAATCATCAGATGAATGTTGCAAACCCATAGTAAGCGGGTCAGTCTCGAAAGAGCAATCAAAGTCAGCACCGCGATCATGAAGAGGAGTCTGAAGGTCCCTAGTCCGCGTGTTGAAGTCTCCAAGAATAATGATGTCACCCATGGCAGAAAACCTGATAATATGCTCAAGATGGTCCTCATAAGGATCACCAGACTCGGTGTTGTGGACAGCATAGGACGAGGAAGCCGATGGAAAGTAGCATACAACAATATAGATGTCTCTGTGATGTGGCGTGGTACGACCAATACAAATCCACATAAATCTGGTAGAGCTGCCGGCATGAACAATAGAAGTAGACCTGAAGAGATGGTTGCAGACAAAGCAAGTGACCCCACCAGAGCCCCGGACCCCACCAGAGGATCTGACCTCATCCTGAAAGATGAAAAGCCACTGATACCCAGGAAGGCCAGGTAGAGGACGGACAGGACTCTCGTGAGTCTCCGTAACAGCCAGAATATCCGCGGAACCA
Source organism: Chamaecyparis obtusa (assembly GCA_027943335.1). Taxonomy (NCBI): domain Eukaryota; kingdom Viridiplantae; phylum Streptophyta; class Pinopsida; order Cupressales; family Cupressaceae; genus Chamaecyparis; species Chamaecyparis obtusa. The sequence goes on from BSBK01002852.1 coordinate 461,371, forward strand.
ACATCCTGAAAGAGACTCGGTAGGGACCATAAAGTACCATTACCGTTCCAACAGTTGACAAGCAAGGAACAACTGTGATGTTCTCTCTTGCCCAACTGCCGCAGGGAGTGTCATTTGGCTTTGAAAGCCGACCTGGGTTCCCATCCCGGAGGAGGAGACTCGCAAATGATAGCTCTGAGGTTCCTGATAACAACCCACTTCCCATTCCGCCTAGCCTCCGCCACCAGTCCCTAGAATGTTTCAGTTTAGTGACTTGAGATTTAGTGAGATCCTCGTCTAAGTAAATCTTAGTGGGAAGAGGGAAAAGCTTCCTCCTCAACCTAAGAGCACGGAGCCTGTCTGCCATGGAAAGGAAGCGGAGGAAAAGAGTATCCTCGTGACCAATCCATGCTTTGTTAATGGTGATATCGGAGATGCCAAGCTGATCAATGAGGAAGGAGTGCCCTGTTGCAATGGGATCATCAGAGGAAGAGTGAGAGGCCCCGAACACGTAAATTGAGTTCACGTGCCCGTCTGACACGCTCGTCTGCCAGCCTATCCTGAACGAGTTTCTCGACGCCAGAGAAGGGAACGACATTGGTGTTGTTGCAAATAGAAGCCCGGGATTTCAATTGTTGTTCGGTTTCTGTGATCAAAGAGGCCTGCTTGTTATCCAGTTGAACTTGTTTATCTTTGATAGCAGCGATTTCCAGAATTTGTTCATTGTTAGAGTCTACTTGTTGCTTAATGACTGCTGTTTCAGATGTGAGAGTTGCTGAGAATTCACTGATGAGCTGTGAGTTGGATTGAACGTGCAGTTTCAAGCTGGACAGTGCCTCAGTGAGAGACTGGACAGTGGCACAGAGTTGTGTGTTCTCGGTCTCCAGTTTGCTCAATCTGTCAAAGAGCCGTTGATAGGTGATAGTCGTCTGAGAAGATGCCTCCATTCAAGCAACACAACAAACAGAGAATTGAAAGATAACAATGGCAGCAAGCAAGCCAGCGAAATGTCAAACAGCCCAGAACAGTGTATACCAGTGAGCACCAATCCCACACGCGAAGAGCAGCTAATTACCAGTGAGCACTAGTCCCATACGCAAAGACTAGACAGACAGCCGCCAGCGAGCACCAGTCACACCCACGAAAGCAAAGCAAGACACCCGCCTCACACACCGTGGATAAAGGAAGTCTGAGGTGTGTCAAAAACGACCAAGAACATTAGTATCACACACCGTAAGTTGTGAAGAACAGCTCCATGCCTCGGTTCACAAGAGGGTATGTAGGGGAAGAAGACTGGAGCAGCTCCAGCGCACGGAAGGCCACACAGTGGCAGAACCAAAGAGCAAGAAAGGGAACCAGCAGAGAAGTAAGACAATGTGCGTGTGCGGAGGACGAGGAAGAACAGAAAGGATGGTAGAGAAACGAAAACGGGAAGCCAAGCGCACGTGGAAGAGGTCACGGAAGCAAGGAAGAAAGAGAAAGGTGAACGGTGAAAGGAGCCCTGTGGCCAGAAGGATCAGTCCAGATGCAGCCTGCGCGGGATGCCACGAAAGCGGTAGACAGCAGGGGTGTTCGCGGAAGCAGTCAGAGAGAAAGGAGAGAACTAGCGGACGCACAAGCAAAACGCGAAAACGGAGCCCAGCACCAACAAGTGGTATCCAAAACACACGCTAGTCGCAGAAAAACGCAGACAGAGGCCAACGCGAAACGGAAAACCAAGCGTTAACCAGCAGCAGGAGGAGGTGGTGGCAACGCAGGTTAGATCAGCTCGCGCGGGAAGCGCGAGAGCAGATCACGCAGGGAGGTCGACGCGGGAGCTTGGGAGGTCATAGCATAGACGGGAGGTTGACGCAGGAGCTTGGGAGCTCGGGAGGAGATGAAAATTCTCCAAAAATATCTCTTAAATGAAATTTATCTGATAGACTTAAAAATGTCTCTTAGATGAAGCTTATCTAAGAGACTTCAAAACTGTCTCTTGGATATGCCATGTCTCTTAGATGAGCTCTATTTGAGAGACTTAAAAATGTCTCTTAGATGAAACTTAGCTAAGAGACTTTGTTAGGGGCCGACCAGCACGGTATTAAACCACTCGGTATGCTAATGGCACAGCAGGTGACTATCGGAACCCAGCCTTTCACCTTAGACTTCGTCGTAATCCCTCTCAAGCAAAAGGGGTATGACGCTATATTGGGTAGAGGGTGGTTGGTGACAGCCCGAGCCAATCACAACTGGAAGAAGAACACCCTCGCATTCGAGAAAGGGGGGAGGAAATTTGTGGTAGACCTCGCCACACAAATGGTTGGAGAGGAAATGGCGTCCGACTCAGACTCCGATGGTGGCGGGATGGACGGAGAGGAAGAAACTATGGAACCGAATGATGAAGGGGTACTTGAGATAGAAGGAGATACGGATTCACTAGATGGTCTCTTTCACTGGCAAATGCGTGACTACGAGGTATTTCAGCCATCGTGCAATATACTGGAGATCGGGAATGAGTTCCCTACGGAAGAAAACACAAACGAGTTCCCTCCGGAGTACACAGAATATACAGAGGGGGAAGCCCAGATGAGAGTAAGTCCGGCCCACGTGTTCTCGGAGGGAGAACCTATCCAATACAAAGAGGCAAAATTGGAAACAATAAATCTCGGGGACGAGCAGAATCCCAAGACTATCCTGGTGGGAGATGACTGGGATCCCGTGTTAAAAACGGCAGCCTTCAAAATATTCACAGAGTATAAGGACGTGTTTGCCTGGAATTATAAAGACCTGAAGGGCGTACCTCCGGAGCTCTGCGTGCACTGCATCCCTTTGGTTCCTGGAGCCCAACCTGTGCGGAAGAGGCCGTACAGGATGAACAAAAACTATGCTGCAAGGGTGGAGACCGAGATTGCGCGGATGCTAGACGCGGGGATAATTTTTCGAGTAGACACAAGTGAGTGGGTGTCACCAATCGTGATATCTCAGAAGAAAGAGGCTAACCAAATCCGCATCTGCGTAGACTTTAGGTGTCTCAATGCGGTGACCATTAAGGATCCCTTCCCGATACCCTTCACAGACAGCATACTCGAGGAGGTGGCAGGCCATGAGATCTATTCCTTCATGGACGGGTTTTCAGGATATAACCAGATATACATTGCAGAGGAGGACAAGTTAAAAACCACCTTTGTAGTGGAAGATGGTGTGTACGCCTACAACCGGATGCCCTTCGGCCTGTGTAATGCACCTGGAACTTTTCAGAGAATCATCCTGCACATCTTTGACAAGATGTCGAGAGGGAATTTTAAAGCATTTCTGGATGACTGGTCCATTTTCAGTAGCCAAGACAAACACGTTGTAGCACTCGGAGAGTGCATGGAGCGATGCCGGAAGGCACGTCTGGCACTCAACCCGAAGAAGTGTCGTTTCATGGTACCGCAGGGGAAGCTGCTCGGACACATCGTTTGTAAGGAAGGGTTGAAGACGGACCCCGACAAGGTCCGGGTGATAATTGAAATGGAGGCTCCCAGTGACGTAACCGGTGTCAAGTCATTCTTGGGCCATATCGGGTACTACCGACGGTTCATAAAGAATTTTTCCCGGATTTCATACCCGATGGATAAACTTATGAAGAAAGGGGAGCCGTTCCTCTGGGCGAAGGAGCAAGGGGAGGCATTCGAGGACTTAAAAATGAGACTGTTGGCAGCCCCCATCTTGGCATTTCCGAACTGGGACAGAGAGTTCCATGTTCATGTGGATGCGTCAAATTACGCCATCGGGGCCACCCTGGCACAAGAAGGCGAACATGGGCTGGATCACCCAATCTATTTTGCAAGTCGGTTACTCTCGAGGGCGGAGAGGAACTACAACACTACAGAGCGAGAGGCCCTCGGAATGGTCTACTCGGTTCAGAAGTTTCGGCACTACCTATTGGCGACGCCGTTTACTTTCTTCGTGGACCACCAGGCTTTGATGTACCTGGTTAACAAGCCCATCATTCAGGGAAGGGTGAGCAGGTGGTTGCTGCTCCTTCAAGAATTCACCTTCAGAATTGTTGTACGGCCAGGACGTAGTCATGTGATTGCGGACCAATTGTCCAGAATTAAGTCTGGCGAGCCTCCAGTAGGAATAAACGATGACTTTCCAGATACTCACCTGTTTCACATCGCCGTACTACCGAAGTGGTACACAAGTATCGGTGAGTACCTGTCCACGGCCCGATTTCCAGAAGGAATGCTCCCCGGAGAGCGTAGAAAATTGGTTCTGAGGAGCAGAACCTTCCAGCTTATCAATGGACTGCTGTACAAAATGGGTCCAGATCAAATATTGAGGCGTTGCGTAATGGAGGAAGAGGTTCCGAGAGTGTTGAAGGAAGCTCATGAGGGACCTGCCGGAGGGCATATGGGCCCCGACACCACCGCCAGAAAAGTCTTGTTGGCAGGCTTATGGTGGCCGACGGTGTACAATGATGCCAGGGAGTGGGTCGTCGGCTGTGACACATGCCAGCGGGCAGGGAGACCTCTCAAACGAGACTACATGCCACTTAACCCTTCTCATGCACAGGAATTGTTTGAACGGTGGGGACTGGATTTTGTGGGGCCTTTGAAGCCCAGCCGCGCTCGACGCTGCCGATACATTGTGGTGGCGACGGAATATTTGACCAAGTGGGTGGAAGCTCGAGCACTGACGGATAACTCTGCTCTAAGCACGGCTAAGTTTATTTATGAGCAGATAATAACGAGATATGGCATCCCGCTTCAGTTGACGAGTGATAGGGGTGGCCATTTCGTCAACCACGTGATCAAACTCCTGACGACAGAGTTCAAAATTTTTCACACGTTCTCGAGCCCGTACTACCCCCGGGCAAATGGTCAGGCAGAGGCCACCAACAAGATCCTGGTCGGCGTAATCTACAAATCTTGCGGTGTCGAGGGCGAGGATTGGGAAGAGAGGCTACCCTCGGTACTATGGGCCTATCGGACGTCTTACAAGGTGACCACCGGACAGACGCCCTTTCAACTCATGTATGGACAGGAGGCCGTGGTACCGGTGGAATTCATGGTTCCAAGTCTGAGGATTGCCATCGAAAATAAATTGGGGGATATGGAGAGTCTGAGGGAACGACTCTATCTCTTAAACAAGTTGGATGAAAAACGGGCTTTGGCACAATGGGCCACTGAAGCGACGCAGCAAAGGAGGAAGGTCTGGCACGATAAGCATCTCCGACGAATGAAGTTTACCCCAGGCCAATTGGTTTTAAAATACAACGGGCGAAATGAAATCAAGCCTGGAAAATTCAAAGTAAAATGGATTGGGCCCTACAAAGTACGAGAGGTGGCTGCCAATGGGTCTGTGAAGCTGTGGACCCTCGACGGACGGGAAATTCCGGACGCGGTGAACGGGTCGAAACTGAAAGTCTATCATGAACGACCGACGGCCACACCGCGAGCGTCGGGTACTTAGAAAATTCAGAAAAATTATTATTGAAAAAAAAAAAAATTGAAAAATTGAAAATTGAAAAAAAAATTGAAAAATTGAAAATTGAAAAAAAAATTGAAAAGTTGAAAAAATTGAAAAGTTGAAAAAATTGAAAAAAAAATATATAAAAAAAAAAAATTTATAAAAAAAAAAAAAAAAAAAAAAAAAAAAGTGCAGAGTAACATGTCCGTACGGTACCGTACGACATGCATCTTAATGTTTTAACACCGTACGGCAGGTATATTAGCACCGTACGACATTATTGCAGCATTATTAAAACCCGTACGGCTCCAGGCATAGAGGAAATTGCTATCGAACTTGGCCGTACGACCAACTGGCGTGTGCGGATAAGGACTTGTTGTACGGCACCGTACACTTTGGAGGAGTAGACCGTGCATCACCGTACGGTTTTGAGTGCCGTACATTGCCGTATGGAAAGGGTATAATTTCGTAATATCAAATCTGAAGACTGTACGGAGCCGTACGGATGTAGCCTGCCACATTGCATGGACCGTACGTGCAAGGAAGAAAAACAAAACGTGAAGGCATTCAGGATCGTACAGCATGAGGAAGTGAGTACGTCAAATAACAGTTAAGTTGCATATATGTCGTAAGGGTCCGTACGGCCCTATAGTATATAAGAGATCAAAATTTTTTTTTTGGCAAAGACGTCTGTACACATTGTCTTTCATTGCGTCTAAGGAAGACTTGGGATTGTCGTACATAGCATTGGGGCGTGTGAAGGGAAAGCATGAAAGAGGAAATTCATATGGTATACTAAAAAAAAAAAAAAAAAAAAAAAAAAAAACGACGACAAAACAAAGCAGCTCATATTGAAGAACAAATGGTACCGAAGGGAAGGGCATGAGCAGGAAGTAAGGGAAACATAAGCGGTTTGCAGAAAAGAGCATGGGAGCATACGAAAATCACAAAATTAGTGTGTTTCATAGACTTTGAAGGTGCTAAATTGGTCTCTGCCCCAGGACCCCGCGGGGGCGCTGCCCCTCGACCCCGCTGGGGGCGTTGCCCCCTAGACCCCCAGTCGGTTTAGTTATCAACCCTTGGAGAGTGTGACCAGTTGACGAGACCCGGAGCTGCTACATATTTGCATTGGCTGAAGGAAGTTGATTTGTACTGTAAGAGGAGGAATTTAAAAAAAAAATAAAAATAAAACGGTTAAGACCGTTATTGTTGGACACTGCACAGTAGTATGGCATCACGACAGCATAGTACTTGGAGACAGAAATTACAGGTTTCAAAACCAGCCAGTAGCAGCAGAGGACCGAGGGTTTCACAGTCTAGAGTCCGCATTGCTGGTAGCATGGATACTGCCAGAAAGCACCGTCCACACGTACAGCAGCCACAAGCACAAAAGGAAGAGATTACTTGGAAGACTGTGACATTCGAGGGTTTGAGTGGAGTGGAGTGCCGAACATGGTGGGATAACACTCCAGACGCACATTTTTTGAAGGGACAGCTTCGAAGAGCAGGAGTACACTGGGCAATTCAGATGCCTTTGCCCTCCATTAGAGAGTACGAGGGACCTCTCCGAGGCATGATTGATACATTCGATCGGGATAGCCGGCGTAGCACTCTGAAGTATTGTGGCACTGAGATACAGATTTCATTTTCTGCCCAGGAGATATCGAGGGTTTTTGGCATACCTGGCATGCACGGGAAGAAAATAGATTTAAAGCCCAGGAAACTGTCCCGCGAAGAAAAGGAAAAGTACATTAAGCTGGTTTCCAGAAACCTGTCTCAGAGTGAGTTGGAGTCATTGGCTGGCGCTTCTTCAAAGAATCGGGGAATCAAGAAATCATTTGTGGCTCCCGGAGAATGGCGATGTTTGATGGACATCGTGAAGAGCAGGTTGACCGGGGCTAGTAGGGCCTCCGACATTGCCCTTACACATCTCATTTTCATGAACGGGATCCGTAATGGTACGGTGTACGATTGGGCTTCAGTTATGGCGGAGAGGCTGTATGAGTTCATGACTCTACAGCATCGGACATTTTACATGCCCCATATTGCCATCGGGTTGTTCCTGAATGCTGCCCGAGAGCAGATTCTAGCAGAGAAGCTGAGGCCACAGCCAGTTGATATTGCTACGGGAGAGCCTCTTATCTTTCATTGGCGTCACTTGGATGCTGGCGGAGTACAGACAGGGTCAAAGAGGAAGCGCCAAGTCCTCTCAGAGTCGGAAGGGGAGAATGTGGACAGTGGCCAAGAGGAGTCGAGTGAAGACTTGGAGGAGGAGGAGGAAGGCAGCGAGAGTGTTGCAGTGGGAGACTCTGACACTCTCGATACAGAGGTACCATCTGAAAGTGCATTTGCTCCAACTCCACCGTCTGAGAGTGCACCACCTCTTGTACTATTCACGCCACCAGTACCCTCGGCGACTGTTGCAGCGGGGACCTCTGTACCGTTCGGTACCACATTGGAGGCTGTACCCATGCCACGGTTTGGAGAGCTTCGGCCCCCTGTTGTGCTACACCCGGCGGGTTAGGCTTCCGAGCCACCTACAGCTCAGCCAACCGACCCAGGACAGACTAGCAAAGATGGTGTTCGAGGTTTAGAGCAGGAGCAGACACAGCCACGAGAGCAGGTTACATTGGATGTTGTTGGTACTGAGGCCATTGTGCGAGTTGGGCCAGGGGTATTGGAGGAGCCGGCTCGAGCGTTGCCGACGGGGGATGAGGACTCTTCAGTGCTGTCATGGTTGGAGCAGTTCACATTACCCCCGATAGCAGTGGCAGCTCCCATTTCACTTTCCCCTGCCAGAGTAGTGTTAGAGAGGCCTTCAGAAGTTATTGACCTGGATGCAGTGATGTCGCCACCAAGAGAAGAGCCAGTAGCCCAGGAGAGAGAGATATCCGAGAGACCAGTTCCTATGGAGGGACAGAGACTGCAAGCTGAGGCTAGTGAGGAGCCACCAGCCCTGCCAGGGTCACGGAGGGCGGTGCCAGCGAGGGAGTCCGCGCAGAAAGTGTTGGAGCAGTACTTGGCGGATGTAGCCGCAGTAGCTGCTGGAGCCCAGCGGGTCATAGCCTCAGCAGAGCTTCAGGCTCAGGAGGGGGTTGCTGAGGAGTTGGAGCGCCTCTTGACCTTTGTGCGGGTTGGCTGTCCACAGGCATTTGCAGAGTGCTTTGAGGCTAGGGGATGGCCTACTCAGGAGTCTCTTACGATGTTGGAGGATTGGGCTCTTAGTGCGACGGTGGGCGAGAGCCGGATTCACGGTCTTATCCGAGAGTTAGAACAGGCCTTTCGAGAGGAGTATTTCACTCTCAGGCGGATAGAGCATGCTTCCTCAATACATCAGGCTACGGGATTGGCAGCAGAGGCAGCTCGGGAGGAGGCAGCTTCCCGTCTTACAGCTTTGGAGACTGCAGTGGTTCAGGAGAGAGAGTCTTGGGTGGCTGAGCGGAGTACTATGGTGTCGGAGTTGGACACTTTACGGGCTGCATTGGAGACTGAGCGTGCCGAGCGGGCTCTTCTTGAGACTCGCCTTGGTTCTGCTTTGGAGACTGTGGATGCGAAGGAGAAGGCAGTGCTCGAGGCAGCTAGCATGGTTCGGACGGCTATGGAGCTTAAGATGAGGGCAGAACAGGCTTTACAGCTTCGGACAACTCAAGTGTACGAGTTGCGGGCTAAAGTCACTTCCGGCACAGCCACAGCCGCGCCATCATCATCAGGGACGCTTCCTACGCCCCCTCCTGAGTAGTTTGTAGTAGGCTCATTTTTGTCTATGTTATATTTTGTAAAAGTCGTCGGAGCCGACTTGTTTTTTGGGGGGGATGATGTTGTCGGTATATTTTGTATGTACGGGTGTTGTGTAATAAACTTATGTTAATCTCGGCAGTTAGTACCGAGAGTGTGAACCGTTACGACGTGACGTTTCGGTGGTGTCTCTTCGGAGGTTATATGTACACATTGCTTTGAGTGTGAATGGGAGGATTTGGTTTTCTGAGTACTTTATGTTTACCAAATTGCAATACTTTCCTGTGTTCATGTTTATCAGTTAATGTGTGTTTATGCAACTATTCTTGTTGACCCGAGAGGGAAAACAAGAGAAAACACTTTTGAATTATAAAAGCAATGCTTTGTGAAAGGAAAATCATCCATTGTGGAATTATGATTTTATTGAAGTTGTGAGAGAGACAACCCGGCTAGGGTTTTGAGGATTGATTCCTCTTCTGGCAATTTGAGTCATTACAGATTGACGGCGAATTTTGCAGCTATATCTGAGATCATAATCCAATGCTGAGGTATACTGGAATTCTGAGAAGTTTGTTCTACAGGCAAATCAATTTATTCATTCTGGGGTTTGATTTGTCTTCCTACTGAAGTTCTGAATTCGTTTGGGAAAGTACGGTTGAGAGCAATTGGCTGAACGGTTTACCGAAATTACTAGAAGCTTGAAATTAATCAAGTTGTCGTACTGTTCTGAGTAGGAGCTGTACGGAATTCTTTGTTGTTGTACAGAACTGAGGTTGGGCCATACCAATCCAGTGCTGGGAGTGAATGCAAGGGCCTACAATTTGATCTAAGGTTGGCACATGATAAAGAGCAATCCTCTTGATCAACATCAATACAACAGAGGAAACCGAATGGGGGCTGATGTTCTTTCTTGGGGTGTTGCGTCAATAACAGATGGTGGATGTTTCAGAAATTAGCACATTGGGATCTGATTTGTTACAAGGTGTTGCTCTTTTAAATTCTGCACTTTCGATAATCTTGTTAAGTATTGTTTTCCTCAAGCAAAGAACTACATTAAATTTGTTGTTATTTATTATAGTCAATGCATGCTGAAAACTAAGACAAGTTGTAATTTGCTGGTGGATTAAATGGTTATTGTTGAGAAAATACAGAGAATTTACTACTATGTTTTTACTCTAGAATTTGCAAATGAATTATGAATATTCAGAATTTCTCTTAAATTGTAAAATAAATTGGTAAAAGAACAAGTTTCCAATTGAGAGCCAGGCATGCTCTTTACAGTTTTGAAGACTTTTAGATAAGTGAAGTCTCTTAGATAAGTTTCATCTAAGAGATATTTTTGAAGTCTCTTAAATAGAGTTCATCTAAGAGACATGGCATATCTAAGAGATAGTTTTGAAGTCACTTAGATAAGTTTCATCTAAGAGACATTTTGAAGACTCTTAGATAAGTGAACTCTTCCAAGTTTCCTCCGGAAGGACATTGACGCCCGACCCTCCGTCAACGATGGTGTTCGTGAGGATTTTACCCAGGATACCCATTTCTACTACTGCCGGGTTTCGTCCATGGTTTATTGATAACGTCATCGGGTCGGCTGCACAGCCGCCTGGGATCTCCGTTCGTTCCATCGTCGTAGGTGGCGTGTTAGGCCCTAGGAATAGAGCTGTTTTTAGGTGTGGCATGGTCTCCAACAGGTCCTTGACCTTCACGGGTGTTTCCATTTGCAGTATCTGCCGTAGTATACTTTGCTCCGCCAATTCTCGGTGAGAAGTGCCGGCGTCGGCAGGTTCCTTCCGGTCCTGTATCTCTTTTTCGATCTCGGCCCTCGCTTGCAGTACCCTCTGTTTCTCCGTCGGAGGGTGTGGGTACGTGGCCTTTTTGGCTTGGGCACGGGTGACTGTCAGGACCTTCTCAGTACCTCTACATTCCAACTCCAGGATGTTACAGCCGGGCTTCGGACAATTAGCGTCCTCATGGTCGCCCGGTCCGCACCACCGACACAACTTCTGCGGAGTCGCGGGCTCCGTCTGACAATCACGAGCATAGTGACCCCACTGAAAACCAAATCCTCCCATTCACACTCAAAGCAATGTGTACATATAACCTCCGAAGAGACACCACCGAAACGTCACGTCGTAACGGTTCACACTCTCGGTACTAACTGCCGAGATTAACATAAGTTTATTACACAACACCCGTACATACAAAATATACCGACAACATCTCTCACACACTTTTCACTTAAAACACTTTTTATACTTAGGCACATATTGAATAATATAATTTATTAATTCATTTGGCTCCAAAAAAAGGCCTTTTCACCCATATCATGAAATTATGACACGCAAGGTCCTTGTTTCTTGTGCCCAAGATTTAAAACTTTTCATCCTGGTTCCAACGAGCTATAACAGTAAGGTATCCAGCATATAATACCAACAAAAATGACAACCTTAGCAAATTTAGTTAAATAATAATAATAAACCAGCCGTCTTGCGAAAACAACTGAAGAAGTGTTCGAATCGAAATCTGTCTGCACAGGATTGATCCAGATGATGAAAGATGATAAATGAACTTGACGGGGTGACTTACTAAAAATAGACGCTCTCTCCAAGATTCTTGGAGCCCAAACTGAAAGCCAGAAATGAAAACCGAGAGCATCATTCAACTCTTCTAACTCATCTGAGCTCATCGGAACTATCCATTGACTTACTATAAATAGTAAGTTCACACCAAAGACCCTCTAAACACCTCGCCAGACCACGAGGATCACAATAATGACCTGGCACCATCAGATCAATGACCTGCAAAAAAATGGGGACATTACAAAAACTGTCTCTTAGATATGCCATGTCTCTTAGATGAACTCTAAGAGACTTCAAAATGTCTCTTAGATGAAACTTTTCTTCACTTATCCAAGAGTCTTCAAAACTGTCTCTTAGATATGCCATGTCTCTTAGATGAACTCTATCTAAGAGACATCAAAATGTCTCTTAGATGAAACTTATCTAAGAGACTTCAAAATTGTCTCTTAGATATGCCATGTCTCTTAGATGAACTCTATTTAAGAGACTTCAAAATGTCTCTTAGGTGAAACTTATCTAAGAGGCTTCACTTATCTAAGAGTCTTCAAAATTGTCTCTTAGATATGCCATGTCTCTTAGATGAACTCTATCTAAGAGACTTCAAAATGTCTCTTAGATGAAGTCCTTTTAATCCTCTTTAGAGATTTTATTGTGAGTGTTTCATGAGTCATGGAGCCATGAAATTAGAGCTGCTCACATTTGAGACCAAATCACGAACTGGGTTGCTCTTAGAATTTTGAAACTTGTAACTTTTTTTTTTTAAAATTTTTTTTATAGCTTTGTAGCATTTGGAATCAGCTTTGAAAACTGATCAAACCTTGTCATAAAACTCTGCAACTTGGACCATCATGTAGACATTTGACCCAAGAATGACAACAAAAAATGACTTTGAAAAATTCATCTTGAGGCATAAGATATTGATTGTCGAAGTTGGCCACCAAAGCTGTTTTGGCAAAGCACTGTTCTGAAAATATTTCAAACTATGAAAAGTTGAAGCTCTGAAAACATATCAAATGAACTCCAATGGTCATGAAAACTTGTGAGAATGTATATGAAAGTGACATCAGTAAGTTTGCAATGTGGTTTTGCGTGACGATTAACATGTGTCAAGAAATTATTTTTCCAAGTTGGCTTTTTGAGAATCGCATTTTGCAGAACTTAGAAAATCGCATACCATTTGAGTTTTAAAAAAATTATCAAATGGAATGATGGGGCTCTGAAAAATTGCACAGGGGTTCATTGTGGCATAGACAACAACATGGATCAATCAATTTGGTCTAAAAGTCATTTGGCCGTGAAATATCACTTTAAACACAAGGCAAGTTTAACAAGTTTGATAGACAACAGTGACAAAACTCCATAATTTTCATTTGGTTTGGGAATTGAAAAATTATCAAATGAGGTCCTGGGATTCTGAAAATGGGCATAAGAGTTTCATTATCATATAGACAAGAGTGTAAAACAATTGGTTTGGTGATATGTTTACTAGGCACTAAGATATTGAGCTTGGAAAATGGCCTCCTGTAATGATTTTCAATATGCAAACTGTGAAGCTGCCATGCAACCCTAAAACTTGGTGCTTCAAAAACATGTTATTTTTGACTTTGAGAGGTTGAAGGCGGACATGTACGCTTATTTGAAAAGAGTGAACATGATCCCAAAGAAAATTCACTTGTTTGACTTAGGATTCACAAGGGTAATTTTTAGGGTTTTCACTGATTTTTCTCATTCAGGAAAACTAAGTTTTGCAAAAATTTAGGGCTCCAACACAGGGGAAGCATAGTAGTGAAGATATTTCTTGGAAATAGTATGGCAAATCAAAAGATAAGGAACTTCTCAACTAGGATTTAATTAGGCAAATCTCAAAAATTAGAAAAAGCAAAAATTTCAAAAAATAGAGAAAAAACCTACTTTTAATTTCCTGCCATATGAATTGCAAAGAGACAGAAAATGAAACAAAATAAGAGTTTTCACCATGAATTATGGACTTTCTTCAAATTTGTTGATAACATTGCATTGTATATTATTGCTTCGATTTCCTTCAAGGTTTGACCTGAGAAATCAATTATAAACTACAAAATACAAAGTCAACCTACAAAGTAACAAAATAGGGAGGGAGCCTATGAGACTAGTTGCTATGATCAGCTAGTGGGATATAGATTGCAATGTTGACTCTTTAGGGTCTACGCTCCGATATTGTTAGGTCCTCGTCAACGAAAATTTTCTCATCATTTGTGATCCACTTCGAATTTTTATTGATCTTATTAAGGTTAATCAATTACTTGTCCTCAACGCTTCCTGATATAATCAAATTAAATGGATAAGTTCATGACACATAAATTAAATATTAGAATTGCAAATTAGAAAAATAAGTGGAGTTTAGGAGAAAATTGCCTTCTAGGACACAAACATTAGAGAAAAGTTGCCTTGCTTACTAATATAAGGGGAGCTTGCCATAGCTACTTTCAAATCCTTTGACAAAGGGGATGGCCTCTTGATCCATTGAAGAGGCCTTTTGTCAACTTTGCATCATCATGAAAACAGTTAGAGGATTCAGATTTGCCTAGACTTGGCAAGTTTTTAGGTAGGCAAGGTGAACCTAGGTTAGAGCCTTAGGACCTAGGTACCCGACGAGTTTGGCAAATGACTAGACTTGCCGAACCTAGTGAATCTCATCATTGAGTCTCAAAAGTCTATGTCAAGTGGGAAAAATAGAAATAAAGAATAAAATTTTTAAAAAAACCTCAAAAGTAACACACTAAAATGACCTCTAGCACTCAAAATACATTCATTTCATTTGCAAGCACAAGGAAGAGAAAATAAGTTTAAAAAAAAAAATCAAATGTAACACTCTAAAATGACCTCTAACGCTCTCAAAACACACTCATTTTATTTGCAAGCACAAGGAAAAGAAAACAAGAATATTGGAGCTAAATCACATGCCCTTGAAACAAAAATCAACACAACATGAGCAGCAAAGGTTGATTTTATAAAATTTGGGTAGGTTTGTGGTAGTCCTTGGTACATCTAAAGGAGTCTTTGGATCGTTCAAAAGAGTCCACTATTGATTTGGAGCAGCCCACCATCAAGTTGATGTAAGTTTGATTAGATTTCTTTCCTATTTTGATGTATTTTCTTTAATCACTTTTTATGAACAAATTGTTTGAGCAATCTAGTACTGTAGTGCTTAAGCTTAGGTTGTGTCACGATCAAGTTCTATCCTCAACTAGGGTTTTCTAAGGGTTTCTTTTAGATTTCCTTTATAAGGATTCATTGGATTATTATTTCTCAATTCAAGGTGTTTGTATAATCAATATGATTCATCCTTATGGATCAAGGTTTTGGCCTCCATAGTGTAGTTTTCTTTGTATGATGAGTGTTTGATTGTAGGCGATCTTCAGGAGTTGTGAGGTTTGGGGGATCAACTCCAACATGGTATCAAAGCCCTAGATTTGCAATTCTTTGTCCCTTTTTTGATAGATCTAGACTTGGACAAATTTTTAGTGAACCCTGGAGCGAAATAGACATCGCCATTGCATTTAGAATGACCAAAAAAAACAATAGATCATCTATCTAACTGTCATAATCAGAGCATTTGGAAAATTTTCCATTTTTTTAAGGTTTGCATGCTTTCAAAGATCAACATCCATATGTTGTACAGATTCTGTATGCTTATGTTGATTTGTATGACTATATGAAGTCGTATCCTCTTCTATGCAAGCAATTTGTCTACAAATTTTGGCGGCTTTGTTGGTGAGTTTGTTCTAGTTTTTTGTGCAATCTGGATTTCCCAGTGTGATTGTTTGCATTCACGACTATTGTTTTTTGGTTTTCAAGTGATTTCTGCATTTGTCAGCGAATTATTTAGGTATCCATAGGGTTTTTGATCTACATTGTTCTCTTTGTTGATGCCTTCGAAGTTTTTCAGTGGTGAGATTTGATTTGGATCATGACGTTTTTGCCACCATCATCTTGGGTGGTCCAAACTCCATCCAGCGGCTGAATTTGTTTTTCTGACAATGCATTTTTGGGATTTTCAGTGACTCTTGAGGTGATGGAGTTGATTTGTTGGCATCGTCTTTTTTTGCATGTAGGATCTAGCAAGTTTTTTTTTGTTGGGATTTCTTTCCCCATCCATTAGGTTCTTTGTGGTGTTGACTCCATTCAATGCAGAGAAAATCAGTTTATTGAGCTCTTTTTGAAAATCTCAGCAAGTGCATTTCGTCCCTTGCCATCCATTTGCTACTTCTATTTGCAAACTCCCATGATTTATTGGTTACCAACCTCTTCTTTCGGGTTGCATGTGATGTGGAACCATGTATTCCCTCATTGGTGGATCATCTGTGGGTTTTAACCAAGTTCAATGACAGCTATTTTTCTATACATGTCGTTTCAAGAATCTTTACACAATGATGCCTTTTTTGTTCACACCCATGGTTCATTCCCAACAGCTCAAAGTTTTTCAGTAAGCTATTATTTTTGCTTTTTCGAGAGATTGTTGTTTGTTTTATTGATTTTAATTGTAGCAATCTTTATATTGTGTAGCTTCTTGCTATTGTTTTCCTTGGCTGGGATGTCATTGGCCTTGTTTCTCTCTAGATTTTTAGGGTTTTGGACTGTCGTTTTCTCATACCCAATGGCAATTTTTTAATTCGTGGTGGGTGGGTCTCCTCCATTCATTACTAGGTTTGAACTTTTTAATATAATGCGGGTTGGCAACTTTCATATCTTGTGTACAAATTACACTTTGTCGGCTTACAAACAAACAACTTTTGCGACATTTTTTAGAAGAAATTAGGTAGTTGTTTTCCTATAGTGGTGAGTTTTGTAAGGTTTGCTAGTGCTTATTCTAACCGGCTTTTTATGTTTTGACTCACATTTTCAATTTATGTGCCAACCTTTCTACTACGTCGAACTCTAGATTCAATGATCCTCTTGCATGTCAACGATGTCATATTGCATGCACACAAATTTTTCGGCTTTCTCAAACAGTTGTCACTTTTTCAAGCATTTTTTGATGTTTTTAGTCACCATTGGCATTGCAGTCACCACCCAATGAATATTTCATTTTTTTCAGAATATCCTATTTGTTTTTTGGCAAGTTGACACTTTTCCAGCAATCAGGCATTTTCTCGTCACTTGCAGGAAATAATTTTTTGCAAGCAGCATGTTTCTTTTGAAGATGTCAGCATGACACCATGCTGACATCAACAGTACGAATGAGCACATCACTTGCCCTCTTGCCCCACATTTGCCTTGAAGAGGGCTTTTTTTTTTTCTCGCAACATGGGTATGTGGTATTGAAAATCAGCAAATGAGATATTGTTGGAAACATAGTTCAAAATATCATTATCGGCAACTTATCGCCAAGGGCCAAAAAAAAGATATCGACAAATATCAGAGATAAGTCAGGAACTTCTCGGGAAAATATTGGGAACTTAAAAAATTGCTTAAATTTAATTAGAGATGCATATTTTTTGCAAAATGCAATAAGGAGATGCATCTAATGAGTCAATAAATGAGTAAACAAACCAAACAAGTTGATCTAGATATATAAATGCAAATATGATACAAAATCGCATCCTCATGTGGAATGTTGATGGCTCGTAGCCATAGTCTGATAGTCTGAACTCTAAAGCAAACTAAAAATAGAAAATATTAGTTGACCACTGATGACCGCACTGCATATAATATTCACCAATATTAATGATGTTGGTTATCTAATTGTATTCCATCTCTTCTATAGCTGTGCCATTGATTTAGTAACATAGTCATGCTTAAGATATGTCTTTGCCGATAGACTCCTTTATGATGATCGTCTTCTTCCTTACAATGTTCTCATTAGCATAAGTCCCTAAGTTTATTTCGAATGGTATAGACTACGACTGGCAATAATATTCCTCAGTCGGATAATCAAATGATTGACATAAAATCGCTAATTATAATATTCTATATGTGAGTATGATTGTTGTATGAATTGGTTCTGCACAATAAGTTCTTTAAATATCACGATAAAATGCCAATATATCGACCATAAAGCATCAAAATATTGGCGAGAAATTGAAACTTATCTGCCACAATAACTTTACACAGTTTATCAGGAGCCAAAACTTCTCGCAATTAGTTGTCTTATCGCAGAGATATTGACAATATTTTAATCTATGGTTGGAAAGTTGGTTCTGAGTACCTTCCAGTGGTGTAGGTTGTTCTATCAGCTTTTGTTGTTGGTACATTCTATCACCTATAAAAGTCCAATGTGCTTTTTCAGCCCTCAAGCTCGTATATCTTTGCCAGTTCCTTTGTTTTTCATGAATCTTGTAACATTGGGAAGGCATTTCAGAGCTCTTAGCTATCCATGCACTTTTTTTGGATTTTGTAGTAAGTACATTATATTTAGTTTTTTGTGAATTCACACTTTGATTAATTACTTGACATTTTTCCACAAGGAAATCTCAAATATTCTTATGATAACAGTGATAATGTAATGTCCCCATTTTTTGCAGGTCATTGATCTGATGGTGCCAGGTCATTATTGTGATCCTCATGGTCTGGCGAGGTGTTTAGAGGGTCTTTGGTGTGAACTTACTATTTATAGTAAGTCAATGGATAGTTCCGATGAGCTCAGATGAGTTAGAGGAGTTGAATGATGCTCTCGGTTTTCATTTCTGGCTTCCGGTTTGGGCTCCAAGAATGTTGGAGAGAGCGTCTATTTTTAGTAAGTCACCCCATCAAGTTCATTTATCATCTTTCATCATCTGGATCAATCCTGTGCAGACAGATTTCAATTCGGACGCTTCTTCAGTTGTTTTCGCAAGACGGGTGGTTTATTATTATTATTTAATTAAATTTGCTAAGGTTGCCATTTTTGTTGATATTATATGCTGGATACCTTAGTGTTATAGCTCGTTGGAACCAGGATGAAAAGTTTTAAATCTTGGGCACAAGAAACAGGGACCTTGCGTGTCATAATTTCATGATATTGGTGAAAAGGCTTTTTTTGGAGCCAAATGAATTAATAAATTATATTATTCAATATGTGCCTAAGTATAAAAAGTGTTTTAAGTGAAAAGTGTGTGAGAGAAGACACTTTTGAATTATAAAAGCAATGCTTTGTGAAAGGAAAATCATCCATTGTTGAATTATGATTTTATTGGAGTTTGTGAGAGAGACAACCCGATTAGGGTTTTGAGGACTAATTCCTCTTCTGCCAATTTGAGCCATTATAGGTTGATGGTGAATTTTGCAGCTGTAGTTCTGATTCTGAATTTTAATCCAGTGCTGATGTATATTGGAATTGTGATATATTTAATTTAATTTGCTGAAGTATTATAGGAGGAAATCGAATTTGGAGTAATAAGGGTTTGAGTTGTGTCTTTGAGAAACTGAGAATTCTCAGAGCATTGCATTTAGAGACTAATTGTTTTGCCAGTGAATCGTACCTACATTATCAGCCAGGGTTTGTAGATTACAGATTTTTTCCAGCAAGGACCGTACAGCCTTCAGGAAAGTCGTACGAATTCATCCTGGCTGTACACAGCCAGCTTAGCGTGAGTTTCTTCTAGTGATCGGTTCCCAGTTTTTAACGCCAGCATTCTTCATTTGTTCAGTCTGCAAAAACTGTCTTTTCCTTGGTGTCAATAGAGGTTTCTAGCTCACGTGAGGGTTCAGATTTGGTAATGGCATGTGAGGAAATTTTGTTCTAGAATTTTATAGTGCAGCAGCAAATAAAATAAGGTGCATTTATTGATTAAATCTGTTGTGATACAATTTGTATTTAATAGCTCAACAAATTCTAAATTGTAGAATTTCAATATTTTAATATTACTATTGATTGTCCATTGAATGAATTATAAGTTTTTAAATATCCAAAGCAGAGTAATGAGAATCGCCGCGATTCTGGCGATTCTGCGATCCAAGTAGCCCCTGCCGATTTTTCCTGAGCCGGAATTAGAATCAGCCGATTCATAGGCCAAAAATCGCTTGAATCGCGATTCATTGGTGATTTCTTCAAAAATCGGCGATTTATCCTCCCATGAATCGGCCGCGGCAGCATTAAAGGTTAAGTTCAAAAATTAAAAAAAACACAATACTTTTCTATTGTTTGTTAGGTGGTTTGTTTGCCTTAGTTATACTTGTAAGTTTATACAAATATAACATTTAAGTATAAGTTTGATTTATTTAATTTCTTATACATTAAGTTATATTTGTATAAATTATAAAATATATATACTTCAAGATGTTTGAGATAGGTTCCAGCTTCATAGGAGTTAAGATGCAGATTCTAGATTTTGAAAATTCCAGACTTAACCAAATTTCAGGATTCAACAAGCCTTTAGCAGGGTTACCTCCCACAATCCATCATGGCTTTCTAAGATCAAACTGAAGCTGGCAAAAGGATTCTCAAAGGGTTTTAACTCGTTTTATCACAAATCACTTGGTTTCGACCCCATCTCTGTGACAAACTTAGCTTAGCTCTCGCCCAAATCCTAGACAGACATGACTTCCCAGATAGAGGGCACTTGGCAGATAGACTTGTTTTTTTATGTTGTTTACAAACATATGTTTCATAACTTCATAAGTATAACTTTCATGGATCTTCATCTTGACATACATATATGATTTGATGTCATTGGTTTTATCATTTATGCTTTATCATAGAGTTACATTTACATCAGCTATGTCATTGAAATCCTATGTTTTCTATTTACTTCAGCTACAATTTACGTTTTACGTATGTGATGGATGAACCTTATTTATGTATGTTAGGCTTTAGCTTCTATTTGCTGATGTAAAAGTGTGCTTATTAAGTCATATTCAATAAATGGTGCATGAAATAAGTTTTAAATCATTAAAATCTCTAAATTTCAAGGGTTTTTTCTCTATGCCGATTCGTAGCCGATTCATTGGCGATTCACCGCCTATTCGCAATTCGATTCGGCCTTGCCGATTCCGAGCCGATTCCGATTCTCGTTACTTTGATCCAAAGAATACAAAAATCAGGAATTGTTTTCAGAATTACTTCAAAAAGTTTGAATTGCATTAAAGAACTACTTAGGTTCTTTACAGTGGTATCAGAGCTATTTTTCTGCCATCCTGTGGGGTCTGGATTCATTTTTATTCGCAAGTTTTTTAAAGTGATCAGAACTTTTTTTTTCTCTAGCCATGGATAAATACAGGAGATCCAGTTTCGGAAGTCGTCATAGCAGTAAGGGAAGTAGAGCGGAATTAAATGCTTTAGTAGAAAGAATAGAGAGACTTAGATTGCATCAGCAGAGATTGGCAGAGAGTTTGTCGGATCTAATTACAGTAGATAGGAAAGCGAGATATATGGTTTGTGCCTTTAGAAGGCCGACATTGAGTTTGCAGTGGAGAAGGCTAGAGTTTTCTCCGACAGTTGTTCGTGATGCTGATGTTCTTACATCTAGTCTAGCCCCTACTATTTCTATTCGCAGTGCTGATGATGGATTGGTTACCCCGGAACCGGTGGATGTTTCAGTGCCATTGGATGACAGCAGTGCTTAGCATCACCGGGTTGAAGCTCCTAGAGTAGTCACTACGGATTGTACAGAGGCAGCTGATGTTGCAGTTATCACTGAGAGTTCAGACTCTTTCATGGAGGGAGTTATTATTGGAGATGTTTATGTTAGCTGTAGTAGTGTTGCTCCAGTTCAGGAGGTAGTTGCTTCCTCAGATAGGACCGAGGCATGTACGAAGTCTCCTAGTGGTGAGGTTGGTGATCTGGGCATTACAGCGGGGTCAGTTGATGACAGTTCGTGCTCTAGCATTATTGGTGCACAGCTTGACGTTGAGTCATGTGTGTAGAGACACGTGTCCGTAGATGAGATTTCAGCAAGAGATGTGGGAGCTGATAGCATAGACACATTTGATGACACTTTTGAGGATGTTGTGAGTTGTATTGGAGATGACACCCCCTGTGAGATGTTGGGTGATGACTGCGAGGAGTGTATGAGTTCTGACAGCTCAGAGATTTATGATAGCAGTCGCAGTGTGGGATCAGTATAGGAGACAGTGGTTTCTTCCTGTGTTGAGGATGTGTGCATGGAGCTTTCTGGTGATGACACTCTGGATGAGAGTGTTGCAGTTGATTTGGGCGACATAGTTTCATGCCACTGTATAGTTGATTCACATGACGACATTGAGTCATGTTTGCAGCCAGAGTTAGTAGAGGATATGCGGATAGTTGATGTGGACACTAGCATTGCAGATATCTCTGATGCTGAGAGCGAGGACGATGAGTGTTGTATTTCTGGCTTTCTATATTTGACTTTGGGTGTAGATTCAGCGTTGTCATATAGTGATGGTGGGTTCCAGGATTCGGTTTTACAAGGACTCACAGATGAGGATAGGGAAGCTTATGAGTGGCAGGAGTTTGATATAGCCAGGGCTTCCACTTTTAGAGACCGGGTTACTTCTTCGGTAACTCATGAGGATGTCTCAGGATCGAGACTGTCAGATGGTTGCAGAGGACGAGGTAGCTGGAGATTATGTTGAGTCAGATTTAGCAACACCTTCCCCGGGGTTAGATGAGGACATGTCCGATGCCTGTACTCAGTTTGTTGATGTGTACTCAGATGAAAGTACACAAAGCGACGTTTATCTTGAGGGGAGTTTGTTGGATATAGCTTCCTCTCATAGTGTAGACAGTGCGTTTGAGGTTGTTCATAGGAGGCCAGTTGTGCAGAGTCATCATGTGACTAGCCAGTTGCGAGTTGATGAGAGAGATATTACTTCTACTGTCTAGCATTTTGATGTTGCTCGTCAGTTGTTGGCTGTTAATGGTTGGGGTGCTCCTATGACAGATGAGGCCAGTGGTGGTTACCTCTTATTGACAGAGATTCATACTTTGCGTGAGACTGTCAAGATTTTCAGACATAACTACTTACAGATGGTAGCCGACCGAGATCACCTGATGGAGTGGGGGAGTACAGCTTATGAGGCACTGATGGACAGAGAGGAGGTGAGTGAGCTTACTGTAATGTCCCCATTTTTAGACATATGGGATTAGCTTGGTTTGGCGACCCTCACAGGCTAATCAGGCGATTAGAGGGGGTCAGATGGTGGAGCCAGCATTGGGATTCCATTTTGGAGGTTTGGATTATCAGGTCTGCTCTTCGTTCAGATCATTTTGGTCAACTTACTATTTTTAGTAAGTGGTATTTTGGGTATGGCCAGGACTAGCGGGGTGTTTGCACGGAGTGTCAGATGTCTCAAGATCGAGTCTCAGAGAATTTCCAGTTTGAGAGACTTACTATTTTTAGTAAGTCTATTTTTAGCAGGGCTATTTCTGGCAGGGCAGTGTCTATTCCTGGTGGGGCAGTTGGAACTGGGCTTGTCAGAAGTTCGTTGATCTCTGTCAGACAGTTTAGTGGCTTTTATTTTAAAAGTTGTTATTAAATTAAATTATGTTGATTTAATTTAATAACTTATGACTTTATAACTTTATGTTATAAAGTGAGGATATATTAAAAGTCAATTAAGTGAAAAATAAAGTAAAATGCTTTTTCCAAAAAAAGCCTATATAATCTATTCGAAAAAGCACTTTACTCATCCATGATTGAAATCATTTATTATTGAAGTTCGTGAAAAAGATAAACCTGGCTAGGGTTTCGAGGACTGATTCCTCATCTCGTGATTTGATCCATTGCTTGTTAATGGTGAAATTCACTGCTGATTATTTCTGAGATCACAGTTCGATGCTGCTATATATCGGATTGGTGAAAGTTACAAATTTGAAGTTCAAGTTTGCTGATGAAATTGTGTTTGCTAATTCAACACAAAGAAGTTGTGAGATAATTTTATTGGAGGTTGATATATTTTTTCCCTAGTTATCGAAAGTAATTGCAAGAGAAGTATTATTGATTTTCTTTGAAAGATTGTTATGCAATCTATCATGCTGCGTTAATACATTGGTGGGAGGCGCTTTGTTGACAGCAAAACCCTTCTTTGCTGTTGGCGTCAACTTCTGTTTGACACGTGAGAGAGAAGAGGTTTGGCGGCAGCAGATTCTTGGTCACATGAAGACTCCAGCGTAGCCGTGAGACCATTCCTTTGGTTCGGATTTGCAGAGTAGGGTCGTGTGGCATTGTAATTTGAGACAGCATACGGAGAATTTACACAAGTACAGGTGCATTCAAATTTGATGACATTTGATTATTACAAAACTTGTTGAAGTGAAAATTCAAAATAGTGAATGTTCATTCAGATTTGCTATTAGTCTGAATTAGATAATTAAATTTGGTGAAAGTATCTTTGGAAATTGTTTTGCATGAATATTATTGGAATTAGTTGCAGTTGTTTTCAAAATTATTAATAAGCATCTAGGAAGAGCCAATTTCGGTTCTTCACATTGGTATCAGAGCCTTCTTCCTGCCATCCTGTGGGGTCTGGATTTATTTTTATTCAGAAGTTCTATAAGTGATTAGCACTTCTATTTTCTTTAGCTATGGATAAATATAGGAGGCCCAGTTCCGGAAGTCGTCATAGCAGTAAGGGAAATAGAGAGGAATTAAATGCTTTAGTAGAAAGCATGGAGAGACTTAGACTGCATCAACAGAGATTGGCAGAGAGTTTGTCGGATCCAGTTACAGTAGACAGGGCAGCGAGATATATGGTCTCTGCCTTTAGAAGGTTGACATTGAGTTTGCAGGGGAGAAGGCTGGAGTTTTCTCCGACAGTAGTCCATGATGCTGATGTTCCTACATCTAGTTCAGCACTTGCTATTCCCATTCGCAGTGGTGGTGATGGATTTATTGCACAGGAGCTAGTAGATGTTTCAGTACCTTTGGTAGACAGCAGTGTTGAGCATCACAAGGTTGAGGCTCCCAGAGCAGTCACTATGGATTGTACAGAGGCAGCTGATGTTGCAGTTATCACTGAGTGTTCAGACTCTTTCATGGAGGGAGAGATTATTGGAGATGTTTATGTCAGTTGTAGTAGCGCCACTCCAGTTCAGGAGGCAGTTGCTTCCTCAAATAGGACCGAGGCATGTACGGAGTCTCCCAGTGGTGAGGTTGGAGATCTGAGCATTACAGCGGGGTCAGTTGATGACAGTTCGTGCTCTAGCATTATTGGTGCACAGCTTGACGTTGAGTCATGTGTGCAGAGACACGTGTCCGCAGATGAGATTTCAGCAGGAGATGGGGGAGCTGATAGTAGAGACACATCTGATGACACTTTTGAGGATGCTGTGAGTTGCACTGGAGATGACACCCCTTGTGAGATGTTGGGTGATGACTGCGAGGAGCGTATGAGCTCTGACAGCTCAGAGATTTATGATAGCAGTCGCAGTGTGGGAACAGTACAGGAGACAGTGGTTTCTTCTTGTGTTGAGGATGTGTGCATGGAGCTTTCTGGTGATGACAATCAGGATGGGAGTGTTGCAATTGATTTGGGCGACGTAGTTTCATGCCACTGTATAGTTGATTCACATGACAACGTTGAGTCGTGTTTGCAACCAGAGTTAGTAGAGATGCAGATAGATGATATGGACACTAGCATTGCAGATATCTCCTATGCTGAGGCCGAGGACGATGAGTGTTGTAGTGTTTCTAGCTTTCTATATCTGACTTTGGGCGTTGATTCAACGTTGTCATTTGGTGGAGGTGTGTTCCAGGATTCTGTGTTACAGGGACCCATAGATGAGGACAGGGAAGCTTATGAGTGGCAGGAGTTTGTTTCAGCCAGGGCTTCCACTTCTGGAGAGAGGGTTATTTCGTCAGTGACTCATGAGGATGTGTCTTAGGATCTGGACTGTTAGATGGTTGCAGAGGACGAGGTAGCTGGAGATTGTGTTGAGTCAGATTCAACAGTAGCTTCCTCGGGGTTAGATGAGGACGTGTCCGATGCTTGTACTCAGTTTGTTGATGTGTACTCAGATGAACGTACAAAGAGAGATGGTGATCTTAAGGGGAGTTTGTTGGATACAGCTTCCTCTGCTAGTGCAGACAGTGCATTTGAGGTTGTTCATAGGAGGCCTGTTGTGCCGAGTCATCATGTGACTAGCTAGTTGCAAGTTAATGAGAGAGATATTACTTCTACTCTCAAGCATTTTGATGCCGCTCGTCAGTTGTTAGCTGTTTATGGTTGGGGTGCTCCTATGACAGATGAGTCCAGCGGTGGTTACCTCTCATTGACAGAGATTCATTCGTTGCGTGAGGCTGTCAAGATTTTGAGACAGAATTACTTACAGATGGTAGCCGACTGAGATCACCTAGTGGAGTGGGGGAATACAGCTTATGAGGCATTGATGGATAGAGAGGAGGAGGTGAGTGAGCTTACCCAGGAGCTCACAGTGACTACCGAGGTTTTAGAGGACACTCAGCGGGCTCTTTAGGAGTCGCAGATCCTGTTGGAGGAGGTGACCGTGGAGTTGGAGCGTTTACGGTCCACACTAGCCCCAGACCCAGTTTGATTGCACATTGAGGTGGTTGGTTGTGAGTTTGCTCCTACAGTTGGTGTTAAGGAACATGATGTTGTGGTAGACACATCTGTTCAGGATATGGGAGCACTTGGTATGGTTGAGGTAGGAGTACTAGTGGAGTCGAGTTCTCAGGTTGATTTGCTTCCCTTAGTTGGGAGTGAATCCATTTCGTCATCTCACATAGCTGATAGCATGGGACAGTTGGCTATGCCACATTTTTAGAGGGATCAGCTGTGGATTGTGGGGGAGCATGTTGACGCTTCCACGTATAATTTCTACTGCACCGAGTCTTTTATGGAGTATTTACTTGAGAGTGTAGATGTTCGACAGGATTCTTATAGTGTCTGAGGGTTCTCTCATCCGAGGCTCTTGTGCTATTCGTAGGTTGGCTGGGAAGATTGTGGAGACTCTTTCTACTATGCTTCCCCATAGGGATTTTGTGGTTGGGTTTTTTGAGAGGATTGCTCAGGTTCCTACCCAGCCTGCAGTTATGCGGAGTCAGAGATTGGAGCCATCTCCTGATTCCCAATTAGGCCATGATTGGCTATTGACAGAGATTGGGGTTTCTTACCGGCATTTCACGGTGGGGTATGCTCATCATTTTTCTTTTGATCCACAGGTGGAAGATTTGATCTCACGCAGGGGTAAATCGGCTCCAGTGTCCTACCATCCATTATGGGATGGATTAGCAGGATCGTTTGCAGATGGATTTGGCAATTGCAAGTTAGATTACTTGCAGTATCCACACACTCAGGACTGTTTATTAGAGGGCAGAGTTGATAACAGTGATTCAGGCACCTTTGGTGACTGTTGTTTTTCCAGTGCATTTGGGTGTGAGTGCCGGATAGACAGCGACTCAGGTTTTGACAGAGTTGTTATTGCAGTTGGGTTGAGTTCCGCTGGGTTGTTTTCAGCATCGACATCTACAGTTGGTTTACAGATGTTGTTTTCAGCGGTGTCTATTCTGTTGATGTTGGTTCTTTCTTCACAAGAGTTTGGTGAGGATCGGGATATTACTTGTGACCATCCTTGGGATCCAGGTGGTTTATGATGTTGCTTGTTTTTCCTGATTGCTTGAGGACAAGCAATCTTGGGAAGAGAGGACTGTAATGTCCCCATTTTTAAACTTATGGGATTAGCTTGGTTTGGCGACCCTCACAGGCTAATCAGGCGATCAGAGGGGGTCAGATGGTGGAGCCAGCGTTGGGATTCCATTCTGGAGGTTCGGATTATCAGGTCTGCTCTTCGTTTGGATCATTTTGGTCAACTTACTGTTTTTAGTAAGTGGTATTTTGGGTATGGCCAGGACTAGCGGGGTGTTTGCACAGAGTCTCAGATGTCTCAGGATCAATTCTCAAAGAATCTCCAGTTTGAGAGACTTACTATTTTTAGTAAGTCTATTTTTAGCAAGGCTATTTCGGGCGGGGCAGTGCCTATTCCTGGTTGGGCAGTTGGAACTGGGTTTGTCAGAAGTTCGTTGATCTTTGTCAGACAATTCAATGGCTTTTATTTTATAAGTTATTAAATTAAATTATGTTGATTTAATTTAATAACTTATGACTTTATAACTTTATGTTATAAAGTGAGGATATATTAAAAGTCAATTAAGTGAAAAATAAAGTAAAATGCTTTTTTCCAAAAAAAGCCTATATAATCTACTCGAAAAAGCACTTTACTCATCCATGATTGAAATCATTTATTATTGAAGTTCGTGAAAAAGATAAACTTGGCTAGGGTTTCGAGGACTGATTCCTCATCTCGTGATTTGATCCATTGCTTGTTAATGGTGAATTTCACAGCTGATTATTTCTGAGATCACAGTTCAATGCTGCTGTATATCGGATTGGTGAAAGTTACAAATCAGAATTTCAAGTTTGCTAATGAGATTGTGTTTGCTAATTCAACACAAAGAAGTCTTGATATAATTTTATTGGAGGTTGATATATTTTTTCCTTGGTTATAGAAAGTAATTGCAAGAGAAGTATTATCGATTTTCTTTGAAAGATTGTTATGCAATCTATCATGCTGCGTCAATGCATTGGTGGGAGGCGCTTTGTTGACAGCGAAACCCTTCTTTGCTGTTGGCGTGAACTTCTGTTTGGCATGTGAGAGAGAAGAGGTTTGGCGGCAGCAAATTCTTGGTCACATGAAAACTCCAGCATAGCCGTGAGACCATTCCTTTGGTTTGGATTTGCAGAGCAGGGTCGTGTGGCATTGTAATTGGTCTGGCATTGCGACGACAGGATCTTTGGCCTATTTTTGAGGCAACATAGTTTTGGATCAGTCACGTACTCTTGGGAGTAGTCACGTGTTGGATGTACAAGGTGGAAGCCATACTCAGGAAATTCGAGACAACATAAGGAGAATTTACGCAAGTATAGGTGCATTCAAATTTGATGACATTTGATTATTACAAAACTTGTTGAAGTGAAAATTCAAAATAGTGAATGTTCATTCAGATTTGCTATTAGTCTAAATTAGATAATTAAATTTGGTGAAAGTATCTTTGGAAATTGTTTTGCATGAACATTATTGGAATTAGTTGCAGTTGTTTTCAAAATTATTAATAAGCATCTAGGAAGAGCCAATTTCGGTTCTTCACATCTGTGAAGAGCCTGGCTTGGCTCTTAATCTTTCAACTAAAAATTTTCAGAGAAAAATTGGAGTTTCCTTGTTTTTATTGACTTTCTACAAACATTATGAAAAATTGATACATTTCAATAATTATGAATTCCAGATTTCAACCTTCAACATGCTATTATTTAAAATATTAAAGATTTGTAATGACCAAATCTTTTAACAACATAGCATCAAATTAATGCACCTCTTATTTGCGGCTGCTGGTGAAAAATCGCAGCTTGTTAACATGCACCCATTCATACTAAATTCATGACCGGTTGCTGGCATCAACTACTATCCTCAACCCTGCAAGTCTTTTCAACGGCTAATGACTATTGCCGTGAGTCTTTACCAATCACACACACTATCTGCAAATAATTCTTCAACCTCCTATGCTGGCTACAAACAAATTCCTCTACCTCATACGCTGGCTGCAGACAAAGAGAAATCTGGCACATGCGGTTCTAGAATATTCTGTCGTACGGCCCTGTTGTATTTCGTACAGCTCCAGTACGGAATCTTCCAAGCATTCAAACCCATACAATTTCACCTTGCACAATTCATTGGTAACAAACCAACTCAAAGCGCTCAATCTCCAAGAAGAAAATTCACGTTTCTCTAAAATTAAATATTCAAACCCTCTTTAAATTCTTCCTGTATCTCTTCAGCAATTAATTTTGAATGTCCCACAATTCCAGTATATATTAGCACTGGATTAAAATTCAGAATCAGAACGAGCTCTCTCCTGGAAGAAGACCAAACTCGACAAATCTCAGAACAACTCTCTCCAAAAATGAAGACCAAGCTCCAGAAACCCTAGCTTTGCCAAGCCAAGTAGAATTCTCACATAAACAATTTATCAAATCAACAATGGGTAATGAAAGGAAGTTTTCAAGTTGTACTTATAGCTTTTTCGGAAAAAGCACAATTTCACTTTTTTTAATAAAAAGGTTTTTAAATGATAATTTCACTTTATAACAATAAAGTTATAAAGTAGTTAAGTTATTAAATTAAAATACTTTAATTTAATAACGATAACTTTAAAAACAAAGCCACTGAATTCTGCCAATTGAAGGAAACCTATTTCCGACACCAAAACCCAAACGCCAACTGCCCTGTCGGAAATAACCCACTGCCAAAAATAGTCAGTTGCTAAAAATAGACTTACTATAAATAGTAAGTCTCTCAAACTGGAGATTCCCTAAAGCTCGATTCTGAAACATCTAACACTCCGTGCAGACACCTTGCTAATCCTGACCATACCCAAAATACCACTTACTCAAAATAGTAAGTCGACCGAAATGACCTGAACGAAGAGCAGACTTGGTAAACTGAATCTCCAGAATGGAATCCCAACACTGGCTCCTCAATCTGACCCCTTCTGACCACCTAATCAACTTGCGAGGGTCGCCAAACCAAGCTAATCCCAGAAGACGGAAAATCGGGGACATTACAATCCTCCCTTCCCAAGATTGCTTGTCCTCAAGCAATCAGGAAAAACACGCAACATCACAAACCACCTGGATCCCAAGGATGGTCATGAATAATGTCCTGATCAACCTCATACTCCTGTAAAGAACTCAACAACATCAACAGTACCAACATCAGCAACTTTAAATCTGCACTCAACCCCTGAACTGATGATGTTGCAACAGGATCGCCACGTGGGAGAAACTCAACCGAGAGTAACTCACACGGGAGTAACTCAACCAACAGACTGGACTTACTTCCAGTCCTCGAACTAAGCAAATCGTCACACCAGTCATCAAAAGGATGCGCTAAAGAACTGTGACTGATAGATATCTTGAACGTGAGGATCGAATGTAAAGCTATAAGAACTCCTCACCGTGTACACCTCGGCAAATTGTCCAGCTAGGCCTACCTGACCTCCCGTAAAATCCTCCTGATACCCGAGTGTACTAATAGGATCCCAAACATCATCATCATTATTGTACAACACCTGTAAGGGATCATCACTAAGCTCAAACAGCGGGTTGTCATAAGTCATAACAACATCCGCATCAAATAAAGGATTGTTCACAAAATGAACAACACCCATCTGCTGATCTGAGCCATAATACGGTGAACTCTGAGAGACATGATGTGTAATCTGCTCTATCTGAATTGACTCATGCCTCTGTAAATCCTCCCTATCTGCAATAAGTCCCTGCAAATTATGATCTAGGGACCTATCATCATCCGATAACCACTCTAGGTCATCATCCAAAATCTGATATGATATACCAGACTTGCTGCAGCATGAATCATCCTCATAGATAACATCGCAAGTGTCCACAACATCCCCTACACTTGCCCTGTCGTCAACGTCATCAATAAGCTCACACATAAGACTGCTGTCATAAAATTCAGAACCTATATCATTGGTAATTTCATTGCTACCAATAGATGTAGGGCTGCCGTCATTGGTGGCCATCATGACATCAGCATTCTCCTGATCACAAGCTCTTGTCTCATGGATATGATGAGACTCAATGCAATTGTCCTCAAGCAAGTCTGTCATAGCCACATCCTACTTTGAAGAGCCTCTGGAATGCTCTCTTCTGTATCAAGTACCTGTCAAAATTCAAATTCCTCTTAATTGCTCCTGGAAGAGCATTCCACTCTGCAAATTGTGCCACCATGTCATCAAAGAATGGTGTCGGCTCTGTCTCTTTACTAATTGCATCCAGCTCAGGCCTCAAGTAAGTAGGACGAAGAGGCCTATCATAAATACCTATACAGTTAGCTCTATAATCACGCCTATTATCTACTCATGACCTATGTGATCTAACTGAAACACTCCTCGCACCTCTATCTCTAGCATGATCTCCCAGTAATGCGATGCGCTGTAGAGTGTCTGAAAGTTGTTGCAATACATTTGCAACATGATGCTGACCATCTGCTATGTTCCTAAAGGCATCTCTGACCTCCCTACCAACATCATTTCTGATATTATTCCTATTTCCTGCCTGTTCATTATGTGGGCCTTGTTCAATACCTTCAGGAGGTGGTGAATTTCTATCCCTGCAGATATAGTACCCTCTTGCTATAAATCTGTTTGCCATTATTTTATTTTCATACCCTTCAGGATGGCAAGATCAGTGCTCTGATACCATTGTGAAGAGCCTGACTTGGCTCTTAATCTTTCAACTAGAAATTTTTAGAGAAAAATTGGAGTTTCTTTGTTTTTATTGACTTTCCACAAACATTATGAAAAATTGATACATTTAAATAATTAGGAATTCCAGATTTCAACCGCAACCTTCAACATGCTATTATTTAAAATATTAAACATTTGTAATGACCAAATCTTTTAACAACATAGCATCAAATTAATGCACCTCTTATTTGCGGCTATTGGGGAAAAATCACAGCTTGTTAACATGCACCCATTCATACTAAATTCATGACCTGTTGCTGGCATCAACTAGTAACCACAACCCTGCAAGTCTTTTCAACAGCTAATGACTATTGACGTGAGTCTTTACCAATCACACACTGGCTGCAAACAATTCTTCAACCTCCTACGCTGGCTGCAAACAAATTCCTCTACCTCATACGCTAGCTGCAGACAGAGAAATCTGGCACGTGGTTCCAGAATATTCTGCCGTACGGCCCTGTTGTATTTCGTACAGCTCCAGTACGGAATCTTCCAAGCATTCAAACCCATACAATTTCACCTTGCACAATTCATTGGTAACAAACCAACTCAAAGCACTCAATCTCCAAGAAGAAAATTCACGTTTATCTAAAATAAAATATTCAAACCCTCTTTAAATTCTTCCTGTATCTCTTCAGCAATTAATTTTGAATGTCCCACAATTCTAGTATACATCAACACTGGATTAAAATTCAGAATCAGAACGAGCTATCTCCTGGAAGAAGACCAAACTCGACAAATCTCAGAACAACTCTCTCCAAAAATGAAGATCAAGCTCCAGAAACCCTAGCTTTTCCAAGCCAAGCAGAATTCTCACATAAACAATTTATCAAATCAACAATGGGTAATGAAAGTGCTTTTTCGAGTTGTACTTATAGCTTTTTCGGAAAAAACATAATTTCACTTTTTTTTAATAAAAAGGTTTTTAAATGATATTTCACTTTATAACAATAAAGTTATAAAGTACTTAAGTTATTAAATTAAAATACTTTAATTTAATAAACTTTAATTTAATAACGATAACTTTAAAAACAAAGCCACTGAATTCTGCCAACTGAAGCAATCCTATTTTCGACACCAGAACCCAAACGCCAACTGCCCTGTCGGAAATAACCAACTACCAAAAATAGACTTACTATAAATAGTAAGTCTCTGAAACTGGAGATTCCCTGAAACTCGATCTTGAAACATCTGACACTCCGTGCAGACACCCTGCTAATCCTGGCCATACCCAAAATACCACTTACTAAAAATAGTAAGTCGACCGAAATGACCCGAACGAAGAGCAAACCTGGTAAACTGAATATCCAGAATGGAATCCCAACACTGACTCCTCAATCTGACCCCCTCTGACCACCTGATCAACTTGTGAGGGTCGCCAAACCTAGCTAATCCCAGAAGACGGAAAATCACAGATCCAGTTAGAGGAGGTGACCGTGGAGTTGGAGCATTTGCAGTCCACACCAGCCCCAGACCCAGTTCAATTGCACATTGAGGTGGTTGGTGGTGAGTTTGCTCTTATGGGTGGTGATGAGGAACATGATGATGTGGCAGACACACATGTTCAGGATATGGGAGCTCTTTGTTCGGATGAGGTAGGAGTACCAGTGGAGTCGAGCTCTCAGGTTGATTTGCTTCCCTTAGCTGGGAGTGAATCTATTTCATCATCTCACATAGTTGATAGCATGAGACAGTTGGCTGTGCCACATTTTCAAAGGGATCAGCTGTGGATTGCGGGGGAGCAAGAAGACGCTTCCACGTATAATTTCTACTACACCTAGTCATTTATGGAGTATTTACTTGAGAGTGCAGATGTGCGACATGATTCTTATAAAGTGTCTGAGGGTACTCTCATCCGAGGCTCTTGTGCTATTCGGAGGTTGGTAGGGAGGATTGTGGAGACTATCTACAATGCTTCCCCATAGGGATTTCAAGGTTGGGTTTGTTGAGAGAGTTGCTCAGGGGCCTACCCAGCCTACAATTATGCGGAGTCAGAGATTGGAGCCATCTCATGACCCCCAGTTTGGTAATGATGAGCTATTGACAGAGATTGGGGTTTCCGACCGGCTGTATACGGTGGGGCATGTTCATCATTTGTTTTTTGACCCACAGGTAGAAGATTTCATCTCTCGCAAGGATAGTTTGGCTCCTAGTCCTTATCATCCATTATGGGATGGGTTCTCGCCATCAGTAGTTGATGGGAGTTTTGGTTGCAAGTTAGTAGCAGGTGACTTGCAGAATTATGGTGACTGCAAAGATTATGCAGTGTGTGGATATCCGGGTCTTGGTACAACTTTGTTCAGGGGTATTCATCACTGTTGTACAAATGGTCTACACACTCAGTACAGGTCAGTTGGGAGCACAGGGGGAGTTCAGTGTGTATGGGATCTGAGTCTCCCATACATCTTGGTTTTTGATGATCTTGAAGTTCACTTCTTTCGGGATCCGGGCAAAGACAGATTCAGTACAGGAGTTTGGGTGAGTGGTTGTTTTGGGTCTCTTTACAGAGTTATCCGATTTGTATTTTGGGTGATGTTACAAGAGCCTACAGTTGATGTCAGTGGCACGGTATATTCTTTTCTATGGGACCCAGGTGGATTGTGATGTTTCTTGTTTCGATGATTGTTTGGGGACAAGCAATCTTGGGGAGGGAGGACTATAATGTCCCCATTTTTTGCAGGTCATTGATTTGATGGTGCCAGGTCATTATTGTGATCCTCGTGGTTTGGCAAGATGTTTAGAGGGTCTTTGGTGTGAACTTACTATTTATAGTAAGTCAATGGATAGTTCCGATGAGCTTAGATGAGTTAGAGGAGTTGAATGATGCTCTCTGTTTTCATTTCTGACTTCCGGTTTGGGCTCCAAGAATCTTGGAGAGAGCGTCTATTTTTAGTCACCCTATCAAGTTCATTCATCATCTTTCATCATCTGGATCAATCCTGTGTAGACAGATTTCAATTTGGACGCTTCTTCAGTTGTTTTCGCAAGACGGGTGGTTTATTATTATTATTTAATTAAATTTGCTAAGGTTGCCATTTTTGTTGATATTATATGCTGGATACCTTAGTGTTATAGCTCGTTGGAACGAGGATGAAAAGTTTTAAATCTTGGGCACAAGAAACAGGGACCTTGCATGTCATAATTTCATGATATTGGTGAAAAGGCTTTTTTTGGAGCCAAATGAATTAATAAATTATATTATTCAATATGTGCCTAAGTATAAAAAGTGTTTTAAGTGAAAAGTGTGTGAGAGAAGACACTTTTGAATTATAAAAGCAATGCTTTGTGAAAGGAAAATCATCCATTGTTGAATTATGATTTTATTGGAGTTTGTGAGAGAGACAACCCAGCTAGGATTTTGAGGACTGATTCCTCTTCTGGCAATTTGAGCCATTACAGGTTGATGGTGAATTTTGCAGTTGTAGTTCTGATTCTGAATTTTAATCCAGTGCTGATGTATACTGGAATTGTGATATATTTAATTTAATTTGCTGAAGTATTACAGGAGGAAATTGAATTTGGAGTAATAAGGGTTTGAGTTGTGTCTTTGAGAAACTGAGAATTCTCAGAGGATTGCATTTAGAGACTGATTGTTTTGCCAGTGAATCATACCTACATTATCAGCCAGGGTTTGTAGATTGCAGATTTTTTCCAGCAAGGACAGTACAGCCTTCAGGAAAGTCATACGAATTCATCCTGGCTGTACACAACCAGCTTAGCGTGAGTTTCTTCTAGTGATCGGTTCCCGGTTTTTAATGCTAGCATTCTTCATTTGTTCAGTCTGCAAAAGCTGTCTTTTACTTGGCGTCAATAGAGGTTTCTAGCTCACGTGAGGGTTCAGATTTGGTAATGGCATGTGAGGAAATTCTGTTCCAGAATTTTATAGTGCAGCAGCAAATAAAATAAGGTGCATTTATTGATTAAATCTGCTGTGATACAATTTGTATTTAATAGTTCAACAAATTCTAAAATGTAGAATTTCAATATTTTAATATTACTGTTGATTGTCCATTGAATGAATTATAAGTTTTTAAATATCCAAAGAATACAAAAATCAGGAATTGTTTTCAGAATTACTTCCAAAAGTTTGAATTGCATTAACGAACTACTTAGGTTCTTTACAGATAAGGCATTCAATCATATTGACATATATAATTATAGAATCCTTAATACACAACATTTGAGTTCACATGAGAGTTCAACAAATTAATATAAAAAAATATCAACTTAAAATTTAATTGCTTCAATAATCAATTATCAATGTGTATATGTATTATGATATAAAATTAAAAAATAGTAATACAACAAAATGCTCAAAGGTTCAAGTTTGGAATACAAATGTCAAAATGAAGAAGTCACAAAAACATAGTGGTAGAAAGTATGAGGTTGCCCCTACCTGACATCTTCCAATTCTATATTAAAAACGGACACCGACTTTGAGTCACTACCACTATGAGGGATTGTCTGATTTAATGGAACTCCAACCAATCCTTCTTGTGTCTCTTCATCATCAATCTAGGTGGCGTTTTTTGGATCAACATCCCACTATCAATTTGGAGTTTACCAATACTTTAAAGTCTGCTAGAGTTGTGAAGGACTATGATGATGACTTCTTTGTTTGTGTAGAGGTTAGCCTATTCCTCTTGATAAAGTGAATGAAGTTGTATGTGGATCAATTTCTCTCTCTAGTAGGAATTGGCAACTTTTGAAAGGAGGTGAATAGCCAACATTCTCAACTTTGGTGTATTTTTTCCATCACATGTGCACCATCCAATAGGATTAGTTTTAGTTAATGTAGCTCTACCTATCTTTTCCTTTGGTTTGTTGAATGATGGACCACAAATATCAGTAATGATAATCTTTACATGTGAAATATACTCGACTCCTCAACTGAATGCTTCTTTTGAAGGGCCTTCGTTAAGTCTTCTTTCACCTCTTTCTAAGGTTGCAAGATATGTGAGCCCTATGGTATGCGTACTAGCATACATGATATGGAAGCAGGTACGGCCTATGCCTAGAAGTAGGTTAATTTTAGAGCGAC
The DNA here is from genome assembly GCA_027943335.1 of Chamaecyparis obtusa. NCBI lineage: Eukaryota > Viridiplantae > Streptophyta > Pinopsida > Cupressales > Cupressaceae > Chamaecyparis > Chamaecyparis obtusa. Next base: position 498,363 of record BSBK01002852.1, read on the forward strand.
ACTAGATACATTTAGATTGGATGTTCTGAAAATTTTGTTGTTTCTAGGTAAAAGCTAGCTTGATTTCTTTACAAGTGCTTTTTTCTTGTTCGCAAATACCTAGGTAGCTAAGTAGATCCATTGGTAGCAATAATTTTGAATCCTCTAGTTTGTGAAGTCAAAGAATGGTTGGCTGATGGTAGAAGTGATTGAATGAAAAGCTTGATGTAGTTTATTTTATGTGAAGTGAAAGTCAGGAGAGATGATTCAAAAGCATCACTATATAATTGTTTAAGCTGATTTTAATATTAAGATTTATTTAGATTTCAATATTTTAAAATAGTTACATAATTTCACATTTAAATTTAAATTTAAATTAAAAAATAAAATAAATATAACTTAACTCTCAATAATATATAAAAATTAAATATTTAAACATTAAATTCTAAATTAAAAAAAAAATGATTTAAAATTATGTGAGCATTTAAATATTAATAATAAATAATAGTTATGAGTGTGTATAGAGAGAGAGAGTTGTATCTAGCCGTATGTAATGTCCCCTCAATGGTTGGTATGGAGAACCTAGGACATTTACCTTGAATTTTTGCTGCTCACTATAATTGATATTATCTCATCCTCTTGTACTTGAATTATGACGGTGATTTGGAGAATAATCTATCTGTATATATCTAGCACAGTAGTTTATCAATAGTACTGTTCTCGTAACTTTGATGATTAAATATGTACAAAGGGAGTCAATTCTGTTAATGCTCCTCATCTCCCTATAACTTTCAGATAAGCCCATGTCAATATTAAGGATTATAACGATTAGTCATCTTGATGAGTCATCGATGACTAATCCCTAACCTCGACGATCTCTAATGTGATTCAACTGTTATGCCCTGGTTTATTCGTGTTGACTGATTTCTCTCTGTTCTCTTTTCTAGGCTTTGCCCGATACTTCCACAAGGATATAGTCATTGATGTTGATTATTATAAATTTATATCCATATACTTCAATGTGATAGAGCCGATATGACCGGATAATATATTGTGATGAATGTTTGTAATCTCTAAGATATTCTGGTTGCCGTTTCAACACTTGGTACTCCTCCATATGCAACTGATGTAATGACCCACTTCTTTAAATGTTCTAAATTTGACCTCATCTATTCTTAACTGATTCAAACTTTATGCTCACGCCCTTTACAAGGGATATACTTTTATCTTATCGTTTGTTATAGTATTTTCCCATCGTATATGATATATTTATTCAAGAATCCCTGCTATGTTCAATATCAAATATATTCTATAATCTTCCTTTTCTTGAATGAAGTGGAGATGAATTCCTTTATATACGTTTCCAAATGGGAGCATGTGCAGTTTATTTGAGGAGGATAAGATCAAGCAGACGGCTAGTTTGATTGTCAAGATTCACAGCAGGAGAGCGACTATAGAAAAGACTATAGAGTTAGTTTAGGGCTGTGCTCTTGTGGTCCCTTAGACTGATAGTCTCGTAGACGTTATTAAAATTCTTCATTCATTCATTCAATGAAATAATAGATTACTTTGAAAAGGGAATTAGTGTCCCTTCATAATTGCCTCCTTTCCTTACATTAATCACACTAATCTATTGGTCTCTTTAGTAATCGTTGCTTCTACATTATCGATAGTCTGGTTGATAATGTTCTAAGGATATCGTTTCATATGCAATTAATGATTTTGAGTTCAATGACTAATCGATACCTACCCTATATATATTTTCATCATGTATTATTAAGCAAATCCCAAAATTCCAATCGACTCCCTCATTTGAACAGACAGGCATAGGATTCGAGAATACAGAGAATTTTCCACTAATGGCTTTTGATACAGAGCAGTCGTCACTAATGGATTCCAAGACGGCTGTCGCAATGGATAATATAGTATTTGGGATTTCTGTGATTTATTCACAGTGCTTACCTTAATGATTGCAGTCACAGTATTTGTGCTCTGTTTAAGACGATTCTACCTTCGTCGAATGTCAATCCATGGCGATCAACAATCCGCCTTTTTGTTTGAAGGATATATCGAATATATGAGACAGGAATATCCAATCAGCTAAACAATTATCTATTGCTTCCCTCTCATCTAAATCCTTCTTATGCAATGATCGTAAGGTATATTAACATTGATGAATCATCTATTAATCTCCGGCACTTCCACTTCATTTTACTCCACGTCGATGTCATTATGCTGCAATCACGTATCATACTCATAATATCAAAATGTATTATTATTTCAATAATATATTATATTATTTTATATCAATATATTATTATATTAAAGATGGATTATATTGTTTTATTTATTGATTTATTATAATATTATTATTTATGTATAATAATATTATTTATATTTATTATTTTAATAATATTATTTGTTAATTAATATTATATAAATAGTTATTTATTATTATATTAACAAATATGATAGATGTTATAATATATATTATATAGTCAAATTTTTAATAAATTAATACTATTACATTGATAATAGATTATATTTATTATTATAATATTATTTAATATATTATTATGTTATTATAATATTATTATATTCATATAATATTATATTGATTATATACTTTCATTAATTTGATAATAAATCATATTACAATTTATTATTATTTATTCATTTGTTTTTATTATTTATTATTAAACTCTCTTCTACAAAGGGGGCATTACACCGTATCCATATCAGTGTCTTGAAAAATTGCCATATCCGTATTCAAACCTGCACCTGTATTTTTGTCCGTACAACTTTGCCTCTTCATTATCACAAGGAGACAACATATTGACCTTTGGTGCATATCATTTGGGATATAGAGAAAAGGATACCATATGAAGTGGGGTGTTTATCGTGTTCCATTGCCACATCACAATGGACTTAATGTGTTGCTTGTTTCATCCCAAATGAGGATCACTGTTACAAATTGCTTTCTCATTTTCCCAAGCTTTCTATTAAATGTCTTATAAATATCTCCAAGATTAGTAGAGTATGTATTAGCATATTTAATGGCATCTACTATAGATGAGAGGAAGGAGCAAATATATCTGCATACGAAAATTTCAAAGATAAGTTAGAAAATCAGTATCAGAAATTTTAATTATCAAATCAGCAATCAATTATAATTTTTTTAATAAAATCAGCAATTTCTTACCTTACAATAACCATCATTATGGTTTTTTTTGTGAAATACTTTTTCCTTCCGCAATGTTTGTAGTTGACTATCTACCCCACTCTGAATTGAATTGACTATCATCAATTGTAGAGCCTCTTGCACCTCAATCATCCTCTCTAACAAAATAAAATATGAGCATTTGTCCTTTGAAATCTTATCAAGATGTTGTATATGTGCATAATACAAAGCCTTTCTATGGTTCTTATACAGTGTTATGATAAATATCTTCAAAAGAGTCTGAAGAAAGCAGCTGAAGCACGAGGACATCCTTTCTGGGCTAGAGGACCTGATAATGCAGGGAATTATAATTCGAAGCCTCAAGAAACTGGATTTTTTCGTGATGGAGGGGACTATGACAGCTACTATGGTCGTTTTTTCCTTCGTTGGTATTCACAGGTTTTATTAGATCATGGGGATCGTGTGCTTTCTCTTGCAAATTTTGCATATGAAGGGACAAGAATATCTGCTAAGGTAAGAAAGTTACATGTGTACATTTTACAATTTTTTAGCAACTTTGTGAACCATGCTCTAAATAGTGACATTTGGGAATCATTTGTTTGGGTTGTTAGTAGGTCTCAGGAATACATTGGTGGTATAAGACTGCTAGTCATGCTGCAGAACTTGCAGCAGGTTTCTATAACCCTTCAAATCGTGATGGTTATGAACCAATTGCTCATATGCTTAAGAAACATGGCGCTACATTCAACTTCACATGTGTTGAATTGCGTACTTTGGCACATGAAGAAGGATTTCCCGAGGCCATGGCAGATCCGGAGGGTCTGGTTTGGCAGGTAAAAGAGTACTTCCACATGGCAACTCCCATATAGAGTAAAAAGGCATTATAATTTGTTTTGTACCTTTGTTATTTCAGGTTCTGAATGCAGCTTGGGATGCTGGCATTCCTGTAGCTAGCGAAAATGCTTTACCATGTTTTGATAGACATGGATACAATAAGATCCTAGAAAATGCAAAGCCAAGGAATGATCCTGATGGACGGTGCTTGGCGGCTTTCACATATCTAAGACTCAGTCCTGGTTTGATGGAGACATCCAATTTTAATGAGTTTGAACGTTTTGTAAGACGTATGCATGGTAAGAAATCTGCCAGTTTTGTTCTTTCATGCAGATGATGCTTAATTTCATTGATTTATTGTACTTTCAACTCACTACAAAAACAGTAGATATAACATCACAGGCAAATAGGACAAAATACATGAAATGATAATACCGATTGTACTTCATTCCTCTTTTGCTTATATAATAAAAGTTCATGTCAGTAACTAAGGAAAGTGATAAGATCTGACTGCTTTTTGAAACAAGATAAATACAGATGTTAGTTATGAGAACTACTCAGCTACAATCAACTTTGTTGTGGGCTGAAATTGGATTGTTTGTTTCCCAGGAGAAGCAGTCCCTGACCTTGAAGCCTGATTGTAGTTACAAGGCATTCTAGAATGAAGAAAAGGAAAGTGATAGGGTGGTATTGCTACCATTATCCACTAGACGTGCGTATAGATTGGGGATAATGCAATATGTCCAAGTGTTTTTGCATGTTACTAAGGCCAAATTGTAACTTATGTACATAATGTTCTAAATATTGAATGTTTAAGTAGAGTTCTTGCCCACTATGTCAATTATATTAGTATATTCCCTTTGCCTAATGATTCTATGCCATTGATATAATTATTGTTTTGTGGAGTGTTTTTTCATTGGCCCCATGTAATGGCAAAAAGCAGTTTGAAATAAAAGTGGAAATTTAGTAGGTAATACAGTTTTCTAATGGTGCAATGTTACCATCGCTGTATGGGTGGTGAGTATGTGAGTAAATTTAGAATGTGGGAAATCGATAGTTGTACCGTGACAATATAAGGCTAGAATTTACCAAAACTGAAGCTTTTTCGTGGCAGTTGATATTCTCATCTATTCTCACTTCAAATTTTTGCTTGTATGAATAGCAAGTATGTGAAGACTTTGAGTGTGGGGTTTGCCTCATAGGAAGACATCCGAGATAAAAAGGGTGGTTCCTTATCTGATTATTTTCTGACAAAGTAAACGAATAGAAGATGTTGAATTAAAATATTGAAAAGCAAGCAAGTGCACAATTCGACAAACTATTCGGTAGATAAACATTTACTTCTCCCTTAGCAATCACACAGTGCTCAGTAACTGGCAGTTTATGACTTGGGTACAATTCTAGTAGCCAAACCTATATATGCTCTTTCAATTCTCATCAAACTTGACACTGTAGCAAAACTCCTGGACGATAAGTCGTTGATTACTACTAATTGAATGCTCCTTGTCAGGTTCCAAAAATGCGGGTCTGCAATCCTATAGCTGTTTTCCACATTTAAGGCCAAGGGTTTGTATTTAGGAAGGGCAAGAGAAGCTCATAAATTAACTTAAGATAGTGAAAGGTTATATACGAGAGTGGTTACCCACTCTCAACTTAAACTCAAGAGAGTGTTCCTATAGGTCATTTAGACATGTTAACATTTAAGTTTGAAATGAGTGATCAAGGCATCACACAACTATAGTCAATTGTGTTCTTGACCCCTAAATTTTTTCATCAAGACATCAATAATTGCAATGATTTTTTATGGTTGATTCTATATTCTATTTAATGTATTTTTAAATGATAACAATTTCCCATTCCATGATCTTTGATTTTTTTAATACATTTTACATATAAGGGATACACATGTTAGGCGTGATTCTTCAAAAATTTGATAGTTCAAATTTCAGTTAATATTTATGTTAGATTGAGTTTGCGGGATGGGAGAATTCAGGGATGCGTTTCCTTGTCCCCTAATTTCCATGCCATTTTTGGGGGCGTTAAAGGGGACAACTTTATAAAATATATAGAGAAATTTTGAATATTTAAGAGAACATGAATAAAACATAATATACATTATGGATCCTTAACATGTAACATTTGTGTTAAAAACTTAAATTGAGTATACATAAAGTCAAAATCAAACAAAGTATTAAAACTCAAACTTTAATACTATGGGATGGCCACATGGCATCCCTAAGACATCCCCGCATTCTTAGGAAGACCTCATTTCCAAGATGGGTCAAATAGGGTCAAGGATGTGTCCTTGAGTGAGCTTGCGTAATATCAATCTTTGATTAAGCTATTGAATCATGGACAACGTACATGTTTCCAACTTATATTTTTAAAAGATTTGGTAAAAATGTTTTATGTTTTCACAAATAAGCTTGCTTAATATCAATCTTTGTTTATTCTATCGAATCATGGACAATGTACATGATTCCAACTTCTATTTTTATAAGATTTGGCAAAATCTTTTATGTTTTGATGAATGTGGAAGGTCAAGGTTTTCAATGACTTATGCCTCATTGGGTAACATAGTTGTGTCCAACCATTACAAACAAGAATGAATAAGGAACAAAGATATCATATAACATAAACAATTTTGCTTATAAAGTCTATATGAATTCATTATTATTCATCCATAATAGGTAAAAGATTATCACATATAAATTTGATAGATTAAAATGTTGCAGTATTTTTTATTGTCTATATTGTTGTAATGTCATAGACTGTGATAGATTTGAGGATCTAAGAGAATACCCCAAACTTAAAATGATTTTGTAATGTGTTTACTCTATAATTGATAAAAAAAATGTTGCAGCATTTTTCAATTGCTTATTATAGCTGCATCAACAAATGTAGTATAAGAAAGTTTATAAGGAGAAGAGGACTTGTTGCACCTCAAAATCTAAAAAATCCTTTGAAAGCCAAGTAGACAAGTGTTACAAGCACATGTTGCAATAACCTCTTAACAACTTTAAGAGTAACTTTAGTTGCGGACTCTAGTAGAAATTGAAACCCTAGATTGTTTACAAACAAAGAAAACATACATACATATGGATCCCAAGCATGAGAAATTGTGGTTTATGAAGGAGGCTTGTTGACACCATGTGGTAGGAATCCCTTGTACCACTTGTTTTGTCATCTTTAATGCTCACATTGAAGAACAAAATTGTTGAAATTCATATAGTAATGGAAGTGGCAAGAAAACCTTCATTATTTTAATCACAATCATTAAAAGCAATAATGATAAGATGATTCGAGTGTATAGACTGGAAATGGGCTTGCAAAAATATATTATAAATTGTTTTGGACATGGTTGGAAGACATGAGCAGGATTCAAAGGTTGACCCTCCCCCTTTAGTCTACACTGCAACTCAACTTTTCACTGTTCATGAGATCGAGATGGGTATTAAGAAAGTTGGGTGTTGGAAAAGCAAAAGACTTTGTTGATATTCAATCACACTATCTAAAGTGGGGTGTGAAAACTCTTGTATGCCACACCAAGACAATTTTCAACATCATTTAGAAAAGGTTCTATTTAGATTGGACAAGCCTTGCAATTCCTCTTTTCAAGAGTGGCAATGTTAATAATCCCTCAAATGGAAGGTCCATTATGATATTTTATTTGTTTGCAAATTTATTTGGAAGTATGCTTGAAAGAAAAATTAGCAAGTGGTCGGAAGAAAGAGATAAACATACTAAAGGGAAAGCAAGTTTCAAACCTCAACATTTTGTAGTTCATCACTATATAACTTTAAGGCACACCATTGAAAATTTTTGGAAGAAAAAGGAGAAAGCCTTTTCTTACTTTGTAGATTTCAAAGAATCTTTTGACACGGTCTCTAGATACAAGAACTCGGGGTTCCTATACATCTTAGATCAGTCATTGATAGGATGTATGAGGAGGTTAAAGTCAAAACTAAAACTTCAGTTGACATAGTTTTAGGAGTGATATAGGGTTCAAACAAGGGCGCCCATTCTCCCCTACACTTTTTGGTTTATATATTGACAAACTTGAAGAGTTGTTAAACTTGCAAGGTGGTTGTGGTGCCCATTGAGGCTAGTTTGTGATAAGGCTTCTTTTCTATGTGGATGACCTTATTCCGATTTCTTAATTTTCTCTTGGTTTGCAAGAGAACTTTCCCTGGAGCATTTTTGTAGAATGGTGGGGATGCAAGTCAATATTAGCAAAATGAAAGTGATGCTTTTCTCAAACATAAGAAAATATAACCATCATAAGTTTTACTTTGAAGGTAGTACTCTTGAGGAAGTAGTAGATTGCAAATATCTCATAATTGACTTCAAAAATTTAAGTTGGGAAAGTTGCAAATATAAGTGAACTTTGGGAGGTTGGAAAGTATTTTATACTTGTCAAAATAGATGCAGAGAAGTAGAGCTACGTGAATGAAAAACTATATAAACTCTTTTTGGGCTTTTGATGCTTGTGGTTGTGAATTATGGACCAATAGTACATGTGACCTACAACGGAAGGAAATTGAGAAAATAAAAAAATGCTTGGTTACAAACAAGTTCGATCCCTTATGATATCATGTGAAGTTGGGGTTGCTCTTGTTGAAGCAATTGGTATGGTGAGACTCATAAGATATCTAAAAAGAATTGCACAAATGGAAGAGGGTAGATGATCTAAGGTTGTCTTTAATGACATGTTGTGCAAAAAATAATAAGGATGTGACAAACAACAAACAGTTAAGAAAATAAGATATCTACTTGAAAATGTGCCCCACAAATAGTAAAGAGACAAAGGCCTTTGTTATGGATAAGTTCAACAAGCATTCTTGGGACAAAGGGCTAAGGAGAAAGAAAATGTATTACATTGAAGAGTTTAATCCCACTCATAATCATCATCCAAAAAACATACATAGGGGCCACTATCTCTTGGAGAGTTAAAAGTCTTATTGCTCAGTTAAGAACTAAATCTCATCAACTTTGTTGTGAAACCAAGCATTGGAAAAGACCAAAAGAAGCATGGGAAGAAAGAGTGTACTTTTTGCACTTCTGGTAAAGTGGAAATATAAAAGCATTACATTTTAGATTGTGATGCCTTCAAGGATAGAAGGGACATTTTTGTAAATATCTTGACAACTAACTCTTGGCTTGATCGATTCGGTGAGGGAACAGTTGAGCAGTTGGGGGTACTCATCAAGTTAGATAAGAAAAGGGATAGAATGCATAAATTTAGTTAGTGAGGTAGTCTATCCCATAGGCTATATTTAGCCTCGTGGATGTTACAATAATTTTTTCTTCTTCTTCTTAACTTGACACATTGCTTCTACTACTCTTCTTCAAATTCATACACGCAACACAAAAAATTCATTATGGTGCTTGATCTAATCATGCCAAGTTGTTTTAGAGGTTATCATTGAATATTAATGGTAAATTTAGGTTAGTTTTATCATTACTTGAAAGAAAGTGTAAAATTGGTCACTACAAGGATTTAATCACTTAAATTGATTTTTGCACGGCTATGACATCCATTTCGTTTGGATTTGTAAGGATAGGGAACACAAACGACTTTTGAATACTTGTAAGTTGGTGGAAGGCCATATCATCTTATAGATGAAACTCTAACCACTTTCCATTGAACATTGCAAAAGAAAACATGTCATAACCACATAGAATAGTATTTAGGTAGTGAAAAGACAAATTTGGTAGCTAGCACTTTTTCAACATAATTGGACCTTGTCTAGCACACGTCTCTTCTTGAAAACTCCAACAAAAGGGTGGAAGGTATTTGAAAATAGGCAAGAGTATTAAACTTTCGAGGTTTGAGGAGAATCAATTAATCTTACCTTTGGTTAGGGTGTCAAGAATCAAAGATGGAGAACTCATACCATCATGGTACTTGGAATAGAGGAAGTTCAAATAAGTGTAGTTTTTAAATGGTTGGAGATCAGGAGTTGGGAGTACCTCATGGTAGGTACTAAGGCAAAGGGAAGGGTGAAAGGTGACTCCGAAGGGAAACACAAAGAGATTAGTGGAATCTCAAAGGGTCAAGGGAGGCATGAAATGAATGACAAGTTCAAAAATCCTAAAATTACATTTTGGAAATTTTTTATAAGGCATGGAATTGTGATATTGAGAATGGTGTGGAAAAGATACTTGGGTAATGTTACTCCCTACATACCTGTCCCACATTTTGTTTGGCCAAATTTTAGGTCCCCTTTTTTTCTTTTTCTTCTTTCCATTTTGCTTCTTTTATTTTATTTTATTTTTTCTTTTTGGTGCTCCACAGTCCAAGACTCTAGGGTCTTTCTCCGTGTTTGTCCCGTTCTTAGTTGGATCCCCAACCCCTGAGGTTTCATAATACTCTTGGATTTGCTTGATTCCTTGTAGTATTCAAACTTCGGGATCCTATTTTCTAGCACACAAAATGTAACCTGATGATTGTAAGGACAAGATGAATTAATTACACTTACCCCAACAAGTTATAAAAGTTCTTTTTGGAGCTCATTTTGAATTCACCAAGTGATAAAAAGCTAAGTGTGAGCTCTGAGTGTGAAAATGCTTTCAATGACTTTTGTGCTTCTCTTTCATGCGATTTCTTAAGGTTGTGGCTTTTTTGTGTTCTTTTAGGTTGTCTTTCATGTTTTCTCATGCGAATTTCAAGCAGGTAATGTTTCTTCACAACTTTCTCAAAAAATTTGCGTTGTCTTTTTGTGTTCTTTGTTTTGTTTTCATTTTTGTTTCATTATGTAGGTTAGGATTCTCGTTTCTAAATGTAGAACTAGGTGGTTTTCGAGAAAAAATTGTGCCCTAATCATGTTACGGTTCGTCAATTTTGTGTTTTTGTGCTTTCTCATGCCCTAGAATTGCAATGTAGATTATTTTTGGCTTGAGAACTTTTCAGTGTTTGTTGATTTAGGGATTTTTCCAACTTTTTGTAGTTTGGCATATTTTTCTATGACATCCAAGTTCAAGCATACTTGCAAAGAGGCATGGTGAAATGAAATAATTGCTAAGGTTTTTATGGGCCCTAGATTAATTTTCCCTTGTAAGTGCATCTCGTGAGTTGAGCCACCATACTAGTGTGTCTTGGCTGATCTTTGGTAGCTCTAGTTCTGATTGTGTCATCAAGCTATCATTCCCCCTTTGGATCTTTTGTCCTGGGATTCCCACTCAGCTCATCCCCAAGTTGAACATTCAAGTTTCCCTATGCCCGAGCTCAAATTCCTAGGCTTCCCCTTTTAAGAGCCCACGTTCGCAAACTAGCCCATGGCCAAAATCATGACTCAAGTAGAAGTATTCAACGTTTAGTGAGCACCAGACTTTCAGGTCAAAGACTTTGGCTTCCAACCTACCTTATCTCACCCATTGATGGACTTTCGCAGATCCCTGATCCCATTTTCTTGGTCCTTCCTTCCCTCAATCCAAAGTCTTAACCAAGAGGTGTCTCTAGACTTCGTGTCCTGAGAATCCCTTACCAGTCATCCCTCATGCTTAAAGTAAACCAATCCCAAGATGCCCAGACCCTAATTCCCATAGTGTTATCAATATATTAATAAAAGGTCTTTATAGGGTACCAAATGACATTTTTGTTGCTTCTTTCATGATAGAGGTTGATACAATGACATCTTCATCTCAAGCACTTGGTTCAAACCAAAACCCGATTCCACTAGCTCCCCAAGGCAGGACAACCAAGGAAAAACAACAATTTGATAAGACTCTGGCCACTATGAGATACATGTGCAACAAAAAACTAAAATCCTCCAAGCTTGAGGGAAAGGTTCAAAATATTACAGATACTAACATGGGGGATGTCGATTTGCAATCTATCCAGGTCGTCACCGAGTGTGAGGCCTCTAGAGTAGAAAACATCAGAGCCAATTCAGAAGATTCACCTATAGGATCTAGCTCACACTACCTATTGTTGCATGAGTCTGGGATCCTTCCTACAACTATCTTCCCACAATCTTTCCAATCCCTAGAGTTGGTCATCATAGTTTCCAACCACTACACTAAAGCCACACAAAAGTGTGTAACCATGAAGAACAAAGTTGTTGCTGATTTTACTTCAGATGTAGTAGGAGTTATCCTTCGCATCCAACTTTTGGAAAAGCTCACAGTTATAGACGAAGTGGGAGCACTAGCCCAGTAGTTGGCCTAGGAAGTAGAACAAAAGACATTCCTGCATGAGAAGTGTCTCATTCATCCCTAGAAAGATGGAGCCAAAATGTCCGACCAAATCTTGTGCTCTAACTTCATCCCACCAATTTGGGTCATCATTGCAATGATCTGTTGTATCTTCAAGAAACTAGTTGTGAACCATTACAAGCCCAAGATGTTCTTCTTCATAGCTAGCATATGTAGCAGGATTGTGTGCTTTGACTTGGCACACATAATCTCAAATCAACTTCTTAGATAGCTCCTCATCATTTGTGGTGGCGGATGATAGTTTTACATGACATCATACATAGTCTGACTAATGGCCATACTAAAACATAACTAGGCAAGCTTGTAGACCCACGAGACTTGCAAAGAGGAAGTACACAATTCCCTCCCATGGGATTTTTATCCACAACTACATTTTGATCAATACACAACCAATTTTTCCAACATCAATGACATTCATTTTTTATAGAATCCATAGGCTAATCGGGGATGTCTGATTCTAGCTTTCCAAGGATGCAATGGGCCTTGTAAGTCACTGAGGATGTTGGTTCATAGAGTTCCTCACATGCACATAATTGAGGATAGCGGGTTTTACAGGGAAGTCATTTCTACTTCTCTGACATTATACACATAGAATTGTATGATTAGAATTTTGTAGGCAGATTTCAGACGTGTGAGCACTAATATTGTTAAAGCATAAACCCAGTGTTGGATATCCTTTCAGCCTTAGTGACTATAAGTTATCTTTCGCCACAACAAGGGAGGCACTTTTGGAGCTGCAAAGCTTGAACCTTTGGGAATATGATTTCCCATAAGATCCCTATGATCCCAAGAAGAAAATAAAGAAAATCCTCCCCAACACTTACTCTGCACATGTGCCACACATGGAGGATTTCTGGGTGGACTTACTAGATGATTTTGATTGATGACATCACTAGTATTTTAGGATCCCCGCCCACTAGATGCAAGAGTTTAGACTCTAGGAAATTTTAGAGCATTTTGAAGATAATGAAGAGATTTTGGACCTGACCTATGAGGTCGGATAGATAGGTAAACATAAGCTCCCCACAATCAACTAGAATGAGCCCCAGTAACTAAGTAGAGAGGCTCTCGCCGTGGGCAAGATTGTCCATAGTCACGAGGTCATTGACCTCCACCTTCCTAGAGGTTCTAGGATGAAGACAGGGAGAAAGCCTCCTCTACAGAAGTATGAAAGGAGGAAGGAACCAATTAAGGGAGGCAAGTCCTCTAAGAAGGAAGATCCCCTAGCAATTGCCACGGGAGTAGAAGTCATGTAGGAGTTAGGGAAAATAATACATAAATCAAAGAAGCTCCTTTTTTCTGTAGAACAAGGGGTAATTAGTGGCCTTTTCACAAAATCCCTAGCGTATGTTGCCCCGCCAAGATTAGTAATCGATACTAGCACCCTCAAAGAACAAATTATTGGTGGTTTGGTCCCCAATATGACCACCCCAGTTGATGGAGGTTCATCTTCCTAGCTTGGAAGAATTCTATTGAACATCGATGAGGATAGTGAGGATACACCTTCTGATGATGAATCTCCCCTCATTTGTTCCTGATAAACATCTCAGGTGTCCAGCCACCTCCAAGAAGAAGAAACATAATCATTCTCGATTCCCCACCACAAGTCCCTTCTCAAGAAAGAAGAATAAGTGTGAGAAAAAGAGGTCGACTATTGATAGAAAAGGAGGTTTCCCAGAAGGCCGAAGAATTAAAAAAATAAAGAATGAGAAACTGTGTCTCGAAGAAAATGAAATGAAAAGGATTGAGTAGGAAGAAACCCTTTGTAAATAGGAAGAGGAAAATAAACAAAAGGAGAATACTCAAAAGAGAGCCATTGAGGTCGTAGAGAAGAAAACAAGATGAACTTGCCAAAGACGAAGAACTTTGTAAAAGGAAGGAAGAGTAAGAAAAATAAAATATGGAGTAACTAGTTGGTGGTCAAGTATAAAATGGACATTCGAGAACAATCATAACCTCATAGTCTGATAGCTAGACTCCACAAAAAATACAAGTAGAGAGCTCTGAGAACCCTCCTCCTAGAGATATCGATTTAGTGGGAGGAACCATGTTCACCTCCAGGATATCACAACTACATAACTCAATGCACCAACCCTGCCATAGTGCTTGGAGTTGGGATTTAAAAAAAAGAAGCCCCTAGATTATCAGAAGGTCTCCTTCCAAAACATCATGGTGAGTTTTGAGTCTTAGAGGAAGGCTACGAAAGAAAAGACCCTTTCACTACCTGTAGAAATGTTAGAGTAAATTATTAATTATGTTAATTAATCTTTACTCCCTTCTTAAGATGTCAACTATTTTACTTTAGTTGTTTATATTCAAACACACATGCACGAGTTGTTTTAAACTCATGCACTAGTTGTTTTAAATATAAACTTGCATGCATTAGTCTTGTAATAATTTAACTAATTATTACATGCACTAGGGTTTGCCTTTCAAGGCTTCTGATCTCCTTTATAAGGATGATCCATTGTACATTTAATTCATTCATTAATTGAAGATATTTCTTCATATTTTTGAGTCAAACCCTTGCCCTCTTCTTGTCTCTATTTCCTTGTAACAGGTTTTTGTATGCAGGTGATTTTTGGGTTTTGTGGATTTGTATTGCTCAAATCCTACATGGTATCAGAGCTTGGTCACAGGTTCAAATCCCCTCAGGTAACACTGAGGGGGAGATTGTTGGCATAATGGTCAGCGCTCCCCTCAAGATTCGTGACATGGCTTAACCACCTCCCGTGTCTTCTATAAGTCTAGTGGTTGTATCAAACATTAACAAGTCAATCTTTTGGTGCAACGACAGCCACTACTTGTAACAAGACCCCCCTTAAGATGAGCAACAATGCAGCTACAAACAATGCAAGAAGAAAGCAAAGGAAACTATAGTGCTAAAATCATAAAAATGGGTCCCGGCAACATGGCTTGATGAGGTACCCATGTACAAAAGAGAGTCTCTATAAAGTGGAGAAATAGAGAAAACCACATGGGAAAAACTCTACTCCAAAAAGAGACAAAAACTAATTTGAAGGACTGAAGAAGCCTCCAAAACTAAGAATGTTCCAGAAAATAGGAACAAGAATGAACATGTAGAACATCACTGAAGCAAGAAGATGCAAACTTTGTCAAGAAATAACTGCTGATCTAAAGATCCTCCACAGAAATATGACCAGGTAGAGAAGAGTGTAATCTGCATGAGTGCCCTCAAATAACACTACTCGAATCAGGAGGCAAACAAAGGAAAACACCTGAACTTGAAGATACAGATGGCATAAACACCAAAAGTCTAAAGAGCTGATCAATCAAAGATGGAAGAGTGCATCCAAAAAATAGAAAAGAAAAGAGTGTCCATATGGTAAATGATCCATCTCACCGGAATGCATAGGTACCCAGCCACTGCAACTACCTAGTACATAGGAACAAATACTGAATACATAGCTCACACTATCAAACCAAGGAAGCAGAAGAACGATCAGTAGAAACCCCCCCATAATGCTAACAAGGGAGAGGTGACAGGTACACTAAAAATAGTGCCAATAAGAACTGCATCATAAAGAACCAGTATAAACACAAATAAAGATACCCTAAGGCTAATGCCATGGAAGGAACACTCACTTGACAAAGGTAGATGGAAAACAAGGGCAAACATCAAACCCCCCATGACACTTTATAATGGAGTGCAAGTACAAATAGCACATACATGTGCAAGATCTCATCATACAATAAAATGACACTTTATCTCAGTGCGTGTGTATAAAAGAATGCTACAAAGGTGAAGTATACACTACTCAAAGAAGAGCGAAGGCCGCTGAAACAAAAGAACAAC
This sequence comes from Chamaecyparis obtusa, assembly GCA_027943335.1. Lineage (NCBI taxonomy): Eukaryota > Viridiplantae > Streptophyta > Pinopsida > Cupressales > Cupressaceae > Chamaecyparis > Chamaecyparis obtusa. Next base: position 514,391 of record BSBK01002852.1, read on the forward strand.
CTAAGAAGAGTCATCCCTTAAAGGGAAGAAATCCCAGGACTTGTAACATCCAAGATATCCACCAGAGTGCAGAAGTGCAAAAAACTAAATAAAATATACCTGGAGTAGAATCTATAAAAATGACTCATAGAACTAGAAAGCTCTCAGAACAAGCTTTCCAACGATATCTCGCTTTCCCAAAACGGAGTCCAGATGTGCAAGATAGAGCTTTTGGAGTGCAAAACTAAACATTTGGCTTTGACAGTAAAAAAACACCATCAAAAAATCAAAATTAGAAATTCAAACCTCCAAATCTGGATAGAGCTTGGAACCAGCATTCCAACGATATCTCATTTGCCCGATTTTGACACCGTATGCTCAAGATATGAGCAAAATACCAACTGGTGCGCGAGAGGGTTCAAAAATGGTGCAAATGATGATGATGCATGCTGACATCATCAAATGATGGGCTTAAATTTGATGGCCAAATGGTCGTCGCTGCCCAAAATGGAATTTTTTTTTTTTTGCAAAATCGCATGCGTGCCTCGGGATCCATGCATAACCTCATAGTTTGATAGCTAGACTCCACAAAAAATACAAGTAGAGACCTCTAAGAACCCTCCTCCTAGAGATATCGATTTAGTGGGAGGAACCATGTTCACCTCCCAAGATGTCACAACTACATAACTCAATGCACCAACCCTGCCATAGTGCTTGGAGTTGGGATTTTAAAAAAATAAGCCCCTAGATTATCAGAAGGTCTCCCTCCAAAACATCATGGTGAGTTTTGAGCCTTAGAGGAAGGCTACGAAAGAAAAGACCCTATTCACAACTTGTAGAAATGAACAAGGAGAGACAGTGGCTAAGCTTTCTATGACAACTCTAGACATGGACCAATCAAAAGTTACCCTCATAGATTACCAGATCACCTAGGTTAATCTTCAAAAAAACACTACATGGGGAGAATTAGACAAGCTCGACAAAGTGGAAGTTACCATGTGAGCTAGGACTGAGAAAGACAAGAAAGATGTGTCATAAATGAGGGTCTGATTGACCAAGTGGGAGGTAGTTTTCTGGGAGTTAGTATTGCCCATTTCCTCTGCAACCCCCGAAGAATTTTCCCTAACATTAATTATGTGGGAGGATATGGATTCTCTATAGACAATGAAGAGAAAATCCCATATCATGGACTAGTGGATCTTTAGTCAAGTGGATAAGGTTAGAGGTTTCCTCTTTGTGTCAATTAGTTATTATTTTGATGTAATGTAGACTTGGGAAGAAGTCTGGCAAGAAGTAGGTAACTGGGAAACTAAGCTCACCTGACATGAGCAACAATTGAGGAACTTGAAGGAGATCCTTTCCTCTGACAAAGAAGATTTATTAGCATCGGGCATTCTCGAAGATGAGGATGTAATTTTTGTAGAGGTTAGTCTTCGAAAGTTAAGTTTTTGGATCAAAATTCTAGTTACAACAAACAAATTGGTCACCCATTTTCCATCAATAGTACAGATGTGTGCTACCTGATTTGCACAATATATACATGAGGCAATGGGTTCCTACCCAGATAGTATAGCAGGGTTGATCCTTTTGGATTTTTTGATGTCATGTTTCAAGGAGCGGATGGAGGAGAAATTTTGTCCTTCTCGTAGTTTTCAGAAGTAGGTCATGGATGAGTGTACATAGTTAATAATAACAACACACAAGGCTCAAAATACCTTCATAAAAATATGAATGCACACAAATCAATCAAACACGGCTTTGAAAGATGCCAAGCTCTAGGTTTAGTGGGTTGAAAAACTTGATGAGGACTCAATAAATGAGTGCATTATGAAATTAGAGGTGTACAAATCAGTCACCCTGGGGTGATTGACCTCCTGACTCCCAAATCCTTCATTCTTTATTCTTTCATTCATGCAAAATTTCATAATCCTGGATTCCCGCAGTGTACAATTCCCCGACAATTCTTTATTCTTTTATTCATTCAGGTGTCATAATTGAGACTCACCTTCCCATGCTAACATGTTAGAAATGCAGGATCTTGATAGAGGAAATCTAATATAGATAAATGTACTATTTATTTATATTATTCTAAGCAGTGAATATTTATTAACTTTGAACTGGATGGCTACAAAGAGAAGACAATGCCGTGTGAATTGATTGCACTTTCTCTTCACCATACAAATCATATAAGTATGTATGTGGAGAGCCACATCTACGTAGAGACATGCCTCTACGTCCCTTAATATATATGCAGCCCTTCATAACAATAATACTTGTTACGTTAACTACCTTTCTTAAAATATCATATAAGTATGATATGTTACGTTAACTATCGAACAATAGTTAACCGTAACACATTGATAAATGCTCAGACCGTAATATATATATCGACTGTGTCAAATGCAAACACCGATAAATTCAGTATTGAAATGATTGATTATTAATAACAATAAGATACATACATACATACATACATATATATATATATATATATATATATATATATATATATATATATATATATATATATATATATATATATATATATATATATATATATATATATATATATATATATATATATATATAATCGATTATATAATTATATCAATCAATTTGATGCTATAATTTAACACTCCCTCATAGCGAGAGGAGATTGATATTCACAAGAAATGAGTGTTATTGAAATCCCCGACTTAATTCAGAACTAGATTTCCTTTTAATAACACATAATAACTTGAATCAGGATTTTCGACATAATCCATAACATAATTCAAACTGATAAGAAAATTTATCACAATCCCCAACTCAATTTGGAACTAGATTTAATGATAAATATAGGTGTCAAGATATCCGACGCAATCCGGATTAAAACTTGAACCACTTGTTATCATGATCCCCAACTAATTCAGAACTGGATTGGATGATAACTTAAGTCAAACTATTGTAGGTCGTCACCTTACAATAGAGACTTCACACACAAGAAAGATTGTCATCTTTCAAAAACACAATATTGCAATATTTAAAATTTTTATTCATGAATATATCAAATTACATATTTAAGAGATAGAATCTCATAAATTTAATCACAACTTAACCATACCAAGTTTCTATCTGAAATACTCGACTTTCAACTTTGCAAGAGGCTTGGTAAAGATATCAACATTTTGATCTATATTGACCAAGAATGAGTGGGGTTTGCTTTAGAACCCAAAGCGAAATAAAGCAGTGAGGCAGCGAAATACATTTAGAAGGAGCAGTCAAGGCTAGGGCAGAGAACTATGTTTGGAGGAGCAGGCAGTGCCTGTCTAGGGCATCAACAACGACATCCATAAGGAGGACAGCGAAAATACAATAGCAGAGGAGATGCAAATTTAGCACAGGAGCATATTTGAATCTAATAAGCAGAGATCAAGACATAAGGGAGGCAGCCAGATCCGAGTTTGCAGCAGCAGTCAAGGGCATTGTTGAGATCATAATTAATAAGAGCAGGCTCGAATTTCACAAGAGTAGAGTCCGAATTTCATAGAGTAGCAGATCCAAAATACTAAAAGTGCAGATCCGAAAGCATAAGGAGCAGATCCAAAAATTTCCAGAATATAGGGGCTTCCGAATTTGTTAGAAGATCCAGATCTGATATTTTGAAAGGGGGGCTGCTATTTGTAGGGCCATCGCAATCCATAGAGGCAATTCAGATCTTATTTGAGGTGTAGCGATTTGTTTGGAGGCTCCTACTTTGATGCTTGAAGCCACAAATTGTGGAAGGAAGACACAGATTTTGACAGAGAGGAGGCTGCCATTTGTTTGAGTAGAGACTTGCCATTTAGAGAGCCACAAATTTTGAGGGAGATCTCAGATTTTGACAGAGGGAGGCTACTGAATTCTTGCCCAACCCATGCCATAGAGATGAACAAAATTTGCAAAATTGTCAGTTTGAATAGGAGGATCCAGGCCCTTTCTTTCAGTTTCAGCTAGCAATCCAAAGGGAGCAATTCAGACCAGTGAAAGAGGCATCAATAGTTGTTCATTCCAGGACAACTATTTGACAAAATTCCCAGTTAACAAACAGAGATAAATTCATCCTATTCTGGCACGGGACATTACACAATCAGCGAAATGTGAACTTTTCATTCAAAAAGGAAATCCGCCTTACAAAGACGTCAGATAAATATTGGTCTTTTCCATGCGAATCGAGATGCAAAGAAAGATTTAGCCGTATACAGTAAGGATAACCCTAGAGCAGAAAGGCCCAATATGGCTACAGGTGCTGCAAAGAAGCAAGACAAAGAAGAGGTTTTTTCAAGTTATTGTTTTAATTGTTGGCTCTATGGCCATAAGAAAAAAGATTGTCGTAAACCAGTACAACATCACCCTTCATATGAGCATTTGAAAGATTTTATAGCAAAACAGAAGAAATTAGCTGAAGAAAATATAGATTTGGAATTGCGCGCAGTCTTCACTCAAGCAAAACCTTATCCTTTCATTGATGTCTCTGCTCTGATTAAGGGTTCCTCTGAATCTTCACTACTAGATAAGCAAGAGAAGGATTCCCAGAAAGAAAAACTTAAGGAAATTGCTAGGGAGGAGAATCTTGGTTATGCACTTAGAATAAACAATTTAATCCCTAAGCAAACAGGGAATGGTAAGCTAAGAGTCTTCTCAGTCAAGGAATTGGACAAACAAATAAATATCTATTCCAAGACTAAATATGCAAAATCGGGCATAAGCATTGGGGTTGCTAAGGTGGGAAGACCTGAGTACAATTTAAATTGTAGAACCAATGAACCCCTATCTGCTAAGGGGGAAGGCAGGATCTTACCTACTCAAGCACCTCCTGTTTGCATGATGAAGAACGAATCCACTTGGAAGATAGTTAAAAATAGGAAAAAGGTTAACATGTATCAGCTATCTCATAGTCCTTTTAATATATCTCTGAATAACCCATTTGATTTGCTTAAAGAGGAAGATAATGGGAGATATTCACCCCCCCAGAAAGGCCATAAGGTAGGACAGAATAAGTTCCATACCAATGTCTCAGAGATCTACCCACAGAAGGATCAAACACACAGAAAGAATCTAAAAGGTTTAACAAGTAACAATGTATTAAGGAAGTTTCAAGAACAAAACATACAGGTATGCACGCCCCCTCATAAGTGTAATAAAACTATGGAGAGTAACAATGATAAAAGAATAGGTAATTTCTTTCAGAATCCTAACATGATTAGAATAGATCTAGATGGAAAATGCATAGAACAGAGACAAAATTCTTTTGCAGATACAAGGCTGATTTGTCGATGGTCTGGAGTAGGAACTTCTACCACAAATCTAATAGCCTGGTTGAAATCTCAACTCTCGAATGAGGTAAGTATATCTATCTTATTAGAAAATTTTATTTTCATTAATTGTAAAGATGGAAATATTAAAAGTAAAATTAGAAATGAAGGGTTAGCTAAGTATAAAGACTCTAATTTTTATATTTTTGACTGGGTTCCCCTATTCAACCCAATAAAACTTACGAACTTTCTTGTAGAAAAAGCTATAGTTCTTAAAAATCTGCCTATAGAATTATCTGATGTAGAAACTGTCAAATTAATAGGAAAACAAATTGGTGACTTTCTATGCATTATTGATAATGATAATAACCAGTATGAAAAAATCATTAGAGTAAAGATCAACTATCATAAAAAATGGATACATCCCATTAGAGTATGCTTTAATTCTAACTCTATTATTATTAACCCCATTATTCTAGAATATTTTGTAGAAAGACAAACAAATGATCTAGAAACCAATAATTGAGGACAAATGGACACTCATATTCAGAAGACATCGGAATTGAAGGAGAGCTTTAACCCAGAAAAAGGAGGTTTCACTATGACTTCTCCTAAGAAAACTAATCCGATCAGCATCTCCACACAACCTTCAGACTCTGAGTGTCAACCCCCTTTTGCTCTAGAAAAGGAAATATCAATAAATAAGACCTTAAATGTTGAGGTCAAATCTCCCCTACCTTTATCCATAGAACATGAGAATAACCTTAGTACTCAGAGTTTCAAGCAAGAAATTAACACTAAAATTACCTCTTACAGCCCGAATAGAATCTCCAACAGTCCAGAAGATAAAGAAAGATCACTTAAGGAGAACCAAAAAATAGAAAAAGAAATAGTTGAGATCACCAATGAGTTAATGGACACCCTTTTAGATGAAATACGTGACAAAGAGGAACTTGAGCACCAAAAAAGTTTGCTAATAAAAAACATTATAGAGATGTCGGCATCAGATAATACTCAGGAAAATGGAGAAGAAGACATGGAAACGGAATGCTTTCCAAATCTAGATGAGATAGGAGACATGGAAAGGGATTTTAATGAAAGAGAAGATCCCTCGTATGGTAGGAAAGAAGAAATAAATAATACAAGGTATCAGAACGAGGAAGAGATTAGAATTTGCCTAGAAGGTATCAACAATGAAGATAGACAATTAGGAATGGCAACAACCATTGATAGAATCAAACCCAACGACAATCTCTCATTGGTTAAAGACTCCATAGAAGGCCTCTTTGGCATCACCAACCAAGATAAGTAGTTAGGAACAACAATGAAAAGAGGAAGTCTGAGCACCCCTAATATCAATAGAATTAAAAAGAAGAGGGGGAGGAAATCCGAAGTGGAGTTAAGAACTATAAATGTTAATGCAGGAATCCAAATAGAGATTGCAGATATTCCTAATATTGATAAAAACTTAGAACTCATCCATTCCGAATCTTTCCATCAGTTAAAAGAAATGCAAAAAGAAGAAATGGAAAATTCCCCCTTAGTGGAGACCATTGACCAAGGATCACTGCTAGACTTTTTAGGATTAGACCCTGCCTCTATTCTGGAAGTTTCTAGGAGTAATGATATAATAACAGGAGTATTAGGCTCGCTATCAAAAGAGGAACTCTGTGAGGAAAACAAAGAGAACATCGTTAGGAACAATACATAAACTTTAGGTTTAGGAAAATCTATTAAGGGCAAGTTAGAAGCTGATACGGGGAAACTAGTCAAACCAAGAGGTAGAAAATCTCTTGCTGAACTAAGAGCTAAGGAAGGAATGACACCAGGTCAGGTTAAAATTACCGATATTCTATACTCTGGGAAGGGGAAGATCCTTCCCGAGTCCTCATGAAGATCATTAGTTGGAATGTTAGGGGTTTAAATGCCCCTAACAAACGAAGCCTTGTAATAAGGCAATTAGCAAAAATTAAACCAAATATGGCTATGATACAAGAAACTAAACTTTCTAATGAAGGATATGAGAATTTAAAAAAGAGTATAGGGATTAGAGAATTAATAGGTTGCGAGGCAAAAGGCGCTTCGGGTGGGATTGCTTTTATTTGGGATCCAAGAGAAATAGTTTTCAATATTCATGAAAAACATAAAAATTGGATGGGAGGTCAAATCAAAAGTTTAAAATCAGATTTAAAATTTAATCTAATAAACATGTACGCTCCAAAATTCTTACATGAAAAGAGAATTGTATGGCAAGAGGTTAAGGATTATATTGAAAGCTTCCCGAACGATTCATTTATACTAGGAGGAGATTTTAATGCTATCCTATCCTTGGGAGATAAACTGGGTGGGACAAAACACATATCAAAAACTACTTTAGAATTTCAAGAATGGATAAATAATATAGGGGCTTCGGAAATTGAATTAGACAGAGGGAAATACACTTGGACTAACAAACGAAAAGACAGAGTTAATAGTAGAAAAATTGGACAGGTTCTTCTTTATTGGGGAATTGAGAAATTTTGACTTTGATCTTACTAATGAGGTACTACCTATTGCCGGTTCCGACCACTTTCCTATAGAACTAGTAATTTCGGAACCAATCAGAAATAAAAAGATCCCATTTAGATTTGAAAAAATGTGGTTACTTAATGAGGAATGTTTGGATCTAATTAAAAAATGGTGGACAGAGACAAGATTTGAAGGCTCCAAGATATATAAAGTCATAAGGAAACTAAAATTAATAAAAAGAAATCTGTCTCAATGGAGTAAGAACACTATTGGGGATATATTTGTGAAAAGAGATCTTATAGAAAAAGAGTTGGAAAATGTGAATAAGGAGATTACTGAAGAAGGTAAACAGACTACAGATGATAACAAAGAGCAAGAACTATTATGTAAATACTATGATTCTCTTTCACAAATTAGCGCCTTCTGGGGGCAAAGAGCGAGAGAAACATGGCTCAGGGAAGGGGACCGAAACACCAAATTTTGTCACAATAGCGTCAAAGCTAGAAGGAATATAAATAAGATTTCAATCAAAGATAGCAATGGTAATACAATAGAGGATCCCAAAGAAATTGCAGATTTAGCAGTCTCTTTCTTTGAAAAATCTCTGAATAACTTAGGGAGTGTGGATTTGTTGGACCAGACCAAGCTATTAAGAAACATCCCTTGTATAATAACTTCGCATCAAAATAACCTCCTAAATGCTACATTTACAGAAGATGAAATACTCAAGGTTTTAAAGGAAATGAACTCGGATAAATCCCCTGGTCCTGATGGATTCCCAACTTTTTTCTTTCAAAAGTGTTGGTCATTTATGGGCAAGGAAATTACTGATGCTCTAGAGGGAATGAGAAACTCAGGACATATTCTTAAAGAGCTAAATAACACATTCATTGCTCTTATTCCCAAAAAGGTCAATGCAGAGAAATTTAACGAGTTCAGACCTATCTCCCTGTGCAACACTTTGTATAAAATCTTCTCAAAAGCTTTGGCAGGCAGAATGAAACAACTTCTTCCATTGATTATATCCGAAGAACAAACAGGATTTGTCCCTAATAGGTCAATTTTGGATGGAGTGATTATTTCTCATGAGGCTATACATTCAGTAACAAATAATAAGGATCCGAGTATGTTGATTAAGTTAGACATTAGTAAGGCATATGATAAAGTGGACTGGAGATTTTTGTGTAAATGTATGGAAGCTTTTGGATTCTCAAAACAATGGATCAATATGATTTTTGAATGCATCTCCACCCCTCACTTCTCAATTATGGTGAATGGGTCTCCTGAAGGCTTTTTCAGCTGTTCTCAAGGTTTGAGGTAGGGAGATCCGTTATCTCATTTTTTGTACATTATTATGGCAGAAGCTTTAGGGAGAGGTATCAAGAAACTTCAGGAAGAGGATAAGGTTAAAGGAATCAAGATTACTTCGGGAGTCGAGGCTACTACTCATCAACAATATGTCGATGATAATCTCCTTTTTGGAAAAGCGCTTTTAGAAGAAGCTCAAGCTTTCAAAGAAATTTTAAAAACTTATGCTAACGCTTTTGGACAATGTATAAATGAGGAAAAAATAAAAATAAAAATTATCAATACTGAAGAGAGACGAAAGAATGAGATTAAACGTATTCTAGACTTCAAAGAAGGTTTCTTCCCATGTAAATATTTAGGTTTACCTCTGGATAAGGGGGTCAAATCAAATCACTTATGGGAAAGCACAATTCAAAATATCTCCAAGAAACTAGATCAATGGAAAGGTAAATGGTTATCAAATGCGGGAAGGGCTATTATGATCAGGTCAGTCCTCTCTGCAGTTCCTATTTATCAGATGATGAGCATGAGAATCCCGACAGGTATTAATAAGGAGATTGCTTGAAAGTTACGGAGATTTTTCTAGCAAGGGTCGAAGGAGAAATCTAAACTAGCTTTAATTGCTTGGAATAAGATTTTTAAGCCAAAAGAAGAAGGAGGTTTGGGAATAAAAGACCTTACGCTTCAAAACAAGGCCTTGTGGGCGAAATTAGTATGGAGAAAGATTAAAAACCCAAAGGCAAAATGGGTTAAAATACTAAGATATAAATACTTACTAAGAGAAGAGGAGGAAAGTGTTTGTCATTCTGATAATTATCCGACGGGCTCACGCATATGGAACTTCATAAAAGAATGTAAATATATAGTATTAGAGTCCCTTTCTTGGGACGTGAAAAGCGGGGATAAGGCTCTTTTCTGGGATGACTCATGGGGTGGAAAACCGGCCCTATGTGAAATTCTTGGGAACGATCAGCTAATTGAACTAATCAAACAAAGTAAGGGAGAGCGGGTTAAAGACTATTTTTCACAAATCAATAATAGTGAGGGTAGCAGCTGGGCATGGAAATCTCTAGAGGAACTCAGACTTCCCCTTGATTTCCAGAATAAACTTAACAAGGCTCTACAAGAATGAAACTTCTATCCACACTCTAGGGAGGACACAATTATATGGGCTACCTCAAAGAGTGGTGTATACAACTCGAAAGAAGGTTTCAAAGTTATTTCTGGGATAGATAATCCACCCACCAGTCTTCCCATTGATCTATGTTGGAATAGAAACTATCTTCCTAAGGCAGGTCTATTCTCATGGGCAGCTTTACAGAAAAGGATTCTCACCGCTGAATGGTTTGAAAAAATAGGGTACCATGGTCCTTCTAGGTGTGCCCTGTGTGAGAAAGAAAGTGAGATGATTAATCATATTTTGTTAAATTGTGAGTATGCCAATAAATGCTGGCTTTGGGTTCTGGAGAAATTAGATCTAAAGACTGCTCTTCAAAATGATATCACAAAAGTTTTTATTTCATGGCAAAGATCATGTAAGGAGGATTTATACAGTAAAATGAGATACATAATCCCATCTCTGTTAATCTGGGAATTATGGAAGGAAAGGAACCGTAGGATTTTTCAAGATAAAAGGATGAACATTGAGAGTTTTTTGAACAAATTAGAGGCAAATATAGTAGAAATTACAAACAATAGAAATATGCTGGGACAATCAATGATGGAATTCTCACTAGAAGACAACAACCAGAGAAAGAAGTGGTATGGCTTGAAAGTTCCTCCCTGGATTGGATCTAGCATTGACAATAAATCCTTATCAAGGACGAACTGTAAATGGAAACCACCGGAGCAAGGATGGATTAAGTTGAAATTTGATGGGGCAGCTAGGGGAAACCCAGGGGTGGTGGGTATAGGGATATGTTTACATAATGCGGAAGGAAAGTTATTAGGAAGGTTAGCAAAACCTATAGGAATTAAGACAAATAACGAAGCTGAAATAGAAGCTATAAGATTAGGTCTGGCTTGGTGCAAAAAATGGAGGCTTAAAAGAATTGCAATTGAAGGAGACTCAGCTATTATTATAAATGCAATAAGACAGGGTAGAATGCCGACTGGAAACTAAATAGTGCTATTGAACAAATATTGGAATCTCTTGAAGTTATAGGAGATTATACAGTGAATCACATTTATAGGGAGGGCAATATAGACGCAGATAAGTTAGCTAACCTAGGAGCTGATGGGCAAGAAATTGAAGAAATTCATGAGAGTTTGAAAGAAGAACTCGGAAGGTGAAGAAAAATGATTTCAAAATAGGAAATCAAGATTAGATGTAAATAAATGTAAATGAATTTAAAGGTAAACAAGTATAGATACATTTGCGAGTATAGTATAAAAATGCAAAAATACACACACAAACACGCACAAACACACACACATATATATACTGCCCTCTTACATAGCAGACTTCAAGATAGGGAATGTAAGAAGTTAACATCTCATTTAGTCAAAACAATCATCATATATTAAGGGCGTGCCAACCTACAATGAAGTCTCATCGATCACAAAAATGATAATCTTTAAAACAGAAAATGTTATGACAAATTAAAAGATTCGTAAAGTGCCCATAAATTTCTTATGTTCATAGCATGACTGTCAATAGAAATGGACTCAGATTGTAATGTTTTATTTAGTAGACTAACTCATGGATTAAGATTTGAAATTCCTTAATTTCATCAATACCTAACCTGAACTAGCTTTATGAGGATTGAATCATGAAAATGATTAATTAACTGTAAATTAGGAGAATAGAGGTTGCATGGTGTCTTTCTATTTTGTAGGTATACAGGGAAAGCATAACAGACCAAAAAGGAAGAAATAAAGAAAAAGAGGCTCAAGAACTTATCAAAGCTAAGGCAAATACTCGAAGAGCGAGGATGAGAGAAAATAACACGATTTTTCAAAAGCACAGTTAAAATTAAAGGAAGGCTCATTAGCTCTAAAGATAAGAGCAAGATATATGTAATCTCAATCTAAATAAATGTACGGCACAAGATGGGAATGCTCATCAGTTCTTCTTAAAAGACCATTGTATATAAAAGATTAATATATTTGTGTTCACTATCATGGAGGTATGCCTCCATTAATCTGTACTAAAGAGGGAATGCCCTCTTCGACTCCATCAAGTGGAGCTTTGTAATCCTACGCTTGTAGGAACTCTAAACTTGATTTGTTTCTGGACAAAAGTCCCGGGCCAAACTGGAGGTTTTCTTCCCCGTTCTTTCCTACCAGTGCCCGCACGAACGGAGGAAAATGTAAAAAGATAAATTTTAAATAGATAAAATCAAGGCTTCGGCTGTTTATTGATTAAAAAAAAAGAAAAAAAAAGATATCAACGTTTTGTTCTTACGTACTTATGTAGATAAGTTTGATAACATTTTTGTCTACCATATCTCTTATGTAGTGATAAGGAATTTCTATGTGTTTGGAGCGATAATGAAAAACTGGATTTACAGAAAGCTTAATGCAACTCTGATTGTCACAATAAATTACTGAAGGTTGTAGAGGCTTGCCAAACAATCCAAATAGTAACTTCCTTAACCATATTGCTTCATGAGCACCCATAGAGGCAGCCATGTATTGTGCTTCGGTATAACTTTGAGCAACTGCTGACTGTTTTCTACTGAACCACGAAATCATTGCTAATCCAAGGCTAAAACATCCTATGGTACTTTTTCGATCAATAGAATTTTTGACCCAATCAAAGTCAGTGAACCCTTCGAGTTGTATCTCAACATTCTCATACTTTAGACCCAATTCAATTGTCCCACATAAGTATCTTAGAACATGTTTAGCAGCTGCTAAATGAATCTTCTTAGATTCACACATAAAATGACTTAAGACATTTGTAGCATAGCAGATATCAGGATGAGTGTTTACTAAGAACATAAGAGATCCAATTAGTTGTCTGTAATAGGAAGAATCTGTAGGCTCCGAATTTGCAGCTTCTTCTTTGAGTTTATGCAGATTTGTTTCCATCGGAGTAGTTAATGGTTTACATTCTTTCATGCCAAATCTGGTTAAGATGTCCATAGTAAACTTTCTTTGATTTAGAAAGATATGGTTTTCTTTCTGTACAACTTCTAATCCTAAGAAGTAGTGTAGCAATCCTAGATCTTTCATATCAAATTCATTTGTGAGTTCTTGTTTGCATTTAGCAATAAGATGATCTTCTCCAGTAATTAGTGTAGACACTCAAAAATGGGCAAGTGCTTTAAAATCATTAAAATGACTCAAAATCATCAAAATGCACTAATTCTCATCAAAATCAAATCAATTTAAAATGAACATTATTAAATAAAGTTGGACAAAATCAATTGAAATCAAAGGAAAAATTAAATAATGACATTAAATAATTAAATACAAGCTTAAAAGGGTGAAAAACACTATATAATTGATTTTAATCAATTAATTGTATAGTTGTTAAATCAAAAATCAAAATGAACATATTCCCTTACATGGCTAAATTTAATTAATTAATTGAATTTAATAAATCTTAATATCTTTCAACAAAGTCAAGCAATCAATAAAAATTGAGGAACAAAAAGACATAAATCACTCAAAAAGAATTGAATCTTGATCACTCATTTTAAAGTTTCAATCTCATCCACTCAATTTTGTCTTTTTGTCCAAAGTTTTGAGACAAACATTTAAATTATCCCCCCATTTATGAACATTGCAAATTTTTTGACTCAACCAAAGGTAAATCATGGTTAATTCACTCTACCCCCTACCCTTGGGAATTTACTATAAGTATGAGACATTTTGAGAGCAATAATCATCTTACAAATTCATTTGCAAAGCATCCTTATTATAGTAATTTTTCATAGCAATCAAGAGCATTTGAGATCATTTGAATTATCTTTGTATCAATTTGAGAGTTAGTGAGCTAGAATAAGCATTTGTAGCATCATATTTTCTCATTTTAGAAGTGTCACTAGTGGAGATTGACTTGAGAGCTTCACTTACCACATCTGATTAGAGAACCATGAGATGTCATGGATTTTAGTTTAATTTATTTGTTAAATTTGTATTGCATTTGCTTTGATTTGATAGTTAAATATCCTAATTTCATGAAGGTGTTGAGCATACACACACAAAATGGCGCCCACTGTGGGGCTCTAAGCCTCATTTCATCATTTTCATCATATTTTGTATGCTTTTATTTTCACTTTTTCATGAATTTTTTGTAGAAAATAGGTGAAGTCACATGTACAAAGCATTCAGTCACGCCTACAGTCATTTTGATGATGCTTGATATCACTGTTTTGATGCCTAAAAGATGCTAACTCATGCTTGGTCGATCACTTCTCTTCGGTCTTAAATTCTTTCTAGTTGCCTGCGAGATAGATGCTCACTCTTGTGAGATAAATTGTTCAGCCTTTTCTCATAAAGTCACGCCTGTGACTTAAGAAGTGTCGCAGATCTACTATTTGTTATCGCTTGTGACAGAACTTTGCTACACACTTTACAGAGACAGTCACGCCTAGCATCTGCTAATTCACACTTAGTATTTGTTAAATTATCGCTTTAAGTAAATCATTTTACGCAATTTTCAATACTATTTATGCTTGATTAAATTTCAATGTCGCCTATGTCACTGGAGAGTGACGCTTGCTATCATTAAAGTTACGTCTGATAACAATTTGATCACATGTATTAGTGGGACAATGTCGCTTACTGTCTGTTGTCTTAATTTGTTGTCAGATTGATCAATTCAATTATCTAACTCTTTGTCTGTATGTTTTTGTTGTAAATGAGCAGGCACAGAAAGGTCCAAAAACCAGAGAGCAAATTTAATCAAGAAAGCAAAGCTTTGGCTAAAAAGATCAAGAGGGAGAACTTTGAGCATATTAAAGTGGTTCTTGAGGAATCACAAGAGGAAGAAAACCAGGTATATCAAAATTATCTTAAGGTTGTATACGCTTACAAATAAACTTTGTATCTCTTTATTGGATTTTTACTCCTTAGTTCAAGTTTTTCCTTAAAAATTTGCAAATAAGGTACTTAAGGTTCAATACATAATTCTTTGCTTCTTCAATTTTGATTTGGTTTCCCTCATTGTGATTGTTGGTGTTGACTAACTTGCTAGTGGAAAAGCACATTTGGAAGGAGCTATTGCCAAGGTAATGATAAAAACAATGAAATCACTAAAAAATGCCCCTAACTTCGGTTAGCTACAAGGAAAAGGTAAGCCTCAACTAGTCAATATTTTCCCTTAAATTGTGGCATTGGCGCATTTCAAAATCTAGTAAATAAGAGAGGTTAAGGAATTGAGCACATAAAATCAAAGCCCCTTGTTTGTGGAAGAGAGTAGAAATACTCAAATTCCTATAGTTAGTGGGTGAAATCAATTGAACAACATTGTCTATTGTGTTTGGGAACTAAAGGAAAATTTAGGGATATGCTCTTCACCTTTTGGTGAACCAAATTCCCAAAAGCTTGACCTTAATTCCATTTTCCTTGCTTTGAATGAACATGCTAGAGAATTAGTGGGCTCGCCTCCCGAGTTTTCCTTAATGAGGCCGGTGACAAGGACAACCCAAAGTGGGATACGCTCGCTTTTGTTGCAGGAATCCAACCCACTCTAAAATGAAACGCATGCATCCTTAATAGGGTGTGTGACAAATAGATTTTAAATTTTTCAAACTTCCTCTAGTAGTCTTCACGAATTGCGCCAAATCGTACTTTTGTGCATGTGGGAAGCCCCTTAACATACTTGGGGGATGAAAGTTTAAAGTCTATTTGAACGGAATCAATATTAAATCCTTGATAAAATAGTAAGACCACCTTTTAGAGCCATCTTTACGAACCAAATCTGTGCTAGGTAGGTGCTTGAAGTGTCTTTTTGTGCAAAACCCATGACAATGTTCTTAAAATCAAACATTTTGTGTTAAGTGGGTAAAAAGAGACAAGCGAATGCGTGATTGTTGTGTTTGAAATACATAAACAAGTGAGAGATATATCCATTGAAAACTCATCTTATATTTTTAAATATCTTCAATATAAAATCAACAATTCTCGAATCAAGGATCACTTCAAATCAAACCCTTGTTGGATGCCAGTTTCCACGTGGTCCCACACATATAGGGTATCACTACAAGGAGATAGAACTCTTGTTACAAACCAAGGGCAAGAAGTTGAATACCAAAGTCTTTTCAAAGGTCCTAATCAAGATGAAATTTTTCCAAACCTATTTGAAAAAGGACTTGGAGGGATGGATAGAAATTTGGCATATCATAATCACAATATCAACAATGCCAATCATAATTCCAAAGAAACACTTGAGGAAAGGGTTGAGAGAGTTGCCCAAGACCTAGACTTCCTAGAGGTTATGGAGAAATTGATAGACAAGGATAAGGAGAACTTTTTTCTAAACCTAGCCCAAAAGGGAGTAAAGCTGCCTTATGATTTTGATATTGACAAACTCAAGAAAGACGAACACCAAGATGACCCCATGAATGTTATGACTAGGCAGATAAATGCCTTCCAAGAAAAAATTGATACTATGAAAAATGCAGCTGAACCTAAAGCCTTTTCTATAGAAGCTTTTTGTCCTTTCCCTTTCGACAAAAGCTTAGCTATGGTATCTTTTCCTTTCAATACCATTCTTCCTAAATACGATAAGTACAAGGGTAAAACAGACCCGCATGATCATCTAAGAGAGTTTTGTGCCCTAAGCATAGAGTTCATGCACAATGATACATATCTAATGAGACTCTTTCCTAGAAGCTTAGGAGGTCTTGCAATGTAGTGGTTCTCAAAACTACCCCCAGGAATAAGGACCTTTGAGGAATTAGCCTCCAAGTTCGTAACCCATTACTCTTATAACATTGAGCACAAAATCACAATGCTCAAGTTGTGTGATACCAAATAGAAAGATGGAGAGTCCTTAGGATTCCTACAAAGGTGGAGGACCATTTTCGCAAGGTATCCATGAAGTATCCCTGAGAAAGAGAAGATGGAAATATTCACCAACAATTTGACAACGAAAATGAATTATAGATTACAACTTCAATGTCCCCCAACATTTGAAAAACTCATCAAAAATAGGATCAAGATTGAAGATGTTTTGGTCAAGAGAGGTGAAATCAAATTATTCAAAGATAACAAATCCAACAACAACAACAACAATAATAACAACAATAACAATGATTATGTGCCTAAGTATTTCAATAATCAAGGGTCCAACAATAACAATTATAAATCTAAATCATGGACAAAGAATAACAACAAAAACCTTGTGAATGATGGAGTTGTGGAGGTCCACAACTTGAAGTCAACCCCTTTTATCCTACCATATGGAGCTAATTCTTCAAATAATGTTAATCAATCAAACAAAGCTCCATATAATTCCAATAACAATTCTAAGACTTCCAACAATAATGCTAATGGGGACAAATCAAAATCCTCCTACTCCAATTATAATAAAAAGAAATTCACCTACTTAGGTGAACCTTTGGAGAATGTATTAAGGACCTTGGTTACCAATAATGTCATCACATTGCCCAATATGAAAGATTATGAACTTGCAGTTAAACCTTATTGGTGGAATGAGGCCCATCACTGTGAATATCATCGAAATGGAGGTCACCCAACAAATGAATGCATGAGGTTAAAACACTTGGTGCAAGATTTAATTGACAAGGGAACCATTCAAATTGAAGGACCTCAAAATAATGGAGGTCATACGGCCTTCAAGAATCCCTTTTTGAATAATGAAAAGGGTGAGTCATCTAATGCTAATCAAAATAAAAAAAAGGGCAATGAGAAAGTGAACTTTTCTCATACCTATGATAACACGATAAATACTCTAAAAATTGTGTTATCAATTCTCCTACCTACCAATGCTCCAAAGATTGTGTTATCAAGCCAAGCTTCAAAATCATCATCAAAACAATATAACTTGGTTGATCAATTACAAAGAACTCCCGCTCGAATCTCTATTCTTGAGCTGCTCAAATTATCACCAATTCATAAGGATATCTTGGAGAAAGCCTTGTTGGAAACAAATGTGCCTCTAAATTTGGAGGTAGAAAAATTCTAAAATATGGTAGGGCACCTAATTGCACCCCATTGCCTATCATTTTCCAAACAAGATGACATGTCCCTTAATCATCCTCAAAATATGCCCCTACATATAGAAGTGTTGATTCATAAGCATAGGGTGAAAAGAGTCCTTATAGATGGAGGAGTAGGCCTAAACATTTGTACCCTTAGCTTGGTAAAAGCCCTAGGATTTTCTAAGGAGGCTATTGACCCTAAGAAAAAGATAACCATAAAAGCCTATGATGATGAAGAAAGAGCCTCAAAAGGAGTCATAGTACTACCCATTAGAGTTGGTCCCATGCAAAAAGACACCATATGTCAAGTGTTGGACTTAAAGTTGACTTACAATATCTAGGGCAAGAGATAATGGTAAGTGGGGATCTAAACCCATTCCAATATTGTAATAATGTCAATCTTATCAATGACTCCTTGGTTCCACAAAATGCCGAAGGGTCTATACCCAATCAAATGGAGCAAGGTCAAAGTTCTAAGGATATCCCTTTGTTGAAAGGAAAAGAAAAGATGGAAGAAGAAGTTGTTATTGAAGATACACCAAAACTCATTAAGCTAACTACGTCAATTAAAGGAAAAGAGAAGGTTAATGAGGATAACATTATTGAAGAATCAAAAGAAGACCATACCAAAGCTACCCAAGTGTACACTAAAGAGGCCCATTATGAAAAAATGGACCAAATGATGAAGAATTTGGATAAGTAATGCAAGATCAAGCAAAAAGGAGTAGGTGAATACTCCTTATCTATGATGGACCTACCTTTATCACCCAAATCCTTTGGAAGACCCTCAAATCTACACCATAGATATAATGAGAACTTTGTGAGGGAAAGTACATCATCCACCATGAATGAAGAAGACAATGAAATCCTAAACTGGTTATATAAAGATGAAGAATCAAGTGCCCACGTCAAACATATCCAAAATATAACCATTCCCACACATCAATATGGGAAAGGGTTTTCAATCATGAAAAAGATGGGTTACAAAGGTTAAGGACCTTTGGGCATGAAGAATGAAGGGCTTATTGAACCCATAGAATCAACATGGCGAGATTCCAAAGAGAAAGCGGGATTAGGGTATCTTGAGGAAGGATACACTCAAAAACATTACCCCAAGCTATATGATCAAATATTACAATTAGAATCTCATAGTGATGGGGATTCTAATGAATGGGAATGGGAGACCCTATTAGATGAGTCATGTCAAGATAAAGGTATTGATGTTATCCATACTTATGCTTCTACCGAGAATAAAGGACCAATAACAAAATCAAGTTCAAATCAAGCATCTAGTTCTAGTCAAGTGATCTTAAATGATGTGCCAAGCATAGAAATAAAGATCAATCAATGGGTAGGAGAACCATACATTCCTTCATGGAGACCTACTATGGAAGAATCAAACGTTAGGTTTAATCCACACGATTTTTATCCAACAGAAAACCCTAGAGTAGTCTAGTGAGGAGGACTTTGATCCTTCTTCTTTAGAACATTTAGAGGAAGCCCATGTTCGAGATTTTCAAGATACAATGTATGAACCCTCCAATAATGAGATATACACCTAAATCCAATCCAAACAAACCCAAGTGTTGACCCATTAACTCTCATCCGTCCGGACTTAATTGAATGGAATGCTATTGAACCAACTACCTTGCAAATTTTCTTAAATGACGACATGGTGTCCCAATACCTCAACACGGTTGAACCTTCTTCTATTAGAGAATATCAAGAATAAATGGTCAAAGGGAGCATCCAAACTTTCAATCCGAGAAAAAATGAAAAAAATAGAAAAGGAAAAGAATCGAATGTTGAAAACCACATTGTGGGAACATTAGATCAAGAAAAAAATAGAGAAATAAAGGATGTTTCCAAAGGTGAAAACCCAACTGAGGCACCTAAGGAAGGGAGTTTGGATGCTCTACCAGAACATTATGAAGAAAGATCTATGATCTTAATTGAGCCAACAGAAAAGATAAATATTGGGTCAGAAATAGAGCCAAAGATCATCCACCTAGCGGCATGACTATCTAGTGAAGAAAGAATAGAATTCATCAAGTTCTTTAAGGAAAAACAAGTTAACTTCGCATGGTCTTATGATGATATGTCAGGCTTAGACCCAAATCTGATAATGCATCATCTAAATATCAAGGAAGGAGGAAAACTTGTTAAGCAAAAGCTAAGGAAGATGCATCCTCATATAGCACTTGTCAAAGTGGAGTTAGAAAAACTATTGAAGGTAGGATTTATAAGGGCCATTGATTATGCACAATGGATCTCAAATATAGTGCCAGTATCAAAAGCAGACAAATCCATCAGAATCTGCACAGATTTTAGAGACTTAAACTTGGCATGTCCTAAGGAGGATTTTCCACTTCCGAGCATAGACGCCATTGTGGACTTAACAGCAGGACACTCTATGTTTCCACTTGTATAGGATGATCATCTTGAAGTGGTGCTTCTGCTAATTGGTCAGCAATAGCTTGCCATTTGATTGATTTTCTATCAACATATTCTATGTCGAATTCACTTAATACCATCACCCACTTTGCTAGCCTTCCATTCAATGCTATTTTACTAAATAGATACTTCAATGGGTCAATTTTGGAAATGAGCCTTATCTTGTGGGATAGCATATAATGGCATAATTTTTGGGAAGCAAAAATCACAGCCAAGCATGCCCTTTCCATATATGTATAATTCAGCTCGTATTTGACTAAGGTTCTACTTATGTAGTAAATTGCCTTTTCTTTTCCCGTTTCATCCTCTTGTGCTAAAAGTGCCCCCAATGAATTCTCCGTTGCTGAAATGTATAGGATCAAGGGCTTGCCTCTGATAGGTGGCATCAAGATTGGTGGATTCATGAGATATTTCTTCAATAGATTAAAGGCTTCTTCACATTTTTCATCCCATTTGAAAATTATATCTTTATGCAAAAGTTGGGTGAAATTGTGACATTTTTCTGCTAATTGGGAGATAAATCTCCTAATGGATTGGATCCTTCCTTGTAAAGATCTCATCTGACTAATGTTTTTAGGTGCTTCCATTTCCATGATAGCCTTCACTTTAGCGGGATCCACATCTATCCCTTTTGCAGATACACTATAGCCTAGCAGTTTGTTGGATTGGACTCCAAATGCACATTTCTTTGGGTTAAGTCTTACTTTGAATTCTTCTAGCCTTTCAAAAAAAATTGCCAAAATTGGAAGGTGTTCTTTTCTTGAGTGTGATTTGGCTAATATATCATCCACATAATCCTCCATGAACTTATGCATCATATCATGAAATATTGTGGTCATTTCTCTTGGATAGGTCGCTCCTGCATTTTTCAAGCCAAAAGGCATGACATTCCAGCAAAAGGTACCCCATGCACATGTAAAAGCGGTCTTATCTTGGTCTTTTGGTGCTATCTTTATATGGTTATATCTGCTAAATCCATCCATGAGTGAAAACATAGAGTGTCTTGTTGTTAAGTCCACAATGGCGTCTATGTTCGAAAGTGGGAAATCGTCCTTAGGGAATGCCAAGTTTAAGTCTCTAAAATCTGTGTAGATTCTGATGGATTTGTTTGCTTTTGATACTGATACTATATTTGAGATCCATTGTGCATAATCAATGGCCCTTATAAATCCTACCTTCAATAGTTTTTCTAACTCCACTTTGACAAGTAGTTCTATATGAGGATGCATCTTCCTTAGCTTTTTCTTAACAGGTTTGGCTCCTTCCTTGATATTTAGATGATGCATTATCAGATTTGGGTCTAAACTCGATCGACATATCATCATAAGACCATGCAAAATTGACTTGTCTTTCCTTAAAGAACTTAATGAATTATGTTCTTTCTTCGCTAGATAGTGATGCTTCTAGCTGGATGATCTTCGACTCTATTTCTGACCCAATATTTATCTTTTCTGTTGGCTCAATTAAGATCAGAGATCTTTCTTCATAATGTTTTCACCTTTGGAAACATCCTTTATTTCTCTATTTTTTTCTTGATCTAATGTTGCCACAATGTGGTTTTCAACATTCGATTCTTTTCCTTTTCTATTTTTTTCATTTTTTTCATTTTTTCTCGGATTGAAAGTTTGGATGCTCCCTTTGACCATTTCTTCTTGATATTCTCTAATAGAAGAAGGTTCAACCATGTTGAGGTATTGGGACACCATGTTGTCATTTAAGAAAATTTGCAAGGTAGTTGGTTCAATAGCATTCCATTCAATTAAGTCCGGACGGATGAGAGTTAATGGGTCAACACTTGGGTTTGTTTTGATTGGATTTAGGGTGTATATCTCATTATTGGAGGGTTCATACATTGTATCTTGAAAATCTCAAACATGGGCTTCCTCTAAATGTTCTAAAGAAGAAGGATCAAAATCCTCCTCACTAGACTACTCTAGGGTTTTCTGTTGGATAAAAATCATGTGGATTAAACCTAACGTTTGATTCTTCCATAGTAGGTCTCCATGAAGGAATGTATGGTTCTCCTACCCATTGATTGATCTCTATTTCTATGCTTGGCACATCATTTAGGATCACTTGACTAGAACTAGATGCTTGATTTGAACTTGATTTTGTTATTGGTCCTTTATTCTCGGTAGAAGCATAAGTATGGATAACATCAATACCTTTATCTTGACATGACTCATCTGATAGGGTCTCCCATTCCCATTCATTAGAATCCCCATCACTATGAGATTCTAATTGTAATATTTGATCATATAGCTTGGGGTAATGTTTTTGAGTGTATCCTTCCTCAAGATACCCTAATCCTACTTTCTCTTTGGAATCTCGCCATGTTGATTCTATGGGTTCAATAAGCCCTTCATTCTTCATGCCCAAAGGTCCTTAACCTTTGTAACCCATCTTTTTCATGATTGAAAACCCTTTCCCATATTGATGTGTGGGAATGGTTATATTTTGGATATGTTTGACGTGGGCACTTGATTCTTCATCTTTATATAACCATTTTAGGATTTCATTGTCTTCTTCATTCATGGTGGATGATGTACTTTCCCTCACAAAGTTCTCATTATATCTATGGTGTAGATTTGAGGGTCTTCCAAAGGATTTGGGTGATAAAGGTAGGTCCATCATAGATAAGGAGTATTCACCTACTCCTTTTTGCTTGATCTTGCATTACTTATCCAAATTCTTCATCATTTGGTCCATTTTTTCATAATGGGCCTCTTTAGTGTACACTTGGGTAGCTTTGGTATGGTCTTCTTTTGATTCTTCAATAATGTTATCCTCATTAACCTTCTCTTTTCATTTAGTCGATGTAGTTAGGTTAATGAGTTTTGGTTTATCTTCAATAATACCTTCTTCTTCCATCTTTTCTTTTCCTTTCAACAAAGGGATGTCCTTATAACTTTGACCTTGCTCCATTTGATTGGGTATAGACCCTTCAACATTGTGTGGAACCAAGGATTCATTGATAGGCTTGATATTATTACAATATTGGAATGGGTTTAGATCCCCACTTACCATTATCTCTTGCCCTAGATATGGGAATTTTAGGCATTGATGATAAGTTGAAGGAATGGCTTGCATTTCATGGATCCATGACCTTCCTAACAAGATATTGTAAGTCAACTTTAAGTCCAACACTTGACATATGGTGTCTTTTTGCATGGGACCAACTCTAATGGGTAGTACTATGACTCTTTTTGAGGCTCTTTCTTCATCATCGTAGGCTTTTATGGTTATCTTTTTCTTAGGGTCAATAGCCTCCTCAAAAAATCCTAGTGCTTTCACCAAGCTAAGGATACAAATGTTTAGGCCAGCTCCTCCATCTATAAGGACTCTTTTCACCCTATGCTTATGAATCAACACTTCTATATGTAGGGGCAGATTTTAAGGATGATTAAGGGACATGTCATCTTGTTCGGAAAATGATAGGCAATGGGGTGCAATTAGGTGCCCTACCATATTTTGGAATTTGTCTACCTCCAAATTTAGAGGCACATTTGTTTCCAACAAGGCTTTCTCCAAGATATCCTTATGAATTGGTGATAATTTGAGCAGCTCAAGAATAGAGATTTGAGCGGGAATTCTTTGTAATTGATCAACCAAGTTATATTGTTTTGATGATGATGTTGAAGCTTGGTTTGATAACACAATCTTTGGAGCATTGGTAGGTAGGATAATTTTTTATGCTTGTCCCCTAGTGACAACATTTGATGACACTTCTCTTGACTTATCTTTCACTATGATAACATTTATGGTTTGATCCTCTTCTCTTAGTGTATCATCATCTTCTAAAGTGAGCTTGGTGAAGAGCCAACCCTGTTAAAGGCTACAATACACACTGTTGGGAGTGACTTGGTTAGAGGATTTCTCACTAACAGTTAACTTTTGACCAGCATTCACTATGGGGTCAACAAGATAACACTTTACATTCAACGAATATCATAGGGTAATACAATAAGACTGTTAAGTCCACTCGGTTAAGAGATTTTTTGAATCAATGGTTAAACTAATATAGTACTGATCTAATTCAAATACAACTCAATTACAAATATTAAGATCTATGCTAAGCCCATAAAATCCTCTGATCATTAATCAATTCACTTCCTCAATATTTCTCAACTTACTTTCACTTGGTAAATAGTTCTCTAACGCTCGGTAATGTCTGTAACTTAGTTCTTTCAATAACCAATTTGATCAGGCATGCATGAATACAATCTTCACGCGAAATCTCTACAGTCTCCTTCTATCCGGCATGTTTCAGTAATGAAACTCATATCTCTTATATCGACAAGTAAACCATTTTCATATCATCCATTAGATTTTTCCTCTTAATCTCCTTCATCCATTTTGCCGTTTAAACCTTCCTTAGTAGATGTGTCATTAACACATTTCAATCTCATCCTTTAGATCAGCTCTAAATTTTTTTAGTTGTGGATCTTATAACTAACTTTATCCTTAACTTCGAAATCATAACAATTTCCAGCTCATCAAATTCAGTCGGTTGTTATTAGCATTTAATGTTTTCATCCATACTCGGTTAATATAGAAATGCATTGGTGATAACTAGCTAACTAACTCGGTTATTAATGTCACTCGGTATACACTGCACTGGCTTGGTGTATATAGAAATCTTCAATTACCGACCACATTGACTTGTTCAATTTCAAATATCTTCTTCATAATAGATTAATGTAACATGCTCAAGTCAACAATGTAAAGCCATAGACTCATCAATAAGTTACCCAATGTTTACCTTATCCTTATCTGTCATATCCATCTTTTCCTCATGTAGATATCTCAGTTCTTCATCTTTTCTTCCTTTAACAGATGTTTAGATGTTTGTAACTATCATGATAAGTACTGTCAAAACTAGTTGACATCAATGACAATATATTAACTAATCTAATCATCTTACATATCACTTTAGTAGCTCGGTGATCTCTAATCATTGTTTTTTCAGTTCATTCAGTTATTCAATCAGTAATAGTTCATCAATGTCTCCCTTTGGCATTGATGGAAACACAAGAAATATGAAAAATATGCCATACACGTACCAAACATGTATTCTACAACTATGTAAGTAAATTTTGTAGCTCGGTAAGCTCTCCCTAGCTTGATATTTAATATGTTTAATCACTACAAAACAAAACAACATTACATGCAGACTCTCCCTGCGGATTTGATCATTTCAGTTCTCAGATTATTTTTTTTGTCAACAACAAATATTCAAGTCTCTCTCCCTTTCTACAATTTCTCTCCTTGTTTGTGTTCTTACTAACTAATTTTCCATATTCATTCTCTCTCCCTTTGACAAAAATGCCAAAGAAAGTGTTGGGAGTAATTTTTAGGTTTTTCTGAGAAGTTTCACTTTTAAATCTTGCTAACATCCGAATCCTACTTGTATATCAATTATCTTAAGACTCTGCAAGAAATTGTCATTTTAATGAAAATGTCAAGTCCACCAGGTGCAAAAATGTCTACATATCCTTGCCCTAGGTCTTTTTGTCCTCAATAGGGTTTTTTATCTTTGAAAATATCATGAGTATGACCTGGTTTTTATGTTCTCATGTTACTTTTTGAGGCACTTAAAGCTTTCATATGTGCACGTGGCCATTCATCTTCCTTAGTGTTCGTTGAATCTTGAGATAGATTTGTTAAGTCCTTTTTCATTCAACAAACAAGCGACAAGCCTTGGATTTCATTTCATTTTCTTTATTCGTGTGATCTCCAGTTAAGTTCGCAGATAGTAAATCCATCTGGCCACTTGGTGACAATGCTATCTCCAATTCTCGTGATTCCTGGTTGTTTCCTCTAAACATCTAGTGACCCAGCACAGTATTTTTCTCCCATTCGCTTAATATGACAGTGAAGTAAGAAAATATTCAGCGATCAAGTGCAAGCCGTCGATTGAATTCTAAATCAACAGTTGTCATTATATATCAAGCATGAATTTGCAGTTAGTGATTGATCTAGAGATTCAGTGGGGCAGTTATCTCATGATCTATAAGTCTTGGTGGCTAGCAAGAAAAAATTCAAAGATCAAGCGAATGAAGTGTGAGCTTGATCTTCAAGACCTAGAAGTTAAGTGTAAAACATCTAGTGATTCAGCGACAAGTTATAAAAGGGTGTCAATTTCTTTAGCCGCATGATCTCCAAATATTGGTAAACAGTTAGATACTTTGTATCTAGTGATCAAGTGACTAAAGATAGTCGCTTGATCTCATGACTAAATGGTTAAGTTTTAAAAGATTCAGTGATTCAATGAGAGCCATGGATAGTAATGAAGATCAATGATTAGCGTTTAATCTCAGGATTAAACCAAAGTTAAGGAATATATCTAGCGAATAAGAGATTAAAGGTGTTCACTGAATCACGTGACATAACTAGGGTTAGTAAAAGTTTTCAGATAACATGAGAACACAATGATCATTGAGTCTCATTATTTAGCTTGAGTTAAGTAAGTTGTTTGGAGAATAGGAGATGCATTTGTTGCTAGATCTTGTGATAAAACTTGAGTTAAGATAATCATCCAGAGATCGCTAGAATGCCTTCAATTGCTTGATCTTGTGATGTAACTAAAGTTAAGGAAATGATCTAGAGATTGTGAGAACACTTTTAGTTGCCGAATCTCAAAAATGACTAAGGTTAAGTTAAAGTTAAAGATTTGAAGATTGTACTAGAACCATGGATGCAAATGAGATCGAATGGTGGTCTCTTGATCTTGTGATAAAACCATGGGTCAAGAAAATATTTAGAGATCGTGAGAATTCCTTCAGTCGCTTGATCTCTGAATTGAATCATAGTTAAGCAAATCATTTCGAGATCAAGAGAAGCCTTTAGTCGCTTGATCTCTAAAAAGGCCCTAGTTAGGTTCTCATTAATGAAAAGAGAAAAGAGCTATTATTACGTGGAAAGGTACTTTGCCAGGATGGAAAAAGTGAGAAAGTTAGCCAATTAGATCATAATTGAGGGTTTTTTTCAGTACTTGAGGGTTTTAAAAGAATACACAATAATCATTCATTTTGCTTCTTTGCAAATTTTAAATGCAAACTGTCAACATCTCACATTATGGTAGCTCTTTTTCAAATTTTATGTTATGTGGAGTTGAATGATGAGATGACTCAAGGAAGATTTGTAGTGATCTTAATAATTCTTATTCATCAAATGATCAATGATATATAGACATGACATTCTTGCATTAACACTTAACAGTTTTCAGAAAGCAATTGAGAATTTCAAAGTTGTAGTAGTGTGTATTTGCGCAGAATGAATTTGCAAAATTTAGAGGTATCTAGAATTGCAAAATGAGTCAACCAGACTCAAGCCGAGCTCCATCCAGTAGGGATACTATGGAACAAGGTGGCGAGGATAAGGGGAAGCCCAATTTCGTAGAAGAGTTTGTCAAATTTCTATCTGGATCAAATCAAAATAGAAAGATTAGTGATGAAGTCTTTCTTGACTATATGGTAGATTGTAGGGATCCTATTACTCCTTCATGGTCTGGCTACATGTTATTCAACTACTTCTATAATAACTTTTCCAAAGCTATCCCCATTTTCAATGCATGGGTTTTAGGCATGGCTAAGTTAATTGTTCTTGATGTCTTCTTAGATGTCGACCTCATAATTGAGTTAGCTAGGCTTTATGACCCTATATCAAAAACCATCAGAAAAAGTGACCAATAAGCCTTAGTGACTCTGGATAGAGGATCTTTCATGAAAGCTTTTGTTTTATATTCTTCATCCTCCATAGAGATAGACTTAAGGAAAGAGAAAGAGAAGTATGCAAGTCAAGTAGGACTTGTAAAATCCTAGATGGTCAGGCATATCCTTAGGACTGGAAAATATATTTCCCCTCCTGACAACACATATGAATGCTCCCTATGAGTATAAAGCCCTCAATTTCTATATGAAATATCTAGCCTATGGGTTATGTCAAGTTTTAGGGATGGATGGAGATGTACAGATGATGGCAGCAGATATCCTGATGTTTATCCTAGACATCTAGAACTCACATGCAAATACAGATTACGATTACATTCAATAGCTAATCGACATAATTCATGAAGGTTTGATGATGATTAAGGAGGAAAAGAAGCTAGAAAGGTTCATGCATGATTCCCTCTTAATGCATTTGATTCTATACTTCAATGTTAATAGTTTGGATAGGCATATTCTAAGGCCTAGGATAATGTTTGAGGGACAACCAAATCCAGTGCAGTATTGGTTGAGGTTATGGAATTATACTTCAAATGAAAATGACTTTTGTGCTTTCCAAAATTGGATAGTTTTGCCAATTTTGAATTTGTTGGGAACCAATATAACAAGGCTAGCAATTAGGTTGTTAAGGATTCTTAGGCCCCAACAGTATGTTGATAAATGGCAAGAAAGCCATAATTGGGGTGAATTTTACTTGGGAGATAATTTCACACTAATCAGAGTATATGGATGCCCACAACCCCCACACATATTCCCAACGTATGTGCCTCCAAGAATTACCCAATTAGAATTCATTTGGTAGTTAATTTGGACAGATAAAGAGCACCTAGCACCCCATAGAAAAGGGACTTTTACTCCACGACAGTTTAGGATACGTAACTTCCTGATTGGTAAAAGGACATTACCACATCTCAGCACTTGGCTGAATCATTTCAAGATGGCTTATGGTATTTACAGGTATGTGGACTCTAAAAACTTTATTAGGGATTCCAGAATGACACTAATCCCCAATATTGGTACAATCAAGGAGCATGAGGGGTGTGATGAGGAGGATGTAACAAGAAATTTATTGGATGAAGATGAGATTGGTAGGATACTTACCAATTTTTATGACCTTTTGAGATTAGAGGCTCAAGTCAGAAAGGCTAAAATTGCCTTTGGAGATTTTTCCCCTGACCTTCCATACTTGAAAAGAATTGACAAAATGATAGAAATGCATGGTACCCTATCTATCCAATTAGAGGGTCAAATTGAAGAGAAGTTGGAAGTGAAAAAGGATTATTCTTCTTCTGACTATGAAGAATACACTGATGAATCACAAGAAGGTGATAGTCCACCCCAGGTCAATGAACCCCCTATCATTGATATAAGTCAGGATGCCCCTAAGGCATAATATATCTCTGAGCCTCGACAAAAGAAACAAAGACTTGAGTAAGGTGGGCCCTCAAAGGAAAAGAAACAGAGGAAAGGGACAGAAAGGGTTACAACTTTAGTGCCCGGTGATAGAGCCTACTATCACCATATGAGGAAAACCATTAGAGAAGGAAAGGAGGTGGCCACACAAGAAGAGGTGGAGTTGCCTCTTCTGCTTGATAAGGATGAAAGGGAAATATATCAAGATGAATTTCTCAGTGATGATCAGTTCATCAAAAGTGAAGAATTTAAGAACTTCTTGATATGGAGGAAGCAACGGGAGATTGATAAAACACTACCTGAGGGCACTGACCTAGACGATGAAGCATTGAAGGCCTTAGATGCCTATGATCCAAAGTTAGAGACTATCTCTATTGAGGATACCAGGAAATAGGTCAAATCTAGCGGGATGCTCCTAGTGCCAAGATGGGATCTAACATCAGCCTTCATAATTGATCAAATTAGAAGGCAACTTGAGGGAAATCTTTCCCATGAAACCCAGTTTGGAGATATGATCAAAGGATGTGGGTACAACCCCAAATCACAGGCTCTAGTAATGTGGAACCTTGCACCAAGAACTCAAAAACCTTCCCTAGTCAATGTAGAGGAGAAAATGGAGGGGAATCAGATCATCTGGACTATCTAAAACACCAGTGATCTGGAGGTGTCTAAAGCAGTGACCCATTTTGCACATCTGAATGAAGCTAAGATGACTCAATTGTCAAATAGGTATGCAAAATATTTGAAAATACAATGACCATAGAAAAGGACAAAGATAGAGGACTAATGAAGATAAAGGCATTACAGGATGAGCTTGAAGAAGAAAAAGCTAAACTTGAAGAGGCCTCTAAGGAAGCTCCTCCTCCAGTCCTACAAATTGAAGCTCCAGTCCAATCAGTGGTAGAATTTACTGTTGAATTGGCAGAAGAATTAGAGAAAGACAAGTTGGATCTAGCCCTGAAGGCCCTCTCTAGGATCATATAGTACAGGTGTGAAGTGATAAAAGGTAAAATGGATTCAGTCCATAATTTTTACTCTATGCTACAGAAGACTAATGAAAGTATCAGTGATGCTATGGCTACCCTAGAGCCACTATTTAATATATGGTCTACTAGAGGGGCCCTTTTTGAGAAACTTGAGTTATTGCAACCTCATAGGATAGATATTCCAGAATTAGTTACTGAGGTGGGAAACAAGATAGAGAAAATTGGTACAACTTGGGGATTCTTCAAGGGCAAGACAAATTAGGTAAGAGCCAAAATGAATATGTTTGGCCCAGACTTTAGTAAGTTCCTCCCTCCAATTTTCAAAAATGATGGTAACATCATAGAAGTTGAGGAGTGGAAGTCAAGTATGAGTCAGTTGGTGATTAGGCAGGAGGCCTTTTTGAATAATGATGGATCCTTAGATATTGATAGGTTGAACAACATTTTGGATGACATGTTCAAAACTAAAAATGAGTGTACCAAATTTGTTGTTGACACAAAGGCCATCACTGACTTGAGGTGGGACAAACAGGTCAAACTACAACAAATCTTGAAAGTATACACCTAGCCTTCAGAGGAAGAGGTTGCTGCATGGGACAAAAGCACTAAACCTAAGAAGAAGAAACCAACAACAATTGATGTAGAAGAAATGGAAGAAGAGTGAATTCCAACATTGCACCTGATCTATGAGCACACAGAGAGTAATTATTATAAAGAGGATGATGTAGGTTAGCCGGATGGTGGTCATTATTCACACAACAACTTTTTGCAGTTACTTTGAATACCAACTGACAAAGGTGCCACTCAAGGGAATTCACTATGAGAAGAAATAGTTTTCTAGCACTTTCCCCCTTTTCCTATTCAATTTAAATATATTTTTTATCTAGTGCAAGTCACCATCACTAGCCATCTGAAGCTTGTTGCATCCTTCTTTTAAGGATTCCAAGATGGGTAGTATATATAGGAAGTTTCATGTTTTGTAAAGGGTGGTGGAATACTTATTGTAATAGGAGTTTTTGCATCAAGTGTTTTGATTCTAAGAAATCTTAGTCTCTAAATGTACTTATACAGAAGATTTATCAATGAAAATATATTAAAATTCCTTGTATATATTTTGTTGTCTTCATGTGTGAATTTAAATTTCTTTATGTGTCAAATCTATAAGGGATTTATGATATATCATCTGCAAGGTAGATAGTGGGGTTAAAACTTAAGTTTCTTTCAAGGGAAGGGTAAATCTTAAGTGAGGTCTCAGAGAATTCATAATCTATGCAAGGATTTGATGACAGTATGTATACATGAGAGGGTAATTTGTAAGGCATTTTATCTAGGTTTTGGGGTTATTTGATTTGAAGGTTTTCTGTAGATGTGTGTTTCAGTTGACTCTGATGCCCTAGGATTTGGCACTGGCCATTGCTTAAGTCACATAGTTTTCACCATGAATCAAATGAATAACAATCTATTTTAAAGTTTTGTCTAAAAAAAATTATATGTTTATGTATGTATCAAGCATACAGATAACTATTGTGATTTTTACAAAATTAAATATGATAGGTATACCCACCTATAGTTGAGAGCTCAAAGTGAAGAAGGATCCAGATCCTTAATACCTTAGTGTTTATTATTGACAGATGTATCTATTGGAACTACAAGAGTTAAGTATCAGAAGTTTTCTTATTAGTTTTGATCATCTGTAGTTTTAGGTACTAACAAAATTGGTGACTCTGCTGGGGAATTAAATATTTTTGCAATAAGCTTGTTACAGTGCCTGTTAACCATTTGTTGCTTTACTTAGAAGACCAGTTTAGCAAAATTTACTCACACATGTTCTGTGGGTGGTGACTCTAAAATATTTGTTTACCAGTTGCTAGTTTAAGCATAAAGAAGTTTTTGAATGTATTTTGTCAAAGTTATCATGAGTCGACAAAGATACACTAGGTCCTATTATAAGGATCACCCCGAAAGTAATATGGGTGATGAGATCCATACACCTAGTAGAAAGAAATGGCCTAAATGAGGTATGTTTAATCGTAGTTCCCCTAGACCATCTAATGAGCATGCTTCGACACCTATCCCAAAATAGGTTCCCTCTTTTTCTAAAAACCTAAAATTTCTTAAAAGAATGAACCTTGACTCAGTTAGTCCTCCTCAGGAAGATGAATTCATAGATATAGGATTCTTTCCTGCATGTGAAATTTTATACCAAATAGGAGAAACCTCTACTCCTGAGACTACTTCTCATGATTTTGAGAAATTGCGGGAAGAAGTTATAGCCTTGAGGAAAAAGGAGCGAGAACAATTATTGGAAATTGTCAAGAAAAGAAAAGAGTGAGAGAAACAAACTTATGAGCTACTCATGGAAAGGCAAGAGCTTATAAGAAGGACAAATAAAAATGAACTTGAAACTAAATGTCTGAATCGGGGATTCAAGGGTTTAGACAATGATTTGTTTGGTGATATGGAGGCTTTGAGACAACAAGTCAATAAAAATGAGCCTAATCCCAAGAAGGATGAGTTTGAGGGTGAAGGCCCTGTCCTGAGACAGTTGCATCCATTAGAAGTCAAGAGAAATGAATATCTTAAAAATAATATAAAGGATGCATCTGACAAGGGAAAGAAAAAAATGGTTGGGATCAGTATAAATGAATCCAAAAAGAGTATTACTATTCCTGGTGCTATGTCTCAAGCCAACTTAGAGTTGGAAAAGGCTAGAAAAGCCAAAGAAGACTTGGTTGTCCAACTGGAAAAATTGGAATTAGAGGCTATTCTAGATGAGATGAAAAGGAAGATTGCCTTCCTACATGCTAATATAAATACAACTACTAGCAGCTTAGTCCTTGTCATTTTTGGGACAATACCACAAAGTTAGTCATGTGGTCCTATGCCAAATCGCCAAGCCTCAAACTCTAATCAAGTGTCCCAAGGACCAGTTCAAAATACAAATCCAATAATCCCATTTGCTAGTGGCCCCATTGCAAATATGTTGCATCAAAATACTAGAGGTAGTGGAGTCCAAGCTTCACAAAATTTTCAAAGAAGGCAAGTTCATCTGGACAGATACCGACCATTGTTCTTTGATGGTATTCCTGGTCGACCAAATGCAATCCCCAATGAGGTAAGAGACAAAATTCCTAAGTTCACAGGTAATAATGTCATTACATGTGAAGAGCATCTTAAGTATTTTACAGATAAAGTAAATGACTATGAAATTGAGAATGAAGATGTTGTTATGAAACTTTTTGTTCAGTCACTAATAGAAGATGCTAGGGATATATATAGGGGTCTGCCTAAAAATAGTATAACTTCATGGGATGAATTTGTGAGAAACTTTCAGGAACAATATGTTGAACATGTCAATTCTAGTTACATGCTTAATGAGTTCAATAATATCAAAAAACATCCAAATGAGAGCATGTATGAATTCAATGGTAGGTTTTAGAAGGCCATGTACAAATTGGTTCAAGTCCTAAGATTAGATGGTGAAGTTTTCCTGACCACATACTTCAATGCTTTGGAGGAAAAAATGTCTTACCTCTTAAGAGACAAATGCCCACGTACTCTGAGAGATGCTTTCAAATTAGCAATAAATATTGAAAGTAATAGGAAAGCATCTGGTCAGATGCATAAAAGGGATGAAGGGAGATTGTGGAAAGAGACTAAACCTCATACTGTAAAACCTACCAAAGAGGATAAAAAAGTTGACAAGTGTTGTCAAGGATCTCTCTACTAGGATTGAAAAGGGTGGAAGAGGTTTTCAAGATAATAGACCACCCTATCAGAGGTAGGAAAGATTCCCTAGGCTACATGATTAGCCCTAAAAAATGAATTGGAAGGATGGGAAGCCTGTCTTTGATACCCATGAGACATAGAAGGGAAGGGATACCCCAGACCCTTTAAAGAAGAATGAAACTCATAATTTAGAAAGTGTCTAGTGGTGTGTGGCTTGTAATATGCCTCGCTCACCTTATCAAGGTGTTGTAGCCCAAGCCTTAGGAGAAGAACCATAAGATTTACATGCAGGAGATCATGAAGGATCTGAAAATCTTGTAGTAAACATGTTTACCACTGAAAAGGTGGAAGAACTTTCATCTTCAAAAGATGAAGATATTTTGGTTGATGTTGATCATAAGAGGAGAATTCCCATGTATGAACAACAATTTTTTTCCCATTCTGATCAAGAGGATTCTAATGATGATATTTGCAAAACAAATTTTGTCAGGCCAGAATTGGAAAATGCTCACTAGAGAAAGCCTAGTAAAGAAGAAATCAAGACTCTAAATGTGGCTGCAATTTCTCAAGCCAGATCCTCATATAACTTGAGAAATAAAAGAGTAGAAGCTGACCGGGAGTTCCAAGGTCAGTATTTTTCAAAGATGATCCTTAGAATAAGGTTTCTCCTAAACCAAGTGCTATAAAAGGAAATAATGGTAACAACAATAAAGAAGAGCCCATTCTTATTCAAAATGAAAAAGGGAATAAGGAAGTTGCCATAGAGAAGGAAAACAAAAGGGTTGGTAGGGGAAAAGACTTATCTGATCTTTCTGTCAAGCCCCCAACTTTTTACATGAGACATGCTTTGTCTCAAATGAAGGTTTCAATCCCTTTGTTGGAGATGTTAAAAATAAAAGAGCATAAGGTAGTTGCCCTGGCATTAATAAATGAACAGGGAGACATCCCTATTATATTAGAAAAGGGAGAGTTAGTGGAAGGACTTGAGATAACTAAGAATATTTATAACTTCTGTGTTGGAAACATTGTGACTCAAGAGCCGTCTTCCATTGACCCATTCTATGTTACTTTGATTGTAAATAATTTACTACTTAAAAATTGCATGATATATTCTGGTGCTGCAGCTACTGTGATGCCATACCATGTCATGAAAGAGTTGGGATTGCAAGTTGATACATTCAATGGTAGATGTTATGCCATGGATAACAGAGCAGTTCCTGTGGTAGGGACATTGGTTGGGATAGAGGTAAAAAATGTTGCATTTCCTGAAGCTACTTATAGGATGGATTTAGTTGTAGTTGACACCAAGCCTCATTATGATATGCTACTGTCAAGACAATGGTCAGCAGTAGTGGGAGGAAAGTTGCAATTAGACATGTCATATGCTACCATACCTATAAATGGTAATGAGGTAAAGTTGTATAGAGAGCCTTGTTCCTCAGTCATGATTGAAATGGTAGCACCTGAAGATCTAAATTGTTGTGTTGACATTGACATGGAAAATTTCATGGTTGAGGAAATTATGCCACAACTGAAAAATATTGATCCAATTGTTGATGAGCTACTATTACAACAAGATGGATTATGACAACTATACTTTGATGGAGGATGCTCTAAAGAAGGCTCAGGAGTTGGTGTTTTGCTAATATCCCCATCAGGTATTGCTTTCAAAGATTCCTTCATATTGACCTTCCACTGCACTAATAATACTGTTGAGTATGAGGTGTTGATTTTGGGGCTAGATATTGCCATAAATCATGGTATAAATTTTTTGAAAGTTTAGGGAGATTCCCAATTAATCATAGCTTAGATCAGATCCAAATATGCTGCCAAAGATGATAGACTTAAAATGTATAGATATGCTACTGAGATAGAATTAAATTTTTTGATGCTTTCAATATTCTCTGGGTAGAAAGGTCAAAAAATATCATGGCAGATTTCCTTGCAAATGTTGCACTAAAAAATAATGATGTTACCCTATCTGGTGTGTCAAAGTTAGAGATAAAAAGTAGACCTGATGTGCCTGATAATGTTCATAATTGGCAAGTTTTTGAGGATGATAATGATATCCTTAGGTTCATTCAAGGTTTGGATCAATATGATGGGTAGCAGATTGATTTTAATGACCATCAAAAAGTTGTTGATGGAAAGAAGTGTATCATGGGAAATGAAATTGTTCAGCTAGCTTCCAACCATATTCCTAAGGGGTTAGTCAAACTAGAAGGCACGTTCAAAATAAATGATAATTATATGTCACAGAAATCCAATGCTAAGGTTTATGATCTAGAGGAAATAAACCTAGGATTAGAAACATCCCCTCAGTTAGTATATATTGGAAAAGGACTGAGTAGAGAGGTGAGAATTAATTTAATAAGATTGTTGAAAAGGTATAAACATGTATTTTCCTGGTCTTATGATGACCTCAAAGCTTATAGGGAAGACTTGTTTCAAGATGAAATCCCTCTAAAAGAAGATGTCAAACCTTTTAGGAAGAAACAAAGGCCTATCAATCCCCTACTAGCTACTAAAATGCAGACAGAGCTAACCAAGTTAAGGGATGTAGGTAGTATTGAGTCCATAAGGCATTCATCTTGGGTTTCTAACCTAGTACCGATTGGGAAGAAGAGTGGTGACATAAGGTTATGTGAAGATTTCAAGAATTTGAATGTTGCTTCATTAAAGGACAACTATGGATTGCCTAATATGGAGGCTATGCTTCATAAGGTGATGGGTTGTGATTTATTATCCATGATGGATGGTTTCTCAAGGTATAACGAGGTGTTGGTTAAAGAATCAAAACAATTCAAGACAACATTTACTACTCCTTAGGGAGCCTATGTATATGTCTAAATGCATTTTCAGTTTAAAAAATGCTAGAGAAAATTTTCAAAGGGCAATGGATGTAGCCTTTAAAGATCTTATTGATGTTCTTATGGTGGTATACCAAGATGATTTTATAGCTTATTCTAAAAAGGTTGATGATCATTGTAACCACCTGGAAAAGGTCCTAGTCAAAGCTTTGAAGTTTGGCATATCTTTAAGTCCTAAGAAATGTCATTTTTTTGTCACTGAGGAGAATCTATTAGGGCATATAGTGTCCAAAGGATTAAGGATTGATCTTGAGAGAGTTGAAGCTATTAAAATGGTTCCTACTCCCAAAAACCTCAAAGGTGTGCAGTCTTTCCTTGGATAGATTAATTTTGTCAAAAGAGTCATTGCTAACTTTGTAGAGTTAGTCAAGCCTATAGTTAAGCTTCTGAAAAAGGATGTGAAATTTGATTGGAATCAGGAAGCACAAGAGGCTTTTGAGAAAATTAAGCAAACAATCCAAGAAGCACCAGTTTTGGTATCCCCTAATTACTCCAAACCTTTTTCATTATTTTATTTTGTATCTTTTCACACCATTGCAGTAGTGTTGCTACAAAAGGATGGGGAAGGATTTGAACATCCCATTCCTTTCTTTAGAAAATCATTGTAGTCAGCTGAGCTAAACTATGAGATGATGGAAAAGAAGGCCTATGCATTGGTAAAGGCATTCAAGGCTTTCAGACCTTATCTAGTTTGTGCTAAGGTAAATGCCTATGTTCCTCATACTACAGTGAAAGATATTCTTGTATAAAGTGAGGTAACAGGGAAAAGGTGTAAATGGATTAACAGAATCCAAGAATTTGACTTAGAGCTTCATATAACCAAGTTGGTTAGAGGTTTGGGGCTGGCCAAATTAATGAGAGAAGAAAATATGGACCTAATTCAAATAAATAATGTTGACATAAGTGAAGGAACAATCATTAGTATTAAGATGCAACCTTGGTATACTAACATTGTATATTTTCTCAAGCATGCTAGTTGCCCAAAGGGTTTACATGAAAATCAATGAAGAAGCCTTAAACTACAGGCTCAAAGATATGTATTATTACAAGGTGACTTATATTGGAAGGATAATGATGGCATTTTTCTCTTATGTCTAAATAAAGGGAAATCTAAGAGATTTTTAAGAGAAATGCATTCTAGATTGTGTGGAGGACATCATTCGGCCAGAGCAATAACTCACAAAATCCTAAGGGTTGGTTACTATTGTCCTGTCTTGTTTAAAGATACTCATTTATTTGTGAGGAAGTGTGAACCATGCTAGAGGTTCTCCAATAAGCTAAAGTTTTTAGGAGCATTGATGTTAAACCTTGTGGTTGCAAAAACTCCTTTTTCCATATGAGGTGTTGATTTTATTGGGGGAATTTGCTGAGAAATCTAGTGGAGGACATAGTTGGATACTTTTTGCAACTGATTATTTCACTAAATGGATTGAAGCAATCCCCACAAAGAAAGCTACAAGCACAATGGTGATTGAATTCTTGATGAACAATGTAGTGACAAAGTTTGGTGTTCCCATTAAACTAGTAATGGATAATTCTATGTGTTTTAGGTTAGAAGAATTAACTGATTTCTATTAAAAAATGGGCATTATTCTTTCATATTCATCCCCATATCACCCACAAGCTAATGGACAAGAAGAATCAAGAAATAAGAGCATTTTGCAAATTTTGAAGAAAATATTAGAAAATAACAAAAGGCCCTGGCATGCAAAGTTGAAGTTAGCATTGTGGGCAGATAGAATTACAGAAAAAAGAGCTACAGGTAAATCTCCTTTTGAGCTAGTCTATGGTATAAAGTCTAGGCTACCTATGAACAATTTTCTACCTATTTACCAATTCATACAAAATGAAGGATTGGATAAATGTGATCCTTTTAAAAATAGAATGATCCAGTTAGTTGGATTGGATTAAGTAAGAAGAGAAGGTCAAAGAGAAAATATAAGACTACAATAGAAGATAAAATATCTCTTTGACAAGAGAGCTACTATTAGAAAATTCCAGCCTAAAGATCTAGTCCTTCAATGGAATGCTAGGGATGAAGATAAGGGAAAGCATAAAACATTTGAATCCTTATGGTTGGGTCCTTATGTTATCCATCAAATTTGTGGAAAGGATTCATATTATCTAAAAAATCTAGATGGTGAAGAAGAAGGATTGCAAGTGCATGGACAATTTCTAAAAATTTTCATCAATTAAATCCTAATCTTTTCCATGCACAATAGTTATAAAATGTATATATGTGTGTTTACTTTTGATTTGTGAGTTTATTTTGGTTGTGAGTTTGTTTTTGTGTAGTAGGTTAATGGTTTTGTTTGGTCTTCCACCCAGAGATTCTAGATTCTTTGCTATGAATTTACATTCAAGCATCCTCAGATAGAACCACTATTGGGAGTAATTTTTAGGTTTTTTTGAGAAGTTTCACTTTTAAATCCCACTAACATCTAAATCTTGCTTGTATATCAATTATCTTAAGACTCTGCAAGAAATTGTCCTTTTAATGAAAATGTCAAGTCCACCAGGTGCAAAAATGTCTACATATCCTTGCCTTAGGTCTTTTTGTCCTCGATAGGGTTGTTTATCTTTGAAAATATCATGAGTATGCCCTATTTTTTATGTTCTCATGTCACTTTTTGAGGCACTTAAAGATTTCATATGTGCACGTGGTCATTCATCTTCCTTAGTGTTCGCTATATCTCGTGATAGATTTGTTAAGTCCTTTTCCATTCAGCAAACAAATGACAAGCCTTGGATTTCATTTCATTTTCTTCAGTCGTGTGATCTACAGTTAATTTGGCAGTTAGTGAATCCATCTAGCAACCTGGCGATAATGCTATCTCCAATTCTCATGATTCCTGGTCGTTTCCTCTAAACATCTAGCGACCCAGCGCAACAGTTTTCTCCCATTCGCTTAATATGACGGTGAAGTAAGAAAATATTCAGCGATCAAGCATAAACCATCGATTGAATTCTTGATCAACGGTTGTTGTTATATCTCAAGCATGACTTTGCAGTTAGTGATTGATTTGGAGATTTAGCGGGGAATTTATCTCGTGATCTCTAAGTCTTGGTGGCTAGCAAGAAAAAATTCAGCAATTAGCGAATGAAGTGTTCACTTGATCTCCAAGACCTAGCAGTTAAGTGTAAAACATTTGGTGATTCAGTGACAAGTTATAAAAGGGTGTCAATTTCTTTAGTGGTGTGATCTCCAGATATTGGTAAATAGTTAGAGACTTTGTATCCAACGATCAAGCGAATGAAGATAGTTGCTTCATCTCATGACTAAATGGTTAAGTTTTAAAAGATTCAGCGAGAGCCGTGGATAGTAATGAAGATCAACGATCAACATTTAATCTTAGGATTAAACCAAAGTTAAGGAATATATCTAGCGATTAAAGGTGTTTTCTGAATTGCGTGACATAACCAGGGTTAGTAAAAGTTTTCAGAGAACATGAGAACATAATGATCATTGAATCTCATGATTTAGCTTGAGTTAAGTAAGTTGTTTGGAGATTAGGAGATGCAGTTATTGCTAGATCTCATGATAAAACTTGAGTTAAGATAATCATTTAGAGATTGAGAGAATACCTTCAGTTGCTTGATCTCGTGATGTAACTAAAGTTAAGGAAATGATCTGGATATT
Organism: Chamaecyparis obtusa; assembly: GCA_027943335.1. NCBI lineage: Eukaryota > Viridiplantae > Streptophyta > Pinopsida > Cupressales > Cupressaceae > Chamaecyparis > Chamaecyparis obtusa. The sequence goes on from BSBK01002852.1 coordinate 555,397, forward strand.
TTGAGAACACTTTCAGTCACCAAATTTCAGAAAGGACTAAGGTTAAGTTAAAGTTAAGGATTTGAAGATTGTATTGGGACCATGGATGAAAATGATATCGAACGATGGTCACTTGATCTCATGATAGAACCATGGGTCAAGAAAACATTTAGAGATCACTAGAACACCTTTAGTTGCTTGATCTCCAAATTGAATCACAGTTAAGAAAATTATATCGAGATCAAGAGAAGGCTTTAGTCGCTTGATCTCTGAAAAGGCCCTGGTTAGGTTCTCATTAATGAAAAGAGAAAAGAGTTGTTATTATGTGGAAAGGTACTCTGCCAGGATGGAAAAAGTGAGAAAGCCAACCAATCATATCATAATTGAGGGTTTTAAAAGAATACATAGTAATCATTCATTTTACTTCTCTGCAAATTTTTAATGCAAACTGTCAACATCTCACATTATGGCTAGCTTTGTTTCAAATTTGGTGGAGTTGAAGGCTGAGATGACTCAGGGAAGATTTGCAGTGATCTTAATAATCCCTATGCATTTAAATGATCAATGATATATAGATAGGACATTCTTGCATTAACACTTAACAATTTTCAAAAAGCAATTGAGAATTTCGAAGCTATAGCAGTGTGTGTTTGAGCAGAACAAATTTACAGAATTTAGAGGTATCCAAAATTGAAAAATGAGTCAACCAAAATCAAGTCAAGCTTCATCCAGCGGGGAGACTATGGAACAAGGTGGTGTTAGGAATAGTCCCAAGAGATAATTGAGAGGGGGGGGTGAATCAATTATCTACAAGATTCAATTCTTTATCAAAATTAGAACAGAAGAACATTAAGAACATACACAACATGATAACACTTAACACAACACCACAATTTTGGTTACGGGGAAACCCAAATAGGTAAAAACCCCGGTGGGAATTAGCACCCACTATAAACTGCACTAGAGTATAATGATCCTTGTTAGAAGATCTTACAACCCTGTTAGGAGTTGATCTTTACAATGCATGAAGTAAAGTGACCTGGTCAAGGGTCAGACCCTGTTAGGAGTCTTTTAAAAATAACCTTGTTAAAGGTGAGGACACACTGTCCAGGAGCACACTGCTCAAATTGTGAATGTTGCAACCTTTTGCACAATAGATACACACTATATCTAGATCTTGGTGAACTGGGAATTAAAATTGTTGTCTTGATCAGTTCTAATGAATATCATACAATCTCTAATTATTTACATAGATCTTCAACTAATGATTGATTCAACTATACTGTCTCAATATATTCACATCTTCTGCTCTGCTCTACCAATCACACTTAGCGATCACAACTGACCGGCTATAAGTATCCTTCTCCAAATGATATAATCAAGTCAGCCTATTAGAACCTTCTTGAAATCATATTAGAGAAACAATATAACTCTCCAAAAACATCTCCAATGGCTAAACCAAGCACGCAACACAAAAAGGGACTGCACAACCCAATATGAGTAGACGTTTCACTTCACAATGTCGGCTCCATCAAATTAACTGAAACTTTACTCTCAAGATGAAATACATTATGCACTCTTAACCAAACATTATTAATTCATCAACAAACATGAAACAAAACACGCATATCAAAATGATAGGCACAACTATTGAAACAATATAAACAATGTCAGCTCCAAGAAACAATCTCCAGAAACTGTAACATGCAAATAGAAACATCATAACTCAACTTGTACTACACAACTGAATCTATGTCCATGAACATAGCTTCACTATTATGTCTACAAAATAAATATAAACATGCAAGGATATATCATAACCATACTGAGAATTACATATAAAACTCCGCTTGCAACACTGTCAGGAACACTGTTGTTATAAACGACTGCACAATTGTCTATACTCAGAATTAGCCTTTGCATCTATGATATCATGTAGATGACATATCCATACAACATATTCTCAAGGCTCTCTTCATATAACTACAACGCACACTTCTTACCATATGTTGTCATCAATGACAAACATACAGTCAACATTGGCTTGCTGGAAAATCTCCAACAATCTCCCCCTTTGGCATTCATGGCAACATATGGAATGAAAAACACCACCAATCAAAACATGCAATTATTTTATAACATTCTCCATTTCCTCAACAAAACTCCTCCAAGGATGAATTCTCCAACTTCTGCATCTTTTACTGTGTACTCTCCCTTTCTATTGCATACTCCCCTTTTCTAGAATAAATCATCTATTTTGTTTTTCATGACTATATACTCCCCCTTTGACATCAATGGCAAAGGGCACCAAAACAAATAAGCGCAAGTACTACTCCTGAAGTAGAGTAGTTGACCATTCATCATTCACTGAGGACTAATGCACTGTTGCAAACTCTAATCAGATCCAGGGAAGGGAATTACTCCCAGCTTCTCCCTGAGATACTCAAATGTATCCTTCGGTAGTGGCTTTGTGAAAATGTCTGCTAGATGTTCTTTGGTATTCACATAATCCAACTTTACTTATTTATCTAAAAATTTCTCTCTTAGAAAATGATATTTTATCTCAATGTGTTTTTTCTTTGCGTGCATCACAAGGTTCTTTGACATATTTATAGTGCTAGTGTTATCACAATGAATAACAATAGGATAATCAATCTGAATTCCAAAATCCTTTATCATCTACTTGATCCACACAATTGTAGAATAATTTAATGTTGTTGCTACATACTCTTCTTCTGTTGTGGACTAAGAAATATAATTCTTCTTCTTCCTTGTCCAAGTAACTAGTCTATCTCCAAGAAATATTGCTCCTCCTAAGGTGCTCTTTCTATCATCAACGCAACCTGCCCAATCTGCATCTGTATACACATGAGGTTCTACTATTAGGAATGAATTCTAAATGTTTGGCAGCCATTTTGTAGTAGTTGTTGTTGCATTAATGACTATGATTGTCATTGATGTCAACACAATGATCTACCAGAGACTTACAGAGAAGCAAATAGTGTTTGGATTAGCGCACGTGGGATATTGCAGTTGGAGATATGCGATGTTGAGGATATACTCTTTGATATGTTATATGTTTATGGTTAAGAGCGCAAACAGTAAACCATAGTCAATAGTTCCTTTCAAATATCTGAATATCCTCTTTACTACCATAAGATGACTTTGTCTAAGTTCTGCTACAAATCTTTCAACAATACCAACTATATTAGAAATATCTGGTCTAGATTGAGTAAGATATATGAGTTTGCCAATCATAGACTTATATAGGGTCTTGTCTACTTCTATAGAATCATCTTCTTTTGAAATATTTCTTCATGTTATCATAGGGGTGCTTATTGCTTGCTATTATCCATCTTGAACTTTTTTAATATTTCTTTCACATACTTAGACTGATTAATGAAAATACCTTTTTCTGTCTTCATTACATTCAGTCCCAAAAAATACTTGATAGGTCCAATCATGCTCATTTCAAACTCGCTTTGCATCTCTTTAGCAAACTATGAACTAAGCTTGTCATTACCACCAAAAATAATGTCATCAACAAAAATAGCAACTAACAATAGTCCTTCAGATGTCTCTCTTATAAATAAATTACAATCTGCTACTCTTTCTTGAATCTGATATTTGTTAAGTAACCATCCAGTATTTCATACCATGCTCTAGGGGCTTGCTTAAGTCCATAAAGGGCTTTCTTCAGTCTGCAAACCATGTCAGGTTTATTTGATAAACTAAATCCTTCAGGCTGCTCTATGAAGACTTCTTCCTTCAATTCTCCATTCAAGAATGTTGAATTAACATCCATCTGATATAATTTAAAGTCTTTGTATGTTGCATAGGCTAGAAATAGCTTTATAGCTTCCAATTTGCTTAAAGGGGAAAATGTATCAGAATAATCAATTCCTTCTCTCTATGCATATCCTTTACATACTAATCTAGCTTTGTTTCTTACCACTGTACCTTCTTCATTCATCTTGTTTCTGAATATCCACTTGGTTCCAATCACATTTTTGTTACTAGGTCTAGGGACCAGTTCCCATGTATCATTATTAACTATCTGATCTAATTCTTTTTCATTGTTTCATGCCAATTTGAATCATTACATGCATCTTCAATACTTAAAGGTTCAATATGTGGAAGTAAACATACCGCTTCATTGACTGATTTTTCTTTTGATCTTGTCATGACTTTGTTGTTCTGATCTCCAATGATATCTTATTTTGAATCGTATCTAGATGTGAATTTTGGAACAATAGGTGTGGCTCTCTCATCTATATTTTGTGATTCTTCTTCACTTGTTTCAGGCTCACTAATTAATACATCAATGGTGTCAAACATTTCTTCAACATCTCCTTTACTAATAGGTCTAGGTTCTTCTTCAATCATAGGTGCACAATCATGATATCTCTCTTGAATCATAAACATTTCATCAATCTTTACATGTGTACTTTCTATGATCTTCTTCAATCTCAAGTTAAAACATCTATAAGCTTTTCTTTTAGTAAAGTAACCAAGAAAAATACATTCATCGCTTCTTGCATCAAACATGCTCATAGCTTCATCTCTCTTGATGTAACACTTGTTTCCAAAGATTCTAAAGTTTTTTACTGTAGCTACATTCCCAAACCATACCTCATAAGGTGTCTTGTCTATGACTAGCCTTAATTGAATTTTGTTGATAGTATAGACTGCAGTATTGACTGCATCTCTCCAATATGTGTGTCCAACTTTTCCTTCAATCATGATAGTGTGTGTTGTGTCAAGTATGACCCTATTTCTTCTTTCTGCAATTCCATTCTGTTGAGGGGTTCTAGGTGCACTTAGTTATCTCTTTATCCCATTTTCTTCTCAATACTCATAAAATCTATCAAAAGTGAATTCTCCTCCTCTATTTGATCTCAGACATTTTATCTTTAATCCAGACTCATTTTCAACTTTAGCTTTTAATATCTTGAACTTCTCAAATGCTTTAGATTTATCTTTTAAGAACGCAACCCACATCATTCTAGAATAATCATAAAAAAACAAAATAAAGTACCTTTCACCATAATATGATCTTGTTTGAGTTGGTCCACATAAGTCTGTATGCACTAGATCCAATTTGTTTTCTGTTGAATTCTACTTGCTTCTGAATGAGTTTTTTACATGCTTTCCCATCACACATTCCCTGCATATTGTATCAACTATTTTTGCAATACTAGGGAGGTCTCTTACTGCCTTTACATTGCTTATCTTTACTATATTGTCAAAATTGATTTGACATAGTCTTTTGTGCCATAACCAATTGTCATCTTGATGAAAGAGCATCTCGGGTCCTTGGCAATCCTATGTCACCAAAAAGATGTTTGAATTTTTATGTGTTGCTCGGTTCCTTCTTTGACTGAGTTGGTTCGGTGTTGCTCAGTTTCCTTTGTTTACGAGTGTTGGTCGGTTATCTCTTTGGTGCTCGGTGAATTTCCATGGCGCTCGGTGATGCTTGTCTGGCACTCAGTTATCCTTGCTTACCGAGTTGTTTGTTTTAGATTTCTGTTAAGGCCGACTTATGTAATTAATTTTGGTCATGAATTTAATAATGGTAGCTATCATTGGGAAGTGTGTAGACCTAGATCTGGTCATTCCTTCCATTGATGGTGGATCTAAAGGCTGACTTGATTCGGTAGCCTCTTGTATAAATGTAGTTGTTTGGTTAGAGTTTAGGAAAGAGTTTTTGATAAAAAATAGAAGCTAGAAGAGTAGAGATTATTGGCAGATCCTCGCATGTTGGAGGACTTCTATACTTGATTATAATATCTGGCCTAAATCAGGAAGGCCTTACAGCCTAGCATGTATGAATCAAATTGAAGATAATATATGAAAGATATCTGCAGTCTCTCTCTCACTTATGTGTTTGTTGCTTCTGTGTGTGATCTTTGCAAGGTGGATCTGGTTAGGGTGTGCCTTTTTCCCCTCTCTATATCCTCCCTTGCATCAGGTGGTATCAGAGCAAGGTGAGATCTGTATCTAGGTTTGAGGGTTCCTTCTTGTCAAACCCTAGTTGATTTTTTGTGGGGTAGCAGATTGCGATCTGGCCTGCAATTGCAAAGGGTTTCAAGATGGTTCGTGGGAGGCAAGATGTGGATCCAGGATTGGCAGACATGTTGAGACAACTTGTTGTTGGATTAGAAGTTGTTGAAGCAGCCCAAAGAAGAGGAAGACACAATGAAGATGTTAGTGATGATGAAATTGAGGAAGAAAAAGGTGATGTAGAACCTACACCTGCAATGGATCAAGGAGAGGAAAGATTGTTGAAGGCTTTGACAAATATAAAGTCTACACCACACTTTAATCCTCCTAAGTATAGTGGAAAATTAGATTCTGATGAATTGGTGGACTAGATCACCGAGATGGAAAAGTACTTTGAATATGAAAATGTACCTGAGGAAAAAAAGGTGAAAATTGAAAGCACAAAGTTGAAAAGTCATGCATCCTTATGGTGGGAACATCTGCAGTTAGGCAGAAAGAGGAAAGGCAAAGACAAAATTAAGGTATGGAATAAAATGGTGAATAAATTGAAAGGAAAGTTCTTACCTTGTGATTATCAGATTAACCTAGTTATGCAAATGCAAAGTTTAAGGCAGAAAGATAGCTCGGTAAAAGAATATACTAAGTAATTTTATACATTAGATATTAGATCTAGACATGATGAAGATGATGTGGAAATAATTGCTAGATACCTAAATGGTTTGAGAGTCTCCATCCAAGAAGAAATTAGTTTGGTCAAACTGGAGAACATTGAAGAGGCTTATCAATTTGCATTGAAGGCCAAGTAAGAAAATAGAGGATAATATCCTGGAGGAGATTGATAAGTTAATCACCGAGTATAGTGAAATTATTTATGATAATGTACCTAATGGTTTTACACTGAAGAGAAGCATTGATCATTGCATGGATCTAATCCCTGGAGCTACTTTACCGAATAAGGCACCATATCGGTTAACACCTACTGAGAATCATGAATTGAACCGACAGATTCAAGAATTTTTGTAGAAAGGTTTGATCAGAGAAAGTCTGAGTCCTTGTGTAGTACCTATTGTACTGGAACCTAAGAAGAATGGATAATGGATAGTGTGTACCGATTCCAGAGAAATTAACAAGATAAAAGTGAAATATAGGTTTCCTATGCCAAGAATGGATGACATAATGGATAGTTTGACTGGAGAAAAGTATTTTACCAAAATTGATTTGAAAAGTGGGTATCATCAGATCAAAATCAGAGAAGGTGATGAGTGGAAGACTACTTTCAAAACAAAAGTAGGTTTGTATGAGTGGTTGGTTATGCCTTTTGGTTTAACTAATGCACCAAGTACTTTAATGATGTTGATGAATGAAGTTTTGAAGAAATTCTTGGGTAAGTTTGTGATTGTATACCTAGATGATATTTTGATATTCAGTAAGACTAGAGAAGAACATTTGTTGCATGTTAAACAAGTATTGTAGAGGTTGAAAGAAGAAAAGTTGCTGATAAATCTAAAAAAGTGTTCATTCATGAAAGAGGAGATTGTGTATTTGGGATTTTTGATTTCAGCTGATGGTTTGAAGATAGAGCCTGAAAAGGTTGAAGCTATTTTGAAATGGCCTACACCTGAGAATGCTAGTGAGGTAAGATCATTTCATGGTTTGGAAATTTTTTACCGAAAGTTCATTAGGAATTTCAGTTCAATTTTTAATGCTATGGCTGAGACTATGAGAGGAGATAAATCAGAATTCAAGTGGACACATGGAGCTAATAAAAGTTTTGAGATGCTGAAGTAGAAGGTTGTTGAATTACTTGTTTTGGCATTGCCTAATTTTAATAAGGTATTTCAAGTGGAATGTGATGCAAGTGGAAGTGCAATTGGAGTTGTGTTGAGTCAAGAAGGTAAACTTGTTGCTTTTTTTAGTGAAAAGTTGAATGATGCAAAAAGGATATACTTTGTGTATGATCAAGAATTCTATGCTATTGTTCAAGCACTGAAGAAATAAAGACATTATTTGATACCGAGTGAATTTGTGTTGTATACTGATTATAAGGCTTTAGAGTATTTGGGTAGTTAGAATAAGTTGAAACAGAGACACATGAAATGGGTTGAGTATTTGCAGAGTTATACATTTGTGATAAAGCATAAGAGTGGAGTCACTAACCGAGTTGCTGATGCATTAAGTAGAAGGAGATCTTTGATGACCGAGATGAAAATTGAATTTCTTGGCTTTGATGACATGAGAGATTCTTATGAATTTGATCCTGATTTTTATGAGCCATGGAGAAAGTGCAAAGCACCTATTCAAGATCAACCGAGTACTAAATGGGAAGAATATTTCATTCAAGAAGTCATGTTGTTTAAAATTATTCAGTTGTGTATACTGAGAGGACTAATGAGAACTAATTTGATAAAAGAGAAATATAGTAGTGGTTTGGTTGGACATTTTGGTGTTGATAAGACATTGAATTTTCTTAAGGAGAAATACTTTTAGCCACATTTGTATAAAGATGTTCAAAAATTTGTGAAAAGTTGTGAAATTTGTCAAGTTACAAAAGGAGTAAATCAAAATATTGGATTGTATACACTGATTTCTATTCCTGAGAAACCTTGGATTGATATCAATATGGATTTTGTTCTTGGCTTACCAAAGACAGTAAGAGGTAATTATTCTATATTTGTTGTTGTGGATAGATTTTCTAAAATGGCACATTTTATACCTTGTAGAAAGACATTAGATGTAGTACATATAGGAGATCTTTTCTTGAAGGAAATTGTTAGACTACATGGATTACCGAGGAGTATTATCTCTAACTAAGATAGTAAATTTGTTGGATACTTTTGGAAGACCCTTTGGACGAATTTTGGTACCGAGTTAAAAAATAGTTCTACATTTCACCCATAGATCGATGGACATACAAAAGTTGTGAGTAGGAGCTTAGGAAATATTTTGAGATGTTTAGTTGGAGACACACTGAGTAATTGGGATTCTATGTTGGCACAAGCAGAGTTTGCATACAATAATTCAATGAATAAGAGTACTGTAAAAACACCTTTTGAGATTGTAAATGGCATACAACAGAAATATATATCAGATTTGAGGGATATTGTTGATGAAAAGAGAAGTGTTGAAGGAGTAAAGTTTTTTGAGTACATGAATACATTGCTTGAAAATGTGAAACATAAGTTGGAGAAAAGTAATAAAAAATACAAAGATAGAGCTGATAGATCAAGAAGACATAAGACTTTTGTAGTCGATGATGAATTGATGGTTCAGTTGAAGAAAGGAAGATTTCCTATTGGAACATATGGGAAGCTGAAAATGAAGAAGTTTGGACCTTGCAAGATACTGAAGAAATTTGATAGTGGAAATGCCTATGAGATTGAGTTACCTGATGACATGGATATATCACCTATTTTCAACATTGCTGATTTCTATGAGTACCATGAGTCGGATGAAGAAATGATAGTACCAAATGATTATCCTAAGAAACCAATAGAAGAAGTTGAGCATATTTTGGAGCAAAGAATTGGCAGAAGCACAAGAGGAAAATAGTATATGGAATATCTGGTAAAGTGGAAGAATAGACCAATTGAAGACGAATCATGGATTTCATAATCTGAGTTGGATGTAGCTCAGATCGTACCTATTTCATGATTTAGAGAGTCATTTTAAATAACCCCAGGTGTCTGATGTAGGAGCATCTTGGGTCCTTGGAAATCCTATGTCACCAAAAAGATGTTTGAAGTTTTTGTGTTTCTCGATTCCTTCTTTGACCAAGTTGGTTTGGTGTTACCCAGTTTCCTTTATTTATCGGTGTTGGTCGGTTATCTCTCTAGCGCTCAAAAAATTTCTCTAGCACTCAGTGATGCTTGTTTTCCACTCAGTTATCTTTTCTTACCAAGTTGTATGTTTTATATTTCTGTTGAGGCTGACTTATGTAATTAATTTTGGTCACAAATTTAATGATGGCATCTATCATTAGGAAGCGTGTGGACCTAGATCTAGCCATTCCTTATGCTGATGGTGGATCAAAGGTTGACTTGACTCAGTAGCCTCTTGTATAAATGTAGTTTTTTGGTTAGAGTTTAGGAAATATTTTTTGATAGAAGATAGAAGCTAGAAGATTAGATATTATTGGCAGATCCTGTTAGAAATAGGAAATACTGAGAGTGGGGTGAATTAGTATTTCACAAACTTTTACTTTTTCCCACTTATGGATATAATAGATTACTTTAAAGCATAAGAAACTAAATAGCATACATAACAATAAATGTAAAGAACTCATAACACATGATATGTTCTTGAGGAAACCCTGGCCAAGGGAAAACCCCGATGGGGATGGTACCCACAAAGATCCACTAATCAAAAGATATCCGATTAAGGATGTTGACCCTATTAGGAGCCTGTTACAATCATATAGTGTATCAGTCCTCGTTAAGGGACTATAGGCCTTGTTAGAAGCCTCAACCCTGTTAGGAGTTGTAGATACAAAACCTGATTACCAGATGAGCTCACTGCCCAAACAAGTAATACAAATGTTTATTGATTACAATATGGTACTGCTTACAACTTCACATCAACAACTTTTGTTGCTATCACAAGTTACATATATTACATGTTACATTTCAAGTATGTTCGGTACATCTTTATTTATACAAGATACAAACATAATATTTTTCTCCTGTCGGCTTGCATATCTTTATCCAAGAGTAAACATCTAGGATGTCATCTCTTTATAATATTAAGTCATTATTTTGACAAGAAAAATAATCCCTTAATTCATTTACTAGTTCTATCTTAAAAACTTCTCTGTCGGCTGTACTCTGTCATCGGTAAAATAATCATAACTTTGTCCGTACTATCCATACTCTTTTGCGCACTAAGATGGGGTATCCTTAGACACCATAGAGTCTATGTTCAACTGCACAAACTCTAATCATGCTCCAGTGAACATCGCCAAAACAAACTGTATCGGGTGCTCTGTCAAAAAACATTATTTCATACTTAGACAATTTTAGTCTGCGATCTTCCATACTTACTTTCCAGCTTATACGATCTTCATAGGGAACATATGTTTCCATAATGACAACATCTATGTACATACCTCAACCAAATTGCCAACAATCTCCCCATTTGTCATTGGTGGCAACATATGAGAAAATTGGCTAAGTGTACAAGTCAAAATCTCAAAATTTGTATCAAAATTGTGGCCATAGTACAAAATAAGTATACTATCCTTATATCTCCTCAAAATATACACATAATCTATAACACTTCATAATACTCCATAGAACTCCCCCTATGAGTATCCTTCCTTATCATATATAGACAATTTTCTAAGTATCTCTCCCCCTTTGACAACAATGACAAAATAAAGGGTGGAAAGGGATATATAAAAATTGTGTCAAAACTTTTACCTTACTATCTTATTGCAAAGCCAGTAGGCTTGCATCACAATCTACAAAATCTGTCTTCCAAGTCTCAAAATCTTTCTCCCATGCCTTCTTTATTGATTTTGCTACATTGAGTAAAGTACTCAATCCGTATGTTGCAATCTGACAAGCTTGAAGGGATTCAAAATTGAACTTCTGAAATGTTGTCTTAGCAGTAAGACATTCATCTAGCCGCTCTTCTATTATAGTCAACTTGATTGAGACATGCTCTCTCAAGATGTTTATTTTGATAATTTTCTTGTTCTTCTCATCATTCAAAGTCCTTATTTCATCACATAATTTTCTGATCTTATTCTCAACTGTACTGATCTTTATGTTTAGGTTGGCCAAAGAGTTTGTCTCTGCTGCAATTTCATCTTGCTTCTCTTTTATCTTCTTCTCTTCCTCAATTAAAATATTTTCAGATTTTGTACACTGAATGTACAAACACTTTCCAGTCTCAAGATGTTTCCTTAAGTTCTTAATGTGTCTGTCAAGGCTGTCAATGTCTTTTTTTATATTCTGACTTATATTCTGCAACATCTCAGCTTCATAAGCTGCTTGAGCCTTAACCTTAGCAATATCAGTCAAATTAGTGAACTCAACATCAAAAAAATTAATTACCATCTTTGCTCTTTCAAGTGGATCTAAATCAAAGACTTTTGTAGATATGACACTTTGTAGCTTTTCAGTCAAATCTTTCAAACTACCTTCCAAATTTTTAACTTTCTTATTCTTTCCAATAATTTTGTTCAAAGAAGTGATCAACTCTAATTGATCATCATCATCAACTTCCTTGCTCAAATCTTCAATCAATGTTCCTATTCCTTTCTCCTTTCCATTCTTAGGAGTAAGACTGATGTCTTCTTGTGGTTCAATAGGTGTATGGGCCTCTATTTCCATTTGCACTTCAGTTTGTGTAGTCTCTATTTCAATACTGTTTTCTTGCTCTCCCAAAACCAAATTGTCAACAATGTTATCCAAACTGTTGAGTACCGCATCATCTGAATCTAAAGTAACTTTTGTTCCTTCAATGTCCATAGATTTTGTGCCAATGTTTATAGAAGAAGAGGGAATGTCTTCAGCTTCAAACCTCTGTTGCTGCCTCTGCTTGTTCTGAACTCTGTTTCTCTGTTGGTTCTGCAATTGATTGATCTTTGCTATATTTTCCCGCTACCAAGTTTTCTAGCACTTGCACAACTGCCTGTTCAATTTTAGTCTTTACTTGCTCATACTGACCTCCCATTATTTGTATAATTCTTCTTTTGGTTCTTAATAGGGTTTCAAGTGGCTTGAGGATCTATTTAAGGTGGTCATCATCTCTTATCTCATAGAACTGTCTAATCACATTCTCTCTCATTTTAGTATCTCCTTCTCATGCTCTCATCTTTCTTCTCACAAGTCTATTGTACAAATCTTCTGGTATCTTTCCATGAATAGTATCAAATTTCTTGTTTGTCAAAATCATATGTGTAACCATTGCATTCTCAAGATTTAATCTGTCAGAGGATCCATATAAATCATAGTATTTGTTCATTTTGGTAAAGTCTCCATGCTGCATTATATCTTCATTAACTCTTTCTATCCTTGGTTGCCATGATTTCTTCTTTGTTGTTACTTCATCATCTTTTATCTCTGCAACTCTTCTAGGTACTGGTGGAACAATTGTTTTTTGTCTTTTACCCAGTCCTGAAGCACTTGCCTTCATTCTTTTGCTTGGTGCTGAAGAAAAGGGTTTCTCTATCTGACTGATTTCTTGTTCCTTCTCAGGTTCTTCAACCTTTACCTTAACTTGAATAGGTTCTGCACTTGATGCCAAAGGTGGGACTGATAGTATCTCACTTTTCCTTATTACTTCTGCAGTCTTTCTTGCAATATCAAATTCCTGCTCACTCATACCCAATTCTTTTAGAATTTTCTTTATTGTAGACTCCACTCTCTTCTTTGATTTTTTTCTTCCTTAAGTGTCTTTTCTGAATCAAAGTTTTCATCATATGTTCCAAATCTATTGCCATGAGCATCAACTTTACTTTTCAACAATCTACTAACATAACCTTCTATTTCAACTTCAGAGATTTCATAGCCAAGAGGGTCTATGAATTCATGTCTAGGTTCTACTACCTCGATGTAAGTGAAATCAGTATCAACCATAAAACATATATCATCTTTGTATTTCTCAACTAGGGATGGAGGAATTCTTGATCTATTTACCACAATGTTCTAAAAAGTTTTCAACACTAACTTTACACTGTCATTAACCTTCTCAATAAGATGTTTCATGTAAACTTTATTGATTCTTGCCATAGTTTTCTCACCATCATTCCATTCAATAGTGTAAGGAAATATTCTTAGCAAGTGGAAGAACATGTAAGTAACCAATGAGGAAAATCTAAAGTGAGTGTATTTAGCTTTCTTTATCTTTTTCAAATTCTCAAACAACTATATTCTCAAAATTTCACACATATCCACAGGCTTCTTCTCCACACACATCAAATAAGCAATGTGTACCATACCTACTGGCATATCATCTTCTCTAGAGCTTCCACAAAACTTTGTTGTCAAAATCTTACACAAGTATTTTACATCATCTTGCTTAATCTTACTAATGACTATACCTCTGCCATTGTATACTGAACCGGTGTTTTCAATCACAATCTTTCTCATGTTTTTCTCATTCAATGGAATTGCACCAACTTTTGATAACCCAGTCACATCATGAATTAGGACTGCAGTTATGTCTATAACTTTGTCTTCTAACCAGAATTTACCATTATGTATCCTAGTCAAAATGATCTTAGTACACTCCTCATCATCAAATTCATATTTCATAGAGTACTCAATGATTTCATTATTTTCTAGATGTTCATAACCTTGTTTCACTGACATATCTGAGTTGTAAAATTTCTTATATTCACCATTAAAATCACTCTCCCTTAGGGTTTCATACTTGCATCCAAGATAACTTTTAACATTCTCTAAATGAAGAACTCCGTCTGGTATGGATGATAAGGCTAAACTAGCATCTCTTTCTGAGGGTTCAACTGGATCTTTCTTATTTCTAGGTCTGTTCTTATCCTTAATGTTGTGAATCAACAACACATCCATGATTATATCTAATTACTTAAGCTAATTCAAGATCGTAGTCGAATAAATACCTTAAATTCGCAAAATTAGGGCTTTCACTTGATCGACACTTCAAACTTCTGCAAATCACTTCCAAACTTCTTTCTTTACTTCCAAATCACTTCTAATCGCTTGATAATCATAATAACTTTGATTTCAATCTTTTAATACCTAGCATTTACTCGATCTGACATCGCATTCAATTATTTGGCCGCTAAAATGTCAAAAAGCTGATTCTGTAAACCTGCAACCATAAATCTTCTTGCGACCTCACAAAACACAATATTTCTTTTTGCGCACTTAACCATAGCATTAGTATAACATAAGAAACCTTCATCTAACTGTGCAAAACTTAACTCATTCAAAATCTAATTCTATACTAATTCTAAGTTCCTAAACTACAGAAATTTACATAATTTAAGTGCTTAAAGAAGGGTTAGGTAAAGACTCATTCTTACCATCGGATACATTACCTTCTTGATTACCTTCAATGCTGAATATACCTCCTTGATCTGTGCCTTTAACAAATTTTACTTTATCTTCATTGCTACAACAACCTTTCTCTTTGTTTCCTGCATTTTCATTCCTT
Source organism: Chamaecyparis obtusa (assembly GCA_027943335.1). Lineage (NCBI taxonomy): Eukaryota > Viridiplantae > Streptophyta > Pinopsida > Cupressales > Cupressaceae > Chamaecyparis > Chamaecyparis obtusa. The sequence continues at coordinate 570,520 of BSBK01002852.1, forward strand.
CTTGCATAGTTTCGAGGGTTAAGTTATGATGATAACCTCCATTGTTCATTCTGCAAAATCTTGCTGTGTGTCCAATCTTGTTACATATCTGACAAGTGATTCCATTGGTTCCATATCTAGGTATTTGCTGATTGATTTGTGTCCTACAATTTCTAGCAATATGTCCAATTTTGTTGCATCTGAAACATACTATTCCATTTCCTCTTTTCATGTCTTCAGTTGATCTCTGATCTGCATTGTTAGTATTTCTAGACATTCTACTATTGTAATTATTCTCAATAACTTTAGATCTTCTACATTCAATAGCTCTATGTCCAAAACCATGACAATTATAACAATAACCATTTAGAAGTTTGAATTGTTTACCTATACAATCTCTCTTCATATGACTAATAGTATTACAAGCAAAACATCTACCTTTGAATTCTCTTTGCATACCTTTGGATGATTCATCTTGCTTCGATGGTTCTTGCTTTGGTGCATCTTCTTGCTTGAGTGATTCTTCTTGCTTTGGTGCATCTTCTTGCTTTGGTGATTCTTCTTGCTTAGGTGCATCTTCAGATTTGTTCTCATCTAACTTCTTTTCTTCACTGCTTTCACATTCATTCAGATCTGGTTTCTTGCTTTCACTAACTATCTTCAATATGTTAAATCCAAGACCAGTTTTGTCATAGAATGGTTTTCCATAAGATACTTGCTTATCAATCTTTTCACTATTTGAATATAACCTCTCAAGTTTTTGTTTGGATTGAGTCAATTCACCTTTCACAATTTTGTTGTATTTCTCAAGTTCATCATACTGCAGTTTGACTTTATCAAATTCAGATGTTACCTTGCCAAGTTTAGATTTCAGATCTTCATTTTCATTCTTTAAACTTTCATTCTCAGATCTCAAATTGTCATTTCCATCTTTCAAGCTAAGCTTCAGATTTTCTATCTTCAATTCATGTTTAAGGATCACATTTTCTTTTTCTAAGTCATCACAATCTTCAACAAGAATTTCAAATTCCTTCTCAGATTTCAAATCTTCTATCTTACCTTTCAATTTGTCAATAAGATTCTTTGCATCATCATACTTTCTTTTCAAAGTGTTTCTTTTATCAGTAAGCATATCAATTTGCTCAAGAGCTTCTTCAAGATTCTTTTGTAGTTGATCCATATCCATAGAGATCTTACTCAAGCTGCTAGGCTTTCCTTGAATGTTTCTTCTCTGAGTAACTGTGCTCTAATACCAATTGTTAGAAATAGGAAATACTGAGAGGGGGGGTGAATCAGTATTTCACAAACTTTTACTTTTGCCCACTTATGGATATAACAAATTACTTTAAAGCATAAGAAACTAAATAGCATACATAACAGTAAATTTAAAGAACTCATAACACATGATATGTTCTCGAGGAAACCTTGGCCAAGGGAAAACCCCGATGGGGATGGTACCCACAAAGATCCACTAATCAAAAGATATCCGGTTAAGGATGTTGACCCTGTTAGAAACCTGTTACAATCATATAGTGTATCAGTCCTGGTTAAGGGACTATAGGCCTTGTTAGAAGCCTCAACCCTGTTAGGAGTTGTAGATACAAAACCTAATTACCAGATGAGCTCACTGCCCAAACAAGTAATACAAATGTTTACTAATTACAATATGGTACTGCTTACAACTTCACATCAACAACTTTCACTGCTATCACAAGTTACATATATTACATGTTACATTTCAAGTATGTTCGGTACATCTTTATTTATACAAGATACAAACATAATATCTTTCTCCTTTTGGCTTGCATATCTTTATCCAAGAGTAAACATCTAGGATGTCATCTCTTTATAATATTAAGTCATTATTTTGACAAGAAAAATAATCCCTTAATTCATTTACTAGTTCTACCTTCAAAACTTCTCTGTCGGCTGTACTCTATCATCGGTAAAACAATCATAACTTTGTCTATATCGTTCGTACTCTTTTGTGCACTGAGATGGGGTATCCTTAGACACCATAGAGTCTATGTTCAATTGCGCAAACTTTGATCATGCTCCAGTGAACATCACCAAAACAAACTGTATCGGGTGCTCTGTCAAAAAACATTATTTCATACTTAGACAATTTTAGTCTGCGATCTTCCATACTTACTTTCCAACTTATGTGATCTTCATAGGGAACATATGTTTCCATAATGAAAACATCTATGTACATACCTCTACCAAATTGCCAACAGATCCTCACATGTTGGATGACTTATTTACTTGATTGTAATATCTGGCCTAAACCGAGAAGGCCTTACAACTCGGCATGTATGAATCAAATTGAAGATAATATATAAAAGATATCTGCATTCTCTCTCTCAATTATGTGTTTTTTGCTTCCACGTGTGATCTTTACAAGGTGGATTTGGTTAGGGTGTGCCTTTGGCCAATCTCTATATCCTCCCTTGCGTCACATCTACCTCAACAACAAAACAACTTCATAATTAAGCTGAAAAACATTACCTTTTGTCTTTGAACCTGGTGCAATCATTACTCCTTTTTTATTAATGATGCACTTATTGTTTTTGAATTCCAACTGATATCCTTTGTCAAGAAACTATCCAACACTTATTAAGTTATGCTACAAACCATCAACATATAAAACATCATCAGTGTTATTCTTTCCATCCAAAGTGATAGCTCATCTACCTATGATAGGTTTAGGAGTGGTCTCCAAATCTAACCATGCCGCCTTTATACTTATCTAGATGTACAAATCTATCTTTGTCTCTTGTCATGTGATGTGAACATCTGATGTCAATGATCCATTCAGTTATGATGTCTTCTTGTGAAATTAATGCTAGCTCTTGTGCTTTCTTTTCATCTTCAATATCCATTTCATCAAATATTTTCTCCATATCTTCAATAGCAATGAATCCAATTTCATCTTCTCCTGAATCTTTATTTGATACTCCATCTTCAGCATAGTAATATTCTTTTATATATTTAGGCTTGTAATTAGTTTTGAACTTCTTGACTCTTGTAGGACACTTAGATGCAAAATGACCAATCTTGTTACATGAAAAACATTTAAATGGCAACTAACCTTCATATTTTCCTTTTCCTTTTCTTTCTTTCTTAGAAACCATAGCAATGAATTCATCTAGTTCTTTATCCTCATCTTCATTATCAAAATTACCAGAAGTGTTCAAGGATTTCTTACCATGGACTGAGGCTTTGAAATTTGTTTTACTTTTAGGCTCTGTCTTCAATCTTGATATCTTGAATGCTAAAATCTTGCTATTTAAGGTCTCTCTTTTGAAGTCTTTTAAAAACTACACAGTCTCATCTAGGATGTTTATCTTTCTTTCATATTTTGTTGTCAGAGTAGTCATCAACTTATCCATTATGTCTTCTTCCAAAATTTCTCCACCATTGTTCTTGATTCATGCAACTGCTTCATTAATTCTTTGATTGTAGAATCTGATGTTCTCTTCAGGTAGAATCTCCAAAGTATTATATCTTTTCTTCCATGTCTTTATGCACTCATTCTTGGCTTGGATATCACTTTCAAACATGTCTTCTAGATACTTCCATATTTTGTAGGCTTTATCTACTTTCTTGATCTTTGAAAACTCACTGTCATATAAGGCATTGATAAGGGATTCTTTGGAAATTGCATTTTGAGTGAACATTTTTCTTTTGTTTAATAGTTGCAACATCTTTTTCAAGATCTTTTAGAGAGGGAATCTGAACATCTTGAGTAGCTACTTCAAAAATCTCAAAACCAATGCACTGCAAATGTGTTATCATTTTGTTCTTCCAGTCTAGTAATTCTCTCCATCAAACTTAGGACTTTTGTTTCTAAAAAATGCCATCTGATCAACCTCAAGTTGTTAAACTTTCTCTCTGAGGCACTTGGCTCTGATACCAATTGTTAGGAATAGTCCCAAGAGATAACTGAGAGGGGGGTGAATCAATTATCTATACGATTTAATTCTTTATCCAAATTAGCACAGAAGAACATTAAGAACATACACAACAAGATAACACTTAACAAAACACCACAATTTTGGTTATGGGGAAACCCAAATAGGTAAAAACCTTGGTGGGAATTAGCACCCACTATAAACTGCACTAGAGTATAATGATCCTTCTTAGAAAATCTTGCAACCTTGTTAGGAGTTGATCTTTACAATGCATGAAGTACAGTGACCTGGTCAAGGGTCAGACCCTGTTAGGAGTCTTTTACAAATAACCTTGTTAAAGGTGAAGACACACTGTCTGGGAGCACACTGCTCAAATGGTGAAGGTTTCAACCTTCTGCACAATAGATGCACACTATATCTAGATCTTGGTAAACTGGGAATTAGACTTGTTGTCTTGATTAGTTCCAATGAATAACATACACTCTCTACTTCTTCACATAGATCTTCAAATAATAATTGATTCAACTATACTATCTCAATATATTCGCATCTTATGCTCTTCTCTACCAATCACACTTAGCGATCACAACTGACCGGCTATAAGTATCCTTCTCCAAATGATGTAATCAAGTTGGCCTGTTAGAACCTTCTTGAAATCATATTAGAGAAAAAAATATAACTAGGAATTAGACCTGTTGTCTTGATTAGTTCCAATGAATAGCATACACTCTCTACTTCTTCACATATATCTTCAACTGATAATTGATTCAACTATACTGTCTCAATATATTTGCATCTTATGCTCTGCTCTACCAATCATACTTAGTGATCACAACTGACCAACTATAAGTATCCTTCTCCAAATGATGTAATCAAGTCATCCTGTTAGAACCTTCTTAAAATTATATTAGAGAAACAATATAACTCTCCAACAACATCTCCAATGGCTAAACCAAGCACGCAACACAAAAAGGGACCGTGCAACCCAATATGAGTAGACACGTCGCTTCACACTATCGACTCCATCAAATTAATTGAAACTTTACTCTCAAGTTGAAATACATTATGTACTCTTAAAAAAACATTATTAATTCCTCACCAAACATGAAACCAAACACGTATATCAAAATGATAGGTGCAACTGCTGAAACAATATAAACAATGTCGGCTCCAATAAACAATCTCCAAAAAATGTAACAGGCAAATAGAAACATCATAACTCAACTTTTACTGCACAACTAACTCTGCGTCCATGAACATAGCTTCACTATTATGTCCACAACACAAATATAAATGTGCAAGGATATATCATAACCATATTGATAATTACATATAAAACTCTACTTGCAACACTGTCAGGAACACTACTGTTACAAACAACTACACAACTGTATGTACTCAGAATAAACCTTTGCCTCTATGATATCATGTTGATAATATATCCATACAACATATACTCAAGGTTCTCTACATATAACTACAATGCATGCTGCTTACCATATATTTTCATCAATGACAAACATACAATCAACACTAGCTTGCTGGAAAATCTCCAACAGGTGGCGACGATAAGGGGAAGCCCAATTTCTCAGAAGAGTTTGTCAAATTGTTCCTTGGATCAAATCAAAATAGAAAGGTTAGTGATGAAGTCTTTCTTGAATATATGGTAGATTGTAGGGATCTTGTTACTCCTTCATGTTTTGGCTACCTATTATTCAATTACTTCTATAATAACCATTCCAAAGCTATCCCCATTTGCAATGCATGGGTTTTAGGCATGGCTAAGTTAATTGTTCCTGATGTCTTCTTAGATGTTGACCTCATAATTGAGTTAGCTAGGCTTTATGACCCTATATCAAAAACCATCAGAAAAAGTGACCAATCAGCCTTAGTGACTCTAGATAGAGGATCTTTCATGAAAGCTTTTGATTTATATTCTTCATCCTCCACAGAGATAGACCTAAGGAAAGAGAAATAGAAGTATGCAAGTCAAGTAGGACTTGTAAAATCCCAGATGGTTAGGCATATCCCTAGGACTAGAAAATATATTTCCCCTCTCCAAGCACATATGAATGCTCCCTATGAGTATAAATCCCTTAATTTCTATATGAAATATCTAGCCCATGGGTTATGTCAAGTTGTAGGGATGGATGGAGATGCAGAGATGATGCCAACAGATATCATGATGATTATCCTAGACATCTAGAACTCACATGCAAATACAGATTATGATTACATTCAATATGTAATCGACAAAATTCATGAAGGTTTGATGATGATTAAGGAGGACAAGAAGCCAACAAGGTTCATGCATTATTCTTTATTAATGCATTTGATTCTATACTTCAATGTTAATAGTTTGGATGAGCATATGATAAGGCCTAGGATAATTTTTGAGGGACAACCCAATCCAGTGCAGTATTGGTTGAGGTTATACAATTATACTTCAAATGAAAATGACTTTTGTGCTTTCGAAAATTGGATAGTTTTTCCAAATTTGAATTTTCTGGCAACCAATATAACAAGGCTACCAATTAGGTTGTTAAGGCTTCTTAGGCCCCAATAGTATGTTGATAAATGGCAAGCAGGCCATAATTGGGGTGACTTTTACTTGGGTGATAATTTCACACTAATCAGAGTATATGGATGCCCACAGCCCCCACACATATGTTAGAATAATAGTTATATTTGACTTTATAATTAAATCATTTTGGTTTAATTACTTAAGTCCTCTATTATTCTTTTTCACTTAAGCTATCTCTTTTAGGTGCATAATAATTAATATTTCTATTAATTATTATTGCACAACCTAGTTTTTTTGGGCTTTAGGGTTTTTGTCCTTATAAGCCGCTTTTGTAATTATTTCTGTCATTCACTCTTAATACATTTTGAGCTCTAACATTTTTGAGCACAAGAGGATTTCGCTTTTTCCAGTTTTAGCTTCATTCTGTGTAACAGGTTTATTGCATGCAGCTGGATCTTGGAGTTGAATCTGATATTTCATCAGTTTCTACATGGTATCAGAGCTTCCCTGCTACTGCCTGTTCTGGTATTTTTGAAGCAAGTTTTCAGTTCTGGTATTCTCTGCAGGACGTTATTTTTTGTTTCTTTTTTGCTTGCAAAAAAGAAAAAAAATAAATTTTGGAGCACTTTAGGCAAAAATCAACCTCACAGTTGAGTCCAGAAGGCCCAAAAACCCCTATTTCCATATAAAATTTGACATATTTGGCCTCTAGAGCCTCTGGGTGAATTTTTTGGCCTATTAGGGTCGTACGGACATGATTTTTGAGAAAAAAAAATAAAAAATAAAGTTTTTCTCACCATTTTTGGGCACTTACGGAAGCATCGCCAGTGCGCCACCCGCGCGCCACCCCGGCGCCACCGCCACTCAGCCCGCGCGCCGCCCGCAGCCTCCGCGACGCCTCCGCCCCGCCCGCGGCCTCCACGACACCTCCGCTCCACTCGGCCCCTACTCCGCTCAGCCCCAGCTCCGCTCCACCCCGGCCGCAGCCCCAGCTCCGCCCGGCCGCCACTCGCCTGCAGCAGGTGATGTCATGTAGTGATGTCACTTGCCGACCACTTTTTGCCGGCACCGAAAAATTTTTTCTGGTCATTTTTTAAAAAAATTTCCGGCAATAATTTTTTTTGGTATGACATCATGCTGATGTCAGCGACGGGCCCATGATGGTCAAACGGCCGTCAATATTTTTGTCGTCACTAGTTTTTTTCAGTGAGCTTGCATTTTGGGGGTACTTGGGCATTTTTTCTCCTACAGGGCTCATACGGACTCGAAAATCAAAGTGTGATATATCGTCGGAAAGGTCTTTCCGAGACCGTCATAGTGGTGTAGGTTTCATTTCTTGATTCTTCCATTTTGATGCCATTTTTTAGCCTCAAAGTCAAGGTACACAAATTTTCATTTTGAAGCATTTCTTGCTCTTTCTCTCTTTTGAGCTTTCAGAATTGTGCTGGAATTGGGTTTTATCAATTACGGGGGGTGTTCTTTCTTGCTTTTTCTATCATTTATCTTAGAAAAACAAAACATTGTATCACATAAAACAAAACCCCTTCTGCATCTTCTATCTAGTTCTGAAAGAAAACATAATAAGAAAACAGTCAGAGCACTTGGCACTATGGTAGACACAGCATCTGTTGAGCTCCTCACTCCACACAATTACCATGTGTGGAAGGCTCGTATGACACGACTTCTTTGATCACGGGGGTTATGGTCTTGTTTGGACCCAGTTCAGCCTCAGTTGACTCGACCATTTGAGGTCATGCAGCACAGGAACAAGATGGATGAAGCCATGGGTTTGATGTCAGTACATGTTTTAGATAGTCTAATTTTTCACCTTGATGGATGCCTTACTCCTCAAGCCATTTGGGATAAGTTTCAGAATCTTTTTGGCACTGTGAATGAGTTCAGGGCACTACAGATTGAGGCAGAGTTGACTTCATTGGTACCTGATTCTTTTCCCACCATTGAGGACTTCTTGATGAAGTTCAAATCTCTCCGTTCAATTTTACAGGGATTTGGGAAGAACAAAACTGACAATGAGTGTATTTACTTGATTCTTTCTAAACTTCAAGGACAGTTTCAGATATTTTCTTCTACCTTCTACTCCACTATGGATGCACTAGGTGCACAACATGTTATGCCCTCTTTCGAGACTTTTTGTGACCAGTTGACTCGTGAGCAATCAAAGCTCACTCAGATGGATTCTCTTACAGGTTCACAATCACAGGCATTGCTTGCCAAGTCACCTCAGAGTACACAAAAGCCGAAGCAAATATCAGATTCCTCTTCTCAGCACTCTACTGGCCCACCATCTTCTTCTAAGAAGGAGAAACAGAAGACTGAGAGACCTACATGTTCCTATTGTCAGAAAGGAGCACATGATGAGTCACTTTGCTATTAGAAGAAGTTTGATGGTTACGAGAAATAGATAGCGGATTTGCAAGCTCTTCTTCAGAAGAGCAATCTTTCCTCTCCATCCTCTTCTGGCTCTCAGGGGTCTACTTATCAGTCTTCCTCTATCTATTCTACAGCTGGACAGGATCTTGGAAAGGGTCATGCATTATGGGCTTCTGTTGCATCCCCTTCACAGGTCCCTTGGATACTAGATTCAGGTGCTTCTCACCATATGGCATCTTCTCAAGAGATCTTCTCTTCTTTTGAAGATTCTCCTATTCCCCATATTATCATTGGGAATAACACTGTTATGATATTTTGTGGGAAAGGCACTATATGCATTTAGGATGACATATTCAATGATGTGTTGTATGTTCCATCTCTGTCTGCAAACCTTCTCTCAGTTTATCAGATTACTCATAGTGGGTCAGGGAAGATAGTTGAGTTCACTCCAGATTCAGTTCTCATCCAGGATAGTATGACAGGAGGTATTGTTGCTACAGGGACAGTTGATCATTCCACCCGTCTCTACTCCTTTTCACACTTTGGTCCACCTTTGCTCGAGCATGACCCTCCTCCTTTGAGAGAGCATCATGTGGTACAGTCAGGTCACTTGAACCTCTGTATGGTTCCTAAGACTACTATTGTGACTGCCCTACCACCTCCTGTTGAGCTTTTTTCTGTTCAACAGGGTTCTTCTTCAGCACTGCCTGATCCTCTAGCTCCATTCATCGAGCCACCAGGTGTAGTTGTTGAGGATTCTATAGAGGACATTCATCTCCTCTTTGATGACAGTGTCAGCACACCTGTCCTATCACTTACATTGGGGATTCCCTTTCAGGATCCTTGTGTCTACTCCTTTGAGCATCAGCTCGGCCTTCCAGTGACACCTCAGCTTTCGAGGTTCCCTCTACAGTGTCCACTGACTTTCACTCCTCTGCATTGGAGTCACAGTGGTTTGTTCATTGATCCAGGGGTTCTTTCATTTCAGGGGGGCTTTGGAGCCTCGACCCTCTCTCACGGGGGGGTTGGCAACACACATTGTACTTGTGGCTTTGAGAGAGTCTCTTGAAGTCATTCTTTTTGTCTTTGCTTTCTTTTTACATCTCTTTTTGGAGAGGAGTTTTTCCCACTGGATTTTCTCCTTTACTCTGGTTTATAGAGATTTCCTTGTATTGGGTACCTGATCAAGCCTTGTTGCCGGGACCCATTTCTTGCTTTCTTAGCTGTGCTAGGTTAGTTCCTCCTGAGCTATGCTTAAGGGGGGGTGTTAGAATAATAGTTATATTTGACTTTATAATTAAATCATTTTGGTTTAATTACTTAAGTCCTCTATTATTCTTTTTCACTTAAGCTATCTCTTTTAGGTGCATAATAATTAATATTTCTGTTAATTATTATTGCACAACCTAGCTTTTTTGGGCTTTAGGGTTTTTGTCCTTATAAGCCGCTTTTGTAATTATTTCTATCATTCACTCTTAATACATTTTGAGCTCTAACATTTTTTAGCACAAGAGGGTTTCTCTTTTTCCAGTTTTAGCTTCATTCTGTGTAACAGGTTTATTGCATGCAGCTGGATCTTGGAGTTGAATCTGATATTTCATCAGTTTCTACAACATACTCCCAAAGTATGTGCCTCCAAAAGTTGCCCAATTAGAATTCATTTGGCAATTAATTTGGACAGATAAAGAGCACTTGGCACCCCACAGAAAAGGTACTTTTACTCCATGGCAGTTCAAGATAGGTAACTTCCTGATTGGTAAAAGGGCATTACCATAGCTCAGCACTTGGCTAAATCATTTCAGGATGGTTTTTGGTATTTACAAGTATGTGGACTCTGAAAACTTTATTGGGGATGCCAAAATGACACTAATCCTCAATATTGGTAAATCAAGGAGCATGAGGGGTGTGATGAGGAGGATGTGACAAGAAATTTATTGGATGAAGATGAGATTGGTAGGAGACTTACTAAGTTTTATGACCTTTTGAGATTAGAGGCTCAAGTTAGAAAGGCTAAAATTACCTTTGGAGGTTTTTTCCCTGACCTCCCATACTTCAAAAGGATTGACGAAATGATAGAAATGTATGGTACCCTATCTAGCCAATTAGAGGGTCAAATTGAAGAGAAGTTGGAAGTGAAAAAGGATTATTCTTCTTTTGACTATGAAGAATACACTGATGAATCACAAGAAGGTGATATTCCACCCAAGGTTAATGAACACCCTATCATTGATATAAGTCAGGATGCCCCTGAGGCATAAAATATCTTTGAGCCTCCACAAAAGAAATAAAGACTTGAGGAAGGTGGGCCCTCAAAGGAAAATAAATAGAGGAAAAGGACAGACAGGGTTCCAGCTTTAGTGCCCAGTGATAGAGCCTACTATCACCATATGAGGAAAACTATCAGACAAGGAAAGAAGGTGGCCACACAAGAAGAGGTGAAGTTTCCCCTACTTCTTGGTAAGGATGAAAGGGAAATATATCAAGATGAATTTATCAGTGATGATCAGTTCATCAAAAGTGAATAATTTAAGAATTTCTTATATGGAAGAAGCATCGGGATATTTCTAAAACACTACCTGAGGGAACTGACCTAGATAATGAAGCATTAAAGGCCTTAGCTGCCTATGATCCAAATTTAGAGACTATCTCTGTTGAAGATGCCAAGAAAATGGTCAAATCTAGCAGGATACTCCTACTACCAGGATGGGATCTAACATCAGCCTTCATAATTGATCAAATTAGAAATCAATCTAAGGGCAATCTTTCCCATGAAACCCAAGTTGGAGATAGGATCAAAGGATGTGGGTACAACCCCAAATCACAAGCTCTAGCAATGTGGTCCCTTGCACCAAGAACTCAAAAACCTTCCCTAGTCAGTGTAGAGGAGAAAATGGAGGGGAATTAGATCATTTGGACTGTCCAAAACACCAATGATCTGGAGGTGTCTAAAGTAGTGGCCTATTTTGCACATCTGAATGAAGCTAAGATAGCTTAAACTGTCAAATAGGTATGCAAAATTATTTGAAAATACAATGACCATAGCAAAGGATAGAGATAGAGGACTAATGAAGATAAAGGCATTAGAGGATGAGCTTGAAGAAACAAAAGCTAAACTTGAAGAGGCCTCTAAGGAAGCTCCTCCTCTAGTCCTACAAATTGAACCTACAGTCTAATCAGTGGCAGAATTTCCTGTTGAATTGGCAGAAGAATCAGAGAAAGACAAGTTGGATCTAGCTCTGAAGGCCCTCTCTAGCATCATACAGCACAGGTGTGAAGTGATAAAAGGTAAAATGGATTCAATCCATAATTCTTACTCTAAGCTACATAAGACTAATGAAAGTATCAGGGATGCTATGGCTACCCTAGAGCCACTATTCAATATATGGTCTAAAAGAGGGCCCCTTTTTGAGAAACTTGAGTTATTGCAACCTCATAGGATAGATATTCTAGAATCAGTTATTGAGGTGGGAGAGAAGATAGAGAAAATTGGTACAACTTGGGGATTCTTCAAGGGTGAGGCAAATCAGGTAAGAGCCAAAATGAATACGTTTGGCCCAGACTTTAGCAAGTTCCTCCCTCCAATTTGCAAAAATGATGGTAACATCATAGAAGTTGAGGAGTGGAAGTCAAGTATGAGTTAGTTGGTGATTAGGTAGGAGGCCTTTTTGAATAATGATGGATCCTTAGATATTGATAGGTTGAACAACATTTTGGATGACATGTTCAAAATTGAAAATGAGTGTACCAAATTTTTTGTTGACACAAAGGCCATCACTGACTCAAGATGGGACAAACAAGTCAAACTGTAGAAAATCTTGATAGTATACACTTGGCCTTCAAAGCAAGAGGTCGTTGCATGGGACAAAAGCACTAAACCTAAGAAGAAGAAACCAGCAACAATTGATGTAGAAGAAATGGAAGAAGAGCGAATTCCAACATTGCACCTAATCTACGAGTACATGGAGAGTAATTATTAGAAAGAGGATGATGTAGGTTAGCCGTGTTGACTTGGTGGTCAGCACCTCCTTGGAGATTCGTGACATGGCTTAACCGCATCCCGTGGATCAGGTTAAATCTGGCATTTGTATCGAGCATTGCTAGTTCGAGCTTTTGGTGCAACGGCAAATGATTCCAACAATTGGTATCAGAGCCTTGGGTCACAGGTTTGAGTCTCCCTTTAGTGGGTGTTGAAGGCTCAATCGATGCTGAGGGGGAGATAGTTGACTTGGTGGTCAGCACCTCCTTGGACATTTGTGACATGGCTTAACCACCTCATGTGGATCAGGTTAAATCTAGCATTTGTATCAGGCATTGCCAGTTCGAGCTTTTGGTGCAACGGCAAATGATTCCAACAAGCCGGATGGCGGTCATCATCCACACAACAAATTTTTGTAGTTACTCTGAATACCAACAGACAAAGGTGCCACTCAAGGGGATTCAGTACTATGAGAAGAAATAGTTTTCTTGTGCTATTTCCCCCTTTTTATGTTCAATTTAAATATATTTTGTGTATTCTAGTGCAAGTCACTATCACTAGCCATCTGAAGCTTGTTGCATCCTTCTTTTAAAGATTCCAAGATGGCTAGTATATATAGGAAGTCTCATGTTTTGTAAAGGGTGGTGGAATACTTATTGTAATAGGAGTTTTTGCATCAAGTGTTTTGATTCTAAGAACTATTAGTCTCTGAATGTACTTATACAGAAGATTTATCAATGAAAATATATTGAAATTTCTTGTATATGTTTTGTTGTCTTCATGTGTGAATTTGAATTTCTTTATGTGTCAAATCTATAAGGCATTTATGATACATCATCTGCAAGGTAGATAGTGGAGTTAAAACTTAAGTTTATTTCAAGGGAAGGGTAAATCTTAAGTGAGGTCTCAAAGAATTCATAATCTATGCAAGGATTTGATGACAATATGTATACATGAGAGGGTAATTTGTAAGGCATTTTATCTAAGTTTTGGGGTTATTTCATTTGAAGGTTTTATGTAGATGTGTATTTTAGTTGACTCTAATGCCCTAGGATTTGGCACTGGTCATTGCTTAAGTCACATAGTTTTCACCATCAATCAAATGAATAACAATCTATTTTTAAGTTTTCTCTAAATAAATTATATTTTTATGTCTGTATCAAGCATACAGATAACTATTATGATTTTTACAGAATTAAATCTGATAGGTATACCCACCTGTAGCTGAGAGCTCAAAGTGAAGAAGGATCCAGATCCTTAATACCTTAGTATTTATTATTGATAGATGCATCTATTGGGACTACATGAGTTAAGTATCATAAGTTTTCTAATTAGTTTTGATCATCTACAGTTTTAGGTACTAACAAAAAGTTTACAAACAACTCTTCATCATCCAAGTAATTCTCTGTTGTTTGGTTCATGTCAGTCAATTAGGTACCTTCACTGTACTAATAAACAAATTTATGTTCCAGTCTTTACAATCTTTCACAACCTTAGAAAAACTAAATTGTGAGCTATGTGTATCAACATGAATGATATTTTGATAAGTATAGGTTGATGCAACCTCCTGATCACCTCAGTGACTGATACACAGGGGACAGACCCCAAGTCTAGTCCTCAAATATTCAAATGTGTTCTTTGATAAGGGTTTGGTAAAGATATCAACAAGTTGTTCCTTAGATGATACAAATTCCAGTTTCACCTCTTCTCTTGAACTTGTTCCCTTAAGTAGTGATACTTAATAGATATAATCTTTGTTTTTTAATGCATCATAGGATTCTTGGAAATATTTATAGCACTAGTGTTGTCACAATATATAATCACCAGGTCAGTGATTACCTCATTTATTCCTTCCAACACTTGTTTAATCCAAGAAATATTTGAACAATTTGCAGTAGCAGCAACATACTCTGCTTCAACAGTAGACTGAGAAATGCATGTGTGTTTCTTGCTTATCCAAGTCACAAGACTTTCCCCTAAAAATAATGCTCCACCAGTTGTTCTCTTCCGGTCATCTATGTTTCCAGCCCAGTCTGCGTCGATGTAAACTTTGAGTTCAACTTTTCCTTCCAATGTGTACCAATTGTTAGAATAACTGAGAGGGGGGGGGCGAATAAGTTAGATTAGTTATTCTATAGTCCCAAACACTAAGATATACCATTTGATTGTCCTCCAGTACCAACAAGCTTTCCATTTTCATCATATATTTTCACCTTCTTGCTTTCAAATGTAACTCAGTGACCTGAGTTATTTAGTTGTGCTACACTCAAAAAATTTTAGTTAAGTCATTTTACCCAGTATGCATTTTCACATCTAAATTTATCTTTCAATAGAATAGACCCCTTTCCTTTTACCATACAAGGTGTATCATTTCCCATTTTCACTGATCCTCCATTATAATGCTCAAGATGATCAAACTTATCTTCATCACCATTCATGTGATGTGTACTGTCACTATCAATGATCCAAGTATCATTTGTACTAAATTTTGAAATAAGTGTTGTTTCTACATACCTTTCCTCCTCTTCTAAATCATCTTTCATTGCAACAAATACTACTTCAATTTCATCATCAATGTTAGTGTCATCTTCTCCAACAAGGAAACATGCCTTTTTGCCTTTATCTTTGTAATCTTAGTTGTCTCTGTTGTAGTGTCAGTTTCCTCTGTTATTCCTTCTACCAAACTTTCCATCACCAGATCATTCATTATCTTCCTCTTTCTTGTTAGGACATCTAGCAGCAATATGGCTAACCTCTTTACAGTTAAAACAAGCTAAAGGTAAATTTCCCTTATACCTTCCTTTACCTTTTTGTAGTCTTCGAGACATAAGTGCTTCAATCTCATCAAGCTCATCTTTAGTATTACTGTCACTTTCATTATTTATATTATGCTTATTGCTAGATTTACCAATCTTAAGAGATGACATAAAAGCAGACTCAACACTCGATACAACACTATTGTCAAAATTATTCAGCTCAAAGATTGTTAACTTTCCAATGAGACTATCAAGAGTAAGAGTGATATTAGGTGCAAACCTCATTTCATGAATAGCAGATATTATGATTGCATAGATAGGAAACAAGGTTTTCAGTATCTTACTTACCATAGTATCTTCAGATATAATACCTCCTGCTCCATAGATAGCATTGACTACCTCTTTGATTCGGTTTGAATATTGCATGATGTACTCTCCTTCTTTCATCTTCATGTCATCAAATTTGCCTCTCAAGCTTTTAGCTTTGGCTCTCATCACATTCACATAACCACCATGAACTAGAGCAATTTTTTCCCACATTTTCTTTGTTGTAGTGCAATCCTTGACATCCTCAAATTCAGTATCAGATAGAGCAGCAACAATCTCTATCATAGTAATCTTTTGTTCATGTCAATCTCTCAACTGATCAATAGTCAAAGGTCCAACAGTCAATTGTAAGTAGAAATTGTCCAATAAAGTTATAGAATATTCTCCTATTCTAGATATGTGAAGCCTCATTTGGATTTTCCATGTTGTAAAGTTATCTTTGTTCAGCTTCGACACTTCCTTCTTATACATCTTGTGATCTTTCTGCTCAAGTCCTTAAAAATTTCTTCCAAGAAACCAATATGCTATGATACCAATTGTTATAATAACTGAGAGGGGGGATGAATCAGTTAGATCACTTATCCTATAGTCCCAAACACTAATATGTACCTTACAAAACAATTCCAACAAATTATGCAACTTGGTAACATAAAATATCAATCTGTCTGTCCACTTTACCGATTACCAGTAATTATCCAACTGTGATTACCTACTAAATCAACTATGCAGTATGTAATGTATGATAGCAAAAAAATCATAACAAATAACACATAACACAATGATTTAACATGGAAACCCTACTAAAGGAAAAACCACCTGGGACCAGTAACCCAAAATAATTCACTCTTCTGAAGTGAGCTTGGTGAAGAGACAAATCTGTTAAAGGTTACAATACACACTATTAGGTGTGACCCGGTTAGAGGATTTATTACTAACAATTAACTTTTGACCAACATTCACTATGGGGTCAACAAGATAACACTTTACATTCAATGAATGGCATAGGGTAATACAATAAGACTGTTAAGTCCACTTAGTTAAGAGATTTTCTAAATCAATGGTTAAACTAATATAGTATTGATCTGATTCAAATACAACTCAATTGCATATATTTAGATCTATGCTAAGCCCATAAAATCCTATGATCATTAATCAATTCACTTCCTCAATATTTCTCACCTTACTTTCAATTGGTAAATAGTTCTCTGATGCTCGGTAATGTCTACAACTCATTTTTTTCAATAACCAGTTTGATCAAGCATGCATGAATACAATCTTCATGTGAAATCTCTTTAGTCTCCTTCTTTCTCGCATTTTTCAATAATGAAACTCATATCCCTTATATAAATAAGTAAACCATTTTTATATCAATCATTAGATTTTGCCTCTTAATCTCCTTCATCCATTTTGTCGCTTAAACCTTTCTCAGAAGATGTGTCATTAACACATTTAAATCTCATCCTTTAGATCATCTTTGAATTTTGTTAGCTATGCATCTCATAACTAGCTTTATCGTTAACCTTGAAATCATAACAATTTCCAGCTCATCAAATTTAGTCAATTTTCCTTAGCATTTAATGTTTTCATCCATACTCAGTTAATATAGAAATGTGTCAGTGATAACTAGCTAACTAACTCAATTATTAATGTCACTCGGTATACACTACACTGGCTTGGTGTATACACAAATCTTCAATTACCGACCACATTGACTTGTTCAATTTCAAATCTCTTCTTCATAATAGATTAATGTAACATGCTCAAGTCAATAATATAAAGCCATAGACTCATCAATAAGTTACCCAATGTTTACCTTATCCTTATCTAGCATATCCATCTTTTCCTCATGTAGATATATATATTCTTCATCTTTTCTTCCTTCAACAGATGTTCAGATGTTTGTAACTATTATGATAAGTACTATCAAAACTAGTTGACATCAATGACAACATATTGACTGATTTAATTATCTTACATATCACTTCAGTAGCTCGGTGATCTCTAATCATTGTTTCTTTCGTTCATTTAGATATTCAATCAGTTATAGTTCATCAATCCATACACATATAACACTTAATTTTTAAGATGGAAACCCTGTTAGGGGAAAAACCACCTAGGAAAAATCATCATATCCATACATCATGAATGGCTCCCACATGATGTCATTTTTGGATGGCTACAACGACTACAATCAAGTTATGGTAAAATATGAGGACTGAATGAAAACAACCTTCACAACCAAGTGGCAGACATTTTCATATAGATGAATGTGATTTGGCCTCATAAGCATAGGAGAATATTTCAAAGATCCATGGACACCACATTTAAGGAACTAGTGACAAATGCATTATCATCCACATGGATAATCTCACAATCTTCTCCCATGAGAGACAAGACCACCACATCCATTTAGAAAAATTTCTTGAGAGATGCCAGAGATTTGGTATCTCCATTAACCATATTAAATTCATATTCGGGGTCACCAAAGGTAAACTCCTTAACAACACTACTTGAGTATCAGAGCTCAAATCTCTTATTGGATAGTTTAATCACTGGAGAGTAAAGATCTAACCATGGAGAGATATAAGTTGGACAAAACAATAGAGAATCAAAAGATTCAAATGCAAATGCTCATTGAGCAGTACAAACATGCCAAGGATGAATTAAAAAAGTTACTAGTATAGAGAAAGAGCATGGGTATCAAGGAGTGTGACACTAATTATCATGAAGAGGAGATTGATGATCCATTTGAGAATTCAAGATCTAGTTCAGGCAGTATTTCTGACAGTTCTGAAAGTGCTATATCTGATTTGTCTGAGAAAAACCTTCATTTGACTGAATAAGTGAAAGCCCTGTAGATTGGTCAAGAATCACAGATGGTGAGAATGATTGATGTAATGAAAAATGCTAGACAAGATGAACAAGAAAGGAATCTAGTTGTTGAAGACTGAAGACAGATGACTGAACAACTTCAAGAAAAAGAAACTGAGATACAAAGACTTACCAAGCATCATTTTGAAATATCCAAGAAAATGATGATTGTAAACTAGAAGATCAACCGAGTAAATGGTGAGTTGTCAAGAAAACTTGAAGATATTGGAGTACTTAGGGAAGAAAATGAAAAACTGAGAAATGAAGTAAAGATGCACCTACAACACAATGAAATGATAAAGAAAGTTGAAGATAGTTCTATGAAGATTGATGATTTTTTTATTAATCAAAGAAGATTTGGAAGAAAAGCTAGATTAGGCTACACCGGACAAGGAGAATCATCCAAACAAGCTGAACAGGTAAACAACAATCAAAATTAGAGACCTAAGACACTGACATGCTATCACTATTGAAAACTAGGACATACTTCAAATGTTTGCAGGAGTAAAGCACAAGGTAAACCCAAAGTCACTCCTAAGTTTAATGGTTATTGTTATTATTGTGGTAAATTCAGACATCAAGCATATGAATGTAGAGCTAAATTGAATAAAACTCCTAACAATCCTACCATGGAGAAACTATGTTACACTTGTAACAAGCATGGACACACTTCACAAGAAGGTAAGGCAAAGATGAAGCAAATCTAGACACCAAAACAAAGGAACAAACCTTATCAATCGAAGAGACAAGGTAATACTTACACTTGGGATTAAAACACATGGGTTAATTGCATAGTATGTGGAAGGTATGGACATATTACAACAAATTGTATGAGGAAGAGATGGGCTGGAAAATCTTGAAGCTAGACAAGAACTGGTATGGCATGCTTACATTGTCATAAAGTTAGTCACCTAAGCAAGGATTGCAGAGACCGAGCACCAAAAGGACATATATTTGAGAGTGGCAACACTATTGCAAATATCATGAGGATTAGAAATACTATGTGGAGAAAGGCATCAAATGAAAATGTTGAGTCAAGAAATGCAGTTGGTGAAACCTCATCCATTGGATTGGGTGACATCGGTACCTCCACCTAAGGTAAAATAGGTATGTATGGAACTGATATTCCAAATTGATCTTATCTTACATACAGTTCCTTATAGTTAATGTTCACATACCAAATTTGCATGAATTAAGATGCATTATGATTTATAAGTTTTGAGCTAACAAAGTTATACAGTTGGTATATGCAAGACCGAGTAGAGAGTTACCCATCGATGACTGTTATGCAAGGTTAACCGAGTATCAGTATCAACTGAGTAGAAATTTATGTGTTAACTGAGTTATTGATGTTTTGCAGTAATCACCTAGTTGATAGTTGTCACCGAGATGGAAGTAGGTCAAGAATTGATGACAAGTATTTTAAGTAGGAATTCAAAAAAGGCTATAAATATACAGAAGACTTAGTTCATTCTTCACAAGGCGACTTCAAAGAGAGAAAATTTCCATAGAGAGAATTCAAGATAAGATTTTTTAGAAGCATTCAAGTTAGTTTCAGATTGAACCAATTGTGTTCCTCATCATTTTTGAGTAAGTACAACTTCTACCATGAACATTCAAAATATTTGTTGAAACCCTAAGTTGAGTAAAATGGAATCTGCATCCAAGGCAACCAAATCTAAGCTAGTAGAAGAGGAGGTGAACCTAATTACATCAACTAGCTGTGATGAACCCTGATATAAACTTCATCCCAAAGTTGCAACAAAGATAGATTCAGCGGGAGCTTTTTCAAGAATACCCCCTAGGGTTTTGTTAGTTGAAGATGTTAGATCATACATCCACTGCAAAATAGGAGAAATAGGAGATTTCAAGATGTGTGTAGCTTTCTAGAAGCTTTGCAATGATGATGGAAAACTGAAACCAGAATTTAAATAGGTTGAAATGATTGGTCTGACAAATGCCCTAAGTTTCCCGAAGAACTTTAAAAATGAATGGATAAGGGTTGTGTTAAGTCAGTTTCACAATGGAATATTTTGGTTGGATGAACTTGTTAAAGTCACAAAGAATATGATTCATAGATTCACCGAGTTTTTGACAACCGACAAGGCCAAGGCATTTCACAGTGCTTCTAGGGCTGATATTGAAAATAATAGCGAAGTAGCATGGGATGGCCGAGCACTAAAGATTGGTTCAATTATTGATCTAGAGATTAAGTTTGTAGCTCATGTCATCGGTTATAAGATCTATCAGTCGAGTAGATTGAACAGTGTACCATGTGGAGCCATTGACATCACATACAAAATGATCAAGAAAGATACATAGTTAGACCTTGCCGAGCTTCTTCTAAGGTAGATTGAAGAAAATATGAAAACCATCTGATCGGCAAAGTCAAATACTTGTAAGTTTGGATCACTTCTAATTTATATATTCTTCTATATACAATAATTTTTCCCTTCAGTCGGTAGTGTAGAATGGTCAACCAACAAGATAGCCATAGTACAAATATGAGACATGATTAATGACTTGGGAAACAATCTGAACAATGTTCTTGATAATTATTTTGAGCAATTTAAGATTAGAATGAATTCTAAAAGTAGAATTCCCAGCAAATTGGTTGAAGAGTATGATATGGATATTTGTTTTCTTGTGGACACTAACCATACACTGATAAAGGTTGTGGAGCCTAGGATTAAATGGCTAGCCCCCATGGGTTATGAAATGGATATTGATTTTGCTTCGAAATCAATCAAGGCTTTGCGAGCTACACCTAAGGATAAGAATGCACAGAGATTTGAAACATTTGAGGAGGCCAAGATAAGAATAAAAATATGCCTTTTTATCGGTAAGATAACTAATAAATCAAGAAAGATGATGAAAACTTTAGTTGAGAAGTTTGGAGATGATTTTGGATCATCTGATAGTTCACCGGTTGAAGTTGCAACCAAAGGTCAGTTAATTTTAACTGATAAACCTCATGATAGTGAAGAAACTAAGTCAGATAAAGGGACAGAATCTATACCGGTTTCCCCTTCATCAACTCCAAAGAAGAGGCAATTAGAAGTGAAATCAAGGGCATGAACAAGGTCAGCAACTATAGCTTCACCACCATTGAAAAAGGGAGTTGTGAAGTTCACAAAACCTAAGGCAACATCACCTAGAAAAACACATACAAAGAGAGGAAAAAAAGATACTACAGAAGCATTGAGGAAAAGAAGAAAACTAATAAGAGGTAAGGAAGATTTAGAAGATGAAGAAAATGATAATAATCAATTCAAAGTGGTCAACAATAAAGATAGAACAATTGACGAAGTTGCTAAGGATATCATTGAGAATGGTGAACTCACTGGTCCTAAAATTAGTCAGTTTGAGCACATGTCTATTTATAGCTGAATGTGGACCTCTAATCCAGCCATAGACACAACATAGTCATTGCTCACAAAGCGAATTATGAAAATGAGTATGAATTACCCACTTCACGAGTTCATAGCGAATCGACCTGTTGCCTCCTAATTAGTTGGGGTGTTTGAATTACTCTTAGATTAGAGAGACAACAACCATAGACCAAGGCCAAGCTAAGACAGAGGATTTCAAATGCTTGAAAATGATTTAATTGAAATTAATCTATATGAGAATCCAAGTGTAATCTAAGAATGAAGGTGCGGATTTAATCTATGAAGCTTGAAAGAAATTGAGAATTAAGCTACTAACAAGTAAGCAAACTATATTAAAATGAGAATGCAATTATACCACTAACATGAAATTATACTAATTATGTAATGAAAATCTTAAAAGCATGAGAGAATTGAGACACAAATTGACTATAGTTTTGATACTCTAAAAATTGCCTTCTCAAAATGAAGGAAAGAAGGTTCATAATATAGAAGATCCCAAGAGAAGGATGAAGAGTTTCTTGGAAAGAAATGACTGACTCTTCATCTCCATGGAGCAAGGTGAGACAAATATGAAAGAATTATTTAATTAAATGAATGAATATTTCCACATGGGTGGCTTTTTGAGTAATTTTGAATTAATAAATCCAAATAAAGATGTCCATTCAAATAACCAAATATTATTTAATTCCATGATGTGTATTAGCTAAAGGGGTGGAATTAATTTAATTTAAAAGCACTAGGACTTTAGAATTAAATTAATTAATCATAGGGATTATTTAGCCAATAAAGTCAAATATTTAGGAATTAAATATAGTGTATAATTAATGCAAATTTAGATTTTTTTGCATTTGACACCAAGTCAAATATAGTCAATTAGGAGATAGAATTTCCTATTACAATAGGTCTTCGATGATGTAGAAATTCTAAGGAATGCACCAAAATTGATTAGAATTGTAAGGTGCCAATTTTGGGGTATTACAATGTCAACCGAGGATCAAAACAAAATAGAAGAGGCAATCATCCAGATGATGATTTGATTTAAGAGAGTTCCAATTAAATTTGGCAAGCAATTACCTAAGGCATTAGAGGAAAGAAGAAAATATAAATGATCCTATGCCTTAGACACCAAAAAGAAAATGAGGGAACAATCCCTAGTTCTAGAAATTCCCAATTTGTCTACCTCTGAAATTGAAGAATACATGACAACATACTCTAGGAGATTCAAAATAAAAATCCAGGCAATGCAGATACTAGATGAGAATCTAGTAGACATAGATGAGTCTAGTCAACTCATTTGGACCTCAATAGTTGAAGCCTGAGAGCAAGCTGAAAAGATGGCATTTGCCAAATTATCTAAAAAGAGACTAAAATCAAAAGGAAAATGAATTCATATTGAAGATACAGACTTGGCACTGAACCAAGAATAGGTAGATATATCAGATACGGAGGTACCTGATACCACATATGCCATCGAAGACTTAAATTTTTCACAGGATGCACCAGATCAGGTTGAGATCCAAATTGTAGACAAGAAAGCACTAGATGTACTCATTGAGGACATCACAAATGGTGATCCTGATGACCAAGATGATGATGAGGATGTGAACATTGTTGGAGGAACAACTCAAGAAGAAGGTAATTTTACTGAGCCTGCAATCACATTGTTACTGGGTGAACTTCCTATCTTGATGGAAGCAGTTGAAATTGTAACCAAGGAACAACTCGAAGGCTCAAACCCTGAGCAACCAATGGATACATCAAGGGAACAAGGAGTTGGAACACCAATAGAAACAAATAAGCCTGAAGAAAAAGAGACAATAGAGGTAGATACAAAGGCCCAAGATGACCCCAAAGCAACCGAGGCTACTCCACCTAACACAACATTAGAGGCTCCATCTCATTCAACCATCACACAGGTTAACAAGGAGCATAAAAAGGAGGATACTATGTCAACCGGGAAAGATACACAAAAGGTTAAGGATAAAGTAATGGTTTCATTTGTGAAAAGCTCACCTCAAGAGCCAAAGAAGAAGAAGAAGAAACAAGGAAAAGGGCTAGTCACACTAGATGAAATCATAGTTATACCTAATTATGAACCGAGGACCCTAAGCCTTGAAGAACTTAGAAAATATGGGCAGTTATGTACAAGAAAAGTAGCACAAGAAAAGTTGAGGATGGAATGCAAGAGAAAGGAGATATTGGAAAATGTAAGAGACATCTTACAATAGGTCATACCAGAGGTACAGATTAATGAGGACACACCTATAATGGACCAACTTGCTACCCTTGCAGGAGAAATCAATGCCCCTAACATTGAAGCTAATAAAAGAATTGAAGAAAGGGCAGAATCAAAGATTCAAGACAAACTTGCAGAGAAAATTAGCCAGGAAGTGGCAATAAACAAGGTGAAATTATCTAAGGTAATAACTGACATACAATTTATTACTCAGTTAATTAGTCAGATATTGATTAAGTTTTGCACTGTAGAGACCTTAACTGCTAAGATCAGTGAGAAAATTAAAATACTAGATACCGAAATCCAAGCCAGTGCACAAGCAGCCTTAATCAAGCCAGATGCTTTTGCTAAGCGTATACTGAAGGTTCAAGAACTTAGGTGGTTAAGAGAAGATCTGAGGAAGTGGGAAAAAAGGATAAGTGACCAGGTCACCAAGATACAAACCGAGTTGCTTCCTTATTTGAAATTTTTTTAGAAACACATTGTCAAAGTGCAAACACTTGTTGCAACACCATATATTTCTGTGTTGAAAAATATCTTTGACATGCATGCACAAGTCGGTCTTGAGTAGATTTCTCTAACCAACTTGAAAGGGGAATGGGCAAACCTCTTGGATTCTTTGAAGAAAACCCAACATCATATTTTTGATAAACTATAAGTACACACTTTTGTATTTGGCATTAATATCAAAAAGGGGGAAAACTAATGTCTATGCCAGATTTATGTAATTATATGATAAGTGTACTACATACTATCAGGAGCATGCACCAAGGGGGAGAAATTTTAAAATTTTGTTAAGTTATGGTATCTATGTATATATGGTGAAGTAAGAATAATTTTTGAGACATCGAGTCTATATACATTCAAGGTTTTCATACTAATGCCAAAGGGGGAGATTGTTATCTCTATTTGAGCATTAAGGATTGTCATTAGTATCAAAGATGATCAGTTGGTTACCTATGCTATCTAGTCGTTAAAAGGAAGTACTACAAGCTACACATGCTAGTCGATTAACTACATATGTCTTCACACTAAGTTATCTCAAGGCAGTACCAAGAACAAAAAGATAATAGTTCTAACCGAGCACCAGAGTTGTTTTACCAAGCATCGGTGTATACCAATACCGAGCATCAATAAACACCAAGTAGACTGGATACCGAGCACTAGTGTAACTATCGAGCAGTGTTGATAGTGTTTACCAAGCAATTCAGGAAACAACATAGTAATCAGTTTTGGCACATGTATCTATGCAGACAGTTACAATAGAACCATAAAATATTTTACCAAGATCGAGCATCATTTATAGTAGATGTAATCATTAATTGTGATGATGATTTCTATGTAATTTCTAGATTTAGGTTATTTTTGTACATTGTAGATCTTAGGGTTTTTCCTAAGATATTATAACCTAATTTTATTAAGCAAAAATAGCAATATGCTATATAATTGTAATTCATGTTATTTTGACATAAGGATGATATGCATGGTATGAACAAGCGAAGGAGATCTTGAAGAAAGAATCCAACTTCAAGACATTAGTTATCAAACAGAGAAGAGAAGAATACAGAGACATTCATATTAGAAAGAATCAGAAAAGGCTACCGAGTAGTTCAGAGACAAGATTTTCACATATCAAGGTGATATTTATTCAATACTTCATAGATCTATTTTAGACAAGGTTAAGTTTTCATTTGCAGATACATCCTGTTATTCTCTAATCATTATAACAGAGTTATCAAAAATCTCTTACTAGAGTAGACCTTATAGTCTTTTGTAAATCTTTTAACTGAGTACACACTCAATTAGTTTTGTTAAAATCCTTTAACTAGGTAGATCTAGCTGATCTAATTGTTACTCTTAACAAGGTAAGATTACCAGAAGTGATCACAACTTGTAGCCCTAACAGGAAAACTTTATTATCTGTAGTAGTGAAGAATTTGTGGGTGTCATCCCCACCATAGTTTTTACCTTCTAACAAGGGTTTTTGCGTAACCAAAATACTTGTGTTATGTGATTGGTTTATTTTTTTATTTCATACAATTTACATTTACAATTTAATTGAATGAATGATGCATACAATGGATTTAGTTGATATATGAGTTTACTACTATTTGTGGATTGAGTTTTTGGAGTTAACGGTTTTGAGGGCATTGATTCACCCCTCCCCTCTCAGTACCCTATCTCTCCATTCCAACAATTTGGGATCACCAAAGGTAAACTCCTTTGTCACATCATTTCATAGGAAGGAATATCCATTAACCTTGAGAGAGTTGAGATACTACTTAAGTTGAAAATGGTCGAAAGTAAGAAAGAAATGTGATCTGTCTTTGGGAAGATCAAATTTGTCTGAAGATTCATCACTAGTTCTATAGAGATTGTGAAACCCCTAAATGAAATGATGAATAATTATGCTAAGATAGAATGGATTCAAGAGAGAAAATATTCTTTCAACCATATTAAGAGTTGCATAGGACCCTAGTGCTCGCTATCCCAAATTGCACCCGACCCTTCCACATATATTCATTTTCTTCTAAGCATTTTGGTTCTACTATATATTTTGACCCAAAGTAAGGATAAGGATGAAAAACCCATAGCATTAATGAGTTCCCCCTTAAAGAACTTAGAAATTTAGTATTTTACATTAGAAAAACAAGATTCTTCTCTGGTAAGGGAAGTTAATAAATTTAGGCACTACATCCTACAAAGAAAATTCTACATGATTGTTCCTAACCAAGCCATTAAATCCATGCTACTACAAAGAGAAATTGGAGAGCATAGGGGAAAGTGGATAGATATCCTCCAGGAATTTGATCTGGAGATGCATCCAATGAAACTCATTTGAGGTCAAGGTTTATCCCAAACCATGGTTGAAATCAGTCCTCACATAGACTGTCAAAAGTATAATGTTGATTCATTTACCCAGGACCTTTGGTACACCGACCTAGTTTATCTCCTACTAAACAATCAATGTCTAGAAGGACTTAAAAGTACCAAAATTTGGTAATTAGAATCAAGAGTGCCCACTTCATGTTAAAGAATAGAACTCAAATTTTTTTAAACCACGAAGGTATCTGTTATACACTAAGTTTGCACCTTTGTTTCAAGCTCTCTTGGTCTTGATAACTTAGTATAACATGGGAATAATCTCCAGGTTGTGGGACCTATGCTAACTAAGATGAGACCTCCAAGCTCTAGGCTAGTTCCTCTTGGATAATCACCTTAATTTGCTTCTTGACAGGAAAGTAAATCTTTGAGGGGAAAAGGGATAGGAGTGCATGAAAGGGAAATAACTGGAAGCAAACTATCCTACTAGGTGATACACCGAAAATATGGTATGAATTACAGTATAGAGAATGCAATCAGAAAACAAACTCAGGTCTAGGAGATCACAACTCACTAAATAGGTTTGCATAAGTATTTCATAGAGAGGTCTGAAGAAAAGACACGAACTATGACCTGCAAACAGACATTCACCTCTACAACTGGGTATAGGAATGAGACAGATTGTCAAGGGGTTGAAGTATACCCACAAGAGCATTCAAATCAAATCAGACACAGTAATACACATGGGTTGCAAAAAGAAAGAGGGATCAGGAACCCTAAGATATCACTGAAAACATACATATACTTCAATTCAATAAGAGATAGTTCAAACAAGAAAAGGACATGGATAGAAAGAATGTCACAAATACCTTTGTAATGTTTAATCAATCAATGGGAGATTATAGAAAGTAGAAAGCCAGAGGGCAGAAAGAATGCCATGGATAACTTTCTGAGAAAGAAGAACTCTCCTTTTACAAAATGTAAAACTTTGAGCTCTAAAAGCTCTAAAAATAAAATATACATCTCCTTATGCATGCAGGCAGGAGTAAAAACCTAATTAGGGTTACATAGATTGTCAGATAATAATCAAACCCTAATTCTATCATGTCTGATCATAAATGCATGGAAATATCTCAACCGATCAGATATCACTTTGCATGCCCATCTCTATGTTGAGATTGATAGCATTGTTCAAATAATTTTCACATAAATATAATTGTATATATTAATATATATATATATATATATATATATATTGGGAAAATATTATATATATATTAATATACACATATATATTCTTATATAAGTCTATCAATATTATATATATATATATATATATATATATATATATATCTAATTATAATTATATATATTAGTAGATATTAATATGTATATATAATTATAATTACATACATATTAATATATATATATTAACAATTAAATAATGAAATATTAATACCCGATAATGATCGGTGTGCATCTAAAGTACTTATATAAACTGATAGCTATCGGGTTTATTTCAGCAATTGATAACTATCAGTTTGG
This sequence comes from Chamaecyparis obtusa, assembly GCA_027943335.1. Taxonomy (NCBI): domain Eukaryota; kingdom Viridiplantae; phylum Streptophyta; class Pinopsida; order Cupressales; family Cupressaceae; genus Chamaecyparis; species Chamaecyparis obtusa. Next base: position 599,254 of record BSBK01002852.1, read on the forward strand.
GTAATGTTAAGTTAATAACTGATAACTATCGTTGTGCAGTTACGTTAAACAAAATGATGTGCATAAACTCAAAGCGGTTAAGGTAATTTGATGGGACGTGACTCATTCATGAGTCACGCCTCATCAAAATTAAACTAAGTTTTTCATATATATACTCAGACGTGTTGCTGCAAATAGACACTGAATACAGTAATCAATTAGTATATAAGTTTCCATGCATCTCTAAAATATTAAATGCAAAAGAATAGCAAATCAGTATTAAGGGTACAGTCAGCACAATCATTTCTTATAGCCGGCGTGATTAACATATTAAGTGATCAGTTCTTCATAGAGATAAATGTTAGAGAAACTCAATATTGTCTCAGTTCAGTATTGATGCATAAATAATCAATATCTGATTATATATACATTTCAGAAGATATCAACTTTGATATACATCATTATTGTTGTTATTCAATCTACATTGAATTGAAAACAAGAATTAAGTTTCTATAGATAAATCTGATCAAAACTTAACATGGTATCAGAGCAAGGTTCCTTCGTTGAAGCCTAACCGCTTGAAGGAAGTTCCAATTAGATTGAAGGAAGATCAAGATCAGATTTTTGGAAATCTCAGAATGGCAAATGGAATGAGACTAGAGGACAGACTTGAAGGTGCCTCTGATTTTGAATCATGGAAACTTCGAATGATGTTGGTATTAAGGAAGAATGACTTGAAGATAATAATAGAGAAATGTTTATTCTAAATGGAATTCAAGATACCTTGTGATTGAGAGGGAGTTCACTGATACAAGATAAGAACATTTCTAAGGTAAACTTGTAATGATTATTGATTATTATGTTAATGTTATTTTATAATCATATGGGCCCTGTGTAAATCATAAGGAAGTGACGACTTTCAAATGATTATCACTTATATTGTTAAAGTTATTGGAAGGTGACGATCTTGCAATAACTTTTCTTTTGTAATAGATATATTTTTCTTGTGGATAGAATCGCCGATAGAGGCAATCCACTCTGAAGCTCATGAGTTTGTGGATAGAATCACCGATGGAGGCAATCCACACAGAAGCTTGTGGATAGAATCGCCGATAGAGGCAATCCACTCTGAAGCTCATGAGTTTGTGGATAGAATCACTGATGGAGGCAATCCACATAGGAGCTTGTGGATCAAATCACCGATGGAGGCAATTCACACCTTAGCTCATGATTTTGTGGATAGAATCACCGATGGAGGCAATCCACACAGGAGCTTGTGGATCGAATTGCCGATGGAGGAAATCCACTTGGGAACTGTGGATAGAATTGCCGATGGAGGCAATCCACCTGGGAACTTTGGATAGAATCGCCGATAGAGGCAATCCACCTAGGAACTAACCTTCACAATTTATGAACTTATTGTGATTTACATTATTATCTTCCCTAACTAAGAGGGAGTGTTGAGATTGATAGCATTGTTCAAATAATTGTCACATAAATATAATTGTATATATTAATATATATATTGGGAAAATATTATATATATATTAATATACACATATATATTCTTATATAAGTCTATCAATATCATATATATATATATATATATATATATATATATATATATATATATATATATAATTATAATTATATATATTAGTAGATATTAATATGTATATATAATTATAATTACATACATATTAATATATATATTAACAATTAAATAATGAAATATTAATACCTAATAATGATTGGTGTGCATCTAAAGTACTTAGATAAACTGATAGCTATCGGGTTTATTTCAACAATCGATAACTATCAGTTTGGGTAATGTTAAGTTAATAATTGATAACTATCATTGTGCAGTTACGTTAAACAAAATGATGTGCATAAACTCAAAGTGGTTAAGGTTATTTGATGGGACGTGACTCATTCATGAGTCACACCTCATCAAAATTAAACTAATTTTTTCATATATATATACTCAGATGTGTTGCTGCAAATAGACACCGACTACAGTAATCAATTAGTATATAAGTGTCCATGCATCTCTGAAATATTAAACATAGAAGAACAGCAAATTAGTATTAAGGGTATAGTCAGCACAGTCATTTCTTATAGCCGGCGTGATTAACATATTAAGTGATTAGTTCTTCATAGAGATAAATGTCAGAGCAACTCAATATTGTCTCAGTTTAGTATTGATGCATAAATAATCAATATCTGATTATATATACATTTCAGAAGATATCAACTTTGATATACATCATTATTGTTGTTATTCAATCTACATTGAATTGAAAACAAGAATTAAGTTTCTATAGATAAATCTGATCAAAACTTAACACTCTATACTACATTTACCTGCGGACAAGCCCCCTTGATCTATCTACCCCTCTGCAAATTGGACCTGTCATGAATGTTTGCAATTTGAAGTACAGGAGGCCATAGGTGGCGCCAACCTCTTAATTACTTCTTCAGCACAGGAACATCAACATTGTACCCTAAGAAATCACAGGAGATGGCCACCAGATCTTTCTCAACATCCTCCCAACTACAACTATCCTGGAACTATCAATTATGAGCTACCTGTGCCATGCCATCAACCAACCGCAAGAAACCAGCAAGAAACCCTGGTGAAAGATATTTAAATTTGAAAATAACAGCTAGCAGGTCTAATTTGAAATGTGACCATCGATATCTACTTTCTCGATAGATCAAATGGCTCAAACCAACCCTATGAGAGTCGGGAGACCCTTTGAAAAGTCGTTGGCCACATCATCAGTCGAAAGCCAATGAGAAGCGAACACTTCAACACGACTGGTACCTCACTTAAGAAAGAATCCTGACTCTGCATTGGACGGTGGTCGCATGATCGCAAGGGCTCAGAAGATCCCTTGTGATCAAATGACAACCGTAGATCTTCATCGATTGCCACCTCACATAAGATCCTTGGACCTATGCCAGATGCCACCTGTAATACTCAGCGACCAATAAGAACTCATCACGTCAGATGGACCCACAAAATAGAGTTTGAACACTTGGAAGATCAAACGATCATCGCATGATCTCATAGGGTCAGAAGATTCTATGAGATCATAAGACCACCGTAGATCTTAATTCTACTGACATCCCTGTAGATCCTCTGACATGGTCCCGCTGATAGATCCCAGTCATCACTCTGTCAGCCAATCAAATGCGAGCACATCACCAGAAAAGGACCCACCTGACAGAGCCCGGAGATAAAGTAAGATCAATGGTTGGCATATGATCGCATGGGCTTGGAATATTCCATGCAATCATACGATAATCGTTAGATCATCATCGACTGACAACCCACTAGGCCCGCTTTGACATGGCACCACATCACCAGCCCCTTGACCAATAAGAAATGTAAACCTCAGACTACGTGGCAATGGACCCACTGACAACCAATAGCGCTATATGAAAGGAAGATTGATGGCCATCGCTATGCCATGATCTTAAAGCACTTGCATCTTCACTCAATGGAATAGCAATGACTATCAGATCTGATCGATACTTAGCCTCTTCAAAGATTGAAATAGCGATGCCAAACATTAACTGCCCGCTAGATTGCTAAGTGTTAGGGTTTTGACCACCAGGAATAAGAGATTTGGTGACTAAAGGATTTAATTGCACACATGCAAAATGAAAGTCTTAAGTGGATGAAAAGGTAATGAAGAAATATAACAAGCCAAAGGGTTTTAGGGCTTTTTGCTACAACGACTACATTTATGAATTTTGACCTAGGTCATTGATGTCAAAGACAGAACAAAACATTGCAGAGACCAGGGGAAAGATGCTAAACCCATGAAATTCTTTAGAGGTGTTCAACAAGGCTTAAAGCATGAGGATCTTTGACTTCTACAGCCTAGCCAAAAAAATGGAAAGAGGAATTTTTTTGGTGGGTAACATTATCTACCTTAGATACATAGATCATAATTAGGCACAAAAGATGATCAAGGAATTTCATAGGCAGTTCAGAATTGGACACAGATCCATTGATTCCACTACAAGCTAAATCATTTGGCCTAGTTACTACTGGACCCAAATATTTAAGGACGCCTACGACCACATCATGCATTACCACACTTTCCAATCTCTTTCCTCTCAAGAGATTAATCAAAATACCTTTGGCCATCATAATCTCTTCAATTTATTTTTATCCTGATCCAACTCTATTCTACTCGGTTATCTCCTTTCTCTGACGCTTGGTGTAGTCTGCAGAATTGCTCAGTTTTTACTTCAACCTATCTGACTAGCTTCACATGAATACAATCTTCTTCTCATGTGCATTAACTTATTTGAATCTCTTATCTCCTTAAATAGACATGATAAACTATTTTCTTCTCATCCATAGATTTTGCCACTTAATCTCCATCATTGATATTTTTGCTTAACCTTCCTCAGAACTTGTACCTTCAACACATTTCAATCTTCATCATCCAATATTTCTTGAATTTTTTTAGTCATAGATATTCATAACAAACTTTATCTTTATCCTTGGAATCACCCCAATTTGTCCAGATGATCATCTCAAGTCAGCAATCACATGTTCCACATTATTTCTTTCACTCGGTCAATACCTTGATGTGTCAGTGACTTCCTACTTGGTTAATACCGCACTTGGTATACACTACAGTTTCTTAGTGTACACTGTATCAACTTGGTGTATACTAAGTTCTTTATTTACTGACCACATAAACTTGTATATTCTTGATCTTGAATTCTTAACACAATCATGTAATACAATCAAATCACTAACATACTATCATAGACTCATCAATAAGTTACCTAATGAATACCATACTCATATCTTTCTCATACATCTCATCTTCATGTTAATATCTCATTCCTTCACCATTATTACCTTCTTCAGATGTTTGCAAATATCATGATAAGTACAGTCAAAACTAGTTGACATCAATAACAATATAATAACTGATTTAATATCTCACATATACCTTTGTAGCTCGGTGATCATCTTCACATTTTATTCTCCAAGTAATCAATCAGTTGTAGTCTATCACTCTCTCCCTTTGGAATTGATGGAAACCCAAACACAATATGAAATATGTCATGGAATACCAAACATCTTAAGTGTCTACAACTCTATCTTATATATTGTGACTCGGTAATGCATTTAATATGTTTAATCACTACACAACATCAATGTATAGACTCTCCCTTTTAGTTAGCTTCATTTCTAACTGATATTTCATGAACATCTCTCCATATTATCATGTAACCATTTTTCTCCCTTTTCTAAATATTTCATGATTCTCTCCATGTAAATCTCAATCTGAATATTTCATGTAATCATATCTCCCTTTGACAGCAATGCCAAAGATAATCAACTCCTCAGTAGCCAAATCAGTATCTTCGTTGTTCAATTCAGATTCTTATACCTTGCATTTGTAGATATGTAATTTTAGTTTGTCTTCCTTCTTCTTCTTCACAATCTTGAAAATCCCAAAGTATGAACATCATGCATCAACATCATTAGATCTTCTGGTAAAGTGTAGATTGATGCAACCCCATATAACCTTAGTGATTGTTAGACAAGGGATGGACCCCTAGTCAACTTCTCAAGTATTCAAATGTATCATTCGGTAAGGGTTTTGAAAATATATCAGCAAGTTGCTCTTGTAATTTCACATATTCCAATTTTACTTGTTTTTCTTGAACTTTCTTCCTTAAGTAGTGATAATATATATGTGCTTTGTCTTTTCATGCATCACTAGATTCTTTGAAATATTAATAGCACTTGTATTATCATAATAGATTATCATTGGATTAGTAATTTCTTGATTCATACCTTCCAATAATTGTTTTATCCGTGCAATATTTGAACAATTAGCAGCAGCTACATATTATACTTCAGCAGTGGACTAAGAAATTCATCCTTGTTTCTTACTTATCCATGTTACTAATCGTTCTCCTAAGAAGAATGCTCCACCTGTAGTTCTTTTTCTATCATCAATATTTCTAGCCCAATCAGCATTAGTGTAAACCCTGAGTTCAAAATTGTCTTCTTTCTTATACCATAATCCATAATTTTTAGTATTCTTCAAGTATCTCAAAATTATTTTCATAGCAGTCATGTGTGACTCTTTAGGATTAGCAAAAAATATAGCTACAATTCTAACAACATGTGCAATATCTGGTCTACTATGCACAATATACATCAACTTGCCAATCATTGATCTATATAAGGTTTGATTTACCTCTATTGACTTGTCATCCTTGGTCATCTTGCATCCGGTTACCATAGGTGTACCAACTGGTTTTGAATCTTCCATACCGAATATCTTCAAGACTTCTTTAATGTACTTAGATTGTGTGATATAGATACCTTCCTTCAGTTATTTTATTTTCAAACCAAGAAAGAATTTGATCTCTCCAAACATCAATATTTCAAAATCTTTTCTTATTTCATCAGCAAAAGAATTACATAAAGTATCATGACCTCCAAATACTATATCATCAACAAAAATTTCAGCAATAAGAATCTTATCATTAGTTTCACATTTCAAATATAAATTTTTGTTATCACTTGTTCTAACAAATCCAATTCTTATAAGATAAGAATGTAGTCTTTCATACCATTCTCTCAGTGCTTGCTTCAGTCTATATAATTCCTTGTGCAACTTACATACCATGTTCTTTTGTTTAGGATCAACAAAACCTTTAGGTTGTTCAATGTATACCTCTTCTTCAAGTATCCCATTCAGAAATGCAAATTTCACATCCATCTAATATACCTTAAATCCTTTATAAGAAACATATGCAAGTAGTATTCTTACTCCTTCAAGTCTAGGAATGGGTGCAAAAGTTTCTCCATAGTCAATTCCTTCTTCTTGTGCATAACCTTTGAAAACTAGTATTTCTTTGTTCCTTGTTACATCTCCATTCTCATTCAATTTGTTTCTGAATATCCATTTAGTGCCAATCACATTTTTGTCTTTTGATCTCGATACCAATGTCCATGTCTTGTTTTTTTGTATTTTCTCAATTTCTTCATTCATTGCCTTGATCCATTCATCATTTGCCAATGCATCTTTAACAGTTTAGGCTCAAATTTACAAACTAAACATGTATTGTTTTTTAATTTACTTCTAGTCATCATTCCTACTCCTTTATCACCAATTATTTGTTCTTGTGGGTGGTTTCTTCTCACATACTTTTCTAGTATAGTTCCAAATCTCCATTATTCAATGTGTTCTCCACTTAATGCATGATCATTAGTCTCATCAGTAACTATTTGTTGTTGTTCAGTCTATAAGGATTATTTATCAGTAGTAGTATCCAGTTGCTCGGTGAGTCCATATTGTTGCTTAGGTAGATTTTTAGGATTTTTAATATAAATAAATCTACCATAGTCTTCTGGTTCTTTATTTCTTTCTTCATCATTCCTTTCTGCAAACTCATCAACTCTCACATTTCACTTTCAATCATCTTGTTAGTAGCCTTGTTCAAACATTTGTAGGCCTTACTTTTAGTAGAATAACCTAGAAATATGTCCGCATCACCTTTTGAATCAAATTTTCTATTTTTATCATCTTTCAGAATGTAACATCTACTTCCAAATATTCTAAAATAACTCACATTAGGTGTGTAACCATACCATAGCTAATAAGGTGTCTTGTTTGATTCTTTCATCAGTTGTACTCGGTTTAGTGTGTAAACAATAGTACTAACAGCTTCTCTCCAGTAAATTTGTGCAACATCTTTTTCAATCATCAGTGTTCTAGCACAATCAACAATTGATCTATTCCTCCTTTCAACAATCTCATTCTATTGTGGTGTCCTTGGTGTAGATACTTGTCTATTTATTCTATGCTCATTACAAAAATTAGTAAACTCATCAAAAATGAATTCACCACCTCTATCTGACCTCAAGCATTTGAATTTCTTACCACATTCTCTTTCAACTTTTTCTTTGTACCTTTTAAACATTTTGAAAGCTTCTAATTTTTATTTTAAGAACATGACAACCATCATCCTAGAGAAATCATCAACAAATAAGATAAAATATTTATCTCCATAATAACTTTGAGTTTTCATTGGACCACATAAGTCAGTGTGAACTAACTCAAGAATAGCATTAGATGAGTAATGTTTTCTCTTGAAACTAGATTTAGGCATTTTACCCATTTGACATTGTTTTCACATTACATGGTCAGGTTTAGATATACTTAGTAATCCTATAACTTTCCTTTTCTTACTGATCTTAACCATGTTTTCAAATTTCACATGACATAACCTCTTGTTCCATAACCAGACATCTTCATTTTTAGCCAACAAATAATAAGTTTTAGCATTGTCCAAGTAAAATAAGTTATCTTTTGATTATTCACCAGTACCGATCAGTTTTCCACCCTCATCAAATATTTTCACCTTTCTTTTCTCAAATACAACTCAGTGTCCTATGTTATTTAGTTGTTCTACACTCAACATATTATAGTTAAATAATTTCACCCAATAATCATTTTCATATCTAATCTTATTGTTTAGAAATATAGTTCCTTTACCTTTTACTTGACAAGGTGTATCACTTCCTATTTTCACAGATCCACCATTATAGTGTTCAAGATATTCAATTTTTTCTTCATCACCAGTCATATGATGTGTGCAGCCACTATTAATAATCCAGGTATCATTCTTGATAACCTTAGAAATAAGTGCTTTTTCAACATACCTTTCTTCTTCTTCAGATTCTTCCTTCAATGCAACAAATACCACTTCTATGTCTTCATCAATTTCGGTCTTGGTGTCATCATCTTCATCTTCAACTAGGTATCATTCCTTCTTGCCTTTATCTTTGTAATCTCAGTTGTCTCTGTTACCTCTTTGTTGGTTACTTTTGTAATCTCGGTAATCTCTTCTATCATTCTTCCTTTCATTTGATCTTTCACTTGTTTTCTCATCATGTTTCCTATCAAGACATCTTGCAGCAATATGACCGATCTCTTTACATTTAAAATATACCAAGGGTATCTTACCCTTATATCTTCCTTTTCCTTTTGGTAACCTTCTAACCATTAATGCTTCAAGTTCATCAAGCTCATCTTCCTCAGCTTCACTATCACTTTCATTTCTTATCTTATGTCTATTGTTTGATCTTCCAATATTCAGAAATGACATAAATGTAGATTCTACTATAGGTAAAATACTGTTATCATAGTTGTTAACCTCAAATACATCCAATCTACCAATTATAATATAAAAATAAATATCATTACGAGGAACTTCTCTCATTTCATGTATTATTGATACTCTAATAGCATAGGCAGGCAACAATGTTCTTAGAATTTTACTTGCCATAGTGTTTTCTTCAATAATTCTACCTACTCCTCAGATAGCATTCACCACTTCCTTGATTTGGTTACTATACTGAGTAATGTTTTCACCTTCTTTCATCTTCATAGCATCAAAATTTCCTCTTAATATTTTTTCTTTTTCCCTAAGCACATTCACATCTCCTCCATGAACTAGTGTTAGCTCATCCCACATTTGTTTTGTAGTTGTACAGGTCTTAACGTCTTCAAATATATTATTTGATAGAGAAAAAGAAATCTCAATCATCATAGCATTATGTTCTTGTCTTTCTTTCATCTATGTGATAGTTAAGGGACCAATGGGAGTTATAAACTCATTCTCCAAGTAGTAAAATGTGGAATCTTCAATCCTTGGTAGATACAACTTCATCATGCTTTTCCATGTTGAGAAATTATCTTTGTTCAGCTTTGGTGCCTCTCTCTTATACATCTTGTGATCTTTAACTTAAGTCCTTCAAACTTATTCCTTCAAGTACTCTTGCTCTGATACCAATTGTTAGATAAATGAGAGGGGGGTGAATCAATTAAGTCCAGCTATCCTACAGTCCCAAATACTCTTATATGTATAAAACCAATTTCAACAATTAAACTAAACATCTTGGTAAAAACTTGTATGTGCCTTTTTATTCATTAACCGTTTGACAGTAAAATTAACTAGTATATATACCGATCAAACCAGTAATTGTAATGTGTAAAGTAAAATAACAAATCATCACATCCATACACATATAAGACTTGATTTTTAACATGGAAACCATGTTAGGGAAAAAAACACCTGCGACTGGTACCCGAAATAATTTCACTCTTCTAAAGTGAGCTCGGTTAAGAGCCAACCCTATTAAAGGTTACAAAACACACTGTAAGGTGTGACCTTGTTAGAGGATTTATCACTAATAGTTCTATGTGACCATACATTCACTTGGGGTCAACAGGAAAACAATCAACATTCATTGAATTTCATAATAAGATAAATAAAGACTGTTAAGTCTCACTCAATTAAGAGATTTTGTCTGTAGTAATGGTTAGAATGCAAGAGTAAATGATCTAATTCAAATACAACTTCCTTTGAAGATTTTTAGATTTATGCTAAGCTCAAAATACCTCCGTCCATCATAATCTCTTCAATTTCTTTTTATCCTCCAACTATATTCTGCTTGGTTATCTCCTTTGTCTGATGCTCAATGTAGTCTGCCAAATTGCTCGGTTCTTACTTCAACCTGTCAAACCTGCTTCGCATGAATACAATCTTCTTTTCACGCGCATTAACTTATTTGAATCTCTTATCTCCTTAAATAGACATGATAAACCATTTTCTTCTCATTCATAGCTTTTTCCACTTAATCTCCATCATTGATATTGTTTCTTTAACCTTCCTTAGAACTTGTACCTTCAACATGTTTCAATCTTCATCATCTGATCTTTCTTGAATCTTGTCATCTGTAGATCTTCATAACAAACTTTATCTTTGTCTTTAAAATCATCCCAATTTGTCCATCTCATCATCCCAAGTCATAAATCACATGTTCCATGTTATTTCTTTCACTTGGTCAATACTGTGATGTGTCAGTGACTTCCTACTCGGTTAATACCACACTCAGTATACACTACACTTTCTCAGTGTATATTGTATTAGCTCGGTGTATACTAAGTTCTTCATTTACTGACCACATCAACTTGTACATTCTTGATCTTCAATTCTTAACATAATCATGTAATACAATAAAATCACTAACATACTATCATATACATCAATAAGTTACCCAATGAATACCATACTCATATCTTTCTCATGCATCTCATCTTCATGTTAATATCTCATTCCTTCACCATTATTACCTTCTTCAGATGTTTGTAACTATCATGATAAGTACAGTCAAAACTAGTTGACATCAATGATAATATAATTTAATGTCTCACATATACCTTTGTAGCTCGGTAATAATATTCACATTTTGTTCTCCAAGTAATCAATCAATTGTAGTCTATTAGTTCTTGTGAATCTAGATCATGTATAGAATGTAAATGAGCTAGAATGTTTAAGTAAATGCCTATATCTAACCCTATGTGAGATAGAGTGAAACCCTAGCATGTAAATGTAAGCATATAAACATGAAGTACCAAATCATAGATTTGACAAATAAAAAAGAAATCATACCAAGCTCCCAAGGGAAAAGTACTCCTAGCCATCCTCACAATCCAATTGAAATTCCATGATGTAGAAAATCATGTCTTGAATGTTTGATTTGAGATTGTAGATGCTTGATTGGAATGCTTGAATGAAGTCTTTAATATTCAACTCATGCTTCAATGGATGTCATTAAACTAGGGCTTCCACATTACAATTTCTTTTTGTCATCAAATTGGGGTGTTCACTTTGTACTTGATCCCACTGTGCCAAAATGAAGCAATTAGATTTCTATTATAGTGATTCTGAAAGTGAGAATTGAGAAATTGACCACAGATCTGGAAACCATTCAGAACCCTCTGAAAGAGACCAAGACCCTAAATTTGGGAACAAACTCCTAGGACTAGGCTGACCTAAGTCAACCTAGTCTAGGAGGACTTTGGTTGATCTTAAAGACTAGGTTATGGAGGATTCAACAGTTTGAAATAAGAATCTATAGTTTATTCTAATTAAAGGATTGAATTTTGAGGTAAAATAAGGTCTAGGAGAGGAAATTAATTTTATGATTGAAGGAAAAATAGAGGAGTATGCATAGAGATTAAATCCTAGCTCATTTTTTTCACAAGTTAGAGAGGGAAGAGGAATCAATTTTAATTAGGTATGCATTAACTACAGTTGTGAAGTACTATAATAAAAATGAATAATATGAATACACTAAAAGAAGGTGCTTAACAATCGTTAAATTGTAGAGCACACAAGTGCTTATAATTCAGGATGGTACATTTAGCTTACACTTTAGCAATTTATGACACTACATTCATATGCAAGCTAAAGTATAGAGAAATTAAGTAAATTAAAAAGGATATATCAAATCCCCCAGTTGGTAGATCTTGCAAGAAACCATTAGTAACTACATCCTTCAAAACCACCTCAATGATAAACAATAATCACCTAAGGATTACTAATGAAGGTGATGAAGTTCACGGGTAGCTATATGCCCCCCTTTTTTGGATTTTTATTAGGAAGTTGAAATATGGAATATGTTTACCCTGATGAACTATGAACAGAAAGTGTTGACAAATGCTAGTGTGGGAACACAACCAAGCACTAAATGCTCTCATCAAACATATAGTAACCAAGCACTAATCCTCTCATTGAGCATAGAGGACTGAATAGAGTAGGAAGTTTTTTTTTGTGTGTTTGAGTCTTTTAGTAGTAGTGTTTAAATTTTTCCATAAAGTCCTTCTATATGGTGGTAAAGCTGAGGTGGCAACTCTATAAGCTCACTGAGTCTTTAGCCACTGAGGACAAGTAGGACAAGTTTTGAATTCTATTTTTTAACAAAGGTTTTGGTGTGTGTTTGAAAAAGTGGGAAAAGAAAAAGAAAAGGTTTTCAAGGGAATTCCACATGACAAAGAAATGTAATAGTTTCTCACTGTAATTTTTTGCCACTTGGAAAGTTGGTGAATAAATTTGATTCCTTTAGAGGAAATTTTCGGCCTCAATCACAACAACATCAAGAGAGGAATAGATTTGATTCCTTGAGAGGAAATTTTAGAGGTAGGAGACCAAGATTTAGAGGTAGATTACCAAGGATATCAATCAAGAAGGGTACATGGCACATAAGTATCCCAAGAAAGCAAGTTCAAGTTCACAAGGAGAAAAGAAGAGTACATTTGGTACAAGAATCAAACTTACAACATGATTTAGATTCATATGGTTATACAGAGAAAGGAGAAGCTCTCATGATGAGGGTAACACTCTTGAAGATGCCTACACAATCAAAGCCACCACAAAGTAAATCTTTTTTTTAGGATAAATTGTAAATTAGGAGGGAAAGTTTTAAAAGTATTGATAGACTCTGCTTCAACTGAGAATTTTGTAGCTCTTGAGATGGTGGAAAAGTTGAAATTAGTAAGAATGCCCCATCCATACCCATACAAGGTATCATGGCTCAATAAGGGACAATAGATAATAGTGAAGGAATAAGCTTGGGCTGAATTCCAAATTGGAGCCTACAAAGACAAGATTTTGTTTGATATAGTTAGCATAAATGCCTCTCATTTACTCTTCAAAAGGCCTTGGAAGTATGATCTAAAAGAAAACTATGATGGAGTCAGAAACACCTAAACAATCACAAATAATAGAAAGGTCATTGAATTACTACCCTTGAACGAACTAAGTCAAGACGAAATCAAGCCCAAAATTATGATGATGAGAAAGGACTTTCTCAAGGATATTAAAGAGAATAAATCCCTACTCTTTTCAATAGTTCCTATTTTAAAAGATAAATTTCAAGAGAGAAATGTGAATTAGAAGAAGGAATAATACAAGTTAGAAACTTAAGGTTTAATTTTGAAAGTGGAAGCAACAGAAAAACAAAGAGCCAATCGTAGAGGAGGAAGTTTAAAAAATTCTTGACAAGTAAAAAGGTGTCATAGTTGATGTAATTGTTAGAAAGTAAAGATCCCCAAGATAACTGAGAGGGGGGGGGGTGAATCAGTTATCTGATAATTTGTCCATTCAATAGCTTTAAACAATATAATCAATGTACTGATCAACCATAGAAAGATAATCATACACAATTGCACAATAACACAAGATATGTTAACTAGGGAACCTCTTGAAAAGAGTAAACCCCGGTGGGAATGATGCCCACAAAATGATGCACTAATATGAAAGTTCCTTGTTAGAGGATGGACCCTGTTAGGAGTCTTATGAAATACATTCAGTACATATAAATCCATGTTAGGAGATTTTGAATCCCTGTTAAAAGGTTCTAACGCGGTTAAGAGTTTATGGAAGACAGAAGGACCCACTGCCCAAACAGCTTCAAGGCAAGATCTCTAAACCCACTGTCCAAAAGATCATAGAATTATTCAATAGAATAATATGAAATATATTACCTCCTTCACACTATGCCAAAACTACACTCTTTGCTACACAAGATCACAATTCCAGATCTTTGTACTCACAAGTCTTCCTTCATCACTGAATTAGCTCTTTTCTTCACTTCATGCATATATTCGCATCTCACTCTTCATAGTACACATTAAAATAACAAAAACATTCCTTCTTATATACCAAACTCAAATAATTACAAATGAGTATTTCCTCAATTACAAAATAATAAATTCTACACACTACACACAGAATTCACATAAAACTGTCGACTTCCAGTTACTGTAACTTTCTCCAAACATATCCTCAAAGTTTGTGTTGTGAACCACATCATCATTAATGAGTCTCCAACATCCCTTTAACTACACAAAATCAAATTCCATCCCAGCTAAAAGATATCCTCCGATTTCTGAACATCGCTACACAAAAACACTGTCTAAACACTGCTTTCACCAAAATGCTCATAACTCTTACAAATGAATGAATTTCTTTTTGTGTTGTTAACCATAGGTTAATAACACACCAAAGAACATACCATCAACTGTGCAAAAGCCAATCTGCAATAAAACATGTGTGCAAAACAAAACTATACCTGCTTTCCTGCTAATATCTAGAATATCACTGTGTTGACATCAATGACAATCCAAGTCATGAATGCAACAACTGCTACAAAATGACTACCAAAACACTTTTCATTCATTCCTAACAATCTCCCCCATTGGCATTGATAGCAACATAGATGAAAAACATCCAATGTTCCAAAAATCCAATATTGCAACATCACTGCAAAATATCAAATTAAATCTTGCTTTGTTTTCCTATTCAGCTCTCTCATACAATCCACAATGTTTTTCATGTATATCTCTCCCCCATTGACATCAATGATAGAAATTCTATCACTAAGTCAACAACAAATTAATGTCAAAAGACACTTTTCAAAAGAATACAATAACAAGAGTCCTCATGACTCAGCTCATAAACTCCCCCATAGAGGAAGTTCCAACATCCAATCCAGAAGAAAGATAGGGCTCATATACCACTGGACGGATGCAATCATCTGCATCAATTCTCAAAAATAGGTTGGGGCATAACCCCAAGCATACCTCTTAGATACACAAATGTATCCTTAGGTAAAGGCTTTGTAAATATATCTGCTATCTGCTCCTTTGTACTTATGTACTCCAATCTTACTTCTTTTTTTGCAAATTTCTCACTTACAACATGATACTTGATCTCAATATGTTTAGTCTTAGAATGTAAAATAGGATTTTTTGACATACTCACTGTACTGGTGTTATCACAATGTATAACAACAGGCTCATCAAACTTTATTCCAATATCCTTCAACATCTGCTTCATCCAAATAATCTGATTACAATTATTTGTTGCTGCAACATATTCTGCTTCTACTGTGCTTTGTGAAGTACAATTCTGCTTCTTACTTAGCCAAGAGACCAATTTACCTCCAAGAAAAAAGGCTCGACCACTGATGCTTTTCTTGTCATCAATGTTGCCTCTCCAATCTGCATCAGTATAGGCACATAAGGTAAAATCATCAGAATTCTCATACCATAATCCATAATCCATTGTTCCTTTCAGATATCTCAGTATCCTCTTTACTGCTGCATAATGTGATTCTCTAGGTTCTGCTTGAAATCTTGCTACAATCCCCACTGAATGTGCTATATTAGGTCTTATATGTGTCAAGTACTACAATCCTCCAATCATAGATCTGTACTTTTTCTGCTCAATTGTTGGTGTCTCATCTTTGCTAGATAACTTATGTCTGGTTACCATAGGTGTTCCAATAGGTTTAGAATCTTCCATTCCAAATCTTTTAAATACTTAGTCTGACTTACAAATATACCTTCCTTGCTTTGTGTTATCTGTAATCCCAAAAAATATTTCATTTCTCCAATCATGCTCATCTCAAATTCAGTCTTCATTTCATCTGCAAATTTGTCACTAGCTTCATCTTCTCCTCCAAAGATAATATCATCAACAAATATAACTATAACCAACAAACCATTCTCAATTTATTTTGTGTATAAGTTACTATCTGTTGTTCCTTTTATAAATCTCAATTTCAATAAATACTTATCCAATTTTGCATACCAGGTTCTAGGTGCTTGTTTTAATCGATATAAAGCTTTCTTTAACTTACATACCATATCTCTTTCTTGTGTCAAAGGAAAACCTTCAGGCTGCTCAATGTAGACTTCTTCTTCCAATTCACCATTCAAAAATGTTGACTTCACATCCATCTGATACACTTTGAATTTCTTGTAAGTTGCATATGCTAGAAACACTCTCACTGCTTCAAGTCTGGCCACAGGTGCAAAATTTTCTTCATAGTCAATTCCTTCTTGTTGTGAATATCCTTTACATACCAATCTTTCTTTGTTTCTTATCACTTCTCCTTGTTCATTCATCTTGTTTTTGAATACCCACTTTGTTCCAATCACATTCTTGTCTTCAGGTCTAGGGACCAATTCCCATGTCTTGTTTTTTTCAATCTGCTCTAGTTCTTCTTTCATAGCATTGATCCAATGTTCATCTTCACAAGCTTCATTAGTAGTCTTAGGTTCAATTTGAGAAATCAAACATAAATGTACCTTATTTCGAGTCAAAACTCCTCTATCTAAACTTCCAATAACTTGCTCAATAGGGTGATTTCTTGAAGTATACCTGTTAGGTGTCATAGTTACTGATCTTGTTCCGACTGTACATTCTTCTCTGCTTTCTTCTCTATTTTCTTCTCTATCTTCTTCAGTATGACTTTCATTCAGCAAATCACTGTTAGTTTCAAAAAATAATTTTGCATTTTTAATGTTAGGCTGAGATTGTGCTTCTCCATCAGATTCATAATCAAGCATTCTTTCCTGAATTTTAAACTTCTCATCAACTTTTACATTTGCACTTTCAACAATAGTCTTAGTTCTTTTGTTATAACATCTATATGTTTTTCTTTTTAAATAATATCCAAGAAATATTCCTTCATCACTTCTAGGATCAAACTTTCCTATATCATCGTCTCTCTTAATATAACATTTACTTCCAAAAATTCTAAAATACTTAACTGAGGGTGTATGTCCAAACCATAATTCATAAGGTGTCTTGTTTGTATCTGCTCTGATTTGTACTCTATTCATAGTGTATACTGTTGTGCTCACTACTTCTCTCCAAAAAGTTTTAGCCAAATCATTTTCAAACAACATAGCTCTTGCTGCTTCAGTTATTGACCTGTTCCTTCTTTCTGCAATACCATTTTGTTCTAGTGTTCTAGGGGTTGAAAGTTGTCTCTTAATACCATTCATTTCACAAAAAGTGTTAAACTCTCTAGATGTAAATTCACCACCTCTATCAGATCTTAGACACTTAATCTTCATTCCAGATTCATTCTCAATTTTTCTTTTCATGATCTTAAACATATCAAATACTTTAGATTTTTCTTTCAAAAATGCAATCCACATCATTCTTGTAAAATCATCAACAAGAATCATAAAATACCTTTCACCATAGAATCCTCTAGTCCTAGTAGGACCACTCAAGTCTGTATGAACAATCTCCAACTTCTCTGCCGATGTGAACTTCTTGTTGGGAAATGAACTCCTTTTATGCTTTGCCATCATACATTCTTTGCAAATCATGTTAGTAGGTTTCATAATTCTAGGTAAATCTCTTACCACAAGTTTAGTGCTCACCTTGACAATATTATCAAAGTTTATATGACAAAACCTTCTATGCCATACCCAACTGTCATCAATCCTAGTTAAAAAACATGTCATCTCAGTAGGATTCAACTGAAATACATTACCTCTGGTTCTGGATCCTTTTCCAATCAGATTTCCATCTTTATCTTTTATCACACAAGTTTTCTCAGAAAACCAAACTTGATAACCCTTATCAGCCAATTGTCCAACGCTTAGTAGATTATGTCTTAGTCCATCAACAAAGTAAACATCATCAGTGTTAGTCTTTCCATCAAGAGTAATAGATCCTATACCCTTAATCAAACAAGGTGCACTGTTACCAACCCTAACAATTCCTCCATCATAATTATCTAACTTAACAAACTTTCTTTTATCTCCAGTCATATGATGTGAACAACCACTGTCTATAATCCAATCAGATTTCTTTTCAACTTGTGAAACTAAAGCAATTTCTTCCCTTTTATCAGATTCAGAACTTTCTGCTTTAATTGTTACAAATCCTATTTCCTCAAAGTTATCATTATCACTGTCACTTAAATGTTTTTCAATTCCTGCTTCAAAATCTTCATCATTTGCATAATAACATTCTTTAGATCTCCTAGGTTTAAAGTTGCTTTTATACTTCTTAACTCTTTTAGGACATTTAGATGCAAAATGACCATATTCTTGACAAGTCCAACATTTAAAGATTTTCTTACCATCTGGTTCTCTTTTTACAAGTAATGCAATACCTTCTTCAATCTTCTTATCTTCCTCAGATCTGCTATTGCTGGCATAATCTCCATTCACACTAGTACTTCTTGTAGGTCTAATGCTAAGAGCATTGAATGCCATTTCCATTCTAGGTAGCTCTCCTGATAATCTCAAGTTCATCTCTGCTATTTCTAATCTTCCAAGAAGAGTCTCTCTTGAAAATTTTGATGTACAAGGTATCACTTGTTCAATCATCTGCATTGTCTGCTTAAATACTGGTGTCAAAGGTCTCAGAATTTTCCATATCACTTCATTCTCTGTCTTATCACCTCCACAAGACTTTATTCCTGTCACAATCTTAGACATCCTACCAATATAACTTCTAATAGATTCATCTTCCATCATTCTGATATCTTCAAATGCACAAATCCAATTATGTAATCTAGCCTTCTTTGCATGTTCATCACCTTCAAAAGTAGAATGTAAAGCTTTCCAAATTGCATGAGATGTTTTCAAATATCTTACCTGACTATATTCATTCTCTAGTAGTGCTGATAAAAGTGCTTCTCTTGCAAGTATGTTACACATGAATAGATCTAGTTCATCTTTAGTTCCTACCTCTAGATTGTCTTCCTCAATGATAGTCTTCTCATTCTTTGTAATCAACCAATAACTTGGTCCTAAACACAATAGATGTGTCTTCATCTTTTCTTTTCAGCTGTCAAAATTTACTCCATCAAACTTAGGGCTTTCTTTTCTGAAATTCGCCATGGATCTCCTTAAGTTGTTAAACTTTTCTTTCAAGGACCTGCCGCTCTGATACCAATTGTTAGAAAGTAAAGATCCCCAAGATAACTGAGAGGGGGGGTGAATCAGTTATCTAATAATTTATCCATTCAATAGCTTTAAACAATATAATCAATGTACTGATCAACCATAGAAAAATAATCATACACAATTGCACAATAACACAAGATATGTTAACTAGGGAACCTCTTGAAAAGAGTAAACCCCGGTGGGAATGATGCCCACAAAATGATGCACTAATATGAAAGTTCCTTGTTAGAGGATGGACCCTGTTAGGAGTCTTATGAAATACATTCAGTACATATAAATCCCTTTTAGGAGATTTTGAATCCCTGTTAAAAGATTCTAACCCGGTTAAGAGTTTATGGAAGACAGAAGGACCCACTGCCCAAACAGCTTCAAGGCAAGATCTCTGAACCCACTGTCCAAAAGATCTTAGAATTATTCAATAGAATAATATGAAATATATTACCTCCTTCACACTGTGCCAAAACTGCACTCTCTGCTACACAAGATCACAATTCCATATCTCTGTACTCACAAGTCTTCCTTCATCACTGAATTAGCTCTTTTCTTCACTTCATGCATATATTTGCATCTCACTCTTCATAGTACATATTACAATAAGGAAAACATTCCTTCATATATACCAAACTCAAATAATTACAAATGAGTCGGTCCTCAATTACAAAATAATAAATTCTACACACTACACACAGAATTCACATAAAACTGTCAGCTTCCAGTTACTGTAACTTTCTCCAAACATATCCTCAAATTTTTCACTATGAACCACATCATCATTAATGAGTCTCCAACATCCCTTTAACTGCACAAAATCAAATTCCATCCCAACTAAGAGATATCCTCTGATTTCTGAACATTGCTACACAGAAACAGTGTCTAAACACTGCTTTCACCAAAATGCTCATAACTCTTACAAATGAATGAGTTTCTTTTTGCAATGTTAACCATAGGTTAATAATGCACCAAAGAACATACCATCAACTGCACAAAATCCAATCTACAATAAAGCATGTGCGCAAAACAAAACTATACCTGCTTTCCTGCTAATATCCAAAATATCACTGTGTTGACATCAATGACAATCCAAGTCATGAATGCAACAAAAACTGCTACAGAATGACTGCCAAAACACTTTTCATTCATTCCTAATAGTAATTCCCAGAAGCCTACGTCCAATGAGAGAAACCAGTCATTGTATAGACCTTGTTCCAAGCTCAACATTACCCAACAAGGTTGCATACAAACTAGCACCACAAAAAAAATGAGGAAATGGAAAAACAAATCCAAGAACTACTTGACTTTGGTCTATTTGGAAAGAGCTTAAGCCCTTGTGTATTACCCACAGTACTACCACCAAAGAAAGAGGTAACATGTAGACTTTGTACCGATTCTAGAGCTCTCAATAGGATCACAATAAGGTATTGATTTCCTATGCCTAGAATGGAAGATTTACTTGATTATTTGGGGGGTGCCAAGTATTTTTCCAAAATAGATTTGAAGAGTGGTTACCATCAGCTAAGGATTAGAGCAGGAGATGAGTGGAAGAAAACATTTTAAACAAATGAAGGACTCTATGAGTGGAAGTTGATTCCATTCAATTTATCTATCGCACTAATTATATTTATGAGGGTCATGAATGAGGTTCTCATTTTAATAGTCTATGTGGATGACATCCTAGTCTTCAGCAACACAAAGGAGGAGCATTTAAAGCATTTGGACCTAGTATTGAAGAGGCTACATGAAGAACAATTAATGATCAACTTGGAAAATTATATTTTAATGAAAGAAGAGATGACATAATTAGGTTTTGTGATCTCCAAAGGCACTCTTAAAATGGACCAAGATAAGGTAAGTGTCATTCTTTCTTGTCCTACTCCTAGAAGTGTTGCAACAGTAAGACGTTTTCATGGTTTAACTACTTTGTATAAAAAGTTCATAAGAAATTTTAGCTTGATATGTGCACCTATACTGACACTATAAAAGTGGGATTAAAATGTAAATTTGTATGGACCAAAGAGGAAGGTGAATCTTTTGAGCTTCTTAAGACGAAGGTATCCCAACAACCAATCCTCACTTTTCCTAATTTTAACAAAGTTTTCCAAATAGAGTGTGATGCTAGTCATATAGCCTATAGCCATAGAAGGAAGACCTATAGCTTTCTTTAGTGAAAAAATCAATGAAGCCAAACAAAAATATTCCTCTTATGATCTATAAATGTACACCCTTGTCCAATCCCTCAAAAAGTGGAGACACTACTTGTTGTTGAAAGAGTTCATTGTATTCACTGATAGCCAGGCCCTTAGTTTCATTAATAGCCAAGATAAACTCAATTATAGACACATAAAATGGGTGGAAACACTCCAAGCTTTTACCTTTTCCATAAAGCATAAAAAGGGAGTTACAAATAAGGTTGTTGATTCCTTAAGTAGAAGGGTCTTAACCATCTCATAAATTCAATTGGAAAGTGTAGGGATTTTAGCTTTGAAGCACATGTACACTGATGAAAATGATTTTAAGGATATTTACCAAGCATGTACTAACTTGGATGATCGGTATAATCATAAATATATGGCATTCTAATTCAAGAGGAACAACCATTCAAAGGTGGAAAACTTTTTGTACCAAAGTGTTCCATGAGAACCAACATCATTCAGGAAAAATATAGTGGAGCTATGTTTGGTCACTTTAGACTGGATAAGACTTTAGAGCTGGTTAGGAGGCACTACTTTTAGCCTAAGTTGCAAACAGACGTGAGGAAGTTTTTGGAAGAATGTATCATTTGTCAAAAAGGTAAAGGAAAGAGTACAAATGCAGGATTATACCAGCCCCTACCCATTCCTTCCAGACCATGGGAATGCATGAGTATGGATTTTTTCATGGTACTACCGAAAACACAAAAAGGTTATGACAATTTTTATGTGGTGGTAGATAGGCTCAAAAAAATCACACATTTAATCTTTCCATTTAAATCTACCAATGATGCTTCTTATATTAATAATTTGTTTTTCATAAAAATAGTTAGATTGCACGAACTACCTGTAAACATTGTATCTGATAGAGGTATCAATTTTTCGATCACTTTTGGAGAACCCTATGGAAGAAACTTGGTATAAATATATATTTTTCATATGTATACCATCCTCAAATAGATGATCAAAATGAAGTGATTAATAGGTCCCTAGGCAACATGTTGAGATGTCTTAATACTAAGAAATGTGGAGGAAAATGGGACAGCATACTTGCACAAGAAAAGTTCTCATACAATAATACAGTGAATAGGAGCACATGAAAATATCCATTTTAGATTGGATATAGCATGCACATGAGGGGAGTTTTTAAACTTAGAGAGATCCCTAATTCAACTCAAATTACTGCAAATGGAGAAAGCTTTGCAAAAGCTATCAAAAAAGTCCAAGATCAAGTTAATAGGTAGTTAGAAAGCTCAAATTCAAAATACAAACAACTTACTAACCAGAAAAGAAGACAGTTACAATTTAAGATTAGTGATTTAGTATTGTCTTATTTGAGAGGAGAAATATTACCTCAGTCCAAGAAAACTAAACTATTACCTACAAAGGTAGGACCTTGTCAAATCTTAGCTAAGTATGGATAGAATGCGTACAAGATACAACTACCATCAAATTTTGGCATATCTCCTATATTTAATGTGTGTGACCTCACTCCATACAAGGGTGGAGAGATAACCAATTAGTCCTTATAAGAAGAGGAGGTAGCAATAGACCTTCAAGAGGTTCCTAAGCCAACTCCAACTTAGACTAAAAAGATCTTAGAGACCCAAGTCAAGAAGACAAGGAGAAGGCAATATACCGAGTACCTAATCAAGTTGAAAGATAGGCCAACATCAGAATCCATTTGGATGAATGAGTCCAAAATCAAGAAGCATGGTTCATCATCAGAGCAACTTATCTCAAGTGGACTTGAGATCAAACAAATCGGGGAGTTTGGTGTAGGACCACAACCGATCACTAACCGAGCACTAAATGCACACCGGGCATATAGTAACCAAGTACTAATACTCTCACAAAGCATAGAGAATTGAATAGAGTAGGAATTGTTTTTGTGTTTGTTTCAGTCTTTTAGTAGTAGTATTTAAATTTTTCCTTAAAGTCTTCCTATGTGGTGGTAAAGATGAGGTGGCAACTCTATAAGCTCACTAAGTCTTTAGCCACTAGGAACAAGTAGGACAAGTTTTGAATTCTATTTTTTTTTTAAGTTTTTGGTGTATGTTTGAAACAGTGGGAAAAGATAAAGAAAAGGTTTTCAAGGGAATTCCACATGACAAAGAAATGTAACAATTACTCACTACAAGTTTTTTCCACTTGGCAAGTTGGTGAAAACTTGTCTCTTTGTTTTAGCTCGACTATAATGGTTTCCAAGATCATTGTGATTCTTTACTGGGAGTTACAGGTTGAGATCCCTAAAATACCATAAAGGCATAAGCTTTGTAATAAGTTTTGATGAAGTAAAGAATCAGTTCCTAGTATTTTCCTATAATTTTCGCATTACTGACTTTTGGTACAACTTTGTACAATCGCATATATGAAGAGCTTCCTGTTAGAAAGTAAAGATCCCCAAGATAACTGAGAGGGAGGGGTGAATCAGTTATCTGATAATTTATCCATTCAACTGCTTTAAACAATATAATCAATGTACTGATCAACCATAGAAAAATAATCATACACAATTGCACAATAACACAAGATATGTTGACTAGGAAACCTCTTGAAAAGAGTAAACCCCGGTGGGAATGATGCCCACAAAATGATGCACTAATATGAAAGTTCCTTGTTAGAGGATGGACCCTATTAGGAGTCTTATGAAATACATTTAGTACATATAAATCCCTTTTAGGATATTTTGAATCCCTGTTAAAAGATTCTAACCCGGTTAAGAGTTTATGGAAGACAGAAGGACCCACTGCCCAAACAGCTTCAAGGCAAGATCTTTGAACCCACTGTCCAAAAGATCTTAGAATTATTCAACAAAATAATATGAAATATATTACCTCCTTCACACTGTGCCAAAACTGCACTCTCTGCTACACAAGATCACAATTTCAGATCTCTGTACTCACAAGTCTTCCTTCATCACTGAATTATCTCTTTTCTTCACTTCATGCATATATTCGCATTACAATATTCATAGTACACATTACAACAAGGAAAAAATTCCTTCTTATATACCAAACACAAATAATTACAAATGAGTCTATCCTCAATTACAAAATAATAAATTCTACACGCTACACACAGAATTCACATAAAATTGTCAGCTTCCAGATACTATAACTTTCTCCAAACATATCCTTGAAGTTTGTGCTATGAACCACATCATCATTAATGAGTCTCCAACATCCCTTTAACTGTGCAAAATCAAATTCCATCCCAGCTAAGAGATATCCTCCGATTTCCGAACATCGCTTTGTTAGGAATAAGGTGTCTCAACCTTGGATAATTCCTATTCTTAATATTTGTTTTGTAAATGTATTTTTTGCAAATAATGTAAATAAGTGTGAGTGTACATGTCTAGTTGGCATGTTGATGTGTCACTCCACTTGATGTGTCGGCATCTTGTGCGTAAGGAGATCATGATTGAAACAGTCATGACGGATTCCTATGACGCGTAAGAACTATTTAAGGAATGTGCTATGACAGGTGTAAGAGCATCTTATGACTTGGGCCTATTTGGGCACCCAAGAAGAAGTGGTTGGTGTGTGTAAGAGAATATGCCAAAAATACATTGGTATGACAGATTCTCTTACACTTCTCTTGTGACCGTTATTTTTGGCAGATTCTATGACAAGCTGTCATAGTCTATTCTAGGGATGGATGCCTATTCTTGGGATTGCATGTAACAAATGTGTACATGTGGCTTTGTGCATGGGTCTTGGTGGTTGTGCCTATTTTTGGGTCTAGAGGAGTCTATATATATGATGCTGCTCCTATGGGAGAGATATAACAAAATTTAAGTCTTGTTGGCTTTGTCTCTCATTTTCTGAAAGAACTTGCATTGCAAGTGTATTTTAATCTTTGTGTTGAAGATAACACATTGTGCAGGTTTTGGAGTGCTGGGGTTTTTTACCGAAAGGTTTTCCCCAGGGTATATCATTGTGTCATTCTCTATTTTTCTGTATGTATGGTATGTGGTTGCAATATCTTTGTTAAAGTAGTTAACGAATTTGAAATTGTAAGGATTTATAAGAATTTGCACAATGCTCTCCTATAGAGATTAGCGTAGGAAGCTGTTTCTGCACCTGAGTTTCCTTACAAGTGGTATCAGAGCTTGATCAACTTTTGATCCTAGTTGTTGGGTATGGTTTTTTGAGCTAATCTCAAGTTTGAGTGGGAGTTTTTTGCAGAGCATTCTGAATCTTATTTGCAGATTGAGATGGCAAGTTCATCATATGGAAGAATGGAGGTGGAGAAATTTAATGGCACTAATTTCAAGTTGTGGAAACTCAAGATGGAAGACATGTTGGAAGATCATGACCTATGGGAAGTGACTTCAAGTGCTACAAGACCAGCAACTATAGCTCAAGCAGATTGGGATATCAAAGACCGTAAAGCTAAGGGTCTCATAAGACTCTGTTTAACCGATGCAGTTCTTCTAAATGTTCTAGATGAGAAAACCGCAAATAGTTTGTGGGAAAGACTTGCGGCCGTGTATCAGGCCAAATCTCTGGTGAACAAGTTGTTCCTGAGGAAGAAGTTGTACTCTCTGCGAATGGAGGAAGGTGGATCCTTAACGGATCATTTAAATGCATTTAATCTACTGGCTACACAATTGACATCAGCTGGTGTCAAGTTAGAGGAGGAGGATCGTTGCTACACACTTTTGTGTTCTTTACCAGATTCATGGGACCATCTTGTGATGGCTCTCGGAAGCACTTTAGTCACCTTCAAAATGGATGATGTGGTTTCTTCACTGCTATCAGAGGAGATGCGGAGAAAGGCTTCCGTTTCGAAAAAAGAAGCCCTTGTTGTTCGTGGGAGATCCACTAAAAGAGGGAAGAAAAATGACAATAAGTCTGACAATAAGGGTAGATCCAAATCCTGTGGGAAGTCAAAGACTTCCAATAAGTCCAAGGCAAAATGTTGGAACTGTGATAAATCTGGGCACTTCTGTAAAGACTGCAAAGAGCCGAAGAAGAAGAAGAAAGGTTCAGATTCAGCTTCAAAAAGATCTCAAGAAGATGGTGATGCATTCATCGCAGCTTTGGCAGCCCATGCATCTGATGATGTGTGGTTGGTTGACTCAGGTGCATCTTTTCACATGACCTCTCATCAAAACTGGTTCTCAAAATATGAAGAGTTCGATGGTGGAAAGGTGTACTTGGGTGATGATTCTCACCTAAAGATAGTTGGACGCGGAAGGGTCACTATCAAATTTCCTGATGGACAAGTAAAGGGAATTAACAGAGTTATGCACATTTTGAGTTTGGCATGAAACCTATTATCTGTAAGTATGCTGAATGATGTAGGTGTGCAAGTTGTTTTTTCGAAAGAAGGATGCAAGATCATGAGAGGATCGATCGTGCTTGCAAGGGGTACTAGGAGAGGTACCTTATTTCAGCTAGATGCATGTATTCCTCTATGTAATAGTTCTTCATCCTCACCATCTGAACAAGTAGTGAAGAAGTCTGTGGCTATTGGTTCCGATGGTAGTGCAAACACTTTGGAAGCTAAGCTTCCTGCAGAAAAGACAATGTTGTGGCATATGAGATTTGGCCACATTGGTGAAAAGGGTCTCAGAACCCTGAAAAATAAAAATCTCATTGAGGGGTTAAATGATTGCAATCTTGAGTTTGACTTCTGTGAACACTGTCTATGGTAAACAAAATCATGTTCAATTTTACTCTAGTTCTCACAAATCTTCTGATGTTTTGGATCTTATTCATTCTGATGTATTTGGTCCTGTAAAAGTTCCTTCAATCTCCAAGTCTGTATTTTTTGTATCTTTCATAGATGATTACAGTAGAAGGACGTGGATTTATTTCCTTAAAAGTAAGACACAAGTCTTTAGTCGGTTCAAGGAATTTAAAGCTCTTGTAGAGAATCAGACTAGTAAGAAGATTAAGTGTGTGAGAACTGACAATGGTGGTGAGTTTTGCTCAGCAGAGTTTGAACAGTTCTATAAAGAACAAGGTATCGAGAGGCATAAGACAACTCCTTATACCCCACATCAAAATGGAGTTGTAGAGAGAATGAACAGGACACTGATGGAGAAGGCTAGGAGTATGCTTAGTGGAGCTGGTTTAGAACAAAGGTTTTGGGCCGAAGCTGTGGCCACTGCTTGCTATCTGGTTAACAGATCTCCTACATCAACCCTTGTTGGTAAGACACCCATGGAGGTGTGGTCTGGTAAGAAGCCTTCAATTAGACATCTTCATGTTTTTGGTTGTGAAGCTTATGCACATGTTCCAAAGGAGAAAAGATCTAAGTTGGAAAACAAAGCTGTTAAATGTATTTTCATCGGATACAGTGCTGGTGTGAAAGGATACAAGCTTTGGGATCCCGTGACTAGTAAGGTGTTGTATAGTAGAAATGTTATTTTCAGAGAGCTAACATCTTCTCCTATTGTGCTACAACCAGATGAAAAAGAAAAGGAAAAATTTGTTGTTTAGTTGCCTCCTACCCCTGAGAAGACTGAACAGAGAGACCATGTTGGGTCTAATGATGAGGAGAGCTCTAGCAGCTCTGATAGTTCGGAAGAAGAGGAAGAACAACCTCAACCTCAGCCCTTGAGGAGATCCATGAGAGAAAGAAAGAAACCAGAAAGGTTTGGTTATTCTATGTTAGATTCTAGTTGTGCCTTTGCTTTGATTACTAACACTGATGAGCCTAGATCTGTGAAAGAGGCTTTGGGCATGGAAGATGCAGGTTCCTAGATTGAGGCTATGTATGATGAGATGGCTTCATTGGAGAAAAAAAAAACTTGGGACCTTGTACCTTTGCCTAAAGGGAGAAAATCTATTGGCTGTAAATGGGTGTTCAAGAAGAAATTCTGTGCAGATGGCAGTGTTGAAAGGTATAAAGCTAGATTGGTTGCAAAGGGGTATTCACAGGTAGAGGGAATAGATTATGGTGAAATATTCTCTCTTGTTGCAAAGTTGACATCCATTAGATTTTTGTTATCTCTTGCTGCATCATATGATTTAGAGATAGAACAGATGGATGTGAAGATAGCTTTCCTTCATGGTGATTTGGAGGAAGAGATTTATATGTCACAGCCTGAGCACTACATTGTTAAAGGTAAAGAATCCTTAGTTTGCAGATTAAAAAAATCTCTATATGGTTTGAAGCAATCTCCTAGGATGTGGTACCTTAAGTTTGATGCCTTTGTGTTGTCAATTGGATTTGTAAGATCAAAATCAGATCATTGTGTTTATTTCAGAGTTGAAAATGATTGTCTTCTTATTGTTGCATTATATGTTGATGATATGTTGATATTTGGGAAGGGTAAAGGTATGATTTCTGATTTTAAATCTTAGTTGTCAGCACAGTTTGAGATGAAAGATCTTGGGGCAGCTAGGTACATCTTGGGTATGGAAATCAGTAGAGACAAGTCTAATAGAAAACTTTGGTTGAGTTAGAGTAAGTATGTGAAGTCTGTGTTGGACAGGTTCAGCATGCCAGATTGTAGACCACTATGTGTTCCTATTTCTGTGGGAACAAAGTTATCCATAGATGGTTGTCCAAAATCTCCTAGTGAGGTGGAGGACATGAGTAGAGTACCTTATGCTAGTGCAGTTGGCAGTCTTATGTACGCTATGGTCTGTACTAGACCAGACATTGCCCAAGCAGTGGGAGTCCTGAGTCAGTTTATGGCTAATCCTAGACGGGTACATTGGGATGCAGTTAAGTGAGTTTTCAGATATTTGAGGGTTACATCAGATTACTCCATATGTTATCATGGTAACTCTTCTGGATCTCCGCATTTAGTTTGTATTCATGGGTTTGTGGATTCAGATTGGGCAGGTGATATTGACAGCAAGAGATCCACCAGTGCTTATGTGTTCACTATGTTTGGTGGTGCCATCAGTTGGATGAGTAAGCGACAACTTGTGGTTGCTTTGTCCACTATAGAAGCTGAGTACATGGCTGCTACTCATGCTTGTAAAGAAGCCATTTGGCTTAGAATATTGTGTTCTGATGTTGGTGTTGATGCAGAATAGATTACTATTTGGTGTGACAGTCAAAGCGCTATTTGCCTTGCAAAGAATCCAACTTTCCATGCCAGAACGAAGCACATTGATGTGCAGTTTCACTTTGTGAGAGATATGGTGGAAGATGGAAAGGTAAATTTGGAGAAGGTAGATACTGTGGAGAATGTTGCAGATGCATTAACAAAACCAGTGGGCACTGAGAAGTTCAGATGGTGTTCGGAGTCTATGGGCCTTTTGGCCTATAGCGGTTAAAGTTCATGTTATGTTCCTATTGCTCTTACAAGGTGTTCGACAAGTGGGAGAATGTTAGGAATAAGGTGTCTCAACCTTGGATAATTCCTATTCTTATTATTTTTTTTGTAAATATATTTTTTGCAAATAATGTAATTAAGTGTGAGTGTACATGTCTAGTTGGCATGTTGATGTGTCACTCCACTTGATGTGTCAGCATCTTGTGCGTAGGAGATCATGACTAAAATGGTCATGACAGATTCCTATGACGCGTAAGAACTATTTAAGGAATGTGATATGATAGGTGTAAGAGCATCTTATGACTTGGGCCTATTTGGGTGCCCAAGAAGAAGTGGTTGGTGTGTGTAAGAGAATATGCCAAAAATAGGTTGGTATGACAAATTCTCTTACACTTCTCTTGTGACTGTTATTTTTGGCGGATTCTATCACAAGTTGTCATAGTCTATTCTAGGGATGGATGCCTATTCTTGGGATTGCATGTAACAAATGTGTACATGTGGCTTTGTGCATAGGTCTTGGTGGTTGTGCCTATTTTTGGGTCCAGAGGAGTCTATATTTATGATGCTGCTCCTATGGGAGAGATATAACAAAATTTAAGTCTTGTTGGCTTTGTCTCTCATTTCCTGAAAGATCTTGCATTGCAAGTGTATTGTAATCTTTGTGTTGAAGATAATACATTATGCAGGTTTTGGAGTGCTGGGGTTTTTTACCGAAAGGTTTTCCCCAGGGTATATCATTGTGTCATTCTCTATTTTTCTGTATGTATGGTATGTGGTTGCAATATCTTTGTTAAAGTAGTTAACGAATCTGAAATTGTAAGGATTTATAAGAATTTGCACAATACTCTCCTATAGAGATTAGCGTAAGAATTTGTTTCCGCACCTGAGTTTTCTTACACGCTTCACAAAAACACTGTCTAAACACTACTTTCACCAAAATGCTCATAACTCTCACAAATGAATGAATTTCTTTTTGCGCTATTAACCATAGGTTAATAACACACCAAAAAACATACCATCAACTGTGCAAAAGCCAATCTACAATACAACATGTGCACAAAACAAAACTGTACCTTCTTTCCTACTAATATTCAGAATATCATTGTGTTGACATCAATGACAATCCAAGTCATGAATGCAACAACAAATGCTATAGAATGACTGCCAAAATACTTTGCATTCATTCCTAAAAATCTCCCCCATTGGCATTGATGGCAACATAGATGAAAAATATCCAATGTTCCAAAAATCAAATACTACAACATCACTGCAAAATATCAAATAAAATCTTGCTTCATTTTCCTATTCAGCTCTCTCATACAATCCACAATGTTTTTCATGTATATCTCTCCCCCATTGACATCAATGATAGAAATTTCATCACTAAGTCAACAACAACTTAATGTCAAAAGACACTTTTCAGAAGAGATACCAATTGTTAGAAAGTAAAGATTCCCAAGATAACTGAGAGGGAGGGGGTGAATCAGTTATCTGATAATTTATCCATTCAACTTGTTTATGAATACCCACTTTGTTCCAATCACATTCTTGTCTTCAGGTCTAGGGACCAATTCCCATGTCTTATTTTTTTCAATCTGCTCTAGTTCTTCTTTCATAGCATTAATCCAATGTTCATCTTCAAAAGCTTCATTAGTAGTCTTAGGTTCAATTTGAGAAATCAAACATAAGTGTACCTTATTTCGAGTCAAAACTCCTCTATCTAAACTTCCAATAACTTTCTCAACAGGGTGATGTCTTGAAGTATACCTATTAGGTGTCATAGTTACTGATCTTGTTCCAACTGTAGATTCTTCTCTGCTTTCTTCTCTATTTTCTTCTCTATTTTTTTCTCTATTTTCTTCAGTATGACTTTCATTCAGCAAATCACTGTTAGTTTCAAAAAATAATTATGCATTTTCAATGTTAGGCTGAGGTTGTGCTTCTCCATCAGATTCATAATCAAGCATTCTTTCTTGAA
This sequence comes from Chamaecyparis obtusa, assembly GCA_027943335.1. Taxonomy (NCBI): domain Eukaryota; kingdom Viridiplantae; phylum Streptophyta; class Pinopsida; order Cupressales; family Cupressaceae; genus Chamaecyparis; species Chamaecyparis obtusa. The sequence continues at coordinate 631,276 of BSBK01002852.1, forward strand.
TTTTAAACTTCTCATCAACTTTTACATTTGCACTTTCAACAATAGTCTTAGTTCTTTTGTTATAACATCTATATGCTTTGCTTTTTAAAGAATATCCAAGAAATATTCCTTCATCACTTCTAGGATCAAACTTTCCTATATCATCATCTCTCTTTATATAACATTTACTTCCAAAAATTCTAAAATACTTAACTGAGGGTGTATGTCCAAACCATAATTCATAAGGTGTCTTGTTTGTATCTGCTCTGATTTGTACTTTGTTCATAGTGTATACTATTGTGTTCACTGCTTCTCTCCAAAAATTCTTAGCTTAGCCAAATCATTTTCAAACAACATAGCTCTTGCTGCTTCAGTTATTGACCTATTCCTTCTTTCTGCAATACCATTTTGTTTTGGTGTTCTAGGGGCTGAAAGTTGTCTCTTAATACCATTCATTTCACAAAAGGTGTTAAACTCTCTAGATGTAAATTCACCACCTCTATCAGATCTTAGACACTTAATCTTCATTCCAGATTCATTCTCAATTTTGCTTTTCATGATCTTAAATTTATCAAATGCTTCAGATTTTTCTTTCAAAAATGCAATCCACATCATTCTTGTAAAATCATCAACAAGAATCATAAAGTACTTTTCTCCATAGAATCCTCTAGTCCTAGTAGGACCACTCAAGTCTGTATGAACAATCTCCAACTTCTCTGTCGATGTGAACTTCTTGTTGGGAAATGAACTCCTTTTTTTTCTTTTCCATCATACATTCTTTGCAAATCATGTTAGTAGGTTTCATAATTATAGGTAAATCTCTTACCGCAAGTGTAGTGCTCACCTTGACAATATTATCAAAGTTTATATGACAAAACCTTTTATGCCATAACCAACTGTCATCAATCCTAGTTAAAAAACATGTCATCTCAATATGATTCAACTGAAATACATTACCTCTGGTTCTGGATCCTTTTCCAATCAGATTTCCATCTTTATCTTTTATCACACAAGTTTTCTCAGAAAACCAAACTTGATAACCCTTATCAGCCAATTGTCCAACGCTTAGTAGATTATGTCTTAGTCCATCAACAAAGTAAACATCATCAGTGTTAGTCTTTCCATCAAGAGTAATAGATCCTATACCCTTAATCAAACAAGGTGCATTGTTACCAACCCTAACAATTCTTCCATCATAATTATCTAACTTAACAAACTTTCTTTTATCTCCAGTCATATGATGTGAACAACCACTATCTATAATCCAATCAGATTTCTTTTCAACTTGTGAAACTAATGTTTTTCCTTCCCTTTTATTAGATTCAAAACTTTCTTCTTTAATTGCTACAAATCCTATTTCCTCAAAGTTATCATTATCATTGTCACTTAAATGTTTTTCAATTCCTGCTTCAAAATCTTCATCATTTGCATAATAACATTCTTTAGATCTCCTAGGTTTAAAGTTGCTTCTATACTTCTTAACTCTTTTAGGACATTTAGATGCAAAATGACCATATTCTTACAAGTCCAACATTTAAAAATTTTCTTACCATCTGGTTCTCTTTTTACAAGTAATGCAATACCTTCTTCAATCTTCTTATCTTCCTCAGATCTGCTACTACTGGCATAATCTCCATTCACACTAGTACTTCTTGTAGGTCTAATGTTCAGAGCACTGAATGTTGTTTCCATTCTAGGTAGCTCTCCTGATAATCTCAAGTTCATCTCTGTTGTTTCTAATCTTCCAAGAAGAGTCTCTCTTGAAAAGTTTGATGTACAAGGTATCACTTGTTCAATCATATACGCTGTCTGCTTGAATACTGGTGTCAAAGTTCTTAGAATTTTCCATATCACTTCATTCTCTATCTTATCACCTCCACAAGACTTTATTCCTGTTACAATCTCAGACATCCTACCAATATAGCTTCTAATAGATTTATCTTCCATCATTCTGATATCTTCAAATGCACAAATCCAATTATGTAATCTAGCCTTCTTTGCATGTTCATCACCTTCAAAAGTAGAATGTAAAGCTTTCCAAATTGCATGAGATGTTTTCAAACATCTTACCTGACTATATTCATTCTCCGGTAGTGCTGACAAAAGTGCTTCTCTTGCAAGTATGTTACACATGAATAGATCTAGTTCATCTTTAGTTCCTGCCTCTAGATTGTCTTCCTCAATGATAGTCTTCTCATTCTTTGTAATCAACCAATAACTTGGTCCTAAACACAATAGATGTGTCTCCATCTTTTCTTTCAAGCTGTCAAAATTTACTCCATCAAACTTAGGGCTTTCTTTTCTGAAATTCGCCATGGATCTCCTTAAGTTGTTAAACTTTTCTTTCAAGGACCTGCTGCTCTGATACCAATTGTTAGAAAGTAAAGATCCCCAAGATATCTGAGAGGGGGGGGGGTGAATCAGTTATCTGATAATTTATCCATTCAACTACTTTAAACAATATAATCAATGTACTGATCAACCATAGAAAAATAATCATACACAATTGCACAATAACACAAGATATGTTAACTAGGGAACCTCTTGAAAAGAGTAAACCCCAGTGGGAATGATGCCCACAAAATGATGCACTAATATGAAAGTTCCTTGTTAGAGGATGGACCCTGTTAGGAGTCTTATGAAATACATTTAGTACATATAAATCCCTGTTAGGAGATTTTGAATCCCTGTTAAAAGATTCTAACCTGGTTAAGAGTTTATGGAAGACAGAAGGACCCACTGCCCAAATAGCTTCAAGGAAAGATCTATGAACCCACTGTCCAAAAGATCTTAGAATTATTCAATAGAATAATATGAAATATATTACCTCCTTCACACTATGCCAAATTTGCACTCTCTGCTACACAAGATCACAATTTCAAATCTCTGTACTCACAAGTCTTCCTTCATCACTGAATTAGCTCTTTTCTTCACTTCATGCATATATTCACATTACAATCTTCATAGTACACATTACAACAAGGAAAACATTTCTTCTTATATACCAAACTCAAATAATTACAAATGAGTCGGTCCTCAATTACAAAATAATAAATTCTACACGCTACACACAGAATTCACATAAAACTGTCGGCTTCCAGATACTGTAACTTTCTCCAAACATATCCTCAAAGTTTTCACTGTGAACCATTTCATCATTAATAAGTCTCCAAAATCCCTTTAACTACGCAAAATCAGATTCCATCCCAGCTAAGAGATATCCTCCGATTTCTGAACATCGCTTCACAGAAACAGTGTCTAAACACTGCTTTCACCAAAATGCTCATAACTCTCACAAATGAATGAATTTATTTTTGCGTTATTAACCATAGGTTAATAACACACCAAAGAACATACCATCAACTACACAAAATCCAATCTTTAATACAACATGTGTACAAAACAAAACTGTACCTACTTTCCTGCTAATATCCAGAATATCACTGTGTTGACATCAATGACAATCTAAGTCATGAATGCAACAACAACTGCTACAGAATGACTGCCAAAATACTTTGCATTCATTCCTAACACTTCCATGCACATTCTAAATTCCCTTGTTAGCTTTAATTTGTAAGTGATATGAGCTTGTAAGGTGAAATAAAATATAGGTTATCTTATTTTTTTATCAGTGGGTCTGACTATAGTCCGTAGTTAGGGTTTTGAGCTAGATGTAACTTGAGTTCCCTAGAGCGTCGGCTCATAGATCTTGGAGAGATTCAAGATAAGAAGGTGCAATTTATGTTTGTTTTTTCCATTTTGTGTTATGCAAGAAGGAAATAGGGAATTGATGACCTAGGTGAACATCTCAATGTGTTCATTGAGTAGAACTTTGAATTCAACAACAAAAACCTCTGTACTGAGGTATTTCAAAAGTTGAAATTCAGGATTTGGTAATTTTTTAGGACCGTCTTAATACTCCAAGTGTTTACAAACTTGAACTAACCCTTTAGAAGATAGTTTCTTCTTTAGGTAAGGAAAATTAGGCCTTTTTCAATTCTATCATCTCTGTGAAACCATGCCTACCAAGTTGAAATAAATAATTATCCTTTTACAGTCTTTTGTAACTCAAAAAAGGGTATCTGAAATTGTGGTTTATTTTCCAAGTCCTATGAGAATTGTTAGGTTTCAAATGTGTCCTATTTTCTATTATCCTTTCTCTATGTTTTCCTTCATATTATTAGTCCTAAGTCCCTTTTTTCAAATTAATAGTAAAATGAGATATATTTAGTACATCTTAAGGAAGGAAAGAATAATTCCTAATAGGTTAATTATTTAAAGAAATGATATATTCGGATTGGCTTTTTCTATAGGAACTGAATGTGTGGAGAAGGATGATCAAATAGATGCAGGATCTATTGCATAGCTAGAATAGTTGTTCAAGAATTTTAGTTTTGTTATCCTATTTTAAGTTAGATATTCAGACTTGATGGTTTAAGGGTGCAGATGAATTAAGGCCTCTTTTTGTAAACTTATATGAAAAATGGCCATAACAACTCTCTATATATAATTTTGGCTAATATTGCTATATATATATGTGTGTGTGTGTGTGTGTGTGTGCGCGCGCGCGTGTATGAATAGAATAAACATATAATAGATAATATATTTTGTATTAAAATAAATTATTCTATCTTTGTTTCCTTGAATGTAGATGTTTATGTGTGGTTAAGACAGCATGAATGTTTGAGTTTAACTCACCCTAAGAACCAGAGGAAGGGCCCCCTCTTAGAACTCGGGTGAGATTATTTTTGTTTTCTTTGAATTTATTGTGTGATTTATCTCTTCTAGACTATATGTTTATGAGTGGTTAATGGTAGCATGTAAGTTGTTAGCACTACCAAATTTTCCAACATAAATTCTAAGTTTTTTGAATTTTGAAATATATACCAGAAGATTTTTTTTTTGGTTAATGGCTAATTGAAATAATTATAAACCTTGTTTCTAGTTTACTGAAGAATTTTCTTATAATCCAAAAAGCCCTAGCTAACTATCCTATCAAAATAACCCTAATGATTTTCATGCTAAAATCAAAAACCCTAGGTCGACTTTCTATCTTTCTATTTGGTCATTACTTTTTGGAATCACTTAAGTCTCGTAATAGGCATGTGTCTTATTTACCGGCCTTACTTCTTAGGTTTTTGTTTACCTAAGCCAATACTTTAATTTTTCCTAAGTTTGAAGTCTCCGTGATCTTTTAAATATTTTTCCTAAGTCTCCATGTCCTTTTCCTAAACTTTTGGCACTTTATTTAAGTGTCTATCTTCATCATCAATCTAACAGTCGGCGCAATGCCGCAATGAAAAGATGCAGGAAGGTTAACCATTGCGGCATTGCGATAGTTGTTGATGAAATGGACACTAAGAAAGTAAGGCAGGTGGGACCAGTTAATTTTATTTTATATCCACCATCCGATTGAGGAGATCTGACAACGTGTATTCACTGGGCCTGATTACTAAAGGCGTTAAGAGGTTGACATCTTGATTTTAATTTGATGGCCAGCGCAATCCCATGAATGGAAGGTAATCAAACATTTATGATTGCGGCATTGTGACAGCCATCATTTTCCATTAGGACATAAGACATGACAGTGGGGTCCAATCATAAAGTACTTAACGATGACCGTTGGATATATTTTATCCAATGGTGATAGTGAATCTAGGTGTCAAGTGGGTTTGAAAGACTGCAGTTTTGAATTACTGTAGATCTATTTTGATCTAATGGTTGGTGTAAAGGTGCGATGGAAAAGTGCATGAGAATTACTGATCGTGACATTGTGACAACGATTGGATTCTTTCTAAGTAAAGATCAATGATTCTAATTTAAACTTAGCCAAATTTGGTGTGAAAGCAAATTTGCCTATTTGAGTTCAAACCGTTTGAATTCTTAGAGATGTTATGGTCAGATCATGTGGAATAAATTGTGAAGAAATAATGATTTTTGTGTGTGGTATATCTTTTAATTGTTTCATTTCCAAAAGCACAAAGTTACAAAATTTACAAAGCCTTGGTGAAGAAAGATTGCAGAATGAATTGTCATTTTTTGAGAAAAATGTTGAAACAGGTTAGTATTTGTGAATTATTGCCTCCTTGCTTTTGTTTGTCTACAATTCCTACTGAGAAGATCTGGGTGGATTTCTCGCACCTTTTCTTGATTCTTATATATTTGTTGAAACCTTGATTTATGAAAATGGCACCGAGGAGGGAGTTAACAGGAAAGGTTGAATATCATGAACGGGGTGTACATGAGGACCTCTTAGAGAAGTTTAATCATTCGACCACTGACACAATCAAAGAAAAAGCATTAGTACCCAAAAACCCTAGATTCAAAGTAGCAGATGGCCTGTATGACAAAGGCAATTATATGAGAGACACTAACATTGAGGTCTCTGGTTTAGTACTATTCAGAGTGGGTTTCAGCCAGAGACATGCCTTTGCTCCCAGTAGCAATGTGTGGAAGTTTGACTTAGGTAAACTTGTTGTGCCCAATGTGTTCATGGATGAAGATATCATGATCCAAGTAGAACAAAGATGTGATCATGTAACTAGGGTTGTTAGAGATATAAATGGAAACCCTTTAATAAGTATTACAGCTGAAGAAATTAGAGAAGTCTTTAGGTTGCGTGAACCCACCAGTGATCTGGAAAAGATTAACTTTGATGAACAGAGACAGATCTATATGGCTCAAAGGGACTATCTCAGAAATGGTCCTTTGAAGGAATTTTTTAATAAAGTTGGAGGTCTGATTACAATAGGGCCAAATACACAAGAACCATTCAAAATGGACTACTTTAACCTTAGGGAAAAGGGTGTGTATTGGTCATTATGCCAGGTCTTTGGGGAAGATGCCCAAGAAGAGATGCTAGTGCACTACATGTTCATGATGGTGAAAATTCTACACCCTTGGTATTCACTTTTTATTTTGCCCCATTCTTGGCTGAATTGATTCATGAGGGATTAATAGGAATCCAGAAAGCCAAAGTAGACAGACCCTTTTGCTAGGATTCCTTGTTAATGTATATGTTTCTATATAAAGGTACAAATTACTTTGAGAAAGAAATGGACCTTATGAGATAGAAGGATGGTGAAGAAATGCTAGTCTAGTTGTGGAATCTCAATTTGACTTGGGATAGAAATGAGAACAACTTTGCCACTTTTGACAAATGTTTTGCATCAAGGCTTAGGGCTTTGTTGTTTCTAGAGAACCCAAGAATCCAAAAATCCTTGTTGGATCTCCTTAGACCTAAGAAATATGTCACTGACATCAAGATTGTACACAACTGGGGTGATTTTATCCTCTACCTAGTTTCTATTGTATTCAAGGTGTATGGTTTCAGAGGGAATCCTTTTATACTACCATATTATGTCCCTATCAAGATTGGGGTTGTAGATTTTTTAGGCAACTTGGAGAGTTACAAGATAGTACCCTCACGGGAAGAGATAGAGGAACTCTTTTTCCTATTACCACATTATCCCACCAGTTTGTGATCACAAAATGTGGATGGTCCCATATGGACAAAATCTTGTAGCCATATCACTTGCTACAACATCAGATCCTGAGGGTTTCTACAATGATATGTTTAAGAAGAGGACAAGGTGTGCCTCTATGGACCATGTTTTCAATTCCCCTAAGGATATTATCAAGAATATCTTTGACTTACAAGAATGAGAAATCAAAAAGGAGAAGTGGCTAGTGTATAAAAAGACACTAGATTTTGATCAGTGCTTTTTTAGGGATTATGATCCCTTAAAGGATTTTACCCCTTTTGAAAAGAATATAGAAGCTCTTATGAGACATTTTGAGGGTATCATCTAGACCCTAAATGAGAAGAAGGAAAATGTGATGCAAACTAATCCAGAGAGGGCTAGATTTGTGTTAAGTAAGCCAACATTTGCTAAAATGGTGCCCCCGGGCAGATATCTGGTAAAGAGGAAGGCTAGATACAGTGTGGTCATACCAGGACCAATAAAACAAGAAGAAACTAGAAGGTCGGAGGATATCCCTTCCACTTCTAAGGAAGCTGAGATGTAGGACAAAATAGAGGAAGCTCCAAGATCACCACTGAATCAACCAATTGAGATTAATTTTTATTCTCCACCTCCACCAAAAAGGCAAAAAATAGAAGAAAGGCCTACACAAGTTGAGGAGGAATATTCTCCTACCCAATCACCTCTAAATATTGTAGATCATCAAGAGATGGCAGAGAAACTCCAACAATTGGGTAGTTTAGGAAACATTTGCATGACTTATAAGGAAATGAATGAGGGAGTGCCATAGCCACCCAAGGAACCTAAATCAGACCTAATAGTAGGAGAAGTGGCTAGCAAGGAACTGGATCCTATCACCAAGAAAGCATGTGATGAGTTCCTTCCAAATGATGCCTTTGTTAAGGCCAAAGCCTTCATGTAATTCTTGTGGAAGTTGAATCTAAATCAATTAAAGGAAACCTGTGAAAAAAGATAGGAAGAAGACCTACAAAAGGACCTCAAGATCATAGAAGATGAGGTGAGGAAAGAAATGATAGAGAGGTTTGAGACAATTACTCGAGAATAAGGGAGAGAGATAGTAAAGAATACAGGGGTGCCCATCCTCCCTGAGTGGGACATTTTTTATGCGGTGGTCCTTGATGTTGTTAGGAAGAAAATCACATCAGCCCATAAGACCAAAGAGGAGGTAGAGAAAGCAATCAAAGGAGTCACTTTTAGTGATGACCATCAAGCCTTGGTCATGTGGTCTTTAAAGAAAATTGAGAATAATAAAGGTAAAGAAATTGTTAGGGGTGATCTTTCAGGAAATTTTCTTGTACAAAGGGTCAGTGAGACCTCAATTGTTGAAGCATCAGGCATGGCCTTGGAAACAACCAAACTTAGTGTGAAGGTGGCAGAAAGGGAAGCCAGGGAGAAAGAAGAGCTCACATTAAAGTTGGAGACAATGTTGAAGGCTTATGGAGAGATGAAAAAAGAGATCAGTGAGAAGGATAAGATGATAGCAGACTTAAGAAAGAGGTTAGGAGAATAAGGCCCAATCCAAATATTTAAACAACTACAAATTGCTTCCTCCCCTGCTATTCCCCCTTCATCCAGTCCAATAATCAAATTCCCCCCCTCCCCTTCTCGTCCACATATTGAGGATGATGAAATAACATATAGAGAGATATTGGAAAATGAGAGGTGGGCTATCTTGGAGAAGGCAAGGAAATTAAGGAATGAGAGACAATTGTTTGAGCAAGAAAAGCTAGAAGTGTCCATGAAATATGAAGACAAAATAACAGACACAATTTTGCAATTTGTTGAGGGTGTTGAGCCTAAGGAAATTTATAAGGTTGGAGAGGAATTAGTTAAAATTTTGAATTCTTTGAAGGAAGAAGTGGCCACTATGGACCCAATTTTGGATAGGTGGGTTTTCAGGAGAGATAGATTAAAATTATTTTATTCTTTGATTAAAACTCAACAAATTGTAGATGAACAATTGAAGAGTACCTATAAATTTATTAAAACCTTATTTGATTTTGTAGTGAAAAGGGAAAACTTAAAAAGAAAGGCATCAGTCCTAAGGGAAAGATATTACCAGGATTTCTTTCAAATGTTTCCCGGCCTTTTCAAAAGGAATGGCACAATAAAAGACAAAAAGGTATGGTTGGGGCAACTAGATGAGGAATTGTCAACTAGGGTGAACAGCATCATGAGTGTAGATAGCAATATTCTATTTGTCCAGAGTCCCAGATAGTTGAAATATTACAAGATTCCAAAGTACATTTTGAATCCCTAAACAACAAGGTCCATCAAGTAAAATTTGATTTGGATACTTTAGTACAAAAGAGAGATGACGTGGTAGCTTTCCATTGGCCTAATGAAGAGGTCTACACATCTTGTGAAACTACATATTCTTCGGAGAATGAAATGAATGAAGAGGTATCTATTGAGGCTGCAATAGGTGGCACTTCTTCAACTCCTTGAAGCAAGGAAAATAGCATAAAGGATCTCATATGGTTAAGGAAACACTTGGCAGAAGTTGAACTAACTTTGGAAATTGTTGCAAATTTTGGCGCTCAAAGTCAAATAGCAACTTTGCAAATTATAATATAAAAGTGTTGTATCTATAAATTTTTGTCTTATATGTTGTCATTATTTTGTCTCTTCTAAAATTATTCGAAGCTTGTATGCAATCCTTGTGCTCTATAAAAGGATTCCCAGGATCACTTTAGAAGGATCAGAGTTTGAACATTAGATTGACAAGTTTTGAGTCTAGGGTATACTAGACTGTATTAAGTCAGTTTTTTTTAATATAGAAGAGCAATTATTACTAGTTTTTTGCCAATATTCATATGGCTTATATTCCAAAGAAATGGGTATACATGGAAAATGATTCAGCAAATTGAATAAAAAAATCAGGGTTTACATCTCTCCTATGTGTATTATTTCTTTGAGTTATGAATTTTCAGATTCATTGCATGGAATTTCTCTGTGTATGTGTTGTCATTCTTCAGCTTTGATCTAAAGATTAAATTAAATAAGCTTTGGATATAACACTAATTCTCTAGGGTTTTCATAAGGATATCAGTAAGTAGTATGAATTTACGAGTTCTCTAATTAAAATTATTAAAGGGTGGTAGTATTTTCTAAGATTATAAATCATCAAAGTTTGGTACATTGTCTGTGTATTTCACTTTGCAATAAGATATTACCCAATGGATAAGGTACTGGCCAATAGTGAGCATATTTTATAAAAATAATTGCTTGATGAAGTCTTATTGTATTCCTAATTTTGATATAAATCTGTCAAGATCTTTGAGGTATAGTGGCCTACAAGTTGTATTTTATCAAATGGTAATGGAGAATCAATAAATGAGTGGTTACCATTTAGTATTTTCTTACCATCTATCTGTTGTTTTGAAATCTAGCTGTCTATGATTGTTGAAGTAAGGTTTGTTTTACTAGATTAGGAGTACCCTCCTTGGTTTTATAGAGCTAGAAGTTTAGAGGGAAGTCTTGTCCTATAGTTGGTCTAGTCATCTTTGAATTTCTATTTGGATTTAACCCTTCCTTAATAACTATAGATTTATTGGTTGCTACTAAAAGCATAAAGTCTGGTTTGAGGAACCAACAAAATGGTGAATCTGTTGGGGAATAGAGATGATACAATTATGATAAATCTTAATTAAAGATCTCTGGTGTTATAAATTTATGTCAAATAATGTAGGTACAAGTTGAGCTAGACTCCTAACCTTCTTATTTGTCAAAACCAATTAGTTACCATTGAAGAATAGAGAGATATTTGTAATCCTATGATTATGCAATATCAAAAAAATTTATCAGGATTTTCATTATCTTTTTTTAGTCATTCTTTGAAAATTTCCTTGAATATTAGTACTCTGATCTATTAAGTTAGTGAAATAATCCCCAACTTGTATTGGGTGGTGACTCTGAGAATCTCTACAGCAATGCTGAGTAAAGATAAAAATAAAATTTATTCCACACACTTTTTAGGTATGAATCAAAGAAATACCAGGGCTTGGAGGAGAGATCATCCTAAAAATAGATTAGAAGGTGAACTTCCAAGTACTTCTAGGGCTTGTCAGCCTAGAAGAGATCAGAATGACAAAGATGTGTCTTAGGCTTGGAGACAAAATAAAAACACAAATGAGAAATACCTAAGCCATCCTAGCTAAGAAGGGAATTCCTCTAAATATGAAGAGGTTGTGGATTTAGGTTTAGGAGCATATGACAATTATTATTCTCCTCATTTTAAGGGAGAGGATGGAATACATCATAAGAAAGGAATGCTTCCAAATGGAGAAACTCAAGGGGGAGATAGAAGATCAAGGAGTAAAAGTAAGGGCCTAGAAGGAAGAAATGATCCTCCAACCCAGGGGAATTCTCCTTCTGACAACCCTCATAACCCAAGAGGTGAACAACAAATACTTCTTGTTGAAACCTCAGAATCTGAAACTACTCTCCCAAATTCTGAAGAAATCTTTGAAGAATTTTTTAATTTAGAAAAAAGGATCTAGGAATAGATTGCCATTACGAAGGAAAGAGAAAAATAAAAGGAGGTTGAGCTAAGACAAGCCCAAATTAGATCAAACCATTTGAGAAGGCAATTGTTAACCCTAGAAGCTGTAAATGTTGTTACAACACCCAAGAAAATTACTGAACAACTTGTTATCCATCTTATTGTCGAAGTTAGGAGACCTAAGGATAAGGGTAAATAGATTTCAACAAGAATATTAATAAATGAACCTATCAGTGATAAGATTACCTTGGATCAATTTTTCAAATTGGATAATGATTTAGAAAGGGCTAAGAGAGAAAAGGAGATTCTAGCTAAAGAATTAGAGAAGGCAGAACTTGAGGCTACCACTCTAGAGATGAAAAAGAAAATTGATTTTCTTAGGCAATCTTCAGGTCCTAATACAATTAGTCCTACTTTGATACCTGGTGCTAACTCTGGAAATTCTTCTAGCCAGGCTACCATAATCATACCATCGATAGCTACAAATGCTGCTAACACATAAAATAATAAAGCTTCTACTTCTCACAATAATGGATCATTGCAAAGGAGACCGGTTCATGTGGAAAGGTACATACAACTTATTTTTAATGATATTCCTGGTTATCCTAATTTGATTCCTAAAGAGATTAGAGAAAAGTTGCCAAAATTCACTGGTAATAATGTTGTTACATGTGAAGAGCATATAAAGAAATTTATTGACATGATAGATGATTATGAAATAGAACATGAAGATGTGATTATGAAATTGTTTGTCCAATCATTAACTGAAGATGCAAGAGACTGGTTTAGAGGGCTTCCCTATGACTGTATTGTCTCTTGAGATGATTTTATAAATTGTTTCAAGGACCAATACAATGATAAGACAAATGAAGGTTTTATGTTGAATGAGTTTAACAACATTAAGAAAAACCAAAATGAAGAGGTCCTTGAATTCAATGTCAAGTTTCAATAGGCAATGCATAAGATTTTCTAAGTTATGAGATTAGATGCCTAGAAACATATTTAAATGCTTTTGATGCAAAAATGGGATACCTCCTTAGAGACAAAAATCCTAGAACTAGTAGGGAGGCTCAGAGGTTTTCTATAAATATTGAAAGTAATAGAAGGGTATCAAGAAAGCTAGGTAGAAGAGAAGATCCTAAACCTCCTAGGTTTGGAAAAAAAGAAATTAGATAAACCTACCAATATAAAATCTAAAGAGGATGATAATGTAAGACAAATCCTGAATGCTTTAAAGGATTTAAAGCTTGGAAAAAATAGGAACAAGGTTCAAAGCAATGATAAACCTCCTTTTAACAACTTCAATAGGCAACCTAGGCTGCATAACTTTCCTTACCATACCGAGTGGAAGGATGGGAAGCCTGCAATCACATAGAGAAAGGATAAGCCTAATGATAAAACCCATGATCCCTTGCAAAAGCATTCAGTCAACATGACTGATGATGTTCCGTGGTGTACAACCTATCAATCCCCATATGATCCTAATTATTGTGCAATCTCTCAAAGTGTACCTAAAAATGAAGAAAAGAGGGATGAAGAAGAGGAATCTTATGATGAACAAGGTTGTGCTATGAATTCCTCAAAATTGCATGATGAAGTTGATTCTGAGGAGGAAGATGAGAACCAGGATGTAAACAATTCTCAGAGCAGGGGAGAAGTTTACCATCAACAAGTTTTCTCTAATGAAGAAGAGGATGAAATTGAAAACATCAACAGTAATACATGAAAGGGTGAAGAACCTTTTATATTGAGAAGGCCTTCTGATGAAGAAATAGCTCAAATTACTACTGATATGGTTACTTAGGCCAAAAGTAACTATGTTTTTTTTTCTATTGAAAATATAGAGTCAACTATTTAAAAAGGAGTCTTGCTATCAAAACTTTACATCAGAAGAGATAGTTAAACAGTTATAAGAAACTAAATACAAAATTTACATCAAAGACAAAATTTTACAACAACAAAAAAACAACTGCCAAGAGACTACCAACAGATCCTGTGATACCCAAGGAGGACCTATCAGTCCCACCCTTTCTCCTGTCCCTATTCTTCACTGTGGCTTAAATTGGGTTCATTTGTTCTCCAATGATCTTCATTGTTGGTTTCAATTTCACCTTAAATGTAGCTATCAGTGTCTTCCCTTTTATCTCTTTCACTGTTATCATGAGGTATCATATGGACTTGTAAGCTTGGGCTTGTCAGGTTGTTGCCAGGTTTCTCTGCATATCTTTGAGCTCCTAAGTGTACAATCTCATGGGCATTCACAGCTTGAATATCTTTAGCAAACAGGATAGTGGCCCCTTCTTTTACCAGGTTTTGGAATCTTTCTCTAGAAATCTAGATAGTAGCAGTGACCTGAGACATAATAGTAAAATGTGTGATTTTAGAGTTAAACTCAGTAAGGTCCCTTCTCTTATCCTAGAAGATGTCTTCATTCCTCTGCTTCCAAATATACCAAAGAACTTCAGTAGTAAAAGTAATCCAGAAATCATTGAGTTTGCTATCAAAATTGTCTACATACCCAACCAGGATTTCATGCCAAGACAGACTCAATTCAACATACCTCAAAATATCATAACCAAAAAAAGAGGACCAGACTTTAACAGCCCACTGACATTCAAAAAAAAAATGCTCATATGACTCAATACAATTACAAATAGAGCATAAGATGGTATTTCTTGACCCTTGAGACACATAATAACCAATAGCATACTTTTTCAATAGAAAAATCCATTTAAAACAAACCTTTGGGCTCAACATGAGAATGCCATAACAGTTCAAAAATTAAATGCCACTTATTGCTAGACTAGTTCAAGCCTCAGACTTGGTTAATTTCATTAAAGATGATGTTATTATCAATCATCATTTTATAAATTTGTTTGCAAGAGAAGTTCCCAGGAGTGTTACCATCCTTCCATTTAATATAAGTGGGATTTTTGCAAGAAACAATACATTTGCCCGAAAACCAATTACCCACAACCTTAGTTATAAGAGTGTAGGTTTTTTTCTGAGAAGAAGGTATGTCAAACTTACTGCTCAACTCTGCCTAGGAGGAGAGCCTATTATCCACTATAATATCACTAATGAGGGATATGCCTTTTCTGTCCCAACTTCTTGCCAAACAGCACTGGGTGAGGGCAAGTGGTTTATCATTTAGATAAATCCCCCACCAAATGGATCTGTCAAGGATAGAGAAGTATGGGTTTCTCCCCACAGCACTTCTAGAACATAGGAGTGGTTTAATGTCTTTCCATCCTTCCACAGAGCAGAGAACACCTTAGAACCAAAAATTTTCACATCAAAATCACCTAGGAGGATGTCAAGGAATGGGATATTATTCCAAGATTTACCTTTCTTAATTGAGGATTTGGCAATATTGTTCCTAATTAAGACTTTCCATGGCTCATTACCAGAGATGGCTTTAATAATCCATTTGGAAGTTAAGGTCCTTCCTTTCTTTTTGAGATCTTTAATTCCCAAGCCTCCCTGCATTCTTGGGGTACAGCACCACTCCCACTTGACATTATGCCTCTTTCTATTGCCAATACCATCTAACCAAAGGACATCCCTCAGGATCTTCTCGAGCTTATTTGTTTGGGAGTTAGTGAACAACCAAGTTGAAGCATAGTATATTGCATGGGAAGAAAGAACTTTCTGGACTATCTGCAATCTTCCTACTAGAGATAACATATGTGTTTGCCATTTTAAGTGTTTCTTTTCTACTTTCTTAAAGATTTAGTTCCACATTTCATTCAGTGAAGGGTCAAGAGCAAATGGAATTCCCAAGTATCTAACAATAACTTTAGGGCCCGACCATTTCCATCCTTTGTCTCCTAGACAAAGGGGAGGGGTTTTGTCCCATCCAAGAACAACAGATTTATGAGGGGCTATCTTAGCACTAGAAGCTTTACAAAATAGCTGAATTCTGCATACCACTCTATCAAAATTCTATTTTGAAAGATCAACAAAGAGGGTTGTATCATCTGCAAACTTCTCAATAAGAAGATCCTCACTATTAGGAAGCAAGAGACCTTTAATAGGAGGACAAAACTTAGTGGCCTTAAGTATGTAAGTCATAGCATCTGCGGCAATCACATACAGAGCAGGGGCTAAAGGGAAGCCCTGCCTAATAGATCTCCCTAAGGGAATAGATTCAAAAATTTCACCATTAATCTCAATGCTAGTATTAGTCTTTAAACAATATCTTCACAAAATTACAAAAGAAACTATGTTTTGAGAAATCAGACTATTGGCAATATAGATGGTAGACCAATAGGTGTATTTATTAGGAAAAATTATGAAGATACAAAGCAAGCACAAGTTAAAAATAAAGTTGATGATGATGTCAAGAAATTAAAAATGAAAGGGGTTGAAAATCCAAATGGTTCAAAGAATGTTTATAAGGTTAAATTAAAAACACCAATTACAAATATCTCTATTCTCCAAGTTGAGAATAAACAACAAAGGGAAGACAAGTTGGGTCTTACAACATGAAATGAGAATAAAGATATCTTTCAAAGTAAGCAAGATTTGTCTAATGTGAGATACACACCTATTGATAGGAACAAATTATTGTCTGAAATAATAGTTAAAGTTCCATTAATGGAAATGATGAGGATAGGTGAGCACAAAGAAAAGGCCCTTACATGGATAAATGGTGTTCTTGCTACAAGTCTCCAAAAAATAGTCAATACTGAGACAAAAGATAAATCTAAAAATAAGGGGAAGGACATGGAATAAATTGTTTCAGAGATACCCCAGATTTATCTAGATACAAATGTTTTAAATACTTCTTTGGGATTTTTTGACCCTTTCTTCTTAACCTTGATTATCAATGGGAAGATGTTAAAAATTTGCATGATTGATTCAGGAGCATCTAATACAATTATGTCTGCTGAGATAATGAGGTCAATGTGATTACAAGTTGACACTCCTCATGGGAGATGTCAAGCTATGGATTTTGGAGAGGTACCATTCATTGGAATAATTAAGGCCTTGCCCTATAAGCTTGCATCTTATCCAGGCAAACAGCTGACCATGAGTGTCCTAGTTGTTGACATACCTCCCCAATATGGAATGTTGTTATGAAGGAAGTGGAGTGCAGAAATGGGAGGCATTATTCATTGTGACTTATCATTTGTAACATTCAATATTGCTGGTGAAAATGTCAGAGTATCCAGGGAAGTTAGAACTCCTCATATGATTGAGGAGGAAACTAAAGATGAAATATGAATTGTTTCATGGATATTGATGTAAATTCCTTCTAAGTGCAAGACAGAGGGATCAAGGATGGAAATGAACCTTTACTTTTATCTGAGGATAAAAATAATTTTATAAACTAGGATGGTCTATGGACCATGTATTTTGATGGTGCAAGTTATAGGGAGGGATCAGTGTAGGAGTATTGTTAATTTCCCCTACTGAAAGAACTTTTAGGTTTTCTTTCACTTTATTGTTTACTTGTACAAAAAATACTACAGAGTATGAGGCTTTATTGATAGGATTGAGATTAGCATCAAAATATAAGATCAAAATCCTCAGAGTATTTGGAGATTCAGAATTGGTTGTATCTCAAGTGAGATCCAAATATGCATCAAAAAATAAAAGACTGAAGCAATACAGAAATGTTGTTTGGGAAGAAATAGAACACTTTGATGCTTTTGGTACTAACTAGATGGACAAGGGCCACAATAGAATGGTTGATTTATTGTCCAATATTTCTTTAAGGCCAAAAGACATTACATTTTTTGGGATACCAAAATTGAAGTTCAATCCAGACCTTCTATACCAGACAACATGGAAAATTGGCAAGTTTTTGAAGATGATCTAGACATCTTAAGATTTTTACATTGTGAGGCCAGTCTTGAAGGAAGAGAAATGAACTTCAATGGGTATGTGGAGACCTCAGGAAATGAGGACACTCTCCTTGGCAATAAGGTCTTGCAGTTAAAAACAAATAAATTCCCAAAGGGTCTAGTTGTGCTGGAAAGAGAATTTGACAACAATGATAGGCCTTTTTCAGCAAAGACTATAAGTAAACCAGAGCGTTTGGAGGAAATAAATTTAGGAATATTTGGAGCCCCTAAAAATGTTTATATTGCGGGAAGATTGACTCCTAAAATAAGAAAGTCTTTGATAGATCTTAGAAAATATAGGCATGTTTTTTCTTGGTCGTATGATGACTTAAAGGCCTATAGGGAAGATTTATTCCAACATGAAATCCCTTTGAAGGAGGACACCAAACCTTTCAAAAAAAATTTAAGGCCTGTAAACCCTACTCTGGCACCAAAAATGCAAGAATGATTGAAGAAAATAAGTGATGAAGGAATCATTCAACCTATCAGGCATTCAACATGGATTTCTAACTTGGTCCCAGTAAGGAAGAAAAATGGAGACATTAGGCTCTATGTAGACTTTAGGAATTTCAATGTAAATTCATTAAAAGATAACTATGGGTTACCAAACATGGAACCCATCCTACAAAGAGTTACTGGATCAGAACTGATGTCTATGATGGATGGGTTCTCAGGCTATAACCAAGTGGTTGTCAAGAATGCTGAACAATTCAAGACTACATTCACTACTCCATGGGGCACATATGTATATGTTAGGATGCCATTTGGTTTAACTAATGTTGGGGCTACTTTTCAAAGAGCCATGGATGTAGCATTTGTAGATTTTATAAACAAGTTTCTTGTGTTATACCAGGATGATCTCATAGCTTATTTAGAAAAGAAATATTAGCATTGTGGCCATCTTGAGAAAAATTTTGTAAAAGCTTTAGAATATGGAGTTTCTCTTAACCCAAATAAATGTGCTTTTGGGGTAATAGAAGGTAAAATTTTGGGTCATATTGTGTCCAAAGATGGAGTTAGAATTGACCCTAAGAGGGTAACTGCAATTGATAAAGTGTCACTGCCAAGAAATGTTAAAGGGATTCAATCCTTCTTTGGTCAGATCAACTTTGTCAGAAGATTTATCACAAATTTTATTGAAACCAATGTTCCTATTTCCAAGATGTTGAAGAAGGGTGAAAAAGTTGAATGGAATGAAGCAGCTAAGAAAGCTTTCTATGAAATCAAGAAAGTAATTAAAAATTCTCATGTATTGAGGACACTGGATTACAATAAGCCCCTTCAGATATTTTCCTTTTCTTCTTATCATACCATTGTTGTAGTATTGTTACAAAAGGACTCAAACGGTTTTGAGAAGCCTATATCTTTTTTCAGTAAATCTTTGCAAGTAGCTGAGTTGAAATATGACATAAATGAGAAACAGGCTTATGCACTGGTCAAGGCTATCAAAACTTTTAGATGTTATCTAGTTGGAGCAATTATAGTTGCATATGTGCCTAGTGCTGCTGTAAAGGATATTCTGGTTCAACAAGAAGTCTCAAAAAGAAGATGTGGGTGGATAAATAGGATCCAAGAGTTCAACATTGACATCCAAATCACAAAGCTAGTTAGAGGACTAGGGTTAGCTAAACTCATGGCTCAAAGTAATCTAGATGCTAACCATATCAATGTTATTGAAGAAGAACAAAGGCCATATATTTGTGATTTAGATTGTTGTGACTGGTATGTAGATATTATTGGATACTTGCAAAAGATGTTTCTTCCCCTTGACATGGATGACCACAAAAGAAGGACTGTGAAATTTCATGTTGTAAGGTATGTTATTACTAAAGGAGAATTATGGTGTAGGAGTAATGAAGGTGTCTTGCTAAAATATGTTGACCATCATAAGG
This sequence comes from Chamaecyparis obtusa, assembly GCA_027943335.1. Taxonomy (NCBI): domain Eukaryota; kingdom Viridiplantae; phylum Streptophyta; class Pinopsida; order Cupressales; family Cupressaceae; genus Chamaecyparis; species Chamaecyparis obtusa. The sequence goes on from BSBK01002852.1 coordinate 651,008, forward strand.
ATGAGAACTTATTGCAACCAATGCATGAAGGTGTATGTGGTTTCCATTACATGGCTAAGACTACTACACATAAGATACTAAGGTCTAGTTTCTAGTGGCCCACTGTATTCAAGGATGCACATTTGTTTGTCAAAAAATGTGATGCCTGCAAAAAGTTTGCAAGAAAATTAAAATTCAATGGAAATTTTCCCTTAATCCCTGTGACAATTGTAGCCCCTTTCCAGAAATGGGGCATGGATTTTATTGGAGAAATCCAAAAAAAATCAAGTGGGGGTCATTCATGGATCCTAGTTGCCACAAACTTGCCACAAACTACTTCACTAAGTGGGCAGAAGTAATTCCCACTAAAAGAGCCACTAGCAAGGTGGTCACTGATTTCATGATGCAAAATATGCTAGCAAGATTTGGATGTCCTGAGGTTATAATAGTGGACAACACTATGTGTTTTAGGTCTGAAGAATTTAATAGGTTTTGTCAACAATATGGGATTCAAATTTCATATTCAGCTCCCTATCACCCTCAAGGTAATGGTCAAGCCGAATCAAGTAATAAGAGTTTGATAAAGATTTTGAAAAGAGTTCTTGATGGGAACAAGAAGGCATGGTATTCAAAGTTGCAGCTAGCTCTGTGGGCTGATAGAGTGATAGTGAAAAAGTCCATTGGATGTGCTCCTTTTGATTTAGTATATGGTATCCATGCCAGGTTACCACAGAATAATTTACTGCAAATGTATAAGTTCATCCAATTATATGATAATGATTGGATAATGAAATGAAAATCAGATTGGAAGATTTGATACAATTGGATGAATCAAGAAGGGAATCCCATGACAAAAACATGAAATCACAGCTCCAATACAAAAATTTGTATAACAAGAGGACTACAGTCAGAAATTTTAATATTGATGATCTGGCCTTAATGTGGAATGCCAGGCTGGAGGATAAAGGCAAGCACAAAATATTTGACCCAATTTGGTTGGGACCATGTCTTGTCAATGCCAAATGGGGATCTGATTCCTATATCCTAAAATATTTGGTTGGAAACATTTTGGAATTGCTAGTTCATGGACAATTTCTCAAATTGTACTTCTCCTAAAGGTACTCTCATTATCCATGAACAGTAGATTAGTTTTCTTTCCTAGTTTTGTATTTATTTCAATTCGTGTGTGTAGGATAGTTTTGTTTCAGTCAATGGTCTGCTTGTCTCATAAATTCTGAATCTGAATTATGCCTACAAGAGGCATACATCCCCATACAGAGCCATTGTTAGCACTACCAAATTTTCCAACATAAATTATGAGTTTTTTTAATTTTAAAATATATACCAGAAGAGTTTTTGTTTGGTTAATGGGTAATTGAAATAATTATAAACCTTGTTTCTAGTTTATAGAAGAATTTTCTTATAATCCAGAAAGCCCTAGCTAACTATCTTCTTAAAATAACCATAATGTTTTTCATGCTAAAAGCAAAAACCCTAGGTCGACCTTCTATCTTTATATTTGGTTGTTACTTTTTGGAATCACTTAAGTCTCCTAATAGTCATGTGTCTTATTTACCATCAGGCGGGGCCTTACTTCTTAGGTTTTTATTTACCTAAGCCAACACTTTAATTTTTCCTAAGTCTGAAGTCCCCGTGACCTTTTAAATATTTTTCCTAAGTCCTCGTGTCCTTTTCCTAAAGTTTTTGCACTTTATTTAAGTGTTTATCTTCCTCATCAATCTAACGGTCGGCGCAATGCCACAATGAAAAGATGCAGAAAGGTTACCATCATGGCATTGTGATAATTGTTGATGCATCAGACACTAAGCAAGTAAGGCAGGTGGGACCGGTAAGTTTGGTTTTATATCCACCATCCAATTAAGGAATCTGACGACGTGTATTCACTGGGCCCAGCTACTAAAGGGATTAAGAGGTTGACATCTTGATTTTAATCTAACGGCCAACGCAATCCTACAAATGAAAGGTAATCAAACATTTGTGATTGCGGCATTGCAATAGCTATCGATTTTCCATGAGGACATAAGACATGACAGTGGGGTCCAATCATAAAGTACTTAATGGTGACCATTGGATATCTTTCAATCCAATGGTAACAGTGAATCTAGGTATCAAGTGGGTCCGAAAGACTACAGTTTTAAATTATCGTAGATCTATTTTGATCTAACGGCTGGCGTAAATGCAGGATGGAAAAGTGCATGAGAATTACTGATCATGGCATTGTGACAACTGTCAGATGCTTTCTAAGTAAAGATCAACAGTTCTAATTTAAACTTAGCAAAATTTGGTGCAAAAGCAAATTTGCACGTTGAGTTCAAACCGTTTGAATTCTCAAATAAGTTATGGCCAGATCGTGTGGAATTAATTGTCAAGAATTAATGATTTTTGTGTGCGGTATATATTTTAATTGTTTCATTTCTAAAAGCATAAAGCTACAAAATTTGCAGAGCCTTGGTGAAGAAACATTGCAGAACAAATTGTCATTTTTTGAGAAAAATGTTGAAACTAGTTAGTATTTGTGAATTATTGTCTCCCTACTTTTTTTTGTCTACAATTCCTACTGAGAAGATCTAGGTGGATTTCTTGTACCTTTTCTTGATTCTTGTATATTTGTTGAAACCCTGATTTTTGAAAAATGGCACCAAGGAGGGAGTTAACGAGAAAGGTTGAATATCATGAACATGGTGTACATGAGGACCTCTTAGAGTACTTTGATCATTCGACCACTGACACAATCAAAGAAAAATCATTAGTAGCCAAAAACCCTAGGGTCAAAGTAGCAAATGGCTTGTATGACAAAGGCATTTATATGAGAGACGCTAACATTGAGGTCTCTAGTTTAGTACTATTCATAGTGGGTTTCGACTAGAGACATGCCTTTGCTCTTAGTAGAAATGTGTAGCAGTTTGACTTAGGTGAACTTGTTATACCCAATGTGTTCATGGATGCAGATATCATGATCCAAGTAACACAAAGATATGATCATATAACTAGGATTGTTAGAGATATAAATGGAAACCCTTTACTCAGTATTACAGCTGAAGAAATCAAAGAAGTCTTTAGGTTGAGTTAACCCACCAGTGATCTGGAGAAGATTAACTTTGACGAACAGAGATAGATCTATATGGCTCAGAGGGACTATCTCAGAAATGGTCCTCTGAAGGAATTTTTCAATAAATTTGGAGGTCTGATTATAGTAGGGCCAAATACACAAGAACCATTCAAATGGACTACTTTAACCTTAGGGAAAAGGGTGTGTATTGGTCATTATGCCAGGTTTTTGGAGAAGATGCCCAAGAAGAGATGTCATTGCACTACATGTTCATGATGGCACAAATTCTACACCCTTACTTGGTAGTCACTTTTGATTTTGCCCCTTTCTTGGCTGAATTAATTCATGAGGGATTAATAGGAATCTAGAAAGACAAAGTAGACAAACCCTTATGTTGGTATTCCTTGTTAATGTATATGTTTTTATGTAAAGGTGAAAATTACTTTGAGAAATAAATGGACCCTATGAGATAGAAGGTTGGTGAATAAATGTCAATCCAGTTGTGGAATCTCAATTTGACTTGGGATAGAAATGAGAACAACTTTGTCACTTTTGATAGATGTTTTCCATCAAGGCTTAGGGCTTTGTTGTTTCTAGAGAACCCAAGAATACCATAATCCTTTTTGGATCTCCTTAAACCTAAGCAATATGCCACTAACATTAAGATTGTACACAATTGAGGTGATTTTATACTCTACCTAGTGTCTATTGTATTCATGGTGTATGGTTTCACAGGGAATCCTTTTATACTACCATATCAGGTCCCTATCAAAATTAGGGTTGCAGAATTTTTGAGGCAACTTGGAGAGTTACAAGATAGTACCCTCATGCGAAGAGATAGAGGAACTCTTTTTCCTACTACCATAGTAGCCCACCAATTTGTGATCACAAAAGTTGGATATTATCAGGAATATCTATGGACCATGTTTTCAATTTCCATGAGGATATTATCAGGAATATCTTTGACTTACAAGAATAGGAAATTAGAAAGGAGAAGTGGCTAGTGTATACAAAGACACTAGATTTTGTTCAGCATTTTGTCAGGGATTATGATCCCTTAAAGGATTTTACCCCTTTTGAAAAGAAGATAGAAGCTCTTATGAGCCATTTTGAGGGTATCATCCAAACCCTAAATGAGAAGAAGGAAAATGTGATGCAATTTGAGCCGAGAGGGCTAGATTTGTGTTAAGTAAGCATGCATTCACTAAAATGGTGCCCCTAGGCAGATATATGGTAAAGAGGAAGGTTGGATACAGTGTGGTCATACTAGGACCAAGAAAACAAGAAGAAACCAGAAAGTCAGAGGATATCCCTTCCACTTATAAGGAAGCTGAGATGTAGGACAAAATAGAGGAAGCTCCAAGATCACCACAGAATCAACCTATTTAGATTGATTCGGATTCTCCACCTCCACCAAAAAGGCAAAAAATGGAAGAAAGTCCTACACAAGTTGAGGAGAAATATTCTCCTACCCAATCACCTCTAAATATTGTAGATCATCAAGAGGTGGTAGAGAAACTACAATAATTGGGTAGTTTAGGACAAATTTGCATGACTTATGAGGAGATAAATGAGGGAGTGCCAGAGCCACCCAAGGAACCTGAATCAAACCTAACAGTAGGAGAAATGGCTAGCAAGGAACTGGATCCTATCACCAATCAAGAATGTGATGATTTCCTTGCATATGATGCCTTTGTTAAGGCCAGGGCCTTCATGCAATTCTTGTGGAAGTTGAATCTAAATCAATTCAAGGAAACCTATGAAAAAAGACATGAAGAATACCCTCAAAAGGACCTCAAGATCATATAAGATGAGGTGAGGAAAGAAATTACATAGAGGTTTGAGATAATTAGTCAAGAACAAGGGAGAGAGCTAGTAAAGAATGTAGGGGTGCTCATCCTCCTTGAGTGGGATATTGTTGATGTAGTGGTCCTTGATGTTGTTAGGAAGCAAATAACACTGGCCCACAAGACCAAAGAGGAGGTAGAGTAAGAAATCAAAGGAGTCACTTTTAGTGATGACCATCAAGCCTTGGTCATGTCGTCTTTAAAGAAACATGAGAATAATAAAGGTAAAAAAATTGTTAGGGGTGATCTTTCAAGAAATTTTCTTGTACAAAGGGTTAGTGAGACATCAATTGTTGAAGCATCGGGCATGGCCTTGGAAACAACCAAACTTAGTATGAAGGTGGCAGAAAGGGAAGCTGGGGAGAAAGAAGAGCTCACATTAAAGCTAGAAACAGTGTTGAAGGCTTATGGAGAGATGAAAAAAGAGATCAGTGAGAAGGATAAGATGATAGCAGAATTAAGAAAGAGGTTAGGAGAAACAAGGCCTAATCCAAATATGTGAATAGCTACAAATTTCTTCCTCCCCTACTATTCCCCGTTCATCCAATCCAATAATTGAATTTCCCCCTCCCCTTTTCCTCCACCTATTGAGGATGATGAAATAACATATAGAGAGATATTGGAAAATGAGAGGTGGGCTATCTTGGAGAAGGAAAGGAAATTAAGGAATGAGAGATGATTGTTTGACCAAGGACAGCTAGAAGTATCCATGAAATATGAAGACAAAATAAGATACACAATTTTGTATTTTGTTGAGGGTGTTGAGCCTAAGGAAATTTATAAGGTTGGAGAGGAATTAGTTAAAATTTTGAATTCTTTGAAGGAAGAAGTGGCCACTGTGGACCCAATTTTGGATAGGTGGGTTGCCAAGAGAGATAGATTGAAATTCTTTTATTCTTTGATTAAAACTCAACAGATTGTAGATGAACAATTGAAGAGTACCTATAAATTTGTTAAAACCTTATTTGAGTTTGCAGTGAAAAGGGAAAACTTAAAAAGAAAGGCATCAATCCTAAGGGAAAGATATTACCAGGATTTCTTTCAAATGTTTCCTGGCCTTTTCAAAAGGAATGGCACCATAAAAGACAAAAAGGTCTGGTTGGGGCAACTAGATGAGGAATTGTCAACCAGGGTGAACAACATCTTGAGTGCAAATAGCAATATTCTATTTGTCCATATAGTTGAAATATTAAAAGATGCCAAAGTAAATTTTGAATCCCTAATCAAGGAGATCGATCAAGTAAAATTTGATTTGGATACTTTAGTACAGAAGAGAGATGAGGTGGTAGCTTTCCATTCACCTAATGAAGAGGTATACACATCTTGGGAAACTACATATTCTTTAGAGAATGCAAAGAATGAAGAGGTATCTATTGAGGCTGCAATAGGTGGAACTTCTTCAACTCCTTGAAGAAAGGCAAACAACATAAAGGATCTCATATGGTTAAGGCAACACTTGGCAGAAGTTGAACTGACTTTCAAAATTGTTGCAAATTTTGGCGCTCAAATTCAAATAGAAACTTTGCAAAATATAACAAAAAAGTGTTGTATTTGTAAATTTTTGTCTTATATGTTGTCATTATTTTGTCTCTTCTAAAATGATCTGAAGCTTGTATGCAATCCTTGTGTTCTATAAAAGGATTTCCTGGATCACTTTAGAAGGACCGGAGCTTGAACATTAGATTGACAAGTTATGAGTTTAGGATACAATATATTGTATTAAGTTAGATTTTTTTAATATAGAAGAGAAAGTATTACTGGTTTTTTACCAATATTCATATGGCCTATATTCTAAAGCAATGTGTATACATGGAAAATAATTCAGCAAACTGAATAAAAAATCCAAGGTTTACATTTCTCCTATGTGTATTATTTCTTTGAGTTATGAATTTTCAAATTCATTGCATGAAATTTCTCTGTGTATGTGTTGTCATTCTTCAACTTTGATTTCAGGATCAAATTAAATAAGCTTTGGATATAACACTAATTCTTTGGGGTTTGCATAAGTATATCAGTACGTAGTGTGAATTTAGGAGTTCTCTGATTAAAATTATAATAGGGTGGTAGTATTTTCTAAGATTATAAATCATCAAAGTTCAGTACATTGTCTGTGTGTTTCACTTTGTAGTAAGATATTACCCAATGGATAAGGAACTGGCCACCAGTGAACCTATTTTATAGAAATAATTGCTTGATGAAGTCTTACTGTATTCCTAATTTTGATATAAATATGTCAAGATCTTTGAGTTATAGTGACCTACAAGTTGTATTTTATCAAATGGTAATGGAGAATCAATAAATGAGTGGTTACCATTTAGTATTTTCTTACCATCTATTTGTTGTTTTGAAATCCAGTCTATGATTTTTGAAGTAAGGTTTATTTTATTGGATTAGGAGTACTCGCCTTGGTTTGCAATGCCAAAAGTGCAGAGGGAAGTTTTGTCCCTATAGGTTGTCCAGTCATCTTTTAATTTCTATTTGGATTTAACCCTTCCTTAATAACTATAGATGTATTGGTTGCTACTAAAAGCATAAAGTCTGGTTTGAGGAACCAATATAAGTATTCCTTTCTATTAATGAAATTATTTCTATACAATTAGATTATTGTGTGATTTTTAGCTTTATGGGTTTGAGTTTTAAGAAAATATCATTGTAATATTTCAATTGTCATGCACCTGATTTTGGACTTTGTCTTTGTTCTTTACATTCAAACCTACCATCACACCCCATTCACATGTTTCCATAGTATATCATCCCCTATTCTGGATTCATACTCCCTATTGTAAATTCATATTTTATGTTATAAGTTCGCAAACCTCCTATCATAATCTCTCATTCTTCACCACACTACCACCAAGTTCCCACCAAAACTTCTCATCCCCCTCACAACACTATCCACTTCCTATCACAAACCATCTTCCTATTGCCTTTCACCCCTCTTACTATATTCGTTAGAACCGAAGTCATTTTCCCTTTGTCACTATTTAGTAATATCTTATAGGAAAATTAAGAGTTCCATTTAAGCATAGAAGGATTAAGGAATGGATAAGTGTAATTATATTGTGGATGTTTTAAGTGTGCTTGTATGTATTTGAAAGTGATGATGTGTTATTTTATTTATTAAGAATGATTTTATTTGCAAGATTGAGTGTGTGAGTTCAACTATAATTTTGATTAATAGACGTGTGATTTTATTAAATAGACTTGTGGTTTCATTTGTAAATAAGATTCATCGTTATAATCTTAGAGGTTTGATTTGTAATTTCATTTATAGATTTGGTGAGAATGGACTAATTGGTTTCTTAAGGGTTAAATTGGTTGTGGTTACATTAGACTTAGAAACAACATTAGGTTAAATAAACATCCTTAAATAATTTAGATTTACCTTTTCCATAATTTGTATTTCATCCCCACTTGACCTGTTATCTTCATCCCTTTGGCAAACTACCACAATACCTTTCATCAGTCTACGACCTTGGATCGACAATCGATAGGAGTAAACTGAACAACCAAACAAGGCCATATCTTAAGTTAAATTGAACCATGGTTTTACCCTACATTTTTTATGTCATTTCCAGGGAAAGGTATTAAAGGTATGAACTGTAGCAATTAAGTTAGGAATAGTGTGCCTTAGAGAAAGCCTGAGAAATTGTTGACCTTGTTCAAGTCACTACCTTAGGTCTGCACTATAGCAATTCATTTAAGTGAATTAATAGGATTAAACATAGTCAAGGAAGGTTTGTTAAAAATGATTCAATAGGTAGCTCAAAACCCCAGAAAACACAAAAACAAAAGATCCATTGCTTGAGAAAACAAAACCTAAGATATACCAGTATAAATTTGATACAAGTACAAATCCATCTGGTTCACTCCCACTTTCAATTTCTCTAGAGTTATCCAAACATTTCAAAGAGTCCTTTGAATCTAGAAGTAGCATACCCCATGAGAATCCATTCTAGACTTTTTATACTCCTTGGGCATTCAAAATTCTTTAGGAAATCATGGGTGATAATAATGTAGGAAACCTGGGTGGGGGTAATTAGGGTAAGGGAGGACAACCTAGGAAAGAAAGGGTCACGGTGCCACATAATCCCACAAATTTTGAATTCCCTATCCACCATATTGAAGATAATGGACCAATGAAAAATATACCCCACTCTACCATACTTATTTTTAGAGGATTGACTGTTGAGGATCCTGATATGTTTCTCTTTGAATTTGACGTTCTTTGTCATAGTTACGAATACCAAAATGATGTTCATAAGCTCAATTTATTTCTAGAAACACTTAAAGATGCAACACTCTAGTGGTTTATGAGCCTCTAGGATATTCAACCTTGGGAATAGGTGAAAGAAGCATTTTTGGATAAATATTAGGAATATTGTATGATAAAGGAAGTGTGGGATGAGATCTTTCGTATGGTACAAATGGAAGATGAATCAATAGAGGACTTATTGGAAAAAATTTCTTTTAGTTTCCAATGGTCTCATGTTGGAAATTCACCTAAGTAGGATATCATGATGTTGTCATTATGGAAACATCTATTCAATGTTAAGACAACATGATCTAAGGAGGAAGTTCTAGATGAGAACCTATGAAAATTGTCTAAGTATAATAGTGTTTATCTATGTACACAGAAACTATTTTGACCAGAGAAGTTCACAAAAGTAATTTCAGTGCATGTGCACTTGAACACAGATTATACAAGGTATATTGAAGCTACATCTAAGAGTGCAAGATTGTACAACATGTATGGACAAAGATATCAATGTTTTACAGAAACAGTGTTGAGTCGACCAGAACAGAGAAGGGATTAGTAATTTATTATTTTAAGTTACGGCATTATTTTTTTTATCAAAATAATGACTTGACTAACTAGGGATGACATCCGAGATATTAACAATAAGGTAACAAGAGTTAATATTATGTTTTGATAATATGGAAGCAGACTGATAAGCTATATTTGAGATAGCTAGTATAAAGAAGGATATTATGTTATGTGAAGTTGTAATGAATGATGTATGAAGCTAATGTGAAGTTATAAAGAGACTTTTTATTGATGTATTATGAAAAATCTGATATATGATCAGATCTGTTCTAGTTGATAACAAGTTTTGTGAAGAGCCTACAAGCTAGATCAAAATATTGAAGATATTCAGTAGTAGTAAAGGTTTTTGTATTATATCTTTTGTATTGAATATTATCATTGTATATTGCATGTTTGGGTAGTGAGCTCATCCTGCATACATTCATATTTTGTAATACCAACTCCTAACAAGGTTGAGGCTTCTAACAAGGCCTAAAGCCCTCTAACAAGGACAAAGACACTTTATGAATGTAATAGACTCCTAATAGGGTCAATATCTCTAACCCGATACTTTTGATTAGTGGATCATTGGTTTTTATGAGTTCCTTTATTTTATGGTTGTGTTTATGAGTTCCTTTATCTCAAGAACAAACATGGTGTTATGATTTTCTTTAATTATGGTTGTGTTTATTATTAATTTTAGTTTCTAATGCAAGTTACAAGTTAATTACATATATCCATAAGTGGGAAAAAGTAAAAGTTTGTGAAATACTGATTCAACACCCCTCTCATAATTTCCTATTTATAACATCTTGATGTGTCCTAACTTGACCCTTGACACCATTAAAAAAAAATTATTAGAGGGATCATGGATGAGACTATGGATGCTCTAAATTTTATGGGAAAAGGTGATATTTCAAAATTAACCTTTGAAGATATTGGTGACATTTGCAGGAACTATTCTTGGTCTCAGCGATCAGTATGAGGAAATCCAAGTAAGTTTCCTTCTATGGGGAGTACCATTGGTATAACTAAATGTGATATTGGTAACTTTCTTGAAGATCCTAAAACTAATTTATTAAGTCATATGGGAAAGAAAATTGACACTTTGTATACTCGTAGGAAACAAGAGGAGGTTGAAAAGGCTCTAGTAGTATATTGTTTGACATGTCATAAAAAGCATGGACCAAAATATTGTCCTTACAATAGGACTAAGGTGGCATCCCTAGAAGAGGCCAACAAAATTTCTACATTGAGACATTTTCCTGAAGAGATGGCTCCTATGGAGTATACAGAGGAACCAATTTGCTTTATGGCTCCTAGATAGCCTATTCCAACCACAAGGTTTCCCAAGTGAACATTTCATAGGACCAACTCAGAATTTTCCCAATCAAGGTCCATGGTATGGGGGTTGGCAACAACCTCAGCCTTATTCACAATGGTCCCAAAATTGCTAGTTCAATACACAACTATGGCATCAAGCATGGAGGCCACATGCACCACAAACCTCTCCTTATCTACCTCCACAACCTTATCCTCCACAACATTCATTTGCACCATCACCCATAATAAGTCCTTATCAAAAACCACAATAGTTTCTTCCTCCTATACCTCCATCTTTATCTAATCCACTCCATCCACCAAAACCCACATCTATGCCTACTCAACCAAATCCAAACCCCAATAATAAACCATCCCAACCCATCTACAATAATGAGGTGGTTAACTATCCTAATTATCCTATAAATAAAATAGAATTAGTTGGGGTACAACTAAGATTAGGAAAATCTCTCCAAGGACCTACCATCATGGAGTTCAATGATGAACATGAAGAAGAGCCAGAAAAAGAACCACTATTTCCTGATCAGTTCATTCCTAAACCAGAGCCAAAGAATACCACACATATAGAGTTTGACCTTTTGAATGAATTACATAATGTTAATATTAAGATTTCTAGTTTGTTGGCTATTAAGGACATTCCCATATATAATAAAATAGTTTGAGAATTATGCACACGAAGATAGAAAAAGGAGGATCCAAAGACTATTCAAGTTATTGGACAACTAGAAGACTTGATGTTGGGGAATTTAACTATTCCTAAATATGAAGATCCTGGAAGCCCAGTCATACAGGTAAGCATAGGTAAGGTTGTTATTCCTAATACACTTATGGATTTGGGTGTTGCTATTAATGTAATGACCTATGAGAAAAAGAACAAGGTATCTCTTGAATGACTTAGACCTACCCTGACTATACTCCAAATGGTTGACCAGTCCCTAGTTAAACCTAAGGGGGTTATAGAAGATGTTGTTCTCTCCATAGACACTTGGGATTACTCAACTGACTTTATGATTTTGTAGCCCAAATTTAAGTTGGGAGTATCCTTTAATCTTAGGGATACCCTAGCTAGCTACTACCAATGCTTTCATCCATTGTCAATCAGGTAACATGGTTATTTCCAATGGAGAAAAAACTAAACAATTGGCATTATATCCCCTTGCTCAACCCTTCCTAGATATAAAAGATCATGTTTGGGTTGATAGTGATCTAGAAGATTCTTTGTCAGTCCTTACCATCGAGAAAGCACAAAATCTTGAGGAACCTACTGAGGATAATATCATTTCTAATTTTATTCAAAATAGGTAATGAGTCTAATGATGTCTTACAATCCATGGTTTTTCCCTTACATCTAACTATTAATCCTATCTGGTTACTGAGAGGGGGAGTGAATCAGTAATTTCAATTTCTTCTACTTCTTTCTAAACAGATATTCTTACTTATTTAGAAATTAAAGAATATTAAAAAAATCATAAACAGAAATTAAATACATAGGTTAACACAGCATATGTATGTGGAAACCCTCAGTTAGAAGGAAAAATCCATGGTAGGACAAAACCCACAACTTCACTATTATGGTAATAAAGATGCCCTATTACAAGCTTACAAATCACTGGTAAGAGTGCTACCCAGTTAAGGGATTTGATAGAAGACCTGTTAGGATCTTGACCCTGTTAGGAGTCACCTTGTAAGAGGACTTAGAACACCAATAAAGATGTTACCCGATAAATGGATTTATGCAAAGAAACTATTAGGGTTCACCCAAATTGAGGAATTTAAATATGCTTCCTAATTTAAAGCAATAATCTTATGATGACGCTTCCTGTCTAATCAAATCATACCTATTACCCTTTCCTCTGCTTGGTTGTTGAATCTTTTTCTACCTTTCACCTCTCATGACTATTACTCCTCTCAAAATATTTATCCCTCCTTCACTCTATGCTCTTGACATTCAACACTTCTTTAATGTCCTGTGACCTGTATTTATAAGAAATTAATATTATTATAAATACATCCCATAGATTCGCTAAACTATAAACTCACCCATAAATCATGCATGAAATAAAAGTTTGCAAACTAATCCTGAGTTTACCTTGAAATGATAGTAGATAAAACAAAGCTAAATCAGCTCCACTGAAAATATAACTCTAGTTTAACTGAAAAATACTCTGTATAATGTGGTTCAAATTATCATGCACTTAACCAATGAAGAGCTTGTACCCAATTAGTCATATGTTCCCTGTGAGTATCCCATGATCGGTTGGAAAAAACCTAGACTGGTGTAAGCATGATCAGTTAAAGTACACTTCTTTCTTGTTTAGTCTACCAGTTCATAATTATGAGTACCGTTGTGATGTACCAGTGTTCTAGTGGGATTGATGTTTGCCTATGACTCTACCAATGAAACTAACTTTATGTCAACAATCTTCCCCTTTGGCATTGGTGGTGAAACATATCAATAAACATCACCTGTAGACTTCCCCTATAGATCTCCTTGTCTACCTATCATCTCTCTCTTCTATTCTTTCATCTATGTTGATCTTCTCATTTGTATCTCTATTATATCTCTTTTGTATACCATCTCTTCCCCTTTTTGCCTCCACTGGTCAAAGGGTTGTTTCTACTTAAATGTTTACATATCATAACTGTAATTTATTAAAGATACCCTTATATATTTTCATTGTAGAATCAAGGAATGGCTTCCATATATCTTTTACATGATCTAAATTTTTCTTTTTTGCTTGCAGTGAGACTATGATATTTTCCATGTCTTCCATTGTTTTTTAATCAGGTTCTTTGATCAGTCTATCTACATCTATTTTTGTTGTCTGTATTAGATCAAAATTAGGTGCTATGAAAAACTAGAATCCAATAAGATCTTGGATTCTTTTTTTCTTTTCTTCGGATGCCTTCCTTAAGATGAGAGCAAGACTTGTCATCTCTTAGTTGTACTCAGTTGTATATTAGCTCTTCGCATCAAATTTTGATGTTATAACTGTTATCTCTTCTGTAGTCTTGTTCTCTCTCTCAGTTATATCTTTAACAAAGTCTTCAAAGTTTGAAGTCCTTGTTATCAGTCTTCTTTCTTCTTGCATCTAGTGTTGTACCTCCCTGGTGCTTTGAGATATAGTAGCTTTGAGTTCTTCAACCTGTTTGTGAAGAATTTCTATTCACTTCTTTTCATAGTGATCAATTGCAATTATTTCTGCATCAGAGACATCTTCCCTAATTGCTTGCACTAGAATCTCCAATTGATCAATTACAGGTTCATCCTCATCTAAATATGTATCAGGTACAAAATTGTACAAGATATTTCTTACACTAGAGAAAACCATATCTTGTTTTCTCTTAGTGAGCTCTTTTAGTTGTCTTGCTAACATCTTGCTTATTTCAACTATTGTTTTGCTAACTTTTCTTTTCTTTTCTTCAGTATCTATTGCAAATGTAAGTTTTCTCTTCAATGAAGATGTACTATGAACATCTACCAGTTCCTCCTATGTACTCTCCTTTGCAGTTTGTTCTTTTGTAGGCTTCTCTTGTTCTTCATTAATAGGCAACTCCTATTGTTGAGGAATTTCATGTTAAAGTGCTTCCTCTGGATGTACCTCTTCCTTTTGATGTACTTCCTCTTTCAGACAAACTTCTTCTTCTAGATGGACTTCTTCTTCTGGTGGTTGCTCTGTTTGTTTCTCTTAGGCAACCTGTTGATCATTCATAGTAGTTTATTCCTTATCTATTCCTTTTTTAGTAGTCATCTTTTATGATGATTCTCCCTATACTTGATCTTCTGGTTGAACTTTTTCTCTAAAATTTACCTATTCACTGGAAGTGAACTGTTTAGGTGTAACTTCCTTCTCACCAGTTGTATATTGTTCAATAGTTGTGAACTATATCGGTGGTACCAATACTTTTTCAGGTTCATCTTGAAAGATTCCCTATGGACATGTAGACTTAAGAGTGTTTAAGTCTTATTTTAACCAGAAATCCAAAGAATCTTCACTCGCATATTTTTCCAGTCCATTTATGATATTGGCAACTCTATTATTCATGTCCAAACTAAGTGACACGGCTTACATTAGAATTTTTATTGTCTCATCGCTGAGACCTGGTCTTACTTGTGTCAAAGTTTCTCTTATAATCTTATTGTTTGTTACTAAATTGGTTCTCCATTTAGCCATTAGCCTTTGATTCAATTTAGGTAGAAACATAGGCTTGTAGTCTCTAGGACTTCTATTGAAATCTAAAAAGGTTTCTAATAGAGCAATTTCAATTTTCTGCTTATCCTCTTCTACTAGAACACTGAACCATTTAGTGTTAGGAATAACAGTCCACCAATACAACTAAGAGGGGGACTGAATCAGTTGTATGAAAGATTATTAAACTTTAAACTTTGAATAGCATAAATAACAAATCAAATTAACACAATAACACAATATTTGTTGTCAATGAAATCTCGTTAAAGGTAAAACCCTGGTGGGAATTAACACCCACTAATGATGTAGTGAGAGTATAGTATCCATGTTAAAAGATCTAGCCCTGTTAGTAGCTAATTAGAACATTACAGTACATAGTCCTTGTTAGAGGACAAACCCTATTAGGAGTTAAAGAAAAGAGTAGGCTCACTGCCCAAAGAAGGTTATGACCACCTTCAGAACTTAATGTTCACAACACAAGTGTATATAAGAGAAATACACAATCCTTGTGAACTGTCTGATAGAAATTGTCTTTTCTTGATCAGTTCCAATGAAGTATATACTATCCTCTTCTCTACATTCAAAAGATACAAGCTCATAGCTTCCACAATCCTCTTTCACATTCCATCCATATCTCATATCTTTTCTAAAGAAAAGATCTTACATATATACCCTACTACAAATAAATGATCAGGTCGACCAGTTAGGCTTTCCTATTATACAAATAATCATATAACCCCTTGCTAAGATACTGAATAGGTGTAAAATGGAAGCTTAGCAATGTACCTAACATTCAACACTTATTCATTTGAATTGAAATTGGAATTGACATAGCATGAGTAAATCTGGAAATACTTGAAAATTAATTAGGTCAAGATACATACCTCATTGTAAAATTGATTTGGAAATACCTATTTTTTGAAGTCTGTATGAGGTTTCGGAAGATTCTGCAACCAAATCTGTGATCAGAAAGCCAAGATGGAGAAAACCCAGAAAAGTTTCATCTTTTCGGTAGCAGGTCAAGTTTGACCCTCATAAAAGGTCAAATACCACATTTTTATTCTAAAGCCTAATTCTGATTTTCTTTGCAAATCCTAGAAGTTCGGCAAAAAGGGTACTCAAATCTATCCTCTGATTCTCGAAATAGCAACTGTAGATATTTGGAAAAGGGGGTTTTGGGGGTGGCTATATAGGGTTTTCCCTTAGTCAAACCCTCATTTTGGTGGTCTCCACCTCCATGAATAGTCGATTGAAATAGAATGTGTGTGTGTGTGTATTAAAAGTGCAATGCCAAGATCTAATCCTCTAGATCAAAACCCTAGCATGAATGTGTATGAAATAACAATGCATAGATTTGAATGAGATAGAAAAGCATACCAAGCCCCCAAGGCTAAAGTACTTCTACCAAACTCACAATCCATAATTTTTACCCCGTGATTGAATCGTTGAATGCTTTGAAAGTTGATGATGGTGGATCAAGGAAGAAAGGATCTCTCTTGCTCCAAATAGGTGTTCACAAAGATGCTTGATGTCAACAATGGCTTGATCTCCTATATCATCATCTTGCTATCTTACATCTTCACCATTCCTTGCTTTCTTGAAACCTTCTTGCTCACAAAACTTAATGGAATGGATGTTGGATCAATCGCCTTGCTTGAGAGTTCTTGAGCTTGAAAACTTGATGTGAAAATGAGAGAGGAAGGCCTCCTTTTATAGTGAACTAGGGCACAATCCTCTAGAGGGGCCACCTTGGAGAATTAAATCCCAATTAGGTCCTAACCTTTAGAAAATATACCTAGATTAAATGCAATTAGAGGATTTACCATCCCGAAACCCAAAATGGCCAACCTGAAGGCGGGAAAATAAATATCCCGAAAGCCCGATGCCCGAAAATCAAGAATTTTGCAAATTTGAATGAGGGGGGAAAAATCAAGGTTGGACCTAACCTAGTTAGGTTCGACCTCAATCCTAACCTATTCAGGTTTGAGCTTGTTCCTGACCTAGTCAGGATCAACCTCAAATTTGACCTTGTGCCCAGATCCAATCAAAATCAAGATAGGAGGTCTAAGGGATGCCCAAAGACCTAGAAATGATATCAGATCAGGATAGAATGCCACGGATAAGCATAAAACCCTATGATAACTATAATGAAGGCTAGGAGGACCTATTTCTAAGTCCTACCAAGAAAATAGAGCCATGAAAGAGGGAAATTCAAGAGAATCCTCGAGATCCTAACCCTAATTTCACCTAGAATGAAGAAGATAAGTGCAAAATGCATCCTAAATGTAAGTCTATCATGATAAATGTACTAAAAGAGGGTGCTAAACCTATCAAGATGGAAGTGCTTCCATTTTCAGATAATAAATTTAGCCCCCACTTTAGCTTAGATATGACACTACGTGAATAGGCAAGCTAAAGTAAGAAAACATCAGAGTAAATAAAAAGGATATAGCTAAGTCCTCGATGTAAAGATCCTACAGAAAACTGTTAGAACCTACAACACACAAGGTTAATGGAAATCCATAAATCACCTAAAGCTTACTATATAATAATTTGAGAAGTGTATAGAGCCGCTTATGCCCCCCCTATTTCGGCTTTCTATTTCGGAAGGGTGAAACAAGGTGATAAGAAAAACTCTATATATTGGATATGCAGAGTGTTGAAAAGTCCTTTCCTAAACCAATTATAAGGATTCCTAACCTTCCTAAATCTATTCAAGGAGTTAGGTATCTAAATCATGATTCCAACGTCACTGATAGCACTAAAAATGGAGTTATCGAACTCAAGTTATGATGAAAATAGTGGATGTCTATCTAAATGCATAAGAAGAGAAAATCTGAGTTTACCCTAAGGAAACCCTAATTTGAACTTATAAATAAGTAAAAGAGAGAAATACTTACTCATTCTTACCATTTTAGATTTGAAACAAGGAAGCAAGATGTCGAGAAGAGAAGAACTTCAAGCGACATGCCTGGAGACTCTGAGACACAGCCTGGCTACCGGACGGTCACTACCTGAGGTGAGTTTATTGTTATCCTCCTTTATACTTTCCAAATTCCTATTTTTTATAGAAAAGGTTGATTTTGCCCCTTTTAGATCGACCCTGATCCCTTTAGGTCAACATTGACCCATCTAGGTTGACTTTGACCCATGAAAGTCGACATTGACCAGAGGGTTTTTGTCAGTTTTGAGATGAGGTCGACCTTGACCCAAAAAGGTCGACCCTGACCTAGTAAAGTCAACATTGACCCAGTGAGGTCGACATTGACCTAACTGAGGTTGAATTTGACCTAGTTCAATTAGTTTTACAAATTTGATGATACAGATGACTAATATGATCTTTGTTTGTGCTTGCAAGACCTAGTCTGCTTCTGAGAGCATCCTTTTGGGGAATTGCTAGTGAAAGTCAAGGAGAGACTATCTGAGCTTGATGATGAGGGGATGCAATTACTAATGGATGTGGGACTATAATGGGTATCAGTCCTTCCATAGCTCAGACTACACCGAGCCATGCTATCAGCTCTGATAGAGAGGTGGGATGAGGATACATGCTCCTTCCATCTTCCCTCCAACAAGATCACAGTGACCTTAGAGGATGTCTACAGGATCCTACGGCTTCCAGTCTGAGGGGAGACCATTAGACCTAGAGCACAACATGGTTTTGAGGAGATCCATGTAGACACAGAGTATTATATAGGAGTGCGTCCACTGATGTAGACCCGGTCAGATTAGATCCTACTATCTTTTGTACTATCAGGCCCTACACCTTTAGTACAGAAGGTGATGTTGTGTATAGTAGCCTTGGTTGTGTTACCCAACTCAAAGGGTACCATATTTTTTTCACCTCTAACACATCTCATACGGAGGATGGAGAGAGAGAGGACCATGTTCTCATGGGGTCGCAGCATGCTAGCTCAGCTATACCATGAGCTAGGTTAGCTAGTGAGGTATCAATGAGAGAGTCTGTCGACATGCATAATTCTGTAGATATGGATTTTTGAGCATTTCGCATGTACACATCCACAGGGAATGCCATGGATGGTAGATGTGAGCACAGTGAGAGCCTTTGCATATCCTTTGAGAGATGTTTGGCAGTTTGGGTATATACTCTACTAGAGAGTACATCTAGACCGTATTGCCAGCACTGATGTGATATGGAGACCCTACTGCCGGATGACAAAGTGGCCTGATACATGATTGCAGATGAGACATTCACAGCAGCGTAATCTTCTAGAGGGTCATCAGAGTCATATAGTGATGCCCTACTATTATGATCAGGTGAAGAGGCAGTTTGGCCTATTACAGGGAGTCCTTAAGGCAGTACCTCGCTATGTACATCCGACAAGATACTATCAGAGACCCAATGCCATATGCCAACCATCGATAGCAAACATAGAGGATAGTGATGCAGAGGACACAAAGGATATAGATGTACCATTAGATGTATCTTATTCAAGTGTGAGCTGAGATTACTTGAGGTATTGGAGTTTGTAGGGGATCCATCCTATATTTCTTGAGGATTATCCCACAGGTGATTCAGGCTTTATAGAGGGGACACACCAGGATAGTGGAGCCACTAAGGAGGATGAGGATATTAGAGATGAGGAGGAGCACATCTCAAAGGGAGAGCCCATAGAGGAGGAGGAGAGAGTAGATAGAGCAAAGGAGAGAGCCAAGGATATGCCCCTAGCTAGTGATACTGATGCAGATATACCTATTACTCATGCATCACCACTGAGATCACGACGGCCCCCATGGTCCCACACAGAGACACCACCATTTAGGCCTAGATATAGTGAGCGTGGAGAGAGTAGTCACTCCATGCCCCCACCATCTAGACACTTTAGTGACATCCAGGAGGGAGACCTAGGTATGAACCATGAAATTTGATTGAATATGTAATTTAATTTGAAATAAATAGTATACTAGACTAATAAAAGTTTTTCTTTCTACAGCTAGCATAGCGGAGTGGAGGAGTTTTGTATCTGAGATTCTCAAGGATACTATTATATCCTACCGACTACTAGCTGATGAGCGAGAGTCTTCCATTGGGCACAGAGATCCCGGTAGGCATGCCGATATCTTTGTATGTATCCAGCGAGAGCTGAGAATGTGCAAAGAAAGAGAGGAGAAGCTGATGGCAGAGGTACAGAGTCTGAGGATGTGTACAGGGTATGAGCATATCTAGGAGCCATACATGAACACATAAATCTTCATCTTCCCATCACAGAGCAGAGAGATCTAGGAGCCATCGGCCATCAGAGTGACATAGTGATAGGTGTAGTGATAGATAGGGCCATTGGCCACTTATGTATCAAAAACTTTGAAAACTATATATTTTTGATAAATGAAAAACTTTCTCTACTGATTAGTTCTATGTTTGACTACTATGCTTTCATCAATATAAAACTTAATAGAAATAAAGAAAGTGCATAAACATATTCAATATGTAATTTTACTAAAACTACATAACCTATAAAATAAATCTTTATAAGAAATATATAAATGCACACGAAACAAGATAAAATTAAGGATAATAACATTTAAGATGCATAATATTAATGGGTTCCTTAAAAGAAACACCATCCATATCAGCAAGTTTGTAAGCACCTGAACCAAACTCTTCAATAACAATAAAAGGTCCAAGCCAATTAGGGCTAAATTTTCCTTTTTCGCCTGGTAAAGCATTCACATTCCGTTGATTCTCATAAAAGACTAAATCACCAACTGCAAATGTTTGTTCAATTACCTTATGATTGTATTGTTTCTAAAGAGATTTATGATAAGCTTTTATATGTTCTAATGCATGTATTGGTTGTTCATCCAACATTTCTAACTCTTGTAAGCGTTGTTCATGAAAAGTATCTTTATCAATTATCCCATGAAACAAAATTTGTAAAGAAGGTATTTCTAGTTCCAAAGGCATAATAGCATCAGTACCATAGACAAGGTTATAAGGAGAAGTACCTATGGCGGTACAAACACTAGTCCTATAGGCCCATAAAGCATAAGTCAATTGAGTATGCCAATCTTTCGCATGCTTACTAACTATTTTTCTCAAAATTTGTTCAATAATTTTATTCAATGCTTCAGCTTGTCCATTAGATTGAGGATAGTAAGGAGTTGAAAATCAATGTTGAATCCTATATTTCTCCAAGAATTTTGCAACTTCTTTTTTTTTAAAAGATGTTCCATTATCCGAAATTATTGTCGAACGAATACCAAATCTTGTTATGATATTATTAAGGATGAAATCACAAATAACATCTGCCATTATTGAACGAAGAGGGACAGCTTCAACCCACTTCATAAAGTAATCCATAGTGGTGAGAATGTAATTATGTCCTTGAGAAGAAATCGGTGAGATTTTTCCAATAAGGTCAAAACCCCAAACACTAAAAGGCCATGGAGAAACTTGATTACAAAGCTCTCGAGCAGGAGAATGAATCAAATTACTATGTTGTTGACATTGAGGACATTTCTTAACAAACATGAAAGAATCTTGTTCCATTGTTTGCCAATAATATCCCATTCGAAGTAATTTATTAACCAAGGATTTTCCACCAAAATGTCCCCCATAAGAACCAGAATGAGCTTCTGCTAAAGCTATAGGAATTTTAGTTCTATTAAGACATCGTAATAATAATCCCTCATAAGAACATTTGTAAAGCGTATCTCCTAAAATGATGTATCATGTTACAAGTTTCCTAATACGGTTATGTAAGGTCCTTGTTGCTAATTTAGGAAAAGTACCATCTTTCAAAAAATGAAAAATATGTGAATACCATTCATCTGAATGCAAGTTAAAACAGTTAGCGGTAAACTTATCAAAAATTGCAGGGCATTTAAGAGTTTGTATAGTAAATTGAAAATTTTCCGCATTGTTCTCAAGACAAACCAAGGAAGCTGCACTGGCCATGGCATCCGCATGTCAATTGTCCTTTCTAGGTAAAGTTTGAATCGTATAAGAGAAGAATTGTGAAAGCACATCAAGAGCTAAATCTCTATATTGTGTCATTTTAGCATTTTTAGTCTGATATCCTCCTTTAATATGTTCAACTATTAGTTGTGAATCTTCGTATATATGTAAATGTTTGATATTGAGGGATGAAGCTGCTCGTAGTCCCGCTATAAGAGCTTCATACTCCACAATATTATTAGTGCAAGGAAAGGTTAGTTTATATGATAAAGGGATGGGTTTTTTTGTAGGGGGAATCAAGATGATACCCACACCAGAACGTGTCTTACATTTAGATCTATCAAAATATAATTCCCAAATATCCTCCTATTGAAGAGTTAGGATGTTATCATCAGGAAATTCTATAGAAGTAGAACTTTCATCTAGGTAAGGACAAGGAGCTTTGGCTAGATAATCTATCAATGCTTGTCCCTTAATAGATTTCTGAGAAATAAAATTAAGATCAAATTCTATAAGCAACATCACCCATTTTGCCAACCGGCCTGAGAGATCAGTTTGTGAGAAAAGATGTTTCAAAGGATCAAACTTAGCAATCACATTAACTTCAGCATTTATCACATAATGCCTGAGTTTCTGACATGCATAAACTATAGCTAGGCATTGTCTTTCTAAATTTGTATATCGTGTTTCATAATCAAGTAAAGTCTAACTAATGTAATACATAGGTCTTTCTTTATCATTATCATCAATTTGAGCTAACAACACACGGTCCATGGAGTTGCTAAAGTGTATAATTGAAATGGTTTATCAAAATTTGTAGGTTGCAAAATAGGAGGATTCGCAAGATACTCCTTAAATTGCTCAAAAGTTTGTTTACACTCATCATTCCAAGAGAAAGTGGTATCTTTTCTAAGAAAGGAAGTAAAAGGAATAGTTTGGTCTGCTAAATTAGAAATAAAGAGACGAATAGCTTGTATTTTTCCTTGTAAGCTTTGTAACTGTGAGATGTTCTTAGGAGGAGGCATATTAACAATAGCTTCAATCTTTTCAGTATCTACTTTGATGCCTCTCTTAGAGATTATAAATCCTAATAATTTACCGGAATCAACTCCAAAGACACATTTCTTAGGATTCAATCTCATATTATAACTTCTAATCCTTTCAAATATCTATTGTAAAATAGTAACATGATCCTCTCTTTGTATAGATTTTGCCAAGATGTCATCCACATAATCTTCAAGAATCTTATGAATGTAATCATGAAAAATCAAAGTTATAGCCCGTTGATAAGTTGCTCCTGCATTTTTTAATCCAAAGGGCATCATGACCCAACAAAAGGTTCCCCAAGGTGTTATAAATACAGTCTTAAATTGATCTTCAGGGGGTATAAATATTTGATTGTATCCCAAAAAACCATCCATAAAACATAACAAGGCATGGCCTCCTATTGAATCCATAATCATATCAATATTAGGTAGTGGGAAATCATCCTTCAAGGATGCCTTATTTAAATCTCTAAAATCAATGCACATCCTTATCTTATTTTCTCCTTTTGACATAGGCACAATGTTTGAAATCCAATCTGAGTAATCAATAGAATGAATAAATCCATAATCCAATAGTTTTTCAATTTCACCTTTGACTAACAAAGCAATTCGTGGATTCATCTTTTGAATTATTTGTTTCACCGACTTCACATTCGGCTTTAAAACAATGTTATGAGTAACAATCTTAGAATCTATACCTGGCATATTGGAATATGTTGAAGCAAATATATCCTTAAATTCAAGCAAAAGGGAAACCAAGTGATCACTTTCATCCTGATTCAAACATTTCCCAATTTTTATCATCCTTTTAGGATCAGTTTCATCCATTTGAATATCAATAGTTTCAGTAATTAACAAATAACTTCTTACTGGAGAATCCATTGGTAAAGGGAGAATATCATTTTCTTCATGTTCTCCAAAATAAGCATCGATTTTCAAACAATAAGGATTTCCTCATTTGTGATGAAACTTAGGTAAATCTTCATAAACCCCTAAAAATTCCATTAGGGCTTCATCTTGAGGAAAAATATCCAAAGAGGAGGGTTGGTTAAGGTCAATAAGTAATGGATTAACCAACTTCAATTGTCCACTACAAATATGATTAACATTAAGAGGAAAAGTCGATGGTTGTCTATAAGGATTGAATCCTAATCCATATGTATGATCATAAACTTCATTATCCAAAGGTACTTGTATACCTTGTTCATATTTACCACATTCTTTTCCATTAAATCTTGATTTATTAAGAAAATGATAACCAGGACCATATCGATCAGTCATGTCAGAGGGAGTCCAAGGAGTGGCATATGTCACAATGTCATAACAATCAGGCTTTATAGTGTCAAGCATTTCATTAGTCGAAGTGGCAACAAAATTACTTTTTAATTCTTCAGATAGCAAAGAAGAAATAAACACTTTTTTCTCAAATTCATTATGTTGCTTCATGAATTCCAAATCAGAGACCTTGTATTCTCCAATAAACGTAGGATTAAAATCCAATGTCCCCCAATCATCCTCAGAAAAAGAAGAAGATGGGGCTTCTTGTTGTTGAATCTCAAGTTGTTTTATCTCATATTATTGTATCTTTGATTGTTTTTCAATCTCTTTATTAGGTTGAATAGGTTCAGAGTTTTTGGCATATTCAGCATTTAAGAAAGGATTCAGGGCATCATCCGCATGTAATGTATACATTAAGTTATTATAGATGAACCTAACCTTGCGATGAAGAGTAGAAGGAACTGCATGCATAGTATGTAACCACGGTCTCCCTAAAAGAAGGTTATAATTGAGAGGTCCAGGCATAACATGAATAGGAGTATTTAGAATAACAGGACCAACTTTAATAGGTAAGGTAATAATGCCCAAAGTTCTTTTCGCAATATTGTCAAATCCACGTATAGGCACATTATCAGGTTGAATAGTAGATAGATTAGCCTTAATTTCCTTGATAATATCCATGCTACAAACATTAAGTCTAGATCCATTATCAATTAAGGTTCTTCGAATGATACTCTGATTAATAGAGACAGCCACCATAATAGCATCATATTGATTCTGCACCTCTAGGGAAGGTAAGTCATTATCAGAAAACACAATAGGAGGTACAGAAGGCATAGTATGCATACAATCCAAAATATAATGAATGTTCTCTTGATTAGGAGGAAAAGAAGGAAGAGTAGATAAACCTTTTTGCAATGCCTCATGATATGTCGGGGAGGTTTGAAGTAATTCCCATAAAGATATCTTAGCAGGAGTAGCACGTAATTGGTCAACTAAGTTGTACTCCTTAAAGGTAGATGGATACCTAGGTGCTTGAGGAAGCATAGGTTGACAAGGAGGTAAATAAACTAGAACAGTAGGCTAAGGGTTATTCCATGTGTGATAAACATGTGAAAACAGAATCAGTGTTATCAAAGAAATCCAAAGGATCTCTAGGTTTACCTTTAATTTTTATACGAGGACATCCTTTTACCATCGTCAAAGGTGTAGGATAGATCATTTTAGGTTTATCAATATTACAAATAGTGGGACATGAAGGTAACCATGCACACACCCTATGGTAAAGGTCAATTGGAGAGGTTGTGGAGGAGAGTGAAATGGGAATAGGATCCATGAAGACCATAGTCAAACCATTTTCATCCTCACTACCATGTACCTCATTAGGGAATCTATCCTCTTATACAATAAAAGCCTCATCAAAGTACTCAAAACAAGAATCATACATGTTGAATACAAAGAAAGCACTAAAAGCATGAAAATGTAAATATTTTTGTAGTTTTAAAGGAATTTTGCAACTTTTTTGTATTTTTGAAATATAAATGCAAGATATCTAATCTTATAAGCATGTAGGATTTAAATCTAACACCATAAAAGAAAGAGTTGTCGTAATCGGGTTCACCAAAATGAATAGGTGTAAAATGGAAGCTTAGCAATGTACCTAACATTCAACACTTATTCATTTGAATTGAAATTGGAATTGGCATAGCATGAGTAAATTTGGAAATACTTGAAAATTAATTAGGTCAAGATACATACCTCATTGTAAAATTGATTTGGAAATACCTATTTTCTGAAGTCTGTATGAGGTTTCGGAAGATTCTGCAACCAGATATGTGATTAGAAAGCCGAGATGGAGAAAACCCAGAAAAGTTTCATCTTTCTGGTAGCAGGTCGAGTTTGACCTTCATAAAAGGTCAAATACCACATGTTTATTCTGAAGCCCGATTCTAATTTTGTTTGTAGATCCTGGAAGTTCGGCGAAAAGGGTACTCAAATCTATCCTCTGATTCTCGAAATAGCGACTATAAATATCTGAAAAAGGGGGTTTTTGGGTGGCTATATAGGGTTTTGCCTTGGTCAAACCCCCATTTTGGTGGTCTCCACCTCCATGAATAGCCGATTGAAATAGAATGTGTGTGTGTGTGTATTGAAAGTGCAATGCCAAGATCTAATCCTCTAGCTCAAAACCCTAGCATGAATGTGTATGAAATAACAATGCATAGATTTGAATGAGATAGAAAAGCATACCAAGCCCCCAAGGCTAAAGTACTTCTACCAAACTCACAATCTATAATTGTTACCCCATGATTGAATCTTTGAATGCTTTGAAAGTTGATGATGTTGGATCAAGGAAGAAAGGATCTCTCTTGCTCCAAATAGGTGTTCACAAAGATGCTTGATGTCAACAATGGCTTGATCTCCTATATCATCCTCTTGCTATCTTACATCTTCACCATTCCTTGCTTGCTTGAAACCTTCTTGCTCAGAAAACTTAATGGAGAAATGTGGATAATGGATGTTGGATCAATCACCTTGCTTGAGAGTGCTTGAGCTTGAAAACTTCATGTGAAAATGAGAGAGGAAGGCCTCCTTTTATAGTGAACTAGGGCACAATCCTCTAGAGGGGCCACCTTGGAGAATTAAATCTTAATTAGGTCCTAACCTTTAGAAAATATACCTAAATTAAATACAATTAGAAGATTTACCATCTTGAAACCCAAAATGGCCAACCCGGAGGTGAGAAAATAAATATCCTGAAAGCCCGATGCCTGGAAATCAAGAATTCTAGAAATTTGAATGAGGGGGGAAAAATCAAGGTTTGACCTGACCTAGTCAGGTTCGAGCTCGATCCTGACCTAGTCAGGATCAACCTCAAATTTGACCCTATGCCTAGATCCAATCAGAATCAAGATAGGAGGTCCCGGGGATGCCCAGAGACCTAGAAATGATATCAGATTAGGATAGAATACCAGGGATAGCATAAAATCCTATGATAACTATGATGAAGGCCAGGAGGACCTATTTCTAAGTCCTACCTAGAAAATAGAGCCATAGAAGAGGGAAATTCAAGAGAATCCTTGAGATCCTAACCCTAATTTCACCTAAAATGAAGAAGATAAGTGCAAAATGCATCCTAAATGCAAGTCTATCATGATAAATGTACTAAAAGAGGGTGCTAAACCTATCAAGATGGAAGTGCTTCCATTTTAAGATGATACAGATACACACGGTATCTAAAACAAGTATACAACAATTATAATTCAATAATTATGATCCAATATCTGTAATCCATGCTCGCAATCCATAATACACGATACAATTCTTAAGTCGGCCCAAGACAGGTCTCCTCTAGAACATTCACCACAACTTATGTCATCATGAATCCGATGACTTGATAAGATCAACTAACATTCCTTAGTGTATTAGTTGGCATCCCTTAAGCTCGCATACAATGGATCTACATCGCTTGTGAGATATACTCAAAACTCAGAGACTTACTCTGTCAACTTCCAGTATCATAGTCCAGTAACCAGTCTTCACTAAATCTTCTATAACTCAACCAATATGTAATATTACATCATGAGATCTTAGATATAAGATCACAACATCTTCCTATACACAAATTTGTATTCGTACATTCTGAATCATCCGTATGGAATATGTACATTGTAGTAACCAGTCTATTTTCTTCATAGAAACGTATGTTGACATCAGTGACAAAACATGAATGACAACAACATTGATAATGTAGTGATTAAACATATTAAATGCATTATCAATATCCAAGAATCTCCCCATTTGGCATTGATGGCAACATATGGGAAAATCCATCAACCCAAGAATACTCTTTTAGTACATCTTTCTCAATGAACTCTTCCCCATAGTATCTCTCCCCATATAGTAGGGATTTTCTTATATTATCTTTCCCCCTTTGACAACAATGGAAAAGGGTACCATAATTCATCAACATTCTTATGTTTAGTCTTCATCAACTAGGTTTTGAATAACCCAAATGTAGTTGTAATCTTCCAACAATCACTCCTCCTAAGGAGTAGATCCATACATCAAGTCCAGAAAATGATAGAGCTATGAATTCCTCTGGACTGATGTATTTCTGCATAATTTAATTCTCGCAAGGAGGGGGTTTCACCCCAAGCATACCTCTAAGATACTCAAAGGCATCTTTTGGCAATGGCTTTGTAAAGATGTCTTCTATCTATTCTTTTGTGCTACTGTATTCCAACCTTATTTCTTCCTCTGCAACCTTGTCTCTCAAAAAGTGATAGTTAATAGAAATATGTTTATTTTTAGAATGCATCATAGGATTCTTTGACATATTTACTGTACTGGTGTTATCACAATGGATAACCATTGGTTCAATAAAAGTTATTCCAATATCTTTCAGCATTTGTTTCATCCAAATAGTTTGAGTGCAGTTAGTAGCAGCAACAACATATTTAGATTCAGCAGTAGATTGAGCTATACAATATTGCTTCTTACTTAGCCATGAAACCAACCTTTTCCCAAGGAAAAATGCACCTCCACTAGTACTCTTTATGTCATCAATGTTCCCTTCCCAATCGGCATCAGTATAAGCATGTATCTCAAACTCATCATTTTTATCATACCACAAGCCATATTCCATTGTTCCTTTCAGATATCTAAATATCCTTTTTACAGCATCCATGTGTGTCTCTTTAGAATCTTCCTGATATATAGCGACAATTCCAACAGCATTAGCAATATCCGATCTAGAGTGAGTCAGATATTTTAATCCTCCAATCATTGATTTGTACTTA
Source organism: Chamaecyparis obtusa (assembly GCA_027943335.1). Classification (NCBI taxonomy): domain Eukaryota; kingdom Viridiplantae; phylum Streptophyta; class Pinopsida; order Cupressales; family Cupressaceae; genus Chamaecyparis; species Chamaecyparis obtusa. The sequence continues at coordinate 680,287 of BSBK01002852.1, forward strand.
GTCTAAAAAAAACTCTTGGTCTCATCATTATTTGTCAGTTTATGGCCAATTACCATGGGTGTACCAACAGGTTTAAAATCTTCCATTCCAAACTTTTTAATGTAATACCCTAAAATTGGCACCTATTAAATTCAACTAATTTTTGGTGCATTTTCATCAATTTTACATCTTCAAAGTCCTAGTTCCCTAGGCAATTTTCTCTCTCCTCCCTGACTTAATTTGACTTGATGTTAATTTCAAAGACCATAAATTGCATTAATTAAATATCAAAATTAATTCCTAAAGTCCTTGACTTTAATTAGCTAAATTACCCCTATGATAATTTAATTTAATCCTAAAGTCTTAAGTGCTTAGAATTAAATTAAATCCACCCCATTTGGCTAATTACCCATAAAAGGAATTAATAATTGCTTGATATTCGAATGGACACACCTTTTTGAATTAATTATTCAAGATATTCGAAAGGCCACCTGTGTGGCATTTTCCATTCTTTTTATTAAGTAATTCTTTCATTTTTGTCTCAAATGGAAATGAAGGGTCAAGAGTTTCAAATCAAGAACCCCTTCATTCTCTTCTCAAGCTTTTTTATTTAATGGACCTCATTTCTTCATTTGAGGGGGAGGCAAATTTTGAGAGCATCTACACTATAGGCATTTTTAGTCTCATTTAATTCCTTGTTTCCAAAGCTTTTATTTCATGTATTAGCTTAATATTTCATCATTAGTTTAATCTTGCATCTCATATTAGATTAATTTGCTTATTTGTTCTTAGTATAATATCACCTTTATTTCAAGTTCTCTAAAAATAAAAATATGCATTTCATATATCTTTCAAAGCATTTTTAGATTAATTGCACTCATCTTAGTTTAATTTTAGTTTTGCATATCATCTTAGCTTTTGAAAATCCTCCATTGTAGAACCGGTCTTATGGTTTTTGGCTCTCCAATCTTAGAGTAATTAAACACCCTGTCTACATAGGAGGCAACAAGTCACTTCGCAATGAATTTCAGATTGAGTAATTCATACTCTCTCTTGTAATTCAATCATGTGAGTAATGACTATGTTGCATTTGTGCCTAATTTAGAGGTCCACATTTAGACACACACATTTTGGCACCCACCGTAGAGCAGAAAATCAGATTTCTGGCCTCATTCTCATCTTTTTTTAATAAAAATTCATGCTCTTCCATGCGTCTGTACTGCCTATGTATGGATCTTCACACGAGAATCTAGAGCATCCCGCGTGAGATTCTACTCCCTGTAGCACTTCCTCATGTGAGAGTGTGCGGCCTCATGCAGTAGCCTATGTTTCCTCGTGCACCATGGAGTACTTCCTCGTGCAAGATTCCAGGACAGTGACCTAAATTTTCCTGCTTTTTGTCTTTCTGTTTTGGATTTCTAATAGTTTTTTGTTTTTTGTTGTTTAGTATTTTATGTCATTTTCACAGCATAACAGTTTTCTACAGAACATCTGACCAAGAACTAAAACATGCTAATGGTTTGATTGCAGGCCGATAGTCAAAGATTGCTAAAAAATGTTGTGTTTGTTTCTTGCTTTTATTCACATAGTCTAAATAGGGCTCCATTAAAATTTCTTAAGGATTTTGATAGTGAGTAGGGACTTTGGATCTTCATTACATGGAGGTGATGACCATGAATGAACCTGAAATCCTAATGATCTTACTAGTATGATAAATTATTGGGGAAACGAAGAAAGGTAGTGAATCTTTATGCTTCTATTAGCCAGGGGATTATGCTCTTCTCTCTTTGAGAGAAATAGAAACCCAAAAGCTTGTAGTTGTGGTGGAGTGAAGCTAACTTGGTGATGAACTTTCTTGATGTGTTTGGGTGAGGAAACAGGATAGATAAGTATGCTCTTCTCCCTTTGGGAGAACCAGAAAATCTGACCGCCAAATCTGAACCAAGTCCAATGTCACCTTTAGAGGGCCTACCAGTATTGAACCTCCGAGAACGACCCAAGTGAGTACGCACCTATCGTCGATGATTCCACCTCACTCTAATAAAGAACATTTTGTTGAGTCTAAAGACTCCAAAACTATGTTAGCTTCCTTCTCAAGACTTTGACTATCATCTTGAGAAGGCTCTATCTGTTGTACTGAGCAACGCCACTCATAGCCCTGCTTTCGGGGGTGTATGACTTTCATGTGTTGGTGTGGCTGTGAGGCCTCAACCCTGTATCGGGGGCACCGAAGGTTTAGCATGAATGGAAGCCTACTAAGAAATTGTCATAGCTAGTGGCCTACCCGGTTCACCTCTGAAAGGAGTCATAATCTTTGCCCAGGGAGGGGGAAGAATATCTCCCATAGATTCCCATCATAGGCATACACCTAGATGTTTGGAGGTGGTTTCGACACTGGCCCCTGCTACAAGGGTAACCTTTGAACATACACTATTGAGTCCTTGGAAACACCAAAAACATGGGCGCCCTCTAGGGGGTGACATGGCTATGTGAGGTGCACGTATGCATTCAAGCAATGGGGCAAAGGTTTTGGCTTCTCACCATTTTCTTTGTAGGACTAAGCTATGTGTTTTTTATCAAGTCTTAAACATTGTCCAATTCATTATCAAACAAAGACTCCCCTGATGCTATCAAGTTGCTTTATCCTTGATAGGTTTGTTAATGACTACTTCTTCTTTCACAATTGCTTGATTTGAACCTTTGTGTCTTTAAACAAATGCTTGAAATCCTAAAACAAGCTTGTTGATTAAACTGTTCTTCAAACCTGTCAGGAAACTACATTTTTTGTTAGACATTAGTTCAGACTGTACTTCAAAATTCAACTTTTATCTCAAAAATTGTGCCTGATTATCAGATTTTATACCTTTCTCGTGCGAGGTTTCACACTTTAGAGCACTTTCTCGCATGAGACCTTGTTTTCTCATGTGAAGACTAGTGTTCTCTAGCGTGGCTTGGTACTTTCTCACGCGAGACTATAGCACAGTTTGCAAAAATAGAGACCTATTTGCTATTGACCATTTGACTTTTATCTGATCTTCTTTTTGTCTGAGGTTTGTTTTTCTGCTTTCATATCGTTCGTTGTCAGAAACTAGTTGTTTTGAGTTAGGAATCGATTGATCTTCACTTTGAATCATGTCGTCTCTTGTTGGTTTACCTTATCTCTTTATGCCTTTTGTATCTCATGTTGCGATAGTCTTATCTCGGCTGTTCTAGCCAACTCTTTTGACGATTTGTATAGGGTCCATCTCGCATCTTGGCTATCCTAGCCTTTATCTCTTTTGTGTTGTTCTTAGAGACCGAGTCTAGCTTTGTCCTGAATCCTCTCTCATTTCATCTTTGTCTATGACTATCACGACTAGAAGTGGCAAGACTTATCCTATTCAGAATCCTGATCAAGGTAGAAGTGAACCTCCTAATCAAGAGATAGATCCTCCTGAATCCATTGTGAAATCTAAACTTTGTGAGACATCCTCATTTTCCTCATTGAGCACTTTGAAAAGTAGTCTGTCTCAACCATCACCTCTAGTGTTTCAAGAATGCTTCAACCCATTGTTTGAAGCTCAACCTGATTTTTCATTTCAAGACCAAGATAACTCATACTTCCAAGACAAATCATTATTCCACAACTTTGGAAGATCTCTTAAACAGACTAGTCCTATTATTTTGCCAATTAATCCTATTGAGAATAGTCCTATCATTGAACCTAGTGGTACTGTTGAAGATATTTTTCCACTAGAAGTTGTTAAATCTTTTGATCTTATTTATTCAGAAAAGGTTACCTTGGCTGCACCTTTTCAATCTTGTTCACATCACTTTGTCAAGTCTCCAGATACTGTGCAAGTCTACAACACGATGGCAGATTCGTTTGATTTCCAACTGGGCAAGTATTGTCAAAACTCTGATCAATCTCAAAACAATCAATATCATGGTCAATCATCTAATGAACCATGTCATGCTCCACCTCGGAATGAGCAACCTCATGGTCAATCTCAATATAACCGAAATCTATTCTACAATGATGATCAATCTCGAAGCAAACCTCAAGGCGGTCAACAACCCACCTACTTCTATCATCCTCCTCCATTTGATCAAAACCAAGATGATCAGCAACAAGATCAGGCTCAGAGTATTTATGAGATCCTTGGGACTAAACCTGAAGCGATAACTCAACAAGATATAGATGCTTCCAAAGATAATAAAGGTCTCATTAGGATGATGGAGATCCTTCTTTTAGAGGAGAAAGAAAAGTACTTCCTTGAGCTAGCTAAACAAGGGGCCAAGTTACCCCGAGACTATCATGTTGAAACACTTGTAGCTAAGGAAGAAGAAATTGAGACCGCAAAGTTGCAGAAAATGGTCCGAGAAATGCAAGATCAAATTAGTCAACTTGCGAGGAATAGAGGTCAACCCCCTCAACAATTTACAATGGAAAGTATTTGTCCTTTTCCTTTTGACAGAAGCATTCATATGCCACCTTTTCCTAGAGGTGTAGAACTCCCCAAATATGACAAATACTTGGGTACAACTGATCCCCAAGATCACTTAAGGGATTTTGGTGCATTGTCTATGGAATTCATGCACGATCAGACATATCTTATGCATCTATTTCCTCGAAGTTTGGGCAGACCTGCTATGGAATGGTTCTCTAGATTGCCTATTGGTATTAAAACTTTTGATTAAATGGAAAATCTTTTTCTCCAACACTAATCGCATAACATTCAACATCCAGTCAATATCCACGATCTTTGCAACTTAAAATAGCAACAAGGAGAACCCTTCCTAACCTTTCTCCAAAGGTGGAGACAGTTATGCATGAAGTTTCCTCATAAACTACCAGAGTCTGAGAGACTCAACATTTTCTTGGACAATCTTGTCCCTGATTTTGGATACCAAGTGAAATTGCAAGGTCCTCTTACTTTTGATAGCATGATCAGACAAGCAATGAAAATAGAGGCCTTCATGATCAAGAAGGGAGAGCTAACTTTGAATAAGGACAATAAACAAGGATTATCCACAAACAAGGATAAAGGAAAGACTGTCAATAAGAACCGGGATGTGGTAAATGATGGAGTGGTGGATAATGTTACTACAAAGCCTTCAAAGCCTATTTTTAATCTTACTTCCAGTATACAAGTAGCTAAGGCTACCGAAAAGACCACAACTGATAATCAACAACCTTTAAAGTTTTCTAAGAACAAACCTTAGTCCAAACAACCCAAGTGTGATTTCACCCCTTTGGGAGAGCCTCTTGATGTGGTCTACAAGACTTTTATACAAAATTAGGTTCTTACTCCTTTGGAAAAGCGTACTTATGACCCACAACCATGACCTTACTAGTGGAATGATAATGATTATTGTGACTATCATCAGAATATTGGTCATAAAACTTCTACTTGTCTCCAACTAAGGCATAAAGTGCAAGATCTCATTGATAATGGTGACATCATTGTGGAGAACCATAATGAGAATTTGGACCACTAAGCTTTCAAGGATCCTTTTCCTCCTCATGAGAAGGGAGAGTCTTCAAACACTAAGAATACCAATGCTAAAGTCAATTACATGTACACTAATAATGACAATGTCATTGGTATGATCGAACTTGTCGAGATGGAATATTGTGATATGATTACTTCTAAGGGGAGTGATGATGCCCCAAAATCTAAGACACCTTTTGTTTTACGTAGTTCTACATCTTGTTCATCTGAATCTAAACAATCCCAAGGTTGTGCTAATGTTGTCACTCGATCATGAGGAAGAGTTGTGTTGAAAGGTCCTGATACTTCTACATCTGCTCCTAAGCAAACATCGGATAAGAGACCTGATATTCCTACGTTCGCTCCTAAGAAAAGCGCAGATAAAACTATTGTTGGCCCTTCCAACAAGAATATGAAAACTATTCCTATAGTTGGCTCGGCTAGTTATAGTATTTTAGACCAACTTCAGTGAACTAACACTCAGATTACCATTTTTGAGTTGCTGAAGATCTCGCCTACTCACAGGCAGATTTTGGATAAGGCTCTTACTGAAGCTAATGTTCCCAAGGATCTTGATCTCAACTGGTTCCAATCTATGGTGGGTCATTTGACTTTGCCTCATTATCTATCTTTTTTTGAAGAAGATGACCATTCTTTGAGTCACCCACATAATGCTCCCCTGCATATAGAGGTCATGATAGGTCCTAAGCACATTTGTCATGTGCTCATAGATAACAGTGTTGGCCTTAATATCTATTCCGCTAAACTGGTCACTCAGCTAGGATATGATGAGAACTACATAGATCCTCACAAAAATATTACCATAAAATCTTATGATGAGGAAGAACACAAGTCCCAGGGCTTAGTTGTGCTACCTATCCATGTAGGTCCTGTTGAGAGAGATGTTACTTTCCAAGTGCTCGATATTCCTCTCACCTACAACCTCTTGTTGGGTAGGCCTTGGATTCATGAGATGTAGGTTATTCCATCCGCATACCATCAATGCATTAAGTTTCCATTTCATGGGGAGGAAGTCACTGTACCTGCAAACACCAACTTCTCTTGCAATACTCTTACACAAACTATAGATAGTTTTGTTCCAGCAAATAGGGAATCCACTGAGTTCTATGAGGCTAAGCTGAAAGAGATGGAACAAACTCTGAGACTTGAGGATATAGGCATGGGAGAATACCAAATGGAACTTGTGCTATCTCTTGCTACTCTACCATTGTCTCCACACTCTTATGGGAGACCTTCTGAAGACAAAAAAGTTCCTAATGCTCCTCCTCAAACAATTTATGATGGCACCTTTGTGAGGGCCTCTATACCTTTAGAAGATGAGGATGAAGAAAGAGCTATCAGAGCTTGGATCTACAAAGGAAAAGAGATAGCTGAAACAACCACTCCAGATTTAGAGCAAGAACCATACAGTGAAGCTTTCAAGATCATGAAGCACTTCGGTTATAAGGGGAGTGGTCCCATAGGAAAAAATGATAATGGTTTGCTAAAACCTATTAAAGCTACAGGCCGCCGCACAAAAGATACTAGTGGCTTAGGCTTTAAGAAGACTCCCTTTCATTTGGGGACCAAGAAATTTGTGTCAACTCTTGAGCCTGATCCTAAGCCTGAACCTAAACCTGAACAAGAAATTGAAGATACCACTCCAGAAGTGAATCCAGAGAATAGCTATGATGAGGATACATTTCCATATCCTATCCCTCCAAATCTTGCGACACTCCTTGCTGAACCTAATGAGCCTATCATACCTATTCATATGATAGAATCTAATACTGATACTTGTTCTGAAGTTGATTCTGATAAAACCTCTTTAGTGCATCAATTTACATATGAGGAATGGAAAGCAGCACTAAATGATGATCCCAATTTTACAAGTGAACGATATAGGCCACCATATTTTCAAAAGTACTATGAACAAGAACAACTTCAGCAAGCTATCAATGCCACAAGGGATAATAATGAGACTGATGATGCTAATGAAATTCCTACATCAAGTACAGACTCACATGAATATGAGTTCGACTCTTTGTCTGATGCCACTTATGATGTAGACATAGATACTGTTCACATGTATGAAAGACTCCTCGAAGTAGGTGAAGGGTCTAGCACTAGGCCACATGAATTAGACACCACTAATATTAACATGTCCTCTACCTCTGATGTAAGGTCTTATAGGGATTCAAATGTTCCTTTGGATGAGATCACTTTAGGCCTTGACTTGCTCATTAGCGCTTTTGAGGGTTATACCATGAACACAGTTGAACCAATCACTACTTCCCTTTCACTCCATCGTCCCAATCTGATAAACTAGAACTCCCCTCTTGAATCCAATGAAGTCCTAACATTCCATACTGATTATGATCTAGCCTGTTACCTCCATGTAATTGAGCCTGTGATGTCCTCCACCAGTGAGAGCAGTGTCAGCATAACAGAGGTGGATATTAAGTATCTCAGTCAAAAAATTAAAAGAAGAAAAAATAGATGCTCTGATGGTAAAAACCACTTTGTGGAGGTATCAAAGCCAAAAATAGTAAAAATAAAAGATATATCCGTGGGTGAAAACCTCTCTGAGGTGCCCAAGGATGAGATACTTGATGCTCTTCCGAGCCACTTCCAAGAGAGGTCATCAGTATTGATTGAGCCAACACAACTAGTCAATTTGGGTACAAAAACTACTCCACAAATCATTCACCTAGCACAATCATTATCTGCTGAAGAAAAAGAAGAGTTCACAAGATTCTTTCAAAGCAAGAAAATAAACTTTGCATGGACCTATTCTGACATGCTTGGATTAGATCCCAATCTATTCATGCATCATTTGTCCATTGCACCAGGTATCGAACCTATTAAACAAAAGCTGCAAAAAATGCATCCTCATGTAGCACTTTTGGTCAAAGCAGAACTTGAAAACCTTCTTAAGGCTAGCTTCATAAGAACTATTGATTATGCAGAATGGATTTCAAACATTGTTCCAATCACTAAACATGACAAATCCATTTGTGTGTGTACAGATTTTAGAGATTTGAATAAGGCATGTCCGAAAGATGATTTCCCACTGCCTAATATTGATATGATAGTTGACATGACAGCAGGGTATGAGATGTATTCATTAATGGATGGCTTTTCTAGCTATAATCAAATAAAAATTGCACTAGAGGATCAAGAAAAGACTATTTTTACATGTGCTTGGGGCACATTTTGCTGGAATGTCATGCCTTTTGGGCTCAAAAATGTTGGAGCAACATACCAGAGAGATGTTACTACTATCTTCCATGATATGATGCATAAAATGATGGAGGATTATGTGGATGATACTTTAGCCAAAATCATGTAGTGAAGAGCTCACCTCAGAAACTTGGGTCCCATTCTTGACCATATGGAACAATTCAGTCTTAGGCTTAATCCGAAGAAATGTGCTTTTGGTGTTACTTCTAGAAAACTCTTGGGCTATATTATTTCAGCTAAAGGCATAGAAGTAGATCCTAAAAAGGTACAAGCTATTATGGATATGCCTCCACCTAATAATATCAGTCAAATAAGAGGATTACAAGGAAGACTACAATCTATCCGATGCTTTATTTCACAATTGGCTGACAAGTCACACCATTTACTAAAACTTTGCATAAGAATGTGACCTATGAATGGAATGAGGAGTGTGGCAAAAGACTTGCTCAAATAAAATAGTATCTTGTTAACCCCCCAATTCTGATGCCTCCTATTCATGGGAAGCTTCTTATACTGTACATATCAGCAACAAATACATCTTTGGGTGCTCTCCTAGCTCAAGAAGATCAAAACAACAAAGAGAGAGCTATATACTATATCAGCAGAACATTGGTTGCCTATGAAATGAACTACTTCGTCATTGAGAAGGCTTGTTTAGTAGTGGTATTTGCTTCTCAAAAATTGCAGCATTATATGTTAGCTCATACCACCAGGCTTATTGCAAAAATTGATCCATTGAAGTACTTGTTGAGCAAGGCTGCCCTCACGGGTAGATTAGTGAAATGGGTAATGATCCTTAGTGAATTTGACATTGAATATGTGGAAAGAAAAGCCATTAAGGGACAGGCAATTGTTGATCAGCTGGTGGAGGCTCCTTTGAAAGATCACCAACCTTTGAGTATTGAGTTTCCAGATGAGTCCATCATGCTTCTCACACATCAATCTTGGAGCATGTTCTTTGATGGATCTTTCACTCAACAAGGGTCCGATGCGGGCATTCTGTTTGTTACACCTCAAAGATACTCATTGCCAAAGGCATATAAAATGTTGTTTCCTTGCACAAACAACATAGTTGAATATGAAGCTCTTATTAATGGAATGAAGATAGCCCTTGAATGGCGTGTTGATGAGCTCAAAGTCTTTGGGGATTCTCAGTTAATTATCAATCAAGTCAATGATGTCTACCAAACAAAAGATGACAAGTTAATACCTTACAAAAGAATGGTAGATGATCTCAAGCAATACTTTGCACATATTTCTTTCCAGCAGGTTCCAAGGACAGACAATAAAGCAGCTGATGCTATGGCCACTCTAGCCTCAATGTTACAAATGTCAAAAAATGATTTTAGACACGAGTTCCTGGTGGAGACATTACACTACCCTGCTTATGATAATCCTAAATCTAGGATGATATATTCAGTCATTGGACATGATTCACGCCGCTACCACCATATCTTTTCCTATCTTCATGACCAGATCATTCCTAATACCTATACCTAAAATGAGAAATGTCATCTCATTCGTACTACTTCACGGTATGTTCTCATAGAAAATGACTTGTATAGACGAGGTTTAGACAGTACTCTTCTTAGGTGCTTAGAACTCGATGAGTCCAAACATGTGTTGGCTAAGGTACACGAAGGTATTTGTGGGTCTCATTCTAGTGGTCTGACGTTAGCCCAAAAACTTATTAGAGCTGGATATTACTGGCCCGATATGGAGAAAGAAGCTGTTCAATATGCCAAGACTTGCAAGAAATGCCAATTTCATGGAAACTTGATTCATGCTCCTGCTCATGAACTTAGTCCTCTCATTAGTTTCTGACCATTTCAGCAATGGGCCTTTGACATGGTTGGTCAGATACATCCTTCATCTTCCAGGGGGCATAAGTTTATTATTACAGCTACTGATTACTTTACCAAGTGGGTTGAGGCAGTGCCTCTAGTTGTAGCTGACGACAAGACTATTTCTATGTTCATACTGAACTATATCATTTGCAAATATAGCATACCCTCATCTATTATCACTGACAATGAGGGACAATTCAAAAATAAGGACCTGACAAACTTGTGTAATAAATTTATAATTATTCAGCATTGGTCATCTATCTATTACCCTCAAGGTAATGGACAAGCAGAGGCTTCTAATAAGATAATTCTAAAAATCTTGCACCGAACAGTTCATAAATCTGGTAGAGATTGGCATCTCCAGATTAATCTGACATTGTGGGCCTACAGAACAAGTATCTGAACACCAACGGGGGCCACTCCTTTCACCTTGGTTTATGGAGTAGAGTCAGTATTACCTATTGAGGTTGAGATTCTGACATTGCGAATCTCTATGAGGGGCCTCATCATTGATGAAGATAACAGAATATCCTGGCTTCAAGAGCTTGAGTTACTTGATGAATGCTGGAAGGTGGCGTTCGATCACCTCTGAGCATATCAAAAGACAATGTCAAAAGCCTATAATAAGAAAGTCAGACAAAGAGGATTCCAAGTGGGTGATCTCGTCCTGAGAGAGAACCCCAAAAATCAGCAGCAATGAGCCCAGAAAGGGAAATTTGAACCAAACTGGCTTGGTCTGTATGTCATTATTGCAACATTTGGGTTTGGCACTTATTGACTCTCCACCACTGAAGGAGAGCAACTCAAAGAGCCTATCAACGCTCTTCATCTGAATAAGTTCTATAGTTGAGACATTCTTGACATGCTCATTGGTCCTAAAAAAATCCTAAAAATTGATATATTGCAAAAATCCTAAAAATTGCAAAATGTCCTGAAAAAATGATCATCTTAGTGAAAACCTGGTAAATAGGCACTTTGATGTATCTATTATTTGGGTGAAAAATTGGTAAATAGGTGCCTTGGTAATAATCAAAAAAAAAATACAAAATTGAAAAAATACAAAAAAAAAATGAAATATTCAAAAATACAAAAAAATCAAAAAAAGAGAAAAGTACAAAAAAATTGAAAAAGAAGAAAAATGTGCCATTGATGAAAACCTAGTAAACAGGCATCATGGTAGCAAAAATAGAATCTCTGCCAAGATTGTGAAAATCTGGTAAACAAACACCTCTTGTTTCCTAAAGCTACATCTCATCTCAGCATCGCTTGGCTCTTAGTTTCCCGCTTTAGTCTCTTTGCTTTCCTACTTTAGTTTTCTTTCCTACTTTCTTGCTTTAGTTTGTTTCCCACTTTGGTTTGCTAGCTTGTTCTCTTGCCTTTAGTGGTCTTTGATATTTTCCTCGACTCTTCATGGATTGGAACTGGTTCATACTTGGGGGCACCTTCCTAGTCTAGGGGGCATTGTCCTATCACTTTCAAAAGTTTTGTTCATGCATCAGTCACCAGTGGTTCTCACTGCATCTGCTTGCTGATGCCTGGCTACTTTTGAGATTTCTCTCCTTGAGGATCTCTTGTGTATCGGTCGCTAATGGTTCTCACTATGCCTGCCTACTGATACCTAGCTTTCATTTGACTCCTCTCTTTCGGGATCTCTTCCTCACATCAGTCACTAGTGGTTCTCACTGCATTTGCCTGCTGATGTTTCACTCATGCTTTATTCTCTATTTCGAGAATCATCCTTGTATTGATCACCAGTGATTCTCATTGTGTTCACCTACCATTACTTGGTTTACACTCTGATATCCTCTTGAGACTTTGTCTCTCACGACGGTCACTAGTGGTTCTCACTGCGTCTACCTGTTGTCGCTATCCCATTGAGATTTTGAATGTTGTCTGCTTCCAATTCGACTTCAATTCACTTGAACACAAACGTAAACTAAAACTAAAAATTGACTTCATGTTCCTTTGAAACATGCTGAGCTTTTCCTTTGCTTGTTTGTTTGCTTTTTCTTTGCCTTCTGCTTGTTGGTTTAGTTCCAATGATCCAATGAATTCATATAAGAGGGGTGTCCATCTGTAAGAGCCTTCATCTTGTATTGGATGGCCATGCGTACCTCAACTCCTTTTATATGGATGCTTTGGTGAGGTTGGTTTTTCTCCTTGTCTTTTGGGTGACTTCTTTTTGCTACAAGTGAAATTGCTAATGCTCATCCTACTAAGTGAACGTAAGGGTCACTGCGAGCACTCTTTGGAAAAAGAAGGAACTCTCGCGTGTCTGGTGTGTTTGTTCACAAGCAACATTCAGGTCATTCTAGCAATTGTGCTTTGATGCTTATGTTAACTTGCTAAATCAAAAGGAATAGGTGTTCAGGTCATTTTGGCTTCTTGTGCCTTAATGCTTACACTTCATTCTAAAAAATCTAAGACTTATGTCATATTCATATTCTCATAATTGCAATGTTAGTGAGGATTGTATGACATCTTGCGATCACCCCATGCTTAAATGAACTCGATGATGATAAATACGGTGAGTCCAACAACCAAGTCCTAGGGCTTGCATTTTCATCCTAGGCTTGCATTTAGCTTAGGCTTGCATCTTCATTATAGGCTTGCATTGAGACAATTTTTTGGTGCTCTCTCGATTTCTTTCTCTTCATCAAAGGTCCTCATCTTTTATCCCAGGTCCTTCTTGGCTGCACAAGTGTCTGGTCCTAGCTCTTGATCTTCGAAACATACATCTTTTGATTAGTACCTGTCATATATTGCTACAATCCTACATGAGATGATTAGTACCATATTCATTGCATATCCATTGCATTTTCATTTCATTTGCATCCATAAATTCATTTGCATATACATATACATGTGCATCCATTCTAAGCATAACTCAAAATCATACATTACACATATGCATACATTTTATCCATCTATCATTGCATTTCACATTGCATTATCATAAGAAATAAAATATGTGCATTTCATACATTTCTATCCATACATCTAAGCATACAGGAAAACATCTCATAAGCATCATACATCAAAGCAATATACAACAAGTACGATGATGTCAAAACTCGATCTCGTATATATATATATATATATATATATATATATATATATATATATATATATATATATATATATATATATATATATATATATATATATCAATGTCATGTACAAAAAGAAGGTGCTACTCAAGCACAGTATCAAAAATGAGTTGCAACAACAAGGAATACATCAAGATCCACTGCCACCTGGAGGAGGTGGTGGAAATGGTCTCTATGGTAAAGGCATAGGCTGCTGCGGAGGTGCCTGCTGAGGAGGCGCCTATGGTGCCTACTGTGGTGGTGCCTATGGTGCCTGCTATGGTGGTGCCTATGGTGCCTGCTGTGGTGGTGCCTATGGCGGTGCTTGCTGTGGTGGTGCTTGTGGCGGTGCCTACGAAGGTACTAGTGGTGGTGCCTGTGGAGCTCCTGCATACTCAACGAATGGTGGCACCTACTCTGATAAATTTAGTACAACCCTGCAGTAAGCTACATAATAATAAGTTGCCTGGGCAGCCTCACATGTGCCAACTCAGCCCGTAGCTGTCTAATCTCAGCGTTCCTATCCGCCACTCGTGTCTCCTCCTTGATAACCCAAGTATGATAATCATCACGCTCCTGCTGCACCTGTTGACTCTCTCTCAGCGGTGCCTGCTGTGATGTATCATTTGTGTGTTATCTCATGGACCTCTACTAGGTCCCACTACTCCCTGCTCCTGTATCTGATCCCATGGCCCTCGCTAGGATGCTAACATGTCATGTCCTAGGCCTCAGTGCTCTCTGCCCTGCTCTCTACACTGGCACCTGCTATGCAGCCTACTGCTGTGCAGGTTGTTGTACCTATGGATCCACCTGTGCAAGCTATTGTACCTACTACTATTATGGTCTAGGCTATTGTACCTATTGTGCTCCCACGCTGATAGGATCTATAAATCTAGGATGTGGGTGGGCTATCAACTGATCTCTGTATGTAGGTGTCACCCCTGCATTGGTGACACCCACCATGTAATCCCATCGCACAGCTGGTATGCGTGCCTCTATAGCACATCTCTTAGGATCCAACCTCGCATGCCACCCCTTCTCCTCATCAAAGAAGTGAGTGTAGGGCCAATACTCCTAAGATATATCCTATTGTCTACCGAACTGGCACAAGACACATGTGACACGAAACATCTCAATGGTATGGACACTCCGCCCGGTCAATGGACATGAAACAAACATATGAGACAGCTCCTGACGAGCATCATCCTATGGCTCTGTGGCCACCCAGGGTCTCCATACTACAGCTGCCATGTCGTCCAGCTGTCCCCTCCACTGCTATGTCTTGCCCAACAGGGGCTGAGTCATGACACTTGAATATATGTACACATACAGCTTCAAATCTTGTCGTGTATCATGGAATACTAGCCTGCACACAGGGAGATGCTCACAAGCCTAGATCTGTAAGACAAAGACTCCTGCTACCATGGTCCTTGCACTCCTGTAAACAATCTCATGCATCTCATGATATATGTGGGCCAGCATGCACTCGCCCCATCCAAATCTCACTGCTAGTCTGGCTAGCATCCTCTGCAATATGGTGCCCCAGCCGCACTCTAGTCCATGCTGCCCTTGATCTGGAACAAGGTAATAACTTAGGAACATCGCCAAAACAACAAGGAATGGGTGAGCACCACCATATCTATGCATCAAGTCCTCCCATGAGATGGCCTGGCCCATCACTAGATCATCCTAGAAGATGGTCCTCAAGGCTACAGTCCCCTGCTATGGCTGTGTATCATACTCTACGCGAGTACCATGAATGAGAATCCTCATAATCTGGTATATTTCCTCCGGAGTCACCGTCATCTCCCCCATGGAAAAATGGAATGTGTTCATCTCCGAATGGAAATGCTCTACCAATGCAGTAAGAAGGTCATGATTTACCCAAATGTCAGGAAAATCACGTAAGTATCCCAATCCGAGAGCATCTATGTGAGCACTCTCTGCATCTGTCAATCTCTGGACTAGTGTGGTAAGGACATGATGGTGTGTCCTGAAGATGACATCGAGAAATTCAACCTACAAAGCAAGCGATGACATCGGATCAGTATCTCAAACATGATGATTTTCAACACAACAATAGCAAAAGCAACAAGACATCTATTCTAGACAAGGCCCTGTGACACTCTACTTGACTAATTTCATGCAATTTGACACAATTTTGGTAAACAGCTTCAAACTCTGCAGTAGTCTTTCATGGGAGAAAACTATTTTCTCACGTGAGACAGAACTAGGCCTCGCGCGAGATCCTAAAATCTCGCGCGGGAACCCCTTTTGGCTCGCACGAGTTTCCAGATAGAGCTCGTGTGAAGGACCCCCAAGTCATGTGAGGAAACTATTTCCTCACACGAGAGGAGACCTAGGCCTACACGAGGAAACTATTTCCTCGTGCAAGATTATTAGAACATGGCCTAAACCTTGCTAAATCTATCCTAACTTGCCCTAGAAAGCTGTACGAATTGAAATACAAGGCAATTTATCGACTACTTACAAGTGCATCATACTCCAGGGGCTGAGCGTGTCATTGGGAGCACTCAAATTGATGCGTATGTAGCGGAAGACCCTCCATTTCTCTATCAAAGCTCAAAACTCACAAGAAGACAAAAGTGAATAATGAATTGAAAATGACCCCTCAGGGCCTTTTATAGCTTTTGACCTAATTTTCAAAAGTGCTTCATTTTGCGCAAAAATTGCACCCTTGGCTAAATTGATTGCTCTGAATCCATTTTCAGGATTGAAATCAAAATCTGACATCTCTAGATAGCTCAAAATCACATTTTAAATTATAAGGACCCTTTGGGATCGGACGCTTATGCAATCAGCTTTCTGGCGTCATCTTCCTGCCAAACCCTCATCTTTGCATCATGTTCTCAAGATCTTTTCTATTTTCATCAAAGTCAACTCTAGTCAACTCTAGTCAACCATGGTCAAACTTGGTCAAACTTGGTCAACGGGACCTTTGCTTTGCTCTGATTTGCTTCTGCAGCTTCTCAAATCTAGTCTAACTACTTCTGCTCTGCAACCTATTGTTGTCAATCATCCCTCTTATGTCATCTTTCAATTTCGCTCCCAAGGGGGTAGGATGATTACATCACTTGAATCTTGTCAAATCAATTCTTGAATCAGTCTAATCTAAATCATCAGTTTTCATTGCTAGGGGCATCTCGATGCCTCACATCTTGCTATTTGGTCATCGATCTTCTAGGTATCTGAGAAACCTAACTCGGATCCTCGAGAATCAAGCTTCATTTTGGAGATGGTTCTCAAAATCTTTTAGGTATTGGGGCAATCTAACCCTAATTCCTGGGATTCAAGCTTCATTCTGGAGATGGCTCTTGAAATCTCTTTTGGACCATTATCTGGGCAATCTAACCCAGGTCTCGGAGGGCTAAGCTTTGTATTCGGGCAATCTAACCCTGATTCTGGAGACAGTCCTAAATTTGCATCTGAATCTCATTCTGGGCATTGGGGCAACCTAACCCTGATTCTCATCTTCTCTCAAGACCGTTGTCTTCACAATCTAACTTAGACTTCAGAAAATCATGCTTTGATCTGTTCGGTGTCTTGGCAACCTAACCTAGACTTCTGAATCTCTTGTCATCTGTCACTTTAAACTATTCTTTGAATCAATGCGTTGTTCACACATCAATTCAAAGAGGGGCAAATGTAATACCTTAAAATTGGCACCTATTAAATTCAACTAATTTTTGGTGCATTTTCATCAATTTTACATCTTCAAAGTCCTAGTTCCCTAGGCAATTTTCTCTCTCCTACCTTACTTAATTTGACTTGATGTCAATTGCAAAGACCATAAATTGCATTAATTAAATATCAAAATTAATTCCTAAAGTCCTTGACTTTAATTAGCTAAATTACCCCTATGATAATTTAATTTAATCCTAAAGTCTTAAGTGCTTAGAATTAAATTAAATCCACCCCATTTGGCTAATTACCCATAAAAGGAATTAATAATTGCTTGATATTCTAATGGGCACACCTTTTTGAATTAATAATTCAAGATATTCAAAAGGCCACCTGTGTGGCATTTTCCATTCTTTTTATTAAGTAATTCTTTCATTTTTGTCTCAAATGGAAATGAAGGGTCAGGAGTTTCAAATCAAGAACCCCTTCATTCTCTTCTTGAGCTTTTCTATTTAATGGACCTCATTTCTTCATTTGAGGGGGAGGCAAATTTTGAGAGCATCTACACTATAGGCATTTTTAGTCTCATTTAATTCATTGTTTCCAAAGCTTTTATTGCATTTATTAGCTTAATATTTCATCATTAGTTTAATCTTGCATCTCATATTAGATTAATTTGCTTATTTGTTCTTAGTATAATATCACCTTTATTTCAAGTTCTGTAAAAATAAAAATCTGCATTTCATATCTCTTTCAAAGCATTTTTTAGATTAATTGCACTCATCTTAGTTTAATTTTAGTTTTGCATATCATCTTAGCTTTTGAAAATCCTCCATTGTAGAACCGGTCTTATGGTTGTTGGCTCTCCAATCTGAGAGTAATTAAACACCCTGTCTACATAGGAGGCAACAAGTCGCTTCACAATGAATTTTAGATTGAGTAATTCATACTCTCTCTTATAATTCGATCATGTGAGTAATGACTATGTTGCGTTTGTGCCTGATTTAGAGGTCCACATTCAGACACACACATTTAACATCTCTTTAAGATACTTAGTTTGAGAAATGAAAATGTCATTCTTGCTCTGATTTATTTGCAGTCCAAGAAATAATTTCATTTCACCTATCATGGACATCTCAAATTCATTATCCATTTCTTTAGAAAACTTCTTACACATCTCATCATTGCCTCCAAAAATAATATCATCAACAAAAACTTCTATTATCAAAAATCCATCTTGACTAGTTGTCAAATACAAGTTATTGTCAGCATTACCTTTTCTGAATCCAAGGTGAAGTAAGTACTTATCTAACCTTGCATACCAAGCCCTTGGTTCTTTCTTCAGTCCATACAGTGCCTTCTTTAATTTACATACCATGTCTTCATCTTCTAATAGAGGAAATCCATCAGGTTGTTCTATATATACTTCTTCTTCAAGATCCCCATTCGAAAATGCAGATTTTACATCCATCTGATATACCTTCAAGTCCTTATGTGCAGCATAAGCTAGAAATAATCTCACACCTTCTATCCTAGCAACATGATAAAATGTCTCTTAAAAATCTATGCCTTCTTGTTGTGAATAGCCTTTGCATACCAATCTTTCTTTATTTCTTACAACAATTCCTTCATTCATTTTGTATCTGAAAACCCACTTAGTTCCTATTACATTTTTGTCTTTAGGTCTAGGAACCAATTCCCAAGTGTTATTTTTCTTTATCTGATCTAATTCTTCCTCCATGGCTTTGATTCAAGATTCATCTCTATAAGCTTCATCATTAGTCTTCGATTCAACTTGAGAAATCAAACAAATTTCTTCCCTTGTCTTTGATCTAGTCATTATTCCTTTACTTGCATTATCAGTAATTTGATTTTTAGGATGATCTTTCTTAACATACCTCTGAGTCTTAGGAATCTTAGTAGCCTCATTTGTGTCATCATCACAAATCTCATTTTCACATTCAGATTCAATATGCTCTTCTTCTTCTGTAGTAGCAACCTCCTTGATCTCTATATTTTGATTGTAATCATACATTCTCTCTTGTATCTAAAACTTTTCATCTATCTTCACATTGTTACTTTCAACCATCTTTCTTAATCTCTAGTTAAAGCATTTGTAATCCTTTCTCTTAGTAGAATAGCCAAGAAAAATTCCTTCATCACTTCTAGCAACAAATTTCCCTATTTCATGATCTCTTTTGATATAGCATTTACTACTAAATATTCTAAAATATCTTACAGTAGGAGTATAATTAAACCACAATTCATAAGGATTCTTATTTGTACCTTCTCTGAATTGAATTCTTTTCAATGTGTATATTGTTGTCCCAATAGCTTCTCTCCAATGTACATGAGATATATTTCCTTCTAGAAACATTGTCCTAGTAGCATCCAATATTGTTTTGTTTTTTATTCCATGTTCTTCGCAATATGAATTAAATATATCTGAAGTAAACTCTCCACCTATGTCTCACCTTAAACATTTTATCTTTAAGCCTAATTCATTCTCTACTTTTTATTTGAATAATTTGAATTTATTAAATGCTTCTAATTTCTCTTTCAAGGCATCCACATCATTCTAGAAAAGTCATCAATAAAAAGTATAAAGTACCTTTCACCATAGTATGATCTTGTCCTTATAGGTCCACATAGGTATGTATGTACCAGATCCAACTTTCCTTTTTCTATATATGATTTACTTTTATAATTGCTTCTAGTATGCTTTCCCATAACACATTCTCTGCATATAGTGTTAGATGGTTTTACAATTTTTGGTAGGTCTCACTGCATTAGTCAACCTTGCCTTCACAATATTATCAAAATTTACATGACAAAACCTTATGTGCCATAACCAACTGTCATCTATCTTTGCAACAAAACAAGAAGCTCCAGATGTATTTAACTCAAAAACATTATCTCTAGATTTAGTACCAGTTGCAATCAAGTTTCCTATCTTACTTCTGATAAAACATTTCCCATCAATAAACTTTAATTGATATCCTTTGTCCAACACTCGACAAGTTATGCTTAAGTCCATCAATAAGTATTACATTGTTAGTATTATTCCTTCCATCCAAAGAAATAAATCCTACTCCCATGATAGGTTTAGGAACATTGTCTCTGAATCTTACAACACTACCATCATACTTTATTAGTTTAACAAACTTGTTTTTTTCTACAGTCATATGATGTGAGAAACCACTATCTATAACCCATTCAGATTTCTTGTCAACATGTGATACTAAATATTTTTCCTCTTGTACTGGTTTTTCATCTTTAATAGCAATAAATCCAATCTCCTCATAATCACAATCATCATCATCAGAAATACTTTCACTAGCATAATAACATTACTTTTATTTTGAATAATTGGGCTTGAAAAACTTAGGTTTATGCTTAGGAAATCTTGTAGGACATCTAGATGCAAAGTGACCTATCTTATTGCATGATAAACATTTCAAAGGTAACTTTCCTTCAAATTTACCCTTGCCTCTCTTTTCTCTTCTAGCGATCAGGGCAACAAGTTCATCTAGCTTTCTTTCTTCTTCTTGTATCTTTTCCCATTCATCAGCATACTCACCAAGTTCTTCCTTTATATTACCATTGTTGGAGCTCACAATTCCAAATATTGTCTTCTTGTGTGTAGATGCCTTAAATTTTGTTTCAAATTTAGGTAAAGAATCTCCCATCTCTACAGCTTCGAAGGTAGGTATCTTTGTGTAGACACCTAAAAATCCTTTAGAAAATAAAAGTATTTTTATTTTCCAAAAATCTCTGATGACATCATCATTTATTAATTAATTAATTATTTTTTATGTCATTAATCCCTCCTTTTTTAATTAAACATCTTTAATTAAAGAATCCCTTCCCAAAATTATTTAAATCAAGTTTAAATAATTTTCCCCTGTTTATTGATATTAATTGTTAAATAATGCCAAAATCCTTTAAATAAATAAAATATCTATTTTAAATCCTAAAACCTTGGAAATATCCTAGAAATCCTTAACCTCTTCTATAATTTCATAATCTCACTTAAAAAGTGATTCCTACACTTTTTAGCCTAAACCCATTCAACCTTTGAAAGTCAATCCTTATCCCCTTTGACTCAACCCCTAACTAAACCCCAAACTCTAACTCTCCTTCCTAACCCAAGCCCTTAGGAAATCCTATAAATAGTCTCTCTTCCAAGATAAAATCCATTAGATTAGTTTTCATCATTTATGCATTGTTATCATGAGCATTTTTAGCTAGATCATCTTAGCATAAATCCTAATTGTTAGATTTCTTCATGTTTTTCATGTTTTCTAACACATCTTGGCTTAGCTTAATGGATTAATCTTAGTTCATATTTCAAGCTTTTCAAATCATGCATGCATCATATCAAATCTTTTAGAATATATTAAAAGCAAGCTCCTTGTGCTTAGAGAGCACACCCACATCCCTCTCATAGAAGCAAATCAAACAGTGCTTTATAGCACCTATTTTGGCAATAATCTTGAGGTGGCTTGGTTTTTTTTTTATGTCTTTGCTTTGAATTCATGAACATGTTTTAATCTAACATTTGAGTGTTTAAGCCTTTCAAGACATCTAACAGATACGAAACCATAGCCTACATTTTGGCATGCTTGGTGGGACCCACTTCATGGGTCTTTTGACAACATCTCATGGATTTTTGGAGTTTTTGCAAAGTTTGAAGTTTGAGGGTGGAGGAGGCTTTTTGGGATCCTTTTCTTGTCTAAAATCCATTATTCCTCTATTATGTCTACTCATTCTTCTTTCTCTTGCAAAAAACTTTGCCTATTCTTCTAAAAAAATCCTTAAGAAAACTCATTTTCATGAAAAACCATGTAATTTCTATGTAAAATCCATGTTTACCATATTTTCAAACTGCCAAAAGATTGCATCCGGGAGAAAGGATCACATCTGGGGATTTCCAAGATCGCACCCAGGTCCTGGGTCACCTTAGGTTAAATCCATAATCGCATTTGGGAAGAGGGCTCACATCCGAGGTCTACTGCATTTCCCAGATCGCATATGGGGTCTCTGTTTAAATCCAGGCTCACATCCAGGATTTCTCAGATCGCATCTGGAGTTCCAAAAAGTCATTTCAGTTGGGTTAAAAATGAACAAAGCAAAATCATAAACACCTTGTTTTAGTGCTTAAAATGAACCCCCAAATCATTCTTGAATGCTTAAAAGACTAAAAAACTTGCAAAATCTATTCTAAAAATCAAAGTCAATAAACTCATTTCATCCTTGCAATATCAAGGTTTTAGAGTGCATTCATGCAAAGTTAGGAACACTTCACTTTTAGAGCTTAAAAAGAACTACAAACTTGCATATCATATTTCATTTCTAAAAGAGTCCTAATCTTTTTCAATCCTAAGGCTTTTTTTTTATTGATATGAACAAATGTCTTGTTGCAAAATCTTGAATGTTTCCTAAAGTTTTCATGCATCAAATCAATCTAGGAACCTCATTTTGGGCATAAAACATGCAAACTAGCACACAAAATCTTGAATGAAAAAACAAAAGTCCAAAAGAGTCATTTTTACTTTGAGTCCAAATCAAACACACTCTTGAGTGACTTAAATGGTGAAAGAAAAGCATCTCTATTCCCTTCTTTTTCAAAAAGCAATTTCAAAGTTCTTAAAACATGCAAACTCAATCTTGAATGCCCAAGCAAAAAATTGCAATCGCTTGAATTTCTTGTTTTCAAAAGAGAAAGAACAAATCAAAGCCTTAAACACTTATGTTCTCAATATTTCAATTCAAAAATCACTTAATCAATTTGGGAAAAGAACCTTTGTTTGTTCTTCCTTCTAGGAGTCTTCAAAATTATGCAAATCCTTGTTAATCTAAGTAACATAAAACACTTGAACTTAGACAATTTTACCTATTTTACTTTTAGAGAGGCCTGTCCGGAGAGAAAAGTGCTTCCTCTCTGAAGAATGACCTCAAACCAGTACCTTCCCCAACTGATATAAAAATAAAGCGCTAAGAAAACTCTCACTTACATCCCCTCAAGCTCGGGTGATGTGTGTTGATGGTAGCTCAGGGTAGGTGAATAATCCCTACTATTCTGGAATGGTCAACTAGGCTCTTAAGTGAGTCACGTGCATAAAAACCAATTGGGAGGACTCCATGGAACAACTACAAACCTATTAAAATAGAGGCCGCCCTATCTACACCTGAAGGTATCAAAATCCTTGTGCAAGGACTAATCCAAGGGGTTTACCAAATCACCTTAAGATACTCGCCATATGTATCCCCTTTTAGGGGGTATCAAGTTGTAGGAAAGGATTCTAATACTCACCCTCCCTTAGGTAGTTCATGCTTGATGTGTTTTTCAAAGTTTCAGACTTAGTGCAAAACATTTTTTGAACAAACACAAAGCGAAGAATTCTACAATCAATCCTTGTTGCCATGTTAGTCAAATCCTTCAAATCCAGAAGTCACCCAAGCTTGCAGAAACCTGTCATCCTAGTCTGATCTTGTCAATCATCCCAATCTAAGCCTTAGTATTCCAATCCATTTTCATCCTTCATCCCTATCCAACTCATTTGCAAGTCATCATGTCTCAAATCTATTATGATGAGTTTGGTTGTCACTTCTTTTCTCCCACTCCATCCTATCCCAAAGATGATGAAAGCCTTGTAGATCATAATAAATACTTTGAAAATCTTAGCAAGCTTTCCCCAAGCACCTTCCAGCATCCAATCATTCCTCAAAACTATCCTATCATGCCTTCATGCTTATCCACTAGCACTCCCTTTCATGTCCTTGGCAAGGGAAATCCATTATCCTATCTGTCCATGATTTCTTCCTATCTTATGATGTTACCTTACCGATTACTGAGAGGGGGGGATGAATCACAAAATACTAAATCTCATTGTTTAAAACTTGTAAATAGATTCTTGAATGCAAAGTAGAAAGTCAACAGTCATTCACAAGCATAAACTTAACCACACAGATCTACTCAAGTATTTGTACATGGAAACCCTTAGTTAGAGAGTAAAAACCACGGTGAGACAGAGCTCACAACTTCACTAGTTCTAAATGAAGGTGACCTGTTAGGAGCATACAAAGCACTGGTTAAGGTGCTACCTGGTTAAGGGATTTTTACAAAAGATCATTTAGGATCTAAGCCCTATTAAGAGCTGTCTGGTTATAGGACTTTGAACATCAACAAAGATGTTACCCTATTAAGTGATTTTTACAATGAACCAATTAGGTTCACCCTATTAGAGGGATTTGTATATGATGTAATACCTTTTAAAAGTAGTGACCTATAATGACACTAATTGTCTAATTAGATCATACCTGTAGATCTCTTCCCCTATTTTCCTAGTTGTTGATCTTTTTTTCTTGCTTCACCTTTGTGTCTGTAGCACTCCTCAAAAGATATCTTTCCTCTACTCTCTACAATCTCCACTTATCAACAACAACAACATACTTTGTGTCCTATGACTAATATTTATACAAGAGTGATCCTCTTGACTCACAGAACCGCTAGGGAGTAAACTTGACCATAAAATATGCAACATAAGAAAGCTATGCATTGTGATCTAGATTTTATCTTGAGATCATCTGTAGAATTTAAAGCTAACTCTTGTTGAAAGGTTAACTTCACATCAGATTAATGGATGTCTCATATAATCAGGCTCTTAACTCAAACTGTTCCACAAAAACTAGACCGGATTTTTTTATCAGTTAGATCGGTACCAGTTTGTCGTTGGATGTTGAATAAGACCGATATTGAGTACTTGGTTCAGTCTATCGGTTTATCTAACTACTTAGTTGACCAGTGCATACACTATGTGCTTTATCTACCGGTGTCATCTAAGTAATGCGAGCGACCGGTGATCTTCGACCAGTGTGAATGGGTTTGATGAAATACACTAATGACAACTTATATTGGTAACAATCTTCCCCTTTGTCATTGGTAGAAAAATAGTCAAAAACAAAAACCATTCATACAATAGCTGTTCAAACCTTGGTCAGTGAAATAGAATACTACCCTACTGCCCTTGCAATCTTGCCTGATTGAATGCTCAGCTCCTGACTAAAACTTCCCTTAACTAAATCCTCTGGTTTTCATTAACTTCTCCTTGTTATTTACAAATAACTTCCCATTTTTGCCTCCATAAGACAAAGGGTTATGTCTTCCTTCACATTTGAAGTTGTGTGAAGATATCCTTATATATGTTCTTTGCAGAATGTAGAAATGGTGCCCATTGACCGGTTACATGTTCAATGTTTTGTTGGGCAGCCTTGAGAGAGACAATGATGTTTTCCATATCATCGATAGTTTTGTAGTCCATTTCATTGATCAAAACATTAGTTGAGGTAGCTATCTGGTGCATGATATCAAGTGTTGGGGCCAAAAACATCTGGAATCCAACGATGTCTTGAATTATTTTGTTCTCTTCTTCTGCAGTCTTTCTGAGGACTAGAGCAAGACTAGTCATTTCTCTATTGAAAGTTGTGGTCGTTTTAGTCTTGATGTCAAATTGGTTGGATAAAGCTTTTATGTCTTTTGAAGTCCTTTTAGCTTTTTCAGTTAAATCTGTTAAGAAAATTTCAAAATTTAAAGTTCTGCTTAACAAATTTTCTGCAACTTGAATCTATTGTTGAAGAACTTTTAGATTGTTTAGCATAATAGCCTTTATATTTGCAACTTGCTTGTTAAGAATTTCTACTCTTTTGTGCATGCAGTGGTCAATTTCCACTATTTCTAGATCAGTTAGATCCTCACCGATGGTTGCAGTCAGCACTTCTAGCTGGTCGATGACTGGTTCATCTTCATCTATATCAACATCTGGTACAAAGTTGTACAGGATATCTTTTACTTTGTTCAGAACCATATCCTATTTTCTTTTAGTAAGCTCTTTCAGCTGTCTTGTTGACATTTTGCTGATGTCAACTATTGTATTGGTATCTTTGCTCCTTTTTGCTTTAGATTCTTCAGAGGATGTGATCTTTCTTTTAGAGGAGCTAGCAAGAGTTTCTTGATCCTTCTCTCTACTATGTTCTTGTGCCTTTGGAGCTTGCTCATGTTCTTTTGCATCTTGTTTGTCTGTTTTGTTTCCCTCTTCTGGTCTGGCTTCTGGTTGTTGAATGTGAATCTCATGCATAGCATATTCTACTTGATGTGAGGGCTCTTTTGATGGGGCTTGTGATTGCAGCTATTCTTCAGCTATATGAAGATCATCTGTAGGGATCCCTTCACCTCTTTGATCTGATCTGTCAGTAGGAAGATTGACAGAAGTCTATCCCAATTTAACCGGTTCACTAGAAGTGAACTTTTCTGTGAGGACTTCTTGCTCATCAAATATTGGAGTCTGAGTTACAATAAATTGAACAGGTGGATCAACAATTGTAGTGGTGTGATCTTGACGACCTATTTCTTCAAGGGTATTGAAATCATACTACTACTAGAAATCCAAGGTCTCTTTAAAGACTTCATTCTCATAACCATTGAGAATCTTGGCGACTCTGTAATTTGTATCTAGATTCATAGATGCATCTCCTAAAAGAAGCATGATACTTTTATCACTCAAGCTAGGTCTAGCTTTCTCTAGTGCTTCTTTATTGATTTGTGAGTTTCTTTCCAGACCAGTTTTCCATTTTTCTTGAAGCTTGCCATTCAATTTGAGATGAAACTTGCCTCTATAATCCCTGGGAGTTTTCATGAAGTCTAGAAGACTTTCAACAAGAGCTTCTTCTATTTCCTTTTTGTCTTTCTCTGCTAACATGCTATACCATTTGGCTGCATTATCTATTTCTCCAAAATTTGTAATTTCAACTACAATGTCATTAACAATCATGGTGCGAGCCTTACCTTTTTCTAGAGATACAAGAAGGGTAGGATTTTTCGGTTCATCAGTTATGGCAATGATGACCAGTTTGTCTAATTCGAGTACTCCTTTTCCTTTTTTGGTGTCACGAACCAGTGGAGCTATTTCCTTTTGGCATGCTTCCTCTACTTTTGTTGTGTCTGAAGTAGGTTTCTCTAGATGGCTACTCCTTCAGTATAGAATTTCTCGGTTTCTCCAATCAGCAAGAGGTTTGTTCTTTTCTTTATCAGGAAATTTTGTTGGTTTAGTTTAGCTTGTTGACTCACTTCTTGTAGAGTGGGATGATTTTGCACTTCTAGCAGAGCTTGAATCCTTAGCTATTTTTCTTTTTCCATTGAAGCTTTCCACCTGCCTTGAAGGATATTTAACAAATCCTTAGGTAGTACTTTCTGAAGCTCTATAGGGCTTAGATTGAACTTATGTAGGCATTCAATGATAGCATCTTCAATTTTCCTTCGGTCTTCATCATTTTCCAAAGTGTATCTTCTACTAACATTAACCATTCCTCTAGTTTCTTTCAGTCATGTTATAAATTCATCTATCGTTGGTTTATCTTTTCTTGGTGGTTCCACCTTTTCTTGCTTGTCAGACCTCTTCTTTCTTTCACTAAGTGGAACTGTATCCTTCGAATCGGTTTCTTCTGCTTCTTGCTCCTATGTGCTTGGCTTCGGTTGAGCTTTTCTCTTTTGTGCTATTTCTAGTTTCTTCTTTGGCACGGGTGATCTTTTGACATAGACATTCTTGATTGGTGCTTGCTTTAAATTCTTCTCTATCTCCTCATAGGTTCCAAACTATTGAGCACCAAGATCGAGATGTGCTTTTTCCAGGGCCTCTACATACACCATTGCAAACTTTTATATGATTTTGTATCCAAACTCAGGTGCGTACTCATTTCTTGGTTCTACTGCTTGAATGATGTAGAAGTCAGTAAACACCAGAAAACATACCTCCTTTTTGTATTTTTCAACAATAGCTGATGGGATTCTTTCTCTAGAATACATTTTTAGTTGAAATGCATTGAAGTGATTGGTCATTTCCTTGTCAAACTAGTCTCCTAGTTCATTAGCCATATCACTGATTTGCATCATGACCAGTCGATCTATTGTCCACGTTACTTTTCCTCTCCTGGGAAAGAAATTAGAATAGTAGAAGTAACGACAAACCAAGAGTGTTCCAAATTTCAGTGATTTCTACTTGACGATGCCTAGCTTCTTCATGTTTTCAAATATTTGTCCTCTTAGCATTGTGCATATATCATATTGTGTGTTGTCATGAATAATTCTGTAGGCTGCATGTATGCCTCCACCCAATATGTTGTTGAGGTTACTTGATTGATATACCTTGTAACCGATTACTGTTGATGCGAACCGAACAACTGGATCCTCAATGTCAATTACGGTCATCAATCACTTGTTAGATTTTGATTTTGTCAAGTTAGCCACCACTGCATTAGATATGGTTCTCAGAGTAAGTGCTTCTCCCTGATTGCAGAACCCAGTTAACTTGTAAAGATTATCTTTCATGATCGAAGTGCAGATTCCTCTCATAAGCCAAAATCCTAGATCATGCACCTAACTGACTACCATTTGAATGCACTCAAGTTTGAAGATAACTGGATATGAGACTCCATTTATGGTTCTCAACGATACCAGCTTTGGGTAGCCATTGGGATGATTACCATCAGAGCACAATGAGTGATACTCGCTCTATATGTATATTTCTCCTAGCTCTTCTTTCTTAGCATGAATAAACGCAGTTATGTCATCTATCAGGAGCACTCCTTTAGGTACTAAGGAGAGTGCACCAGCCATGTCGATCTCCTTGTCTTGATTTGGCAAGATGTCAAAGGGACTACGCTCTGTTTCATTTGCAAGAACAAGCTTTGCCTCACATGATGAGGATGCCATTTCTCTCACTTGGTTGCTAGAGATGACTAGATCAGTTTGAAACATAATATTACTCAATGATTGAGTTGCAAGAATATTGCTCGAGCAAAGATTAGATAACATAAAATCGCAAGGTAAAAAAGAAAAGAGTTATCCTTCTTTTCTTTTATAGGATTTGGCCATAACGGCAATTACCAAATGGTAACTATTTGTTAAATGGCTATAGTAATAAATGCCTTACCTAACCTTTCTTGATGCTTTTTATAACTGGTAGTTTAACTATTTTGATTAGGCATGTCTCAGTTGATCACCTCATGTCTTTTCAGTTTGTTTTGTAGCCTGAGTGAGATAGGACTCACCAGTTCTACCAAGAAATGATATTTGTAATACTGATTCCCTCTAGGCCTTGAAGACTTAATTAGCAGAAGAAATATCACCATCTTTTGATGATGATTTTGCCTCCGTTTCCTCCTCGGCAGAGTTCTTTGATTCCTTGACAAACCATATTTTCTTCACTACTTTCTTGGTTTCTTTGTCTTTGTTGTTCCTTTTATTAGAACTCAAGATCTTCACCACCGATCCGTCTGATCCTTTGTTTTTGTTCCTGATCTAGTTCCAACAGTCTTTGGCTAGGTGACCAACTCTGTTGTAGTAATGGCAGACTATACCAATTGCTTTCCATGGATTCATCCCTCTTGGATTAGGTAGTTTGCTCCATGATTCTCTATTGCAATGCATCCCTTTGTTTGGATGAGTAGTTGCATTCCAATTTCTACTTTTTTTTTAGAATACCGGTCTGGGTGATCTGAATACCATAGTCTTTGATCTGCATTCTTTAGCCTTATGTCCAAATTTGTTGCAGGCATAACAGTATCCCTTGAAGTTTCCCCTACTTGCACTAGACACGGATATGGGACTGGACTAGAAC
This sequence comes from Chamaecyparis obtusa, assembly GCA_027943335.1. Taxonomy (NCBI): domain Eukaryota; kingdom Viridiplantae; phylum Streptophyta; class Pinopsida; order Cupressales; family Cupressaceae; genus Chamaecyparis; species Chamaecyparis obtusa. The sequence continues at coordinate 710,235 of BSBK01002852.1, forward strand.
TCATTGGTCTTGTGGCCCTTTTTGCAATAGTTTTTACAGTAACTATTGTTGGTTCTTACTGGTGCATTTCTGCAGTCATTAGTGTCATGACCTAGTTTTCCACTAAGCTTACAAGAGGTGTAAAAAAATTTCCTACCTCTTTGTGCTAGCATCTTCCTTTTGTTCCTCTTGCTTGACTGAGCACTGGATGACTCATCATTCCTTACCAATAAATCTAAGAATACTGTGATCATTGTGCCTTCATTGAGAATTAATTTTCTCATCTAGCTTGACCAAGATTTCATTGTATCTTCTCAACATTTCATTCATTCTTTCAAGGACTTTCATTTGTTCCTTGAGTTGATATATCTCGATCGCTAGCTTCTTGCATGCTTCATCTCTAACCTGCCATGCTTTATGCATATTGGCATTTTCCTGGGTGGCAATCAACAAGTCCTCTTGGAGTTTCATAATGAGGAGTTCATTGGCTCTTGCAGCTTCCTCTACCCAGTTCATTTTTTTTTCAGAGGTTGTTGATGTCTTGACTATTGTGTTCCTTTCGCTTTCAATTTTTCATTTCTTCTCAATCAGTTCAATCATTCTTAAAGCATTCACCTTTTTCTCCCTTTTGAGATCAACAATCTGACTGGTTAGGATCTGATTATTTTTTGTAAGCTCAGAGACCGCTTCCTCAGCCTCATCAGACCCACTCTACCCAAAGAGTTAGTCGATGGTTTCATTGCTCTCATTTAATTATAGAGCCAGCTCCTTTGTCTTTGCAAGTGACTTCCTCAGTCTATTCTCTAGTGAGACAATAATGTCATTGGATTCCTCTAGCTATTTCTGGTATCAGTAACCCTCCATGATCTTTTTCTCAAGTTGTTAAACTTTTATTGTATAGAGAACCAATGCTCTGATACCGATTGATGTTACCTTACCGGTTACTGAGAGGGGGGGTGAATCAAAAAATACTAAATCTCATTGTTTAAAACTTGTAAATAGATTCTTGAATGTAAAGTAGAAAGTCAACAGTCATTCACAAGCATAAACTGAACCACATAGATATACTCAAGTATTTGTACATGGAAACCCTCGATTAGAGAGAAAAAACCACTATGAGATAGAGCTCACAACTTTACTAGTTCTAAATGAAGGTACCTTGTTAGGAGCATACAAAGCACTGGTTAAGGTGCTACCTAGTTAAGGGATTTTTACAAAAGATCATTTAGGATCTAAGCCCTATTAAGAGCTTCCTAGTTATAGGACTTTGAACATCAACAAAGATGTTACCCTGTTAAGGGATTTTTACAATGAACCAATTAGGTTCACCCTATTAGAGGGATTTGTATATGATGTAATACCTTTTAAAAGAAGTGATCTATAATGACATTGATTGTCTGATTAGATCATACATGTAGATCTCTTCCCCTGTTTGCCTAGCTGTTGATCTTCTTTTCTTGCTTCACCTTTGTAACTGTAGCACTCCTCAAAAGATATCTTTTCTCTGCTCTCTGAAATCTCCACTTATCAACAACAGCAACATACTTTGCATCCTATAACTAATATTTATACAAGAGTTATCCTCTTGACTCATAGAACCACCAGGGAGTAAACTTGACCATAAAATATGCAACGCAAGAAAGCTATGCATTGTGATCTAGAGTTTATCTTGAGATCATCCGTGGAATTTAAAGCTAACTCTTGTTGAAAGGTTAACTTCACATCAAAGTAATGGATGTCTCGCATAATCAGGCTCTTAACTCAAACTATAACTCAAACTGTTCCACAAAAATTGGACTGGATTTTTCTATCAGTTAGATTGGTACCAGTTTGTCATTGGATGCTAAATAAGACCAATACTGAGTACTTGGTTCAGTCTACTGGTTTATCTAACAACTTATTTGACCGGTACATACACTATGTGCTTTATCTACCGGTGTCATCTAAGTAATGCGAGCGACCGATGATCTTCGACCGGTGTGAATGGGTTTGATGAAATACACTAATGACAACTTATATTGCTAACATCTTAAACCTACATATCCTCCATATGCATCCTTCATACTTCCATATCCTTCTATGGTCATATCCTAATCACCATCATCCCATAGAAACACTTCATGCTACTTCCCTTATCTAAAACCTCCATCCAGTTATCCTCCAAATCACTTTCAAAACCAAAATCCTAGTCTTCCCATCCTTTATCCAAATGCTCCATCTACTTATCCTCCAACACAGTTTCAAAACCAAAATCCTAGTCTTCCAATCCAATACCCTAATCTCCCATCCTATCTAGATTCACCATCCACTATATCCTATTCAAATCTAGCATCTTCCATCCTTGCCAACATTTCTGCAAATCCCCTTTCACAAAAAGAATGCATCCCCCAATCCGCTTCATATCCCATATCTCAACCCATCACCCCTATCTCACCAAAAGGTCCATCAAGTTCACAAGCTTCCTGAAAACCTACCTTTATGAACTATCTAATCCCACCATCCTCCAAATCCTCATCTGCACCATCATCCCATCATGAAGGTTCTCCATCTTCCACCCCATCTTCATGTGAGGCCTATCCTAGCTCTCCATATCCTCCACATTCCAATCCTTCACCTCAATCTACATCACAGAAGTCTCAAAGGAGTTTCACAAGGAAGCTAGCAAAAAATATCACTTATAAAGCTGAAGAGTCATGTCATCTCAATCCTTCATGTGAATCCATCAGTGATGAGTCCCATCCATCTCCTACATCCATCATTCTTCCTCCATCACTCCCATATGTTATCTATCTCCCATACAACCCACTTATTGATCATCTTCCATCTCCTAGCATCATTGAGTCATTCCCCTACATTGACTCCATCTAATCTCCATCAATACCTCCTCCTAGAATTATCCAAATCACATTCGATGAGCCTCATGAGTTCACCCTTCTTCCTACCATCACAATTGCAAAATCTCCCATCCTTCCATCCACTCCATCTGAAGAATCCATCCATACATCCCCCAACACACTATCTGCATCAATCCTATCATGTCAAGATCTTGTCCAAAAGCAAGTTGAAACACCCATATATGAAAATCAAGATCGAATCCCTTCACTTCCTCTATTGTATGATCCATTTCTTCCATCACCTCCAATCCAAGATTCCATCATACCAAATCTTCCAATCCAAGATCCTACAATCCCGATTCCTCCAATCCAAGATTCCATCATACCAAATCTTCCAATCCAAGATCCTACAATCCCAATTCCTCCAATCCAAGATTCCATCATCCCAATTCTTCCAATCCAAGAGCTTATAATCCAAATTCCTCCAATCCAAGATCCTACGATCCCAATTCCTTCAATCCCATCTAAAGATCTATTCTTATCTCCCAATCCCAATCAAGATCCTATCATCCCATCCTCTCCACTTGAGGATCCTCCAATCCAAACTATCCCACTACCATCACTCTATCCTATTGGTCCACTTACATTTTTCAATGGCGGCCCACTCAAAGCAGAAGCAATCAGTTCCATATCTTCCACTACGGAGCCTGAAATTGGATGTGTATCTTATTCCCCAAGTCAGAAATATCCTTTCTTGGATAAAATGCTCAAAAAATGGAATTATCAAGGCAAAGGCCTAGGAGCTCATGAACAAGGAAATCTAGAGCCTATCCAAGATAAGAAACATCCAAAATCATGTGGAATTGGTCACACACCCGAAGAAGGCACTTCCTCCAGAAATGTTGGTATAGCTAAAGCCATATTCAAGCATGCTTCCAAAACCGCCATTGCATCTTTCCATCATCCCTCTAAAGCATACAGCAACATTCCTCCTCCTCCATCATTTCAACCCAAAATAACCTATCACATTCCTCCTTCATCCTCCAAATCCATTTTGGGTCCCTATGTCCGAAAATCCTCTAGCACATATCCTCTACATACCAAATCCATTTTGGGCCCTTACATCCCAAAATATCATCCCCCATCTTATCCTACTCAATCCTTCATCCAAAATCCAAACATCCCTAGTCAGGATCAACAAAGGCACATTCCCACATATCCTTTATACCAATATCCTTCCATCTCTCCATCCATGTTTCCTCCATCCCGCATAGCTCCTCATATTCCTTCCAATGCTTCTCACAAGTTGGATGCCATATCAAATATGCATAAAGGGAAATATCCACAAAGATCTAAGGATTTTCATGTCCAATCTAAACAACATGCTCAACCAAAGCAAAATCCCATCAAGCAATCCAAAGCATCCCAATGGCCGCAAAGGCCCAGCAAAGCAAAAGCAAAATCCGATGCATACCCATAGCCACAAAGGCCCACCAAAGCTAAAACAAAGATGATGTGGATCCCAAAGTAAAAAGATGTAATGCATCTAAAAGAAATATCCACAATGGCATCCAAGGTTGCCAATCCACCAGCTACTCAGTCCCCTCCTCCATCTTCTAAATTTATTTTGGGTCCCTATGTCCCAAGATCTCCTAGCACAAATCCTCTATCCTATTCACATCTATCTTCCAAATCCTATCCACTTCATCCATCTTCCTTGAAACATGTGACAATGTTGGTCCTAACAACATCCCCCTATCATGATCAATTCCCATCATTCCATCCAAACACTTTCTATCACCATATCTCCCATCTACCCCATCCCACCCATGCCTTTGCATAATTCCTCCATCCTAATAAAGTTGTATCAACATCCAAACAAATTAGAAAGTCAGTGACAAATCAGAGAATCAGAAGATTGGTACAATGGTAGAAACAAGTCAAAAAGTCATCAAAAGGTCATCAAAAAGTTTGCAACAAATCAAAATATTAGTGAAAGGTCAGCACAAAGTCAACAGAAAATCAGAAAATCCATAAAAATTGGAAAAAATCAAGAAAAAAATATCAAAAAAAAAGAAAAGAAAAATAGAAAAACATTCATCTTATGGTGAAAACTTGGCAATTCAAGCACCTTGGACAAGTACCATGATGAAACCTGGCAATCAGGCATCATGCGTAGGCTCCCCCTAGTTCCTTTCTAGAATTGGGGGTCATTCCCTTCTATCACATCTTATCTAGCATCTCTGCCATCCCATTTGTCTCTGACTTCCTTCATCTCCCTTTAGATCTTGATAACAAAATAGAGACCATCAGGTATACATGCTTTTGGGCATCTTTCAACATCCATCCTTCCTAGCTTCCATCTAACATCCTCATCCTCTTGTCAGCATATCTTTCATCCAATCGTACCCCATCCTAATACCTCTAAAATACATGAACTATCCTAAGTAGGGACATCTAATTCCTTGGAGACTTTCTCACATCCATCTTCCAAATCCTTGTCTTCCATCTCCCCATCCCAAGCATTTCCTCTATCCAAATCTCCTAGTAGTTCCTTCATCCAAATCTGCCATCCAATCTCCTTCAAGAAATCCTCTACCCAAATCCTAAGTATTCCTCTATCCAGATCCCTTAGTGGTTCCTCCAACATCCATCTTCCAATCCTCAAGAAAATCCACCATCCAATCTTCCAAAGCATTCCTCTATCCAATCCTCAAGAAAATCCACTATCCACATCTCCCAGTAGTTCTTCTATCCCCCCATCCAAATCTTCCTCCATCCAAAATCCTTGTCTTCCATCAAAATCATTCAAAGAATTCCTCTATCCAATCCTCAAGAAAATTCGCCATCCAATCTCCCCAAGCATTCATCCTCAAATCCAATCCCTCAGAATTCCTTTATCCAAATCCTGAGCAATTCTTCTATCCAAATCCTAGGCAGTTTCTCCATCCAAATATCTCAGCATTCCTTCATCCAAATCATAAAGCATCTTCCTCTAGCACTTATCCTTTAGTAGTTCCTCCATCCAAAACTCCTAGCAGTTCCTCCATCCAAATCCCAATCATTTCCCTCCAAGATTAATCCCTAATAATTTCCTCCATATTTCCATCTCTTGTTATCTTCCCTTATCATTGGTATCTAGCTATAGGCTACTCCCATGCAATCCAATGCCATTCATCCATATCCAACTATTCCTAGTAGTCTTCCAACATCTACCAAACCTATCCATATCTTCTAGCTATCCAAGATCAAGCCAATCGATCCAATAAAATCCTTAGTCTTGTTGTAAGTCTTGATCTCAATCCAATCATCATCATTGGGATACGTCCTTCCCAAATCTGTATCATTTCAAGACACATCATCCATCATCATTCTACTCACCATCAGTCCATCTTGGCTTTCCAGCCCAATTGGGGCATCATCTATCATATCTTGGTAGCTTCAGCTTCATCCCCAGACCCCTTGTACATCCTATCCTAAGTCTTGTACCATAGTGTCAGTCGTGTCTCCACCTAGGCTCATTTGTACATATGTGGCTTTAGGTCCCATCTTTTGCATCAGTCAGCCCTTGTATCATCATGACCTAATCTAGCTAAGTGCTTCAACAATCATCCCTTGGTCCTTTTTGAGGTTCAAAAATCTTACCTACCTCTTGTCATAGGAATCCTTATCCAATCACCCACCACCCACTTCGTATCACCAATCCTTTGAGTTGCTCAATCCTTATCTTAAATCAAATCAATCCTAGCGCTACCCTTTGACATAAGCTTTGTTTAGGGCATCTTGTACTCATCTTTGTAGGCCTCATCATCTTGAGAAAGAGATTGGAATACACTTGCAAGAATCCCATCTTCCGAAGATCATTAGTCCATCTTAGGTTGACAAATCCAATCCTATCCTATCCTCTGATCCTACATCAGGAAGTAGCAACTCATCCCCGACGCTTCACAATCTCCCACCAATCACACCTAGGTCTGTGATGATGTATCCTTCCTCACGTTCAAACCAAATCTTCCCACCACAACACCAGATCAATCATCCCCAATCATCCTACCTATGGAAAAAGGTTTTGTGAGATACTTGTTATTTCATTTGGTCGTCTGGATCTTTGCTAATCTTTTGAGCTTCTTGTAAATATCTCCTTGTCTGATGTAAATATTGTGGTCTCTTGTTGTACATGCCTTCATCAGTCCTACGACGGCACTTAATCAAACATCTTGTCCCACCCAGCATTGCACTTCAGCAACATCAATTGTCGACTATTCTTGATCATAGTGGTTATCCTTGACCCATCATTTTCCAATCAGCAACACAACATTCTCCCCATCAACATGGGTCCACATAGATGCATGCTTATGTTTTGTCCAGCCTAAGCCTAATCATGGGACCACACAGATGTGTCCTATTTTTTCTGACCTAAGCAATCAAACTAGGTCCATGACAATGTATCCTTCGCCATGTTCAAACCTAATCTCCCCCCATAAACCATCAGTCTCTCTCCTTGGAAAAGGATATCTTTTGGAGTTATCATTGTGGCCTTGGATTTTGTCCTTTTGGTTTTGTTAATATTTTACAGCTTCTCGTTGTCCTCTACTCAAAGTTTCCATGATCCTTTATATCATGGTGTGCTGTGAATGAGGACAATTTGGGGCAAGGTCTTTTGATCTTTTGCTTTTGCATGTAAGTTAGTCATGTGTTTGTGGTTTCTCCAGCATCGTTTCCACCATGCCTCCTCTAGGTTTCATGTGTGATGTTGGGGCAACCCTTTGCATTCTTGTCTTATTGTGTCAGTCCTATGCAATGTTGGTGACAAGGTCTTGTGTTCTTTCGTAACCTTGGTAGGTCTCTAGCATTGCTATATCAAACTACCTGTGCTCTCTAAATTATCCAACGCATGGAGCTCCCTAAATCCCCCATCCAACATAATATAGATTAAATCTTGCATCTTGCATCCTTCATCTCACATCATTTTTTCTTCATGTATCTTTACTCTTGGAAGCTTGGTTATTTATCCTCCCTTCATCCCTCATCCTTTCCCTTCCCTTTTGTGTTCTTTTCAAGAAAATTCCACAACGTTTCCTCTTTGTGTTATTTTCTTGAGGGAGCACAACCCCTTATTCCTCTAAATTCTAGCCTAGGGGCATCTTATTTTCTTATCTTTGATGTCACACCACTCGTGGCATCGCATCAAAGAGGGGCAAAATGTAGACACCTAAAAATCCTTTAAAAAATAAAAGTATTTTTATTTTCCAAAAATTTCTGATGACATCATCATTTATTAATTATTTATTTATTTAATTAATTAATTACTTTTTATGTCATTAATCCCTCTTTTTTTAATTAAACATCTTTAATTAAATAATCCCTTCCCAAAATCATTTAAATCAAGTCTAAATAATTTTCCCCTATTTATTGATATTAATTGATAAATAATGTCAAAAATCTTTTAAATAAATAAAATCCTAAAACCTTGGAAATATCCTAGAAATCCTTAACCTCTTCTAGAATTTCCTAATCTCACTTAAAAAGTGATTCCTACACTTTTTAGCCAAAACCCATTCAACCTTTGAAGGTCAATCCTTATCCCCTTTGACTCAACCCCTAACTAAACCCCAAACTCTAACTCTCCCTCCTAACCCAAGCCCTTAGGAAATCTTATAAATAGTCTCTCTTCCAAGAGAAAATCCATTAGATTATTTTTCATCATTTATGCATTGTTATCATGAGCATTTTTAGCTAGATCATCTTAGCACAAATCCTAATTGTTAGATTTCTTCATGTTTTTCATGTTTTCTAACACATCTTAGCTTAGAATAATGGATTGAACCTAGTTCTTTCAAGTTTTTCTCATCATCTATGCATCATATCAAATCCTCTTAGAATGCATTAGGAACAAGCTCCAAGTTCTTAGAGATCACACCCACGTCCCTCTCATTGAAGCAAATCAAATAGTGCTTTATAGCATCTATTTTGGCAACAATCTTGAGGTGGCTTGGTTTTGTTTTATGTCTTTTCTTTGAGCTTATGAACATGTTTTGATCTAATGTTTGAGTGTTTAAGCCTTTCTAGACATGTAACAGATTCAAAACCATAGCCTAAATTCTAGCACGCCCGGTGGGAGCTTGCTTCTAATGCATTCTAAGGGATTTGATATGATGCATGCATGATTTGAAAAGCTTGAAATATGAACTAATATTAATCCATTAAGCTAAGCCAAGATATGTTAGAAAACATGAAGAAATCTAACAATTAGAAATCTAAAATTCTAGCTTGGGCCATCTTATTTTCTTGTCTTTGATACCACACCACTCGCAGCATCGCATCAAAGAGGGGCAAAATGTAGACACCTAAAAATCTTTTAGAAAATAAAAAGTATTTTTATTTTCCAAATACCTTGATGACATCATCATTTATTAATTAATTACTTATTTAATTAATTAATTACTTTTTATGTCATTAATCCCTCCTTTTTTAATTAAACATCTTTAATTAAAGAATCCCTTCCCAAAATCATTTAAATCAAGTTTAAATAATTTTCCCCTATTTATTGATATTAATTGATAAATAATGCCAAAAATCTTTTAAATAAATAAAAAATATTTATTTAAAATCCTAAAACCTTGGAAATATCCTAGAAATCCTTAACCTCTTCTAGAATTTCCTAATCTCACTTAAAAAGTGATTCCTACACTTTTTAGCCTAAACCCATTCAACCTTTGAAAGTCAATCCTTATCCCCTTTCACTCAACCCCTAACTAAACCCCAAACTTTAACTCTCCTTCCTAACCCAAGCCCTTATGAAATCCTATAAATAGTCTCTCTTCCAAGAGAAAATCCATTAGATTAGTTTTCATCATTTATGCATTGTTATCATGAGCATTTTTTGTTGATAGGGAGAGACTCCAAATTTCCTTGAGTTGTCTTGAAATCTTCTTAGGTCACACTTAGGACCTCTTAGGGTTTCCTCAATCCACCCTCAATCACTTAGAAGGAAGCAATTCCTTCCCACTTACAAGAGCCTTCCTATCTTCTTTGGTTCCCACTCTTTGTCTTCAAAGAGAACTCTACCATTCCATCACTCACAAGCCCTAACCTATGGTTTGGATTACAGGAGGCTAAGGGATTCCTTCTAATCCAATTTTGACTCCTAATTTGAGTCTCTAATTTCCAAGCTTACCCATTTTCCCATCACTCACTGAATTCCTAGGATCTAGGCCTTGTAGCCTTTTTGCCTAATTAGGCCTCCTAAAATCTAGGTTTCTTCTTCCACTGCTAAATCTTGTTAAAGAACCCCTAAATGTTTGTTGGCAATTCACATATATGCCCTAAGACCTTTCAGATTTTCTTGGTCTGGGGTCCTGATACTGTTCGTACAACCTGTTTCAGAATTAGGGCCTTCTTCTTGGTTTTAGACCTGTCTTTGGTCTATGGCTTCAAAACTTGGCAAGCTGCTCTCTTGGGCATTCCTCATGTTCATAGAGTACCTGTAGGTGACTAAAAAACACATTCAAGGCCTTTTTGGCTCTTGACACAAACCCTCCTGCAATATTTCTACACAAACACTAGGTCTTCCTAATCGGGCTTTTACACTTAGCTCGCCTAGGGAAAGACCTTAAAAATCACAGCATGCATCTTCAGAGCCCAGACTTGAGGCATCATGAACCTTATCAACCCTAGTCTCCATTCCCAAAAGGTTGTACAGGAACTACGGTGGGAAATAGAGCTAGGCTTACATTTTGTACACACTGTCAAAACTGGACAGAGAACTGTGAAAACAAAAAGAATTTACAAAATGCTAAGTAAACCTAACTAAAGAAAAAAATCAAAGCTTGAATCACACTAAAACATGATGAACAATAGATTCCAATAGCTACAGATGATGTTTCAATCCATGCAAAGCTAAAAGATAACTCTGTTACTCAAGTCTTTCTCTATTCACTATGAAAACTTGCTGCTACAGTATGTCAGTCCGTACACAATGTGATCACCACCTCTAAATTAGGGTTTTTCAAACATATATACCCTTATCTCATGCGTTTTGGCCTATTAGGTATCTCTAAACCCTATGAAGGCCGAAACCCTTAAAGTTAGGTTTTTTTATCATAGCAACTTTTCAAAGTTGCAAATGTTGCTCGACAACATTTTTACATCTTTTACACCTTTTCACTTTTCAAGGTGTTCTAACTCCACCCAAGCTTCTCTAACCTTAGTTAGACTTCCTAGGGAATCTAAGACCCTAAAACCACTAAAAACAACATTTGATCACTTATTGACATCATCTGATATAGGACATTCATGAAGATAAAATTGAGCTCTTAACTAGATTTAGACACTAAACTAGACTCAAACCACACCACTCCTGGTCTCATGACCTTATCTAATTACATTTCCCTTCAAGAGGGTCTTTCCACATCAAAATAGGACAACCAACTGGTCTCCTAAGGGTGCTCCTACACCAATCATCTTAGCATAAATCCTAATTGTTATATTTCTTCATGTTTTTCATGTTTTCTAACACATCTTGGCTTAGCTTAATGGATTAATCTTAGTTCATATTTTAAGCTTTTCAAATCATGCATGAATCATATCAAATCCCTTAGAATGCATTAGAAGTAAGCTCTTTGTGCTTAGAGAGCACACCCACATCCCTCTCATTGAAGCAAATCAAATAGTTCTTTATAGCACCTATTTTGGCAACAATCTTGAGGTGGCTTGGTATTGTTTTATGTCTTTGCTTTGAATTCATGAACATGTTTTAATCTAATGTTTGGGTGTTTAAGCCTTTCAAGAAAAGTAACAGATTTGAAACTGTAGCCTACACTTTGCAATCAACATTTCTCTACTGAAGTTTGCAGTGAAAGGTATAATCTCTTCTATAGCCTGAACTTTGGTCTTGTAAATAGGTGTCAATGATCTAAGGATCTTCGTAATGACTTCTTCCTCTTCAGAAGTGCCTCCAAAATTTTTGATTCCAATCACAACCTCAGTGACTCTTTATACATAAGCCCTAATGTTTTCATCATCTTTCATTTACAGTTTCTCCATCCTTGTTTTCCAGTTTTGTAATTTTGCTTGCTTAGTAAACTTGTCTCCTTCATACAATGATTCTAATCTCACCCAAATTTTTGTGTCGAATCGAGATCTTTCACCTTAGTAAATTCTCCTTCAGAGAGTGTGTTGACCAGTGCTTCCCTTGCAACCATGTTATATGAAAATTTCTTATTTTCATCATCAGTAGCTTTATCCAATTCATCTATAGCCTTCATAGTTACCTCATTCTTTGTGATTATCCAGTAATTGATACCCAAACATAGAAAATGAGTTTGCATCTTGTTCTTCCAATTGTCAAAGTTCTCAGGATCAAATTTTGGACTATCCTTCCTATAGAATGCCATCTCCAAGATCACCTCAAGGTGTTAAGCTTTCTCTCTAAGGACTAGTAGCTCTAATACAAATTGTTAGGAATAACAGTCTACTAATACAACTAAGAGGGGGGTGAATTAGTTGTATGACATATTATTAAACTTTAAACTTTGAATAGCAGCAATAACAAATCAAATTAACACAATGAATTCCAACACAATAACACAATATTTTTTCTCAAGGAAACCTTGTTAAAGGTAAAACCCCAGTGGGAATTAACACCCACTAATGATGTACTGAGAGTATAGTGTCCCTGTTAAAAGGTCTAGCCATGTTAGGAGATGATTAGAACATTACAATACATAATCCTTGTTAGAGGACATACCCTATTAGGAGTCAAAGAAAAGAGTAGACTCACTGCCCAAAGAAGGTTATGACCACCTTCAGAACTCACTATTCACAACACAAGTGTATATAAGGGAAATACGTAATCCTTGTGAACTGTCTGATAGAAACTATATTTTCTTGATCAATTCCAATGAAGTATATACTATCCTCTACTCTACATTCAATAGATAGAAGCTCGCAACTTCCACAATCCTCTTTCACATTCCATCCATATCTCATATCTTTTCAAAAGAAAAGATCTTACATATATACCCTATTATAAATAAATGATTAGGTCGGCCAGTTAGGCTTTCCTGTTATACAAATAATCATATAACCCCTTGCTAAGATGCACACAGTATCTAAAACAAGTATACAACAATTATAATTCAATAATTACAATCCAATATATGTAATCCATGCTCACAATCTATAATACACACTACAATTCCAAGTCAGCCCAAGACATATCTCCTCTAGAACATTCGCCATAGCTGATGTCATCATGCATCCCATGACTTGCTAAGATCAACTAACTTTCCTTAGTTTGTTATCTGACATCCCTTAAGCTTGCATACACTGGATCCACATCACTTGTGAGATATACTCAAAACTCAAAGACTTACTCTATCAACTTCCAATGTCACAGTCCAGTAACCAGTCTTCACCAAATCTTCTATAACTCAACCAATATGCAATATTACATCATGTGATCTTAGATATAAGATCACAACATCTTCCTATACATAAATCTATGTTCACACATTCTAAATTATTTGTACGACATTCGTACACTATAGTAACCAGTCTATTTTCTTCATAGAAACATATGTTGACATCAGTGACAAAACACTAAATACAATAGCATTGATAATGTAGTGATTAAACATATTATATGCATTAGCAATATCTAACATTTAGCCACATTTGACACTTCACCAAAATCCATAACTTCATCAACTATATTATCTACAGTCAAAGTTTGTGCTTTACCTTTAACTAGGGAAGAAAGTAGGGTTGAAGGAGTGAGATCATCACCTATGTCTCCAGTGATATCAACAATGACCGGTTCGGTTGCAGTTTTAGCCTTGACCAGAGTCTCCTCTCCCATTATTCCTTTTCCCTTTCCAGTGTCCATTACTAGCTGCTCGGTGGTCTTATGGAATTCTACCTCTACTTAATGTTGTTTCTTTAGAACATTCATCCATGTTGCAAATCCTTCTTCATACACTTTGTCCACTTCTCCAATCAGCACCTGACTAATTATTTTTTTAATCTTGAAACTTGTTTTGTAGAGATCAACTTGATTGGTTGCTTCTTCTAAAGTAAGATGATTCTGAACTTCTAGTTGAGCTCTTATTCTTAGCTCTCTTTCTTTATCTATCAAATATTTCCATCTACCTTCTATTATCTCATGTAGATCATCAGGTAGTACTTTGTGAATTTTAGTGGGGATATAATTGAACTTGTGAAGATAGTAAACTATAGCTTCTTCCATTTTTCTCTTATCTTCTTCATTATTAACTTCATGTCTCCTTCCAAATGCTCCCAATCTACCTAACTCCTGTATTCCTTCAACCACTTGATCAATGGTTTTTTTTCTTTCTCTAGGTGCATCCTCTTTCACTGGTTTCCCATTGTTTCTCTTTCTATGAAGAGTAGTTTTCAGTTTCTTCTAGTTCCTCTCCTTGTGCACTGGACACCTACTGAGTCCTTTTTCTTTGAGCCTTAGGTTATTCCACCACTAGTTTCTTCTTCCTAGGTGTGGGAGTTCTTTTTACATACACCTTCAATTCCTTTACAGATTTCTTTTTCTTCATAGTCACCTGAATATCTTCATTGGTTTTGAACTGATATGCAAAGAGATCTAGGTCACTATCTTGTAGTGCATCAGCATATTCCTTTACAACTTTGGAGGTAATCTCATAGCTGAGGTTTGGTGCATACTCAATCCTTGGCTCTATAGCCTAGATCATACAATGATCAGTTCTTACCAAAAAGCACACCTCTTCCTTGTATTCTTCAACAATGGTTTAAGAGGCAATAGTACATTTGAGTCCTTTTCCCAATGGTTATCTATCACAATTCTGACACCACACCATCGACCAAGCAACACTAACAACTATTGTAGTTTTGGTGTCGATAGCACCAATGGCTATGATGTCTTATGTAATTACAAAGGAATGCACAATCACAATATACAGGGTAAAAGGTTCATCCAACATGGTCAGAGATGGTCAACATGTCATCGGTCATAATTTGACTGTCGTCATGACTTATTGTGGGTGTCACAAGGTTGACAATCATGCAACAAAAATGTTGTACAAGTGACAATTGTCTGTCGGGGCATTCTGACAGATATCTGTTGTATCCAGTGTTGTGATGTCGGTCATTCTCTAATGACCATCATAATTGCAATGGTATGTTGTATTTTTAAAAAACATATATATATATATATATATATATCATTCATGGAGACCTTAAAATATTGAGCTTCTCTTTGTTTTGAGAATAGTTTAACATTCTCTACTTAACAAGGCCAACCATGTGAAGGTGGAAGCTCATCTGACCCCTCCTAGGAGCATCTTATCACCCCTTACGACACTTTAAGACCTCTAAGATGTATTCATAGGGATCGTAAAGGGTCATAAGGGGTCATAAGGGGTCCTAGGACACAACAACTAAGAAACATAAATGTAGGCATCATGCATGGTCATGATTCTTTGGAGGTACAACATAATTGAGTGTATACCCAAATGATGCAATGCAATCACTACTCCAGTTCTAAGTTGACACTATAGGGTCCAAAAACAAATCAAGATAGGGTCCAAAAGCCATCGTTATCTATGGTTTTTGGATCCTACAATGTCAACTTTGAACCAGAGGAGTAGTATTGTTTGTGTTGCATCGTTTGGGTATACCACTCAATTATGTTGTATCTTTGAAGAATTGTGACCATGATGCCTACATTTACATTTCTCAGCTATTGTGAGATTAAAAGTCTTCTAAGGAACATGTGACAAACATGTAGATTTGACCAAGCATTATTGGGAGATAGACCCTACAACAAATGGACTTGTGATGATTTTCACAATAGCACATGTGTGGCAGGAAAGCTCACAGTACTGCTTAGGCAAATCTGAGTGTTCATCACCTGTGCATATAAGAGTTGATTAGATAAGGTTGAATACAATTATATCTTCATCAAAAACACAACATCCCAATAATTGATAATATTATGAGAAGGATAGTTATTGATAACCAAACAAGCGTAGTAGTTTATATTGTTATGTAACAAATACTAATCAACTTCTTATTTGGCACAATAATGAAAAAATTTCATAAATCAATGGCATCATGAATATGTTTGGTTAGAATGTAAGTCCAAATGGGATAATGAAGCGAAGTGTCTCCCAAATGCCAAAGGATGCCAAACTTTCAGTTTTGGTGATATAAGAATAAGAACTTTTCTATTCCATTGGGAATTGACCATCATAGAATCATATTTATATAATCATTGGAAACAGACAACGAATGATAGAACAAGAAAAAAGGACACAGAGAACTAATTCTGATCCTAAATAAAAATTATAGTGGAATCAATTACATTAGGTAATCGAAACACACTAATCATGGAGGTGGTGTCAAGAGTACTATGACAGTAAAATTTCCCCATTCTCTATTTCCCCTTTTTGTTTAATAAGCTTAATTTTTTATTTTATTTTATTTTATATTGAAAATCATAACAAAGTCATAAACAACAAAAAAGTTCATGAGTTTATCAAAATATGTACAATGTATCTACTTGAAATTCTAAAAAAGTTTTAGTATCTATAATAGCCCTCGGTTAACCACATTTACACATATGGTCCCAACAAAGTAGTGCACAAACTACACAAAGAAGGCATCGCAGAAACATGATTTCTACTTTTGCCATTGAAGCAATCTTGGCGGCACTAGCTACCTCTCGAGCCTTTCACAAGTTGCACTCATTTCCTACATCAGGTATAGATGTAGATGGGGTAGATGTAAATTTGGTTTCATCGACCCACTGAAAGTATTAACATCCACTATTTCCCTCCAATACTAAATCTACATCAGTTCTTCCTAAAATGATTAGTTGTTACATTATTTTTAAACATAAAATATAATTACATATCCAGACCTTTTTCCTATTTGGGAAACCCCAAAATTGATGCCCAGGATTACTTGTTGTGCATGACGTCTTCAACATGCATGGACCAACACCACATTGACACATAGGCACATTGACCAAAGTCATCGATGCTATATCGACAAATATTGTATTGTCACAAATATTGCATTGTCATTGTTTTGTTCATGCATACTAATTATAATTACAATAAAAAGCAACATACTAATGTAGACTTGCACATTTTTTGGCTAAGTCGAAGTCTTTGGTTTAAATCAACTCAAAACAAAATGACAAACCAAAGACAACCATGCAATAAAAATTAATTACTAAGGAACCAAGGAACTAATTATAATTGCAATAAAAAGCAACATACTAATGTAGAAAAAATCTCAAATTAGATTGCAACATGAGAATGTTCAACAAGCCTGTGAATTTGGTCATGACAATGCACCTCATTTGAATGAATAATGCATTTATAAAAAGTTGTTCCATCACTTCTTTCCTTACACATTTTGTGCCTACCTTCTTGTGCAAACACCGCTTTGGCTACTTCAAGGACAACAAGAAGAACTGTGAGAATACGAGCACTTGTGGTCTTCCTACAAATGTGTCCTTGAATGTTTATATTGTTGGTAAGATCCATCAATGACCTGAAAAGTAAATGGAGAAGAAGGTTTGAGATACAAAATCATCACTCATAAGCAACAAGGGGTCAAGCCAAGAAATGCGTGTACTTATTGACACAATTGTTTGTATATATATTCCTAGCTGGTTATTATCTATAGGTGTTGAATTTGTTAGCATTGTTGCATTAGGAAATGAAATCCCTTTGAGGTAAAAACATAGAAGATGTTTTTTGTAAAACATAGTGAAATTTTTGTTAGTGATTGTGCAAAAACAACTAAATTATGCACTAAAATTGCGCATCATAAACATTGATCCAAAGGGACATAAACCAAGTGGAAAAAAGTGTAACTTTTGCACTTTTATCCTTTACATTTTCTAGATTCATTTATAACATTGACGTGCGTTGCATTATCTATACTACATTATTCTACTACTACATTCATTATAGAAATAAGATCAACTATCATACTATCACATATCGTGACATGAATACTCTTCATTGTCATATAGTTTTATATTTTCATTTATAACATAAATATTTGTTGCACTCTCTATACTACATTATTCTAATACTACACTTATTATAGCACTAGATCAACCATATCACATCCACATATATATGGTTCTTATATATGCACATATACATAAATATAGCTATGTAATATTATTAATCATGTTCAAGATAACGACATTCTTCACTTTGGCAAAGTGGCTAAGGCAACGATATTCTTCATCTTGTTCAAATATAATGATTTTTAATCTTGATTTATTGATTTAAAGATGAAAAATTTATCTTCTGAAGTTCTATTTTAATTGAGCTAAAAAATAGTTGTTTAAATCAAATTTTCATAACAATTATGAAGGAGATCATAACCCCACCATATATATACTCACTATTTTTTATCTGATATGTACATAAACAACAAGACTACATATTGGTGTTCATAATCATCATGATTAATAATAACTTAATTATATACATATATATGGTTCTTATATATGCACATATACATATATATAGCTGTGTAATATTATTAATCATGTTCAAGATAACTACATTCTTCACTTTGGAAAAGCGGCTAAGGCAACGACATTCTTCATCTTTTAAAAATAAATCAAATGTACATTTCTTTTTATTAAGAATGTTGTTGCCTTAGCTACACTGTATACCAGCTACCAACCCCTCAAGGACATACTTCAGTAGAAATGATGAGCCTAAGGAATGACCTAGACATCAAATTGAATCAACTTAAATAATATTAGTCACATTAATATTACTAATTTGTATCGGTTAATATTAATAAAATTGTTCACCTTTATTAATACCATTTGTATTGATCAATTATGTGTTACACACAGTATATTATAATTGTTGTGCATAGTATATTATGTGTTGCACATAGTATATTATGTGTGTAACATGTAATATACTATGTGCAATGTGCAATATGCAATACATAAATGGCATTTATATTATGTGCAATGTTTAATCTGCAATATAAATTTACTTACTGATAGTTATGTATCGGTTCTATACTTTTTTATGATCTTAAAATAACATGTCTCATTTAGAGACATGTCTCATTGTTGATATGTCTCATAAGGATTAAAGGGTGAGTAAATATTGTAAAGGTTATGTTTTAAACTTTTAGACAAGTCTTGAAAGGGGTTTTAAGTTCATGTTGTCGAGTTGACAACATTGGTTGTCAACTTGACAACATATATTAGTCATGTCTTATTGAAACAGTGTGCTCCTACTTGATCCAGAACCTGCAAGAAGGAAAGAAATGGGGTTAGATCCAAGGGATCTAAGAAATGCATGATATTCTATTACATATCCTCATATATAGTCATGCATGTGCATAATCAAGCCATACATTTCTAGAAGGAAACCATGCTACAATACATGTGCACTCAAAAAGATGATATAGGAGGAAGAAGATAACATCATGGAAAACATCAAGTGGACATACATAAGTCATAGTGGTGCAAGAGTATGGTCAGTACTATGGATGAATCATCCAAACAATGCAATAGCAACATCAAATGTTGTTGTTTCATTTTATGTTTTTGTGGCATCATTTCCAAATGAGGCATCCACGGCAATAACTCAAAACATGTCATAAGGTCATGGTGTTCCAATACAAGGTGATGTTGTCATAATCAAACATGCATTTTTATTATCTTCTTGTTATGATGACCTAGGGTATCAATGATTAACTATTACTTGTTTTCAATTCATCTCATGATTGACCTAGGCATCAATGATTAACTACGATTAACCAAATCAATTCAAGCAATGATATATACAGAAGGAAGAAACAGTCACAAGATCGCAGCCTTGAGCAATCAAGTATAGTAAATAATCATCAATGGAAGAAAATAATGATGCCCTATCTCGATTGGTGTAGGATCACCAAGGTCAACTCTAGAGAAAAGGAAGTACACCAAAGTTTGAAATGATTTTGGATCATTTGATAATATGATCAATAAATGATGTTATGTAAGCCATTGAATGGCATGGGGATAATAATGTAACCTTGGGGTCACTTGGTTGATACGAGGATAAATACAAGGGGTAAGGACCTATATGGTCATATAGGTTTATAATATGGCCATTAATTCCATTAAAAACATATAACTGCAATCAAAAGTGCAAAGATGTCAAAAACATGTAAAATTGCATTTTAATACAATTATAGCCTATAAGGCTCATGTGGGGGGTTAGTGTGGATTGAAAAGGTTGTCTTTAAACCTTTTAAAATTCATTAGAGGGGGAATTATACTCATTTTTTTGAGTTGACAACATTAGTTGTCAACTTGACAGCACTATTTAGTCATATTTTGTTATGACAGTCGGTTAGAGATTGTTATTGAATAGTTTAGATTGTTGGTTATGGGTACAGTTAGTTTTTAGGAGTTTTAGAAGTCTATTTAAAATTTGATCCATGTGAGTGGAGGGGGCATGGAGATTTTTTGTGTGTAAATATTGAATGAAATAAGTTTCAATCAATAAAAGAACAAACATTTTCCTTGCAACAGTGACTCTACTCATACGGTATAGTTAGAATAATAGAAAATTCAAATGTTTAAATAAAATGTGATTTGGCTTGGATGGAGGTGTTAGAATAATTGAGAGGGGGGTGAATCAGTTATCCAATGTCCCAAAACAAAATGTATAATTCAAAACAACTTCTCTAATTTCTACTCGTCGGTAAACAATAATAACTCTCACTATCTGTGCTTTTACAAATTACCAGTCAAATACTATAATAGTTACCGATCAAATCTAACATGTAACATGTAAAGAATGATAAAAAACAAATATCACAGTTAACACATAACACAAGAGATTTAACATGGAAACCTTGTAAAGGGAAAAACCACCTGGGACCGGCAACCCAAAATTGTTCACTCTTCTGAAGTGAGGTCGGTACCTAACCCTGTTAAAGGTTACAAACACACTATCAGGTGTGACCTTGTTAGAATATTTTAGACTAGAAGTTATCATCCAACTAGCATTCACTATGGGGTTGACAGGATAACAATGTTCATTCTATGAATGATACATCATAAGACTTTCAGAGTCCACTTGGTTAAGAGATTTTGACTGTATACAATGGTTAAATATGTAACAGTAAATGACCTACCTTAATACAACTTCAATTGCAGATTATAGATCAATATTCAGTCCATACAAATCCTTCTGATCAATATTTCACTTCAGATTCAATACTGTATCAACTTACTGTCCGTCGATAATTGCTCTCTGTAACTCGGTAATTGCTCTACAGCTCAGTTCTTACTAACTAGTATGATCAGAATGCATGAAAACCTTATTCACACGATAATCCTATAGCTTCTTCTTCTCCCGGCTCTTTACTAAAGAAATTATGTTCTCTTATATAGATGAGTAAATTGTTTTCTTCTCCACCATCAGATTTTGTTGCTTAACCACATTCATAGATTTTACCGCTTCAAACTTTCTCAGTACTTGTGTCAATAACATGTTTCAATCTACTCCATTAGATCTTCCTTGAATTTCGTCAATCGTCAATTTGTGTAACAAAAATTATCTGTTACCTCGATGTTATACTCTTGCCAGCTCATCAATCTTATCAACTAAACTAATCATTTAATTCATTATGTTCCATTCGGTTAACAAAGAAATGTGTCGGTGAACACTGCTCAGTTAATACTACAATCGGTATACACTACACTCTGTCAATGTATACTAGAAATGCTTCATTTACCGACAACACTGCTTTGTGTCTTTCAGCTCTATACTTCATCATAGATGAATGCAACATAATAAAGTCAATATCATCAAGTCATAGACTCATCAACAAGTTACTCAATGTGTTCATTATCCTCATTTGTCATGTACATCTTTCCTCATGTAGATTTCTCTGTTCTTCATCTCTTTCACCTTTCTTCAGATGTCTCGGTATAGTAACTTACAAGATAAGTACTGTCAAGCTAGTTGACATCAATGACAACATAATACTGATTTAATCATATTACATATCTAATCAGCAACTTCTCAATGATCTTTAATCACAAATTCTTCAATCAAATTCCAAATCAGTTGTAGTCCAACAATCTCTCCCTTTGGCATTGATGGCAACTCAAGTAATATGAAATGTACCATACACATACCAAACATACATTCTACAACTTTGTGAACAAAATGTTGTAAGTCGAATAGACTTAATATGTTTAATCACTACGTTACTAAACCAGCATTAGATAATACAACTTTACCATTCTGTAGTTGTGTTCTTTTCAGTTCTCCTATTCCTGCTTCTGTTCTCTGTAACCGATCTTCAATACTCTGTCTCATTCAGATTGTCTCTCCCTTAGATAATTCTCATCAGTGCTTGTTCCTTTTCATATTATTCATCTCTCCCTTTCACAGCAATGCCAAAGAAATAAATAAACAAACAATTTTGTCTTCCTTTGTATCTCTGTATACTGATATTCCAATTGGTTCAAGTTCTTAAACTTAATCACAACCTTGAACATGATTCAAAGTGTAAGCTATGCTGCATCAACATGAATGATCTGTTGATATAAGTAGGTTGATGCAACAACTAGATCACCTTAGTGACCAATAGACAAGGGACAGACCCCAAGTCTAGTCCTCAAGTATTCAAATGTGTCCTTCGATAGAGGTTTTTTAAAAATATATGCAAGTTATTCTTTAGATGTAACAAATTCTAACTTAACTTGCTTCTCTTGCACTTGTTCTCTTAAGTAATGATACTTAATAGATATATTCTTTGTCTTAGAGTGCATCACAAGATTCTTTGAAATATTAATCGCACTAGTGTTGTCGCAGTATATAATCACCGGGTCAGTGATTACCTCATTCATTCATTCCAACACTTGTTTGATATATGTAATGTTTGAATAGTTAGTGGCAGCAGCAACATATTCTGCTTTAGCTGTAGACTAAGAAATGCAAGCCTTCTTTTTACTTGTCCAGGTTACAAGTCTTTCACCAAAGAAAAATGCTCCTCCAATGGTGCTTTTTCTATCATCCACATTTCCAGCCCAATCAGCATCGGTGTAAACTTTCAGTTCAAACTTCCCTTCCTTAGGATACCATAATCCATAATTCTCTATTTTCTTCAAGTATCTTAAGATCCTTTTTGTAGCTATCATGTGTGATTCTCTAGGATTAGTAGAAAATCTTGCAACAATTCCCACAGCATGTGCTATATCTGTTCTACTGTGAACTACGTACATTAACTTGCCAACTATGGATCGATAAAGTGTCTGGTTTACCTCTTTAGTTTCATCCTCCTTTGTCAATTTGCATCCAATAGCCATTGGTGTTCCCACACATTTAGCATCTTCCATGCCAAATGTTTTCAGTACTTCCTTTATGTATTTAGATTGTGTGATGAATATTCCATCACTTTGCCGAATCACTTGTAGTCCAAGAAAGAACTTAATCTCTCCAAACATAGACATTTCAAATTCCTTTTGCATTTCATCAGAAAATGCCTTGCAGACAAGATCTGAGCCTCCAAAGATAATGTCATCAACAAATATTCCAGCAATGATAATAGTATGATCAGTATCACCTTTCACATACAAATTGTTGTTTTCACTTGTTCTTACAAATCCAATACTTAACAAGTAAGTATGCAGCCTTTCATACCATGCTCTCGGTGCTTGCTTCAAACCATATAAAGCTTTATGTAATCTACATACCATGTCTTTATTTTCAGGATCAACAAATCCTTTAGGTTGTTCAATGTAGACCTCTTCTTCAAGTATACCATTCAAAAATGCTGACTTCACATCCATTTGATAAACTTTGAATTTCTTGTGTGCAGCATATGCAAGTAGCATTCTAACTCCTTCTAATCTAGCAACAGGTGCAAATGTTTCACCATAGTCAATGCCTTCTTCCTGTGCATATCCCTTGCATACTAATCTAGCTTTATTTCTTGTGACTTCACCATTTTCATTCAATTTATTCCTGTATATCCACTTAGTATCGATAACATTCTTATCTTTTGGTTAGGGTACTAAGGACCAAGTTTTGTTCTTCTCTATTTTCTCTATTTCCTCCATTGCATTAACCCATTCTTCATTCTCTAATGTAACTTTCACAGTTTTAGGTTCGAATTCACAAATTAAACATGTACCTTGTCTTGTTTTGCTTCTAGTTTGCATTCCAGCATGTCTGTCTCCAATGATTTGTGTCTCAGGATGATGTCTCCTGACAAAACTAGCCAAAACTTGATTTCTCCTTTCTTGCTCATCCTGCTTAGGGTCATTTTCTTGCTCGGTATCTCCATCTTGTTCCTCTATTTGTGTTGCCTTTTGTCCTCCATTGTTTCCATGTTGACCAGTTGTCACAATTTGTGGTGTTGGTAGATACTCTAGATTTTCAATGTAAGTGAATCTACCATAGTCTTCTGGTTCCTTTGTACTTTCCTTTGTGTATTTGTCATCAAACTCATCAACACGAACATTAGTGCTTTCAACTATCTTATTGGTATTATTTAGACATTTATATGCTTTACTTGTAGTGGAATATCCCAAAAATATCCTTTCATCTCCTTTAGAATCAAATTTTCCATTTCTCTCATCTTTCAAAATAAAGCATTTACTTCCAAAAATTTTGAAATAACTTACAGTAGGTTTGTGTCCAAACCATAGTTCATAAGGTGTTCGGTTGGAGTCCTTCTGTTGTACTCGGTTAAGAACATACACAGCTGTACTGACAGCTTCTCTCCAATATGTCTGAGCAACATTCTTCTGTATCATTAATGTTCTAGCACAGTCAATTATAGACTTGTTCCTCCTTTCATCAATGCCATTTTGCTGAGGTGTCCTCAGTACAGATACCTATCTTTTGATTCCATGCTCATTACAAAAATTAGTAAATTCATCAAAGATAAATTCACCTCCTTTATCAAATCTTAAGCATTTTATTTCCTTTTCGGTTTCTTTCTCTACCTTAGCTTTATACCACTTAAACATTTTGAAAGCTTCAGATTTCTCTTTCAAGAACATAACAGTCATTAGTCTAGTATAGTCATCAACAAAAAGAATAAAATATCTATCACTAGAACAGCTCTAAGTTCTCATAGGACCACATAGATCGATATGAACCAACTCAAGTATCTTCTTTGTTGAATAGTCTTTGCTTTTAAAACTAGACTTAGTCATCTTACCTTTCTGACATTCATGGCACATGGCATGATCAGGTTTTGTCAAGTTAGGCAATCCTCTAACTCTTTTCTTTCTACTAATCTTGATCATGTTGTCAAAGTTCACATGGCATAACCTTATGTGCCACAACCAAGCATCTTCATCCTTTATTAACAAACAAGAAGACCGATCCATACCAAGATAGAATAGATTACCTCAGGATTGTGTACCAGTTCCAACAAGTCTTCCTCCATCATCATAGATCTTCACCTTTTTGCTCTCAAAAGCCAGTCGGTGGCCTGAATTGTTTAGCTGAGCCACACTTAACAAATTATAGTTCAGTCCATCTACCTAGTATGCATTTTCACATTGTAATCTATCATTGATCATCTATCATTGATCATCAGTGAGCCTTTACCTCTTACCATACAAAGTGCATCATTTCCCATTCTCACAAATCCTCCATTATATTCAACAATATGATCAAATTTCTCTACATCACCAGTCATATGATGTGTATAGCCACTGTTTATGATCCATGTATCATTTCTGCTTACTTTAGAGATTAGTGTTGTCTCTTCATGTTTCTCTTCCTCTTCTGAGTCATCTTTCATAGCAACAAATATAACTTCTATATCATCTTCAAAATCAGATTTAGTTTCAATATCTTTGGCTATGTAACATACCTTTTTGCCTTTTTCATCTCGGTTGTCTCTGTTGTACTATCGGTAGCCTCTATTGACTCTTCTTCCATAGCTTCCTTCAGATCGGTCTTTAGATCTATCATCATCTTTCTTCTAAGGACATCTAGCAGTGATGTGACTGACTTCTTTACAATTAAAGCATGCCAAGGGTAGCTTACCTCTATACCTTCATTTTCCTTTGGGCAATCTTCTAGCCATAAGTGCTTCAAGCTCATCAAGTTCATCATCGGTATTGTCATCACTATCACAATTCTTAATATTCCTACTAGACTTTCCAATCTTCAAAGAAGACATGAAAGCAGATTCAACAGAAGGAACAACACTATTATCAAAGTTATTTAATTCAAAGGTTGTAAGTTTACCAATCAGAGTGTCAAGAGTAAGGTTGGATGTAGCTCGTGTTTCATGAATTGCAGAAATCTTGATTGCATAAACTGGTAGCAAAGTTCTGAGAATATTGCTTATCACTGTTTCATCATCAATTACTCCATCAGATGCTCTAATAGCATGTACTACCTCTTTGAGTCTATTTGAATATTGTACAATGTTCTCACCTTCTTTCATTCTCATATCATCAAATCTACCTCTTAGACTTTCAGCTCATGCTCTTTTGACATTCAGATCTCCACTGTATATTTGTGTTAATTTATCCCACATTCCTTTGGCAGTCGTGCATGTCTTGATATCTTCAAATTCAGCATCAGTATAGGCAGCAGCAAGTTCCATCATAGTAACATTGTGTTCATGCTTGTCCTTTAGTTGATCAATAGTTAAGGGACCAGTGGGTGGTTGTATGTAGCCATTCTCCGTTAGATCTAGTGTTGAGTTCCCAATTCCAGATATGTGCAGCTTCATTCTGCTTTGCCATACTACGAAGTTCTCTTTGTTCAGTTTCGGTACTTCTCTCTTATACATCTTGAGACCTTTATGCTTAAGTCCTTAAAACTCTGTTCCAAGCAACTTAGCTCTGATACCAATTGTTAGAATAACTGAGAGGGGGGTGAATTAGTTATCCAGTGTCCCAAAACAAAATGTATAATTCAAAACAACTTCTCTAATTTTTGCTTGTCGATAAACAATAATAACTCTCACTGTCTGTGCTTTTACCGATTACCAGTCAAATACTATAATAGTTACCTATCAAATCTTAGATGTAACATGTAAAGAATGATAACAAACAAATATCACAATCAACACATAACACAAGAGATTTAACATAGAAACCTTGTAAAGGGAAAAACCACCTGGGACCGGCAACCCAAAATTGTTCACTCTTCTGAAGTGAGGTCGATTAAGACCCAACCTTGTTAAAGGTTACAAAAAAACTGTCAGGTGTGACCTTGTTAGAGGATTTTAGACTAGAAGTTATCATCCAACCAGCATTCACTATGGGGTTGATAGGATAACAATGTTCATTCTATGAATGATACATCATAAGACTTTCAAAGTCCACTCGGTTAAGAGATTTTGACTGTATACAATGGTTAAATATGTAACAGTAAATGACCTGCCTTAATACAACTTCAATTGCAGATTACAAATCAATATTCAGTCCATACAAATTCTTCTGATCAATATTTCACTTTAGATTCAAAACTGTATCAACTTACTATCCATCAGTAATTGCTCTTTGTAGCTCGGTAATTGCTTTGCAGCTCGGTTCTTACTAACCAGTATGATTAGAATGCATGAAAACCTTATTCACGTGATAATCCTACAACTTCTTCTTCTCTCGGCTCTTTACTAAAGAAATTATGTTCTCTTATATAGACGAGTAAATTGTTTTCTTCTCCACCATCAGATTTTGCCGCTTAACCACATTCATAGATTTTGTCGCTTCAAACTTTCTTGATACTTGTGTCAATAACATGTTTCAATCTACTCCGTTAGATCTTCCCTAAATTTTATCAACCATCAATCTGTGTAACAAACATTATCTATTACCTCGATGTTATACTCTTGCCAGCTTGTCAATCTTATCGACTAAACTAATCATTTAATTCATTTTGTTCCTCTCGGTTAACAAAGAAATGCATCGGTGAACACTGCTCGGTTAATACTGTGATCGGTATACACTACACTCCATCGATGTATACTAGAAATGCTTCATTTACTGACAACGCTGCTTTGTGTCTTTCAGCTATATACTTCATCATAGATGAATGCAACATAATAAAGTCAATATCATCAAGTCATAGACTCATCAACAAGTTACTCAATGTGTTCCTTATCCTCATATGTCATGTACATCTTTCCTCATGTAGATTTCTCTATTCTTCATCTCTTTCACCTTTCTTCAGATGTCTCAGTATAGTAACTTACAAGATAAGTATTGTCAAGCTAGTTGACATTAATGACAACATAATATTGATTTAATCATATTACACATCTAATCAGCAACTTCTCAATGATCTTTAATCACAGATTTTTCAATCAGATTCCAAATCAGTTGTAGTCCAACAGGAGGTGTAAAAACATTGTTTGGTATCCTGTTTACATATTCAAGCTATTAATTGAAAACAAGTAATAGTTAATCATTGATTCCCTAGGTCATCACATTAAGCAGTAAATAAAAAAGTAAGGATCCATCAATAATGTCCTAGTGTTAAACACAGGTCCTCAAAGATCCAAACAAGTAAAATACAGTAGTGAGCATTATAATGTTGTGTCAATAACCAAATAAAATCAAGAAATGATATATATATAAGGAAGAAACAGTCACAGGCTCACAGTCTTGAGCAATCAAGTACAATAAATAATCATCAATGGAAGTAAATAATGATGCCCTAGCCTGATAGTCAATCATGCGATGAATTGAAAACAAGTAATAGTTAATCATTGATGCCCTAGGTCATCACAGCAAGCAGATAATAAAAATGCAAAAATCTAGCAATAATTCCCTAGTGTTAAACATGGCTCCTCAAAGTTCCAAACAAGTAAAATATAGCAGTGAGCATTATAATGTTGTGTCAATAACCAAATAAAATCAAGCAATGATATATGCAGAAAGAAGAAATAGTCACAGGCCCGTGGCCTTGAGCAATCAAGTACAGTAAATAATCATCAATGGAAGCAAATAATGATGCCCTAGCCTAATAGTCAATCATGCGATGAATTGAAAATAAGTAATAGTTAATCATTGATGCCCTAGGTCATCATAGCAAGTAGATAATAAAAATGCAAGGATCTAGCAATAATGCCCTAGTGTTAAACAAGGGTCCTCAAAGATCCAAACAAGTAAAATACAGCAGTGATAATTATAATGTTGTATCAATAACCAAATCAAATCAAGAAATGATATATACAAAAAGAAGAAACAATCACAGGCCCATGACCTTGAACAATCAAGTACAATAAATAATCATCAATGGAAGCAAATAATGATGCCCTAGCCCGATATTCAATCATGCAATGAATTGAAAACAAGTAATAGTTAATCATTAATGCCCTAGATCATCACAGCAAGTAGATAATAAAAATGCAAGGATCCAACAATAATGCCCTAGTGTTAAACATAGGTCCTCAAAGATCCAAACAAGTAAAATATAGCAGTGAGCATTATAATGTTGTGCCAATAACCAAATCAAATCAAGCAATGATATATACAGAAAGAAGAAATAGTCATAGGCCCGCGGACTTGAGCAATCAAGTACAATATATAATCATCAATGGAAGCAAATAATGATGCCCTAGCCCAATAGTGAATCATGTGATAAATTGAAAACAAGTAATAGTTAATCATTGATGCCCTAGGTGGAGGTAATGATAATGATGCTTCGAGCTCACATAAAGCAAATGGAATAATCAAAGAGCCAAATAAACACCTACATATGCACAAAGAATGGAGTGAAAAATAAAACATTTGGGCTCACACAGGCCATGAGCATAGCCAACTCCTAGAAATATAAGGTTGAATACAGACATACATGAGTAAAGGAGTATAAACAAAAGGGTACCAGACATTTCCTGAAGAGATGATGGAAGGATGACCGGGGTGTGAATCCAGTGTGCTCCTACTTGATCTAGAACCTACAAGAAGGAAAGAAATGGGGTTATATCCAAGGGATCTAAGTAATGAATGATATCCTATTACATATCCTCATCTAAAATCATGCATGTGCATAATCAAGCCATATTGTGGATGCATCATCCAAAGAATGCAACAAAAAAATCAAATGTTGGTGTTTCATTTGATGTTGTTATGGCATCATTTCCAAATGAGGCATCCACATAAATAACTTAGAACATGTCATAAGGTCATGGTGTTCCAATACAAGGTGATGCAGTCATAATCAAACATGCATTTTTATTATCTTCTTTTTGTGATGACCTAGGGCATCAATTATTAACTATTACTTGTTTTCAATTCATTGTATGATTGACTATCAGCTAAGGCATCATTATTTGCTTCCATTGATGATTATTTACTATACTTGATTTCTCAAGATCGTGGGCCTATGATTATTTCTTCCTTCTGTATATATCATTGCTTGATTTAATTTGGTTATTGACATAGCATTATAAGGCTTACTATTGTATTTTACTTCTTTGGATCTTTCAGGACTTGTGTTTAAGACTAGGGCATTATTTCTGGATCCTTGCATTTTTATTTACTGTTGGCTCTCATGAATTGAGGACATTATGGATTTACTAATTGTATGATCATTTGATGGCATGCTTATTGTTTTGGGGATAGTTAGACAGTTTGTTAATGGTTGCAGTTGGTCTTTAGTTGGTTATAAGTCTTTATTAGTGTTGATCCATGTGAGCGGAGGGGGGATGTGGAGTTAGTGTATGTAAAGAACCATTTTCAAATGGTATTCATTCAATAAACAAAAACATTCTCTACAAATTGTGAATCTATCCACAGGGTATAGTCAGCCCATGCAGTGTCTTCAAACATGTTTTGTGGTGTACTAGTGATTGGATCATGATGTAATATCATTGTCTTGGGTGTTATTTACATGTCCAAATATTTATTTCAGTGTTTAATTATTATTAAAGCCTAGGAATTAACTGGTGTCAGATTGTGCCTGGATTTTCTAGTTGCAACAGTGAATTGGGATTGAGGTCTCCATAATGGATTGACTCTCCCACCCCTATGGTCACTGTGATTGGTGATTTAAGATCCTCCTAAAGATAATATGGATGCAGATGAAAAGAAGGAATGGAACAAAAACAAAAATAATGTAATGAGAATAATTGTTGATAGTGTTAAAGATCATATTGTGCCAATAATTGCAAATCTAGAGAATGCATATGAGATGTTTACTTTATTGTCTGGCATATTTCAGATCAAAAACACAAATAGGGTCCTAGCTCTCAAAAATAACCTCTCCCGGATCAGGATGAATCAAGGGGAGTCAATAACATCCTACTTCATGAGGATCAATGAGCTAAGGAATCAACTATCATCAATTGGGTTCAAATATGATGATAAAGAGATAGCTATGACAGATCTTAATGGATTGCCTCTTACTTGGGATGCATTCATTCAAGGGATTAGTGCACATTCCTAATTACCTACTCTTGACAGACTAAAGACCGATTATCTTCAAGAAGAAGCAAGATTAATATCAAGAGGATCAATCTTCAAGGAGGATATACAAGTTCTTTACTCTCAAAACTTCAAAAGGGGGATAGGGAAATTCAAGAAAAAGAGAGAATTACAAAAGGATAAGAGGAAAAAAAATGAAGGAAGTTCAAAGGACAAAGAGGGAAGAGGGAAGAACTTTAAGAAGAATAAACCCTTCAAGAGGGACTTCTCTAAAATGCAATGCTATAAATGTGAGAAGTTTGGTCACATAACTATAAATTGTCCTGAGAGGAACAACCTTCAAGCATCCTTTGTGGAGATAAAAGAACCCGAAACTGAGCTCTTTGCACTTTGAGAGGGAGTTTTATATATGGGCTCACTTGTGAAATTGTCTAAGTTATAAAACATCTTCTGCTGGTTACATATAACTACATTTTTGTATATGATTTTTTGTATGAGTGTGGCACCAAACATAGCTATTAAATTCTAACTATCTTGTGTTATGAACTCCTTCCTTATGTCATTACTTGCTATGGAAGCATACTTTTCATTAACATATTTTTTTTTTGTATACATGGATGCATACTTTACCTTAGCATATGTCTTACTTATGTATGGGATCATACACAGCTGATTAGCAGCATACCTTGCATCAATTATACTTATGCTATGCATGAGGAACATACATTACATTATGAGCAGTTACATTGACATATTTTTGTTATGACACATGTTATACCTTACGTTTTTATGGTAACATACACATTTGGTTGATTGTTAGTATAACTGATTAACTATTTTCTTTATCGATGCATAGGTGCATACATTATTAGTTAATGAATGTTGGAACATACTTACATTGGCACATGTTGTGTATGTTACATTTTACAATTGGCATTTTTTTTTGGGAATATACATTACGATAATTAGAGATAATGTTGTTGTATTCATGGGAGCATACTTTATATGGATATATGTTATCCTTTATATATGCTTTGCTATTGATCATATATATGTGTGAATACATTTCTTTATAGAGGGAACTATATTGCATCTTGTTGTGATCACATTACACCTAGTTATATATTGGACAATTTTGGTTACTCTTATGTGGTGAGACTTATGTGATTACTCTTATGCTTATGAAGCATACTTTAGTGGCTTATTGTGTATGTATGGATCATACTTTCTTTTATAGATGAGTCTATATTTATTGACTATAGCTGAAACTATATTACATATGATTCTATGTGTGAACACATTTTCTTTACATTGAACTTGATTATTATTATTATAAGATCATATTGGTTACTCTTATGCTTATGTGGACTCATCAAATAAGATTTTGAGTATTACTAGAAAGGGTAAAGGAGTTAAGAAGTTTGATAGAACCAAGATTTGTGGATGGATCTTTGATGATGGAAAGTGTACAAAAGAAAAGGTAATTGTTTATTTGGCTCTTTGATCATTCCATTTGTTTCATGTGTTGTTGGTTATGATCATACAATTAGTAAATCTATAATGCCCTAGCTTCACGAGATATGAAGATCATAAGAATGGGTGCATTCAAATGGGCATAATGAAGCAATAGTGATAATGATACAACAACAAATTTGGGCTCACACAGGCCGTGGGCATAGCCAAATCCTAGAAAGATAAGATTGAATATAGACATACATGATTAAATGAGCATAAACAATAGGGTACCATACATTGCCTGAAGAGATGATGGAAGGATGACCAGGGTGTGAATCCAGTGTGCTCCTAGTTGATCTAGAATTTTGCAAGAAGGAAAGAAATGTGGTTAGATCCAAGGGATCTAAGCAATGCATGATATCCTATTATATATCCTCATATATAGTCATGCATGTGCATAATCAATCTATACATAGTCAATCATGTGATGAATTGAAAATAATTAATAGTTAATCATTGATGCCCTAGGTCATCATAGCAAGCAATAAATAAAAATGCAAGGATCCAACAATAATGCCCTAGTGTTAAACACGGGTCCTTAAAGATCAAAACAAGTAAAATATAGCAGTGAGCATTATAATTTTGTGTCAATAACCAAATCAAATCAAGAAATGGTATATACAGAAGGAAGAAACAGTCACAGGCCTATGGCCTTGAGTAATAAAGTATACTAAATAATCATCAATGGAAGCAAATAATGATGCCCTAACCCGATAGTGAGTCATGCATGAATTATTCTATTTCTATAAGCATTTTCATAAAGGAAATACTATGGTTTTTAAAAATTACTGGGATTCATCCCAAATATGAGAGAGTAGAGTAGAGTTATGTTATTCCTTTAAACGTCTTTCTTTTGTGTTTGATTTCATTGTTTTAAGAATGTTGATAGTTACAGTTGACATAATAAATCATTGGGGGAATGTTCCTAAGTGTTCCCAATGTTCCATAGTGCAGACAAAAGGTTGAAAGGACTCTAAAATAGCATCCCCAATCCCTTATCCAATTTTTAATGGCCCACTTTTTCTCTAATTATAAAAAATTAGTCCTAAACTATCTGATCATATTAGTGATAATACAAGTTTTTGGTTGGGTCTAATCACAAGTTATGTGTTCCTTCTAAGAAGGTTTTGTATGGTTTGGAACACTCATATTTGTTTCCTTTGAAATCCATACTTGTCTACATACCCTTACCAAATCCTTGAAGGTATTGTCCCCCTTGCATGTTCATTTTCTATTGTTTGATCAAGTCTAACTAGAAGTATTTATCTTTGCAAGTTCACTATTTTTTTGTGTTCCTTGAAGCTTCTAGGTTGGATGTTGTGTTAGACACCCCCATGTACATTATGGGAAGTCATTCCAAAAGTTTCCAAACCTTGTTTCTAAGGGTGTCTTGTTCATTTTCATAGTTAGGATAGTCTTGAGGTTGTGACTAACTCATTTGTTTAATTACTAAGGGCATGATACCATTTAAGGTACCATGGCATGAGAAGATAGAGATTTGGAAAGGGATAGACTTTAATAAGTTCTTTGTCAAAGTGAAAAGTGACTGTGACTGTCTCTGGGACTGGAATACAGAGATAGATTTAGGAAAAAAGGCTTTGTCCACAAAATAAGTTAGAATATTTGTACTAAAATAATTTGAAGGAAGGTGTATGGTAGTCTAGGGAATGCCCTAATACCCTAGATAATGGTTGTGAGTCTAAGAAAGGCTAGTAGATTGTCAAGTTTTAGAGGTAACTAGGACTGTCATAGACAGTCATTAAAAAAGGATATAAGAGTCCTTGATAACTTGTTGGGTATGTAGTAGAAGTGGAAAGGGTTGATGTATGGGAAAATCCTAGTGTCTAGAATAAGATGGAGGCTAGGAATCCCAAGAGTGAGGTTTGATCATTGAATAAGTTAAAAAGAAGTATCAAAAAGGTAAGATAGTGATCAGTATTAGGATCATTGGATTGTTTAATGATTGACAAGTGTTAAGTGTTTGGTTGATGCAAGAGCATCTCCTATCCTTGGCAATCCTATGTCACCAAAAACATGTTTTTGTTTTCCTATGTTGCTCGGTTCCTGCTTTGACCTAGTTGGCCTGGTAGTTTCTCAGTTTCCTTTGTTAACTGGGGTTGGTCGGTTATCTCTCTAGCACTCGGTTAATTCCCTGGCACTCGGTGATGCTTGTATGGCGCTCGGTTATCCTTGCTTACTGAGTTATTTGTTTTAGTTTCCTATTGAGGTTGACTCTTGCAATTAATTATGGTCATGGATTTAATGATGGTATTTATCATTGGGAAGCATGTAGACCTAGATTTGGTCATTCCTTCTATTGATGGTGGATTTGAAGACCGACTTGTTCAATAGCCTCTTGTATATATTGTAATCTTTGGTTGTAGTTTAGAAGGTAATTTTTTAGATAGAAGATTAAAGATTGTTTTAGATCCTCGCATGTTGGAGGACTTATGTACTTGAATTATAATATCTAGCCTAAACCGAGAAGGCCTTACAGCCCGGCATGTATAAATCAATTCGAATGAATATAAGAAGTTATCTACATTCTCTCTCTCACTTGTGTGTTTGTACCTTCTACGTGTGATCTCTACAAGGTGGATCTGGTTAGGGTGTTCCTTTGGCTCCTCTCCCTATTTGCCCTTGCGTCAGGTGGTATCAGAGCGAGGTGAGATCTAGATCTAGGTTTGAGGGTTCCTTCTTGTCAAACCCTAGTTGATTTGTTGTGGGGTAGCAGATTGTGATCTATCCTGCAATTGCAGAGGGTTTCAAGATAGTTTGTGGGAGGTGAGATGCGGATCTAGGATTGGTAGACATGTTGAGATAACTTGCTGCTAGGTTAGAAGTTGTTGAAATAGCCAAGAGAAGAGGAAGACATCTTGAAGATGTTAGTGATGATGAAATTGAGGAAGAACAAGTTGATGTACAACCTGCACCGGTGATGGATCAAGGTGAGGATATATTGTTGAAGGCTTTGACAAATATGAAGTCTACACCACACTTTAATCCTCTTGAGAATAGTGGAAAATTGGATTCGGATGAATTGGTGGACTGGATCACCGCAATGGAAAATTACTTTGAATATGAAAATGTCCCTGAGGAAAAGAAGGTGAAAATTGCAAGCACAAAGTTGAAAATTCATGCATCCTTATGGTGGGAACATCTGTAGTTGGACAGAAAGAGGAAAGGCAAAGACAAAATTAAGGTATGGAATAAGATGGTGAATAAATTGAAAGGAAAGTTCTTACCTTGTGATTATTAGATTAACCTAGTTAGAAGAATGCAAAGTTTGAGGCAGAAAGATAGCTCGGTAAAGGAGTATACTAATGAATTCTATAGATTAGATATTAGATTTGGACAAGATGAAGATGATGTGGAAATAATTGCTAGGTCCCTGAATGGATTGAGAGTTTCCATCCAAGAAGAAATCAGTTTGGTCAAATTGGACAACATTGAAGAAGCTTATCAATTTGCATTGAAAAATGAGGAGAAATTGAACAAAAGACATGAGCAAAGACAAAGAGGTAGATCTTATGGTGAAAACAATAGATCTAAACCAGAAAAGACAAATCTGGATAAAGGTAAGACCAAGTGGAAAGTTGAAATTTCATCTAGAGGAAGAGGCAATAACTACCGAGGTGGTTATAATAGAGGTGGTTTCTGAGGAACTTTTTACAATTGTAGAGAAGAATGACATAGATCATTTGAGTGTACACATGCAAGTAAGAAATCCGATAGCAGTAGTAATGCTTTGGTGCAAGAAGAGTCACCGGATGAACCTGAGAAGGAAAAGAACTTGATGGTAAGGAGAGCACTTTGGAGTGAAAGTAATAAGGAAGATCTGGTAAGGAAAAAAAATTTCATGACCAGATGTAGAGTTTCTGATGAAGTGTGGAAGGTAATCATTGATAGTGGAATCTCAGATAACTTGGCATCTAAGGAAATGGTTACAAAGTTGCAGTTGAAAAGGTTGGAACACCCGAAGCCCTATCAAATTTCATGGATCAAGGATGACCATACACTCTTGGTAAGTGAACAATGTTATGTGAATTTGAAAATTGGAAAGTACTATGATAAGGTGTTATGTGATATCATGCCTATAGATTGTTGTCATATTTTTTTGGGTAGACCTTGGCAATATGATAGACATACTATATATGATGGGAGATTGCATAAATATACTATTTGGGGTGATGGGAGAAGACAAATCTTGTTAACTTTGATTGAAGAACCTGTTAGTAATGTTTGTACATCTGTGAAAGTTTTCTTGATGGAAGGAAGAAATTTTGTTAAGGATTTGAAGAAGAATGATGTATGTTTTTCTATGATTCCTAACAAATCAAGTAAGAAAATAGAAGATAGTATACTTGAGGAGATTCATAATTTACTCACCGAGTATAGTGAAATCATTTCTGATAATGTACCTAATGGTTTTCCACCAAAGAGAATCATTGATCATTGCATGGATATAATCCCTGGAGCTAGTTTACCAAATAAGGCACCACATCAGTTGACACCTATCAAGAATCAGGAATTGAACTGACAGATTCAAGAATTGTTGCAGAAAGATTTGATCCAAGAAATTTTGAGTCCTTGTGTAGTACCTGTTGTATTGGCACCTAAGAAGAATGGAGAATGGTGAATGTGTACTGATTCCAAAGCAATCAAAAAGATAACAGTGAAATATAGGTTTCCTATACTGAGAATGGATGATATAATGGACAGTTTGACTAGAGCAAAGTATTTTACCAAAATTGATTTGAAAAGTGGGTATCATCAAATCAAAATTAGAGAAGGTGATGAGTGGAAGATTGATTTTAAGACAAAAGAAGGTTTGTATAAGTGGATGGTTATGCATTTTGGTTTAACTAATGCAATGAGTACTTTTATGAGGTTGATGAATGAAGTTTTGAAGAAATTATTAGGTAAATTTGTGATTGTATACCTAGATGATATTCTGATATTCAATAAGACTAGAGAATAACATTTTTTGCATATTAAACAAGTATTGCAGAGTTTGAAAGAAGAAAATTTGTTGATAAATTTGAAAAAGTGTTCTTTCGTGAAAGAGGAGATTGTGTATTTGGGATTTGTGATTTCAGCTAATGGTTTGAAAATGGATCCTGAAAAGGTTGATGCTATTTTGAATTGACCTACACCTGAGAATGCTAGTGAGGTAAGATCATTTCATTGTTTGGAAAGTTTTTACCGAAAGTTCATTAGGAATTTCAGTTCAATTTGTAATGCTATGATTGAGACTATGAGAGGAGATAAAAGAGAATTCAAGTGGACACATGGAGCTGATAAAAGTTTTTAGACTCTGAAGTAGAAGGTTTTTGAATTGCATGTGTTAGCATTGCCTGATTTCAATAAGGTATTTCAAGTGGAATGTGATGCAAGTGGAAGTGCAATAGGAGTTATGTTGAGTCAAGAAGGTAAACATGTTGCTTTCTTTAGTGAAAATTTGAATGATGCAAAAAGGAAATATTCTATGTATGATCAAGAATTCTATGCTATTGTTCAAGCCCTGAAGAAATGGAGATATTATTTGATACCGGGCAAATTTGTGTTGTATACCGATCATAAAGCTTTACAGTATTTTGGTAGTCAGAATAAGTTGAATCAGAGACATATGAAATGGGTTGAGTATTTGTAAAGTTATACATTTGTGATAAAGCATAAGAGTGGAGTCACTAACCGAGTTGCAGATTGAGTAGAAGAAGATCTTTGATGACCGAGATGAAAATTGAAGTTCTTGGTTTTGATGACATGAGAGATTCTTATGAATTTGATCTTGATTTTTTTGAGCCATGGAGAAAGTGCAAAGCACCTATTCAAGATCAACCAAGTACTAAATGACAAGAATATTTCATTCAAGGAGGTATGTTGTTTAAAGATATTCAGTTGTGTATACCGAGAGGATCAATGAGAACTAATTTGATTAAAGAGAAACATAGTAGTGGTTTGGCTGGACACTTTGGTGTTGACAAAACATTGAATTTTCTTAAGGAGAAATACTTTGGCCATAGTTGTATAAGGATGTTTAGAAATTTGTGAAAAGTTGTGGAATTTGTCAAGTTGCAAAAGGAGTAAGTCATAATATTGGATTGTATACACTGATTTTTGTTCTTGAGAAACCTTGGATAAAAGACTAAACAAGAAAAGTGTATCGGTGCTATAGTAAAAGACTAAACACAATCATGGAAAGTGAAAATGTGAAGATCGATAAAGAACCTCAAAAGGTCCCTAAGCAACACATTGAGTATGATTCTTCTATAGAGGACAAAAGAGAGGAAACAAAAGAAGAAGATACTCAATTGACACCAAAATATACAGCTAAGAAACCAAGGTATGTATAGAAGAATCATTCTGATAATTTGATCATTGAAGATACAAATAGAAGATTTGTTACCAGAAATAGAGTCACACAAGATCATGATTTTTTTAGTATACTTTTGGAAGTTCAACTTGAATTTGTAGAAGAAGCATGAAATGATCCAAATTGGGTAAATTCTATGAAGGAAGAACTTGATCAAATTGAGAAGAATTAGACCTGGGAACTTGTGTCCAAAATGACAGATAAGAATGTGATTGGTACTAAGTGGGTGTACTAGACCAAGTTGGATGAGAATGGTAAAGTGATAAGAAATAAGGCAAGAATAGTTTACAAAGGATATACTCAAATTGAAGGAATTGACTTTGAGGAGACTTATGCTCCTATTGCTTGGATGGAGGCAATCAAAATATTTTTGACATTTGCAACACATAAGGATTTCAAGGTTTATTGGATGGATGTGAAGTAAACATTTTTTAATGGAGAACTAAAGAAAGAAGTTTACATTGATAAATTGGAAGGTTTCATATAAGAAGAAAAACCATAAGTAATATGTATACTGAAGAAGGCATTGTATAGGTTGAGATAGGCACCAAGAGCTAGGTATAGAAAATTGGACAAATATTTGGACAAAAGTTTCAAAAAGGATCTACCGACAACAATTTGTATTACAAGAAAGATACAAATCAAGGATGATTGTTGTTTGTTGATGATATTATTTTTAGAGGCAAGGATGACTTGTGAAAAAGATTTGCAT
The DNA here is from genome assembly GCA_027943335.1 of Chamaecyparis obtusa. NCBI lineage: Eukaryota > Viridiplantae > Streptophyta > Pinopsida > Cupressales > Cupressaceae > Chamaecyparis > Chamaecyparis obtusa. The sequence continues at coordinate 750,059 of BSBK01002852.1, forward strand.
AAAATATGTAGAAGGAGTTTGAGATGTCTATGATAGGAGAGTTGAATTTCTTTCTTGGATTGCAGGTATTGCAGAACAACAAAGGATTTTTCATTTCTCAATCCAAGTATATCAAGGAATTGCTAAACAAGTTTGGGTTGGAGAATCCCAAACCGCTATGTACTCCAATTATTATTAGCTGTAAGATAACTAAGAAGATAAGTCATCGAAAGTAGATGCAAGTAAATATAGATCAATGATTGGTGGATTGTTGTACTTGACTACTATTAGAATAGATATTATGTATGTAGTATGTCTGGCAGTCATATTTCAACAAGAACCAAAAAAATCACATGTTATGGTAGTGAAAAGGATATTTAGATATTTGAAATGAACAAAAGAGTTTGGTTTGTGGTATCCAAAAGGTCCAGATTTCATACTGACAACTTATACTAATGCAGATTGCAAAGGATGTTTAGATAACCAAAGATGTACTATTGGCGGAGCTTACTTTCTTGGCTCTCTATTAGTTTCTTGGTCAAGCAAGAAGCGAGTTTCTATAAATTTATCAGCTGTTGAATTAAAATAAATTCCAGAATTCTCATGTTGTACTCTGGTATTATAGATGAAAAAAACTTTCAAGGATATATGAGTTATGTTTGAAGAACCCATTTCAATCATGTGTGATAATACAAGTGTAATAAGTATGTCAAAGAATCTATTACAACATTACAAAATAAAGCATATATCTATCAGGTATCATTTTATTAGAGAGAATGTGTTGGGTGTGAAGTAAAACTTGATTATGTTCCTAAAACGGAGAAAATAGCAAACATATTCACCAAACCTTTGTGCAAGGATACTGATGCAGGAGCATCTCGGGTCCTTGGCAATCCTGTGTCACCAAAAACAATTTGGAGTTTGTTTGTGTTGATCAGTTCCTGCTTTGATCGAGTTGGTTGGTAGTTGGTTAGTTTCCTTTGGTTATCGAGTGTGGTCGGTTATCTCTTGGGCGGTCAGTTGTTTCACTGGCACTCAGCATTACCTGTCTGCTGCTTGGTTATCTTGATCACCGACGGGTTAAGTTTTAGTTTTTGTTGTGGCTGACTTGTGCATTTATATTAGATCATGGATTTAATGTTGATATCCATCATTGGGAAGCATGTGGTCCCAGATCTAACCGTTCATTCCATTGATTATGGATCTGAAGGCAGACTGAGTTTGGTAGACTCTTGTATAAATGTAGTTGTTTGGTTATAGTTTAAGGTAGTTTTGGACATAGGAGTTTGATAGAAGATAGAAGTAGAGATTTTGGTAGATCCTTGCATGTTTGAGGACTTATATAATCCATTGTAATATCTAGCCTAACCGGGAAGGCCTTACAGCCCAGCATGTATGGTTCTAGTTGATGAAAATATATGAAAGATTCTGGATTCTCTCTCTCACTGTTGTGTTTGTTTTCTTCCGCATGTGTTGAGCAGGCTTGGATTGTTAGGGTGCACCATTGTTTTTCCCCTCTTGCTCCCTACCTTGCATCAAGTGGTATCAGAGTGAGGTGAGATCTTGATCTACATCTGCAGAGGTTCCTCTTGAAGCCCTAGTTGATTGTTGTGGGGTAGCAGATTGTGATCTGACCTGCAATTGTAGAGGGTTGTCAAGATGGTTCATGGGAGGCAAGATGCAGATCTAGGATTGGTAGATATGCTAAGGTAGATTGTTGCTAGGTTAGAAGTTGTTGAAACATCCTAGAGAAGAGGCAGACATCTTGAAGATTTTAGGGATGATGAATTTGAGGAAGAATAGGCAAATGTAGAACCTGCACCTATTATGGATCAAGGTGAAGAAATATTTTTGAAGGCTTTGACAAGTCTGAAGTCAGCACCACATTTCAATCCTCCTGAGTATGGTGGAAAGTTAGATTCTAATGAATTGGTGGACTGGATCACCAAGATAGAAAAGTATTTTGAATATGAAAACATTCTTGAGGATAAGAAGGTGAAGATTGCAAGCACAAATTTGAAAATTCATGCATCCTTATGGTGGGAACATCTATAGCTAGATAGGAAGAGGAAAGGAAAAGACAAAATCAAGGTATGGAATAAAATGGTGAATAAGTTGAAAGGAAAGTTCTTACCTTGTGATTATTAGATTAACCTAGTTCGGAAAATGCAAAGTTTGAGACACAAGGATAGCTCGGTAAAGGAGTATACTGAGGAATTCTATAGATTAGATATCAGATCTAGACATGATGAAGATGATGTGGAAAGAATTGGTAGATACCTGAATGGTTTAAGAGTTTCCATCCAAGAGGAAATTAGTATGGTCAAGTTGGAGAACATTGAAGAGGCTTATCAATTTGATTTGAAGGCCGAGGAGAAATTGAACAAGAGACATGAACAAAGACAAAGAGGTTGAGGTGGTAGATTCCCTAGAGGAAGAGGTAGATCTAATGGTGAAAAAGGTAGATCTAAACCAGAAAAGACAAATCTGGACAAAGGCAAGACCGAGTGGGAAGGTGAAAGTTCATCTAGAGGTAGAGGCAATAACTACCGAGGTGGTTATGGCAGAGGAAGTTTTCGAGGAACTTGTTGCAATTGTGGAGAAGAAGGACATAGATCTTTTGAATGTACACATGCTAGTAAGAAGGCTGGTAGTAGTAGAAATTTTTTGGTACAAGAAGAGTCACCGAATGAACCTGAGAAAGAAAATAACTTGATGGTAAGGAGAGCACTATGGAATGAAAGCAAGAAGGAAGATCCGGTAAAGAAAAGTTTGTTCAAGACCAGATGTAGAGTTTCTGACAAAGTTTGGAAGGTAATCATTGATAGTGGTAGCTTGGAGAATCTGGCATCTAAAGAGATGGTCACAAATTTGCAGTTGGAAAGGTTGGTGCATCTAAAGCCCTATCAGATTTCATGGATCAAAGATGAGCATACACTCCTGGTAAGTGAACAATGTTATGTGAATTTGAAGATTAGAAAGTACTATGATAAGGTGTTATGTGATATCATGCCTATGGATTGTTGTCATATTTTTTTGGGTAGACCTTGGCAATATGATAGACATGCTACATATGATGGGAGATTTCATAAGTATACTATTGTTGTTGATGGAAAGAAACAAATCTTGTTACCATTGATGGAAGAACCTGTTAGTAATGTTTGCACATCTATGAAATTTTGTTTGATGGAAGGAAGAAAGTTTGTTAACTCTTTGAAGAAGAATGATGTATGTTTTGTTGTGATCCCTAACAAACTGAGTAAGAAAATAGAGGATAATGTCCCTGAGGAGATTGATAAGTTACTCGCTAAGTATAGTGATATCATTTCTGATAATGTACATGATGGTTTGCCACCGAAAAGAAGCATTGATCATTGTATGGATCTAATCCCTGGAGCTAGTTTACCAAATAAGGCACCTCATCGGTTGACACCTATCGAGAATCAAGAATTGAACCAACAAATTCAAGAGTTGCTGGAGAAAGGTTTAATCAGAGAAAGTTTGAGTCCTTGTGTAGTACTTGTTGTATTGGCACCGAAGAAGAATGGAGAATGGAGAATGTGTACTAATTCTAGAGCAATTAATAAGATAACAGTGAAGTATAGGTTTCCTATACCGAGAATGGATGACATAATGGACAATTTGACTGGAGAAAAGTATTTCACAAAGATTGATTTGAAAAGTGGGTATCATCAAATCAGAATCAGAGAAGGTGATGAATGGAAAATTGCTTTCAAAACAAAAGAAGGTTTGTATGAGTGTTTGGTTATGCCTTTTGGTTTAACTAATGCACTGAGTACTTTTATGAGGTTGATGAATGAAGTTTTGAAGAAATTCTTGGGTAAGTTTGTGATTGTATATCTTGATGACATTCTGATATTTGGTAAGACCAGAGAAGAACATTTGTTGCATGTTAGATACATTTTGCAGAGATTGAAAGAGGAAAAGTTGCTGATAAATCTGAAAAAGTGTTCATTCATGAAAGAGGAGATTGTGTATTTGGGATTTGTTATTTCAGCTGATGGTTTGAAGATGGATCCTGAAAAGGTTGAAGCTATTTTGAATTGGCCTACACCTGTGAATGCTAGTGAGGTAAGATCATTTCATGGTTTGGCAAGTTTTTACTGAAAGTTCATAAGGAATTTCAGTTTAATTTGTAATGCTATGACTGAGACTATGAGAGGAGACAAAAGAGAATTCAAGTGGAGACATGGAGTTGACAAAAGTTTTGAGACTCTGAAGCAGAAGGTTGTTGAATTACCTATTTTGGCATTACCTGATTTTAGTAAGGTATTTCAAGTAGAATGTGATGCAAGTGGAAGTGCAATTGGAGCTATGTTGAGTCAAGAAGGTAAACCTGTTGCTTTCTTTAGTGAAAATTTGAATGATGCTAGAAGGAAATATTTTGTGTATGATCAAGAATTCTATGCTATTGTTCAAGCACTGAAGAAATGGAGATATTATTTGATACCAAGTGAATTTGTGTTGTATACTAATCATAAGGCTTTACAATATTTGGGTAGTCATAATAAATTGAATCAAAGACATATGAAATGGGTTGAGTATTTGCAAAGTTACACATTTGTGATAAATCATAAGAGTGGAGTCACTAACCGAATTGCTGATGCATTGATTAGAAGAAGATCTTTGATGACCAAGATGAAAATTGAAGTTCTTGGATTTGATGAGATGAGAGATTCTTATGAGTTTGACCCTGATTTTTCTGAGCCATGGAGAAAGTGCAAAGCACCTATTCAAGATCAACAAGATACTAAATGGGATGAATATTTTATTCAGGAAGGTATGTTGTTTAAAGGTATTTAGTTGTGTATACTGAGAGGAATAATGAGAACTAATCTGATAAAGGAGAAACATATTAGTGGTTTGGCTGGACATTTTGGTATTGATAAAACATGGAATTTGCTTAAGGAGAAGTACTTTTGGCCGTATTTGTATAAAGATGTTTAGAAATTTGTGAAAAGTTGTAGAATTTGTCAAGTTGCAAAAGGAGTAAGTCGAAACACTGGATTGTATACACCGATTGTTGTTCCTGAGAAACCTTGGATTGACATCAATATGGACTTTGTTCTTGGCTTACCGAAGACAGTAAGAGATAATGATTCTATATTTGTTGTTGTGGATAGATTTTCTAAAATGGCACATTTTATACCTTGTAGAAAGACATCAAATGCAGTACATGTAGCAGATCTTTTCTTTAAGTAAATTGTCAAATTGCATGGATTACCGAGGAGTATTATCTCTGATAGAGATAGTAAATTTGTTGGATACTTTTGGAAAACCTTTTGGAATAAATTTGGCACTAAGTTGAAATATAGTTCTACATTTCACCCATAAACTGATGGACAGGTTGAAGTTGTGAACAGAAGTTTGGGAAATCTTTTGAGATGTTTAGTTGGAGACACACCGAGTAATTGGGATTTTGTATTGGCACAAACATAGTTTGCATACAATAATTCAATGAATAGGAGTACTGGAAAGGCACCATTTGAGATTGTGAATGGCACACAACCAAGAGGAATATCTGATTTGAGAGACATTGCTGATGAGAATAAGAAGTGTTGAAGGAGTAAAGTTTGTTGAGCACATGAAAACATTACATGAAGATGTGAAGCTGAAGCTGGAAGACAGTAATCAAAAATAAAAAGATAGAGCTAATAGATCAAGGAGACATAAAACTTTTGATGTTGGTGATGAAGTGATGGTTCATTTAAAGAAAGGTTGACTTCCTGTTGGAACATATGGGAAACTGAAAATGAAGAAGTTTGGACCTTGCAAGATTTTGAAGAAATTTGATAGTGGAAATGCATATGAGATTGAGTTACTTGATGACATGGACATATCACCGATTTTCAACATTGTTGATTTGTATGAGTATCATGAACCTAATGAAGAAGTGACAGTACCAACAGAATATCCTAAGAAGCAAAATGATGAAGTTGAACAGATTTTGAAGGAAAGAGTTGGCAAGAGCACAAGAGGAAAACAATATATGGAATATCTGGTAAAATGGAAGAATAAACTGATGGAAGATAGTTCATGGATTTCACAGTCTGAGTTGGAGGCAACTTGGACCAGACCTACCAAATGATTCAGATAATCATTTCAAAATAACCCCAAGCTTCTAATGCAGGAGCATCTCGAGTCCTTGGCAATCCCGTGTCACCAAAAACAATTTGGAGTTTGTCTGTGTTGCTTGGTTCTTGCTTTGACCAAGTTGGTTGATATTTGGTCAGTTTCCTTTGGTTACCAAGTGTAGTCGGTTATCTCATGGGCGGTCAGTTGTTTCACTGGCACTCAGCATTGCCTATCTACTGCTCAGTTATCTTGCTCACCAATGGGTTTAGTTTTAGTTTATGTTGTGGCCGACTTGTGCATTTATATTGGATCATGGATTTAATGTTGATATCCATCATTGGGAATCATGTGGTCCCAGATCTGACTATTCCTTCTATTGATTATGGATCTAAAGACCGACTCAGTTCGGTAGAATCTTGTATAAATGTAGTTGTTTGGTTGTAGTTTAAGGAAATTTTGGACATAGGAGTTTGATAGAAGATAAAAATAGAGATTTTGGCAGATCCTCGCATGTTTGAGGACTTGTGTAATTCATTGTAATATCTGGCCTAACCGGGAAGGCCTTACAGCCCGACATGTATGGTTCTAGTTGATGAAAATATATGAAAGATTCTGGATTCTCTCTCTCACTGTTGTGTTTGTTTGCTTCTGCATGTGTTGAGCAGGCTTGGATCATTAGGGTGCACCATTTTTTGGCCCCTCTTGCTCCCTGCCTTGCATCAGATACTTTCAAGTATTTATGGGGGAAGTTGGGTTTTCTACCCCTTCCTAGCATTCCTTAGAATGCACCAGTGTGTGCATTGGTCCAACATGGTTTCATGATTATGCCTTTCTAGATCGGTGCCTGGTGGCTTCCTCTTAGGGGGAGAAGAGTCCTTTTTTCAAGGGGAGTTCAGACCTTTTTCTTTTTTGTCAAAGTGGGAAAAAATCTGAGAAAGTTAGAAAGCTAAGAACCTTGTTGTTGATATCATTTGAAGCTATTTTTATTGTTATTGATGAATGTTTCCATTAATGACAAAGGGAGAGATTGTTAGAATGTGAAGTTGATGTTATTCATGGTTTTGTCATTAATGGTTGTCATTTATGTCATCATATGCTATGCATGTTCATATTATAGTTGTATCGGTTGTTGTGAATTGATAGTCTTGGTGGTATCGGTTGTTGTACCGATAGGATGTATGTCTTGGTAGAAGAGTTCACTGACATATTTCTCTTTTAGTGGTGGTTCTAAATTGTGTGCAACATTTAGTGGATCATTTGTTTGGGTTGATCCTTTTGGAGCATGTTCATTTGTGTTTTGGTCCCAACTATTGTTACATAATGTGTTCATTGTGATTGTTGGAACTAATGGCTTTGGAGATGGTGCTACATGTTGGAATGTGTGAGGTAAGTTGTATTGCTTGAGGTGGTCCAAAATGCATTCATTTCCACCACGAGAATGTCTTGGTGTGGCCTATTTCAAATTATGTTTGGCTCACATGGTTGATGGCATCAAGTAGTATAAGAAGGGCAAGGAATCTTGTTATTTTGTGGTTGAAGCAACTTATCTTTTTCTTGTATGTGAAGTGATTGCAAATCTATTCCTAGAGATCTACATGTTGTTGATCATGCACGTGGTAGATTGGTGTGATATTGATCTCAGTGCTAGATTCAATTTTATATCAAATACTTTGGGAGTGAGCCTCTTTGTATTGGTAGTGAGTCTTATTGGCAATAAGCCTATATATATATATATATATATATATATATATATATATATATATATATATATATATATATATATATATATATATATATATATATATATATATATATATATATATATATATATATATATATATATATATATATATATATATATATATATATATATATATATATTGATAGTGAGCCTTTGTATATCAACGGTGAGCCTTGTTGTACCAATTGTGAGCCTACTTATAGTGAGCATTATCAATGATGAGCCTTTAAAAAAATTACCATACAAGTGTCACTGTAATAGGTGTTTTGCATTTCATGAGAATTAGCTTCTCTATGGTTTTTCCCAATTTAGGTTTCCACACAAATCCTAGTGTTCTATGTGTCAATCTTTTTGTGTTCTTAATTCTTACATTTTATGTGGATGTTTGATGTGCTTAACCAACAAATCTAAAGCTATTAATATTATTGTTTGTGAGTTAATCGACAGATAAAAAGTTTTATATGTTGTGTGGGAATAACTGATTCACCCCCCTCTTAGTTATTTGGCTTATTCAACAAGTATTTATTTTGTAGTATTTTTACCCATTTCCTATGTGGCTCCTTATATATCTTCCATCCCAGTTTGGCCCCTAATGCCTTATTTTCCCAATTTAAGTATTTTAATCCTATACTTCCCACTTCAATTGGTTTAGAGATTTTATCCCGTCCAATCAAAGCTATTTTTCTTTTTCTTTAGAGACTCCCTGCCAATAGAAAGTTTTCATTTTCTTTCCTAATTTGGTTCTTGCTCCTAGAGGAAAAGGGAGACAAGACATTTGATAGATTGAGATTATAGACAAAATTGGTTTTAGCATCGTTACCTTACCTACATTTAATAGCCACCTTCCTTTCCACGACTTCATCTTCTTGTCCATTTTATCACATATTTTCTCCCACGTCCTATTTGTTCTATTGCCTTTATCTAATAGGAGTCCAAGATATTTGCTTTGTAAACTGCCTTTTTGGAATCCTAATATGTTGCATATTTCTACTTCTTCTCTTAGTTTTGCATTAAAGGAAAAAATCTCTTATTTTTCAAAATTTACCTTTTGGCCTAATGATTTTGTATATGTGGTTAGGATTCTTTTAAATTGTTCTACCTCTCTCTTTTTACCCTCCTCAAATAGCAAACTGCCATTTGCAAACCGTTGATGTGTAATATTTATTATTCCTTATGTTAATTTGATTCCTTTAATTGCTTTGTGTTCTTGAGCTTTGCTAATAGATCTCCCTAATGCACTTGCCATTATTATAAATAATAAATGGGATAGGGGATCCCCTTATCTAAGTCCTCTATATATGATGAACTAACCTTCATGGGTCCTATTGATCAATATTGCAACCCTAGGGTTGGAGATGCAGTTGATATTAAGTTTATCCATTATTTAGAAAATCTAAAAGCTTCCAAACATTCACTCGAGAACTGCCAGTCTACTCTATCATATGCCTTTTTAATGTTTAATTTAATAAGCATTATAGGTTCTAGGTTGTGTTGTATAGAATGTATTACTTCTTGGACTATGATTACTCCATAAAAAATGAACCTGCCTAGGACAAATCTCGTTTGTTCCTCTAATATTATAAAAGGTAGTGTTTTTTTTCAATCTATTTGCTAGTACTTTGGATAAGATTTTGTATATTGTATTGCATAGAGAAATAGTCTATAAATCCAAAAAAAATTATTTTTCCTTTTTTTGAGTTAATGTTATAAAGGTGAAATTTATCTCATTTAGTACTATGCCTAAATTTCTCATACTTTCTATCACTTCTATCATCTCTTCCCCAAAGAAATGCCAACATTTTTGGAAGAAACGTGTTGGGAAACCATCTGGTCCCAGTGCTTTGTCTGGGTTTGGTTGATTTAATGCATTTTTTAATTTCTGTGATTGTGAATTTTCCTTGATTAACATCCCATTTGGTTCAACTATAATGATCTTCGGGATATTCTCAAGCATTTTTCTTTGTGAAATTAAATTTGAACGTCCCAATTATTTAAAATATTCTTAAAATAAGTGTCTATTTATATTGCAATCTCTTTTGACTCCTCTATCATATTCCCTCTTTCTCTTTTTAATTTTAGGATCTTGTTTATGTTTCTTCTTTGCCTAATGTTATGATTTTTTTTTTGAGTTTCTATCTCCTTTTGCCAACCAATTTTTCCTTGATTTCTATTTCCAAAATATTTCTTCCTTTGTTAGAATTTCTTTATACTCTTTAAGTAACTCCTTTTCCTTTTAATATTTATCCCAATCCATGCTTGTTCTAATAACTTCTTTGTTTAGATTATCTATTTCTTCTTCTATCCTTGTTTTCTTTGTGAAGATGTTCTTAAAATGTTCTTTGTTCCACTGAAGTAATTTTTGTTTGATTATTTTCACTTTTGAAATGAAGCAACATCTTTGATCTTGTTATCTATTCCTCCTTCCACCATTTTTTTTATTAATGCCAAGAAGTTATCCTCTCATCTGCATTTCTCAAACTTAAAGAGGCAATTTTATGGTTTCTCTTCTTTTATTGTGAGCATAACTAGGAAGTGGTTTAAGGCAGCATTAGTCATGATTTTTGTACTTAAAGTGTTTGTCAATATAGAAAGGTCTCCTTTGAAGAAAAAATTATCTAAAATTTTCAACTATATGGCTAAATCCCTTTCTTCTATTATTCCATGTAAAAGTTCCATTCTCTATGATTATTTCCATCAATTTATTATTATGGATTCACTCCTTGAAGTCCTTTTGAGCTTGAGATTCATTTTGACTGCCCCCCTTTTTGTCATGAGCCATAATCAATATATGTACAAATATATTATTTTCTAATGTATATGTATAATTGATGCATATATATATATATAGATATGTATATAGATATATAGATATGTATATAGATATATAGATATGTATATAGATATATAGATATGTATATAGATATATATAGATATGTATATAGATATCTATAGATATGTATATAGATATCTATAGATATGTATATAGATATCTATAGATATGTATATAGATATCTATAGATATGTATATAGATATCTATATATATGTATATAGATATCTATATATATGTATATAGATATCTATATATATGTATATAGATATCTATATATATGTATATAGATATCTATATATATGTATATAGATATCTATATATATGTATATAGATATCTATATATATGTATATAGATATCTATATATATGTATATATAATTGTTAGAAATAATGATATAATGTATCATTAGACTAATTAAATAAATTAATAAATAATCTTTATGTATCAAAATAATGATAATAATTTAATATTAAATTAATAATTAAATGTATCTCTTATGTTATCTCCTATTAATATTAAGTATATTAATAAATGATTGGATTCCTTATATTAATAATTGAAATAGTTTCCTAATTAATAAATAATTAATATTAAACTCACCTACATTGTAAATAAAGGGAAAATTATAATTTACAAATATCACTCATGAAAAATTATAATTAATAATAATACCACCAATAAAGAGTTTTATAATAATCAAATATAAATTATTAATACTAATACTATAATTCCAACAAATACTAGTCCCGTTTATATATATATATATATATATATATATATATATATATATATATATATATATATATAGAGAGAGAGAGAGAGAGAGAGAGAGAGAGAGAGAGAGAGAGAGAGAGAGGGCAAAGACATTATACCACAAGGAAAAGGAAGAAACATTAAGAAATAATATAGAAGACTTGGGAGAAAATAATATAGGAGAAAATGAAGGAGAAAAGATAGGAGAAAATAATGGGAGGAAATGTAGGAGAAACTCAAGGGAAGAAAATAAATAAATATATTCTCATTAGAAAAGATGAGTAGTGATGGAATGAAAGATAAAATAATATTATAGTATAAAATGGATAGCTTCAAAAGACTAATGCAAATCCCTTCCTCTTGTGTGATTTTTTTGCATATTATGTGTTCTTGGGTCTTTGTTCTTTTTTGTCATTGTTATCACATTCTCTTAACATTTTCGTTATAAAATTATGATTTGGTCAATAATCCTCCTAGCTCTGCAATTATTTCTAGATAGTTGTTACAAATATCTAATATTTATATCTAGATCTAATTGCATTTTAACTTCTAATTTATTAGTCATGAGTCCATATTCTATCCCTATTAAAGAACCCATAGTGTTACCTATGGGTTCTAGGATTTCGAAAAGAAGATATTATGCTGCTAATTTTTTTTATTTTCACTCATCATAGGAACTTCTTACATTAATAGTTTCTAGGGTTGAAATTTGATTGCCAATCTAAACAATGAAAGCTAAATCCTTTATATATTAATGGTTCTCCATGTAAGATTTCATTTTTTTAATTTTTAATTTTTATTATATAAATAAATAAAAAATTTGGCCAAGATAGAGATACTTACTTGGCCTGGGAAATTCCAATTCCACCAATTCACAACCTTGCTAATTGACTAACCTTTCTCGCTCCACTTTGCATATATTCCATGTTTTTTTCAATGGTCCCATTTGGTCTTCATTGTCTTGGTTGGAATCACAAATGTTTTGTCGTTTATCCTCATTCTTGCTTCACTGTTAAATTCTCCGCTGCCAGCATTGAGCTTGTTCCAAGGATTTGCAGGATGATACTTGTAGTCTATGAGGACGATCTACGAAATCCCAAATGGGCTCCCCCGGGAGGCTATGGAATTTATCCTGATAATGTGGTGAAAAAATTTGATTATGAAACTACTCAAGGAAATGCTCCCTCATACTTAATTTATGTAGATCACGAGAACCATGACATTGTTTTGGCCATTAGAGCGATTATGTTGTACTGCTTGACAATAGATTAGGTCAAAGAAAGTTTGAAGGGGTTTATGTGCACAATGGGCTACTTAATTCAGCTAGATGTCTGCTTAATGTCGAATCTGGGACATTGAAAGATTTGATTGAGAAAAATCCTTCCTACACCCTTACATATGCAGGGCACTTGCTTGGTTCAGTAGTTGTCGCCCTTCTTACTCTAGTTGTAGAAAATGTAAGGGACCGGTTGGCAAATATACCAATTAAAATTCGGTGCTATGCAATTGCTCCTTCTCGGTGCATGTCTCTTAACTTGGTAGTAAGATATGTTGATATTATCAATTCTATTATACTGCAGGTATGTCTATTTCACAGATTACTTTCCATTGGAAATTACTCAGATTCTGCCCTGCATGGAACAATTTAAAGATAACTTGCTCTCTGCGAGCTCTTATGCCTTTTTCTTGAATTTTTGCATTCTTATGGACTATGAGAAAATTATTTTGTCACCTCAAACAATGTGAATTAGTATATATATATATATATATATATATATATATATATATATATATATATATATATATATATATATATATATATATATATATATATATATATATATATATATATATATATATATATATATATATATATATATATATATATATATATATATATATATATATATATATATATATATTAGAATTTTCCCAACATCAGTCCATTATGAAAAATTCACTTGGCCACCTCAAACAATATGAATTAGCATAGACCTATTTTGGTAATTATTTCTAGTACATATATGATTCCAGGTTTGGTAATTTTTGCCAGTCAATGCTAGCTATCATGTTTCTGGACTTGTTTGAGTCCTTTGAGCTTCCTTCATGTTTCTGGACTTGTTTGAGTCCTTTGAGCTTCCTTGGACTCTTGAGGCTCCCTCGCAAGCCCTTCCATGACTATTGGTAAATCCAACAAACATGAACTTTGAAAAGGGTACTTTGCCATGTAAAGTTCTGAAATTTGCATTCATAATCTACTCACAATATTAGTTTTGATCATTTTTTGGGTTGAGGTTGAAAGTCACAAAGGTTGCACAAAATATTGCATGATTTAACTGGGGATATTATAGTGGTATCAAAGCATTGATCTTGCATGTCTTTAGGGTTAAAGATAATTTTTAATATATCACAATGGAAAATTAGATAAGAGATTCCATTGTTCAAAATATCATTATCGGCAACTAAAGGAAAAAAAAGGAGGGGAATATCGGAGATAAATCAACAACTTATATCGAGAACTTTAAAAATTGCTTAATTTTTATTAGAAATGCCTTTTATTTGCAAAATTCAATGAGGAGATGCATCTAATGAGTCAATAAATGAGTAAACAAACCAAACAAGTTAAGTCTAGATATATATAAATGCAAATAGGGTACAAAATCACATCCTCATGTGGAATGTTGATGGCTGGTAGCCATAGTCTTATAGTCTGAACTCTGAAGCAAACTAAAAATAAAAAATTATTTGTGTAAAACTATAAGCAAATACAAGTACAATATCAAAATAGTTTACATCTTCCTCTTCCCCTTCCCAATAGCTCTAGTAATAACTACTGGAGTGGTAGGGGGCCTAGCCCTAGAAGTCTATTATGGTTGTGTTGTGGTTGTGCATCCTCCCTCTGTATAGGTGGTTGTGACTTGACCTCTATCCTGGATGTAGATGGTGTCGATGGTGGCAATGACTCATCCTCATTTGAATCCTCCTTAGTGTCCTCATCCTCCTTAATTTCATCCAATCTCACTGCGTATCCATCCTCCTCCATAGCTTGCCTCTCCAAATCGTAGATCTCATCCTTTGTGAACAATGGAGGCTACTCCTATGATGTGAAATCAAAATAAAGATCTATGTCATCCAAATCAAGTGGAACAAATGGTGTTCCATCTACCTTTCTTATGCGCAATCGAAGGTTATACTGCATAAAGACAAGGTCATTGAGGCATTTTTGTGCTAACTTGTTCCTCTTCTTCGTGTGAATGGCCTCGAACAAGCTCCAATTGCGCTAACAGTTGGATGAGCTACAAGGCTAGCATAAGATTCAAAGGGTAAGTCTTTGTAGATTTGGGGCCTTTTCACCCTAATTTCACCACCAAGCATCTGGAAAATAAAATATTAAAGAGTTAGAAAGCAAGATGAAAACATATCTTAGTAACTTAGTTTTTATCTACTTATCATGCATGTGAAATACTCTAAAAATCCAAATATTGTACCTGGGGATTCATTGTTTCTTCCTCTCTTTCCCAAGTCCGGAGAGAATATCTTTCCTATTGCATTCTGGTACACTTCCATCTTGGCCACAGTGAGGTCTCTCATCTCAACCTTGAGTACCATCATTTGCATGCATTCAGTGAGGCCCTCCATGACCTCTCCATTGGGATCTGTGTACTGGTTCCCAAAACCATAGATTGGAAATCCAAGAGCCTACCAATTCTCCAATAGGATTCCAAGTCAATTCTGGCCAACAAACGGGAATAATCCAAACTCCCCTACACTTTAGGCTTCGCTACACCTAGGCGGGTAAACCTTCACCTCGAACCTAATCACTTTCTTCAAGGTTTTTCTATAGCGAATTTAAGCTTGTGAGTTTTTTGGCTGGCAAATTCCTCGAACTCAATCAATATGAAATTGAATGCTGAATGTTTAAATTAAATGTTTTGTGTAATGATTCTTAATAATGGATTTGAGGTTTGTAGGAAGGAATTGATAGATTTTTTTACTTCACATATAAACCCAATACTTCAAAAAATAAAAAGACCAATGCCTCTGCTCATCCGGGCAATAGAGTCAGCTTCAGTGAAGATTACGTACAATGTTATAATGTTCTACGCACTTATACTGCAAATCAATTAAATAATCAAGATGCGACATATCAAATATTTATGCAATCTTAAATTAGTACAAATTGAACTTTAACTCCTCAGAGACAAACTGAACACAAATTCGGAAACAATTAAATATTTCATGATATCTGTGATGATCGATTTTAAGATGCTAAATGACCATGTCCACTTGTCTGACATTTAAATTGTATACAAAATTCAAAAAATAATTACAAAGGACAATTCATCTGCAGTTTAATTCTCCACACCTTTAATAATAAACAAAGGACATTTTTATTTTATTATTAAAATAAAATAATTGAATAATAATAAAATAATTGAGTTTATATTACAAAGTCATATTATTACTCCTTATTCCTCCTTACAAATATTCTTCTAATTATAATACTTCATTTTTAATATGTCTCTCTCTACATTTTACATTATGTATATATATGTGTTTGATTGGCTTTCACACCTCTTTAGGGTGAAAAGACACAACCCTTATTACAAATTATTTTGAAAAAGAATAAACTAACTAAAAAATAACTACCTAACTTTCGGAGTTGGGTATGGTTGAAAAACCAAAACACCTCAAAGAAAGCTAAGATTAGGATTGGAGATAGAAAATTTGATTTCCCGAACTGGGTCATTTTTACAGTTTTAAAATTCGACCATCTTCAGGCTTTGTCGGCATCATCTTTGCAGCAAGTCAAAATTCCAGCATTTTCTGAAGGCTTTGATTAGTTAGTTCTATTTATTTGTGTCATAAAGCTTCCTTCCTTAGATTTTTTTAGTATGGAGAAACTTGCTTATTAATAATGGATTTGGACTCTCAAAATTTAGGGTACCACCACTATGTAGGATGGAGAAAAGTGAAAATGAGGGTTGAGAAAGTATCTTGCTACATGAATGGGTTGGTGGAGCTGATTTTTCCACCTCCTATCAATAATTTCCCATATGAGGTTAAATTTGAGGCTGCCCCCCTTGTAATATCAATATATGTAAACAATGACAACAATTTATAAGAACTAAAAATGGACAAATCTAATACTTTTCCATTACAACCATACAATTTATCAAGTGTAATTGATCAAAATAAATTGACCTTCATCACTTGGTACTCCTTAGTGTATCTCATTTAAATGCAACAAGGTAAAAAATTAAAGAGTTATAGACTTATAACATGAAATAAATGATGCCAATCACAAATAGTATACAATCATCATCCAGTAGATAGTACTATCAGCATAAGTCAACTATGACAATAATTAATAGACAATAATATCAACATAGTTCCATATTATAATAGCAAGGAGTAGCTACTATGTGTGTGTGGCCAATGATAGTAGTATGGTTGTATCACTATGCTTGAAATTAGCATTTGATAGAATGAACTATATGCGATATCATGAACTGCATGAACAAATGATGTCAATCATGAACATTATATAATCATCATAAACTAGACAATAATATCAACATATGTGAACTATGAGAATAATTATTAAGAACTAAAAATGGACAGTTTTGATACTTTGCTTGGTCAATTGTTGTTGGTCTTCATCACGTACTCCTTGGTGTATCTCGTTTAAATTTCCTAAGGTAACAGGGCTAACAAATTAAAGAGGTATAGACATATAACATGGAACAAATGATGTTGATCACGAATAGTATACAATCATCACCCATTAGACAGTAATATGTCAACTATCAGAATGTAAATGTTCTAAATATTATAAGCATTAGAACACTACACAAATATTGTAATAACAAAACAATGTCAAACACTGATTATCAATTGTATGTTGTTGATAGAATAAGTATCTAGGCTAACCTTGCCTATTAAAAACTATGTTTAACCTTGACAATGTTTAAATTTAAAGACATAAATAGACACCAAATTAATCATTCATTTGAATATACTCGACTCTCTCCTCTTCCCTCATTCTAAGAACCCTTTGGCTATTTCAGGTTCAACTAGGAAAGTGTCGTATGCCTTCAACATGGTACCTCAACTTATTTTAGGGATGCCTTTTAGAGCATCATACATACTATCTAAAACATTATCCAAATCATATTTATCAACTTTGATAAGTTGAGGCGCAATGAGGCCCTCTTGTAGTTTTTTGATAGTTTCACAGATGACATCCAAGGAACTAGCAATGTTTTCCTTCTTCCTCTTTGCCATTTTTTATGATGATGTTGAAGGATTTTGTCTACCGCTTGCACTAGATTGAATGGAATGATAGATGTCATCATCTAAAGCAGTTGTACTCTCAAGAGGTGTATCGATAGCGATATCCTCTTCGTAATCCCGATCAACACCCTCATCCAAAGGGTGGCCTTCTTCTGTCTCTTGAGCCGTTGTAGTTGTGGTACCTTCAACTATTTCATTACCCACAATGAAGGCTAAGTCATTGAAGTAATGTAAGGGCTTCCTCTTATACACTTCAACATTTTTTAATTCTTTTGTCTGCAAGTAGGAATAATGAATGAATTAAGATCTTTGTCTTTCATTAGTAACTTAATAAAAAGCCAATATTACTTAAATCAAAAGATTAGATAGACCATGCTACCTTCAACATCTCCTCCCAAAGCCTCTCATCAGAATCCATGCATTGAGTAGTCTCATTCCATGCAAAACCACTCATATTTCTCAACTCTTTCATAACCCTATAACCTTCTTCCATGTTTTCATCTTGTTCTTGAAATTTTCCTTTGATAGATTGAACTTCATATCCGCATTGAACCTCCTCTCAATGGCGGTCCACACTTCTTTTTTGAAGCCCCCTTCACCTTTTCTTTTGAGCTAAACTTGCTCGTGGAGCAAGTCTAGAAACTTGTGTTCCATTCCTCATCTCCACATAACCTTCTTCGAAGAAGAAGATATCTAGATCACATGAACATTTTCATCCATGCTCATCATGAGTTCTTTGTACGACATCGCCTACACCTATCGTTCATAAAGTAAATTCAAGAGGTATAGACATATTACATGTAATAGAATGATGCCAAGCAAAAAGTAGGTATAAACAATTGAAATTTAAAGTAATCATAGGATTGCAATTTAAAGTTGAACCTCTTTAAATTTAAATGGAAAAGAACAAGGAGTATCATTAGAATTAATTTGTTTCAATGAATTTTCTTTTGTATTGTGGGCTAATGATCTTCATCATTTGGTACTCCTTTCTCCATTCGATTTAAATTTAAAGAGTTAATTTTAAATTACAATTTTCTAAACTTTGAATGATTTCCTAATGCAACAGGGCTAACAAATTCAAGAGGTATAGACATATTACATGTAACAAAATGATGCTAAGCAAAAAGTAGGTATAAACAATTAAAATTTAAAGTAATCATAGGATTGCAATTTAAAGTTAACTCTCTTTAAATTTAAATGGAATACAAAAAGGAGTACCAAATGATAAAGATCATATGCCCGCAATACAATAGCAAATTTGTTGAAACAAATTAATTCTGATGATGCTCCTTGTTGTATTCCATTTAAATTTAAAGAGGTTTAACTTTAAATTGCAATCCTATAAAATTTGAATGATTTCCTAATGCGATAGGGCTAACAAATTCAAGAGGTATAGACAATAATCAGCTACAAATGAAGATACAAAAAAAAGAAGGAAACTATCATGTATATCAATGTATTTACATACATCACTGTAATCATTGTATCATAATTATTTTTAATATGTATATCATTGTATCCACTTACATCAGTGTATTCAAATAAAACATGTTGACACATAAAAATGATACATCTCATAAAACTATAACTAATCTTGAAATTTGTAGTCTTCCCACATCCTACTTGCTATATCATCTCAACAATTTCCCTAGTCATCTCTATCATGCTGACTCAACCCATATGTCTCAAGAATAGGTACATTTATCCCATCCCAATCATCTTCCTCTTAAATAGCTACATCGAATGGAATACCATCCTCTATTGTAATAAAGTTGTGTATTATGTAACATGCTAAAACAATATGTGTCTTTGTCATGATTGGATAAGACGCTGCATGCCTCACGATAGGAAAATTATGTTTTAAAATCCCAAATGTACGCTCTATTGCATTTCTAAGTAAGGAGTGTCAATGGTTAAACAACTCTTGTGGAGTGTTTATCAGTTTTTCTCTTGAAAACTCCTTCAGGTGGTAACATGTACACTAATAAGGAGTGAGAAATCCTGATACATTTGGATATCCAACATTTACTAGATAATATTTTCCTACCTAAAAAAGTATATTGTTAAAATGTGAAATAGTTAATGTATTATTCACTATAATACAATGTGATTTGGCTTACTAGGAGGAACCACCACTAGATCTGATCTCAAGAGAACTAAAGCTAGAATACAACTATTTGCAGCAAATCCTTCCCAACCAGCAAGGCAATATTGAAACTTATAATCAAACGAATAGACACCCATAACATTTTGCGATAAGTTACATTTTCTATAATAATATTTACCATGTATGTCAACATTGGCAATGACTAGTATATGGGATCCATCAATTTTTCCAGCACAATCCTATAGGAAATGATACAATAATCAAATGTACACTCAAACAATAATAGGATAAGGATGAATAGTCATATAAGAAATTTGTACCAGTACAAGATATACCTAGAAGTAAGGATCGAAACAGTCCTTCTCATTGATTTTGGAGGAGTTTTTGGACCAAGTGGTATCAAATATTTTGCATGGAGTGCTAAGATAGCTATCAAGACCTTGTGGAAGTACTGACTTACTATCTCT
Organism: Chamaecyparis obtusa; assembly: GCA_027943335.1. Classification (NCBI taxonomy): domain Eukaryota; kingdom Viridiplantae; phylum Streptophyta; class Pinopsida; order Cupressales; family Cupressaceae; genus Chamaecyparis; species Chamaecyparis obtusa. Next base: position 770,333 of record BSBK01002852.1, read on the forward strand.
CCTGAATGCCAAAAGTTATGGGAAATCTTATGATTCCTCAAATTGTGTCCAAGGGTATGGAGGAACATCACTAGTTGTTCTTCTAACGTTATGTTTACTGTATCTATTATGCTTCCTTTTTTCCTTAGAATATTGGCTAGACAAAAGAAGGCTCCTCTACTCATGCAAATTTGGTCATGACTATCCACCTCATTGGAATGAATAATGTGTTTATAAAAAGGAATTTCATCTCTTTTTCATTTACGCATGCCTTCTCGCTTCCTGTGCAGAAATTGCTTTGGCTACTGCAAGGAAAGAAAGAATGATTGTGAGAAGATGAGTGGTTGTGGTCTTCCTAACTATGCATCCTTGAATATTTATATTGTCACTAAAATCCATCGATGACCAGAACTATGGAGAGAGAAGAAGATATCAGAGATGAAAGAGACACTAATAGGCAACAAGAGAGAAAGAGAACATAACAAATGCAACAACATGATTATGTTCCATGTAATAAAACTTGTCTAACACTCAAATTTGATCAAAATTTTAACTTTAGTTAGCCCTGCTGCGTTAGGTTTTTAGACAAATCTATATTGGTCATTGGCATCATTCTATTCCATGTTTTATGTCTATACCTCTTGAATTTAAATGGAACACACCACGGAGTACCAAGTCATAAAGATCATAAGCCCACCAAGATAAAATTTCTGATAGTTCACATATGTTGATATTACTATCTAATGGATGATGATTGTATATTGTTCCTAATTGGTATGATTTGTTCCATATTATTTGTCTATACCTATTTAATTTGTTAGCCCTATTGCATTTAAATGAGGTACACCAAGGAGTACCAAGTGATGAAGATCAATTACACTTGATCAATTATACTATTGTAATGATCATACTCAAATCATGTTTTCTAATGACAAAGTATCAAAATTGTCCATTTTTAGTTCTTATAAATTGTGTTCATAGTTGACATATGTTGATATTATTGTCTAACGGATCATGATTGTCTATTGTTCGTGATTGCATCATTTGTCCCATGTTATATTAAACTGTCTAATTCCTAAATCACCATTGATGATTAGAAATATAGGTATTTTAGAACTTTGTTATCATGTAGAAATGGAGCTCATAATTCTTCAACCTATTTGTGTAACCATGAATGATTTGGGCAGACCATCTAATCAACCATAAAGACAATGTAATGGCTACTCTACCCAAACCACCATTGATGATTAGAAAGATAGGTAATTTAGAATTTTGTTATCATATATAATGTAGCTGATAAAAGTTCAACCTTTCTTTATAATCATGAATGGTGATGTGGGAAGAGAAACCATTAGATAGCCCATTTTGATGTATTAATGTATGTGGCATGTCAGACTTGACATAAATAATTGCTAAATCCACTAGCAAGGTTGTTTGTGTTGAGCCTAGCTAGGTTTACCATGCTCATTCGTAGAAGAAGGCTTTGTTGTAGTTGTATAATTTCAAAATATGTATTAAAATTTTTTATTTTTTATTTTTTACTGTAAAACATGTATTAATCAAAATGTAAGTATTTGTAGCTAGAGAGATAAACTTGTATAATTTAAGAACGACCTATGGAACATCATGTATATACCATTCTAGTTGATATTTACCCTTTTGAAAATGTCTAAATCAATGTCGTGTAGGAAGAAGAATTAGGTCTCTTACCCTAAGAATTTAATCAAGAGGAGCTAAATAATTTCTACTTAGGTGGGGATTAGTATTGACCAACCAAATAGAGACTAAGTAAATCTAAGATTTCAGCACAATGTAGTGTATCCATATCTATGTACTACATGTTTTATAGACAAATTTTTTTTAAAAACCCTATTTCCACTTCATAAGATCATATTTTACCTCGAGAATGTATGTTATTTATTCTCAATGCTATATTTTTTATTCTCCCTTAATAGAGCATAGATTTCATACAAAGAAAAGCTTACAAATTTCTCCAGCATGTTCATAGAAGAAACACCAACATACGAACACAAACCAAAGTCTAGGAACAACAAGACATGACAACAAACCAAACTCCACCAAACAAACAAAACAATCTCAAGCAAAGGACGCAAACTAGACTCCAATAGACGGACGGAAACCCCAGATGCAAACAAAATAATGAAATGAAAATGTCGCGCAACCACATACCATTAGATTCTCTTCATGTATGATTAGATGGTCGAAAACCCTACTCCAACATACACACGAACGAAAACAAAACAAATTATTGATTATTATGACAAGCATACATAGACCCGAAAACTTAATAAAATGTTCTTGATTTCTACCAATGGGCATGGTTGGACCTGAAAACTTTATTAATTTTGGCTTAAAAAAAGGGGAATTGGAATTTGTAATTCTAATTCCACCTTTTCAAGTGGAAGATGTAAATTCCTAAAATGGGCCAAAATGGGAATTGAAACAGTCAATAAACTGTGTATTTTATTAATTCAGCATTAGAAAATACTAATTCTAGTCTAATTCCCATTACCAAATGATGCCTTAGTGATTACATTATTTAATGCTTGTTCTTTAAAGACCCACTAATTGAAGGATTCAAATCGTGTCTTCATTTAATTCACTTATGATATATTCTATTAAAGGCCTCAATATGATTTAGGTCTATATGTGAATTACCTTAATATTATAATGGTCTCAATGTTCTAAATACTCATCCTATAATGTCTTGATTATTTGGCAAGCCCTTCTACATGTAATTGGAAAGATTACTATTAGTGTAACTTATATGTGACAATTATGTATTATTTCCTCTCCTCTTTCTTACTTATAATTATGTTTCAATTGAGTTTCTATGCAGGGATGATATTTTCTATAATTTTCCCATTTTCTCCCTCATTTTCTAGCATTTTTGCATCTCTATTTTCTTCTCTATAGATATGGTTTATGGCTTTGTCTTTGAATAATTGTAATAATTCTAGAGCTCTTCTAAGCTTGGAATTTAATCTCTAATTGGTTTTCCTCCCTATTGGCATTAATTATTATTATTGAATCTCCTTCAAGTTCCAATTTTTTAATCCCTATATCCTTACTTAAGAGGAGTCCTTCAATCAAGGCTTCCATTTATGCCACATTATTAGAAGCCATTATTATTGGTCTTTCTAATTCAGCGCATATTATCCCATCCCAGTGGTGGATGATTCACCCAACACCCGCTATTCCAAGGTTTCATTTAGATGCTCCATTGAAATTTAGTTTGTGTCATCCATGAGTAGCATTTTTCTACCTACATTTGTCTCTCTTCGTTTTATTCTCTTCCCCATCTTTTTCTACATGTGGGAGGATTTGCAGCCCATATTAGGCTTTTCTTATATTATTGTCCCATATTGTGAACTTTCTTTCTTTTATTTTATTATTTGTTGTTTCTACTATTGTTGCTTCTACCTTGGTTTTTTATTTTGTTATTTTTTATTTCTACTATTTTTGCTTCTACCTTTGTTGATAAAATTATTCCATTCCATATTTTTTCCTTGGAAAATACTCCTATTTCTTTCTTTCCATACTTCTCATATCATTATTGATGGTGATATTATCCATAAGATCCCATATAGACTTGATCTATATAAACTTGGTCATCCCTTAATTAGATTCATAAGATTTCTAGGTAAATTTGTCTACCATCCCAATTTGTTATTCAGCCAATACCAACATGTCGAGGTGAAAGTGAAGTTAACAAATATGTGATCTACAATTTCTTCCTCTACTTCACACAGTGGACATCATGATAGACTTGCAAAGCCTATTTTTTTGAGTCATTCAGTCGTTAGTATTCTCTTTTATAATATTGCCTATAGAAGCATGTCAGTCTTTAGTAGGCATAATTTATTACAACACGTAGATGTGGATCTCTATTTATTCTGATTTTTGTTCTTTAACTAAGGTGAAGTAACCTTCTCTAACATTGTATTTATTAGTTTCAAATTTTGTCCTTCTAAAATACCTTTAGAAATGACTCATAATGCCCAAGATGAAAGACAAACAAAAACTAATAGTTGGAGGATTTGTCATTGAACAAATAATTTCCTCTTAATTTTAGAGGTACAACTCTCTCTTATGATATAATTTGGGTTTTCTGGTTATGCTTCTAAATAGAAAGCGGGAAAGGTAAACTAATACATGAGCATAGGCATGTTGCAGATGTGAATTAAATATTTACAAACTAATGAGAGTGAAATAAAATGACACAAAGTTTATTTATTTAACAACCACAATAGAGAATCAGGAAAATGACAATGACTCCTTTGAGGTTGTATGAATATCAAAGACCCAATGTTCATAACATAATCACACTTATGATTTAATGTCCAAAGCAATATAGAGAACACAAAGTTTCAGAAATTTCCCTTTATTCATCAGACAAAAAAAAAGAGTTTTGAGAATCCATATCCCCTATACAAACAAATCACATTTCCCCTCAAAGAAAAACACATTGATACTTTCCCTCCCACAACATTAAAAACATAAAGCTTCCATTCTTCCTGAGAATAGGCTTCATAAATTATGGATTCTCTCTTCTCCCTCTTTTTTTATTTGGTATATTTAAAAGACCCACCTTCAACTATATTCTTCCATTTCAATAAATTATTCTTGAATAATTTATTGATTATCAACATTAAGTCTTTTAATCTTCTTGTCATATTTAATTCATTACAAATGAATGAAAATATTTTGATTAAATGTTATGGGTGCAATAATCATCTAGCATATTATATGTTGATTGGCGGAGATGATAACTATCTCCAATTCTTTATCTCTCTCCTCAACTCTCATAGCTCGAGCTTCTAAGTTATGTTGGTCTTTCTCTCTTTCATGTTTATATCATGTCCATTGATTACTGAGTGTTGCTCTTTTTTGGTGAAGATGAAAAAATGTCTACATTCTCCTCTAGAAAGTGAAGCCATGTTGCTCTAATTCATAGGTGTCCTCTATGTTAATCTCATTGTACAATTATCTTTAAAGTTGGTTTGAGAAATTATGTTTAAGCCACTAACAATTTTGGGATAGATATCCCTTAGAACCCTTTTCAAGTGCTTCAATTTGAAAGGTTCATGATTCCCAATAGGATCTATTTTAAATCCCCTTATAAGAGTTACCTTATACTATTCTATCACAACCTGTATATCAAACATGACCTTCTCCACTTTATTATCTAACAAGACACTTTCATATTCAGTCTAGAAACAAACATTCAATATATACCTAGTTTGAAAACTTTGTTTGTCAAATTCTCAAAAGCAAGTTAAATAGGTCATATTGAGACTATAGTTCTTTGAGACATTTTGTTATGTAGTTTAAATTCCTTGTCACCACTCCTACACTTTGAAAACATATATGTTAGAGCATCTCTAGTTACATTATTTGACAAGGATTTTTATGTTCGAATTAGAAATTGATCTCTCCATATGCAAAAATTAAGGACACCAATGGATTGAAATATAAGATTGTTCTTTAAAACTTTGCAACTTACTTTCTTCCCTACATTGGATGGTGAGTTGATGTTGATTGATCCAAAATATTGTATTCCATAAGGGCATGAAAATTTGGTTGATGCAATATCTTGTATTATAACAATGGTTGTTCATGATTATGAAGTACATTTATGTTGCCTTAGAATTTTCTGGTAGAGTAGCTATGGTATTTTATACATGATTTTCCCAAACTCCACCTCTAATATTGCACAAGTTGAAAATCTAGAAAATTTGTGTAATGGATTTGAAACTGAGTTTCTTCATGGTATTTATATATGGGCATGGTTCATGTTTGGGTATTTAAGTGGAGATAAGTTCTTTCTATGACCATTCATAGCACTTAAAATTCTATTTTCAACTCTGTGATTTGAAATCACTTTGACCATTAAAAAGAAACATGAGATCCTCTCATTCTCTCTACCACAAACTCAACATAGAAATGCAAGGAGTCTTTTATAATCATTTATTATGATTTTGGTATTTGGTATTCCTTGAACCATGTCGAGGACTTGAATAATCTAGGGACCATCTTGGGTCTTGAAAAAGTGAAGATATTAACTTTTTTAAATGTAAATTCAACAAGAGATCCACCAATTCTTCCCAAGTATATTGTTTACTCTTGGTGACTTGGATGGTTTCTCAGTGACATGTTGGGCAATCGAGGTATTTTATGAACTATAGAATCATATCGGTCATTTAAAGGAGTTTGTGAACTGGATCAAGTATATGACTCTAAAGTGTATGTAAAGTTCTCTTTATAAAGTCATTTTTAAAACTCGGGCCGGGTCCAAAGGATAATTTATACACCTTGTTAGACATTCTTGTGTTTTGTGAAATGGTCAAAGGCCCAACTCAAAACTTCTACTACACATTCCAAAATCATGACATTATATGGAACTTTGTTTCTTGAGGCATTCTTGTAATCTACTTATATGTATTGTCTCTCCATAAATTCCCTTACTATTCAAGCCAATTCATACATCATACTTGGCCTTCTAAAGTAGGGTCGATGCCCATATTTGGTTTGGGAGGGGGGGGGGGTAAACATAATGTTCTTTCAATATTGAAACCAAATGACAAGATGCTTTGTAATATGTAGAAAAAAATGGTATATAGTGGGATTTTTTTCCTTTAAAAACTCATGAATGACTCCAAAGAGAAAATTGATGCAGGAGCATCTCAGGTCCTTCGCAATCCTGTGTCACCAAAAACAAGTTTGAGTTTTCATGTGTTGCTCGGTTCCTTCTTTGACTAAGTTGGCTCAATAGTTGTTCAGTTCCTTCATTAACCAATTTGGTCGGTTAATTCCCTAGCGCTCGGTTATCTTTTCTTGTGCTCAGTTATCCTTGCTTACCGAGTTGTTTCTTTTGTTTTTTTATTGAGGCCGACTTGTGCACTTAATTGTGGTTGCAAATTTAATGTTGGTATATATCATTGGGAAGCATATAGACCTAGATCTAGTCCTTCCTTTCATTAATGGTGGATCTGAAGGCCGACTTGTTCGGTAGCCTCTTGTATATATTATAGTTGTTGGTTGTAGTTTAGGACATCAGCTTAGAGCTAGAGGATAGATGGTATCAGATTAGGAGTTGAAGATAGTTTTTGCATCCTCGCATGTTGGAGGATTGTTGTAATTGAATTGTAAAATATGGCCCTAACCGGGAAGGCCTTACAGCCCGTCATGTATGAATCTATTTGATGAAATATAATAGATCTGACCTACAACTCTCTCTCTTACCTTGTGTGTTGTTTCTTTCGTGTGTTATCTCTGTAAGGTAGATCTGGATTAGGGTGTGCCTTTGGTCCCTCATCCTCCTCTGCCCTGTGTTAGGTGGTATAGGAGCGAAGGTGAGATCTAGATCTAGATTTCCAAATCTAAGTTTGAGGGTTCCTTCTTGTCAAACCCTAGTTGATTTGTTGTGGGGTAGCAGATTTTGATCTAGCCTATAATTACAGAGGGTTTCAAGATGGTTCATGAGAGGCGAGATGTGGATCCAAGATTGGCAAACACGTTGAGACAACTTGCTACTAGGTTAGAAGTTGTTGAGACAACCCAGCATAGAGGAATACATATTCAAGATGTTAGTGATGATGAAATTGAGGAAGAAAAAGGTGACGTAGAACCTGCACCGATGATGGATCAAGGTGAGGAAAGATTGTTAAAATCTTTGAAAAATCTAAAGTCTACACCATATTTCAATCCTCCTGAGTATAATGGAAAGCTGGATTTGGATGAATTGGTGGACTGGACCACCAAGATGGAAAAGTAATTTGAATATGAAAATGTCCCTGAGGAAAAGAAGGTGAAAATTGCAAGCACAAAGTTGAAGAGTCATGCATCCTTGTGGTGGGAGCATCTGTAGTTGGACAGAAAGATGAAAGGCAAAGACAAAATTAAGGTATGAAAGAAGATGGTAAATAAGTTGAAAGAAATTTTTTTACCTTGTGATTATCAAATTAACCTAGTTAGGTGAATGAAAATTTTGAGACAAAAAGATAGCTTGGTAAAAGATTATACTAAGGAATTCTATAGATTAGATATCAGATCTAGACATGATGAAGATGAAGTGGAAATAATTTCTAGGTACCTGAATGGATTGAGAGTTTCCATCCAAGAAGAAATCAGTTTGGTTAAGTTGGAAAACATTGAAGAAGCTTATTAGTTTTCCTTGAAAGCTGAGGAGAAATTGAACAAAAGACATGAGCAAAGACAAAGAGGTAGAGGTGGTAAATTCCCTAGAGGAAGAGGTAGATCTTATGGTGAAAACAATAAATATTATCTGGAAAAGACAAATCTAGATAAAGGCAAGACCAAGTGGAAAGGTGAAAGTTCATCTAGAGGAAGAGGCAATAACTACCGAGGTGGTTATAATAGAGGTGGATTCTGAGGAACATGTTACAATTGTGGAGAAGAAGGACATAGATCATTTGAGTGTACACATGTAAGTAAGAAGGTCGGTAGTAGTAGAAATTATTTGGTGCAAGAAGATTCACCGAATGAACCAAAGAAGGAAAAGAACTTGATGGTAAGGAGAGCACTTTGGAGTCAAAGTAATAAGGAAGATCCGATAAGGAAAAGTTTGTTCAAGACTAGATGTAGAGTTTTTTATGAAGTGTGGAAGGTAATCATTGATAGTGGAAGCTCGAAGAACTTGGCATCTGAGGAAATGGTTACAAAGTTGTAGTTGGAAAGGCTGAAACACCCGAAGCCCTATCAAATTTCATGGATCAAGGAGGATCATACACTCTTGGTAAGTGAACAATGTTATGTGAATTTGAAAATTGGAAATTACTATGATAAGGTGTTATGTGATATCATGCCTATGGATTGTTGTCATATTTTGTTGGGTAGACCTTAGCAATATGATAGACATGCTATATATGACGGGAGATTGCATAAATATACTATTTGGGCTGATGGGAGAAGACAAATCTTGTTACCTTTGATTGAAGAACCTATTAGTAGTACTGTTTGTACATCTATGAAAGTTTGTTTGATGGAAGGAATAAAGTTTGTTAAGGATTTGAAAAAGAATGATGTATGTTTTGTTATGATTCCTAACAAACCGAGTAAGAAAATAGAGGATACCATCCCTGAAGAGATTGATAAGATACTCACTAAGTATAGAGAGATCATTTCTGATAATGTACATGATAATTTTCTACTGAAGATAAGCATTAATCATTGTATGGATTTAATCCTTGGAGCTAGTTTACCGAATAAGGCACCACATTGGTTGACACCTACCAAGAATCGGGAATTGAACCAGTAGATTCAAGAATTGTTGCAAAAAGGTTTGATATGAGAAATTTTGAGTCCTTGTGCAGTACTAGATGTATTGGCACCTAAGAAGAATGGAGAATGGAAAATGTGTATGGATTCCAGAGCAATCAATAAGATAAAAGTGAAATATAGGTTTTCTATACCAAGAATGGATGACATAATGGATAGTTTGACTAGAGAAAAGTATTTTACCAAAATTGATTTGAAAAGTGGATATCATTGTATTAGAATCAGAGAAGGTGATGAGTGAGACTAATTTTAAGACAAAAGAAGGTTTGTATGAGTGGTTGGTTATGCCTTTTGGTTTAACTAATGCAACAAGTACTTTTATGAGATTGATGAATGGCATTTTGAAGAAATTTTTAGGTAAATTTATGATTGTATACCTAGATGATATTTTGATATTCAGTAAGACCATATAAGAGAATTTGTTGCATGTTAAACAAGTATTGCAGAGGTTGAAAGAAGAAAAATTTGTTGATAAACCTGAAAAAGTGTTCTTTCATGAAAGAGGAGATTGTGTATTTGGGATTTGTGATTTCAGCTGATGGTTTGAAAATGGATCCTGAAAAGGTTGAAGCTATTTTGAATTGGCCTACACCTAAAAATGCAGTGAGGTAAGATCATTTCATGGTTTGGCATTTTTTTACCAAAAATTCATTAGGAATTTTAGTTCAATTTGTAATGCTATGACTGAGACTATGAGAGGAGATAAAAGAGAATTTAAGTGGACACATGGAGTTGATAAAAGTTTTGAGACTCTGAAGTAGAAGGTTGTTGAATTGTCTGTGTTAGCATTGCCTGATTTCAATAAGTTATTTCAAGTGAAATGTGATGTAAGTGGTAGTGCAATAGAAGTTGTGATAAGTCAAGAAGGTAAACCTATTGCTTTCTTTAGTGAAAAGTTGAATGATGCAAAAAGGAAATATTTTGTGTATGATCAAGAATTCTATGTTATTGTTCAAGCCCTGAAGAAATGGAGACATTATTTGATACCGAGTGAATTTGTGTTGTATACTGGTCATAAAGATTTACAATATTTGGGTAGTCAGAATAAGTTGAATTAGAGACATATGAAATGGGTTGAATATTTACAAATTTATACATTTAAGATAAAACATAAGAGTGGAGTCACTAACCAAGTTGTTGATGCATTGAGTAGAAGAAGATCTTTGATGACTGAGATGAGAATTGAAGTTCTTGGTTTTGATGACGTGAGAGATTTGTATGAATTTGATCTTGATTTTTCTGAGTCATGAAGAAAGTGCAGAACACCTATTCAAGAACAACCGAGTACTAAATCAAAGGACTATTTCATTCAAGGAGGTATGTTGTTTAAAGGTATTCAGTTGTTTATACCGAGAGGATCAATGAGAACTAATTTGATAAAGGAGAAACATAGTAGTGGTTTGGCTGGATACTTTGGTAAGGAGAAATACTTTTGGCCACAGTTGTATAAGGATGTTCATAAATTTGTGAAAAGTTGTAGAGTTTGTCAAGTTGCAAAGGGAGTAAGTTAGAATCTTGGATTGTATATACCGATTTTTATTCCTAAGAAACCTTGGATTGATATCAGTATGGATTTTTTTCTTGGCTTACCGAAGAAAATAAGAGGTAATGATTCTATATTTGTTGTTGTGGATATATTTTCTAAGATGGCACATTTTATACCCTGTAGAAAGACATCAAATGCAGTACATATACCAGATTTTTTCTTTAAGAAAATTTTCAGATTGCATGGATTACCGAGGAGCATCATCTCTAACCAAGATAGTAAGTTTGTTGGATACTTTTGGAAGACTCTTTGGAGAAAGTTTGGCACTGAGTTGAGGTATAGTTCTACATTTCACCCATAGATTGATGGACAAACAGAGGTTGTGAATATAAGTTTGGGTAATCTTTTGAGATGTTTAGTTGGAGACACACCGAGTAATTGAGATTTTGTGTTAGCACAAGAAGAGTTTGCATATAATAATTTAGTGAATAGGAGTACTTAAAAAACACCTTTTGAGATTGTAAATGGCATACAACTAAGAGTATATCATATTTGAGGGATATTGCTGACAAAGAAAAGAGAAGTGTTGAAGGAGTAAAGTTTGCTGAGTTCATGAAGACATTGCATGAAGATGTGAAATATAAGTTGGAGAAAAGTAATCAGAAATACAAAGACAAAGCTAATAGATCAAGAAGACATAAGACTTTTGCAGTTGGTGATAAAGTAATGGTTCATTTGAAGAAAGGTAGATTTCCTATTGGAACATATGGGAAGCTAAAAATGAAGAAGTTTGGTCCTTGCAAGATTTTGAGAAAATTTGATAGTGGAAATGCTTATGAGATTGAGTTACCTGATGACATGGATATATCACCTATATTCAACATTGTTGATTTATATGAGTACCATGAATCAGATAAAGAAATTACAGTACCAAATGATTATCCTAAGAAACAGACAAAAGAAGTTGAGCAGATTTTGGAACAAAGAGTTGGCAGAAGCACAAGAGGAAAATAGTTTATGGAATATCTAGTAAAGTGGAAGAACAGACCGATTGAAGATAGTTCATGGATTTCACAATCTGAGTTGGATTCAGCTTGGGTTGTACCTTCTGCATGATTCAGAGAATCATTTCAAATAACCCAAGGTGTCTGATGTAGGAGCATCTTGGGTCCTTGGCAATCCTATGTTACCAAAAACAAGTTTGATTTTTCCTGTGTTGCTCAGTTCCTTCTTTGACTGAGTTGGTTCAGTAATTGTTCGGTTCCTTCATTAACTAAGTTGGTCGATTAATTCCCTGGCGCTCGGTTATCCTTGCTTACCGAGTTGTTTCTTTTGGTTTTTTGTTGAGGCCAACTTGTGCACTTAATTGTGGTCATAGATTTAATGTTGGTATCTATCATTGGGAAGTGTGTGGACCTAGATCTGGTCGTTCCTACTATTAATGGTGGCTCTGAAGGCTAACTTGTTCGTTAGCCTCTTGTATATATTGTAGTTGTTGGTTGTAGTTTAGGACATCATCTTAGAGCTAGAGGATAGATGGTATCAGATTAGGAGTTGAAGATAGTTTTTGTATCCTTGCATGTTGGAGGACTATTGTAATTGAATTGTAAAATATGGCCCTAACCTAGAAGGCCTTACAGCCCAGGATGTATGAATCTATTTGATGAAATATAATGGATTTATTTTCATTCTCTCTCTCACTTTGTGTGTTGTTGCTTCCGTGTGTTATCTCTGCAAGGTATATATGGATTAGGGTGTGCCTTTGGCCCGTCATCCTCCTCTGCCCTACGTCAAAAATCCCCCTAGCAATCATTGTTTCCTCTTTTATTCAAAGCTTCATTTGTTTTTACTGAGTCTTCACACTCATATGAAGATCGAGTGAAAAAAGTGAAGATGGGTCAAACTAAGTACATAATGTAGAACATAGCTTGATTTTAAAGGAGGAGGGCCACCAATTTTTAAATTTGAGGTAACAATATTCTCCTATTTTTGCTTCTGTCCATATGAGCTCATCATCCCCATTTTAATTGTTATCTTTCAAGTAGCTAATATGTTTTGTATTTCATATTTTTTCCCTTAACAAGGGGTATCTTCCAATCATTTCCATTTCTATCCTAATGAGGGGTCTCCACTTGGGGTATCTATATAGTCTTTAACCATTTCCCTCATAAGTAATCTAATATTTATTTTTGTCTATTGTTTAGACTATTAATTAAGGTTGGATATCTTGTTAGATAACTGAGGGGGGGGGGGGGTGAATTAGTTAAATCAGTTATCCTATAGTCCCAAACTCTTAGATGTACTTTTTCAAACTTAATCAACAATTCAAATAGCTTAGTAAGATAAAATAACTATCTTTTTGATCATTTATCGAATACCAATAATTATCCAAAACTATCTTTACCAAATAATCAAATATGCAACATGTAAAGTATGATAGTGAAATAATCATAACAAATAACACATAACACAATGATTTAATGTGGAAACCCTGCTAAGGGAAAAACCACCTAGGACCGCTAACCCAAAAATATTTCACTCTTTTGAAGTGAGCTCGGTTAGGAGCCAACCCTGTTAAAGGTTACAATGCACACTATCAGGTGTAACTTTGTTAAAGAATTTATCACTAACAGATAAATTTTGACCGGCATTCACTATGGGGTCAACAAGATAACAATTAACATTCCTTGAATGTCATATGGAAATACAAAAAGACTGTTAAGTCCACTCGGTTAAGAGATTTTGTTGTAACAATGGTTAAACTGATACAGTTGTGATCTGATTCAAATAAAACTCAATTTGAAAATATTCAGATCTATGCTAAGCTCATAAAAATACTTCTGATCAATAACGAATTCACTTCCTCATATCCTTCAACTTACTTCACTCAGTGTATATATATCTCTGACTCTCGGTTATGCCTGCAGCTTGGTTTTGTTTGTAACTAGTTTGATCAAGAATGCATAAAAAATATCTTCACGCAAAATCTTTTGTAGTCTCTATTTTATCCAGCATTGTTAAAAAATGAAACTCATGTCTCTTAAATAGACGTGTAAATCATTTTCATATCAGCCATTAGATTTTGCCTCTTAATCTTCTTCATCCATTTTGCCGCTTCAAACTTCCTCGACAGATGTGATAATAACACATTTCAATTTCTTCCCTTAGATCATCTCTAAATTTTTTTAGTTGTGGATCTTATAACAAACTTCATATGTTACCTCAAAATCATAAGCAATTTCTAGCTCATCAATTTCAATCGGCTGTTATAGAATTTAATATTTTTATCCATACTCAATTAATACTGAATGCGTTGGTGATAACTAACTCAGTTATTACTATCACTCAGTATTCACAAGATAGACTTGGTGTATACAGAAATCTTCAAATACCAACCACATTAACTTGTTCAAATCTAATCTATTCTTCATAATAGAATAATGTAACATGCCCAAGTCAACAATATAATGTCATAGACTCATCAATAATTTACCCAATGTATACCTTATCCTTATTTGTCATATCCATATTTTCCTTATGTAGATGTCTCATTTATTCACCATTTCTTCCTTCTACAGATGTTCAGATGTTTGTAACTATCATGATAAGTATATTCAAAACTAGTTGACATCAATGACAATATATTGATTGATTTAATCATCTTACATATCACTTTAATAGCTCGGTGATCTCTAATCATTGTTTCTTTAGTTCATCAAGATATTCAATCAGTTGTAGATCATCAATCGCTCCCTTTGGCATTGATGGCAACACAAACAATATGAAATATGCCATACCATACCAAACATATGTTCTACAGCTATATAGTTAAATGTTATAGCTTGGTAAGCTCTCCCTAGCTTGATATTTAATATGTTTAATCACTACAAACAACATTCCATGCAGACTCTCCCTGCGGATTTGATCTTCTTCAATTCTTTGATTCTTTCTCTCTCTTTTTTTCATGTCCTTAGCAACAAATATTTCATATAAATCTCTCTCCCTTTGACAATAATGCCAAAAGAAAATAAGCATCTCTTTAGCAGCCAAGTTATTCTCTGTTGTTCGGTCCAGATCAAATACCTTCATGTACTGATATACAATTCTCTGTTCCAGCCTCTACAATCTTTCACAACCTTAGGAATCCTAAAGTGTGATCTATATGCATCAACATGAATGATTTTCTGATAAATAGGTTGATGCAACCTCCTAATCACCTTAGTGACTGATAGACACAGGACGGACCCCTAGTCTAGTCCTCAAGTACTCAAAAGTGTCCTTTGATAAGGGCTTGGTAAATATGTCAGCAAGTTGTTCTTTAGACTTTACAAATTTTAGTTTCACTTGCTTTTCTTGTACTTGTTCCCTTAAATAGTGATACTTAATAGATATGTGATTTGTTTTTTAATGCATCACAAGACTCTTGGAAATGTTTATAACACTAGTGTTATCACAATATATAATTATTGGATCAGTGATCACCTCATTCATTCCTTCCAACACTTGTTTTATCCAAGAAATATTTGAACAATTAGCAGTAGCATCAACATACTCTACTTCAACAATGGGCTAAGAAATACATGCTTGTTTCTTACTTATCCATGTCACAAGCCTTTCTCCCAAAAAGAATGCTCCATCAGTTTTGCTCTTCTAATCATCAATGTTTCCAGTCCAATCTGCATCGGTGTAAACTTGGAGTTCAAATTTTCCTTCCTTTGTGTACCATAAACCATAATCTTCAGTTTTCTTCAAATATCTTAGAATCCTTTTAACAACAACCATATGTGAATCCTTAGGATTAGTAGAAAATATTGCTACAATCCCAACTGCATGTGCTATATCAGGCCTACTGTGTACCACATACATCAATTTTCCAATCATTGATTTATACAATATCTGATTTACCTTGACTGATTCATCAACTTTTGTCAACTTACATCCTGTCACCATTAGTGTACCTACAAGTTTTGAATCTTCCATGCCAAAAGTCTTTAACACTTCCTTGGTGTATTTTGATTGAGTTATGAAAATCCCATCATTCTATTGTATAATCTACAAACCTAGAAAGAATTTAATCTCTCCAAACATTGACATTTCAAACCCTTTTCTCATTTCATCGGTAAATGATTTGCAAATAATATCATGTCCTCCAAAGATTATATCATCAACAAAAAATTTAGCAATCAAAATATTGTCATCATATTCTCCTTTCATGTACAAATTACTATTGTCACTTGTCCTTATAAAGCCAATACTAATAAGATAAGTATGTAATCTTTCATACCATGCTCTCGGTGCTTGCTTCAGTCCATACAGTGCTTTGTGTAGTCTACATACCATGTTCTTCTTATTCGGATCAACAAAACCTTCAGGTTGTTCTATGTAGACCTCCTCCTTAGGAAATCCAATAAAAAATATTGATTTCACATCCATGTGTTATACTTTGAATCCCTTATGTGCAGCATATGTAAGTAATATTCAGACTCCAAGTTTTTCTACTGGTGCAAAAATTTCACCATAGTTAATTCATTCTTCTTGTGCATATCCCTTGCATACAAGTCTTTCTTTGTTTCTAGTTACTTCACCATTCTCATTTAACTTGTTTCTAAAAATCCACTTAGTACCAATTACATTTTTATCACTTGGTCTTAGTACCAATGTCCATGTCTTTTTTTTCTCAATCTGTTCAATTTCTTCATTCATAGCTTTAATCCATTCTTCACTTTCAAGTGCATCTCTAACATTCTTAGGCTCAAATTCACAAACTAAGCATGTGTTATGTCTTAACTTACTTCATGTCATCATACCAACTTGCTTCTCTAATGATTTGGTTTTGTGTATGGTGTCTTCTAAAAAATCTCACTAGCACTTGTTCTCTTCTTTGCTCCTCATTCAGTTCAAGTTCATTTTGTTCCTCGGTAGCTTCTTCCTGGTTCTCAGTTTTCATTTTTTGATTCTCGGTAGCATTTTCATGGTTCTCGGTTTGCATTTGCTAATTCTCGATATCATTTTCATGTCACTTGGTAGACTTAGCCTATGGCTTGGGTAGATAGTCTGGATGCTCAATATATGTAAACCTACCATAGTCTTTCAATTCTTTCCTACTTTCTTCATCATTCTTTTCAGAAAACTCATCAAGTTTCACATTAGCACTTTCAATCATTTTATTAGTAGCCTTGTTCAAACATTTGTATTCTTTTCTCTTAGTAAAATATCCTAAAAATATTCCTTCATCACCTTTAGAGTCAAATTTACCATTTTTATCATCTTTCAGAATGTAACATCTGCTTCCAAATTTTTTGAAATAAGTTGCATTCAATGTGTAGCCAAACCATAACTCATAAGGTGTCTTATTTGTGCCTTTCTTCAGTTGAACTTGGTTCAAGGTGTATACAGCAGTGCTAACATCTTCTCTCTAGTACATTTGTGCAACATCTTTCTCAATCATCAATGTTCTAGCACAATCAACTATAGATCAGTTTCTTCTTTTAGCAATACCATTTTGTTGTGGTGTCCTCGGTGCAGAAACCTATCTTTTAATTCCATGCTCATTATAGAAGTTAGTGAATTCATCAGAAATAAACTCACCTCATCTATCAGATCTTAAGCATTTTAAGTCTTTCTTGGTTTCCTTTTCAACTTTAGCCTTATACCACTTAAACAATTTGAAAACTTCATATTTTTCTTTCAGTAACATAACTGTCATCATCCTAGAGTAGTCATCAATAAATAAAATGAAATATTTGTCACCCTTATAACTCGGAGTTCTCATAGGACCACATAAGTTGGTATGTACCAACTCCAAAATACCTTTAGATGAATATTCTTTGCTTTTAAAACTAGATTTATTTATCTTTCCTTTCTGACATTGATTGCACATAACATGATCAGGTTTAATTAGACTCGGTAAACCTCTAAATCTTCTCTTATTACTGATCTTAACCATATTATCAAAGTTCACATGACACAGTCTCTTATGCCACAACCATACATCTTCATTTATAGCCAACAAACTAGAAGTTTCAGCATTGTCAAGATAGAATAGATTACCTTTGGATTCTCCACCAGTACCAACCAGCTTTCTGGTTTCATCATATATTTTCACCTTCTTGCTTTCAAATACAACTCGGTGACCTGAATTATTCAGTTGTGCTACACTCAACAAATTATAGTTAAGTCCTTTCACCTAATATGTATTATCACATCTAATCTTATCATTCAACAAGATAGATCATTTTCCTTTCACTTGACAAGGTGTATCATTTCCCATTTTAACTAATCCTCCATTATAGTGTTCAAGGTATTCAAATTTATCCTCATCACCAGTCATATGATGTGTACAACCACTATCAATAATCCATGTATCATTCTTGCTAACTTTAGATATAAGTGATGTTTCTACATACTTTTCTTATTCTTCTGAATCATATTTCATTGCAACAAATACCACTTCAATCTCATCATCAGTGTTGGTGTCGGTGTCATTATCATCATCTCCAACAAGGTAACATGCCTTCTTGCCTTTGTCTTTGTAATCTTGGTTGTTTCTTCTGTCATAGTGTTGGTTTCCTCTGTTATCTCTTCTACCAAACTTTCCATCACCAGATCGGTCATTGTCTTTATCTTCTTCTTTCCTGTTAGGACATCTAGTAGTAATATGGTCAGTCTCTTTACAATTAAAATAAGATAAAGGTAGCTTTCCTTTATACCTTCCTTTACCTTTTTTAAGTCTCCTGGCCATAAGTGCTTCAAGCTCATCTTCACTGTCACTGCCACTTTCATTCTTTATGTTATGCTTACTGCTAGACTTACCAATCTTTAGGGATGACATAAAAGTAGACTCAACACTCGATACAATACTATTTTCATAGTTATTCAGCTCAAAAGTAGTCAGCTTACCAATTAGACTATCAAGTGTAAGAGTAATACCATGTGAAGATCTCATTTTATGAATAGCAAAGATTCTAATAGCATAGATAGGCAACAAGGTTCTCAGTATTTTACTTACAACTATGTCTTCAAAAATAATACCTCCTGCTCCTCGGATAGCATTGACCACCTCTTTGATTCGGATAGAGTATTGTGTGATGTTCTCACCTTCTTTCATCTTCATATCATCAAATCTACCTCTTAGGCTTTCAGCTCTGGTTCTCATTACATTTACATCACCGCCATAAACTAGAGCAAGCTTGTCCCACATTGCTTTCATTATAGTGCATGCTTTGACATCATCAAATTTTGCATCAGATAGAACAATAACAATCTCTATCATAGTTATATTGTGTTCATGTCTATCTCTCAACTGATCAACTGTCAAAGGTCCAATAGTTGGTTGTATGTAGCCATGGTCTAGGAGATGTGGAGAAGACTCTCCAATTTCAAATATGTGCAGCCTCATTTTGCTTTGCCATGTCATGAAGTTATCTTTGTTCAACTTAGGCACTTCCCTTTTATACATCTTCTGATCTTTTGCTCAAGTCCTTGAAAATTTCCTCCAAGCAACCAACCTGGCTCTGATACCAATTGTTAGATAACTGAGAGGGGGGATGAATCAGTTAAATCAATTATCCTACAATCCCAAACTCTCATATGTACTTTTTCAAACTTAATCAACAATTCAAAAAAATCAGTAAGATAAAATAACTATCTTTCTGATCATTTACCGAATACCATTAATTATCCAAAACTATCTTTACCGATTAATCAAATATGCAACATGTAAAGTATGATAGAAAAATAATCATAACAAATAACACATAACATAATGATTTAACATGGAAACCCTGCTAAGGGAAAAACCACCTAGGATCGGCAACCCAAAAATATTCCATGCTTCTGAAGTGAGCTCGGTTAGGAGCCAACCCTGTTAAAGATTACAATGCACACTGTCAGGTGTGACCTGGTTAAAGGATTTATCACTAGAAGTTAACTTTTGACCAGCATTCACTATGGGGTCAACAAGATAACAATTAACATTCCTTGAATGTCATATGGAAATACAAAAAGACAGTTAAGTCCACTCGGTTAAGAGATTTTGTTGTAACAATGGTTAAACTGATACAATTGTGATATGATTCAAATACAACTCAATTTGCAAATATTCAGATCTATGCTACGCTCATAAAAATACTTTTGATCAATAACCAATTCACTTCCTCATATCCTTCAACTTACTTCACTTGGTGTACATATATCTCTAATGCTCAGTTATGCTTGTAGCTCAATTCTATCTATAACCAATTTGATCAGGAATGCATGAAAAATGTTTTCACACAAAATCTTCTGTAGTCTCTATTTTATCTGGCATAGTTCAAAAATGAAACTCATGTCTCTTATATAGACATATAAACCATTTTTATATCAACCATTAGATTTTGCCTCATAATCTTCTTCATCCATTTTACCACTTCAAACTTCCTCAACAGATGTGTCAATAACACATTTCAATTTCTTCCCTTAGATCATCTCTAAATTTTGTCAGTCATGGATCTTATAACAAACTTCATCTGTTACCTTGAAATCATAAGCAATTTCTAGCTCATCAATTTCAGTCGACTGTTATAACATTTAATGTTTTCATCCATCCTCGGTTAATACTAAATGCGTTGGTGATAACTAACTCGGTTATTACTGTCACTCAGTATACACAAGACATACTCGATGTATACAAAAATCTTCAATTACCAACCACATTAACTTGTTCAAAACTGATCTCTTCTTCATAATAGAATAATGTAACATACCCAAGTCAACAATATAATGTCATAGACTCATCAATAAGTTACCTAATGTATACCTTATCCTTATCTTTCATATCCATCTTTTCCTTATGTAGATATCTCATTTCTTCCTTCTACAGATGTTCAGATGTTTGTAACTATCATGATAAGTATAGTCAAAACTAGTTGACATCAATGACAACATATTGACTGATTTAATTATCTTACATATCACTTCAATAGCTTGGTGATCTCTAATCACCATTTCTTCAGCTCATCAAGATATTCAATCAGTTATAGGTCATCATATCCTCCCCAAGAATCACTCTAGAATAAGGCTTTGTTTCCTCCTGCTATATACCAAGAATTATTTTCCATAATTAGTTTTCTAGTATCCATTAATAAATTCCATACTCTAGAGCCTCTTGGCAGAATTGTTTTTCTAAATATACTTTTGAATCTGTCCCTTGTACATATTGTTAGAATGTGAAATTGATGCATTCATTCTATTTTCATTAATGGTTGTCATTGATGTCAACATATCCTATGCATGTTCATGTTCTGGTTATATCAGTTTCTATGAACTGATAGCCTTAGTGGTATCAGTTGTTGTACTGATAGGATGTGTGTCTCGGTATAAGAGTTCATCGACATATTTTTATTTTGATGGTGGTTCTTTATTATGTGTGATATTTGGCAGATCATTTGTTTGGGTTGATAGTTTTAGAGCATTTTCATTTATGTTTTAATCCCAATTATTGTTATGTAATGTGTTCATCATGACCATTAGAACCAATGGATTTGGAGATGGTGTTATGTGTTGGCATGTGTGAGGTAAGTTGTATTGGTCGAGGTGGTCCACATCTCATTCTTTACCATCGTGGGACTGTCTTGGTGTGACCTATTTTAAATTATGTTTGGCAGACATGGTTGATGGTATCAAGCAGTATAAGAAGGGTGAGGAATCTTATTATTTTGTGGTTGAAGAGGCTTATGTTTTTCATGTATGCGAAGTGATTGTGAATCTATTTCTAGATATATATGTGTTGTTGATTGTGCATGGGAGATTTGTGCGACAGTGACCTCAGTGGTGGATTCAATTTTATTTCAAATACTTTGGCAATGAGCCTCTTTTTATTGGAAGTGAGTCTTACCGGCAGTGAGCCTTTGTGTATTGGCAGTTTTACATTTCATGTGAATTAGCTTCTTTGTGGTTTTTCCCAATTTGGGTTTTCATGTAAATCGTAGTGTTCTCTGTGTTGGTATTTATGTGTTCTTAATGCTTACATTTTATGTGGATGTTTGATGTGCTTAACCAAAAAGCTAAAGTTGTTAATATTGTTGTTTGTGAGTTAACCAACAGAGAACAAGTTTTATAAGTTGTGTGGGAATAATTGATTCACCCCCCCTCTTAGTTATTTATCTTTTCAATAATTGATATCAGAGCTTGGTTCCTTAGTGAAGAGATTAACTTCTTGAGGAAGATCCAATGGCGCATAAATTGAACATTCCCACATTTGATGGATATGACTACATTTCATGGAAAGATCAGATGAAAGGTTACTTGGTATCGGTTGGTTACAAGACCTGGAAGCATGTGGAGACAAAGTATCTATTTCCTTAGAATGGTCTTAACACTCACAATGAGATCGAGGCATATGACGAGAATGAGAAAGAAAGGTATGCTATAACTAGTGCTTTATCAAAGACTTAATTAGCAAAGGTTATTTCTTTGAAGACTTCTTATGAAGTTTGGGAAAAGTTGAAAGAGATATGTGAGGGGAATGATAGAGTTAAGTTATCTAAGAAACTGACAGCTAAGAGACATTATGAGAATCTAAGAATGGAAGACAGTGAAGATATCAAAATCTACTTTTAGAGATTTGAGAATGTAGTAAATGAAGTCATGAACCAATGAGGCACTATTATCGATGAAGACTTTATGGAGAAGATCTTGATGACATTACTAGATAGCTATATTGATAAGATCTCAAAAATTGAAGAGGTGTGTGATCCAAAGAAGTTTACCAAAGAGCAATTGTTTAGTAACTTGACAACATTTGAATTAAGAAAGTTTGGAAAGAGTAAATCTAAAATGACATTCAAAGAAACAAAATCAGATGTTGATCCTGACATTATGATGAAGAAGAGTTTGAAGAAAACTTTGCAAGGAGATTGAAGAAAGGTACTAAAAAGTATAAAGGTTTTTTACCTCTAAAATGTTTTAGATGTGGTAAATTTGGTCATTTGGCCACTAGATGTCCAGAGAAGGGTCCTAGACAAAAATTTAAGAAGTTCAATAAGAAAGATTACTATGTGAATGAAGTTACTAGTATCTCAAAAGATGAATTAGAGACATAAAGATTGTTTGTTTTATGCTAAAGAGGATGAGAAATCAGAAATTGACATTACTAACATCTGTGCTAAAGTTGATCATGATGTTGAAACTACTTTGTATGTTAGAAGAAAGAAAAATGAATGGTTGATTGATAGTGGTTTCTCTCATCATGTGATTGGAGATAAAAGCAAGTTTGTATCACTTAGCAAATATGATGGTGGTCCTATTAGATTTGATGATGAAAAAGTAACTTACATTGTTGGTAAAGGCTCTATTACTTTTTATGGAAAGAATAACACTGATAATGTCTATTATGTGAAGGGTTTGTATCACAATTTGTTGAGTGTTTGACATATGTGTGAGAATGGATATGATGTTATTTTCAAGAATGAAGAATGTGAAATTAGGAAGATATCATGAGACCTAATTGCAATTGGGAAAAGAACAAGAAGGAACGTGTACTAGCTAGGAGTCTCAAAAGGTTGTTGTTTACTATCTCAGACTGATGATAGTTGGCTTTGACATTAGGGGACGTGGCACATAAAATTTGATAACCAGGTGAGATAAGCTCATTTCATGTAGTGAGAGATCTACCTAGACTATGTAAACCAAAAAACATTATCTGTAAGGGGTGTCACAAAGGGAAATAAAGAAGAGAATAATTCAAGGAAAAATACTATTCATCTACCAGTGTACTTGAGATTGTGCACACTAATCTTTGTGGTCCTACTAGAACAAGGAGTATCCAAGGTGAAAGGTACTTTATTCTTTTTATTGATGACTATTTAAGGATGATATGGGTTTCTTTTCTTACAGAAAAATCTTAAGCATTTGAGAAGTTTAAAATATTCAAGGCTATAGTTGAAAATGATTGCAGTAGAAAGATAAACTATTTGAGATCTGACAAAGGAGGAGAGTGTTCTTCTAATGAGTTTTAAATTTATTGTAAAAATAATGGTATTAAGAGACCATTTTTAGTAGCTAGAACACCACAACAGAATGGTGTAGTAGAAAGAATGAACCAAACAATTTAGTAGGTAGAAAGAACCATGTTGAAGGAAGCAGATCTACTGACAATATACTGGAGAGAAGTAGTACATACTATTTTATATACTCTAAACAAAGTTCTGTACCAAAGGAAATATGGAAAGACATCATATGAATTATGGCATGTAAGAGCACTTAAAGTTAAATATTTCAAAATATTTGGCAACAAGTATTACATTCATAATGATTAAGACAATCTTGGAAAAGTTGATAGAAGAGTTGATGAAGGAATATTTGTGGGTTATTCTATAAGAAGCAAATTGTATCGGTGCTATAATAAAAGACTAAACACAATCGTGGAAAGTGCAAATGTGAAGGTTGATGAAGAATCTCAGAAGATCCTTGAGTGACATATTGAGTATGAATCTGATATAGAGGACAAAAGAAAGGAGGAAAAGAAAGAAGAAGAAGATACTCAACTGACACCAACATCTACAACTACAAAACCAAGGTATGTATAGAAGAATCATTCTGATAATCAGATCATTGGAGATAAGAATAGAGGAGTTGTTACCAGAAGTAGAGCAATGGAAGATCATGCTTTGTTGTGTCTACTTTTAGAAGTTCAAATTGAATTCATAGAAGAAGCATGAAATGATCCAAATTGGGTAAATGTTATGAAGGAAGAACTTGATCAAATTGAGAAGAATAAGATCTAGGAACTTGTGTCTAGACTGGCAAATAACAATGTGATTGGTACTAAGTGGGTGTACCAAAAAAATTTGGATGGGAATGGTAAAGTGATAAGAAATAAGGCAAGAATAGTTTACAAAGGATATACTCAAATTGAAGGAATTGACTTTCAGGAGACTTATGCTCCTATTACTTGGATGGAGGTGATCAAAATATTTCTAAAATTTGTAGCACATAAGGATTTGAAGGTTTATTAGATGGATGTGAAGTCAACATTTTTTAATGGAGAACTAAAGAAATAAGTTTACATTGAGAAATTAGAAGGTTTAAAATAAGGAGAAAACCATAAACAATATGTAGGCTGAAGAAGGTATTGTATGGGTTGAAATAGGAACCAAGAGCCAGGTATAGAAAATTGGACATAACTTTCAAAAAGGATCTACCAACAATAATTTGTATTACAAGAAAGATACATATCAAATTTTGATTGTTGTTGTGTATGTTGATGATATTATTTTCAGAGTCAAGGATGACTTGTGCAAAAGATTTGTAGAAAAGATGAAGAAGAAGTTTGAGATCTCTATGATAGGACATTTGAATTTATTTCTTGGATTGCAGGTATTGTAGAGAAACAAAAGTTTTTTCATTTCTAAGTCCAACTATGTCAAGGAATTGCTAAACAAGTTTGGGTTGGATAATTCCAAACCACTATGCACTCCAATTGTTATCGGTTGTAAGCTAACTAAGGAAGATGAGTCACTCAAAGAAGATGTAAATAAATATAGATCAATGATTAGTGGATTGTTGTACCTGACTGCTACTAGAATAGATATTATGTATGCAATATGCCTGGCAGTCAGATTTCAACAAGAACCAAAAAAATCACATGTTATGGGAGTGAAAAGTATATTTAGATATTTGAAAGGAACAAAAGAGTTTGGTTTTTGGTATTCAAAAGGTTCAGATTTCACATTGAAAACTTATAGTGATGCAGATTGGGTAGGATGTTTAGATAACCAAAGAAGTACCAGTGGTGGAGCTTACTTTCTTGGCTCCCGATTAGTTTCTTGGTCAAGCAAGAAGTAGCTTTCTGTAACTTTATCAACTGATGAATCAAAATACATTGCAACATCCTCGTGTTGTACTCAAGTATTATGGATGAAACAAGCTTTGAAGGATATAAGAGTTACATTTGAAGAACCCATTTCAATCATTTGTGATAATACACATATAACAACCATGTCAAAGAATCTAGTACACAACATTATGAAACAAAATATATATCTATCAGGTATCATTTTATTAGAGAGAACATGTTGGATGGTGAAGTAAAACTTAAGTATGTTCCTAAAAAGGAGAAAATAGCAGACATATTCACCAAACCTTTATGCAAGGATGCTTTCGAGTATTTGAGGGGGAAGTTGGGTGTTCTGCCCCTTCCTATCATTCCCTATAATGAATCGATGTGTGCATTGGTCCATCATGGTTGCATGATTATTCCTTTCTAGATTAGTGCTCGACGAATTCCTCTTAGGGGGAGAAGAGTGTTTTTTTAAGGGGGAGATCAGACCTTTGTCATTATTGTCAAATGGGGAGAAAGTCTAAGTAAGTTAGAAAGATGAGAACCTTTTTTCTGATATCATTTGAAGCTTCTTTTTTTTATTGATGAATGTTGTCATCAATGATAGAGGAGGAGATTGTTAGAATGCGAAGTTGATGTTATTCATGTTGTTGTTACTAATGGTTGTCATTGATGTCATCATATGCTATGCATGTTCTAGTTGTATCAGTTGCTATGAACCAATAGTCTTGGTGGTATCAATTATTGTACTGATAGGATGTGTGTCTTGGTAGAAGATTTCACTAACATATTTCTCTTTCGGTGGCGGTTCTACATTGTGTGCAACATTTGGTGGATTGTTTGTTTGGGTTGATCCTTTTGGAGTGCGTTCGTTTGTGTTTTGGTCCCAGCGATTGTTATGCAATGTGTTCAACATGACCATTGGAACTGATGGCTTTAGAGATGGTGTTACGTGTTGGCATGTGTGAGGCAATTTATAATGGTCAAGGTGGTCCACAACTCATTCCTCGACACTATGGAAATGTCTTAGTGTGACCTATTTCAAATTAAATTTTTCCAACATGGTTGATGGCATCAAGTAGTATAAGAAGGGCAAGGAATCTTGTTATTTTGTGGTTGAAGCAGCTTATCTTTTTCTTATATATGAGTGATTGTGAATTTTTTTCTAGAGATCTACATGTTATTGATCATGCACGTGGTAGATTGGTGTGACAATGATCTCAGTGGTGGATTCAATTTTATATCAAATATTTTGGCAGTGAGCCTCTTTGTATTGGTAGTGAGCCTTATTGGCAATGAGCCTCCGTGTATCTTTGCATATCAGTGATTAGCCTTGTTGTACCGATAGTGAGCCTACTTATAGTGAAAATTATTGATAGTGAGCCTTTTCAGAAATCACCATACCGATGTCATCTTAAAATGTGTTTTACATTTCACAAGGATTAGCTTCTTTGTGGTTTTTCCCAATTTAGGTTTCCATATGAATCTTGGTGTTCTCTGTGTTTGTGTTTCTGTATTCTTAATGCTTACATTTTATACGGATGTTTGATATGCTTAACCAACAATTCTAAAGTTGTTAATACTATTGTTTGTTCATTAATCGACAGAGAAAAAGTTTTATAAGTTGTGTGGGAATAACTGATTCACCCCCTCTTAGTTATTCAACTTCTTCAACATATATTTCTTTTGTAGTATTTTTACCTATTTCCTATGTGGTTCCTTATATATTTTCTAGACCAGTTTGGCCCCTAATGCCTTGTCTTGTTTTGCCAATTTAAGTTTTTTAATCCTATACCTCCCACTTCAATTGCTTTACAGATTTTATCCCATCTAATCAAAGATATTTTTTTTCTTTTGAGATTCCTTGCCAATAGAAAGTTTTTATTTTATTTTTGAATTTGGTTCTTGCTCCTAGAGGAAAAGGGAGATAAGACATTTGATAGATTGGGATTATAGACAAAACTACTTTTAGCATTGTTGCCTTGCCTACATTTGATAGCCACCTTCCTTTCCACAACTCCATCTTCTTGTCCAGTCTATCGCATATCGTCTCCCACATCCTATTTGTTCTATTTACTTTATCTAATGGGAGTCCTAGATGTCTGCTTGGTAAACTACCTTTTTTGAATCCTAATATGTTGCATATTTCCGCTTCTTCTCTTAGTTTTGCATTAAAGAAAAAATATCTGATTTTTTAAATTTTACCTTTTGGCCTAATGATTTTGTATATGTAGTTAGGATTCTTTTAAATTATTCCGCCTCTCTCTTTTTACCCTCCCCAAATAGCATACTGTCATCTGCAAACTGTTGATGTGTAATATTTATTATTCCTTCTGTTACTTTGATTCCTTCAATTACTTCATGTTCTCGAGCTTTGCTAATAGATCTCCCTATTGCATTTTCCATTATTATAAATAAGAAAGGGGATAGGGGATCCCCTTATCTAAGTCCTCTAGTTATGTTGAAGTAACCTTCATGGGTCCTATTGATCAATATTGTGACCCTAGGGCTGGAGATGTAGTTGATATTAAGTTAATCCATTATTTAGAAAATCCAAAAGCTTCCAAACATTTACTCGAGAATTGTCAGTCTACGAGATATCAAATGCCTTTTTAATGTCTAATTTAATAATGTTGGTAGTGGGCCAGCATCCCTCGTAGGGTTCATGACATGGCTTAACCGCATCCTGTGTCTTTTATAAGTCTAGTGGTTGTATCGGGCATTAACAAGTCGATCTTTTGGTGCAACGACAACCCCTAGCTTGTAAGAAGTCGTATCAGAGCTTGGTCACAGGTTTGAATCCATGCAGGCCACGACGAGTGACGCTGGGAGGGGGATTGTTGGCAGTGGGCCAGCGTCCCTCGTAGGGTTTGCGACATGGCTTAACTGCCTCCTGTGTCTTCTATAAGTCTAGTGGTTGTATCGGGCATTAACAGGTCGATCTTTTGGTGCAACGACAATTCCTAGCTTGTAACAAATAAGCATTCTAGGTTCTAGGTTGTGTTGTATAGATTGTATTACTTCCTGGGCTATGATTACTACATTAAAAATAAACCTACCTAGGACAAATCTCGTTTGTTCCTCTAATATTATAAAAGGTACTAATTTTTTTCAATCTATTTTCTAATACCTTAGATAATATTTTGTATATTGTATTACATAGTGAAATAGGTCTATAAATCCAAATTTTTTTATTTTTTATTTTTTTGGAGTTGACGTTATGAAGCTGTTATTTATCTCATTTAGTACACTCCCTGAATTTCTCATACTTTCTATCTCTTCTATCATCTCTTCCCCAAAGAAATGCCAACATTTTTGGAAGAAACATGTTGGGAAACCATCTGGTCCCAATGTTTTGTTTGGGTGTAGTTGATTTAATGCATTTTTAAATTTTTGTGATTGTGAATTTTCCTATTAACATCCTATTTTGTTCAACTATAATGATCTTTGAGATATTCTCAAGCATTTTTCTTTGTGAAATTAAATTTGAAAGTCCCAATTATTTAAAATATTCTTAAAATAAGTGTCTATTTCTATTGCAATCTCTTTTGACTCCTCTATAATATTCCCTATTTCTCTTTGAATTTTTAAGATCTTTTTTATGTTTCTTTTTTGCCTAATGTTATGAATTTTTTTTGAGTATCTATCTCCTTTTGCCAACCAATTTTCCCTTGATTTCTATTTCCAAAATATTTCTTCCTTTGTTAGAATTTCTTTATACTCTTTAAGTAACTCCTTTTCCTTTTAATATTTATCCTGATCCATGCTTGTTCGAATAACTTCTTTATTTAGATTATCTATTTCTTCTTCTATCCTTTTTTTTCTTTGTGAAGATGTTCTTAAAATGTTCTTTGTTCCACTGAAGTAATTTTTGTTTGATTATTTTTAATTTTGAAATGAAGCAGAACATCTTTGATCTTGTTATCTATTCCTCCTTCCACCAATTTTTTTATTAATGCCAATAATTTCTCTTCTCTCATCCTCATTTTCTCAAACTTAAAGCGACAGTTTTGTGGTTTCTCTTCTTTTATTGTGAGCACAACTAGGAAGTGGTTTTTAAGCCAACATTAGTCATGATTTTGGCACTTGAAGTGTTTGTGAATGTAGAAAGGTCTCCTTTGAAGGAAAGCATATCTAATTTTTTAGGTATATGGCCAAATCCCTTTCTTCTATTATTCCATGTAAAAGTTCCATTCTCTATAATTATTTCCATCAAATCATTATTATGGATCCACTCCTTGAAGTCCTTTTGAGTTTGGGATTCATTTTGACTGCCCACCCCCCTTTTTGAGGTATACATAATTTCATTAAAATCTTCTCCTACGATGTAATTATAATCCATATTTTGATTCATGAATGCCTCTATTTCAGACCATTCTTGTTTCTTTTTATTGATTGAAGTGGGTCCATAAACATTTATAAGAAAAAAACTAAGTGTATTGTTCACAATTTTTACCCAATCTCCTTTCCAATTTTTCTTATTGATTATATTTTCATAATTTACTTTTCTTGGGTCTCAAATTATAGCTATTCCTCTTGAGACCCCTTCCTCTGGCTCACTTTCTACTTTCCATATTCCTATTTTTGTTTTGAAATTGTTCATTTCTCCTAAATTTAGTTTAGTCTCTTGAAATATTAAGATTTTGTGTTATTTATTGTGATGTTACACTTGATTAAGAATTGTTTGTTAGGGGCATTCATGCCCCTAGCACTAGCATTCTAGGTAGTCACCCTCAATTATTATTGGGAAGGCTCTTCCCCTTTCCTGCATAAAATAAAAAAGTGATATTGGGATGGTTTTGTTGGTTCTTTTTTGAGCAAGATTTTAACAACCCTGGAAATGCAGAGATGCACCTATGGGTTAGCTTACTTCCCACAATTAGTACATTCACACAAGAATAAGGACCAATTAACAAAGCACAAGGGCTTTCTACACTTTGAACTCTACAGAATTCAGGTAGGTGCACCTAGGATTAGGATCACTTAATTTCACATTTCCACTAATCCTCACAAAGCAGATATGTGCCCATAATACTTCTTGTTATATGCGACATAAAGGGATAGGGTGTGAAGCTAGACACACTACCAAGTTATTCACAAATAAAGTATGGGATTTTTCTATTAAGTCCACAAACTACTGACCTAAGATTTAGAATTTGATTTTTTGTTTTGTAGAACTGATAGACAAGAAAGAGAATATGTTTGACAAAATGTCTGTGATCAGTCTCTTATCCATTGGGCATATTTAGAACACTTCTTCACTATATTGTTGATTCTTATCATTCACTTTGCAAACAAAAAATAGATTATACTAAGAACCTCACTACTTACAACAATCCTCCTTAATACCCTGCAATTCTACCAAGTTACATCAAGCATTTACTTAACTCCTTGAGTTAACAACAAAACATATCAAAACATATAGAACTAAGTCTGTAGCTATTGGACTTGAGCTTGTTAATTTACAAGACAATAGGAAATCACAAACCATTAAGACAAGAGACAATACTCATAGCAATTCCTGTAATCTTTGTATTAGTTGCCACTAAACTGATACAAAAGTGATTTACTAAACATAGAATATTCCACAAAATGAATAAGAAAATTGTAGATTCGTTAAGATCTTTGTGAAACAAAGAGGTTACAGACCTCTTCTACCGATTCCTGAGTGAAAACCCATAGAACTATGTCTATATTTTGGTTTTGCAGTAGATCCTTTCTTTTTACCCCTGAAAAGACCTTTGGAACCAACTCTAAGAAAATTAAAGAGAATTTTTGGAACCCTTACAATCATGAAAAGATTAGAATATATCTAAAGAAGGAAAAGAGAGCTAAAAGATATTTCTACATGACATTTGTCTCTTTTCAGAACAATACATTTTGCATAATATCTCCTTCCCACCAAAAATTTGACTTCGAAATACAATAGCCCTTACTTCTCTTTCCCACTTGTGAGAAACTAGTTTTTTCCACCGCCACTGAATCTGTCATTTCCCGTTGTTTCCAACAATATATTATATACCTATGTTCTGGTAAAAATTCAGTCTCCAGATCGAAATTTCATTTCCACTTTCATGAGCAGCTACAATGTTTTGAATTTCAAATTTTCTATAGTCCAGACTTTAACATCTTTTTAAATATTTCTGCAATTTCATTTAAATCTAGGCAGGCTCCACATGTGCCACGTGTCACCGCCTAATTGGCTCGATCGACCACCTCACCATCCAGTTGGAACTGCATCATCACCATTGCCCGGTCATTGGTGCCACATCACCATCCCTACCATGTGTCATCTTCTGGTTCACCGTCTTCTCCAACCTGCAACCTCACTGCCATGTCATTACCTTGCCACATGTCACTCAGTCGCAATGCCGCGATCGGTAACTTTTGAGCACCTTTTTTGCACCTTTACACCAACTGTTGATCTCGAGCACACATCCTGAGGCATCCGAGTAGTTTTATTTTGTTGCATCAAAATTACTTACCTTTCTCATGAGACCCACTTTGACACATTATCTCTAACTGTTTGCCACATCACTGCCAAGCGTCAACCAACTCATTACCTCAGTTCTTGTGCACATGAGAGGGGGCTCCATATAGGCGTCTAGACTTGGACACCATACCTTCGTGTGTTTTGCATTATGAATATCTTATTTTCTCCCTGCATAGGCAATGTGGGATAAATCCAGTTTGAAATATAATAATCTTCCTTTAAAAAATATTTCGTAGTGCGCACCCAACTAGCACACACTACCCGGGCCCACACATTTGAATGGCCCTTCATTCCACATAACTCCATTTCCTTCCTTCTTCACTTCACAATACTAATTGTGCACATTTGTATTTAAAAACCTCTTGTTCATTGTGTTGGATAAATGTGGGATTAAAACCCAAATGCACTGTCCCATATTCTGGTCACCCATATATTTTCTTACATTTTATCTTGCAAACCCCCTCTTTATTTATTTTTTGACTGTAAATTTTTGGAAACGTGTTGCAAGGAAAAGCCATGCAGCCACGTTCCCTTTGTACTTGGCACACACCAACCTTTCATTTGCCATGTTGAACAGTCTTTATCAATTGATATGGCACACACACCTTCATGCCTTGTGAAATGATTTTATTTTATTTGGTGCACTGCCCCTTTGTAAATTTATCTCATTCTCCAACCTGCACGCACCCATCTCCTTTGTTTAATACTTGCAGACATCATTTGGTTATGGTACGCACACCATACTTAGTGTGCGCACCCTACCGTATATATGTGCAGCCTTTAAAACATGGTGTACACACAATAAATAGGAACAAATTGCAGCATAGAGACATGCCATCACATTGCTTTCTAATGGCAAGTTCAGAACATTTAAAGCATGGCATACTTAGCATGTAAAAACATATGAGTGCATGCAACATTTGAGTGCATACAAATGCAATCTTCGCTTGAAACGAATGTCAATCTGGAAGCACAACAAGAAGATCAACATTCCACACTCTACATTTATCTCCAATTCATCCAAAATGTAGCCACCAATATGAAGTTAGAACCATGGTGTATCAAACTTTAAATTACATCCGAAAGAAAATAGATAAATTCTACTACGCATAAATTGGGAAGCCTAGAGCCATGAAAATTTCCAAAAGTTTATGATAATTCAAAATATCAACTGGGTCATTGTCAGATTTCGAGCAGCCCACAAACCTTCAGTACCTCCTTTATAAACTGGCTTGTTTAAATTTGCTCTGTAAACGCAAGTTGCAATCATTGAGAATTGCCTCTCAAAAAGATGCATTAAAATATCAAATGATAGCCCGAGGCTCAACCATTGATGTTGATAGAAGACTCATCTACAAAGAGTACAAGGAACAAATCCCATCTCGATCTGGCATTAAGATATCAATTTCCCAAAAAGGTCACTGTGGAAAGTTATCCTGTTAGCATTAACCATTCAGATAAAACCCCTTTTGTTCTAACCTTGTAAACATGTTAAACGAGACCCTTATGGTTTGAAACTTTGAACACATATTCTCTCTCATATGTATGAAACAAGGTTGTAATTAGTTTCATCAAATGATAAACTGATTATCCATAAATAAACTTCAAAGTTACCCCTTCAGAACATCCTGAACTGAAAACAATGAAACTTGTAGAAATTGCATTTGGAATTGATTGAGAAAAGGGGTTAAATGGATTGGTCATGATCTAGAAATCATCAGAGAAGCTCATTTCCATGTCTATAGTATAAAACAATATTCAATTTCTCCTGATCACGAACTGAGTGCAATTTGCACGACCTCAAAGTAGGCTACTTAAATTTCTACATTCCCACATTCAGTAAAACTGAATAAAATGCAAACAAAAGAGGCCTAGTAAACTGATCATACAAACCTCTAAGAATCTAAAAATGGGCATGGAGACACACTCTCATGCCTACAATACACTGCAACATTTATTTCATCATGACTATCAATCGGGCATTAGATGCAAACCGCCAAAGTAGGTCATTTAGTAAAACTGAGCAGAATGCAAAGTGCAGATTTGAGCATTGACCTCCAAATGGGTACCTCTGAAACATATCAAAACTGAATTATGAGAGTTGAAAACAATTGCATATGCTAAATGATAGGCAAGGAACACATGTCCTAAGCCCCATCACATGAAGATCAACAGGTCCTCCTATTACTTGCACTTGAACTAGGGTTCTTTAAAATGATCTTCTAAGGGCACAAACTTCGCCTTAGGAAAATTTCTGAATATGGACTCAAAACTATATCTAGGACTTTTGAGCTCCAACAGGTTCTTTGCTACCTTTGCTAATTCTCTGAGCTCAATTAAAGACTTCCTTCCCTTTTCCTTCAACGACTTTCCATAATTAGGAGTCTCCTTGTTTGGACAATTTAGCTCAAGCCCTAGATTTACTTCCTCCTTTTCCTTCTCCCTTCCTTCTTGTTACATTACTTCAATTAAGGCTTCTATTTCTTCCATTTCCATTGCTTCCAAAGCCAACATCTCTTTTGTAATTTTCTATTTCTTATTTTTTGTGTCCAGCTTCTCTTCATTTGCTTCTTCAAATTCCGCTTCCAACAGAAGATTTAATCCCATTAGCTCATAAACAACTTCTAATTCAACATGAATAATCTCCTTCTGTGTTGATTCCTAGATTTCTCCTTTCTCTACTATGTTTTCATTACTTGCTTCTACTTCTACCTTCTCTTCTTCTCTTCATTTGAGGTTCTATCTTTCCTTGTTTTTATATGCCTCACCTATTATAGCCAATTGTTCTTTTGCCTCCTCTTGGAAGGCTTCAAATTCCAATAATAATTGACTTAATATTTGTTGATAAGACTCTCATCAAAATTTCCTATGATATTGAAGGGGTTTCACAAATTTTCTTATTATATTCCTTATTTTCATCTCCTAGGATTTCAACCATAAAACCCCCTGATTCATTATTAAGTTTAAAGCAAATCCCTTCCTCTTGTGTGATTTTATGCATATTATGTGTTCTTGGTTCTTTGTTCTTTTTTATCCTTGTTATCACATTCTCGTTATAAAATTATGGTTTGGTCAATAATCTATGTATCTAGATCTAACTACATTTTAACTTCAAATTTATTAGTCATGAATCCATATTTTATCCCTATGAAAGATCACTTCAAATTTATTAGTCATGAATCCATATTTTATCCCTATGAAAGATCCCATAGCGTTACCTATGGGATCTTTCATAGGGATAAAATATGGATTCATGACTAATAAATTTGAAGTGATCTTTCATAGGGATAAAATATGGATTCATGACTAATAAATTTGAAGTGATCTTTCATAGGGATGTTGTTTTATGAATATATATTAAAGGGGTAGGGGTAGGGTATGTACACCTTGTTTGTAGTGCAATTAGGTGTCTCCCACAAGGATATATATATATTAGAATTGGATTTTCCCATAGGTAACGCTATGGGATCTTTCATAG
The DNA here is from genome assembly GCA_027943335.1 of Chamaecyparis obtusa. NCBI lineage: Eukaryota > Viridiplantae > Streptophyta > Pinopsida > Cupressales > Cupressaceae > Chamaecyparis > Chamaecyparis obtusa. Next base: position 805,908 of record BSBK01002852.1, read on the forward strand.
GGATAAAATATGGATTCATGACTAATAAATTTGAAGTGATCTTTCATAGGGATAAAATATGGATTCATGACTAATAAATTTGAAGTGATCTTTCATAGGGATGTTGTTTTATGTAGACCCAAAACCATTTTTATATAGAATATCTCTTAAGATTTGACAATCTATTATTTATTGGTATAAATATAATATAATTTCATATTAATTATTATGAATATATATTAAAGGGGTAGGGGTAGGGTATGTACACCTTGTTTGTAGTGCAATTAGGTGTCTCCCACAAGGTATATGTTTGTAGTGCAATTAGGTGTCTCCCACAAGGTATGATTTGATTCATGATGGTGTGAAATTCAAGATCATAGGTATATGTTTTGGGTCTACATAAAACAACATCCCTATGAAAGATCACTTCAAATTTATTAGTCATGAATCCATATTTTATCCCTATGAAAGATCACTTCAAATTTATTAGTCATGAATCCATATTTTATCCCTATGAAAGATCCCATAGCGTTACCTATGGGAAAATCCAATTCTAATATATATATATCCTTGTGGGAGACACCTAATTGCACTACAAACAAGGTGTACATACCCTACCCCTACCCCTTTAATATATATTCATAATAATTAATATGAAATTATATTATATTTATACCAATAAATAATAGATTGTCAAATCTTAAGAGATATTCTATATAAAAATGGTTTTGGGTCTACATATACCCTACCCCTACCCCTTTGTGAGATTTGAACTTGTGATCTCTTTTTAAGATTATAAATTCTCCACCACTAAACCAACTCAACCAATTTTAAGTAACTACAATCATATAAAAACCTAACATGATTGCCGTACCTAAAAAGCCGGCATGATTTCAGGATACTCAGTATTTAAATTATTCCATCGTTTTCACTGAAAATAAAAAACCGCAATTGGCCCCATGGAACCAGAACATTACAATCGAAGATTACCTGCAACATTAATCTACTTTTCTGAAGGATTCCAACGTAAGTTTTTACGAACTACTTACGTAACTACCCAGAAGTTCGGTTATCTCTGTCACGCCACCCATTCAAAATTCTCCACCTTCAAACCACTATACTGCCACCGAATATGGGTTGGCAGGGTCCAACATTTAGACGGTAACACCCATGCCCATAGAGCCTATTACATTGCATTGAAATTTACAGAAGCATATCGGTTGCATCGTTTGTTGCTTAATTTTGCATATTTCTGCATCATCTGGGCTTAAATTCATTTGTCATTGTTCTTAATACAGAACTCGGAATTTTCACTAATCACACCTGTGAGTATCTTTGGGTTCTGAAATTCTCCGCTGCCCTATTGCTTTTAGACACTCTCAATTGGGTTCCTTAATGAGTGAAGAATAGTGAGGTAAAGATGTCTATTGCTATAGGCGTGCCAATATTAGAATGCGTGTCTTGTTTGGCATGTTCCAGGTGGGCATGGAAAAGGTGTACATACACAGGAGCTTATGACAGTGAAGAATGGGCGCTTGCCAGCATTGAGGCCTTTGAGCCCGTTCCAAGGATTTGCAGGATGATACTTGCAGTCTATGAGGACGATCTACGAAATCCCAAATGGCCTCCCCCGGGAGGCTATGGACTTGATCCTGATAATGTGGTGAAAAAAGTTGGTTATGAAACTACTCAAGGAAATGCTCCCCCGTATTTAATTTATTTAGATCACGAGAACCATGATATTGTGTTGGCCATTAGAGGGCTTAATTTGGCCATGGAGAGCGATTATGCTGTACTGCTTGACAATAGATTAGGTCAAAGAAAGTTTGAAGGGGGTTATGTGCACAATGGGCTACTTAATTCAGCTAGATGGCTGCTTAATGCCGAATCTGAGACATTGAAAGATTTGATTGAGAAAAATCCTTCCTACACCCTTACATTTGCAGGGCACTCGCTTGGGTCAGGAGTTGCCGCCCTTCTTACTTTAGTTGTAGCAAATGCAAGGGACCGCTTGGCAAATATACCAAGAAGTCAAATTCGGTGCTATACAATTGCTCCGGCTCGGTGCATGTCTCTTAACCTGGCAGTAAGATATGCAGATATTATCAATTCTATTATACTGCAGGTATGTCTATTTCGCAGATTACTTTGCATTGGAAATTACTCAGATTCTGCCCTGAATGGAACAATTTAAAGATAACTTGCTCTCTGCGAGCACTTATGCTTTTTTTTTAAATTTTTGCCTTCTTATGGACTATGAGAAAATTATTTTGTCACCTCAAACAATGTGAATTGGTACAGATATATATATTAGACTTTTCTCAAGATCGGTCCATTATGAAAAATTCACTTGATCACCTCAAACAATATGAATTCGCATAGACCTGTTTTGGTAATTATTTCCTGTACATATATAATTCCAGGTTTGGTAATTTTTGCCAGTCAATGCTGGTTTTAATGTATTTTGCTATCATGTTACTGGATTTGTTTGAGTCCCTTTGAGCTTCCTTGGACTGTTGAGGCTCCCTCGCAAGCCCTTCCATGACTATTGGTAAATCCAACAAACATTAACTATGAAAAGGGTACTTTGCCATGTAAAGTTCTGAAATTTGCATTCACAATCTGTTGGCAATAGTATTTTTGATCATTTTTTAGGTTGTGGATGAAAGTCACAAGGTTGCACAAAATATTGCATGATTTAACTGGGGATATTATAGTGGTATCAAAGCATTTATCTTTCCGGCTTTTTGGGTTAATGTTAATTTTTAATATATCACAATGGGAAATTAGACAGGAGATCCTATAAATTCATTTGAGGATATCTTTTTATTTCACTCCAGAGCGAGACAAAAATAGAACGATGTTTGAAAGATAGCAAGGCATGAACAAAAATATGTTTGGACAAAGTTGTGGAAAGAAGGAAGCATAAAGAACAATCAAATTCAGAGCCGCAAGGCACCCTTGAGCAAGAACAAAAGGGGAGCCAACATACAGGTTGAAGGTAAAAATCCTTTGGTAATTGAAGATGTTTATAGTTTTTCTGACTTCTAATTTTTGCAAGTGTCAAGAAAATAGTGACGAAGTCAAGGCGAAAAGGGCTTTACTTGTTGGATGGAAAGAGTTCAAGAGGGAGGAACATGCACTATCCTGTGAACTTCCAAAGGGTGAGCCATTGATTGATTTGTGGAGTAGCATTGTGGATGGATATGACTTTGAGGAGAATATTTTGGTTAGCCCGAAGTTGAGAGTTTTGAGTCACAAAAATGGAGGAGTTGAGGATATCTCAAGAAATTCTTATTTGGCGAAAGATGTTTAGCATTTTGTTTGCAGCTTAAGGTATGAAAATATTTCAAATTTGTTAATTCCTATGTCATTGTAAAATTCTTGTCATCGTTGGAAGTATGCAAAAAACGTGATAGAGTAAGGGATACTACTTGCAGCACAGGGCGGCTGGACTTTGTTTCAAGTTCCAAACTGCTTTTGCATATGAGATCTGAGTATTCCCGAGGATCAAAGTGGATAGAGGCATTGATGTTAGCATTGAGTTCTCCATCTCTTGCATTTGGATTGTAAGGAAGTTTACAAGCAATCTTATAGGGATTGTTGTGCATTCTAACCATTTTATAAAGGATAAATGTTCACGGTTGATAGATTACTCATGAATGTTCACGGTTGATAGATTACTCATGGGAGCCAAGTATCACAATTGAAGACAAGATTGTGGATGACGACCAAATGGAGATAGTCACCATGGGGTTCTTGGATTTAGATGATGATAAGCAAAATAGATGATATGAATGTCAAAGGGGAAGGCAAACAAAATTGGGAAGGCAAACAAAATGGAGTACATTTCAACAGATGATATGAATTCTGAAAATTCTGATCAGCATACAGAGACTTGTGATAGTGAAGGAGAGAGTGCATCTGAGGGGTCAGTTAAAGAGTAGGAGGATGAGAGGCCTATGATCCAACTCTCTAGGATTCAGCAAGAGGGTTCATTCAGGATATAGAGTGTGCTTAATGGGTAGAGAGTGATCACAATTTTGGATACAAGTGCTACTCATTCTATTGATGAAGGGCTAGTAGTTAGACGTGGCCTCTAGACACAAGATTTTGAGGGATTCAGAGTTAGAGTGGCAGATGGATTCATTCTCTCTTGCACCAGGATGATTCCTAATATGACATTGCAGCTGAATGATTATGTGTTTCAGGCAGATTTTTATGTGGTGAGCATGGGTGAGATGGACATAGTGCTTGGTATGAAGTGGCTTCATCAGATTGAGGATTTCTACCTCAACTTGCGCACCATGGAGATGTAGTTTGCGGTTAATGGTCAGAAGCATGTTCTACGTGGGATGTTAGATGGTTGTCTTTGTACAACTTCCTTGAGTAGGATGGAGAGGCTAATCAGACGTGATCAGGTTGAGTGGGCTAGCATGTGGTTATATATGTATGTGAGAGGCTTTAATTGCAGCGCTTATAGTCGGGTTGATGGGTTGTTTTGGGATCCGAGTATCGTCATGATCAATGCGTTGTTTCTTACGGACCTTGATGAGTTGCTCCACCACCTCTAGTATAATATGGTTATTATCAAAATGGAGCAGTGGAGGGGGTTTTTCCTGGTACCCTGCAACATGTTGGTCAGTGAGATGGATTTTGATGTCCAACTTGATGTTGGAGGACGTGGGCTTGCTGGTTCCTTAGAGATTCCTTGGCGCATGAGTGTTTTGGGTCATGGAGGCTTCAGGCCATAGGGTTCGGGAGTTAGTTGACACACTCTTATGAGGACACTTAGATTGTTAGGCATGATGCTTTTTCTTTGGCAGAGTCTGCAAAGAACTTTGAGTGTCCATTTGTGAGTAGCACTATGCCTCCTGGAGCTGCAGGTGGTTTGGTGAGTGTTGTATTTCAGTGTGATAGACATGTTGGGACAGTATTGTTTCCACTTGATGTGCCTTGTAGGTTATAGAGGTCACTGGGGAGTGACGATATTGTAGCTTATCTTAAGCTACTTGCAGTTATTGGTGGTACTTTACTAGTCATTTCTTCAAATCTCAATGTGCTATTGGCAGTTGTTCGGTTTGAGTTAGAGGCTAGGCTTAGGCTCTACAACATGACTCATAGTCTATTAGGTGCTAGTACCTGTCATACCGGTAACACAGAATTGATGGATTTGGTACCCATGGCAATATTCAGTTAGGATCATATGGCGTAGTTCAGGTTTGTGTGGAGTTTGGTTGATAGCATTGGCAGGGTGATGCAGCGGAGGCTTATTGTGCATCCAAGATCAGTTTTGGATTGAGTACGTGTCAAAGTATTCAGGCTATACGAGTATGAGGTGGATTCTGTTTTGCATTGGTATGATGGCACCTTTGGCACCTTCTGTTTTGCTGGCCAAGGTCATGACAATAGTACCAGGAGACTTTATGTGTTGACTTAGTGGCCAGCAAGAGTCCCTCACATTCCTTGGTCTTTCTTCACAGATGGATGTTTCAGATTGATGTGAGCGAGCTTGAGTATGGAGGTATGGTGGCTTGGCGTGATGGTGTTTCAATTGTGATCAGAGTGGCACAACATCAGTGTGGTTCCTTCCTGGGGATGATTTGGGACCCTAGGAACATTTTTGATGCCAGTTTGGATCAGTCTATTGGTTAGAGATTGTACTGACTTTGCTTGAGGACAAGCAATCTTTGGGGAGGGTGGACTGCAATGTCTCTATTTTTACGCCTCTCTTAGTGTCAGTACCAGCTAGCAGGATTGCCCTATTAGCGGGGTCCTGTAGGCCAATGAGATGGAAAGGGAACCCATTCAGGAGGTTATGGAGACATATTAGGGCTTTGTGAGCCAGTTTGATTAGCCTTGGGCAACCTCCTAGATTATAGGAGGAATCCTTGTTTTTTAGAGATGGACCAGGGGTTAGAAGGGACACACCAAGAGACCTCCGGGATCAGCCTGGACACTTTTGACACAGTTTCTATTTTTTAGAAGAGTTACTAAATTTTAGGAAGGGACCGACAGTTAGCTCGCAGTGGTTAGACAACATCTGTAGACAGGGGGCATTAGACAGAATTCAGATCAGGGTCCGGATGAGTGAGCTACAAATATTTTTGGGAATAATTTGATTATTTCCTATGTTTGGCTTAATAAATTTAAAATTGATTATTATAATCACTTTATGTTATAAGTTATTAAAATAAAAACCCATATTCCTAGAGGATAAATTAAGTTATAACTTAATAAAAGTGGCCAATTATATGATGCATAACCTCCCCCTTAAATTTCGATTCCTAGGAGGGAATTATGTTAGATAAAATAACATTTTATGTTTTATTAAAATAAATAAAAAGCCCTAAAGCTGTTTGAACCCTCTTGGAGGGAAAACAAAATGAAATAAGTATGAAGTTGGAGGGAATTGGAGATATCTTGGGATCAGTTTTGACATCAGCATTTTGTGAGAGAACTCAAGGAAGGGTTTTCAGCAGACCTATACTTTCTGAGAACGAAATCTCTTAGAGAGGTAATTGCCTGCAGATGTGAAATATCACCCAAGGGTGAATTACAGGGAGAGCTTCATTGTAGATTGAATTTAGAGGAGAAATCTCAGGGGATCAGATTTGGTTTTGAAGTAGAAATACACCAGCTATCTTCAGATTTGTTTTAAGGGACTTGAATTCAAATTTTCACATCTAGAGGCCAGCCGTACCCCCTTGGAGTTTACTGGTCAGACTTAGATTGGACGTAGTTAGCAGAAAATTGCAGACCTGGGCAGAATTGCAGCCGTTTCCAGCGAGGGGGTCACTGTATTGTGTCTGTACAGCTTCACAACAGCTTGTAGACAAAGTTGGGTGTCATTTCCAGCCACACTTGCTCTGGGTGTTTCTACAGGTAGCAACAACATTCTCAGTTGAAAAAAAAACAGAATTATATGATATCAGTATTGAGGCGTTAAAGGGTATCCAGGAGTTGCTGAAAGATCATACAAAAATCATTGTTTAAAATCAGACCATACACTTGGTATGGCATTCTTGTTATCTTTTCTCAATTGAATGAAAACTGAAGAAATCTTCCATTCCTTGGCGTTAGTTGTGAAGTTAATGTTGCAGTATTTATTTATTTTCTTTATTTCATATTGCATCAATTCATTCAAAAATCATAAAAAAAATATAAAACCTCAAAAACACAAAAAAAATCAAAACCCATAAATTTTAAAAAAAAAATCAGAATTGCCTGCAAGATTTCAGACTTAGCCAAAACTACACAACCAGGGCGCTTCACTACAATTTCTATGCAATATTACACTAAAGAACATCCAAATCAGGAAAGGGAAAGTTATCTTTTTAGTCAACATACAGGATACACTTTTCTCATAATCATATTACGCACAAGCATGGGGACAAAATGAATCATTACTTATAACAGGACTATCTATGAGAGAATATTTAATATCCCCAATTTGAAATGTCCATAATACGATTAAAATAAATTTTAATTAAAGATTGAAATTTATTATCAAAACCAAGTAGAAAAGTCAAGGAAATGTGCCAACGATAAACACAACACAGATACAGAATCGATAGTCAAACTTATTACCAAATCAATATGCAATTAATAATACAACCATGAAATATTGAGAATCGGTTCCTAAGATCATTGTTGTGGGAGAATATATGAATTGGAAGCAAATGTATCTGTGTGGACTCTAACCAGGATATCTTGCCGACTGAAATCATCGAAGATTATCACCTGATTTGGAGAGCTGACACAAATAAAAGCCATTGTCTGAAACAAAAAGAGAATCTATGATATCATCGTTGCCTAGTAAGTGATTGTTCTTTAGAAAAGACATAGAAGACATTAATGAAGGAAGCCAACGATTAGCGGTAAGGAAAATTGATGGTCAACATCCTATGAAGCAGGGCACGTACTAGGAATCACCGACGATGATCCCCTAGAAACTGACGTAGAGGGTAGAGGCTGGGAACACGTCTACAATATATTATGCGAGACGTACAGTTAAACTATTGGTAACGTTATCAATTTGAGGCAATTACTCATCGATATCCAGCACCAGTGATTATATCCACAGTATAATTACAAGATGAATATTAGTGGATATGATCATCTTACAAGGGAGACATTGGTAATACAAAGTATTACAGATGATCGTATTACACAAATTAATATTATGCATATCAAACTGATGTAAATCATTATCCAAGGTGGCACGATAATGTTCCAATTATCATTGGCGACATTACTATGACAACTGTTATGGTGAAGGATGTAAAGAGATGTTAATATTAACAAAGAAGGAGAAAGACATGTCTCTTTCATTACAAACTCTTCATTCAAGAAAGACAATATAAGAAGTCTTTCCCATCGATCATTCAGGGCAGATAAGAAGAATTGATATTTTATAAACTTATATTTTCCCTTTGTGGAAGTGCTCGATTCCAGAGCATAGAAGGTTGCAATAGCAACTGTGGTGGAGGCAATTCATTTATATATCAGAGATGACATCTAATTGAGGAGCATAATTCATTAGCGATATATCAGAGACGGGTTGTGGATCAGAGAGTTATTGCACATACAATTCCAGAATATCAGAGACAACATATATCTCTGCATGAGATCATTGTTCATACATCAGAGAATTATTGCATATACAATTCCAGAATATCAGAGATGACATATATTTCTGTCTGAGATTATTATATCAACCAGTAGTTAAAACATATATCACATACGAAAGATTAGACACAGCCATACAGATCTTGTGCATCTATTATGTCGTTATATCAGAAACAACCGCATACAGTAAATTGCATTCTAGGTGCATATTGATGTTCAGTGTATGCATTTGGAATTACCAGTAATACAAATATCTTGTGATCATCATTGTAATTGCATTTATATTGAATTAGTTATTGCTTGTTTGATCAATTAAAATAACATTTCAAGAAGGAATTGCATAATTCACGTAGTGTCTCATAGAATCCAAAAAGGGGACATTACGATTGGTATCAGAACTAATGAACCTGTTAGCCAGTGGGGAACATATTTCAGATTAATAAAATGGAAAAAATTGTGGAACTAGTATAACAAAAAGATTCAAAATGGAAGAAAATGAATTTCTTAACAACTGCTTGGATCAATTCATGAAAGGACAAAGAGAGATTCAAGACAAAAAAGGCTAAGTTAGTAGGATTACTCACCAAACAGGAGGAAAAAAGAAGAAATGAGGAATGCTCAAGATATCATACCCTTAAATATAGACCAATGCTTCCTACTTTTCTTCCAAAGAAAGAACGAAAAGAAGTTACTTTAGCCAATTTACAAGATCAATGGTGACAAGAGCAAATAAAGTACCCACCTAAGAAGCAAAGTAGTCATCACTTGGACTTAAGAAGGGAAAATGGATGTCATAGGCACTCTAAGAAACATGAGACCAGTGATTGCAACACAATAATTGCATCATGGGTCTCTCACATCCATACATCATAGGAAAGAATTGTAGTAGTTACACCAAAGGGAGAAGGTGAAATTGAGAACCAAAGGGAGGATAATACAAGAAATGATCATCAAGCACCACAAGAATCCTTCAAAAAGCCACAAATCCAAGGAGAGAAGAGCAACTATTGACTTGTCCTGTATCACAAATAGATCAAGTACATTGATTCGCAAAGATGATAAGGACGACTTCACAACCTCACAAGGATCATGCATAGGAAATGACAACATAGAGGTTAAATCTGTTTGCCCGCTGGGGTAAACTTAGTATTGCACAGACATATTACAGGAAATATAATAAACACAAAATATATCAGAGAATAATAAATACTTTCATTAATCATTCCAGACTGGCAAGTACATTCACATAATAATCCATAATATCATAATATCTTGTTCACCTGTAGGTGGTACATATTTATCTACCCGAAGGGGTGTGACCAAATGTCGTCACCCATTCCCAACCGTCGGCAACACAACTAACACCCGTCGGCAAACTAACACCCGACGGCAACATAAACTTTACGACTAACATCACCCCCCCCCCCAAAAAAAAAAAAGAAAGTCGTCTCCGGTGACTCACAACAAAAGGGAGATGAAATACACCACATAGAATAAGAAAATCACTGAGAAGAAGGGGCGGAGGGGCGTCCCTGAAAAAGCTGAAGTGCCGCCCTCCCCATCAATGCTGCTTCCAGTAGATCTTTTTTGTCACATCACATTCCTCTTGTGCCTGCACCAAACGTGTCTCCAAAACATACTTTTCAGCTGTAGCTTCCACTAACTCTTGTTCAACCAATACTGTCTTCCAACTCCTGGGTACGCTGAGCCAAGCGTTGCTGTATTGCCTCCAATCGGGTGGTCAGCTCCTCCCGAGCTCTCTATGCATCCACCAAGACAGCCTCACGTCCAGCCAACACCTACTCTGAGTGCCTCAAAGCGTAGTACTCCTCTTGAAAGACTTGCTCCAGTGCTCTCTCCACCTCCGACATGCAGACACGCTATGCCTGTAGCAGCTCCGAGTTTCATCAACTGGTCACACTCCCCAAAGGCTGATAACTGAACTGACTGGGGGTCTAGGGGGCAACGCCCCCAGCGGGGTCGAGGGGCAGCGCCCCCGCCGCCAAGACCAAATTAACACCCTCAAACCCACATAGAAGTCCATGGAACACACCATTTTTTGTGATTTTCTCCCGATCCCATACTCTTTTCTGCAAACTGCTTGTGTTTTCCTCACTAACTGCTTATGTCCTTCCCTTCGGTACCATACGTTATGCACTGCGAACTGTTTTTATTTGTCGTCATTTTTAATTTTTTTTTTATTTATTTAAGGACCTTCTCCTCCCTGCTGCCAGTCCTTGCCCGTACGGAAGCCTTTCTTCTCTTAACCCCAACTCTTTGTGGTCGTATGAATCAATAAAAAATAGTCCTCAACATACATGACTGTTTTCTCGTTTCCTTCTCTGCCGTATGGAACCCTCTTTGCCTTCACCGTACATAACAGAGGGTGTTGAGGCCATACGGTACCCTCTTGCCTTCGCCGTACATGACAGGAAATGCTGAGGCCGTACGGTTACACTTCTTCACATGAACTCTCTGCATGGCTTTTGTTGTACGGCCACTTATTTCCCACCGTATGGCTGTTTATCTTTTTTGACAAATATTGTTGTTGCCGTGCAGTCCTTGTTTCCTTTCCATTCCACGCCGTGACCGTACGACCTATACGACGGTACAATTGTTTGCTTCTGGCCATACGGGGGTGACCTTTTGCTTCCTTTCGTTCCTCCCTACGCTGTACGATAGCACTAAACACCCTCCCTTTCACCGTACGATATGAATGAGACCTCTGTGCTTCTTTCTTACGCCATACGGTGGTCCTTTGCACGTGACTTTTTATGTCATTATTGCCGTGGCTTATCAAATGGCTTTTGGACTTTTGCCGTACAGCCATATGGCGCTTTTCTCTGTTGTTTTTTTTTTTTTTCCCTTTTTCTTTTCTTTTTTTTTTTTTTTTTTTTTTTTTCTTTTTTGATTTTTTAATTTTTTAAATTTTTTTTTATTTTCCATCGTACGGTCATGCATAGTTGTACGGGTATTTTTCAATTTCCTGTCTAGAGGCTTCTCTAGTCACTCGTACGGATGGCTCTCGGGTCGCCTGCCTGACCACTCGAGCTCTTTTCCATCCTCTCGGGTCCATCCTCTCTGGGGAAGGTTTCAATTTGGTCTCATTGCTGGCGTCACGTATCCGTTCGTCGAGAGTCCACAGAGTGTGCAGCCGTTCCCTCTCCTTGTCGCCGAGTTTGTTTTCAATGATGATCCAAAAGCTTGGAACCATAAATTCTACATGGACCACAGTCTCTTGCCCGTACATAAGAAGAAGGAGAATAAAGATTTTGAAGGCTGTCGTCTTCCACACAGGATTCCAATCGTTGCCGACAAGAATGATCTTAGGTTCCTCTTCCTTGCCCAGATTCATTGGTTTGACAGACAACTCCTTATTCTTCATGGGGTTTTGCTCATCAAATTTATGCGTGGGGACTTTGCTTACTTTCTCATCCCCTTCGTTGTATTCACCGTACTCGGAGGGAAATGTTTTCGGCACCTCCTCAACACTTAGTACATTGCATGCTGGTCGGAAGAGTTCGTAATCCTCTATTGCCAGTGGAAGAGATTGTTTAGTGAATCTACATCATCCTCTGCGTATTCTCCCAATCTTAGCACGACTTCACTATTCGGTTCCATTTCGTTCCTTCCTTAGTCTCGTGGGTCGTTTTCCCCTTCGGATTCTGACCCTGAGGAAGAGGCAAGTTCCTCACTCACCAACTGGGTCCGGAGATCAATGGTAAATTTCCTGCCTCCACTCTCCATCGAGAGCGTATTCTGTTTCCAATTATGGTTTGCCTTTGCCGCCACTAGCCATCCCCTTCCGAGGATGGCGTCATACCCCTTCTGCTTAAGTGGGATGACCACGAAGTCAAGTACAAATGGTTGTGCACCCACCGTAATTGGTTGTGCCATCAATGTCCCGAGGGGTTTAATCCCGTGCTGATCGACACCTAACAGATTAAATGTTGGTGGCCACAGGGTAGGCTTCTCTAATTTTTTCCATGTGTCCTCAGGTAGGACGTTTACTCCAGAACCGCCATCTATTATGGTGTCTGTTAGAATAGTGCCGAGAATGCCCATCTCCACCACGGCTGGGTGTCTACCATTATTGACGGCTAGCAGCATTGGATCCGTTGCGAAGCCTCCGGGTATGAAGGTGTCCGTGTGCTTCGTGTTGGTTTGGCCGACCTGCTTGCCTAGTAGGACTGTCCCCAAATGTGGCATGGTGTGTAGGTCCTGGAGTTTTATAGGTACCTCCAGTTGGAGCATTTGCCGTACAATGTTCCGTTCCACGTCTGTGCTGTAGAGTCTTGCTTCCAGCATCCTTTGTTTCTCCGTACGGGGGTACCTGGCTTCCTTCGCTTGCCCTCGGGTAAGAGCCAATACCGCTTCTTCTATCCTTGCGTTTCCTTCAATATCCAACAGGTTTGTCCCTACACCAGACTTAGGACAATTGGCATCTTCATGGTCACCAGGGCCGCACCACCGACACAACTGCCGAGGGGCGTCATTATTATTACACTCGCTTGCGTAATGACCCCATTGGTTGCATGCCCTACATTGGATCATTGGGCATCCCTTTGCATCGTACTGGACCCTGTTACGGGTGGAATTATTATTGTTCCCTTGTTCGCCTCGTCGGTTGCCTCGGCAACCCCCTGAAGATGCATCATTGTTTGGTTCTGTGGTTCCTGATGTGGATGGCTGCTCTTGTGTAAAGAGCACTTGCTGGTGTCGTGTCTTCATGTTATATGGGCATTCCTTTGTGGAATGTCCCATAATCTGGCAGATATCACAGAATGCCTTTTTGGGACAGGCACCCTTCGTGTGGCCACTTTCTTTACACTCCGTGTACCAGAGTTTGTCATCCTTACTCGTATTCCCCTTCATTGACTTAAATTCTTTTAGCATTCTCTCCATGTCTTTCTGGAGTGCCTTGACTTTTCCCTTTGACTCGCCATCACTACCATTGTCATCGTCCAAAGTGTCATCTTCGTCGGAAGAGGACTTGCTTCTTTTCTTCTTGGAGGTCTTCTGTTCACTCTCCAAGTCCATCGCCCGGTTACAGGCATCTATGTATGAGGTGGGGGGCACTATCTTCATTTTCCTCCGTAGGTTAGATTTCAAGCCCTCCACGAACCATCTTTTCTTCAGGCCATCTGATGGCTGGCTATCCATTTTTCCAACTAACTCCTTCAATCGACGACTGTAAGCCCGCATAGTCTCTTTCTTACCTTGTTTGGTACCGTATATCTTAGAAACAATTTCATTGTCATCCCTCAGGAGTCGAAACTCCTTCTGGAATTCTGTCTTGAGTTCGTCCCAAGTGGTCACCTTTGTTTTGTCCACGTCGGAGTACCAGTCGATGGCTACCCCTCTCAATGTGGCCGGAAACTGTTTTACCCTTCTGCGTGGTCGGCGACTCCATTCGCCGATCAGATTGTCTCGCACGTATGACAATGCCGTACTAGATCTTCCTTCCCATCGCCATGTTTACTTTTCTAGGTGCAGACTGTGTTTGCAACACCGATTGTGTTACAGGCTGGGATGGTACTGTCGGTGTCGGTCCTCCGAAATTGTTTGGTACCGTACCGCTTGATGTCCCCGAACTACTGGAACTGTCCAAGCCTGGTGGGCTACTGTGATCCCCGTGCCCCTCTGTCACTTCGACACTTTCGGCGGCAACGGTTTCTTGAGCCTCCCTTCGCGCGGCTTCCTCTTCTTCCTTCCTTCGGGCTTTTTTTGCTTTCGTCCTTGGGGTTAAGGTTAAGGACCCGAACAAGCTCCTTGTTTCCTCCAGGCGGTCCTCGTCACTTCTTCCGGCCTCCCGGTTAGATTCCTCCAGACGCTCGCCTTCACTTACTCCCTTCGGTAGTCCTTCGGCGCGTCTTCTAAATCTCTCCCTTCGCTCGACTTGCTACTGTGCGAGTACGACTTGTCTGGCGGCTTGTTCCTCTTCGAGTTCCTTCTTTAAATTTTTATTTTTATTCAATTGATTAGGCATAAAGTCTATGCAATGATTCTGTCCTCATTCGTCCTCACATTGATATTCTCCTCCAATGGTATTCCCATCTGTCCACTCATTCCGTCCCTTGCCAGATTCGTTTGGCAATGGCGCCAAATGTTTGCCCGCTGGGGTAAACTTAGTATTGCACAGACATATTACAGGAAATATAATAAACACAAAATATATCAGAGAATAATAAATACTTTCATTAATCATTCTAGACTGGCAAGTACATTCACATAATAATCCATAATATCTCGTTCACCCTTAGGTGGTACATATTTATCTACCTGAAGGGGTGTGACCAAACGTCGTCACCCGTTCCCAACCGTCGGCAACGCAACTAACACCCGTCGGCAAACTAACACCGGATGGCAACAAAATCTTGGAACCATAATTCAAGTTTTGTGACATTAATTAATAACCAAAACTCTCTTTCAGCTTCTGAAGAATTATCATCCATAGTTGAAAATAAGAGGAGTAATGCTTTTAGTGTAAGAAATTCTGAAGCCACTTCTTGTATCCAGCCCAATCATCTTGATGTAACATCAAAAGTATGGGAAGATGAAATACAAATGGTAAGTAAATATAAAAGAACACCTACAAACCATAGAACCCCAAATCATTACAAAAGAGATGGAGATGATTTGGAAGGTTACCTAAAGAAACCAGTTAGGGAAGAGTTGGGAGAAACAAAGCCCAGTCTTGAAAACAAAAAACAAACTAAATTTATTCATAATCCATGGTTCAAAGTTAAAATGGACAAGACATATAGTAACTCATTCTTTGAGATAAATGAAGAAGCTATTCTGAAATCACACAAAGGCAAAGATGAAAACAGATTATCGGATCCTGGTGCACCTTCCATCAAGGAGGCATTGCGAACTGTTCGGAATCTTATGACAAGCTCTCATAGTGCTATCACTAAAAGTTCTCCATTCAAAGTACCAAAAGATGCAATTCAGGAAAAGATTATCTCTTTGAATCAAAGGGCAAGAACTGATTATTCAAGTTTGATAGCAAAGGGTAATCATGCTACCATCATATCTCTTATGCAAGATGAGTATTACCATCATGAAGTTCTGATTTGTTGATATAATGGCCTTTTCAGCAAATATCTAAATGCCTTGGATAATAATAAATATAGTATATATATTTATTATTTATTGTTTATTAGAGAATCGATTTAATATATATTTGAATGGAATAAATAAAGTTTATTTAAAGGGCCCAAGTCGGCCTCTTAAAGTGGAATTAAATAAACAAGGGCCCAGATCGGCCTCTTAAGGAACCTTCCCATTCACATATATATTAGGATTGAATCTTGAGGAGAAACATACCAAAGACATAACATATTGTCTTCTCCTCAAGAATCGATCTGCTAGGAGAAATAGAAGCAGTCCTAAAAGGAGCGAATAGATGCTGCCCTAGGAGTAGCGAATTATGTTTGGTTGATCAGCATTGCATTTATCTTAATGAGCGAACTTGCCTTAGATGATCAGAAAATCTGCACTTTAGAGGGTCTGCGACTTGCTTTGGAAGATCGGCAAATTGCTTAGAGGATCAGCAAATAACTCTTACAGGATCAGCGAGTTTGTATAAGAGCAGGAGCGAATTCTTCAAGTAAATCGCAGCAGCTCTAAAAGATAGTTTAGGGTAGGCATTATGCATTTAGCTATGAACCCAATTGATGTAGCCCTAAAGGAGATTATTAGGGCGGATTATTACAGGCTTAGAAGGGTGAATGTGATCAGTCCCTAGACATAGATCTGGGCAGACCTTGGTACGATTGGATCTGCTATAAATGAGAAGACTCAGCTCTTTAGATACAAATCTGGGCAGATCTGTATCACCTTGGATTTAAGATAAATAAAGCCCTAGGTGGGCTAACTTGACTTATTATGAAACACATACAATTTGTGTAGCAATCCTTGGAGAGGAAGATTGAAGACTTGGGATAAAAGGATTTGCTTCATGGATCGGGGATCCTTGTTGATGTTAGTTTTGTACCACTACATAACATATAGCAATTGAATACTTGATACGGCGTACCAAACACTCAACCCTCTCTTGAAAAGTATACAAGGATACTCCAAGGTTCCTTACACCTGTGGATACTAACTCAGTTATATAAATGTGATTTGCTGGTAATCACTTCGGCGGGCTTACGTTGTTCATCCAGAGATGTTAAACTCTTGCTATGATGATGATGAGATAACTTTCTTCTTTTATATCATTTCCAACTTCGCTCATCAAACTAATTTATACCACTTCTAGCTTTGCTCTTCAAACTTTCGAACTTCAACTTCTCAACTTCAACTACTGAACTACTGATTACTTCTACTATTACTCCTACTGAATGGAAAGATTGGCAAATGGACAGGGATCAACCTAATGAAGACTTGCCAGCGGCGCTACCTCCATTGGTGCGATGATTCTAAGGGAAACTCTTAAGATTTTCACACTAACACCTATCTTCCAACCCAACTTGAAGTACAAGTGGAAAGATGAAATGCAAGTAGAACTTGGGAGCAATTGACTAGATTACCACACAAGGCTCCTTGACAAGCCGCCAAGATGCTAGTGGCCTAGTATAAGATCCTCATCAAACATTCACCAACATCACCATTACAACTAATCATCTACTTCTATTCTTACTTTAACAACATGAAATGAAATTCTACTTTAATTTGAGAGATGAGAAGAAACATGCAATACACCAAAATGATCATGTATATCCACCATGCAAACCACAACAATGAATAGAGAACAATTTTGATAGTATTTTGGCAACAATTCTCCAACATAACTCCCTTTACAAATGAGAACAAATGGTCTTATATAGAGGCTCAAAATTACAATGAGTGGCCAAGATTAAGAGGCAAAATCAAGGGCCAAGATTAAACCTTACAAACCCTAATTAGGGTTACAAATTTTCAACCAATTATATGAGGGCACCAACTTTGTGGGCCAATGAGAAAATTACAATAATTTGTCAACCAATGAGAACATAGGACACTTGCATGATTTGATTGCATGCACATGAAATTGCCACCTCATCAACCTTGTCTTATAAAGTTCATTAATCCTTGAGATGAGATGAAGCCTTGGATGCTTGAGCTTGTCCTTAGAAATTTTTTCACCACCACTTGAACTTGCTTGTACTTGATGTCCTGACCTCGAAAGGGTGAGGTCTCCATGCACTTGGGGTAATCTTGCCTTGACCTTGGTGGCTTGCCTGGATGTGAACCTTGTGCAATTTAAGAGCCTTGCTCTTAGCCACCGCCTTGAAATCAAACTTGACCTCTCTCAACCTTTCAATCACTTTCCTCCTTGCTTCAATACTTTGCCATTTTTAACCTTCCTATTTGGATTTAATCTGCATGCATGCATCTCTGTTTCAATAACCTTGGGTTTTGGGGCACCTGTCCTCACCATATCTCCTTGATTGTTCCACAATCCACCCATCACTGAGTTCATCAACTGCTTTCATCAATGCTTTCCTCCTTGGTTAACCCTTGACTGCCTTCAACTGTTCGAACTGCCCCAACCTTGCCCTTTTGGCATAAGTACTTGCCTCAACCATAGTGGTGCAATGCATCTCCCCAAGATTAGATTTGGTTCGACTGGCAAAGCATCACTAGTAGTCTTGCACCCGAATTGAAGAAGTAGGACCCCATGTAGATTTGTCCCGATTTTGTACTATCCAAGTTGCAACTCTAAATTCATGCTAATGATCCTAATCCAATCAATTTTCCTTAACCATTTCCAATCTCTTCAATAAAATAAAACATCCAAGAATCAAACTGTGTACCTTTAGCATAGCTTGGGATTTGACTGAGAAGCACGATGAGGTCGCTGCACTCTGATTTGCAATCTAACTTTGTGAGCCTTGATGACTTGATGTAACCAATTCTGTCGTATCATGTCTGTTGCTGGGGTAGACTGAACACTTCCTTGTACAAATTCATACTATTTGATCCTTTTTTGCCACAGGTGACTGGCTGTCTCTCAACCTCTCTCTTAATTGAATCATATCAAAGGTACCAATGTTGATGTCTCCAACGTATTTCTATTTTGAGCGGAAGTTGGAATTGGGTATCATGACTTCCTTGTCTCCTATTTCAGCATTAATTCTTTTGGGTCGCTTGCTTGCATTAACATCAGCCATCCTAAACACTTATCGCTCCCCGCCTTTTCTACAATGCTGGTGAAACTACACTTATCACTCCAATCTTCGCCTAGGGGTGGAATACTACACTTATCACTCCCCGCCGTTGCCTTAAGATGGGCTACACTTATCACTCCAAATCTTCCCCTAAAATGAAATGCAATAATGCAATCTACACTTATCACTCCCCGCCTTTGCCTTAAGATGGACTACACTTATCACTCCAATCTTCGCCTAGGGGTGGAATACTACACTTATCACTCCCCGCCGATACCTTAAGATGGACTACACTTATCACTCCAAATCTTCCTCCTAAGGTGAAATGCAATGATGAAATGCAAGCAAGAACTTGAGGGAAAAAAGCCAATCAAGACAATCGAGTAATCAACTTAATATCCAAACACCTAACTCTACTCTTGAAATTAGTTTTCAACACCTAGACTAGCACCAATGAAATGAAAGCAATTAAAGAGTGGGGAAAAGATAGGCCACTCACCCAAGTACAAAGCTAGGAATCCCTTGTCTATGCAATTAGCTGAGCTTGATCTTCAAAATCTTCTATCTCCACAAGAAAATCTCCCCTTCTCCAATTCACTCTCAAAATTTGATTGCTATGAATCTTCTATCAATAAATTCTTCTATTACAAATCTGATTTGCCTCAACTCAAGCTTCTTCTCTTCATCAAACTCTCCAATTTTCGAATTTGCTTTTCGGATCTGCTTTTTCGGACTGCTTTTTCGCTCTGCTTTTTCGCTCTACTTTTTCGGACTGCTTTTTGCTGCCAAGAGAAAAGGAGAGAAGTGAATGAGATGGTGAAATGAAGTGGGGGAGAGCTCCCCTTATATACCAAATTTTGCCTCCAAAAAAACAAGGCCGACTTTGTAGGAGGAGGGAAAAACAAAAAATTAAAATTGCCAAATTAAACATGAATTAAATGAAATAAATTGCCCAGCCCTAGGGGATTTTATTTTAATTTAAAATTGGGTCAACCTAGTGCAAAATTATCGGTTTAAATTAGCCAAATCCGAAATTATCATAGGCCCTAAAATTGAAATTTTGAAAAAAGGTCATTTAGGCCTCCAATATAGCTTTAAACCCTCCCCATTGTGGACTCAATAACTTGCCTTGAATTTCACACCTCCTAGGCCTTAAAATACGTTGAATTTAACACACAAAGGGGCCCAATTTAAATTTCTAAATTACAAACACTTAGCCCAAAAAATATGATTTTAATGCATTTAATCATGACAACCAAAATTAATTTTTTATTATTTTGCAACCCAAAAAATCATTTTGCAATTCAATTTCCATTTGGCAATTTTATCCTTTTTTATTTTTGCAATTTATTATCTCTAATTGGCAACTTTAAATTTATTCTTTAATTTCCATTTTTCTCCACCAAAAAAAAATTTACAAGATTTTCCCAAAAATATCCAATTTCACAATTAAATTTTGAAAATCTCGAGTTCTTCAATTTCATCAATTTTCAAAATTCATCTTAGTCTGAAAATTTTGCAAATTTGCCCTGCCAGATATTAAAATAAAATTTTCTCATCGAATTTCATTTGGCTTGGAGACAAAATCGACTATTTAAGAAAATCAACGTTTCGCACAAGGTGAAAACAAGCAATACCCCCCCAGGCACTTTAAAAACATCCAAGGTGTAAAATTTTCATTTCAAAACCTCTGGATTGCCCAAAAATCGCTAAGGCACCCAAACTCTCGGATCTAGGAAAAATTGCCAAGGCTTGCTCAAAAAAAAAATTGGGGGTCCCCAAATATTTTGGGGCGATGGTGTGAAAACCTCACAACAATCCTCAGCAAATTATTGAGCATCAAAGGCTTCAATTCCGGGTATTATCTCTCCTTGTTCCTTATGATTGATTATTTCCTGTGCTTGGTTTTGTTAGATCTCTATAGATTGTTATATTCCTTATTAGAATCTGAAAAATACTAATACGGTTAAGATGATATCAATAGAGGACGTACTGAACTCATGGAGATCAACTATTCAAATCTTTGCCTCCATCACAATGAATAAACATTCTTATCAACACAGTTATATTATGCAGAGACGATACTTCCAAGCTTGGGACCCAGGAATCATCACGATGCTATAAGAATGCTTGTGGGAAAGCATCTTCTAAGAGGGGGAGAGTATAATATCCCCAATTCGAGTCCATAATATGATTAAAATAAATTTTAATTAAAGATTAAAATTTATTATCGAAACCAAGTACAAAAGTCAAGGAAATGTGCCAACGATAAACACAACAGAGATGCAGAATTGATAGTCAAACTTATTACCAAATCAATATACAATAAATAATACAACCATGAAATATTGAGAATCAGTTCCTAAGATCATTGTCATGGGAGAATATACGAATTGGAAGCAAATGTATGTGTGGACTCTAACAAGGATATCTTGCCAACTGAAACCATCGAAGATTATCACACGATTTGAAGAGACGACACAAATAAAAGTCATTGTCTGAAATAAGAAGAGAATCTATGATATTGTCGTTGCCTGGTAAGTGATTGTTCTTTAGAAAAGACATAGAAGACATTAATGAAGGATGCCAACAACTAGCGGTAAGGAAAACTGATGGTCAACATCCTATGAAGCAGGGCAGATACTAGGAATCATCGACGACGATCCCCTAGAAACTGACGTAGAGGGTAGAGGCTGGGAACACGTCTACAATATATTATGCAAGACGTATAGTTAAACTATTGGTAACATTATCAGTTTGAGGCAATTACTCATCGATATCCGACACCAGTGATTATATCCAGGTATAATTACAAGATGAATATTAGTGGATTTGATCATCTTACAAGGGATACATTGGTAATACAAAGTATTACAGATGATCGTATTACACAAGTTAATATTATACAGATCAAACTGATGTAAATCATTATCCAAGGTGGCACGATAATGTTCCAATTATCATCGGCGACATTACTATGACAACCGCTATGATGAAGGATGTAAAGAGATGTTAATATTGACTGATCTGTTGTTAGAAGACTTGTAATGGAAAGGTGCGATTAACAAAGAAGGACAAAGACACGTCTCTTTCATTGCAAACTCTTCATTCAAGAAAGACGATATAAGAAGTCTTTCCCATCAATCATTCAGGGCAGATAAGAAGAATTGATATTATATAAACTTATATTTTCCCTTTGTGGAAGCGCTTGCTTCCAGAGAATAGAAGGTTGCAATAGCAACCGTGGTGCAGGCAATTCATTTATATATCAGAGACGACATCTAATTGAGGAGTATAATTTATTAGCAATATATCAGAGACGGCTTGTGGATTAGAGAGTTATTGCACATACATTTCCAGAATATCAGAGACAGCATATATCTCTGCTTGAGATCATTTTTCATAGATAAGAGAATTACTGCATATACAATTCCAGAATATCAGGGACGGCATATATTTCTGTCTGAGATTATTATATCAACCTGTAATTGCAGCATATATCACATACAAAAGATTAGACACAGTTGTATGGGTCTTGTGCATATATTATATTGTTATATCAGAAACAACCTCATACTGTAAATTGCATTCTTGATGCATATTGATGTTCAGCGTATGCATTTGGAATTACCAGTAATACAAATATCTTGTGATTATCATTGTAATTGCATTTATATCGAATTAGTTATTGCTTGTTTGATCAATTTAAATAACATTTCAAGAAGGAATTGCATTATTCACGTAGTGTCTCATAGAATCTCATATAATGCCCCTCCTCAATATAAGATATCCTCTTGGCAAATAAATTAAAGGAAACTATAAGATTTCGATGAAGAACAAATATTATAGGACTTTCCAAAATAGGAAGCGAAAGTTCATTCCTCCCAGCTCAGTCCCCTACATGCGTATACATGATCAGGACTAATTAAAATGTAAACAGCAGTCGTGTCTTTCTGATTGACAATTGCCTTGAGAAACAGAATTGCCATCTAAATGGTATGTTGAGGCATCTACTAGCATAAAGGATTGTTACTGTTGCAGCAAGTAATTATTGTTGAAGCAAGTAATTAAGAGAAGTGACTATTGTTGAAGCAAGTAATTAAAAGAAGAGACACGGCTCTTCGGAAATGACTAAATCCCAGCAAGAGGTTGTGACTTTTTGTACCTCCCTGTGGGTATATATCGACGGTCATTGAAGTGGGAAACGGCATAGGAAAATTGAAAGAAAATTAAAAAGCAGATCAGAAATCTTGTTTGCAACACACCACGTAACAGCAATCAGCAATTTATATTTATGTAAGCAAACGAATTATAAATTGGCACTTGTGATAAATACATAACTATCTATATAATATCAGTGATGGCATGAAATATATATATATATATATATATATATATATATATATATATAACACTCTGATATCAGCGATGTATATATAAATATATGTTCTGGTATGACATATACTAACTTGTTGTCTATGAAGCATTGAAGGAATCATATATATATATATATATATATATATGGATGGTACTCCTCCCAACGAAAGGATGAGAATTATTATTTACAATAGGTGTTCATCAAAGGAAATGAATTATATTATATGGCTGGCATGCATCATATTACAGAAAATGACGTTGTAACGGAAATATGAGTTGAACAGTGGTTTACAGGATGATACATCTGAATTCTATCAGGGATAATGTATAGGGTCTAATGTGTGTGTGTGTGTGTTAATAATGAATGAATATAAGATGTCCTTACAACGTGACTTATCATCCCAATTCGAAGATATAAGAAGACGATCATCACCACTCAATTGATCATCAAAGAATAATGATTATAAAATATATTTTCTCTTCACAAGGAAGGGATAAGAAAGGTAATGAATCTTTATTGCTGGCAAGCATTGTGTGACAGAGAATTATGCTGTAACATATCTATGAATTAGATATTGATTCACACAATATTATATCTGAATGATATTAGGAATAAGGGCCTATATATATATATATATATATATTTGATAATATTAATAAAATCAAAATCATATATATGTTTTTGATATTAATCAGCAGCAAAAACTAAGGTGCTGACCCTTACAAGACCACTGCCTGAGGGTGTATAGACACAACACACTAACAACATATAAACATCAAAAGCAACCTTGAACATAGCTAACAAAGTAGATAAACCTTGACCATAGTCCAATGGCCTATAACCATGAAAGTTACCACCATAGTACAAGGTATTACTAATCATAACAGAAGAAAAATCCTAACCAAAATCCTACTAATACAGTCAAAACCATAGAACAACCAAATAGAATTCAAAAAGCCATGCAGGCTAATAGTAAAAATATACAGAAAAGCCCCATAGGAGTGTGGAGTCAAATCCCCATTCAACTAGAAATTAATCCTTATGGGATTATTTGATATCACAACTTGACTCATGCAACACACAAGACCAATCATTGGTGAGGAATTTAAGCAAGTCCTTGTAATTTCCTTCATCTTGTTCATCTTCAACAAGCATCTTACATTACAGAGATGTGCATCATAGAACAACCAAATAGAATTCAAAAAGCCATGCAGGCTAATAGTAAAAATATACAGAAAAGCCCCATAGGAGTGTGGAGTCAAATCCCCATTCAACTAGAAATTAATCCTTACGGGATTATTTGATATCACAACTTGACTCATGCAACACACAAGACCAATCATTGGTGAGGAATTTAAGCAAGTCCTTGTAATTTCCTTCATCCTATTCATCTTCAACAAGCATCTTACATTACAGAGATGTGCATCACGTAAAGATTCAACCTGGAAATGCTTCCTAATTTTCTTTCCACCTCGCCCACTCTATTCTTTAGACTATCCACCTCACTTTGCAGGTTAGCCAAATCCGAAGTCGAAGCCGTGTCAAAGCTAGACAGAATTGGGTTCTCCTCTGTTGGCGGCATTTCAATATCAGGATCGACAGGTCCCTCTTTCACCTTATCATAAGTATGAATCAAGCTGTTAGAGGTAGATTTATTCGAGCTACCAATATTATTAGTCTCCAATTTTTCACCCTCCATGGTCTTGATTTTCTCACTCTCCTTTTCATTTGTTTGATTCCCCTGTTTCGTGTTTTCCTCAGAGTCATAGTCAACGAGTAACTTTTTGCCCTTTTTAATAGACCTATTGGCCAATCTGTGGGATCTATGAGGGGTGGTATGCTCTTCCTCAACCTCCTTGTCTTCATTGTTTACCTCTTGAACAAAGATTTTGGCTTTTTTTGCAGGGAGAAGGATTTTTGCCTTTCCTCTTGGAAGTGGACAACATAGGGTATTTGCCTTTTGGGCCATCCTTGAAGCTCAAAATTTCCAAGGTGCTAGGACAAGAGGCAATTTTAATGGTCCCTGGATATTTAATACCTTTTTTTATTTTGGCCTAGCATATCAACATACCAGCTGGCAAGGGGATTGTGACACATGGGCCTCATAGACAATGATAGGTTTAGGAGGGCAAAGGGCTAAGTGAAACTGGTATAGCCTAAAAATAAGTTCTTGATGCAGGTAAATTGGTTTTTTACCTTGAGAATGAGCACCTTCCTTAACATTGAACAAATGACCCTCAAAAGAATTTAGCAAGAAAAAAGGAAATGAGATGATTTCATGATTTTTGAAGCAATTAAGAAGCAACATATGATAATAATAGTAAACCTTAAAACGCCCTTCTAGTGTAAAGTACCTCATGATCATAAAGCAAACCTAGTCCCAAGGTGATGGAAGTTGAGCTTTGTCGTATCCTTTTTGCTTCTTGACTAGAGCCTCGCTTCCCTTAAAGAACTTGTTTAAATTGTCATTATCAACTATGTTACTGGTTTTCTTTCATTTCGTTCCCTCGGTAGATATCTTAGTGGCCTTAGCGATGACTTCACTAATTTCAAAAGAAATACCCGAACCGAAACTCTTCCGTTATCCTAGGAGCTAGCAAATTGGCTTGATAGGTCATCATCAAATCCGTTAATGGACTCGATAAAGTTAGCAACCCCCCTTCCAAATATGCCATATTGTGGGATCATTCTTGAATTCGTTCGGTTTCCTAGGCTCGATGCAGACTTGGTCTCCCCTATAACTGTAACAGAATACACAAGGTAGACATCTCTAAGGAGAAAGCTGCAACCCTTAATACGGATAGGGAAACTTATTATCACAAATTATTTTAAAGGCAAGAAAAATGCATGTCTGTCTGGTTGGGTGATATCATTTAACCATCATCCCAATAAATTAGGCTCATGCGAGCTACAATTTCCCACAAGTGGGAGACTTTTCGATACAACGCCTAAAGGGTACACTTAATTTCGCAAGGGGCAATGATAAATGCAAATGTTACCACTTGTGGTTATTGCACAATGCCATCGTATCATTTGAGGTAGTCCTTTAGATTAGTGTAATAATCATGATTAACTAGGGGCCGCCTAGGCAAAGTACTACACCATAAACAATAATAAATGCCCCGCTGGACATGGCCTTTCCATAAATCGATTCCATCATGCCACATCTTTAGTCCCATATTCAAATTCAAAATGTTTTCATCCGTCCCCCAGTCCCGGTCAGTAGGTAATAGGTTAGGGTTGTGGGATACCCATCGTATGGTACAAAGGGGGCACCACTTTTAATACAAGGTGTTATACGTCATCTCCATTGGATTTTGAACACTCTCCATCCAAGAGAGTTTGGATGTCAATTGGGAGAGAAAGAGGGTTTTGCTAACACCTCAACCCCACCAGGTTGTAATCATTTGCAGCAAGAGAGTCAACAACCGCATTGCCCTCCCTGTAAACATGGTTGATAGCAAAGGAATCAAAGCCTTGCAAGAGCCCATGAATATCTCCCAGAATCCCTTCCACGGACCAATTGGTCTTGGACAACCCTTGAAAAGCATCAATGATGAGTTTGGAATCTCTTTCAATTGAAAGTGCTCTAATTCCAATGGAGAGCGCAATGTTGAGTCCCCTAGAAGGCCCATCCCCTTAGCTTGGTTATTCGTATGTTTGGGCAATGCACTACTACAGGTTGCAACAAACTTCCCAGAATCATTTCTGATCACCCCTCTCACAGTGGCCAATCCTTGGGATTGCTTTGTTGTACCATCAAAATTTAGTTTGGACCAGCCCGACCAAGGGGGGCCCATTTTGTGCTTTTCCTTTTGAGCTTCTTGGACTGATCAAACCTCCCAACAGAGTCTGGGAATCTCCAATTCCTTGCAATTTGGTGATCAAAAAGGGAAGGAGTGGGTGGACAAGGCCACCTAGTGATACTTAAATTTTCTAATAGCATCTTGTGGAAAATACCAAAACATCGATCGGGCTTTCCCTTTCACAGAAGTTTTTTTTGTTCCTCTCCTTCCAAATTGCCCAATCGAGACGCGAAGGGATTCACCACCACAGTTGTCGGATATTGGGATTGAAAGAAGTCTCCTCTCAGTTAAAGGCGACTTGTTGGACATCCCTATTCATCATCCAGTCGGTTTGGAGTAAATGCAAGAGTTTTTGTCACAGGTCACGTGCAAAGGGGCAATGTATGAACAAATGATTAATAGACTCCTCATCCTATTTGCAGAGGACACATGTGATATCCCCTCCCATTAAATTTTATTCTTGAAAATATAATAAATCAGTAATACTGTAATATCACATATATGTAATATTAAAATATATTTATCAGTCATCAATCTTATTATTAAATAATTAAGTGAGCAATTAGTCAAATATATAAATAATATACATTGAATAGATAAGTGTTAATTAATAAGTAAATTATTATTAATAATTTACAATTAATAAGTAAATAAGTTTATTATTAATAAACAATTACAAATGAATAATTATTAAGTAATAAATTAATTAATTAACAAATACAGAGGACAGTCGACGGGCAGCAGAAGTCCACACTGGCAGATTAGTTGATGCAGTCTACCCTTACTGACCGATAAACACAATCACATACAACAGCGCTAAAACAAGACAATCGGGGTCAAGGAGTAGTCAATGGCACGATGGCATAATAAGACTGATCCATATGTTGTTTACAGAAATCACTGATAGTTAGAACAACGATTAGTTAAGACTAGTGATTAACCAAGTGGTGCGATGAAGTGGTTGCTATGAAGAGACGTAACTCTTCCAATCCTTGCCACATGATATTAAAGTGGATCGATAAACATTGCTAGAAATAGGGGAGATATAAGGGAATGAATATCAGACATTACTTATTTTTAATATATATATCAGACAATTGATATCAGTCCAGCAGTATACATAAGTATATATATAAACATATACAGCCCTTATCAGTGTATAAGGCAGAGCACAGATCTGAGTGATTATAAATATATAATCCCTTGTCAGGTATGTACAGATATCTGAAACTCCGGTTAGTGAGTAAACAAACATAATTAATGTATATCTATATGTATTCAAGATATATAAATTAAATGATTATAATTGTATATAGAAATTAATTTCCAATCTTATTACTATTTGACTTATCGAAGAGGATATTATCTCATATATGATCTGCTCTCTGGAGCGAATTGAGCATGGCAAATCAGTGGTATCTAATATAGAAATTATATATCAAACACAGCCAACATATAATATATTCATCAATTCAAATCAGAAGGAAGGGGATATAAATAAAATAATCAAGGTTGGTCATTCACGGCAACCATCACTTATGCATACAAAAGTATATCGAAAGATCGGAATAAGATTGGAATCAACATTCGCAACGTATCAGAGTAAAAATAAATTGAGACATGTTGTGGCCTGCGACTACACACAAAGATACGAGATTCATTATCAACAACCATATCACTGTTATAGTTCACATACAAATATCTCTACACTGCTCCTGGATTTTGAATCCAAGATGTACATGATTAAATCATTCAATTAATAACGTAGTATATATATATATATATATATATATATATATATATAGCCCTACTCCGATTTGTCACCTACTGGATTGGAAGGAAGGAATATAAGGATGTCTTCAAGGAGAGCTTGTGTAAATCCCGCCAATAGCTTCTGTCCCAAAATGGGGTGGGGGTCAGCGTCCCAATAGTTTGGGCTTGGACCTGTAAACCTTGAGGGAGCCTATTGGGAATGGTCTCAAAGTGCCTCGGTCACATCCTAAAGTTTTCCTATCCAATTCTACAGAGTATAAGTTAGATATGGGACCATCAATATAGTCATAAGAGGAAATATAACTCATATTTAAATTATCATTTCATTTAATTAAGTTGAAATACTAAATAGATCTATATGAATTATGAGCATCATAAGTAGACTAGCGAAATCCAAGGTCACAAACTAACAAGGGACATTACAACACAACAGTTTGGTAGCTGAAACTCAAGCTTAATGATATTGTCCTGAGTAAGAATTTTGTCATGCATAACCCTCCACCATAAGAGGTTGATCTTAGGGATTAGTTGGGAGTTCCAAACCTTATTCCACAACTTATCATGGTTACCATCACAGATAAGCATGAGACAGGCAGACCTCACTGTGAATTCACCACTGGCATTCCTTTTCCAGAAAAAGGTATCCTCCCTTGGAAACATCAGAATTCTCTCCTTCAGTCTTCTTTGTAAATATGTTATGTTATACTTTACATATGTATATATATATATTCGTAATAGTATAATACTTAATCATATATACTTAGCCAATTCTTTAATCACTCGCTAATACAGTTAAGAGGATAGGGGGTTTGTGTAGGGAGAGGCTGAGTAATTTCACTCACATGATGGGTAGGTCCCAAGATGGTTGAGAATCTTGAGGGAGTGTGCTTGTAGACCATTTCACGTGCTCTAGCACAGTAATTCTACCATCCTTTTTAAGGTTATTGATTATGAGAGAAGTAAGGAATCAGGGCTTAAGTGTGTATTATGGATCAGTGATTTAAATGCATAGTGATGTATGTTAATAATTGGGAATTGACATTCTCCTAGTGGGGAACGTTACAAATTGCCATTTCCAAAAATAACCCAAACCCTAGTTGGGAAATTTAGGATAAATCAAGTAAAGTCCAAATAGGGGACATTACAATTTCCTACACTTTGCTTGCAGCCAAAGAAGAGTTTTCAGTTACATGCTGGGGCAGTTTCCAGTCCATTATCATTGCTGACGTGTTTGCAGCTAGTACATAGGTGTTTCCAGCCATTAAATTTCTAATACTGCGCAAAAGAATGGAGTGTTACAGAAAAGGTATAGAGAATATCGCTTGGTTTAATGTTGCGTATAAAAGGTATCACATGTTGAGATCACTAAGTACAAACATCATAGCATTTTTAGCATTGCTGTGGGAGCAATTTTTGTTGATGTATGACTGTTACAGCCACCTTCCACCCCACATACAGTTTGATCCAAACCATTTATCAATGGGTAAATCCTCGAACATCATTGGTAGAATCTTTGGAGTCCAAGGTAAACATTAGATCCTTAATTTAGAAGAGGTGAGCACAATTGTTGGCATGTAGTGCTACACTTCTTTGGAAAGTACATTATAGACTTGAAATTCATGATGAATGAAAAGGAGATGACACTCCACAACATATTGAATGGAGTCCCAAGCATGGTCGAAGTGAAAAGATGAGAGGAGAGTGCTTGAGGGATCCAAACCACTCAATGCTTGAAGATCATCAAGGATCCAGTCCAGGGTAAGATTTTTCATTATTATAATGTTTGGCCTATTCGAATATGTTTGTTGTCGAAAACCAAAGGTGGCCACCCAATGAGATATTGGCAAAACAAGATCTTTTGGGTAAGAACCATCAACTTAACATGGTTGTTTGTAATTTTATTGGCAAGAACTATGGCCCATTGATCATTATGAGTGTTGTTTCCCATTCTAGAACTGCTGCTGTTACCCACATTTCTAGCTTCCCACATATTCTCTTGGCAGCCATAAAGAAGTTTTTAATCATAAAGAAGATGCAATTCCCACCTATTATCGTTGTGAGGTGTCTGCAGCTGATATAAGATGGTTTCCGGCCACTACGAATATGACACCTCTTGGGGCAACATGGAAAGGACTTGTGAAGACCAAAGTGATAATTATAATAGCAATATATAAGAGGTCAGTATAGTTGTTGACATCCATTGTTACATTTATTTGGGAGTTTCATTATTAAGAAGGGATTCAAGATGAAGGGAGTTGTGTGTCAGGGCATCTATCTTATTAAGACTGTCATGAGCATCACATGGAGACCTTGGGGAAAAGTTTACTTAAAAATCAAAGCAGTACAGCGAAAGCATGGTGAAGTAGCATTGAACTTGGAAGGTTGTGCAAAGATTCACCCTAAGTAAGAAGGAGAGCAATTGTTGATGATCTCCTACTACCCAAAAAAGCAGGGAACATACCTATGGGCCAGGACAACTACTAACCAAATTGTCATCATTAATGCTGCTGTTAACATCCTTATCAGCCACCATATTATTTCAGTCACACTCATGTAAGTGGATAAGCAAGTGTTTTCAATCATGGGAAAGAGTGTTTTTCAGTTTGTGATTGCTAACAAAGAATTTATAGGCTTTATAAGGATGCATTTAGCTTTTACATTTCTCACATTTTTTATTTTTGAAAGAAGTTTTAGTAATGCAACTACTATATCATTGCCATATTTTCTGGTTTTGCTAATCTCAGATCATGAGCTGTTATCATCAGTCATGAATAGCTGCAAGTTAGCACATTTTATAGAGGTTTTATCATTAGCTGATGTTGGCGGAAGGTTTGAACTGAAGGGAACAAATATTTTAGCAATCATAGTTCAGATTTGGGTGAGATTCCAGGTGATTTGTGACTGTTGTAACTTGTTTAAAAGCCATACAAAGTCTGATTTGTACTATATATTGAGAGTTACAACTTGTTATTTGATTGAAGGTCCTATTAGATCTCAAGAATTTGTATTCCAAATTCTTCATTACATAGTAGCAGCCAAGTGGTGTAACACAAACATGGTGGTGGGTACATATAGCAACCCTTGTTTTTGTGGGATTTTGTGGATATTTTCAAGCATCATTGAATCGAAGAGGATCATCTTGAAAGTGAGTCGCATTCCTTATCTAATACTGAGTGGTATAGGAAGGAGACTCTCGAGGCTCTCATTGCAAAGTTTTTAGAGGTTTGCATTTATGTTGTTTTAAGTCACACTCTTCTTTTTTTTTTGAAGTCGAGTTGTTTTACAAAGAGGTGATCAAATTACTTGAGTTGTATAAGGATGCTGTGAATGTTGGAGAGTTTGCAATGTTCTTGGGCAAGAATTGTCTTCACGGATATTTGGGTATGCATAGACCCCATAGTGTTCTTTGGCAAGAGGTGCATCATCTGCCAGGAATAGGATCTAGAAGCTGTAGGCACTACAACATGATTTATCATTTGGGCTTGCAAATGCTTGTGGGCAAGCAATTTTGGGAAGGGCGAACTATCATGCTCCCTTTTTTGTAATTAAGATACTTAATAAAATTATTTAAGTTGGACCTAATAATCTTTAAATTTAGGACAACATGATAATAATATTATACTTAAATTAAACACTAGTATTAAAATAAATGTATTTTTAAATAATTAAAATAAGTGAATAAATAAATAACTAAATAAAATAAAAAATAAAAATATTTTTAAATTCTTGGAGGGAAATCTAGGACTCAAGAGCCCAATTTAAAAAGGTATAACAAGGAGGTGCTATATTCATTTAAGGATCATTCAAGTTATTCTTTTGCTTCCAATTTTCAGAGTAGTTTGTTCATTTTAGGGCATTCGAGGATGAAAAACCTTAGTTCATTTGGTTTTTAAGAGGAATCTCACATTTGGGGTGAAGGACAAAAACCTTTGTTTCCCATTTTGGGTGGTTCCATCATGGGATCACAATTATTGTGATTTGTTGAGGATTAGAGGACTCTTTTCAATCTACTATAGTGCCATTACAACATTTTTTGGCAAGCAAAAATCATCTTTTCATCACAAACACACATTTGAGGATTTCTATATAGAGTTTTAATTTTTTGGTGAATTTTGTGGACATCCTAAAGGATGGCATCTGAGTTGTCACAGTCAGTCATACTAGCTGCTGGTTAACATCATTGGAGAGTTTTGACACTAGTGTTGGAGGTAGTTCAGCTGCATAAAAGTACATAATTTTTTAAAAAAGTTTTTGCATGCACATTGTTCATCATTTTCCTATCATTTATTCCAAATCAGTGGAATACCAGTAGTTGTGGGTCAAATTGCATCAGCCATATAGCCTTTAGACACCATAACAGCCATTTATCATCGTTCTATATTGTGTATTAGCATCAAGGGGGGTTTGATCAGACCTGGGGGAGATGTACCAATATTATATGTTGCTGCATGGCAACTCTTTACTTCAGTTTACCTTTTACCATGGTCCTAAATTCCCCATCATGGCCTACAACAGTTCATCTAGGCATTGGAGGGTTTCAAGAAAAAACAAGATTCTTCAAGGATGTCCAAATCTGCATTTGTGAGTGATCCTTTATCACAAAAATGAGTAAAATTATAATAAAATATTGTTTCAGCATTGTAATCATTTCCAGTTTAGTGGGCAAATAAAATCAGATCTCTGAGGGTTCCCAAATGGACTATATGATGTGGAATGATGCTGACGTTTTTATTGTAGTTCAGATCTAAGTGTTCGGAATAACCTACGGGTTTTTAGCAGTAATTGCAATTGATGAGTTTGATCATATGAAAATTTGTATCAATGAGTGAAGGTTTGTTAAAGCATTCTAGTCCATTGTTTTCAATATCTATTTTCTGTTTCAATTAGGTTTGTTTTTCAGATTTCAGAAAAATATAATAAATCATAAGGTTGCACAAAATATTGCACCATTTTATTTGAGAACATTCCAAGTATGTATTCATAGTGATTATCC
This sequence comes from Chamaecyparis obtusa, assembly GCA_027943335.1. Taxonomy (NCBI): domain Eukaryota; kingdom Viridiplantae; phylum Streptophyta; class Pinopsida; order Cupressales; family Cupressaceae; genus Chamaecyparis; species Chamaecyparis obtusa. The sequence continues at coordinate 839,628 of BSBK01002852.1, forward strand.
ATGTGGAGACATCATGATTAGTGATATATGTGGCATGCTAACTTCATGGTACAATCAATATATAGTTGTGTGATTCATGATATTCCACAAGTTGGTTGGATAGTTAGATGTTTGTTATCCCATGATGATGCCTAAATATATCTTCTCTTGTGGTACCAAGGTTAGAAATTTTCTGGATAGAATATTGATTGGTGGCAAATTTTAGATATTGGAAGGTTCAGTATAGAATAAGGGTATGCTACAATATAGTAGATTGGACAATACAAAAGACATGTATTGAATCTTTGGATTCTAAATAGTATAACATGCTTGTCTTCTGTCAATAAGTTTTCTTTCGCTAGGGTTGCCAATGTAATTGTGGGTGTCTTGTATAATCTTGGGATCCATATTGTTCTTTGTTCTTTTGTCAATATTGTTAGGTTGGTTAATACTATCTACTGTTTTATCTTAAGTTTATCTATCCCAGCTTATTGGTCATCAATAGCAAGAGTATTTATTCCCTATACAAACAACCTCTAATCTTGTTCATTTCCTCAAACAAATTTACAAGCATATCCCATACAACCTTAAGTGTGTCTATTGTTTCAACATGAAAGAGTAAATTAGGATACACAACTAGGCAAAGAGAGCCATATGCTTCATCACACTAGTTAAACTATTTTATCTTTTCAGCATCATCTTTAGGTTCTGCTTTAGTTCCCTGAGTTCATCCTATTCAACCCTTTGGCCCTAAGTAACATTTTCATTTTTGTTTTTCATTTAAAATAATGGTAGGGTGCTAGAATTGGAATAGGTTGAGAATACATGATGCAGAAAAAAAAGAGATAGAAGACAGAAATCACCCAAGCATGCTACAATCCCTTATTAGTTATTACTTCTGGTGCAAGATTTTCCCACCAAGTACAATGTTAGGCACTTTATGTTTAGTGCATCTACAATGCTTGTGATTGTTTCAACAATATTTTACAATCTCCAAAAGTGAGCACAATACAAAAAATACAGTTTTGGTATAAATCAAGAAAGAAAGGACCCATCACTATGAAGCATGAAAGTGATATGCACTATAAGAAAAAATGGGACCCAAAAAGGAGTTCATTTGAGCAAGTTATGGGCCTTTAAATTTGCCTAAGTTGCCGATATGGGTTCGAGTTTGGGGACCGGTATGGGGTTCGGATACACGGGTATGGCAATATTTTTTTCCTTGGGTATGGGTTCAGGTTCATTTGTACACACACACATATACATACCTGTTCAAATATTGAAGTTACAAATATAAAAAGAAGAGTGATACTCATAAATCCATAATTGTCAATAAAATTATAACTAAAATACCTCAATATCATATTCACTCAGGTCTCAAAATGTCACTACACAATGAAAATTCAAATTACAATTGACATTTAATATTTGTATTTTCTTCATCAAAAGCATCATACCCAGTCTTGGGTACTTAATATTTTGCTTCTAAATAACTTTGGACATCATAAATATTGTAACCCTCCGCCAAATTCATCTAGGCTCAAATCCATAATCATAAGTAAACCTTAAGGATGGAAAACGTTATACAATAATCAATATTGAGGGAACCAAGAGTTTGCAATGTGTCCAAGAAGAGTAAAACTCATTGAACAGAGTCTGAAGGTACCAATGCTGTTTTTTGGCAAATCTGAAAATGCTAACGGGAGATCTGTCCGAGAGATGTAATGCAATATGGCAACACAATGCCAGAGGTTTTGTTACATCGTGTGCAGACATGCAATATCTAATTGAAAGAAAATACACGAGAAACAAAAAACCTTTGTAACAACTAGATGTTTTCTAGGCTTTTCCTAATTTGTGATAAAATTAATTGGATGTTTAGTCAGAGTGCATACTGCAGAATGATGATGGCAAAAATAAGATTAAACCATGGCAGGGGATACACAAAAGCAGGTAATGGCCACAAAATGGAGTTGTTTTGGTTGCATGGCATCTGCTGATTCAAATTTTTCAAAGAAATGGATTTCCCATCCACAATGCCTATACACCATTGCAGACAGGCTGCAGGGCTTAGAAATGTGAAACAGTCCATATTCCTTGCATTTCTTGCAGCTAAGTTCTAAGGTAGAGGGGTCCTCAATAAATATCATGGATATGCATATTTGTCCCAAGAAGATTGCAGTTGCTAAACATTGAAATAAGAACTATGACTAAGATTTATGATCAAGATTTATGGATTGTTTCTGCACGTAAACCTGATAGAACAAATTGTCTTTTACTCACAATAAATATTTAAAGGCTTAAAAGTTAATACAAAGATTCCCTTGGTATATTCAGACAGACTCGATGAGAATTTAAAAGTAAAGCATATTTAATGCACATGTTTTGGTATATTGCTTGGGTATGCCCTTGTCTACTTCCTAGGTGCCAGAGCTCGCTATGGGTCCTACACAGAAGGACACACAGAGAACCCAAGCACCCAGGAAGAACCAGCCCAAACTGTATCAATGCCAGGACCACCTAAATAGAAAAACCTGGCAAAATGTGAACGGTACAACAAAAACTCATTGTAACTACACTTTCTGGAAAAGCAGGATGCTAAATGCAAAAATCAATTACAGTAGTGCAGGGTTGGCTTAAAAAAAGCCTATTTCAGTATTTTTTTTGGCTAAAAATGAATATCATATTGTGAAGTTATAGATCTCCACAGATATGTTGCAAAATTCAAAGCTCCATTTGTGGGGGGTGGGCCATAATGTTAGGAATATTGCATCATTGTTTATTAGGTTTGTTAAAGTTTGTTTAGTAGCCTATTATTTTAGTGGTATGAATGTTGAGTTGTTTTAAGTTTTTAACAACTCAACATAGTAAGGGAAGTTGTTTGGGGAGTTACCTAAAAAATAGGATATGAGAATCCTATATATATGGATGTAATTCATATAATGTTAAATGGATTAATATGAGAAACTATATTATTGTGTGCACTCTGAAACGTATTATGTTATCAGAGCTTAATCGATTTTGTGCCTTTTCTTGGGTGATAATGACGCGAAAGACCATATATTGTGTCATTAGACCAGGAAAGGATTTTGGAGACATCAATTAGAAAACTGTGCATATTCTGCAAGTGGAGGGGCCAGTTAAGTGTAGAAGAAAATAGCTGGCACCTGAGCTACAAATCTCTGTGAAATATTATCTGTAGCCCTTCGAAAGCACAGGATCTAACTCCAATATTGTGTACGGCCTCATCTTCTGTACTTGGTGTCTACAGAAGCTTGTCACATAGGAGCCTCACCAATCTTCAAAACAGCCGCATAGAAATCTGCTATTGTTAAAGTAGCACATGCTGTTAGACACAAGATGCTGATTGCTGTATGTCTTGGCGTTGGACATTTGAGAGGTGCCATTGATGATTGTTGAAACTGAAAGGCATAATTATCACTTGTGGGTCCTTTCTTTGCTGGACGATCAGTTTATGACAGCTGATTCAGTTTTTTGGAAGCATTTAAAGAGAATTTTCTGGTTGAAAATTACTGCAGTTTGATATGTGAGGAAAAACTACCTATCGCTGCAGTTGTGAGGTATTGAAACCCTTGTTTGGGGCTGGCACAGGTGTTAGAAATTGTTGATTCTTACAGAACCTACATTCAGGCTGTGGCATGAAGATTAGTGTCGCTAGAGGGCATTGAAGAATTGTACGTGTTACCACTGCAAATAAGAATGGCCAACTCTCAGATTAGAGCAAGCTGCGATCAAGAAGAGTAGAGAGTCATGCATGCAGATAAAGGAAAGAGTGAAGACACTTCTGTCTCCATCGATCACATATCCTCCTTTCTTCATTGCAGAAGTGTAATGGTTTTACAAAGCGTTGCTTTCAATCATCTTTCAACAGAATTGATGCCACTGGTCTACATACAAGATGTAAGTAATGCATCATTGATGAAAAATTAATTTGTAATGGGACGATATGTTTTCTGTTGTATTCGTAGTTAATGTGTGCTGAGGTGTTGCAAAGTGCTTTTAGTTTTTAAGAGGTTACTTGTTCACATATTATTTTTATTAGTTTTGTAGAGTCAATTGAGATTGTTGATGTAAACAAAATAATATAAACATTATTTTAATTGTAATTGGATGCACTGTTGCTTGTACGTGACATCCATTTTGTGGGGGGATTCTAAAATTGAGCTTCAAGATCAAATGTTTTCTTTTAATGGAGAAAAATAGCATATTTATAGAAAAAATTGAAGGTTCAGAATTACACACATGGCAAATCAAGTTACAGTTGATCCTTATTGAAAAGGATCTGTGGGATGTAGTAAGTGGAGCAACAACAAGGCCAATTGATGCTGATGAAAGCACAAAGTGGACTGTAAAGGATCGGCGAGCAATAACTTTGATTGGTCTTGGAGTTTCCAATGCATACCTCCACCACATTGGCTTATCAAAGACTTCAAATGAAGTGTGGGATAATTTGAATACTTTGTTTGGATAAAAAACATCAAGTGCAAAGATGGGCTTAAAGTAGAAATCATTTGGGCTGAAAATGATAGAAGGTGACAACATTTTTCAACATATCAATAAGTTTTGCTCCCTATTGAAACTAGCTGGGATAGATGCTAAAGTAGATGATGATGATGATTCAAAAATTATTTTGTTAAACAACATGCCTCCCAGTTATGGAAACATTGTTTTCACATTAAACTAAGTAGATGCTACCCTAGATGAAATAATATCTACTTTGATTGATGGAGCTAAGAAATTGGTTCAAGCAATGTATGGAAAAAATAGGCCTAACCATTTCTCCAAGTCTAGTTCTTCTACATCAAAGGGAAATTGTTTCTTCAAGAACATAATTTTATGCTACTATTGCGAGAAGAAGGGACACTTTGTTATGAATTGCACTCAGCATGCCAAGGATCTCCATGATGACAAGTTAAATATAGATAAGGCATTGGCTGTAGATGATGATGAAAAATGTCTTCATGGGGTGGCTACTAAAGACCCTCCACCTGAAGATAGTGAGGAAGAATAAGCTTTCTAAATCAAATCAAAAGTTTGTATTTGTGATTGGATGTGTTTGTCCCCAATCACTATTGTTGGTTGTTTGTGAATGGATGTGTTTGTCCCCATTCACAAGATGATTGGATGTATTTGTCTCCAATCATAATTGTTGTGAGAAGATGTGTGTATCATTGTTCATAACCTTGATATTGGATAGATGTGTTTGTCCCTATCCAAACTTGATCTAAAACCTTGGATAGTTGTGTTAGTCCCTTTCCTTGGTTCCATGGTTAGATGTGTTTGTCCCTATCCTTGGATGAAAGCACAAAAGCATAGTGAGGCTAGTTACTATATTGCTTGACATGGGTAGATGTGTATGGCCCTACTCTTACCTTATATTTTTGGTGATCTATTGTGTGGTCATCAAGTATTGTGATGTACACTATCCCCATTTGGAGAATGATGCAATATGGGGGGGGGGGGGTGTTAGGAATATTGCATCATTGTTTATCAGATTTGTTAAAGTTTGTTTAGTAGCCTATTATTTCAGTGGTACGAATATTGAGTTGTTTTAACAACTCAACATTATAAGGGAAGTTGTTTGGGGAGTTCCTAAAAAATAGGATATGACCATCCTATATATATGGATGTAATTCGTATAATGGATTGATATGAGAAACTATATTACTATGTGCACTCTGAAATCTATTACATAAAGATGGATGACATTAACTCTGCCTAGGCACTTCGCAAGGGTGATGTGGCATTTATAGTCGACAAGCATGATGCATGTGGCAAACCAAGGTTGGTTCAAGTTGACAATACAGGTGGCAAAGATTCATTCACCAATCAATTGCTTATGTGGTATAAGTAATCCGTAATTGAAACTCAAGTAAAACATGTAGTAATTTGAGCATCTTAAAGGTAGAGGATTGACAAGAAGTCTCAATAGGTATGATCTCAGCTACATCATGTACGTTGTTAGGTGGATACCTTACGCTTGCTTGAATACATTGACAACAGTTGCATGTAGAGTACACTTACAAATATGCATTGTTAGGGGTACAAAAGTAAGCAATGTGATCATCTTCAGGTGTGAAGTGGTTTACTAATGGTGGAAGCTATGCTTGGGATGAAGAAATTGTTATTTTGTTGGTTTACTGTGTAATTTTTTCAGTTGAGTTGAAAGTAGATTCTACCATCAAGCTTTGTAATGAGGGCACCTATCTACTACCTAAGTTGTGGTTTTGGATACACCTAAATTGTTTAATTTTTGGAATTATGCATCATTCATGTGTTGTTTTTCCTTTCAAAATCTTGTTTGCATTGAATAGTTGGTCTTTGTTTTTAGCTAGTTGGAAGGTGTCATTTGTGTGTTTATATAAGTTTCTTTTATTTGTGGAATCTGGCAATCCCACTTGCAAGACATATCTAGTGCTTGTAATCTAAGGCAAGTAGTCATTAATTTAATCCCCCCACCAAAGAAGTTATCACCTAGTGTTGATATCTGTTTATTTTTCCTATAGTTTGTCTAGGATCAATTTAGAGTACATTTAGGTTTAGTAAAATCTTAGGGGGCTTTTTATCTGAATTTGAACAATGGTTCTGCTGTACACACTATTATGTTTTGTGTTGATTTGCAAAAAAACAAGTTAAAAGTTTGATTGGTTTAGATATAGAGGTCTAGGAGATTCCATGCAAGCCCAAGTGCTAAACATACTATACAAAATAAAGATAAAAAACTATTGAGTTAAGCATCCTATTGAACATTTTTGAGCTACCTTTCAAAAGCAGCCTTGTTCTGTAGTTTGTATTATCAAAACAATGTCCACTTATGTACAACTATTGGAAGTGTTACGATATATTCAAACACTATTTTTGAAGTGTAGGAACACTAAATATAATTGATTTTCCTAAGGAGAATGGAAAAGAGAAAATAAAAGATTAAATAGTTACTGGAAATAATTTCTACTATTTATCTCATGAATGCCAATTTTGTGGAAAAATCACTAAAAAAATTCCATGTGAACACTTCATTGCCTTTCTGCCCGATGCTAGATGTATATTGGGAAAAATAAACTGCATGTATCTTAATAAAAAATAACTCTCATATATCTTAAGGTCACCAATCATTCCAAATTCCCACCAGATTCTATAGAATTTGTGATTGTCATTCTAGTCTTGAGTCTTCAGTGATATTTTGTCTTTCAGAGTTTTGAGTGTACTCTAAACATGCAAATGAAGAGGACACTTGGCCAGGTACAATATGCAGACTTAATCGGGACTCTAATAGCACTTAAATGGCTAAATGTTTTCCCCACAAATAAATCAAGCGGTATGCACAAAAAATTGAGGAACCATGCATTTTGCATGCAAAGCTTGAGTTGAGTGAAGAAAAAGAAAACAAAACAAGAATTTTGCCCTTAATGGAGTTGCATGTACTCCAAAATGGAAAGATAATGCAAGATACTTAAGTGAGCGTAAGGATAAGGACCAAGCATAAAGTTTCATGCAAGCTTAACGTACATACACATAAGTCAAAGATTCATAATACTTTCCACGAGTCTTTGAGTTCTCTAGAGTTTCAATTTGGCGTCTGAGAAAATAGGCAGAGTTAATTATTTGCGAAGTCTTTTATCAAATTTCAATCTAATTACAAAACTTCATAACCAATTTGAGTTGTGTTGTTTAAGATGGCATTTAGTCAACTCTTTGTCAAGTTATCGCCAATGATGCCAAGTGTCAAGTCAAGTTTCACTTTTCAGGTCTTTGAGAAGTCTGAGTCATGTGATCATACTATGTATATTTACTTGATGGTTTCATACAGTTGCATTTCTGAATAAATATGGTGAGCGCTTATGAGATAATTATGGTGATCATAGCTGAAAAAATCGTACTCCGCAACTTCTCGCCAAGGCCCCCCCAAAAAACTCGGTGATAACTTCTCGGCAAAAACTTGGCAACTTAAAAAATTGCTTAAATTAATTTAGAAATACATTTCTTTTGCAAAATTCAATGAGGAGATTCATCTAATGAGTCAGTAAATGAGTAAACAAAAGAAACAAGCTGAGTCTAGATATATTTTAATGCAAATTGTGTACAAAATGACATCCTCATGTGGAATGTTGATGGCTAGTAGCTCGATAGTCTGAAGCAAAATTAAAATAGCAAATTGTTTTTGTAAAACTATAAGTAAATAGAAGTACACCATCAAAATAGTCTACATCTTCCACTTCCCCTTCTCAGAAGCTCTAGTAAAAACTACGGGAGTGGTAGGGGGTCTAGTCCTAGGATTTCACTGTGGCTGCGCCTCTTCCCTCCACGCAATAGGTTGTGGCTTGACCTCCATCTTGGATGGAGATGGTGCTCGCACTTGCAATGACTCATCATCCTCAACCTCCTCATCCTCAATGTAATCCAATCCCATTGTGAATCCACTCCCCTCCTCCATAGCTTGCCTCTCGAAATCGTAGATCTTATCCTCTGTAAATAATGGAGGCTGCTCCTATGATGTGCAGTCACAGTAAATATCTATGTCATCCAAATCAAGTGGACCAGCTAATGTTTCCTCTACCTTCCTTGTGCGCAATTGTAAGAACCCCAAATCAGTCCTTAACTGCTGCAGATGGTTATCTCAATTTGTTGTTTGAAAGTTTATGATTTTTTTGGATTTTCAAGGGTTTTAGAAATTTAAAAAAAGCAAATATGCAATAATTTGAAATTTTGAAACTATTCAATTAACTGCTGCAACTTCTATTTATTTTCCAAATGAAATACAAAAGGAAATCAAGACAATCCTTTATTCGAAAATGATTAACAAAGGCAACTACAAAATGCATGAAAAATCTGGGAGAATACACCAGTTGCTGCAAGAACTTATTTATTTCAACTCTACAATGTTGTGGCTATAAATCTGAAAGAGGATAATGGCTGCGACTTATTCCTCCATAAAGCTACAATTAAATACTATCTTCTTCTTCCTGCTACTAAAACTAATACCGCTGAAGCACAAATAGAATCTCTGGATGAAACTCTCTGAAATTTCAAATTCACTGGATATTTCACCAGCTCAAATGGATACACACAGAAGAACTATGTTCTTCTATGACAAAGCTGAAACCCTTCTCAGAGCTCGAAATCACAATGATCAATTTGCAAAATAACAATGGATGCCTTTCTTCTTTCCCAGCAAACATAAATAGGCTTTCTAACCCTAAATCGCAATTTCTTGAAAAGCTGCGATTTCTTTCTTCAAGGCATTAAAAATATAATCATTAAATAAATTTAATGATTTAGACTTAGGAAAACATGCCAATAAATTAATTCATTAATTTGGCCCCCTTCATGATATTAAGACCTATCACTTAAGTGATTTAATATAAAGTCAATTTACAACTTAATATTAAATCCTTTGCCATTTAATTAATATATAATCACTGAAAACTAAATAATTCCCTCAAAAATGAGAATCTGGCTTAACCATCTGGAACTGGAGTTGGCATAATAATTTCCCATGTGATCAAATAATATTTCTAAAAATAGCAGAGGTCCATCTCTAACTCTAAAAGTTACTAAAAATAGCAAAACTCAAACAAACAGAGTTTGAAACCTCTCCATACCAAATCAAGGATGCTGAGCTCTGCAAAAGTCGAATCATCAGATAAGCATATCTCCTCTGTGCACAAATTGACCCTCTATCCGTCTCTTCTAGCCTACGAGGGTCCAATGATAGGCTAATCAATAGCTAGAATGATGTCTCTAGCTAGAAGGGGACATCACAGTCTGCCCTTCTTGAAATTGCTCGCCCTCAAGCATCTCAACTCTGGATGCTGTAAAATCTCCTCGCTCTCCCAAGTGGCATCCTCAATCAGCTTGTCCTTCCATTTCACCAAGTACTCCTTGATACTGCGTCTCCTCAAGTTTCTCTCCCTAAACTCCAAAATAGCCTCGGGCACTAAAACCAACTTCCCCTCATCATCCAAGGGTGGAAGCACTGTAGAAGGAACAATCAGGTGTCCTAACCAAAGTAACGAGAATCAGAATTGGCTCGGAATCGGCGAGGCCGAATCGAATCGTGAATCGGCGGTGAATCGCCAGTGAATTGGCTATGAATCGGCAAAGTGAAAAAACCCTTGAAATTTAGAGATTTTAATGATTTAAAACTTATTTCATGCACCACTTATTGAATATGACTTAATAAGCACACTATAACTGTCCATCACATACATTACATGTAAAATGTAAATTGTAGCTAAAGTAAATAGAAATCATAGGATCGTAATGAGTCAAATCATAGAATGTATGTAAGATGAAGATCCATAAGACATTAAATCATAAATGTATGTAAGATGAAGATCCATGAAACATATGTCTATCAATATCTGTAAGATCCATAAAACTAAATCGTTTCATAGTATGAATCTATGATGCTTGATCATTGATCAATGCCAAATGTCAAAGTCTTCATAACTAGATCTTAGGTAGTCTTTGTTGGTGGCTGTTTTCAAGTCCCTAGGTTCGCAAATGAGGTTTGAATGATTTTGGCCTGTTGGGAAGTCGTGTCTGTCTGGGATTTGGGCGAGAGCTAAGCTAAGTTTGTCATAGAGATGGGGTCGAAACCAAGTGATTTGTGATAAAACGAGTTAAAACCCTTTGAGAATCCTTTTGCAAGCTTCAGTTTGACCTTAGAAAGCCATGATGGATTGTGGGAGGTAACCTTGCTAAAGGCTTGTTGAATCTTGAAATTTGGTTAAGTCTGGAATTTTCAAAATCTAGAATCTGCATCTTAACTCCTATGAAGCTGGAACCTATCTCAAACATCCTGAAGTATATATATTTTATAATTTATACAAATATAACTTAAAGTATAAGAAATTAAATAAATCAAACTTATACTTAAATGTTATATTTGTATAAACTTACAAGTATAACTAAGGCAAACGACCAAACAAATAATAAAAAAGTTTCGTGTTTTTTTTAATTTTTTAAGTTAAACTTTTATGCTGCCATGGCCGATTCACGAAGCCAAAAATCGGCGATTTTTGCCTGAATCGCCCATGAATCGTGATTCAAGCAATTTTTGGGGTTTGAATCGGCCGATTCCGATTCCGACTCGGAAAAAATCGAGAGGGGTGAGTCGGATCGCCAAATCGTCGGAATCGCCTGAATCGCGGCGATTCTTGTTACTTTGGTCCTAACGCCTTTTTGAGACATGACACATGAAAAACATTATGGACTTTACTCTCTGCTGGCAAATCCAACTCATACGCCACCTCTCCAACTCTCTTGATCACCCTAAAAGGTCCATAGTACTGTGGCTTCAGTTTCTCGGCACCACTCCTTTTAAGAGTGGACTGGCGGTAAGGCTGTAACATCAAGTACACCATATCCCCTACCTCAAAAATCCGCTCAGTCCTCTTCTGATCCGCATACTGCTTCTGTTGATTTTGTGCCTTAGTAATATTCTCCTTAAGAGCCTTTACAATGTCCTGGCTCTCCTGTAACAAGTCTCCAACACTAGGCACTCTACTGTCGCTCAGCAAAAGATCCATGAAATTGGGTGCCTCATACCCATACAATGCCATGAAAGGTGACATCTAAATAGACATGTGATAAGTGGAATTGTAGCAATACTCACATAGGTAAATCCACTTAACCCAAGCCTTCTGCTGCCCTGCTATGTAGCTCCTGAGGTATCCCTCCACCCATTTGTTGACTATCTCAGTCTATCCATCCGTCTGGGGGTGGTAGCTAGTACTCGGAGTGAGCTCTGTCCCGCACAATCTGAATAACTCCTGCAAAAAGTGACTCATAAATTTGCTATCCCTGTCACTCACAATGCTCCGAGGTAAGCCATGCAACTTGAATACCTCTCTGAAGAACAAATTTGCCACCTGGGTAGCAGTGTATGTAGCAGTGATTGGGAAGAAGGGGGCAAACTTCGTAAGCCAATCAACAACAACATATATACAATCTCTGCCCTGGGCTCTCGGCAGTCCTGTGATGAAGTCCATGGACAAACACTCCCACTTTCTATCAGGAATCAGAAGTGGCTGAAGTAAACCGGCTGGATAAGAGTGCTCCTGTTTATTCTGCTGGCAAGTAGGACACTCTCTAACATACTGTAACACCTCAGCCTTGAGCCCTTTCCAAGAAAAACACTCATGAATCTGCTGGTAGGTTTTATAAAAACCTGGACGTCCTGCCATAGGTGAGTCATAATAAACTCTCAACATCATCCTCCTCACCTCTGACCCTGGCACCAAATAAATGCGCCCTTTGTAAACGATGAGCTCATTCGCAAGGGTGAAATCACTATCCTGAACCGATCCGTCTATGAATCCTGATGCCCATGTATCCTTTGCATACTTTGCAAGGATCAAATGTCTCCAGTCCTCTGATATATTCGTCATCAAGCTCAAGTGGGGTCTTCGTGACAAGGCATCTGCTACTACATTTTGTGTCCCTTTGAAATAGGTAATATCAAAGTCATATGCCTGTAGTTTACTTACCCATTGTTGTTGCCTGTCATTAAGGTCTCGCTGCCCCAGGAAATGCTTCAGGCTATTGTGGTCTGTTTTTATGCTGAATTTGCTGCCCACTAAATACTGCCTGAATTTGGCCAAAGCATGCATTATGGCATGAAGCTCCTCTCAGGTCCCCTGAGCTTCCTACTCTCATACACAATCGGGTGCTTGTCTTGCATAAGCACTGCTCCAACGCCCTCACCAGATGCATCACAATGAAGCTCAAATGGTTTACTGAAATCTGGTAGTGCTGACATTGGACAAGAAGTCATCAACTCCTTGAATTTATCAAAACACTCCTGTGCCTTAGGAGTCCACAAGAAAGCCCCCTTCCTCATCAAATCTGTCAAGGGTGCTGCATGCCTGGAATATCCATTAACAAGCCTCCTCTAGAACCCACACAACCCCAAAAATCCTCTCAACCGTGTCAGGTTTACTAGAGTAGGCCACTCACAATAGCATGAATCTTTTCAGGATCCATGCGTACTCCTTGTGCACTGATAATGTGACCTAGATATAATAACTCTGATAATCCCAAATCACATTTAGACTCCTTGGCATATAAGGATTCCCTGCTCAAAATGCTCAACACAGTGTCTAAGTGCCGCATATGCTCATCCCATGTCCTACTATACACCAGGATGTCATCAAAGAAGACTTACACAAATTTCGTCAACTGAGGCTGAAAGACCCTGTTCATCGTGGACTGAAAAGTGGCTGGAGCATTAGTTAGCCCAAATGGCATAACTACAAATTCAAAATGGCCACAATGACACCGAAATGTTGTCTTCTCTATATCCTGCTCTCTGACTCGGATCTGATGATACCCTGATCTCAAATCAATTTTGGAGAAGAAGCATGCTCAGTGTAACTCATCTAATAACTCATCAATCCGTGGTATGGGGTACCTGTTTTTGATAGTCTTCTTGTTCAGGACTTTGTAATCTATGCACATCCTAAGAGTACCATCCTTCTTCACCAAAACCATAGAAGAAGCAAAAGGAGACTTACTTGGTCTAATGTGCCCCATAGCAAGTAGTTCCTTGATGGTTTTCTCAATCTCATCCTTCAATCTCTTTGGATGTTTGTAGGGTGTAATCATAATGGGTTTGGCACCCTCCTCCAACTCAATGATGTGCTCAATACCTCTATCAGGAGGACTACCTGGTGGAATGTCATTGAACATCTTACTATGCTTGATTCTCAGCGCCTGTATGTCTGGATGATACTCAGAATGTTGCTGCCCCTGTGATGGCATCAAAGTGCAACGGGCTGCCCACTCAACCTGGTCATGTCTGAGCAAGCTCCCCATGTGTCTGCAGGACATCATCCTAAACTCACTGTCACGGATGGCCTTAAGTATATGTCTTTTTCCATCCGATTGGAACTTCATCTCCATGTCTCTCAAATCAAGAGTGAACACTCCAATGTCATGCAACCAAGTCATACCAAGTACTAGATCCGTGTCACCCATGTTTACAACATAAAAATAAGTTTTGAAGTCAAAGTTATTAATCCTCAGGGGTAGACCTGTAATCTTCCTATCACATTTGAGGACGTAGCCATCAGCGACCCTCACTCTTAGACCCTCAAACTGCTCTGTTTGAATCCCACGTCTCTCAACCAGCCTATAATCAATAAAATTATGAGTGGCACCCGTATCGAACAAGGTGATAACTTGTTGCCTTGCCAATACTCCCCTCATCCTGAATGATCCCTCCTACTATACACTGTGAGTTGGGCCTCCTTAAGTCTACCCTCAGTCTTTTCATCACCTATAGCCATTTGGTTCAACTTTTCATCACCTGTGCTTTCCTTTTCTTCAGCCGATCCCTCATTTGCAGATTGCTGGTTTGAATTTTCAGAATTGGAATCCTCATAATAAGCCCACATAACCCTGCTTGCTTTGCCCTTGGGTCTTAAAGGACAATCATGGTTCATGTCATAAGGTCCTTTGCAATAGAAACACAATTTCTTCTTCCGCAAATCATTAAGTGTCTCCCTGTCAAGAGGCACAAAAGATTTATCTCTATTTTCGGGCTTAAATTCAGTCCTCTCTGGTTTCTTAAAGAATGGCTTATTGTCCTTGCTGGAGAAAGCTGCCTTGGGCTGAAATTTATTCACTGGGGCTGCATGCTCCATGCTTCTGGCTTTCTTCATAGCATCATTCAATGTGAAAGGATCAAAAGCCTTTACCCAACCTCTAACTGGTTCGACTAAGCCTTCAATAAATAATACTATTAACCTCCTCTCTGATATGTCTGGCACCATAACTAAGGACCGCTGAAACTGATTAATAAAATGCTTTAAGCTCCCTGTCTGTTTGAGCTGTACTAGGTCTCTAAAGTATACCTCTGGATCTTTCCTATCAAACCTTTCAACCAATCTGTCCACGAAGTCTTGGTAAGAAGTCACTTGGTTGTGCTGAAGAGTGATCAACCCATGATACCACCAATCGTGTGCTACTCCCTTCAAATGTAAAGTGGCATATTTTATTGCCTCAATCTCTATCATAGGCCTCAATGCTAGAAAAGTATCAAGCTTGTGGATCCAAGCTTGTGCTGTCAATCTACCACTACCATCAAAAGTGGACACGAAAAGCTTGCCTGTAGCACGCTTTAGTTCATTATTCTGTCCCTTGGGTCTCCTGTCATGTCTGACTACACGGTAGTGTTCTCTCCTTTGGTTCACAAACCTTTCAAAGGTCATCCTTTCTCGCACATGTGGGGCCAATAGTTCCCACTCATCATTTGCAGCCATAAGGATGTCTGGAAACATCTCATCCCCAGCTTCCTCTACTGGATCCTGCATTGGTTCCTCCCTAACAAAGGTAGGACGTGTGGGTCTATCTACTATCCTAGAGTGTATCCTCTGTGCCCGTGGAGAACCTATAGCACTCCTGTTATCCTCATGTTCCCTATTCTGCCTGTTAGGTGGATTCATCCGCTCCATCATGGTAGTTAGTGCCTGTAATGCTTGGGCCACCTGCTGCTGCCCTGTTGCCATAGTTCTAAAAACCTCTCTGGTTTCCTAGTCTTCATCATTCCTGTTTACCCTGGGTGGGCTACCGTCACGCCTGTCACCCATGATGACCGATTGTTCTAAAACCTATTCGCCTTCAAGTAAGGCTCTCTTGCGTGTATAATACCTGTGTGGACCAACCTGCTCTAGTTGCATGTAATAACTAAACCTCCAAGATGGTAGGATTTAGCTCTGATACCACTGTAAGGACCCCAAATCGGTCCTTAATTGCTGCTGATGTTTATCTCAATTTGTTGTTTGAAAGTTTATGATTTTTTTGGATTTTCAAGGGTTTTAGAAATAAAAAAAAGCAAGTATGCAATAATCTGAAATTCTGAAACTATTTAATTAACTGCTGCAACTTCTATTTATTTTTAAAATGAAATACAAAAGGAAATCAAGACAATCCTTTATTGGAAAATGATTAACAAAGGCAACTACAAAATGCATGAAAAACCTAGGAGAATACACCAGCTGCTGCAGGAACTTATTTATTTCAACTCTACAATGTTGTGGCTATAAATCTTAAAGAGGATAATGACTGCGACTTATTCCTCCATAAAGCTGCAATTAAATACTATCTTCTTCTTCCTGCTGCTGAAACTAATACTGCTGAAGCACAAATAGAGTCTCTGGATGAAACTCTCTGAAATTCCAAATTCATTGGATATTTCACCAGCTCAAATGGATACACACAGAAGAACTACGTTCTTCAATGGAAAAGTTGAAACCCTTCTCAAAGCTCGAAATCACAATGATCAATTTGCAAAATAACAATGGATGCCTTTCTTCTTTCCCCAGCAAACATAAATAGGCTTTCCAACCCTAAATCGCAATTCCTTGAAAAGCTGCGATTTCTTTCTTCAAGGCATTAAAAATATAATCATTAAATAAATTTAATGATTTAGACTTAGGAAAACATGCCAATAAATTAATACATTAATTTGGCCCCCTTCATGATATTAAGACTCATCACTTAAGTGATTTAATATAAAGTCAATTTGCAACTTAATATTAAATCCTTTGCCATTTAATTAATATATAATCACTGAAAACTAAATAACTCCCTCAAAAATGAGAATTTGGCTTAACCATCTGGAACTGGAGTTGGCATAATAATTTCCCATGTGATCAAATAATATTTCTAAAAATAGCAGGGGTCCATCTCTATGACTCTAAAAGTTGCTAAAAATAGCAAAACTCAAACAAACAGAGTCTGAAACCTCTCCATACCAAATCAAGGATGCTGAGCTCTACAAAAGTCGAACCATCAGGTAAGCATATCTCCTCTATGCACAAATTGACCCTCTATCCATCTCTTCTAGCCTACGAGGGTCCAATGATAGGCTAATCAATAACTAGAATGATGTCTCTAGCTAGAAGGGGACATCACAGCAATCGAAGGTTATATTGCACAAAGACAAGGTCATTGAGGCATTTTTGCACTAACTCGTTCCTCTTCTTCGTGTGGATGGCCTTGAACAAGGTCCAGTTGTGCTCACAACTGAATGAACTACAAAATTGGCATAAGATTCAGAGGGCAAGTCTTTTCAGATTTGGGACATTTCCACCCCAATTTAACCACCAAGCATCTAAAAAATAAAATATTGAAGAGTTAGAAAGCAAGGTGAAAACATATTTTAATTTTTATCTACTTATCATGCATGTGGAAGACTCCAAAATTCCAAATATTATGCCTGGGGTTTGAGTGTTTCTTCCTCTCTTGGCCATGTCTGAAGAGAATAGCTTGCCCTTTGCATTCTGGTACATGTCCAATTCAAAACAAATGAGGTCTCTCACCTCAACCTCGGGTATCATTCTCTGCATGCATTTAGTGAGGCCCTCCATGACCTCTCCATTGGGATCCAAGTAGGATGGTGAGCAACGAAAACAATGGTTGAGGAAGTAGCTTGCTGCATGAATGGGTTGGTAGTGTTGTTTGTTCCACCTCCTATCAATAATTTTCCATATGGTGTCAAATTTGAGGTTGTCCCCCTTGTAGTAATTTTTGATAGCTTGCTTGGCCCTATACATGGCCTCATAAAGATACCCCATTGGAGTTTGATCCCCATCTACCAAGCAAAGAACTCTAACCAAGTGTTCCAACACCTATAATTGAAAAGTACAAAAAAATTAATCATTAAAGTTACAAATTAATAATGAAAGACCTGAATACTAAAAAATTAAATATTCAAGTTTTCAAGTTACCTTCACAATCTCTGTAGCTCTTTGTGCAAATTGGTTGTTGAAGCTAATGAATGCAACACTTTCTCCATCAGGCTTCTTCAAATAACTTGAGTCTAGCCATGCTTGAATCACAAACATTTGCTTCAAAGCCATCAAAGAAGTAAGAATAATTTGCAACAATAAGAAAATTGTTGCAAACCTTGTGACTCTTGCTCTTACCATCTCCTTCTCTTGGGTGTGTTCTCTCATCAAGCAAAAAACCCAAGGGTGATTGTAGATGTATTTTGTGATCTTTCTTGAATCCTCTACAATTGATCTCACCCTTAGTTTTCCAGTGTCCTCCAAAAGAAGGTCAAGGACATGCGCTACACAAGGTGTCCAAAAAAGTGTACTATATTTGTCTTGGAGTATCTTATCTGCTACCACATATGCTACTGCTGTATCGGTTATGATTTGCCCCACATTATCAATTCCCATCTCCATTACAACTTGCTCTAACATTAGAGCCAAAGTTTCAGCAATCTTCACCTTGTTGGAGGCATCCATGGATTTCAAAAACACCACATCATCCTTGTAAGAAACCAAAAAATTATTGATGGTGTGGTTTTACCATTTGTTTATCCATCGGAAAGAATGGTGCAGCCACATTGTTTCCATTGTACTTTTGGCTCTTCTACCTATTAGAATTTTTCAGATTTGCCTAGGAAAGAACAAGCTATAGAAGACTTTCAAATGCCAAGCATAGAATAGAGTATAATATGAACAGCAGGGTGAGATAGTACCCGGATTTAGGTTCTGATATAACCCTCAGATCTGATCCAGCTAGGTCTTCCCTTTGGTCTTCAATATGTTCCCCCTTTGGTCTTCAATTTGGTCTAATTCTGTCTTGAATTTGCTATAGAATTCTGCTCCAGAATTCGCTCTTATGCTGCAATTTAGGGCAAGAATTTGCTGTGATGATGCTGCCCTCTAATAAGAAGAATACTGCTCTTCAAGGAAGATTTGCTTAAGCCCTAGATGAGGTTGTAGCTGCCTTGTATTTGAATTTCTGCCTTATGCGATTCTTTAAGAGGGAAGAGCACATTATGTCTTGTGTGTCTTCCCTCAAGACTTGATCTCCTATATGTAGGAGCCATAGGAACTCAAAGAGGGAGCCGACCTGTTCCAAGAAGGCCGACCTATTCCAAGAGGGCCGACCCTTAACCAAATAATATAACACAAAATTCGAACTTAATAAACAATAGATTTAAATATATATAATATATTTAACATCATTATTTATATATCGGTATATCTATTATTTGGCGGGATTGGTATTTGCCCTCAAGGCCATAATATCAACACTACCACTTCTTTTTCTCTAGAAACTGCATCTATTGGCAACCTACAAGTACAAAGTAATATTAACGTTAAGTACACAATTTTGATTAAAGAAATAACTTAAATTCAACAAAAACTAGTAATTACTCTAAATAAAAAAAGAGCATAAATTTAGTCTTCATTGCAGTAACTAAATTCAGCCAATATGGATTTTCTACAACATTGAAAGGGATGTTGTTGAAGTACCATAAATCGGCACAAGCAATGTCTACTTGCTAATGCACCTCCCTATTCCACCTAGTTCCCTCCAATGTGGTTGTGCTCTAGGTGTGTTTCTGTGCACAAAAAATCTATCTATAGACTGCAATTGCGGCACCAATGGTAGTGGCCGAGGGGGTGTTGGATTTGCAAATATGTGGGCTACAAAGAGAGCCCACTATGCCATCAAGTGCTTCTTCTTCAAGATTGATTGTAACACCTTGAGATTCAACTAGGTATGCTCTCATGGCTAGTTTTGCCCTTTCCCTTTGCAATTTTTTCTCTTCTTGGGCAGCAAGCAAGACATTTACTTCTCTTTTTATTTCTTTTGCGGTGTTGTCACAAACTCTCGTATCATTCTTCGTGATGCCTGCAAGGTGGTATTTCAAGTAGTGTATGCTTCCATTAATCACTTTTTCACGCTTGATACAAATTACAGTATTATGTTTGGGTCCTTCAAAGGCATACTTCCAAGCCTTATCTCTAGTCTCTTTAGGATGCGTGCCTACATATCTAGATGGGCATGCCTCTATTAAGACATTAGCAAACCTTGAAGCTAACCCAGTTGTAGAAGAATTTCTATTTGCCATTACCAATCAAATTTCAACCTATACATACAAATTGAAACCACAAATTAATACTTTAATAATAAATTTAGCAAACAAACTAAATTAGTTTAAATAATTTAAACATAGTTGAAACTTAAAATAAAACAAGAAAAAAGTGTTAGGGTTTGAATTTTCTAGGAAAGTTTGAGATTCTTGAGAAAACAATGAAAAAATTGTTAAAAAATGGTGTTAAATCTTGTTCATTACACTCAAACAATTTAGAGTACTTAGGAAAGACCATTATAGAGTTTCTATAAACCTAGATGTGATAAAGAGGAGATAAAATGATTTAAAAAAAGAAAAGAAAAAGAAATCTAAAAACTTACTTGAGAATCTGATTTTGCTTCAAAATCCTCTTCAAATCTGCTCCAAATTGACCTAAATCCTTGCAATACCTTGGAAGATTTTTTTTTGCTTGGACAACAAAATACAATTCACAAAATGCAGAATGACCTTTTGTTTTGATGTCAAAACCTATTATAAATCTGGAGCTGAGAAATAACCACGGACTCGCTGATTGCTCGGCAAGAAGTTTTGGCAAGTAAATGTGGTGATTACTCGCCGCCTCCAACTTCTTGCTAGAACTTGAAAAGATCACCGATTTATCGGCAAGTATTGCATCTATGATGGGGATATTTGTCATGACATGCTCCCATGAATGATAGAATCTTAACTGCAGAAAAATTCTAGAAGATGTGTATGAGGATAAACATTGAAAAACATTTGCTAACTGATTTTGGTGGGCTCTAATTATGCTTTTAGCGCCAAAGATTTTCTGCAGTTGCTACAAATCCTGAACCCTTGACCCCTCTGATCTCTGAAAATTACATTCCTAAGCAGTCTCTGCTCCTGATTTTTAGTTAAAGATCTTTCTATTTACTGCCGTTCTATTCTGTAATTGGGATGGAACTGTGCGTCTAATTCTTTACCAAATTTAGCAGATTTATGGCCTTGGTTTTCCCTTTATACTCCTCTTTTGAGTCATTATCTAATAGAACCTTCAGGTCTACTATCGAAATTATATGGTTGTGGATGATTCTCTCTCACAAATTGATGATGAACAAGGGTATAGCTAGTCTGATTCTGCCACTTCTTTGGGGGTAGATCATTTGGCATTGATATAATCTGTGGGAGTTATAGGAATATACTGCTGGTGCAATTTGTCCTTGTAGGTATACTTTTGTTTCAGTGATTCCATTTTTTTGTATAGCTGTCTTTGCTGTTCTTTGTTTGGTGACACTTCATACAGTTACCACTGTTGGTTGTACCTTTTTGTCACATTGACATACCTAGGTTATTAGTAGACATTAATAACCCCCTCTCTAAATCAAGGGTTAACATATAAGTTTTATTGACAGATGTATTTCAACTAGACTAAAGAAGATTATTACTTCTTGACATTCAGTGCATGTTGTGAATTTGTTTTGTTGTGTTCTTGCAAATTCCTGCAGGATGATTTCTTGCCAAGGACTGCTACTCCATTGGAAGACATTTTTAAGTCACTTTTCTGGTATGAAAACATTTGCACTGATAGTTTCTTACACAGTGGTAGAATTATCTTTCTCCATGATCCTGTCACTTTTAACTGCATTATATTGATTCTGAAGCTCCTTAATTCAGCGATTGTTATTTATGAATTCAGATGGTCTTTTCTGTACCATATTCCAGAATGATGCTTTTCATGTATAGTAATTGCTCATGGCTACTGCTTGTCTTTGATAGTTTGTTTCATATTGCTTGATTGACATCTGATTGAAAGATTAAGAGTGTGAATGCATTTGGACAGCTTGCCTTGTTTATTGTGCATCAGATGCATGAGAGATACATTTACATCTGATGAAAGAAAGCTCAAAGATCTAAGGAGGCTGTATGCTCCAGGACGGCTTTATCACATTGTGGAGAGAAAACTCTGCAGGTAAGAATGGGTGTCTTCTATCAGCAATCAGAATACACTCATATTGGTTGCAGTTATGATCAGGTGTTAGTGGGAAGAAATTGCCTTTGATTTGTAATAATGAACCATGTTCTTAAATATTTGCATTCAAATGCTACAAATTGTGATATTCAAGAATTGCTGTGTCAGCTATTTGAGTTCGAGTATATATTTGTTTCTATATTGACTCTCGTTATTGCGATTCATTTTTATTTCAACTGAAATAATCTCTACTACGTACTTGCAAGATTTCTTAGTGACCATTAACAAGTTTTACTTGTTATAAGGCACGTTGTCAGTGTGAGAAATGACCACGATCTTTATGTTAGGAATCCAATTTGATAGCTTTCAGAGCACTCATAAAGCAGAAACCTTCAACAGCTACAGAATGCTGGAGATACTTTACAAAACTAAATTTCAAAGTGAAAATGGATTCTTAATCTTGACAACCATTAGGGCCATTTAAAAGTCTGTCTCTCAAAATCATGTTTGCCAGTGTCAAAGGCATTCTTATTCCTGTGAAGATATAGTCCAAAACTTTCAGATTTTATTCTGAACTAGCCCTTGAGTCAATGTATGAAGGTGTGCAGGTTTAAAGGAACTCTTTGGTATTCGCTTACATCAATGGAATTATGATAGTCCATTTTCCTTTCATTCACAAGCTATATTTATGGCAGCTACTAGCCTGCTGCATCTTCCAAGTGAACAGTTAAATTGCTGTTTGCTACTGCTTTGTCTTGTATGCTTTTTTTTCCAGTTACATTTTCATACTTTGCCTAAGGATTTGCATACTCTAGCACATGTTACATAGCTACTGTCGAACTTATGGTATCATTGCTAATGTGATTTGGGGCGGTAGGCTGTACTGGTAATCAAATTAGTAATTATTTGCATACTCTAGCACACACTATCAAATTCAGAATACCACTTCTAATGTGATTAGGAGTGGTAGGCTATACTGGTAATCAAGTTAATACATATAAAAAATGATTGGGTCAATACTCAAAATCACTTCACATACAAGAGCACTTAGTTTTAGAACACAAGATGTACCTGTTGATGTATTTAAGGTATTGTACCCAGTGATAACCTCACCTAGGTCCTAATTACACATATCACTTAAGTTTACTTAGTGATCACATTAAGACTACTTTTCAAGAGTTGTGTTTTTGGCTTGAAGCTTTTGCTAGGTGTAGATTGAGGCTTTGTGGGCATCACTATTGCTTTTGGGAGGTCATTTTGATGAATTTTGACTACAAATATGCCTATATTTGGGTAAAATTGATTTTGTACTAAAAATTTTTTACTCGGAAGGCCATTTGGCCCCTTCTAAGCAGCAGATTGCAGAATATTTTTTTTTCCTGTCATTTATCATTTTCTTCAGATTATTACATTATTCTGTAGTCAGATCTGGCCCTTTAAGGAACGTTGAAGGTTTTTTTACAAATTCTATATTGTTTTGGTTATGTTGATCAATGCAGTTCATTGATTTGATATGCTCTTTATTGGCTGACCATTGGGTGACCCTTGATCTACGCATAGGCAGTTTCTTGTTGGGATCCCATGTCTTCTCTTTGGCTTGTATTTTGTGAGGAAACTGCACTGTTATTTTGTAAGATCTATGTAATGTAGTATTGGCATTTTTAGTGCCAGATTGAAGTCTTTGTTGTCCTTCGATCAAGCTTTGATTCAGATCGTCTTATTGGTTGTGACGTCTATGATCCTCTGTCATGGCCTTGGATCTTTTTTGTGTCGCATTCTTTGTGTCTTTGGAAGCACATTTATCTTGCAGCAGTTTGGCAGTTTAAATGTTTAGATCTGTTCTCATTACTATCTGGAGATAGGTAGTTGTCATATTCAAGGTTTTGAGTGTTGCTTGTGCCTATGTATAGACCCACGGTTGCCTGCAATGTTCGAACCTCACTAGTTGCATTAGCGGTGGCTTGTATTTCCCATTCATTATATTTTACCCACATTTTTCATGGTTCAATCAACAGATCTAATCAGTTTTAGTGGTCATCTTCGATAAGCAACGATTTTCCTTAGTGATCTTGATCTCTGATTGGCGGGTCAGCTTGCTGTCATTGGCGCCCTTCTATACTCCATTTTGAGGTGGTTGGAAGGTGAATGTTGAGGCATTTGTAAAGCCTGTAAGTTTGCTTGTAATTGAGTGATAATGATCCAAGCACTTAGATGAAAGGTGTGCCTAGATTGTGGTCCTTGTGCTTGTTGTTGAACAACAATAAGCTAGCCGTTTGGACAACTTGCTTATGTGGAGTTTTGTCCTGATATTAGTGATGATTGGCTTTGAAGCAAGTTGGTCATCAAAAACATTGGTCGTGGCTGGATTTTCTTTGTTGGTTGATTGATTCGACATAGCCCATATCATTGGTGGTGGGTGTGATTGGCCCGACTTCCCAATGACTGACAACATCTTCTATTGCAGCTTTGTGACTGTTTTGTCTACAATGGCTGGCTAAAAAATTCTACTCAGTGGATCTAGCTTATTGTTTGAAGTTGTGACTGGTTGGCATCTTTGTATTGGGAAGGGCACACTTCTTGTTGGTCTAGCAGTTGCTTGTTGGTGCGTGGAACCACCAACTCATCGCCCTTAAAGGGCACATTTTTTTTTGTGAATCAAGTATTGACATTTAAAATATG
This sequence comes from Chamaecyparis obtusa, assembly GCA_027943335.1. Classification (NCBI taxonomy): domain Eukaryota; kingdom Viridiplantae; phylum Streptophyta; class Pinopsida; order Cupressales; family Cupressaceae; genus Chamaecyparis; species Chamaecyparis obtusa. The sequence continues at coordinate 864,122 of BSBK01002852.1, forward strand.
CCCTAATTTTTATTTCGCCACTTTTGGAGGTTCCTATCTCAAAATTTTTGAAAAATTATCATCATAATGGGCTTTTTAATTACTTTGGAAAAAGGGAATTATAGGCAATGGAGTAATGTAATTCTCACTCGTCTTAGTGAGCATGATTTATTGTCGTATTTGTATAATGAGGTTCCTTCTCTTGGCACATTGTGTATCTTATTTGGAAAGGTTTTAGGGCTAGCATTTTTATAGTCATTTTTGAACATGTTGATGATGACTTTTTGGAGTCCATTATTCACTTTGAGTGTCCTCATGCTCTTTGGACCCACATTCAGGAGGTATATGAAGACCATGATTCTTCATCTCTCAACACTCATCTTTCCAACTCCAGTGTGCCACTTCATTCTTTAGAGCAGATAACCCATTGTTTTGATCCTTTGAAAGAAGTTGTAGATGCTTCAAAGTTTCTTGATTCTTTGTTAGAGATAGTTGATCTATCCTTGTCATGTCCCCATTTTGGCTGACATCGTTTGGCATGACGGATTTGCCTATCATCGACTCTCGTAGGCAAATGGTTTGGAGAGAGGGTCATTATGTTGATCATTTGATTGCATATTGCTGACAGAGCCTACATTCGGTAGAGCCTACATCCAGTTTGGGCCTACATGCAGTTGTAGTGGAGCCTACATCCAGAGTGAGCCTACGTTCAGTCTTGAGCCTACGTTCAGTCTTAGTTGGGCCTACATTCAGTTATGAGACATTTGGGCCTACATTGTTATAATTTTGAGTTGAGAAATGTACTTTATTATTATAATGTTATTTTATTATAAAGTACATTATAATTGGATGTTTCTAGAAGTTCTAGTAACTTCTCAAGAAAAAGAATAAATAGAGGGCTTGGGCTTTCATTTGGACATGCTTGGATTTGGGATTTCTTCTACTTCTTCATTGTGAAGCAATTTGTAGCCTTGTGGTCTGCAAATATTATTCGATCTTTGGGAACAATCACTCCCCTAGATTGGCATAACTGAGGTAGTGAAATATCTACTGAAGGGTTGCAAGTTTGGAGTTGGTACTCAGCCATCTCATTGGTACTTCATTGAGAATTTGATGTAAGGGTTTGTTTGTGATTAAAATAGCATTTCAGGAGGCATTTTTAGCAGGTCCGAAATTATAGGTGGCCGTTTTTAGCAGGTCCGAAAAAGCAGTCCGAAAAAGCAAATCCGAAAAAGTAGTCCGAAAAAGCAGACCCGAAAAAGACAGTCCGAAAAAGCAGACCTGAAAAATTGATATTGAGGGTTTGCAATTGTTTGGAATAAGGGTTTGAATTCATCATTTGCATTGGTGAATCGTTTTGGTGAAGATTGGATATCAATTTGGCACATTTTCAGAATTGCAATATCAGGGTTTGGAACCAATAATTTGCTCATATCTCCTATTCTACTTGGAGAATATTTTTATGCTCTTGGGAGGATCTTAGTACACCCTGGCGGTCCTTTTCATAGCTTTTTGGAGTGTCAAAAACCCTGCAATTATTTTATGCAGGAGCTGTACATGTACGGCCTGGTACGGCTCTGTGGTGTGCAGCACATAGCAGAGATTCAAGGGCAGTTTGGGGGCGAGTTAGGATTGCTTGGTGTTGGTCTTCAGCAGCGTAGCAAATCAGAGTAATTGGAGCGGTTTCCAAGTGCACTTGTTGATAGTAATGAATGTTAAACATTACATATCTATTGTATATGACAGTCACTAAAATTCATGTCTGAATATGTACTGTTCTTGCACCATTCTGCTGTGATAATCAGTTCATATATCTCTGTTGTTATAGTCAGTCCTCTATCTTCAGATATGGATATAAGTTAGCAAGGGTATTGCCACATTGTCATAGCATTGTATTCTGAATATTGTCACAGTCATACATAATCTGAAAACAGTCATGAATTCAGACTTTGCATTGTAATTGGGTGCATTGATAGGACTATGTTCATTCATTGGTTTCATATCCAAGTCCATATGTTGTACACAGTCCATAAACAGTGCTTATATGTGTTAGATGTAACAGTTGCATGAATTCTGGAAAGTGCAATCAGAATTAGAGAAGTTTTGATATCTTGTAGTAAGTCTTTACATTGCTTTGAGATTCATTGCTGCTCTATTGTATTTCATTACTACATTGGTATTGTTATCTCAATAACATTTGGTGCCCAAAACAAATAAACATCATTGCAAACAAGACCATTCAAGTGCATGCCAACTGTTTGACAAATTTACATAGATCAGATTTGGGGTTTTTAGTGATCCTACTAGTGAGGGTCATTACAATCTTCACTAGAGACTTCCATCATTCTTGATTCGCATGATTATCATTGTCTTTCTGATTGGGATTCCTATTTGCCAAATATTGGTTCATTGTTTGTGGAGTCTCACTTTTCAGAATTGGGAGACACATTTTAGGGGTTTTCTCTTCTCTTTGATGACAATTTCATCATGGTTGGAAATTCTTCTTCACCTTCTTTGGAGATTGGGATTCACGAGTCTCCTCCTTCACTTGATTTATCACATTTCATGGTTTAGTTTGATCATGCTTATGTTATGGCTTCTTTGAGCTTGGAGACTCTTAATTAGTTTTTAGAGGCATCTTTCCTATTTGATGATAGTTGTGGCACCAATGTTGTCACTTCGTCTTTGTCTTTGAAGCTTGTTCAAAATCAGTTACCATTGGTTCCTTGTTTGTCACCTTCTATTGTGATTGGGTATGTTCCTAATTGGTTCATGGCATCTTCATCATCTAGGGACATTGCAACATATGAGCATATTTTAGAGACAACATTATCATACTACATTTGGATTCTACTTCCTAATTCCTATCCAAAATGGGAATCATTTCTACATTTGTACTTGGCTTATCTTCTTCCCAAGGGGAGAAATGTTGTTTGTAGGCATTGGACTATGTTTTCCCTTCAAGCACTCACCATTTTTGTAGGACATTGTTCATAATGGGGGTGCTATGTGGTCTCCTTTCCTTCCTATGGGGGGATACTTGATTGTATATACATGATATATGTAGTCTTTGGCAATTGTTATTCCTAACCAGTTACTGTTACCCTTTTTGCTCTGCTTGGCTATTGAACCTCTCTTACTTTCACCTCTTGTGACCGTAGCTTCTCTCAGAAGATATCTCTCTCCTGCTCTCAATATTCAACAACACTTCTTGTGTATCCCGTGACTTGTATTTATAAGACATTAATCTTATTAAATAATACTTCTCACAGCTCCGCCAAGCTGTAAACTCACCCATAAATCATGCATGCAAAGAACTTGCAAAATGATCTTGAGTTTACCTTGAAACATCCATGTAAAAATAAAGGTAACTCTAGTTAAAAAGCTAACTCTAGTTCTAACTGTGAATACTCCGTATAATCCGGTTTTAACTGAATGAGCTCCGCATAATCAAGTTCGGATTATCATGCTGTCGACCGGTATCAATCTTGTACCTGGTGGTTCATACATCCCGTGTATGTTTTTATAAGACCGATTGTTGTCAAGTTGTTTGGTCTACCGGTACATATACTCTATTTGGTCTACCAGTACATATTATGGAGTATGATTAGTCTACCGGTTTACCGGTGGGATTGATGTTTTCTTTTAACTTATCCAATGACAACTTAAACTTGCCAACAATCTTCCCCTTTGGCATTGGTGGCAAAACATTAAAACATCACTTTATCTTCCCTTTTGTGTAGACTTCCCCTATGCTGATTGTTATCTGATCTTTCCTTCCTCTATTCTGATCTTCTTCTAATCCGTAATCCGTCCTGATGATCTTCTTCCAGTTCAGCCAACAATTATCTTCCCCTTTTTGCCTCCATAGGACAAAGGGTAATTATTTCGGTTTATATTTGTAGCTTCGTGAAGATATCCTTATACATTTTCTTTGCTGAATGAAGAAAAGGATTCCATTGACCGGTGACATGTTCCAGATTTTTCGGTGCTACTTGCAGCGATACAATTATATGCTCCATGTCTTCTACTGTCTTGTAGTCCGGTTCCTTGATCAAGTTTTCAGCCTCTGTTGCAGTCCTTTGCATAAGATCAAATGTTGGGGCAAGAAATAATTGGAATCCAATGAGATCTTGGATTCTCTTTGTTCTCTCTTCAGATGCCTTTCTCAGAATGAGAGTTAGGCTTGTCATTTCCCTGCTGAAATCTGTTGCAGATGTGTTTTTTATATCGAATTTTGATGAAAGAATCCTTATTTCCTCTGAAGTTTTAGATGTCTTTTCTGTGATATCCTGAACAAAATTTTCAAAATTTGAAGTCCTAATCATTAGACTTCCTGCATCCTGTATCTGTTGATGGAGTGTTGTTGTACTTGCGGATACAGTTGTCTTCAACTCTTCAACATGTTTGTGCAGAATTTCTAGTCTTTTCTTTCATAGTGATCAATGGCTACTGTCTCCGGATCAGTGACATCTTCTCCAATAGCTTGTGCCAATATCTCTAATTGATGAATCACAGGTTCTTCATCAATATTTGCATCCGGTACAAAGTTGTACAAGATGGTCCTTACACTAGAGAGGACCATGTCTTGTTTTCTCTTAGTGAGCTCCTTAAGTTGTCTAGTTGACATCTTGCTTATGTCAACCACAGTTTCGCTAACTTTGCTCTTCTTGGCTTTAGTTTCTGTGGAAAAAGTTAATTTCCTCTTAGATGAGGATGAGCTTGGAACATCGACCTGTTCCTTTTGTTTTGGTTCTTGTACTGGTTGATCTTTAGCGGGCTTTTCTTGTTCAGGATGTATAGGTACCTCTTGTTCCTGTTTGTCCTACTATTCTTTATTTTCTTCCCCTCCTGGTTGTACTTCTTCTTCCGGTAGGACCTCTTCGTCAATACAGACCTCTTCTTCTGGTCGTGCTCCTTGCTGTTGAACTTGTTCTTTCAGTGGAGCTTCCTGTGTGTGCTGCTCAACTACCTACGTTATCCATAGTGACCTTTGCCTCATTTGATCCTTTATCAATAGTCATCTTGATTGATGACTCTCCTAGTACATGTTCATCTGGTAGAGCTTGTTCTCCCAGATTCAGTTGTTCACTAGATGTGAACCTCTCTTTTGGAACTTGTTGCTAACCGGTTTGTTCATGAGTAGTGAATTGAACCAGTGGTTCCTGTACTATCTCAGGTTCTTCCTGTGGACCTATTGCCTTCAGAGCACTAAAATCATATTGTTGTCAGAACTCAAGTGTCTCTTGATAGACTTCTTTTTCATATCCATTTACTATCTTGGCAACTCTTCTCTTTGTATCCAAATTCATTGATACGTCCTCCAATAAAAGTTTAGTAGTATCTTCATTGAGACCAGGTTTTACCTGTGACAATGTCTCATTAACAATTCTATTGTTGGAGCCTAGACCGATTCTCCATTTATTCATAAGTCTCGTATTGAGTTCAAGAGGAATTTAGACCTATAGTCTCCTGGACTTCTGTTGAAATCTAAGAAGGTTTCCAACAGAGCCACTTCTATCTTTTGTTTATCTTCCTCTCCTAACACACTAAACCATTTAGCTACATTGATTACTTCACCAAAATCCATTACTTCATCTACAATTTCATCAACGGTTAGTGTACGAGCCTTACCTTTTATTGGTGACACCAGTATGGTTGGTGGAGCCATATCGCCACCTTTATTGTTAGTGATATCGACGATGACCAGTTCTGTTGATTCTTTTGCTCTTCGCAGAGCTTCAGCGCCTAGTATTCCCTTTCCTTTACCGGTATCTTCTACCGGTGGCTCAGTGTTTTTCCGGCATTCTTCTTTTGCCTGTTGTTGGGTCTGAAGAAGTTTTGTCCATGTAGCAACACCTTCATGCACCTTGTCAACTTCGCTAACAAGCATTTGACTTATCCTCTTTCTTATCAAGAAATTTTGCTTGTGCAGTTCTGCTTGATGAGTTGCCTCGTCTAGAGTTAGATGATTCTGAACTTCAAAAAGAGCTCTAATTCTTAGCTCCTTTCGCTTTCCATTGAAGCTTTACATCTTGCTTCAAGAATCTCTTGAAGATCGTCAGGTATTGTTTTATGAAGTTCAATACGAGTAAGATTGAACTTATGAATACAAAGAACCACAATTTCTTCTATTTTTCTCCTATCTTCTTCATTAGCCAATTCATACCTCCTTCCAATTGATGCCATACCACCTGTATCCACTAACCCTTTCAGATATTCATCAATTGTAGGTTTCCTTCTTCTCGGTGCATCCTGTTTCACCAGTTTAGCAAATTTCTTCCTTCGTAGAAGAGTTGTCTTCAATCTCTGTTTCTTCTATTTCTTCCCTTGGAGCGCTGGGCGCTTGTTGTGCTCTCTTCTTCTGCACCTTGGGTTCCTCTTCAGTTGATTTCTTCTTCCTCGGAGTGAGTGACCTTTTGACATAAACCTTCTTAGGTTCTTTAATTGATGACTTTTTCTTCAGATTCTCTTGAATTTCTTCAAAGGTTCCAAACCGGTAGGCTGACAGATCAAGATCACTTTCTTGTAAGACATCTGCATATGCCTTGGCTGTCTTTGCAGATATCTCATACCCCAGTTCTGGTGCATAACCGGTTCTAGGTTCCACAACCTGAATGATGCAATGATCAGTGGAGACTAGGAAACAAACCTCATCTTTGTAAGAGTCAACAATAGTTGAGGGAATCCTTTCCCTGGCGTGCATCCTCAGCTGGAATGCCTCAAAATAGTCATTCATGACTTTACTAAATGGTTTCCCAGTTTGTTGGCCATATCACAGATCTGAATCATTACTGGTCTATCGGTTTCCCATGTCACCTTGCCTACTCCCAGAAAGTAATTCGAATAATAGAAGAATAAACATACCAGTAGGGTTCCATATTTCAGGAACTTCACGATACAGAGCTTCTTTAGATTTTCAAAAATTTGCCCTCGAAGCATGGCGCAAAGATCATACTGCGTGTTGTCATGCATGATCCCGACACATTGTTGAGATTGCTCGATTGATAGATCTTGTAACCTATCATTGCAGACGCAAACCGGACTCCGTCGTCTTCAATATCATTAATAGTCATCAACCAACTGTCAAATTTTGATTTTGTCAATTTTGCGACAACGACATTCGCAATGGTTTTGAAGGTAAGGGCTTCCCCTTTGTCGCTATACCCGGTAACCCTATGCAGACCCTCCTCGGTGATTGCAGTGCATGTGCCTTTTGCTAGCCAAAAACCAGGTTCGTGCACTCGACTGAGAACCAGTCATATCCAATCCGATCGAAACACAGTTGGATAACATACTCCGTTGATCAACCCTGAGGACACTAGCTTCACATATTTGTCCCGAAGCTTTCCGTCTTGGCACAATGAGAGGTACTCGTTCTGGATGAAGGTTTCACCCAACTCTTCTTGCTTAGCGTGAATAAACGCTGTGAGATCTTCAATCATCAGAACTCTATTCGGCATTGATGATAGTGCACCAAACATGTCATTTTCCCTATTTTGTACTGCCATGATATCGTAAACAGGTCAGTCGAATTGATTTCCTTGAATCAGCTTGACGACAGAAGATGATGATGCCATCGCTATTAACCGGTTTACTCAGATAATCGCTTGATCGGTCTTACAGAAATAACTTATCAATGACCGTGAATTAAAGCACGAGAATATTACTCAAACATAAGAAATCATAAATCACAATTCGCAAAGTAAAGTGAAATGAGTAATCCTTCTTCCTTTATATAGATTTAGGGTCTAACGGTAACTATTTGTTAACGGCTATAACATTAATTGCCTTACCTAATCTTTCTTTCCTTTTCGACAATCGGTTTTCAAGCCTTTTACCTGTTTATCAAACCTCGGTTGAGATGACAACATTTACCTATCCGGTTCAAATGATAGACCGGTAACCTCTTCCAGTTTTACTTATTGATTGTGTGAGTTTATTGCTCACCAGTCTTACTAGGAACAATAGACGGGCTACCGATTCTTTGTAAGCCTTTTAGGCTCAGTTTGCTGAAGAGATATCACCATCAACAGACGATGATCTTCCCTCTGTCTTCTCCTCAGCAGAGCTCGTTGATTCCTTCTTGAACCAAATCTTCTTGACTTCTTTCTTTGTCCCTTTTCCCTTGTCGTCCTTTTGATTGGGAGACAAGGTCTTTTTCACCGGTTTGACAAATCCTCTTCTTTTGTTCACTGGCTAGTTCCTACAATCTTTGGCCAGATGTCCAACTTTATTGCAGGTGTAACAGACTATCCCAGTTTCCTTCCATGGATTTACCCTTCTTTTCTTGGGCGAATGACTTCAGGAGTCATTATGGCTATGCATGCCACAGTTAGCACAATTGGTTGTGCTCCAGTTCTCATTCCTCTTAGGGAATATCGGTCTTGGTGGGGATTTGAATGCCATAGTTTTGGATCTGCATTCATCAGCCTTGTGTCCAAACTTGTTGCAAGCGTAGCAATAGCCCTTGAAGCTTCCCCTGCTTCCACTGGACACACTTTTGGGACGAAACCTACATTCAAAAGTCTTGTGGCCATACTTGTAACAATTTCTACAGAAACTATTAGTGGTATTTGGTTTTACCGGAACATTTTTGTAGTTACTTGTTTTATGGCCGGTTTGCCACAATGATTGCAAGAGGTATTGAAGGTCTTTTTACCCTTTTGTTCTAGCGGTTTCTTCTTTTCCTTCTTGCTTTTCTTGACTCCAGATGACTCACCGGTTTCCTTGGTGCTTTGACCGGTGAACCCAAGTCCTATGGGATCCTTGTGCTTTCTTTGAGCTCTTAGTTGCTCATCAAGCTTTTCTGAACTTTCGTTGTATCTTCTAAGTGTCTCAATTCTTTTCTCGAGTCCTTTTATTTGCTGCTTTAGTTGATACAATTCAATTGCCAGCCTCTTGCATGCATCATCTTTATCATGCCAATTCTTTTGCATGTTTGCATTTTCTTGAGTGACTATCTGCATGTCTTCTTGAAGTTGCAGAACGACAAGATCACTTTCTCTCACTGCTTCTTTTGCCAAATTTCTTACTTTCTTAGAGGCTGCTAGTGATTTCACTGCACTGTTCCTTTCATCTTCAGCTTTCCACTTTTTCTCAATTATTTCAGTCATTCTTAGGGCATTATCTTCCTGCTCCCTTTTTAGGTTGGAGATTTGACCGGTTAGGATCTGATTCTTCTCCATAAGCTCCGAGACTGCCTCCTTAGCTTCATTTGATCCAGTTTGCCCAGAGAGTTCTTCAATCGTTTCATTGCTCTCACTCAACTGCAGAGCCAGCTCCTTTCTTTTAGCAAGGGATCTTCTTAGCCTATTCTCAAGAGAGTCAATGATGTCATTGGCTTCCTCAAGCTGCTTTTGATACCTGTAACCCTCCATGATCTTTTACTCAAGCGGTTAAGCTTTATATCTTTGAGAACCAAAAAGCTTTGATACCAATTGTTATTCCTAACTGGTTACCGTTACCCTTTCCGCTTTGCTTGGCTATTGAACCTCTCTGAGTTTCACTTCTTGTGACCGTAGCTTCTCTCAAAAGATATCTCTCTCCTGCTCTCAATATTCAACAACACTTCTTGTGTATCCCGTGACCTATATTTATAAGACATTAATCTTATTAAAGAATACTTCTCATAGTTTCGCCAAGCTATAAACTCACCCATAAATCATGCATACAAAGAACTTGCAAAATGATCTTGAGTTTACCTTGAAACATCCATGTAGAAATAATGCTAACTCCAGTTAAAAAGCTAACTCCAGTTCTAACTGTGAATACTCCGTATAATCCGGTTTTAATTGAATCAGCTCTGCATAATCAGGTTCGGATTATCAAGCAGTCTACTGGTATCAATCTTGTACCTATAATGCATCCTTGCATGATAAGTGTACTCCCTAAGTTGCACTTGGGGGAGGGGGGGGGGGTGGTGTTTGTGTAACTAAGGTATTGTACCTAGTGATAAGCTTAGGTCCTAATTACACATGTCACTTAAGTTTACTTAGTGATCACATGCCACTTTAAGAGCCTCTCCACTTCCAGTGGTTATATCAAGTTATCACTTATCCACCTCAAGTGGATCTTCCACCTTTAGTGGTCTTATCACACTATCAGTTTTCCACCTTATGTTTGTGATAGGTTGTGCATTGCATAGTATTGTGGCACTTGTTTGTGTCTTGTTTATTCACCTTGCCTATATATGCAAGGTTCATTATGTACATTTTCATATCCATTAGGAATATCATCATTCTTGCATTATGATGCAATCTTCTTGCCATTCTCTTATGAAAGTTTTTTGGTCTGTCTTTCTTTGATCCTGGGGGTATTGTAGAGCCGCCTAAAACTCTAACATTACCTTTTTAACTTATTATGTACAAACTCTAAAGATCGCAAATGGCTTAGTTCCAACGACCTTCACTATGACAACCTATCTTTAACATTCTAACATACAACATCCAACTATCCCTTACCTCTATAATTTTTGTTAAGTGGTCAAGGACTAAGAATGCATGTTTGAATCACTTCCAGAGGTTTGAGGGAAATATGAGAAGTCCTAATAGTTTTTTGACTCACCGACAGTGACAAACGACAAACAACAGTACAAGTGTGCAGTGTATAACAAACAAACTCAGTGCAGAAGATATAACTTCGCCATATGATATTAGACTAACATGAAAATCTCTAAGTTACCGATCCTGAAACTAATACAAGTTTGGGTTCAGGTTTGGGTACGTGGGTTCGGCATACACACACACATATTGATATATTACAAATTTATATATACATAATTGATGCAGGGGCATTCTAGGGTACTTGGTGAATCTGCATGGTGGTGTGTTGTTTTGGTTCTGTGGTACTCACTTGCAGCTTTAACCGATGGTCTCGGTTATTGAAGGAAGCTCGGTCGCTGAAGGAACTCGGTGGAACTTGCTCGGCGATGCCTGTGTTGCTCGGTGTTGCTTGGCTTGGTCGGTTGTTTCACTGGTGCTCGATTTTTTCTCTGGCGCTCGGTTGTTCTGGTTTACCGATTGGAGTTCTTGGAGATTTGGTTGGCCGACTTGGTGCATTTATTGTTGGTAGCTTTTGTTGTATTCTCCTATGTAGATCTGGAGGCCGACATGGAGAATTAAATGTTTGTAAGGCTATTTATGAGCTGACTGTTGTTGCATTTAATATTTGTTTGTAATAGGAGCCGACTAGCTTAGGAGTTAATTGTTTCCTCCAGCCTACTTGTGGCTGAAGATTAGTATTTTGAGTGTTTGGGTAGTTGTTTAGGGGCAGATTTGGGAAGATAGAAGGATAGTATTTTGGATCTTGCGAGATCTTGAAGATCAGATTGTTATCTGATAGTTTGTAATAGTAGAGCTAGTGGTTTGCATGCTTGGAGACAAGGAGATTGCTTGGAGGCTTGCGAGCTCAAGTTCAGATCTGCCTTAGTGTTTCCATCAGTTGCTGATTTGTTTCAGAGCTGGACTGGCTAGAGAGATTGCAAAAATACTTTGATTGTATTTGGCCCTAACCCGGAAGGCCTTACAGCCGGGCATGTCAATGAAAATTCAATTGAAAACATTATCTTGTTGTGTTATTCCGTATTGTGGTGTTTGGCTGCTTGTTTGGACTGTCCTTAATTGGATCCTCCTTACCTATCCTGCGTTAGGTGGTATCAGGGCTTGAAGATCTTGAGTGTGTAAACCGATCTCCGGTTGAGGCTGTTTGCACCAAGACCTTGTTGGTGACTTACTGCTTTGGGTTTTCGAAAATCTTGAAGGATGCCTCCGAGAAGATTGGACCCTAGAGAGATTGGAGGTCTCTGTGATGTTGTGGAATCGAAGATTACAGAGAAAGTTAAAGTTGATTTCAGATCTGAAATGGAATTGATGAAGAATGACATGATCGATGAGGTCATGAGAGCTATTGCTGGTATGCCGAGGAATCTTGGAGTTGGTACTGATGATGGTTATGAGGAAGTTGCTAAAGACTTTGAAGTTGTTGGATCTAGTGGAGATGACCGGAGAGACAGATCTGGTGAAGACAGAACTGGTCGGTTACATAGATCTGGAGCTCGGTTAAGTACTAGTTACCGAATGGAAGTTTCTACTTTCTCTGGTACTTTGAGACTCGAGGACTTGATTGATTGGATTGGTGAATTAGAAGACTTCTTTGAGCTTGAAGAAATTGAAGATCCTCTTCAAGTAAGATTGGCACAGACTAAGTTGATTGGACACGCTGCTCTTTGGTGGAAGGAATTACAAAGAGATAGAGAAGATTAAGGTGAAATGAAGATCAATCGGTGGAGGTTGATGGTGACTAAATTGAAAGTTAAGTTCATACCTGCTGACTATGAGCTTGACTTGTTTAAGAAGTTGCAAAATCTAAAGCAAAAAGATTTGACTGTGGAGGACTATACCGAGGAGTTTTATAAGTTGACTATTCGATCTGGACACAGAGAACTTGGTAAAGAAAAAGTAGCTTGGTATGTGAATGGATTGAGATTTAATATTCAGGATGAGCTTGGTATGCTGAAGATTGATTCAGTTGAAGATGCTTATTAGCATGCTCTGAAGGCAGAAGATAAGTTGAAAAGGAGACAACATAGTAATCCCCGAGGGAAGGAGAAAATTGATCACTCAGTGAAGGATAAACTGACTGTTGAAGATGAACCAAAGCCTGTAGAACCGAAGAAGAAGACAAGTAGGGTTATCTTTAAGGGTACTTGTTATAATTGTGGTGAAGAAGGACACCATTCTTTTGAGTGTACATAGAAGAAGTTCAGTGACCGAAGGACTGCTGGAGTAAATGAGAACATTCAGAATGAACTTGAATCTGAGAACTTGCTGGTTCGGAGAACATTGCTTGGTGCAAAGGAGGGACCTTGTCAGAGGAGTAACTTGTTCAGAACTCGGTGCAAGTCTAGAGGTAAACTTTGTGATGTAATTGTTGATAGTGGTAGTACTGATAACCTTGTTGCTGAGGACATGGTTCAGAAACTTGGTTTGAATAGAATGAAGCATCCTCATCCTTATAGGATTGGCTGGTTACAAAATGTTCATGCTCTGGAAGTGAGGGAGCAGTGCTTTGTTGATTTTTAGATTGGCCAGTATAAGGATCTAGTGTCATGTGATATTGTGGAGATGAATAGTTGTCATATATTGCTCGGTAGACCTTGGCAATATGATTGCAGAGCTATGTATGATTGTGTCAAGAATGTGTTTACTGTTGAGAAGAATGACAGGAAGCTTTCCCTGATGCCTTTGTTGGATACAACACTTGGTAGGAGAAACCTAAGCTTTGGTAGCCGAGATGAGTTGGGAAATTCTGAAAGGATGGATCAGTATGGAGAACAAGCCTGTGTGTTATCTAGGAAAGACTTGAAAAGAAAGAGGAAACTAAAGTGGAAGATTATGCAAGGTGAAAAGTTGGAGGACTTGTATGTGAAGAACCAGTTCGGGGTTTATGTGCTGAATCCCGGAAGATGTTCTTCTATCCTATGAGAACATCTTTTCGAACTTGGGGTGTCTGATGCAGGGGCATTCTAGGGTACTCGGTGAATCTACATGGTGGTGTGTTGTTTTGGTTTTGTGGTACTCGGTTGCAGCTTTAACTGATGGTCTCGGTTATTGAAGGAAGCTCGGTCGTTGAAGGAACTCGGTGGAACCTCTTGTGCTCAATGGAACTTGCTCGGCGATGCCTATGTTGCTCAGTGTTGCTTGGCTTGGTTGGTTGTTTCACTGGTGCTTGGTTGTTTCTCTAGCGCTCGGTTGTTATGGTTTACCGACTGGAGTTCTTGGAGATTTGGTTGGTCAACTTGGTGCATTTATTGTTGGTAGCTTTTGTTGTATTCTCCTATGTAGATCTGGAGGTCGACATGGAAAATTAAATGTTTGTAAGGCAATTTATGAGCCGACTGTTGTTGCATTTAATATTTGTTTGTAATAGGAGCCGACTTGGCTTAGGAGTTAATTGTTTCTTCCAGTCGACTTGTGGCTGAAGATTAGTATTTAAGGAGTGTTTGGGTAGTTGTTTAGGGGTAGATTTGGGAAGATAGAAGGATAGCATTTTGGATCCTGCGAGATCTTGAAGATCAGATTGTTATTTGATAGTTTGTAATAGCAAAGCTAGTGGTTTGCATACTTGGAGACAAGGAGATTGCTTGGAGGCTTGCGAGCTCAAGTTCAGATCTGCCTTAGTGTTTCCATTAGTTGCTGATTTGTTTCAGAGTTGGACTGGCTAGAGAGATTGCAGAAATACTTTGATGGTATTTGGCCCTAACTCGGAAAGCCTTACAGCCGGGCATGTTAATGAAAATTCAATTGAAAACATTATCTTGTTGTGTTATTCCACATTGTGGTGTTTGGCTGCTTGTTTGGATTGTCCTTAATTGGATCCTCCTTACCTATCCTGCGTCAATAATACATGTCGAAAACTTCAAGCATATAATAATAAGTTAGAAGCACAATACTCATAAATCCATAATTGTCAATAAAATTATAAATAAAATACCTCATGTATCATATTCTTAATTTGCAAAAGTTTCAAAATGTATTTGCAAATGGATTTTTTAGGGTGCAAAATAGTTTTTTAAGGCACGTGGGGCCCATTTTTTTGGCACCCACTGCCACGGGTGCACTTGGGTTCGACTTGGACACCCAGGTTCCTTCCATAGGAACCCATATCATGTTGAGTATGTTGTCTTTGATGTCAAAGGTTGATTATCAAGGTCATATAAATCTTACAGGATCACTCAATGTAATAAAAATTTGGTTGAGGTGATTGATGTGCTTGACCAACCTTGTTGTCGAGTTGAGCTGGTTGAGTGTCTGGTTGAGCTGCTTGCTTGTCTTCTTCAGCTGCCATGCTAGATTAAATTGCTATGTCACCGGATGATATGAGTATTGGACCCGATCCTTATTTGGATCGATTCTTTTGAAGTCAGCAATTTTTATCAAAGGAATGGATGGTAATTGCCATGTAGCCTATCAAAGGAAGAGATGCGATTTATTTTTATAGGGAACAAAGTTTTTAATTGAAGTGTGATGAATCATGTTTGACTTCTAGAGACTGCAATAAGTAACATCTTGCTGCAATGAAGACAAATATAGGAGTTTTATTATATTTTGACAACAGCTGTTTGTAATGCTTTTTTTTGTGTGGAGTTTCAAATTCTCATAACAAGAATTTTTCTTAAGAAATCGAAAATACTTAGCGGTGTAAAATCTTCTTTGGAGGAACATGTGTGCATTAGATACAATACCTTCTTTAGATATGTGGGCATTAGAGGAATATGATATGTCAATTTTTGTAACCATTTTCTGCTTTTAAAACTCATGTTTTGGAATTTTGAAGAAAAGAATTACTTCATCCATTTCTTGTCAGGATGAGCATGATGTGTCGTTTTTTTAAAATAGGGAGTGGTTGCATTATGTTTGTTGGAGGCATGTAAGAAAATAGATGAAATCGTGTGATGACTTTATTTGAGGTTTGGGCCTTTTTTAAAAAAATTGTGGAGTGCATTTACATCATAGTTACAAGACTCTGCGAGTCTTGAGCCGAGTCAGGCTTGCAGGGTTTTTTGGCCTCTGCTAGCTGACTCGGTCGAGTCCTTCCAGGATTCGCAAAGTCCATGAACTTTGCTGACTCAGTGAGTCTCGTCAACAGGACTCTGCCACGGCCACCCAACACACAACAAAAAATAACATTTTTTAATTGTTTTTTTTTGTGTTATATTGCCATTACAAGTTTAATATCAGACAAGTGATTACTTCAGATCGATCAACAGAAAACTTGCATATATTTTACAAAATATATCAAGGATGGCAGATGCTCTCAGCACAGTAGTAATCTCATTGCACATTCCGAAAATAATATCAGAAACAACACTATTGCTTGCACTTGATCGATAACACTCATTCCTATATTGTTTGATATTTAGACAAGATAAGAATCATAACATCCGCAGGCATCATCTACTTGAGATCAAAATCACTAAGAAGATACCAGACATAACAACTCATACTTGATCGATATAATACATTTCTTTAGCCATCCATATTGAAGCCATCTAGATCAAAAAAAAATTGAATAATGTTATTTAGTATTATATATGATCTTATTGTTCAAGACATTTGGATATAGGAATAATCATTGCAATCCAAAGATAATTTCCATAATTTATTATCATTGTATTAGTAATAAGGAAATTGATATTTGCAATTAGCAAATTTTGACTATCTAGCTGCTGCTCTTTAGTCTTTTCTACCTCCTTTCTTAGGGAAACTTTCCAAGTCAAGCTTCTCACATTCCAAGATTTTCACTTTTAGCTGAATTTTCAAATATCTTCAATGCATTTGGCTTTTGTCTTCAAATCCATACTTGTCTTCTTGGACTTTTCACCATCTTCTCAGATTTGGTCTTTCAGCTTTAAGCTCCTCTTCTTGAGTCTTTTGATTTCATCAATGGGTAGTTCTTCCTTAAGATCCACAATAGTATCCTCCTCGCTTTTGGTTGTTTCACTTTCTAATGTGTTATTTAGTAACTAGTTTAACGGTTAACTTATTTCCTTTAGAAATTTGCATTTATAGTTATACTTATGTGATCAATGTAAACTTGTGTATGTGTGCAAAGTAGCTTCTATTTATCTCAATTATTGTGTCTTTGATGTTAATTGACTAAATGATGCATGAAATTTTTTTTGTATCCTTAAAAATCTTTGAATTTTTTGGGTTTTTCAATTTCCCAAGTCCTTGCCTAGTTCTTGCCGAGTTTGGATGCCGAGTCGGAGTTTGAGCCCGAATCCAGCTTGCCGAGCCCGAGGCAAGTCCGAGTCTTGTAACTATGGTTTACATACTTCCTAGATGTTTTTAAAATATGGAATGAGTAAAATGGATATATTATTATTGGAGTTGTATTGTTTTGTAGACTGGAATAAGAGTGGTGTTTGAAAGTGAACAGTGGGAATAGTTGATATAACAAATGTGACTAAGGATTGGAGGTTAAAAAAAGGGAGTCGATAATGCATGAATTGATTGTGATTGAGTTGTGGCTTTTGGCATTGAAAGTTGTGTGAAGAAAAATTTGTTGTTGCCATGAATTCTTTTGAAGATCGTTAAAGGTGTTTAGTGTTGTTTTGTGTGTTTTCCTTTTAGACTTGCAACATTTTCTGAAAAAGTTGTCTTGTATTTTGAGCATAGTAATATTATATTATGATTCAAATGTATGAAATAGTTGTTAATGATTCCAAGCATTTATGATCATCCACAGCTTGGTTTATGAAATTTAAAATAATTGGAGTTGAGTGTATGAAAAAGGGATTCTTCAGTTGTGCTTGTTAGGGTTTGTTTTGGACTAGATAGAATGAGAATGTTGTTTTTTTGAGTGTGGTGGTAAAAAGGAGAGATTTTTGAGGAGTTGTGTGTTTTAATTTTTGCTGATCAAAGTTGGTGCTTCAAAGAGGGTTGGTGCTCTCTAACTGGGGTTGGTGCTTTGAAGAGGGTTGGTGCTCACTTTTGTAATTTGGGTTGGTGCCCTTTGTTAATGAAAGCTATCGTATGTTGTGATTTTTTACCATAAGTGTTTTCCATGAGAAATTTTAAGTTTGCGTTTTTTATGGTAGCTCTCTTTTGTTTATGTGATTTCATGCATTTAAAAATTTAAAAGTTCTGAAGTACTAATTCATCCCCCCCCCCCTCTCAGTATTTCTTGTGTGCTCTTCAGATCGAACCCGGAAGAGAACTGAACTGGAACTGGAACCACAACCCAACCTCAAATAGGGGAACCCAGCCTCACATAGGGGAACCCAACAACTCAAGAAAATCACTATATTGAAGCTAAACACGTTCCTGAAGTTAGCCACTAAGCTTCATTGATGAATTCCATTGTTTGACCATTAAATATGGACCTATGAATCATCTAGTAGAAATGATTTTGAGATTGGCAAAATCTATAAACTAGTTGTTGGAAATGACTGCTTAAACTGATTGAATCTTTACTATGCAAATTATCAAGATTTTCTTTTTGGAGGTAGTGAAAATTTGAATTAATGAATTCTTCATTCTCTTGTCCATGGCTACATGGATCGGCCATTATCTACTCTTATGTTCCCACAATACTCCTAAGGTCTCTCCTGAAACTGATTCCAGCATTTTCTTACATTCACTTCGCTTTCAAATTTTTGATATTTGAAATAGTTGGTTCTTTCTCTGCACTCTATATTTATGTTCATTTATAAATTATACATCTTTGAATATCACTGGTATATCAATTGCATTAAACAAGCAAGACTGCCATATATGCAAGCCTAGAACACACTGAATAGTGGTATTCACATTTACATATGATCAGAAATAAGGTGTTTAAGTGTGAAATTTTGGTGTATTGGGAAAGGGGGTGTTTCCTTTTTTTTGCATCAGAAGGAGATGGCCCAGGGAAATTTCCAAGGTGTCCCCCGTCCCTCCTATACGGCCGCACATGGGCTCATTGACCTCTCACCACCTCCTAATTTGGTCCTACATTAAAGAGTCCACCTTTTGTAGATTTTTTGGTTAACCTTCGATGCCTCTCCCACTTTGCAGGAGTCTTGGTCAACTCTAGCAGTCACTTTGAAATCTTTGGATACCATTGCAATTTAATGCTTGCATATCATTTATTGTCATCCGTCGTAGCTGACATTTAAAATTTTAATATACCATTACATGTTCCTATGACAAATGCTATAACCACTAGTGGTTTCATAAAAAGTTAGCATTTTGTTTTCGCTACTAATTGTAATTTGTAATTTTGTTTCATGATGTAGCAAAAACAAAATTACAAGATTACAAGATATCAACTTTGGATTTTGATGTAAGTTAGCAAAACAAAAGAAAACAAGATTCAGCCATAACTTTTTTGATTTTCTGCAAATTTTTTAGAAAAAAATATTTTTGGGTTTTTTTTCCCAAAAAAGAAATTAGGTATTTATCCTATTTGCATGTAGGCAATAAATTTTGCAGAAATCAAATCAAAAGGGTCATGTTTGTTGTTTATCAACTAGCCAAGTTTAGCTTGTTTTTCTTTTTGTCATAACTTTTCCATATAGTATTGATATTGGGCAAATGAGATATCGTTGGAAAGCTTGTTCTAAGCTTTTTCCAATGGTGGTGGTCTCATCATCAGATTTTGCTCCATATTTTTGTTATACTTAGTCAAAGTTAGATATTCAGTTTCAACTTTCAAGCTCATTTTATCATAAGTATCTCCAATTTTTGTAATTCTCATGGCAATGGAAAAGTGATTGAGAGCTCTTCAGATCTTTACATGCACTCTTCTATATTTTGCCCCAAGTACATTTTATTTAATTTTTTATGTTTTCACATATTGGTTAATTACTTGGATGTTTTGGTACATGGAAAGGATATGCTTGTGAGAGAGGACTTTATTTGATCTGTTTTACATGTACTAAGGTTTTTTGGGATCCGATTATTTCATTTTGAGGAGTTATCATGGGTTTTTTGGTTCGTCCTTTTGTTATTATCCTGGCAAATGGTAATTATGAGTCTTGGTGAAATGGCATCCTGACACATCTCAAGCAGCTAGATTGTTTGCCTTATTTGTTTGGATTCTTACTTGACCCATACACACTAGGAGGCAGGTCAGCTTGGGATATTATCATAGACCATGTAGTAGTGATTTTGTCTAGTGTTGATCATGACACTACATAAGCTATCTCGGACATTGAGTGTCCCCGCACACTTTGGAGTAGATGTTGTGAGATGCATGGAGACCCTCATATCTCTCTATTCCCAAAGATTCCTGCTGCAAATTTTCTTATTCCCCTTGCACATGCAAATTGTATACCCTTTGATGATGATACTTTGGAGGAGCTTGAGTATATCACAGGTCTTGCATGTTCTAATGGATCAGAGACTTGTCTTCATTTTCCTACTCATATTGAGACCCCATCTCAATGGGTCACCAAGGTAGATGCAACCGGTAACCAGTAACAGGAACCAAGGAAAGAATGCAACCGATACAACTAGTGAAAGGGACGGTGACAGGTTAAAGTTCTTACCTATGCACAACCTAAGGATCTTAACCGATCAAATAAAGATTTCATCACGACTGATGAACCGGGGAAAGTCATAGTTGACAAATAGTTGTCTGACTCTTTGACCAAGATTTGTTGCACAAAATCTGGTAGACTTTGAGTTATCAAGACGATCGGTACAAGGCGCGATTGAAGGTTTTAATGCCAGAGTTTGAGGCATTAAAACATGATATCTCTTGTGAAGGAAAGCTTTTGACACACATCTGCCGTTTCTTTCATGAAGCAGATAAAACATAACATGCATTGAATGTTCCCTCAGTGAACTGATACTCCACTCGGTGATGGATCCAAAGGTGATCTTTAAACAAGTCATGCATGTAAAAAGCAAATAGGGCAAGAAGTCTATATATTCCTCTGCCTGACAAGAATATAGTTTGCCCTCATTCTACCAAAAAAAAGAGTGAACTTGTACGCTGAAGAAGCTAAGGTGAAGAGAGGAGAAGAAAGTAGAGTGTGCAGAGAAGCACAACAGCGAAAGAGAACATACCTGCAGTGATCAGTGATGATTCTCAGTTGAGTATAACAGCGATCTTATTAGGCTCAACAAAGCCATCATCAAAAGATCAAACCCTCTATTGCTCTCTGATAATTGCAATAGTGAAATCTCAGTATTTTGGGTGGACTTTAACAGGTCCCTTGTATTAAATCCCTTAACCGGGGACATCTGTTTAGGTGTTCTAAGTCCTCTAACCAGGTAGGTTCTAACAGGCCTTATTGTATCAAATCCCTTAACCGGGTCGCATCTAACAATGCATTTGTAATCCTTTAACAGGGAAGGCTCCTTACAGGGCGCACTTCAGAAGAGTGCAAAATTTGTGAGGTTTTCTCACACTGGTTTTCTCCCAATTTGGGTTTCCACGTGATAAATCTGGTGTTGCTTATTGTTGATTGTGTGATAGCTATTTTTGTTCTAGAATTTGTTCTGCTTACAGTTTTAGCTACATTATATCAGATTTGTTTAGGAATTTTAGTAGGTGCTGATTCACCCCTCCCCTCAGCACCGGTTGGGACCATCAATTGGTATCAGAGCCAAGTTTCTTTTCTTTGCTGCTTAACCGCAACAAAAAAAAGATAAGATGATGAGAAAGGAAGGACCAAAGTTTTGTAAGGAAAACTTTACTCTGTGGTGCAGCAGAATGAAGCTGTACATGAAGAGCACCGGAGATCAATGCTGGACTCATGTAATCCATGATTACACTGAACCCGCCGGTACCCTGACACTTGATGAACTGAAGATCAGGATAGAGCATACAACTGCAATGGATATGATAGCAAGCACGCTACCTGATTATGTCTATGCAGAGATTGAAAATCTAACTGTTGCTCACAAGATGTGGGCTAAGTTGCAAATAGTGTATGATGGTGACCCACATGTTCAAAGAGCTAAGGTAGAAAGCCTTAGAGGTAAATATGATGATATGAGAATGAATGAGGGAGAAGATATTGAGCAATACAACAACAAAATCAAAGAAGTGAAGAACTCAATCAAAAGCGTTGGAGGAACACTGAGTGAGGAAGATGTGATAAGAAAAATATTGAGAACGCTGAGGCCTCAATATGCTATCAAGATCTCAGCCATACAGGAGCTCAGATCAGTGACCACTACTCAAGTCACTCTTGACTCCCTAATCGGTAAGTTGATTGCATTTGAATTGAGCAATTTTGATAACAGTTTACCCATGCAAGAAGCTACTTTTAAATTTTCTGTTAATACCTAAATTGCCGGTTCGGATTCGGGTTCGGATGTGGGTTTGAGATTCGGGTTCGAAATTCATCCAAATTTGTAATGTCCCCACTTTAGCAGTTGACCAAGCGTGTGTGCGTTAGCCTTGTTCTACATGGTCCCGAGGGCTAACGAAAGGTTTAAGGGGATCCTGGAGTGTTTTGGCCTAGTCATTTCCAGTTTGGGCCAAAATGAAGTTGATTTACACAGTGGAGGCCAGTTTTGGTGATTGGATTTGATACTCTTTGGTGAGAGCTTTCCGACGAGCTATCACTTGCATTATTCGGAGTCCGATTGCTAATACATTTTAATGCCTGAAGTTTTATTAAAGTAACATTTAATTTAATTGTAAAATATTAAAGTGTTACTTTAATATTTATTTTATGGGGATGTGTACCCAAGGGAGACATAAGGGGATATTTTAATATATGTTTTATATTGCACATCTTTTATCCCACATTGCCCATGAGAGTTGAACCGACCCTTGGAAATAGAATAAAAGGAAGCATTTGTGGCTTCATTAGAAAAGTTGAATAGGAGAAGAAATTGGTGTGTGAGTTGCAGATCCGTTCTTGGCATTTGAGGACGTTTATCCTCTCTTGTGACATTCTAGACATCATTCCCTTGGGGTTTGGCCTTTGGAATCCATTGTTATCAGTTTCATTATCAAGCAGTTTAGTTGCATTTCCAGCTACAGGCAGATTTGGTATTTTGCTCATATCTTCTTCACTACTTGTCCAATGCTTATGCCGCTTTGAGGGAATGATTTTATGAAGGTAGTGGAATGATTGAAGGACAAAGTACTGTAGCGACACTGTTCATGCGGCACTATTCATGTGGCACTATTCATGCGGCACTATTCACGCGGCACTATTCACACGGCACTATTCACATGGTACTATTCACGTCACTGTAGCAGCAAGTTCGAAAGCATGGGCTGGAGTATTATTTCATTAATGCTGGAGTAATTAGTGAGTTGATAAATCTGCCATGTATTTGGTTTTATTAATTCTGAAAATAACATTTTATCGGCAGCAGTTCATTGTCCACTTTGCATATTATTGTAGTTTATTTCTTGTTTATGTTGTATGATTCCTATTCCATGCACAAAACACAACAAACAAATAAATGTTTGATTTCCAGTGTTATAAGGGGTTTAAAACATTAAACGGAGAAATAAGAAGTTGAATGCAAACTGTTTGACATAATTCCTTTCAGCAGTGGGTTTAGTTTTTTGGGGCATTCAGGGGTGTCCATTACAAAAAATATTTGGGGCTGGGTTCGTTTGTACAAGAATTTTAAAAAAAATATATATATATCTATATTTTAACATATGCAGCAGCAAATAAGTTCATACATTACTATGCTAATAATAAAGCAACATAGCAAAATAGACCACCACATATATTGTCGTTTTAGTTCAAATGACATAACAAAATGTCAAAATACACCACCATAATAGTGTTTCGGTTCAAAAAAATAATGCCAACATTAATAATCACTATCAGTCATCAGTGATCAAAATATCATCTAAAATCATCATCATTATGTTGTTGCAGATTAGAAGCACAAACAGTGCCACTAGCATCAGTACTAGTAGCCTCAACATCACTATGTAGCTCACGATCACCATCATCAATTGCAAGTGCATCAAAGTGGGCTTCCAACTCCGCAGACTCTGGTTCAACATTCCAATGATGTGCCTCCCCTTTTTTGTAAATATTGTCTTTGTGTGTTGTGAGCCTCAAGTTTGAATGCACAAAGACCAAGTTATTTCCCTTCTTGGAGTTTAGTCGGCTGCGTTTTATTGAGTGGATGAAGGAGTATGTGCTCCAATTCCTCTCAGATGATGATGAACTAGCAACCTAGCAATATTTACAATTTTGAAATTAGAGAGTTAACAGTTTTGAATATAAATTCAATATTTATCAACAACAATTTAGAAATTAGAATCTTAAGAGTAAAGAACTTGTGATAAAATTTTGATGGCAATGGGCTGCAAGAGCTGGTACATTTGTCCATGGAAGTACCGCCATTTATGTGCATCAGCATTTTTCTTGTCTGCAAGAGCTTCAAGACCACAATCATCGGTGCTCGCGAAACTCATGAATTCGGACCTCATTGTAGGTCGTAGGTGCTCGGGAAAGAGTCTTCGAAGGGATGCCTTGTACCCTTAAGCAACTTCAGGATCTCTATATGGGGCAACTCTACTGGTATTCTCACTGAGGATCGATTGGCTATAGAACTTGGGGCTCAATGCAAAGGCAAGTAGATGCAAAGGGGTAGTCATTTTGTTCCACCTCTCTACCATGATTGCCTGTAGCTCCTTGAAGAACTTTTCATCTGGATCTTCCTCTTTCTCATTTATGATATTTCTAATATCCTCAATCATGGAGTCAATGCCATCATATACCTCACCCAAGCAAGGCCTATCCATGTCAGTGTATCAGATCATGCTCAATATAGGCTCGGTGAACTTCAAAAGGTACTCAGCATGATCCCACCAAGAGTCATCTAGTATCAATGCCTTAATGGCAGTTGCCTTGGCACTATTAGATTGCCTCCATATGCTCCAATTAGCACTGATTACCATTCTAGACAATGCCTCTTTAACCTTAACAAGGCGTCTCAAAACAATAGTGTTGGAGGCAAAGCGGGTCTCGACAACCTTTTTTAAGATCAAAACAATAATAAATTAAGATCAAGATTAAATTTTTAAAATTTAAATTTTAAAACATTGAAAGTTTACTAAACTAAAGTGACTACAATTCTAAAAGATGTTCAAATTTTAAACAATTGAACTTACCTTCAAGAGCTCCAATTTCGAGTTTTGTCTAAATATGGCTTGAGTCGTATGGTGGTTCGTGACAAACATTTGGATCTCCTGTGCCTCTTCATACATTTTTTTAATCCACTCAATCTTAGTGCCAATTTTTTGCAGCATTAGGTTGAGTGAGTGCACAGCACAAGGTGTCCAAAAAATGTGTTCGAAGCGCTCCTCAACCAATAAGCCGACAGCCCTATAATTCTTGGCATTGTCGGTTATTACTTGAACAACATTTTGAGGGTCAACTTGCTCAATGGCTTGGATGAGAATGTTTGCAATGAAAGGACCGTCCTTCACCTCTCCTTCACAATCCACAGCTTTTAGAAACATTGCACCTCTTGTGGACACTACAATCACATTGACCAAAGGACGATTTCTCGCATCTTTCCATCCATCTGATACTATGGTCACACCTGTTTCGATCCATGAATCCTTGATGGGCTGCATGGAAGCCTCTACATTGATCACCTCCCTATCCAATAAAGTGGTGCGCACCTTCTCATAACCCGGGCCCTTGAACCCCTTTGGAGCCTCATTAATTGATCTCACCATTTTTTACCAATATGGTGAGCGAACAACATTAAACGCCAATCCACATGCATAGACGCATCTCGCTATGGCTTCCTCAGCAATGTCTCTAGCTTCATTTTGAAATGATGTTTCCAAGGGCCCCATTGCTCTCTTCTGTACTAGTTCTTGAGGACCACGCAAGAATGGATGGCCCTCTATGAGTGGCTCATTGGGAGTGGAAGTTGAAGACATAGATGAAATTTTTGTTTTTTCCTAACATTTTGCAAAGGATGAGAACTTGACCTCCCAGCTGCTTCGTCTGCTTGTTTTTGCTCTTGAATATATTTGTTCACAATGTGGTTTGGAAGAAGGGTTTTAGGTAGTACCCCATTAACTCTTGGTCTCCCTGTACAAAATTTAATGCCCTGTTGAGGAATAAAGCACAAATGTGCTTTCACTCTATTGTAAGAGCTACTAGATTCCTCTTTGCAATGGCTGCAAATCCACACATAACCTCCTCCACTTGGCATTGGTTTAACCATTTCCACATATTTCCACAGTGGAGAGCGTCTGTCTATTTTGAAGCGAGAGTTTTTGGTGCTGGAAGAACTTGCAACCATTCTTTCACTTTGAGTCTGAATGATGAATCAAAATCTATAAACAACAAACAAATCAAATTAATAAATTAAACAGACCTCTAGATTTTAGAACATACATGTTAATTTTATTGATATAATATTATAATCAACACCATAACACATAGTGAGATCAAATAGCTATCACTGGTTAACAAGGGGAAGATTGCAAAAAATGATGAAGACTGGTCACAACAAACAACTGAGTTTTTGGTTGCTGCTCTTCAAAATCTAATTGCAAGGTATGCATAATCAGAAATTTTATGAATATTTGAGGCTGGTCACAGATCTGTCAGCACCAGAAATTGGCGGTAAACATCTATACTAAGGAGCCGTCTTGACTGCAGTTGAAACTGATCACTACTCATTTGCTACTCATCATATTAGGGGGTTTGATTACTTATCTCAGCATCCATTAACAACTAATAAACTCTTACATTATATCTGTGATTCTTATATAATAGTGCCAAGGCAAAATTTAAATACCAGGTTAGATTTAAATACCAATTTGCAACAACTACCGTGAGTCTTCCTTGAACTAAGATTTGAATACCAGTTTGCCTTGCAGCCAAGCGATAAATCTTGACTTTCCTAAAACCGTGAGTCTTTCCAGAATCTTGCCCTTGCGATAAATACCAAAACCATGAGTCTTTCCTAATAAACGTGACTCTTTCGATTTCACTTTCCTTTCATACCCGCGTGGTGTTTAAAACTTTAGGGTTTAAATTTTTTAAAACAATAAAAAAACAAGTTTAAAATTAAAAAAACTGACGTTGAAAGTCAAAACTCGCCTAAATTCAGCCCGAGTTCGATTTAGCATTTCTAAATTCGCGCAAAACAGTAACAAATTCAGCCAGGGTCTGTTTTCGCTAATTTGGGCCGAATTACACAGTAAAATAACGATTTTGAATCGAATTTGAATGACCGACGAATTGAATGACGAATCCGGGATTGGAAGAGCGAATATGGCAACTTAGGTTAATACCTCTTCCACCAAGAAAGGAAGAGAAACTGGTAATAGCTCTACCGGTAAGGTTGGAAGTTTTGTTGAGAATCTGCTCTCTGAAGAAATGGAGCAAGATGAGTTTGAAGCACTCATCGCTAGGAGATTTCCAAGAGGAAAAGGGAAGTACAAAGGTAAACTTCCACTAAAATGTTTCGCTTGCAATAAGATACGACATATTGCTGCAAGATGTCCAGACAATGATAATAAAGAGAAGAGAAACCGATTCAAGAACAAAGCAAAGAAGGAATGCTACCTTACAGAAGGAGTCACAAACAATGAATCTGAAGACTTTGAAGATCAAGAAATTGCATTTGTTGCAATAAAAGAAGAAAGCCAAGTGATAAGTGAAATGACACTTATCTCAAGATCTCATCAGCATGATGACTAGATCATTGACAATGGATGCACTCACCACATGACTGGTGATAAGAACAAGTTCATCAGCCTAAAGCTCAATGATGGTGGATTGGTAACCTTTGGTAATAATGCTCCCTGTGATATCAAAGGTAAAGGTTCTATTGCACTTAGCAATGATGTTGTATGTGAAGATGTGTACTGGATAGGACTCAAGTACAACCTAATGAGTGTTGCTCAACTAAACAACAAGGGATACCTGTTGGATTTCAGGCAAGGATCTTGTGTTGTCAAGAATCAATTAGGAGCTCATGTTGCTACCGATAGACAGAGTAAAGGGAACTTGTTCTATCTGGACTCAATGGAAGGAGCTTGCCTCATAGCATCAGTCACAGGAGAAACAAACAAGATCTGTCTTGTAACCAAAGAGGACAACAGTTGGTTGTGACATAAGAGGCTCTGCCACATAAACTTTGACAGTATTGTCAAGGTGAGCAAGAAGAAGACAGTTAGAGGACTTCCTGAGATTACAAAACCTGACAGAGGTATTTGTAAGGATTGTCAGTTAGGAAAACTGATAGAAACAAGTTTCAGTAGTAAATCCTTTTTTGCTGAAAATGTTCTAGATCTTGTACGCACAGATTTGTGTGGACCTATGAGAACAAAGAGCTACTATGGAGGCAGGTACTTCATGCTTTTTGTAGATGATTTCTCAAGAATGATGTGGACACTTTTTCTTAGAGAAAAATCAAAGGCCTTTCACATGTTCAAAATCTACAAGGCTCGAGTGGAGAAGGAGATTGGTAAAATCCTGAAGTGTCTGAGATCAGACAGAGGAGGTGAATACACTTCTCAAGAGTTCACTCACTACTGTGAGGAACATGGGATAAAAAAGCAGTTATCTACACCAAGAACCCCGCAACAAAATGGAGTCGCTGAAAGAAGGAATAGGACTCTGATTGATTGTGCGAGAACCCTAATGATTCAGAAGGATCTCCCCCATCACTTCTGGAGAGAAGCTATTAGCACTGTTGTTTACACACTGAACCGAGTTCAAGTCAAGAAAGGAACCGGTAAGACTCCCTATGAATTATGGTTCGGTCACACTCCAAGAGTAAAGCCTACCAGTGTTTGAATAAGGGAACGGGAAAAATAGTAGAAAGTATCAATGTGAAGGTTGATGAATATTCAGAACCAAGAGGAAAGATCAGTCATAATGGATATGACAGTCTGCAGGATCACAATGCTGAAAATCATCTAGAATTCAATGAAATGACTACTGCTGATGAAGGAGAAGAGCATGAAAACAGACCCCTGGAGCAGGATGTTGTACCTGAAGATGCAAGACCAACTCAAGAAGATGAACAAGAAGTTGTTCATGACTATGCTGAAGAAATTGCTCAACCGGAAGAATAAGACCGAGAACACCGACCGGTTCTTCCAAGGTATGTCACATATCACTCAACTGATAACATTATTGGTGACAAACATGCTATTATCTTGACCAGGAAAAAGGCTAGAGAAAATATCTGTGTACTTTCCTATATAGAGCCCAAAACCACTAGAGAGGCTCTGGAGGATGAGAACTGGGTCAAGGCAATGGAAGAAGAGATTGAGAAGAATGATACTTGGATTCTTGTACCAAGACCACAGGACAAGAATGTCATTGGGACAAAGTGGGTCTATAGAAACAAATTAAATGAAGAAGGAAAAGTGATAAGGAACAAAGCAAGATTGGTCTGCAAAGGATATGCACAAGAGGTTGGACTGGATTATAGTGAAACTTTTGCACCTGTTGCTAGATTAGGAGTAAGAACTCTACTTGCTTATGCTACTCATAAAAGATTTAAAGTATACCAGATGGATGTAAAGTCTGCATTCCTGAATGGCATATTAGAGGAAGAAGTTTACATTGAACAACCGAAAGGCTTCTCGTGCACAGAGAAGAGTGGTATGGTCTGTAAACTGAAGAAGGCTCTTTATGGGCTAAAACAAGCCCCAAGGGCATGGTATGAAAGACTGCATTCATACCTCTTGACAATAGGATTCACAAGAACCGGAGATAACAACAATATGTATCTCAAGACTGGAAAAAAAGGGAACCTGATTGCTGAAATTTTTGTGGATGACATCATCTTTAGAGGAGATGACAAGATGAGAAAAGCCTTTGCTGAAGAGATGAAAGAGTTTGAAATGTCCATGATAGGAGCCATAAAATTCTTCATTGGACTACAAGTCCATTAGCTAAAGGAAGGTATTTTTATTTCTCAGTCCAAGTATGTAAAAGAAATTATTAAAACCTTTGGGTTAGAAGAATCCAAACCGGTTGGTACACCTATGATAACTAACCTCAAGTTATCAAAGGAAGAGGATGCAAAAGAAGTAAATGAGACACTGTATCGGTCTATGATAGGCAAATTACAGTATGCAGTACACAGTAGACCGGACATAGCACATGCAATAGGCATTATAGCAAGATTCTCTGCAATCCCAAAGAGACACTTGATAGCAGTGAAGAGAATCTTCAGATACCTGAAAGGCAGTGAGGAGTATGGCCTATGGTTTCCTCACAAGGGAGGCTTCCAAATAAAGGTGTTCACTGATGTAGATTGGGCTGGTAATATTGATGACAGAAAGAGCACAAGTGGAGGCGCATTCTTTCTTGGAGAAAAGATTGTGTCATGGACTAGCAAGAAGCAGAACTGCATTTCACTGTCCATAGCAGAAGTTGAGTATGTTGCTACGGTAGTCAATTACACATAGGTGATCTGGATCAAACAGATATTGGAAGGAATCCAAGAACAGATACCTGAATTGATTGCAATTTACTGTGACAGTACGAGTGCAATAAACATATCTAAGAATCCTGTTATGCACTTTAAAACAAAGCACATTGCTATAAAGTATCAATATTTGAGAGAGCAGGTGCAAAATAAAGAAGTAAGATTGGAATATGTTCCCACAAAAGAACAAGTTGGTGACATATTCACAAAGTCATTACCGAAGAGTACATTTGAGTATCTCAGAGGTAAATTAGGGGTGATACCCCTTCCTGATCATCAGTAAATAGGCAAAGGTGTTCATCAATTCATTATGCTTCAACACAGGAATCAGCCTCATCTTAACTGGATTGATGAATAAGACTGCTGCTCGTAGGGGGAGCAGATCTCATTAAGGTAGTCTTTCTGACTAGCCTTTGGCATTATTGTCAAAAGTGGAGAGTATGACGGGTAGAGGTGGAAATCAGGTAATGTCATGATTTGGTATGGTTTTGCCATCAATGGAAAAGGGGGAGATTGTTGGCATTAGTTGATTAACCAGTAAGAATACAACCGATACATGGCAAAAGAGGTATTTTCATTTATTGGCAAAAAGGTGTTGTCATTTATGACTAAGGATACCAATGTTCAATCTGTGAAGCAAGGACATACGCAACCGACAAGAATAAGTGCAAGGAGAGACTGGTTTGGAAACCGGTAACACTATGCAAATAAGAAGAGACTATCTGTTACTAACATTGCTCGAACTAATCATCAGAGCAACCGGTCACCAAGGTAGATGCAATTGGTAACAGGTAACAGGAACCAAGGAAAGGATGCAACCGATACAGCCAGTGAAAGGGATAGTGATAGGTTAAAGTTCTACCTGTGCACAACCTAAGGATCTTAATCGATCAAGTAAAGATTTCATCACGACTGATGAACTGGGGAAAGTCATAGTCGACAAATAGTTGTCTGACTCTTTGACCGGGATTTGTTGCACAAAATCCGGTAGACTGAGTTATCAAGACGATCGGTACAAGGCGCGATTGAAGGTTTTAATGCCGGAGTTTGAGGCATTAAAACATGAAGATATCTCTTGTGAAGGAAAGCTTTTGACACGCATGTAATGTCCTGAAGGTGATTTCAGTCCGGAGGTGAATTCTGTCTTGGCGGTGAATTTTGTCTAGAGGTAAATTATGTCCCGATGGTGAATTCTGTCCGGCGGTAAATTCTATCCCGGCGGTAAATTCTATCCTGGCGGTAAATTCTGTCCCGGCAGTGAATTCTGTCCCGGCAGTGAATTATGTCCCAGTGGTAAATTCTGTCCCGGCGGTGAATTCCGTCCGGAGGTGAATTATGTCCCGGCGGTAAATTTTGTCCTGATGATAAATATGTCCTGACGGTGAATTCTGTCCCGGCAGTGAATTCCGTCCGGAGGTGAATTATGTCCCGGCGGTAAATTATGTCCCGACGGTAAATATGTCCCGGCAGTGAATTCTGTCCCAGCGGTAAATTCTGTCCTGGAGGTGAATTATGTCCCGGTGGTGAATTCCGTCCGGAGGTGAATTTGTCCCAGTGGTAAATTTTGTCCCGGCGGTGAATTCCGTCCGGAGGTGAATTATTTCCCGGCGGTAAATTTTGTCTCGACGGTAAATTCTATCCCGACGGTGAATTATGTCCTAGCGGTGAATTATGTCCGGAGGTGAATTATGTCCCGATGGTAAATTGTTGAGGAAGTTGAGGGATGATGCCTTCCAGACGCCCGGTTGAAGTCCACTTCTCCTTCGCAGATAATTAGATATGAATTTGCAAACACAGAGTAATACACCAACTAATATGATTGCCAGAAAGATCGTATTGAATTTATTGACAGAACTTCGGATTTGCCAAATCCGATACAAGCAGAACAAGCAGAGTAGGGTGAGGGTTGAATCCCATCGAAACTGTAACAAACCAAATTGGGAGGGTCTTTCACCTCCGAAATGGCGAACATCAGAATTCCAACAGGAATTCGCAAATACAAATCAAATATAAATCTCAACATATGAAATCCAGCTTACATGCCGAGCATAAATACCCGTCGGGAAAACTCCCGAGAGTGCACAAAAGAGCCGACGGCGACAAATACACCTACGCAACAAAATAAAAATGGGCCCAAGATAAACTAAATCGATCGGAACCCAAATACAATAATTTTATTAAAAATGGGGACATTACAAATCCTCGTCGCCCAAAGATTGTTTGCCCTCAAGCAATTCATCATCAATACTCTAGGATTCCAAACTAGGTGCGGACATTGATAACTGTATCCACTGGAGCCCTCAAGCCACAACAAGACCACGCGCATGCGCCTAGAAGTAAGCAAGAAAAGTAACTCTCCATCAAGCTTCTGCTGCTCCACTCTGATATAATTGTTGCCATGCCCAGAGTCACCAGGATCCCAATGAAACCAAACATCAAACTCATTAATGCTCAAATCCCAAGCCAAGTGCGGACGTTGGTAGTAATATCCATTGAAAACTTTGTGCTGCTGTTGGACCATATGCACATAGTTGGATTTAGTTGGGACGAGTAAACCATCATCAAGCTTTAACTGCGTCACTCTGGTATAACTATTGCCATGCCCTTCACCAGGATCCCAACAACGCCAACCCATGAAATCTTTCACACCCTCATGCTGAAATCTCTTTCAGCATGGGCACAGACACAGATATTGACGCCGACAACACTGTAATGTTCTGAAGGTGATCTCTGCCAGGAGGTAATTTTGCGAGACGTCTGGAAAGCAATCTCGGCCCGAAGGGAATCTCCACCCGAAGGCAATCTCGGCCTAAAGGGGATCTTGACCCGAAGGCGATCTCGACCCGAAGGCAATCTCAGCCCGAAGGGAATCTCGATCCAAAAGCAAACTCGGCCCGAAGGGAATCTCGACCCGAAGGCAATCTCAATCCGAAGGTGATCTCCACCTAAAGGCAATCTCGGCCCGAAGGAAAACTCTGCGAGAAGGGGATCTCGGCGGTGAACAGAGTCTCAATGACGAACACAGCCTCAGCGGGAGACAGCCTCGGCGACAGACAAGGCTTCGGCAACAGACAGAGTCTCGGCAACGGACATAGTTTTGACAGCAAACACGACCTCAACGGCAGACAGAGTCTCGACGGTGGATAGAGCCTCGGTGACGGACACAGTCTCGGTGATAGAAACAACCTCGACAACAGACTGAATCTAGCGGCGACCGTGTCGGAGAGAACCTTGGCGGCGGATAAAGCCTCGGTGGTAGACATGGCCTCGTGTAAAGCATCACCTTTATCGCCATCATCAAATTTCTCCCACTTGTGCAAATGAGACATTAGTTTTTCTTCACAATGCTTGAATACATTACTCACCAATCTACACGCTACCATAGATGGAACACATTCTAGATTGCAAACAACCCACAATATAGATATGATAGGTTGGCATATTTCATCCATCTCTTCAATGCACAAAATCATAAGGCTCTCCATAGCAACCGAAACCTTACTATCATGACATTCCTTGATTGTGGCCAAGAAGTGATGAAACATATCATGGATCAAGTCTTGCAACTCTAGATCTAAGAGGAAGTTACTTTGACATTTGCACAATTCTCCAATATTGTAGATCTCCTACCAAAAGGGTCACCACTGAAGTCATCAAGACTTTGAAAGCTGTCAACGATCAAATGCAATATCTCTATCATGGTGTTGTCATCATATGGTTCTCTAGGAGCCCAGATTCTCAAAATCTCACTAAGACATGCTGCAGTTGCCAACTTCATTTCCTTGTCATGGTGTCTCAAAAGCTTGGGTTGACTTAAGGCATCTTTAATTGGAGAAAGGATCCTCTGTATAAATCTTGAAGGTAATTGGTCAACCTTACACAAACATACTTCCAATATATCTAATGGAAGATCAATACCCTCGCTCAGCTCTTTGCCAATCCTTTCTAGTGCCTTCAACCACCATTGTCCATCACTGTTGGGCGCCATAGTGTGATCTAAATCCCAAAATCTCTCAATCATCCCAACAGGCTGGCAAGATCACCAGCTCTGATACCACTATAATGTCCCGAAGGTGATTTCGGTTCGGAGATGAATTCTGTCCGGAGGTAAATTATGTCCCGACGGTGAATTATGTCCGGAGGTAAATTCTGCCCTGGCGGTAAATTTTGTCCCAACAGTAAATTCTGTCTCAGCGGTGAATTATGTCCTGGCGGTGAATTCTGTCCCAACAGTGAATTATGTCTCGACGGTGAATTATGTCCGGAGGTGAATTATGTCCCGACGGTAAATTGTTGAGGAAGTTGAGGGATGATGCCTTCCAGATGCCCGGTTGAAGTCCACTAATCTTTCGGAAATAATTAGATATGAATTTGCAAACACAAAATAATACACCAACTAATATGATTGCCAGAAAGATCGTATTGAATTTATTGACGGAACTTCGGATTTGCCAGATCCGATACAAGCAAAACAAACAGAGTAGGGTGAGGGTTGAATCCCACCGAAACTGCAACAAACCAAATAGGGAGGGTCTTTCACCTCCGAAATGGCGAACAGCAGAATCCCAACAGGAATTCGCAAATACAAATCAAATATAAATCTCAACATATGAAATCCAACCTACATGCCGAGCATAAATACTCGTCAGGAAAACTCTCGAGAGTGCACAAAAGAGCCGACGGCGACAACTACACCTACGCCAACAAAAAAAAATTGGGCCCGAGATAAATTAAATCGATCGGAACCCAAATACAATAATTTTATTAAAAATGGGGACATTACAACGCATCTGTCGTTTCTTTCATAAAACAGATAAAGCATAACATGCATCGAATGCTCGCTCAGTGAACTGATACTCCACTGGGTGATGGATCCGAAGCTGATCTTTAAACATGTCATGCATGTAAAAAGCAAATAGGGCAAGAAGTCTATATATTCCTCTGCCTGACAAGAATATAGTTTGCCCTCATTCTGCCAAAGAAAAGAGTGAACCTGTATGCTGAAGAAGCTAAGGTGAAGAGAGGAGAAGAAAGTAGAGTGTGCAGAGAAGCACAACAACGAAGGAGAACATACCTGCAGTGATCGGTGATGATTCTCAGTTGAATATAATAGCGATCTTATCAGGCTCAACAAAGCCATCATCAAAAGATCAAACCCTCTATTGCTCTCTGATAATTGCAATAGCGAAATCCCAGTATTGTGGGTGGACTTTAACAGGTCCCTTGTATTAAATCCCTTAACCGGGTGACATTTGTTTAGGTGTTCTAAGTCCTCTAACCAAGCAAGTTCTAACAGGCCTTATTGTATCAAATCCCTTAACCGGGTCGCATCTAACAATGCATTTGTAATCCTTTAACAGGGAAGGCTCCTTACAGGGCACACTTCAGAAGAGTGCAAAATTTGTGAGGTTTGCTCACATTGTGGTTTTCTCCCAATTTGGTTTTCCACGTGATAAATCTGGTGTTGCTTATAGTTGATTGTGTGATAGCTATTTTTGTTCTAGAATTTGTTCTGCTTATAGTTTTAGCTACATTATATCAGATTTGTTTAGGAAGTTTTAGTAGGTGTTGATTCACCCCTCCCCTCTCAGCACCGGTTGGGACCATTAGTAACATCAAGTCTTCCTTCTTTCCATCTTTCACTAGTATAGTTATTTCATTTTCTCTCTTTTGAAGAGGAGTTTCTTCCCATGTGGTTTTCTCCTTTTCTCCGGTTGTGAGAATTTGCATTGGTTTGTAGATAGGTACCTTATTAGACTTTTTTGTTGGGACCCACCCATTCATGCTTGCATTCATCATTAGCCTTTTAGCTTCTCCCAAATTTAGTCTTAAGGGGGATGTTTGTTGCAACAACACCCAAGGTGATCATGCCTCCATGAGGCAAATTTGAGTTTTTAAGTCTCGTTTCATGTTAATGAGTTCAAATAAGTTCCCATAGACAATTTTGCTATGTCTTAGTTTCAAGGTTTGAGTCATTTTGGTCAGGAGGACTATATGGGCAAATATTTCCAAATGTTGTGAAAAGCATAAAAAATGTAACATGATGAATTCATTGCATGTAATCCTAAACCAAGGTCTATTTCACCTCATTTAGGTATGTTTTGATGAGTAGAAGTCATTTGGGGTCCTTTTAGAAAGTTTTGCAAGAAGATCATAAAAGTTGTCAAGTTGCAAGAAAAGTTGTCAAGCAACTTTTCTTGCGACTGATTTGCCAATAAGGGTCATAGTTATCCAAGTTGGGTTTTAAGTGTACACTTTGATGTAATAATGCCCAAGACGACCATTTTATCATGTTGTTGGGTCAATGTGGTTAAGTTGCAAAGTGTCTCAATAGTGAAAAGTTGTCATAAGGCAAAAGTTGCAAAATTGTACAAAGTTGGAACACCAACGGTTAGTACTTCAAAAATCTGTTGTGGACCATTGGTTTTTAAGTGTTGGGGGTAGTTAGACTTATATATTTGCCTCTCAGACCTGAGGAAGGGGTTGGTGAATGTAATCTTGGAAGAAAAGCAATAGAACTATCTCATTTTCCTGTGCATTTTTCTGATTCTCTCAGTTGCAACATTTATTTCATACTTGTACGTAAGAGTTCTTGCTCAAGACATATATGGATTGAAAGAGGAGTGAATCCCCTTCAGTTTGGCATTGGTTTGGTGAAGTTTCATTAAGTTTGGTGTATTTTATAAGCATTTTACTAAAAATTGTTCTGAAACCCTTGTTTTGAGGGTTTGGAGTGAAGAAATGTGAATATCTACATATTCCACTATGGGAAAATTCTCTAAATTAGTGGAATAGTAGGTCTGAGGATGCTCCAGATGGGTTTTGAAGGATTTGTGCAAGGGATGAAGTTGGAGACCATTTTGGGCGAGCCCTAGTCTGATTTTCCTTAAAAAATTGCCTAGTTGTGACTAGTTCCTAAGATGGGTTTGCAAAATTGTGATAAATTGACCTTTCCCATTGTTGAAGTTTGTTGTTTTGGACGACATGTGCCTTGCCCAAGCCTATGGAATGTAGATTGAAGGCCCAATGCCATAGATGCTCAAGGTTGCTTTGAAAAGGAGGCCTAATTAGGCCTAATCAGTATGAGATCAGATTTAGTTTGAAACCCTTGTTCAAAACACCATGTAGTAAGTTTGTTATATGTTATGTATCTCTCAAATGGGTATCCCAAAATGCCAAGTTTTTGTATCAAAGACCATTGTGTTAAAAGTTATGTGCCAAAAACTCAATCTTGAGGGCTACTAGGAACAAACCCTCTTTGTGAAGGAAGTCTGATTGAATCTCATTGTAGGTAGTTGTTGAGTGTTTAGATGTGTTGTTTGGGGTGTCCTTGAGTACAAAAAGGACATCAGAGCAATTGATGCATTGTGGGTGAGCATATGAAACCTTGAAGGGTTGTCTCCAAGGTGTCAAGGTGAGTTGAGAGAATGGCCTCCCTTTGTAATTCAAATTCATAAATCAGTTTGGTTGAGTTGTGTTTGGAAGTGGCCTGCCACCTTTCTCTGCATCAGTGTTGGAGTAATTAGGACATTATCAAATTAATTATATAATGATGTCCTTTATTACTTTATTCACTCAAGCTAAAGTGAGGTTTTTGTTTATCTTTATTAGATTGAGTTTTATTTAGCACATGTTGCCTCATTCATTATGACGTCAACACTTGTCAAGTTCTCTTTTAATCTTCTCCTCGGGTTTTCAATGAGGGTTTCATCTTTATACTTTTATAAGCATTCATTGTGATCTATCCAATTCATTTATAGGTTAATATCAATATTAGATTCCTCTTTGGATCAATTCTCTCTTAAGGTTCTATAGCATCACTTATGGTTTTTTTAGTTCATGTGTGAGGTGTTTTGGTGCAGATGATTTCTGGGCATGGTGAGGTTAGCTATAAACTTCAACATTCTTTGTAATAAAACTTTACATGGAATTTGGATTGTAGCCATATGGTAAGCATTAACATTTAAGTTACCGGATTCTCTTGCCCCACCCTCGGATGCGGATGCGGATGCGTTTGGACGCAGATGTGCTCTGGAGGTGCCCAAGAAGAGATTATATCTTTGGATCATGTCCATAATTAAAGATATTCATGTTACTTCCTACATATTTCTATCAGAATTGTGAAGTTGTCTTGCACACATTTGTGGTGTTGTTTCTTCCCAAGGGGAGAAATGTTGTTTAGTGATCATGGATCATCTTCAACATCTAGTGTCGAGCATTTAGTAGCACTATAAGCATTATTTTGAGAGGTTGCATGGTTTCCCTTCTCATCTCAATTTTGGGAGGGAGCATTTTTTCACATGGAGATTATTCCTTCTCACTTTATGGGGCACTACATATTCCTTCTCTCTTTTTTCTCCTATGGCGGGGGAGGGCATGGGGGAAGACATTCATTGTACATTGCGCTAGAAGTCCTTGAGGGGTCATGATAAGTCCTATCTCTTCCTCTCATGTACATTTTTACCATTTCTCTTTTGAAGAGGAGTTTTGTTCCCATGGGTTTTCTCCTTTACTCTATTTATGAGAAATTTGTACAAGAGTACCTAACATGACCTTGTAGTCAGGCCTCATCATTTGCATATTTTACTCCCTAAGTTGCACTTGAGTGAGAGTGTTATTGTAAATGGGATCATTACATAACTAGTTTGTTAATCTCAATAGGCTGACCTATTCACATTATTTAAGTCTCCATTTGGGGACTTTTAAAGTTTTGTCTCACCTCATCTAGTTGAGACATGTGTCCTCACTTTGAGAGACACCTACAGCATGCATACTTGCCACTTGCTCACACACTTGTTAGGTAAGCTCACAAGTGTTGCATCTTTGAAGAAGAAGTCAGTCATTGTATTCTACCGTCCTACCTCCACTACCTTGCCTATATATGCAAGGCTTATTTGTAGATTTAACTCATTGATAATAGCAAATTATTTTATTTTTTGTGCTTATTGCTTGTGTAAGTTAATCTTGGTTTTTGCTTTCTGTTCCCAGCCAACACCAGCATGTTTTCCTTCCAAACTTAAGCCAATCCTCGTGATATTGGAATTTGGAAAATCAGTGGTTTACTCAAATTTAATGATATTGAAGATTTATGATTGGCAATTCTATGAATAAGCACAATTTACCAAACAGATAATGGTGCGGCCAACATCCCAATTTTATTGAAATCGGGACTTATTTTTTTGCTTAGGTTTTCTTTGCACTTCCACCAATGTTCAATCATTTCTTTTCTGGTTTGGTTCCCATAAACCTCAAATCTGGTTTAAGCTTGGGGGCCCTGTTTCTTTTATTAGCTTACCTTGTGTCTTTTTGGTTTTGGTTTCGTTTGACCTATGAATATCTTAGTTTGCATTTCTAGTTCTCTCAACCTTGGTTCATTATTATTTTTGTTTGGTTCTTGTGTTGAAGCTATTTGTTCATGTTTGCACAACTCTGAGTAGAGCCAATAAATCTTTTTGTTTTAGAACTTGGGTTTATGTTACTTTAAACTGATTGTTATTTTCTTATCATGTCTAGGTGGACTCTTTCAACCTTTTCTTAATCTTTTCCAGTTTTAATCCTGATGGCTGCAAATGTGCAATGAGATTGGTCTCATGATGTCTGGATTTAATTGGTTTTAACTGTTTCATTGCATCTGGGTTTTACTTTATCTCCCTGAGAAGAAACCTCTTTGCTTCTGATAGACCTATAGGGCCAATGATGCGGAGGAAAGAGGTGCACTTCTATTTGGTTTCCCCAAATAGGCTACAACTTACTGTTGTCTTCTTAGGTCCCTCAAACTCTTCTTCACAGAGGAATCAAATCTAAGATCCATTCTAATTTCAAGACCAACCAAGGTCATGATCCTAGTCTTCTTCAAGACTCCTTCCACTTAGCTCCACACCAATAGAATTTCTCAAACCTTCATACAAACCTTACCCTTTGAAACCAATCCACCTAATGGTTTTAATATACTTATAACAACACAACATCAAGTTTTGACAACTTTCATGGCAAGGTGTTGGCACCCAAGACCATATCCTTCATTCTAGGCTCCTAGGCTACTAGCCCTGTCCAGCGAGAATCCTGTAGATTCCTTCCAACTTTCCCAAATGACCTTCCAAAAAATATACATATTTAAATACCCTTTATTGAGTTGTTAAACATAAGTGAATCTTGCATGGGATTTCTTTGGACCGACCTTGAGATAAATCTGTTGTCTCTGTTTGGAAGAAGGGCTAAAAACACCACATTTACAAAGGAGCAGCTAAGAGGGGACCTTGCCAAAGCTTAAGACTATGAAACAGTCTTAGGTAAGGATCCAAAAACAAAGGAATTTCAACTTTGTTTGGGCTTTCCAATTGTTTAAGCATTCCATGCAACAAACCCTCTATTTAAGGGTCATTAAACTAGGTATTTCTTGTTCAAATCCTTCTAATCACTTCCAGAGCTTTCCCATAGTGGATTCATCTTTTATTCCATCTATATTGATGGATTCAAACATTAAACCACGCACTCATGTGGCAAGTTTGCTTGCTGCTACTCCCATGGCTTCTTTTGAATGCACTGTCAAGGCACATCTCACTACCCGAGTTTCTGTTACTCACAACTTTTGTTTGAGGACTCAATTCTGAAATCGCTCCGGTGAGAGTGTTCAAAACTAGGAATTTTAAAACATATATAAAAATTAGACAAATCCAACAGTTCAGTTAGAAGATCTTGCCCCTACACCGAGACTGTATTTTCCTGGGCAGAACAAGAAAACTGCAAGATTGAACCCTACTGTCATAGTATAGACAGTCAAGTACAAATGCCAAGACATGAAAACTGATTCATGATACAGATAAGGAAGCAAAATAAATATGCATTCAATCAATTCTTGATACCACAAAACCAAAGCTATTCATACACAACAATGCAAAACTCATATTGAAAAGGTTTGCTGTTTACACATAGACTCTGTTACAGCCGTACAGAGATCCAAAACTAATACACCAACCAAAAATAAAACTTCATGACTTCTGCTCTCCTCTCATGCTCGAGAGCTCCTTCACACACACACACACCTTCTCCCAAAAAAACTCTCCTTTTTGTTTTCCACTCCAAAACCTAACTAACTCCCCAATCTTGAAAGTGCTAAAAGATGTAAAAAACAATGTTGTCAAAATTGACAACTAAGTTTCCAATTCGACCACTAGACCTAATGAGGCCTTCTCCTCTATTTTATGGCCTTTTCATGGCCTTTAACAACTTTCCCAACTCTATATCCATCTTGTTAAAACCGTATGACCCTAAGTCTATTACATAGTGACCCTTGTAGGGTTCTTTTGCCTGATCATGGCAATATTGACAAGAACATGGCTTAAATAGATTGAAGGCACTAATGGCTCAAATTACAACAAATTAGAGTCTTTATGGAGCAATTTCTAGGACCTCTTTGTCTTCTTGAGATGCTCTGCATCAGTCAAACACAAGGTTTTAAATCCATACGATTTTTCATTGGGTCTGATTCCTTACAAGTTACAATAAACCTTTTTACGCTATATCTGGGTTTTAAATTGGTTAAGGTAAAGTTTTAAAAGTTTCTCCTGTCTAGATTTTTTCTTGGATGACTTTTGCCTTCCTGATTGCCTATTTCTTCCCAGGAGACTCATGGACCCAGGATTTGGATTTCATTTCTATTTATTGTTTCATTGTGTCCAGGTTCCTCCCTGGGTAATTTTAATTTCTTAATTTTTTTTTTTTGCACCTGATAAGCCTCAAGGACCTGAGATAATTCTTTAATCTAGTGTAACATCCAATATAAATCCTGGTTTAAAGTCAGATGTTTCTTCATCACTGTACTGACATTTATCCAGATTCGTTTTTTTGTTTTTGCAGCTTTGACCTGGTTTGTAGACATGATAATCCAACACATGCGAGATTACCTTTAAAATGTGTTTGTATTTATTTATGTGACTAAATTGATTTTAACAAAGAACTATGGCTCATCACCAAGTTATATAATAATATATCTCACGACTATCACATAAGAAATCAACTATGTTGATGCAAGGGAGTTTTCAAATCTGATTTTGTTCCTGCTCCTTCGATGCATCCATTCTTTGGATGCCTAACTGAATTTTAACTTGAGTTTCACCTATTTTATTGCAGGGTTTACTTTCTGGTGCGCTTGTAGTAGAAAAATATATAAAGTTGGGGCCTGATGAAGCTATGTGCATGATAACAGTTTTCAGTCAGTTTTAATCACTTCTTGCATCTGGAAAAGCCATATGAGAGTAATACTGAAGCACCAGGTGCTGTGAGATGCAGAAGTGTAGCATGAAGATTGAGAGTTGCAGGTGATGCAAGGAGAGATGATGTGACATATGTGACTGAATGATGGCACAAAGGCAGGCGGTGAACAAAGTGAGACCTGGCATTGTTATTAAACTTGGTTATGTTGTGACAGTGCATCCAGAATTGTTGTGAGAGAAGTCTTTGATGGGCAAGAAGGTTTTGGATGAAAGAACTTAACAAGCCTAGTTAAATCTACTTGTTGCATCCAAACAAGGCATAAACCAGTTACTGTCAGACAAAATAAAAAGTAAAAGCTCTTCAGAAAGTAAAGGTTAATCATTAGTTTAAAAGTGAATGGTTCCAAGAAATTAAGAGCAACCAAATAAAAATTAGGAAATCAAGGAACCCTGAGAACATCAAAAGACACCAATAGTTAATCAAGATATACAGAGTATGTAATCAATTTCGTAACCAAATTCAACAGTTGAGTGCACCTCTGGGAAGGGTACTAAATGGATGTAAAATGCATGAAAATAAACTTTTTTTTGGGGGAGAGACTGAAAAATGACTTTTTTTTATTCAACGGTTTGCCAGCTTTTTGGGATAATCTGAGTATCTTGTGGGAAGCAACTAATAGTTTTGTGAAATGAATTGTGTGATGATTGTTGGTTTGAGCAAGTCTTTTTGGCATTTGTACATACGATTTTGAAGGGTTTCGAGTTTGGATGAAGTTTGGTGTTCGCAATGCTATATTAAAATTTGAGCATCAAGAATATTAAATCTTGTTAACACCAATTTAAATGGTTCCAAGCAATGCTATCATCATTTCAATAGATATGTGGCTACTTGTCCTATTATGATACTTTGAGTTGCTTATGTTTTCAGAAAATTTCTTTTATTTCTCTCCAACTTTCACTCTTGTTCATTTTCTTTTTCAAATTTTCTTCTTGAAAAAATTCACTATTGTTTAGTTTTGCTTTTCCAGTTTGATTGATTTCCATAGGATGTATTTTTTGGTTTTAGGAGGTTTATGTGCAAGTTAACAAGCCTTGTCCAGACAGTGTGCATCTCTTGCATTGGTATTCTTTAGAATACCTAAATAAGATGGATTTGATTTACTTTGATTAAATCAAACTCCCTTTGCCTGTTCCAGAATAAACACTCATCAACGGATACTTTATAATAAAAAAGCAGAATAGAATAGTGATTACAGAACGGAGCTTTTTATGTAGGAAAGATAATACAAAAAATATCTAACAGAAGTAGAGAAAGCGTGCATCCACCTAGAAGACAAATATTTAATGTGGAGAAATGACCTTGAGGTTGAAAATTCTACAGACAAAAAATTGCAACTTCTTTATTCCCTTTGGAACATATTATGACAGATTTATAAGATGTGTCAATTTAAAGACAAGCACATTAGGATTGTTCAGTTTCAGAAATTGCTCCAGCATAATTCTCTGCTTCTTGGTGGATCTGCCACCTTCAAAATGGTTCTTTTGTGGATGGAAGCTGGACCTTTTCTATTGGTTGTCTTCTCGTGGGGATTGAGATGGATCATCTCCCCCCTTTTTCAGTTCTCTCTAGATGCCCCCGCCCACCTCCTTCCCTCTCAGCAGGAGCTGAACGGGCACATCAGACTCGACATTTACAGACAGTATATTATCATGACATGGAGCAACCCTCCGGAGGAGCTCTGTCCGAGGATGGCCTTTTATGCAAAGCACTATATGGATATTCAGGATGGGGTTATTGTGCGCCCTTTGTACCTGTCTTGTCGCTGGAGTCATGCTCTCTGCAATTCTTTGGGTTCTTTCAAAGTCTACTCCCACCGGCTCCGCATCCAGACAGACCACCAGTTGACAAAGTGAACCGGATCTGCCACCTTTGCACTTTGTTGGAGGCGGAAACGAAGACACTTTATCTTCCGTTGCCCCATTTACTACGAGAACAGAGGGAGGTTTCATTGCCCGTTCAGAGAGTGCAGATCCCTTTCTTCTTTTTTCAGATACACCGATCAGCGGTGTCTTGCACTTTATCTACTGGAGGCCATGTGGTTTCGAGACCACACTTTGCAACTTCAGTTCTCGTTGAGTCAAACCTCAGATCAACTTATCGCCTCCTTTTTCACTTCGATGTCCCCGGCCTAGGGCACGGAGCGACCTCTTGGCCCTCCTACTTCTGGTCACACCAGATCTGTGTGGCCTCATAGAGGTTACACTCGATAGCAACACCCCACCTCCAGCGGTATTCTGAGACGATCTGGGGCTCACTCTCTCCCCGTATTGTATCCTTCAGTGTTGGATTACTTCTCGTCTGGGAAGGGCTTCTAGTCTCTCTTTCTGGTTCTTTTGCTTTCTTGTTTGTTCTTTCCTCGAGCACCATTTGGTGTTCCTGTTGTTGGTTGTCGCCTTGTTGTATGCTTTTAGTCCTTAGACCCTTTTTGTGGTCTCTTGTTGGACATTAATAAATTATCTTATCTTATCTTATCTCATCTCCCCCCCCCCCGAAATGACAGTGATGGGGTGTCCCAATTCATGGCTTTAATTAAGGTTTCTATAATCAAGATTGTTAACCTGACCAAAATTGAATGATGGACACACTTCTTGATATTCGGTTTGTTTGCACTTATATTTCTATGAGTTTGAAACTTAGTTCATTACCTTTCCAAAAATCTTTAAAGTTGGCATTTGTTTCTTTAGAGTTGGAGGGA
Source organism: Chamaecyparis obtusa (assembly GCA_027943335.1). NCBI lineage: Eukaryota > Viridiplantae > Streptophyta > Pinopsida > Cupressales > Cupressaceae > Chamaecyparis > Chamaecyparis obtusa. The sequence goes on from BSBK01002852.1 coordinate 908,978, forward strand.
GCGAGGGAAAAGTGGGCAAAGAATGATGTCTTGTGTGTGCTGAAGAGGCTTTTTTGTTGAGCTGTGACATGGATCAATCCTTCTCCCTTAGTATTCAATGCACACTTTTTTTTGTTTTTTAACTAATGTATTTCAGATTAACCCACTACTAAAAAAGGAAACATGATGCTCTAGGAAAAAATGAAAATAAAATTGTTTTATCTCACAGTGTGATTGCAGTGATCAAGAATTAAAATCATTTTAAAAATGTGTATTCTATTTCAATCATACAGCACCCACAGTTAGTTATAATTTGGGAAAAAAACCAAATCACTTTTCTGTTGATGGATCTTTACATTCATAGATTAAAATATTGTTAACAGCTATAAACACTTGAATATGCCTTCTTTAAATTCCAAAGTGATAAATATATGGTAAAAAATGAATTGAATTCCCTGAATTTCACCACTTCTAGTTTCTGGAAAAGCCTATACATACATATAAATTTTTTTTCCTTCTATTTATAGTAAAAATGACATTTTCTAGGTTGTCAATGTCTGGCAACCTCTCTTCGCCTCCAATTCAGTTTAAAATGATGTTACAAAATGTCAAGACACTTTTAAAGTGTTCTCTTAGAATTATGCATTCATGTCATATTCGCTAGTCTCGGGTATGTATGTTTATATTCACGTAGATATTTATTTCTATATATTTAGCAGTATTATGTATATATCTCCTCTGTATGGTTAAGTATTGCAAGTATGACAAATATTAACCAGGTAGAGTCAATAACCATAAGTATCCTAGCCTCAGATATGAGGACATGGTAGAAGCTAATATTAGTATGATAATTATGGTTAAAATTATAAGGTAAATCAACATTGTTTTTTATTGTTTAGCTAACTCTTTAGCCTGTTTGTGTATGTACTGCTTACTTTCTTTGTTGGATTATTATTATGCATCAATATGAATTCTATCTGCACTGGAGGCAGCAGCTAATTAAGACCTTATGTCACATAGATGTGGAAGATACCCACCGGAGGTGAAAACTGCTATACCTGTTGATGGGAGATTTGAACACATTGTCCTTTCATGCAATGCTACATCAGATCATGCCATTATTTGGATTGAGAGGGAAGCAAAAAAAGCTTTAGATGTAAGTAGAGTATGTCAAAAAATTTCTCACCTTTTATACCTTCAACAGATAGCATATCTTCTTTTAGTTGATGTGGAAAAGTGAAATATTGTTATAATCATTATTTTTCTTTTATTTAAATTGAATACTTTTTAGTTCTTATTGAATATATCATGCTGAAGGGAGGTATTTTCAAATTAGATTGAGACGGGGTATTAAAAATCTGGCCATTCATATTTTGCATTGATCATTGCCTTGAATCTTCTTCTGAATCTTGGACTGATGAATAGCTGTGTGTGTGTGTCTACTCTATATATATATACACAGACACATGCATATGCATATGAAGATATCCATGTGTGTGTGTGGGTTTAAATTGTAACACTACAATTTGTAATTTTGTACTGTCTAAGATCTAGTCAAAATAGGAGATTGCTACTGTGATGTGAAGACAATCACATGCTCTCCAGGTAATGATGGCCTAAATACAGGTTTATCCATATACGAGCATGGGGATGCCTGAAAGGCAGTCATTGCTTGATCCCTAGAAAGGCCCATTGATTGAATAAGTCCTACTAAATCAGATTGGACTATTTTAAATGCTGCAAAAGGAAATGATGGCATACTCATGGTATAAAAAGAGATATTGACCTAGGAAACATTTTCAGGAAATAAAAAATAGCGAAAACAATGCTCACTATATTAGATGGTTTTTGTTGTCCTTTGCGATCCAAAAGTGTTTCTGTTTTCATGTGATGTTAGTTTGTTGTGTCATAACATGGGTTACAGATGTACCTATTGTTTTATTTGTGTTATTATTAAATGTCAGTGTTTAATAATCATTTGTCATTCGGTAGCTGGTGGTTTGGTAATTGATAGGAAATAATTGACCTTAGCAATTTCAATTTTGACTGGATACAAAGGTAACATTCCTTTCCTCTTTTTAATACATAGTTAGTGTGAAATGGCTCTTGTAAATCAATAGCTTGGAATTAATTCAATGATAAGGGATTTCTTCGGGGTTATGACTGTTAACAGAATTGAATGGGGATTCAAACTTTTCTGAGATTCAAATAAAATTATTCTTATTGGAAAGCTTGATGTTCTTGGCTCCACATAGAGGAATTTTTAACTTAACAATGTAGACAAGAATAGACAACACTACACTTCAAATCATCCAGATAGATATCTAAAAATAAAGACAAGCCTTTAGAGCCCATGAATAATTAAAAGTTCTGGACTTATTCATAATCTCTATAGCACCTCAACATCTAACTTCTCTTTCAAATTCTATCAATTGGATGAGGATCAATATAAATTTATAAACATAAATACATACATAAATTTATAAAGCGTTCTTCTCTCCAAGGAATTATTAGGGAATATAATTTGCTTCTACAAGATAAGCAATGTAATGTACTTGTCCCATAAGATTACAAATCCTTAAATAATTGAGGAACTGACTTTGCCAATTTGATTTTTCAGAACATGAATTCCAACAACCAGGTTCAGACATGAAGTCCTTAAGTGAATATATAGATGTTGGATCGATTGGTCCATGAAAATTAGATTGGAGATACTTCTAACATTTATCTGCCTTCACTTATTACATTATAGATTGACACCAGGATTAGATACTAAATTCCATACAAATTGTTGAGAACAAGAATACAATGTAACTATGATAACAAACATTAGGCATTCTTCCGGTTTACTAGCTAGTAATCTTCCATAATTACTATCTTTATCTTAAACAAGAATCTGAAGGTCATTTTTCAATTTCCAAAGGTCTTGTTGCTTCTATCTGTGCCATCCTAAAGAATCCCGTATAGTCTTGGGTGTCTTCTTTCCCTTCTATTTGCAGATACGCTTGGCAACATCAATTAGGGATTTATCAAGAGAATTTAGTACTAATCACAAATAGAATTGTTATAGCTTAAGTTACTAACAAGTTTCATGTTCTTATTCATGATTACTTATAATATATAAAACATAGGATCAGTTAGGACCAAGTTGTTACTCAGGTATGAAGAACTTGTTCAATGGCCAAACTAAGTATTAGGCCTGCTTTTCCACCTAAGTATTAGGTATTCTGTTTCATGGGGGTATCATTAAGGTGTGAGGCCATTTGAAATAATTTTGTAGCCACCTCTTCATCAATCCATCCATACTCTCTATGCTGCAGGAACTCATGCCTTAATTACACATTGGACTTGATGTTCAACTTAAAACAGGACTCTTACACAGACTAAGAGGGCTGCCACCACTCCACTGGACCCAAGCACACGTGAACAAGGTGATTTTGGCTTCTATCGAGACAGCTTGCTTAAAACATGGCAATCTCATACAGCTACAATTGAGATCACCATTGTCCAATCGCTACAAGGATGACCAGCATCCTGCTCACATCCATGAAGATGACCACTCAGATTATCGTGTGGAATGAAGCTCTGCTCTTCATTATAGTGGAGGTTTTAATTTAGAATTTTAGAGTATAAACCTACTGAGGCCTCTAGGCTGATTGGCAATTATTTAATTTCTCCTTTCCCACCTAAGGCTTAGAGTACCTAGTTCACATCATGTTCCTTGTCACTGCCTTACATAAATATCATGCTTAGGTAGATTATGCACTTACATACACAAAGATTCATTTCTTAGACTCTCCAACACATCTTAATACCAGTAATACACCTTTTCAGTATCTTTCTCCCTTCTGATGCAGACGTGTTCCTCAGTTTATCCCACCTTAGCTCCACACTTATTTCATATGGTTTCAGCAACCTTTGCCTGATAATTTGTCTTGATATTTATGCATTTTCTTGAATTCTTCCTTGTTGGACTTCATTGGCCAATCAATGTGGCTTGTTGACTTTTCAAAATTTCTGTCTGGGATTTCCTATGTTAGAGGAGTTATAACTTTCCTTAGACTACTGAAATCATGCAAAACTCTTGACTTCTGGTTGGCTCTCTGTTCAGTGGTGTATTTGAGCTGGCCATTCCATCTCTTAGTTGACATTCCTCCATTTCTCAATACACTTGCCTTTCTTCTCCATCAGTCATTGGTCTGTTTTGTGCTGCACATTGGTTTGGCCTGGTCCCTGTTAGCAATTGCCTATGCACTTGGACCAATTCATATTGTGTTTTCATGAGATTTGAGAAATCATAATAATAAATAACTCTTTTAAAAATCATTAGTTTGAAACTTTGAAATACTTAATCTAAGATTAATCAATTCAAAAACATTAATCTAAAAGCATTTACCTGAAATTGTTATTCTGAATAACCAAATTGTTTGAAATCATTAGTCCAAATTAAACATCTTTTAAAACATAATATTTGATATAATCTATTTTACTATTCATGGGGCTTTACTCAACATCCATGGTTGAAAATTGAAAAGACATAATGTAGTCAAAATCAAACTACAATTTATCTATTTGTAAAACATGGTCTTGACTCTTGTACAATAAGAAAAGGGTGGTTAGGCAAACAACAAGGGGGTCTAGAGTGGCTCCCTAGTGCAACTCCTAACCAATTCTCTATTATTGCACAATCGGAAGGAAGATGACACACTAGGCCCAAGTAGGACTTAAGCACTAAGCGGGTGCAATGATCCTTCACTTTTAAGTTTTTTTTTGGAATGTATGAGAATTGATTGGGGAGATGTGACTGACTAATGCAAGATAGAAAACAAGATAGACGAGAAAGACAAGTTAGATAACATACAGACTGATAGAAAATAGACAATCACGCTCGGGTACTAAAAACAAAAACTAGAGAACACCACTAACCTTTGATTTCAATTTGAAGTTGTTTTGCAGGGAAGAGGTCGCCCAGGGGTCCTATTCTTGGGAAGAGGGTGAGCAAGGTGTCCTGTTCCTAGTACTTTTGATTGAACTTAGTTGCAGACTGTCCATCAAATCCCGTACTTTCCAGATCCGAAACGATGCATTCGCCACTTGTTCCTGCACACAAAAAAAAGGGAAAATGTTGGGTTGAAAGGGGTTTGCCTTGGTCAAACCCCAGTTGAGGAATCAACCTTGAAATAGAAATGAAATTGCATGAAAGGAAAGCATGTAAATGTAAGGCAAATATTAGATCTACCTTGTAAATGTATATTCCTCCATAAACTGATATTGAGATTGTGATGTCTATGAAGATGCTTGTATGTTGCTGGAATGTAATTGTATGTTGACTTTGAATCTTGGAAAGAACAATCAATGATGCCTTTCACAAATGCATAGATCCATGAATACTCAAAGATCTTCAATGTTGTTATGCTCGATGGACTCTTGCCTTGAAGAATGGATGGATGAATGCATGTAGATGGATAAAGGATCTTCTTGCTTGATTGAGGTTTCCTCTACTTGGCCATCATGGGAGAGAAGCTTGCTACAATGGAGAAAATTGCTTTGAAAGATGTTTTGGATGCTTGACAAATGCTTGAAAACTTGATCGTGAATGCTTGGATGCGAAATTGTAGGAGAGCACTTGAAAATATTGATTGCCTATTTTAAAATGAGGAGAGATAGGTTGCTTTTAAACCTCTCACAACATTTCAAAGCTCAAAATTTGAAGGAGGCCAACATAAATTTAGAAATTCTACTAAATCCACAAGACGGACCCCCGATTCGAATTTCAAGCAAAACATTGGGGAAGAGGATGCCTTGCTCACCCGCTTCCTGCAAAAATGGCTGAAAATGAAATTGGGAGTTGGGAAGGAGGAAAGAAAGTTGGAAATGCAAGCGGTGGTTAGCTAGATCAAGCATAATGGACATGAAATCTCGAGCACACCAAAATGGGGCCTAATTGAACATCTAATTGTAGGTGCTTACAATTTAGGATGGTACAAATTGGGGCGTTGCCTTAAATACTAGTCTTAATCATAACAAGAAAGTACAAGGTATCACATAACCATTGTTAGTCATCAATGCTACGATAGTTGGCTTATATATCATCCAGAATATATGAATGGAAAAAGACATCGTGAAATGGAATGCAATTGCTAAATAGAAAAAACCCATGGTATCCATAGTAAATCAAACCCAATCTTGTATCCAAAACAAATCAAACCAAAATCCAGGGTTGTTGGAGCCCAAACTAGTAACTTAGTTGAATATATTGTATTAATGTATAAACATTAACTTTATGATTCAAATTCCTCATATTGGACTTTCTACTTTTTCGCGCGATGCAAAAACCTTTTGTGTTTCCACGTGTTCGTTCGTCTTCCTCTACGACCTCACCCAACTCGCAAACAACATTGAGCATCCACGATGATCATGGCTTTGGCCTAAACGGAGACAAACAAGATGTATTTGGCCTAGTTGGTGCTCGTGGTGCACCCTCCTTCCAAATTGTGTCACGCCCTAAACCCACAGTGGTGCCCTTAGGCCCCCTTATATGCAACAGCTATGATCCTTTCAATGGGATCCTTGGGGATTCATAGGCTTCTACTATGATGCTTGATCCTTCCTTAGGGTTGGAAATGACCATTAACAACAACAGTGCTTCCTTTCAAGATGTCGTAACACAAGGGGTTGAGCATTCTATGGTTAGGTCTAAGACTTGGGATGTTTGGCTTGTGAAAGGGGGTCCAAGCTCAAATTTGCAAGCCTCCAATTCTCCTATTTTAGTCTTTTTTGAGGATCTCAAAAAAGGGGTATATGAGGGAGAATAGTTTTATTCTTCCAATGGTCTGATTGGCCAATTCAATGGATTGTGGCCTAGGCTAGCAAACCTACACAACTGTTCACTAGGGCATGGCAACCTGTTCTTAAAGAAAATATGGAGGTTTATCCCTGTGCAAAAGGCTTCTTCATTGCGGCATTTGATTGCAAGTAGGACCAGGATTTCTTTCTCCAAGAACGATGGTGTTGGGGGCAAAGTTTGCTGCTCCTCAAACCCTAGTATATAGATTTCAACCCTCTCAAGGAGTCCTTGCGGTGAAACTTGTTTGGGTTTGTTTTCCAAGCCTTCCGCTACAGTTTTGGTTTGAGGATTGCTTCAAAGCCATTGGGGTCTCTTTGGGTAATTTTCTTGCCATTTATTTAGATACCTCCCGCTTCACTCATACTACTTTTGCTCACATCCTCGTGGATATGGATATCTCAAGAGATCTTTCGACATATGTCACCTTCAAGATTGGTGATCATTGTTGGACTTGGCCTTTAGATTATGAAGGATTGCCTTTCAGATGTAGAAGATGTTTTGAGATGGGACATATGGCCAACAAATTCTCTAGTTCTAAGACCAAGGTTGAGTATCAATCATGGTGGAATGAAGCCCTTCCACAAAATTACACAGTGGATGCTGATCTAATACTCATGGGAAGGATTAGGAATCCCCTCAGAACATGATGGTTGCCTCCTCTGTAATATCCCCAATGGATATTTTTCCCAATATTTCTCAATATTTCTCAATATTTCTCAAAGATGTCTCAGAAGATTAAACAAATAATTTCATGCAATGAACTATCGATTCAACAGAATAAAACCAACAATATGCTCCAATAAAATCCTCAGAAAATGTTATTGCATTATACAACAACAATACAACAACAATGGAATTACAAGACAATCCAATTTGAAATACAGTATGCAACAGTGAGATCGGATAACATGAACCTGGAAGTGCAATGGTGAACTCTGTCGTAAATCCACCTCAAAGATGAACTGGGTTTCTATCCAATCTACCGAGAAAGCCTGAAGATTTCCGTCCTCAGGTTTCAAAGCTAGAAGCTTGGTGGATTCCCCAAGAGAAGAGAAATAAATTCATAAAATCAAGCATGAACCAAAGGAGTCTCCTTTCCCTCTTTTAAAGTAACAAGTTGTGACTCTTCAGTTTCCACTTTGATAACAAGTTGTGACTCTTCAGTTGAGACTCTTCAGTTGAAATATTTATCAAGTAACAAGTTGTGACTCTTCAATTGAGAGCACTTTGTAACTCGCCTTTCGGAAGTTCTCTGAAATATTTAGCAAAGTTGCAAACTTAAGTGTTGCTGTGAACATTCAAAATGTAATTTCGTACCATCCAAAATGAACTTTAATTTTCCATCATTAGAAATGATCCATAATCTGCAATATTTTTATTTATGAAACATTAAACTATTACAAATTGATCCTCAATAGAGACTTCTCAAATTTGACTTTCTGAACTTCATAGGCTGGCAGGAAAACCAGCTCTGATACCACTGTAATATCCCCAATGGATATTTTTCCCAATATTTCTCAATATTTCTCAAAGATGTCTCAGAAGATTAAACAAATAATTTCATGCAATGAACTATCGATTCAACAGAAATAAACCAGCAATATGTTCCAATAAAATCCTCGGAAAATGTTATTGCATTATACAACAGCAATACAACAACAATGGAATTACAAGACAATCCAATCTGAAATACAGTATGCAACAGTGAGATCGGATAACATGAACCTAGAAGTGCAATGGTGAACTCTGTCGCGAATCCACCTCAAAGATGAACTGGGTTTCCGTCCAATCCACCGAGAAAGCCTAAAGGTTTCCATCCTCAGGTTTCAGAATCGAAAGCTAGAAGCTTGGTGGATTCTCCAAGACAAGGGAAATAAATTCATAAAATCAAGCATGAACCAAAGGAGTCTCCCTAGTTGTGACTCTTTAGTTTCCCTTTCTCTGTCCTTTCATATTTCCACTTTATGACTTAATTAAACCACTTTAAATTAATATACCCATTTAATAATAAAGTGGCATAATAATAGACTATGAAATCTTCTGGCATTAAAATGGATGATCAAACGAACTCGGAAGACGATGTGTGATAGCTTGCCGGAAAGCTCTCAGCGATAAGCTCCAAGTCCAACACTGAAATGCCAAGAATACCGAGCTCTGTTGACTTACTATAAATAGTAAGTATCTGGAAACCCTGTGGAAACTACTTTGATTGGCCTGAAATTGTAATTACCTAGGCCAAATATCACACTGACCCGTGTAAAGTCTTGGTTAGCCCACAAGACTATGATAAAAATGTTGGCAAATTTAAGTTGTCATTGATGAAGTTAGATGCAAACACCATTCCCATCGGTATAGGTACACCGGTAGATCACTCATATTACTTTATAGGCACCGGTAGACTAAACAGAGTATATGCACCGGTAGACTAAACAAAGGAGATGCACCGGTAGACCTAACAGAGTACATAGTACCAGTCTTATAGTGCATACAAGGGATGAACCGGGTATAAGATTAATACCAGTCAAGTGCATAATAATCCGCACTGGATTATGCGGAGCTGTCTGATTTAAAACCGGATTATACAGAGCATCCACCATCTAGAACTGGAGTTGGCTTTTTAACAAGATTTAGTTTTGTTTCTACACGGATGTTTCAAGGTAAACTCAAGATCATCTCGCAAAGCTTTTTGCTGCATGATTTTTGGGTGAGTTTATAGCTTGGCGGTTCTATGAGTTAGGTTTTAATAAGATTAATTTCTTATAAATACAGGCTATAGGACACAAAAGGAAGAGTTGTTGAGTATACAGAGAAGGAGAGAGATATCTTCTAAGAGAAGCTACTGTCACCAGAGGTGAAAGGCAAAAAGGTTCAACAGTCAAGCAAAGAAGAAAAGTTAACAGGTATGATCTAATCAAACAGAAAGTGTCAATTCAGATCATTTTTTTTATTCTGTTAAAGCATATTCAAATCCCTCTATCAGGGTGAACCCTAATAGGTTCTGTGTATAAGTCCTTTAACTGGGTAGCATCTTAATTGATGTTGAAAGTTCCTTAACAAGGCGGCTCCTAACAGAGTCGAGATCTTAACCGATCTACCAAATCCCTTTACCGGGTAGCACTCTTGCAAGTGCTTTGTAAGCTCTTAACTGGGCACCTTCGTTACTGCAGTAGTGAAGTTGTGAGCTCTGTCTCCTCGTGGTTTTTTCCTTCTAACCAAGGGTTTCCATGCATATATGATGTGTTGATCTGAGTATTTCTATTTCTATTTGTGAATGGTTATTTACATTCTGTTTATTCTGCAAGAATCTTTATACAAAGTTTAATTGAAGATAGAAATAGTATTTACTGATTCACCCCCCTCTCAGTAACCGGTTAGGAAATTAAAAAATGGCTAATGATGCAACAAGAAATAATGTGCTCGAAAAAGGGGACATTACAGTCCTCCCTTCCTAGAGATTGCTTGCCCTCAAGCAATCAAGATCTGCATGCTGTGACCAAAATGCTTGGATCCCATACCAACCTCAAGGGAGTTGCCTCACTCTGCTGCTGTGCTTTCCTGATAAAACATGACCTGTAAGACAAGCCACTCATTATTCCTCCATAACAGCAATGCATTAGTCATACTAATACCAGGATCCCAAACGATTAGGCTGACACGATCACCAAATATGAGTGAATAGAAATGTCTCAAGATGCAATCAACACTTGTCAACCCTCCATCAGTAAGAGCTAACTCGAGGAAAGCATATCACCCATCCTATGATAAGACATAACCGCCCATCCTGAACTGCTGATGTAGGAACCAAACTGCTCAATAGCTGAAATCACCTCGTCACTCCAATCTTGTGACCAAGACTCATCTCTAGTAACTGGTCCTGGGTCCCAAATCCTGCAATCAAACCCATCCTTGTCATGGGGATTGGAAATATCTTCCTCATCTAGCTCAAAAAGGGGATTATCAAATGTCAAATCAGCATCCATCTCAAACAAGAAATTGTCAACCAACTGAAAGTTATCCAACTCATAAAGAAGTTTTGGATGATCCAAAGATTTGTTATTTGATCTTTTGGGACAGCTATCCAAGTCATAAGTCTGTTGTATGTTATCAAGTTCCTAAATCACTTCCTGAAAGAACTCAGACCTTCCTTTGTCGTCCTACTCCTTGAATTGATTAGTGGCAAAAATTTGATTTCTCACTTCCTAAAGAGCAATTTGTGTGTGCTCTAATGTTTCCTAAGCAACATTAAGCTTCCTATAGAGATTATGAACCTCATCCTCTTTTCCCCTCAATTGTTCAGTATATATTTTAGCAACCTATAACAAGTAATCGCAATTCGAGAGTAAACATAAATATTCTGATTTCCAAATCTCAAAAGCTGTCTTGACCTCCTGTAAATCAGCAACATAAGACTCGCTTCCTATATTGCTTTGACCTTTTTCCATCTGAGCCTTCCTGTGAAGATCTTCAATAATCTTGTGAGTGCTATCATGGTGTACAAGAGCTGCAACAACAACTTCATCATTAACTTTCAGCTGAATCTTTAAAGCATGCTTCTCATCATTGCTATTTTGATAAGCATTTTCTGATTGGTCATCCAAATCATCATCTTGCATAAGTGATGTGCTGCTATAAAGAATACATGATTCCTCAAATCCTTCATAGATGTTATCATTGTCATCATAGGCCTCAAACCGAGTTGTATGAAGAGGTAAAGTTGCTGTTACATCATCCAACAATTCCTCATGACATGAATTGTTAAAGGCATCCAATTGGTTGTCACAATCTTTAACCATAATTTTGTCAATTTCAGCTTCTAAGTCACCGAAGTAGAGCTTTGAATACTCTCCACCTATGATGATTGATTCTTCTTCCACATTAACCATCTTGGCTGATTGGACACTATTTTCCTTTGTACCTTCATCATGTCCTGTAAGAGATGAATTCAAAGCTACATTTTCATCACCACTTGGCTGCAATACATCTTCTCCTTGAATAATACTGCAAACATGTTCAAGTGACCAGACCTCTTGGCACATTAAACAAATCTGTCCTCTTCTCATTTGGTTCTTGCTCATTTCTGGAGATCTTGCAACTTGTATGCCTACTAATATTCGCTCATTTTCAGTCATAAAATCCTTGAACCTTTCAACCTTATGCTCAATTAATTCAGTTGAGAGCTCATATGCCATGGGTGAGACCTTATGTTCTCTCCAGATTGCCAACAAATCTGATTGTAACTGCTTACATATGTCATCATCCTCATCTAAAATTAAGGACATGATAGTTTTTATGCAAGCCCTCACATTCTTTGGATGATGCTTCCTAAAATTACTTAGGAGGCACTAAAATAATTGTTGAATCATCTTGTCACAACTAAGATTCAACATGGGGCATGAAAATTCTAGTTCTTGCCATTAGTTCGAAGATTTTTGTCTGCTTACCAAAGGTAGGACCTTTGTCATTATTTAGTCCACCTAAACTGTCCACAATCAGCTGTAATACCTGCTTCAAAATGTTAGTAGTATAAGGTGTAATAGGAGTAGTAATTTGTGTGATCTCACTAAGACATGAAGCGACTGCAAGCCTAACGTCTTTATGTGGATGTTCCATAAACCTGTGTTGGACCAAAGTAACCATTAAGGGCTGTAAAGCCCAATTGAAGAGTGTACAATCAATTTGGTCTACCCTAGACAGATATGAATCTATCTCTTCTAATTTGACAAGCACACCTCCCATAACTTTCGTATTCTCCAATTGCCATCCAAGGCAATATAATTTGTTTCCTATTTCAATTTCTTTCTGCAGATCCCTTAAATGTTCACCCTTAAAGGTGTCATTGAATTCCTTTGAGAACACCTTGCCTTTTAGATTCTCCATTGTTCAAAATCCCTGCTCCAAAAATCTGTACCTCACAGTAATTTCTCTAGTAATGCTGATTTACTTTCCCTTATCAGCAACAACAAATTATATAGTTAAACAGTCATTCACAAGCTGAGTTGTAAATGGAATCTGCTAAGGAGATATTTTCTGACTCCTTGTCCTGTTACTGAGCTACAGTAGTTAGGTTATAACATCCACAAGCTCTTAATCTCTTGTCCAACAAATTCAAGAAATAACTTCTAATCTGAATTTCTGACGGAGTTTTCACTAAATATATATGCTGCAAATAAATACTAATGCCACCAGAAACAACCTAACTCATGCCTAGATGTGTGATATATGTACTTAGATTTAATACATCTGCTCTCAGAATACTCAACAACAACATGAGAGGATATGGCTGCTATTTTCTCCAACCAAGAACACTGCTGTCAAACTGAGATATAATTCTAGTCTCCTTCTAATGTATGGAATCTTGTTCAAATTTATACTTGGACATTATATAATGTCCTTCCAAATTGAGACTCTTTCAGTGTATATACATATACTGCAGCTTTAAGACAATGTCATCCAAACCAGCAACAACTCTTGGTGAATGAGGCCTTTGTATTAAGCAATGGAGCTATCGTGTTTCCAGAATGAATGTAAGTCCTACCCAAAATTGTCCTTTTTTATGACAGGTAACTCCAATTTCCTCTGAAAATCTCAGCTTAAGAGCTTTGAGACATGAAAAACAGTTCCACATTTTAGAACAAATTTTAATATAGACACCTCAAGATTGATTATTCCCAATCCGACAAATGTCACAGCGGTTCCAATCGTTATCTATCTCGTTCGTATCTCCTCCAGCCGGTTCCATGGAAAAGGAAGCTTACCTAGTCAAATGGGGTTTAACAAAGACAAAGCTCGATGACTGGATTCAGCTGATGATGAAATACATCTTGTTTCTGCTAGCTGGTTCTCAGAGTAATCTTCAGCATTGTCGCCTTCTCACTAACTGTTCAGAATTGTGACTGACCTTCACACAAATGTTTCTGCTATATACGTTGGCCTCTTAGCTTCCCCATATGGCTCCTATGGCATTCCAATAGCCAGTTGAAAGTAACGGCTCCTTCGCAATATTCTGACGACAACACCAAATACTCTATGACTTAATATTCACCCCGCGATAATTATTTGTGGCTCAATTAAACTGGATGCCAAACATTCAACTTTCTCCAGACTACGAAATGCGAACAGTCTAGAAGATGCTTCTTGTTTCCTGTTACTAGTCCTGGCTCGAGTTACCAACTCCACCCACGGCAAGAACCTTACCAATAGAACGGTGCTTTTCAAACATTATACAAATATTGCCTTTCTTTAGTAGAGCCGAGCATATTTCTTCACGAAACTAGTTATATTTATTTATCGTGAGCTTGCCAATCAATAGACATACATCTTCTTCAAATAAATCGCTCAGAACTTTAGAGAATCATATGAAAATATGAAATATCACCTCATTTATCATTCACGACAATGTTAAACTTGTCAGCATGAATTTACGGGCAACCAATAAAGTTGCAATAAGATATATACCTTTAACAAATATATCAAGGACCCACAAACTTTAACAAAATTATATTCTGGAAATAGTGGCTGCCAATATATAAACGCCTAGAAATATAATCCAATATAATATAAGCTTTGAAATTGAACTTTATTTGAATCGACCCCTTAACAACATCCAAGGGTTCCATAAATTATGGAGCTCAAATATGCAGTTTGCTCAGTAATTTCCACGGCACACTGGGACTTGCGAATTTTAATTAAATGACTCACCAAAACATCAATGAGAAATATTTACAAGGCCCCGATGATTTTATTTGCCAACATATTAATTTTCTTGTCTCAGAAATATTAACTCGCCTTTCGGAAGTTCTCTGAAATATTTATCAAAGTTGCAAACTTAAGTGTTGCTGTGAACATTCAAAATGTAATTTCGTACCATCCAAAATGAACTTTAATTTTCCATCATCGGAAATGATCCATAATCTGCAATATTTTTATTTATGAAACATTAAACTATTACAAATTGATCTTCAATAGAGACTTCTCAAATTTGACTTTCTGAACTTCATAGGCTGGCAGGAAAACCAGCTCTGATACCACTGTAATATCCCCAATGGATATTTTTCCCAATATTTCTCAATATTTCTCAAAGATGTCTCAGAAGATTAAACAAATAATTTCATGCAATGAACTATCGATTCAACAGAAATAAACCAGCAATATGTTCCAATAAAATCCTCGGAAAATGTTATTGCATTATACAACAGCAATACAACAACAATGGAATTACAAGACAATCCAATCTGAAATACAGTATGCAACAGTGAGATCGGATAACATGAACCTAGAAGTGCAATGGTGAACTCTGTCGCGAATCCACCTCAAAGATGAACTGGGTTTCCGTCCAATCCACCGAGAAAGCCTAAAGGTTTCCATCCTCAGGTTTCAGAATCGAAAGCTAGAAGCTTGGTGGATTCTCCAAGACAAGGGAAATAAATTCATAAAATCAAGCATGAACCAAAGGAGTCTCCCTAGTTGTGACTCTTTAGTTTCCCTTTCTCTGTCCTTTCATATTTCCACTTTATGACTTAATTAAACCACTTTAAATTAATATACCCATTTAATAATAAAGTGGCATAATAATAGACTATGAAATCTTCTGGCATTAAAATGGATGATCAAACGAACTCCGAAGACACGATGTGTGATAGCTTTCTGAAAAGCTCTCAGCGATAAGCTCTAAGTCCAACACTGAAATGCCAAGAATACTGAGCTCTGTTGACTTACTATAAATAGTAAGTATCTGGAAACCTTGTGGAAACTACTCTGATTGGCCTGAAACTTGAATTACCTAGGCCAAATATCACACTAACCCATGTAAAGTTTTGGTTAGCCCATAGGACCATGATAAAACAGCTAACGATGCAACAAGAAATAATGTGCTCGAAAAAGGGGACATTACATCCTCATGGGAATCTTCAGGGCAGATTGAATGCAATCTACATTCTTCTTCAAAGGTTACTTCTATGCTCTCTTTCTAAACCTTTAGATCCTCAATTTTTGAGCATTGGTAGAAAGGATGTTGTGGCCAACAAAGATGGAACAGCCAAGAAATTTAGGAACTTACAGAGGAAAAGAGTCCTCTTATGGTTGCAGGTCAAAACAGCCTCTCCTCACTTTGAGCATGGCTGGACAGAGGTCAAAAGAAAGAAATCCCCTTTGGAAATCACCGTATGCTTCTCAAGTCAGCCTTAAAAAGGGGTTTGGATGGGTTGCGTGAAAATCTCCCTATGAAGGAGCTCTATAAAATACAGTAACTTAATGTTGTTAGAAACCTGTAGGTGTAAACTTTTATTTTTTAATTTTTTTTACCTTTTCTGCAAACTCGGTTGCACCTTACAAAGCTATATATATATATATATAAAACTTATTTTCAAACTACAAATATTTTTTGCTTTTTAAGATGAAGAAATAAGGGAATAGTGTCAAAAATGTACCCATAGTAAATCAAACCAAAATCCAGGGTTGTAGGGCCTAAACTAGTAACTTAAGTTGAATTTATTATAAGAGTATAGGAACATAAAATATACCTTATTTTTAAACTATAGATTCTTTGAAAATTCCAATATGTTTATTTTTTAAAATAGATGGGGTTACTTTGAAACGCCTTTTATTTCATCTAATTTAATAATTTATAAAAAAATATCATGACATTGAACTTTTAACATTGCATATCCTTTGGCAAGGGTATTGCCCAATTACCAAAAGGCGATGAAAAACATGCAAGAAGAAAAGGAAGTATCAAACATCCAACATCAATCTAAATTTTTATAGGATAAAAGAAGCAAAGAGTTCATCTAGAGACAAAACATCCATCAAGAGCAAACTTGATAGGAATGAATCAAATTCGACAAAGTGTATAAGAAAATTGAAGGCAAGGGCCCAAACCAACAAGTTGAATCTTTCAACACTGCAAATTCTTTTTGTTGATGTTTTGTAGCTTCAGTCGGATAAACACTATGAGTCAATACTAGTGAAGATATATATATATATATATATATATATATATATATATAATTACATAAATATTAGAGAAATTAATATAATGCTCAAGAGATACTATATAAATATATATGTATATAATCATAATTGTCATTATATTAATTACATAATAATGAAGGGACATGTCTCTTCTTGGCTCATTCTCAATATAAATGCAAGAGATTGTTGCATTTGGAAAACACATACAATCAAGAGTGCTATTACATTTGCAATGATCCTAAAAACCTTAACATGGTATGAGAGCCAAGTTGCAAATGTAAGAGAGTAGTTTGTTGATGGTGAATGTGTGATTGTCTCAGAAAATATAATCTCAGTACGTGGACCATATCTCAAAAATACACCGTTGGATTTTGCTGAATTTTGGATATGTTGGTGATAAACAATTTTATAAGACTTACTGGAGCGATTGGCAAGAAAGTGTCGGGTTCGAAAGTTATGACCGACTATGTATGGGTCTATGCGAAATCTGATTTGTTAAGAAAGGTGTCCCTTTCTAGAAAGCAAGCATTAATTATAGAGTGTCACCTCTCTTGGAGCAATCAAGTCATTTCACAAGAAGACATAAGTATTTTTCAACGATATAAGAGTGGGAATTTTACATTATAGGGAGAACATTAACCAATGGTACATTCCCATTTGAACCATCCTTAGTGGGGAGATGATTCAAAGGGAAGATGTCTTTCAAATAATCTGAGAAGGTGTTTTTTGATTTGATGTATATGGATTGTAAAAGAGCGAGGTTCCTTCTTTAAAAGCCTAACCGCTTGAAGGGAGATTCGATCAGATTGAAGGTTGTCATAGTGTATAGAACCTTTGGATATTCAAGACAGGTCATGTGAAGAATTTTGGTAATGTTCGAGAATGGCGACATCATTCTGTGAATTTGCATGATATTTTTTATATGGGCTCACCTTACAGAATGAAATAATTGAAATTTATAAAAGATAAGTATTCCATGTTTTATTAATGCACATAATTTTTAAGTTTGTAATTCATGCTATACTATTGGTTAGCAAAATCTTGTATGCTTCTATCATTGGTATTTTCGGTCGAGATAGTTTAGTGAGCTATTTGTAATCTCTCTCTAACATACCTTCAGGATGGAATCACAAGAAAATTGCATTCAAGGGAGAAAGAACTTAATGCCTGCAAACAAATTGATGATTGAGATCAGATGCAGAGGGAGTCTGACATTTCAAAAGAGGACAAGAGGTTGATACAAGAACTTGAGCTTCAGAGGGAGCAGATAGAGGATATGATTAAATCAACTTTTGATAATCTCAGTCGTATTGATTTAGAGGGAGTAGACCATATTAAGATGGATTCTCCAGTGATCAAGAAACTATAACTGTCAAAGGACTAGGAATCATGAATCCCTTTTGGACCCTATGTAAATCATGAGGAAGTGGACTTCCAAATGATTATCACTTATATTTGTTAAAGTTATTGGAAGGTGACGATCTTACAATAACTTGATCTTCTATCATGATAGACATCTTATGATGGCTGAAACAGATCATGATAGATGATATCTTGCATGGTGGATTGAGTTCCTTAAATAGGCCATGATCTTCTATTGTGATAGACATCTTATGATGGCTGAAACAGATCATGATAGATGATAGGAATGTTCCTATGGTAAGTATTATCGAGGGTACATGTGCACATTACCTATAGGACATTTTTGCGTTATGGTGAATATCATGAGACTTGATATTCTTGGTCAGACCATATCTCTGATATCATATTGAGGTGATATCTAAAATATTTTTTGAATTATGGTGAATATCATGAGACTTGATATTCTTGGTCAGACCATATCTCTGATATCATATTGAGGTGATATCTAAAATATTTTTTTGAGTTATAGTGAATATCATGAAACTTGATATTCTTGGTCTGACCATATCTCTGATATCATATTGAGATGATAGCTAAAATATTTGTTGAGTACCTGGTAGACATCACGAGACTTGATGTTGGTAGGCCAGTACTCTGAGTACATGGTGAATATCATGTGACTTGATATTCTGTGGCCATTACTCCTAATATCATGAGATGATATCTCTATAAACTCTGATATTACATTAAGGTAATATATCTTTTCACATTATTTTGAGTATTTGGTGAGTATCATGTGACTTGATATTCTATGGCCAATGCTCTCAATATCATGAGATGATATTCTTGTGAATATATGAGTTATGGTGAATATAATGTGACTTGATATTCCTAGTCAGACCATATCTTTGAAATCATGGTAAATGATATCTTCTGATCCTAAGCATGTGTTTTATCTTCCCTGGCTAAGAGGGAGTGTTGATGTTTTGTAGCTTCAGTTGGATAAACACTATGAGTCAATACTAGTGAAGATATATATATATATATATATATATATATATATATTTAGTATATATGAGATATATATATACTTATATATATATAAATATTATTATTATGTAAATATTAGAGAAATTAATATAATACTCAAGAGATACTATATATATATATATATATAATCATAATTGTCATTATATTAATTACATAATAATGAATAGACATGTCCCATGAAGGGACATGTCTCTTCTTGGCTCATTCTCAATATAAATGCAAGAGATTGTTGCATTTGGAAAACACATACAATCAAGTGTGCTATTACATTTGCAATGATCCTAAAAATCTTAACACTTTTGCTATTCCATGTGATTATATACATGAGAATATGAATATAGACACACAAGAATGAAGAAACAAAATGTATCATCACAGCCAAATTCCCAACTCTCAAGGATCTAGTAGAATTCAGCCCCATTGTGTATACTGCAAAGTCTATATAATGAAATTAAAAGTACAGTAGCAAGAATTTAAAAAATATGAATATCTTTTGAGTTTTGCATCAAACTGCAAATAGCCAAATGGAAAATACTTGTGGTCTTGTCGACTTGAGTTGGCTCTTGTGTTGTTTCGGTTCGTATTTTCCCTTCTACGACATGTTTATTTTCCAGCCTCCCAATGCATTTAACTTTTAGGTTTTTTTTTGTTTTATCTATGTGGTAGACAATGGGAGTCTTTGAGAGACCATGGCTGAAAGTCTCCTGTGACTGTCTGGGCAAAGTCCAGTACCAAGGATACGTCTCTTGGCAAAAACACTTAAAAATAAGTGTCCTCTAATCGATCATATTTGATCCATTGTTGGTTAATTCTAGTCTCGAGTGATATTACTTCGGCAACCTCTAATTTCCTCTTGCAAAATTAAAATCTACACTATAGACATGAGGCTCAAAATGAAAATTGACAGCTTTTATAAGGCAGGTGAGGGTGAATGATTTTCTTGGGATTAAATTGCAATTTAATTTAGGTTTTCCTCATTTTTTTGGTCCTACAGATATGTGTCTATGCAAAATTATTGGCAATCTGATTTAGACCAAATCACTGACTGATAGGAAAATGTGTCTCAACCTTGCATTTACATAGGGTTACTATTTTTAATAAGTTTTCTGTTTGAGCAGGACTTTTCTCTTTTCTTTTCCCATAGCATGCCAGTAAATTTTTGTTGCAAGATCATGTTTAGTTTTGAAGATAGTAAAGTTCTTGTTTTTAGAAATTGTCGAAAAAAAATTTTGAATTCAATCTTGGAGGTTTTATAGGGCTCCAAAACGGGCTGAAAATGTGGCTAAATGGTATAGCAGTTTAGAAGGTGATAGACACCCTTGAAAATTATGGCCTCCGGAAGGTGGGTCTCCCAAAATAGGAAATGTAAAAACATGTTGAACACATAAATGAGCTGTAAAAGGGAGTTCCACGTGTTGGTGTGTGAATTAACGCATCATAAGGCATCTTTGATTGGAGATAAGATGGGCATTGCTTTATAAGTTGTTTTTAGCCCATGGTTTGTAATACCGTTTGATGATTTATTGTATTGTATCTCCTATATATTAGGTGTGTATGATGAAGAGTGTGTAAGAGTCTTATAGCTACTTAGTTACCCCCGGATCTCTAGTTGGTTATACTCCTGGGAGAAGCTTGCTCTACAAGTATATTGTAATTTGTTATTGATTTCTGACTAATATATTGGGTGGCTTTTGGAGTGTGGAATTTTTCTCCCGAAAGGGCTTTCCTTGCATAAATCATCATGTCGTGGTATGCATGTTATTTTATGTTATTTCTGTTAAGTTTCCGTAATTGTTATAAAGATCTAAGAGAGTTTTTAGATTACCCTCTCCTCAAGATTAGTGTAAAATGGTTCTGCTACTTAACTTTCTTACACTGACCAGTTTGAGGGCCAAGTACTCATGAAAAAGCACATGCTTTTCCAGATTTTTGCTTGTATGCTTCATTTGCTTCAGATGGGGATTTTATCATATATATTCATGCTTCACTTGCTTTGGCATATTCATCCTACACAACTGGTGGCTATTCCTTTTGTTAAAGCTGATCCAGTGGAGAAACCTTTTTTAGGTCTATCAAAATTTTCCAGGGTTTGTACAACTCTTCTTCAAGTTTATTGGGGACTTCGTCTACCTCTACCCTACTCGCATACTAAGATTGACTTTGGAGATATATGACACACTTCATTTTGTTAAGATATATATACCACACTCAGAGATATATGCCACTTTTTTTTTTTTGTAAGATACAGACTTGAGGCTGAAAAATAAGTTTAAAATGGAGAGCTTCATCCTCCATTGATACTTAATAAAAATTATGAATAACTGCTCATTTGAACACTTAATGATAGAATACTTGGCTGTGAAGCTCCCTTGATGAAAAAGAGGGTAGTAGAAGATGTAGTTTTTGGGAGGAAATAGAACAACTTGGACAGTTGCAACTTGCATCTACCTCAATGGTACAAAAGATATGGCTAAGTACTAACTAGAAGTGGCTTTGAGTCTACATTCTAGCGAAACAATGTATAACTTTAGTTCAACACTCAAGCAAAAAGGCTATGCCCTCTGCTATACATAATCCTTTTCCTGCCTTGTATATAAGAAGCTAGCTTTGATCCCACCTGTAGCATGCCTGCAACCTTGACAGACAGTAATTCACAAGAAAAATTCAATGAAGGCACTCAAACACGCAAACACTAAGGGATTGCACCTGCAAATCCAGAAAATTAATGGAGGAAATACTTATCCAAATAGACATTGATACGAAAAGAGGTGATAAAAGGGGCCAACAATCTCAATAAGAACATGCCCTAAACATAAAAATCATTGCAATATTTGCACGATCATATTACAGTAGGAGTGATATCTACCTACTCCAACCAACTAGAATATTAAAGAGTTGCATGCTCTTTAAGCTAGTAAACTACATTTTGGTACGTTGAACCTGGTATTCACTGGGGTAGGAGATGTACTTATTGCTTAACACATGCAATGTCTATGAAAATTTAGGTACATTGAACTCGGCATCCCCTAGGGGAGGAAGTGTCCTTGTAGAATTTGATGACTATGAAATCATTTAAGGCCTGTCTAATATATCAAAATATAATCTTTATATACAAATAGCTCAATACATTATATTATAAAAGATGTGTTTAGTAACACAGCACTTCCCTGTGTATAAAATGTGCACAAGGATGATTTTCTTTTCTTTTTATGCTTTCTATCATTGTAATGATGGATTGCAGAGTGTAATCTGAAATGTTGATGCAAAAAAACACCCAATCAAATCCAGAAGCAGCTTACAGACAGTCTCATAGATTGTGAAAATCTACTTTCATTTGAATGTTATTGACTATGCTGATCATTGTGAGATGATCCCAATTATATTAAACAGTTTAATTTATTTTTAATTCTTGCTTCTAAGTACAGAGCTTTACAATTTATCTTGCAGCTAATGAAGGAAAAAGAGGGAGCTATGGAGATTCCTTCCATCCAAAAGATGGAAAGAAGAGAGTCAATGGTGAAAGAACACAAGGAAGAACACAAGAGTGCTCTTGAGAGGGCTGCTACCCTACAAATACCCCATGCTCTCTCATCGTCTGATGACACAGAAATTAAAATTAAGGATGAAAGTATTTTGGATGAAGAGGAGAATTCAGCATCCGCGTCAAATGAACGAAGTGCTAAGAGAAAAACAAATTGGGATGAACTCATTGATAGGCTATTTGAGAGAGACATATCTGGTAGAGCAGTCTTGAAGAAAAAAACGGATACTATTTGAAAGTTTGCCTTTCATTCTTTTGTTTTGTTGAGTGATCAATGTAACATTGTTTCTTCATTGTGGTGTTCAATAAAATGAAATAATTTCTTATATTGAATTCAATGTATGGTAAAAATAATAATAATAATCATAATATCTATACTTTATCCTTTTTTTTTCAAAAGAAATATAAAAATAAGAATAAAAGAAAAGAAAGAATAAAATAAGTTTTAAAATAAATATTTTATTAGCTAAAAGTGATATTAGATTTATTATTTTATCAATATTAGAAAAATATAAGAAGGTATGTGTAAAGATATTCTTATTCAAAAAATTGGAATATTCTTTTAAATTTTAATTAATAGGTTGCCATTACGTTCTTAAAAATGGAATTTAAAATGAAGAATATTTATTTCATTTTTTAAAAAATTTAAATTAATATTTTTATAATAAATATTATAAATTGTAATATTACACTATTTAAAGCTTTTTTTCCATTTCTAAAAGCTTTTGAAAAATTGCAACATTACATTTTTTCAATTACAATTCTATTAGGTATTGAAATTATTTATCTATTTAGTTTGATCAGTAAATGGTTTATATATTTTATTAATAAAAAAAATTGATTGATACAAAACATAGAGCAAAACTACAAATTAGTTCATTGGGCCTAAGTCAGCTCCACAGTCCCATACACTACGCCAATGCACAAAAAATTTCCCTCAGCAACCAACTCCCAGACAAAATGACAAACTGGTATATACAACTACTCCAGTTCTTACAAAAAGATGCCATAGCCAACAAAGCTACTCAACTGCTAGACAAATACTGTTACATTACGCCCAAATATTGCACCACCCAAACCCTTCCCCAAAACAAGCATAATGCAGAGAATATAAAAACCTAAGGAAAAGGAGACAACCAAACTAGCATTAAGCCTTCTTCGGCTTTCTCATACACCCATTATACCAGTGGTCTTCTGGGTCGTATTTCACCTTCTTGTCACCATCTCTCTCCATGGCCTTCTTCTCCTGCTTCTTTCGTCATTCTAGCTCACTTGTGTGCAGAAAATCCTTCAATGACTCCCACCAAATTTGGGTCGTCACCAAAAATGGGTACATTAGAAGTTGCAAGTCTCCAATCTTCTGCCAGTTGCCTTGGTGAGCCTGCAAGCCAACCTCTGGTTCTGCCATCGCCAAAATAGGAACAATACCACAATTCCATTCTGGGCGCACACGCTCTCTCATGGCCCACAACACTTCCTCCTTGGAACCCAATTCTAGTGCCCAAGCCATCAAAACTAAGGCAATATCAATGTTTGACCGCTATGTGTGCTCATACTGCATAAACTCTTTGCCAAGGATTAAGTCGATAATTTGCCAGAAGAGGGGTTCATCAATTTTGAAAACCCCTTTCAAATGCTTCTTCGTAATCTGGCCCAGAAAACTCTACTGATATTTCGGTGTGATCATCCATGGTATCCTCCACCAAACATCTCTCACCTGACAAGCTCAAGGAAAAAAATGAAGTTTTGCAAAAACCTTCTATGGTGCTGGTTTAAAACTGACGCACTCCCTCCACGAACCATGCTTGTCGAATCACTTCAATTCCCTTTCATTCGACTGTGTACAGGTGTTCCAAATCCGCACACCTAATGCCTCGGTAATCCTCCAAAATCTCCCCCCTTTGATCAGACATTAATGACATGGCAAGTTTCAAAAGTGCGTCTACTAGCGTGTTTCCATTTCTTTTCACATGGGACACCTTAAAATTAAAGATGATAAAAAGAGAGTTAATTTGTTTAATAAACTTGTTCAAATGCCAGTAACCAAATCCACCTGTACAAATTGCATTGGCGATAATCAACGAATCGCCCTCCAAATAAATTCAGGAAAAGAGCTTTCTGGCCAAATAGACTGCATGTAGACCAGCTTGTACCTTACCAATTTCTTGTTTCGTAACCCGGATTCCCCTTCAGTAAACCATCAAAGTTCAACTTTATCCAACTTGACCATAACCTCTTAGAAAACTACACCATCATTTAGATTCACTCGAGAAGGCCTATTAACATACCCATAATTATTTTTTATTTTTCCTTTAAAATAAGTACTTAAAATCTTTCAAAATATGTAATGAAGTGCTTGTGATATGAACTTTAAGGTTATTTTTCATGATGACATTAATCTTTTTGGTGTGGGTCTTAATAATAATTTTAAATAGAAAACTGAGCATTATCCTTTCAGCTCTAATGTTCCATCCAATATATGTGTGTAGGATCTTAATGTTTCAAAGTTCAACAACTATTTCTTAAAGGGTACTTGACCCTATGTAATTCAATCCACTCCAAAGTTGATAGTATTGGTTATTAATACTCATAATTACTAAAAATGTATTCTTAAAAAAGATTGTCATGTGATGAAATTATAGTGAAATGAAAAATAACACAACTTTTTGATTTGATAACATTGCAAAAATAAAAAATTTCTCTTCAATGCACGCACTGTAATGCACCGTTAGAGAACCCAGGAGAAATTAACTTAAAACATGTTACTAAGTTTACAAAATAATTTATTTTTTTTAAAGTTTACAAACAACATTAAATAACAAAGCGGAAGTAAAACATAAAGTCCATATATACTCATATACACAATCTCAATTATAGATTACAAATCTCAAGAGTTCCTTGATGTAAAATTACGTAAATATATGTGTGAGATCTTAATGTTTCAAAGTTCAACAACTATTTCTTAAAAGGTACTTGACCCTATGTAATGTCCCTCCAAGACTATCTTTATGAAGATAAGTATATATATATATATTAGTCTCAATTCTTAATAAACTAATATAAATTAATTAATAATATTTGAAAACTATTCCATAGTTAACTACTATTAAATAATTGGGTTTCCGGATTCAGTTGTCAGTTGCACACGAGAACGGTAAATTTAGTGCTTTTAAATTGTCAGCTTGGAGAAATTGTGAGACAGGCTTGTTGTGGAAGATAAATTTGAAATTGTAGGAAAAAGTTTTAATTCCTTTCATCAGAACCTATCTGAGCTAGTGGAAACAGAGAATGAGCGCAAATATCCATATTATCAATAGGGAGAAACACATAATAATTGTTTGACTTCAAACCCACTTACGTGGAGATATACTGGCGGAACCGAAGCAGACAAAATACTGGTAGAATTAATCGCAGTCTGGGGCAGTGATTGCACGTCATCGGGTGATATGTTATTAACCTTAGACTGAAGTATATGAACTATGCAGGAGGCCTGATATGTATCGAACGGTGAATAAAAGGTTCGTTTGACAGTAGCGTGTTTGAAATTTACATATTGTGTCTGTTATAAATACACGAAGATATATATATTTTTTATTTCCAGTGGCTCAAACTCTTGTTCCGGTGCGGAGGAGGAATACTGAACGAAACCAAGTCTAACTGTAGGAAAATGCAATTATCGTCATGCGACTCAGGTTAGGGTGAAGACTTCATTTCCCACAATCATACAAATTGTAATTACATTTTGAGTAAAGGAGAAGTGGACGTGGTAATCTAGTAAGTTCAGACAGAAACTCCTGGTGCAAGTTCTTATAATCTCAATATTATATGCATATAGTTGTATAGATTATTTCAAATACAAAAGTTGCATTCATGATTCAATTTATATGATATGGTTTGTCACTTCCTATTAATTCATTATAATCTTCAGTTGAATTAAATAGAGAAAATTTGTGTTTAGAATTTGTAATTGTGGAATTTACACTCAAAAATACTATTAGGAAGTAAGGAATTTTACATTGGTATCAGAGCCTTCCTTTCTGCTAGCCTATGGGGAAAATTACATAGATCATACATATGCAACAAGGGCGCTATAATTTCCATAATACCCGAGTCAGACAAAACAAGAGTACTAACACTCCAATAGAGTCATCTAGTTCATCCATACATATTGATATCAAAGATAGTCATACAGAACCAAACGAAGAAATAATTCTTGAACAAAATAATAACATGGGAGAAGCAAATGATCATAGGGATCTTATAGCAGCATTACTTAGGAGCCAACAGGATATGAAGGACAATGTTAATTGTATGACTAATTTGATGACTTTTATGGCCCCAATCTTAATCAAAATTAGAATAATGCAGGGGGAAATGGTAGTCGGGAGGATCATTCTGTAAATAACCAGGCTGAGGGTTCTACAACCTCAAGGCCTTACATGCCTACTTTCATCCCTAGGAATCCACACCCTAAAAAAGAGCCCTCTATTATAGAATTACAAGAAGAAATATACCAGGATTGGTTACAGTCAAGGGATGCATTTAGATCATCAATGGCCTTTAGGGAATACTTGGATGTCAAGATGAAACATAGGCCTAAAGGACAACGAGGTTACAACAATGAATTACAGAGACAAATTGGTAAGATGTCTATCCCTTATTTTGATGAATCGGGAAAAACAACTGCTAGAGCTTGGGTGCAAAAACTTGACAACTGAAGAAAGGTACAAACAAGGCTCCATACAAAATCTGGTATGGTCACAAACCAAATGTAAGTTATTTCAAAATATTTGGAAGTAGATGTTACATTCTAAAGGATGCTATAAATGGAAAGTTTGATCATAAATGTGATGAAGGAATATTCTTAGGATATTCTATAAATAGTAAGGCTTACAAGTGCTTAAACAAGTCTACTAACAAAATTGTAGAAAGTGCAAATGTAAGGATTGATGAATTTATAGTGAAAAATGATGAAGATAGCAAAAAGGAACTCGAGGTCTATCAAATATTTGTATATGTTCAACATAAAGTTCCTGATACCTTACCTATAGTACAAATTGAGGAGGAAATTGAACAAAGAGAGCCACCACCGAATGCTGAAAATGAAGAGCTTTCACTGCCTACTGAGCTTGTTCTAGCCAAGTATGTGAGAAGACACCATTCACCGAGCAAGATTATTGGAGACAAGAATGTCAGAGTTATGACAAGAAGTAAGTTAAGATATAATACATGTTTAATCTTTAAATTTGAGCCAAGAATAGTAAAATATGCTTTGGATAATGAAGATTGGGTTAAATCTATGAAATAAGAGATATATCAAATTGAAAAGAACAACACATGGACTTTGGTACCGAGACCTAAAGATAAAAATGTTATTGGTACTAAGTGGATTTTTAGAAATAAACTGAATGAAAATGGAAATGTAATTAGAAACAAATCCTGAAGGATTTGTTGAGAATACTAACAAGGACATGGTATGTAAACTTCACAAGGCACTGTATGGTTTGAAATACACACCCCTAGCATGGTATGAAAGGTTACATTCATATTTAATAGAGATTGGATTTCAAAAAACAAGTGACAACAAAAATTTGTATTTGAAATGTGATATTAATGATAAGATTTTGATTGCTGAAATATTTGTTGATGACATTATTTTTGGAGGAAATACCACATTGTGCAAATCTTTTTCTGAGGAGATGAGAAAGTAATTTGAGATGTCCATGATAGGAGAAATTAAATTCTTTATTAGACTACAGATTCAACAAGTCAAAGATGATATTTACATCACACAGTCAAAATACATCAAGGAGATCTTAAAGACATTTGGTATGGAAGAATAAAAACCAGTTGGAATACCGATGACTATTGGTTGCAAATTGTCAAAAGAAGATGAGTCAAAGGAAGTGAATGAGACACTCTATTGATCAATGATTGGTAAGCTACAATATGTTGTACATAGAAGACCTAATATTTCTCATGCAGTAGGTATTGTTGCAAGATTTTTTGCCAATCCAAAGGAAACACACATGTCTGTAGTCAAAAGAATATTTAGATATG
Organism: Chamaecyparis obtusa; assembly: GCA_027943335.1. NCBI lineage: Eukaryota > Viridiplantae > Streptophyta > Pinopsida > Cupressales > Cupressaceae > Chamaecyparis > Chamaecyparis obtusa. The sequence goes on from BSBK01002852.1 coordinate 937,786, forward strand.
TGAAAGGTACTGAAGACTTTGGTCTACTATACAAGAAAGGAGGAGATTTTGATCTGATGGTTTACACTGATGTTGATTGGGCTGGAAACATTGATGATAGGAAAAGTACAAGTGGAGGAGCTTTCTTTTTAGAAGAAAATATAGTGACATGGATAAGTAAGAAACAAAGTTGTATATCACAATCTACTGTCGAGGTAGAGTATGTAGTAGCAGCAACTATGAATTGTGAAAACATTGTATGGATCAAACCGCTACTTGAAGGTATGTAAGAGGAGATTACTGATCCGGTTACTATTTATTGTGATAATAAAAGTGTTATCAACATATCAAAGAGCTCGGTGATTTCAAAGACCAAGCACATTTCTATGAACTATCATTGCTTGAGAGAACAAGCTCAAGACAAGAATGTGATATTGGAGTATATGAATTCAAAGGAGAAGATAGTAGATATATTCACCAAACCACTACTGAAGGATGATTTTGAGTATCTCAAAGGTAAATTAGGGGTTCTTCCCCTATCCAATATTCACTAAGGCAAGATGCATGCTGCATCAATTCAAGGATTCATTAGAATATCTATTTTGTGAGTTGATTCTAGTGTTCACTCTTTAGGTGATGCCTAAAGTTGTACAAAATGATTATGTATGCAATGATATATCAGTACATGCTAGGTATGATCCACTACTTGAACAAATTTTTCAAGAGTATATATCTTTGGCATTATTGTCAAAGATGGAGAATATGCTATTGATGATTACAGAGAAATGAGAAAGAGGGAGAATAAGCTAATGAATACAAAGAAGGAGAAGATGGAAAGAAGACAACCACATATGATAAAGTTAAAAGGGATCAAAGAATAGAACGGAGATATTAGAGTATTGTCATCATCAATTGAGAGTGTTGCCATCAATGCCAAAGAGGGAGATTGTTAACCCCAACTGATGGCAATGATGATGAAGACCAATATCAGAGGTATACAAGATTGTAGAAGGATTAGATCAGTTGTTATTTTGTCATTGATGTCAAGCAATTGATTTCTGGTTTATATTGAGTTTCCATATCATTCAGAGTATGATATAAGTTGAGTGAGTTAAGGAAAATAGGAAGTGAAAAGTTGTGAAGTTGAAGAACTTAATTGGGAAGATAATATAGATCAGACAATGATAAGGTAATAATGGTTGAGTTTTTTTCTACTTTACATTTAATCATATCAAGTCGGTTACTACTGAATTTTATCTTACCAAGTTTTCACTAATTACTTATTCACCCCCCTCTCAGTAATCCAACATTAAATTCATTACAAAAACCAAACAAACCTTTGATTACCTATTAATGGTTATCCTCAACATTCTTCTCAAACTTTCACTACACCTATGATTATAGTTAAAGGATATAATCAACAAATTTGTTTTCAAACTCTGAATAAGACAATTATAATCATGAAAGAAAAATATAGGAGTCCTTTGGATTTTATTAAGGATTATCATACGGTGGATCACACCTATCACACAAGAAACAATCCTAAACCTACTAATATAGTTGTTCCTACTTCTATCCCACCTTATTAACCCATGCTTCCTCCTCCACCCCATCTTCCTCAAAATCTTGGAAAAGAGTATGATGGCGTAGAACTCAATGCTACTCTTGCCAAGATATCTCTTTGGGAACTTATTCAAACATCTCCTACATATCATGAAGCCTTGCAAAAATATTTAACCACTCTTCCAACTTGATGTAGTCAAGGATGGTGGATCCATTTAAGGACAGTCCAAACCTTGCAGCCAACGATCAATACAGTGGAATACACAACAACACAATAAAAAAATAATTGTTTGACTCTTATTTTCGTTAACATGCCCGGCTGTAAGGCCTTCCGGGTTAGGGCCAATTACAATTAGAAACAATTCTGCAAGATCCACACATATCCAATACAATCTCAGCTAGTTCAGCTCTGAAACAATCAGCAATTGATGGAAACCCTCAGGCAGATCTAAACTTGAGCTCACAAACCTCCAAGCAATCTCCTTGTCTCCAAGTGTGCAAACCACTAGCTCTGCAACTGCAAACTATCAGATAACAATTTGATCTATAAAATCATACAAGATCTTTTCCACAACTTCGCCAACTCTAGCTTTCAGAACCTCAAATCTGATTCACTAAGTCTTCCAAGTCATCCACATCTACGACCTCTAAGTCCTCCTAAACAACTACCCCAAACATCCTATAAATACTAATCATCAACCACAAGTCGGCTGGATGAAACCATTAACTCCCCCCAACAATTATTAAATGCAAAACAAGTCAGTTTCAAAATAGCCTTACAAACATTTAATCCAACATGTCAGCTTGTAACAACAGCTACCAACAATAAATGCACCAAGTCGGCCCAACAAATCACACATAACTCCAGTCGATAAACCAAAACTATCGAGCAACAGTGAAATAATCGAGCATGTCAGGCATCACCAGGCACCAGTGTTGACCGAACACCACAGACATCGCTGAGTAACACTTTCACCGAGTGCCAGATATTACCGAGTTCCTTCAGTGACCGAGCTTCCTTCAATGACCAAGACAGTCGATCAAGGCTGCAACCGAGTAACTCCGGCCAAACAACACACCTCCCATGCAAATTCACCAAGTACCCTAGAATGCCCCTGCATCAGACACCCCAGGTTCGAAAAGATGTTCATATGTGAGAAGAACATCTTCCGGGATTCAACACATAAACCCCGAACTGGTTCTTCACATACAAGTCCTCCACCTTTTCACTTTGAATACTCTTCCACTTCAGCTTCCTCTGTCTCTTCAAGTCTTTTCTTGACAACACACAGATTTGTTCTCCAAACTGATCATTAATTTTCTCTAGATCTACCAACTCAACTCAGCTACCAATACTTAGGGTTCTCCTACCGAGCGGTGTATCCAGAAAAGGCATCAGGGAAAACTTCATGTCATCCTTCTCAACAGTAAACACATTTATAACACAGTCATACATAGCTCTGCAATCATATTACCAAGGTCTACCAAGCAATATATCACAACTATCCATCTTCACAATGTCACATAACACAAGATCCTTGTACTGGCCAATCTGAACATCAATAAAGCATTGTTCCCTTACTTCTAGAGCATGAACATCTTGTAACCAGCCAATCCTATAAGGACAAGGATGCTTCATTCTATTCAACCCAAGTTTTTGAACCATGTCCTCAGCAACAAGGTTATCAGTACTACCACTATCAACAATAACATCACAAAGGTTACCTCCAGACTTGCATCGGGTCCTAAACAAGTCACTCCTCTGACAAGGTTCCTCCTTTGTACCGAGCAATGTTTGTTGAAGCAGCAAGTTCTCAGATTCAGGTTCATCCTCATTCACCACAATAGTTCGTCGGTCACCAAACTTCTTCTGTGTACACTCAAAAGAATGGTGTCCTTCCTCTCCACAGTTATAGAAAGTACCCTTAAAGATAACTCTAACTGTCTTCTTCAGTTCCACAGGTTTCTGTTCATTGTCTACATCAGTCGGTTTGTCCTTCACCGAGTGATCAATCTTTTCCTTCCCTCGAGGATTACTATGTTGTTTCCTCTTCAACTTATCTTCTGCCTTTAGAGCATACTGATAAGCATCTTCAACAGAATCAATCATCAGCATACCAAGCTCATCCTGAATATTGAATCTCAGACCATTCACATACCGAGCTACCTTTTCCTTACCAAGCTCTCGATGTCCAGACCGAATAGTAAGTTTGTAGAACTCCTCGGTATAATCTTTAACAGTCAAATCCTTCTGTTTCAGATTCTACAACTTCTTAAACAAGTCAATCTCATAGTCAGAAGGTATGAACTTAGCCTTTAGTTTTGTCACCATCAACCTCCATCGATTGATCTTCATTTCACCTTCATCTTCTGTATCTCTTTGTAGTTCTTTCCACCAAAGAGCAGCATGTCCTTTCAACTTTGTCTGTGCTAATCTCACCTAAAGAGGATCTTCAATTTCTTCCAGCTCAAAGAAATCTTCAAGTTCACCAATCCAATCAATCAAGTTCTCGGGCTTCAAAGTACCAGAGAAAGTAGAAACTTCCATTCGGTAACTACTACTTAACCGAGCTCCAAATCTAGGCAACCGAGCAGTTCTGTCATCACCAAATCTATCCCTCTGGTCATCACCACTAGATCCAACAGGTTCAAAGTCTTCAGCAGCTTCGTCATAACCATCTTCAGTACCAACATTCTGAGGTACACCAGCAACAGCTCTCATGATCTCGGCGACCATGTCATTCTTCATCAACTCCATCTCGGATCTAAAATCTGATTTCACCTTCTCTATAATCCTAGATTCCATAGTATCATAGAGATCTGCAGGTACTCTAGGGTCCAATCTTCTCAAAGGCATCCTTAAATATATGAGAAACCCTCTCCAACAAACCCTACACTAACCACCTTGTGGAAATCTCCAAGTTGTATGCAAGTCAGATCTCAACCTGCCACCTTGAACAAACAACCAAGGCAAGATCCACAAGTTCAGTGCTACAAATTTGCAATCCAGATCATACGATCTCTTCACCAACAAGTTCAACTTCACAAGATTAGCCTTGTCAGGTCAACATTTGCTCCACAAGATCAACTCTCTTGCTCTAATACCACCTGATGCAGTCAAGGATGGTGGATCCAATTAAGGACAATCCAAACCTTGCAGCCAACAATCAACACAATGGAATACACAACAAAATAATTTTTTGACTCTAATTTTCATTAACATGCCCGGCTATAAGGCCTTTCGGGTTAGGGCCAATTACAATCAAAAACAATTCTGCAAGATCCACATAGATTTAATACAATCTCAGCTAGTTCAGCTCTGAAACAATCAGCAACTGATGGAAACCCTTAGGCAGATCTAAACTTGATCTCACAAGCCTCCAAGCAATCTCCTTGTCTCCAAGTGTGCAAACCACTAGCTCTGCAACTACAAACTATTAGATAACAATATGATTTGCAAGATCATGCAAGATCTTTTCCACAACTTTGCCAACTCCAGCTTTCAAAACCTCGGACCTAATTCGCTAAGTCTTCCAAGTCATCCAAATCTGCGACCTCTAAGTCCTCCTAAACAACTACCCCAAACATCCTATAAATACTAATCATCAACCACAAGTCGGTTGGATGAAACCATTAACTCCCCCCAATAATTATTAAATGCAAAACAAGTCAGCTTCAAAATAGCCTTACAAACATTTAATCCAACATGTCGGCCAATAACAACAACTACCAACAATAAATGCACCAAGTTGGCCCAACAAATCACACAGAACTCCAATTGATAAACCAGAACTACCGAGAAACAGTGAAATAACTGAGCATGCCAGGCATCACCGGGCACAAGTGTCGACCGAGCACCACAGACATCGTCGAGTAACACTTTCACCGAGCGCCAGAGATTAACGAGTTCCTTCAGCGACCGAGCTTCCTTCAATGACTGAGACCGTTGGTCAAGGCTGCAACCAAGTAACACCGACCAAACAACACACCTCCCATGCAGATTCACCAAGTACCCTAGAATGCCCCTGCATCACAACTCCACCATGTAATCAAGAAAAAATTAATTCCTTTTTACAATTGATGCATGCTACTCTTGTCTTAGCTTAAATTATGTTTACTAAAGATTGTTTAACTTATAAATATGTTCAAGATTGAAATGAATCCCTTATGGTAGTTGTCCTTATCAATGATAGTCTCAGTCGTAGAAATTTAATTTATAATGGCTCATCACTTAATATTTTTAGCATTGACATGTTTCTTGATATCAAATTTTGTTACTTCATTAATCAAACCTGACGGTGCTACTATCCTTGGTTTTTACAATGTCCCTAAACAATGTCCCTTAATTATAATTTTCTCTTAGGGAAGCCTTGGTTACATGCTATGTATGTTGTTCCTTCAAATATTCAGCAAAAAGTCAAGTTTATCTACAATAATTTGATTTACACACTTCTTGCAGATGATAGAGAAAATAGTTGTTTTCATACTAAATCAGGCAATACACCCATGTCTATTGAATAAAAACAAGATTAATAATCTAAGGATGATCCGTCTTCTTATAGTGTTCTTTTGGATGATGATTGGGGATCCCTAGATTTCACACCAACTTATGTTAGAGAATACAACGTCCCAACATTTGAACTTGAAAAGTATAAACCTACCAAAGAATCCAAAACAACAACTCCTCTTTTTGATGAGCTTAGTAACAACTCTTTTCTACCTCCACTATTAACAAATGTTTAGAAACTACAAAACCTGATTGTTATGACATATTGACTTACAAGGCTCCACTAACTCTTTTTAATATGGATTCTCAGTATAGCCTTGGTTATCATTTATTAGAAAAAAATGTATTCAATGGGAATGGATGTGGAAAACATGAACAAGGAATTCAAGTGCCCATAGGAAATTAGGGGCATGAACATTCTTATGGATTAGGATTTAATCCCACAACCATTTACTCTCAAAATTAGCACTATCTTTTATAACAATAATTCATTGATTCTTACTAACAACACATGATCCTTCAAGGGACCTAGTGTGTCATTGATTCAACCTGAATCTCAAAAAAAATCAACTCATAACTTAAAATATGGTCTACGATGTGTGCAACAAAGAATTTCAAAACCTATTAAAGTATTTGGTTTTGAGTCTTCTTCTTTGTCCACATCCTCTCCTTTATCATCTAATATTTATTCTATATCTACCTTTTAAAAAGAAGTGATTTTGCCTAACCTTATTCATGCTAAGGTGATTACTAGACCTAAAATGAAAAAGAAGCATATTTAAAATCTTATGAATCTTCCTTTCTGCATGTATCACCAGTATCATGACCAATCTACTAATTAAAGTTAGGCCTTACATTAAAAATTAAACAATGTTATCTTGTGGTAATTGATCAAGGAAGTACTGTACACTTTTGCCCCCGTCCTCTTTATTTTTGGGCCGACATGTTGTAACTGATTCTAACCCTAAAGCGGAAAAATAAGCTTGTATAAAATGGCTTAGGGTTAGGGATTTCATTATGATGTATGTTTTAGTAGCTTCTTGCAGCAGTATTGAGCCGTAAGGGATAGCAAATTGTAATAAGGTTGTAATCACTAGATATTAATAATATTGGACTCATTGTTGGTGGACATAGCCCATGGATTGGGTGAACCATATTAAATCTGTGTGTCTTGTGTTCTCCTTCTATGTGGTTTATTATTTTCTGATATTGGTTATATTTGCATATAACTGTTATTTCTATCTTGTTAATCCTAACAAGTGGTATCAGAGAAAGGTTACTTTCAGTTATCCTCTGCAGGAAGGTCTCACAGTTTAGTGGGAGTCTCACAATTGATTGGGAGCAATGGCAAACGAGGGTAAGCTAAAGGTTGAGAAGTTTAATGGGCAGAACTTTCAATTATGGAAAATGCAAATGGAGGACTATCTCTATCAGAAGAATCTATGGAGACCATTGGAAGAACAATCCAAGAAACCTTCAACAATGACAAATGAGGACTAGTATATTCTTGATAGAAAGGCACTTTGAAGTATTCGATTGTGCCTATCACAATCAGTGGATTTTAATATTGCGAAAGTGAAGACAACTGAAGAGTTGATGGAAACCCTAGCAAGGTTGTATGAAAATCCTTGCACTTCAAACAAGGTACTTCTCATGAAGCTTTTGTTTAATATGAAGATGGCAGAAGGTGGATTTGTTACTAATCATTTGGATGAGTTTAATATGGTTACCAGTCAATTATCTTCTGTAAATGTTATTTTTGATGAAGAAATTAGGGCTCTCTTAATTTTATGTTCTTTTCTCAAAAAGGAGAATGGCTTGGTAATGGTTGTTAGTAACTCTATTTCTAGTTCTAATACCCTAAAATTTGATGATGTTATCAATGTGATTATGAGTGAGGAAACTTGTAGGAAAATCTCAGGTGGATCTACATATGGAAGTGTCTTGAACACACAAAGTAGAGGCAGAACGAATGAGAGAGGAAACAATTCTGGAAATCATGAGAAATCAAGAGGAAAATCAAAGGGAAAGAGGTCTAAATCCAAAGGACCAAATGATTGCTGGTACTGTGGAAAACCAGGTCATAAGAAGAAAGATTGATGGTCTCAGAAGAATAAAGAAGGAGACAAACAAGAAGGTAACAAGAAGAAAAATGTGGTAAGTAATAAATATGAAGAGGATGTCTTGCTTCTTCCTATAGAAAGTGTTGATGATTAATGGGTTTTACATTTAGGGGCTTTGTTTCATGCTACACCCCATAGAGATTATTTTCCTGATTATGTCCAAGGGGATTTTGGGCTAGTTTATTTGGGAGATAATGAACCATGTCAGATTTTTGGAAAGGGGAAAATTAAGATTAAGTTGCAGAATGGGAATCATTGGCTACTACAAGAGGTAAGACATGTTCCAAGGCTGGGTAGGAATTTAATTTCAGCAGTGCAACTAGGTGATGAGGGTTGCACAGTTACTTTTAATGATAGAAATTGGAAGGTTTCAAAAGGTTCCTTAGTAGTAGAAAAAGGTTTGAAAGTAGGCACCTTATATCTTTTTACAGGTCATACTGTTCCTTCTACTTTAATTGTTTCATATAAAAATGAATGTTTAGGAACAGTTGTTGCAGTTGAGTAGGAAGAACATCAAACAATTATTGTAGATTCTGACATAGCACTTTGGCACAACAGACTTGGGCACATGAGTGAAAAAGGTATGAAATTACTTCATTCAAAGAAAATTTTACCTGGTCTAAAATGTGTCAATATAGATTTCTGTGAAAGTTGTGTGTATGGAAAATAAAAGAGAGTTACTTTTGTGAAGAGTGGGAAGGAAAAGAAAAATGAGAAATTAGAGATTGTGCATATAGATGTATGGGGACCAACTCAGGTATCTTCTCTTGGTGGCTCTCTGTATTATGTTACATTTATAGATGATGCAACAAGAAAAGCATGGATTTATTTCCTTAGACATAAATTTGATGTATTTCAAACTTTTAAGAAATGGAAATGCTTGGTTGAGAATGAGACAGGTAAAATGTTAAAATGTCTCAAATTTGATAATGGTGGTGAGTATTGCAGCACAAAATTTGAAGATTATTGTTCCTCTAATGGTATTCGTAGGTATAAAACTATACCTAGGACTCCACAAGAAAATAGAGTGGTTGAACGCATGAATAGGACAATAATGGAGCATGCAAGGAGTATGAGGTTGCATGTTGGTCTGCCCTTAAACATGTGGTAAGAGAATGTAAACTCTGTTTATTTAATCAACAGAGGTCCCTCTACTCCTTTGGGTTGTGGTATTCCAGAGGAAGCATGGACTGGTAAGAAGGTGAGTTATTCTTTTCTCAAAACCTTTGGTTGTGAAGCATTTGCACATATAGATTCTGAAAATAGAACCAAGCTAGAAGCTAAGTCAAAGAAATGTGTATTTGTTGGATATGGCATTAATGAATTCAGTTATAGGCTTTTGAATTTTGAAAATCATAAAATTGTAAGAAGCAGGGATGTCATATTCAATGAAAAAATGTTGTACAAAGATCTGTTGCAGCAGCATGAGAAGAAATAAAATGATTATGTAGTACTTGATGATACTCCAAAAGATGATGTTCCAGTAGTTCCTTATTCTCCGCAACAACAACAACAACAACAAATACCACAAACCCCAGTGAATGTTAGACGGTCAACTAGGCTAAGTAGACCTCCAGAAAGATTTTCTCCCTCTTTGTATTCTATTTTATTAACAGATGCTGGTGAACCTGAATGTTATAATGAAGTTGTGCAGGTGGATGCAAAGATTTAGTGGGAGTCTATCATGACAGAAGAAATGGACTCCTTGCTGAAAAATCAAACTTGGGATTTATGTAAGTTATTTGCAGGTAAAAGGGTTTTATAGAATAAATTGGTTTACAGGCTAAAAGAAGAGGATGTAGGTAAGAAAATATTTAAAGCTAGATTAGTCGTAAAAAGATTTGCACAGAAAAAGGGTATTGATTTTGATAAGATATTTTATCCAGTTGTTAAAATGACTTCTATTTGTATTGTTTTAAGTATTGTGACTATTGAAGATTTTCATTTAGAGCATCTTGATGTTAAAACAAATTTTCTTCATGGTGATTTGGATGAAGAAATATATATGGTACAACCACAAGGATTTGAGGTCAAGGGTAAGGAGAATTTAGTGTGTAGATTGCAAAAAAGTTTATATGTCTTGAAGCAAGCACCTCGGCAATGGTATATTAAATTTGACACTTTTATGAATGAGCATGGATACACTTGGTGTCATTCTAACCATTTTGTTTATTTTAAGAGGTTGGATGATGATAGCTACATTATTTTATGTTTATATGTTGATGATATGCTTGTAGCTAGGTCTAACATGGATAACAATAGGGGGTTGAAACAACAATTAGCACATTCATTTTCTATGAAGGATTTGGGGGCAAAAAAACAAATCCTTGGTATGAAAATTTGCAGAGATATAAAAAATAGGAAATTGACTTTATCTCAGGCTGATTATATTGAGAAGGTCTTGTAACATTTCTCTATGGAGAATGCCAAAGCTGTCAGCACACCTCTGCCTGGTCATTTGAAATTGACTAAGGTGATGTTTCCAAAGACACCAAAAGAGGAGGCTAAAATTTCCAAGGTGCCTTATGCTTCAGTTGTAGGGAGCTTAATGTATGCTATGGTATGTACTAGGCCAGATATTGCACATGCAGTGGGAGTTGTTAGTAGGTATATGAGTCACCTTGGGATTGAGCATTGGAATGCAGTCAAATGGATTCTCATATATTTGAGAGGTACATCTAGTAAGTGTTTACACTTTGGGGGATCTACTACTATTGTTGACTCAGATTTGGCAGGAGATATAGATAGAAGGCGTAGTACTACATGCTATGTATTTACTATTGGTGGGACAACACTGAGTTGGATTTCTCGATAACAAAAGGTGAATGCTTTATCTACTACAGAGGTAGAGTATGTTGTTGCTACAGAGGTGGCCAAGGAGATGATATGGCTTCAATTCTTCATGGAAGAATTGGGACATCCACAGATGGAGAATTATTTGTATACAGATAGCCAAAGTTTCATTCATCTTGCAAAGAATTTTTCTTTGCACTCAAAGACAAAACACATACAGTTGTGGTACCATTTCATTTGGTCAGTTTTGGATGATGGGCAGTTAAAGCTAGAAAAGATACATATAGACAATAATCCAGCAAATATGTTTACCAAGGTAGTAACAAGGGAGAATTTGAACTCTTGTTCATCTTTGGTTGGTCTACTAGACTTAGCAGAATAAAGGAACAATAGAGTCTAGGGTGGTTGGATCCAGTGGGAGCTTTACAAGGTAGCGGTTTAGCTACAAGATCAGTCTCCAAGTGGGAGATTGTTGCTTTGTGTGGAGCTTGATCAATCCCCAAGTGGGAGATTTTTATCTTGTGGTGATTTCTCAGAGAATTACTATACACTTTCCCCCCCATCCTCTCTATTTTTGGGCCAACATGTTGTAACCGATTCTAACCCTAAAGTGGAAAAATAAGCTTGTATAAAATGGCTTAGGGTTAGGGATTTCATTATGATGTATGTTTTAGTATCTTCTTGCGCCGATCTTGAGCTATAAGGGATTGTGGATTGTAATCAAGTTGTAATCATTGGATAATAATAATATTGGACTCGTTGTTGGTGGACGTAGCCCAGGGATTGGGTGAACCACGTTAAATCTTTGTGTCTTGTGTTCTCTTTCTGTGTGGTTTATTATTTTCTCATATTGGTTAAATATTTGCATATAACTGTTATTTATGTCTTGTTAATCCTAACAAAAAACTTTTTGATACTAACATTATTTACATATCATGTCGAAATGAGTTATTTTTTAATCCCGACTTCTTTAAATATCATCTAAGTCCCTATTATGTTGCTCCATACTAGTAACAGCATTATCCTATCCCTTGGGGGCTCATTGTAATGCATAATGTGATCATACTTTGCAAGTATCATAATAGATCCTCTTTCTCCTTATCCTTGTCTCCACACTTTGGGAGAAAAGGTATTATATCAATCTCTCTCATTCTATTCAAGGATCCACTTTTTACTTGGTTAGGAAGTATTTTTATATCATGTGACATCTAATCTTACATATAAATATTGGTTTTCATTAAGGATATGTATCCTTGATCATTAACTTTTTCATTATTCGCCATTGGGTTTCCATGGTAAATAGATCCTTTACCTTAAAGATTAGCAGGGTTCCATCCTTCATAAGGATCCCTTTTAAAAACTTATTACATGGCATCTCTTTTCATCTTTCCCTTCCTTGACCTCATAAGAGTTGTGACCTATTTGTCTTGAACTAGGTGTTTCTTGTGGATACTTTCTTGGTGTTAAAAATGCTTTATCCTTGTTCAAAATTTTCCTTAAGATGTCAAAACGTTACTTATTTTACCATCTTAAGGGGGGAATACATGGATTCTTATTGCAGATATTATCTTTACTTTAATCATGAAAAGAAGAGTACACTAGCATAATAAAAATTTCTAGGGATAGATTACTCTCCTTTTTGCATTTTTTAAAATTGGTTGAATAGCATAACACAAATTTCTAGACCTTTGACCTATCATTTTTCATGGGTTTACTAGTGTAACACAATTCACTAGACCATCAACTCTTGGTCCATAGACTGACAACCTCCTCCTCTCTCTTTGATGGGTGGAACTAGCATAACACATTTTTCTAGACCATTTCCCCCTTTTCTCTCTTTCTCATCTATCTCTCATGGATCTCCTAGTGCAACATAATTTCCTACCCTATATCATTCATGATTATCTTGATCTCTCCTCCATGGTTCCATAACATAACACACTTTTCTAGTTGATTGGATCATGGAGTCTTATCTTATCTTTTATATATGCTCTTTCTCTTTTCAAGTGACCACTTGTACTCTTGCAATACCAATCTAAGCATGATTCTAGCGGTTGAGATATTTTCTCTAGCGAGGTCTCTTCAACTAGTTGACTTGGAATCTTAGTAAGCTCTAGGATTTTTTTTATTTTTCATTTTTTATTTCATATGGATGTACAAGTTAAGATCCTTGGTTTGGTGGATTATGTACTTAAACTTACCGATATCTTGTCTCCTTGCAGTTTTCCCATGATCTCCACTTTCCCTCTTTCTCTTTTTGCTACTTTATCATGAGTATGAGGCAAACTCGTACTCTTGCTAAAGTGGGGGATAAATGCACCATCCTAAAAATTAATCACCCTTATTAGGTGCTCATTTTTAGCCCCATTTTAGTATGCATGAGTTCCCAGATTGATTTCACATCCTTCTAGCACTCATGCATCCTTCAAATGAACATTATTTGTTCAAAACTCAAGAATGGATCTAACTTATATGCAATATTTGTCCTGATTTCCTAGCAGACTATGGCTTTCATTGCCCCTTTTTGGCACACGTCCCTAGGTCCCAAGAAGAATTTGAAGAAATTTTCCTAGGCAAGGTTGTCCAGGTTGGCCTTTTCCTGGACAAGGTCGTCCAGTTCAACCTTTTCCTAGAGCTTTGTGCTTTAATTGGATCCTGGCTCAATGCAAGTTTTTGTTACCTAGACCTTTAATTAAGGTTGGCCCTGTGAAATATGAGCCCTAGAATGTGCATAAAAAGGCATCAAACCACTCATGCAATCATCTATAAGTGAGCTATTATGCATTCAAGATATCCAAGTGCACGAAAGCATCCATTAGTGAAGTCATCCATTATCAAGCATTCAAAACACTTAAGAATTCAAGTGCAAGGAAGCCATCAAGGGCCATCAATCATTTCAACTCTTCATACATCATACATTCAAGGCATTTATTTCCATATATATAGATTATTTTCCCCATTGGAGGTCAAGCAAAGTATTTTTCAATCAAGGAAGGATATCTACATTCATCCATCAAGTCGTCTTCTTCTCTTTCTTCATCAATCCAACATTTTGATAAAATACAACATCCATCATTCAAGGGTTTGATTTCATAATTTCCTATTGGTTTTTATGGATTCCAGTCTATTGCATCAATACCTGTGATCATCTCAAAAGAGGCATTGCATCATTGAGGTATAAGGTGATTTATGTTTCATATCTAGCTTTCAATTCATATTCCCTTATGCAATTTGAATTTAATTTCAAGGTTAATTCCTAGACAGGGGTTTGAACAAGGAAAACACATTTTCACAATGTTTTCCCCTTTATTTATTTTTGTAGGAATAGGTACATAAATTGTAGATCTGGATTCAAGAATATCAATCATAGTCACAAGCCCTCAATTTTTTTTATCAAATTCAGAATTGAAAGGACGAGGCCAAAACAACCACCCTCATCCTCGACTAGGTCTTCCAGATCGGCCACGTCCTATGGGACTAAAATTTTAATAGAAGATAGTTATAGGCATTAGAATCCTAAATCTGGAGTTTTACCTAATTTTGGCATCTCTATGACAGTCAAAATCAGATCTAAAGGTCCATTTGCCTCCTCTTTATCGAAGGTGAGTTCATTCTTGCTAATCTTCCCCTTGCACTTATTTATATATTAGATTTGATATCATACCTTTTTAGTTTCCATTTCCTTTACCATAACATCAATTCATTCCACATGTTTACTATCATATTACACATCTTTATCATTAAAGGAGATGAACCCCAATTACCCACTCACACTTAGTTCTTGTATTAGCACTCGTTCATCCATTTCGGGTTGTGCTAATCTAATTTTTTGAGGGTGAGCCTTTGGGGGGACTTTCCTAATTCATAATATGATTTGGTGAGTGATCTACATCATAGAATTGCTCACAATTTTCTATTATACAAAATTTAATTGCATCCCTTTGTGGATCGCATGTGAATATGTGTGAATGGATGTATATGAGTGGATGTGAAGAGGTATGGGTGGAATCGATAATCAATGCAAAGATCTAATTTTAATATGTACTTCATTGGAACTAACCCATGCATGTTGAAGATTATTTTTATCTAGTTCATTATTTTTGGATTATAGTCTATATGATTATTGTAAGGCAATTATCCCTCCTTAGGGTTGTAGCCCTTATTATATTTGAGTAGTGGGCTTTAGGAAGTGTGCTTTAATGCAAGTTCATTCTCATTCTAATACTCCTAATAGAATATAGTTCTTTTAATAAAGTACATAATCTTGTGGGTTCCATCCCCAACATTGTTTTTCCCCTAATAGGTTTTCCATGAAAAAAAATCTTGGTGTTATGTGTTGTGGATCTTTGGATGCATGCTTAATTATCATATCTGACATTTAAGGTTTAATTTGGTTAAATTTTGAAGTGTTTGGACACAAATGATTCACCCCCCCTCTCAATTGTGTGCTACCTTATTTCTATCAAGATCCTTATGTGCTAAGGTTGGATTTGCAGAAGGGAGGACATCAAGGATATTATCCTCTGGAAGATTTTTGTTATATGTGTATGGTGTTGCATGATAATCAGATTTCATCACACCTTTTACAATAATCACTAGTTTGTTTTGAGAGGTATCTTTAATGGTGTTAACTTGATTAGGTTCTTTAATCTCAAAAGGTTCATTCAAAAAAGAGAGGGAATCAAGGATATCATCCTCTACTTCTAAGGCACTTTTAGGAGAAGTAAAATCATAACTCATTAGTGCTTCATCTCTAGAGGGAATATGAGTGGAATAGATAGGAGGAGAAGTGTAATTAAGATAATTTTCAATCATATCAGCCTCTTCCACCACAAAATCATCCTCTTGCACAAAGGTAATCTCATAGGGTAAATTCACATCAAGAGAATAATCAACATTATTGTCCAACAGTTCATCCCAAAGAGAGAGGCCATTGAGAGGAGTTTTAAAATTATGTTCTTTCATCAATATGTCCTCATGAGGGAGAGAATATTTGGGAGAGGAATCATTGAGATTTTCATAAAGGAGATTGTTTTAAACCCTAAATCCTTCTATCACATTAATTAAATTTTGACATAAGGAGAGTTTAGGAGGTGTAGAGAAAGACTTAGTAGAGATAAATTCATCAAGAACATCGTCCATCATATCAAATCCTTGCTACTAAATTAATTATCAAAAGCAATAAAGATTTGGACAAGGAAATCTGACATTTTGTAATGAAACAAGCTAATATTATGAAACAAAGAATAAAAGGAACTAGTCTAAAGACACATAACAATGCATGAAAGAAAATATTTTTGGATTTTTATTATTTTTAACATGTAAATACTAAAATGAATCTATGAAAAATATTCAATTTTTATGTCTTTATTATTAATGAATGCAAAATTAAAACTAAATGTATAAAACGTAACACTGAAATACATATAAAGGAGATCTAGAGGGCAAATCAAAAGTGGAAATGTTATGAGTCGGGTTCATAAAAATGTACAATATAAAAAGTGGATCATGTAACAGATCTAATTTCCCCAATTAATAAGGTACATTTAAATCTGAAAGCACCTTATGACAAATATGATTGACACCACTTAGTAAGTAGGATGCTAAACAATGTCAATGCTTTCAGGGTCTCTATTACTTTGTTTCTTAGAATTGAGAAGGAGATAGACAAGACAATTAATGAAACTATAAAGTGAGTTAACTAAACTAAAAGGTAAATGTAGAGAGAAATTAGAGAGGATTTGAGTACACCTAGAATCAAAATAGGAGGTATGTTGATTCAAATCTAAATTCTGACTATCAAAATCCTAAAAATACCTATAAGTGCAAATTTGGAACCTATAAATTTTAACCTAAATCCATGATAAATATAAGATGGATTTGGAGGATGTATATCGCCAAACTCATTTTGTACTCAGGTACAAATCACAAAAATTGTCATGTACCCTAGGTTTTAGCCTTAAACTTCTTGGGGTTCTCTAAGAGTTCCCGATCTTCCCAAATTTTCTCTAGCAGTTTCATAACCTATTCCTAAACATAGAAAAATGGGGAAGAAGTTTGGATAAAGGGATTTTCCTTAGTCAGACCCATGTTTAGGAATTAACCTTGAAATTAAATGAAATAAAGGAAAGTGTGTTGTCATATAGAAAAGTCTATATCTAGAAAATGAAGTATATCATATCGTGGAAATGCAAATGATTCTTTGAATGTGACCAAGTATGTTAATGCAATAGCTTTAGACTTAACATAGAAAAAACAAAAGGAAATCATGAAAGACAAAACCTCATGTAATGGATGTTGTAATTTTCCACAATGTTTGATTGAGGATAAGAGAGAGAGAATACTTGAATGGAAGTGGATGAATGTAAATATTCTTCCTTGATATAAAAATCATTTTCTTTTCCTCCAATGCGGAGACAATCTACATCTATCGAAAAAACACCTTGAGTCCTTGAGAAGAATGCTAGATCTTGAATAATTGGACTTGATAACTTGATGACTCTTGAACTTGATTTTATTCCTTGTACTTAATGGATTGAACTTGACTACTCGATAATGAATGTGAATTCTTGATAATCTTGATCATGGTTACCAAAATGAGGAGACATAGGGTATTTATATACATCTCAAAACATTTCAGGGGTTAAAACTCAAGCAGACCAACCACGAAATCATTTTTCCCACCAAAACCTTGACATATATCTTCGAGCCAAATTTGGGCCAAAATCCAAGGGGACAAATTGAGTTTGGTAATCTATCCTAGGTATAGATTGAATTTGGCAATCTATACCCTGGAAAATGAGCTCAAATTTGAACAAGATGTCAGGAAAATAGGGTAGGTTTGGGATCTTTAGGTACAATTCATTTCAAGGTCGGGATAGATCACAAAGGCCACAAATAGTGATATAGGTCCTAGGTGATGAAATCAATTATCTTCCCTGTTTCATTCTCAACCAGTGCTTTGAAATCTTTGAACTTGTAAAAAGCTTCAAACTTATCCTTCAAGAAAGTCACCCACATCATCCTTGAGTAGTCATTAGTAAACAATATGAAATATTTATCACCGTGATAACTTCATGTCCTCATAGGACCACACAAATCAATATGTACTAAATCCAATATATTCTCAAAAGAAAATGATTTACTACTGAAAGTAGAGATAGTTAACTTACCCAACTAATATTTCTTACACATCATGTTGTTTGGTTAACTAATTATGGAAAACCTCTAACTGCATTCATCTTGCTAACTTTGACCAAACTATCAAAGTTTACATGACATAACCCTGTATGTAATAGCCAACTATCCTCAACTCTAGCAACCAAACAATTGTTAATAGCAGTATTCAGATGGAATAAATTACCTCTAGTTTGCCTACCCTTTGCAATCAGATCACCTAATCTTCTGAGTATCCTGCATACACCTCCTTTGAACACAAGTCTATAACCTTTGTCATTCAACTGACCCACACTCAACAAGTTATGTGTTAGCCCTTCTACAAAATAGACATCATCAACATTACTCTTACCATTCAAATAAAAGGTACCTTTCTCTTTTACCAAGTAGTGTGTATTGTTACCAAACCTGACCACACCACCATCAAATTCTTCAAGCTTGATGAACTTACTTATGTCACCGGTCATGTGATGAGAGAAACCATTCTCAATGACCCACTCATTGGCTTGATCCATGTGAGAGACTAAAGCATTTTCACCTTCTGTAGCATCCTATTTCACTGCAACAATGCTATCTCATCCTCCTCATTGTCTTCTGACTCTTCATCAGTCACACCTTCATCTACTGCAACATAACATTATTTCTTTCATTTTTCCTTGAATCTTCTAAACTTTTCCTTTTTCTCACCATTAGGACTCCTAGTAGCAATATGTCTAATATTATTGCATGAGAAACACTTCAAAGGTAACTTGCCTTTGTACTTACCGATACCTCTAAGCAATCTTCTTGCAAGTAATGCTTCAAGTTCCACTTGCTTCTTCTCTTCATCTATGATAGATTCAAAATCCCTGGTATAACTTGACATAAAGGCAGATTCATGACTTATCTATTTTCCCTTCTTCTCTAATGCTAATGACAAAGAGGTCTTAAAAGTTGCATCAAATCTAGGAACATTATTATAAAAGTTACTCAACTCAAAAGCAATAAGCTTACCAATCAAACCATCAATAGAGACATTATCTATTGTTCTCAATTCATGAATGGCAGAAACTCTAATGGCGTAAGTAGGTAGTAGAGTCCTCAACATTTTACTTACCACATCTTCTTCTTCAATGGTATCATCGGCATTCTTGATTACACCTACCACTTCTTTTATCCTGTGACCATATTGAGTAATATTTTCTCCTTCAACCATTTTCATGTTATCATATTTACCCTTTACAATATCTACCCTGGCTTTTTGCACATGTTTGTCTCCACCATGGATTAGTTTAAGCTTTTCCCAAACCTCATGAGAAATCTCTAAACCATATATGTCAATATATTCATTGTTAGATAGAGTACTTACTATAGCCCACAATGCTTGCATATTCTCTTGTTGCTCCTTCAATTGATCTGCAGTAAGAGTCCCAACGGGAACAACATATTTGATCTCAACATAATTCCAGAATTGTGGCCTCATACCTTTTCGATAGATTTTCATCTGGTCACCCCATATTATGTAGTTATCTCTTGTAAACTTATGACCTTCCTTCTTCATCATTGGATCTTTTCCTCAAGCTATTAAAATTACCACAAAGAGGACCAAGGGCTCTGATACAAATTGTTAATACTATAAGGTCCAAGATTACTAAGAGGGGGGGTAAATCATTAATCTATCATATCTGAAACTTTTCACAATTCTTTCAATCACATTAACCACATTCATTAACTTTACACTCTATGCATGAAATAAACAAATTAATGAAACAACCATTCAATCATGCAACAAAGTGACACCAGTATTTTTATCGTGGAAACCCTGATTTAGGGTAAAAACCACAATGAGAATTAGCACACACTAATAATTTGCACTCTTCTGAAATGTGCCATGTTAAAGGCATAGCCCTATTAGAAGCTTTACAAATGCCCGATTAAGAGCAGACCCTGTTAGGAGCTTTACCTTGTTAGGAGTAACCTTGCTAAAAGATTTCAAACCCTAGTTAAAGAGTCACCTGGATAAAGGATTTACACATAAGACCTGTTAAAGTCTACCTGGTTAAGGGATTTTTTTGTAGAAACTGTTAGGAATCAACAAGTACAATGATCTAGGTGTAGCACTTCTCCTTTGCTTGTTCAAATCCAATTAAGCACAAACACTACTTCTCTTGTAGACAATCTTCAATCTTCACTTGACCGCATCTTTGCATCCACGATCTACACTTGCATAATTTACTAATTTACATATAAATACATTTCATGCTCATTAGGGCCTAAGATGACTTACAACATGTATTATGTTTGAATTACAAGCATTCCTGCTCAATCCTTGACCCCTAAAATGTATTACCAATATAGAATATTCATTTACAAATTCATGTCAGCCTTAAAATTCATTGCACACTGGATTGATTAGCTCAAACCTCATCAGTTCATTATCAACCAACACAGTACTTAGTTGACATCAATGACAACACAATAACTGGTCTTCCTATCATCAAACTTGTACCAATCAAGACTCAACAATCTCTGCAACATCATTGCATCAATTATGCCAACAATATGTACTTCAATGATAGCATGAATCAATTATGTCCCTGTGGATGGACACTAATGATGATCATTTGACAGTCCTGGCTTCTAGTTCTTCCTCTAATGATGCTTCACAAGCTGATGATCCTTTGTATGAGGTTGTTGTTGCAAATCTAACCTCCTTTGAACCTACAAATCATATTCCACCTCTTGTTGACGATGTGGCCCCATTTGGTCATGTTGACCCTTCTTTGTCTATTGTTCTTGCTCTACTCTAATATTTAACTGATGATATGCAACCTTCTCAACACTCTACCCTTGTACAAACAGTCTCACAATGCAAGTTATACCACTTACTCCCCCTTGTGGTGGGCGATCCTGGGGATAGTATTGCCTGGATAGTTGTCTACAGGCATAGAAAAAATCGTGATTCTATTCCTCATTCTCCTCCCCACATTGTAGGTGAGTTGCCTACCCACTCTTAATGTGGGTTGCTAGCAGTCCTGCCAGTGTGTTATTAATGGTTTGTTGTTGACTTTGTTGTAAATGGTCATTAGTTTGTCTTTGTAAAGGCCAACATCCTTGTTGTTAATGTCTTGATAGCCTCCTTTGGTGATTTTTACACCCTTGAACTATAGTTTTGTAAGGAACATCACCTATGTTTTGTTGTTAGTATCAAAACATGAATTATTTATGTGACTATTATTCAATTTTCTACCTTAATTATTTACTTTCAAATTCTTATAAATTATCACATATTTGGTGTACATTATTTGTTTCGTTGTACATTTTATTTATTTTGATAACATTACATATTGCAAATTATGTTTTCTAATATTTAATCTATTAAATGCCATTACAAGTGGACTTGACTAGCTATAGTCATGAGTCAAAAAAGATAAATCAAAACAAAACAATTGAACAACCTCTAATATAGGTTAGTATAGGCTTGGAATTTGATGGTCACCCCTACTTGCCATATGATTTTTTTATGACAATTTGGTCATTTTAGTTACTTTCATTTTACGTTTTGAGAAAAAAATTGAGTGTCAATTATTTTTAATTTATAAATAATTTAATATAAGTTTTTTTAAATTTAAATATTTAATCAATATAATTAATAATAAATATTTTATTTTTAATAAAGTAGTGCAAATAATCTATCTACTATTTTAAAACATGTATTATTATATATGATTGAAACTAACTAATTATAATAAACAATACAAAAATTTATGAACAAGTTTTTAATTCATATGTTTTATTTAGAAAATGTTGTAAAGTAATAATATATAAATAAATCATTTACAAACTTTTATTTGTGATAAAAAGAACATAAAATTAGAAAATAATTATAAATTAATAATATATGAAAAAATTCATATATTCTATTTTAAAAAGATTCTAAATATGAATATATAATAAACAAAAAAGAAACATATATATTTCATACTAAAATTAAATGATGATCACTTAAAAATTATTATTATTAATAAGTTTTTAAATTTATATTATTAAAATATTTTAAATAGATTTATATTTTATCATGCATATTGTCAAATAATATATATTTATTTGAAATATTTGGTTGGAAAAGAATTGGAAGATTTTTTCAGATGCTATGATGGTTCAACATTTGTGGTGGAAAATTATTCACTCTCTTCGAAAGATTGTTTTGGCTAAGTGTGATCTGACAAGAGGGGTGGATCCTAGAGATGTTATTTGTAATGAGATTAAATTTTCGGGTGCAAGGGGGTGCTTCAATGTCTACTAGTCAAATTAGTAGTAGAGGCAAACATCATTTGCAAAAGATCAATCGAGAGGGTCGTTGGACAACTCCTCATGGTACTTTAAAAATTAACATTGATGGTTCATTACGAAAGAATCTTGGACATGTTGGTATTAGTGGAGTTAGTCAGGATAGCTCTTCTACCGATATTCAGTTTTTACTTTTTGTTTACGAGGGCCTTCATACAAATAATTTTATGGAGGCTCTTGCCATTTTACATGCTATTGAGCATAGTTGTGCTCTTGGCTAGAGAAGGAATAATTGTGAGTTTGATTCTCAGGTGTGTTTGATCGGCAACAGTTTGTTGGTGTTAGTTGGCACTTACCTTTGATTGTTAGACAGATTCTCCAGTTGTGCAACTCCTTGAAGTCTATTAATTTTAGCCACATTCTTAGAGAGTGGAAAGGTGTTGCAGATTGTCCGACCAAATGGACTTCAAATGATAGGGGCAATTACCCCCTAATATGTCTCATATGTTAGATCAATTAGTGGATAGTGACAGGGCTTTGTAGTGCTCTTTCTTATGGGCTCTCTACCCTTGATTTCTGTATCTTTCTTGTGTTTGAATAAGTTTTTGGGTATCTTTTAATCAAAATATTATGTTGTCTATAATAAATTTTGATGTTTACTAATAAATTGAAGTGTCAATATTTATGATTTTATAAAAATTTAGTCTGTCAATTCATACAGTCCAATAAATTTTCAAGCTGTCATATACAGTTCAAAAGTGGAAAAACAGCCATTACGGCCATCAAATTCCAAGCTTGGGGTTAGCACATAGATTTGTAATATCATTTAAATGTACAATGGCCCCCATGCTTTTCTTTGAAAATACGACCAAATATTCCACATTTTAACTTGAGAAGTAAACTGGTGTTCTTTCAGTCTAACAGTAAATATTTTCATTTTTCCTAAGAATCAAACATATCCCCCGAGGCAGCTGCCTAGTCCTGCTATCACTCCTT
Source organism: Chamaecyparis obtusa (assembly GCA_027943335.1). Classification (NCBI taxonomy): domain Eukaryota; kingdom Viridiplantae; phylum Streptophyta; class Pinopsida; order Cupressales; family Cupressaceae; genus Chamaecyparis; species Chamaecyparis obtusa. The sequence continues at coordinate 961,192 of BSBK01002852.1, forward strand.
ACATCCATCCAGTCTGGCTTTCAAACCCGCCCTTTTCACTTGTACAATATTAAATCCGCGGTCTGGTCAATCTCCGAGAAATTTCTAGCTGGAAGCTGTCTTGTATTTTTACCATAGTGGTCCAGGTGAGATTTAATTGTCACCAAGTAGTTTTCTGACGTGACTTGAATGGCCGTATATATGGTTGAAAGCATCAACAAGGGGGTCAGTTGAGTTTCACAACCTTACCTTTCCCATTTTAGTAAATTGTGCAGAAAATGCCAATATTTTTAAAATGTACAAAGATTCTTTCATGTTATACTCCAATTGTGACATGCATAGGAAAACACATAAGTTGCAGCCGTATATCTTACAGCATTGATTTTCATGATGGAGACATACTTCACATCAAAGTGTGTTTAAAAACCTACTTGCCATGTTCAAGGAGAAACTACATCTCAACTAAGATTGATGATTGACATCACAAATTGGTATTAAAAGATGGCATTAACAAAACAAAGCCTCCTCAAGTATTCTTAGTCTTGCATGTTTAACAAGTGAAGTGCTACTTATTGTTTTTTAAAAGCTTCAACTCAACTCAAGAGCTTCTATCTTTCTAGCAACAGAAGCTAAGAATCCTAAGATGTTTGCATTGCTTCAGTGTGATAGGTTTCCAGCTCCTTGTCAAGATCTGCAGCAGATTTCTCTGGGCCCTGACTTCTTCCCCTGCCATGACGTCCTCTTCCTCTACCACGGAAACGTCTTGAACCATTACCACGTCCACGGTTCCAGCTGTAAATACAAAAGGATTAGCAGATTGTAAATATTGTACATGCCAGTTTGCATTTATCCTTTCCATATCAATTCATACACAAAAAAACGAGTAGATGAACTTTAGTATCAATCTTTCCAAAAGATGAGCAATATGCACCATTTTTTGTCTACCAAACTTACCCATTGCTACTCCTTTGCTCAATGGAAGCATCAGCTGCTGCCCGCGTAAACCCAGGACTGCAGCATATAAAAATGTAAGAAACGTGGAGATAAAAGATATTCCTTAATACCAATAGGCATTGAAATATTGAACGACTATAAAACTGGGGAAATAATAACATGTAAATTATAATTTATTAATAACTGCCTAAAGAAAATATCTTTCTTTATATTTGCTAATAATTTTGACAAAGTGGTTGAAATTGAGACATATATAAGGTTCTCCAGATCAAAACCATGTAGAAAAGCAACTGTTACTTGTGTAAGCTTGGGCTCAACTATATCCTGTGTAGCTGTGTGATTAGCACAAACAGAGAGACTCGTCTTAGCAGACGGATATCCATGTATTGAATTTCCAGCAAAAGGGAACTTGAATGAAAATAATAAACAATGATACCAAGACAAATCGGTGATATACATTCTGAACCCCTCTGGATCCATGCGGAAATCCCAGTTGCCAGACTAAGATTTGCTATAGTTTTTGACAACAAATTCATTTTAAATAGTGTAATATATTGTAAAGTGCTTTCTCCCAGTCCAATATCACTAGATGCATAATATTTGAAAACCAGAAACTTACATGACAAGGAAAGGCAGACATTGATATTAATGCTATAAAATGTATTAAATATATGCAACATCCCAAAACTGTAACAGACACAGATAAAGAAAGCAAATCAAACAAATAGGCAATTTATATTTAAAAGGAGCATTATGATGAGAACATACGTCATCACCACGGTCTTCCGCCCTCTTCCAGCAAATGTTCCAGGAAAATTCACACGGGCAGAGACAGGCAAAGTCAAATTAGAGCCAATAAGCTCTAACTTCATTGGTTTACCATCAAGCTGGACATTATTGTATCGCTTCACAGCTGCAACAGCATCACTCATTTTAATATAAACCACCTCTGCTGTACCCTGTCATAAGTTCAAAAAACAAAAAAGATGATTATGGCATTGCACTCAGATAAAACCTAGTAAATTCCTTAAATTTTGCTTACAAGCACTTGTAAACCTACAAAATAAATTTGGTTATTAACCCATTAAGATTAATTTGACTTGTAGTTGAGAATTCTATAAACAGTAGTTCCACACACAAACAGCCTTTCCTCCACATTCTTGATAATCAAAAAGAAGATGGGGAGGGAATTCATCGTTGCCAGTTTGAAGCACTCTACAATGAGAAGGCTATATGATTTGTTTTGGCTATAGAGATTTCTTGCTCTGCCCATTGAAGAACATGAAAAGATAGTGAAGATAGAATTCTGAATATCTAGAAACTGCTTCTCATAGTAATTTAATTCCTATATTTTGAAGCAAGGGTTTTATCACTGATGTTTTGGCTGTCTTTTGGGTTTACTCTTTTGATATTTAAGTTGTATTTTTTTATGTGAGAATAGGATATACTGGATTTGTTTTCCACATGGGAGAACAGCCTTACAGAACCCCCACTACTTTATCTTAAAAAAATATTAATGTTAATTAAGATAAATTCAATTATAAAAACACTGGCTTTTCCTAATGATTTACTCCATGTTGAATCATTTAAACAAGTAAATCAAATTTGAAGTATGTCAAAACCAATTGACAAAATATTAATGTTAATTAAGATAAATTCAATTAAAAAACACTGGCTTTTCCTAATGGTTTACTCCATGTTGAATCATTTAAACAAGTAAATCAAATTTGAAGTATGTCAAAACCAATTGACAAGACGAAGTGCCTGAACACTAAATTAATTTAGGAAGCATGCCCATGAAAAGAAAGCATGCTTGTATTAAAATGGGGATAAATTTGGAAAATATACCCATAAAGAGAAAAGCTAGAAATGTTTGCTAAATCAGCAATCGTTAACTGCTAATTATAATAATCTAAGCTTTTCTTGTTTTATCTACATTACTCGTCCACATCTACAAATATCGATGAAAGTAAATCAAAATTTTATATAAGTTTAAGCATTACAAATAGTCCATTTTGAACTGCCTGTCTGCATTTACAAACAGGGGGAAGTATATCAAAATATTACATAAGTTTTAGCAAACAAGTAGTTATTAATTTCATCCAAAAATGTTTTATAGGGTTTGGAGGACACTGCAAGAAGGATGCATCGTTTAACAAATCAAATCAATCTACTTACAACTATTTTTGGCAATTTCAAGGTTTCCCAATTGCTGGATTGACTGTTCTATTTTCGACCAATTTACAATACACTTCGCTTTGTACAACAAAATAGGAGGAATGCAAGATAAGAAGTTATTGCCGCCTATGGACCTGAATGGTGTGATGTCCCCTGATAGGTTTAGACATAATTATTACATACTTAATTCAAATTCCACATTGTATGACCTAAAGATACAATGATTCAAGCTAAGACAGTCATAAATAATGAATTATTTATTCACTTAATTAGATTAAATTATTTGTATGTAACATTAATACCCCATATCCAATCTTATTACTATTTCAACTCTATGAAGGAGTAGACGTTATCCAAGGTGCCTAGAGACCAACTGCAATGGGCTCCCTCAAAGTTTACAGATCCAAGCCCTTGGCCTATCTTGGGACTATGCCCGCAAGGCGCTCAAGGTCGCTGATCCCTACCCTATCTTGGGACAGATAGCCATTGCTTGGATTTATACAAGCCCCCCCTTTTGGAAACATCACAGCCTTCTCTTCTTAGATTAAAATAGTAATAGGTCTTGAGTATGCATATATTTGTATAATATAACTGATATATAATTCTGATATTATTCTTATTAATAGACACATATGATATATATTAGACCCTCTAAGGGTTTCTTATCATAACTAGGATTCAGATATATCCTTCTGTAAATCAGTATTAACTCATAGATGAGTTACAGTATTGTTTGCTGTCACCAATGCTTACCAACATTGCAATTGATTTATTTCTTTTCTTATCTCTGCCTTATGAAGAGTAACAAATATAATTTATTATTGCTGTTCGATCAATTCATAATCATTTTACTTATCGTATCATATGTATAATGTTATAACTGTGCAATTCCCCGCTTTCTCCTTATATTCTACCTGATATGTCTTTAATTCTTATATATAAAATACTATCTTTCTTTTCTATTATTCAAATCAATGTTTCGGTGACACCATAGTTAATATTGCCCAGCTTATATTTCCCACTGTCTCTGAGTTGCAATCCATACACATATATCATTTCCTTAGATCAATGCCAAATAGATTAGATATTCTATTGTTCCGTGAGTTATGAGACCCATACATCCTTGAACAGGATAGTATCTCCTTGCAGTGTGTTTGCAGCGCTCCATATCTCCTATGGTAAGATCAGCGACGTGTTTATACAACCTGCGCTAACTAGTATTGATTCATGCCCGTATTTATTGAGAATACTCTCCAGCTGCCCTACGAAAGTGATGTGAGTGTTGGGCGATGATTCCTTAATAATTTTTTGTGGCTCCCGAACAATGTTTCTGATGGCTTCATATATGCATGGGAATGCGATCCCATGAGACACATTCCTTCTGGTGACTTCTAGCGTGGAGTTTTTGACTGAGGTGTCATTTGACTATTATAGTCGAACTCATAATATACCATGATTCTCATTAACCACATTTTATTGACTCAGTCAATATTATTAATATTTGATTAATAATATAGTAATATATTTTTTTTATTTGAGTAATGTTATTAATTAATATTGGTCAATATTATGAGTATAATACAATAAAAAATTTAATCAAATATTATTGATTCCAGTGATAATATTAATTAATGTTATCAATATTGATTAGAATTACTGGTAAATATGACATGATCAAATATTGATTAATATTATTAAATGATAAATTTATGTATTTATAGTCAAAGCAATATTTGAACTATACATATATGCATCAATTTGGGCTCATGACAAATGGACCCCTTGTTCAGGCAAACTGAGAGTCTGAGACCCACTTCTGCACTCCAAGCATATAGTTGGATTTAAACTTTAAGGTAGGGGGTGGATCCAAACAATTTACTTCAGCCAAATCAAACTCTTACAAGAGCACTACAACATTTATGAAATAGTGATTTTCATTGAAAAGAAGAAGCACATTACAAATGCACTTATGTTACACCATTAAACTATGCCATGCAGTATGATAGTAGCTAACTTGTGGCTTGCATAACTTCTATGAAAGTTATTTCAAAGTTTGAAAACTTGTTAAGTACTCACCTACAAATTCTTCCCACAAGTAATTGCACCAAAATCTCATGGCCGAGGTTTTACCAAAAGTCACCGCAATCTTTTGAACGAAAGAAGGCCAAAAACTGCACTATAGAAAAACTTGTCCACCTTGCTCATCTAAAAAGGCAGGCATTTTTTTTTGGTTTTTCACTCTGTGTGGGATGACTGACAAAACCCTTCTTCAACAGAGACAGACAAGGCACGATTTCAGACTGCTACAATGCTGCTTGGAGGGATTTTCATGGATAGTGTTTGTAGATGAAAAGAACTTATAGTCTTATACTCAAATCAGTTTATCAATTTCAAATTTAAGTGCTTAGTAGGGTTTGGAGGCAACTATTGAAGAACATATCGGGGCACAAAACCAAATCAATGTCCATATAAATATTTGAACCGATTTCAAGATTTCCCAATTGTTTAGTTGAGCTTCTTTATTTTCGAAAAAAGAAAACCTTATACTCAAATCAATAGCCAAAAATCCCAAGGGAAATAGGAAATATAAACCAAGCCATGAGGCCCTCAAAAAACTTGAACTGAAATAATTTTCCTTTGTAGAAGTAAAAAGTTTGTATAATTATAGTGATTCATAATCCATAATTAGCAGGCTATGCCATTTGATTACACTTCTCATTACAAACATGAATTATGCCATTACAATAGAAAAGATCCATAAGGCATGACCCATTGTTCAAATTTAAAAAATTTTAGTTTTAAAGACTGTCACAAGTCCATGCCATTTTTGGAAATTTTAATGACTCCCACCAATACATGACAATTATTTTCTGAAATTTTAATCACTGTCATGGGCTGGTAACAGTCATAATTTTTTTTAAATGGCTGTCATAACTTATGGGCTATCCAACATCTGCTATACAGCTAAAAAAATAAAATTAAAAAATGACAGCTTAAAAAAATTAAACATCATAATTTGTATAGCCTATTAATAACAAATCTTTTAAGCTACATCATTATTTTTTGTTTTCTGTTATTTCCCTTTTTTGGACCATCTGTCCCATGTTTCCAGTAAGACTCCTTAGACTTGCCTGTTTTCTTATTTGTAGTTGTGGGATATGAAAGGAGGCATAAGTCTTCTAAATATCACCTTGCACACATTCCTTGTCAAGATGTACAAGCCTGCAGGTCCACAATGACATGCGAGTTCTCCTTTTAGCATTTGAACAGAAAAGAACAAAGAAAAAGAGGACAGCAAAGGCAATGGAAATCCCACACACATTTCACAATTCTTCGCAATTTCACAAAATCAAATACAAAGGGAGACATAGAAGGCCCTTCCTTTCATTGAGCCACAAATGTGAGAATTGAGCAATGTAGGTAGTGGCAACCACAGTTCTAACTTTTTGCTTCTCATAACACTCTTGGTGCTCACCTTTGTTAGAGGGTACTACATAGAATAGGGGAATTGTATCATGAAAGCTATTTGAAATGTATCAATTTTGGTATTAAAATAAAATTTCCTGTAATGTTGCTTTGGGCCCTTATTGAAAGCAACTAGTTAGACCATGGTACCTAACTAAGGGGTTCACAGCCTTGGGATGTTATGAATTGAGTAGCCCACTGAATTAGAAAAATAAGTGCAAAACAAATATAAACTTGAAGAGAAGCTAACAAAAATTTGGAAAAGCAAAGCATGCAACAATGTATCTAATGGGTGGACAAATGCCAAGCATAAGACACTTGTAAACTTCATAATGGCTTCAAGAGGTCCATCAGTCTTTTTGAAGTCAATTGATGACACCAATGAAATAAGAAACAACATCATGTAGCTTGCTGGATGTGGTGGTGGTGGATAATGTTGTCCAAATAGTTACGAACTGTTGTCAAATGCATGTTTTTCTATAGATTCAGTTTGCTAAAAAGTATTTCATTAAACTAATATATTAAACTATTTCTTTTATACTAAGTTACTGAATCATGGGACTTTTTGGGCGATTCCAGTTACGAAATGTACTTGAATCGGATTCTGAAATGAATCTCCTGTGGGTACACATATGGGATTTGTGTTTTTAAATGCCAAAATGTTTAGTGATTCTAGTTTGATCTTTTAGATATTTTTAAGACCTACACTGCTGATTAGCAAACTCTGAACTTATCTATCATGAGATTCTAGCTGGATCTTTCTGATACTGAAACCTGAATTTAAATTAGAATGATAAGTTTCAAAATTTGAAATTTGTAAAGATTTTGTTTAGCATGTGTATTGGTATATGACATTTTAAACTTAATTCTATTTTTTAGCTACATATCTATACATATATATGTATATATGTGTGTATATATAATATATATGTGTGTATATATAATATATATATATATATATATATATATATATATATATATATATATATGTATGTATGTATGTATGTACTGAAAACATATCCAACCCCCCCAAAAAAATGCTGAAGCATTTCATACCCATGTACCCGTATCCATTCCCATTCCCGATTTGCCAACTTAGCTTTTATATATAAACAGATATCTAATTTGTTAGACAAACTATTAATCGATAAAATTTGAGTTTCATTTGTTTAGACCTACAGATTGTTCAATCTTTGTTTTCAAACTTCTTGTTGTAGGCCCACAAAAATTACAATGACAATTAAATTCTTGCCCCATCAACCAGCCCTCCCTCGCAATTGACCCAAGTTCACTTTTGTGCAGACATGTAGAAATAATACAAGAAATTCATTGTATTATTCTTATTTTGTACAGTAAATATCCATTATGGCATTCAAGTTTGACAAATTGATATTTCAATTAGTATATTGCGGTGAAACCCAAGGACACGCACCCCCCCAAAACCCAGAAGCACCTGGTGCGGAGACATCCCGGGGACAAGTACTTGGAGTACTCGAGTACCCCCACCTCCACCACTCCGCAACCACGCCGCTGCCGGGATGCGTCCGGACCGCGGGGACACCCAAACATCCCCCGTCGGCGGCCAGCATCAAAGACATAAAAAGTGTTTTTTTTCTATATATATTTTTTTTACTTTTTGTTTTTCTAATTAGTTCTATTTGAACCCTAAAATATTGTGGGTCCCCATTTTGGGCCCTCTAGGCCTTCATAAGCCCCATAAACTTCATTTCTATCTCACATTTGGATTTCATATTGTTTGTTACAATTGAGAGAAAAGAGTAAAAAGGAGTGCAGAGAGTGATTGGAGAGTGATTGCAAGTGAAAGAGGAGCTGAGCAAGAAGATCAAGAGGAAGAAGATTCATCAAGCGCAAGGTAGGATTTTTAGAAATTTTTTTGTTTTATTTTCTAATTTTTATTTCTAAAACTAAATGTTGAACGCATTGTTGTTTCTAAATTCTTTTTCATCATTTCTTGTTGAAACTTGAAAGTATTTTCATTTTTGAAATTTTGTTGTTTGAAATTTCTTGTGTTTTCAATTTGTAGCTTCTTGTTTTTTGTTATTTGAATTTCTAAATTAGGCTGAAACTTCAAACTAGTTTCTTAACAATTTATTTTTATTTTTAAAATTACTAATTAGGCTGAAAAAAAATTATTTTGTGAAATGCAGTGTCAAAATGGCCTCTCATAGTCAAGAATATAGTGGAGATGAGATGGAAATGCATTTTGAGGGTGCAAGTCTGTCAAAGTATGAACCTATGCATGAGGCAAGCGACCATGGGGCTGATCCAAAAGCCCATTCTAGTTATGTTGCAGCAGGACCAGCTTCTATAGATTGCCCCTCTCAAATTTTGACACCGTTTGCTAAGGGTCCTTATGATCAAAAGTCTCCTCTCAAACAGTTTGCAATAAGAATATCAGCCCAAACACCTAAGGCTACAAAGGCTACAAGTGGTAGCACAAGAAAATGGAAATGCAGTTTTTGTGGTGTGAAATGGTTTGGGAGCATCACTAGAGTTAATGCACACTTGCTCTTTTGGATAGTACATTTTGATGGCTTCAAAAAATGTCAAGCATAGAATTGAGATAATTAAGCCTTGGGGCGTTCCTAATGATAGTGCAGTTCTAGTGCCTAAGTCTTTGGCTGCTAGGCAACAGATTCGGGCAATTCAGCAGTCACAGGGGCAGCAATATACCTCTATCGTATCATGCATCAGAGAGCAGGAACTATGTCAGAATCAGCTTCCAGACCTTCATCCATTCAGAGCATTAGGGAAGGGCAGCACGGGGAAATGCAAGGCAGGAAGTTCAAGTAACCCCATAGCTGATTTGTTTAATGTGCACATGAAGGATCGATTAGACGATGCCATTGGTAGGTTCTTCTTTGCCAATGGCATACCATTGCATGTAGCTTGATCTCCTTATTATAAGACGATGATGTCCTTGGTGGAGAAGGAGGGGGGCCATCATTTGTGCCACCGGGTTAGCACAAGTTGAGAACCACGATCTTGGATAACCAGTATAACAAGATCGGTGTTTTGAAGGAGCAAATGAAGGCATGCTTGATAGAGACTAGTTGCACCATAGTTACAGATGGGTGGACGGACATTAGCAATCGTCCACTCATCAACATCATGAATACATGCAAAGAGGGCCCATACTTTCTAAGGGCAGTTGATTGTTCAAGGCATCGCAAAGATGCTAATTTTCAATTTCACATCCTTAGGGAGGCTATTGAGGATGTTGGGCCACAAAACATGGTCCAAGTAGTGACAGATGCAAAACATGTGCAGAGTTGCAGGGAAGCTTGTTGAGGCAGCCTATAGACATATTTGGTGGACTCCATGTTGTGTGCATGCCATGAACAATGCACTCAAGGACATGGGGAAGATTGACTAGATTAGAAGAGTGTTCAATGATGCGAGAGATGTGTAGATGTTTATTTGCAACCACCATACTTCACATGCACTCTTTAGGAGCTTCGTGAAGGAGTTCTTGAAACCAATTGAGACTAGATATGCATCGTGTTACAATCTCTTAGAGAGAATGCTTGAGTTGCAAGAGCCACTGCAACTCATGGTTATGACACAAGAATGGAATCGGTGGGCTAAGGCCAAGACAGAGCAGGGGAAGAGGGTGAATGAGACAGTGAAGAGTGATCAGTTTTGGAGTGATGCAAAATACATTGTCTCCATCACTACTCTGGTTTTCCAGGTGATCAAATATGGTGATGGGGATGCACCTATCCTTGGAGAGGTTTATGAGTGCATTGATTCTATGCTTGGCCAGATGAAGGTTGTTGTGCGAGAGAGGGACCCCACTTTAGCATTCTACAATGAGCACATTTAGCCAATCATTCACTACAGATGGGAGAAGTTGAACACTCCTTTGCACATAAATGCTTATGCATTGAATCCTAGGTGGTACATGGCTAGGCCTGGTAGAGTTACACCACTTCAGGATGGATGAGATGAAGGTAGGTTTCCTCTGGTGCATTGCTACGATGCATAATGTTGATACTGCTGGTGAGATTTACTCTAAGTGGATGGAATTTGCCACTCCTACAAGGAATTGGTAATTCACTATTATTTATTTACTATTTAGAGTTTAGTAACATTAGTTTTACTCAGTGTTCCAAGACTCAGACTCGCCTCGGACTCGAAAAGCTCAAAATGGACTCGGACTCGGACTCGGCGCCCGGACTCGGCAAGGACTCGGCAAATCAAAAAACCCATGAAATGCAAAGATTTTTAAGGATTTTAAGTTTTTTTCCTGCAATATTTAGTCAATTAACATCTAATACACAATAATTGAGATAAATAGAAACTCCTTTGCACACATACACAACTTTGCATAGATCACATAAGTAAAAATACGGATTTCGGAAGAAAACTAGTTAAAGTTACTGACACTGTTAAACCAAATAACATATAGAAATCTGAAATATAGTGTCACTGTCAAATGATAAATCAAAATGTCTACAATATTCATGGAATATGAAATCCATGGAATGAGAAGTTCAAAACATATATCAAAGATTCAAAATAAAGGCTCATAGCCTCATAGTAGCCTATGTCCTCCTACGAGTACGCCTAAAATGACAAATGGAAGACTCTATAGCCATCCTCTCTCCCTGTGTCTGAGGCTGAACCAAAACAGGATCCTCAGTGACATGCTCATCAGAAACCTCCTCCTCCTCATCATCCTCCTCATCATCACCCTCCTCATAATCCTCATCATCAGACTCGGATCCACCGCTGTCAGCCTCAGGGTCCTGCACTGGGTCTCCTCGTGCTCTAGCCTCCTCCTGTGCCATCGCTACTGCCTCTGCCTCTCGATCCACCTGATCAACCCACTCCAAGTCTCTATCACTGAAGACAGGATCATTCATCTCAGTGTTCCACTCTTCTTGTGGATCAATGTTCTCTAATTGAATTGGAGATGTGTCAGTGCCCAAGATACGTTTGTGACGAAGGCGAAGGTTGTAGTGAACAAACACAAGATCATTCATCTTTTTCACGGCAATTCTTCAATGAGAGCCAACCGGTTTTCTTCCTAAAACCCCAATCCTCTTCTCTCAAGCCTTTTTTCTCTTTTCTTTCCTTATGCAAGTGATAGAATGACCTTTTTAGGTCAAAGACATATTATAACATGCATAACAAACCAAAAAAACAAAACAAAATAATTAAAAAGTGCTTTTTTAAAGCACTGAAAAGCGCTCACTGCCGGCAGAGTCCAGGCATCGGGACTCGCCGAGTCTGGCGAGTCCATGGACTCTGCAGGACTCGGCGAGTCCATGCCTGACTCGGCCGAGTCCGAGTCCAGAGGCAGCAAGACTCGGCTGGCCTGACTCTGGCTCGGACTCACCGAGTCAGGCATGGACTCGGCGAGTCCTGGAACGCTGGTTTTACTATTGGGTATGTTTATGACATTATGTTACTATGTTGAATATTCAATGGTTCTAGTTCATGATGAATTTTGCTATGTTACGTTACTCAGATGCAGCAAAGATGGATATCAAAACTATGGCACAAAAGCATCCAATTTTGTGGTGGAAGTGTCATGGATTACAAAGGTCAAAGATTACCACACTGGTCATTCGATTGTTATCTTAAGTTTCTAGTTCCTCAGCTTTAGAACCTATTTATTAAATTGTGTATTCAAGAAATGTTTTAACTTATTTTTAAGGGAACTTAAGAGTTTTCTCACAATGGCCATTCGATTCCTATCTCAGGTTTCTAGTTCCTCAGTTGTAGAGAGGAAATGGTCTACTTATAGCTTCATCCACTCTATTAAGAGGAATAGACTTATCTCTAAGAGAGCGAAGAAGCTAAGTTGTTGTACACAATGTCTTCCGTATCGTAGATCGCAAGACACGCGTGTCCAAAGAGAGCCCAGCAACACAATGGGATGTAGAGCCAGAGGATCCATCTCATATTTATGAGGACGAGATTGCAGCAGAAACAGATGTAGGGCTGGTTGGTGTTCCTTTGACGGAACTTGACCATGAGGAGTCTAATAGTTCTAGTGATGAGGACTTTGGCTTGGGGGATGATTAGAGGCCTCCCCTTCACTACATTTTGACATGATTTTGTACTCATTTTGATATGAATCATTATTCATATCATGTTACTCATTGTAATCATCTTTATGATATTTGATTGAACTAATATAAATCCTATTTGCTGATAATTTGAATTTTGATTTTTGAATGTTACTATTAAGTATGTTACTATGTACTATGTTAATATGTTGAATGTTCAATAGTTTTGGTTTGTGTTGCGATTTTGCTATGTTCAAGTATTTCAATTTGGTATGTATATATTGAAACATCATTTCATAACTAGTTGTTTTCTCATATTTGAAGAATAATTTTCTATTGCTATAAGTGTGTTATTTTGATACAGTATTATATTTATATGTTGTATGTGAACATAAGCTTATGCGAGAGACATTTCTTATTGAATTTTGTATATATGAGATACTTGAAGGATATTATATTATGTATTAGCATAGCTAAGTGATCGAACTTTGTATAAGGTTGAAGGATTGATTGTCAAGCGTTAACAATCAGAAAGTTGAGATCTCTATATTATGTTTTGCAAACAATAAAGGATATTTCTTGGTGTGGCTGGATTTTTCCCTCGAGTAGGAGGGTTTTCCCAAAATAAATAATTGTGTCATATGTTCGTATGCTTTTCTGATTTTCTATATATTGCATTTATATTATTCTGGTTCAAAACATTAACATGGTATCAGAGCCAAGTTTAACGATACAATCTGAGCCATAATAGAACATTTGGATTCTAGAAGAATCGTGATATCTAATGGGTGTCAAATATGTTGTTCAAAATGAGGGATTCATTTGAGAATGTGTATCTGAAGAGCCTTGGAGCATAGAATCTCTGATGAAGTTTCTTACCTAGACGGGGAGGATGTTGTCATGCTCGTCTTGCTTACATGCTTGGCATTCGTGTCCATGAGGATAGCAGATGTGCTTGTGTTCAAATTTTTCATTATCTGTCTGCACTATAGCTGTGAGATGGCGAAAGATCTATTGGTGGGTTGTGAGGAAATTTAGGCAATATAGAGATGAGTATTTGAATATTGATCATTAAATTTTATGTAGTTAATTCATGCAATAATTTTGAGAATAGTGAATCATGTATGTTTTTAGCATTGATTTGTATATTTCTCTTTTGATTCTATGAACTATTGCCAATCTCTCTAAAAATGCTTCCAAGACAGATCGAGAAGCAACGGGATGATGAGAGATTTCATGCGTGTCATGCAAGCTATAGAAATGAACATGGGGACACTGTTTGCAGCCATGGGACTGCATTGGTGGCACATAACTTCATTAAAGGGAAAGAACCTATACAGATTGTCATAGTAATTAGTTTCTTCGAAGAGAAAGAAATGACATTCAGAGGGAGACTATTCAACTACAGAAATTAGAGGGAGCTTGGGTGGCAGATGTAGAATGCCAAGTCCTTTGCAGAATATTAGCAAGCTTGTGTAGCAATGTGACTACAAAAGCTCCTTGTTTGATCAACATAGGAATCAGCTCTATTTCGTTGTGATAATCAATGCTATGAGAATGTTGCCCCTGTTGAGAGGGAGTCTCGGCTTTCAAATGATCTTTTATGTGTTGTAATAAGTTCTTCTCCATGAGGGAGAAGTTCGAGGTGCAATCCCTTGTTAATGAGTTCTTCTCCATGAGGGAGAAGTTGGAGGTTCAATCCCTTGTTCATGAGTTCTTCTTTGTGAGGGAGAAGTTCGAGGTGCAATCCCTTTTTAATGCATTCTTCTTTGCGAAAGAAGTTTGAGGTGAAAGCCATTGTTCCACCCTTTGGGAGTAGCTATGCTGGACCCACCCTCTAGGAGTAGCCATGGTGGATGTCATGTGAGAGAATCCATGACTGGTTTTTTGTTCTTTCACCCTCTGGCAATAACCATGGTGAATGTCATGCTGAGATGACAATATTATGTTGAGAAAATTTGTGATGAGATTTTGTTATTGACATTTTTTTGGGTTGCAGCTTCTTATACTTGTCATGTTAAGAGATGGCAAGACATATGAATGATCTCTCACTTGCTAAGAGGGAGTGTTGGTGTTTTGTAGCTACGTGAGAGATCATTCTCACCAGTGTGATTACCGTTATGTGTTATCGACACACTTTCATCTTCGGTTATCAGTGTTACTATGTTTTCCTTATTCATATCGGGAGTTGGAGGTTATTGCAGCGTGCTTCTTTCTTATGTTGGGTGACTCGTGTTCATGTTCCGCGTGACTTTTGTGTCTGTTGTGGACTGGAAAAGTCATCGGTCCTCCTTCCTTCAGCAGTTACGAGTGTCACTTTGTCTTCATTTGGCCATACAGATTTGTGATGACATGGCACGGGTATTCATCATGTATGAGTTGGCTCACAATATGGCTAGTGCGGAAACGCCAGACTCTTTATATTCGTTGGTTCATTAATGTGGGTCGGTTGGTGTTCAACAATATAAGTCTATTCAGTTTTGTTCATTTAGTGTATTGTTTTTAATATTTTATCATTCTAAGTTTTTTAACGGAGATTGCTGAGCACGAAGGGGGCTGTTTTCTTGTGCCTGAAGAATAATTTTCTACCGCTATAAGTGTGTTATTTTGATACAGTATTATACTGTATATAGTCTGTGAACAGAAGCTTATGCGACAGACATTTCTTATTGAATTTTGTACATGTGAGATACTTGAAGGATATTATATTCTGTATTAGCATTGCTAAGTGATTGAACTTTGTATAAAGTTGAAGGATTGATTGTTAAGTATTAACTATCAGAAAGTTGAGATCTCTGTATTTTGTTTTGCATACAATAAAGGATATTTCTTGGTGTGGCTGGGTTTTTCCCTCGAGTGGGAGGGTTTTCCCAGGATAAATAATTGTGTCATCTGTTCATAAGCTTTTCTGATTTTCTGTATATTGCATTTATATTATTCTGGTTCAAAACATTAACAAATCTTAGCAAAGATTCGCCCAGCCTTCCAGATCATTAAGAAATTATACTGGACAAATTGCAACTAAAGTTGCCAGACCTGATGAAAGAACAAACTATTTAAATAACTTCTGAAGTATTTCCTACCCGGATGTCATCTTATTGATGATGACCTGAATCATAGATATCTAGGCAGCATGCTCCTTGTCAATGCATCTTCTTCACTAAAGGTATTTTCAGAAACTTCATTCTGAAGAAAGGGGATATTACCAGAAAGGTATTTATTCAACCTCCATTATCTCAATTTCTTTAGAACAATATAACAATATGGAATGCCAGTATCTTAAATCCAGAAGTATCTTCCATCAATCAAGGACTTTAGAGATTCACATGCTTATAGTATTGACATATTAGATCATAACACTGTACCGTTTATTGAAAACTCATTACGCATTTCATTTGCCTACATGGCATGTCATAGTTTAGTGCCAGCCCACTATTTATACTTATCCCCATTTCCTTAAAAAGAATTTACAATTTTTGAACTACAGTTGAATATCTAATCACACACAACCCACTAACACCCTTGCATTGGCCATACAAATCTGCTGAATAGAACTTATCAAAACATATATGCAGCTCACGCCATTTTTTCATGTCTTGTCATGGAATTCAATTCTAGTAAATGGATGTCCTGGTGATAAAATAAATCAAGATTGTCGATGATACTGCACCCACCCTTAGCATTGTATTGTTTTGCATTTTTGCTAACATATAAAGTAAAATTCATAGGAGGATTCATTTCTTGCCACCAGCTTACAAATAGAATCCTATTTCATTGACGGATGGACAGAGAAAAAAATAGCATGTATTCTCCCACGCTCATGGATAAAAAAAAGAAAATCAACAAGAAAACAGCTTCAAACAATACCATAATCCAAACTCGGCTAGTATGTGTTATGACAACTGGCTCTTCACATATTTCAACAAAGTGATTTAAACTCCAAGCAAAGATAAATGTTGAAAATGTTAATAAAGCATTAGAAGCAAGCAAAAAATATATTTCCAAAATATACAGTACGCCTATTATTAAAAAATAGAATGAGAAGGAATTGATGAAAGGAATATACATTTGAACGACCACTTCTATCATAATGAACAGTGCATCGTTTGAGCTCCCCAACTTCTGAGAAAAGTTCCTGGAAAAAAGAACAAACCTTTAGACCTTTACATTTATGCCTTGATGGTCAAAACCAAACAATGTACAAATATTTTATTCATGACAACTAAATCCATCACTGACATAAAACTAGAGAGAGATAATCATAAAACAATAATAAACACCACCCACTACAATTTACCGCATCATATATTATACAATAACAAGCCCACCCTCTGCTTTCCTAACAAACCGACCATGAAGTAGAGAGCTCCCAGACAGTACATGATTCAGAGGATGTCAATTAAGGTTGAGTGGAACCAAACTACGCATAAAATTACTACCAGAAATAGAACATAGGAACTTAAAATCACTGTTAAGCTTAAAATAAAATTTCTATGATTATCAATGTACCTTTATATCAGAATTTGTTACTCCAAAATCCAAATTTGAAATGTACAATTTGGCACCAGCCTCTGGTCCTGCAGGTACGCCAAGAGCTGACATGCTGTTCTCAAACATGTCATGTCGCCAAATGACATCATTGGCAAGGCTGAACGACTGCATTTAAAACCCAGATAACACAGTGATCCTAAATAACCAAAAAAGTTAAAACACTAGGGCAGAAAGATTAAGATCATTAAGAAAGCAAAAATAAACCCGCTCAAAGCATTATAGCACAGTTGAACTGTGATAACTGATAACCAATCGGAGCATACCAAAACTGCTACATAATTCCATTTTTAAAAAAAATTGCATGGAGACAAATTCTAAAATTAAAAAATAAAAAGAATTACCACTACTAAATCAGATGACCACATGTAAGGATATAATGAAACAAACAAATAGCATCATAGGGGTTCAATCAAAGATACATTGAGTACTGGAAATTATTTAATTTTGAGAACCAAAGCAGAAAAAAAAATGATACTGTTAATAGAAAAGTAGAGTCCCATAATGGAATACTTAATCATGCATACAGAAAATTTGCGTCACCGATACCTCCTCCTCTTTGATCTTTGATCTTGTAACAGTATATAGCCAACCACAAAATCATCATCTGAAGATTCTACATTCCCCAGTCCCAGAGGATCCTCACGTGCCTCGAAAATCCCAAGAACCAATGCATAGCTCACGGCTCAAAGTGCAGAACAGGTGTCTCACAAAACAGGATGAAGAGGCACTCTTTACATTTCTTCCACTAAGAAAACTTGATCCCCATGAACATAGCTTTTCCCTGCCCCGAACTATTATGAAGTATACGCAGAGTAGCCGATTTGAGAATTTCAAATTTAGATAGGGTTCAGTGAGTGTAAGTGTCCTTGCAAAGTTACGATCTGGCCATGCAGATTGAGTAGAATCACAGTATTTTCCTTATATCCTTACTTAAAAAACTCAATTCATTCAGGAATGAAGACTGTAGAATCAAATGCAGGGATATATCCACGGGAGTATTGATTATAAGGTAAGGGAGGTCAAAAGCTTGTCGATTATCCATGGATTCCAACAGGTATCAAGTCCCACACTTATACATTCTCAAACATAAGCTTATATTCAATCAACTCCTTGTCGCTTCCATTTAAGTTTCTCAATAAGGATATGAAGTAAAAGACATTATGAGGTTGACATTAGCCAACCAACCAGAGGTCGCACGTCTCATTCTCACGAAGAACACCATCATGGTTCAAGATCCCTGAAAAGCTCGATCTGTATTACGCCGTGGACGCCTCTTACATTCCTTTTTTTCAACTACGAAACAAAACAACCAAACCTATATAATATCCCCCTACACCTCAAATAACTATTGGAATACATGCACAAATGGGTTTTCACTACTTGGAGAGAGATACAAAATGAGCACCAAAAAGGGGTATCCAAAATTTCAATGAGATACACAAAATAGGTATCCTTTATTTGGAAAGGAATAAAAAATTCTCCAAATTGCAGACATATAAAAATTGGGTATCCACTAATTGAAGATATATTAAAAAGGTATCCACTATCTTGAGACATATACAGAATGGGTATCCGTCTAGATGCTTGCCTTCGCAATGGAATAGGGTGAAGCCCTATTGACCCCGAGAGGGTTTCGGCGCCCGCGACCGAACCCTCCTCCTCTTGTCCCACCTCTGAGTCCTCCTCTGCCTCTCCCTCTGCCTCTGCCTCTTCCGCCATTGAACTGTTGCTGCTGCTTATTGTTCTTTATCAGCTCGTCTAATGACATATCCAGAGGAGTCGCCATCAAGAATCGAATCTCTGATCTGCTGCTGAAAACCTAAACTAGAGATTGGACCCTTCACAGAAAGAACTGAGAAGCTTGCAAGATAATTACGATGCGTTGAGACTAAAACCAGGAAACAGGTTTAAAGATACGGGATCCTATAATGCATGTAATGGATGTGGTGGCATATGGAGGAACGGAGGACTTAAAATAGAGATGAAACAGAAGAAATGAATTAAAAAAGGAGGAACAGAGGCCAACTCGGATGAAATGAACGAATAAATGGGACGACGGAAGGACGGGCGGGAGAAGCGCGTGGTAAAGGTAATTGGATGGATAAATAATCTACTTGGCAATATGCGAAGTAGTTTGTATGCCGAGGTTCAGACATAAATGATGAAATTTGTTTATAACACAATTGAATCTAGAAATTATATTGTCCGGAAGAAATTTGTTTTTTTTCTTTAACTACTTGTTAATTAATGAAAAGCTAAAAATTACAAACTGTGTACTAATATAGTCAATTTGGTGAACTTTGTTTCTTATATAATGATTAAGTTAGAGAGATGTTCTAATGGAAGTAATAGATGCAATGTACTCATCAATGTTTTAAAAAAATATATAGTTTGTTTTTATTTGTTTGTTTGTTTTTTTTGGTTTGTTTTTTTTAATTTGGTAATGAATAGGTCATTTCTATTAGATTATAATTAAAATTATACTACTTACAAAAAAGGAGGAGGACATAGAGTCACTCTATGAGAGTCATTCAAGCAGAGTCCAAATGTCAGCTAAAAAGCATAAACATGGGTAGAACTGAGAAACATAAACAAAATTGCTAAGCAACTAGAGCAGTGCCAACTAAAGGCGAAAGATCATGATCATCCTTCTTTCCTCATACATCAATAGGGTCAGGATTGAGATCTGGAAGGGACCAACGTTCTTTTGTCTTGTCTTCTTCTACATTTGCTTGCCTGACCAGAGAAATAGCCAAAGTCAGTCATGGGAACCACTTGGAGGAAGTGGGCCAACCATAATCCAGCCAACTAGAGCCACTCAGAGCGGAGGGAACCACAATGTCTATAGGCCAATCAAAGGTCGAACCATTGTAGGGTGGCAAAGTCAAGCGGCAACGTTGAAAATATCTTCCCCCACCAGAAAGTTGGCGAGGAGCATAGGAGCGTGGCGTATGTGAGTGACGGACGGAGGAACTATGGCCAAGTTGGCGAACACGGGGCGGAGACCGATCACCATAAACAAAAATATTTGGTGGCACTTCGGCAACCATACAGGATGCATTTCCCCAATGCTAAAGAGCCCAGCAGTTCTGGATTTGGATTCACAACTTCTTTTGGCAGCCGTTTAGGCTGGAACCCTTCTCCTGCCATATCTTGTTGAAAGACTCGCCCAGAGTTCCCTTCAATTTTTTGCAAATTTGACATGCTTTCAAGATGGGAATCCTCTTCACTTTATGGAAAGATAGAAATGCAATATTATTTATTCACAACTTTCTTGATATTAATGTTTCTTTATACGCTAAAGTGTGTGTGTGTGTGTGTGTGTGTGAAGTTAAAAGGGATTATTATATTTACATAAGTTGTTATTTTGGTGAATAAGTCATTCTTTAATTTTAATGAAATTATTTGTAAATTTGGTGGCTTTTATTTTTACAAGGCATAATATCATAATTAGTTGATAGGCTTTTATTGTGGACTTGTCTTTTCACATTTGATTGGAAAAACCTTTCTCACGTCTTGAAACAACATTTCTTTGTTACTAAACTATTTTTGGATACACCTCTCTGTGCTTCAAAATTTGCCAAACATTTTTAGCATTCAAAATATATTTGTAGTGTTGGTAGATAAGATTGTTACGTTCCACTTAAATGCATTAATTGTCACAGTCATGCCCTCTGCCACTACCCTTGATAGTTGCCTAACATATTCATAAATATCACTGAGGTGTAGGTGTTTGCATATATGTGCAAAATATTTACAATTGATTGCACCATGATATCCATTTGCATTTTTTAAGAGTGTCAAGATATACATTAGCATTTTTTAGCTTGCTTTTCAACCAGAATTATGGACTCCAACAAACACTTCATGAGCTTTTTTGTGATGAAACTTTTATTTAGCCCCAATTCTTAATGACTTCAAGCATCTAAGTTTTTATTTTTGGTGTTCTTATTTCAGCTACAATTGTCTAATCTGCTTTGGTTGTTTCTACAACATCAGTTGTGTTTGTTGATCTATATATGTAATTCAATTCTCTTTATTTAATATATATAAAAATTGATTTTAAATAGTTTTTTGAGGTATCCAATTGAAGGAATTGGAGTTTTATCGAGTTGTTTTGTTTCATAAAACCCATTTAACAATGTCATAACTGGAACAATGACATAGTTTTCAACGTGACATGGTTTCAAGTACCTTTATTTTTTTTTTATTTTTTTTTACAATTTACTCTCCTATATGGAATTTGGGGCAAGATAGGCCACAAGGACCTTCTGGGTGATTCAGCTATGGAGCCTCCCAAGAAATATTATGGTAGAAATTATAATTTCAAAATGAGAGAATTTTAGTTGCTAAGTTGTCTTGTTTGCAGTGTACAGTGTTATTAGGGGCTTCTACAATTCAAATTTAGTTTTTCCATTTTTAATTTGTCAGATAAACAAAATTGATGGTTCCATTAGATTTTTAGGATTTTCACCTTATTTAGAATGCATATGCATACTTGAGTGTCAAATGTAAGGCTATTGTGAGTTAAACATTTCCTAGAGAATCAAAAATGTTTTGCTTAATAAAAAGGTTTTTCTTTGATCTCTTGGATGATTTGTATTTTGTGTTGCACTTTGTACTTTACACATTTTACTTTCTTTTTATTAGTGAATGGAAGACCTTAACTTTGTATGGATGACATATTTTCATATAAATATTGTCTTGTCTCTAGTTATGGTTTCTTTATGACATATTTGTTGATCTCTATATTCTATTTCAAACAACCCATTTTTGCACAATCTATCAAAATGTTAGCAAAATAATTTGAATGCATTGTGTGTGCACCCACATTTCACATACATCTCTCTTGGAGCAGGCACAAGTACAAAATTGAAAAAAATAAAAAATTATTGTGCTTTGATGGATCTCCATACCCAACTCAAAAGTTTCCAAGTCCTTTTTATCAAAATAATATTAAAAATTTAAAAGAAGACATGATTTCAAAGTCCATTATATTGTCATCCAATTATTACTATGGATTATTTACTCAACTTTGAAATTTGAAGTTTACAATTTGCTTTATGATTTTAGTGTTTTTTACTACATACAAAAGGAAATAGTTTACTTTCCCTTAAATATTGAGCAATTGTAGTAAACTCTTTGTAAGTATTTGTTTATAAACAGATATCTAAGTGGATTCCTTTTAAAAGGGAAAATTTATCTTTTATTATTTAATATCTTTTGGTTTTTAATAAGTATTTTACAATTTATTTAAAATGTGTAAAAAAATAAAAAGTACTTATCATATATTTTAGATTATAAAATAAATATTGTTAAAGTGGTTAACCATTGGTAATAATATTCTTAAAGCAAATATTAAATACAATAGACTTTGTAAACTTAATATCTCTCATTGATAACAATTCAAATATAACAAATATTGGCAATTTGACACCTAGTGTAGAAAACTAATTTTAGAATAAATGTATTGTGTCTATGTAAATAAATGGTTGTGGCATACATAATAGAAGCTATAGTAGATGTGAGAGAAGTGGGATATATATTTTCAATAATTTAATGCACATAACTTTTACATCAAAATGATTCTATAAATATTTATATTCTTATATAATTAATTATAAAATGTTTAAATATATCTAAGTCTTACCTTAACTTTCCTATCGGCTTACATCTTGAACCCTTATAGGTGCAAGTGCTAGTATTAATTCAATTTGTGCACTACAACATATTGGGCAATTAGCACCAAAAATGGTGCCTATTTACAGTGTGATTTTTGCAGTGATTTGAGGCTATGCGATGATGTAAAAGTTGTTACCCAAATGCTTCCACTATTTGGTGTCGTACTGAGCATCATAATTAATGCCAGAGATGGAGTCATTCCTAACATTGAATGTTGTGTTGCAGTTGTGTCTACGCCAAAAATAGTGCCGAAAAAAGACTTAGGTAATAGCGCCAAATATGATGCCATAAATTATGTCATGCTTGGCTTCCTCTTTTGCTTCTTTGTTGCTTCTAGATTTGCTTCTAATTGTATTTCAAGTTTTTCTTCTTATTATGCTTCCAATTTTACTTCTATTATAACATCCTTTATTGCTTTTGTCTTGGCTTTGCATTTTGCTTCTAGTTTTGCTTCTGCATTGAATTCTCATTTTGCTTCTAGTTTTCCTTCGGCTTTGGCTTCCCATTTTGCTTCTAGTTTTACTTCTACTTTGGTTTCCCAAATTCCTTCTAGTTTTGCTTTTATTTTTGCTTCTTATGCTGCTTCCATATTTGCTTCAATTATAACATCACTTGTTGCTTATGGTTTTACTTTAGGGTTTGCTTCCAGTTTTTCTTCTATTATAACGTCATTTGTTGCTTCTAGTTTTGCTTCCAGATTTGCTTCTAGTTTTGATTCATGTGTTGCTTATGGTTTTTCCATTATAACACCATTCATTGCTTCCATTTTTACTTCTTCTATTGTTTCCACTTTAACACCTATTTTAATGCCACTTCTTGCTTCTGGTTTTGCTCATTTTTTTGCTTCCATTTTGTGCTCCCAGTTTTGCTTCTAATATGGCTTTCGGTTTTGCTTCTTGTGTTG
The DNA here is from genome assembly GCA_027943335.1 of Chamaecyparis obtusa. Lineage (NCBI taxonomy): Eukaryota > Viridiplantae > Streptophyta > Pinopsida > Cupressales > Cupressaceae > Chamaecyparis > Chamaecyparis obtusa. Next base: position 984,946 of record BSBK01002852.1, read on the forward strand.
CTTCCAGTTTTGCTTTAATTATGGCATATTTTCTTACTTTTAAGATAACTTCTATTATTGCATCTTTTGTTGCTTATAAAATTGCTTCCATTATACTCTTTTGTTTGCCACCTGAATTACTTATATTTTTGCTTCTTAGATAATGCCTAGTTTTTCTTTTGATTTGGTTTCCATTGTTGCTTCCCTTTTTACTTCTAAAAATGTTTCTTATTTTAATTCCATTTCTTATTAATTTAATATGTTTTATTTCAATCATGAAACCCATGTCGACACCAAGATGGTGAACATAAAAATATATATAATTTAATTGAATTTGACAACATCCATCTTGAGCAACAAATCAAAATCATCATACATAATAAATATTCATCCAATAATCATTGACCACTTTTAATATATATAATTTGACAAGTCAATACTGATAAGATCAATATATATAACTAAAATAATTGAAAGTCCAATATGCCATTAGATCAAAAACATGTCTAAATGATACATGTCCAATAGTCGACATAAATCAAAATGATACATGTCTAATAGTCAACATAAGTCAAAATTATACATGTCCAATAGTTGACATAAGTCAAAATGATACATGTTTAATAGTTGATATAAGTTAAAATGATACATGGGAAACATAAGCAGTTTCAGCAAATCAAGATCAAGGCCCACCCTCAATGCAAACAGTGCCAATTTAATATCCTTCAGGTGTAGGGGAAAAGCCAAAGCTAGCAAGAGATCTTCCACCATTAAGATCACTTTTAGTTCTATACTATTAGGATCCAAATGCAGATGCATATTCAATTATATTCATTAGGGTTCCAACACTAGTGGAAGCAACACTATTTCCTATCCTAGTCAATTCAATTTACCTTGATGACCCAGAACCACAAATAGGAACCCCCTCACCAGAGGCAGATGCTTGTCTAAATCCGTTTACAAATGATATAAGTAAAATAATAAATTATGTAACTGAAAAATGATACAAAAACTCAAAACGCTCAAAAACATATTCATATCACTCAAAACGCTCAAAAACATATTCATAGGGAAAAAATCCATGCTATTTAAAACACTACAAGGAAAATAAAAGAAAAAGAAATCTTTAAAATTTGCAAATGCTCAAAAACACTTCCATCGTAGAATTTGGTAGTTAATTTATAGTGGCTTAATAGGGATTTAGGATTTTGATATTTGTTACAGTTGAAAGAAATGAACATTGAATGCATGTAAATGGACTTGGTTGGGTTAAGAAAATGTATATGGTGTCAAATCCAGTTGTGTGGAGTTTGTGGACCAAACTGGAGTGGGTGGTGGAAAGTGAACTTCGATGGGGCTTCAAAGGGAAATCATGGCCCATCAGGTGTAGTATTTATTATTAGGGAATGGATAGGTAACACTATAGCTTTATGTGGTAAGAGACTAGAAGATGGAACTAACAATATGGCAGAAGTAGAGGCAACATAGTTGGAAGTCAAAGTGGCAAGAAGTTTAGGGGCATCGAAGCTGCATCTTGAAGGGGGTTCCCAAATTATTATTGTTTAGGGTGAAAATGGGTGTTAATGAATTTAGTAATGTAAACTATGTGAGATGTATTCATTAATTAACCATTTCCACACTAATACTCAAAATACAAGAGAAATAGGGGCTTCTAGGCGTAACTCTCAATATAACCTAAGTTAGATTAGAAAAACCCAAGAAGATGAGGGGATGCTAATTCTAAACCCAAATTATACTAAGGAAATACATAAGAAAGTCATCTTTCATGCAATGTAAGATTTGATTAAGTTGTGTAATGCACTTCTAAAATTGAACTAATTAATTTAGCAAGATAAGCAATAGAGATCTAGGTGCTAAATGTAAGCAATCAGTCCAATTAAGATATGAAAATGGATCTAAACTAAGATGTGAAATAGATAACAAGGTACTCACCTTGAAGTATGAAGAGGAATATGCTTTTCTACTCTAAAAACTATTATTCTGGAGCTGTAGTTGAATTTCTGACTGCGGATCTGCGATCACGGTTGAAAACCTAGAAAATGTTAAAAATCTCAGGCTATCAAGAACAGGTCGACCATGTCACCATGTTCCAAAATAGGTCAACCAAGTCAACGTGTTCCTAAGGCACATTAATGAAGTCGACCTAAATTTTGCTAATAGATCTTTGTCTGCAACTTCCATATATGTACCTGTAATTTTGAGATCTTGCTCCTGCACACAGAAAATGAGGTTTTGGGTTGGGGTGGATAAGGTCTTGCCTTGGTCAAGCCCTATATTTATGAATCAACCTTGAATTGAAATGTAAATATATAAAATAAACAAGACAAATGTAAATATTCACCTTGCTTGAAGAAACCCTTGTCAATAAGGATTTTGTTGTGTTTGTATGTTGATCTTGAACTTGCAATGTATGAAATCTCCACAAATGCTATGGATCTACTAAAATCACTTCATGGAGCCATGGATATAAGTGTGTATCAAATGAAGAATATAATGAATGCCTCAATATATATCTCCTCCCTTGATGGCCAACAATATGCTAGATCTTGAAGAGGAAAGATGCCCATAAAGGATCTTTGAATCTTTGAAGACTTGAATGCTTGAATGTTTGAATGCTTGAACATAATATTTTTATCATAAATATGTCTCCTTTCTTCTTCTTCTTTCTTTCTTACATTCATGCTTGCAAAATGAGGTGTTTAGGCTTCCTTTTAAACTAGTTTACGGGCGGGAAAACAAAGCAAGTCGACAGGGTCACCACATTTTGAGAATTAAATCCTGAGGACAATATCGGGCCTGAGGCTCACAACCCCCAGGGAATAGGTCGACTTGGTTGACCTATTCCAGGGTTGGCCCATAGGGATCCAACCCTGAGGTCTCAAAGGCTTCATATATGAAAAAGAGAGAAATAAGGTTGAATGAGAGAAAAATGGGAACTGAACTCGAATCCATCCATGGTCTAAAAATTTGATAAAGGACGAGAGATAAAAGGTCTTAAATGAGGAGTGTGTCCATTTTAAGATGATACATTTAGCCCCCACTTTAGCGAGAGTATGAGTTGCCTCAAACTCATGACAAAGTATATCAAAAATCAAGAGATGATCTTATCATGGCTATGGAGACAAAGAAATCATCAAGCCCCCAAGAGACTTGAGTCTTCATCACATCCAAAAACCCAAAAATAAGAGAGACGTCACTAACAAGAAAGTGTAGGCAACTTTCCCAATAAGGTTTGTGTTCAATATTGTGAACTACACAAAAGAAAAAAAAAAAAAAGGGTGCAACAAAAGATGGCATTGAATGGTCTAGCAAGTGTGTGTGGCATGATAGTAATACATCAAAGATGAATTGAATGGTCTATCAAGTATGTGTGGCATTCTAGTCAACTCATCAAAGGATTAAACTTCAAGGGAACTCCATGTCCCAAAAAGAAGAATCAAAGGATGAATCAGGCATAAGGATGTGTGTGTCCTTAAGGGATCAAAAGGTGACCAAGTTTCCCAGACTATCAATAGTCCCAAGAAGGATAAAAAACAAGGATTGAGCCTCCCAGATTTTTAGTAATCCAAAGAGATATCCAAAAGAGAAAAGATCCCCCAAGAATAGTCAATAGTTTGATAGAGGAGACAAAACTGCCAATGTGTGTGTGTGCAAAAATTGAGCGGAGTGTATGCCCTGACATTAAAGCGATTGTAAACGCCTCAAAAAGAGCAATAGATTTAATGGAATCATGCATGCATCCACGAAGAACATTTCCACTATGAAATGCCACCAGGAGAGAACATTCCAAGGGAAATGAACACATAACAAAAAGAGAGAACACAAAGGGATCCACTAACTTTGGGGTTAGTATGATCATATGATAATATGTAATATTATATCAAGTATGAAATGTCATCATTCCCCAAAGGAAGTAGAACTACAACACAATGGAGGAAAAACATGTAAGATATATGAAGAAGAGTCTTTTTGGACCGGTAACACAGAGACCAAAAAGAATCAGTACTACTATGTCGCAATCATCCAAGTAGACTACACAAGGGCACATTTACGAATAATAGCACATATACAATATAAAATGTAACAACAAAATAGAAGGAGAGAGATAAAAATATAAGAATTTCACAACATGTTTGACCACTTTATCATCTTATGCCAACAGAGCAGTCAAGGATCGCTTAAAGGAATCTAGACAAAACATATAACAAAAAGTACAATGCGGGGGAAACACAACATGAATACACAAAGACTACCATGCTAGAGAAGTCCACATCAAGTGTGTCACATCCCCCCCCCCCCCCCCCCCATATTCTTCTTAAATGTTAGGGAAGGGTGAGAAACTCGTAAGAGAAACACCATCTAATAAAGTAGGAACCACCACTAGATCTGAGCAAGGACTCTGGTGGGAGTCACTACACTCTTCACTAGGAGTGATTGTAAGCTACATAGAAATCATGTTAGGCAAATCATAATCCATATCAATATTATCATATTAATCATCACTAACATGTGCATTAGAATCATCATCAAGATTATCTTCCATATCAAGATTAATAGAATCTAAAAAAAGAACAGAATCATCATGTTTATCCTTTTTCATATTGGTATTTGATTAACTTCCTTTAAAGGATTGAGCATGGGTTTATCAAAGGAAGGAAAAGGTTGAGAGGAGGACGCAGTGAAAGAATAAAGGGCACGAGCCTTAGCCTTAGCTTGACGGTTTTTGCAATGCTGACAAGCATGTTGGTTACGAATGATTTTACGAGATAAAATTGAAGGATTAGGTTCCAAAATCATAGGTTATAGGGAGGGAATGACTACCAGTTGAGGAATGATAGGTGGAGGAGTACGTTGGGTAGGTAAGACAGTTGCATGAGTATCAACCTTAGGAAGGCTAAGCTCAAGAATCTTTTCTACCTTGTTTTGTTGATATGATCAAAATAGATGATCTGGATGGTTAGGCAGTTTTTGAGGAAGAGATGGCCAAAATAAATCTATATTAGCACAATCTCAAGGACTTGAAGGTTTGTAAAGGGAATGATTAATGGTGATAACTTATCCTTTGTGGGGAAACTTTATGTACTTATGAATAGGAGAGGCTATATTGCATGGAGGAAAGCCACAAAATGCCAAGCTTAACTTGAAACTGGTCTGAAGTAGGAATGACAACAAAGGTAGTGTAAACAACCTTACCAAAACTAGTCACAAGAAGATTAATAGAACCTTGAGTGTGATAAAGAAAACCATTACAAGTTTGAATCCAAAAACTAGATGTATCATAGGTATCCTTATGCAATCCTTTACTAAAAATATTTTCTTCAGTGATAACATTCACAACGGAAGAGGGATCAATCAAAATACCTCAAGAAGGGATATGAGCAACCCTAGCAGTAATATAAAGAGGACCATTAGGTGCTTTAAACATATGAGAGTCATCAAAGGTGATAGGAGATAAAGGCTTAGGCGAAGTTTGAGGTTGAAACTCAACATGAATAACCATGTGATTAGCTTCTTCTACCTTATCATCATAAATAATGTTGGTAACCGGAGAAGAAGGTTGATTAATGACATTTGTTGAATGTGAAGGCAAAGCATTGGTGTAAATTTGAAAATTCTGGTTAGGAGGTTCTATGGATTTATTCATACTATTAACCTCAACATTAACAAATATAGCATTGGAATCAATAAGGTCTTGAATAGAATTCTTCAAAGCATAACACCTTTGAGTATCATGACTATGTTGAAGATGGTATCGACAAAAATCATTTTGATCAAATGAATTAGGCATTGGTTTACTAGTGTCAATAGGATGGATAGGAGGAAGTTTAAGAATTTTAGCATTAATTAACTTTATCATCACCACATGTAAAGGTTCATATAAAGTAGTTTACTTACAATTAGGATGATACACAAAGGAAAAAGTAGTCATACCTTTGGATGTAGCGGCCACTAGATCATCAACTATGTTTGTTGACTTGTGAATCTTTATGTAGTTGTTAGGCTTAGAGAACTTATTTTGATTAACGATGAAACCACTCTTATCCACAATAACAGGAGCCATTTGAGTAGAGCTCTCAAGTTGGCTCACTTGTAACTGATAGGGGTGAAGCATTGTGCAAATATGTGAAAAGGAGGTATACTGAGTAAGGAGAATCTTATCTCTGATGTTCTTTTGCAAATTAGAAATAAAAATGCGTTAAATATCATGATCAAGCATAGGATAATAAATTTGATCATACAAATGTTTAAATCTACAAATAAAGTCACTAACTTTTTCTTTAACATTTTGCTTACAATGCATTAAATCGGTCAAAGAAATTTGAGGACCAATATTATTTTGAAATTGTTCAATGAAGGCATTAGTGAGCATTTGAAAGGAATTAATAGAGTAAGGAGGTAAAGAGAAATACCATTTCAAAGCTTTATCCATAAAAGTACGTGTGAAAAACTTAGCAATGAGCCTAAAGTCATGAGAAAAATCACTACATATAGTTTGGAAAGTCCTAACATGAATCACATGATCACTCTTACCATTATAAGTCTCAAGACGAGGTATCTCCATATGTTGTGGGATAACAAAAAGAAGGATATCTACGGAAAGGGGATTAGCAATATCACATGTAGGGATGTTGTACTTGGATTGATAGAATTGAGCTACTTGTTATTGTAAGGTAGTGACAATTTGAACTAAGCTACTAATGGTAGGATTAGAAGTCCCAATAGTAGGCATAGACATATTGGATGTACTAGGAAAGTTGTGGGAAGCCAAAGGAAAATACTTCGTGGAGGATTAGAAGGAATGTGAAGAGGATTGAAATATGTTAAAAAGACAAAATTGTATGAGGTTAATGAAGAAGGTATGGAAGTAGGAGGAACACTCAAAGGAAGAGAAGGATTAGGAAGACCAACACTCGAAGGAGTGGAAAATTGTGTATAATTTGTCATGAGAGGTGGTGCATAAGTGGTAATACTAGGAATGGTAGTAGAAATCAAGATAGAAGGTTCAACGGTTGTGGAAGGAGGAGTGTATCCTAACTCTTGAGCAGATTCCATCAAAGGCTTAACATGAGTACTAATAAGGTGTGAGATGCCATGCATAATGGATATGTTATTGTCATCATTAGTAATAAGCTTCTTAATGGCCTTAATAGCGGAAACACTATCAGGATTAGAGTGCTCTACTTAAGTTGTGTGGTGGAGACCACACGAATGGATATGGGTCTCTAAATCCTAGAAATCACTATGGGAGTTCCATGGTCATCTAAACATTCAACTATTTTCTAGCGACAATCCATCTTGGCTCTGTGGGCATAAATCCAATCCATGCTAAGAACAATGTCATAGGATCCTAGAGGTGTAATGCAAAGGTCTTCTATAGTGGTCATGTCACTAATTTGAATATGATAATCCTTAACCATCTTCTTAACTAACACTCTAGCTAACCATCTTCTTAACTAACACTCTAGCCCCTAATGCTAACTCAACCTAGGAACTGCCATCTTTCCTAGTTGCCACTAGCCCACAATGCTCCACTACTAATGGAGAAATAAAGGAATCAATAGGTCTTGAATCAAATAAGATGGTAACGCTACTATCTTTGATCATACTTGTGGCCTCTATGAATATGGCACGAGGCTTTGTCTAGCAGTTTTCAACTGGTGCAAAAACCTTATGGAACTTACCCATGTCTCCAATTGTAGGCTCTGAAGTAGCTAGTCGTTGAATGCCTTCCATCTGACCCTGTGGACACTCTCTAGTTATGTGCCCAATGACACCACATGTATAACAAGGTCCACGTGCCTGAATATGTACTCCCTAAGGTCTAAAAAACTATTATCCTCCTATCCTCTTGGACCCACTGAATCCATCCCTAGAGGGATGTTGAGTATGAGTTGGAGGTGTATAGGGAGCCTGTGATCACTAGAATCTCTTAGGGCCTTGTGATTGCCAGTTTGTCATGAGCCGTAATTGACGATACAAATGAGTAAACTTGATTTGAACATTATTCGAATAATAATAAATATATGAGTCCTTATGAATAATTGTTATATATAATATTAATAATTATTAATTATTAATATTAATAATAACATTAATAGAATATTAACCTTAAATAATATTACTCAATAATAATATTAATATCACTCCATAAAATAATATATTATTAAATATTAATATATAATAATATATTATTGAAATAATTATGAATATTAGTAATAAACAAATAAATTTTAATAATATCTATATTTAATATAATCATACATTTGAAAACGTATAAGGACATTACAACAATCAACAATATTCTTTAATCAATTTATAATAATTAATCAAATATATAATTGATCAATATACAATCAATTAGTTAATAGACAAATAAATAATAATAAATACAATTTATTATTAAATTCATTCTATAATGAAACCTAGACTATTATAATAATAATTGAATCAATAGAATTAATATAAATAATAAGTATAATTATAAAGTAGTAAAATAAATTATAAATAAATAATAAATAATTATTATTATTATAAATAAATAAAAATATAGAGGCATGTCTCTAAATCTAAAGGTGGCAACCCTTCAACATGCAAATGTATATAATGGATATCAAATCCATTCCTCCCGGATGATAGATACATAGAAGAAATAAATAAAAATGAGAAGAATAATAAGAAGAGGTGATTATTCAAATTCCAACGAAAACAAGAAAAGAAATGTAGGAGAAAATCAAGGAGAAAATATAGGAGAAGATTAAGGAGGAAATGTAGGAGAATATTAAAAGGAAATAAATATTGAATAAGCTAAAAATAAAGGCATAAAGAAGGTAAGTATATCTTTGTTTGAGTTAATTTATTTATTAGCATTGTATGAATTAGATATTAACATTACTATGAAATAAACTTTGGAATAATAAGTTATGAAAATTGAAATAATAAATTATGAAATATAGTAATATTATTATGAAGTAAACTTGCATTTGAAATAACTTAACTCAAATATATTGATAAATAACTAACTAATATATAGTATGAAATAAATATATTATATAGAGAATTATGAATTCTTGTGATTATAAGTATAAAATTATTTAATGATGTATTATAATTATTGGGGATTGGCATCCTCCTAGTATAAAACATTACAAATTACCATTCCCAAGGGAAATCCAAATACTAATTATGAATTTTAAGACAAATCAAGTAAGGTCCAAATTGGGGACATTACACACTTCTTGGGCTTAGAGCCCTACTATCCCTGTGGTGGCCTTTATCTCTGATTCTCTTGAGACTATTGCTGGGGTTGAGGGGTTCTAAAATACCCTGATGACTATCTATTATTCTTCCAATGAGATTTATGAAATCTCGATGTCTAAGGAGCAGAATTACAGTTCTGGAACATATCCCATGAATCATGTGTCCTACTGTGGACCTCCTACCCTCTCCACAACATCCCATAAAATAACATGAGCCACGCATAATGGATATGTTATTGTCATCATGAGTAATAAGCTTCTTAATAGCCTTAATAGCGGAAACACTATCAGGATTAGAGTTCTCATGCACAAGCCAATTTTCCAATTTATCAAACTCATGAGAGAGCTTATCAACTTGGGAAGGAGGAATTCTTAAGGCTTCATCTTCATCATGGGAGGAATGAGAAGAATTATGCTATATTGTGGGATTGAGATCTTGAGGGAAAATATTAGTATCATCATGGCTCCTAGGAATGAAAGAGGAATCATGGTCAAAAGAACCCATGAGTATACAACTTCTCCTAATGGGAATGCTAGAAGTTGGACTTAGTATAATAAAGTTCATAAAAGAGGAGATCACAAATGAAAAATCTAATGAGATCTAACCACATGATTGTCAATGTAAAAAAGAGCATAACAGGAGAGATCTAACCACACAAGTATAGCTAAATATAACACCAAAAATAAGGAAAGAGGGAATGTGTTGGGTTCACCTAAACAAGGTAAACAACTAATGTAAAAAAATAACCTAACTCCAAAAGGAAAGGGTCACAAGTCAGGTTCACCAAAATGTTCAGGTGGAAAATGGGTGTTAATGAATTTAGTAATGTAAATCATGTGAGATGTATTCATTAATTAACCATTTCCACACTAATATTCAAAATACAAGAGAAAGAGGAGCTTACAGGCATAACTTTCAATATAACCTAAGTTAGATTAGAAAAACCCAAGAAGATGAGGGGATGCTAATGCTAAACCCAAATTATACTAAGGAAGTCCACAAGCAAGTTCTCTTTCATGCAATGTAAGATTTGATTAAGGTTGTGTAAATGCACTTGTAAAATTGAACTAATTGATTTAGAAAGATAAGAAATAGAGATCTAGGTGCTAAATTTAAACAATCAACCCAATTAAGATGTGAAAAATGATCTAAACTAAGATGTGAAATAGATAATGAGGTACTCATCTTGAATTATGAAGAGGAATATATTTTTCTACTCTAAAAACTGTTGTTTTGGACATGTAGCTAAATTTTTGGAACTATTGTTCTACGATCACAGGTTAAAAACCCAAAAAATGCTAAAAATCTCAGGCTACCAAGAACAGGTTGACCATGTCACCATGTTCCAAAATAGGTCAACAAGTCAACATATTCCTGAGACACATTACTGAAGTCGACCTAGATTTTTTTGATAGATCTTTCTATGCAACTTCCAGATTTGTACCTCCAATTCTAAGATCCTGCTCCCGCACACAGAAAACTAGGTTTTGGGGTTGGGGTGGATAAGGGATTGCCTTGGTCAAACCCTAGATTAAGGAATAAACCTTGAATTGAAATGTAAATGTATAAAAGAAACAAGACAAATGTAAATATTCCCCTTGCTTGAAGAAACCCTTGTCAATATGGATTTTGTTGTGTTTGTATGTTGATCTTGAACTTGCATTGTAGGAAATCTCCACAAATTCTATGGATCTACTAAAATCACATCATGGAGCCATGGCTGTAAGTGTGCATCAAATGAAGAAGGTAATAGATGCCTCAATGTAGATCTCCTCCCTTGATGGCCAACAATATGCTAGACCTTGAAGAGGAAAGATGCCCACAAAGGATCCTTGAATCTTTGAAGACTTGAATGCTTGAATGTTTGAATGTTTGAACGTGAGATTTATATCATGAATTTTTCTCTTTGTTTCTTCTTCTGGCTTTTGCTCCTTCATGCTTTCAAAATGAGGTGTCTAGGCTTCTTTTTATACTAGTTTTTAGGTGAGAAAACAAAGAGAACTGACGAGGTCACCACATTTTGAGAATTAAATCCCCGAGACAACACTAGGCCCGAGGCTCACAACCCCTAGGGAATAGGTCGACTTGGTCGATCTGTTCCATGGTTGGCCCATAGGGAGCCATCCCCGATGTCTCAGAGACTACATAGATGAAAAAGGGAGAAATAGGATTGAACGAGAGAAAAATGGGAAATGAGCACGAATCCATCCATGGTCCAAAAATTTGATAAAGGACAAGAGCTAAAAGGTCTTAAATGAGGAGTGCGTCCATTTTAAGATGGTACAATTATTCATGCAATTATCAAAGGTGCATTAAAAGCTTGATATTTATAGAATTATGTAGATCTTATTGGTGCTAAATTAGCTTTTTTGAATGACTTTATAATTTCACACATGAAACGAAGCACACACCCTATCGAATTGGTTCTATTCTTTACAACTAAAGGGGAAATTCGAATTGAAGACTTCATAAATTTGAAGCTATAAAATAGCTAACTGTTAAAAAATAATAAAAAATAAAGGAAATTTATAAAAGTGGTAGGTTGGATGACAACACTACACTATACATGTGTAGTAAATTAATTTTGGTGAGACAGTCAAAATGATAGTGAGTTTAATGAGAGGACATGACATTTATTGCGGGATATGTCCCAACAATTTGATAAATCTCCCCAAAGTTGTTCATAATTATCAATGCAGGTAAAGTGGTCTAGTTCAGTGGTTTGAAGATGGAAACATCCTTCACCTTTACTACAACAAAGCAACAAAATCCATTTTTATGGCCGGTGTGGAAGGGGAAGATTAAAAGGCATGTTCTTGTTTACTAATCCCAAGTTGGATGATTTTGTGTCACTATTTCTAGGAGGCATGTTTAACCAAACTAAAAATAGGCATAGGACAAACACAGATGTGAACTCCATGATCATGGCATGCAGACTACAATTGGGAGAGTCATTGGAGAATGTTTGGATGATAATTTGGGCCATTGTGCCTACACTATTCCTTGGAGGTTTAGATTCCATTCTTGAGAGAGTTGTTCTTGGACTAGGCATGAATTTTAGTGATGACCCAATGAATGTTGAGATGGTGGAAGACACCAAATTTTCCCCTTTTGCCTAGAGGTTTGATGAGAAGAAGCGCATAGACCACTTTAAAGAAGCTCGTAGGGGGTGGACGACTCTTAAATTGGTGTTAGCAATAAGGCAATTGGATGAAGAGATTGAAGAGATGAAGTGTAATGATGGGATGATAGAGGTCCACCTGAGGAGATGCTCAATGATGATAGAGATGAGGTGATGCAAGGTAGTTGAGTTCCCCTTGAGGAGACACTTGTTGAGGCTGGAGGTGAGGCAATGCAAGGCAATTCATGGAGTATGAACTAACAAGCCGGAGCCTAGGTGCTCTTTAGCTTTTTTGTTGCCATTTTTTGCTTAGTGTTTTTACTGTAATTATGTCATTAAAATTGTAATGATCATGGTTTAGGAGGGTGATGATTATAAACCCTATAATTTTGTTGTTGATAATATGTTACAAACTCGGTGATTATTGAGGAAACTGTGGTGTAGAGTTAGGGTTATAGTCTGCAAATATGTTTTTAAAGTGTTTTTAGCAGACAAGGGTGGTTTGACAGTTGTAATTGGGGTTTTTGTGGGATGTTAGAACATTTACTTATATGTAAAGCTACTTTAATTTAATTTATAAAACTATTAATTTGTTACTGAGAAAATCTAGTTGATTGTATGTCACTGATATATTGATTGATTAAAACTATTAATCTAGAATTATTTATGACTTTATACTTTTCTCAAAATTTTATATTGTTCATGGATGCCTATACAATGGACATTAAAGGACTTGCATTCTTTTTTCTTTCATTTTATATGAAGAAGATTGATTTCGAAAGAGTCAATTTTTATGAATATTGTTGAATGTTGCCCGGGCAAATGGCTTCAGAAGCAATTTTTTTTAGTTTTATTGATGATTGTGATGGTTTCTCGCATATTCATGATGGTTAGTGGGGAATTTTTTTTCCATCCATGAGCCAACGAGGAAGAATGAAATATTTTGGTGATGTCTTGTCATAGCCCCACAATTTATTTTTTGGGACCCAATTTTGGCCCACGGGGAAGTGAGGATGTTATGTGTGGTACGTATTTGATGGGTTAAGATAATGTTATGGTCACATGTCATGGTTTCACAGGTTTAAATTGTAGTTAAGGTGGATGGTTTGTGAGGATGCGATGAAGAATATATAGCTGATTATGATTTAGTCACAACCTCGTGACTTGAAGACAGTTCTTTAAGCTCGCAGTTGTGAAGGTGGTGACACTTGTCCAGGGAAATGCTAAAGGGAGTGTGTACAATTCAAATCATGTTGAGTGTTATGTTGTTTAATATAGGTTGATATAGTGATAGATTTCCATGTGTGCTTCCATGTGAGCCAAGATTGCCATGCTATATAATTCAATACTTTTACTACATTTTAGGGCCCATTTTGGGGATTGCAGAGTGATGACATATGGGTCTACTATCATAAGTAACATCTAAAGTATGTTAAATTTTCTCTAGAAAGATGGTACAAATTAGAGAATCATTATGAATTCTCATCATTCCTTTAATGATATGTTGTGATAACCAAGAATGTCATTTTGAAAATATTTCATAACTATGAACTTCAGTACGAAGATTGTTTGAATTAGCAAGTTGTGGTAGTCAATTTGAAACCTGGAGGAATTTTATTTATAGTTGATTTTGGATGAGATTGTGTGCATTCATTGTAGTTGTTCCCTTTTGGTTAGATAACTTTTTGTGTGTTCGTGATGGTGATAGTGAGAATTGTCACAAGTGACATTGTCTGTTGCATGAGGTTGAGACTGGGGAAGGCCTTGTTGTAAGAAGTATATAAGGATCATAGGTTGATGTTGCACTTTTTGGCTCAAGGGATTTATTAAATTATAAGGGTGGTTGTAGGGATTTATTAACCTAATTGGCCCTTTGTTTGTGCTTATTATCAAACTATGAGAGCTTGTTGGGGTTTATTAGGAGTTTAGTCCCTTAAGGCTACCCCTATGTTTCTACCTTGATGTAGAGATACAAATAGGGGAATGGTTACATGGCATGGATATGTGGACTTGTCTAAGCCCAGTTCTCCATAGGATCTATTTTCATGGGTCTCTTCTAAGAGGGGAGATAGTGAGAATCCTGCAAGTTCCACTACCCTCCATCTAAATTTATGTCCTTCCCCAACCCTATATTAAAATTCACCATTGTGTGGTAGGGTCATGGCTCATACGACACAACAGATGAAGTGGGATATCAAGTACTCAATTTTTTATGTTATGAGGGTATTTTTTAGTCGCAAGTGGGTGACAAAAGGCATAGAAGAGCAACAAATTTTAGTTAGATGAAGGATGACTAAGAAAATAAAATCTTGAAGAAGGGACATGTGGAGGGAGCTTAGCAATCTGTCTATTTATCTTATTCTCTATTAATTATTATTTCTTCTCTTTTATTCTATTTTCCAAATCTTCTGAATTTTGCGAAAGTAGGCATAATGTTGTAAAAGTATAAAGTGTCAAGAGTCAAGGTTCAAAATAAGTAGCCAAGAATTTATGAATTGTAATATCTCTCATATCTTGAAATATAATTTCATGGTTGAGTTATGTCATACAATCGTCTCCAATTTGAAGTGTAAAATTTCTTTAAGTTGAAATAATCAAAGATTATTCATACTTTGCAAACACCTTATTGTCATGTATTCCATTTATTGTTGTGTTCTGTTCCAGGAGCAGTGTAATTGTTTTAATAAATAAAACTGTAAAATTATGTCTTCAAATGGATTATTAAGAATGGTTATGCGATGTGCATATATTGGTGATCTTGTCTTCAATAGGTGATAACATTCTCTTAAGATCTTCAAGACATGTTTTTCATGCCCAAAATCCATGGGCAAAACACACCAACCATTTTTTTTAAATGTATTAATTAACTAATGTCGAAAAAGGAATGACAAAGTGTTTTAAACTTCAATCCCGAATAAATGACAATCTCGGGATAATTAATGTCCTATGGTAAAAATGGAATAAGTTGTCAGAAGGTTCGAGGAGAATCATGGCAAGCGAGACCGTCTTGCCAATGTCCCTCTATTGACCCCAACAACTAGGGTCAATCAAGATCTACTAAAGGCTAAGTTATTTTATTTAATCCAAACAAAACTTATGTAACAATATATATTTAATATTTTAATTTAAATCACTAACTCATAACATTACTAAAAGTATTATTAGACTTGTCCCCTTTCCTAGGCATAATAAATTGAACTAGGTTAATCAAGTTGCACTAATAAGTCCATGTATAAGAAGTTCGTTAATTAGAATTTACTAATGACCCTTCCATTAGGCTAAATCGATGGGTTAAATATAAATTACAACTTTACTAAAGAACTCATTAAATTACCATATTTGGGAGATTTAGTTTAAATTGTTAAAAATCTTAACATAATTTAAAAGGCATCCCAATCTATAACGTGAGACTCATCATAAAGATATTTTCTCAAAATATAAACATGAAACACATCATGGATGCATGACAGGCTAGGTGGAAAGGCTAGATGATATGCAACTAGACCTATCATCTCTAAGATCTCAAAAGGTACAACAAAGTGAGGTGCGAGATTAGAAACCTTTCCAAAATGGATTGGGCTCTTATACAACCACACTCTTAGGAAGACTCTGTCACTAACCATATAAACATGATCAATTCTCTTAACATTCGCATACTTCTTCTATCTATCCTGAACCTCTCTAAGACGCTACTTGATCAAGACTACTTGATGCTCCAACTCTTTAACTAATTGAGGTCCAAAACTAACCTATCCTTAATTATATCCCAACTCAAAGGCATCTTGTAGGGTCTACCATACAAAGCCTAATAAGGTGGCATACCCAATGACATATGATGCCCATTGTTATAGGCAAACTCAACTAAGTGTACTCCTCCCACTTGACTTGATGGTCCATCACATACATGCATAGAATATCCTCTAACACATGATTGACTCTCTCTATCTGACCATCTATCTCGGGATGATAGGTTGTCCTAAAATTGAGCCCGGTACCTAATGTTGCCTGTAATTCTCTCCAAAATGATGATTTAAAGAGAGAATCTCTATTAGAAATGATCTTACAAGGAATACCATGAAGTCTAACAATATCTCACAAGAACACCTATGTCACTGAGGACACTATGAAAGTAGTACAAATAGGTGAAAAGTGGGCCACCTTGGTCAAATTATCAACTGTCACCACAATGACATCATGATGGTAAGATGGCATAGGAAGACCAATAATAAAGTCTATACATATGTTGTTTGATTTCCTCTGGGGTACCTCATGAGGCTAAAGAAGCCCTCCAGGATGGCGGTGTTCCGCCTTAATCTCTGACACTCAAGGCATCAGGCTACTAGCTTAGTAATGTCCTACCTCATGCCTAGCCAATGATAAAGCTATCTCAAATCTACATGCATCTTCTTGACTCTGGGATGCGTTGTATAAGGTGCTCTATGAGCCTCTAGCATAATTAAATCACTCAATCCACTGGATGAAGGTACATAAATGTGTCCTCTATGATGTAAAATCCCATCAGGCTTCAATGAGTAGTCTGCATATTTCCCTTCAAGGGGTCTTTATGATCAAACCAACTGACAAAACTTTGTATACATCACATCCTCATGCAAGCGATGTAGTATACGATCCCTCAAATCTGTGCCAATGGATATAGAGAAAAGGTCATGTCGTCTCCTACTCAAGGCATCTGCATCCACATTCTCTTCCCCCTCGATGTAATTAATGTCAAAATCATACTCACACAAGAACTCCATCCATCTTCTCTTTCGAGCATTAAGGTTCAGATGACTAAATATATAATGCAAGCTATGATGATATGTATGAAACTTAAACTGATGTCCTAAAAGAAAGTGTTTCCATATCACTAAAGTGTACACCACTGCTGGAAGCTCAAGGTCATGGGTAGGGTAGCTGAGCTCATGAATCTTGAGTTTCCTATACTCATAGGTTATAGCTCACCCACCCTGCATAAGAACTACCCCTTAATTATTCAAGGAAGCATATGTACAAACCATAAAATTCATTTAAGGATCCGAAATTTCAAGAATAGGTGTGATGGTAAGTGTTTTCTTGAGCTCTTGAAAGGCTCTCTCACACTTCTTTGTCCACTCAAATTTATTTCCCCTTCGCTAAAGGGATGTGATAGGGTGTGCCACTCTAGAGAATCCCTCAACAAAGCATTGATAATATCTTTCTAACCCCATGAAACTCTTGACCTTGGTCATAGTGGTTGGTGTTGGCCAATCCATGATAGCCCCAATATTTGATGGGTCCACTAAAATCCCATCACTTGAAATAACATGCCCTAAATATTTGACCTTTGATATGAAAAATGCACACTTGGACAAGCTTCCATACAACTGATTATCCCCCAAACACTACAATACATACCTCAAGTGTTTTGTGTGCTCCTTCTCATCACAAGAATATATCAATATATCATCAAGGAACACTACCACAAATCTATCAAGGAATGTGCAGAATAATCCATTCATGAAACTCATGAATACAATTAGAGCATTCGTGAGGCCAAATGGGACTACAGTGAACTCATAATGGCCATATCTCATATGAAATGTAGTCTTGTGGATATCACTCTCCATAATTATCAATTGATGGTACCTTGACTTCATATCTATCTGGTGTGGGAGCACCTCGACTCGTGAGTATTTATGCCAAGTTTCATAATCTTGTAATGTTTAAGTCATTTTGAATTTCGTGGGACCATGTCAAGAAATGGTTAGAGTGCCTAAAATTGCATTGTAATGTGTTAAAAGAGTGGGAATGCTTAATATAGCATTGTATTATTAAAGAGTGGGAATGTCGAGTAAATAGGTGGTTTTAATAACTTTCCTAGAATCTCTATTAAGAGACAAACATGTAGCTGAAAATCAATGTAATGAGTGAATATCCAAGAAGCAATTTATAACTGTCGAAACATCTTATAAGATGGAAGAATGTAATGAGTAAAAGGAGGGGGAAGTTACGAGAGCTAGGGGAAAAAAAGAGAGAGCAAAAGATTAGGGAAGAATCAGCTCTCTGGCCTTCAGCCAGAGAGCCATTAAAGTTATGTATTCATTCAAAGTTTAGTATATTGTAATTCCTTCAAATGGTTTTTGCAAGTTTTATTTTGGTTCCTCTCTTTATCATTAATATTGTTATTTCCTTATGCAAATGGCTTCAAGAATTCCTTGTCAATGGATTGTTATGTGTTTGCTTTTGTTATGAATCAACTTCTCTTCCTTGTTGTGGTGTAAATAGTATTTGGTTCTTTGTTTGTTCATGAATCGATTTGTTATAACATCCCCGTCATGGTTATTAGTGATCGGTTTAGTCTGGCTAAGTATGTATGGTGTGTTTTGTTTATGATTCAAGTTATAGAACAGTCTCGATATGGATGAGGGTGGTCTCTTTGTTGATAGATTGGCTATCTTGTCGGAAATATGTTTCAAAGAGACCGTTACACAAGTCTTTGTTAAGTTATGAACCATGCAAAGATATCAAGGAAGTTATCGAAGTTGGTTGGGCCACGAAGAAATCATGAAATGGTGGTTGGATTGCCCTATATGCGTAGTTGTCATTCGCAATGATTGGAGAGATGATTTAGTGATTACTCATTGCACAAGGTACCGTGAGATGGCATTTTCCACAGAGTCCCAAGAGTGAGGGAGTTGTTACAGAGATTTAGTTGTAGAAGCATTTTGTAATCACCAACTGAAGATTATTCTATGAAGAACTCGACCTTCTAAATAGGAAAGGTGGTGGCATGTCATATATGTGGGTCCATGCTTCAAAAGAACCACAAGGCACAAAGAACCAATGAAAACAAATCATCTACGGGGAGTTTGATTTAGAAAGTATGGTGGAGTATGACATATGTTGATCTTCTTATATTGACGTTATCGTTATTGGATAACGAAAGATTGTTAAAGCCCATTGTGTTATCGGGTTCCACATTTTATTTATATTTAAGATTGAAGATAAGAGTGGATTCAACGAGGTAAATGGAGCCTAGCATCAAGTTGACATTGTTGATATTGGGATAATAAAGGTTTGTGAGCCTCTAATCGACATGTCTATGAAGAAAGACAGTATAGTATGCAGAATTTGGATTCAACGACTCAGTGTGAAGGAGACATCAGAGAGTTTTGCAGGTTTAGAAGAGTGTGAAGATTTTTCTCCGCATCAAAATGATATCAGAGCTAGCGCAAGATTTGGGCAGGGTAGAGTTTGTTTTCAAAGCATGGTTGCAAGTTATTCCATCAAAGCTGCAGAAGGACAAAGTTGTTCTTGTGTGAAGATCTCATGAGAAAAGGTCTGGATATTGTCTCCATCGAGATGAAGCTGGGTAGAAGGTGCAAAGAAAGAAACCACTAAGAGAAGGGTGGGACGCATCTTCCAAGATCTTGTGTGGGTAAGATGGAAATAAGGAGGTTGTGGAAGCAACATGAAGTAAGGTGGATAGCAACCAACATACACTCCAATGATGGGAGTCCGTTGCAGCATCAAAGCAAGCAGCAGAAGCATGCCCAAGAAGTTTTGCTCCAAATTTCTCCACAACATTTCCATGGGACATGGAAATCTTTTAAGCCTGGGAGTATGGTGCGGGAGCACCTCGACTCAAGAGAATTTATGCCAAGTTTCATAATCTTGTAATGTTTAAGTCATTTTGAATTTCATGGGACCATGTCAAGAAATGGTTAAAGTGCCTTAAATTGCATTGTAATGTGTTAAAAGAGTGGGAATGCTTAATATAGCATTGTATTATTAAAGAGTGGGAATGTCGGGTCAATAGGTGGTTTTAATAACTTTCCTATAATCTCTATTAAGAGACAAGCATGTAACCGAAAACCAATGTAATGAGGAAATATCTAAGAAGCAATTTATAACTGTCAAAACATCTTATAAGATGGCAGAATGTAATGATTAAAAGGAGGGGGAAGTTATGAGAGCTATGAGAAAAAAAGAGAGAGCAAAAGATTGGGGAAGAATTGGCTCTCCGGCCTTCAGCCAAAGAGCCATTAAAGTTATGTATGCATTCAAAGTTTAGTATATTGTAATTCCTTCAAATGGTTTTTGCAAGTTTTATTTTGGTTCCTCTCTCTATCATTAATATTGTTATTTCCTTATGTAAACAACTTCAAGAATTCCTTGTTAAGGGATTGTTACGTGTTTTCTTTTGTTATGAATTGGCTTATCTTCCTTGTTGTGGTTTAAATAGTATTCAGTTCTCTGTTTATTCATGAATCGATTTGTTATAATAGCCTCATCATGGTTATTAGTGATTGGTTTAGTCTGGCTGAGTATGTGTGGTGTGTTTTGTTTATGATTTGGGTTACAAAACAGCCCCAATATGGATGAGGGTGGTCGCTTTGTTGATATCTTGTCTATCTTGTTTGAAATATGTTTCAAAGAGACTATTACACAAGTCTTTATTAAGTTATGAGCCATGCAAAGATATCAGGGAAGTTATTGAAGTTGGTTGGGCCACAAAGAAACTGTGAAATGGTGGTTTGATTGCCATGTATGCGTAGTTTTCACCTGCAATGATTGGAGAGATGATTCAATGATTACTCATGGCGCAAGGTACTATGAGATGGCATTTTCCATAGAGTCCCAAGAGTGAGAGAGTTGTTGCAAAGATTTAGTTGCAGAAGCATTTTGTAATCACCAGTCGAAGATTATTCTATGAAGAACTCGACCTTCGAAATAGGAAAGGTGGTGACATATCATATATGTGGGTCTGTGCTTCAAAAGAACCATAAGGCACAAAGAACCAGTACAAATGGATCATCTATGGGTGAGTTTGATTTATAAAGTATCATGGAGAATGACATATGTCGATCTTCTTATATTGACATTATCATTATTGGATAATGAAATATTGTTAAAGCCCATTGTGTTATCGGGTTCCACATTTTCTTTATATTTAAGATTGAAGATAAGAGTGGATTTAGCGAGGTAAATGGAGTCTAGCATCAAGTTGACATTGTTGATATTGGGATAATAAAGGTTTGTGAGCCTCTAATCAGCATGTCTATGAAGAAAGAAAATATAGTATGCAAGATTTGGATTCAACGACTCAATGTGAAGGAGACATCAGAGATTTTTGCAGGTTTAGAAGAGTGTGAAGATTTTTCTCTGCATCACTATCTTTGAAAAAACATGGGCACCCTGAAACTAATCAAATAAGTCATCAATCCTAGGAAGTGGATATCAGTTCTTAATGGTTAATTTGTTCAACTGTCGATAATCAATGCACAACCTAAGAGATCCATCCTTCTTAACAAAGATAACTAATGCACCTCAAGGAGAAATACTAGGATGAATGTTCCCTTTCTCTAAAAGCTCCTCTAACTAAATTGTGAGATCATTAAGATCATTAATGGACATCTTGTAAGGTGCTCTAAATGCTGGCATGACTCCTAAAACAAGATCTATATAAAACTAAACTTCTCTATAGGGAGACATACCAGGTAGCTCAGAAGGAAACACATTTGCAAATTCTTGAAGAAGAGGATGATCATCAAGTGAAGGTTCATTTTCCTCCTCATCCCCCCTATCATTGATGGTGATGGAAAATAACTAACACCCCTTATGCATGCTCTGCTTAAGTTGTGTGGTGGAGACCACACGAATGGATATGGGTCTCTAAATCCTAGAAATCACTATGGGAGTTCCATGGTCATCTAAACATTCAACTATTTTCTAGCGATAATCCATCTTGGCTCTGTGGGCATAAATCCAATCCATGCTAAGAACAATGTCATAGGATCCTAGAGGTGTAATGCAAAGGTCTTCTATAGTGGTCATGTCACTAATTTGAATATGATAATCCTTAACCATCTTCTTAACTAACACTCTAGCTAACCATCTTCTTAACTAACACTCTAGCCCCTGATGCTAACTCAACCTAAGAACTGCCATCTTTCCTAGTTGCCACTAGTCCACAATGCTCCACTACTAATGGAGAAATAAAGGAATCAATAGGTCCTGAATCAAATAAGATGGTAACGCTACTATCTCTAATCATACTTGTGGCCTCTATGAATATGGCATGAGGCTTTGTCTGGCAGTTTTCAACTGGTGCAAAAACCTTATGGAACTTACCCATGTCCCCAACTGTAGGCTCTGAAGTAGCCAGTCGTTGAATGCCTTCCATCTGACCTTGTGGACACTCTCTAGTTATGTGCCCCATGACACCACATGTATAACAAGGTCCACATGCCTGAATATGTACTCCCTAAGGTCTAAAAAACTATTATCCTCCTATCCTCTTGGACCCACTGAATCCACCCCTAGAGGGATGTTGAGTATGAGTTGGAGGTGTATAGGGAGCCTGTGATCACTAGAATCTCTTAGGGCCTTGTGATTGCCACTTCTTGGGCTTAGAGCTCTACTATCCCTATGGTGGCCTTTATCTTTGATTCTCTTGAGACTATTGTTGGGGTTGAGGGGTTCTAAAATACCCTGATGACTATCTATTATTCTTCCAATGAGATTTATGAAATCTCAATGTCTAAGGAGCAGAATTATAGTTCTGGAACATATCCCATGAATCATGTGTCCTATTGTGGACCTCCTACCCTCTCCACAACATCCCATAAAATAACATGAGCCACTATCTCTGAAACTATGACACTATGAGCCCCCTCTGTTGTAGGTCATGAAACTCATGGTTACAACATTGTCTAAAGTGATTTAATAAATACCTACCACTGAATCTATCCATGAAGGTATCCCAAGTGATAGTGTCTATAACCATGTTTCTCTTATACTCTTCTTGTCTCTAGAAAGTAGAGATTAATCCTCTTAGTAGGTGTATCACAAAATGTGCCTTAAGATTGCTCCTATAAAGACACAATCCAAAGCATCCCTCTAAGCTCAAGAGTCATGACTTAGCCGCAATCCCATCACTAGATCATATAAATAAGGGTGTTTGGAGGTGAAGTAAATCTCAGATATGATCCCCTGTATCCTGGGGTGCTCTCTTAGCCACTCGAGGTACTACCTCTAGTGGTGGTACTAGTATATGAACGGACTCAACCTCATGATATGTCTGACCCTCTACAAGTCTAGGAGGACTCCTACTACACTCTCTAGCTAAGGGATCATGACCCTTTGAACCCTAATCCATTGGGGGTAACCTCTCTTGAATAATGCCAATAAGGTTCTGAAGTGCAATGAAAAGATCTTGATTCATTAGGTGGCTCAGGAGGGGGATCCTAATTCCCTCTAGAAATACATCATGTTCTACATCCTCTCATGCCAAAGGGGCACATCTACAACATCAACCATGTATGTGAGCTTGTCACATAACCAAAGACATCCTACACAAGCATAGAAAATTTTAAGTTAAAATGTAATGGTTTAAGGTTCCAAGTTTTGAAACTATGTTCTGATACCAAAATGTCATGCCCAAAATCCATGGGCAAAATACACCAACAATTTTTTTAAAACGTATTAATTAACTAATGTTGAAAAATGAACGAATAAGTGTTTTAAAGTTTGATCTCAAAGAAATCACAATGTGGGGATAATTAGCATCCCATGGTAAAACTAGAATAAGTTATTGAAAGGTTCGAGGGGAATCATGGCAAGTGAGACCGTCTTGCCAACGTCCCTCGATTGACCCCAACAACTAGGGTCAATCAAGATATGCTAAAGGATAAGTTATTTTATTTAATCCTAACAAAACTTATTTAATGATGTCTATTTAATGTTTTAATTTAATTCACTAACTCATAACATTACTAAAAATATTATTAGATTTGTCCCCTTGCCTAAGTATAATAAATTAAACTAGATTAATCAACTTGCACTAATAAGTCCATGTATAAGAAGTTGGTTAATTAAATTTTACTAATGACCCTTCCATTAGGCTAAATTGATGATTTAAATATAAATTACAACTTTACTAAATTTTTTATTAAATTACCATATCTAGAAGATTTAATTATAATTATTAAAAAATTTAACATCATTTAAATTAATGCTATGTTTAAAGTTTGCAAATTCTAAAAGACCTCCTAAAATATATAAGGTTTTCCGTTTACTTAATTATTCATTGAAAATTTAATAATTCTCCAAAAATCACATTTACATTTTACATCTTAAATCTCAAGTTTTAGTATTTCTAAATAAATAAGGGGGAGAGAATATTTTTTTCTATAAAAAAAAACTTCCCACAAAATTAAAATTAAAAGAACTATTTAATTAAATTCAAATACCTAAATAACTAATTAAATAGGTTTACACATAAACAATGAATAGAAGCAAGAATTAATCCCACAAAAATGAACAAATAATTAAAAGAAAAGTTTGCCCTAATTAGGGCATGACCAAAAGAGAAAAAAGGAGTAAAAGAAAATCATTTTGAATTTCTTTTCTCCCCTCCTTCCTCTCCAAACCCTAACCCAAAATTAAGGTTAGGGATCAAATTTTTATTTCTAAAATTCTTCTCTCCTTTCCCATCTCCTTCTTCCCTCTACTTCTTGTTTTGTTGTAGTTTTAATGGAGATTCGAAGATGTGAATCTCTACTACAAATGTGAAGGTAAAATTCTTTTGTTTTTTTACAAATACTTGTTTTCTCTTTTTTTTTGTCATTAAAAATACTTATATATCAAAAAAAAATTGAATGGCATGGAGGGGAAGGGTTTGTATGCCCTCCCCCCATACTGTCACCATGACAGTGGCCTTAGCCACTATCGGGGCGGTGCCTCCATGACAGCGGCCTTAGCCACTATCGGGGCGGTGCCACCACGACAATGACCTTAGCCATTATTGGGGCGGTGCCGCCATGATAGTGGCTCCGACCACTGTCGTGGCAGTGTCGCCACAATAATAGTTATGACCATTGTTGTGGTGGTGGTTGCCTACGATTGCCACCACAGTGGGGGAGGGCGAGCCCTTCCCAAACCAGGATAGGGTTTCGACTCCCAGATAATCATGGGGAAAAAAACATTTTATAAATTTTCTTTTTAAAAATTATATGTATGTGTGTGTGTATGTTTTTTTAATTTTTTTATAACATAATTATTTATTTATTTTAACTATATATATATATATATATATATATATATATATATATATATATATATATATATATATATATATATATATATATATATATATATATATATATATATATATATATATATATATATATATATATTTGATGATTCTATACACACACACACACATGAATATATATAATTTTGTTTTATAATAAATATCTTTTTTTTAATATTGAGCTTATATTCACATGTAATTTTTTTTTAAAACAAAAGCAATACAAATCTAATTTAAAACTTTCAAATACTCTTTTATTTTAACATTCACATTTCAAGAAGCACTACTTAACATTAATGATAAAAAAAATAGATATTTTAAAAATCTTTTTTTTTTACAAACTTACAATACACATTTTCGAATACCCATCTTTCTTCATTTACATACAAAAAACCACTTACATAGAATTTCATTTTCTCACACAAGCTCAAATTTTGGAATAACAAAAAGGAAAACTAACATTTTATAATTATTTTCAAACATACTACAACTCATATATTCTTAATAGTTTTTCTTCTACATAGTCTACATATACAAATTTTCTTCCTTTCTTTCAAATGAACTATAACTTTACAAATGGAAATTAACAATGCGAAAAATTCACATTTAACCATTTCTTCTCAACTATCTTTACTTTCCTTCATCCAAAGCAACACCAATGAATACAAGAAGATTTGCAATTTGACCATGGGAGCTCACCTCCCAACCTAGGCCTCTAAGAGACCACCCCTGAGCTTGGAGAATTAAGGGTGGATGGGTTATAAATACACACATAAAACTATATTTTCATACAACGCAATGAACACAAAAAGACTCCTTACCATGGCTTGCACAATGGGTCTCCAAAACCTATGAATAGGGTGAAGATGAACCAAGTACCCAAGAGAATATTGTAAAAATAAAATATATACAATGCCTTCACAAGGTTCATTATCAACACATCACACTTATGTCTTTTTCTCAACAAAATCTTCCCTTATGACCCCAAAACAAGTAGCATAAAAATGGCAACATGGAGCTTATGCTCCATGCCTTATCCCTCTCCTCTATGAGGAGAGACTCTACACTACATAGGCTGTCCCAAATACCCTTCACCCACAAGGCTACTCTTTCCCCCCAAGGGTGAGTTTGGCCTTGAAATCCCTTAATATTCACATACACAAAATATCAAGAAAACACAAAGACTTGAAAGGAAATGCTTTCAACAATACCACATAACATACAACATGAATTTATAATTTTAAAAATGCACACAAAAATGAAACTTCTTCCATGGAAAAAGTGCAACCAACCTTGATCCAAGATAAAGGAAAATGAAACTTGATGAAGAGCTATCCCTTTTGTCCAAGTCCTTCCTTCCAAACCCTAGATAATTCTAGAAGTCTCTAAAGATAGAGAGTGGGTGATCAACTGAAACTTTCTCCAAACTTCCCACTAAAAGTGTTCCTACCAAACTCCCAACCAACCATCATAAAGAGGGCATGGCTCAAGGATACTTTTTCTCCATTCTTTTCTCCCCTCATAAATAAGATGGAGACTAAAAATGGGGAAAGGGGAATGGCCTTGTCTTCTTTTTCCAAACCTGAATTTTTGTCACTTGACTAAAGGGGTACTTTTAATGGGTCATAAATGAGTTATGGGCTCTAAATTGACCAAAATCTAACCTCCAACCCTTAGTATACTAGGTGTAATCACCCAAAAATGGTCTAGTAAACTATGAGCCCTCTCTGTAACATTAAAATTTAAATACTAGACTAAATCTTGTGCTTTAT
Source organism: Chamaecyparis obtusa (assembly GCA_027943335.1). Taxonomy (NCBI): domain Eukaryota; kingdom Viridiplantae; phylum Streptophyta; class Pinopsida; order Cupressales; family Cupressaceae; genus Chamaecyparis; species Chamaecyparis obtusa. Next base: position 1,012,172 of record BSBK01002852.1, read on the forward strand.
CAATTTTGCACATTTATTTAATTTCTTTATCAAATTATCATTTTATCATTTATTCGATGATATCCTAAAGTTTGACCACTTTATCCTAAGCTTTATTTAATTAAAAGATCATGTCCCCTTTTAATTAAATAAATCCCACTTTATCCTATGTGTGCATATGAAAAAGGAATTTCCTAATTCAAAAAGAAAAGAAAAAGACTTTTTGTTTACACATTAAATGCACACTTTCCAAGATGAGTGGAATGTCCTTTTTCCTCTTAATCTCTTCCAAGCATCTTTTTGCCTCTTAACCATGTCCATTGGTTTTGCCTCTTGACAATATTGTGCACCAAAATCAAAATGAGGATTATTCTCCACCCTTATATTTTGCCTCTTAATCTCTCGTCGTCCATTGCTCTTTAAAAAGGAGGCTCTCTCCTCACTTTTGCATGTTCTTCACTTATGCTATTCTTATGCTATCATTTTGTTTACTTTCATTCTAGAGAACTTGGAGTACTTACTTGCATCTTTCATACTACTTTACTTGCATCTTAGACTAGTATTTTCTTATTACATCTAGCTTAAATCACATAACTTAATTAGGAGGTATTGTAATCTTTCTAGATTAGCTTTACTTTCCTCATTCTTGCATTTGCATCTTAGCTTAGTTATTGTATCTCATCTTAGATAATCTTTCATTTGCAACATCATTTGAATCTTCCATTCTATGGTGCACCTTGCAAGGGTCTCTCTTTAAGGTTCATTTGAGAGTCACCATTCCTATTATCTATATTCTTGCACATCATAGATAGGAAGATATAAGATGGTTCTTGATATTTCCTTCTTCATGAATCCTCTCAAGTGTAATGGTTTATATAAGTGTGTCACATTTTCATCACACATTTTTGGTGCCCACCGTGGGGCTAGATTCTTGCATTTTCATCATTTTTTTATCGCAAGTTTGTAACTCTGCTTTGCAGGCTAGAAAAATCATATGACATTCTAGAGTATAGTGGGATGACATTTCATCATACTACCAGATGAACTTTTCTAGTTTCTAAAATATCATTTCTATTTTCTGGGGCATATTGTCTGCCTTCTGGTAGAATATCATCTTGATTTAGTACACTCTATCATATAGTCTTGAAATATCATCTGGCTTCTGCAGGTATATCGTACGATTTTCTAATAGACTATAAAGTGTCACTCACATTTTTTTTATTTCTTTCACAATCTAAGTCATTTACCCTAATTTGCTTGCACTTTTCTTACATTTCAAGATTTTTGGTTTCCTAACAACACCTAAAAAGTGGTTTTGCAGGGTTATTGGTTTCATTTGCATACTTTTGTGCCCTAATTTGTGGTTTTGTAGGATTGACTTGCCAAATAAATTTCATTACCAATACTACTAACATTGTGGTTTTGTAGGTTGCCTTGGAGATACAAATAAACATTTTGCTTTCATAGATTTGATTTTCTAGGCACATAGCTTAATTAGTTGTCTTTTGGTAAATGAACATATGCTTGATGTGTTTGGGAGACACTATGGAGCAGGAGAGTATTCTATTTTCCCTTGTGGAAAATCAGAAATCTAGATCTCCATTAGCTATCCATTTACTTTCTTACATTTACCTTTAGAGGGCCTGCCAAGAGAGCAATCTTTTGGGAACAACCTAGGTGGGGAACAAATGAACCCAACTAACTACATCCCACTATAATTAAAAGCTTCCTTCAATCTAAAGAGAGGGAAGACTTTTCTATTTTCCACTTCTAATGCTTCTTCATATGTAGGGCCTAGTTGCCTCAATCTTGCTAAGAAAGACTACACTTGACTATGCGCTTGTAGGACCTTCATGGTCTCAATCTTGTTTATAATACTATAAGGGGAGTACATTCAACTTGTATAGGGTCAAGAGGTCTCAGTATTTCTTGTGAGACTATACATTTTGGGTTCTTGTAGGGATATAGGCCTCAATGTTGCTTGTGAAACTACAAGGGGTAGTCATAAACAAAGACCCTTAATAAACACCTTAGGACTTAGAGGCCAACCATTTTAGCCGTGTGACTTCCTTTGTGCAAGGATTGATCCAAGTGGACTTACCTGTATCACCCCAAGACACTCACCATATGTGTTCCCTTGGATGCTAAAGCTTGAATATGGCAATGTGGAAAGATATGCATTGTGAGCATTGATCTCATCCAATTGATCTATAGCTTGTATAGTCCTAGGAAAGGCCATTCAACCACCTAATTATGGGGCTAAGAGCATAAAGTTGTGGGAAAAGATTAGAAAAATTCCCTTTTGACCTTAAGTAGAATTTTTTTGGTGTGTCTTCATTTTGTGTTAAGACCAGTGGAAACCATTAGAACATACACATGATGGTAACATTTATAGGGTTTTTCTTTGAGACCTCCCAAGTGTTTGTATCATGCAAGGTTGCTCTGTGCCTTGCTTTATTGTTTGAAGACTACTCTATGCATCACATTTTCTTTAAAAACTTGATTTTGAACTTCAAACTTTCTGCCAAAACTAAAATTACACACTGTCACAACGATCTACATTGCTAAACCAGTCAAAATAGTTGATCAAAACAAGGTTTTTGAGTAAAAAAAGTTGGTCTTTTTATGTTTAATGACTTAATATCATATGTTGTGGTGAGAAATATTGTACAACAATTTAGAAGATCATCTTCCATTTAGGGAAATATCATCAGTTAGTACTGGGTAATATCATTTGGTTTGCTTACTGAATATTGTCCTATCTTGAAGTATCATCTGGCTTACTAAGGTTTGTCATCCAGTGACTGATCTGAGTTGGTTTGGCCTCAAATTTTCTCTTAGTTGGTTTAGGAAGCTGATACTTGACTATTTTTGGTCTCTTGGTCTGAAACTAGCAGGTTAGGGACTATTTTTAGATGAAAAGGATCACCTAGATACCTTGGTTACATTCTGATTAGTAAATTTGTTCACTTGTCTATCTCTTTTGTTTTATTTATCTTTTCTTTGACTTTATCTCTTGACTTGAGTCACAAGTGTTGTACATAGGGAACTTACCCACAACTTGGGCACTTTGTGATAAGTCATCTTGATCTTTTTTTACTCTCTTTTGCTTTAGGAAAATTGAACACTTTTCTTCTCTAGGGTGGACATCAAGTTGTCTTGTGTCATCTTAATTGGCTCTTTACATTCTCAATCATGCCAGTAACAACTAGATACCAAATTGGTCAAGGGAAGCAACCTCCAATTAACTTTGACGAATTACCTTTTCCTACTAGGCATCAACATCATCAAAACAAAGAACCTCAAATTATCTTTGACAAAGAAGAGGATAATACTAAAGTTTGGTTTGATCCTTTTAGTAATACCTTTGATAGTACCTTTGAGACATCTCTTGCCTCATTAAGATATGAACATAGTTTATCTCTCACCATGTCTAGGGAGGAACATAACAAGCAATTGAATAACCTCCTTGAACACGATGAGAGGTTAAGACAAGTTGAGTTAGGGAGAAAAGCTTACATGGAGGAACAAGCGAATCATTTGGCTCAACAATTCAATGTCAATTTATTTGGAAATAATGGAAATACCACACCTCCAAGATCTCCCCAAGGTCAAAACACAATGGGTTTGATTCACCTCCAAGATCTTCACATTCTAGGCATAACTCTCAATACGGTAACAACACAGAGCATGAAATTACTAAAGAAGAGCTCCTAAACTTTCAACAAGATGACCATTATCAAAGACTCATGTTCAAAACCTTAGAACAAAATGGTGATCAATATTTCATACACTTGGCCTCTAGAGGATTGAAACTCCCCCATGACTTTGATGTTGATGGATTGATTCAAAGAAAGGAACCCTCACCTTTGGAAATTACCATCAAGGAAATACAAGACCTGAAAAATGAAATGTTAAGTTTGAAAAAGAAAAAGGAGAAGCATAAGTCATCATTTTCTATGGAATCCATATGCGCTCTACCTTTTGACAAGATCCTATACATGATGCCTTTTCCAAGAGATGTTGAGATTCCAAAGTATGACAAGTATGATGGAAATGGGGATCCACATGACCATGTTAGACAATTTTATGCTTTGAGTATGGACTTTATGCATGATGAAACTTACCTTATGAGATTCTTTCCTAGGAGTCTCAATGGTCAAGCTATGGAATGGCTCACAAAAATCACACCTCCACTCAAGTGCTTTGATGAGCTTGTACAAAGGTTCATTCAACAATAATCTTACAACATTGAACACCTCGTGAGAATGCTTGACCTATGCAACATCAAACAAAAACAAGGTGAACCTTTTGTTATATTTTTGCAAAGGTGGAGGAATTTACACTCAAGATACCCATGACAACTTCCAGAGAACGAGAAGATTGATATCTTTGTTAATAATCCCATACCTGAGTTATATTATGATCTTAGAAAGAAAGTATTTTTCACCTTTAATGACACGATTGAAAGTGCTTTTCGAAAAGAGGATATTGTTATGGTAAAAAAGGATGAAATAACATTAAGTAAGGATAAACCTAACAATGGTAATGGCAATAACAAAGACAAGAATACACCTTAGAATAAGAACATGCATGTGGTTAATGATGGTGTTGTTGATGAACCTAAGCCTAAAGAACCCATTTTCAACTTGGATAGTACTATCTAAACAACCAAAAAACAAGAAGCTACAAAATATAATGATTCTAATAAGGCTAAATCTTCATGGGAACCTAAGCCTAAACATGATTTTACCCCCTTGGGAGATTCATATGATGTGATACTTAAGACCTTACTTGCCAACAAGATTATCACACTACCCGAATATTCTAAACCTTATGATCTAGAAGTGAAACCTAAGTGGAGTAATGACAACCATTATTGTGAGTATCATAAAAAAAGGACACAAAACTGACAACTACATAAAATTGAAACATGTCATTCAAGATCTTATCAAAGATGGGAAGGTTGGATTAGACGGTTTGGTTAATAATTTTGATCACAAGGGTTTCAAGGAACCACTCCCCAAATATGAAAAAGGAGAGACCTCAACATAAAAGAAGGATGAGGGAGCTAAAATCAACTACACTTATATTAACAATGACAATATTATTATTATGCTTGAATCAGTGAATGAAAACATTAACATGGTGAGACCTAAACACAATGGACCCGACTGTGATTCATATACTGATGAGGCACCTAAGGTTGTCTTGAAAGGTATTGGTTCTTCCACGCAACCCCAATCTTGAAATGAGCATAACCACATGATCATTCTTAGAAGTGTCAACTCTCCTTCACATAGAGAAAGTCTAAATATTGTCACTAGGATTCAACCCAATGTTATTCTTAGGGGTCCAAATTATTCCAAGCAAGATAATCCTAAGCAAGTGGCATCCTCTTCCAAGAAAGTCTCTACTTCTAGTAAGTCAAACTATAATCTAGTAGATCAACTTTAGCGTACTCCAGCCTAGATTTAAATCTTTGATTTACTAGAGTTATCACCTACGCACAAGGAGATATTAGAGAAAGCTTTGAAAATGACAAGTGTCCCCAAAGACATTGATACTGATCAATTTCAAACCATGGTTGATCACATTGTTTCTCCACATTACCTTTCATTTTTCTGAAGAAGAGGACAAGTCTTTAAGTCACCCACATAACCTTGCCCTGCATATTGAAATCCAAAACTATCGAACCCAAGTCAAGCGTGTACTGATAGATAATGGTGTTGGGTTAAATATTTGTTATTTCAATGTGATTAAGTAGCTAAGATTTTCAGAGTTCACCATCGATCCAAGGAAAAATATTACTATTAAAGACTATGAAAAAGTTGAAAGGTCTTCCAAGGGATTGATTGTTTTACCTATTCGGGTTAGTCTAGTGGAAAAAGATGTGGTCTTTCAATTTATTGATATCCCTCTTGCTTACAACATATTTCTAGGGAGACCATGGATCCATGATATGCAAGAAGTTCCCTCTCCCTACCATCAGTGCATAGAGTTTCCCTTCAACTGTACTGATATTTCCATTCCAAGAGATAATTCTATGTCTATCAATGCGCTTACTGCTAAACTTTAGTACCACACAATATAGTTAGTGATGAAACTAAGACTACTCTTGCTAATTGTGAGAAAAAGTTAAAAATGTTGAATCTTGGGATGGGGGAATATTGACTAGATTCTATAGCTACACTCCCAGTCTCCCCTCGTTCTTATAGTAAACCTTCAAAGGATAAGAATACTTCATCTTCCGCTATGACAATTTTTCAAACCTTTGTCCAGTCCTCAGTACCTCTAGAAGACAAAAAATAAGAACAATCCATTAGGGAATGGGTACATAGAGAGAAATAACCTAAATAAGTTATGCTTACTGCTGTAATTTCTCCTAAAAGATACAAACAAAACTATGAGTTTCTAGCTAGGATGGGTTACCCAGGTCATGGTCCTTTGAGCAATAAGAAATATGCTTGTGTTGAACCTATGAGTAACACAAATGGAAGGAAATCTAAGGATAAGACTAGATTGGGATTTTCTAATGCATAACCAAATTTTGACCCATCTCCCGATAATCATGAATTTGAAGAAGAGACTGTTCCTACTCACACTTTTGATCAAGATGAGGCAAACTTTGTTCCCTCTTCTATTATTCTTTGGAATGAAGAAGGATCTCCACTAGAACATGATGATGAATCCTCCACATCTCACCAAAGCGAAGAGTCATATGTTGAAGATCCTAATAGAGAACGCATTCACATGAACATGGCACAATTGTTACAAAGATAAAATAATACTCACTGACAAGAATATGAATGGGATTCTCTCGATTGAGTCGACAAAATTGGAAATAGATGTCGAGCATACTTATGCTAACCAAACCGAAGTGGTAGACAACTCACTTGTAGGTCCTGACAAGTCGAACTTACATGCTACTTTCATTGATCAAGTTAACCATGCTAGGAATCAGATGGATCTAGGTAATTTTGAGGGAGACCTTATAGACTCTGAATATCTTGTCACTAGAGATGAATTCCCCCATATCAATGTTTTAGAACCTTCCACTTCTCTCCCACTCATGTACCCCAAACTTATTGATTGGTCATAATAGAATCAACAACCTGCATTACCTTCTTTCCAAAATGACTATGAAATAGCCTTCTACATCAATGCTATTGAGCCTGTAGTTTCTTCCACCAGTGAACCAATAATAAATATGACTGAAATAGATATCAAGTACCTTAGTCATAAAATGAAAAGAAAATTGAAAAAGAATAGGCACTCTAATGGCAAAAACCACTTTGTGGTGGTGTCAGAGCCTAAAAAAGTAAAAACAAAAGACATATCTAAGGGTGAAAACCTATTTGAGGTGCCCAAGGATGAGGTACTTGGTAATCTTCCTAGTTACTTTTAGGATAGATCTTCAATATTGATAGATCCAAGACAGACTATAAATCTTGGGACAACTGAAGCACCTCAGATCATACATTTGGTTCAATCTCTATCAACAGATGAAAAACAACAGTTTATTGAGTTCTTTAGAGAAAAGAAAATCAAATTTTCTTGGACATATGTGGACATGCTAGGGATAGACACCAGTCTAGTTATGCATCATCTATCCATAGCTCTTGGTGTTAAGTTAGTCAAATATAAATTACCAAAGATGCATCCACATAGCTCTCTTGGTCAAAGTTGAATTAGAAAAACTCTTGAGTGCTAGATTTATACAAGCTATAGATTATATTGAATGGATCTCAAACATTGTACCTATATCTAAATATGACAAATCCATTTGTGTATGCATAGATTTTTGAGACCTTAAAAAAGCTTCTCCAAAGGATGACTTTCACTTCCAAACATAGACATGATAGTGGATATGACTGTGGGTTATGAAATGTACTCTCTCATGGATGGTTTCTCAAGATACAATCATATTAAAATAGTCCATGAAGATCAAGAAAATACTACCTTCACATGTGCATGGGGAACCTTTTATTGGAATGTCCTGCCATTTGGACTAAAAAATGTTGGCTTGTGGTGATTGATCATTGTTAGAGTAAAGTATTAATTATATTAATTAACTTTACTCTCTTCTTAAGATGTCAACTCTTTTGCTTTAGTTGTTTATATTTAAACACATATGCACTAGTTGTTTTAAACTCATGCACTAGTTATTTTAAATATAAACTTGCATGCATTAGTTTTGTAATAATTTAACTAATTATTACATGCACTAGGGTTTGCCTTTCAAGACTTTCGATCTCCTTTATAAGGATGATCCATTGTATATTTTATTTATTCATTATTCGAGGATATTTTCTTCTTCATATTTTTGAGTCAAACCCTTTCCCTCTTCATGTCTCTACTTCCTTGTAATAGGTTTTTATATGTAGGTGATCTTCAGGTTTTGTGGATTTGTATTGCTCAAATCCTACATGGTATCAAAGCTTAATCTGCTATAGCTTGTTCACGTTTGAAGGATTCAGATTAGGGCTTTTTTGGTTATTTTTTATTGAAATTAGGGGGTCCCTAATTTTTGGTGCACTTTGAGCTCAAACAAACTTCACTGTTGAGCTCGCAGTGCCCAAAAACCCCTATTTCGATATAAGGCATGTCCAATTTGGACAACTTTGCATTTTGGAGCATTTTTTGGGTACCAAATGCTTGACACATTTCTCGAGGCAAAATTTGTACAGATTGGCATGCAAAATGAGGCAAAAATTTTGCTCTTTGACACACAAATCAAGACAAAAAAATTTGGCATGCAAATCGATGCAAAAATTTGAAAGGCCTAGCACGGATTTTGATGCGTGCATGCAATTTTGAATTTTTTTTTTTCCATTTTGGTTGGCGACGGCCATTTGGCCGTCAAATTTATGCTAACAAATGGAGTGTTAGCCCCTGGTCATATGGCAACCAGGGGCCCAGAATTTTAGCCCCAGGGGGCTTGTATGTTGTGACAGCCATTTGGCCATCAATTTTAAGCCCGTGAAGTGTTGACGTCAGTTACTTCTTGACACCATTTTGGGCCCTCGGGAGCACTTGGTGGTTTTTTGCTCATAACTTGAGCATACGGTGTCAAAATTGGGCAAACAAGATATTGTTGGAAAGTTGGTTCTGAGATCTATCCAAGTTTGGAGGTTTAAATTTTTTATTTTGCTTTTTTGATGGTGTTTTTACTATCAAAGTCAGATGTTCAGTTTTGTACTTCGAAAGCTCTATATTGCGCATCCGGACTCTTTTTTGGGAAAGTGAGATATCGTTGGAGAGCTTGTTCTGAGAGCTTTCTAGTGCTATGAGTCATTTTCCCAGATTATGCTCTAGGCATATTTTATTGAGTTTTTTTGCATTTTTGCACTCTGGTGGATATCTTGGATGTTACAGGTCCTGGGATCTCTTCCCTTTAGGGGATGACTCTTCTTAGGTTGTTATTTTGTTTCAGCATCCTTATGTCTTATTTGAGCAGTGTATACTTCACTTTTGTAGCATTCTTTATGCACATGCACTGAGATAAGTGTCATTTTCTTGCATGCTTGGAATCTTGAACATGTTTGTGCTATTTGTACTCGCACTCCATTATAAAGTGCCATGGGGGGTTTGATGTTTGCTTTTGTTTTCCATCTACCTTTGTCAAGTGAGTGTTCCTTCCATGAAATTAGCCTTAAGGTATCTTTATTTATGCTTGTGCTTTCTATGCACCTTCGATGTTCCTGGTTCTTCACGATGCAGTTCTTATTGGCACTCTTTTCAGTGTACCTGTCACCTCTCTCTTGTCAACATTATGGGGGGGGGGGTTCTATTGATCGTTCTTCTACTTCATTGGTTCGATAGTGTGAGCTATGTATTCAGTATTTGTTCCTATGTACTAGGCGGTTGCAGTGGCTGGGTACCTATGCATTCCAGTGAGATGGATCATTTACCATATGAACAATCTTTTCTTTACTATTTTTTGGATGCACTCTTCCATCTTTGATTGATCAACTCTTCAGACTTTTGGTGTTTATGCCATCTGTATCTTTGAGTTCAGGTGTTTGCCTTTGTTTGCCTCCTGATTCGAGTAGTGTTATTTGAGGGCACTCATGTAGATTATAGTCTTCTCTACTTGGTCATATTTCTATGGAGGATCTTCAGATCATTAGTTAGTTCTTGACAAAGTTTACATCTTCTTGCTTCAGTGATGTTCTACATGTTCATTCTTGTTCCTATTTTCTGGAACACTCCCTAGTTTTGGAGGCTTCTTCAGTCCTTCAGATTAGTTTTTGTCTCTTTTTGGAGTAGAGTTTTTCCCATGTGGTTTTCTCTATTTCTCCTCTTTATAGAGACTCTCTTTTGTACTTGGGTACCTCATCATGCCATGTTGCCGGGACCCATTTTTATGCTTTCAACATTGTAGTTTCCTATGCTTTCTTCTTACATTATTTGTAGCTGCATTGTTGCTCATCTTAAGGGGGGGTGTTAGAGTAAAGTATTAATTATATTAATTAACTTTACTCTCTTCTTAAGATGTCAACTCTTTTTCTTTAGTTGTTTATATTTAAACACACATGCACTAGTTGTTTTAAACTCATGCACTAGTTATTTTAAATATAAACTTGCATGCATTAGTTTTGTAATAATTTAACTAATTATTACATGCATTAGGGTTTGCCTTTCAAGGCTTTTGATCTCCTTTATAAGGATGATCCATTATATATTTTATTCATTCATTATTTGAGGATATTTTCTTCTTCATATTTTTTAGTCAAACCCTTGCCCTCTTCTTGTCTCTACTTCCTTGTAACAAGTTTTTGTATGCAGGTGATCTTCGGGTTTTGTGGATTTGTATTGCTCAAATCCTACAATCACGAAAGTACTGTACACTTTTCCTCTCACCCTCGCCGGGGTAGGTGATTTTTTTGGGGGGCTGACATATTTTTAGCTATTTTTGGGCTGACATGTTGTAACTCATTCTAACCCTAAAGTGACAAAATATTATATAATATGGCTTAGGGTTAGGGATTTCATAATGTATGTTTTTTTGTACTTGTGGCAGAATTGAGTTGTAAGGGGATTATGGATTGTAATCAGGTTGTAATCACTAGATAATAATAATATTGGACTCCCTGTTGGTGGACATAGCCCAGGGATTAGGTGAACCACGTTAAATATTTATTTCTTGTGTTCTATTCTATGTGGTTTATTATTTTTTGATATCGGTTATATTTGCATGTAATTATTATTTATGTCTCGTTAATCCTAACAAGTGGTATTAGAGTGAGGTTTTTTTCAGTTATCCTTTGCAGGAAGATCTCATGGTTGAGTGGGAGCAATGGCAGACGAGGGTAGGTTGAAGGTTGACAAGTTTAATGGGAAAAAATTTTAGTTATGGAAAATGCAAATGGAGGACTATCTCTATCAGAAGGATCTATGGCGGCCATTAGAAGGAAAAACAAGAAACCGACAAGCACTTCTGATGAGGAGTGGGCTATTCTTGATAGAAAGGCCCTTGGTAGTATCCGATTATGTTTGGCACAATTGGTGGCATTCAATATTACACAAGCAATGATGACTGAAGATTTGATGAAAACCCTAGCGAAGTTGTATGAAAAGCCCTCCACTTCAAATAAGGTATTTCTCATGAAGCATTTGTTTAATATGAAAATGGTGGAAGGTGGGTCTATTGCCAATCATTTAAATGAGTTTAATATAGCTACCTATCAATTAAATTTTGTCAATATTATTTTTGATGAAGAAGTCAGGGCTCTCTTGATTTTGTGTTCTTTGCTAGAAAGCTAGAATGGCTTGGTAATGGCTGTTAGTAACTTTGTTTCTGGTTCTAATACCCTAAAATTTGATGATGTTATTGGTGTTATTCTAAGTGAGGAAATTTGTAGGAAATGCTCAGGTGGATCCACATCAAGTAGTGTCTTCAACACACAAAGCAAAGGTAGAACCAATGAGAGAGGAAACAACTTTGGAAATCATGGGAAATCAAGAGGAAAATCAAAGGGAAAGAGCTCTGAATTCAAAGGGCCAAACCATTGCTAGTACTATGGAAAACTAGGTCATAAGAAGAAAGATTGCTGGTCTTGAAAGAATAAAGAAGGAGACAAACAAGAAGGTAACAAGGAGGCAAATGTGGTAAGTAATAAACCTGAAGAGGATGCCTTGCTTCTTTCTTTAGAAAGTGTTGATGATTCTTGGGTTTTAGATTCTGGGGCTTCATTTCATGCTACACCCCATAGAGGTTACTTTCTTGATTATGTCCAAGGGGATTTTGGGTTAGTTTATTTGGGAGATAATGAACCCTTTCAGATATTTAGAAAGGGAAAAATTAAGAGTAAGTTGCAGAATGGGAATCATTGGCTACTACAAGAGGTAAGACATGTTCCAAGGTTGAGTAGGAATTTAATTTCAATAGGGCAACTGGGTGATGAGGGTTGCACATTTACTTTTAATGATAGAAATTGGAAGGTTTCAAAAGGTTCCTTAGTAGTAGCAAGAGGTGTGAAAGTAGGCACCTTATATCTTTGTATAGGTCATTATGTTCCTTCTACTTTAATTGTTTCAGAAGATAATGAATGTTCAGGAACAATGGCTGTAGTTGAGCAGGAAGAACATCAAATTGTTCCTGTAGCTTTTGACACAACACTTTGGCATAACAAACTCAAGCACATGAGTGAAAAAGGTATGAAATTAATTCATTCAAAGAAAGTTTTACCTGGTCTGAAATGTGTCAATATGGATTTCTGTGAGAGTTGTGTGTATGGAAAACAAAAGAGAGTTAGTTTTGTGAAGAGTGGGAAGGAAAAGAAAAATGAGAAATTAGAGCTTGTGCATATAGACGTATGGGGATCAGCTCAGGTATCTTCCCTTGGTGGCTCTCTATATTATGTTACATTTATAGATGATGCAACAAGAAAAGTATGGATTTATTTCCTTAGACAGAAATATGATGTATTTCAAAATTTTAAGAAATGGAAATGCTTGGTTGAAAATGAGACTAGTAAAAAGCTAAAATGTCTTAGATCTGATAATGGTAGTGAGTATTGCAGCACATAATTTTGAAGATTATTGTTCCTCTAATGGTATTCGTAGGCAGAAAACTGTACCGAGGACTCCACAAAAAAATGGAGTGGCTAAACGCATGAACATGACAATAATGGAACGTGCAAGGAGTATGAGGTTGCATGATAGGATGCCCTTAAACATGTGGGTAGAGGCTGTAAACATTGTTGTTTATTTAATCAATAGAGGCCCCTCTACTCCTTTGGACTATGGTATTCCAAAGGAAGCATGGAGTGGTAAGAAGGTGAGTTATTCTTTTCTCAAAACCTTCGGTTGTGAAGATTTTGCACATATAGATTCTAAAAATAGAACCAAGTTGGAAGCTAAGTCAAAGAAATGTATATTTGTTGGATATGGCATTGATGAATTTGGTTATAGGCTTTGGGATTTTGAAAATCATAAAATTGTAAGAAGCAGGGATGTCATATTCAATGAGAAAGTGTTGTACAAAGATCTGTTGCAGCAGCATGAGAAGATAGAAAATGATTATGTCATACTGGATGATACTCTAAAAGATGATGCTCTAGTAGTTCCTTATGCTCCGTAACAACAACAACAAATATCACAAACCCTAGTGAATGTTATGGTCAACAAGGCTAACTAGACCTCCAGAAAGATATTCTCCCTCTTTGTATTCTATTTTCTTAACAGATGCTGGTGAACCTGAATGTTATAATGAACCTATGCAGGTGGAAACAAAGATTCAGTGGAAGTCTGCAATGGAAGAGGAAATGGATTCATTGCTTAAAAATCAAACTTGGGATTTATGTAAGTTACCTGTAGGTAAAAGGGCTTTACAAAATAAATGGGTTTACAAGCTAAAAGAAGAGGATGGAGGTAAGAAAAGATTTAAAGCCAGATTAGTTGTAAAATGATTTACACAAAAAAAAGGTATTGATTTTGATGAGATATTTTCTCCATTTGTTAAAATGACTTTTATCCATACTATTTTAAGTATTGTGGCTACTGAAGATCTGCATTTAGAGCAGCTTGATGTTAAAACAACTTTTCTTCATGGTGATTTGGATGAAGAAATATATATGGTACAACCATAAGGATTTGAGGTCAAGGGTAAGGAGAGTTTGGTGTGTAGATTGCAAAAATGTTTATATGGCTTGAAGCAAGCACCTCAGCAATGGTATATTAAATTTGACACTTTTATGAATGAGCATGGATACACTCAGTGTCATTCTGACCATTGTGTTTATTTTAAGAGGTTGGATGATGATAGCTACATTATTTTATGCTTATATGTTGATGATATTCTTGTAGCTGGGTCTAACATGGATCACATTAAGGGATTAAAACAACAATTAGCATCTTCTTTTGCTATGAAGGATTTGGGGGCAGCAAACAAAATCCTTGGTATGAAAATTTGTAAAGATAGGAATAATAGGAAGTTGACTTTATCTCAGGCTGATTATATTAAGGTGTTGCAATGTTTCTCTATGGAGAATGCCAAAACTATCATCACACCTTTGCCTGGTCATTTGAAATTGACTAAGGAGATGTGTCCTAAGACATCAAAAGAGGAGGCTAAAATGTCTAAGGTACCTTATGCTTCAGCTGTAGGGAGCTTAATGCATGCTATGGTATGTACTAGGCCAGATATTGCACACACAATGGGAGTCGTTAGCCGATATATGAGTCACCCTGGCATTGAGCATTAGAATGTAGTCAAATGGATTCTCAGATATTTGAGAGGTACATCCAGTAAGTGTTTACACTTTGGGGGATCTAGTACTACTGTACAAGGTTATGTTGACTTAGATTTGGTAGGAGATATAGATAGCAGGTGGAGTACTATAGGCTATGTATTTTTTGTTGGTGGGACAACAGTGAGTTGGATTTCTTGACTACAAAAGGTGGTTGCTTTATCCACTACAAAGGCAGAGTATGTTGCTACTACAGAGGCAGCCAAGGAGATGATATGGCTTCAATTCTTCATGGAAGAATTGGGACATCCACATACGGATAATTTTTTGCATATATATAGCCAAAGTGCCATTCATCTTGTGAAGAATTCTGCTTTGCACTCAAAGACAAAACACATACAATTGGAGTACCATTTCATTCGGTCAGTTTTGGATGATGGATAGTTAAAGCTGGAAAAGATACATACAGATGATAATCCAGCATATATGTTTACAAAGGTAGTAACAAGGGAGAAGTTGAACTCATGTTCAACTTCAGTTGGTCTTCTAGACTGAATAGAATAAAGGAACAATTGAGTCCAGGGTGGTTCGATCCAATGGGAGCCTCATATGATAATAGTATTGCTACAAGATCGGTCTCCAAGTGGGAGATTGTTGACTTGTGGTATATGATCAAGAAAGTATTGTACGCTTTTCCTCCTGCCCTCGTCGGGGTTCGGGGCTGACATATTTTTGGCTATTTTTTGGGCCAACATGTTGTAACTCATTCTAACCCTAAAGCAGCAAAATATTGTAAAATATGGCTTAGGGTTAGGGATTTCATAATGTATGTTTTTTTTTTTGTACTTGCGGTAGAATTGAGCTATAAGGGGATTATAGATTGTAATCAGGTTGTAATCACTAGATAATAATAATATTGGACTCACTGTTGGTGGACGTAGCCCAAGGATTGGGTGAACCACATTAAATCTTTGTGTCTTGTGTTCTATTCTGTGGTTTATTATTTTTTGATACTTGTTATATTTGCATGTAATTGTTATTTCTGTCTAGTTAATCCTAACAAAAAATGCCAGAGCTACCTATCAAAGAGCTATGACTACCATCTTTCATGACATGATGCATAGAAATATGGAGGATTGTGTGGATTATACCTTGGAAAAATCTAAAAAAAGGAACACACATCTTGAAGATTTGAGTTTGATCTTAGATAGGATGGAACAATTCTAACTCAGATTAAACCCCAAGAAATGTGTTTTTGGAGTCACCTTGGGAAAACTACTTGGATACAACATTTCAGCTAGAGGAATCGAGGTTGACCCCAAAAAATTCCAAGCTATAATGAAGATTCCACCTCCCAAAAATTTAAGTCAATTAAGGTTTCTACAAGGGCACATTTAGTCCATTAGGAGGTTCAAATCCTAACTTACTGAGAGAGCTCAACCTTTCAATAAGAATCTACACAAAGAAGCTACATGTACATGGAATAAAGAATGTGAGAAAATTCTCAATCAGATCAAGGAATATTTGGCCAAACCTCTAATCTTAATGCCTCATATTCTAGGAAAACCTCTTATTTTGTATATCTCATCTACAACTACATCGTTGGGGGTATTATTGGCACAAAAAGATGAACATGGGAAAGAAAGAGCTATATACTACATCAACATAACATTAGTGTTTTATGAGATCAATTACAACAACATTGAAAAATATTTCTTTGCCATGGTGTTTGCATCTCAAAAACTCAGACATTATATGGTGGCACATACTACACAACTTGTAGCAAAAATTGATCCTTTAAAATACTTACTAAGTAAAGATACTCTTACTAGTGGACTATCTAAATGGATGATGATTCTCTCTGAATTTGACATTTAGTACGTTGATTGTAAGGCCATAAAAGGACAAGTAATTATTGATCAACTAGCCAAATTCCCTCTACAGGATGATGCTCCTATACAGATTGACTTTCCTGACTCATCTATTATGTATGCGACTGAGCAAACATGGAAGATGTTCTTTGATGGATCTCACACATAGAATGGTGTTGGAGCTGGTATTTTGTTTATCACACCTCATGGTTACACTATTCTAAGGTCATATAAGTTACTATTTCCTTGCACAAACAACATAGCAGAATATGAGGCTTTGACAAATGGGATTAAACTGGCCATAGAACGGAGGATCATTGAACTGCATATTTTTGGAGACTCTTAGCTTGTCATCAATCAAACTAATGATGACTATCAAACCAAAGATAATAAATTGATTTCTTACAAGAAGATGATTGATTATCTCAAGAATTACTTCACTTTTGTCACATTCTAGCAGATCTTAGAGCTAAAATTAGGGTGGCTAATGTCATGGCTACTTTGGCTTCTATCTTATAGATGGAGGAGCATGAGTCCATATTTCAATTGCAGGTGGAAGAACTACAATACCCTGCTTATGATTCCCATGACAACCGTGTCATATATACTGTGATTGGTCATGATTCCTCTCGATATGCTAACATTTACTCTAACCTATGTGACCAAATCATTCTTAATAACTTAACCCGTAATGAGAAATGACAACTCATTTTCAATGCTTCTGGCTAACCCTCATCTTTGGTGACTTGTTTAGGAAGGGTCTAGATGGAACACTTCTTATGCATCTAGAGAAAGATGAGACTATACATGCGTTAGCTAAAGTCCATGATGGTGTATGTGGGTCTCACTCTAATAATCTTGCAATAGCTCAAAAGCTAATGAGGGCTAGTTATTATTGGCCTACTATATAGATAGATGCCATGTGCTATGCTAACTCTTGTAAGAAGTGTCAAATTCATGGGAATTTGATCCATGTTCTAGGAAGAGAACTTATTCCTTATGTTACACACTGGCCTTTTCAACAGTGGGATTTTGATTTGGTAGGTCAAATACATCTTAACTCATCTAATGGACACAAGTTTATTATTACTACAATAGAGTATTTTAAAAAGTGGGTTGAGGTTGTCCCTCTTTTGATTGCTACTAGGAAACAAGTATTTTTGTTCATCCTCAATTATATCACTTGTCTCTACAACATGCGTTCCTCCATAGTTACTGATAATGGAGGATAATTCAAAAATAAAGATCTTAAGCAATTATGTAATAAATTTAAGATTAAGCATCACTGGTCTTTAATCTACTACCTACAAGGCAATGGCCAGGCTGAAGCTTCTAATAAGGCACTATTAAAAATCTTACACAAAATAATTAACAAGATAGGGAGAGACTGACACTTAAAAATCAACCCTGAACTATGGGCCTACAAAACTAGCATTCACACACCTAATAGAGCTACACCCTTTGCACTTGTTTATGGATCTAAAGTTTTTTTTACCTCTTGAGGTTGAGATACCTTCCCTAAGGGTTTCATTGAAAGGCCTCATCACAGATGATGATTATAGAATCATTCACATACAAGAACTATATCTTTTGGATGAGCATAGAAGAGATTCATTTGATCACACAAGGGTATATCATAAAAGAATATGACAAAGCTATTAAAAAAAGGTTCATTCTAGAGAATTTCAGGTTGGAGATCTTATCTTAAGAGATAATCCCAAAAATCAATAGAATAGAGCATAGAAAGGGAAGTTTGAATTGAATTGGCTGGGTCCCTACATAGTCACTACTACCTTTGGGTTTGTTACCTATCATCTTTATACACCTAAGGGAGAACAAATCCTTGAACCTATCAACATCCTTCATCTAAAGAAATTATATGCATGATGCTCTAGAGCTTTGTACATATCTTAATATCTTGAAAAAATCATAAAAATCATAAAATATCTTGAAAAGAATTAAAAAAAATGATATATGATCATGAAAAAATCCTTAAAAGCAGAAAAAGTCCTAAAAAAATTATCATCTTAGTGAAAACCTAGCAAACAGGTGCTTTGATGCATCAACCCAATAAAAAAACCAAAAAAGAAAAAATGTGCCTTGGCGAAAACTTGGAAACAAGCATCATGGTAGCAAAAAATCATTCCAAGTGGTGAAAACCTAGAAATGCACTACTTGAGACCCATGTGCTTATATCTATCAGCTTGTCTCTTTGTGCTTTGAACACTTTTGACTTTTATCTCCAATCTCTTTGGTCTGGGATTGATCTTTGTCTTTGGTGCGTGATGGTGTTTCTTAGTAGTTCACCCCAAAATAGTGTTTCTCAACACTTCCTTTGACATCAAGTGTTTCTTAACACTTATTAGATATGCTACTTTTAGTTGATGCTTTGTCTATAGTCTAGGATTGTGCAAAATTTCTCACCTACATGCATGAGTCTTAACGAAGTCAATAATTAACCTTTTCACACCGCGCTTAAACTGAAATGACTGAGACATGTTATGACTTATTTTTTTGAGTGCTGATTGATTGATGATTTTTGTTGATGTTCCCTCCTTAGTCTCTTTGGGATGTCATGACTAGAGGAATAGGGGCATGGGGAATATTTTCTTTGATTTCTGCCTATGGGTATCGCTTTAATGATCCTAGGTGTCTCTTGCTTTGACACCTTGGACACCAAGGAGATTTAGAGCTATATCCTTAACTATTACATTATGTTTTCTTACACAAAACCATACATATGGTTATCCTAGCACTTATGCCTTGATACTGGTATATTATTGTAACATTAACTTGGAAACCATGTTCAGGTCATCTCGGCTCTTATGCCTCAATGCCTACGTGTGTTTCCTACATTCTATTTGATATAGATCATATTCACATCTTCATAGTTGTGATTACACTAGTGATGGTTGTATGATCTTACAATGTCCCTTAATCAGGCTCGATGATAAAAAAAAGGACCTATTGACCCTTGCAAGTCACACTTTTCACTTTGCATCTTCATAGTAGTTTGCAGTTTTAGGGTGCATTCTAGTTTTCATTCAATTTAGGAGAGAGTCTCCTTCATCTTATTGGTCAAATAGTCAACTACGCTCAATCATATATTTTCCCTCTCAACCATGTCTTTACTGCCTCTTTTACCTTTCACTCATTTGACTCTTTCTTCTTCCTATCACTTCAAGAGGTTAATCATATCATCATATCTAATCTATCTAAGGTGTTAAGTTTTAAATCATGAAGTGCATAACATACATATCAGAGTATAAAGAATCAACAACTATGAGAGCATCACATTTCAAAGGAATATAACATAAGACACAAGTACATATTGGCATCACATACAAAAAAGTGTTGAAAGTAAAGACATATCCATGATATCAAGAGCATAAATTAAATGAGACAAGTACACAACACATATCAACCGAATCTAGTATCTCATATATATAAAGATGAATTAGTAAAAGTACAACCATAAGATCAAAACATGGAAAGAATGTCTCAAAATGTTAGATGAGAATCCCTAATACAACATATGACTAGCTTGCACCCTCCTAAGTAGGTGGAGGAGGTCGAGGAGCTTGTATCCTATCTGGTGCTTGCACTACACCCTCTGATCCATCCACGTGCTATGAGTAGTTTGGCACTCTCTGACCCTTAAGAACCATGACTATGTATATTGTATAATAATAGGTTTCTCTATCCATGTGTCACTCTACATCTTATCATGCTTGGTCCCTCTCCTGTTGCAATTCCTGGACTCATGCTCTCTCATGCTGTAGCTATTGGTCCCTCACAGCTATGTCGATCCTAGCCTATTGTAGCTCAGACTCTAATGCCCTAATCCTCTGTGAAAATCCCTCATCACCTAGTACCCTCTACTCTAATTGAGATGGTTTCCTCTCCTCTGATCTATTTCCCTTATCAACTTGTGGCCTTTGCACCAACCACTCCTTTGGCTCATCCTCCTCCATAGCCACTACTATGCCTCTAGCCCTAGATCAGGTGGATGGTCTGCTGCTAGAAGGGGCTTCACCCTTGTAGAGCCACCTCTACCTCTTTGTCCTCCATCTCTATCCCCATCTCCCCCATCATCACCTACCATACAATATTTTAAAATTTTGTATGAAAATTTTGAAAAAATGATAAAAAAATATGTGCAAAAAAGGACAAAATGGAAGCTAGATCAAGAAAAAATTTCAATCACCTACTACTTGGGGATACTATTGAGGTCAGTTACATAACCAACTAAGCTTGAATCAGTGTTGGTCAACAGGAACTCACCTATCTACCATCTAAAATCTCTCTCTCGCTCTGAATTCACTAAAATACAATATGCACAAATGATTTGAAAATGACCTTTTGGGCCCCTTATATAACATTTTTATCTAAATTTTTAAAGTCTCAAATTTTTGCAAAAATTGCACCCTTACCTAATTTAGATGTCCTGGATCCATTTTCAGGATCAAAATCAAAATTTGGGTTTATCTTGATTGTCAAAATCATGTTTTAAAATTCTTTTATTCTAGGCGTAGTTGATTGACCCTTTGAGGCTAATATCTTTAATCTTTTGAGGCAATCACCATTTCCTCTTTTGCATCATCATTTCATCACCTTTCTTCTTACTTTGACCTAATGTTAATGCTATACCTTTCTCGTCAACCTTATTCAAATTAGGGAAAATTTTCATCACTCAATGGTCAAACTTGGTCTTGTGTGCTTATCAATCATCTTGAACCTTATCTTATCTTGATTTGATCAAATCTATCTCATTTTTGCATCTCCTCTACCTCATTTCAATTTCAATCTCGAGGGGGCAGGAATAACCTATCTTTCAAAGCTACAAATTGATTTTTATATCTTATCTATTCACTCTTTGGACGTATCAGTTCTCATTGCATCATATCAGTTTTGATATTTTGTCTTTTCCTTCGATATTTGTTTTAGTTTTGCTTCAACCGTGCATTGGAATCTTTCTATCTTTGCTAGTTCTTATTCAATCAAGTTCGGGATTAGTTGTCTCTTTGTACTTCATTTGATCAAGTTTGGAGTTAGATCTTTATCAGTTATATTGACATCATCATTCTTTGACTCAATGTATTCCCAGATCGCTCACACATTAATCAAAGAGGGGTAAATATAATCAACCAAAAATGGTTCAGTAAACTATAAGCCCTCTCTCTAACATTAAAATTTAAATACTAGACTACATCTTGTACTTTATCAATTTTGCACATTTATTTAATTTCTTGATCAAATCATCATTTTATCATTTATTTGATGATATCCTAAAGTTTGACCACTTTATCCTAAGATTTATTTAATTAAAATAATATTTTCCCTTTTAATTAAATAAAATCCACTTTATCCTATGTGCACACATGAAAAAGGAATTTCCCAATTCAAAAAGCAAAGAAAAAGTCTTTTTGTCTACACATTAAATGCACACTTTCCAAGATGTGTGGAATCTCCTTTTTCCTCTTAATCTCTTCCTATTGGTATTATGGAAAGGAGAGTTACTAAGAGGGGAGGGGTGAATTAGTAACCCTAAAAAATTATTGATCTCAATCCTTAAGATAATGTCTTTCATTAACCGACTGTCATTTTCATCATAACCATTCATTCATAACATAACTGAAATATGTAATGCTTCTAATCTAACAAGTAAACATTCATGAAACTTCATACACTTGACACATATATTTTGGTATTGCAGAAACCCTTGTTAGAAGGTAAAAACTGTGGTGGGGATGACACCCACAAAGCTTCACCACTGCAATAATAAAGTTTCCTGTTAGGGATTACATTTTTTATCACTTTTGATGATCTTACCCTATTAGGAGTAACATTTAAGACTTGTTAAGATCTACCTTATTAGAGGATTTTAGCAACATTGTTAAGTGTGCACTTGGTTAAGAGATTTACAAAAGACGTTTAGGTCTACTATGTTAAGATATTTTGTCTGCCACAATTGTTAGAAAGTAACAGTATATTGATCTGGATGTAGAAACTTACTTTGCTAAATATCAGATCTGCTTAGTGCTTAACTGATATCACCTTCCTATGATAGATTTGTCCTTCAAATACTGCTCGATAGCCTCTGATCTTCTTCTGATTTGATTCTAAATACTCATTCAATGCTTAGCTTTGAAACCCTGTCTGATCTTTAGATGTCCCCTATAAACGACTACTTCCCTTCTCTGATAATACAATTTGACATCTTGACAATTCTTATATCATAAAGATTTGACCTAATTAGGGCTATGGAATCATCTAGAAAGTATTTTATCAATGATCCATATGAATGACCTAAATCAAAACTACATAGGGATCATCACTAATCAATTATTACATCTCCAATAAATCTTTACCTCGATTTATGTAAACCATTTTCTAGCTCAATATAAATCGTTTGGCTTATTTTCAATGTCATTCCAAACTTCTATGGAATTCTTGTATCACTCGGTAAATACTGCATTCTTGTATCAGTAAAATGTTGATGCTCGATAAACATATATGCTTAATTATAACTGTACTCGATGTGCTCGATCAAGTCCATTCTCGGTTAACTTGTCTTCTTCCTTGTGCTCTTCTCAGTTACTATACTTAGTGTTTTGACTGACTTGTCTGTTTTCATCCCTTTCTGACTATATGTGTGATACTCATGACAACTCTTAATGTAATTATGTGTAACACTTCCACACATCATTTTTCCTCTTAAAACCATGTCCATTGATTTTGCCTCTTTAAAATCTTGTGCACCAAAGTCAAAATGTGGATTATTCTCCACCCTTAGATTTTGCCTCTTGAGAATCTTGTGCACCAAAGTCAAAATGAGTAAAAAATGAGGATTATTCTCCACCCTTATATTTTGCCTCTTAATCTCTCACCATTCATTTCTCTTTAAAAAAGAGGCTCTCTCCTCACTTTTGCATGTTCTTCACTTATGCTATTATGTTATCATTTTGTTTACTTTCATTCTAGAGCACTTGGAGCACTTACTTGCATCTTGCATACTAGTTTACTTGCATCTTATACTAGTATTTCCTTATTTCATTTAGCTTAAATCACATAGCTTAATTAGGAGGGATTGTAATCTTGCTAGATTAGCTTTACTTTCCTTGTAATTATTGCATTTGAATCTTAGCTTAGTTCTTACATCTCATCTTATATTATCTTTCATTTGCATCATCATTTGAATCTTCCATTCTATGGTGCACCTTGCAAGGGTCTCTCTTTAATATTCATTTGAGAGCCACCATTCCTATTATCTAGATTATTGCACGTCAAAGATATGAGGCTATAAGCCGATTCTTGAGATTTCCTTCTTCATGGATCCTCTCAAGTGTAATGGTTTATAGAAGTGTGTCACATTTTCATCACAGAGTAGGTGGGGTAGGTAAAATATGCTTAATTATAAGAGCCTTCACATCCATATACAAATATCTAATTGCAACATTGTAATAGATACTTCGGTGTTGATATGTCAGACATACCTCGACTCTGAATGCTCGACCTAGATGGATCGACCCACATTCCTTATATGTTCAAGGCACCTATTTTGAATGCAAAAGGATAAACCACACCTAGATCATTCATATCTTGGTAGGATAGCATCCATTTTTTCAATAATAAAGTGGCTCAATGATGAAAAATAAATAGCTCAATTCAGTTGGAATTCAAAAACATGGTTCTTAAAACATTAAGCTCTCTACTTACTACAATCTAAGGGTTTCAATCAAGGATTCATTCTCAATTATTTCATTCAATAACTAGAATCTTCTAAAAAGTCTCATTATTAACAAATTCTCTTTGTCATTCCTAATAAACCCTTTAATAGAGTATCATGATATACACAAAATATTTGCATCTTGCATAAGCATGTTAATACATATGGCATAAATCATGCATCATAATTAGAAATGACAATGTATTTATCCATCATATAAAGTGCATCACATCTAGTCACATCATAAAAGGTACATAAGCATTATAATATAGAAAGTTCATACATCCACAACAATAAAAACATATCATAAAATTTTGTCATCTCATAAACATCACATCATAAAGAAAATGCATACATCCATCACATAACATAGAAGCATATCAGAACATCTTTTGTATCTCATAAACATCATAGATACCATCATCTTATTTTCAAGATATCATTCATGCCTTTCTTGTATAAACAATCTCTTGAGGGGACATCATTTACCTCACCATCACATTGTTCCCGCTAGGGCATACCGGGGCATATTTTTTTATTATTCTTTGAAACAACGCTTAAAAAGCATTGTATCAAAGAGGGGCGAAATGTAGACACTTTAAAATGGCCTATTTTTCTAATTTAATGACATTATTAACATTCTTTAATTTAATTTAATAATATTTATTATTCTATAAATTGTGTCATTCTACCATATTCTAAAGTCAAAATCATCATTTCTCCTTAATTCTATAATTAAGTGATTTTAATTAATTATCTTAATTATTAATCATCCAATCAATATTTCATCATTCATCTATAAAGTAATTAAATAATTAAACATTATTTAATTATTCCTCAGGTTATTTATTTAATTAAATAACCATGCTTTATTAATATTTCCTCTTTCTAATTATTGCATTTATGTAATAATTAAATCAAAATCCCTATCATAATTAAATAAATTATATTAATTTAATTTAATTAATTATTCTTCTCTCAAAAATAAATATTAATTATTTATTTATAAATTGTCACATGTGCAAGTAAATAATTTATTTATTTATTTAATCATGATTTATTCCTCAAAAGCTAACTCATACTGACTTTCAGTTCACTCCACAACAATTCCCTCTCCTAACTATTCAATCCACATTGTCAATTCCTCCCTCAACAATCAGTTAAAGTCTTCAATAAATTCAATATTCTAATCCATGTAATTAGTTAACTCATCCATGCAATTTGTTAACTCACCAGTCTATTTTGTTATCTCTTCAATCAAGTCAAGTCATCTCTCCAATCTATTTGTTGACAGATCAATCAATCCCCCAATCAAGGCAGTCAAATACTTGGTGATCGCGTTTGCCCATACTTGTTTATCTTAATTACATAAGGGGTGGTAAGATTTTACAAATCTGAGGTGAGGGAAAGTTTAACCTAGAGTTGGAATTGGGGTAATGGTCTTCCTCCTCCTTCACATCTTCACTTTGTGGATGACATGACTTTGATGGGTGTTGTTATAATTCTTAAGGTTACTAACATTAGAAAGTCCCTTGATATCTATTTGGTGGCTTTTAGACAATAGATTAATGAAAATGAGTCATTTACCTTGTTTTTCAACACTCCTTTGACTATTCAAGCCAAGATTGTAAGGATTTTAAGATTCCAGGTTAGATATATTCCTCTTATTTATCTTGGGTTTCTCCTATAAGATTTCCCTTTATCTAGGGGATTTTGGAAGATATGTTTGATAAGCTTGACAAGAAGGTAATCCATTGAACATATAGATGGCTTTCAACTACTGGGATAATGATACTCTTGAAATAAGTGGTTCAAACTCTCCCTATATATAATTTTTTTAATATTATCCTAAATTATAATTATGTATAAGAAATATCTTCATAGGTTTAGTTTATCAAAATATGAACTCAATTATGGATAATAAAAACACTTTAAAGAAATTAAATAAAAACAAAGATAAGAAGCATCATATGGATCTCTAACTAGAAATGCTAAATAAATTCTCTTAGATTAGCATTCATTAGAGACATCTATAGAATAAGAATTAAGCTATGCTAAATGCAATTTAACCAATCTAACTCAATTATGCTCAATTATGCCAGGAATTCAAATCTAATTGCCTATAATATGGATGCAATTGAAAGTGGATGTTAATGGATGAATTTCTCTTGGAATGCTCACTATTTATAGATTTTCCCAAGGCTAGGGGGTAGAGTGAAGTTAACGATGATCAAAGTTGAGTCAAGTTGATGGTTTCAAATGATGGGACAAAGTAAATGTTTTGTTCTCAAAGGTTGGAGCAAAGAGACAAAATGAAGGGTCAAGATGCATCTCCAATATGAGTGGTGGAGAATCGATCTATCCTTTATCAATGTGAGCTCATTCCCTCATTCTCATTGGTTCATTTGATTTTTGTCCCCATGTGGTTGGTGAGAATAATAGGATTTATTAATTGATTTATCGTATCCATGTGTAACCTTGAATGGGTTGAATTTGATTTGATTAAATTATATAATTAATTGATTAAAATCAATTGCACTATTATTTTATCCTCTTAATTTAATTAATCCAATAGATTTGATTTTAATTAATTCACATTTTTGTCCTTGATTGCTCACTTCTATTCTACTTGACCATTTTTAGGTGTATACAAATTCCTCTCTTTGAATCAATATGTGAAGCGCGTTGGTTCAAAGAATGTTTGATGTTTGATTAATTGATGTATGATCTGATCCTATTGACTGATTTGTGACTTGGTTCACAAATGATTTGATGAAGAACTCTTGATATGATAATGGATTCTAGATATGATGTTCGATTTGAAAAGATTCACTGATTTCGATGCCCTACTAAGAATTTCAAAATTTTTGCACTCAATGCCCTTGATTTGAGAATTTTTATTGATTCACTCGATTTGAATCCCTTATGATATCTTGCCCCCTTAGAAATGAAATTGAAGTTGATTTGATGAATTTTGATCAATATGTGATTTTTCAATGTCTTTCAAAATCTTGTGATAAAGTTGTACAATTTCAATTTCATTTCTGATAATGACATAACGATGCATTGATGAGAATGCTCTAGTTGTAGAAAAATTTGGTTGAAAATTTTGACCTTGGGTACAAATTTCAAGAAAAAATATTCCCTTTTAGGTCAAAGGGCTATATATAGGGGTTACAAAGTCATTTTCACTTTCGCTCTTGACTTTGTTCTCTGAGCCTTCCAATGACTTTACAATGATGGTGGTCCCCATTCATGAGCATAGGTTCGAGAGAGGCCACAGATACCAGTGCCCGACCGACTATGGAACTCCAGTGTGTACCTCAATCCTTGTTTAGTTTTTATTTTTCTAATTTGCAAATAAATTATTCTATTTTAGGTGTTAGTATTTCACGTTTTTGCCAAAATTTGCAAAATAACGCATAGGAGTAGTTTAGTAGCACGTACACCTTTTTTTAGCACACCTACATAGTCAAATAGCACAGGATAGGTGAAATAGCATGTACAAACACATTCCCTAAAAATATTTTAGCGCATATGCCTAGTTTAGCACAAACAATAGATTTAATAGCGCATACACCATTTGAAATGGCACTTATGATGAAAAATGGTGCGTGCAATGTGTTTTAGTTTGTATGACCAATTTTACAATGTGTACAATAAACAAAATAACTCTTAGGCCTTTTAACATGTACTATAGGATGAAATGATGCATGACTATTTTTTGTGAATTTTTAACCTAATTGATTGGCCTGTCTAATTTGATTGGTTTTTGTGATCGATCGATTGATGATGTATGTTATGCCTATAATGAAAATAAGTGTTGTGTTGTCAGTTTGATCAATTTTGATGAATTTTTATTGTCAACTCTGATAGATTAGTAGGATTGATTTGATGCTTTTCCTTCCTATCTGATTAGAGTAATGGATAAATGATGTGCTCTAGGTAAGAAATAGGATGATAGGAATTTTTTATTGACTTTTAATGATCCACCTAGATGATGTTACTGATGTGATGTCACTTGATTCAACTGGTTCACCCTTGGAAGTTGTATGTCTGAGGTTTGTATTTTTGGCCCTTAGAGATGGTTGAGAAGTTGAGTGCTCAAGAGAGACAACTTATCAATCGTTTCATATTCTTCTTCTTGTTATACATGCCCCAATTATGCATGAACATGGTCTTCTCATAGCTATGGCAAAGCATTGGCACTCTGACCATAACATCTTGAATTTGTCAATGGGTGAGATGATGGTCACCCCTAAGGATGTGTACAAATTATTTAGGATTCCTACACAGGGTGAGCTTGTTTATTATGATCAGGTTTATGATGGTACAACCTATCGATGGGTTTTTGGAAATTCTATGATTGGTGATGAGAGAATTCCTTGGGCATAATTAATTTCTTTCCCTCCTCTTCTTATAGTTTTGGGTATTTTGATCAATGGTTTCTTGCTACATGATAGACAAGGTCACAATTTTGTTGTTGGGTGGGGTTGCATTTTGGAGGACATGATTGTACTCCCATGCTGATTTGATTGAGGATCTTGCATGTTAGCATAGTTATACCATGAGCTTCATCAGATAGTATATCACCATGGTGTTGCATTATTAGCAAGCACAATTTTGTTATAGTTGTGGACTTGGTAGTACATTTCCATTACTAGGCCCATTGTAGCACGAGACCGAGATCCTAGGTGGCCGTATGCATATATATATGAAGGAGTGATTGTCCAGCTTGCCTGAGAAAGCTAGAGTACTGGAGATGCATGTTAGATGATATAGATTAGGTCTGATGGTGACCATATCCTAGATGTGAGCCATGTAGAGAGGATGATTTTGAGCTACCTTTCATGTTCATGCCTCATTGAATGATTCGTCAAACTCCCCTGGAGATTGAGAGATTTTGTTACTATAGAGTTCTCCAATAGTTCGACCATGTTTAGGGTATGCCACAAGGTTTGGTACTATATAAATGAGTACAAGTAAATTTTTTGATGTGGGGATCTTAGATAGAGTATTGTATTGCTTGTGATGTGATTCTTTCTTTTCCTCATTTAGCCTAGGACATGCGAGACCACATTGTTGATGTGGGTATAACTAATGACTACGCCCAGTGGTTTACACAACATCCCTTCCCACACTTAAAAAATCCTATCGATCTCATTCCAAACATTGATGATAGATCAAAGGGACATGATGAATATGATGATGATGATGATGGAAGAGGTGGGAGAGGTGGCTGGTAGAGGAGGAGAGTGGCACCAGTGAGAGGTGGTCAGGCTAGTGGATGAATTTTAGCTCTTGGTCCTCTGAGAGGCGGTGGTAGTGGTGGTGATGCTAGGGTAGAGGGTGGAGGAGTGAGTATGAGGGGTGGAAGAGTGAGGATGAGAGGTGCTAGAGTGAGGGTAATAGGTGGGAGAGCTCCTCCTCAGGTCAAGATCAGAGATTGGGGTCTACGGAGATAGAAAGCACTCAAAAAGATAAACGTACCTCAGGCTCCTACTCCATAGATTCACATTCCTCTAGCACATGTAGTATTGGCTTCCCAAGAAGAAAATAAACTCATGTAGGAGGTTAGGACTCTACATGATAGTGTGGCTAAGATCAAGAGTCAGATGGACCAGTTTAGTGTGATGATGTAGACATTCATTTCTATGATGGCTCAACATGGTTCACAGTCTATTTCTAGCAATGGTGCGGGTACATGTAGAGATGGTAGAGGTACATGTGGTTTATATGGCACAGGTGTAGGTGGTTTAGGTGGTGCTAGTTGAGATTTTTGGTTCTTCCACCTTTGTATCATATCATATGTATCTTTATATTTGATCAGGACTTTGTTGATGTACTCTATTTCTTGAACATTGATGGACACTTGATATTATTTGATGGTTTGATTATTTGATTCCTTTCCTCATAGACTCTTTCATAGACACTCTCTATGTTATGATGTCATTATATGTAGGACTCTTTTATTTATTATGATATATATGAAGCTCTATATGTTATATCTATATGCTTATTTTTATTGTTTTGTAATGCAAAATGTTATGTATTTATGCTTACATGCTGCGAATGGATGTCTTATATATGACGTAGCTTAGATGGATGCATAATGTTGATGAAATGCACTTAATGGTTCTTTTTATGATGCTTTAATGATTAATGTTGAATTGATGCTTTTATGCTTAATGGTTGATGATGCACCTATGTGATATGCTATACTGCTAATAATGCACATGAATTTTAAATTCTATATGCTTAATGATTGCATTTATAATGTGATTCTATACGGAATGATTACACTTTCTGATTTGACTTATGATTAGTGCCATGCTGGACGATGCTAATATAATGAAATGATATAATAATGTGCAACTTAATAGGTTAATAAATCTAAATGATATGCCAAATGATTAATGACTCTAAATGATATTAAAATGATATGCAATTTAGTGAAAATGCAATGCCATGATGATATGATTGATTATGCAACTTAAATGATTGAACTAAATGATTATGTAACTAAATGATTTTTAATGCACCTCTATGAATGAATTAATCTAACTTAATGATTAAACTAAATGATATGCAATGAATGAACCTTAATGAATGCATTTTCAATCATGTGAATTAAATGAATTATTAATGAAATGCATTCTAATGTATCATTAATGATTAATGCATAGAAACCCTTAATAAATGCAACTATATGATGTAATAAATGATGATTAATAAAAAATATATAAAAAAATATTTAAAATACAACTAAATGTAATTAAATGATCCTCTACAATGATATTAACTGCAACTAAATGCACTCCTATTTTTTTTATTAAGTGCAACATACTTGATCAATTAAAGAAATCATAATGGTTTTGATTACACTCCAATATACCCCTTTGCATTTAGGAAAATAATCCATAACATTTAACATGCAAATTTAATCTATATGGATGCAACCAGCTGTCTCTTTTAATCACAACAATTGCTTTTTTCATCATTGATATTTTTGGAACATGAAATTGGTACAATCATCACTGGTTCAACCATGATGGTATGAATACCTTTTTCCTCAGATTTTTCACATGAAATTAGTACAACCCTCACTGGTTTGATTTTATAACCATGATGGTCTAAATACCACTTTCATTAGTTTCAATGTTGCAATTGGATTTTGGCATTAAGATATGAAAGATCTAAATGACCAAGGTATCCTATAGCGTAAATAGACAAAGATATGATTTTCTCCATATGTAAATGTCCTCGATGATATTTTGATGATGATGTTTTAGATGGATTTTACATGCTTTGATGAATCAACCTCAAGACAATCATGCATAAATCAAGAAAATTTTCATGCTTTTATCATCACTCCTCTAGTCAAAATACCTCATCGATTTGCTAAAAAGACACGACTCCACAATAATAACATTTTGAACATTTTACCATTGTTTTCAAATCCATATTTCAAGTAGAACTCCATCAATTTCGATCTTTGTTTGTATTTTAATCCTGATAAAGATAAGTCAAATTTACGTCGAGAATCAAAATGTAAATTGTTGAAGTTTGAGATCAAATGTATTTGAATCAGGAATTGATATGAATCAAAGGTTCCAGTGTTAAGTTTGTGGTTTGATGCATTGATTTATATTGATTGGTGTTTGTTTTAATGAGATCTTTTGATTTAGGATAAGTGCCCCCATTTAAATTCCACATCGATGTTGGACTTAGACTATTTTCCAAACCATAACAAAAGCCATGGGTATATGTGATTGCAGCTCTGGGAGTTTATTATAGGATATGTACAAATGATGGCCAATGCAAGAATATATACAAGGATGACAAAAAGATGTAGATGTAACATGAAACTAGGATTGACTTAACTTAGGATAACTTAGGGGTGAATGACACCTATTTACCAGGTTTCACCACTTGATTTTATTACTTCTTTTCTCTTTTTTTTTCTTTTTTTTTTCCTATCAAGGTGCATATTGCTAGGATTTCACAAAGACATTTTTAAAATATTACCAAGGCGCCTGTTTGCTAGGTTTTCAACAAGATAAACATTTTTTAAGGATCCATATTTGAATGTTTTTGCTTTCTTCATGATCAATTTTCCTTGTTTTTTATTTTTTTCAGGAACTCTTTTTCACTATTTTTATTTCTTCGGGAACTCTTTTTCATTGTTTTTTATTTCTTCAGGAAATCTTTTTCACTATTTTTAATTTTTTTTTCTTTCTAATATTTTTGGATTTTCTCAGGATTGTTATCTCAATGTTTTTGGATTTCTTCATGATCAATTTTTGTTGTACAAGATTGATGTTGTCTCATTTGATATTCTGATACTCTTTCAATTGATCTAGGTATAAAACCTATTTAGATGTATACTATTGATAGGTTCTTGAACCTCTTCCCCATCATAATTGGCTAACTTATATGTCCCTCTCTCGAAGGAAGACATGATAATGAATGGTCCTAGCCAATTTTCTTCCCATTTTCCTTTTTTTTCTCTTTCTGTTTGGTTCTCTCTTAACACTAGATCACCTACTTGAAATTATCTTGACTTGATATTTTTCTTGTAGTTCCTTGATATCCTATTTTGATATACCTTAAGATGTTCATATGCTTGCTTTTGATGTTCATTAAGTAACTCTATTTCTTGGAGTCTTGACACTATATAATTCTCATCTATTAACAATCCATGCAAGGATATTTTTAAAGATGGAATCTCAACTTCCAAGGGTACAACCTCCTTTGCCCCATAGACCAATGAGAATGATGTGGCTCTAGTTGGTGTTCTTATACTTGTGTGATATGCCCATAATACTAGATTCAATTATATATACCAATCCCTTATGAATTTATCAATGATTATTTTCAAGATATTAAGGATATTTTTGTTTGTTGCTTATGCTTGTCCATTTCCTCGAGGATAATAAATTGAAGAAGAATGGTGAATGATGTAGAACTTGTCATACAATTAATTGACACCCTTGTTCTTGAAATATTTTGCATTATCTGTTATTATGACACGAGGAATACCATATCTACAAATTATGTGATTCAAAATAATCATTGCAATCTTCTTTCCCATTACGGTAGATAAAGGCATGACTTCTATCCATTCAATGAAGTATTATGTTGTTGTGATTATGAATTTATGACCATTGGATGAAGGTTGATAAATCATCCCAATCAAATCTAACCCCCATTGATAAAAGGGCCAAGGTGTGGTCATTGGGTGTAATTATTGTGCCAACACATAAATCAAATTACCATGGTATTGGCATTTTTGGAAAATTTTAACAAAATGACAAGCATCTTTCTCCATTGTGGGCCAATAATATTCCATTCTAAGAAGTTTCTTAGAAAAGGTTAAACCACTTAAATGTGATCTGCAGATTCCCCGGTGGACATCTCATAAGGATACTTTAGATTATACATCCTCTAGACACCTAAGAAGCATTCTATCAAGACTCTTACAATACAATGTGACTGAAACAAGGGTATGATGAAAATATTATCTTCTAAAAATTTCTTTTTCGGTTTCAAGATTGGTCGAAAGGTAAGGTTTAATCTTTTAAGTAAGTGTAAATAGGTCCATACCATGGAGCGTCATGTCCAACTAGTAGGCAAAAAATTTGGGAATCAGGAAGGTCAAATGCAGGTTGTCCCAACTCTTCTACCAAGAACTCATATTGTGCACTTTTTATGTAGCATTTGTAAGAGAGACGCTAGTGTTTCCATGACATCTACTTCTTTGTTTTTCTCTCTTGGTATTTGTTCAAATGTTATCAAGACAAACTACTTATTTAAGTCATCTACCATCCTTTTGTAATGCATCAAATTGTCATCTCTTGTTTGGTAATAATTGTTGATTTGATTGATTACAAGTTGTGAGTCACCATACACCTGTAATTCTATTAATTTACATTCTAGAGTCATTTTCATGCCTATGACAAGTGCTTCATACTCATAAATGTTATTGGTACAAGGAAAGAGAAGTTTGTAAGACTTTGGAATAGTGTAGCCTCGAGGTGTAATCAATAAGATGCCTGCTCTTGAACCATGTTGTGTATATGAACCATCAAAGTATAGTTTCCATGTCTTGGCTTCAATATTTATAATTTATATATCCAAGAATTCTACTTGAATAGGATGTTCATCTATCAAAGGTGCTTCTTCCAATTGGTCTGCTATGAGTTGTCCTTTTATTTCTTTTCTATCTACATATTCAATGTCGAATACACTCAACACCATGACCCACATTGCCAATCTTCCTGTTAGGGTTGTTTTGCTTAATAAATATTTCAAAGGATCAATTTTAGCTATGATTCAAGTCTTGTGTGCCAAAAAATAATGTCATAGTTATTGAGAGGCAAAAAATACCTCTAAGAATGCTCTTTCAATTAAGTTATAGTTCAATTCATATTTGACCAAGGTCTTTGTAATGTAGTAAATTGCCTTCTCTTTGCCATTTTCATCTTCTTGAGCTAGCAATGCACCTAAGGAGTGCTCCATTATTGAATGTATGATAATAAATTCTTGCCTCTTATTAGTGGTATTAATATAGGTGGATTCATAAGATACTTCAATGGAAAAGGCATTATCACATTGATCGTCCCACTTGAATACTATGTCCTTGTGAAGGAGTTGAGTAAATGAATGGCATTTTTTAGCTAATTGAGAAATGAATATTCTTATGTATTATATCTATCTTGAAGTGATCTCATTTGACTTGAATTTTGTGGGGTCTATATCAATACCTTTTGCTGATACTATGTATCATAATAACTTGTTGGATTGTACCCCAAATGCACACTTTTAAGGATGCAATCTTTCTTTGAATTGTTTGAGTCTTGTACAAATATTTTCTAGAATTGGAAAGTGTTCTTTTATTGAATGAGATTTGGCCAAAATGTCATCCACATAGTCTTCTATGAATTTGTGCATCATGTCATGGAATATGGTAGTCATAGCTCTTTGATAGGTTACTCTGCCATTTATGAGACCAAATGGCATCACATTCCAATAAAAGGTTCCCTAAGAACATGTAAAAGCCGTCTTGTCTTGATCCTCAGAGGCAATCTTGATTTGATTATATCCACTAAATCCATCCATGAGAGAAAACATAGAATGACATGTCGTCAAATCTACTATTGCATTAAAGTTTGGTAGCGGAAAATCATCTTTAGGACAAGCTAGGTTGAGATCTCTAAAGTCTGTACATACTCTAATTATTTTTTCAGGTTTGAAAATTGGCACAATGTTGGAAATCCACTTAGTATAATCAATGGCTCTAATGAAACCAACCTTTAATAGCTTTTCTAATTCAACTTTGACTAGTAATGCAATGTGTGGATGCATTTTCCTTCATTTTTGTTTGACTGGTTTAACTCCTAGTTTGATGTTCAAATGATGCATAATGAGATTATGATCCAATCCTGGCATATCAACATAAGACCAAGCAAAATTTACTTGTCTTTCTTTGAAAAACTCTATGAATTCTTATTTTTCCTCCTCTAATAATGAAGTTGCAAGGTGTATAATCTTAGGCATTGATTTTATACCAATGTTTACTTTTTTTGTGGGTTCAATAAAAAAAGAAGATCTTTCTTCATAGTGCTCTAGTAAAGTGTCCAATCTATCTTCCTTAGGAGCCATAGTTGGGTTTTCACCTTCAGAAACATCTTTTATTTTTACTTTTTCTTGGTCTAGCATTGCCCCATTGTGGTTTTCACCACTAGACCTTTTGATTTTTTCTTTATTATTTTCTTTTCTTTTATGACTAAGAGATTGAACACGTTCCCCTCTTATTTCTCATTGATATGTTTTATTGGTAAAAGAGGGTTCAATTGCATTTAGGTACAGGGCCAATGAGTCATCATTTGGGAACAGGGGTATGTCATTAGGCTTAGTAGAATCCCAATAAATTAGCTCATGATACATAAGGGATAGGATATCATTGGATAAGCTCAAATTTATAGGATTCAAGGACATGAATTCATTTGAGGGTTCATACATTTTATCACTTAAATATAGGTGTTCCATAGAACTTGGATCAAAATTCTCCTCACTAGAGTCCTCTTGGGTTTCTTGAGGATAAAAATCTTGTTGGTTAAACCTAACGTTAGATTCTCCTAACTATAGTGATATATATGACTCTTCATTTGTTCTTAGTAACCATAAAGGTACATAGGGTTCCCCTATCCATTGAGACAATCTTGATTCTTGTCTCGAGTCAAGTTCTTGATTATAATTTGACCTTTTCTTTGTACTTTAAGCTTGGTTTGAACTTGACTCTTGATTAGAACTTTGTCCTTTGCTTGAGCTAGATATATGAGCATAAGTATGAATCACATCCACCTCTTTATATTGGAAAGATCCTTCAGATAGATAATCTCATTCCCATTCATTAGAATCTTCATCACTTTGGGAATTTTATTGTAAAATTTATTCATAAAATTGTGGATGATTATTATTAGTATACCCTTTCTCTAGGTATCCTAGTCTTGATTTTTCTTTACTATCTCTCCAGATTGTTTCTATTGATTCTAACACACCTTCATTTTTCTTTCCCAAAGGTACCTATCCTTTTTATCTCACCTTTTTCATGATTTGATATCCTTTACCATATTGGTGTGTTGGGATGCTAATATTTTGAACCCTTTCTTCATTTTAATTTGGTTTGAACTTGATGCTTCTTGATCTTTATAAAGACATTTTAGGATCTCATTATCATCTTCTTCCATGGGTGAATAAGTACTAGCTCTCACAAAATATTTATTGTACTTTTGAGGGGGATTAGAACTAGATGGTTTTTTATGAGATCTACGAAAAAGAGGTAAGTCCATCATTGATAAGGAATATTCCCCCACACATTTTTTTCTTGATTTTGCATTGTTTCTCAAAAAAATTCATCATTGTATCAATCCTTTGATAATGCTTTTCTTTGGCTTCTTCTTTTTCAATTTTAGAGGATTTTGAATTATCCTCTTCTTGGTGTGAAGTACTTGGATTAGTTTTCTTTCATTCTTTTTCTTTTGAGTTGACAAAACTAACTTTCTCTTTTCTTTTATTTGATGTAAATAAGTTAGTGTTTTCTTGATTTGAATGGCCAAGAATACTTTCTTCTTCCATCTTTTCTTTTCATTTTGTTGTGGACTTATAGTTTGAAGCTTGGTTTTGAGTTGTTTCTTTTGAATTTCTTAATATAGTACCTTCACTATTGTATGGGACCAATGAGTCATTCAAAGGTTTGACATTATTGGAATATTGGAATGGATTTAGATCCCCACTCACCATGATTTCTTGACCCATTGGTGCAGGAGCACCCACTCTTTACCAAAATTGATGAAGGAATGTATGAATGATATGAGGGAGGAGTTAGGATTATGTTTAGGTTCTATTTTTCATGTTTTTAATAAGGATGTTCCCTAATATGTAACTCAATGTCCTAGAATGGTATCTTATAAGCCACCATGAACATATGAGCCAAGGGGGAAATAGTGATGTTTCTTAGGGATTTTAGTGTCCTTCTAGGATTGTTTTGACATTTTTAATAAATTAGTTAAGACCCATGTCTTGAGGGGTCTATTTGCTAGGAGAATACAACTTTGTGAGCAATATTGTAAAAGTTGTCAATAATGCAACTTTGCATTTTGACAACATTTCTAGTCAAATCAGAAAGTTTGTTCTCAATGGCTTCCAACTTCCAAATGGAAGTTAGGAACTGTTGAGGAGGGATATTTATATCCCAACACCTCATGTTTGAAAGAAGTGATAGTACGGAGTTTGGAAAGTTTTCAAACAAATATAACTATTCAGATTTCCTCCAAAATGTGTGTTTTACTCATGGTACAGACATATACAAATTGATTGGGGTTTCAGATTGATCAAATCATTTTTTTCATATTTGTATCTTTTATTTGCAAGTGATTTGGTAGTTTGAAGTGATCTACAACAAAAGTTATTGGATTTTCTTGTGCTCTGGTCTAAAAGACCCTCCATTTTAGGGTTGTCTGCTTCAAATGGCCATAACTTGTATATCCACCATTGGAATTTGATGATCCTCTATGGAATACAAGTTAGGTCCATGTATTTTAAGTTTCCAAAGGTTTTGTTTTGGAGATGCAGGGACCGGGTGGAAATATGATGCCCTAGGTGGACATTTGGTTGTTGCCACTGATTGTTTGATTGTAAAAGTTGGAGTTTTAGTTGATGGGTATTGAACCAAAGGTTGTACCTTTGGATTTTATAATTTTTTGGTGTCCCCTTGTTGTAAAAATTATTGGTTTGGTGAAATAGTGGTCATTAAGGGTGGTTATTTTGTAAACCAAGGCCTAATAACCCCACTCTTCGGTGAATAAGGCCACCAAGAAACACAAAATACACCGAACCCACTCAGTGAAGAACACCATCGAGTAGAACAAAAACATAATAAAGACAATTAGTAAAAGGAACCACTGAGTAGAGACATTATTGGAGTTGATGAGTAAACAACCCATAGCTCCCAAGAACACCTACATGCAAACACATGTCACAGAAAGAAAGAGAAGAAACAAGAAGCTATAGAGGCCTGAATGCATTGATCCATGAGAGAGGAGAAATCATTCATGATTTGCAAAAAAAAAAGTTTCAATTCAATAATGAAAAATCTATTATGAATACAAAGGAGATCAATCCTTATAAAAGGAGATCTAAAAACCTAAAAAGGTAAAACCTAGGTTGCACAATAATAATTAATAAAGAAATTAATTATTATATGCCTAAATTTTAGCTTAAGCATAAAGAGATAATATGTGACTTAGTAATTAAATCAAACATGATTTAATTAATAAGAAAACACTTTATTACTCTAACACCCCCCCTTAAGATAAACTTTGGGAGAAGCTAAAAACCTAGAAAGAACTATTGAAAGCAAATGGGTCCCAACAATAAAAGGCCTGATCAATTACCGAAGTACAAAAGAGAGTCTCTATAAAGAGGAGGAATAGAGAAAACCACATGGGAAAAACTCTACTCCAAAAAGAGATAAAGACTAGTCTGAAGGACTAAAGAAGCCTCCAAAACTAGGAATGTTCCAGAAAATAGGAACAAAGATGAACATGTACAACATCACTGAAGCAAGAAGCTACAAACTCTGTCAAGAAGTAACTGATGATCCAAAGATCCTCCACTGAAATATGACCAGGTAGAGAAGACTGTAATCTGTATAAGTTCCCTCAAATGACACTACTTGAATCAAGAGGCAAACAAAGGCAAACAATTGAAGTTGAAGATACAAAATATTATAATCTGCACAAGTGCCCTCAAATGACACTATTTGAATCAGGAGGAAAACAAAGGTAAACACCTGAACTCAAAAATACAAATGGCATAAAAACACCAAGAGTCTGAAGAGATGATCAATCAAAGTTAGAAAAGTGTCCAAAAAATAGGATAGAGAAGAGTGTCCATATGGTAAATGATCCATCTCACTAGAATGCATAGGTATCCAGCCATTGCATTTGCCTAGTACATAGAATCAAATACTGAATACATAGCTCACACTATCAAACCAAGGAAGCAATAGAACCAATAGTAGAAACCCCCTCATAATGTTGATAAAGGAGTAATGACAGGTACACTGAAAAGATCATCCAATATGAACTACATGATGAAGAAGAATCTGAAACATCGAACGTGCAGAGAGAGTACAAACACAAATAGTGATACTTGAGGCTAATGTCATTGGAGGAATGCTCACATGACAAAATTAGATGGAAAACAAAAGCAAACATCAAACCCCCCCGGCACTTTATAATGGAGTGCAAGTACATAAAGCACAAACATGTGCAAGATCCCATACATGCAATAAAATGACACTTTATCTCAGTGTGTGTGCATAAAAGAATGCTACAAAGTGAAGTATACATTGCTTAAAGAAGAGTGAAAGTTGCTGAAACAAAAGAGCAGCCTAAGATGAGCCATCCCTCAAAGGGAAGAGATACCAGGACCTAAAACATCCAAGATATCCACTAGATTGCAAAAATGCAAAAATATGAATAAAACATACCTGGAACAGAATCTAGAAAAAATAATTATAGTATTGGAAAGCTCTTAGAACAAGCTTTCCAATGATATATTGTTTTCCCAAAACAGAGTCTGGATGCGCAAGATAGAGCTCCCAGAGTGCAAAAATGAACATCTAGCTTTGACAGTAAAAAACACCATCAAAAAATAAAAATAAAAAATTCAAACCTCCATAGCTGAATAGTTAGAACCATCTTTCCGATGATATCTCATTTTCCCAATTTTGACACCGTATGCTCAAGATATGAGCAAAAAACCACAAGCTACACCAAATGGAAGACAAAAAAGAAGCTTTGTCTTTGAACTCTTGGTACAAAAAATGGAGGCAAAAAATCTAAAATCTGAAATGTTACTAAGATCCACCTCTGAACAAGCTTTCCAACGGTATCTCATTTTCCAAAAAACAATACTGTATGCTCAAGTTATGAGCAAAAAACCACAGGTAGCTCTAGAGGGCCCAAAAAGGGGTATGAATTGATGCTGACATGTGCTGACATCATCACTTCATGAGCCTAAATTTGATGGTTGTATGGCCGTCACATAAAAAGACAATAGGCCCCTAGGGCCAAAAAAAACTAGCCCTTGTTCGCCACATGACCAGGGGCTTACCGCATGGGGGTTGGTGTTGTGGGGGCTGGTCCCATGTGATCACCGGCTTTGCATGTGGGGGATGGATGGGTAGTAATCTATTGATTTGCTTTCGGTGATGGTGACTGTGCATGCCACTTGGCGGTCCTGCTCGGTGGACATGCCGATGGTGACCATGGGATCACCGCGGCCCACCCGACGGTGACTGTCGATGGTAACCACGGGTTCACGATAGCCCGCTGGTGGCTACTGGGTGGCCGCTGGGCGGCGCCCGGATGGCCCCCCCAATTTTTATTTTTTTTTTTGAAATCGCTAGCCTTGATCTGCATGTTAAGGTCATACGACCTTG
Source organism: Chamaecyparis obtusa (assembly GCA_027943335.1). Lineage (NCBI taxonomy): Eukaryota > Viridiplantae > Streptophyta > Pinopsida > Cupressales > Cupressaceae > Chamaecyparis > Chamaecyparis obtusa. The sequence continues at coordinate 1,053,458 of BSBK01002852.1, forward strand.
GTATGCAAAAATTTTTTTTTGCCACAGAATGCAATGTCATCCAAATTGGACATGCTTTATATGGAAATATGGGTTTTTGGGTGATGCAGACATAACCGTAAGGTCTATTTTTTCCAAAAATGCTCCCAAAAAGTGACCGCCTTGAGATCCATGCTGGGGTTGGTTGCAAAATTTGTTTGCCACAGATTCTAATGTTGTCCAAATAGGACAAATTTTATATGGATATAGGGGTTCTTGGATGTTGTAAACGCAATTGTGAGGTCCGTTTGAAGCCAAGATGACTAGAAAAGAGGTACCCCTAGATTTGATAGCAAACCCTCTAAAAACATAGATCTAACGAACATGATCAAATCTCTTAGGAAGAGGACAGGGGCAAACAGATTTGAAGCTCTGATACCATATTGGAGTTGATGAGTAAACAACCCATAGCTCCCAAGAACACCTGCATGCAAAAACCTATCACAAAAAGAGAGAGAAGAAGCAAGAAGCTATGGAGGCTTGAACTCATTGATCCACGAGAGAGGAGAAATCATTCTTGATGTGAAAAAACAAAAGTTGTAATTCAATAATGAAAAATCTGTTATGAATACAAAGGAGATCAATCCTTATAAAAGGAGATCTAAAAACCTAAAAAGGTAAAACCTAGGTTGCACAATAATAATTAATAAAGCAATTAATTATTATATGCCTAAAGTTTAGCTTAAGCATAAAGCTATAATAAGTGACTTAGTAATTAAATAAAAAATGATTTAATTAGTAAACAAACACTTTATTACTCCAACTGACATTTGGTAGGAGTAAATGATCCTTGTCTTATGTTTCATAGGGAGTTTTGATAAATATCATGGGTTATTTGAAGAACTTGTTTTAAGGTGTGGATTCTTTCATATAAATCCCATCCTTAAGGGACACTAATGTGTATGAGGGAATAAGATTGCCCCACTTGGTGTGAAGGGATCTACAAGTGGTATCATAGAAAGGGAAAATAACCTGTGGGTAAGGAAATTAGAGAAGACATGACAGAAATAATGGTAGAAGAAGAACTACTTGCAATAATGACAAATGTGGAGCTTGCAAAGCTTGTAAGAGAGCAGATGGAAAAGAATAGAAAAATAAGAGAAGAGATGGAAGAGATGAGGGGCCAGATGAGAGGAAGGGGTGGTGAAGGCTCTAGAGATGATGGAGAATGGGATGATGAGGAGATCCTAAGGCAGGAAGAAGAGGAAGTTCCTATAGACTAGAGACCCCTCCTAAATGCCCTAAAGTCCATGGATAGAAAGACTATGGATGGGAAGTTAGAACTGTCAATATTTAGTGGGAGGATGAAACTAGACTTAGTCATGGATTGGATCAACTCCCTCACAAGATTATTTGAATGTGAAGACATTCCTGAGTACTAGAAGGTGAAGATAGAAAAGTCAAAGTTCAAAGGTTATGCTTTTATATGGTGTAACTTTATCCAAGATGAAAGAGAGAAGGAAGTCAAGAATAGAGTGTCTACTTGGAAGATAATGGTGAGTTTGGTGAAGGAAGTATATGTACCATAAAATTATGAGGTACAACTCCATAGGAGAAGACAAAACCTTAGGAAAAAGGATATGGATGTGAACACATACACTGAGGAATTCATGAATTTGTGTATGAAATCCATTACAAAGGAGACAAAAGGAGAGAGATTAGCTAGATACATGAATGTGCTAAAGTTTTATATTCAAGAGGATTTGAATTTACGCACCCTCAAAATAGTGCATAAGTGTTACCAATTGGCATCAAAGGTGGATGAGAAGTTCAAGAGGAGAAAATATCAGAATGGTAGAGGAAGAGGTAGACAACAAAGATGAAGAAGCCCTTTTAGAGGAAGAGGGAATGGTTTTGGTTATCAAGGTGATTCTAATAATGATCAAAACAATAATGAAGGTAATAACAGTAGAGGTAACTTCAAGGGTAGAAGACCTAACTTTAGAGGAAGGTCACAAGGAAGAGGATCTATTCGGTGTTACAACTGCAATCAAGAAGGGCACATGGATAATAGGTGTCCAGAGAAAGCGTATGTACAAGTTCCATGGGAGAGAGGATGACAAATTTGGTCCAATAATTAGAGTGTTAATGCACTACTTCCTATCAAAGTGTGAATGCTCTAGATGCATATGGTTACCATGAAAGAAGAGAGTCCCTAATGATCAAGAGAGGATTGAATACCATGAAGATTCCTACCAAGGAACCCCTACAAAGGAAGTCCCTCTTCAAAACAACTTGCAAGTCAGGATGTAAGGTGTGTAAAATTTTGATTGATTTAGGTTTTACAAAGAATTTTGTGTCTCTAGAAATGATAGAGAAGCTTAAAATTAAAAAGATACCTCACCCCTATCCATATAAAATCTCATGGCTCACCCAAGGTCAACAAGCCATTGTAGAGGAGCATGATTGGGTAGAGTTTCAAATAGGATCATACAAGGAAAAATTATTGTTTGATGTAGCCAAGATGTATGATTTCCATCTCCTACTTGGGAGACCATGGAAATATGACCTCAAGGCACACCATGATGGCTTTAGAAACACCTAATCTATCATAAAAGATGGGAAATTCATAGAATTACTTCCTTTGATGGAAAGTGAAGAAGAAGATCCTAAAGGAAAAGAGGTTAAAGTGTCGGTGGTAGAAGGAAAGGAGTTAATGAAGGGAGTGACTGAAGAAGAAGTCTCTTGTGCATTGATCCCTGACCCAAAGACCATAGGAGTGGCTAGAGAAGGAGACAACACACCAAGAAAAGAAAGGTTAGTAGACCTTGAAGTTCAACAGTTACTGGATCAGTATAAAGGCATAATATCAAAAGGAACACCCACATCTCTACCTCCTATCATAGATATAAGCCATTGTATAGATTTTATCCCTAGATCTACTTTACCGAACAAATAAGCATATACACTCATACCTAAAAAAAATATAGAGATGGACATGAAAATTGAAGAGCTATTGGAATCAAGACTGATTAGTAAAAGTTTAAGCCTTGTGCAGTATTGATAGTTCTAGCACCCAAGAAGGAAGGCACTTAGAGACTATATACGAATTCAAGGGCCATCAACAAGATCACCATAAGGTATAGATTTCCCATACCTAGGATTGAAGATTTACTTGATCATTTGGGTGGTGCTAAGTACTTTTCAAAAATTGATTTAAAAAGTGGATATCACCAAATTAGGATAAGGCCAGTTAATGAATGGAAGACTTCTTTTATAACAAATTAGGGTTTGTATGACTAGAAGGTTATGCCCTTTGGTTTATCTAATGCCCCTAGTACATTTATGAGACTTATGAATGAAGTCCTAAAGGAGTTTATAGGAAATTTTATAATTGTCTATTTAGATGACATACTGATCTTCAATAGATTCAAGGAAGAACACCTAAAGCATATAAACATGGTCATGAGGAGGCTTCATGATGAAAATTTAATGATAAATTTGGAAAAGTGTTTGTTTATGCAAGAAGTACTTGGGTTTTGTTATATCTCATGGTGAGTTGAAAATGGATCAGGAAAAGGTGAGTGCTATTCTTTCTTGGCCTACCCCTAGAACAATGAGTGATGTTAAAAGTTTTTATAGGAAGTTTATAAAAGGGTTTAGTCATGTTTGTGCTCCAATGCTTGATACTATAAAGGGGGGGGGGGAAGTGTAAGATTTTGTGGACTAAAGAGGCTGATGAATCTTTTGAGACATTAAAGAAGAAGGTTTCTCAACAACCTGTCCTTACTTTTCTAGACTTTCAAAAGATTTTACAAGTGGAATGCGATGTAAGCTACATGGCTATATGATTAGTACTCAGTCAAGATAATAATCCAATAGCATTTTTCAGTGAAAAGTTAAATGAGGCAAAGAGGAGATACTCTTCCTATGATCTAAAGATATATGCTTTGGTTTAGTCTCTAAAGAAATGGAGACACTATCTAATGCCAAGGGAGTTAATTGTATTCACTAGAAATCAGGCCCTAAGCTTCATTAATAGGCAAGAAAAACTCAACCACTAGAACATGAAGTGGGTGGAGATCCTACAAGCATTTACTTTCTCTCTTAAGCACAAGAAAGGGGTGAACAATAAAGTAGAAGATGCTTTGAGCAGGAGGCTATTGACCATGAATGAAATCCATGGAAAGTGTGGGCATAGACTCTTTGAAGAACATGTATGAGTCTGATGAAGACTTTGGAGAGATATATTAGGAATGTGCATCTTTTGGTGAAAAATATCATGTGGAATTCTTTGAATTTTTGATACAAGATGGACTTCTTTTCAAAGGGGGATAGTTGTGCATCCCTAAATGCTCCATGAGACTGAATATTATTAGGAAGAAACATTGTGGAGCCATGACAAGCCACTTTGGTTTGGACAAAACACTTGAGTTGGTAAAAAGAAACTACTTTTGGCCTAGAATGCAGTCAGAAATCGGAAAGTATATTAAATCTTGTGTAATTTGCCAAAAAGAAAAGGGAAAGTCTACTAATGCAAGTTTGTATCAACCTCTACCCATCCCATCAAGACCATGGAAAAGTGTGAGCATTGACTTTTTATTGGGTTTGCCTAGGACAAAGAAGGGATATGGCATTGTGTTTGTAGTAGTTGATAGATTCAACAAGATGGCTCATTTATTTCCATGCAAAAATTCTTGTGATGATTCTTATGATGCAAACCTATTTTTTAGAGAAATTTTTAAGATACATGGATTGCCTTTCACTAGTGTATTAGACAGGGATGTTAAATTCATTGGGCACTTTTGGAGAATACTTTGGCAGAAGCTTGGAACCAATTTGGCATTTTTGTTAGCATACCACCCTCAAAATGATGGCCAAACTAAGGTAGTCAATAGGTCATTAGGAAGTCTATTGAGATTCTTAACTAGAAAACATGGTGAGAAGTGGGATGTGGTGTTGCCTCAAGAAGAGTTCTCCTATAATGGTACAATTAATAGAAGTACTAGTAGGTCACCTTTTTAGATTGTCTATGGCATACATCCAAGAGGTGTATTGGAGTTAAGGGATTTGCATAAAGGAGAGCCTATTAGTGTAGATGGAGAAGCCTTTGCCAAAACTATCAAAGAAGTACATGACCAAGTGAAGTCACAACTTCAAAAATCTTAGAGAAGTATAAACAATGTGTTGAAAAAAAGAAGAGAGATGTTTAGTTTAGTTTTGGGGACTTAGTATGGGTTCATCTAAAGAAAGAGAGACTTCCAAAGGGAAGGTATACAAAGCTCATGCAAAGGAAGATTTGAACTTGTCAGATTCTCAAGAGAAGTGGACCAAATGCATATGAAATCTAACTTCCTCCTCACCTTGGTTTGTCTCCAATTTTCAATGTTTGTGATTTAACCCATTATAAGTGTAATGAAAATGTAGGTGATAGATCCCAAATACAAGAATCCATTTCAGATGATGATATCCCAAAGAAAGATCCACCTACCTTAGACAAAATTTTGGACACTAGAATGAAAAAGAAGGTTATAAATAGAGAATACAAGGAATACCTATTGAAATAAAAAGGTAAGCCTGATTCAGAAGTAGTCTGTATGAGTGAACAACAGATCAAAGCTCATGGTGTAAGTTTTCAACACCTCATCTCAAGTGGGATTGAGATTTCTTCTCTCCGGGGGTATGGTGCAGGAGCACCCACCCCTGACCAAAATTGATGAAGGAATGTATGCAAGATAGGAGGGAGGAGTTAGGATTATGTTTAGGTTTAATTTTTCATGTTTGTAATAAGGATGTTCCCCAGTATGTAACTCAATGTCCTGGAATGGTATCTTATAAGCCACCATGGACATATGAGCCAAGGGGGTAGTAGTGATGTTTTTTTTAGATTTTAGAGTCCTTCTAGGATTGTTTTTATGTTTTTAATAAAATTTTTGAGACCCATGTCGTGATGGGTCTAGTTTCTAGGAGAATGTAACTTTGTGAGCAATATTGTAAAAAGTTGTCAATAATGCAACTTTGCATTTTGACAACATTTCTTGTCAAATCGGGAAGTTTGTTCTCAATGGCTTCCAACTTCAAAATAGAAGTTAGGAACCATTGAGGAGGGATATTTATATCCCAACACCTCATTTTTGAAAGGATAAGTTATTGTATGGAGTCTGGGAAGTTTTCAAACAAATATAATTATTCAAATTTCTTGCAAAACGTGTGTTTTACTCATGGTATGGATGTGTATGAATTGATTGGGGTTTCAAATTAATCGAATCATTTTCTTCATATTTGTATCTTTCATTTGCAAGTGATTTGGTAGTTTTAAGTGATCTACAACAAAAGTTATTAGATTTTCTTGTGCTCTGGTTTGAGAAACCCTTAATTCTTGGGTTGTCTGATTCAAATGGCCATAACTTGTATATTCACCATTGTAATTTGATGATCCTTAGTGGAATACAAGTTAGGCCATGTATTTTAAGTTTCCAAAGTTTTTTTTTGGAGATGCAGGGATCGAGTGGAAATCTGATGCCCTAGGTGGACATTTGGTTTTGGCCACTGACTATTTGACTGTAAAAGTTGGAGTTTTTATTGATGGGTATTGAACCAAAAGTTGTACCTTTGTATTTTGTAATTTTTTTATGTCCCCTTAGTTTCCAATTCATTGGTCTGGTGAAACAGTGGTCGGTAAGGGTGGTTCTTTTGTAAACCAAGGCCTAATAACCCCACTCATCGGTGAACAAGGCCACCGAGCAACACAAAATACACCGAACACACTCGGTGAAGAACACCACAACAAAGATACTTGGTGAAAGTCACCACTGATTAGAGACATTTGTTAGGAGTAAATGATCCTTTTATTATGTTTTTATAGGGAGTTTTGATAAATATCATGGGTTGTTTGGAGAACTTGTTTTAAGGTGTGGATTATTTCATATAAATCTCATCCTTAAGGGACACTAGTGTGTATGAGGGAATACGATTACCCCACTCAATGTAAAGGTCTCTACATCACCCACATAAAGAAATTTTAGACATTGATAATATTTCAAAGGCACAACTTGCATTTCATGGATCCATGACCTTCCTAACAAAATATTGTAGGTCAATTTTACATCAAGTACTTAACAAACAATTTCTTTTTGGATTGGACCAACTCAAATGGGAAGAATCACCAATCCTTTTTAATATATTCCTCATCATCATAAGCTTTGATAATAATTTTCATTTTAAGATCAATGACTTCTTCGGAATATCCTAAAGCTTTCACAAGACTCAAGGTACAAATATTTAGACCAATTCCTCCATCAATAAGGACTCTTTTGACATGGTGTTTATGCATCAAAACTTATATATGTAATGGGAGATTTTGAGGATTATTTAAGGACATATCATCTTAATCGGAAAAAATATAAGCAATGAGGCACAATGAGGTGTCTAACCATGTTTTTAAATCTATCAACATCTAGGTCATTACGAATGGTAGTCTCAACAAGAGCCTTTTCCAATATTTCTTTGTGGGTTGGTGAAAGTTTTAACAACTCCAAAATTGATATTTGCATTGGTGTCCTTTGGATTTGGTCCAAAAGATTATATTGTTTTTAAGATGATGATGTTTGATTTGGCAAGGTGATTTTAGGGGTAGTCCCTTGCAAGGTAATCTTTGACACTTGCCCCTAGTCACAACATTAGAGTTTTCCTTTTGTTGTTTTTCTTTCACCACTATGACATTAATGATATTTTCATACTCTAATAAAGAGTTAATAGTATTGTCATAAGTATGGACAAAATTGACTTTATCTTTTCCTCTTTTGTTACTTTGTTTTGAATTGGATGATTCACCTTTCTCATGATTCAAGTAAGGGGTCTTGAAAATCGTATGATCTTCATTATTTTGGGGCTCATACACTTTGATTGTAGCATAATATATCAAGTCCTAAACCACATATTTGAGTCTCATGCACTCCTTTAATGTGTTATGCCCTTTGTTTCTATGATATTCACAATGATGAGCATCATTCCACCATGATGGTTTGACTTGTGATTTGTAGGGTCTTGATTTTGGTAAGACGATGGTATTTTTAGAAATGAGGGTTATTAATCCATTCTCCAAAGGTTCTCCCAAGGGTGTGAGCTTCCTTTTTTTTTTTGTTGATGAAAGTTCTTGGTTTATTGGTTCCTTGATTGTTGAATGAGTTATTGTTATTGTTGTTAAAAGGGGTCTTGGTTGTTTGGTTGACATTGTTGGTTTTACTACACCCACTTGATAAATTAAAAGGATTAGCCTTAAGGTTTTTAGCCTCCACAACCCCATCATGCACAAGGTTCTTGTTAGTAATCTTTAGCTAAAACCTAGGCTTTTCATTGTAGTTATTACCACCCTTGTTGCTTTTGAAATTGTTTTTTTTAATCGGTAATAGATGATAATTTTATTCCAAGAAGTTAGGTTAAACTTGGCCCGAACCAAGGGTAGTAACATAGCGGGTACTACCATCCTAGAAGAAATCAACAACAAAGAAACCAAATATAGAAGAAACAACATACAAAAGACAAACAACAATAAGAATCATAACACGCAATCCAGCTACAAATTGCTCTCCTTAGAATGAGAATGAAGAGTCATATCAAATGACACATGCTTCTGATTTCTACCTCTTTTCTTCCTCACTATAAGCCACCCATCTTCTATGTGAGCCACCTCTGACTCCCAGCCATCAATTTTATCAAGGGGTTGTGCTAGATCCTCTACCTTTGACCGCACCTAAACTTCTCCTGCTGCAGACAAACTTAGCAAATTAGAGCCCCAAGATTTACCTTTTTCTTTTCCTTCCGGGGTAGCAACACAAGTATTTGGTTGAGGCCCCTTGTCCACCTCAGCTGATTTGGGTGTAGTATTTTGTGTTGCAGGTTGCTCTGCCTATGAAAATTTGTCTTTGGGTTTTTCCCCCATTACAACCTGGGAAAAACTCTTATGTTTCTCCTCCTACTTCCCAACCATATAATGCTTCAAATAAATATATTTCCACCAAGTTGCAACTTTCTTGGACTTCACCTTGTCACAGTTAGCAGCCAAATGACTTGTCTGAAAATATTTTCTGCATCAAAAGGCTAAACCTTCATAATCCAGGGACTGCAACCAGCATCCATTAGAGGTTCTGATTTTAATATCTTCTGGAAACCCTTTGGTTGTATCCATTTCAACCAGGATATGAGCATAGGTAGAATGAAACAAGTTGGAAGATTTCTCATCTACCAACAAAAAGCTACCCAAAGAGTCACCAATTGCCTCTAGGCAATTATCAAACCATAAATATAAGGGAAAGTTAGGAAGCCTTACCCAGATTGGGATTTTATCAAAAACCTCCGTGCTTAGATAGAAATTTGGATGCCAAGGTTTCAACATCAGTGTATGCTTGTCCTCCCAACACCAGACTTCATCACACAAAATCATATTTATGTCTTGAAGCAGATCAAAAACTAAAGTGAAAAAACCTTTTGCTGCTAGGTAAATTTGAACATTATCTCCAAGCAAGGGCTCCCAGTTGTCTGATATCCAGGAATGCAATTGCTGTAAACTGGGCCAAAAGCCCCTAAATCTACCTATCAAACCTAACTTAGAGAAAAAATCCACGTTGTGAGTCACTTCCTTGTTTTCCTCCTCATCTAAATTCAGAGTGATCTCATTGGTAGAAGGTTGCAGAGAAAACCCTCCTGGTAGCTCTGATATTCGGGGGAATCAATCTCTACCCTACCACACTTGAGGCAAGGACCCATCACTACCCTTAGCAAAGTCATTGAGGAAAATTTTTGTGTGTTTATTCACTAGAAACTGAAGACCTAAAGACTATCGCCTATTAAACTGTAATCCAAAAGTCTTCATCACTGGTCATACGTTGTGAGAAGCCTCACCCAGTTTGGAAGTAGCCACACCATGATGGATGTGCTCAAGCAAGCCTGGGATGCTACATTCCTTTAAGTCTTCTTTTGGAGGCTTGTGCATAAACTGGGCACTATGTTTTGTGCTCGGTAGATTTCGGCTCACCCCTCCATCGTACTTTGAAGCCAATGAAACCCTAGGTGCAATCACAAAAGCAACGAGAGCCATCAATGACAATTTTTATTATTATCTTCATTTTACAAGTATATCTTTATTGCTTTTGAAATTGTTATTAGTGTTAGAGAAACCTTTATTTTCTTTGAATAGATTTATTTATCCTTTTCTTACTAAGACTTCTTCAATTTTGATCCCATTTTCAATAATATTATCAAAGGTAGGTGGGCATTGGAGTTGTAATCGATAGTTCATTTCCATATTTAGATTATTCATGAAAACTTCCATCTTTTCTTTCTCAGGTATACTTCTTGGATAATGGGCAAAAATCATTCTCCATCTTTGAAGGAAGCTTAGAAAAGGTTCACCATCTTTTTATTTGGTATCACATAAATTCAACACGGTGATCTTATGTTCAATATTGTATGAATAATGGGTTTCAAATTTGGAGGCTAATTATTTGAATGTTTTTATACCCAAGGGTAATTTTGAAAACCACTCCATTGCTTTCCCTCCAAGGATTCTTGGGAGTAATATCATTAAATATATTGTTTCATGCATGAATTCAATACTTAGGGAACACAATTCTCTCAAATGGTCTTGTAAATTTGATTTACCCATGTATTTATCATATCTTAGAAATGCCGCATTTGGAGGAAAAGGTATCATGATCAAGTTTTTGTCAAAAGGAAAGGGGAATATGGCCTAAATTGAAAATTTTTTAGGTGATGGTTCCATCTTAATGCTATCAATTTGGGATTAAAATGATTTGAGTTGTTTGTTCATAGCCCCTAGTGGATTTTCTTCTTCCTCATCTTTCTTCAAGGTTGATGTGTCATAGTCATGGGGAAGCTTAACTCCTAATCGACCTAAGTTTAGAAAGTGTATTTCTTTATCCATTTCTAAAATTTTATCCATAAATTTGAGGACAAAGGGATCTTTGGATGCCTCATTAAACCTTTCTTTTCTTTCTTCTTCTTCTCCTTGATTTCTATGGCAATTGACCTCTTGATTTGTATAGTTTCAATTTTGGTCTTGATCATGATTATTTCTATCTTCATCCATAGGATTGCTTATTTCTTCAAATATATTGAGAAATATATCCTCTTGTTCTTTTTATTAGTCAAATGGAGATTGGAAAGTTTCATCTTCATATGGGATCTCTTGTCTAAGACATGTTTCATCTTCTTGCAAGGTTATCTTAACACAACAAGATCTAGTGAAAACTGACATTAACAAGAGTTTGGTATATTGAATTATTCCTCTTTAATGATAAATATTTTGAATAAGGAAAATTTTAAATTTTTTATCAAGTTTGAATGGATATTTCCTTCTTGTAAAAATGTATCATCAACCACAACAAGCTAAAAAAATTGTCTCTTACCCCTAACCTCTAAACACAAAATTTTATGTTTGAGAATGTTTACATAGGTCTTTCACAATAACCCACTTCATTTAATCTACCTAAGGTCAAATTTGGTGTTTAACATGGATCTAAAGGTAGGGATTGCTACATTAACTAGGTATTTTATTTCAGGTTCCAAACAAAAATATCAAATGAATCATACAAGGAACATGTAGTCACACACACGCGATTGAAGCCTATAGCCCTACAACTCCAAGCATTTGATAATTTTTCCCTCTAATTTTTTCAACTTAACTGAGGTCTTTATTTATAGTGGGTGGAATAGGTTGGCTTCACCGTGTTCCCACTTTGGGTCATCCCTCTCACCAGCCTCGTTAAGACATGTTCTTGGGAGGGAGGCCCACTAAAGCTCTAACATGTTCATACAAAAGCAATGAAATGAAATGAGTAAATAGGTCTAGGAGTTTGATTTGCCAAAAGGTGAAAAACATATCCCTATTACTTCCTGACTTCCAAACACAATTAACAATGTTCTTTCCTAAGCCTTTTAATCTAATGGAATTCAAGCATGCTAGGCATTTTGATTCACTATAAAAGTGAACAGAATAGGTCTAATTCTTTCCTTCACAAACAAGGAGGCTTATTTTATGTGTTTGTTCATTCTTTAGCTTATTTTCCTCCCAAATTTGACATGTTTGGGAGTTTGATTCACCAAAAAAAGGTGAAGAGCATATCCCTAATGCCTCACTTAAGATTCAAATTTGCTTCTAATTAGGATATATTTTGAATTTAATGCCTCAATTTAAGAAATTGTATAGGGTTTTAGAATTACCACATTCGTAGCTAGCAAAGGCTAGGTGCATTTTTGAGGTTTTTTTTTCATTTTTAATTTTTTTTTGTCTTTTTACTTACCTAAGCAAATTGCTCCAACTCCCAAGCATTCCATTTCACAAAAGTTAGTTCAACAAAACCAATGAAAAGTGAGGAAAATTCACCAATTCAAATATCTTTGCAAATTTCTTTTTTCCAAAATGATTAAAATTTCAATCAAGGAGAAAATATCCAATTCAATGACATATATTTAGAATTATAAGCATTAACAATTCTATCATATTTATCATATGCTTTTAAATACTTATTCATATCATTAATCAAATTGACAAAATGGATTTTCTTTTTCAATTTAGATAAATTCCTTTCCTCCTTGTTTTTAAAGTAATCCACTGATCTGCGAATAGATTTACACACCTTCTTATGCTCTGTCATTTGCAAAATAGAAAGTTATTATCATTAGATTTGTAGGATTTAAATTTTGAAAAATACAGAGCTACGCGCTACAAAAAGCTTCATACACGCTACTCTTTTTTATTCTACGTGTCAAAAAAAGTTTTAAAAGCATTATTTCACTACTAAAACACACAATTTAAATGACAGACTGTTACTTCACCTTAAAATAGAGTGCAAATGCATCACAATGTCTATTTGTATGTGCTAAAAGAAATATGGATAGAAGATAGAATAAATATTGTACATGTTGAAACTCTATGTAAATGCGTCAAACTTTATCGTGCACATGCTATTTCATTGTGTAAATTTTTCAAACTTCATTGTATACATTCCATTTCTTCTATCAAATGCGCTTTTGTACCTACAAATTAAAAATCTACAACAAAAATTCACCAAAAATCCGTACAAATCATCAAAACATGTTAGTATGAGGCAAGATCCCACAAAGAGTGCCATTTTGTGTATAAGAAATACCTTCATAGGATTAGTTTATCAAAATATCAACTCAATTTTGGAAAATACAACAATTTAAAGCAATTGATTTGAAACAAAGATAAGAAGCATCATATGGATCTCTAACTAGAAAATCTAAAGAAATGCTCTCAGATTAGCATTCATTAGACACATCTCTAGAATGAGAATTAATCTATTCTAAATGCAATTTAACCAATCTAACTCAATTATGCTCAATTATTCTAGGAATTCAAATCTAAATGCCCATAATATGGATGCAATTGAAAGTGGATATTAATGGACAAATTTCTCTTTGAATGCTTATTATATATAGATTTTCCCAAGGCTACGGGGTAGAGTGAAGTTAACCATGATCAAATCTGGGTCAAGTTTATGGTTTCAAATGATGAGACAAAGTAAATGTTTTGTTCTCAAAGGTTGGAGCAAAGAGACAAAATGAAGGGTCAAGATGCATCTCCAAGATGAGTGGTGCAGAATCAATTTGTCCTTGATCCATGTGAGATCATTCCTTCATTCTCATTGGTTCATTTGATTTTTGTCCCCATGTTGGTGAGAATAAAAGGATTAATTAATTAATTTAATTGATTTATCTTAGCCATATGTACCCTTGAATGGGTTTAATTTGATTTGATTAAAATTTACAATTAATCGATTAAAATTAATTGCACAATTATTTGATCCTCTTGATTTAATTAATCTAATAGCTTTGGTTTCAATTAATTCATGTTATTGTCCTTGATTTCTCACTTTGACTCTACTTGACCATTTTTAGGTGTATATAGTAATCACCTAAATTGGATGCTTATTTAGGTCCTATTTTAGTGTCTTTAGGCCTTTGTATTTGTTATGCTTGACCCAACATTAATTTTTCTTTCCATTTCAACATCCTCTCAACAATTGGGACTCATGGTCTAAATTTTGTTTAGGACATAATAGGTGTTACAAGTAGTGGTTGTCGTTGCACCAAAAGATCGACATGTTAATGTTTGATATGACCACTAGACTTATAGAAGACATAGGAGGCGGTTAAGCCATGTCACGAATCCCGAGGGGAGCGCTGGCCATTTTTCTAACAATCTCCCCCTCAGTGTTACCTGAGGGGATTCGAAAGCTGGCCATTTTTCCAACAATAGGTTGACCCGGTTAACCTATTCCAATATATTTTCTCTGATGTTTGAACCATGTAATGGTCTTGATGGTAGAGTAGTAAATTCAAACTCTCATTGGCCCTCTTTGTGTTTTGATCTCTAAAAAGTTTGTGAGGGGTATATAAGAAACCTACCTCACCTCATTTGGGTAATCATTTCATAATAGTAGAAGAATAAATTCAAGACCTCAAGTGAAAATTCAAGTGCTCAATCATCTCGACCATTCCAAGGTGTATTTAAAGTATCAAAGGAATTTTCAAAGGCAATTCTCTCCATTTTAGCAAGCTTTTATCCCTCATTGAGAATAAGAGACCTTAATCATGCAAGAAGATCTTTCTTTAAAGCACACAAATATTAATGTAAATTAATACCTTTTAAAGGCAAGCGACATCAAGCATAAAAAAATTACATGTTTTAGGAGTATTTAGAGATCCAGGCATTTGCAATAGGCATCCTTGCTTCTTCTCAATAATTAAATACATTGCAACAACATTCAAGGAAACTTCAACCATCTTCATAGGCATTACAACTCCAAGTCTATTATGAAGATATACACATTACATTTTTAGATCTAGCCTCTACTTTATATCAATAGGCTTTCCATTTATGTATATTTCATTTCAATTTCAAGGTTGATTCCTTAATCAAAGTTTAACTTAGATGAACCCCTCTCTACTTGTCCCTTTTCTATGTGTAGGAACAGGTGGCCCTAGTCTCAGGTAGATCTAGAAAGTATGAGATCTTAACTACAATCTATAATTGAAATTCTCAAAAAGAGTAGAGAATAGACCAAAATAGTCAATGTAGTATCAAGAATAGATTGTCCTAGTCCCTCCAGGTCATCTCTAGATCAAATTTGTAGGTTAGTTACAATTTATGGGTTCGATTTCCAATACCAGAATTGATTTGTCAGATCTCTGTCAATCTGTGTAGTTTGAAAGTCAACTTTATTCCTCATTTGATAATTAATATTGTATATTCCCTTTAACTTTGGCATTCATACATCCATTCCTTAGTTGCATAATAGTGAAGGAACCGTTGCATCCATTAACACTTGATTTATCTTTTGAGCTTAGGTAGATCATCTTTCCTTCTAATGGAACATAAAAGGACATAGTTGACATCTACATGACCATCCCCTCATTCATGTCACACCCTAATCAACTATCCCTTCCATATATCCATCTTTTATGTTACATTTTGGAAAACATGACTCCAACAATGTAATTTTGATTTGGATACTTAGATGTGATTTTCATACAATTCATTAGGTTTCATGTACAATTACACTTTCTATGTATATTAAATACATCTATGTTGCATAAAATTGATGAATACTTGAATATTCATTTCAGATCTGATTTATATCTTCAATATGCTAGTAGTTTGCATTATTTATATATTGTGCACAAGTTTCATAACCTCAAGACCTAAGTATAACATTCCAGTGAGAAGAAGTCGTAGACCTATGGGTTCCTTTGATATCGAGTCATCTAATATGTTGCCTAGAAATGTGGATGATACCATTATGCCTACTAATGACATTCCTATTGTTGGTAGGGATTTTTGAAGTTCAATTTTTGGGTCTTGTCTTGCAGATTGACTAGTTTTCCCTAGGGTTCATTGTTTATTTCCTTTAAAAATATTAGAAACCCTAGTTGTGTTGGTAAATGTTATGTTTTGTTGTTACTTTTTGTAACTTAAGCGAAGGGTTATTTATCATGAGAAGGGGCCATAGTCTTTAAATCTTAATGTTCTATCTTATTTAAATATACCCCCTTTAATATTTTCTTAAGTCTTAGGTACTTATCCTAAGTTGACCTACCTTTGTTATTCCTTAAGCTAAGGTTTCTTACCTTTTTAAGTGCAGGGCACATGTCATGTTTTTGTGTTCCTATGATGATGTCACCCAATGTTTCAAGTCAATTGTGGGAACATGAAGTGCTGCCACCTGTCTCTTCTTGTGGGACCAAGTTTTACAGTCTCAGTTAATATTATTTTAAGTGCTCTTCTCAGTTAAAATCTCATTTTGCTAATGATCTTACCTTTGAACATGTGTCCAATTTGAACAAAGATCTCGTATCTTGTCAGAATAGTTGCACAGAAGATATTTTCTTTTAGCACTACCAGGAGATCAAAGATTGAATAAAATCAATAGTTGGTGCATTCCCGTGATCAAAAGTGATCGATTGTTATTCATTGTGGGATCACATGATGTTGCCACATATCATTTGTCACCAACAAAAAAAAGATGGTGGGTCAGGTTGCTTCCGTGGATACTTTGCTACCATGGAATGTTTCTATTTGATAATATGAGGGCCCAAGTGATACGTTGTAAGTCAAAGGTAGTTGGACCTCTTCTTACCATCTGATGGAGCATGGTAGATGAGGATCGACGACTATAATTTGAAGTTGTATTTTGCTAGTCGTTTGTTCACTTGTATGAATTTAATGGCAAACATAACTAGAGCAAATGAGCTTAAAAGGACATTAAGATGTTTTTTTTCTTTATTATGCTTTCTACAAGAATTTTTAAGTGCTCTACAACTGGTGGGTGATCTAAGGGAGTTCTCTGCAAGTGAAATTTAGTGAATAATTGTGCAAAATGCCATAAGTTGTTCCTGTTCTTGTGAGATCATTCTGGTCTTTCTAAAGTGTTTTCTGCAAGTTTTTTTTGGGATGTTTCTGAAGAGGTAGAGTGCTTAGTTGAGGCTACCAAAGCTCAACTTTACCAAATAATTGATGAGTTGGAAAAGTATTCAACTAGAGACCAAGATGATTTTGAAAAGCAAAAGAAGACCATGGTATAGGTAGTTTTGTACCAATTAAATGAAAAAGTTTATGAAAAGTTAGTAGGAATTCATGTTGGCTACACCTTGCTTTTTGAAGCAATTCAAATTTTTGATAAGGATAAAGAAGTAGCAAGGCCACTATATGAAAAATGGATCTAGAAGGTAGAAAAAATGAGGTTGATTAACTTGGGATCTAGGTACCACAAGGAAGGGCCACTGAAAATCCAACCTACTTTTAATTTTATGAAAAATCTATAGGATTTTTAAGATGTTCTCGGATCATATTGAAGGTAGGATTAGAGAGTTGCAAAGGAGTTTTAATGAAATGAAAGAGATTCTATTTTGGACAAGGATAGAAAAGTAAAGATACTACAGATGTGGAAGGATGAGGCTAAGGAAAATTTAGAGGTTGTAGTGGAGTAAATTTGTGATGATATGGACAAAGGAATGTTGGAACAATATGGATAAAATCATTTCCACTTAAGTGTTATTTGACAAATTTGACAAGGAAGTGAATCAATGTGTCATTAGATACACTCCATTTAGAAGAAAGTCTAACGAGGTAATGAATTTTTATTGGATAGAAAAGGATGAGTATAGTGAGTGGGTGTAGATGTATGTAGAGGAGTGAAATTACAATGTCATAATGACAATTTTTTAGTATTACATCATTTTGAAAAGTTAAGGCAACACTTGAAGTTGCTATCAAGCAGTCATAGGTCTGATTCACAAGTTTACTATTAGGATTAGCTAATACTGGGGGGGGGGGGTGTGTGAATCAGTATTACAAAACTTTGATTTCAACTTTAAACAATTATAAACAATCCAAAGTAATGCAGAAATGAAAATAACATATAAGCATAACACATTACTCATGACACCATGATTTGTTCTCGAGGAAACCTTGGCTAAGGGAAAACCTTGGTGGGGATGGTACCCACAAATATGCACTAAAATATAATATCCCTATTAGGAGATCTAGCCCTATTAGGAGCTGATTGTTACATAGTACATTTCCTTGTTAGAGGAATAAAAAAACCTACTAGGGGTATACAAAACACATGGTTAAAGGTGGTGAGCACACTACTCTTACAATAAAAATCTGTCTCAAAATAATTCTCCAAAATATGAACAATACAAGCACTTATCTTGCTTAGATAGTTCCAGTTATAGCTCAGCCTCTTACTGATCTCACATATGATCTCTTCTCTAAGATTCAAAATCTTTCTTCATCATCATAAAACACAACCATACTTCACTTTCACAAAAGCACTCTATACTTATACAAAATTAGCCTTCAAGTCGGCTTCACAAATACCATACAAAACATAATAATAACTTATAAAAATGATAATTATGGAGTCAGCAATCTTATATTACCAAAGAGTTGGAAATATACTCTATTTACCTATCTTAGCACATTACCACATCCACTATACTCTCCTTGATCTTTGCAATTGTTCATATACCCTGTTATATTGTTTTACTGTCTTCGCATACCTTCCGAACACTGTATCTCATAGATCCAATAACCAAAACTCATGCAATCTTAACTGAAACATGTATACATCCCAAAATACCTTTAGTTAACTTCATAAGCCCTAATAAATTATATATCTTCATCATTGACCAAAGCTGTAACACTGTACCCTGTTATCCTAATTATGGACTTAGTCATTTTCATGACTGTGACTCCAGTGGCAATCTTCTCAACATGTGACCACTCCAATAATAAGTGTTGCCATTAATGACAACCCTCAAGTGATCCCTGGTGCCCAAAACATCACTTTCCAATAATCTCTCCCTTTGGAATTGATGGCAACACTTATAAAAATGACTAAGTGTCACAATACAACTCTCTTCTTTTCTTTTTCTCTTTTCTACTTTTTTTTGTTTTACACATTTTTCTTTTCTTTACTATTTTATTCTCTACATTTTACTCTCTCATATTTATTTCTCTTCCTCATATTTCTTTCTCTTCCTCTCCCTTTGACATCAATGGTAAAGGTTCATTCAAAATTGCAAAACTTAAGCACAAATGATTTAGTGCTTACTTACTAGATTTAAGACATATTGGAAAGAGTTTTTCCAATGTCTTCACTTCCTCAACCCATGAATTTATTAGAAGCTCACTGACATGGATTAATCCATTCAATGCATATGATGTTGTCTCCACTACCTTAAGCTTTGTAAGTGTAGACACAGTCATTGAATCGTCACCCTTTTTCATCTCCAAAAGATGTGACTCAAGCATTGTAAGCTTAGGGGTCAGTAGGCTTCTCAATAAGCCAAATCTATTTGTAAATCTCCCTTTATCTATTTCCTGTACCCCTGTCTTTTCCAATAGCTTGGATGTCTCTTTATTCATTTCTCCCATAGTTTGTGAAGATGATTCACAACTGTCCATAAGACAGTCAAGGGTAGCCCTATCCTTGGCTATGATCTCCTCAATGTTCTTTATGTGCCTATAAGGACTTATGCAGTAGCTGTATATTTTCCTTCCTTGTACTACACAAATTTTGGACTTAAGATTAGTAGACTTGAGAATGTTGAAGTCCCATGAAATGGACTTACAGACTTCTCTCAGATCTTTTCCAAAAAGTTCTTCTCAGCCTTTTCTTCTGCAATTTTTAGCAATGAATCAAAATGATTATCAAAGCTATCCAATACTGTACCAAGGTTCTCAGCTTCATCCTTTTCTTTGAAGATAACCGGTGAGGGGAGTAGCTTGTTCACTGTTTCTATAGCCCTGACCATTACCTTAACTCTTTTGTCACCTTTTTGAACTGATCTTTCATTAGCTTTAGCAAAAGCCATAAATGATAGCCTCATCAGCTCATCGTCATCCATGTTGTCCACATTAGAACTTACTAGTTTGGCCATACTTGCCAACAATAAGGAGGTGTCCAAAATAACCTTGACAACATTTCCTAATTTGATCTGTTCTACCTTCTTTTCCTTCAGCTAAATTTCTTTCTCCTGTACTTTTTCTTCTTGTTTCTTTTCCGATTTCTCTTCCTCTATCTGCTCTTGATCTCCAACCTCCATCACACTATCCACATTATCCAAAAATGGATCATTAACATCTTGTGAAGTGTCAAGGGTCACATGCATACTAGTGACAAAGAAATCTGGTTATATGCTATCTTGAACACTTTCATCCACTACCTTGGAACTTTATCCTAAACCCAAAGATATAGGCTCAGAAGCCTTGGGAGGTGAGGCCTTCTTTGGCGTATCATACATTAGAACTTGGTCTCATGCCTTTTGGGTGTCCTCAATCACCTCATCATATTTCCTAGCCATAATTTTGACTAGTCTGGCCTTTGTCCTCAGTAGGGTTTTTTTAGTGCATTTATGATTCTCTCTCTTTCCCGTAGAGATACAACTGGTAACATATCTTCAATTATCTTGTTCTTTATGTTCTCATCCTCTAACTGTGCTAGCTATTTCCTAATTTCTATTTTACTGTATAGATCTTTGGGAATGTTTCCTTCAATCTCCAACAAATTCTTCTTAAAAGCTAGCAGATACTCCATGATAGTATCTTCAATGATTGCTTGGTCTTCAGAGTCATATCTCTCATAGTATCTATTCATTGTTAATAGATTTCCAACTTTGATTACTCTCTTCTACAGTGATTTAAGGTCTAGTTTCCACAAGGTTTATGGATCCTTTTGAGTTGTTTTCTCTCCCTCTTTCTCAACTGCCTTTTCTTCCTTCTTCTTCCTCTTCACTTCTATCTCTTTTTCCTTAGGACTATCCTGCTTACCTGTCCTTATGGATCTTCTGGGAATAACTGTAGACACACAATCTTGTGTTTCTTCCTCTTGAGTGGCTGACAAATCAACAATATTAACAATAGGAGCTACTGTCTTTTCTGTCTCCAAAGGAATGGGTGCATCGGTGGCAATGCTAGAAGATTCCTCCATCTTATTTTTCATATCTATCAACTGCCTTTTTGTGATTCCCACCTTCATAGTGATATATTTAACAATCTTGTTGACTTTCCTTTTCCTTGTTACCTTCTCTTGCTCTTCTCTAACTTTTTCATACTTCTCCCTATATGTTCCCCATCTTTCTTGGGTAGGGTATTTTTTCATTGCTAGTACATGCTCCACTTGCATAGTTGATATTTTAGCACTTACCTCATATCCCATAGGATAGCACCACTTAATTATTGTCTCAACTTCCTCAAAGAAGACATAATCAGTTTCAACCATGAAACAAATAGTGTCCTCATATTTTTCCACTAAATTATTTGGTATCCTGTACCTCTCTTTCATATGTCTCTATCATATCTTAGTCATGGCAAATAGTTCACCATCAACCTAATTCTTATCCTATCTTCTGTAGTACTCTGAAATCTGAATTCCTGTGGGTACATTATCCTTCCATGCCCTAGGGTGCATGCCAGGAAACTTGTGAATGATATGGATATACATATGGATTAGATGATCCAAACCTAATGCCTTAGATTTGTCCTTCTTTATAGCCTTCACATTCTCAATACATTGTTGTGCTAGGATTTCACAGAGATTATACTTCTTGTTTTCTTTCACCATGATGACCCTAGCGAATACAAAATTAGGTCTGCTACTATAAAACAACTTGTAGCCTAGCAACATTGCTACCAATATGACATCCTACAAATAAATGTCATTGAATGTCATTGCCCTCTTATCCCACTTCAAATGGGTTAGGGTTTCTGCCTATTTCCTTAGGTTCTTTTCTGCTACAGGTAGGGCTCCTTCATTGTTAAGGCCTGTGATCTCATGAATCAACTATGCACATATTTTCACAGGTTGTTCACCAATCCACAAAAAATGATCATGAACTCTGCTAAGAATGATCTTAAATCATTCAACTTCTATGAATTCTATGAGTAGGGTTAACTTAAGGATTGATTGATCTTGTAGGTACTTAAATTATTCTACCATGGATCCATCAAATTTTATCATACTATCCATTTCACTATAGATGTTAACCTCACCAATGATTTCATACTTATAGTGTATATATGCCCTAATGTCTTCTACATGTAACACACCTACGGGGGTTTGTGAAAATGCTCCTTCTGGATCATCCTCACAAGATTTGAATGGATGCCTCTTGAAACTATACCTAGGTCTATCTACAACATCATAAAATACTGGTGCATCCATGACTTCTCTAAGAGATTAGGTCTAAATAACTTAAACATGCCTGAATTTGGTGCTTTGCTTCACGCGATCATGTAATCACTCTGTCAGATGACTGCTAATCTTCTCAACTCTATTCTCCTTAATCGCTGATAAAAAAATTGTGTAGATTTGAGTTCTTTTAAGTCCTTTTATCCATCACAAGTTGAGTATGTGTATTAAACATAGGTAGCTCAACTTCACATGACGTCCAATCAATACAAAATTCATGAACAGAGAAGATGAATCTCCAAGTGCTGCACTCTCTTCCACAGACTCCTCAATGTCTATACACATCATACCTAAGCTTGCATGAGCTTACTCCACATATACTAGGGCTGGATATTTTCTATTTACTACATCCAATGCTCCCCATAAGGCCATGCGGCCTTCTAGGTTGATGCCTCAAAGAACTCATCATGCAAAGATATAGTATCATCAACTGTCTCTCCCTGAAGCAATGCTTTGTTTAGAACTTTTACTTGCCATATCTTCTCATCCTCTGATTTCTTGAAATGACTCTCAAATTCATTCATGCAGTCATTTATACTTTTACCACTGTCACCAATATTCTTCCTTATAACCACAAGAGGTGGTCCTTTTGGTTCACTTGATCTTCT
This sequence comes from Chamaecyparis obtusa, assembly GCA_027943335.1. Classification (NCBI taxonomy): domain Eukaryota; kingdom Viridiplantae; phylum Streptophyta; class Pinopsida; order Cupressales; family Cupressaceae; genus Chamaecyparis; species Chamaecyparis obtusa. The sequence goes on from BSBK01002852.1 coordinate 1,076,325, forward strand.
TGGTCCTCTTCTACTATCTTCTCCATTATATCTACAAAACTTCACAATGTGACCTCGATTGTTATATTTGTAACAAGTACGTGGTCTCCTTATATCTTAATTAGTCTGCAACTTACAATACCTTGATGTATGCCCAAAGTTATTACATTTTTGACATGTAATCTTGACTGCTGATTCTTCTATGACATAGTCTTGCTTATACCTGGATTGATTAGGTTTTCTACAATCTGCTTTCTTGTGTCCATATTCATAGCAATTAAAATAGTAACTGGTAAAGGGCTTAGAGTTACCTTTACTTCTGCAATCTCTTTTCATGTGTCCAACTTTGTTACATCTGAAACATCTACCTCTGAAGGGTTTGAACTATTCTCTAGGTTCTTCATGAGTAAGTCTCTCTTCAAGAGTAGGTCTTTCTTCAGTCTTTGCTTCATTTGATTCTTCTTGGGTTTTTGAACATTCTGTTTCATTGAATCCAACTCCATTCATATCTCCTTTAGGCTTTTGTCTTGCTCTTTGTTCATCAATCTTGTCACTGCTCATGTGCAACTTCTCAATGTGTAATTTGGCTTAAGTGAGTTCACCTTTAATGATCTGATTATATTTTTCCAATTCCTAATATTTATCTTTGTATTTGTCAAGTTCAGTCTTCATTTGACCTATCTGCATATTAGCTTCCTTTAGTGACTCTTCAACTTTGTTTCTTTCATCCTTTTCATGCTGAATTTCTTTAATCATCAAAAGATTGATTTTTTCTTTTTCTTGCTCCAGCTTCTTCACTTTGTTTGATGTATCACTGTCTGAATCTTCTTTGATCTTCTCCATAAGGTCTTGTCTCTAACTTTTTGAAATCTCAAGCTATTCTCTTAGTTTCCTGATGAAACCTTTTGCTCTTCTTAATTTTAATTTTAATTCATCATTCTCAGCCTTCACTTTGTCCAAATCTTCAAGTGAAGCTTCAAAGCTCTCTTGCAAATCTTCCGAATCCATTTTGATCTCCCTTAAGCTGTTAGGCTTTCTCTCCAAGGGCCAATAGCTCTAATACCAATTGTTAGGATTAGGTAATACTGAGAGGGGGGGGGGGTGAATCAATATTACAGAACTTTGATTTCAACTTTAAACAATTATAAATAATCCAAAGTAATGCAGAAATGAAAAGAACATATAAGCATAACACATTACTCATGACACCATGATTTTTTCTCGAGGAAACCCTGGCCAAGGGAAAACCCCGGTGAGGATGGTACCCACAAATATGCACTAAAATATAATATCCCTGTTAGGGGATCTAGCACTGTTAGGAGCTGATTGTTACATAATACATTTTCTTGTTAGAGGAATACAAAACCCTGTTAGGGGTATACAAAACACTTGGTTAAAGGTGGTGAACACACTTCTCTTACAATAAAAACTATCTCAAAAGAATTCTCCAAAATGTGAACAATACAAGCACTTATCTTTCTTAGATAGTTCTAGTTATAGCTCAGCCTCTTACTGATCTCACATCTAATCTCTGCTCTTAGATTCACAATCTTGCTTCATCATCATAAAATACAACCATACTTTTCTTTCACAAAAGCACTCTATACTTATACAAAATCAGCCTTCAAGTCGACTTCACAAATACCATACAAAACATAATAATAACTTATGCAAATGATAATTATGGAGTCAGTGATATTATATTACCAAAGAGTTGTAAATATACTCTATTCACCTATCTTAGCACGTTACCACATCCACTATACTCTCCTTGATCTTCACAACTATTCATATACCCTGTTATACTATTTTACTGTCATCGCATACCTTCGAAACACTATATCTCACAGATCTAATAACCAAAAGTTATGCACTCTTAACTAAAGCATGTATACATCCCAAAATACCTCCAGTTAACTTCGTAAGCCCTAATACCTTATATATCTTCATCACTGACCAAACCTGTAACACTGTACTCTATTATCCTGATTTTGGACTTAGTCATTTTCATGACTGTGACTCCAGTGGCAATCTTCTCAAAATGCGATCACTCCAATCATAAGTGTTGCCATAAATGACAACCCTCAAGTGATCCCTAGTGCCCAAAACATCACTTTCCAACATCTACATCAACATGGATGTGCTTAAAGATGCGTAAAGAATAATATTTTATTACAACTATTATCTTGTACTATGTGAAGTTTCCTTCTGCTCAAGAATGTAAAATTTTGAAAAGTGTCATTTCTAGCATGTAGCTTGTTGCTACCCTTATTCCTATAAAAGGATAACCAAGGCCATGAGATGGGGTCCAATTGTTTATTATTCATATAGATTTTTTGAGTCTATCGATCCCTTTTTTTGAGTTTTTGAGTCTTTTAAGCATTATCAGATATTGTATAACAAGTATAGCTAAATTTAATAAAATATCATAAACATTTTCTATTTGTATTCCTCTCTTGTTGCAAATATTTTGTGTTTTGATATGACTAGATCAATGATCCTATTATTTCATTGAATTATTATGATATATATGGTGGATTCATGCTTTAATTCAAAGAATTAATTAAAATTCTTTCATCTCAACAAAAAATCCATAGGATATTGTTTTAGGATTGTGATAAGTAGGATTGATCAGAAAATTATATATTAACACTTTGTAATGCAAATGTGTTATGAATCAGATAGTTGTACTTCTCAAACTAATGGTAGGATGCCTTGTGTTTAAATGACACATTTAAAAATGAACAAGGCACTTATCTAAGTTAGGTTTTTATTTACATTTAGTTACATTTTCTTCACATAAAATCTTAAATCAAATTATAGAATATCTTTATTTTATGTTTTATTGTCTTAGCAAGTTGATAAGTTAATCTCATACTCATGTAAGTCGATGTTCAATGGGTAATTGGTTGTTACCTAGTATCTACTATCCTTAAGTGATATACATCACCTATTTTGATTTCAGTTCTGATATGAAGCTCCTGCGACATCCTGTTATGAAAGTGCCCTAGGTCTTTAGGGTCCCTAGAAGGCTTAAATAGGGCAAAAAGGGTCATTTTACTATTCATTTTCACTTTTTACCTTTAGTAATTTCAGAGCTTTGACTGATGAAATGGTGATCCAAGTTGAGTGACATCATTTTGAGCTTGCTAGATGTCATGATAGCTGACCCATTATGCAACTCTGATAAGTACTTGATAATGCTTCTTGTCAATATTTCAATTTGGATTTTTACTTTATTTCAAGCTTTTTAGGGCCAATTTAGTTTAGGATCGCACCCGGTAAGAAGGGTCACATTAGGTTAAAACTATGTTGCATTTGATTTTTAGCTAAATTTTGGATCACATCTAGTAAATTTTGGATTGCACCCCGTTGTGTCACATTTGGTCATTTTGTCCATCTTTTTGAATTCATCCATTAGTTTATCATTTTTGGTCAATACAGAGTTGTGTCCAGATTCTGGATCACAACCTATAGATCTTACATCGCATCCCAGATGTGAAGGATCACATCTTGTTAGAAGATTGCATCCCATATATCTCGAATCACATCCTAGGATTAATGTCATTTTTTGTTTTCTACTCAAAATTTCTTCAATTTAGGTTGTCTGCTTGACTTATTTAGCCAATTTTCCTTCAATTTTTCTTGTCTGATCTTGACATAATGTAAATTGTATATTTGTAGTCTCATTTTAGTGTTGTATCTTTTTAGAGTTGAAGACCTACATAGGTTGTGGAGCTCTCTAAGCATCTCACTACAGTGAAGCAGTGTGTCATGGATCGATGTGGTAATTGGCGTTTAGAAGATTTACCTGATATTCAGGTGAATCGAGGGTTGTTGACTGCTCTTGTCGACAGATGGCATTCTAAGCACAACACTTTCCACCTACTTATCGGGGAGATGACGGTTACTCCTAAGGACATCTGGAAGATCCTCTGAGTCCCAGTCATGGGGGCTCATGTTGAATATGAGGTCGGGGTGATTGTAGTGATGTAAGATGCTTGACAACTTTTCTAGGATGTTGTTATTGCACGTTAGTACTTGTCTTGGAATAACATGGTGTCCTATAATGAGAGGATTCTTGTTTATCTTACTAGCTTGATTAGAAGCCTTTTGATGTCGGATAGAGGACAAAACAAATTCATGTGTGGTTGGTCCAAAATGATAGAGGACATGATACATTTACCTCATTGTTTTTCCCGAGGTAGTTGTATTTTAGCTCACATGTACCATGAGTTACATGAGATTATGTACTAGCATTTTCATACCATGCTAGTTGGCATTCTTGTTCCCTAGATATGGGCATGGGAGTATATACTAGTGACACATCCTATAGTTGATCGACTGAGGGATCCAAAGCTTCCCTATATTTTCATGTATCCTAGCCTTATTCAGCAGCCCCACCTGGGAAAGCTGGAGTATTGGAGGCAATTTCTTGATGATGTGACTAATGTTGTCTAGAGTCCATATTTAGAATGTGAGGAGTGGTGCACATACACTCAACATATTCTATTTGTGTGTGTGAGTTTTGTACCTAGCTGTAGACACAACACTTCAGTAAATCATTAGAGGTTAGCAGAAATCAAAATCGTACAGTGAAATGGAAACTAATCTAACCAGGTGATTTACTGCCTTCTAATAGGTGCGAGTATGATATTGTTAGATTGGACCGAGATCAGTGACCTTGACGACACCTAAATGAAGGATTTGAATGCAGAATCTAGATATGAGTTGAGTGCAAATTAATCTATATTTTTTGATTTTCTATGCAATAAGATGAAATAAACTAATATGAATCTATTCTATATGAGAAACTGATATGACATGCAATTAATCTAACAATGATATGCTAAATGATATGAATGCTCAAAAACAAATGAAAATCTCACAACAACTTTGATTTGCAAAGATGGATTCTTCGATCACCAATTCGCCAGCGTGGGAATGTAATTCGTGGATCCTTTTGAATGAAGAGCTGAGGCCTTAATTTATAGAAATCCAGGACTTTGGAGGTGCATGGAAAAAGCCATAAATCACTCTTGATAAACTCAGGTTGATTTTTAAGTTATCAAGAATTTAGAGATAGATTAACTCACAAAATCATGCAAATCAATTTTTTAATTTAAATCAGAAGTTGAGATCAGCTTTCAACTCAAAAGAGAGTTGAGTTTATTTTTAAAACAACTTGAATTGATTTTCTGATTTAAAGTTTAACTACTTTTTGGATATGCATAATTAATTATGAATTAATTAAATAAATAAAGTGATTTATCCTCAACGTAACTAATTTTTAAACACTAAAACAATTGATTTATGGGTTAATCAATTATTAAATCAAACTTTTATTCAAAAACTATATTATTAAATTTGACAATTGACATTAATTAATTAAATAAGAATTTAATCAATTAGTCATAGGATATTTGATTTATTGTCAAAATTTAAATAATATAATTTAGGAATAAATATAATTAAATCTAATTAAATAATTAAGTGACAGTATTAAATCTAATTAATTAAATATTTAGAATATTCAATTAATCAAACTTTAGGATAAATAGGATTTATCACCAAATAATCATTAAATTAAAGATAATTAGGATAAATAGGAATAAGGAATATTCCCCGATGCATAATTTAGGATAATCAATTAAGATTCGATAATGTGCCGATGTGCCTTAGGTTAGGACTTTGATGTCAATTTCATTTGATGTGTTGATATAGGAGGTTAATGAACCTATAGCCCATTTTTGGGGTATTACATTTTTCCCCTCTTTGAATTACTGTGCGAAGTGCAGTGGTTCAAAGATAGTGTGTGTATGATGTTGAAACTGATGTTTGAAATTGAAATTGATATGAAACATAAACTGTGATATGAGATAGAAACTGATTGAAAGATTCGAAGATATTAGGTCCTAAATGACCAAAGATAATGTTAACTATAACATCAATGAACCGATGATTGTGAAGAAGTGTCAAAATGCCTGATTCTGAACCTTATGATTGTGAAGAAGTGAGTGACTGATTCCAGACCTGATTGTCGATAAGAATCACATTGGTATCACATCTGAACCCTTCAGTTATGAAGAACCAAGGAAATAACACTAATGACCTGATGGTTACGAAAAACTGATACAATTTACAAGATTAAGAGAATACCAGATTGATATGGATCTTGATGAATCTGATATGCCCCAAGCGATGATAGATTTTCCCCAAGCGATGAGGTCTTTTTGATGAATTAGCAACTAGATGTGGTTGTTGTCTTGATTACTTAGGATAGATTTGATTTCAAATTTAGATTACAGACTTTGAATAATGTGTAATACCATGCCCCCTTCGGGATGAAAATTGAAATCTGACAAGAAAACTCAGCGTTGTAGTTTTAGAAGCATGTTAATTGATTTGAGAAGTGGTTAAACACATTCGAGAATGCATTCTGCATCATTGTAGGTCTAGAAGACCAAGTTTGACTAGGTTTGACCATGAGTTGACCATAGTTGACCAAGTTGAAATTTCAATAGTTTGATGTAAGATAATTAGTTTAGTGGAATACTAGATTTCTGTGATGATTGAAGATTGATTATGCAAGTAGTGAATAATATAAACGATCTTAGATTTTGATTTTGATCCTGAAAAAGGATTCTACCTACTATTTCCTTGGAGGAACCTTCATGTGAGATTCAACTCTTATGATATGTTTTTAGCATTTTTGGTTTTGAATAATTGTTTAAGTGTTCAAGCAATTTGTGAGATCATGCAAAGTGCAAAATGAAATGCAAACCTAGGACCTAGGACCTAGTCATTGATCATGTGTCGGTCATTCTCATCATTGAACTTTTTAGGTAACTAGATAAATCAATACAATGCCCACTAGTAATGAAACCATAAACATATGAATATCGATTTGTATGTGCAGGAATCAATACAAAACCCACTGGTTAGACAACCATGGACATATGAATATTGATTTTGTTCTCAGAATGTCAAATTAGATATAAGCACCAAGGCATAAGCGCTAGGATGACCTAAATATCATGTCCATTTTGATATAGAAATTTGTATAAGCATCAAAACATAGATGTCGTGATGACCAGAATATGCCTTGTGTACAAACACATCAAACAGTCAAGAGATCATTCTAAATCCAATGTGAATTACCCGTAGTGACCCTTTATCGTTCACATCCTTAGGTAAGATCACATTTCACAATAGGAGAAAGAAATCACTCAAAAAAGACAATAGTTAGATCAAACTTCCTTGAGTTTTTTGGGTATCAATGGTTGAGGTATGCATGGCCATCCAATTCAAGATAGAGGCTCTTACAATCGGACACCATTTCAATCCAAAATTTCCAAAGTTGTTAGATTTTCACATACAAGAAGAAAACAAAGAAAAGATTATGCCCCCAGTCATCACTCTCTAAATCCTGTAAAGGACATCATCGAAGAGCTCATGTGAACAAAATACACAAAAATCTCAATGTGAATCAGTAAGCATACAAGGAGATAAAAGCATGTAAAAAGCATAGATTGTTTTCAGTTTGTGTTTAATTGCGTTGTTGTAGATGCAAAATCCTTTCTGGAGAGGAGATAGGCCGATTGAGTCAGATAAAGATTCAAAGGACCCTAACTGGATATGACTCATCTAAGATGTACTAAGGACTATAGGATATGACTTTGATTGCCCCCAAGTGTTAAGAATTGATAGGATACAAATGCTTGAGCTGATTGGTGTACAGACCAACTTATTGAAAATAGGAATGCGGGAACAAACCAAGAGATATGTACAAACTAAAGCAAGAATGAAAGTTGGGAAAGACCAAGATTGCGCTGATAGATGGAGCATTTTGAAACAAGTGGCACCCATTTGCCAGGTTTTCACCATCTTGGTAGATATTCTATTTTTGCTACCAAGGTGCCTGTTTCCAGGTTTTCACCAAGGCAATTTTTCTTTTTCTCATTTTTTTGTATTTTTGATATTTTTTTACATTTTTTGTGAATCATCAAGGCACCCATTGCTAGGTTTTCACCAAGATGTTCATTTTTTTGGGACTTTTTCCAATTTTAAAGATTTTTTTTAGGACATTTTACCATAGATTGAATGCCTTAGGCATAGAATTTCTTCAGATGGAGAACATTGATTGGTTCTTGGAGCTGTTCTCCTTCAATCATTGAGAGTTGATAGGCACCAGAGCCAAAAGTAGTAGTGATAACAAGGGGACCTAGCCAGTTGGGTTCAAACTTCCCCTTGCGTTCTCTATGTGATTGATTTTTAGGATTCTCTCTCAAGACTAGATCACCAACCTGAAATTCTTTGTGTCTAACTTTCTTTTTGTAGCCTCTAGACATTCTCTTCTAATATACTCTAAGATGATCATATGCTGCTTGTCTACGCTCATCTAGTAGTTCAAGTTCTTGCAACCTAGATACTCTATAGTCATCATCAGTTACTAGACCATGCATTCTGATTCTTAGTGATGCCTCAATAGGCAGTACCACTTCAGACCCATAAACTAAAGCGAATGGTGTAGCCCCAGTAGGCATTCTAATACTTGTTTTGTAGGCCCAAAGAACTAGATTGATCATGAGATGCCAGTCTCTTCTTGTTTTATTAACTGTACGGTGCAAGATTTTCAATAGATTCTTGTTAGAAGCTTCCGCTTGTCTATTCCCTTGAGGATAGTAGATAGATGACCAATGTTGTGTAACCTTGAATTTGGCACATAAATCATCTAGATCTTTGTTCTTGAATTTTCCACCATTATCTGTGATTATGGAATGAGGTATCCCATATCTGCATATGATATAGTTCAAGATGAACATAGATATTTGTTTTCCAGTTGCTTGAGTCAAAGGGACTGCTTCTACCCATTTTGTAAAATAATCTGTAGCTATGATTATATGGGTATGTCCATTACAAGAATGAGGATGTATAGATCCTATCAGATCAAATGCCCATTGGTGAAAAGGCTATTGTGTAGTAAAGGGAATTAGATCTCTCCCTGGAGCATGAATTAAGTTACCATGCATTTGGCACTTTTGACAGTTCTTAGCAAACTTGATAGACTCTTTCTCCATTTCAAGCCAATAGTACCCAGCCCTAATAAGTTTTTGAGCTAGTGTTAAACCATTCGAGTGTGACCCACAAATACCATCATGGACTTCCTCTAACACACATTGAGACTCTTCTCATTCTAAACATCTAAGTAGCATACCATCTAGACCTCATTTGTATAGATCGTGACCAATGATGACATATCGGGAGGCATTATGGATAAGGTATCTCTTTTCATGATGGTTAAAGGTATCAGGAATGATTTGGTCTTTTAGATAGGAGAATAGGTTTTATATCTAGATGAATCATGACCTACAAAAGTGTAAATCATGTAAGTTTCAGGGGAGTCATATGCAGGATAAGATAGTGCTTCCACCAAGAACTCATAGTGTAGCTCATTTTTAGGCTACTGTAATAGAGTAGATAGCGTTGGCATTGCATCAAAAACCTTATTCTCTATTCTAGGTATTTTCTCAAATGTGATAGATATAAAATACTTCTTTAGATCATCTACCATTCTTTTAGATGGAATAAGATTTTCATCCTTAGTTTGGTACACATCATTGATTTGATGGATAACAAGTTGGGAGTCTCCATGAATGTGTATCTCTGTTACTCTCCACTCAATTGCTAGTTTCATGCCATTAAGAAGGGCTTCATATTCTACAATATTGTTTGTGCAAGGGTACTTTAATTTGAATTCTTTAGGTATGGAGTATCCTTGAGGATTTATAAATAATATGCCTACTCCTGATCCATTATGTGTATAGGAGCCATCAAAGAATAGCTGCCATTCTCTAGAAGAAAGAGTCATGATAGAGGAATCTAGAAATTCCATTTGCATTGGTGTATCATCAATCATAGGTGCATCTGCTAATTGATCACAATAACCTATCCTTTTATAGCTTTTCTTTCAACATATTCAATGTCAAATTCACTTAAGAGCATGACCCATTTAGCTAATCTACCTGTGAGGGAAGCCTTGCTTAGTAGGTATTTTAGTGGATCAATCTTAGCTACCAAATGTGTGTTATGTTCCAACATGTAATGTCTCAGTTTCTATGATGCAAAGATCATAGCTAGACAAGGCTTCTCAATCATAGAATAATTCTTTTCATATGCCACCAATGTTCTACTGATATAGTATATAGCTCTTTCCTTCTTGTTCTCATCATGTTGTGCAAGCAATGCCCCTAGTGATGTATATGTAGTGGAGACATATAAGATCAAAGGCTTCCCTTGAATGGGAGGCATCAAGCTAGGAGGATTTGATAGATATTTCTTGATATGGTTAAAGTTGTTCTCACATTCTTCATTCCATGCAAATGTCACACCTTTATGTAATGTTTTTGTAAAAGGCTGTGATATGTCTGCTAGTTGAGATATGAAGCATTTGATAGATTGAACTCTACCTTGCAATGTTCTCATTTGACTAATATTCTTTGGGGGTTGCATCTCCATTATAGCCTTTACTTTAGTTGGATCAATTTCAATGTCTTTCTTTGAGACGATGTATCCTAAGAGTTTTCCAGAAGTGATCCCAAAAGCACACTTCTTAGGATTTAGTCTGAGACTAAATTTTTCCATTCTGTCTAGTATCTTGCTCAAGTCATTTAGATGTTTAGCTCTAATCATATATTTTGCTAAAGTATCATCAACATAATCCTCCATAGTCCTATGCATCATGTCATGAAAAATAGATGTCATGGCTCTCTGATATGTAGCACCAGCTTTCTTAAGCCCAAATGGCATGACATTCCAACAAAAGGTACCCCATGCACATGTAAAAGTAGTTTTCTCTTGATCCTCTGGAGAAATTTTTATTTGATTATATCCAAAAAAACCATCCATTAAAGAATACATCTCAAAGCTCGTAGTCATGTCTACTATCATATCAATGTTAGGTAATGGAAAATCATCCTTAGAGCATGCTTTGTTTACATCTCTGAAATCGGTGCACACTCTTATTGATTTGTCTAGTTTAGAAATAGGTACAGTATTAGAGATCCATTCTGCGTAATCAATAACTTAGATAAATTTGGCTTTTAGGAGCTTCTCTAATTCAGCTTTTACCAAGAGTGCAACATGTGGATGCATCTTTCTCAATTTTTGCTTAACAGGTTTAACGTTTGGAGATATAGATAAATGATGCATTATAAGATTAGGATCCAACCCTAGCATATCTGAATATTTCCATGCAAAGTTGATCTTCTTCTCTATTAGGAATGGTGTAAATTTTTTCTTTTCTTCCTCTGATAAAGATTGTGCTACATGGATCAACTATGGTTCTTCTGCTATTCCCAAATTGATAGATTGAGTGGGCTCAATTAGAAATGGAGATCAGTCCTATAAATGACTCAAAAGGACATCAAATATCTCATCCTTAGGTGCCTCAAAGAGGTTTTCATCTTTAGATGCATCTTTTATTTTTACTTTTGTAGGTTTTGAGACTGCCACAAAGTGGTTTTCACCCTCAAAACTCCTTTTCTTTTTATTTTTATTCTTATTTTTCTAACTAAGATACTTGATGTCCAACTCCATCATGCTAACACTCAGTTCATTGATGGAATTCCTCATAGGCTCAACTGCATTGAGGTAGCAAGCAAGGGCATAGTCATTCGGGAAGGTATAAATACCATGGCTTGGGTTTGTGGAGGTTTGATCAAGAAGTTCAGGATGTTGGATAGTCAAAGTGGTGAAAGATTGGGAAAGAGTGTTTACAAATATGGATCTATAATCATTGGTCCTAACCTGACATTTGAGTTCAAAGGTGATATTACAACTTAAGACATTCAATTCATGAATAGGCTCAATGTCATTATGGGAGTCCACTTCAGCCATCAGTGGATCAGACTCGATAAGTTCATCATTTCACTCTAGACTTACGTTGGGTTTAGGTGCATATTGGTGAATAATATCAACATGTTTCTTTGTAATGAGCTCATCTTCTTCTAGAATGGCTCCCCATTCATAGTCATTATATTCTTCATCTATGCCTCTAGGAAATATAAGAATATGAGTAAAGTCAGGATGAATACCCCAAGAAGGGTTACCCTCAGATTCTGATTTGAATTCATACTCATGGGAATCTATCTCAGAATAACTACCACCTTCCTCCTTGTCTATTTGATTGTCTTTGAGATCTACTGGTTCTTGTGGTACAACTATCTCTTGCTTTATAGTAGGTTCTTGTGTTTCTACTACATTAATTCTTTTGATTGGATCATCTTCAGCATCAAGGAGGTCTTTGATTTCTTTAGGCAAACGCTCATAGGGAATGAGATCTTCAGTGGTGTCTGAATCATCACTATCAGATTGTTCTATTATTTCTCCCTTTAGTTGATTTGCTATGGAAGGCTCAATTTGTTCTAGAACATGCAGGGAGTTCTTGCTAAGATAGAAAGGCTTCTTCGTGTATCCTAGACTTGTCGTATTCTTATTGGCTCAACCACGATGTTCAAGAGGTGACAGAAGACCTTTACCCTAGATTCCTAGAGGTCCTTTTCCTTTATATCCCATCTTAGCTATCAGTTTATCCCCTGGGCCATATGACTTAGAAGGAACCTTTGATACTTTAGAGTCACTAGGTGGAACAACTTGGGATTCAGGTTCATCTTTGTAGAGCCATGCAAGCACAACTTCATCTTCTTCAAATTCTTGCTTAGGTACTTTTTCTGCAACAAATTTTCCTTTATATGCCTTAAGAGGTTCCTTAGATCCTGGTTTGGACTATTTTAGAGCTTGCCCAGAAGACTTAGGCAAAATAGGGAGAGATGTCAAAGACAAGATTGGCTCTATAGTATATTCTCCCATACCATTTTCTTTGATATTGACCTCTTTCACAATATCTTCCATCTTAGATGTGGATGCTACATCTGTTTGCTTAATGGAAGATTCTCTATTATTAGGAATAAGTTTATCCACATTTTCCTTCAATCATTGCAAGTTGTTGACACATCAACTGGAATGGTTACCTCTACTCCATCACAAGGAAATTTCAAGCACTGATGGTATGTAGAAGGAATAGCTTTCATTTCATGTATCTAGGGTCTCCCTACAAGGATGTTGTAAGCCTAAGGTATATCAAGAATTTGACATAGAGTATCTTTGATGACAGGACCTATTCTGATAGGTAGGAAAATTGTTCCCTTGGAGGATCTTTCTTCTTCATCATATGCTTTGATAGTTATTTTCTTTCTAGGATCAATGGCTATTTATGAAAATCCCAATTGTGTGATCAAGCTGTAAGAACAAATATTTAGACCAGCGCCCCCATCTATCAACACATGTTTGACACGATGGTTTTGGATCAAGACTTCTATATGTAAGGGCTGGTTATGCGGATGACTCAAGGAGTTATCATCATCCTCTAAAAAAGATATATACTATGGAGACATAAGATGACCAACCATAGCCTGGAATCTATCTAAATCAAGGTTATTAAGAACAATGGATCTGAGCAGAGCTCTGTCTAGGATGGCTCTATGAGCTGGAGATATCCGAAGCAACTCAAACATGGAGATTTTTGCATTAGTATGTTGTAGTTTTTGAATGATATTGTACGAAGTGGGCCTCATGTCCTTAGGATTTGAAGATTTAGATGTTGCCCTCTGTTTAGAAGTGGAAGACAGATTGAAAGGCACCTTAGGGACATTTGATTGATCTAGAATTTGTCCTTGTAGGTGTACCTAAGCTTGTGATCGAGTAACTATGTTAGCTGATTGATTTTCTCTATCTCTTCTTACAATTGTGATGACATTGCAATGCTCAGATAGGCTTGGTTCAACCATATTGATAACAATATTATTTCCAGGATATGCATAATTGACCTTAGCATCCACATTAGGCTGAGAAGATGAATCTCCTTGGCTATGCTTCAGAAATGGTTCGATGAATGCTATGTGATCATTATTGCTTTTAGGATTATCAATCGTGATTTCTTCATTATCAATCTTATCTTGAATGGTATGCTTCAAGCACAAGTAGTTATTAATTTTGTGACCTTTACCCCGATGGAAATCATAGAATTCATTCTCTCTCCACCATTTTGGCTTAGGGTAAGTATTAGATTGTCAGATCTCAAGTAAAGAGATGATGTTATTAGCCAACAGAGTTCTCATAGCTGATTCCAAAGATTCTCCAAGAGGAGTGAACTTTCATTTATTATCAGCGGACCAAGATTTATATTTTGGCTTCTTTTGAGATGATTCAAACACCTTTTGTTTTGATGCTTTGATGGCTTGGGTACCAATGGTTAGATTGAAAGTAGGTGCCTTAGATGGGGCATGGAGATTATCAACAATGCCATCTGTGATGATGCCCTTATTCTTGTTCCAATTTTTGTTCTTATCCTTAGAACTAGATTCATACTTGTCCTTTTAAAGTGCGACGTCTCCTTTTTTCACAAGTACTTTTTCAATTTTGATTGCATTGTCTACCATCTTATCAAAAGATGTATGATTTTGCATTTGTAAAGGGTAGTTGATTTCTAGAACAAGATTGTTGATGAAGATTTGTAGCTTCTCAGTTTCTGGAATAGGCCTAGCATATAGAGAGAATTTCTTTCTCCATCTTTTGAGAAATGTCAAGAATGGTTCTCCTAGATATAGTTTGAGATTGTAGATATCAATCATGGTGATTGGATGTTGGATGTAGTAGGAGTATTACTGATAGAACAATTTGATCAACTCCTCAAAGGTTTTGATTGTAGGAGGCATCCTAGAGAACCAATGAATGGCTGACCCTCCTAGAGATCGGGGGAAAAGATGCATCAGACAAGTCAGTTCATGCATGAACTCCATAGATTGAGTACAGAATTCTCTGACATGATCTTGAGGATCAAAGTTTCCATCATACTTATCATATTTTGACATTTCCACCCTCTTAGGGAATGGTGGCATATACAAGTCTTTATCAAATGGAAAAGGACATAGGGCCTCCATGGAGAACTCCTTAGGTTCTTTTTCTTTTTCCATTTTGTTAAGTTTTACTTGCATGGCATGCATTTGTTTCATCATAGCCATAATAGGAGTTTCATCCTCATGTGTAATGATATCTTCCACATTAAAGTTTGGAGGAAGTTTAGCTCCTTGATGAGCTAACTCTAGAAATTATGTTTCTCTATCTTCTTTCAAGAAATGTTTCATCATTCTTTTGAAGTTATCATCATTTTGATATTGGGCAATTTCAGCAGGTGTAGGTTCATGATCCATACCATGTTGAGACTAAGCTCTTTGAGAGCCATGGTTTGTCCCTACTTGAGACATGTTAGGAGTTTTAGGGCTCCCTGGGATAGATCGAGGTGGAGTTTTTTGATTACCTTCGTGAGTTGATGGAGGGGGTATGTAACCAGTTTTCAATCAAAAATTGCCAAGACTATCATCTTCGTAAATACCATAATTGTAGAGTTGCTCAAGAGTTGGACCCTAGATAGTGGTTAAAGGTAAGGTATGAGATGTCTCCCTTGATTTATTGTGAGAGGAAGCTCTAGTCTCCACCATTAACCTTGGGTGAAGCAAAAGAATACGATGAAGACAACTAAAGAAAGATCTGATTCAAGAAGATCAAATGATGCAACCTTGTCAAAGTTTGATTGATTGAGGATAAGATTGGACGTAAATGAAGGATACTATGCCCTGGATGTATGGGTAGATGCCCAAAAGATAACAGACATGAGTTCACAACACTTAGCCATTTTGAAGATGGATTGAAGATTGATAGTTATGACAAGGTTTTGACACAAGATGAAAAAGATTCAAATCGATTAAACAGAAGGCTGAATTAGATTTAAGAGGCCACTTTAGGAAAATGATTGGATTCATTCTATTTTTGGCTCTATTCTTGACAAACTCTGGAAATAGTCCGTAAAAGTTGGGTATCTGACAGTTTTTAACACTTTCTGACAATTTTTTAGACTTTTCTCAAATGACTTTCTATAGGCTCGTACGATAGTGGGTAGACTATGAAATGACAATTGACAAGATCATATGACAATTGCAAAACTTGCACGATAGTTGATAGCAAGATTTTTGACTTTCATTATTGATTGGTGGCAAAACTTGTATGACACTATACAAGCTATCATACGATAATCTAGGGGTTCTAAAATGACAATAGCCAAAAGTCGTACGACTTTCTTACTTTACGGGATGAATTTTGACTCTAGAAAGGTGTTTGACATCAAATTTTGCAATTTTTAGGTTTTTAGTTTCAAATTGTTCACAAAATTGTCTATCCAGATTTGAAGATTATATCAGATTGATTCGTTCTTAGTAACCAGATAGATAGATAGGCACGCAAAGCAACAAGCAAGTGATTTCAAGCATGTCTGAAAATAATGAATAGGGGACAAAGCAACCCTACACATGAACAAACAAATGATTGAATGTGCTAATCCCTAGGAGTGCTAACAGTGTATGTTCCAAAAAGTTTTGCAATAATGCACATATTCCTAGAAAATGAAAATTTGGCCTCAGTAGGGTTTATAGTAATGGTATGACTCTGTAACTTTTGTGATCTCAAGAGGGTGAACTCCAATCCAAGTGCACCGGGGTTTTGACATAGTCTAAGAAATTAATCAATCAGGAGCTGCTAGGGAGATCTGACAGCCCAACAAGAGACCACACTTGTGAAGATTTCCTCCACAAGGACATTTATATAGCGACTGTTGCTACCACGGTGAAAATGGCTATTACCGCTTGAGGTTCCGTCCATGTGGTTGACCCAATTAAGGGAATGTCCACTATAGTTAACCCTCTCTAAAGGTGACTGACAAAAGATACCACATGGAGACTAGTTCCAGATTTAAGGATCTAAGTTTCTGATACTACCCAAAAAGGGAGTAGAGCATAGTCCTCTAGCCTTTTCACTTTTAACCAAAACAATGTAGAAAAATTAATCCGACAAGCTAAGACCAATATTATCTCACAAAGATCTATGATGTCAACCACTTATGATCTATCAACCTCTCCAGAGAGAGAATGTATCAATCAGAAGC
The DNA here is from genome assembly GCA_027943335.1 of Chamaecyparis obtusa. Taxonomy (NCBI): domain Eukaryota; kingdom Viridiplantae; phylum Streptophyta; class Pinopsida; order Cupressales; family Cupressaceae; genus Chamaecyparis; species Chamaecyparis obtusa. The sequence goes on from BSBK01002852.1 coordinate 1,093,357, forward strand.
TGAAGATGCACAAATCTAGTAGAACGTGAGATGCTCTCAGTAACCTCCCTTCCTACAAGGGTTCTCTCATTGAGAAGAGCTTCACTGGAAACCCACTCTCTCAAGAACCACAAATAGTGTTCATAGGGCCTATTTACTATGTGTAACAGATATGCAGAAAGCAAATCTACATTCATTTTGTAGCCCAAAATGAAATCTGTGATATGAAAGCAATAAAGGTCACACAAGCTTGACACACGAGAGTTTGTTTTAGTCCAAATCAAAATGTTATTAGCTGAGAAGATTACCTAAATTCCTCACAATGTGCTTAGTAGATTCTTACCTATTTTTAGCAATTCTCATGCTTTTTCCAATCAGAACCAGCAAATACCAATCAAAAATAGAAGATTTCAATTGTTAATGTTAGTTGTTAGTCCAAATCTAGAAATCAAATCTGGAAAACTGCCTGAAAATATGAAACGACAATTGAATCTAGAGTCAAAACTCGTACGACACTGGGTTACCTACCAGACGATAGTTTGAAAACTCGTATGAATGTGGGTACCTGTTCATATGACAATCGAGCTTTCAAACAACAATGTGTACACTCTGATATGAGCCTCAAAATCTAAACCTATTGTACGATAGTGGACACCTCCTAAAATGACTTTCTGACAAAAGTCGTACGAAAATGTACAGACAGAAAAATAAAAATCACAGTTTTGATAAGAAAATGACAAGAAATAGATAGAAATTGATAGAATTGGAATGGAAACCCCTTTCAGGGCCCCACGGTGGGTGCTAGAAATGTTTGTGTGAATTTTGTACCTAGCTGTAGACACAACACTTCAGTAAAACATTAGAGGTTAGCAGAAATCAAAATCATACAGTGAAATGGAAACTAATCTAACCAGACGATTTACTGCCTTCTAGTAGGTGCGAGTATGATATTCTCAGATTGGACCGAGATTAGTGACCTTGATGACACTTAAATGAAGGATTTGAATGCAGAATCTAGATATGAGGTGAATGCAAATTAATCTATATTTTTTTGATTTTTTATGCAATAAGATGAAATAAACTGATATGAATCTATTCTATATGAGAAACTGATATGACATGCAATTAATCTAACAATGATATGCTAAATGATATGAATGCGAAAAATAAAATGAAAATCTCACAATAGCTTTGATTCGCAAAGATTGATTCTTCGATCACCAATTCGCTAGCGTGGGAATGCAATTCGTGGATCCTTTTGAATGAAGAGCTAAGGCCTTAATTTATAGAAATCCAGGACTTTGAAGATGCATGGAAAAAGCCATAAATCACTCTTGATAAACTTAGGTTGATTTTTAAGTTATCAAGAATTTAGAGATAGATTAACTCACAAAATCATGCAAATCAGCTTTTTAATTTAAATCAGAAGTTGAGATTAGCTTTCAACTCAAAAGAGAGTTGAGTTTATTTTCAAAACAACTTGAATTGATTTTCTGATTTAAAGTTTAACTTCTTTTTGGATATGCATAATTAATTATGAATTAATTAAATAAATAAAGTGATTTATCCTCAACTTAACTGGTTTTTAAACACTAAAACAATTGATTTATGGGTTAATCAATTATTAAATCAAACTTTTATTCAAAAACTATATTATTAAATTTGACAATTGACATTAATTAATTAAATAAGAATTTAATCAATTAGTCATAGGATATTTGATTTATTGTCAAAATTTAAATAATATAATTTAGGAATAAATATAATTAAATCTAATTAAATAATTAAGTGACAGTATTAAATCTAATTAATTAAATATTCAAAATATTCAATTAATCAAACTTTAGGATAAATAGGATTTATCACCAAATAATCATTAAATTAAAGATAATTAGGATAAATAGGAATAAGGAATATTCCCCGATGCATAATTTAGGATAATCAATTAAGATTCGATAATGTGCCGATGTGCCTTAGGTTAGGACTTTGATGTCAATTTCATTCGATGTGTCGATATAGGAGGTTAATGAACCTATAGCCCATTTTTGGGGTATTACACTATTTTTCTTTCAGAACAGGTACCTCATCAGGCGGACCCGGTATATTGTAGAGTAGTTGATCATTACCAAAGTTTTGAGATAGAATGGGTAGGTACATGGCATGCCCCAAGATTTAGCAGTATATGCATGAGTCAGAGATGAGGAGGGTTCATGGGGAGCCTCATTAGTTTATGACTCTTCCTTGCATGAGATCTCCTAGATGGTTCTTGTTGCATGAGATTACCTTCCAGAGGTTGTTGACAAAGGTATTATAGAGGGTTTCCATGTCCATTATTCACAATATCCTTTTTCTCAACTCACCGCACTTGATGAGATTTCTCCTTGCATCGCAGATGTTCTAGACTATGATCCTGCTGAGGATGGTCCAGGCCGAGGTCATGCTGGTAGGGGTAGATATAGAGGTAGAGGTAGGGATAGGGGCAAAGACAGAGAAGATGGAGATGGAGATGGGGGAGGTGATGGTGGTGGTGGATATGGTGGAGAAGGAGATGGTGGGGGGGGGGGGGGTGGAGGTGGTAGATGACAGGTGTCTGGAGGGGATGGAGACTAGCAGGGTCGATAGAGGAGATTATGAGTAGTGCTTCCACAAAAAGATCTTGGTCCACTTCTGCCATGTTTGCAACAAAAAATGGCTCCTAGGGAGAGCAGAGAAGGAGGAGGAGGGAAGCCACCTCGAGAGCCTCCTCCAAATAGAGATCTATTATTATTATGTGAGTAGGAGAGAGTTTCTTTGCAGATAGAGGTTGCCACTTTATAGGATAGGCTTGCTGACTTGAGAGCCAACAGGGATGAGCATATAGCTACCCTCAGAGTCAAGAGAGATAGATATGCACATATAGCTTCCCACTAGGGACATAGAGCAACATATTACTTTGGTCTATACTATTGGAGTTGATGAAAAATAACCTACAGCTCCCAAGAACACCTGCACGCAAACACCTGTCACAGAAAGAGAGACGCAAATAGCTATGGAGACCTGAATGTATGGATCCATGAGAGAGGAGAAATCCTTGATGTGAAAAAAGAAAAGTTGCAATCAATAATGAAATGTCAGAAAAGGTTACAAAGTGTTATAAGATCAATCCTTATAAAAGGAGATTAGAAAACCTAAAAAGGTAAAACCTAGGTTGCACAATAATAATTAATAAACCTATTAATTATTATATGCCTAAAGTTTATCTTAAGTCAAAAGAGGTAAGTGACTTAATAATTAAATCAATATGATTCAATTAATAAGAAAACACTTTATTACTTTAACACCCCCCCTTAAGATGAAATTTGGGAGAAGCTAAAAACCTAGAAACAACAACTGAAAGCAAATGGGTCCCGACAACAAAAGGCCTGATCAGGTACCCAAGTACAAAAAAGAGAGTCTCTATAAAGTGGAGAAATAGAGAAAACCACATGGGAAAAACTCTACTCCAAAAAGAGACAAAGACTAGCCTGAAAGACTGAAGAAGCCTCCGAAACTAGGAATGTTCCAGAAAATAGGAACAAAGATGAACATGTACAACATCATTGAAGCATGAAAATGCAAACTCTGTCAAGAAGAAATTGATGATCTGAAGATCCTCCACAAAAATATGACTAGGTAGAGAAGACTATAATCTGCATGAGTGTCCTTAAATGAAACTACTCGAATCAGGAGGCAAACAAAGGAAAACACCTGAACTCGAAGATACATATGGCATAACCACCAAAAGTCTGAAGAGCTGATCAATCAAAGCTGGAAGAGTGCATCAAAAAATAGGAAATAAAAGAGTGTCCATATGGTAAATGATCCATCTCACTGGAATACATAGGTACCTAGCCACTATGACCGCCTAGTACATAAAATCAAATACTGAATACATAGCTCACACTATCGAACCAAGGAAGCAGTAGAACCAACAATAGAAACCCCCCCATACTGATGACAAGGGAGTAATGATAGGTACACTAAAAAGATCATCCAATATGAACTGCATGATGAAGAAGAATCTGAAACATTGAATGTGCAGAGAGAGTACAAACACATATAGAGATACTCGAGGCCAATGTCGTTAGAGGAATGCTCACATGAAAAAAGTAGATAGCAAACAAAGGCAAAAATCAAACCCCCCTGGCACTTTATAAAGGAGTGCAAGTACATACAACACAAACATGTGCAAGATCCCTTACATGCAATAGAATGGCAATTTATCTTAGTGTGTGTGCATAAAAGAATGCTAAAAAGGTGAAGTATACACTGCTCAAAGAAGAGATAAGGCTGCTGAAACAAAAGAACAACCTACGAAAAGTCATCCCTCAAAGGGAAGAGACCCTAGGACTTGTAACATCCAAGATATCCACCAGACTACAAAAATGAAAGAATATAAATAAAATGAACTTGGAGAAGAATCTAGAAAAATGACTCACAACACTGAAAAGCTCTCTGAACAAGATTTCCAACAATATATCATTTTCCAAAAATGAAGTCCGATGCGCAAGATAGAGCTCCCGGAGTGCAAAAATGAACATCTAGATTTGACAGTAAAAAATACCATAAAAAAAGAAAAAAAAGAAAATCAAACTTACAAATCTGCAAAAATCTCAAAATTAGCTTTTCGACAATATCTCGTTTGCCAAATTTTGACACCGTATGCTCAAGATATGAGTAAAAAACCAATAGCTGCGCTGGAGGGCCCAAAGAAGGTATCTAGAAGGATCTGAAGATGGGTGACATCAGAAAAAGAACAAAATCAAACATGAAACCATTAGATCTGATAAAAGCTTAGAAATATCTTTCCAATAATATCTCATTTTCCAAAAACGGAGCCCGGATGCAAGAGAAATGGATCCTGGAATGTAGGAGATCTGAAACACCGAGAGCACAAAGAACATCTAACTTTGATAGAAAAAAATAGCATCAAAATGGAAAAATCAAAAAACCATACTAGAAAATTTGGATCGAGCTCGGAACCAGCTTTTCGACAGTATATCACATGCCCAATTACAATCTCAGATGCTCGAGTTATGAGCAAAAAACCACAGGTAGCTCTAAAAGGCCCAAAAATGTGTCTAGATGTGCTGACATCAGCACTTCACGTGCTTAAAATTGATGGCCAAATGGCCGTCGCAACATATAAGGCCCTTGGGGCTAAAAATCTGGGCCCCTAGTCACCATATGACTAGGGGCTAAAATTGCATTCCACTGGCTTAAATTTGATGGCCAAATGGCTGACAAAATTTATTTATTTATTTATTTTTGGCAAAATCGCATGCGTGCCTCGGGATTCGTGTTAGGCAAAGCACCAAATTTTTTTTGTGTCAATTTGCATGGATGGATTTTTTTGCCTTGATTTGTGTGCTAGAGCACCAATTTTTTTTGCTGTGATTTGTACGACAGATAATAAATTTTTGTCTCGATTTGTGTGTCAGCCCGTACAAATTTTACCTCAGGAAGCGTGCATGACAGTTCAACTTGAGAAGCAAATTTTGATTTATTTTTGCTTCCGAGGCCAACTTGTCCAAAATCGACAAGTTTTATATGGATTTTGGGTATCTCGAACCTTTCAGACACAATCATGAGGTTTTTTTGGACCAGAAGTGCTCCAAAAAATAGTGATCACCTCAGGATCCGTGTTGGGGCTGATTGCAATTTTTTTTGCCACATATTCTAACTTTGTCCAAATTGGACAAATTTTATATGGATCTTGGGGTTCTTGAACGCTTTGAATGCAACCGCGAGGTTTGTTTGAAGCCAAGATGACCATAAAATAGTTCCCCTAGATTTGATAGGAAACCCTCTAAAAACATAGATCTGACGAACACGACTGAATCTCTCAGGAAGAGGACAGGGGAAAGAAGATCTGAAGTTCTAATACCATATTCAAGTTGATGGAAAACAACCCATAGCTCCCAAGAACACCTGGATGCAAACACCTATAACAAAAAGAGAGAGAAGCAAATAACTATGGAGACCTGAACGTATGGATCCACGAGAGAGGAGAAATCCTTGATGTGCAAAAACAAAAGTTGCAAGCAATAATGAAATGTTAGAAAAGGTTACAAAGTGTTATGAGATCAATCCTTATAAAAGGAGATCAGAAAACTTAAAAAGGTAAAACCTAGGTTGCACAATAATAATTAATAAAGCTATTAATTATTATATGCCTAAAGTTTAGCTTAAGTCAAAAGAGGTAATAAGTGACTTAATAATTAAATCAATATGATTCAATTAATAAGCAAACACTTTATTACTCTAACATATACTACCAGGCTATTCCTACAACATAGAGAGCTCCATTATATTTTGTTATAGAATAACAATATGAGGGTGAGATGCTACCTCCAATACCTACCAAAGTTGATGCTCTTCCTCTCGATCCTCCTTGAGCTGATGAGGGTGGGATTCAAACATTCAAACATGATTGTTTTATTGTACTCTTTCTATATCATTTTGACATATGTATCTCCTGATATACATTTTGATGTACTTTGTACCATTTTTTATTGATATACATTCTAATACACTGTGTACTTTGATATACATGTTGATACTTTGATTCCTTGTTACCATGTTGATACTAATGTTATCTTATTTCTGCACATATATCTTGATCTTGATATGCTTATTTGCTTTGTATATTGATCTCATATTTGTTCATACTTGGTCATGTGGTTAGATAGATCTAATTTATTGACTTCATTGTATCATGTCACTGATATATGCATATATTTTTGTACTTTCATGTTTTATGGATGTATGGATGCAGATGCATATCTTTTTTATGATGTAATTTCATGCTATGCATGTTTATGAGATTTAATGTGATGCGATGCATAAACATCTCTTTTATTTATGTATGGATGATAATGAATGCATTAATGCAGGCGTATTTATGATACACATGATTATAAAAGCATGTGGATATTAGTGAAAGATACTTAGTCATTTTAATTTGATCTTGACAATTATATGATGTACTTGGTCAAACTTGTAAATGTTGATGTTTAGAGTTTTTAGTCATATTGATGTTAGGTAATCACATTCATACTGTCATATTGATGCAACTAAAATGAATGCAGTTTAAAATGAATTTAATGCAACCATAACATGAAATGCATCTAAAATGAACCTAATGCAATCTAATATGAAAATGCAACTAAAATGAACCTTAATGCAATTAAAATGAAATGCAGCTAGATTAAGACCTCTAGGATTGTCATTGTTTATTCAAGATGAGTATTTTATCATCATAGAAATTTTTTAGTTGGGACCTCATAGGTTAGTACAATTTTCATTGATATATTTAGCAATCATGAAAATATGGATACTTTCCTTACATACGTCATGTCAAAAGTGAACCTAAACATTAAAGCATATAGGCCAGAATGTTGTGTCAATTACTTCCTGTTAATATAAAAAATTTTTGTTCTTGTATATATATATATATATATATATGACCTTTTACTTATTCATATCCTTGGGTATAGTCTCATTTTTATTCACATTACTAGGAAGTTGTTTCATTTCATTTTTATATTGAAACAAACAAGGAAACAAATCCAACCTCACTAAAGCTTTCATAGTAAACAAGTTGAGGTATATGTGGCATTCTCATCATGATGGAGACACTTATCATAGACACCCATTTCATATGATCACCTTTGATCACATGATTTATTATCACAAGCAGAAGAAAAAGAAAATGTTATGCCCCCAGTCCTTGTTTCTCTATTCATTTTTAGACATCTTCGAGTCACTCATGGAACACAACAATCATAAATTGATAACAAGTCATAGCAAACTACAAAAAAATTCATGATTTCTTCATTTAGTTTCTCTAGTCCATGGATATCATCAAGACAGGTCTAGAAATACATGATCCATCATACATTTCAAAAATATTCAATTATTATTGTGTAGTGTTTAATATACACATTTGTTTAGTTTGCAAACACTTTTAGAAAATATTATCAATCGTAGATGTTTCTTTTATTATCGTTCATGTTTAGTGTAGTAAACATCTTGCCTGTTTAGTGTTAGTGTTTATAAACACTCTCATCTTCGTGACTTAGTGTTTATGAATACTTTTTAGGTCCAAGTATTAAGAAATACTTCTTTTTTTTAGGTTGGTGGCCTTGAGAAATACCTTTGGTTGAGTAATTTATTGTTAGTTGCAAACTAGGGATGACGGACACCATAGTAGAGAGTCCTAATAGCAGCTAGGTGACGTTGCAACTTGCCTGACCATGACCACTGCCCCCTAGGACATTGATATAGATAGATTCCATTCTTAGGAGAATATAATTTTTTTGATAATATGGCTCAGGATTGGATTGTCACCAAAGCGACTGGAAGATATATACAAACTAAACTTTAGAGTGGCCAAGCATTCAAGCATCGTATTGATAGATAGAGCATTGATTACAAGTAGCGCCTATTTACCACATTTTCACCACTTGGACAAACTTTTCTATTTTTTCTATCATGATGCCTGTTTACCAGATTTTCACCAATATACTTTTTCTCTTTTTCAATTATTTTGTACTTTTTCTTTTTTTCTATTTTTTTCTTTGACTCACCAAGGCGCTTGTTTGCCAAGTTTTCACCAAGATGGTCATTTATTCAGGGCTTTTTCTATTGTTTTTTATTTTTTTTAGGATCAATATTTAATGTTTTTGATTTCTTTAGGAACTCTTTTTGCTGTACAGGTGCTGCCTCAGGAATGTCAGGCATAAAACCATTTTAGGTGGAGAATATTTATTGGATCCAATAGGAAATCTCCCTCAGGTGTAGCCAATTGATAGACTCTTGATCCAAATAAAACTATGATGACAAAGGGACCCAACTAGCTGGGTTCAAACTTTCCCTTTTGCTCTTGGTGCTGCCGATTCTTTAGATTTTCTCTTAATACTAGGTCTCCTACCTAAATTTTTCTTGGCTTTACTTTCTTGTTGTATCCTCTTGACATCCTCTTTTGGTAGACTTTGATATGATCAAATACCTATTGTCTATGCTCATCTGATAGTGTTAGCTCTTTTAATTAAGATATTGTGTACTCTTCATCGGTGATTAGATTTTTTAATGATACCCTCAGTGATGGAATCTCTACTTCAATTGGAAATACCACTTCAGACCCATATACTAGTGCAAAAAGAGTTTATTTGGTTGGTATTTTGATGCTGGTGCGATACGCCCACAATGCTAGATTTATCTACAAATGCCAGTCTCTTCTCTATTTGCTCATTGTTCTATGAAAGATCTTCAATATTTTTTTTTTTAATGATACAACCTGTCTGTTACTATGAGATCATTATTGAAATTGCCAATATTTAATGAATATAATTAACTCTCTAGGTGGATAGTGTATCAGGTTGCCTTGAACTTGGCATTTCTTGCATGTTTTGGCATATTGATAACATCTTTTTCAATTTTAGGCCAGTAGTATCCCACTCTTAAGAGTTTCTTAGCTAATGAAAATCCATTCAGGTGAGATCCACACACACCTTCATGTACTTCCTTTAATTCATGACTTGACTCCATTGGAAAAATGGTCAACACTCCCCTCGGGGTTTGTTACGTGGCTTAACCACCTCCTGTGTCTTCTATAAGTCTAGTGGTTGTATCAGGCATTAACAGGTCAATCTTTTGGTGCAACAACAACCACTACTTGTAACAAGTAGTATCAGAGCTTGGTCACAAGTTTGAATCCCCCCAGGTAACGCTGAGGGGGAGATTGTTGGAAAAATGGTCAGTGCTCCCCTCAGGATTTGTGACATGGCTTAACCACCTCATGTGTCTTCTATAAGTCTAGTGGTTGTATCAGGCATTAATAGGTCAATCTTTTGGTGCAACAAAAACCACTACTTGTAATAGACTCTTCATTTTATAAACATATAAGTAGCGTACCATCTAGAGCACATCTATACAAGTCATTAGCAATGATTAAATAACACTATGCTACTCTTATGAGACATATTTTTTCATTTCTCAAATAATTTTCGGGAAAGGTTTGGTCTTTTAGATAGGATTAGATATGGGCATATCTAGATAGGACTTGAGTTTCAATAGCACATATAATTTGGGAATCCGGTGAGTCATAGGCTTGAAAAGGGAGTTCTTCCATCGGGAAGTCATATCAAAATTGATGCTCTTCAAGTTGTAATATGGATGCTAAGGTATCCATCACATCTGCAATTCTATTTTTTGACCTTGTAATATGTTCAAATGTGATATAAACAAAATAGTTATTTAGCTCATCCACCATTCTCTTATAGGGAATTAGCTTATAATCCTTTATCTGGTAGTCATCATTGACCTGATTAATAATACGTTGTGAGTCTCTATAAATATGTAACTCAATGATTTTCCATTCTATTGCTAGCTTTAACCCATTCACTAGGGCTTCATATTCCAATATGTTATTCATGCATGGAAATATCATGTTGTATGCCTTTGGTATCTTGTATCCTTGCGGAGTAATGAACAAACATCCATCTCCTGATCCCTGATGTGTAAAGGAGACATCAAAATACATCTTCCATGGATGTTCTATAAGGTGCATAATTGTTTCATTAGGGAACTCTATATGCAATGGTTTGTCATCTATCAATGGTGCTTTAGAAAGTTGGTCAGCTATCACTTGTGCCTTGATAGTTTTTCTATAAAAATACTTAATATCAAACTCACTTAATACCAAGACCCATTTTGTTAGTCTTCATGTCAATATTTCTTTATTTAACAAATACTTAAGTGGATCTATCTTAACCACTAGCTTCACCTTATATGCCAACATACAATGTCTTAGCTTCTAAGATGAGAATACCACTGCTAGGCATGCCTTTTCAATTATTTATTAGTTCAAATCATGGGAAACTAGAATCATGTTGATCTAGTATATAGTCCTTTCTTTCTTGGCTTCATCCTCTTGTGCTAGCAACACCCCTAATGATGTGTTTGTTGTTGATATATATAGTAGAAATAATTTTCCATGCATCAGAGCTATCAAGATTGGAGGATTCACCAAAAATTGCTTGACTTGAGAAAAGTTCTTCTCGCATTATTCATCCAAAGCGAATGTGACTCCTTTATTTATCATCTTTTTGAAAGGTTGAACTTTATCTTCTAACTAGGATATGAATCTCCTTATGGATTGAAACTTTCCTTGAAGCATCCACATCTGACTGATACTCCTGGGTGGTTGCATTTCAAGAATTGCTTTTACCTTTGTTGGTTTAACTTTAATTCCTTTCACTGAAACTATGGAGCCTGACAATTTTCTTGACAATACTTTGAATGTGCACTTCTTAGGGTGTAACCTTAGTTAAAACTATTCCATTCTATCAAATATTCTTCTCAGGCCCTCTATATGGGTTGTTCTCACTTTTGACTTTGCTAATGTGTCATTAACATAATCTTCCATATTTCTATGCATCATATCATGGAATATTATCATCATATCCCTTTGGTATGTTGCACCTACATTCTTGAGACCAAATTTCATTACGTTCCAATAGTATGTACCCCACACACATGTAAATGATGTTTTCTCTTGGTCTTCAGGGGTGATCTTGATTTGGTTGTATCCTAAGAACCCATCCATTAAGGAATACATCTCATATCCTATAGTGAGATCCATGATCATATCTATGTTAGGGAGTGGAAAATCATCCTTTGGACAAGATTTGTTTAGGTCTATAAAATTTGTGCAAACCCTTATAGATTTATCCACTTTGGAGACATGAACTATATTAGATATTCATTTTGCATAGTCAATAGATCTAATGAATCCAACTTTCAACAATTTCTCTAGTTCTTCTTTGACTAACAATGCCACATGTGATTTCATCTTTCTCAATTTTTGTTTGACGATATTTACTTCAAGAGGAATAGATAGGTGATGAATTATTAGGTCTGTATCTAGTCTAAGCATGTATGAATAAGACAAAGAAAATTTGATCTTCTTTTCCTTGAAGAAATTAGTGAATTGTAGTTTTTCTTCTTCTGACTGACATTGAGCAATGTGAACCATTTGTGGAGATGTTGTTCCAAGATTGATAGGTTGTGTTGGCTCAATTAATATTGAATACATTTCTTGAAAATGATCTGGAATAATATCAATATTCTCATCCTTTGGTGCCTCTAAGAGGTTTTCACCATTGGATATGTCTTTTTATTTTACTATTTTTTAATGTGATACTGCCACAACATGGTTTTCACCATCAAATTTCTTTTTATTTTTTATTTTTAAAATGAGAAACATGATATCCTCCTCAGTTATGTTTACACTCCTTACACTGGTGGAAGAGGTAAAAGGTTCACAAGCGTTTATATAGAAAGCTAGAGTGTAGTCATTATCAAAGGATAATAGGCTTGTGGGTGTGGATTCATTCTAGTTTATAAGCTCTAGATGTATCAAGGGAAAATATTCATAGGGTTTGAGAGACAACAATGCGTTATTATCAATCTTATTAACTTGCAAGATGATTTATATCAAGTTTTCTTCCAAAGAGTTATTAATATTATTAATGTCATTATCGTTATTATTGGAGTTCACATTAGTGTTATGTAAATCTAACCCTAGCAACCTAGCATTACTTCTTCAATTTGAACTCTAAGAGTGTATTTGTTGTTAGATAACTGAGAGGGGGGGTGAATCAGTTAATTCTAGTTATCCTACAGTCCCAAACTCCTAGATGTATATAATCAAACTTTTCAAATAAATAATCAACTTGGTAAGCTTGTCAACAATAACTTTCTATTCATTTGCCAAATACTAGTAAATTCAATACTGTGTTTACTGATTAATCCAAAATATGAAAGGCGTAAAGTAAACTAACAATCCAATCGCATCAAATAACACATAACACAAGGATTTTAACATGGAAACCCTGCTAAGGGAAAAAAAACCTGGGACCGGTAACCCAAAATATTTCACTCTTATGAAGTGAGCTCGGTTAGGAGCCAACCCTATTAAAGGTTACAATGCACATTGTAAGGTGTGACCTGGTTATAGGATTTATCACTAACATTTAACTCTTGACCAACATTCACTATGGGGTCAAAAATAAAACCTTCAACATTCTTGGAATGTCATATTGAAATACAAATAAGACTGTTAAGTCCACTCGGTTAAGAGATTTAGCTGTAACAATGGTTAAACTGATACAATAGTGATTTGATTCAAATACAACTAAGATTGCAGATTTTAAGATCTTTGCTAAGCTTAAAATACCTCCTCTGATCAATAATCACTTCAATCCTTCATATCCTTCAACATATTTAGCTCAGTCAATAATACTCTGATGCTCAGTTATGCCTATAGTTCTGCTCGGATCTATCTGTAACTAATTTGATCAGTGGTGCATGAAAAAATTCCTTTCACGCAATTTCTCCTACAGTTTTCAATAAGCTCTAGACTCAATAATGAATCTCATGTCTCTTTAAATAGACGTCATAAATAATTTTCATCTCATCCATTAGATTTTGCCTCTTAATCTCCATCGTCCATTTTTTCGCTTCAAGCTTCCTCGACAAATGTGTCTATAACACATTTCATCCTTCTCTATTCAATAAATCTTGAATTTTTTCAGTCGTTAGATCCTTATAAAAAACTTTATCTTTTACCTCAGAATCATAAGCAACTTGCCAACTCATCAATTCAGTCAGCTGTTATAAACTTTAATTGTTTCTCTTACTTGGTCAATATAGAAATGTGTCGGTGAACACTAACTCAGCTATTACTGATACTTGGTATACACTGCACTGGCTCGATGTATACATAAATCTTCAATTATTGACCACATTAACTTGTTCAGTTCTGATCTCCAATACATAACAAATTCATGTAATACAATCAAGTCAACAAAATGATGCCATAGACTCATCAGTAAGTTACCCAATGTATACCTTAGCCATATCTCCATATCCATCTCATCTTCATGTAGATATATCTTTCCTTTACCATTTTTCTTCTTTAGATGTTTGTAACCATCATGATAAGTATAGTCAAAACTAGTTGACATCAATGACAATATATTGACTGATTTAATTGCCTTACATATTACTTTAATAGCTCGGTGATCTCTAATCACCGTCTTTCACTCTTCCATTTAGTTCATCAAGTTATTCAATCAGTTGTAGATTATCATTTGTGTATCACATCGACCTCTATGTCCATTGTAGCATCAGAGAGTATGTCCCATGCATACTCATGTGAATCAACTTGACTATCATCTGAGATTCCCAAGAAGTGGGCAATAGTCATTGCTACATCCTCTTATTCATCATCATTTTTTTCTTCTTCTTGATTCTATCCTTCTTGCAAAGGTGTTTGTAAAGATGTTATATCTTGTTGCTCTTCAAAATGGGGCATGTAAAGAACACGAGTGACAGTAACCAACTGCCCCCAGTTAGGATTCCTTTATTGTCGTTCTTCTTGTGATTCTTGTTTAGGTCCTGGATCTTCAACTATGGGATGAGATATCATTACTTTGAAACCTACTCTAGTTTTGTCTCTAGTATTTTTGAAGTCCATGTGTATTGGTTTTGTAAGTCCTTGCTTATTTTGACCCAATGGTACTTTGGCTTTATAGCCCATTTTTTTCATGATGTCATAACATTTTCTATGTTTTTTCAGGGCTATATCCATATTTTTGACATTCCAATCATGTTCATCTTCTTTGTATAGCCATTTTGGGATGACTTTTTCATCATTTTTTCTTCAAGAGACACCTTTGCTTTTACCATCCATGTTTCTTCATGATTTTTTAAAGTATCACCTCTAGAAGGTGTGAATGTTGATGAGGGTCTTCCTCGAGACTGCGGAGATAAAGGTAAATATTTCATGGACATCAAGGAATCTATTTTGTACTCTCCCATTCATATTTCTTGAATATTAAATTTATTTGAAAAAATTTGAAGGACCATTTCTTTATAATTTTTTGCTTTGTGAGTACTTTCTTTGTTGTGTGGGATCATACTATCCGCTTGCTTGAGACTATTGCAAGGATAAGTTGTATTAACTAGAATGGTTACCTCTACTCCATTATAAGGAAACTTTATGCATTGGTGATAGGTAGAAGGTACCACATACATTATATAAATCCATGGTCTTCTAAGAAGAATATTGTAGGCAAGTGGTAAGTCCAAAACTTGACATATTACATTTTTTTCGACTGGTCCCACTCTGATGGGTAAGACAAATAATCCTTTAGAGGATTTTTATTCTTCATTGTAGGCTTTGATGGTTATCTTTCTTCTTGGATCAATTGCATGCTCAGAGAACCCTAATTGCTTTACCAGATTATATGTACATATATTCAAACAAACTCCTCCATTTATCAAGACACACTTGACTCGGTGTTTATGGATTAGAACCTCTAGATGTAGGGGTTGACTATGTGGATGATTCAAGGAATTATCATCTTCTTCAAATAAAGACAAGTAGTGTGGGGAATTTAGATGATCAACTTTAGTTTGGGATCTATCTACATCTAAGTCCTTATGTACATTAGTAGTAATCAGGGCTTGATCAAATATCTCTCGATGGACCGGAGAGATTTTTAATAGCTCCAAAATGGAAATTTGGGTAGGTGTACTGATGAAACAATTTATTATCTTTATTTTTTTATAATCTTTATACTTTTTTGACACTCTTTATGCTCTGATAAGACATTTCCAAGACATTTATGAACCTATACCTATGTGAATTTTTGATAAGTACAACTAGGACCACAAAGATTATGGGTAGTTAGAATGACATGTTTTGCTGAATATTATATATACATTGTAGTACTTCATATAGATACTTTAATTTGTGTTCTAATATTTGGGTAGGAGTTTAAATGTTGACTTGTATATATACCGAATGCTACTAACTTGCCAGGAAAACAAGGAGCAGTTTGAGAGTGGTGCAACCACATTAAAGAAGGAGCATTAGGAATCCAACCATGATGGAAGGAGCCAACATGATTCCTATGATGATGCCACTACTGAGAAGGAGCTTGCATTCTAGAGAATATAGGAAATAGTTTTTCTATATTTCCTCAGTGTTGTTATTCTGTTATCTACACTTATTGTAAAATGTTGTGGTTGTTATACTTCCTCTTTCTGTGGTGAGATTCAGTTAGACTTTACTTTCATGCTTTCAATAAGCGTCAAACCTCTATATAAAGGGATTTGATTGGTTTAGTTAGTAATGAGAAAATATATTCAAATGTTGTGTTCAACATAATAGAGTTACTCTTTTTTGTTCTTCATGTATTGTTCCATTACCATGTAACCAATTTATGAGAATATAATGAAAGAGTGATTTTGAAGTATATTCTGTGTTAATAGTTAGCAGAAGCCAACCAAGGGGGCTCACTTGGGAGTTGGAGTAGATTAGGATAGAGTAGATTTGCTTCTTGCATTTTATGTGCTTTCAAGTAGAAGTTACTGTTTTACTCTTGCAACATTACTACTGTGAATGTTCATGCAACACTTGCAGAGATAGGCATAGTGGACGCTTTGAGTTGTTAAACAGGTTTAGGGTAAGTTTACAAGCTTTCTGTAGTAATTTTATTAAGTAGTTAAGTGTGTTTACTCTCCTATAGCAATAACATAAGTTTCTTTCATGCACTTTATCTTCCTGCAACATAGGTAGTATGACTCCTTGAGGAACTTAGTGCACAAACTGTGCTGTCCCATTTCAAGTCTACGTCCCTGGGTTAACAATCTAAATGCATTTCATGATGGGAAAAGTAATCCTTAGTATGGATACATTATTCCTAAGAGAGACAATGGCATGATTATTGTTATACACTAAGTTTGTGCCTCTGTCTCAAGCTCTCTTGGTCTTGATAACTCAGTATAACATGGGAATCATCTCAAGGTTGTGGGACCTTTGCTAACCGAGATGAAACCTCTAGGTTCTAGGATAGTTCCTCTTGGATTATCACCTTAGTTTTCTCTTGACAAGAAAAGTAAATCTTTAAGGGGAAAGGGTTAGAAGGAATGCATGAAAGGGAAATAACTGAAAGCAAACTACCTACTGGGTGATGCACCAAATTGAAATGAATACAATACACTAGCCAAATTAGCATGAAGGCTCTCAGATCTAATAGAACAAAATCTCTCTAAACAGGCTTGCATAAGTATTTCATAGGAGGGCTTGGACATAAGACACAACCTATGACCTACAAGCAAATGTTCTCTTCAGCAAAAGGGTACAGGAATGAGACAGAATGACAAGGGGCTGAAGGATACCCACAAACTCACTCAAATCAGATCATACACAGTAGTACACATATAAGCTAAAAGAAAGAAGGGCTCTGGAACTCTAAGACTTCTCCAATAGGGCCAGTATATTACATTCAATAAGAGAAATATAGATAAGGAAAATACCAGAGGGTAGAACAAATGCCACTGATAGCCTCTATTAAACCTGAGATTTCAATGAAAGATTACAAGCTGTAAGAGCCAGAGGGTAGAACAAATGCCACGCATAACTCCATAAGAAAGAGAAAAAATCTTTTACGAATTGCAAACTCTGAGCACTAAAGGCTCCAAAAATACAATATATACATCCCTCACTGCACGCAGGTAGGAGTCCAAAAAACTAATCGGGGTTATAAGATTTACAATATAATAATCAACCCTAGGGTACTAACCCTCAAAAGCTCTGAGAAAAGTTGAAAAATAGGTCCAAAATCTCATGATTGCATATCTTTCTATACCAGGACCGCCTGCAAACACACCATCCTTGATCAACCAACTCACTTGCAACTCCACTAAGCCATTAAGGCTCCAGGTTTGATCTTCTCAAAAATTGAATTTGAAAGTACAGATGGCACCAACTCTTTAATGTTTCATCGGCATAAGAACACCACACTGTACCCAACAAAATCCATGGCATCATCGACCAAATCATCCATCATCATGCTCGCAACTAGAAAAATGTCCTCAAAAATCAATTTCGAGCTGCCCCACCACTTCGCAATGTCCTCTGCAGAAGAAAACCCACCAAAAGGCCACACCACTTTGTAATAGCACTGGTCGCATGATCGCATGAGCTCAAAAGCCTTCATGTGATCATGCAACAAGCCTCTTGAAAATTCCATCCTTGCCATGCAGGACACCTGGCCCGCAAGAAGTAGTCACCTGTCAACCACGTGGACCAACCGAAAACTCGCACAGGCTGGACACGTGACAACATCGCCTGGAAATAGTAGAGAATCCAACGGTGGTCACATGATCGCATGGGATTGGAAGATCCCATGCAAACATGTGACCACCGTAGATTTTGAATCTACGGGGCCCGCATTATACTCCTAGCCCACCGTAAAATAGACACATCACCACCTGAAGCCCTACTAATCGTTGACGGCTCGTCGCATGATCGCACGCGGTTAGAAAGCCGCATGCGATCATGTGACAAGCGCAAGATGATGACTACAAAATTTAAATTTGGGTTTTACCTCGGGCTCATTTATGCCACTTGGCATTCCCTTATTCATTTTGGCCGCTAAAATAGCTCGACACTTTCCTGACATCGGACCCACAAATGATTGAGATTCCAATCAGATGGTTGTCACATGATCGCATGGGATTGAAAGATCCCATGAGAACATGTGACCACCGTCGGATCTTCACCACACTGGCCCCCCTACAGATACTCTGACAAATGGACCCACCACCAACCGGTCACAACATCGCACTTAACAGTTAGTCGCATGTTCACATAGCCTAAAAAAGGGCTATGTGATCATGTGACAAACCGCTAGCATTTGTAATAGTACCAAATCAGTTAGTCGCATGGTCGCATAAGGGGAAAAAGACTTATGCAATCATGTGACAAACTGCATGCAGCTCGATGAAAACATCAATTGGGCCCCACTGGTCGGAGTTGCGCTCTTAGGGAAAAGCTGACACCAGAGGAAGAAGTGTGAAGTGCAGAAGGGGTCGAAAACAACTGAGGTTTTCACTCGAAGGTCGAAAACACAGAGGGTTTTCGACACTTTGAACACTTTTTGAAACCCTGTAACAGATTATTTCCTGCAACCATTCAAACTTGAATATCTCTGAGGGCATTACGAACTAGCACGTGCGATCTGAACTGAAGCATGGTGACACATTGAAGATCATGGGGTTTAGAGCGCAAAGCATAAAACTTTGAGGATCTAATTCACAAGTGAAAACAAGTTGCAGCAGGGCGAGATAAAAATAGAGACCTGGAAACTTGGCCAAATTGCAGAATAGGAAATTTTGGGCAATAATTATCACTACCTATTGTGAGACTGTTCATTTTTGGTGCCACTGCCAGGGATGGTGTCAAACTAGGAACCTTAATGAGTCATTTATTTTTTAGATTAGTTTCTTGTTTTTAGTCAATAGAGAGTAGTTGTGAGCTTGCTTCACAAGTTCATCAACTCACTTGTATGCATCAAAGAAGGTGAGATGTTCATGGAAAATTTCTACCAAAAGAACCTATTAAATTGAAAGAAGAGTTTGAAGAACTTGAGTTACCATTTTTTAACGAAGTCCTCAATTTTTTGCATCATCTTCAACAAAAGAAGATCCTCATGATCCATTTGACCTTCACCCTTTTGTAGATATATTAGCCAGTTTCCTCAATAATTCCAATCTAGGACCACCTGTTGACCATAACCTTTTGGTTAGTAATACTTTCCAGCCATAATTTCATTATCTAGCACCTCTAGTAATGGTAGCTCCTACCTTTCCATTTCCTATTCCAAGTCTTATCAATAACCCTAATCTCAAGAACATACCTGCTTCAGCCCTACCAAAGTTCTATGGCCTTATAATAGAGGATCCTGACACCTTTTTGTTCAAGTTTGACATTTTGTGTCAAAGTTTTGACTATAACACTAATAGTCATAAGCTTAAGCTATTTCCAGCAACACTGAAGGAGTTAGCTCTTAGATGGTTCATGGGCTTAGGAGCAAATGCAGTAACTGATTGGGACAAAATGAGAGATTTATTTATAAGGAAGTATAAGGAATATTGCAAAGGTGGTGATTCAAAAGGAGATGAAATCTTTCGAATGTCACAGAAGGAAGATGAGACACTGGAGGACTACATATCACATTTCTTATACAATTTGCAGAAGAATCCTCAACATGCACTGTAGGAGGCTTCACATAAGCTAATTTTTCTAAGAGGAGTGAATGATAACTACCTGGAAGCATTAGACCTCATGGCTGGAGGGGATATATCTCAATCTTCCTGGGATGAACTCAAGAAGATTTGTTTGAACTATTCCAGAGCAATAGTAAAGAAAGGAAGAGGATTCTGACCAACTGTGGCAAAAGGAAGTGGCTTCAACATTTCCAAGATAGAAATCTCAAACCTGCTATCAGACTTCAAGAAAGACATCATTAATGATGTTGCTACACACCTAGACACGATGACTACCAAGAAGAAGCATGTAGATGCAGAGGCACAACTAGCTGAATACTATCCCTATTGTCGCAAGAAAAAGAAGGATTATCATTGCAAGCTGGTGGTGAAACTGGAGAATCAACATCTTCCAACTGAGTACTTAAAGATAGAAGGAGAGGATGAGCAAGTTTTCTTTGTTGCTCAATGTCATCCATGGTCCATGAGACAAGGTATGCCTCAAAACCCATTACAAATTTCAAATCCTTATAATAGTCAGTGGCAAAATTGAAATATCCAAAGACCTTCACAATATACTCAACCTACTTGGAATAATGCCTAGACCAGTAATCAACAAAATTAATGGTTTAATCCACAACAACCCCAATGGCCACAACTTCCAAACCAATGGCAACAACCACAAGGAAATTGGCAGCCTACTAATTAGTGGAGAGGACCTCAACCATGGCTTAATCCAAATCTTGGATATCCATCTTTGCCACCTCCAATCAACACACCTACAATTATGCCACCACCTGCAAATACAGGTCCTCAAAAGTAGACACAGTTACCTACTCAACCACAACCGAATCCCAATATTCAACAACAACAATAGAAAATGTATGCTACTGATGCTTAGCAGTACCCTGCTTATGCTCTACACATAGTCAATATACATCTAAGATCATGTAATACCTTGCCTGCACCTGAACCACCTCTTATAACTAAAGTGCCAGACCTTCCTGCAAGATCAATACCACTCCCAATGAATGCTTTTCCAAGTACAGTTGCCCTAGCTAATGTTTCAAATTCAAATAATGATCAGACATCAGTAAAACCTCCTTTTCCTCAGAGGTTCAACTTGGACAAACCTACACCAAAAGAGGATCAATCGTTTGATATCCTTGACCAACTAAAGAACATGCATGTCCAGATTCCCCTGTTTCAAGCCATTAAGGATGTTCCTATCTATGGAAAGGAAATCAAGGAAGCTTGTCTCAAAAAGCCTGGATGGAAGAAAAAGGATCCTACAATAGTTCATGTTATAGGAAAATTAGCTGATATTATGTTGGGAAAATTGGTAATTCCAAAATATTCAGATCCAGGGAGTCCAGTTGTTAACATCATCATTAATGGTCATTCTATCAAAAATGCATTAATAGAATCAGGTGCTACCATTAATGTAATGACTAAGGATATTATGAATAAACTAAGCATAGAAGGGTTGTGAGCTACCCCAACAATCTTGCAATTAGCAGATAGCTCTACTGTCACACCTGATGGAATGATAGAAGACATAATAGTTGCCCTAGATTCCTGGGAATACCCAACTACTTTCATGATTCTATCATAAAAGGTCAATCTTTCTAGTTACCCTATTATTCTAGGATGTCCATGGTTAGAAACAGTTGATGCTAACATTAGTTATAGATTAGGGAACATGACAATATCAGATGGGCAAGCAACTAAGAAACTAGCATTGTACCCTCCAGCTCAACCCCATCTAGATTTAAGCACACCTATATGGCTAGATTTAGGAGATGGGGAAGAAGAGTTGAAATCTATGGTTCAACTCATGATGTTACATAGGCAATCCTTTCTAAAGTTATAGGAGGAAGATGAATTAATTCAGAGCATTCTTAATAATGATTGTGTTGTGATCAAAGATATATCTAAGAGTTTTGTGTTGGAGTTAACTACACATGAGGACCATGTTGAGCACTATGTTTTGCCTTCAGAACCCAATATTATCCATCAGCTACTACCTTGTGAAGTAGATACAAGTCCTATATCTAAAGTATCCATGCTTCACCTTACAACTACTGTTGAGATTTCCAAGGGTCACAATCTCCATGTAAATAATAAGCTGCCTTCACAACAGATGGAGAAATTAACTAAGCTTCTACAAACACATGAAAAATCCTTTGCATGGGATTATGGGTATATTAAGGGACTAAGCCCCACAATTTGTACCTACAGGATATATATCAATGAAGGAAGTCTACCACTCTGTCGGCCTCAGAGGAGGATTAACCTAGCATTAAGAGAGATAGTCAAAATAGAATTACAAAAGTTGCTAGATGTTGGCTTTATATATCCTATATCTAATAGTAAATGGGTGTCACCTTTGGTTATAGTGCCCAAAAAGGGGGGTAAATGGAGAATCTATGTAGATTATAGAGAATTAAACAAAGCTACCAAAAAATATCATTTTCCATTACCATTCATTGATCAAGTACTTGATACTTTAGCTGGTAAAAAGTATTTTTCCTTTCTTGATGGATATAGTGGATACAATCAGATTAGTATTTCTCCAGCGGACTAGGAAAAGACCACATTCACATGTCCATGGGGGACATATGCATATTTTGTCCTACTATTTGGGTTGTGTAATGCTCCAACAATATTCCAGAGAGCTGCAATTAGTATTTTTGCTGACATTTCACATGATTGCATGGATATATACATGGATTATTTTACAACATTTGGGGTGACATTTGAAGAAGCTCTGTAGAATCTTGAAAAAGTGCTAATCAGATGCAAGGAACACAATCTTTCCCTCAACAGTGAGAAGTGCTTTATGCCGATGTAAGAAGGAGTTGTACTTGGATATTTCATTTCAGCAGCAGGAATCCAAGTAGAACCAACCAAAATTGAGGTAATACTCATGTTACCCACACCTACTAAACAAAAAGATGTAAGATATTTCTTAGGACATGCTAGCTACTATAGGTGCTTTATTCAAAATTTTAGTCAAATAGCTAGTCCTCTATACACATTGCTTACCAAAGAGGTTGAGTTTATATGGACACAAGCTTGTGATGAGTCCTTCCTACAACTCAAGTCACTCCTAACAACTACACCAGTCCTCAAAGGACCTGATTGGTCTATCCTATTTTACATCCATACATATGCATTAGATTATGCCATAGGTGTTGTACTAGGACAAAAGCCAAGTAACCTTGAGAATGCAATTTACTATATTAGTAAGAGCCTCCATGGACCAGAATTAAACTACACAGTTACTGAAAAGGAACTACTAGCTGTAGTTTATGCATTGAACAAATTCCGCACTAGGCTATCCCATCTTTGTTCACACTGATCACTCAACAATTAAATATCTAATGAACAAACCTGCTATCACAGGCAAGTTAGCAAGATGGCTTCTTCTATTGCAAGAATTTGATATAACAATTATTGACAAGCCAGGGAAGGCAAACATAGTGGCTGATTATTTGTCTAGACTTCAAAATACTAATGTAGACACTACTCAGGTTGAAGATACATTCCTTGATGAACACATGTTCTATATTATAGTAAAAAATCCATGGTATGCTGACATAGAAAATTATCTTGTAGCCAACAAAATGCCCCCACATTTCTCTCCAAAGGACAAAAGAATGCTTGCAGAGAAAAGTTTCCAATTATCATGGATTGATAACAATTTATTTTATATTGGTCCAGACCAAATCATGAGAAGGTGTGTGAGAGAAGATGAAATATATGATATACTCCATGCTTGTCATGATGAGCCATGTGGAGGTCATTTTGTAGCAAAGAGAACAACTCTGAAGATCTTAACAATAGGCTACTACTAGCCAACACTTCACAAGGATGCAACCAACTATACAAGGAAATGTGATAAATGTCAAAGGATGGGTCGCCCAACCAAATTAGATGAAATGCCCCTCAAACCACATGTGGTGGTCACACCATTTGACAAATGGGGCATGGAATTTATAGGTCCAATAGATCCTCCTTCAAATGGGAAATCATATATCTTGGTATGCACAGATTATCTCACCAAGTGGGTGGAAGTGAAAGCCATGCAGCATGCCAGAGATCAAAAATTAGCAAAATTCTTGTATGAGGATATTTTCACCTAGTATGGAGTGCCAAGAGAACTTGTAACAGACCAAGGAGCACAATTTACTTCAAATATGATCAATGACTTAATGAAAGAATACAACATCAGGCATAGGAATTCCAGCCCTTACCATCTGCAGGCAAATGGATAGACAGAGGTCACAAATAGAGAAATTGAGGCCATCTTAACAAAGATAGTACAATTGCATCGTAGGGATTAGAGCAGCTAATTAACTGAAGTAGTCTAGGCCTATCACACAACCTAGAAAAAAACCACAAGCTTCACACCATTTGAATTAGTATATGGGAAGGCAACAATGTTACCAATAGAATTTGAACATAAAATATTGCGCACATCTTTGGAATTAAATATCAATCTTCTTGTAGCACAAACATAATGCCTTCTCCACCTCAATTCCTTAGATGAAATGCGTAAATCTGCATTGGAGCAAATGAAGCTAATCCAAAAGCAATGGAAGAGGTGACATGATTCACATATCAAGAATAAGCACTTTTAAGTGGGTGATTGAGCTTTATTATATGATTCCAGATTCAAAGAGATTCCAGGAAAGCTGCAGACAAGATGGCTAGGTCCATATGAAATTGAACATGTCTATAAAAATGGAGTAGTCCAGTTGACCACACTAGATCTAGTCCAATTCAAACTACTATTCAATGGACACTGCTTGTGCCTCTATCACAAGCCCTAAATGAAAGCAGACTTCTTGCAGCAGTTCAATACAAACACTTCCTATAGCAGAAGGTGAAAGCCTTCTTCCTGCAGCTTCAACATAACATGCCTTCGAAAACCAACCATAATAAAAATTCATTTAATATGAGGTACATTTCTTTCTTCTTCTCTCCAAATCATCTCATTTCTCTTTCTTCCATCCATTCACAACCCACGTCACCCACAATGTCTATTTTCAATGCTTTTAATAAAAGACACGTCAGCAATCACATGTGGCCACCATAATCATCACACTCTCACCACCTTTTCATCTCACGTATGGTAAATCAATGCCAAGTACAACTCTTTCAATCCTTACTCACTTTTAGCACACAGATTTTAGTAATTATATCAAGTACTATACTAAATATATAATTTAGGCGTTACACCAATTTCCCATTCTTGTGCTAAATTTTTCAAGTGAGGACACTTGTAAGTGTTTCGTAGGGGGTAGGGGAAGTGTAATAAATTCCAAATGTCATTACTAAGCCATCCTAGTCACATCCTTGTCACTTCAACATTGTACTTAGGCATTGTTCCATTAATTTCCTTTATTCCCACACATTTGTCGTACTTGCAAAATTCTAATTTTTTGAAGTTGATATGACTTGAAAGGACTATAATTACGTTGTGTGGTAACTCGCACTTAAAGTTGTGATGTCCTCTGATTATAAACTTCATTATTATTGTTCATGTTAACATAAAAGAGGCATTAAATAGAGAATAAGTTGGTATTTTCAAGAAATGCATTTGAATTTCAAGAAAGAAAGAAGGTATTTGTAGAGCACGGGAGACTGAAAGGTTAACAGTGAAATTGGTGAGCAGAAAATTGAAGGCTAGGTATTGAAAAAAAATGGGTGGACAACTATAAAGGCATGAGCCAGTGCACCATGGCATTTTACTGGCAAACGTTGAGGCAGTTTGAAGATTTGACACATGTGGTTGGTTGGGGTATTTTCTTCAATTATCAGAGTTTAATGAGGAAGTAGCAGTTGAATTTATGAGTACCTTTGAAGAAGGGCAAGCAAATGTGTGGGGTTTAACAGTTTTCACCACTGAGGAAAGAATTACAGAGGTCACAAGGTTACCAGTCATTGGAGAGCATTACCCTAATGAGCATGATGCCAGGTCATCTTGAGCTCAATTCTCCTGACCAGGTGACCCTCCTCTTGAAATTACCAAGCAAGGTTGCAAGAGACTGTCTCTTCCTCCACCATTTCTAGAATTGGTGATGCACATTATTAGGTACTTAACTTGCGAAGGGAGATTCTCAAACTTGCATGCCCATCATTTCAAATAACTTAGTTGCATAAGGCATAATCTGTAAGTTAATATCCCTAATTTTCTGTAAAATATGTTGAGCATTAGTGCTAAGGAGACACAAAAGGGTAATGCAAATTCTATAAGCCACCATGCCCTAATAAAATTGCTAGTTGAAAGATCCCTTAGGGATGTCTCACCCCTGGCATGGACAAATTTTGTTCAATTTAAAACTCTGCAACCCTAGGTCAATCTGTTAATATGATTTAGAACAACAGAGAGGGGGGGGGTGAATCAGTTATTCTTAGGTCCTGATGTATAAAATAACTTCAAAAACTTTTCTTTAAATCAGATCAAGCAGCCAAAACAAACTCAGTCATCACTGATTCAATAATAGAAACATATAACTCAATAGTCCACTACCCAACTGTATCTAACTTGTAAATCACATAAATGTTCAAACCCAAAAAATATCACACAAGTATTGAAACCGGGATTTATAGTGGAAACCCAATATGGGAAAAACCACTTTGTAACATGCTACTATTATTTTCACTCTTCTGAAGTGAGCTCAGTTAAAAGCCAACCATGTCAAAGGTTACAATACACATTGTTAAGTGTGACCCGGTTAAAAGATTTCAATCACCTTGTTAAAAGTGAGCCTGGTCAAAGGACTTACATACACTCCATTAGAATGCAACCTTGTTCAAAGGATTTAACATATGACTGTTAGGTCAACCTCTGTTAAAAGGATTTTGATTGTTACAATGGTTACAAAATAGCAGTAGTATTGATCTGAAAAACATACAACTCACTTTGCAAAATATCAGATCCAATCCGTACACAAATGCTGGTTTACTGACTTTGAAACTTTTCCATCTCCACTTCTGATCTACTCAAAACTTTCCTTCAAGCAATCACCACACTTTTCCTTCAGCCTTTTTGCTTATACAGTCAATAAAACTTTACTGTTCTTCCAGCATCTCCTTCACCCATGCATACACATACCTAGTGCTTCGGTTCCCTTAATACTTTCCTCTATTAGGTTAACTTTTCTTTTGCCACTTAATCTCCTTCGTAGATCTTAGGGTTAGGTCAAATACATTGAATCTACCTGCTTCATGTTCTTCATCTCCTCTTCTAGAATCATCTCAAATATCATAAAGATTTACCATAAAATGTTTTACAAAGCATTAAATGCTTCTATACAATCAATAAATAAAGTCAACACATTTTACATAATCCAAGAATTCAACAATGTCGGCTCCAAATCTGAATTCTCTTCAAATATAAAATTGCTGATGCTTGGTCAATACTGTGATCATCCACTCGGTCTCCATGCAAAATGCTCGGTCACTACTAAAACTATTTCCTCGGCAAATACTATCTTCCTCGGCAATTTATTGATACTCGGTCGATACTAGATTTTTGCTCGGCATCCACTAACTCGGTCGAC
Source organism: Chamaecyparis obtusa (assembly GCA_027943335.1). Lineage (NCBI taxonomy): Eukaryota > Viridiplantae > Streptophyta > Pinopsida > Cupressales > Cupressaceae > Chamaecyparis > Chamaecyparis obtusa. The sequence continues at coordinate 1,121,055 of BSBK01002852.1, forward strand.
TCTATCATAACTTGGCTTAAACATGATTTCTTCATTTTTGCTTGATTAAGCCTACCAGTTTAGTCTTCAATCTTACTAAGATAAACAATACATTGTCTCGTGATTGTACAACATAGTCAAGTACACTTTGTAGTATCAAGATAACTCAACCTTTCCTTAGGTGCTATTGTTACCAACCTTTCTTTCCCTTCTCACCATAGATATAGTACTTTCCTAAGTAGCAATAGTCTTACCAGTTAAGGTTTGACATCAATGACAATACAATAATTGTTTCAATTGTAGTTTCCAACAATCTCCCTCTTTGGCATTGATGGCAACACCATATGATATCACCTGAATAACACATGGATTACCAACCAATCCAAAAAAAAAACTTATCTGTCCATCAGAGAAAATTTATAATATCCTTAGCTTCATTCTGATTCAAAATCCATAAATCTCACTTTTGTGACCGTCAGAAGTATCTGAATCTCCCTCTATCCTAATTTTTCATTTCAGTTCAATCTCCCTTAATTTCAGTGTCATGTGTTATAGTATTATTTCAGTTCAATCTCCCTCTTTGACAAAAATTCCAAAGCAGCAACTCAAACATACATCCAACAGATGTAGATATATTTATTCAGCATAGTGTTTCTCCTTCTGTCATCTTGCTTATGACTGATTTGTTGTCTTTGCTTCTTCTTCACAGCTCTAGGATAGTCCTAAAGTGTGACAATCTTCTACATCAATGTGTCAAATGTTCTGTTGTAGCATATTTGATGCAGTGCTCCTAGCTTAGCTAGGCAGCCTCAATTAGGGGAAGGACCCCTAATTGACTTCTCAGGTACTCATGAGCTTCTTTAGGTAAAGCTTTAGTGAATATGTCTGCCAATTGTTCTTTTGTATTCACATATTCCATTTGGACTTCCTTGTCTTGTACCAATTCCCTCAAATAGTGATACTTGATTGCTATGTGTTTGGTCTTAGTTTGCATCACTAGATTCTTAGAAATATTGATAGCACTTGTGTTGTCACAGAAAATAACAACAGGTTCAATGATTTGTTCTTTCATGCCTATCAACAACTATTTTATCCATATCAAATTTGAACAGTTTGCTGCAGCAGCAACATACTCAGCTTCAACAGTAGATTGGGAAATGCAATTTTGTTTCTTGCTTGTCCAGGAGACTAATCTCTATCCAAGAAAGAAAGCGCCACCACTAGTGCTTTTTTTGTCATCTACATTTCCTGCCCAATCAGCATCAATATATACTCTAAGTTCAAATTTGTCATTCTTCTTGTAGTATAACCCATAGTCAGTAGTTACTTTCAAGTATCTCATGATTCTTTTCACCGCCATCATGTGTGTTTCCTTAGGATTGGCAGAGAATCTTGCCACAATCCCAACAACTAATGCAATATCAGGTCTACTATGTACAACATACTGCAATTTTCCAATCATGGATCTATACAAAGTCTGGTTAACTTCTGCAACATCATCATTCTTAGATAACTTTTGTCTAGTAACCATAGGTGTTCCCATTGGTCTATCATCTTCCATTCCAAAAATTTTTAGTATTTCATTAACATACTTAGACTGTGTAATGAAAATACCTTTCTTCATCTGATATACTTGTAAGCCAACAAAGAATTTGATCTCACCAAACATACTCATCTCAAATTCAGTTTGCATTTCATGTGAAAATTTTTTACATAATGCATCTTGTTCACCAAAAATAATGTCATCAACAAAAATTTTGGCCAACAAAATACCTGTACCTTCTTCATCTTTCATATACAGATTGCTTGTGTCATTTGTCCCAAAGAATCCAATCTGTATTAGATAATTATGCAACCGCTCATAACATGCTCTGGGAGCTTGCTTCAATCCATATAAGGCTTTGTTCAGTTTTCATACCATGTGTCTTCTATTTGGATCAATAAAACCTTCTGGCTGTTCTATGTAAACTATTAGATTAGGTGAAAAACTAATCTCACAAGAACACTTGCATGCATAACCCTGTCACATGGAAGAAGCAAAGAGCAAAAAACAAGAAAATCATGGAGGCCAAAAAGCTAGAGACATCATATGCACATTCAAAAGAACAATATCTATTATGAACAATGCATTGAGTTACCGAAAAATACAAAGAGGGAATCCTTATAAAAGGATATGGAAACCCTAAAGGAGAAAACCCTAAAGAAATAAGATGCCTAAGTCGAACTTAAGTGTAGAGAATAATAGACTAATAATTAAATAAATAAATTATTAGCTATAATATGACAACTCTAACACCCCCCCTTAAGTGTAACTTAGGGAGAAGATAAACAACTAAGGACTAAAAGATGCATGAAAACAAAAATGCATGAAAGAACTATGGGTCCCGGCAACTAGGCCTGATCAGGTACCCAAATACAAGAAAAAAGAAAGAGCATGTCAAGCATCTCTGAAGCATGAAGCTATAAACACTATCAGAAGTAACTGCTTGAACCCCCACTGAAATAGTGCATGACCAGGTAGAGAAGACAAAGTCTGAAGAGCTGATCAATCAAAGAGGTGACCTCCAAAAGTAGGAATGAACAAGTGTCTATATAGTAGATGAACCATCTCACCGAAATGCATAGGTTCCTAGCCACTATATCCACCTAGTACATAGGAACACAAATTGAATACGTAGATCACTCAACTGAACCAAGGAAGTAATAGAACCAACAGGTGAACCCCCCCCATAATTTTGAACAGGGAGAGGGGTGACAGGAACATTGAAATGCAATGCCAGAAACATCTGCAAGAAGAAGAATTAGGAACACCAATAGTGCAACAGAAGTACAAGCACATGATAAAGGGTGGTGTCATCAACACACATCATGGGCTAATATCGTGGAAGGTACGCTCACTTGACAAAGTTGGATGAGCACAAAAGGCAAAACATCATAACCCCCATGGAACTTTATAACTAAGTGCAAGTACAAACAAACACAAGGTGCTCAAAATCCCAGATATGCAAAAGTAAGCACTTTATCTCAGTGCGTTTATAGAAAAGAGAATGCAACAGAAGAGAAGCATACAATGCTCAAAAGTCAGAAAGAAGAGTGAGCCAGAAGAATAGAAGAAGAGATCCCAAGACCTGTAGAATCCAAGTAATCCGCCAAAGTGTGAAAGTGCAAAACTCAAAGGAGAAAGAACCTAGAGAAAAATCTAGATAAAAGACCCCTGCAACTGAATAACTCACTGAACCAGCTTTCTGACGATATCTGGTGAGCCCAAAAATAAATCTGGAGGAGCGAGATATGGCTCCCGAAAGGCAAAAAAAAACATCACACTTTGACAAAAAAAACACTATCAAAATAGTAGAGCCAAAAAATATAACCTTCATAATTGGAAAGAGCTTGAAAAGAGCTTTTCGACGATATAAAGAAGTCCAAAAAAGACCTCCGTATGCTCTAGATAGAGCAAAAATAGTGCAGGAGGGTCAGAAGGGCTCCAAAAAAAATGTTATAAGCCCCTGGGGCTGAAAAAAAGGAGCCCTTGGGCACATGGCGCACATAGGAGGCTAGAGCTGGAGCTCCCAGTCACCCATGTGACCATTGCTAGGGCCCATGGGGCTTAAAAACCTACCGGGTGGCGCAATCGGTGGAGCGGTGGGTGCAGAGGAGGGGGCCGATGGAGCGGTGGGTGAAGTCGGTGGCAGGGGCCATGGAAGACCTAGAGGGGCTGATGGAGGAGGCCAGCGGGGTAGTGTGGTGGCCATGGGCAGCACAGTAGTGGCAAGTGGTGTGCCTGTGAAGCGCTGGGCACTGGGCGGAGCCCTGGGCGCTAGGTGCGGGAGGTGCTGCCAGTGGCGGAGGAGCGCCAGTGGTGCCTTTCAACATGCACTGGCTATGTTAAAATAACGCAAAAAAACATTAATTTTTTAATTATTTTTTTCTCAGTTTCCGTGCCCGTACGACACAAGAAACCAAATTTTTTTTTGCCTCAGAGCCAAGTTGTCCAAAATGGACAAGTTTTATATAGATTCTGGGGTTTTTGGGTGCTTTGAGCTCAATGGAGATGTCTGTTTGAGCCCAAAGTGACCAAAAACAAAGGTCCCCCCTAAATCCACATAAAAAGCTCTAAAAACATTGAAAACCTCCTACTTCTGAAACACTTCAACAAAACACGAACAACCAGTTGCAAGATGGCTCTGATACCATGTTAGATTAGGTGAAAAACTAATCTCCCAAGAACACCTACATGCATAACCCTGTCACATGGAAGAAGCAAAGAACAAAAAGCAAGAAAATCATGGAGGTCAAAAAGCCAGAGACATCATATACACATTCAAAAGAACAATATCTATTATGAACAATGCATTGAGTTACTAAAAAATACAAAGAGGGAATCCTTATAAAAGGATACCGAAACCCTAAAGGAGAAAACCCTAAAGAAATAAGATGCTTAAGTCTAATTTAAGTGTAGAGAATAATAGACTAATAATTAAATAAATTAATTATTAGCTATAATATGACAACTCTAACATAAACTTCTTCTTCCAGTATACCATTTAAAAATGCAGACTTGACATCCATTTGATATACCTTGAAATCTTTATAAGTAGCATATGTAAGCAGAGTTCTTACTCCTTCCAATCTAGCTACAGGGGCAAATGTCTCCCCATAATCAATTCCTTCTTCTTGTGCGTAGCCTTTGCATACTAGTCTAGCTTTGTTCCTAGTGATTTCACCTTTTTCATTCAACTTGTTTTGAAATACCCACTTTGTTCCTATAACATTCTTATCTGCAAGTCTTGGCACCAGAGTCCAAGTTTCATTTTTCTCAATCTGGTCAATCTCTTCATTCATTGCTTGAATCCAGTCTTCATTTTCTAATGCCTCTTTATTGTCTTAGGTTCAAATTCACATAGTAAGCATGTTGGATCTTTTGTCTTGCTTTTTCTCTGAATTCCAGTGTCTCTATCTCCAATTATTTGTTCAGGCTTGTGATGTCTTCTTACATATTTTGCCAAAATAGGTTCAACATTTTTCTCTTTTATTCCATTAGGTTCCCCAACAAGATTGTCAGATTCAGCTTCTGAATGCTTGGCAACCTCTTCCTGATCCTCGACAGCATTATCTTATAGCTCGACATGTTCTTGTTCTCTCTCAGCACTGTTCTCCTGATGCTCGGCATCATCTATCTGTCACTCGACATTGCTTGCTTGAGACTCGGCATCAAGTGCAAGTCTGTTACCTACTTCTTCTATTTCCTCAATGTACACAAAAGATCTATAATCTTCTGGTTCTCTTTTGCTGTCGGCTTCATTTCTTTCTGCATACTCATCAATTTTTACATTCACACTTTCCACAATTTTGTTAGTGTTAGAGTTCAAACACTTATAAGCTTTACTTTTTGTGGAGTAGCCTAGGAATATGCCTTCATCACTTTTAGCATCAAACTTTCCATTCCTATTGTCTTTCAATATGTAACACTTGCTCCAAAGATTCTAAAGTATTTAACACTCGATGCATGCCCATACCATAATTCATAGGGTGTCAAATTTGTACCTTTCTTGATCTGTACTCGGTTAAGAGTGTAAATAGCTGTACTTATAGCTTCTTTCCAGTATTTCTATGCCACATTCTTTTCAATCAATAATGTCCTTGCACAGTCCAAAATAGATATGTTCCTTCTTTCTGCTACACCATTCTATGGAGGTGTCCTAGGTGCAGACATCTATCTTTTGATTCCTCTATTATTGCAAAATAGATTAAATTCATTTGATGTAAATTCTCCACCATGGTTAGATCTAAGACATTTCAGGTTCCTACCTGTCTCCTTCTCAACCTTAGCCAAATACCACTTAAAAAATTGAAAAGCATCAGATTTTTCTTTTAGAAACATTACATGCATCATCCTGGTATGATCATCAACAAACAAGATAAAATATCTAGCACCACAGTAACTTTGTATACCCATAGGTCCACAAAGGTCAGTATGAACCAAATCTAAAATGTGTTCAGAAGTAAAGGATTTGCTCTTGAAACTTGGCTTAGTCATGTTTCCTAACTGACATTCTTTGCACATCACATTCTCAGGTTTCTTCAATCTAGGTAAGCCTCTTACTTTCTTCTTCTTACTTATCTCTACCAGATTGTCAAAGTTAACATGACATAGCCTCTTATGCCATAACCAAATGTCATCAAGTTGTGCAAATAAACATATTTCTTCAGATAGGTCAAGATAGAACAAATTACCTCTAGTTTTCTCACCACTTCCAATTAGTTCACTAGTAGCATCAAATATCTTAGCTTTCTTGTGATGAAATTCCACTCGGTAACCAGTTTTGTTGAGCTGAGCAACACTTAACAAATTATAATTCAATCCTTCAACCCAATAAGCATTTCCACAAGAGATCTTATCAGTCAATTTAATCAATCCTTTTCCTCTAACAGGATATGGTGCATCATTACCAAATGTTACACTTTTACCTTTATAATGATGTAGGGTCTCAAACTTACTTTTGTCACCAGTCATGTGATGTGAACAACCACTATCAATAATCCATTTATCATTCTTGTTCACATAGGAAATCAATGCAGTTTTCTCATCCTCATCAGATTCATCTTTCATTGAAACATAAACTACCTCAATTTCAAAATCATCACTATCAGTGTCAGTCTCTTATTCAGCAATGTAACAGGATTTCTTACCTTTTTCTTTGTAGTCTTTATACCTTTGGTAGCCTTTGTCATCTCTTCTATCTTTGTGTCTACTATTTCTTTCTTCATCTTTATCCTTCCTGTCAGGACATCTAGCAGCTATATGACCGACCTTGTTACATGCAAAACATATAATAGGGAGTTTACCTTTGTATTTTCCTCTTCTCAGTCTTCTAGCCATAAGAGCTTCTAGATCTTCAAGATCTTCATCAGAAGTGTCACTGTCACCCTCACTTTCACTTTTGCTTTCACTGATGCATCTTTCCTTTTTAGGCTTGTTCAAGACTAACTATGACTTAAAAGAAGATTCAACATTTCCAATACTACCAACAGTGAAATTATCATAGTTAGACAGTTCAAAAGCAGTCAGCTTGCCAATCAAGCCTTCCAAAGTAAGCACATTTGCAGAGTTACATCTAGATTCTTGAATAGCTGAGATCTTAATAGCATATATAGGACGCAGAGTTCTTAACACTTTTCCAATTATGGTCTCATAATTAATAGTTCCATTTGCTCCTCTAATAGAATTCACAACTTCTTTTATTCTACCATAATATTGTGCAATGTTTTCATCTTCATTCATTCTCATTTCATCAAACTTACCTCTAAGACTCTCCACTATAGCTTTCAGTACATATAGATCACCACCATAGATCTTTGCAAGAGTGTCCCACATGTCTTTAGTAGTTGTGCAGTCCTTAATGTCCTCAAATTCTAGATAGCTTAGGGCAGATGCAATTTCTAGAATTGCCTGATTGTGTTCTTGCTTAGCTCTCATTTCTTCGGCAGTCAAAGGTGCAACAGGTGTGACATAGTCATGCTTAATGTAGTACTTTGCAAAATCATCAATACCAGCCAGATGCAGCTTCATCAAGCTTTGCTATGTAGGAAAATTTTCCTTATTCAGCTTCGATACCTCCCTCTTATACATCTTGATCATTTGCTTCAAGTCCCTTTAAACTTGCTTTCTATTAACACCAATACGCAACATAGCTCTGATACCAATTGTTAATATGATTTAGAACAATAGAGAGGGGGGGGGGGGGGTGAATTAGTTGTTCTCAGGTCCTGATGTATAAAATAACTTCAAAAACTTTTCTTTAAATCAGATCAAGCAACCAAAACAAACTCGGTCATCACTGATTCAATAATAGAAACATATAACTCAACAGTCCACTACCCAGCTGTATCTAACTTGTAAATCACATAAATGTTCAAACCTAAAAACATTCACAAAAGTATTGACACCAGGATTTATAGTGGAAACCCAATATGGGAAAAACCACTTTGTAACATGCTACTATTATTTTCACTCTTCTAAAGTGAGCTTGGTTAAAAGCCAACCTTGTCAAAGGTTACAATACACACTGTCAAGTGTGACCCGATTAAAGGATTTCAATCACCCTGTTAAAAGTGAGCCTGGTCAATGGACTTACATACACTCCATTAGAATGCAACCTTGTTCAAAGGATTTAACATATGACTGTTAGGTCAACCTCTGTTAAAAGGATTTTGACTATTACAATGGTTACAAAGTAGCAGTAGTATTGATCTAAAAAACATACAACTCACTTTGAAAAATATCAGATCCAATTCCATACACAAATGCTGGTTTATTGACTTTGAAACTTTTCCATCTCCACTTCTGATCTGTTTGGAACTTTCCTTCAAGCAATCACCACACTTTTCCTTCAGTCTTTTCACTTATACAGTCAATAAAACTTTATTGTTCTTCCAACATCTCCTTCACCCATGCATACACATACCTAGTGCTTCAGTTCCCTTAATACTTTCCTCTATTAGGTTAACTTTTCTTTTGCTGCTTAATCTCCTTTGTAGATCTTAGGGTTAGGTCAAATACATTGAATCTACCTGCTTTATGTTCTTCATCTCCTCTTCTAGAATCATCTCAAATCTCATAAAGATTTACCATAAAACATTTTACTAAGAATTAAATGCTTCTATACAATCAATAAATAAAGTCAACATGTTTTACATAATCCAAGAATTCAATAATGTCGGCTCCAAATCTGAATTCTCTTCAAATATAAAATTGCTGATGCTCGGTCAATATTGTGATCATCCACTCGATCTCCATACAAAATGCTTGGTCACTACTAAAATTGTTTCCTCGGCAAATATTGTCTTCCTCGGCAATTTACTGATACTCGGTCAATACTAGATTTTTTCTCGGCATCCACTAACTCGGTCGACTCTATCATAACTCGGCTTAAACATGATTTCTTCATTTTTGCTCGGTTAAGCCTACCAGTTTAGTCTTCAATCTTACTAAGATAAATAATACATTGTCTCATCATTGTACAACATAGTCAAGTACACTTTGTAGTATCAAGATAGCTCAACCTTTCCTTAGGTGCTATTGTTACCAACCTTTCTTTCCCTTCTCACCATAGATATAGTACTTTCCTAAGTGGCAACAGTCTTACTAGTTAAGGTTTGACATCAATGACAATACAACAATTGTTTCAATTGCAGTTTCCAACATAATCTTGCTAAGCAACCTCTAGGAAATGAAGTAGAGTCTTCAGAGCTTGCTGTTGAAATAGCTACAAAAGAAAAAGAGCCAGAGATAATCCTAGAAAATAAGTCTTCTGAGCCCACTCCAAAAACCAATATTCCTACTTATTCCATATAGAAAGGAAAACAGAAACTTGAAAAAGAAACCCCTAACCTAGAAATTAAAATTCAAAACCCTACAGTTCAAAGAAATAAAAGAAAAAGGTCAAGTCCTCCAACATCTATTCCTGCAGCACCTACTCCTGCATCACAAAAGCCAAAAAGATCCTGCCAAAAGAAAACTGCAGTGGTTGAAAAAATAATAGTGCGAAGGAGTCCTCACATGTGAGGACAGGTGTCTCCACCTTCCCCTGGAAATCTAAATTTTCCAACATCAAAACCTATCCCAGAACCTTATGTTGAGTACATTCCTGATGATTCCCCCAAGCAGGCAAAAGTGTCCTCGTCTGCCAAAAATATGGAAGAGTCCCAAAATTTTCAAGAACCTGGTGATAACATACCACATGATGATCAGGGTATATCTGAGAAAAGCCCTAATGTGGCACAAGAAGGCATTCCTGAGGATGTTCAGATGACTCCTCCACAAAACCTTGTTTACTCCAATATGTCTATTGTGCCCTAAAAATCAACATGGTTCACTGAGCATTTTCAGCAATCTTCCAAAGAAAAGAAAAAGAAATCCCAACAACAAGAATTTGGCCCACCTACAATACAGTCTATACTCTTTAATTTATACAATCAATTTGTTTTCTAGAAGACTTGGTGGAAAAAAGAAAGAAATAGATTGCAAAAAGAGATAAATGACAAGGAAGAGGAAATTGAAGCTCTTAAAGGGAAACTAAAGAAATAGAAGCAACAAATGGACTAAGCTCTTAAATTAGCTGATCAGGTCATAGCCTGTAGACCACCACCCAGGGTGTATGCCATTTGTTTGAAAGAACAATTCCTCTTGTTTCAGCTTATGATGACTATGAAGGGTATAGATTGTGAATTTAAATCAGCCCAGGAATTCTATGGCTTGTACTAGACTCTACCTCCATGGAAACACAATTTACTATGTGAGCTCTATTTACATAACTTTAGCATTCCACATGAAACATAATGGAATCATTTTCTCTATATAGGGGATATCCATTTGAGAGCTTTGATGTCATGGATGCAAACCGAAAGAAATTATGATAGGTAGCTGAATAATTATAGAGACTTAGAGAAGTCTGAACCCTTACCCTTGAGGGATGAATCACACAAACCTAGTGTCCTCTTACGAGATTGGATCAATCTAACCTATGGAAAATAGAAACTCGAGATCAGGGAAAAAGTCTTTGCACTAAGAGATAGGGTCTATAGAGAATATCAGGGATTGCCCTACTTTTCATTTCAAAGAGCTCTTGCAGGGGTAAGAAGCCAGTGGAATAGGTTACCAAAGGCCTTCAAGAAAACAAAGCCACATAGCCCAATCAACTTCGAAGAAACTACAAACAAAGCAACTAAATATATGCAGTTGGGGTGTTAGATCAGAAGAGAATTGTGGATTCCCTTGTCTTTCCAACCACCTACACTATTATGGCCTCTATATGACATTAATGCCACCAGATTGGACCATTTGTAGGAGGAGCAATGGGTAGATTACTTGGCTAGAATAAGATGATTCTATTACACTTTCAAGAGTGGGAAGAAGGGAAAGACCATTGTCAGTGATTTCAGAACAATGACCAAGAAATGTAATGGTTGAGGACAAATATTATGTTTAGTAGGGGGCAGATGATGAGATAATTTATTGTCTCTATTTTGTTATAATATTTGTACTTTGTTGACACTCTTTATGCTCTGATAAGACATTTCCAAGACATTTATGAACCTATACCTATGTGAATTTGTGATAAGTATAGCTAGGACCACAAAGATTATGGGTAGTTAGAATGACATGTTTTGCTGAATATTATATATATATTTTAGTACTTCATATAGCTACTTTAATTTGTGTTCTAATATTTGGGTAGGAGTTGAAATGTTGACTTGTATATATACCGAATGCTACTAACCAACCAGGAAAACAAGGAGCAGTTCGAGAGTGGTGCAACCACATTAAAGAAGGAGCGTTAGGAATCCAACCATGACAAAAGGAGCCAACATGATTCCTAGGATCATGCCACTACTAAGAAGGAGCTTGCATTCTAGAGAATATAGGAAATAGTTCTACTATATTTTCTTAGTGTTGTTATTCTATTATCTACACTTATTGTAAAATGTCGTGGTTGTTATACTTCCTCTTTCTGTGGCAAGATTTAGTTAGACTTTACTTTCATGCTTTCAATAAGCGTCAACCCTCTATATAAAGGGATTTGATTGGTTTAGTTAGTAATGAGAAAATATATTTAAATGTTGTGTTTAGCATAATAGAGTTACTCTTTTTTGTTCTTCATGTATTGTTCCATTACCATGTAACCAATTTATGAGAATATAATGAAAGAGTGATTTTGAAGTATCTTTTGTGTTAATAGTTAGCAGAAACCAACCAAGGGGGCCCACTTGGGAGGTGGAGTAGATTAGGATAGAGTAGATTTTCTTCCTAAATTTTTTGTGCTTTCAAGTAGAAGTTACTATTTTGCTCCTGCATCATTACTACTGTGAATGTTCCTACAACACTTGCAAAGATAGGCATAGTGGATGCTTTGAGTTGTTAAACAGGTTTAGGATAAGTTTACAAGCTTTCTATAATAATTTCATTAAGTAGTTAAGTGTGTTTACTCTCCTACAACAATAGCATTTCTTTCATGCACTTTATCTTCCTGCAACATAGGTAGTATAACTCCTTGAGGAACTTAGTGCACAAACTGTGCTGTCCCATTTCAAGTCTACGTCCCTGGGTTGACAATGTAAATGCATTTCTTGATGGGAAAATTAATCCTTAGTATGAATACATTATTCCTAAGAGAGACAATGGCATGATTATCACTACCTATTGTGAGACTGTTCATGTACTCTACAACTGATCTACTAGATTGAACTTTGAAGGTAATGTGTGTGTGAAATTGTACATGCCTGTGTACACAACACTTCAGTAAAATATTATTGGTTATCAAATTAGAAAAATATGCAATAAAGAGAAGTATCATTAACCAGGCGATTTATAGCCTTCTAATAGATGTGATTATGATATTCTCAGAAATAACCGAGATCAGTGACAATGCAACACCTAAACGAAGGATTTATGATGAAAGATTATGAAAAATGGATGCAAAATAAGTTATATTTTTGAATTTTTCTATGCAATATGGATGAAAAATATGTAAAATGATGTAAAACTAGATGAAAATATGAATTGCAATCTAATCTTGCAATGATATGAATGCTATGAAAATGAATGAAACAATGATAAACAAGAATATCAAAATTGCACAATCTCACAATTTGCCAGATCGCACGAGCAAGATTCTTCAAATTCATGATCGTTTGTAAAGGACTGAGCCTCGTTTATATAGAAATCCAAAGTTTTTGAGAACTCATGGAAAGCCAAAAATCTCTCCCTGATCAACTCAGATTGATTGTTGAGTTATCATAAAATTAGAAAGAGTTGACTCACAAAATCATGCAAAATTAGCTTTTAAACTCAAATCAAGAGTTCAAATCACTTTTTAACTCACAATCACATGTTGAGTCCAAAAATTTAACAAATTGAATTGAATAGTTGGTTCAGAGTTTAACTGCTTTTCTGATTAGGCATGGATAATTATGAATTTATTTAATATTCCAAGTGTTTTGTTCTCAACTTAACTGATTTTTGAATAAAAATAACTGATTTATAGGTTAATCAATTATTTAATCAAACTTTATCCCAAATTAAATCATTAAATTTTACAATTTGATTTAATCAATTAAATAAACATTTAATCAATTATTTTTAGAAATTTGATTTATTGTCAAATAAAAATAATATTAATTAGGAATAAATTATTTTTAAATCTAATTAAATAATTAAGTGGCAGAATTAAACTCAATTAATTAAATTTTCAACATATTCAATTAATTAACTTTAGGATAAATAAAATAATATCATTTATTGCCATATAATATTTAATTAGAAATAATTAGGATAAATTAAGAATATTCCCCGATGTAGAATTAAGGTAAGATCGATTAGGGTTTTGATGATTCGATGTGTAGATGTGCCTTAGGTTAGGAATTTTATGTCGGTTTCGATCTATTTGTTGATAAATGAGGCCAATGGTCCTGAAGCCCATCTTTGGGGCATTACAGGTAACACCAATTATTTAGGAACCATTGTTATAGCGGGTGGGTTTGATGTAGAATATCCTTTAAGGGTGAGCTTAGCTTGAATCCACATCAAAACATTGGAGGATTATGTCATGTCTTGTACTCCCTTGAGAGTAATCACATTGATGGATTATTTGCAAGGTTCCACCATATGAATCACATTGTCATTATTAGTGTAGGTATAATTAATTTTATCTCTTTTAGAAGATTCACCTTTTTCATAATTAGGTAATGGAGTTTGAAATGCTTTGTGATCATTATTCGTATGATGTCCATCCACTCTAACTTTTCCTTCTTTGATTAGGTCATGAATGACATGTCTTAGTTTCATGCAGTTATTGGTTTTATGTCCTTTATTGCAATGAAAATCACAATATTCATTATCATTCCACCACTTCAGTTTCACCTCTAGTTCCCATGGTTTTGAATATGGGATTGTAATAATCTTATTACCTAAAATGGACTTCAAGACCACCTCTAGCATATCTCCAAAAGGTGTAAATGTTCTCTTAGGTATTGATAACCAAGGTTCATTTTGATTATTGGATTTATTAAAGGTTTTAGGAGCCATTGGTGTCACCGTCGTATTCGATCTCTTAGCTTGTAGACTTATAGAAAGATTAAACACCTCAGGCTTAGGTCTTGTATTAAGATCATCTACAACTCCATCACTAACAACATTCTTATTCTTATTCTCATATGTTTACTTATCCTTATTGTTGTTAGAACAATACTTGTCCTTATTCTCCTTGTAGATAGTGATTTCTCCTTTCTTAACCAAGACTTCTTTGATATTAATTACACTACCTATCATCTTGTCAAAACTTGGTGGGCCTTGGAGTTGTATGGGAAAATTCATTTCAGTCACCAATTATTAATGAAGATGTCTATCTTCTCACTTTCAGGTATTTGTCATGAGTACCTTGCAAATATCTTTCTCCATCATTGCAAAAATGTTAGGAATGATTCTCCACTCTTTTGCTTTGTATTTCATAGGTCTAATAGGGTCACCATATGTTTCATATTGTATGAGTACTACCAAATGAACTTCTCAACTAGTTCCACAAATGTCTTAATTCTTGTGGGTAGTTTAGAAAACTAGTCCATTGCTTGTCCACCCAAACTTCTTGGAAATAACCTCATCAAGTAGGTTTTTTCATGCATAAATTCCATGCTCAATGTGCAAAAAATATCTCACATGGTCCTGAGGATTCGAGTTGCTGGTATATTTATCATATTTAGGAATTATGACATGTTGTGGAAATGATGTCATTCTTACATCCTTATCAAAATGTAAAGGACAAATATGTTCCAATGAATATTGCTTTGCTGGTTTGTCTTTTTCTTTCTTCAAGTCTTGGATCTCAGCTTGCATAGCAAGTAATTGTCATGTTAGTATAGATATAGGAGTAAGATCCTATTTTTGCTTGATTTGGTTGACATCATAGTCCTTAGGTAACTTCACTCCTTGAGATGCTAATTCCAAAAATTATTTTTCCTTGTTTTCTTCCAATGTCCTTTAGAGTATCTTTTGGAATTTTTTTCTTCTCAGGGCTCTTCGATATTCTTTTTCAATTGGATCTTCATCACTATCTGAATCATGGTAATTCATTTGTTTCTCTTCTTCTCCTTGATTGGCTTTTTCTTCTTGATCGTTATGATTATTGTTTCATTCTTTCCAAGAGTAATTGTTTTGATTCAACATGTTGGTAGTACTAGGAGTCACAGTGTGAGTAGTACTAGGAGTAGTGCCAAATAAAGGATTTATCTTTGAGGTTTCTCCTTATTCAAAAGTCAATAATGGAACTTCATTTAAAAATGGATTTCATTTTAGATGATAAGACTTATGTCTTGTGTTAACCATGAAATCTTGATTAGGTAATTATTTGAATGTCCTAGTATGTCAAAGGGTCTTTAAGCTGTGTATGTGTGTTTTTCAAATATTGCAAGTGTGGATTTGAAAATGTGCCAGGATCCAACATCAAAGGGGGGAAATGTCCTATTCATGAGCTGGGAACCAAGTGTAAAGGGGTTTTGATGTTTTAAAATATCCAACATCTAAGGGTTAGAATGCCCTATTCGTGAGTTGGGAACTGATTGAGTTTGATATGAATTGGAATATATAACTTGATGGATGCGGATTAAGACCAAATAGGTAGGTGAGGTACACTCAAGAATTGACCTTCTTAGAGTTGCAAGTTTACTAATTCTGATGACAGAAGTTGACAAAAGACTCAAAAGGGTACTCAGAAATCCAAAAATCAAGGTTCTGGCACATGAAAAAGTGCTCTTTATCTTGGATGTGACCCTCTATATGCGACTTCCAGGAATGTTAGCCAAATGCGATCCAAGAAATATTAGATGTGACCCCTAATCCAAATGTGACATAGGGTATACTGTATACGACTCTATAATTACCATATATGACTCAGGATGTGAAATGAAAATGTAGTCTTTTGATGGTTTATTTGAGGAAAATTTGTCAATTTTGCAAACAAATGGGATTTTTCTATCTGATTCCAAGGAGTTTGAGTGTTTGAAAATGTATGTGATTTGTTAATTAAGGGTTTTAATATTTGACTTCAATTCAAAAACTTCAAGAAGAGTTATTTTTAGGTAAAAAAACACACCTAATTTTCCCTATAAACTTGGTATAGATTGGAAATGCTTGTTCATTAGCTTAGGAGCACACTCAAAGACTGCTCGGAATATGACATTCCAACAACACACAATGGATGCTAGAGGCCATATTAGCCAAGTAGTAACATCTAAAAGGGCTCGATATGATGAACTTCTTGGGGCAATTACTATTTACCTTGCACAAGAATTACTAACCTTTGTTGGATTCAGGTGTGGAAAGGTAAGTACTAAGAGGGGATGGGTGAGTCAATACTTCAAATTACTTTTAAACTTTTTTGAACTTCCTTCACATTCATTTACTGATTACTTAACCTTTGCATGCATCACATAGAAGTAAATAAAACATATGATAATCAACAATGCATAAAATAATTATTTTGTTATCATAGAAATCCTTGTTAGAGGATAAAAACTATAGTGGGGATGACACCCACAATACTTCACTACTGTAGAATAAAGCTACTCGGTTAGAGCTACAATGCTTAGCTATTTATGATAGCTTACCCTGTTAAAGGTATTAACCCGATTAAGAGTTCTAAGACTACTAAGTCTACTCTGTTAAGAGATTTCATAACTCTAATATAAGAATTGTACCTCATTAAAGGATTTACAATTAAGATCTATTAAGATTTTCTTGGTTAAGAGACATATAATTCTGATTAACTTTTAATAAAAAATATAAAATGTATGTCAAGCATGCATCAACAAATGCTATGCAAACTCTATATGCTCATCAATTCATTACCTCAAACTGTGTATCCATTACACTAATCAATTATGTGCTTGGTAGCTCAATTTTGAATATGTTCCTTAATATTATGATACTTGGTAGCCTCACTATTCATTCACCTTCTTCTTTGAACTGCAATCTCCAATTTCTCTTCACATACATATGCTACCTTCTTCCTTTTTGATCTTCATGCTCTGATAATCTTATATACAAAATTTTAGGTGGTGTTAGAACTTCTAGAACCTTCATCATCAAGAGGTGCTAGCATTGGGTACACTTCCAATGTATATTTCATCCTTAATTCTCATTGGCTAAAATCACCTTGTAATCATGTATAATCATTAGATTTCAATCTCCAATGTTCTATTATACGATCTCCTCGATATTGGTAAACATTTTTCTAATAAGTGTCTAGGTTCAATGTACTTAAATTTTATCTAATGTCGACCTATTTTGTTTGGTAACATGTTTTCTTTAACTTGGTAATTGATTTCTCTTCTCGGTTAGGTGCTTGACAGAACATGCTTCTTGGTGCTCAGTTATGCCTCGCTCGGTGTCTAAACTTGCTTTCCCTTTACCAAAATTCCTTGTCAACTTATTCCTTTTACCAAATGATTTATCTTCCTTAGTGAATGACTTTTACAAACATAATGACTTCCTTATAACTAATGAAAACAAAAATGACTCTTAGGAGTTTCAATCTCCCCCTTTGGAATTAGTTTGGTATGTTTGTTAAAAACCTTCAAAATCTTCAAACTCATATATCAAAATTTTGTCCTCATCTATTTCTCTTCCTCAATAAAACTTATTACTCCCCCTGAAGTAATAGTTCTGGTACATCTACTGTTTACCATGCATGATTCACCAATTCTGGCAAAAGAAATTCCCAAAATTTGCCAAAAGGTGAATATTCGCCACTAAAACTTACCTTGATATTTTGTATATTCCCCCTTGTATATCTATTCAACATAATAAAAATATTATATGCATTTTCCCCTTTCTTCTATGTATATATTCCCCTTCTACTTATATTGTATATTCCCCCTTTTTTAACAAAAAAGACCAAAATACTTACTATCTAGTTTGGCGATCTTATAAAAAATACCTTTATACTTCTCCTATGCATCATTCAACGATGCCTTGTAGGTGTCCTATAGTGTCTACAACACTATTATCTTCTCACTTATATCTGTAGTGAGACTAACCATGCTTCCCATGGAACTTACATCTGGTGTGCTCACTAGATCTTTTGCTTTCTGTATCTGCCTCTGCAGTGATTCAATATTTGGTAGCAAAACTGTTTGGAGTTCTAAAAGTTCCATCCTTATCTGGTTTTTCTCTTTTCTTAGTTCAAATTTGACTCCCATCAAGTGCTTGAGCTTCTCATAATATTCTGTTATTATTTTTGGCTTAGAGGAAATATGTGATAGTAGCTCGATGAGCTCTTTTTCTAAATTTTCATCTTTATCCTTTATCTCCTTTGTAAAATTTGACAATAAACAAATCTTTTGAAATATAGAAAGAATGGATTTCAACTCTTCTTTTAATGTATTGATTAACTCAGATAGAGTTACCTTGTCCAATGCTACCAATTGAAGATCTTCTTCAATCACTTTAGTCTCCATACTTTCTTGTGAACCTTCATCATGTATTCGGTTGTGCCAGTTCCAAGCTGATTAATTTGACTGACAATTTTTTTTAACTGATCATATATATCTGCCTTTTCATTTATTGTAGCATCAAGAACAATCTCATTTGAAATGCTCTTTATTTGTTCCAATACACCAGTCTTCTGCTTTTTAGCTATAATATTGTCTTGTGAAACTTTCCTCTTCAATAATTAACCAAAATTAGAGAGTTCCTTGGGGGTTAGCATAGTATATTCAACCTTTGGTATGACTATAACTTCATTGATATCTACCTCCTTTTCTATTTTCCTCTTCTTAGATTTACCCTTTGAACTTGATGCTTCTCTGTATCTGATTGGGTTGAAGTTGCTTTTATTTTATCTTCCTTTTCCTTCTTACTTTCTTCTTGTTTCTTCTCTCTTTTTTTCCCTCCTTCTTCTCCCCTACCTTTTCTATCTCTATCACCTTTTCTATTTCTTTCTCTTGTTCTTTTAATCCTATAGTCTCGGTGGGGGTCACTGACTTTGTATTTTAACCTTGAGTTGTCTATATTTTTGTAGTCTTCTCTTCAGTCTATTTAGGTTCATTTTCCTTTTCTGGCTTGATAGGAATCTCAACAACAATAGGCTCTCCACTTGTAATTTTTGAGATAACCACTTCTATCTCAGGAAAATCCATTACTTGTAAAATTATCAGCTCTTTTATTAATAACCTTGCAGTAGCCGAATCATCTATATCCATGGCCTCTAATTCTATGGCCTTGGTAACCATTACATTTTCATCTTCTTTGACTATGTTATCAGGGTCTTGATTGGTAATGTCTTCTATAATTAATTCTTCTTTGTTTGTTATTAATCCAACTAGCTCGGATTTATCCTCTTCAGCTGTTATTCCTTCAAATGTCAGTTGGCCAATGGAAAAGATCTTCCTCCAAAGATCATTAGTATCCTTTTGAACTTCCTGCAATTGACGAACCATTATACTTAATGCTCTTCCCTTCACTGTGAATCTTTTGGAATATTCATTCAGTGTATCCCTTATTCCTCTCTTTGTTAAATCTGGGATTGTGATTGCAAGGGATCTTTGCCTCATTTCTTTTTCTGCAGCGATAGCATATTTCCATCTTGCATCTATTCTTTTGTACAATTCTTTATCAAGATGTTCAACTACCTCAATTGATAAAATTCTAAACTTATGTAGAGTATTAATGATTTTTTCTTCTATTTTTTCTTTCTCCTCATTAGTCCTTATGTCAAACTCTAACTGTTCCATGACTGAATAGGCTCCATATTTCTCCAATGTTTTGAGTAGTTCACTGAGACTCCTATTCTTTTTTCTTGGTGCTACCTTGAATTGTGACAAGTCATTTGAATTAGTGTCACTTTCCTTTTTTAGTTTCAATTTTCTCCTAGGCCTTTTTGTTTCCCTGACATGTGTCTTAGTCTTCACTGGTTCTTCTTCAATTTTCTTCTTTCCTTTTGATGTAGAGGTAGATCGAGTAGATGGTCTTACACTAGCAGGACTAGGGGTTTCCTTCTTGATTCTTATTTTCTTCCTCTTTATTGTTGAAGGCTCAACAAATTCATCAACATCAACAATTCCTCATTCTTTAGTTAATTCACAAATCATTTTTCCTTCTTTCCTTATTGCCTTTGGTATCAATATAATAGTTCTTATTTTCTCCTTCACCTGTTTTAGGTGCCATATTGAGTTGTAGTTTTGTCCATAGGCTTCTTCAAAAGTCCTTTTATCTATACATTGGTTTCATCTATGTTCATTTCATAACCCATTGGGGGTAGCCACTCATTTCTAGGCTCCACTGCCCTTATTATACATACATCAGTGTCTACTTCAAAATATAACTCATCTTTAAAGTCTTCCACTAAGTGTGGTGAAATTATATATCTCTTATGCATTCTAGCTTGGAATTTATTGAAATAATCATCCATAATGACATTAAAGTTGTCACCCATGCTTTAAATAAAATCATTGATTTGATAAACTATCAGTTTATCTGCACTCCAAGTGACTTCACCGACTGTTGGAAATGAATTTTGAAAGTAAAATAATATACATACCAATAGCTGACCAAAATTTAGAGTGTTTGTCTTTACCTTTTGAATTGTTTTCATGTTGTCATCAAGTTGCTTCAATAGAATCTCACACAAGTCAATCTTCATATCCTTCTTCATCATTCTATATGCAATATCCACAACTCCACAAGGTACACTATCTACTCGAGATGACTGGAATATCCTATATGATATGATATTTGATGCAAACTTTAGCTCAGGGTCTTCAAATATAGAAAGTTTCAAGCCTCTTCTATCCCATTTGGCTTTGGTTAGTTCACAAAGTTTTTTCTTTTCTATCTGCTTGTAGGGCCTTGGTCTATCACCGACCAAAAATCCAGTAACAATATGTAGAACATCCTTAGTTATTTTTACTGGCCCATCAAGCCACATGAACCTATCATGAACTTTACCCAATACAATTCTTATCCATTTGTGCTTGAATATTGTCTGTACATGCATTACATGGACCAAACCCTTCATTTGTAGGTGAGTATGATCACTCTTCAGATTTCCATTTACACATAACTTCTTTTACGATGGATCAATCTCGTCTTGACAAATGTCCTCAATCTTGCAATGAATGAAGGTGTGAATGTCTTCAATCAATATTACTCTTGGAGGGATCATGGATAGGGCTCTGATTTTATCAATTTCCATAGCAATGAAAGGTGGAAGTTTGTACTTTAGATTAACTGGGTCAATATTCTCAACGAAAACTAGCTTCTGTATCTTAGGTGGCATTTGATCTATGAAATAATCTCAAAAAATTCTAGGGTTTAAATGAAATAGCAATAGAATCTCTTAATTCATCTCGGTGAACTCTAGAAATACCTTAGATGTCCTTGCAGATGTTTGGAATGCTCGATTGAATGCTCATAATTAGCTCTTTGATCTCGTATCTTTCTCTGCTCAAATATTCTCGCAAGAATGTAAATTAAAAATGATGTATCTCACCCTCTATTTATAGATTTTCCTTTAGGTTAGGGCTTCCAAGGGCTATAAATACATTTAATTCTTCCTTACCTACCTTTATATTACCATTTAACTGAACTATACTTTACCAAATGGAATAGAATAACTTAAACTCTTCACCGATCGACATATGAAATCACAAATTTATAACTATCATCCAAATGCATCTAGATATGTTGATATAGATCTTTTTACTAAATCTAGGAACCGATTTAAGATAAACTTTAAGTTATCAACTCCTATTCATACCTTGACCGATTAAGTGAAGATAGGTGCACCCGATCCAGAGGATGTGGTGCCATCACTAGTTCCTAATTTTGTTCCATCATCTTGTGACTTTCTTCTCCAAGTCTTATTCATCTGTTCTCAGATGTCATCAACATTTATTGGAGTATTTTCACTCAGTTTCTCCTTGGTAGAATCCTTATTTCAGTACCTGCAGTCCTTAGCTAGATGACTGACTCTGTGGCAATGAAAATAAGTCATTCCAGTGTTTCTCCATGATTTCCTATTATTAATTCTATGCATCCAGAAGCAATTTGTAGAAATGTGAATGAATCTTCCACATGCAGTACAAGCAATCCTTGATTATAATCCCATGGTATAGTAGGTCCTTGTCGGTTGTTGTCAACATTCTGTCTGTTAGGGACCCATTTCTCATTTCTTCTTTGTGACCTGCATTCTGCATATTTGTGACCATACTTCTTGTAGTTTTTATAGTAACCATCAAACCTTGGTTTCCTTGGAGTGTTCACAACTCTTGATCTACACTCAAATGCCTTATGTCCATATTTATTACAATTATAATAATGACCTTTAAGTTTAGGATAATTTGGTGGATTACCTCTCTTTCTTTTGCAAATGTTAGTTGTATGTCCTAGTTTTGCATAATGATAACATGTAGGCTTCTTGGGATTCGGTGGGGTAGCAGATTTATCTTGGTGGGTTGCATGTTTTGAGGACTCACCCTTCTTGATAGTTTTGTTTGCATTGAAACCAAGTCCAAAGGTGTCATTAGATTGCCTTTTATTTATCATTTGTTCATCCAGAATCTTCCATGCTTCTTCATTTATTTTCAAGATTTCATTATCATCTTTCTCAACTTTTAGATCATTTTTCAAGTGTTCATTCTCAGAGATCTCAATTATGCAATCTCATCGAGTTTCCTAGAAACATCCTGATTTTCCATAAAAATTTGATATGTCAAGTTATAGTGTGTTTGTGTCAACCTCATGATTTCCCTATCTTTCTCATCAAGTCTAGTATTCATTTGTTTTCTTTCATCTTCTGCAGTTCTTTTGTCATCCTCAACTTTTCCTTTTTGTTCCATGATCTCACACATCCTTAGCGACTGTGCTTCTTGTTCTCTTTTCAGTGTTTTGACCTAATCAAATAGATTATTTTTATTTTCAGATAGTTTTGATATGAGTGCATCAGATTCATTAGACATGCTTCATTCAGATTGTTCTTCAAGTTCATCTACATGATCTTGAGTATCTTTTAGTTGTAGTGCAAGCTCTTTCCTTTTGTTGATTGAATGTTTCAACTTTCTACTTAACTCTTTAATTTGCGCATTAGTCATTTTCAGTTCTGTTTCCATACTATCAATTTTTCTTTTGTACTTATATCTTTCCATCCTTCTAGATCACTCCTCTCAAGTGACTAAACTCCTTAATAAGAGACTGAGCTCTGATACCAATTATTGGATTCAGGTGTGGAAAGGTAAGTACTGAGAGGGGAGGGGTGAATAAGTACTTCAAATCACTTTTAAATTTTCTAAACTTCCTTCACATTCATTCACTGATTACTTAACATTTTCATGCATCACATAAAAATAAATAAAACATATGATGATAAAAACATATAACATAATTATTTTGGTATCACAGAAATCCTTGTTAGAGGATAAAAACTACGATGGGAATGACGCCCACAAGCCTTCACTACTACATAATAAAGTTGCTCAATTAGAGGTAAAATGATTAGCTATTTATGAGAGCTTATCCTATTAAAGGTATTAACCTGGTTAAGAGTTCTAAGATTCCTAAGTCTACTCTGTTAAGAGATTTCACAACTCTAATCTAAGAATTGTACCTGATTAAAGGATTTATAATTAAGATATGTTAAGATTTTCTAGGTTAAGAAACTTATACAATTTTGATTAACTTTTAATCAAAAATACAAAATGTTTGTCAAACATGCATCAAAAAATTCTATTCAGACTCTATCCTCATCAATTCATTACCTCAAACTGTGTATCCATTACACTAATCAATTATGTGCTCGATAGCTCAATTCTGAATTTGTTTCTCAATAGTTTGATACTTGGTAGCTTCATTGTTCATTCACCTTCTGTTTTGAACTACAATCTCTAATTTCTCTTCACATACATATGCTACCTTCTTCTTCCTTTTTAATCTTCATACTCTGATAATCTTATATTCAAAATTTTAGGCGGTGCTAGAACTTCTAGAATCTTCATCTTCAAGCGATGCTAGCATTGGGTACACTTCCTGTTAGAGTAAAGTATTAATTTTATTAATTAACTTTACTCCCTTCTTAAGATGTCAACTCTTTTGCTTTAGTTGTTTATATTTAAACACACATGCATGAGTTGTTTTAAACTCATGCACTAGTTGTTTTAAATATAAACTTGCATGCATTAGTCTTGTAATAATTTAACTAATTATTACATGCACTAGGGTTTGCCTTTCAAGGCTTTTGATCTCCTTCATAAGGATGATCCATTGTACATTTAATTTATTCATTATTTGAGGATATTTTCTTCTTCATATTTTTGAGTCAAACCCTTGCCCTCTTCTTGTCTCTACTTCTTTGTAATAGGTTTTTGTATGCAGGTGATCTTTGGGTTTTGTGGATTTGTATTGCTCAGGTGTCAAATTTAAGCCAGTGAATGCAGTTTTAGCCCCTGGTCATATGGCAACCAGAGGCCCATAATTTTAGCCCCAAGGGGCTTGCATGATGTGATGGCCATTTGGCCGTCAATTTTAAGCCCTTGAGGTGCTGACATCAACACATTTAGACACCATTTGGGCCCTCCAGCGTAGCAGTTGGTATTTTGCTCATAACTTGAGCATACGGTGTTGAAATTGGGCAAACGAGATATCGTCGAAAAGTTGGTTCCGAGCTCTATCCAGATTTAGAGGTTTGAATTTCTAATTTTTCTTTTTTGATGGTGTTTTTTTACTGTCAAAGCTAGATGTTCATTTTTGCACTTCGAAAGTTCTATATTGCGCATCCGGACTCCATTTTGAGAAAGTGAGATATCGTTGGAAAGCTTGTTTTGAGAGCTTTCTAGTTCTATGAGTATTTTTTCTAGAATATGCACCAAGTATATTTTATTCAATTTTTTGCATTTTTGCACTCTAGTGGATATCTTGGATGTTACAGGTCCTGGGATCTCTTCCCTTTTGGGGATGACTCTTCTTAAGCTATTATTTTGTTTCAGTAGCCTTCTGTCTTATTTGAGCAGTGTATACTTCACTTTTGTAGCATTCTTTTATGTACATGCACTGAGATAAAGTGTCATTTTTTTGCATGCTTGGAATCTTGAACATGTTTGTGCTATTTGTACTCGCACTTCATTATAAAGTGCCATGGGGGGGTTTGATGTTTGCCTTTGTTTTCCATCTACCTTTGTCAAGTGAGTGTTCCTTCCATGACATTAGCCTTAGGGTATCTTTATTTGTGCTTGTGCTTTCTATGCACCTTCGATGTTCCTGGTTCTTCATGATGCAGTTCTTATTGGCACTCTTTTCAGTTTACCTGTCACCTCTCTCTTGTCAACATTATGGGGGGTTTCTATTGATCATTCTTTTGCTTCCTTGGTTTGATAGTGTGAGCTATGTATTCAGTATTTGTTCCTATGTACTAGGCGGATGCAGTGGCTAGGTACCTATGCATTTCGGTGAGATGGATCATTTACCATATAGACACTCTTTCTTTCCTATTTTTGGATGCACTCTTCCAGCTTTGATTGATTAGCTCTTCAGGCTTTTGGTGTTTATGCCATCTGTATCTTTGAGTTTAGGTGTTTGCCTTTGTTTGCCTCCTGATTCAAGTAGTGTCATTTGAGGGCACTCATGCAGATTATAGTCTTCTCTACCTGGTCATATTTCTATGGAGGATCTTTAGATCAGCAGTTACTTTTTGATAGAGTTTGCATCCTTTTGCTTCGGTGATGTTCTACATGTTCATTCTTGTTCCTATTTTCTGGAACATTCCTAGTTTTGGAGGCTTCTTTAGTCCTTCAAATTAGTCTTTCTCTCTTTTTGGAGTAGTGTTTTTCCCATGTGGTTTTCTCTATTTCTCCATTTTATAGAGACTCTCCTTTGTACATGGGTACCTCATTAGGCCATGTTGTTGGGACCCATTTTTATGCTTTCAGCACTATAGTTTCCTTTTCTTTCTTCTTGCATTGTTTGTAACTGCATTACTGCTCATCTTAAGGGGGGGTGTTAGAGTAAAGTATTAATTTTATTAATTAACTTTACTCCCTTCTTAAGATGTCAACTCTTTTTCTTTAGTTGTTTATATTTAAACACACATGCACTTGTTATTTTAAACTCATGCACTAGTTGTTTTAAATATAAACTTGCATGCATTAGTCTTGTAATAATTTAACTAATTATTACATACACTAGGGTTTTCCTTTCAAGGATTTTGATCTCCTTTATAAGGATGATCCATTGTACATTTAATTTATTTATTAGTTGAGGATATTTTCTTCTTCATATTTTTAGTCAAATCCTTGCCCTCTTCTTGTCTCTACTTCTTTGTAACAAGTTTTTTTTATGCAGGTGATCTTCGGGTTTTGTGGATTTGTATTGCTCAAATCCTACACTTCCAATGTATATTTCATCCTTAATTCTCATTGGATGAACTCACCTTGTAATCATGTGTAATCATTAGATTTCAAATCTCCAATGTTCTGTTATACGATCTCCTCGAGATTGGTAAAGGATTTTCTAATAAGTGTCTAGGTTCAATGTACTTAGATTTCATCTGGTGTCAGCCTATTCTTCTTGATAACATGTTTTCTTTAACTTGGTAACTAAGTTCTCTTCTTGGTTAGGTTCTCGATAGAACATGCTTCTCGGTGCTTGGTTCTACCTCACTCGGTGTCTAATCTTTCCTTCTCTTTACCAAAATTCCTTGTTAACTTATTCCTTTTACTGAATACTTTCTCTTCCTTAACGAATAACTTTGATAAACTAAATGACTTCCTTATAACTAATGACAATAAAAATGACTCTTAGGAATATCAAACCTTTCGGGGGTAATCCAGGTGGTTTCTAATATAAATGATTTAGTAAAGACATTTGTTCATAATCATCTCCCATAGTCCCACAAGAAATATTGAGGCCTATAGCCCTATGAGTACTCAAGTTTGTGTAGTCTCACAAGCAAGATTTAGGTGGCTCCATTCTACACAAGATCTAAGCATGTCCAAGAAAATGATCAAATCAAGGTTCCAAGGATAAAATCGACTAAGTCTTCCAAGATTTTCATCTCAAGGAAGCATCTTTATTATAGTGAGGTGGAAGGGTTGGCTTCTACCTGTCCTCACTTGGGTCATTCCTGATAACTTTTTACATCAACTGACAGACCATCTAAAGATTTATAGCAATGAAAGAAAAGAGGATTGGTGACTTAGGAGTCTATATTTCTGATTCTCCACTAGGGAGAAGATATTACTCTCCTATCCATGTCATTTTCTCCTATCAAACACATCATGCAAGTGTATTGTAAATTTACTCCAATTCAACTTCAAATCCTAATCTAACTTTTGAGTTTCTAATTTTCTCAAAAGGAAAAGAGCATAATCCTCTTATTAGATTAAAAAGTGACCTCAATTTGTAATTAAATTCCTATAAAATCAAGAAAGACAAGAATAAAATGCTTGGTTGATTCCATGAGGCAACCTATAAAAAAAACTCATTAGTACAATTTATTTGTTGGTTTTTCTTTGACAATTCAACCTGCAAACCACAGTTAGGCTGTAACAATCAATTAGAATCACAAAATTCACCCATTAATAGTCAAAAATTTCAATTTTGTAAGGAAAATCACTACATGCGATCCTATTTTATCCCCAAATGCGATCAACAACCAAATGTGATACAAATTTAACTAGATGCGATCAATTATCCTAAATGTGACACAAAGCTTATCATATGCGACCCTGACCAGATGTAATCTGGGAAAGACCGGGTGTGATCTTGTTGAGACCTGATGTGACATTTATTCCTAGATGTGATACAAATCCCCAGATGCAATCCTGGATCTGTTAAACAATGACAAACAATGAGTTAAAAAGGCATAAATCTAGGGCACAATCCCATGGTGCGCACTAGAAATGTGTGTGTATTTTGTGGTGCTTGTTATCCTGCAACACATCACTTCAATAAGACATTAGATTATTAGTTTCCAAAGAAGATACAAAATTAAAGAAACTTTACAAATTCATCCTATTGCTCTCTAACTAGCAAGAGTATACTTTAAAGTCTAATTCGCTCTCAGATTTAGACTTTAAACAATGACAATTCACTACTAGAATGAGAGATTCAATGCATTGAAAATAAGAAGTGTGAGAGATTAAACAATGCCATTAATTCATTACCAATTAAGCTTTAAAATGAAGTGTGAGTTAATTAGCTATAAAATCAAAATATCAGCATGTAAGTATGAATGCAATTAACTATATGATTTGTGAGTTTAAAATTCCTCTTTTATAGAACTTCATTGAATTCGACGGTTGAGATGCAATTTAAGAAGAGTGGTTGAGATGCATCCTCCTTTGATCCATGTGAGTTGATCCATGTGATTAGCTCCCATTGGCTGATTTTGTCCTTGTTGTCCCTTGAGACATGACATGTAATTTGAGTCCTTTTATTAATTTGTTTTAATTAATTACTTTAGTCATGCATTTAATGGGTTTGATTTAATTAATTAAGCTATAGGTAATTAAGGTGATTTCTTGATTATTTGATGATGTTTAAATGCTCGATTTAGGATTTTTATTGATTTTATCAAATTAGGTTAATAATCAATAATCAAATTAACATAATCAGGAGATTACTCCAAATTAGGGCAAATAGGCTCTTTGGTTCTATTAGCCCGATTTAGGGTGATTACATTTATAACCCCCCTTGGACCCTAATCTCTTCCCAATTTTTTTTTCACCATTTTTCTCTCTTTACCTTGTTGGTCATCCAAATCCCTCTTTTCTTATTTTCTTCTTATTTTTTTTCTTCCTTTTTGCCATTTTTTTCCAGAAATTTCCCCCAAATTTATTTTTTTTGCTAATTTCTCTAGGGGGCATACCCTTCCATTGTCATCACTCTGCCATGACTCCCAAGCCTTTGTTTTCCTCTAGGCCATCTTATTTTCTTTTCTTGATGTGATGTCATTTCAGACATCGCATCAAAGAGGGGCAAAATGTAGACTTCTAAAATCATCCCTTTTAGTCTTATTCTAACTTGATCTCTTATTTAATTAATTATTGACCTAAATAATATAATTGATTTTAGTTAATTAGTTATATTCTTCTTCTTCTTCTATATAATTACTTTAATTAATTATGTTCATCTCCATTCTAAGCCTAATAGTATATTTAATTTTAATTAACTACTCTAGCTTTTGACCTTTATTTAAATAAACCATATTATTTAAATATCTTATTTCAAGTCTTAATCCTTGATTTAATTATTATCAATTAATTAAATCTAAACCTAGCCTAAATCCCTAATCTAGACACATCACTATTACCTCTAAGCCTATCCCTTTGATTAATCCTAGATTAATTAGACTAATTTTGTAATTCCTACAACAATTAACCTCTTAATCTTGCTCACACATGTGTTAGAAACCCTTCCCAAGGTGGCTAACCACCTCCCTTAAATAATTAACCACCTACATTCTTACATGAATGTCCCCTCTCATCTTTTTGGAATGATCTCACACGTGTGAGACATCTTGGACACCTTCCCTCTTCCTCTTTTACCCCTCGCCTTAATGAACCATCACTTTCAAAGGTTTCTCATACATGTGTGAGAAACTCATCCCTCTTGCATGACCAACCACCTTTCTTGCATGAAATCCATTTTTCCTCCACTTGGCATGCACCTCATTGGTCCTTTTGAATATTGACCCTTCATTTCATTTTGAATCCTCACCATCTATCCCCCTCCTAATCATATAAATAGGAGCTTCTCCTTGAGCATTTCATCCATCCTCCATATGCATTATTACCATGTTAGTTTCAATCTAGAATTTAGAGGTCATTTTGAGCATTTTAGCATTATCATAGCATTCATATCATCTTATTTCATAGCTTAGAATCATGGATAACTTATTTTAGTTTGCATACTCATCCTCATTACTTTGTAGCATCTTCAGACACTCATTTCATCTCATTTATCCATCTATTTTTCATGCGTAGATATCCATTTCATACATATTAAGCTTAGAAATCACTTGGGAAATGCATTGGTTGTGTTTTGGAGAGCATATCCACATTCATCCATCAAAGAGAAAATCAATGAAATAAGGGTGCTTTCATTCAAGCTCAATTGGAGATATGTGCAAGTTTTAGTTGATTAAGTTCTTTGTTTGACTTATTTCATATTATTTTCATTTGACTAACTATTAAATCTATATGTATACATAACCAAACCCTCTAATTTTGATTAAGTATCTTATTGTTTTATGAACAACATTATCACTGTTTGTCCCTGAACTCAACACCTTATTTAATGCCTTAGAGGAAAGAATAATATCCTTATAGCCTAAGACCAAGGAGGACTATTTATGGGTTTCATCCACTTTCTCCACATAGTAATGATGAGGATACACTTCTTTCCACCATGTTTCAAATTTATCCATTATATTTTTCCTACACTTAGGAACAATATGTCTAGTCTAGAAATATCTCCTACATCTGAAGGGGGTCCCCTCATAGCCCAAAGATTACCTCCAAAAATCATTTGAGGTTTTAATTGAAATCTCTTTTGGGAGCTCTTTGTAAACATCCATTTCAACCAAAATCTGAGTATATGCAGTGTGCCAAAGGTTTGAGGAGCCCTCATCCACCATTAAGAATCTACCTAGAGAATTCCCTACAATCTCAAAACAAGAATCAAACTAGAAATGAAGAGAGAGATTATGAAGTATCACCCAAAGAAAAATCTAATCAAAATATTCTAAATTTATATTGAAAGTTGGATGCTAGGGTTTCAACATCAAATCATACTTGTCTTCCCATCTCTAGAAGTGGGTGTAGATGATCTTATTTTTATCTTTAACATTTTAAAAAATAACAACCAAAAACCCATAGGAATTTGGATATATTTTAACACACCCTTCCAAAATGGGTTCCCAATTTTTATAAATCTACACGTGAACATCTCATAGACTTGGCCAAATATATTTGAAGTGCTTAATTAAGTGATGCTCAGAAAAAAGTCTCATATTGTACCATACTTCTTTATCAACATCTTCAGATAAATCCATTGAGACCTATCTTATCTGACATTGCGAGTCATTTTTTAGGAGATAAACCCCTCATCCACTTCTTGCATATATACTTCAAAAACCCACTTCCCTTTTTTTCTCACTCTTGGGGACTCCCCATCTATTTTCCCACATGGAGGTTTTTTGCATGGCTTCTGACCCTTCTCATGCTATCAAAAAAATTGAATAGTAAAGGGAAATACAACAACCAAAGAAGATGTCTCACCCCTTTCAAACCCCTTGAAGTTAACCATTGTCATCCTCTGAAATAGGGAGTCACCATCGACAATAGAATTGTTCTAGATTTTGCCCTAATAAATGGGTTTCCCTTGCTTTTGTATATCACCACAATCCTTTTCATAAGATTTATTTGCATTCACATCACCAGTGGCCTCTCTCCAAACACAAACATTTGCCTATATCTCCATATTACACTCATGGTGACTTCCACCATTGTTGTCACCACCAAAACCTTAGTGGCTATTCTTGTAGACCACCTTAGAAAAGTTTAATTAGCATCATTCTTTATTAAAATAAATTTACCCTCCAAACCTCTCATAAGACCTAATAACTGTAGGAAACCATGTAATACCTTTGTAGTTGAGTATGTCCCCTTTGAAACCCTCATCAAATTTAACTGTAGCCGCTCCATCCTTCATGAACACTTTGTTTCACATAGGGGAAAAATTTGAAAATAGAGATTTTTTGTATAAAAAACATCTTTTCTCTAGGTCATATCCTCATTTCAAGAAGAATTTAATTCAAATGCATATAAAAATTAAGCATTAAAAAATATAGCTCTATCCATATTACAATTACTCCAACTTCAAAAATTAACTAGTAATATATATGCAACAAAGAATTATGAAAAAATATCCATACCTTTGGTATTGGTGTAAAAAATATATATTTTGGAAATGGTTCACTCTTTGCGCTCGTTGAATCATCCTTTTTGCAAGTTTCAAAACTTCTTTGGCAATAATCCTCGACATGTTGTTGTATCTAGCACAAGGCCTCTGGGTGCTCCACTACCACACAATTGGTGGGGAAATTTCCCCCATGGAAAAGCATATGTTTCTTCTTCTAGTGTAGGTGGTTGGAGTTAGGGGGCCTTCATTCCTCTTCATGGCATTTTCCCAAAAATTTCTCAGGATTGCGACTTACTTCCTTTTCTATGGAAAAAATTGATCGACAAATCTCCTTTTTTGAGAAAACTAAGTTTGCAAAAGCTGGAGATGGTTTTAGTTTTGGGTCAGATAATGTTCAGTTGATGGGATGCCCTAGGCTTGATGATGCTCCAATGGTATCCATCCTCAAGTCATGGAAGAAGGTTAAAACTAAGAGGAGGAATGTTTCTTCATCACAGCTACATCATACGCTCAATTTTACCCTCCCTATGAGTAATGCTTTCAACAGTTTATCTCTTGATAAATCTGATTCTCTGACCAAATCTATTTCGTTGGATCATCATGCTACTCAATCAAAATATTTTTATCTATACTCTAAAGAACTCTTCCATATTAATGAGGATAGGCTTACCAAAACCTTAGCCCTGTGCAAAAATCTAGGCATCTTTTCTAGATGTAATGGCTTCAATTCTTCTCCTTCAGTCATTATGAATTGGTTTGAGGTTAAATACAATGACAAGGTAAGTATTGATGCCTTATCATATGGTTTTTCCTTTTTAAAATGCAAATCTATAGAAATCAAGTGTCATTTCCTCATCATAGAAAACCCTATTTTTAAAGGACGTAATTTCTCTTTTTTAGATTGGAGTCCAAATTTTAGACTTGATTTGTTAAATGATTTCTATCTTGAGTGAGCTATCCTCATTTTGAACGTCTCTATGGAGCTAATTAGCTTAGAATTTTTTTAAAATTTAGCTAATCATTATGGAAAATATGTCATAATAATAGAAATAGATCATCCTCAAATAGATAACATTATAATTACTAAAATGGATATTAGCATTGAAACCCTAGACCATATATGAATTAATAGAAGGGTTTTAGTTTATGAAATTATCTCGGTGATTCTACAATCTGAAATTAATTCTAATTATGGGGATTCACTAAATAAGGATAATATAAATTCAACTCCCCTGAGGGATTTGGACATTAGGGATAACATAATCCCAAATATAGTTTCTCTAGATATTGAGGAAGGGGAGATTGTGGAAGAAGGTAAAAACTTTTCTTCTTCCCCAGTCCTTTTCTCAGACCCTAACCCTTCTTCTCATAATTTGTCTACTCGCTTCCTCGACAAAGTTGGTGGCTTCTTTCTTGTGAATCCAGATAAGCTAACTAATATGGAAAATAAGGAGTCTGATATAGAAACTAATTTGATTAGTAAGGATGAGGGGGCTCCTTCTCCCTCAGTCCCTTTGATGGTAAATTATGTTTCTAAGGAAAGGAAAGAAGAAGAAGTAAAATTAATCACTAGATTTCTATGTGATATTGTAGTTAACGATTTAATGGACAAATTCTTAGATGAAATTTGTGACAAGGAAGAAGTTATTCATCAAAAAGAGAATCTGATCAAGGAATGCATGAACTCATAAAACCCCCTTTCTATGAAGGATATCAAGCTTCCGCTTACAGATATTGAGGAAACTGAATAAAGGGATTATCCAATTCTTGGAATTGCTACTTATACTCCTAGAAAAGTTGTTCCAAAATGTGCCAAATCCCTCAAGAAAAGAGGGAGGAAATCAACTCAATAGTTAAAATTAAAAGACGGGGAAGCGGTAGGACAAACTAAATTAATTGATATCTTTAATGTAGGTAAGGGGAAGTTCCTTCCCAAATCACCATGAATATCCTAACATGGAATGTTAGGGGCTTAAATACCCCTAACAAGTAGTGTATCTTAAAACTTTATATATCTTATACTAATATAGATTTACTTCTTTTACAATAAATTAGGTATTAGTGAAATTTGGGGAGTTTCTACTCGTGGAGCTTCAGGGGGATTGGTTTTATTTGGGATTTGAGATCTGTATCTCTCTTCAACCTTGAGGGACATGCAAATTGGTGTTGTGGTCTAGTGAAATGTTCCCAAACTAACTTAAAATTTTGAATTTTTAATGTTTATGGCCCTATCCCAACCAAGAAAAGGAAAGAGTATGGAGAGATATTGAAAGAAAAATGCAAGAAAATGGTAATGATATCTCCATCATTGGTGGAGATTTTAATACTATAACCAAAATCTCTAAAAAAAGAGGAGGGTCTAACAAGCTCCCAAAGGCCGCTGAGGATTTTAATGACTAGATTAATAGGAATAGTCTATTAGAAATTGCTACTTCTGATGATTGTTTCACATGGAATATAAGAAGAAAAGGTTTTAGTTTCATAGATGTGAAGCTAGATAGATTCTTTCTAGGAGGAAAGATAACTGTACTACCCTTTACTTTGTTTATGAAGGTAAAACCAATATCTAGTTTAGATAATTTCCTTGTAGATTTTAAAATTTGAAAGATAAGAGCCCAAAGAAATGACCTTTTAAATTCGAACAAATGTGGTTTAAGGAAGAAGGGTTTTTAGAAATGTTAAGATAATGGTGGATGAAAGAATATATCTCTATATCTAAGCTCTACCAAGTGGTTAACAAACTAAAAATGATCAAACAAAGGCTAAAAATATGGAATAAAACAAAGTTTGGGAACATTTTCAAAAATAAATTAGAATTAGAAGGGAAGTTCAAAACTCTAAATGAGGAGGTTTTTATTTGAGGTACGGATAATTCATTATATGAGGAAGAAAAAGATCTAATGAAGAAATATGAAGATGTTCTGGCTAAGGAGGAAATTTTGTGGAGACAAAAATCAAGGGAAACATGGTTAGCAGAGGGAGATAGGAATACAAAATTCTTCCACAATAGTAAAAAACAACTAAGAATCTTAAACACAATAACATCGATCAAGGACATGGTAGACCAAGTAATTGATTATCCTAAAGGAATAGCTAATGAAGTTGTCCAATTCTTTAAAGAAATCTACCATATTGATCAAGATCCTAATTTAAATGTTCAAGGGAGGATTATCACAAACATTCCTAAACTTATTATAGAGGAAAAAAACAAAAGTATTTTAGGAAGATTCAAAAAATAAGTGGAGAATGTCCTTAGAAATATGAACCCAGACAAATCACTTAGTCCTGATGGCTTCCCCACTTATTTTTTTGAAAAATGATGGAGCTTTATTAGGGATGAAATCACAACAACCATTGATGGGATTAGAAATTACGTGAGACTTCTCAAGGAAGTAAATAATACATTCTTAGCCTTAATCCCCAAAAAAGAAAAACCATAAACATTTAGTGACTATTTCCCTATTATGTTATGCAATACCTTATACAAAATATTTTCTAAAACTATGGCTAGAAGATTGCATA
The DNA here is from genome assembly GCA_027943335.1 of Chamaecyparis obtusa. Classification (NCBI taxonomy): domain Eukaryota; kingdom Viridiplantae; phylum Streptophyta; class Pinopsida; order Cupressales; family Cupressaceae; genus Chamaecyparis; species Chamaecyparis obtusa. The sequence goes on from BSBK01002852.1 coordinate 1,156,516, forward strand.
AGCTTCTTCCTTTTATTATCAACGATGAACAAACAAGCTTTGTTCCAGGAAGATCAATCTATGATGGTATTATTATTGCACAAGAAGCCATTCATTCAGTTTAAAACAATTGGAACCCTAGTATGTTAATTAAATTAGACATTAAAAAGGCTTATGATAAAGTTGATTGGCTCTTCTCAAGGAAGTGTCTCTCTACCTTTTTCTTTGCTAATAAATTGGTGGACCTTATTTTTTAGTGTATTTCTATCCCTAAACTATCAATATTAGTAAATGGTTCTCCTAAAGGTTTCTTTGAAATTAATAGAAGAATTAGACAAGGAGATCCAATCTCCCCTTTCCTCTTTATTATTATGGATGGGGCTTTGGGTAGATTGGTTAACAATGCAAGAGTTGTTGGTAGGGTTAAGGGTATCCAAATTACTAAGGACTTATATGCTACCACCCATCAAAAATTTGTGGATGACACTATACTCTATGGTTGAAGTTATATCGACAAAGCTAAAGAATATAAGGAGATCCTAGACCAGTATGCTTTAGCTTCAGGGCAAGAAATCAATAAGGAAAAATTAGATATTTTCTTCTTCAACACACACCCAATTATAGAATAGGAAATTTGTAATATCCTTAATTATAACAAAGGATCCTTCCTTGCAAATATCTAGGGCTCCTTCTAGATAATGGCACACGTTCCTCCAATCTATGGAAACAAAATTTAGACAAAATTAGAGAAAGGAAAAATGGTTGACTACTGGTAGAAGAGCTACTATGGTCCAAACTGTCCCATCAACACAACCCATATATCAACTTGCCTGCCTAGACCTCTCAATTAAAAGAAGGAATGAACTCAATAAAATCATGAGATCTTTCTTCTAGAAAGGTACAAGGGACAAAAATAAGATATCCTTATTGTCTTGGGATAAGGTGTACAAGCCAAGAAAATGAAGGGGGTGCGGGCATCAAAGATATTAAATTTCAAGGAAATGCCTTGGGGGCCAAATTAGTTCACACAATGTATAAGAATCTGCACCTTAAATGGGTCAAAATTCTATCTCATAAAAACTTAAGCTCCCAAAATCCTATTAATATGTTTAGATAAAAATCCCCACCCCGAGGCTCCAAAATTTGGAACTTCACGTTGGATTGCAGATTCATTATCCAAGACAAACTAACCTAGAACTTAGGTAAGGGGGAGAAAGCTCTCTTTTGGTCAAACTCTTGAGAAGGTTATAGAGCTCTACAATTGGAAGGGAATTTGGAACAATCCAAAACTATTATGGAATCCTGCTAGGGTAATAAAGTTAAAGATTACCTAACCTTTGATGATTTGGATTTTGAGTGGAAATGAAAGGAAAGGAAAAACTTGAATCTTCCTCCCACTGAATAAACAAATCTATGTTCCATTTTGGGATATAGAAAAATTTCATTACATTTAGGCCCTGACACGTTAATATGGGATGACAACAAGAGTGGAGAATATATTGTTAGAGAAGGATATAGATTCATGAGATCCAGAATTGCAAGCTTTAAGGATTATCCTCCACATACCCTATTTTGGAGAAAAGATTTCCTACCTAAGGTTGGGATATTTTCTTGGTTAGTTTAACATAGAAAGATTTTAACAGCCGATCAATTTAAATGAATGGGTTTTTAGGGCCCTAGTAGATGCCCTCTTTGTGAGATGCATGAAGAATCTCTGGACCACCTCCTGTTGGGTTGCTCCTTTTCTTTGTATATATGGAATTAGTTATGTCATCAACTAGGTTGGAAGACAACCTTTCCTAGTACTATCTTAGACTTTTTACAATCATGGTCATTCCTTAACTAAGGATGTATATACGACTCTTTATGGGTCTCAGCCCCTTCAATCATTCTATGGGAACTATGGAAGGAAAGAAACAAAATAATTTTTCAAGATAAGATTATGGGTTGTAATCAAATTCTAAATAAAATTGAAATCTCAATCATCGAGCTAACAAATAATAAGATACTGAACAAAAATAAAAAAGTATATGGTTATGACCTATTGGGATGAAAAATGAGAATTAGATGGAATGGTCTTAAGATTCCTCTATACATTGGTTCGGGGGATCCTCCTCCTCTCTCAAACGTGCCAACTCCAAATGGCTTCCACCTAAAACTGGCTAGTTTAAAATCAAATTCAATGGTGCATCTAGAGGAAACCCAGGTATGGTTGGAATATGTTGTTGCATCCACAATTTAGAAGAGGGAAGTAGAAATGCTTGATAAATATATAGGAAAAGAAACTAATAATTGGGCAAGATTAATGGCCTTAGTGGAAGGCCTCCTTTTTTGTAAAAAATTAGGCATAAAAAACTTAGCCATAGAAGGAGACTCTGCAATTATAATCAATGCCCTAAGGAAAGGCTCTCTCCTAAATTGGAGACTGGATTCAATACTATCTAAAGCTTTGGATATAAGCTGGTTTTTGACAAATTAACTATCAATCATATCTATAGAGAAGGAAGTCATAAAGCTAACAAATTAGCCAATAAAGCTATTGAGGAATATATCCTAGGGTTATAATCTTAAGCATAAAATAGGGTACTTTATATTTTGGGATAAGTATAATGGCATAAGTTTTTAAAAAAAACATTTGGTTCAAGTTTAAGATCAATATTAGATTGAAATGTAGTAAAATTAAGTAGGCCTACAAAGTACCATAAAAATATAGTTTTATTTGTATTAGTCATATCAGTATTATGACTATGAAATATCATAATCATATAGTTTTATCTAAACTATCACAAAAATACAAAATATTAAGTAGTGAAATATATTGGAGTTGATGAGTAAACAACCCACAACTCCCAAGAACACCTGCATGCAAACACCTGTCACAAAAAGAGAGAGAAGCAAGAAGCTAGAGAGGCATGAACGCATGGATCCATGAAAGAGGAGACATTCTTGGTGTGCAAAAACAAAAGTTGCAATTCAATAAAAATGAATGTTTCTCAATTAAGATTACAAGAGAGATCAATCCTTATAAAAGGAGATAAAAACCCTAAAAGGGTGAACAAACCTAGGTTGCATGATAATAATTAATAAATCAATCAATTATTATATGCCTAAAGTTTAGCTTAAGAAGAAAGAGGTAATAAGTGACTTAGTAATTAAATCAAACATAATTTAATTAATCAATAAACACTTTATTACTCTAACACCCCCCTTAAGATAAACTTTGGGAGAAGCTAAAAACCTAGAAAGAACTACCGAAAGAAAATGGGTCCCAACAACAAAAGGTCTGATCAGGTACCCAACTACAAAATAAAGTCTCTATATAAAGTGGATAAATAGAGAAAACCACATGCAAAAAATTCTACTCCAAAAAGAGACAAAGACTAATCTAAAGGACTGAAGAAGCCTCCAAAACTAGGAAGGTTCCAAAAAATAGGAACAAGGATGAACATGTAGAACATCACTGAAGCAGGAAGTTGCAAACTTTGTCAAGAAGTAACTGTTGATCTAAATTTCCTCCACTGAAATATGACCAAGTAGAGAAGACTGTAATCTACATGAGTTCCCTCAAATGACACTACTCTAATCAGGAGGCAAAAAAAGGAAAACAATTGAAGTCAAAGATACAAAATGTTGTAATCTACACGAGTTCCCTCAAATGACACTACTCGAATTAGGAGGAAAACAAAGGAAAACACCTGAACTTGAAAATACAGATGGCATAAAAACACCAAAAGTCTGAAAAGATGATCAATCAAAGCTAGAAGAGTGCATCCAAAAATAGGAAATAAAAGAGTGTCCATATGGTAAATGATCCATCTCACTGAAATGCATAGGTACCCAGCCACTGCATCTTCCTAGTACATAGAATCAAATAATGAATACATAGCTCACACTATCAAACCAAGGAAGCTATAAAACCAACAATAGAAACCCCCCCATATTGCTGACAAGGGAGTAATGATAGGTACACTCAAAAGATCATCCAATATGAACTGCATGATGAAGAAGAATCTGAAACATTGAAGGTGTAGAGAGAGTACAAATACATATAGAGATACATGAGGCTAATGTCATTGGAGGAACACTCACATGAAAAAATTAGATGGAAAAAAAAGGCAAACATCAAACCCCCCTTGACACTTTATAATGGAGGGCAAGTACATAGAGCACGAACATGTGCAAGATCCCATACATGCAATAGAATGTCACTTTATCTCAATGCATGTATATAAAAGTGAAGTATACACTGCTCAAAGAAGAGTGAAGGCTGTTGAAACAAAAGAACAACCTAAGATGAGCCATTCCACAAAAGGAAAAGATCTCAGGACCTAAAACATCCAAGCTATCCACTAGATTGCAAATATGCAAGAAAATAAATAAAATATACTTAAATCAAAATCTAGAAAATGAATCACAGTACTAGAAAGGTCTTAGAAAAAGCTTTCCAATGATATATCATTTTCCCAAAATGGAGTTCAGATGCACAAGATAGAGCTCCTGGAGTGCAAAAATGAACATATGGCTTTGATTGTAAAAAACACCATCAAAAAAGAAAAATTAGAAATTCAAACCTCCAGATTTGGATAGAGCTAGGAACCAGATTTCTAATGATATCTCGTTTGCCTGATTTCGACACCGTATGCTCAAGTTATGAGCAAAACACCATAGGTATGCTGATGGGCCCAAAAAATGGTGTAGAAGAGTGTTGATGCATGCTGACGGCAGCAAATGACTGGCTTAAAATTGATGGCCGTTATGGCCAAAATCTACCCAGGGGCTAAAAAAATTTGCCCCTGGTCATCATACGATGAGGAACTGAGGCTACATTCACTATGAGGTTAAATTTGATGGCCAATTTTTTATATCAAAATCACCCTACTGGCATCGGGATGTGTGCCAAGGTCATAAACCCTGGTATGCAAAAAAAATTGCCTCAGAATGAAACGATGTCTAAATTAGATGTGTCTTATATGGATCTGGGGGTTCTTGGCTACTGTGAACTCAACAATGAGGTCCGTTTGAGCCAAAAATGCTCCAAAATAATAGTGATCACCTCGGGATCTATGTCAGGATTGGTTGTAAAAAGTTTTTGTCACAAATTCCAACTTTTTACAAATTGGACACATTTTATATGGATCTAGGGGTTCTTGGATGCTCTAAACACAACCGTGAGGTCCGTTTGAAGTCAAGATGACCAGAAGTCCCCCTAGATTCAACATAAAATTCTCTAGAATTATAGATTTGATGAAAACAGATGAATCTCTTAGGAAGAAGACAGGGGAAAACAAATCTGAAGCTCTGATACCATATTGGAGTTGACGAGTAAACAACCCACAACTCCAAAGAACACCTGGATGCAAATACCTGTCACAGAAAGAGAGAGAAGCAAGAAGCTAGAGAGGCCTAAACGCATGGATCCATGAAAGAGGAGACATTCTTGATGTGCAAATTTTTTTTTGCAATTTAATAAAAAATGAATGTTTCTTAATTAAGATTACAAGAGAGATCAATCCTTATAAAAATAGATCAAAACCCTAAAAGGGTGAAAAAACCTAAGTTGCATGATAATAATTAATAAATCAATCAATTATTATATGCCTAAAGTTTAGCTTAAGCAAAAAGAGGTAATAAGTGGCTTAGTAATTAAATCAAACATGATTTAATTAATTGGTAAACACATTATTACTCTAACACAATATACAATTTATTTGGTCGAGATGTTATTAAAAGGAAAACTAAGAATTACAATCTCAATGAAAGCTTACATTACAAAACTTTATTCCAGATATCTTTAAAGACAACCCATGATGGCTAAAGTAACCTTTAAGGATAGATTCATAACACCTAATAATGTCAAAACACACTTGTTAATTTCTCAATCTCCTTTTCCCAAAAATCAACACCTTATTTTGTGTGACCCCTTTAATCATCTCAAAACACACTTGATTAATAATTTCAAAACACACTTGTTAATGCCTTATTTCGTGTGACCCCTTTAATCATCTCAAGAATCAGTATTAATCAAGCTTACACTTAGCTGGATGCGAGAGGTTTCCAGAGGCTTCGAACATGATATGTAAATGACATAGCACTTTTGGTTTTCTGATAATTGATACCCTTTCTGAGTGTTGACTTCTCATTATTTGTTTGTAAAGGCCATGGATACCCACATTCTAGTTTTTCATGCTGGAGGTAATAGGCATATGACCTTTAAAAGAAGTATCCAGCTTGAAAGATGGAACCATATCATTTTACGTTTAGATGACCTTGTTAGGAGAGTTATTGAGAGGATTTTTAGTGAAGAAAAGTATGAATTTGAATTTACCTTGCGAACAAACGGGAAAATTGTAGGCACTTTTATATCCTGTATTTCCCTTGCTAGGATTTCTAAAAATGATTTAGTGTCACTTAGCAAAAAGGTCTTCACCACTGAAATTCTATTGGGTCTGGAGCAAGTAGTATATAGTGTAGATAATAATCTTGAGATCCCTTTCCCGAAGTCATACATGAGAGCACATCTTATCTTAACACAACAAGATCTAGTGAAAACTAACATTAACAAGAGTTTGGTGTATTGAATTTATTCCTCCTTAATGATAAATATTTTGAATAAGGAAAATTTTTAATTGGTTAAAAATTTGAATGCATATTTCCTTCATCAACCCCTAACCTCTAAACACAAAATTTTATGTTTGATAATGTTTCCACAGGTCTTTCACAATAATCCACTTCATGTAATCTACCTAAGGTCAAATTTGGCGTTTAACATGGCTCTAAAGGTAGGGATTGCTAGATTAATCAAGTATTTTATTTCAGGTTCCAAATAAAAATATCAAATGAATCATACAAGGAACATGTAGTCGTGCACACGCAATTGAGGCCTATAACCCTACAAGTTTAGGCTTTTGATATTGTTGCCCTCTAAGTTTTTCAACTTAACCAAGATCTTTATTTATAGTGGGTGGAATAGGTTGGCTTCACCATGTTCCTGCTTTGGGTCATACCTCTCATCGGCCTCATTAAGGCATGTTCTTGGGAGGGAGGCCCACTAAAGCTCTAAAATGTTCATATGAAATCAATGAAATGAAATGAGTAAATAGGTCTAGGAGTTTGATTCACCAAAGGTGAAAAACATATCCCTACTTCTTCCTCACTTCCAAACAGAATTAAGAACATTCTTTCCTAAGCCTTTTAATCTAATGGAATTCAAGCATGTTTGCATTTTGATTCACTATAAAAGTGAAGAGAATAGGTCTAATGCTTTCCTTCACAAACAAGGAGGCTTATTTTATGTGTTTGTTCATTCTTTAGCTTATTTTCCTCTCAAATTTGACATTTTTTGGGAGTTTGATTCACCCAAAAAAGGTGAAGAGAATATCCCTAATGCCTCACTTAAGATTCAAATTTGCTTCTACTTAGGATATATTTTGAATTGAATGCCTTAATTTAAGAAATTGTATAGGGTTTTAGAATTACCTCATTCATAGTTAGCAAAGGCTAGGTGCATTTTTGAGGTTTTTTTTCATTTTTTTTAAATTTATGTTTTTGTCTTTTTACTTACCTAAGAAAATTGCTCCAGCTCCTAAGCATCCCCTTTCACAAAAGTTAGTTCAACAAAACCAATGCAAAGTGAGGAAAATTCACTAATTCAAATAACTTTGCAAATTTCTTTTTCCAAAATGATTAAAATTTCAATCAAGGAGAAAAGATCCAACTCAATGACATATATTTAGACTTATAAGCATTAACAATTCTATCATATTTATCATATGCTTTTAAATCCTCATTCATATCATTAAGAAAATTGACAAAATGTATTTTCTTTTTCAATTTAGATAACATCCTTTCCTCCTTATTTTTAAAGTAATTCATTGATCTGCAAATAATACGCACCTTCCTATGCTTTTTCATCTACAAAATATAAAGTTATTATCACTAGATTTGCAGAATTTAAATTTTGAAAAATACAGAGCTACGCGTTATAGAAAGTTTCATATACGCTACTCTATTTTATTCTGCGCATCACATAAATTTTTTTAAAAATTATTTCACTACTGAAACACACTATTTAAATGATAGATTGTTACTTTGCGCTGAAATAGAGTGCAAATGTTGCACAAAGTCTATTTGTACGTGCTAAAATAAATATAGATAAAAGGTAGAATAAATATTACATACGTCAAAACTCTATGTAAATGCGTCAAAATTTATTGTGCACATGCTATTTCATTGTGTAAAGTTGTCAAACTTCATCGTATACGTGTTATTTCTTCTGTCAAATGTGCTGTTGTACCTACAAATTTAAAATCTACAACACAAATTCACCAAAAATCTATACAAATCATAAAAACATGTTAGTATGAGGCAAGATCCCCACAAAGGGTGCCATTTTGTGTATAAGAAATACCTTCATAGGATTAGTTAATCAAAATATCAACTCAATTATGGAAAATACAAAAATGTAAAGCAATTGAATTGAACAAAGATAAGAAGCATCCTATGGATCTCTAACTAGAAAAAACTAAAGAAATTCTCTCAGATTAGCATTCATTAGAGACATCTCTAGAATGAGAATTAAGGTATTATAAATGAAATTTAACCAATCTAACTCAATTATGCTCAATTATGCTAGGAATTCAAATCTAAATGTTCATAATATGGATGCAATTTAAAGTGGATATTAAGGGATGAATTGCTCTTTGAATGCTCACTATTTATACATTTTCCCAAGGTTAGGGGTAGAGTGAAGTTAACCATTATCAAATCTGAGTCAAGTTGATGGTTTCAAACGATGAGACAAAGTAAATGTTTTGTTCTCAAAGGTTGGAGAAAAGAGAAAAAATGAAGGGTTCATTTGATTTTTGTCCCCATGTTGTTGGTGAGAATAATAGAATTTATTAATTGATTTAATTGATTTATCTTATCCATATATACAGTTTGATGGGTTGGATTTGATTTGATTAAACTATAAAATTAATTGATTAAAATTAATTGCAAAATTATTTGATCCTCTTGATTTAATTATTCCAATAGCTTTGATTTCAATTAATTCATGTTTTTGTCCTTGATTGCTCACTTTGACTCTACTTGACCATTTTTAGGTGTATACAGTAATCCCTAAATTGGATGCTTAGTTAGGTCCTATTTTAGTGTCCTTGGGCCTTTGTATTTGTTATGTTTGATCCAACCTTTATTTTTCTTTCCATTTCAACATCCCCTCCACAATTGGGACCCATGGTCTAAATTTTGTTATGTATAGGAAAAAATAGGCTGACCCAGTTGACGTATTCCCCTATATTTTCTCTGATGTTTGAACCATGTAATGGTCTTGATGGTAGACCAGTAAATTAAAACTCTCATTGGCCCTATTTGTGTTTTGAGCTCTGAAATGTTTGTGAGAGGTATATAAGAAACCTACCTCACCTCATTTGGTTGATAATTTTATAATAGTAGAAAAATAAGTTCAAGACCTCAAGTGCAAATTCAAGTTCTCAATCATCTCAAGAAATCCAAGGCAGATTTCAAGTATCAAAGGAATTTTAAAAGGCAATTCTCTCCATTGTAGCAAGATTTTATCCCTCATTGAAGGCCAAGAATAAGAGACCTCAATCATGCAAGAAGATCCTTCTTTCAAGCACACAAATATTAATGTAAATTAATACCTTCTAAAGGAAAGTGACATCAAGCATAACAAAATTGGATATTTTAGGAGTATTTAGAGATCCAGGCATTTTCAATAGTCATCCTTGATTCTTCTCAATAATTAAATACATTGCAACAATATTCAAGGAAACTTCAACCATCTTCATAGGCATTACAACTCCAAGTCTATTTGTGAAGATATACACATTACATTTTTAGATCTAGCCTCTACTTTATATCAATAGGCTTTCCATTTATGTATATTTCATTTCAATTTCAAAATTGATTCCTCAATCAAGGTTTAACTTAGATGAGCCCCTCTCTACCAAACATTTTGTCTCTTTTCTGTGTGTAGGAATAGGTGGCCCCAATTTCAAGTAGATCTAGAAAGTATGAGATCTTGACTACAATCTACAATTGAAATTAGCAAAAAGATTAGAGAATAGACCAAACCAGTCAATGTAGTCTCGAGAATAGACTAACCTAGTCCTTCCAGATCATCTCTAGATCAAATTTTTAGGTTAGTTACAATTTATGGGTTCGATTTCCAGTAGCATAATTGATTTTTCAGATCTCTACCAATCTATGTAGTTTGAAAGTCAACTTTATTCCTCATTCGATCTTTAAATATTGCATATTCACTTTAACTTTGGCATTCATACATCCATTCCTCAATTGCATAATAGTGAAGGAACCATTTCATCCATTGACACTTGATTACTCTTTTGAGCTTAGGTAGATTATCTTTCCTTCCAATGGAACGTAAAAGGACATAATTGACATCCACATGACCATCTCCCAATTCATGTCACACCCTAATCTACTATCCCTTCCATATATCCATATTTTATGTTACATTTTGTTAAACATGACTCCTTACAATCCAGTTTTGATTTGGATAGTTATATGTTCTTTTCATACAATTCATTAGGTTTCATGTACAATTATACTTTCTATGTGTCTTAAATACATTTATGTTGCATAAAATAGATGAATACTTGCATCTTCATTTCAGATATGATTTATATCTTTAATTTTATATTAGTTTGTATTATTTATATCTTGTGCACAAGTTTCATAACCTCAAGCCCTAAGTATAACATTCCAATGAGAAGAAGTCATAGACCTATGGGTTCCTTTGATCCCGAGTCATCTAATATTCTTCCTAGAAATGTGGATGATACCATTATTCCTACTAATGACATTCCTACTATTGGTAGGGATTTTTGAGGTTAAAGTTTTGGGTCTTGTCTTGCAGATCAACCATTTTCCTCTAGGTTTCATTGTTTATTTCCTTTAAAAATATTAGAAACCCTAGTTGTGTTGGTAAATGTTATGTTTTGTTGTTTCTTTTTGTAACTTAAGCAAAGGGTTTTTTTATCATGAGAAGGGATCGTAGTCCTTATAATATTAATTTTCTATCTTATTTAAGTTTGTCCCCTTTAATATTTTCCTAAGTCTTAGGTCCTTATCCTAAGTCGACTGACCATTGTTATGTGTTAAGCTAAGGTTTCTTACCTTTTCTAAGTGTGGGCCACACATAGTATTTTTGTGTTCATGTGATGATGTCATCCAATGTTTCAAGATGATTGTGGGAACATGAAGTTTTGCCACCTATCTCTTCCCATGGGACCAAGGTTTATGTTCTAAGTTAATATTATCTTAAGAGGCCTTCTTGGTTAAAATCTCATTTTGCTAATGATCTTACCTTTGAACATGTGTCCAATTTGAACAAAGATCATGTATCTTGTCAGAACAATTGCATGAAAGATATTTTCCTTTAGAACTACTGGGAGATTAAAGATTGAACAAAATTAACAGCTGGCTAACTATATGACAAATGGATCTATAGGGTAGAAAAAAATGAGGTTGATTAACTTGGGATGTAAGTACCACAAGGAAGGGCCATTGAAAATCCAACCTACTTTTAATTTTTTGGAAACTCTATAGGATTTTCAGATTTTGCTAGATCATATTGAAGGTAGGATTAGAGAGTTACAAAGGAATTTTAATGAAATGAAAGAGACTCTCCTTTTTTCTATTTTGGACAAGGATGGAAAAGTAAAGATACTGCAGATGTGGAAGGATGAGGCTAAGGAAAATTTAGATGCTGCAGTGGAGTAAATTTGTGATGATATGGACAAAGGAATGTTGGAAGAATGTATGGATAAAATTATTTCCACATAACTGTACTTTGACAACTTTGAGAAGGAAGGGAATCAATGTATCGTCAGATACACTTCATTTAGAAGAAAGTCTGATGAGGTAATGAATTTTGATTGGCTAGAAAAGGATGATTACAATGAGTGGGTGTAGATGTATATAGAGGAGTGAAATTATTATGTCATAATGACAGTCTTTCTAGTATTACATCATTTTGAAAATTTAAGGCAGCGCCTGAAGTCATTATCGAATAGTCATGGGTCTGATTCACAAGTCTGCATCAATAGGGATGTGTTTGAAGATGCATAAAGAATACTCTTTTATTGCAACTGCTATCTTGTACTATTTGAAGTTTCCTTCTGCTCAAGAATGTAAAATTTTGACAAGTGTCATTTATAGCATGTAGCTTGTTGCTACCCTTCTTCCTATAAAAGGTTAACCAAGGACATGAGATGGGGTCTAATTTTTTATTATTCATATAGCATTTTTGAGTCTATCGGTCCTTTTTTTTGAGTTTTTGAGTCTTTAAGCATTATTAGATATTGTATAACAAGTATAGCTAAATTTAATGAAATCTGAGAAACATTTTTTATTTCTATTCCTCTCTTGTTGTAAATCTTATGTGTTTTGATATGACTAGATCAAAGATCCTATTATTTCATTGAATTGTTATGATGTATATGGTGGATTCATGCTTGAATTTAAACAATTAATTAAAATAATTGAATCTCAAAAAAAAAATCCATAGGATATTGTTTTATAATTGTGAGAAGTAGGATTGATCAAAATTTACACATTAACACTTTGTAATGCAAATGTGTTATAAATCACACAGTTGTACTTCTCGAACTCATGGTAGGATGTTTTGTGTTTAAATGAATCATTTCCCAATGAAAAGGGAACTTATCTAAGTTATGATTTTCTTTACATTTAGTTATATTTTATTCACAGAAAATCTTAAATCAAATTACATAATATCTTTATTTTATGTTTTATTGTCTAAGCAAGTTGATAAGTTAATCTCATACTCCATGCAAGTCAATATTCAATAGGTGATTGGCTATTACCTAGTATCTCCTTGTTATGTTGAGGCTTACATGAGATATCTACTTTTGTGATCTTATAGTACAAATTGTTGCATGAAGCTTGAAGAAAGATCATAGGTACACCTACCTTGGTTTTGCATAGCCAAAAGTGTAGAAGGGATTTACTGAGTGCCTTGTTATTTGGTCCAAGTCCATTTAGATGTCCATCATAGAAGTTTTTTTCTTCTTATATATTTAGGTAGGTATGTTGGTAACATTTCATATGTGTAAACGTTGTCAAACTAGGAACCAACACCTACTATTGTTGAGAACCCCTCTTTCCATTTTTCCCATGATGAAGATGAATCCTTAAGAGTGTCTCCTACCCAAGTGCAAAATTTTTCCCATAATTTTGAAAAAATGAGCAATTGTTAGGTCAAGTACATCATAATAGGGAAGCCATCTCCTTGGTTAAAGGATTCAATAAGTTGATTCACAATGATGAGAATGGTATTAATGCATTGTGTGTCATATCTCATCTTATTGGGGATAATCTTAATACTATGGAAAGTTATACTCAATATATTGGTCTTTGTCATCCTATTACTAGTGTTGAGACTTCTATTTGTGTTCCTACTTCCTTACCTAGGTGCCTACATACATTATATATATCATTTCTAAATCTATTTAGAGTATTTTAATCCTACACATGTTAGTCTTGGAACTATTCATAATCCTATCATTCCTATTCCTACTCCTACAAGTGTTCCATGTATTTCCAAGCCATCACCTATACCTACTTATAAAAATGTCTTTCTTTTATATTCCAATGCTCCTTCCATTTACCAAAATTTTCTAAATCCTTCACTTAAACACATGCCCAATACCAATGTATCCACCAAAACCACTATTAATATCCTTTCTCAAATTGTGTCATCCTTACAACAACAAATTGCCTCCATGATCCAATCAAAATTCAACATTCCTACTTGTGACATCTCTATCCCTTTGTCCCTTGAAATTATTCATGTTTTTATTCCTCAATACATAGAAATACCTCATTTGGAGATCTATATTGGAAAAGGTGATCCCTTTAATCATGTAAAAACATTTCAAACCTTGTGTAGTGACTTCTCTCATGGTCGTAAACTGATAGCTAAATAATTAACTAGAACATTTAGAGATAAGGCCTTACAATGGTATTTTTCTTTGCCTCCTTATTCTATTGACTCATTTGTAAAACTTGTTAATGCTTTCATTCAACAATTTCAAATTAACAGTGGTCTTAACATTTCTTTGACTGATTTGATTCGTTGTAAACATGGTGTTAAAGAAAAAGTGACTGATTTCAAATTTTCCAAAACCTTAAAGGTTTCATCAATATCAATAAATAATCAAACAAAATTGATGTGCGAGTGGCATCTACAACTATAGGTGTGACTCCTTTGTCATCTATTTTCAAACCATCTTGTAGTTTTACACCTCTTTATGAATCTTTTCATAATGTGATGTTGAAGTTGATTAATGATAATGTTTTGACACTTCCTACCATATAAAACTTTGCCTAAATCCTATGATCATTTATAGTTTTTCCAATACCATCATCAACCCAACCATGATATTGAGAAGTGTTTCCATTTGAAGATCATTATCCAAGACCTTATTGAATCCAATGTTATAATTGTTGAGGGTGTCAATGATCAAGAAAAACAATTGTTGCCCCTCCTAATAAAAAATTTCAAATCTATATTAATCATTTTCCTTCTCATTCTACCAACACAATTGAACTTACACATTCCTTATCATCCTCTTTCACCAATGTTCTCTAATGAGACAATAACAATGAGTTCTAATAATGTGTAATGAGGCCAACAATGTTGTCAACCTTATTGATTAATCTAAACCTAAACCTAAGTCAAAACATGAACCTTGTATTACATTTTATCCTAAGGAGACTATTAAAGCACCTAATGTTTCCCTTTATATTGTTGCAAAGATTAATGACATTCCCTCTCAGAGAGTCCTTATCGATTTCACTTGCATGGTGAATGTTATAAGTAAGGAACACTTGTTTTCAAAAATATTGCAACCTATTCTAAACTCAGAACCTCAACAATCTTTTGCAACATGAAATGATCTTTAGGTTTATGGGTTTCCTATTGTGAAGATCAATCTCTAGATTGTGGGTTGGTTCCCTTAAGATACCTCTTAAAAAACTACTTTCTTGTTAAGGAAAAGGGAGAAGGTTTTCTTTGAAATGACCTATCTTAAAAGGTGATACACCTCAACATTCTTAGATCTCCATAGACTAATCCTCCTTTTCTAGCTACTCTTGCAAACTCCATAGTCGCCAACCAATGCTCCCAAGACCCGAGTAGAGGAAATACAACCTGCATTCACTAGCCTTGAGTCAGTTAACCTTTTATTCATCTAGCCTATTCTATTCCCACCCCGACCTAGTATAGGGCATCATGTACCTATTATGGTATATAACCCCCTCTAAGTGTTTCTAAACATTGTTTGTGACATTTTCCCCCCTTTCCCTTAGTCCCTGGCTTCCCTAGGTGGAAATCTAGGCACAAACAGTGGTTAGTGTAAATGTCAATCCGCCTCAAACCTTGACTACCTATTAGTGGCAAAAATGTCAATTATTTGATCCATATTTATACCTACCATCACCCATCCTATTTCCTATGTAGGCATTGATACTAGGATCAACATCTCTGCCCAACCAACTTTGTACCCCCTAAAGTGCATTAAATGTGTTGCACACCATAATAAATGCATAAAACACATAAAGTAGAAAATCAAGTTCAAGAAGCTATTAGAGGCTCTTACTCTGGCAACCATTGATACACATGAATGTGCTCCCCAATCTGGTCCTTCTGCCTAATCTATGCCATCACTATCACTAGAGCTCTAATTTTTAACTTATGTGTGTTGAAAATGACCTCTTGTAGGGCCCCTAGGGCCTAATTATTGTGTGTGTATTTTGTGGTACATGTTATCCTACAACACAACACTTCAATAAGACATTAGATTGTTAGTTTCCAAAGCAGATTAAATAATGCCATTAATTCATTACCAATTGAGCTTTAAAATGAAGTGTGAGTTAATTTATAGAACTTCATTGAATTCGATGGTTGAGATGCAATTTATGAAGAGTGCTTGAGATGCATCATCCTTTGATCCATGTGATTTTATCCCATGGGCTGATTTTGTCCTTGTTTCCCTTGAGAGGTGACATGTAATTTGAGTCATTTTTATTAATTTGTTTTAATTAATTACTTTAGCCATGCATTTAATGGGATTAATTTAATTAATTGGGCTATAGGTAATTAAGGTGATTTATTGATTATTTGATGATGTTTAAATGCTTGATTTAGGAATTTTATTGATTTTATCAAATTATGTTAATAATCAATAATCAAATTAACATAATCAGGAGATTACTCTAAGTCAGGGCAGGTAGGACCTTTGGTTCTTTTAGCCCGATTTAGGGTGATTACATTTTCCTCTCTTTTAATTTATTTGCAAACAACACAGTGATTCAAAAATAATTAATTTAGAGAATGATTTGGTAGAAACTGATAGATTCAAGGAGATTTAGAGAGCATCGAGAACCACTCTAAATTCAAGTGATTTTAGAGAGCAGTTGGAACCACTCTGAATTCAAGGAATTTTAGAGAGCAACTGGAACCACTATGAATTCTAGGAGATTTAGAGAGAAAAAAGAACCACTCTAAATTTGAGAATTCTGAGCTTGTTCGAATGAAATTTATCCATACCGACTTTGAGCTTGACCGAACGAAGACCGATAAAGGTTAATTAGGACATCTAGTTTGATTTGGTGTGCTGAAACTGAATATGAACGACCATGATGATGACAAATAACCAATTTGATTCGAAGTGATGAAATTGATCAATGTCAGAAAGATTTGATTTAGGCACATATAATAAACTTGAGCTGAAGTTAATTACTCAACATTTTCAACTTGATTGAAGATAGTTGTCATGCCCCTGGTATTGGAGATTTTATTGACTTTGAATCTTTGATCGGTTTTGAAATGATTGGTTTAGGTATGATGATGCCCCCTCGGGACCGAAGTTAGAATAGAAATTTGATAAAATCTACGTATTCAAGCATTAATGAAGATATTCAATTGATAAAAATGAGTCTAGATTGAGTACAAACTATTTAGAATGTGTCAAAATTCAGTTAGGATTGATTTTAGTGTTAAAGAACATTTTTTGAGCAAGTTTGACCATTAAAATATGAGAGTTGACCAAGTTTGATTAATGTTTGACCAATATCCTAAAGTACACACTCAATGCGGGAGTTATAAAATTACTTCGTGTAACTTTTGGTAAGTTGTTGTTCATCATTTACGCTCTGTTGAGTACTTATAATCTGTATTTGACTAAAATTTTGTTGCATGTTGACTTTTTTTTATTGACCATTTGAATAATAACCATTATTGGATGTATATGTCATGCTTGTGCTACAATTTCTATTAATTTTGCCCATTTTCAACTGTATTTTGACCATAGGTGACTTTTGTTTTCCAAGGTTGACTTAGCTCTGTAACTTTGTTTTTACTATCCTTAAGTGATATACATCACCTATTTCAATTTTGATTCTGATATGAAGCTCTTTTGACATCCTTTATGAAAGTTCCCTAGGTCGTTAGGGTCCTTAGAAGGCTTAAATAGGGCAAAAAGGGTCATTTTACTATTCATTTTCACTTTTTACCTATAGTAATTCAAAGCTCTGATTGACAAAATGGTGGTCCAAGTTGAGCGACCTCATTTTGAGCTTGCTAGACATCGTGAGTGGCCAACCCACTATGCAACTTCGATAAGTACTCGATAACACTTCTTGTTAATATTTCAATTTGAATTTTTACTTTATTTCAAGATTTTTAGGGCCAATTTAGTTTAGGGTTGCACAGATAGGCATGGTCGCATTAGGTTAAACCCGTGTCGCATCCAATTTTTAGCTAAATTCTAGATCACATCTATTAAATTCTAGATTGCACCCTGTTGTGTCACATTCGGTCATTTTGTCCATCCTTTTGAATTCATCCATTAGTTTATCATTTTTGGTCAATACATAGTCACATCTAGATTTCAGTTCACAACCTGTAGATCTTGCATCGCATCCCAGATGCGAAGGATCACATCTTGTTAGAAGATCACATCCCATAAATCCTGAATCACATCTCAGGATCAAGGTCATTTTTTATTTTCTACTCAAAATTTCTTCAATTTAGGTTGTCTGCATGACTTATTTAGCCAATTTGCCTTCAATTTTTCTTGCCTCATGCTGACATAGTGTAAATTTCATGTTTGCAGTCTCATTTTAGTGTTGTATCATTCCAGAGTCTGAGACCTACACAAGTTTTGGAGCGATTTGAGCATCTCACTACAGTGGCACAACATGTTGTGGCTCATTGTGGTCTTTGGTGTTTAGCAAATTTACTAGATATTCGGGTGATTTGAGGGTTGTTGAATACTCTTATTGAGTGATAGCATTATGAGATCAACACCTTCCACCTGCCTACCGGGGAGATGACTGTTACTCTTGAGGACATATGGCAGATCCTTTGAGTCCTAGTCATGGGGGCTCATGTTTTGTATGAGATCGGGGTGATTGTAGCGATGGAGAATGCTTGAAGACTTTTCTAGGATGTTGCTATTGCATGTCGGTACCATGTCTTGGGATCACATGGTGTCTCATTATGAGTGGCTTCCTAATTATCTTTCTAGTTTGATTGGTGGTCTTTTGATGCTGGACAAAGGAAAACATGAATTCATGTATGGCTAGTCCAAAGTGATAAAGGACATCATCCATTTACCTCGTCATTTTGCCTGGGGAATTTTTATTTTAGCTCACATGTACCATGCATTACACAAGATTGTGTAGCAACATTCTTGTGCTATAACAGTTTGCATTCTTGTTCTCTAGATATGGGTGTGGGAGCATATCCCAGTGACACATCCTATAGTTGATCGACAAAGGGACCCAAAGCTTCCCTATATTTTCATGTATTTTGGCCTTATTCAGCAACCCCACTTGGGAAAGCTAGAGTATTGGAGGCAAGTTCTTGATGATGTGACTAATGTTGTTTGGAGGTCGTATCTAGACTGTGATGAGTGGCACACATATGCTAAGTAGATGCCATTTTTCTTTCAGAGTAGGTACCTCATCGAGCGGCCTTGGTATATTGTGGAGTGGTTTATCGTTACTAGATTTTTGAGATAGTATGAGCGGGTACAAGGCATGCCCTAGGATTTAGTAGTATATGCCTGAATCAAAGATGAGGAGGGTCAGTGGGGAGCTTGATTAGTTTAAGATACTTCCTTGCATGAGATATCCCATATGGTTCCTATTGTGTGGGATTACCTTCTAGAGGTTGTTGATGGAGGTATTACAGAGGGTTTTCATGCCCATTATTCACAACATCCTTTTTCCTGATTCAAAACACCTGATGAGATTTATCCTCACATCAAGGATGCTCTATACTATGATCATGTTGAAGATGCTCTAGGTTGAGGTTGTGCTAGTAGGGGTAGAGACAGAGGTAGATGCAAGGATGAGGGAGAAGGCAGAGGAGATGGAGACAGAGATGGGGAGGTGATGGTGGTGGTGGTGGTAGAGATGGTGGGGGGGGGGGGGGGGGGTGGAGGTGGTAGATGACAGGTGCTTGGAGGGGATGGAGACCAACAGGGTCGACATAGGAGATTCAGAGTAGTGCCTCCATCTAGAGATCTTGGTCCACTTCTGCCATGTTTACAACAACATAAAAAATAATAGTAGAGGGCTCTTGGAGAGAGTAGTGGTGGAGGATGAGGGGGAAGCCACCTCGAGGGCCTCCTTTGGATAGAGATCCATTGTATGTATGTGAGCAAGAGAGAGCTTCTTTGTAGATAGAGGTCACTACTTTACAGGTGAGACTTGCTGACATGAGAGATGATAGGGATGAGAAAATAGCTACCCTCAAAGCCAAGAGAGACATATATGCACATACGACTACCCACCAGGGATAGAGAGTAGTATATTACTTTGGTCTATACTACCATGTTGTTTCTACGGCACAAAGATCTCCATTATATTATGTTATAGAGAAACAGTCTAAGGGTGAGATGTTGCCTCTAGTACCTACGAGAGTTGATGCTCTTCCTCCCAATCCTCCTCGAGCTGATGAGGTCAGGAGTTAGAAATGATTATTTTATTGTACTCTTGCTATATCATTTTGACATATGTATCTCCTGATATATATTCTGATGTACTTTGTACCATTTTTATCGATATACATTCTGATACATTGTGGAATTTGATATACAAGTTGATACTTTGATTCCTTGTTACCATATTGATACTGATGTTATCTTATTTCTACACATATATCTTGATCTTGATATGCTTATCTTCTTTGGATATTGATCTCATCTTTGTTCATACTTGGTCATGTGGTTAGATAGATTTGATTTATTTACTTCATTGTATCATATCACTGATATATGCATATATTTTTGTACATTCATGTTTTACAGATGTATGGATGCATATGCATACCTTTTTTATGATGTAATTTCATGTAATGCATGTTTATGATATGTAATGTGTTGTGATGTATGGATATCTCTTTTATTTATGTATGGATGATAATGGATGCATTAATGCAGACGTATTTATGATAATAACATGATTATTTAGATGCGTGGATATTAGTGATAGATAATCATTCATTTTAATTTGATCTTGATGATTATATGATGTACTTGGACAAACTCGTAAATGTTGATGTTTAGAATTTTTACTCATATTGATGTTAGTTAATCACATTTATAATATCATACTGATGCAACTAAAATGAATGCAACTATATTAAAATGGATGCAGTTTGAAATGAATTTAATGCAACTATAACATGAAATGCATCTAAAATGAACCTTATGCAATCTAATTTAAAAATGCAAATAAAATAAGCCTTAATGTAATTAAAATGAAATGCACCTAGATTAAGACCTTTATGATAGTCATTGTTTATTCAAGATGAGTCTTTTATCATCATAGAGATTTTTTAGTTGGGACCTCATGGGTTAGTACAATTTTCACTAATATATTTAGCAATCATGAAAATATGAATACTTTCCTTTTATACGTCATGTTGAAAGTGAACCTAAACATTAAAGCATATAGGCCAGAATGTTTTGTCAGTTACTTCCTATTAATATAAAAAATTTATGTTCTTGTGCAACATATATATATATATATATATATATATATATATATATATATATATATATATCAATGATCTTTTACTTATTCATATCCTTGGGTATAGTCTCCTTTTTATGCACTTTACTAGGAAGTTGTTTCATTTCATTTTTATTTTAAAACAGATAAGGAAAAAAATCCAACCTCACTAAAGATTTCATAGGAAATAGGTCAAGGTATATGTGGTGTTCCAATTGTGATGGAAGCACTTATCATAGACACCCATTTCATATGATCACCTTAGATCACAAGAATTATTACCACAAGTAGAAAACAAAGAAAAAATTATGCCCCCAATCCTTGTTTCTCTATTCATTTGTAGACATCTTAATTTGAGTCACTCAGGAAACACAACAAACATAAAATGATAACATGTCATAACAAACTATGAAGAATTCATGATTTCTTCATTTAGTTTCTCTAGCCCATGGTATCATCGAGATAGGTCTATAAATACATGATCCATCATACATTTAAAAAACATCCAAATTTTTATTGTGTAGTGTTAAGAAACACATTTGTTTAGTTTGCAAACACTTTTAGAAAATATTCTCAATCATAGATGTTTCTTTTATTATCGTTTGTGTTTAGTGTAGTAAATGTCTTGCTTGTTTAGTGCTAGTGTCTAGAAAGATTCTTATCTCCATGACTTAGTGTTTAGGAATACTTTTTAGGTCCAAGTATTAAGAAATACTATTGTTATTTTAGGTTGGTGGCATTCTAAAATACCTTTGGTTATGTAATTTATCATCAATTGCATACTAGGGATGACTGAAACCTGAGAAGAGAGTCCTAATAGTAACTAGGTGACCATGACGACTACCCCCTAGGACTTTGATATAGACAGATTCCATTCTTAGGAGACTAGGATTTTTCTGATAATATGGCTCAGGATTCAATTGTCACCAAAGCGACTGGAAGATATATACAAACTAAAATTTATATTGGCCAAGCATTCAAGCATTGTATTGATAGATAGAGTGTTGATTACAAGTAGCGTCTATTTACCACGTTTTCACCAATTGGATAAAATTTTCTATTTTTTGTATTATGGTGCCTGTTTACCAGGTTTTCACCAAGAAACTTTTTCTCTTTTTCAAATTTTTTGTACTTTTTCCTTTTTTTCTATTTTTTTTCTTTGACTCACCAAGGTGCCTGTTTGCCAGGTTTTCATCAAGATGGTCATTTTTTCAGGACTTTTTCCATTATTTTTGATATTTTTTTTCAAGATCAATATTTGATGTTTTTTATTTCTTTAGGAACTCTTTTTGCTTTTTTTTTGTATTTCTTCAAGAACTTATTTTTGTATACAGGTGCCACGTCAAGAATGTCAGGTGTAAAACCATTTTAAGTAGAGAGTATTTATTGGATCCAATAGGAAATCTCCCTCAGGTGTAGCCAATTGATAGGCTCCTGATCCAAATGAAACTATGATGACAAAGGGACTCAGGCAATTGGGTTCAAACTTTCCCCTTTTCTCTCGGTGTTGTTGATTCTTCAGATTTTATTTTAAGACTAGGTATCCTACATGAAATGTTCATGGCTTTAATTTCTTTTTTTATCCTCTTGACATCCTCTTTTGGTAGACTTTGAGATGATCAAACACCTATTTTCTACGCTCATCTAACAATTCTAGCTCTTGTAATCGAGATATTTTGTAGTCTTCATCAATGACTAGATTTTTCAATGATACCCTCAGTGATGGAATCTCTACTTCACTTGGAAATACCGCTTTAGACCCATATACCAGTGCAAAATTAGTTTCTCTAATTGGCATTTTGATGCTGGTGCAATACACCCACAATGATATCCATTATTTGCAAATGTTAGTCTCTTCCTTATTCGCTCATTGTTCTATGCAAGATCTTCAATGTTGTTTTGTTTGATGCTTTAGCTTGTCCTTTACCTTGAGGGTAATAGATCGAGGAACAATTCTGAGTGATTTTGAATTGTAGACACAGGTCATCCATGTCTTTGTTTTTAAATTGTCCCCCATTTCTAGTCACAATTGATGAGGGTATCCCATATCTACAAATGATGTAGTTTAGGATAAAGATTGAGATTTTCTTGCCTGTAGCATTGGTTAGTGGTACAGATTCCACCCATTTTGTAAAGTATTCAGTTTTTGTAATGATATACTTATGTCCATTTGATGAGTTTGGATAAATATGCCCTACTAAATCAGAAGACCATTGTTGAAATGGCCAATGTATAATGAATGAAATTAACTCCCTAGCTAGAGCGCGTATCATGTTGTTGTGGACTTGGCATTTCTTTCTTGATTTGGAGTATTAAATAGCATCTTTTTCCATTGTAGGCTAGTAGTATCCCACTCTTAAGAGTTTCTTAGCTAATGAAAATCCATTCAAGTGAGATCCACACACACCTTCATGTACTTCCTTTATTGTATGACTTGACTCTTCATTTTCTAAACATCTAAGTAGTGTACCATCTAGAGAACGTCTATAAAAGTCATTAGCAATGATTAAATAATGTAATGTTGCTCTTATGAGACATCTTTTTTCATTTCACAAATAATTTTAAGGGCAGGTTTGGTTTTTTAGATAGGAATAGATATGGGCATATCTAGATAGGACTTGAGTTTCAATAGCACATATAATTTGGGATCTAGTGAGTCATAGGTTGGAAAAGGGAGTTCTTCCATTAGGAATTCATAGCAAAATTGATGCTCTTCTAGTTGTAACATGGATGCTAAGGTATCCATCGCATCTGCAACTCTATTTTCTGACCTTGGAATCTATTCAAATGTGACATAAAAAAATACTTCTTTAGATCATCCACCATTATCTTATAGGGCATTAGCTTATCATCCTTTGTCTAGTAGTGATCATTGACCTAATTAATAATAAGTTGTGAGTCTCCATAAATATGAAACTCAATGATTTTCCATTCTATTGCTAGCTTTCATCCATTCACTAGGGCTTCATATTCTGCTATTTTATTGGTGCATGGAAATATCATCTTGTATGCCTTTGGTACCTTGTATCCTTGTGGAGTAATGAACAAAAATCCATCTCTCGATCCTTGCTATGTAAAGGAGCCATCTAAATACATCTTCCATGGATGTTTTGTAAGGTGCATAATTGCTTCATCAGGGAACTCTATATACAATGGTTTGTCATCTGTCAATGGTGCTTTAACAAGTCTTCATGTCAGTGTTGCTTTATTCAAAAGATACTTAATGATTAACTACAACTGATTTAGAACCTGAATGAAGAATCTATGATTAAAGATCACAGAGGAGTTGCTGATTAGATATGCAAGATGATTAAATCAGTATTATGTTGTCATTGATGTCAACTAGCTTGACAGTACTTATCTTGTAAGTTACTATACCGAAACATCTGAAGAAAGGTGAAAGAGATGAAGAATAGAAGTATCTACATGAGGAAGATGTATATGTTAGATGAGGATAAGGAATACACTGAGTAACTTGTTGAGGAGTCTATGACTTTATGATATTGACTTTATTATGTTACATTCATCTATGATGAAGAATAGAGCCGAAAGACACAAAGCAGTGTTGTTGGTAAATGAAGCATTCCAGTATACACCGACGGAGTGTAGTGTATACCGAGTGTAGTGTTAACTGAGCTTGTGTTCACTAA
Organism: Chamaecyparis obtusa; assembly: GCA_027943335.1. Classification (NCBI taxonomy): domain Eukaryota; kingdom Viridiplantae; phylum Streptophyta; class Pinopsida; order Cupressales; family Cupressaceae; genus Chamaecyparis; species Chamaecyparis obtusa. The sequence goes on from BSBK01002852.1 coordinate 1,181,238, forward strand.
GGCATTTCTTTGTTAACCGAGCAGAACATAAAGTAATTAAATGATTAGTTTAGCTAAAAATTTGATGAGCTAGAAAGTGTATGAAATCTAGGTAACATATAAGGTTTGTTATGAAGATCGATGGCTAACATAATTCAAGGAAGATCTAATGGAGTATATTGAAATGTGTTACTAACACATCAGCTGAAGAAGGTTAAAGTGGCAAAATCAATGAATGAGATTAAGCGAAAAAATCTGATGGAAAAAAAAAAAACAATTTACTCATCTATATAAGACATTGGTTTCATTGTTGAAACTATACCAGAGGAAGAAGATACTGCAAAATTATCGCGTGAACAATTTTTCATGCTTTCTGATCATACTAGTTAGTGAGAACTAAACTACAGAACAATTACCAAGCTACATAGAGTAATTACCGATGAACAGTAAGTTGATATAGTGTTGAATCTGAAGTGATATATTGATTAGAAAGATTTGTATGAGCTAGATATTGATCTACAAACTAAAATTGAAGTTGTATCAAGGTAGATCATCTACTATTACATATTTAACCATTGTACATAGTCAAATCTCTTAATTGAGTGGACTAAGAAAGTATTTTTATGTTTCATTCATAGAGTGAACATTTTTATCCTGTCAACCCCAGAGTGACTGCTGGTTGGATGATAACTATTGGTTTAAAATCCTCTAACAAGGTCACACCTAACAGTGTGTCTGTAACCTTTAATAGGGTTGGGTCTTCACTGACCTCACTTTAGAAGAGTGAACATTTTTTGGGTTGTCAATCCCAGGTGGTTTTTCCCTTCACAGGGTTTCCACGTTAAATCTCTTGTGTTATGTGTTGATTGTGATATTTGTTTGTTATCGTACTTTGCATATTGCATGTTAGATTTGATTGGTAACTACTATAAGTTTTAGACTAACAATCGGTAAAAGCACAGATAGTGAAAGTATTTTATGTTTACCGAGTAGCAGAAGTTGAAGAATTTGTTTTGGATTATACATTTTGTTTTGGGACACTGGATAACTGATTCCCCGCCCTCTCAGTTATTCTAACAATTGGTATCAAAGTTGTGGTTGCTTAGAATAGAGTTTTAAGGACTCCAGCACAAAGATCTCAAGATGTATAAGAGGGAAGTGCCAAGATTGAACAAAGAGAACTTCACAGTATGGCAAAGCCGGATGAAGTTGCAAATATTTGGAATTGGGAATTCTGCACTAGAACTGATGGAGAATGGCTACATTGAACCGACACTTGGTCCCTTAACCCTTGATCAACTGAAAGATAGGCATGAACACAATATTACTATGATGGAAATTTTTACTGCCTGTACTGATGCCAAATTTGAAGACATTAAGGGATGCACTACTGCCAAAGCCATGTGGGATAAACTGACTCTAATATGCAGTGGATATTTGAATGTTAAAAGAGCCAGAGCAAAAATCCTAAGAGGTCAATTTGATGATATGAAGATGAAAGAAGGTGAGAACATTGTGCAATACTCAAATAGACTAAAAGAGGTAGTACATGCTATTAGAGCATCAGATGGAATTATTGATGATGAAATAGTGATAAGAAAGATTCTCAGAACTTTACTACCAATTTATGCAATCAGGATCTCTGCAATTCATGAAACAAGAGCTACATCCAACCTTACTCTTGACACACTAATTGGTAAGCTTACAACCTTTGAACTGAATAAATTTGACAATAGTGTTGTACCTTCTATTGAATCCTCTTTCATGTCTTCTTTGAAGATTGGTAAGTCTAGTAGCAGGAATAATAAGAATAATGATAGTGATAGTAATACTGATGATGAACTTGATGAGCTTGAAGCTCTTATGGGCAGAAGGTTACCCAAAGGTAAAGGAAGGTATAGAGGTAAGCTACCTTTGGCATGCTTTAATTGTAAAGAAGTTGGTCACATTGTTGCTAGATGTCCGAATAAGAAAGATGATGATAGATCCAAAGACCGATCTAAAGGAAGCTATGGGAGAAGAGTCAACAGAGGCTACCGACACAACAACAGAGATAACCGAGATAGCAATGAAAAAGGGAAAAAGGTATGTTACATAGCCAAAGATATTGAATCTGAATCTGATACTGATGATGATGTAGAAGTAGTATTTGTTGCTATGAAAGATGACTCAAAGGAAGAAGAGAAACATGAAGAAACAACATTGATCTCTAAAGTAGAAAAGATACATGGATCATAGATAGTGGTTGTACACATCATATGACTGGTGATGTAGAGAAATTTGACCAACTTGATGAATACAATGGAGGATCTGTTAGGATGGGAAATGATGCACCCTGTATGGTAAGAGGTAAAGGTTCACTGATGATTAATGAAAGAATAAAATGTGAAAATCAATACTGGGTACATGGACTGAACTATAATTTGTTAAGTGTGGCACAGCTAAATAATTTAGGCCACCGACTTGCTTTTGAGAGCAAAAAGGTAAAAATCTATGATGATGAAGGAAGACTTGTCAAAACTGGTACACAATCTAGAGGTAATCTATTTTATCTTGATATTGATCAGTCTTCTTGTTTATTAATGAAGGATGAAGATGCATGGTTGTGGCATAAAAGGTTTTGCCATGTGAACTTTGATAACATGATCAAGATTAGTAAGAAGAAAAGAGTTAGAGGGTTGCCTAACTTGTCAAAACCTGATCATGCTATGTATCATGAATGTCACAAAGGTAAGATGACTAAGTCTAGTTTTAAAAACAAAGACTACTCAACAAAGAAGATACTTGAGTTGGTCCATACTGACCTATGTGGTCCTATGAGAACTCAAAGTTATTATGGTGATAGATACTTTATTCTTTTTGTTGATGACTATACTAGATTGATGATAGTTATGTTCTTAAAAGAAAAATTTGAAGCATTTAAGATGTTAAAGTGGTATCCTAAGGAAGGTAAGTTTGAACTGAAGGTCTATACCGATGTTGATTGGGCTGGAAATGTGGATGACAGAAAAAGCACCACCGGAGGAGCATTCTTCTTTGGTGAAAGACTTGTAACCTAGACAAGTAAAAAGTAGGCTTGTATTTCTTAGTCTATAGCTGAGGCAGAGTATGTTGCTACTGCTACTAATTGCTCAAACATTGCATATATTAAGCAAGTGTTTGAAGGAATGAATGAGGTAATCACTGACCCGATGATTATATACTGTGACAACACCAGTGCTATTAATATTTCAAAGAATCCAGTGATGCACTCTAAGACAAAGCATATATCAATTAAGTATCACTACTTAAGAGAACAAGTGCAAGAGAAGCAAGTGAAGTTAGAATTTGTTACATCTAAAGAACAACTTGAAAATATCTTTACAAAGCCTCTACCAAAGGACACATTTGAATACTTGAGGACTAGACTTGGGGTCTGTCCTCTGTCTACCGGTCACTAATGTGATCTGGATGTTGCATCAGCTTAATCTTATCAGAAGATCACACATGTTGATGCATCATAGTTCACACTTTGGATAATGTTCAAGGTTGTGATTAAGTTTGAAGAACTGAAATAGATTGGGATATCAGTATACAGAGATACAAAGACTGTATTGGACAACAAAGAGTTACTTAGCTACTATAGAGCTGATTATTTATTTGTTTCTTTGGCATTATTGTCAAAGGGGGAGATAAATAATATGAAAGAAAATTTAAACATGCACCAATGAGAACTACCTAAGGGAGAGATAATCTGAAAGAAATAGAACATTGAAGATCAGTTATAGAGAATAGAAGCAAGAACCTGAGAGCTGAAAAGATCATATCTACATAATGACAAAGCTGTATTTTATAATGCTATTTAGTAACGTAGTGATTAAACATATTAAGCTAGGGAGAGCTTGCACAACATTTGTTCACAGAGTTGTAGAATACATGTTTGGTATGTGTATGTTACACTTCATATTACTTGAGTTACCATCAATTTCAAAGGGAGAGATTGATGAACTACAACTGATTTAGAACCTGAATGAAGAATCTATGATTAAAGATCACTGAGGAGTTGTTGATTAGATATGCAAAATGATTAAATCGATATTATGTTGTCATTGATGTCAACTAGCTTGACAGTACTTATCTTGTAAGTTATTATACCAAAACATCTGAAGAAAGGTGAAAGAGATGAAGAATAGAAGTATCTACATGAGGAAGATGTATATGTTAGATGAGGATAAGGAATACACTGAGTAACTTGTTGAGGAGTCTATGACTTTATGATATTGACTTTATTATGTTGCATTCATCTATGATGAAGAATAGAGCTGAAAGACACAAAGCAGTGTTGTCAGTAAATGAAGCATTCCAGTATACACCGACAGAGTGTAGTGTATACCGAGCACAGTGTTAACTGAGCTTGTGTTCACCGACACATTTCTTTATTAACCGAGCAGAATAGAAAGGAATTAAATGATTAGTTTAGCCGAAAAATTGATGAGTTGGAAAGTGTATGAAATCTAGGTAACAAATAAGGTTTGTTATGAAGATCGACGGCTAACATAATTCAAGGAAGATCTAATGGAGTAGATTGAAACATGTTACTAGCACATCAGCCAAAGAAGGTTAAAGTGGAAAAATCAATGAATGAGATTAAGCGGCAAAATCTGATGGACAAAAAGAAAATGATTTACTTGTCTATAAGAGACATTAGTTTCATTGTTGAAACTATGCTGGAGCAAGAAGATACTATAGAATTATCACGTGAACAAGTTTTCATGCATTCTGATCATACTGGTTAGTGAGAACTGAACTACAAAACAATTATCGAGCTATAGAGAGTAATTACCGACATATAGTAAGTTGATATAGTGTTGAATCTAAAGTGATATATTGATCAGAAAGATTTGTATGAGCTAGATATTGATCTGTAAACTACAATTGAAGTTGTATCAAGGCAGATCATCTATTGTTACATATTTAACCATTGTATATAGTCAAATATCTTAACCAAGTGGACTAAGAAAGTCTTTTTATGTTTCATTCATAGAGTGAACATTGTTATCCTATCAACCCCAGAGTGACTGTTGGTTGGACGATAAGTGTTGGTTTAAAATCCTCTAACAAGGTCACACCTAACAGTGTGTTTGTAACCTTTAACAGGGTTGGGTCTTCACCGACCTCACTTCAAAAGAGTGAACATTTTTGGGTTGCTGGTCCCAGGTGGTTTTTCCATTCACAGGGTTTCCAGGTTAAATCTCTTGTGTTATGTGTTGATTGTGATTTTGTTTGTTATCATACTTTGCATATTGCATGTTAGATTTGATTGGTAACTACTATAAGTTTTAGACTAATAATCGGTAAAAGCACAGACAATGAAAGTATTTTATGTTTACCAAGTAGCAGAAGTTGAAGAATTTGTTTTGGATTATACATTTTGTTTTGGGACACTCGATAACTGATTCACCCCCGTCTCATTTATTCTAAAACTTAAGTGGATCTATCTTGGCCATTGGCTTCACCTTATGTGCCAACATATAGTGTCTTAGCTTCTGATATGTGAATACCACTACTAGGCATGACTTTTCAATCATTGAGTAGTTCAACTCATAGGAAAATAGAGTCCTATTGATATAGTATATAGCCCTTTCTTTATTGGATTCATCCTCTTATGCTAGCAACACCCCTAATGATGTGTCTATTGCTGATATATAGTATAAGCAGTTTTCCATGTATCAGATCCATCAAGATTGGAAGATTCTCCAAATATTGCTTGACTTGAGAAAAGTTATTCTTGCATTGTTCATCCCATGTGAATGTGACTCCTTTATGCATCATCTTCATGAAAGGTTGAGCTTTATCTACTAACTGGGATATGAATCTCCTTATGGATTGCAACTTGCCTTGAAACATCCTCATTTGACTGATATTCCTGGGTGGTTGCATTTCAAGAATTGTTTTTACCTTTATTGGATCAACTTCAATTCCTTTTGCTGAAACTATGAAGCCTAGAAATTTTCCTGATGATATCCTGAATGCAATCTTCTTAGGGTTTAACCTTATTTGAAACTATTCCATTCTATTGAAGATTCTTCTTAGGTCCTCTATATGGGTTGTTCTCACTTTTGGCTTTGCTAATGTGTCATCAACATAATATTCTATATTTTTATGCACCATATCACGGAATATTGTCATCATCACCCTTTGGTATGTTGTGCCTGCATTCTTGAGACCAAATGGAATTACGTTCCAAAAATATGTACCTCGTGCACATGTAAATGTAGTTTTCTCTTGGTCTTTAGGGGAAATATTGATTTGGTTGTATCCCGAGAACCCATCCATTAAGAAATACATCTCATATCCTGTAGTGAGATCCATGATCATATCTATTTTAGGGAGTAGAAAATTATCCTTTGGAAAATATTTTTTTAGGTCTCTAAAATCTATGCAAACCCTTATATATTTATCTGCTTTGGAGATAGGAACTATGTTAGATATCCATTCTGCGTAGTCAAAAGCTTTGATGAATCTAGCTTATAACAATTTCTCTAGTTCTGCTTTGACTAACAATACCACATGTGGGTTCATCTTTCTCAATTTTTATTTGACATGCTTTAATTTAGGAGCAATAGATAGATGATTCATTATTAGGTCTGTATCTAGTCCAAGCATGTCTAAATAAGACCAAGCAAAGTTGATCTTTTCCTTGAAGAAATTAGTGAATTGTAGCTTGTGAACCAATGTGAACCATTTGTGGAGTTTCTATTATTCAATTAATATTAAAGATCTTTCTTAAAAATGATCTAGAAGAATATCAAGATTCTCATCCTTTAGCACCTCTAAGAGGTTTTCACCATTGGATACATCTTTTTCTTTTACTATTTTTGAATCTAATACTACCAAAACGTGGTTTTCACCATCATATTTCTTTTTCTTTTTCTTTTTCATTTTTAGATTGAGAAACTTGATATCCTCCTCAATCATGTTTACACTCCTTGCACTGGTAGAAGAGGTAAAGGATTCACAATCATTTAAATAACAAGCTAGAGTGTAGTCATTATCAAATGATAATAGGCTTGTGGGTGTGGATTCATTCCAGTCTATAAGATTGGGATGCATCAAGGGTAAAGATTCATAGGGTTCGACAGACAACGTCATGTTATTATCAAGATTATTAACTTTCAAGATGATTTCTATCAATTTTTCTTCCAAAGAGTTGTTAAGATTATTAAATTTATTATTGTTATTATTGGAGTTCATGTTAGTGTTATGTGAATCTAACCCTAGTGACCTAGCATTATAACTTTATCCTTCTTCAATTTGAACTCTAGGAGTTTATTTGTGTATCACATTGACCTCTATGTCCATTGTAGCATCAGATAGTATGTACCATTCATACTCATGTGAATCAACTTGACTATCATATGAGATTCCCAAGAAGTGGGCAATAGTCATTGGTACATCCTCTTCTTCATCATCATTATTCTTCTTCTTGATTCTCTCCTTCTTACAAAAGTGTTTGTACAGATTTTATACCTTTTTTTTATTCAAAATGAGGCATGTTAAGAACATGAGTGAGAGTAGAAATTTCCCCCAATTAGGATGCCTTTTTTTTCATTCTTCTTCTAGTTCTTCTGATTCTTGTTCAAGTCCTGGAATAGTACTAAACTCTAACAGTTTATCTCCTTGTAAGAGTAGTAATATCTCATAAAAAATAGGTTGTCCTTCTATTTCTTCTTCATCATTCGAATCACCTAATATATCGAATACCAAACCATCTTCAACTATGGGATGAGATGTCATTTCTTTGAAACCTACTCCAATTTTGTCTCTAGGATTTTTGAATTCCATGTGTATTGGTTCCGTAAGTCCTTTCTTTTCTGTCCTTTTCCTTTATATCTCATTTGTTTCTCGATGTCATAACCTTTTCCATATTTGTTTGGGGCTATCTCTACATTTTTTACATTCCCATCATGTTCATCTTCTTTGTATAGCCATTGTAGGATGAATTTTTCTTCATTTTATTCTTTGAGAGACACCTTTTCTTTTACCATCCCTGTTCCTTCATGAATTGTCAAAGTATCACCTTTGGAAGGTGTGAATGTTGATGAGGGTCTTCCTCAAGACTTGGGAGATAAAGGTAAATCTATCATGGACATCAAGGAATCTATTTTGTACTCTCCCATTCTTGTTTCTTGAATATTAACTTTCTTTGTAAAACTTTGTAGGACCATTACTATAGAAGTTTCTACTTTGTTAGCACTTTATTTGTTTTGTGGGATCATACTATCTACTTGCTTGAGACTATTATTAGGATAAGTTGTATCAGTTGGAATGGTTACCTCTACCCCATTGTGGGGAAACTTTCTCCATTGATGAAAGATAGAAGGAACCACTTGCATTGTATGAATCCATGGTCTTCGAAGAAGAATATTGTAGGCAAGTGGTAAGTCCAGAACTTGACATATTACAGATTTTTCCACTGGTCCCACTCAGATGGGTAAGAAAACCAATCCTTTAGAGGATCTTTCTTCTTCATTTTAGGCTTTGATGGTTATCTTTCTTCTTGGATCAATTGCATGCTCAGGGAACCCTAATTGCTTTACCAGATTATATGTATATATATTCAAACCAACACCTCCATCTATCAAGACACGCTTGACTCAGTGTTTATGGATCATGACCTCTAGATGTAGGGGTTGTTATGTGGATGATTCAATGACTTATATAATATTCCACAGAGAAAGACAAGTAGTATGGGCAATTTAGATGACCAACAATAGTTTAGAATTGTATAGTCTTAAAATGGAAGCACTTCCATGTTAAGATTGTTTAGCCCTCTAAGTGAGTGGTCTGGGTCATGTCAAGCACCTTAAACCAGCTCTTTCCTTGGATCATACTTTTTCTCCTCATTCTGCTTCTATCTATCCCTAATTTCCACTCCAATCTGCATTTCCTAATATTCTGGGTCAGGATCCTGAGGTTTTTGACCACAAGGTCAAAGTTGACCTTATGGGTCAAAGTCGACCTCAACCCTGACCTAGGTCAGAGTCGACCTTGACCTTGACCTAGGTTAGAGTCAAGCTCATCCTTGACCCCTTGTCTAGATTTCAAATTTCCTTGATTTCCGGGTGTCGGGTTTTGGGGATATTTGTTTTCTCGCCTCTAGGTCGGTCATTTCGTGTTTCAGAATGATAAATCCTCAAATTGCATTTAATCTAGGTATATTTTCTAAAGGTTAGGACCTAATTGGAATTTAATTCTCCAAGGTGGCCCCTCTAGAGGGTTGTGCACTAGTTCACTATAAAAGGAGGCCTTCCTCTCTCATTTCAATCATCTTCTTTTGGCCATCAAGCAATCAAGTTTTGCAATCTCCTCTCTCAAGCTCTCAAGGTGATCAAGCAAGCATTTCATCAAGAATTTTCAAGGAAGCAGTCAAGTCCTCTTTTCCATCCAAGTTCTCCATTGAAGATCAAGGATTCAAGCATTCAAGCCTTTGAACGGATTTGAAGGGATTTGGTTCAAGCATGCAAGATTCATCATTCAAACCCTAGATCTAGCCATCATGATGGTGTGATCTTCCTTCAAGATCCTTTGTGTATCTTCTAGATCCATTCATTCTTCTATCAAGGTGGATTCCAAGCATACAAGCATGGAGGTTTTGTATTTACTTTCATGGTTTTAATTTACATTTACCATTGTTGTGTTCAAGATTTCATATCAATATACTTGTTTACATTCAAAATACAATTGCATATCTATCAAATTGCATAGCTTCATTGTTAGATCTACTTCTACTACTTGCTAGCATTCTCATTTCAATTTCAATATTAAGGTTGATTCCAAACTGGGGTTTGACCAAGGCAAACCCCTCAAACAAACAACAAAAACTCTCTTTTTCTTGTAGGTACAGGTGCGGAATTCTGAATCTGAGAGTAGATTTGGATGCCCTTTTCGGTGAACTTCTGGGATCTATGAAAAAAGTGAGAATCGACCTTCAAATAAATAATCTAACCTTTGACCTTTTATGAGGGTCAAAGACTACCTGCCATCGGAAAGACAAAAGATTTTTGGGTTTTCTTCATCTCGGCATTTCCAGTCTGAAACAAGTTGTAGAATTGCCCAAAAGTACACACACACATCATAAATTGGAATTTTCCAAATTTTCCCTAATTTGAGGTTAGTACTTGTATTTCAATTATTTCAAATTTCAAACACAATTCAAACATAGGGAAATATAGGGTTTTTCTCTCTCTTTCATATTCTCCATAGATTGATTCGATTGTCTATTAACCTTTAGGTTGATCAAATTGGATCTCTCCTTTGGGAATTTGGATTTAGGAGTGGATCTCATATTTCCCCCATACATTACACTCAATAGAGGTGATTCCATAAAACCTCTATTCATTTTGGAAAACCCAACATACTTACCCCTTTTCTTTTGTGGAATTAGATGCCCTATTGTGTTAGATTTTAGATCCTTTCTTGCATTTAGATTAGATCTATTTTATGCTCTTGCATTCAAAAATACAAAAAAAATCTATATAATCAATAAAATCCAAAAACATTTCTTGCATTTCATTTTCTATGGAGATTGTTAAGATGCTTTGGTGTGTAGTTATGTTCTTTATTACTCTTCTTTTAGCATCTCTTTATAATACCTATGATGTTTATGAAAGTATCATTCACTTCATTATGTTGATGACCCTTCACTTTTCTCTTGCTTATGCTTTTGTGAAGTTGACCGATACTAGTCCACCTACATTTAAAACTTTTATTAAAGATTTATGTGGTAGCCTTATTAATCTTTTGGATTATGTGTAGAATTGGGTAGATGATACACCATCTCCTAATCTTCCTAATCTTAATCCTATCAATCCTAATCTTAATCCTATCAATCCTAATCCTAATCCTATCAATGCTAATCTGATACCTAATTCTCCATTTGTTCATCCTTGCTCTTCCCATACTTATGATGGGATTCAAGCTATAGTTCAGGATGCAGATGTGCAAGATTTCTTTGATTTACCTTCTCCTCTGATTCATGATGATATTAAAGGAAAGGGTAAAGAAACTTCTTCCATACCTATTATCCCACCTTATGCAACCTTTACTCATGAACATGATAAACAATCACCTCCTCTAGAAGCTTTACATAATATGTACACTACTGGATATAATATGGTGACTAAACAAGGTTATAAAGGTTTAGGGCTTGGGGTTAATGAGCATGGTATTAGGTTTCCAATTCATATACCCCCTAAACCGGATATGTATGGTGTTGGTTGTTCACAATCTCAAGTTAAGGTAGGTGATGCTAAACATCATCCTCCTCTTCATATTCTTCTCCCCACACCTATCTTAGAAAACATTAATACTCATCAAGAAGTGGCTAAGAAGGTATATGTTGAGCTAATGAATTCCAAGAAGGAAATCTTTAGATCTATGCCGATTGATGCTTTATACAAATACAAATGTCCTTTTCATTATAGTAACAAACATCTACTTGCTGATTGTAAACATTTCAAGTTATATGTTAGAGAAAGAGTTGCTTTAGGAATTATATCTCACTCTCGTGCAGTTTTACAATTCCTTCATAATTTTGATATAGGGGATTCCACTCCTTTAGATATAATGTAGATGTTCTTCCCCTCTTGTCTTATGACTGGGGGGCAAGAGGTGTATCTTCATCTAGTCTCCTAGGATCCATTAGGTGTTTTTATTGGGGCTTAATTGGTATTCTTTCTCTCCTATTTTTCTATGGTTTTGCATTATGTTAATCATCCATCGACTCTATTTTCTTTTCAAGATATATTTTCTAAGACATTTGTTTTGCAAAGGTATCCCTTGTCCTTATCTCTAGGGGGAAAGGTACCTCTTTCTTTCTCTTTGTCTAGGGAGCCGCTTTCCTTAGCTTAGTGGTATTTGTTTATATTGCAATATTATTTCAACATATTGATAGATTTTTTTGACTAAAAATAACCTTCTTATATGAGAAGTTGTTGTCCTGAGTCATCACTTCTTCTCTATTTTGAAAATTATGTTCTTTATAAACTTTCACCCTTGCTTTGGTGTCAAAGTTGTTTCCCTCATTTCAAAGATTCCTCTTCCTCTTTGTAGGGGGCTTGATGATTGAATCTTTGTTCCCACTATTGAAAGATGATATTTTATTTAAAGCACTCCTCTTTGGTGGGGGTCTTGTTGATAAGATCTCTTTCTTTGAGGATCCTTTTCCATCAGAGACATATCCTTTTCACGATTATTTATATTCTTGAATGTAGGGGTCAATATCCCTTGCTAATGATATGGTGTATATTGTTATAAACAAGATATCTCCTTGCATTGTGAAGTAGGTATCCTCTTCCATCTTTGTTCCTACATTTGGGGGGCAAGGATGCCATCTCCTTTTGTCTTTCCAGGATTCACCTCTTTCCTTGGGTAAGCAGTACTTATCTATTATGTGATATCCAATCATACATGAAAATTTGGGTTTGCATTGAGGATATATGTCCTTGATAACAACCTCTTTTGTTGTTTGACATTGGGTTTCCATGATTGATATATCTCTCACCCTGGAAACTGAACAGTGTGCTATCCCTCATAAGGGTTACTTTCTTTTCACTTCTTGCATGATATCTCTTTACATTCATCCCTTCCATGGCCTCATAGGAGCTATGACCTTCTTGGCTTGGACTGGGTGTTGTTTGTGGATATTGTCTTGATGTTGGAGAAGGCTTTATCCTTGTTCTTTCCTATCCTTAACATGTCAAAATAGTATGTTTTTTCCATATTAAGGAGGGGGGCATATATAGGGTCTCCCTTGTACTATAGTTTTTAATTTTTATTTTTTTTACATGCTAAATCTTGGAAGGTAATGCACATAAGTTGATAACTCTTGAAAGACACGCATCTATATGCTAAATCTTCTAATGGTAACACACATAAGTTGCTAAATCCTGAGGAGACACGCATTTTTCAAAAAATTTCAATATGCTAAATCTTGGAAGGTAATGCACATAAGTTGCTAAATCCTAGAAAGACATGCATTCATATGCTAAATCTTCCAAAGGTAACACACATAAGTTGCTAAATCCTGAGGAGACATGCATTTCATATTCATAGTGATACAAGAAGATGGATCTATGGGTATTCCAGAATCCTTTAGAAGACATATTACAATTTCAAGCACAGTTTATGGGTGAACATGTTGGGCTCTCCCTCCAGGGTGATTCATGGTAAGGTGGGCATCTTACTAGGCGAGGTAATCACTATTTTCCCTTTCTCTCTTTTTGATGTCATGCTAGTAGGATTGGATCATGAAGCTATGTCATTTAAAGTGTTGTTCTTGTCTTTCTTATGTAAACATTTATGCTTTTATGATAGCTTTCCAAATATGATGTTAGTATAAGAAATATTTCTTAGCAAGGTTTCTTATGCTAGTTGATTTGGGTTTGTTTTAGTACTAACCCCTCTTTTGTGTCTTGTTGTTTTTCACACCCTCATGCGCGTATGTTGAGTTAGAATCCTTATCCTGGGGGCTTGTGTCCTTAACTAAGTGTCATTCTATCTTGTTTTGAATTCACTGGGATCTCTTCTTCCTCCTTTACCAAGAGTTTGCATCGAATCCATACTCTTGCTAAAGTGGGGGCTTACTGTATAATCTTAAAATGGAAGCACTTCCATGTTAAGAGTGTTTAGCCCTTTGAGTGAGTGGTCTAGGTCTTGTCAAGCACCTTGAATCAACTCTTTGCTCAGATCATACCTTTTCTCCTCACTCTGCTTCTATATGTCCCTGATTTTCACTCCAATCTGCATTTCCTAACATTCTAGGTCAAGATCCTGAGGGTTTTGACCACAAGGTCAAAGTCAACCTTGACCTTGACCTAGGTTATAATTGAGCTCATCCTTGACCCCTTGTTCAAATTTCAAATTTCCTTGATTTTTGAGTGTCGGGTTTCGGGGATATTTGTTTTCCCACCTCTAGGTCGGCCATTTCGGGTTCTGAAATGGTAAATCCTCAAATTGCATTTAATCTAGGTATATTTTCTAAAGGTTAGGACCTAATTGGAATTTAATTCTCCAAGGTGGCCCCTCTAGAGGATTGCACCTTAGTTCACTATAAAAGGAGGCCTTCCTCTCTCATTTCAATCATCTTCTTTTGGCCATCAAGCAATCAAGTTTTGCAATCTCCTCTCTCAAGCTCTCAAGGTGATCAAGAAAGCATTTCATCAAGAATTTTCAAGGAAGCATTCAAGTCCTCTTTTCCATCCAGGTTCTCCATTGAAGATCAAGGATTCAAGCATTCAAGCCTTTGAAGGGATTTGGTTCAAGCATGCAAGATTCATCATTCAAGCCCTAGATCTAGCCATCATGATGGTGTAATCTTCCTTCAAGATCCTTTGTGTATCTTCTAGATCCATTCATTCTTCTATCAAGGTGGATTCCAAGCATACAAGCATGGAGGTTTTGTATTTACTTTCATGGTTTTAATTTACATTTACCATTGTTGTGTTCAAGCTTTCATATCAATATACTTGTTTACATTCAAAATATAATTGCATATCTATCAAATTGCATAGCTTCATTGTGAGATCTATTTCTAGTACTTGCTAGCATTCTCATTTCAATTTCAATATTAAGGTTGATTCCAAACCGGGGTTTGACCAAGGCAAACCCCTCAAACAAACAACAAAAACTCTCTTTTGCTTGCAAGTACAGGTGCAGAATTTCAGATCTAAGAGTATATTTGGATACCCTTTTCGGCTAACTTCTAGGATCTGCGAACAAAGTCAGAATCGACCTTCAAATAAAGAATCTAGCCTTTGACCTTTTATGAGGGTCAAAGACTACCTACCATCAGAAAGACAAAAGATTTCTGGGTTTTCTTCATCTTGGCATTTCCAGTTCGAATCAAGTTGCAAAATTGCCCAAAAGTACATACACACATCAGAAATTGGCATTTTCTAGATTTACCCTAATTTGAGGTTAGTACTTGTATTTAAATTATTTCAGATTTCAAACACAATTCAAACATAGGGAAATATAGGGTTTTTCTCTCTCTTTCATATTCTCCATAGATTGATTCGATTGTGTATTAACCTTTAGGTTGATCAAATAGGATCTCTCCTTTGGGAATTTGGATTTAGGAATGGATCTCATATTTCCCCCAAAAATTACACTCAATAGAGGCGATTCCATAAAACCTCTATTCAAGAATTTTTCCACATCTAAGTCCTTAGGTACATTAGTAGTAAATAGGGCTTGACCAAGCATCTTGTTGAGCGTCATTTTTACATGAGACAACAGATAGGAATTTACGAGAGCAAATTCCCCTCTTGGAAAATTGATGGAATCAATCTCAAGGTTCCTTCTGGCTGGGTCTCAACAGCTTGGATAGCTCAATAGAAGACAAATGTGAATCTATTAACAAGGAGGCCTTTGCTGGTTCATATCTCAAGGAAGACTGCACAACAAAATATAGGATACCACAATATTTCTCTTTTTGGATTTTCAGATTTAGGATAAAACAACGTTAATCTAATTAATCTACTAAAAATGATTTGCAAAGAGGGTAAGAAGTAGTAGGGTGATAATAATTTGACATAAATTGTTGAAAAGAAACTAATGGACATAAGCCAATATCACACCACCTTGTGAATTAAAAGACCAAGAAGATGAGGAAACCCACAAAGCAGATATCAGAATAAATCACAATCTTCAGCTATATGGATGCAATCATCAGCAAGATGAAATAAATGCAGATGTATGATAAGCCAAAACTCATCCAATCATGAAGCCACCACAAATGTGCACACACATGAGACAAGTTAATCTTCAAGCACCAAAAGAATAATCTTCTTGATAATTCATCACAACAAAGCAATGTAATACCAACAAACACCAAACTAAGAATTGCAGATTTGAAATCATCAAACAATCAATTGGCTCTTTGAAATAAATGAATGAGAAAATCACACATTCACAAATTTTGCATAGATAGAAAAAATATCACACCATGAATGAAGCACCAACTGTATGTATTGTATTAATGATCAAATCGACCCTCATTACATCATTTTATTACAATTTATAGAGCTCAGCTCTTATTTTCGCAGCTAGGGTTTTGGCTGCATCTAAAACTTGGAAATAAATCTAAACAAGAGATTACATTAATGCAAATACCTCTAAAACTTAGTTAAACTACCCTAGCATGGAATTAAACCTCATGCATTACAAAACTTTGAGAAAATCATGCATGAAACAATTAAAAAATGAAGCTGCAACTCGAACATGCTCTTGATATAACTCCACCATTCTGCCCTTGATCCTTGGTTGTAGCTTCTCCATGTGGCCTCAACTGGAAGAGATCCAAAAATCATGCAGAAATGACCCCAAAAAAGAAGCCCAGTTGACTGAAAAATCAACTCTGAGACAATTGGAGTTAAACTTCAGACGTGCTAAAAAACACCCAAATCCTGACAGTTGGTCTGAAAAAACTAAGCCTCAAAAATGACTAAGTGTCATGTCCACCTTCCAAGATTTCAGACTTCAGACTTTTGGAGGCCGAAAGTTCTCTAGGGCCGAAAGGCCGAAAAATAGGCACTACAAAAATGGCTAAGTACAAAAACTGCATTTTCTCTTCACAAAATTTGACTGACTCTGGACTGGTTGCTTATTGACTCGAAAGTACTTCTAGATGTGCCTTTCAGAACCTATCCATAATCTCTAGTACTTCTTCAAAGTTAGGCATCTTGACCCCTTCAAGGATTTCTTGTTGTCTATCTCTAAAGGCGATCAATTCTCTTGCAAAACTTTGTATTTCTACTTCCCGAGACAACATTCTTTGGATCTTTTCTTTCTGATAAAACATATGTTGAAGGTCCTCCTTTGTCTTGACTCCCCAGAATATAGCCAACTATTGATCGATGGCGATGTTCACAGAGTGCATGGTCTCATCATCATCTTTGTCATACAGATCCAAGTCCAAACCCTCAAAGAACATATGCAATTCTTTTACAAAAAGCAAGTTGTTATCTTTCCTCTTGTCCAATCTTTTGAGCACATTTTTAAAAATGGTTAATGCTTTTGTTATATCCTGGATCCATTGCTCAAAATTATCTAGCTTTGAGCCTTCATAAAGCTTTACCAAAACTTGGAAGCGTTGCTTCCGTATTACTATCAGATCATCTAGTACCTTCTGCCATTTTAGAATCTTCTCCTCCATTCCATCTTCTTCGCTCATAATTTCTACAATGGAGGTGATTCCTTGAAGAATGCCTCTAAAAGGTCTCAAAATCTTCTTGAGAGATTCCTTTGCAAACTATTCAAAATCCTCCTTCCAGTCTACACAAACCTGTACAAAAGAATGTGGGATATCTATACTTATTTCACCCTTTTTCTCCAAAATGGCCTATAATGAGGCCTCAGGGTTATCAGGATCAATGGGACCCGTTGTCTTGAGAATGAATCTCTTCATAGCTTCATTTTGTTCCATCAAGGCTTTTATTTTCTCCTCATCCTTGTCCATGAAACCAAGGGTGTGCTTCAATCCAGAGTTTTACTTCCCTCCCTGGTTGGTTCTCCCAAATCCACCTCCTCTAACACATAGTCATGTGGAGTGATCTTGGTTGTATTGATGCTCATTGTGGGAACCGCTACTTGAGCCTTCCACCTTCCTGCCTGATCCTACATGACATATGATAGTGTCCTTTCTTGGGTGCTGGGTCTAGCCTCATGGAACACTTTCCCTAAAGCTTCCATGTCTGCCTCATCATCAGTGTATACCCTTGTCGTTGGCTGGATCTCCTTGGTGAACCAAGTTGGCTTCAAGAAAGCATTGAGGGGATCGTAGGGAGATGAGAGAGTCAAGGTAGTAGCTTGGTTCCCTTTCCATTCCTTCATGACCTTCCTCTCCTTCTCCTTCTATCTCTTGTTCTTCCATTACATTCTTCTCTCCCTCCTCATGTGTTTGTTTTTCATCAGCTGTTCATTCCCCTTCATCTATCTGCTCTTCCTCAGCAACTCATTTCTCCTCCTCAGCCGGTGGCTCTTCTATATTTAGTGGATCTTCTTTATCAACTGGCTCCTCTGATCCTGCATGTACTTCTCCCATCTCTTCACCAACTACCCCTGTTATTTTCTCAAGCTCTTGAGACTTTGGGGCACTGCTTCATCCTGGAAAAGAGGTGGATTAGGGGAAACAAAGGGAGTGGGTGAAGGCATTTGAGGAGGAGGCAGAGTTGGCATGGGAGCTTGAAATGGGAGAGGCTACTGAGGCAATGGAGTGGTTTGAGCTGGAGGGGGAAGTAGAGTGGTAGGTGGTGTTTCATGTGGAGGTGGGAGCAAAGTTTGATGCATAGGCAGAGGTGGAGGTGGAACTACGTGTGAAACTAAGGGGACCTATGTAGCTACATCTTCTTCAGAAGTAACACCAATGAAAGACTCCCTTTCTCTCTCTGTTGTTTCCTTTTGCACTTCGATTGTCTTGTCCTCAACTTGCTCTTAGGGTTTTTGTGGGACTTCCTCCTCTGTATTATCAAGAGGACTCGTGAACTGGGTAGGAACTTGTTATTCAGACTCTTTGAAACCATGCAGCCCTTTGAAGTTTGTGATACCAAATTTATCATCACCTAGAGAATCTAGATTTATGGGTTCCCCTTGGGTTCCCACTTCGACATCTTCTAGATCATCATCCATTATTCTTCTCTTCTTCATGGATCCTGTAGACCTTGTTCTCCTACTAAGGGGTATATGATCTAGTTCATCCTCATCATCCTCTAACATGGTGTCCATTTTAGTAGGCGTTGATCCCTTCTTTCTTTTGTAGACATTCCCTTTGATCACACCAGCTGGCTTAGGTCCTATTATCTTAAAGTTGGTTTTCTTTGCTGCATTAGGAGACTCATGACCATTGGAAGAAGGTACATCAGGAGGAGCTATGCTCCCTGTCATTCTGGTTTTTACTTTCTTTGAATGAGTAGCCAGACCATATGCCGTTGGGTGCTCATGCCTGTACACCATCTCTAGTTTTAGGGGCATAGCTTCTTTAAACTGTGGTTTCAGAACTTTCTCTCCTTTCTTCTTCTTCTCTTTGGAGGGCTACTCCGATAATTGCTTCATTAGCATAGGTTCCATATGAAATGTGCAGGTCCTTCGTGACCTTGATAACGTGCCTTGCTTTGAAGTTAATATCATCATTTTCATCTTTTTCCACCTTTGCATTCAAAATATCCCTTGTATATACTTTGTCTTGATCATAGATTGGTTCTAGGATATCCTTAGAGTCCACAGTTTTCACCTTCTGAGGGATTTTTAGTGATAGAATGGTTTGTGCCAGCTCCAAACTCATCTGATAATAGTCAAGATTCTAACTTCATAATCAACCACATAGTTCATCCAATGATCTTCGATGTGCAGCTCATGTACATAATGTCTTCCCATTATGTGGTTGAAAGTACCAATAGGATCGAAATGAGCTCTTATCAAGTTGTATGTTGGTAGAGGGAATTCATCCCATTCAAAAGTTAGAGACTTGTAGATCTACATGTCAGGAACACAATGGGGGGGGCCTATAGACATTGGGAAATCCCAGCAATGTTTCTTCTTGTACTTGATGTGATCATGAGCATTCGGCATTTTCCTTTCTATCTCCAAGAGGACCACTCTATCAGAAGGATACCTGGGTAGCTTCTTAGGTGCCAGGGTGCATTCTGCCACCCGGATGTATGTGAAAGTCCTGAACTGAATATAGAATGCCACGAGGGCCTTTACTTTAGTATCAACTTCAATGGACATTCTCTTTGCATAATCTCCTTCTATGGAGTGTATGATAGCAAAGACAAATGCATCATTAACAATCTTGAAATCTGGACTGTTGTGTATGTAATATTCTTTTCTGACCAATTGGGGATACATAGTGAATGGCCATGTGTTCAAGTCCTCCATAACACCAACCTTTGTTAATCCTAGGTATATCGCTCTAGTAGCCAATAGATACACAACATAAGATGTCATGTAGAAGTGAGGATCAATTTTTACTCTGATCAGCTGCTCATCTAGATTGTCACTCAAGATGGTGGCCCAGTCAAACCTAGCCCATCTCTCCCTTATCTTATGAATGAGCAGGATCATCCAGGGCTCCAACTGAATGGACTTGGGTAACCCATATACCCGACTGATCATTATGATAGCTGTTTGGATGTCTTCCTACATATAGCCCCTCTACATATCAATTCGATCCAACTTATTCTTGGGCATGGGTTGCATGAGGTATTCATTATTCACTATGCTATGGGCCCATGACACATCCTTGTTGTAAAACTCCATCCCCTTATTGATATGAAAGTTATAGAACTTGTCAACCCCTTTTGGCAAGTGGAAGACATCCTCAATGTTGTCTGATCTTAGGTCTAGAACCACTTCGCCTACACTCTTCTTCACCATTCTCTCATCAGGTACATAATGGTTGGCCAAAGTATTTATCAAGTCCAAAGACAAGCTAGAGATAGGATGCGCTGCTACCTTCACCAAGGAACAATGCACTAATGAGGTGCAATCTTCAGACCTTCCCACTAGTTGGGCACACTTCACTAAGTAGTTGTTCCAGCTCACACTGCCAATATCAATGTATGTGATATTAGCATGCAAGTTGGTCACTTTCGAAGGTGGATGGTAACCTTTGAATTGATACTTCATCCCTGTGGACATAACTTTCTCTTCCATTTCTACAAAGAGCCAAATGCATGAATCAGTAACATGAAATTACAAGAGAGAGGAATATCTTAGAAAAATCAAAGAAATCAAACAAATTAAGCCTAAAAGAGCTCTGAAAGACACTTTTGGCCTTTCGTACTTTCGAGGATGCAAGACCTCTGAAAGGCCGAAAGGGCCAAAAATGTGAAAAGGCTTGAGTTCTAAAAAGTGCATTGATACCCCCATTTCAGTCTTCAGTGAATTGAAGGATACAAAGTTTCGAAGGCCGAAACCTCTGAAACACTGAAAAGAAGCCTTAGTTCTTTGAGCTTTGTAATTTTTTTGGTCACCAATATTGACTTCCGCAAATCAGAGTGAGGTATGTTTTAGTGTGCGACAACACCAAAATGCTGAAACTAGCACTTAGGTGATTTCTGCGAGATTGTTTAAAAACTTCAAACCTTTCGGTGTCGGCAAATCGGGTGACATGTTTCTTCGATGTGCGACAACACCAAAATGTTGACAGAAGAGCACTTGGTAGATTTTGGACTGCTTTAAAGTTTCAAACTATGACATCTGAAACTTTATGGCTGAAACTAGGGCTTGGGTGTCAGACTAAAAAATGAGTTCGACGATCGAGTTTGACCACAAACTCAGGCTAGGGGTCAGAGGGGACAACCTCATGACCCCCGAAGTAGGACCACACAACTAAAACCCTAAACCTAGCAAGAAATGACCAAAAACCCTAACTAAACTGACCCCAAAAAGTAGAAACCCTAATTACAAGAGCGATAAACAAACAAAAAGGAAGAAAAGAGAGAGAGGGAGAGAGGGAAACCAACCTTGAGGAAAGCAGAGGTCGAAGACTCGTAGGCGAGACCGAGGTGACAAGCTAGAAGCAAGTGATGTGTGAAGAGCTCCGAAAATGATAAATTGGAAAGTGAACAAGTGAGGGTTAAAAAACTTGCTTTGTGCCTTATATAGGCAGAATCGGTGAGTGACATCAGCCCCCCGCAGATCAACCTTTCGGCCTTTCAGGGGTATCAAACTTTTGAAAGGCCAAAAGGCTAACTCACTTTTGGGGATTCAGACCTCTCAACTTTTTGGACATCTGAAAGCCTGAAACCCGCATGGGTCCAGAAATGCCAAGGCATGATTTTCTGCTCCTCTAGTCTTTCGCACTTTTAGACCTTCGAAAGTATGACACAACCCAAAAACTAAGGAAAACCTAAAAAAACAAAAAGAGACAGATAGACAAAAAGCATAGGGACAAGCTAAAAGAAGGGGGGGCCTGAAGCCAAGAGGCAAAAAGGGGAGCATGGTTGTGGGACCACAACAAATAGCCCCAACAAAAGAAAGGGAAACAACCTAAGTTTCCTAGAGCCATTCATCATCAAGATTGAGGACATCATAACATCTACATCTAGTGTTTGATTACGTGTTTTCAAATTTTCTAGGAATCCCTCACCGTAAGCCTCCACTGACTATCAACCAATCATCGCTAGATCACTGCCCACCAATTCAAAGTCAGTCAAGAGTAAATTTTACCTTGCTCTACTACCAGGCAGGTGTTTATAGCTTCGGTAGAGGTTGCTAAAATCACCCTTCCCCTACTGCAGATGAGCTTTGTTAGAAGTTTTAAACTCCTTTGGAGGGCTCTTAGACTTGATATGCGTCAGTTTTAAAAATTGATTCTTTTGAACCATTATGTTCTGAACAATTTGCTTTTGATTTTGCTCAACATCTGCTACTTTGATATTTTGTTTCTTTGCTCTTTTTTTTTTTTAAGTCAGGGCAGCGCTTAGACTGTGCTACCCTGGCTTTGAGCCTTTTGTTGGTAATCTCATCTTTATGTGTTCCTCCCTTTTGCTTTCTTTCTCTCTTTTTTTAGTCTGTGTTCCAGTTAGGATAGGGTTCTGACTCCCGACTTCCTCCGCGACCATGGGCATTTCCTGACTCTGACCGACATCCTATCATGAGAGGCTCATGACCCAGGATCCTCTTTTAAATGTGTGCTTAGTGTTGAGGATGGTTGGTTCTGATGAACCCTCTCGAGAAATCTGAAAATAAAATGTCTTACTTCTGATCTTTGTATCTGGCTCGCTGCAAGACAAAACTACATCAAAGAGTTTAACAATGAAAAAACCTTATCTCTTATTTGGACTACTTGGTGTGGATCTCTAAACTTGAGAAACATCCACCCCTACAAACAAAGACCCAATGAAAAGACGTGGATGACTAGACCCCAAGAAAATAAAGAAAAAACTCTAAAGTACAAGAATATACAATGTTATACAAAGGGCCAGTCAAGACCCAAAGTAATGCTTAAGAAACTGGTCATTGACTTGCAATGGGACCAATTCTCTGTCAAGAGAACTAATCCAAAAGGTATTTTCTCCCAGGTTCTCCATGATCTGGAAAGGGCCTATCCACAAACATTGAAATTTGGTGTAGCTGCCTGGTTTTTCTTTTGCTTTGTCCCACATTAGAACTAGATCAGAGATTCTGAAGGCCTTTATGGTTGCTCTTTTGTCAAACCATTGCTTGACACCAACTTGGTGTTTGGCCACATGTTGTAAGGCCAAGGTTATTTTCTCTTCAAGGTCTAGTAAGTTCATGAGACTAATTTGCACCCGATCGTCACCCTTGACATATTGATCCATGAATCTTAGAATTGGTATTTTTAGGTTCATCAGATAAATAGGTTGCAAGCCATAAACTAGCTAGTAGGGAGAGGTCCCCAAGGCATTCTTGATTCTCATGTGATTCATCCATAGAGAATATTTCAACTGAGTGTGCCAATCTCTGAGATTATTATCCAAGAGGTGTTTGATTACCATGATTAAGTTCTTGTTGGTTGATTCAGCAACTCCATTTCCTTGCGGATAGTAATTGGATGAGAATTTGAGAATTACCTGGTTCTCGAAGGCCCATTGGATGAGAGTCATAGATGAAAAATAATGAGCATTATCACATTCCAGGAAGAACGAAATGCCAAACCTTGTGATGATGAATTCTTCCACAAATTTGGTTATCACTTCAGTAGTAAAATTCTTTAGAATCTGTGCCTCTATCCAGCGCATGCAGTAATCTATTATGGTCAAGATGTATCTATGTCCAATAGAGGATGGACGATTGATCATCCCCATGAAATCTATCCCCCACTGGGCGAATGGGCACACTTCATAAACTAGTTGTAGAGGCATTGTCAGATGTTTTTCTTGAATGGTGCTAGTCTGACAAACATGACAAGAGTGCACGTGCTCATGAGTGTCTTTGAACAAAGTTGGCCAATAATATTTATATCTCAGGATCTGATGGGCTATGGCTTCTGTTGATCTATGCCTAGTACCATATTTATCATGAAACTCTGTAAGAACCAGTTCAGCTTCAATCTGATCCAAACAACGTAGATAGAGGCCATCGTAATTGTGCTTGTAGAGATTCCCATTTTTTAGCATGTATGAACTGCTTTTATTCTTTAGTGCTCTCCTTTATGAACCATTCAATCCTTCTGAGCAATAGTTTTGCAACAAATAGTAAATAATGTCCTGATACCAGACATCAGTGATCACTCCTTCATTGGTGTACGCTTGGCACACCAAACCTTGTTTAGTCTCTACCATCATCTTGGTAAGACCTTGACCTCTTACTAATTTCATTGGTTGGATCTTGATGTTGAACTCTTGAAGTATAGCCATCCACTTCCCTCTTCTTTCTCCCAATTTGTTTTGCATCAGCAAGGATTTGACTGTTGGATCCGGAACAATGGAAATGACCTTACTCCGAAGGATGTAGTGTTTGAATTTTTTGACGGCCTTGACCAAGACAAAAGATTATTTGTCCAGATTTGGGTATTTGAGTTCTGCATTTTTTAGAGGATAGCTCATGAAAGCTATTGGTTGCTCATCTTCCCCTTCCTTCTTTTGTGTGAGGATTCCTGCACATGAGTGCTCGGATGTAAAGGAATAAACCTTAAATGGTAGAAGATAGTCAGGGCTGACCAGAACTAGAGCAGTGGCAATAGATGTCTTGATTTCTTTGAAGGCTTCTTTAGCCAGAGTGTTCCACTCAATCTTAGCATCTTTCTTTAACATATCATTCAATGGATGCACTATCTCTGCAAATCCACTAATGAACTTTCTGATGAAGTTGATTTTCTCAAAGAATGATTTTAACTCCTTCCGGCTGTTTGGGGGAACCAATTTGAGAATAGCCTCAACCCTCTCAGGGTCAATTCAGATGCATGTCTTAGATATGATGTGCTTGAGAAGTTTGCCTTGGGTTACCCCAAATACACACTTCTTAGGATTTAGTGAGATTTCGTAACATCGACACCTTTTCAGGACCTTTCATAGATCTTCAATGTGGTCCATACGATTTCTGGAGAAAATTATGAGATCGTCCATATAGATGACAATGCATTTGTTGACCAAGCCTCTGAACGCCTCGTCCATAGCCCATTGGAAAGTGGCCCCCATGTTGATCAGGCCAAATGGCATACGACGATAAGAAAACATTCCCCATTTCGTTGTGAAGGTTTTTTTCAAATGGTATTCTTCTATTACCATGACTTGGTTGTACCCAGAGTAGCCATCCAGGAAAGACATCATTTGGGAACCATTAACCACCTACAATACTTCGTCAAGGGATGACAGAGGGTAGTTATCCTTTTGAGAAGACCTGTTTAGATTTCAAAAATCTACACAGAGCTGAACCTCTCCACTTTTCTTTCTCACAGGGACGAGGTTGGCTACCCAAGTTGAATGTCAGATAGGGAAAATAATCTAGGCATCGAGAAACTTGTGTACCTCCTTTTGGATCATTGGTTTGATCACAAGGTTCACCGGCCTTTGTCTTTGGCAGAAAGGCTTAGCATCTGGGTTTAAAGGGATGTTGTGAATGATAACGTTGGGATCATAGGTTTTTAAATCTTCATAGCTCCATGCTATGACATCTTTGTACTCAGTGAGTAGCTTGACCATCTACTTCTTTTCTTCAGCTGTGCCAACCTTACCAATACAGATTTCCTTGGGTTCAAGTTGTGTACCCAAGTTGTAGAGCTCACAATCATCACTACCCACTACTAGTGTTTTTCCTCTTTCCTGAGCATGTTCATCTTTATCAAAAATCCTTTCTAGAGCTACCATTCCTTTCAGAATGGAGTTGATCTTAAAATTTAAGATCCCTAAGTCATCTGACTCTTCCATTTCATCTTCTTCTTCATCAATGCTTTGTTTGTCAAAGATGTCGACACATGATAAATTCCAATATCTATTGATCATCTTGGAATACCTGGAATTTTTTGATATTGTTAGGGACAACTAGTACAACCACTAGTTCCATGGAGAATTTCTTCAATTTGGATTTTTCCAAAAGTTGTAAAGAGCTTGTCGACACTACCAAGGCATCAGCAACAATATTCTTTCTTCTTGGGACACTTCGGATGTTAAAAGCTTCAAAATATTTGATTAGATCCTAGACTTGATTGCAGTAGGAGGTCAATCACTTGTCAATGTAGGAATATTGGCTTTAGATCTGTCGGACTATCAACTATGAGTCACCGTCAACAACTAATGCTTTCACTTTCTTCTCATGTGCCAAGAGAAGACCCCAAAATAGAGCCTCGTACTCAGCAACATTGTTGGTGCAATAAAATTGTAGCCAATAGGTAGCATAATAGGAACCCCCATGAGGGTTGACCAACTCAATCCTAGCTCTTGCTCCTTGTTTACACTTGGAGCCATTGAACTAAAGTTTCCAGACAGGGTGATTCTTATGGGAAGATGATTTGACTTGGACCTCCGGAGTCACCTCCGGGAGATGTGCATTGACTTGGGGTTCAACAGGGACTTTGGGTGGTGATAGGTCCTCTGTACTTGGGGTCTCCAAATTCTCTTCATCTGAGTATTCTCTTTTGGAAAGGGGAACCCATTTCATCTTTTGTTTATTCTTCACATCGCGCCAGACGTCGTGACATGGGGGCAAGCAACTGTCGTCAGAAGAGCTCCATTCTTCCTGTATAAAATCTTTAGTTGTGGGGCTTTGAGGTTTCTCACAAAGAGGAGGTTCGTCCTCACTTGAATGTGTCATGGTGTCATTTTTAATCTTAGATGTACAAGACATTTGGCTCACTACTTGAACCACCACGTCTTGGCAATCTTGGCACATAAATTCTGAGTGATTTGTCTGATGGAGATGAAAATACCCTGGTAGCATCAGTATGTTTGGGTCAACATATTAGCAAAGATGCCTCATGTTTTTCATCATACCATCTATAAATTCTGTGAGAATCTCCTCGGGAATCTGGGTACTTACTAACCCTTGCACGGGGCTATCATTTGAGTTCTCTTCTTCTTTGAGATGGAATGTGAATACCTTGTCAAACTAATACACTCCCAAGTCATCTTGTGAGAACAAGATTTCATTTGGGGCATTGTACTTGGTTATCACCTATTTGATCTTAGGCTCCACATCAATCTTGATTTGGTTGTTGAGCCCCCTCCATGGCAACCAAAGTTGAGTAAAGTATATGGAGAACCAACCTCTCAAAGATCAGGTCCACTCTCTACTGAGCAACATGCCATATGTTTCCAAGATGTCCACCACATGTATGTCAATGTAATCCTAGATTTTGGGGTCAGTAGTCAATTGTATGCGTGTATCCTTCAAGACTCCAATGACTTTGACCTCCGTTTTGTCAAGTTGGATTACTACCCTGTTAGTCGGTTGAGGGTTCATCCCCAACTTTTGGCATGTGGACAATGGAATTACGTTACATGAAGCCCCTGAGTTGATTAAATAGTTGTGCAAGCTCCTCCCAAAGATCTTGAGGCTAAGCAAGAATGGGGGCACTTCTACCCTATCTTTGAACATAGTTGGCATCACCTCTACCGCATTCACGTTGGATATATTTATAGGGTTATTGTTGGATGAGGCTGATTTGGAATGGTCTAGTGAATTCAAGGGGGCTTCTCTTTGAGTGGGACAACTTTGTAGCATGTCGTACATTGACATATTAGTTCTAACTTTCTTCAGTTCCTTTATTGTGTTGTACTTGTCATTGGTCCAGACTGGATTTTTTAACAAAGTGGGTTGATGTTGCATTGCCGGAGCGATAGTGGCACTAGGACCTCTCAGGGGCGTGGGATTATTGCTAGACCTTGGATCAAGCAAAGTGGGATGCATTCCTGGAGGAATGTCATTAGTCATAGGTTCTCTTCTACTCCTCAGGTTATAGGTGTTTCTATTATTGTTCTGAAAAGCATGGACCTCAGAGTACTCCGACTGGCTTTCTTGATTGAAAGGGAAGACAAATTCTTCTTTCATTGTGTTATCGACAGGAGTTCCACCCGTACTTGGATCATATGAATCAAAGACCATGGCACTGAAGTGGCTCTGAGAACTTTCAGGATCTTGGACTTTTTGGTTGTCAAACTCCCCCTATACTCATTATCCCGTTGGTGCATGTTGGGAGCTTGGGTAAAATTGACCTCAGATGAGTTGAAGACATTAGGATTATCTGAGGGTATGCTACCATTATTTGGATGTGTGTTCCATGTTCTGTTTGTTTGTTGTTGACCCAACTGCCTTTCTTGGGAAGTGTTCCCATAACCTCCACCATTATTATTATTATTGTTGTTGTAATTTCCATAATTAGGATTCTCATTTTAGGAGTAGGTATTTGGGGTGACAGTTTGGCGTTGGTAGTTCCCCTAGTTCTGAGATGGGCTGAGCTTCATCCTGGTAATCTCTCCGATCAACTGGAATAATGTATTTTTCACAGCATCCAACTCATTCACTAGAGCATGGTCCGACTCATTTGGAATGATAGTCTTTTGTTCACACAGGGCTTCCTTATGTGCATCATACCCTAGGTATGTGATGGCTAGTGGTGGGGCAGCAGTGTATGGAGCTGACATTGGATTGAGCCTTCGAGTCTGTTGCACCAGAAATTGACTACTCACTACGAATAGACTAGTCATAGCAGCATTCCCTAATGTTGGTGGAATACCATAATTTTCACATGCTTGCAAATCCATCTGCTGGGTAAATGTGATAGCCTCATCACATACTTTTTCTAGAGTGGCTATGTTACCTAGGGGCAGCCTTTTTAAGAATATAGACATTAGTGGATCTAAGGCATGCAAGTACACTTGTATAGAAGCCCCAACTGGTACGGTATAAGGAGCCTCAAGTTTTTGGTACATCTTATGAAAATGATGATTGAACATAGCGATTGATTCATTGAGGTCCTTTCTCACCGAGATGAACTGGTGATGAAGAGTTACCGAATCCACATACAACTTGAATTGACTAAGGAATTTTGTTTCAAATTCAGCCCATGTGGAGATGGATCCTCATGAAAAATTTAGATACCAATTATATGCAAACTCCCCTAGTGTGTAGGGGAAGAGACGACACATGATGTCTTGATGAGCAATCTCCTTATGATTGCATAATTCCTTAAATGCACGAATGTGTTCTTCCGCTGTCCTGGATTCTCCATAGATGAAACATGGGTAGAATTTTTTAGGATTCTTGGGCAACTGGTGGAGTTGTCCTTGTATGTCCAATGGAGAGCTTTGAGCATTTGCAAAAAATGCCATTGGACCTAGTGGTGGACGAGCAGCAGGTGAGGCAGCAATGGTCAGAAATGGAAGAAGATTAGGATGATGTGAAGTGTCCTCTCCATGCTTTTTTCTGTTGCTGTGAGGTCTACAAACTTCTCTTAGTTCAAGGAATTCACCTTTGTTTGGTGAAGATCTGAGGACTCATTCAAACCTTGTGGGAGAGAATGATCCGATATTCTAGGGTCTCCCTTTTGAGGGCCCTCCTTCTAGTGCCACTTCTCTTGAGCATCATTTTTACACGAGACAACGGCTAGGAATTTACGAGAGAAAATTCCCCTCTTGGAAGATTGATGGAATCAATCTCAAGGTTCCTTCTGGCTGGGTCTCAACCGCTTTGATAGATCAATGGAAGACAAATGTGAATCTATTAATAAGGAGGCCTTTGCTGGTTCGTATCTCAAGGAAGACTACAAAGCAAACTTTAGGATACAACAATGTTTCTCTTTTTGGATTTTCAGATTTAGAATAAAACAACATTAATCTAATTAATCTACTAAAAATGATTTGCAAAGAGGGTAAGAAGTAGTAGGGTGACAATAATTTGAAAGAAATTGTCAAAAAGAAACTAATGGACATAAACCAATATCACACCACTTTGCGAATTAAAAGACTGAGAAGATGAGGAAACCCACAAAGTAGAGATCAGAATAAATCACAATCTTTAGCTATATTGATGCAATCATCAGCGGGATGAAACAAACTCAGACGTATGATAAGCTGAAACTTATCAAATCATGAAGCCACCAAAAATGTGTGCACACATGAGACAAGTTAATCTTCAAGCACCAAAAGAATAATCTTCTTGATAATTCATCACAACAAAGCAATGTAATACCAACAAACATCGAACTAAGAATGACAGATTTGAAATCATCAAACAAACAATTGGCTCTTTGAAATAAATGAATGAGAAAATCACACATTCACAAATTTTGCATAGATAGAAGAAATATCACACCATGAATGAAGCACCAACTATATGTATTGTATTAATGATCAAATCGACCCTCATTACATTGCTTTATTACAATTTATAGAGCTCAGCTCTTATTTTCGTAGCTAGGGTTTTGGCTGCATCTAAAACTTGGAAATAAATCTAAACTAGAGATTACATTAATGAAACTACCTCTAAAACTTAGTTAAACTACCCTAGCAAGGAATTAAATCTCGTGCATTACAAAACTTTGAGAAAATCATGCATGAAATAATTCAAAAATGAAGCTAGAACTCGAGCATTCTCTTGATATAAATCCACAATTCTGCCCTTCATCCTTGGTTTTAGCTTCTCCATGTGGCCTCAATTGGAAGAGATCCCAAAATCATGCATAAATGACCCCAAAAAAGAAGCCCAGTTGACTAAAAAATCAACTCTGAGACAACTGGAGTTAAACTTCGGACATGCCAAAAAACACCCAAATCCTGAAAGTTGGTCTGAAAAAACCAAGCCTCAAAAATGACTAAGAGTCATGTCCACCTTCCTAGATTTTGGACTTCAAACTTTTGGAGGCCGAAATTTCTCTAGGGCCGAAAGGCCGAAAAACAGGCACTATAAAAATGGCTAAGTACAAAAACTGCATTTTCTCTTCACAAAATTTGGTTGAGTCTGGAGTGGTTGCTTATTGACTCCGAAGTACTTCTGGATGTGCATTTCAGAACCTATCCACAATCTCTAGTACTTCTTCAAAGTTGAGTGTCTTGACCCCTTCAAGGATTTCTTGTTGTCTGTCTTGGAAGGTGATCAATTCTCTTGCAAAACTTTGTCTTTCTTCTTCCCCAGACAACATTCTTTGGATCTCTTCCTTCTGATAAAACATTTGTTGAAGGTCCTCCTTTGTCTTGAATCCCTGGAATATAGCTAGGTATTGATCAATGATGAGGTTCATAGAGTGCATGGTTTCATCATCATCTTCATCATATAGATCGAAGTCCAAACCCTCAAAGAACTTATGTAATTCTTTTACAAAAAGCAGGCTATTATCTTTCCTCTTGTCCAACCTTTTGAGCACCTTTTGAAAAATGGTTAATGCTCCTATTATATCCTGGATCCATTGCTCAAAATTATCTAGCTCTGAGCCTTCATAAACCTTTACCAAAACTTGGTAGCGTTGCTTCTATATTACTGTTAGATCATCCAGCACCTTCTGCCATTTTAGAATCTTCTCCTCCATTCCATCTTCTTTGCTCATAATTTCTACTATGGAGGTGATTCACTGAAGAATGCCTCTAAGAGGTCTCAACATATTCTTGAGAGATTCCTTTGCAAACTATTCAAAATCCTCCTTCCAGTCTACACAAACGTATACAAAAGAATGTGGGATATTTGTACTTATTTCACCCTTTTTCTCCAAAATGGCCTATAATGAGGCCTCAAGGTTATCAGGGTCAATGGGACCCGCTATCTTGAGAATGAATCTCTTCATAGCCTCATTTTTTTCCATCAAGGCTTTTATTTTCTCCTCATCCTTCTCCATGAAACCAAGGGTGTGCTTCAATCTGAGGGTAGGTAGAGTTTTACTTCCCTCCCTGGTTGGTTATCCCAAATCTGCCTCCTCTAACACATAGTCATCTAGAATGATCTTGGTTGTACTGATTCTCATTGTGCAAACCGCTACTTGAGCCTTCCACCTTCCCGCCTAATCCTACGTGACATATGATAGTGTCCTTTCTTGGGTGTTGGGTCTAGCCTGATGGAACGCTTTCCCTAAAGCTGCCATGTCTACCTCATCATTAGTGTATACACTTGTCCTTGGCTAGATCTCCTTGGTGAACCAAGTGGGCTTGGAGAAAGCATTGAGGGGCTCATAGGGATCTAAGAGAGTCAAGGTAGTAGCTTGGTATTCCCTTTCCATTCCTTCATGACCTTCCTCTCCTTCTCCTTCTATCTCTTATTCTTCCATTACATTCTTCTATCCCTCCTCATGTGTTTGTTCTTCATCAGCTGTTTGTTCCCCTTTACCTGTCTGCTCTTCCTCAGCAACTTGTTTCTCCTCTTCAGCCGGTGGCTCTTCTTTATTTAGTGGATCTTCTTTATCGGTTGGCTCCTCTAATCTTGCATGCACTTCTCCCATCTCTTCAGCAACTACCCATGTTACTTTATCAGGCTCTTGAGAACTTTGGGGCACTGCTTCATCCTAGACAAGAGGTGGAGTAGGGGAAACAAAGGGAGTGGGTGAAGGCATTTGAGGCAGAGGTAGAGTTTGCATGGGAACATGAAATGGTAGAGGCTGCTGAGGCAATGGAGTGGTTTGAGCTGGAGGGGGAAGTGAAGTGGTAGGTAATGTTTGATGTGGAGGTGGGAGCCGAGTTTGATGCATAGGCAAAGGTGGAGGTGGAACTACATGTGAAACCAAGGGGATCTGTGTAGCTACATCTTCTTCATAAGTAATACCAATGGAAGAGTCCCTTTCTGTCTCCATTGTTTCCTTTTGCACTTTAGTTGTCTTCTCCTCAACTGGCTCTTGGGGTTTTTGTGGGACTTCCTCCTCTGTATTATCAAGGGGACTCGTGAACTGGGTAGGAACCTTCTATTTAGACTCTTTGAAACCATGTAGCCCGTCGAAGTCTGTGATATCAAATTCATCATCCCCTAGAGAATCTAGATTTATGGGTTCCCCTTGGGTTCCTACTTTGGCATCTTCTAGATCATCATCCATTATTCTTCTCTTCTTCATGGATCTTGCGGAACTTGTTCCCCTACTGAGGGGTATCTGATCTAGTTCATCCTCATCATCCTCTTGGGGTTTTTATGGGACTTCCTCCTTTGTATTATCAACGGGACTTTTGAACTGGGTAGGAACCTATTGTTCAGACTCTTTTAAACCATGTAGCCCTTCGAAGTCTATGATATCAAATTCATCATCCCCTAGAGAATCTAGATTTATGGGTTCCCCTTGGGTTCCCACTTCGACATCTTCTAGATCATCATCCATTATTCTTCTCTTCTTCATGGATCCTATGGACCTTGTTCTCCTATTAAGGGACATCTAATCCAGTTCATCTTCATCATCCTCTAACAAGGTGTCCATTTGAGTAGGCATTGAGCCCTTCTTTCTTTTGTAGACATTCCCTTTGATTACGCCAACCGGCTTAGGTCCTATTATCTTAAAGTTGGTTTTCTTTGCTGCATTATGAGACTCGTGACCATTGGAATAAGGTGCATCCAGAGGTACTATGCTCCCTGTCATTCTAGTTTTTACTTTTTTTGAATGAGTATCTGAACCATATGTTGTCAGGCACTCATGCCTCTACATCGTCTTTGATTTTAGGGGCGCAACTTCTTTAAACTATGGTTTTAGAACTTTCTCTCCTTTCTTCTTCTTCTCTTTGGAGGGCTACTTCAGTAATTGCTTCATTGGCATAGGTTCTATATGAAATGAGCAGGTGATCCATGCCTTCGTGACCTTGATAACGTGCCTTGCTTTGAAGTCAATATCATCATTTTCATCTATGTCCACCTCTACATTCAAAATAGCCCTTGTATATACTTTGTCCTAATTGTAGATTGGATCTAGGATATCCTCAGAGTCCACAACTTTCACCTTCTGAGGGATTTTGAGTGACA
The DNA here is from genome assembly GCA_027943335.1 of Chamaecyparis obtusa. Lineage (NCBI taxonomy): Eukaryota > Viridiplantae > Streptophyta > Pinopsida > Cupressales > Cupressaceae > Chamaecyparis > Chamaecyparis obtusa. Next base: position 1,215,075 of record BSBK01002852.1, read on the forward strand.
GGGTGGTCTGTGCTAGCTCCAAACTCATCCAACAATAGTCACAGATTCTAACTTCATAATCATCCACATAGTTCATCCAATGATCTTCGATGTGCGGTTCATGTACATAATGTCTTCCCATTATGTGGCTAAAAGTACCAATAGGATCGAAATGAGATCTTATCATGTTGTATGTTGGCAGAGGGAATTCATCCCATTCAAAAGTCAGAGACTTGCATATCTTCATGTCAGGAACACAATGGGGGCCTATAGAGATTAGGAAATCTTAGCAATGTTTCTTCTTGTGCCTAATGTGATCATGAGCATCTGACAACTGCCTTGATCTCTCCAAGAGGACCACTCTATCACAAGGATACCTAGGTAGCTTCTTAGGTTCCAGGGTGCATCCCGCCTCCCAAATGTATGTGAAAGTCCTAAATTGAATATAGAATACCCCAAGGGCCTTTAATTTACTAGCAGCTTTAGTAGACATTCTCTTGACATAATCTCCTTCTATGGAGTGTATGATAGCAAAGAAAAATGCATCATTAACAATTTGGAAATATAGATTGTTGTGTGTGTAATATTTTTTTCTGACCAATTGGGGATACATAGTGAATGGCCATGTGTTCAAGTTCCCCATAACACCAACCTTTGTTAATCTTGGGTATGTTGCTCTAGCATCCAATAGATACAAAACATAAGATGTCATGTAGAAGTGAGGATCAATTTTTACTCTAATTAGCTGCTCATCTAGATTGTCACTCAAGATGGTGGCCTAGTCGAACCTAGCCTGTCTCTCCATTATCTTCTGAATGAGTAGGATAATCGAGGGCTCCGACTAAATGGACTTGGGTAACCCTATTGGAAAGTTGACTATACTATTGTATATGACTTAATATAGTGTTGTCATTATGGCAACAAAGTCATATAGAGTTTTGGAGTCAGCACACATCCTCAGAAGATCAGAAATTGGCTAAGTACATAAGACTGGACAGTTAGCAGTGCACCAGTAGTTCAGAGCATCAACACACATGCGTATGACCGAGTTATGGTATGATCCCTAGAAGATAAGATGGTAAGAGTGTATTCATGATTATTCTATGAGCGCATGATCAAATATGCAAGTATGATGAAGTTACATATAGTTGAAGTTATGCAACCAGTGAATACCAGAACAGAACAGTGTATGTAGCCGACTGATGATAAATTGATTAGCGACTATAATATTGTTATGTAAGGGCTATGTGACTATTGTAATTAGGTTGTAGACATATAATTATGTTTTTTTGTAAACACGCTTGAGCCAATTCAATTGGAAGCATTGTATGTAATTGGTTAAAGGGCCGACCTAGTTAATTGTTTTGTATGCGCATATAAATGTTAGATGCATCGTTGTAATTAAGTAAGCATATGGATATAGAGTCAAGATAAGCATAGCAGAAGTATGTGAAGAGTTGTTAAGATGTATTAGAGCTTTTCAAGAGGTCAAAGCATCATCGTATCAAAGGAACTGATCAAACAAGCAGTGTCATAGTGCTAGTTCATCCAGCAGATATAGTGTGTATCTGAGATCAAAAGGTTGTAGCCTTCACCACTTGAGCAGTTAGCTCTAGGACAATGTGTCCCCACCCCTAATAGGGTTATTGTAAAAGACTCCTAACAAGGTCTGACCCTTGACCAGGTCACTGTACTAAATACATTGTAAAGCAACTCCTAACAGGGTTAAGGATCTTCTAACAAGGATCATAAAACACTAGTATAGATTATTAGTGGGTGTCAATTCCCACTGGGCTTTTTACCTATTTGGGTTTCCCCATAACCACATTGGTGTTATGTGTTGAGTTCATCTATCTTATTTATGTTAATGTTCATTTCAATACTTAAGCATTCAAGTTAAGTTTAAAGAGAAAAGTAAAAAGATTTAATATAGTGAACACTGATTCACCCCCCCCCCCCCCCCCCCCTCTTAGTGTTCCCATTCCTAAAAATTGGTATCAAAGCCTCTAGTCCTCAGTAAAGAAGTTTAACCACTTGAGGAGATCATGGAAAAAGTAGAAATGAAACATCTGAAAAGAAATCTTGAAGCTTCTCTTGAAGACCTAGACAGATCTAAAAAAAAAATTGAAGAACTAAAAGAAAAAGTCAGTGATGCTCAAGCAGTCATCAAAAGGCTAAGAAAAGATTTGAAAGAATGCTCTACTAGTGATTTAGGGATAATGATCAAGAAGCTGAATGAATAAAATTCATCCCTAAAAGAACAGATTGAAGAATTGGATAATAAGCTAACCAACAATCAAGAAGTCTATGATGAACAGATCAAAGAGAACCTTCAACTAAATGAATAATTAAGGTGGGAAAACATGGAAATCTTAGAGCTAAGAAACAATAAAGAAAGCTTGGAATCTGAATTGAAGGAGGCTAAGAATCACATTGATAAATTACACACAAGAAAGGATCTGATTGAATCTCAGTTGTATGCTCGGAAGCTAAAAGGAGATACCAGCGACATTGAATTCAATGAAGCACAAAATCAGATTGATGACATGTGAGCAAGGATGAAAGCACCAGAAGACACCACAGATGCTAAGGAGACTGGAAGTTAGACTAAAGACAATTTTGAACCATCCAAAGATGAGCGCAAGCCAGTAGACCGAACTTTTTATGCATGTAAAAAGCATGGACATATAGAAAGGAATTGTAAAGAGGTAAGACCTTTCAATGGTTACTGTTATTCATGCAATAAATTTGGTCATAGAGCTATGAATTATAAGACAAGTCAGAAAAACAAGACTCAACATAATCAGAGAAATTAGAATCAGCCAAATGTAAGAAGTTCTCAGAAGGTTACATGTCAGATATGTAACTATAATGGTCACTTAGCTAGACAATGTAAAATGGTAACCCATGTCAATGTGCCGAGGAATTTAAGGCCTCCAGTTATTTGTCACTCATGTAACAAGGTTGGACACATCTAAAAGTTTTGTAGATCAAGAACGCAAAGTCATGAAAGCCCTAAAAAGCCAGAAGAATCAATACTGGGTACCGAAGGAGAAGTCAAGTTTGTGAAAGCTTCAGAAGATGCGAGCTTGATTTGGTTAGAGGTGAAGAAGGACAAGGTTGATGAGAATGTATTGGATGCATCCACAGTGGACGCACCCTCTACATCTAGATGAATGACCCTTAGGGTCATAGGGGGAGATAATTTAGCTCTAAACCCTTGCGTGGCCGGTATACTCATCCTTAGAGTATGCACCTTTGGACTTAACCTTTTGGAGACTAACATAACCTATGTGCAAGAGCGCACTAGCTGATTGATTACATAATGAAAGTTGGAAATTATCAGTGACAGCCTAGTTTACGCGGCAAGCATTAATGGCAGAATTTTTACTTTAAAGTACACATAAGCTTGTAAATCACTCATTGCATTTGAGTTCAGAGCGATTGAAGAGCACAAAAGCCCTAGTAGTTTATTTTGAAGGATTGCAGATTGATTCACCAGCGAAGCAGTGTGTTTGATCGGTTGTGGAAGCCCTAATCCATCACGCTGATTTAGAATTTCTTGGAAACCATTAAGAAAGTGATACACAAGTGATGGCTACTCCTATTGTATTTAATGTTGTAGAGAAGAAAATATATGTATTTAAAAGGCACCTGTTCAAATCCACATTAGATGACCTGGAAGGGGCATTCTCCCACACACTATGGGTATTATGCATGTCAAAGACATCCGTGCATACATATATTGTAAGAAGGAGCCAGTAGGACTTGACAGTATAAGAGCGCACTTAGAAACCATGATGAAACCAGATAAAACCTTCCTAGATGAGTATGCGCAGTTTGAAAACCACCCGATAATTGAATATGCGACAGCATATGAGTTCTACGAGTCTGAATGGATAAAGATTCTACTTAGTAGGATTCATGATGACCTATTTTGGATAGGTGAAGTGTCGGTCAGAATAATAGGAGACCTAATACATGAGATAATAGGCCTCTCAAGAACAGACGTCATTCTTCCAGTGGGTAAGGATGTAGGGAAGATTGTTGAACAAACATGCAAATCAAGAAGTGATAGGCATGGAATGACCATTGAGCCTATAGAGGAGAAAGACATCAAACTGATGTCTATGATTTTAGGGTATAAGTTTTAGCACACCAACAGGGTGAATAGTGTGTCTGCCGCCACTATTCTTGCAGCAATAAGGATTGTCAGAGAAAATGGAGAGTTCAATTTGTGCGAGATCTTGCATGCACAACTGATAGACAACATTAAGGCTATCAAACATGACAAGACTAAAATATTCAGGTTTGGTTCTTTGATCATATACATGTACTTCCATATAGTTGGAAAGGTCTCAGACTTGTATTTGGACAAAATTTTACCCACAATGCCACAGATATCTCTTAAGGCATCTACTGAGAGTACCTTAAAGGACTACATGACAATGGAATTGAAGACATTTAGAATCAGAATGTAGATGAGGTACAAAATACTAGAGAGTATTGTAGAGAATTACAAAGACACCATTTGTTTCATGGTAGAAACTGATACAACATGTATGGAAGCAGTTGAACCAAGGACAAAGTGGATTCATCCACTTGCATATGAAGTTGAGGAGCCAATCCTAGAGGCATATGCTCAAGTACTGTTATCAGCACCTAAGGACCCTAATGAGCCAAGATGGGGGACTTATGCAGAGAAAACAAGAGGCAGTTTTAAACATCACAACAACCAAGAGAAAAGTAGCCAAGGTTACTTCTGAGATATTGAAGATTCATGGAGTAACTCAAGCAGACCTGGACAAAGAAAGATAAGAAAAGATTGCTTTGGGAATTGAGAGTGCATCAACAGAAGAAGCAAAGGAAGATGATCCTAAATTAAAGAAGGTAAAAGTGGAGAAGTTTGATGATCCAAAGGGTAAAATAGTTTTTTCCCCTCCTGCACCCACAGAAATAATTGACCTTACTGCTCCTCCTGAGTATAAGGCAATGCCTAAGAGGAAGAAAGAGATCAACACTAGTCATCCATCCTCGCGAGCAACAAGAAGCAGGAAGAATACTCAAGCACCTCCAGAAGTAAGTTTCAAACCTAGTCTTAGTGTGTTGAGTACAAGGATTATTGATGAAGGTAGGATAGATCAAGTAGGGAAGTTCTATGAGAAGTATAGTAAAATTGACAAATCATAAATTCATGGAATGATTGTCAAACATATGCTAAAGTTCAAAAAGACAGTCCTAGAACTAAAGACTATGATTCCAGATAATGTGTGGAACATCTTAGAATTCCTAAAGAGACAGGCTATTGAAGAGGATCAAAGGATAAGAGAAAAGACTTTAGATGAAACCCTCCTGGTATGTTCTCTAGTGGAGAAATCTTTGTTGTTAAATTTGGTGAAACCGCACCTCCGGACTAAGACAAGAACACTACACTTCATGGACAAGAATTATGAATTAGTTGCTAAGGAAATAGAGAAAGCATTTGACAATGTTTTCGTGAACAGGCACATGTACCCACCTACTGCGCCTATAGCTCAAGTGCCCACAAAGGAAGTCAAGGTGGTAGAGCTCACTAATGTACCTATGATAGGTCCTCAGGACTCAACGCATGTAGTTGAAACACATACAGAGGCAAATAAGTCTACGCCCATGACAGAGTCACTAAAGGATAGCACCATCAGTATTGATAATGTTGAGATTGCAATGGAGGCCACAGATAAGGACTTGGACAAGTTTGAAGAAGCCTTTGTAAGCACACAAGAGGCTAAAACACTATGCGGTGGTAACTCACCTGAGATAGAAAAAGAAAAAGAGATAGAAAAAGAAGGAAAAGAAACACAAACAGAAAAAGGAGAAGAAGAGGGAAAATGAAATGAACCAAGAGATGAACCATCAGTTGAGATGTTAATCAAAGTAAAGCAAGAAGTAGTGGATAGCACTCCTATCACTCCTTTTGTATCATTATTGTCAATATTGACACCAAACACCACTAGTTTGGATTCTTGGAGAGAAGAAGACTTGATCAAGATCAGTATCTTAGCTATGGAGAAGACCAAAGAGAAACAGGTAATGAGGAACCCATTGTTTGATGAATCAGTCAACATATTGAATAGTCTATTGCCTTCATACAAGAAATTTTATAAGGTACATTCAGTTGATGATGTTAGCAACATCCTCACAGCCTTCAAAACCAATTTTTCTACCTTGGAAGAGACTGCATCTCAAGTTGTAGAAGAGAAGTATAGGAAGAAAAGACTCAGTGAATTGGTCAATAAATTTTCACTTGACCTAAGTTCACTCAAGGTTGGTCAAGCATCCTTAAAGGAGTTTGCAGCAAAGGGCAGAAAGATTATTGCTAACTGTATGGATCAGGATAAGTTAACTGATGACCATTTCAATAAGATACAAGAGGCAGAAGCAATGATAGAACAAGTAAGGAAATCAATAGAAGACCCCTCCACTGATGTAAATATGTGTAATAATGTATATCAAGGGCAGATTGACAAGATTGAAAGAGCAGATAAGGAGATGTCCAAGATAAGGGCAAGGCAAACACAGCTAAGGAATGCTCTTGCGCCCTCCCTAGATGTGCTCAATTAGAATATCAAGGAGATCGATGCCACCATGGTGACATATGATCAAGGTCCTAGCTTAGATTTGGAGAAGATGGAGAAGCTAAACTATACATTATGCGCCCATCTCCAAACAGTCAATGCACTAATTGCATTCTGGAAGCAAGAGATCCACAAATTGAAGATAGCATATCCAGATGTACTTTCCCTGTAAGTACTTTTAGATACAATTTTTGGAGCACATTTTTCATTAATGTCAAAGGGGGAGTCAGCGCACATCCTTAGAAGATCAGAAATTGGCTAAGTACAGAAGACTGGATAGTTAGCAGTGCACCAGTAGTTCAGAGCATCAGTGCATGTGTGTATGACTGAGTTATGGTATGCACCCTAGAAGATAAGATGGTAAGAGTGTATTCATGCTTAGTCTATGAGTTCATGATCAGATATGCAAGTATGGCAAAGTTACAGACAACTGAAGTTACACAACTAGTGAATGCCAAAACAAAATAGTGTATGCAGCCGACTGATGGTAAATTGATTAGCGACTATAATATTGTTATGTAAGGGCTATGCACCTATTATAATTAGGTTGTAGACATATAATTATGTTTGTTTGTAAACACGCTTGAGCCAATTCAATTGGAAGCGTTGTATGTAATCGATTAAAGGGCTGACCTAGTTAATTGTTTTGTATGCGCATATAAATATTAGATGTGTCATTGTAATTAAGTAAGCATGTGGATATAGAGTCAAGATAAGCATAGAAGAAGTATGTGAAGAGTTGTTAAGATATATTATATCTTTGCAAGAGGTCAAAGCATTAGTGCATCAAAGGAACTGATCAGACAAGACGTATCATAGTGCCAGTTCATCCAGCAAATATAGTGTGTATCTGAGATCAAAAGGTTGTAGCCTTCACCACTTGAGCAGTGAGCTCTAGGATAGTGTATCCCCACCCCTAACAGGGTTATTGTAAAAGACTCCTAATAGGGTTCAACCCTTGACTAGGTCACTGTACTAAATACATTGTAAAGTAACTCCTAATAGGGTTAAGGATCTTCTAACAAAGATCATAAAACACTAGTATAGATTATTAGTGGGTGTTAATTCCCACCGGGGTTTTTACCTATTTGGGTTTTCCCGTAACCACATTGGTGTTATGTGTTGAGTTCATCTATCTTTTTTATGTTAATGTTCATTTCAGTACTTAAGCATTCAAGTTAAGTTTAAAGAGCAAAGTAAAAAGATTTAATATAGTGAACATTGATTCAACCCCCCCCCCCCCCTCTCAATGTTCCCATTCCTAACAATTGGTATCAGAGTCTCTGGTCCTCAACAAAGAAGTTTAACCACTTGAGGAGATCATGGACAAAGCATAAATGAAACATCTGAAAAGAAATCTTGAAGCTTCTCTTGAAGACCTTGACATATCTGAAAAAGAAATTGAAGAACTAAAAGAAAAAGTCAGTGATGCTCAAGCAATCATCAAAAGGCTAAGAAAAGATTTGAAAGAATGCTCTACCAGTGATTTAGGGATAATGATCAAGAAGTTGAATGAAGAAAATTCATCCCTAAAAGAACAGATTGAAGAATTGGATGATAAGATAACCAACAATCAAGAAGTCTATGATGAACAGATCAAAGAGAACCTTCAACTGAATGAAGAATTGAGGTAGGCAAACATGGAAATCTTGGAGCTAAGAAACAATAAAGAAAGCTTGGAATCTGAATTGAAAGAGGCTAAGAATCACATTGATAAATTACACACAAGACCATAAATTACCATTCTCTCATCAAGTACATAATGGCTGGCGAAAGTATTTATCAAGTTTGAAGACAAGATGGAGACAGGATGCACTGATGCATTCACCAAGGAATAGTGCACCAATGAGGTGCAATCTTCAGACCTTCCCACTGGTTGGGCAGACTTCACCAATTAGTCATTCTAGCTCACACTGCCAATATCAGTGTCTGTGATATCTGCATGTAGGTTGGTCACTTTCAAAGGCAGATGGTAACCTTTGAATTGATACTTCATCACTGGGGACATAACTTTCTCTGCCATTTCTGCAAAGAGCCAAAGGCATGAATCAGTAACATGAAATTGCAGGAGAGAGGAATATCTCAGAAAAATCAAAGAACTTGGATAAATTAAGCCTAGAAGAGCTCTGAAAGACACTTTTGACCTTTTGTACTTTCGGGGGTGCAAGACCTCCGAAAGGCCAAAAGGGCCAAAAATGTGAAAAGCCTTGAGTTCTAAAAAATGCGTTGATACCCCTATTTTAGTCTTCGATGAATCGAAGGATACAAAGTTTCGAAGGCTGAAACCTCTAAAATACCAAAAAGAAGCCTTAGTGCTTTGAGCTTTGCAAGTTTTTTGGTCGCCAATATCGGCTTCAGCAAATCGGAGCAAGGTATGTTTTGGCGTGCGACAACATTGAAACGTCGAAACTAGCACTTAGGTGATTTCTGCGAGATTGTTTAAAAACTTTGGACCTTCTGGCATCGGTGAATTGGGTGATAGGTTTCTTCGGTGTGCGACAACATCAAAATGCCGACAAGAGAGCACTTGGTAGATTTTGGACTGCTTTAAAGTTTCAGACTACGACATTTGAAACTCTATAGCTGAAACTAGGGCTTATGCGTTGAACTCAAAAATGAGTTTGACAATCAAGTTTAACCATAAACTCAGGCCAGGGGTCAGAGGGGACAACCTCATGACCCCTGAGGTAGGACCAGACCGACAAAACCCTAAACCTAGCAAGAAAAGACTGAAAACCCTAACTAAACCAACCCAAAAAAAGTAGAAACCCTAACTACAAGAGCGAAAAACAAACAAAATGGAAGAAAAGAGAGAGATGGAGAGAGGGAAACCAGCCTCGAGGAAAGCAGAGGTCGAAGACTGATAGGCGAGACCGAGGCAACAAGCTAGAAGCAAGCGGCGCGTGAAGAGCTCCGAAAATGATAAACTGGAAAGTGAACAAGTGAGGGTTAAAAAACCCGCTTTGCGCCTTATATAGGCAAAATTGACGGGTGACATCAGCCCCCCGCAGATCAGCCTTTCGGGGGTATCAGACCTCTGAAAGGCCGAAACGCTAAAAGGTTGACTCCCTTTTGGGGAGTCGGACCTCCTGACTTTGCAAACTTCCAAAAGTCTGAAACCCGCATGGGTCCAGAAATGCCAAGGCATGATTTTTGTGAAAGTGCGACACAACCCAAAAACTAAGAAAAACCTAAAAAAAACAAAAAGAGACAGACAGACAAAAAGCCTAGGGACAAGCTAAAAGAAGGGGGGGGCCTAAAGCCAAGAGGCAAAAAGGGGAGTGTGGTTGTGGGACCACAACAGATCTCTCAATGGACCAGAGATATTTTTAATAGCTCCAAAATAGAAATTTGGGCAGTTGTACGCTACAACTGATCTACTAGATTGAACTTTGAAGGTAACGTCAATTGTTTAGGAACTGTTGTTATAGTAGGTGGGTTTGATGTAGAATCTCCTTTAAGGGTGGGCTTAGCTTGTCTCCACGTCACAACATTGGAGGATTTTGTCTTGTCTTGTACTCCCTTGAGAGTAATCAGATTGATGGATTGTTTGCAAGGTTCCACCATATGAATCACATTTTTATTATCAGTATATGTGTAATTAATTTTATTGCTTTTAGAAGATTCACTTTTTTCATAATTAGGTAATGGAGTTTGAAATGCTTTGTGATCATTATTCATATGATGGCCATCCACTTTAACTTTCCCTTATTTGATTAGGTCCTAAATGACATGTCTTAGTTTCATGCAGTTATTGGTTTTATGTCCTTTATTACGATGAAAAATACAGTATCCGTTATTGTTCCACTACTTCATTTTCACATCTGGTTCCCATGGTTTTGAATCTGGGATTGTAATAATCTTATTACCCAAAAGTGACTTCAAGACCACCTCTAGTGTATCTCCCAAAGGTGTAAATGTTTGCTTAGGTCTTGATAACCAAGGCTCATTTTGATTATTGGATTTATTAAAGGTTTTAGGAGCTATTGGTGTCACCGTCGTATTCGAGCTCTTAACTTGTAGACTTGTAGAAAGATTAAACACCTCAGGCTTGGGTCTTATATTATGATCATCTACAACTCCGTCACTAACCACATTCTTATTCTTATTCCCACATTTGTACTTATCCTTATTGTTGTTATAATAGTACTTGTCCTTATTCTCCTTGTAGATAGTGATTTCTCCTTTCTTAATCAAGACTTCTTCGATCTTAATTGCACTATCTATCATCTTATCAAAACTTGGTGGGCCTTGGAGTTGTATGGGAAAATTCATTTCAGGCACCAAATTGTTAATAAAGATGTCCATCTTCTCACTTTCAGGTTTTTGCCATGAGTACCTTGCGAAGATATTTCTCCATCGTTGCAAAAATGTTAGAAATGGTTCTCCACTCTTTTGCTTTGTATTGCACATGTCTAACATGGTTATCATATGTTGCACATTATACGAATACTACTGAATGAAATTCTCAACTAGTTCCTCAAATGTCTTAATGCTTGTGGGTAGTTTAGAAAACTAGTCCACTGCTTGTCCAGACAAACTTCTTGGAAACAACCTCATCAAGTAGGTTTTTTCATGCGTAAATTCCATGCTCAATGTGCAAAACTCCCTTACATGGTCCTGAGGATCCAAGTTGCTGATATATTTGTCATATTTAGGAATTATGACATGTTGTGGAAATGGTATCATTATTACATCCTTATCAAAAATGAAAGGACACATATGTTCCAATGAATATTGCTTTGCTAGTTTTTTCTTTTCTTTCTTCAAGTCTTGGATCTCAGCTTGCATAGCAAGTAACTGTCATGTTAGTATAGATATAGGAGTAAGATCCTCTTTTTTCTTGAGTTGGTTGACATCATAGTCCTTAGGTAACTTCACTCCTTGAGATGCTAATTCCAAAAAGTATTTTTCCTTGTTTTCTTCCAATGTCCTTTCGAGCATCTTTTGTAATTTTTTGCTTCTCGGGGCTCTTTGATATTCTTGTTCAGTTGGATCTTCATCACTATCTGAATCATGGTGATTCATTTGATTCTCTTCTTCTCCTTGATTGGATTGTTCTTCTTGATCGTTATGATTATTGTTTCATTCTTCCCAAGTGTAATCATTTCGATTCGACATCTTGGTAGTACTAGGAGTCACAGTATGAGTAGTACTAGGAATAGCGCTGAATAAAGGATTTATCCTTGATGTTTCTCCTTGTTTGAAAGTCAACAATGGAACTTCATTTGAAAATGGATTATGTTCTAGATGATAAGACTTATGTCTTGTGTTAACCATGAAATCTTGATTAGGTAATTGTTTGAATGTCCTGATATGTCAAAGGGTCTATAAATTGTCCAAGTGTGTTTGTCCAAGGTTACAAGTGTGGGTTTGAAAATGTGATTGGATCTAGTGTCAAAGAGGAAATTGCCTTGTTTGTGAGCTGGTAACAAAGTGTAAAGGGGTTTTGATGTTTTAAAAGCTCCAACATCTAAGGGTTAGAATGCCCTATTTGTGAGCTAGGAACTGATTGGGTTTGATATGAATTGGACTATACAAATTTATGGATGCGGATTAAGACCAAACATGTAGGTGAGGTACACTCAAGAATTGACCTTCTCATACTTGCATGTTTACTGGTTTTGATGATAGAAGTTGACAAAAGACTTAAAAGGGTACTCAAAAATCCAAAATTCAAGGTTTTGGCACATGCATAAGTGCTCTTTGTCCCAGTTGTGACCCTCTATATGCGACTTCCAGGAATGTTAACCAAATGCGATCTAGGAAATTCTAGATGCGACCCCTAATCCAAATGCAACTCAGGGTATACTGTATGCAACTCTGTCATTATCATATGTGACTCAGGATACCAAATGCGATCTTCTGATGGTTTGTCTGAGGAAAAGTTTGTCAATTTTGAAAAAAATTAGAGTTTTTCTATCTGATTCCAAGGAGTTTGAGTAACTAAAAATGTCTATGATTTGTTCATTCAGGGTTTTAATCTTTGATTTCAATTCAAACACATCAAGAAGAGTTGTTTTTTGTTATTTCTCTTTTCAATTGTATGTTGAAAATAAAATCTAATTTCCTATCTATTGGGATTGATAAGAGTTCTAATATTTTTTATTAATTTGGATGTAATTTTTTTTTTTTGGTTATTTCTCTTTTCAATTGTATGTTGAAAATAAATATTTGAGTGATAATTGTTATATTTCATTCACTACATTATAGATGGTTCATATTTTCTTACACAAGATTTTCTTGGACAAAATAAATTTAAAGTTAATTTTGTTAAGGTTAAACTTTATTTTCATAATACCTTACCTTCTCACATAAAAATGACTACTTTGAATTTAATAGTGCTCATAACAATCATAATAGATTGAAATTTGATTTAGAGAATTAAATGCATTTGATTAGACAAAGAAAATTTTTATTTTTGAAATGATTATTCTAGTATGAACTAATAGGAAAAAAAAATCAATGACATTTTTACAATTATTTAAAATACAAAATTAAATGTAGACTGTAAGATTATTGCTTAAAATTTTTAATTCTATATATTTATTGACTAAAAGAATGAATGAAATTAAATGCATTATTTTTTGAGAATTCATAACCTTTATTGAATATTTATGTTTTGATAATTTTAAAAATATTCTAGACTAATTAGTATTTCTGATTTATTTATAAAATTTTTGCTTAAATAATAATCTTAGTTTTTCATGTCTTATAACTAAACTAATTGATAAGAGTTCTTTTTCTTATTATTGTAAATTATTATTTTTCCATTTAAACTCAACACCATTTGAATGAACTCAATAAAAATGCTCCTCCTCACGACCATTCCCACGAATTCCATCATTCTTATGGCTGGTATAATCCCTCCTAAAACATCTTTTTTACAGGGGTACGCTGCTGTGAAAAAAATCCAAGGTAATGCTTCCATTTCATATACCCAACGTTTCTATTGTTGCGCTTTTTGCGCTAGTAGACAATCAAGATACTGACCCGCATTCACTTCGGCGTTTACCAAATTTTTTTTGAAAACCAGCCGGGTGCCACTCATCTCAAATGTCTACACAACCAATGCAAATTGCTTCTTCTGCTTCCAATTCTGCACCACCGAATTCAGGTTCAGGATTCAAAATTTTGAAGGTAACCAATTTGAAAATTGATTTTCGAATTTCCCAAAATCCAATACCTATTTTCTAACTCTGATAGTTTCCAATGGCCATATTGATCAAACCCAATACGCAATCGATTCGTGTAATTTGAAGATTACTCTGGTTTGCAATTTTAACCATGATTGCTGCGATTGTAGGAAGAGCTTTGTTATTCTCGTTATTTGAATGTCTACAATCGTATTGTGGAGGTGGGTTTATGGATTTATACAATCGATTGCTTGCTTTGAACTTTTTCCACAAATGCAGTTTTCTTGTACTTGAATTATTTTTTTTAAATTTCAATGGTTTCCAGTATCCACCAAGAGAGGAAACAGCGGCAGACTCTGGCAGCAGCAAGGGGAAAATTGTACAGTATGATATCGTTGGGTCAAAGACTGTTTCCTTCCATTTTTGTGCCGTTTTTCCATATGATTCGCTCACAAGATCTGTTACCCTTATCAAGGAATATGCTCAGGTAGGTCAATTTTAAGACTATTTATGCTCTGAAACAAGCTTACACACACCTCCATGTGAAGGCACCTACTCACAGGCGTTGCTGTTTCTCGAAACAGCAGGATTTTTTTTTTGTTAAAGCTTAAGAAGGGTTTGCTTACAGGAGTAGCTATTTCATTGGAAACAGACTGGAAAGTAGAAAATCCCTCCAAGGGATTAGAACAATGTTTTGTTGCAAGTATCCCCTACTTATTACCTCTTAATCACGAGCATGCGGACCTCGAAATGTAAGGAGTAGTCTGACATGAGGGTTAAGAGTGGCCATATAAAACAATCTTTCTACAAGACTAGGATATAAGCATAGTCACCAGGAAGGTTACCATGCCTTTCTTCCATACATCGCCGAGCAACTCTATTCAATTGTAATATAGCTATACACTGAATCAGGTACTCCTGCACTCTATTTCAAAATGACATCCCAGCATACCATGTCTTCAGTTAACTTTATTTATAGATGGACCTTTTCTGGCATTGGAGAATAGTTGCAGTCCATAGAAACCAAAAAGAGAGTGCCAGTGTGTCTTGTTCTTCATGTTTCTAGATTGAGAAACCCTAGCATGTTAAAATGGTCAACTAATTCCGAGTATGATTGACTCTTCTTAGATTACCATGGACCTTTTGAATTTTAGCTTACCACATTACAGTACTGCCAGTTAGACAGAGAATATTACTGATAAAAGGGCAACATGGCAGCATCAGTTGGGCTAGGCATTAGGGAAATTTGCTTAGAGGCAATGCCAATTGGCATAATTCACTCTAAAGTTAAAAAGAATGCCATGCTGCCTAGTATGCAACAGGGTACTATTAAGTTTGAGGCTTGCCCCCTTCATTGCATGTGAATAAATGCGATTAGGCCAGTTGCGAGTCCCATAACCCTTGGGACATCTAAGCTGAAGGGAAGCTCACTGTGCAGATCATTCTAATCCTATCTGTCTCCGAAGTGTTAAAAAGTTAAAAACATTTCAAAGTAAGTGCATTCAAGTGTTTAAAGAAAATCCGCTGATAACTTTTATGCTGTGTGAAAGGGAGGAAATTGCTACATGTATGGAGTTCCTTGTGGTGGGTTATCAGAAAAACACTCGTCTTTAGAAGATTGTGCAAGGAAGGAGCTTTCAGAAGAGGTGAGTCATTTCATGTTAATATTATCTTTTATTTTATTACCATAAGATCTTGAATAGTATTGAAGCAGTTAACCTGGCAAATCAACAGTATATTAAAAGTACAGAAATAGTTTGATGGCACCCATAACATTTTTGTATGCAATTAGATTTTGCAGACAGGGTGGATACTTTCATCCATTACTTATTCCGTCAATGGTGACTATGAAATGTCCTTTGTAGACTTTGAATGGAAATACTCAGAAAAGTAATCAGTCACAATAAATTTTTGCCAATCTTCAGTAATATTAATCAGATTCAAACATAATGCTTCTGCACATTAGTACATATACTCAGAGGGAATTGGTACACAGCAATTAGGCCTCTTCATTTAACTATAGCTACAGACAGGTTTTCTGAGTAAACAGTCACCTGATGCAATCATTCAATACAACCAATCAGATTTATCTCAACTATGTAACTTTAGCTTTAAGATATGTAAATCCATACTGTTGAATTGCTCTACACCATCTGGGCTTTGACAAACTATAAGAGTGGTTCCTGCAGTGTTCTAGCTATGAAATTGGCTCTTCTGATGCTCTTCTAACTGCGGTTTTCCCCTTCAGATTTCCAGATACGATATAGGCACTTTAAAGGGGCACTGACTTAGATTGGTTGACAACCTCTGCCAATCTGCTGCCTCTTTCCTAGGGCTGTGAATGCTTTATTGGTGTCGGTGTAGGTAGACAGCCAAAATGATGAACCTGTAATCAGAGACAGTTCACCTAGTTAACCTCTCAACTTGGAAATGGTATGCAAATCCACTGGTGGTTTGGCAATAGTAATGAATTTACGACCTAAGCAGATAATTTGGTCAGGATTTCATCCTACCTATGAAGAGAGGTCTCAGGTTTGCATCTGAGATCCTTAATTGCATTCATTTAATGCAAATGCCTAATGAATTCTTCGATGCCTCCTTCGAAGCCTTTGACCAATATTTATACGTGCATGTCCTTATGTTGGCTCAGCCAGAATAATTAATTTAGCCCCTTCCAAGTCGGCCCAGGTTGATATTTGAATTATTTAATAATCGGCATTCACTAAAATTCAGAATACTTATTTAATATCTCTCATACCAAGTCAGCCTAGATTCCCATGCACCCAAAGTCAGTCATTTATTTATTCAATATTTAAGGCTGGCCGACTCAGCCAGAAATTGGGATCATTACAAAAGTAATGCAACCACTACGCCAAAAGCCCGGATTGACGATGAATGGAGCTCACCAGCATTAAGAGTTGGGTTTTCTCCCACCAGAGTGCCAGCGCAGGCCAGCCCCCTTGTGGACATGTGGCTGCTCAATCGTGAGTGGGTCCTAGCCATGGGTACATGCCCAGCGGGAATCCGTGCCACTGCGACATTTAGGCTGGGACATCACTACCAACCATGCTTCACAGAGCTCGACCTTGAGACCTTGGCTCTAATACCAAGTAATGCAACCACTATGCCAAAAGCCCGGACTGATGGTGAATGGTGCCCACTAGCGTTAAGAGTGGGGGTTTTTATCCCACCAGTGTGCCAGCGCAGGCCAGTCCCCTCATGGATAGGTGGCTGCCCAATCATAGGTGGGTCCCAGCCCTGGGTACATGCCCAGAGAGAATCCGCATCACCGCAACATTTAGGCTGGGACATCAGAGACTATTCCTTTGAAGTTTAGTTAAGTTCCTTTATTTAGTACAGAGAAGACCTTAGGCTCAATATATGTATTATAAAATAATAATTCTATTCAAGACTTTGAGACTTATTTCTTCAGCACTCAGACTGCACTATGGAAGTTGTTGCAGGGTATGTTACTCTATATCTAGGAAATACAGTGGCATGCAGTGATTTGGCTCCATTTTACTGAATTGTTGACAAATCAATTGCAGGAATTCAATCGATTTAGGATCAACTAGGACTTCAAAAAACAGATAGATATGCAATATTTTTTTATCTTCATAGGTATTCCATTTCTGTGCAGCAATGTTGCTAGTATGCTATGGTTGGTAAAAAGTTGTAACAAAGAGTTGGAACAATAACAAAATATTGAGCAAAAGTGTATATCATTGTATGCAGGCACAACTGAAAGGAGGAAACCTAGTGAAGCTTATAAGTGATGATCATCCCGGTCTCTTAGAGGTTTTATCCATTTTAACAGTTTTCCAGTAAGGTAAAAAGTTTGTCATCACAATTTTAATGGGCTACTGAGGATTGCTGTTTTATTCTGTAACAGGTAAAATGGTGCCGCAACCGATTCACTCCTTTTATTCTCTTGAACCCTGAGGTGGACACTTGTTCTTTATTATTAATTTGTAGGAGTATTTCTTAACTGCTTGTTTTTAGATAGGATCACTAAGGCCGTGGATTCACTTTCCTAAATAACTGAAAGATATATGCACATGAGAAAAATGTTCCAGCTTCAAATTATTATCCTTTCTTGCTTACTTTTAAGTTGCCTTTTTAAGATATCTGACCTTATTTAAGCTGCTCAATTCACATTACAGAAAGATGCAATGCCTTGCCCAATGGACCCTGAAGAGGTTATTGAAGTATTGACAGTGGACATACCCACCTTGAAAGAGATTATGTATGGTGGTTCCATGATGCTGCCTTCAGTTGTTACTTGTAGTATGGCTTTGAAGTATCTTCGGGACCACGACTTTCTTAATAGTGATTAGTCTGCCTTGACTACAAGAAATGTAACATCTTATTATCTTCAACTTGGATTATTCTTGGACACAATTACTAACTTGTCATCAATTGATTGTTTCTTGCTCACATGCATCATTATTGATTAAATAAAGATCTAGATGATTCAGTAAGGCCTCATTCAAAGATAATATCAGAGTTGCTCGACTCGTTTCATTCAGATAGTAACAATGATTCTGTGTGAGGCAAGTTCTTTTGCATTCATTTTTTATTGCAAATTTGCCTAAGCTCAGGGTTGATCTCTTGTATTGTTTGTTCAATACAGCAGAGCATTGATCTCCTCAATGATATAGGCCTACTATTCGCTATTTCATAAGGTGGCAGTCTGTGGTAAGATGTGACTGATACAATTAATTTTCTTTCTGAGATACTATCCTGATGTAATGTATATCTCCATTACAAAATATAGTTTGTCAGCACTCTTATGAGAAATGGAATTCAAAGATATTTATGTTGGAAAATCCTTTCATGACAATGAGAGTATTGCAGGCAATAGTTTAAGTTTAACATGTTGATCTGACCTCCAGCATTTTCAATGGCACAAAGTAGCCTGAGAAAGCTAGCTGTTACAAAGTTTCAGACAAACAAGTGCAGAGAAGAGAAAAGAGGTCTTGCATCAACTATAAATGTGTTGAATATTTTTCTGCAACTTTTCACATATGTGGCAATCATCTGGCATTTAAACATATTGTATGATTACAATATGAAAAGGGCAGCTGGGGCATTTTGGCTTCCCACTGTTATTGACAAAGAGGGAATAACTGGCACAGATTCCTTATGGCAGATTTATCCATTTGTGGTTGTATGCAAATTAGTTGGATACTATTCTAAATGATGAATTAACTAATAAAATGGTTAATAAATCTATCTAAATTAACAATTTACCTTCACCTAGAAATGCAGCTTGTCTCTATTGTCCTCCTAGTTTTGATTTCTTGAAGATGTTGAGCTCTCAGATTTCCAAATGAAGCTATTTCCCAAGATGATCCCAAAGTGTGGAGATTGAATGAAATGAGTGCACAATTAAAACTTGATTATGCAAATATGGTGGATGAAATGCAAATGATGGGATAATAATATGGATGCTTGGATGCTTGATTGCTTGAATGTTTGAATGCTTGTTCTCAAAAATACCTATTAGCTTTCAAATGGAAAATGAGGCTCCTTTTATAGAGTTTTGGAGGATCTAGGCCTAGGTGGCAGAATCCTACGGTTGAGAATGAATGGTGGAAGATCCTAGGGCTAAAATTGACTTGGTTGAAGGAGTTGAGAGAAAGGGGGATGTAGTTGGAATGTGAGAGAAAGAATAGGGATGATGTTCCTCTCACATTGACATGGAGGAGAAGAAGGTGGAAGGGAAAGACACATGTCAAGTGTCTCACAAAGACCAGAGAGAGAAAGAGGGAGAGACATTTTCCTCATGAGGACTCTTTGCACAAGTGTCTTATGAGTCACCCTTGACCCTTAGAGGTGGCTTGAGAAGCCCCTTAGGAATAGGGAATGTCTCTTGACTTGGTTGTTGAGAGGACAAGTGGTCATGAGACCAAGTCCTATGAGGCCACATAGCCCTTAAGAATAGGACATGGGTGGGTGAGGATAAATATGAATAAATAATTAATAATAATTATTTATCTTAGCCAAGGTGATGTGTCAGGTGACTAGGTGGATGAAGTGGACTAGGGGATTTAGTCATATTTAGGTGATTGTGTATTTAATTAAATCACTTTAATAGACTTTTTTAGAAGACTTAGGATATAGAATTAGACTATAGTGAATTTATTAAATAAATTGAATAATTTACTTAATAAATAGAGAAAATAAATATTAATTAAATAATAAATATTTAATTAATTTATCAAGTCAATAATAATTAAATAATAAATATTTAATCAATTAATGAAGCCATTTTTAGGTGTATACAGTGGTTGCCATGCCAAAGCAAAATTGTGAAAGCTATATTGGCACTCAGATCTGAGGCTCGGTTGATTCCACATGATGCTAAATTTGACACAATCTGATTTAAACGTCCTTATCTGTAGATTGTTTCTTAATTGCAGCACACATGTAGCTTTGGATAAGTTTTCTTGCCGATGCACTCTTTGGTTAAATTTTTTCAGCAATATCAGGGCACTTTTTTGTGTGGTGAAGTGCATTTTTCAAAACATAATAATTTTTGGAGTGCAACTGTTGTGATAATGTGTATTAACAAGATCTTTGAGAACACTTCGGACTTTGATTCAAAACACTTTGGCCTTGCATTAACTACAAATGCATAGAGGAGTTTTTTGAAACTTTTCACATACAGGACAATCATCTGATAGTTATTCATATAGTATGGTTACAATACAAGAAGCACAGATGGAGCATTTTGACGTCCTGCTTTTGTTGAGAAAGACAAGGCAACTAGCATAGAGATAACTCATGGCAGCTTTATTTGTTTGTGATTTCTGGGTCAAAGCAAAATTGTGACAGCAATGCCTGCACTCAGATCTGTTGAGGTTCCACACTTGGGCATCCTTATCTGTTGATTGCTTCTGAATTGTAGCCTGTGTGTGGCTTTTGATGAGTTCTGTTACCAGTGCCCACTCCAGTCAAACTTTGCAGAAATGTGAGAACACTGATTGTGTACAATGAAGCACGTTTTCCAAAGCTTAATGATCCCTGGAATGAAACTTGCATGATAATGTGCACTACAAGAACACTTTGGACTTTGATTCAAAATCACATGTGCTTGCCAAGTAATGAATTTTCAATTAAGAAATTAAATTTCTCATTCTGAAGCTTGCGGTTTGATCTCTGTAGAAAACACTAGGTGAATTATTCTTCATAAGGTAGATTTATCTGATATCCTGGTATTGCATTTTGCACAATTTTAGAGACATCAACACAAGTTGAACCCATCTTTCCTCTTGCCATGCATTTTTTTTGTGATTCCTGAAGTAAAATTTACATAAAAAATGTATAATCAATTGTAAAAACTTGCTCTCTCAATTGCCATGCAAAGTTGTTTCAGAACTTCTCTTGGGATCATGTGTCAACCCAATCAAGTTATTTCTTTCATTTTTCCCTCTTTGTTTTGGAGCGGAATCACATAATATACTTATATTGATAATGAATTTCACAATTTTCTTTGTTCCCATCAAGTTATTGTGTGTGAGTAGCAAGATTTTTTGCGCTTATCCGGTTTCTTGAAGTGTGCAAAACTGAGGCAGTCATTTTTCTATAAATGTATTTTTCTCATGGTTCCATGGAGTTTCCTAAGGGGGATGGGGACCAAGGGCCTAAGTTTGAGGATGGGGGAAAGGAGGTCGAGTTTGGCTCGAATATACATATAATACTTGACAAAAGTACTTATAAAAAGATGTGTAGAATTACAATTTTGAATTTTCATATGAAACTTTGGAAATCAGTAAAATATTGAGGACTAAAATATTTAATACCACTAAAATTTGAACATTCAACATTAACAATTTGACCTTGAAGTTTGAACAATGAAAATGTCAAATTTTTAATTTATATTATATTTGAGATTTCATAAAGATGATTACAATGATTACGATGATGTCAAAAAAGCAAAATGTAGTGAATTGAGGCCTCTAATCATCCACAAACTCCTCTTCCTAGAATAATTTGACTCATCATGGTCAAGCTTTGTGAAACTAATACCAACCTTGCCTTTGTAACTATAGCATGCTCATCAACTTGTGTTGGCTCCTTTGGCTTTGCATCTAATTGTGTTGTTGGACTCTCTTTGTACAAAAGTGGTTTGCGGTCAATGAGACGCAAAGCACTGTGTACAACCACAAGCTTCTCTTCTTTCCTAGAGGTGAGTTTGTTCATCTTAAGAGTGGATTAAGCTATAAGTAGACTATTTCCTTTCAACAACTGAAGAACTACAAACATGAGATAACAATTGAATGACTAGAGTGGTAGTTAAAGAAATTGATCCATAATAAATCCATCACAAAATTGGTTCTTCTTGTGCTACAGTCAACATGTTTGTCTTATTCACCTTTGAATAACACTTAAGAGTGGGAAATTTTGCCATTTCAGTATGGATGATGCTAGCATTTACAAGATCATACATCTTTTTAATGGCTCTAAAGAACCTTGCTTTCACTTTAACATCCTATATGGGTGTAACTCTACTAGACCTATGCCTGTACTGATGAACTACAACTGATTGAGAACATGATTGAAGAACTTCAAGTGATTAGAGATCACCGAACACTGAACTGTTATGTAAGATAATTCAATCAGTTTTATGTTGTCATTGATGTCAACTAGTTTTGACAGTACTTATCATGGAGTTGCAAACATTTACACATCTATAGAAGAGAAGAGAAAGATGAAGAACCAAGATATCTACATTGAGGAAGATGGATATGACAGATGAGGATAAAGAATATTCTTGGTAATTTATTGATGAGTTTATGACTTCATATTGTTGACTTGATTATGTTGCATTAATCTGTTATGAAGTTGGGAGCAAAATGTTACAAAGCAGTGTGGTCGGTTAATGAAACATTCCAGTATACACCGAGCAGTTTTGTGTATACCGAGCACAGTATAAACCGAGCTTGTGTTCACCGATGCATTTCTTTGTTAACCGAGAATGAACAAAAGAACTAAACGATTAGTTTAGTCGACACAATTGATGAGCTAGAAAGCACCTCGTGATCAGAGTGGAAAGATAAAGTTTGTTACGAGATCAACGACTAGCAAAATTCAAGGAAGATCTAAATGACATAATTGAAACATGTTACTGACACATCAACCAAGGAAGGTTTAAGCAGCAAAATCAACGAAGGTGATTAAGCTGCAAAATCTGATGGATGAGAAGAAAACGGTTTACTTGTCTATTTAAGAGACTAGGCTTTCATTATGAAACGTATGCCGGAGGAAAGAATATTGCAGAGATATCGCGTGAACAAGCTTCATGCATGCTTGATCAAACTAGTTAAGGAGAACTGAACTGCAGAGATTACCGAGCGTCAGAAAGCTGTAACCGAGAGACAGTAAGTTACTGAATATTGTTGAACAAAATTGATATATTAATTAGAGGATTTGAATGAGCATAATATAGATATGTACATCTGCAAAATAAGTTGTATTGTAATCAGATCACCTATTGTTACAGTCTAACCATTGTAATCAGATAAATCTCTTAACTGAGTAGACTAGAAAGTCTTGAAATGTCATTCATAGAATGTACATTTGTTATCCTGTCAACTCCATAGTGAATGTTGGTTGGACGATAACGGTTAGTGTTAAATCCTCTAACAAGGTCACACCTTACAGTGTGTTTTGTAACTTTTAACAGGGTTGGCTCTTCACCGAGCTCACTTCAGAAGAGTGAACGATTTTGAGTTATTGGTCCCAAGTGATTTTTCCCTTTACAGGGTTTCTACGTTAAATCTCGTGTTATGTGTTGATTGTGATGATTGTTGGATATCATACTTTACATGTTGCATATTTGATTTGATTGGTAGTTACTATAAGTTATTAATTGGTAATCGGTAAAAGCACAGACAGTTTACTATTCTATGTTACCGAGCTGCAGAAATTTGTTTAAATTATTTTTGGATATACGTTTTGTATTTGGGACTGTGGATAACTAATTCACCCCCCCTCTCAGTTATTCTAACATGTACCATGTGGGGTTCAATGCATATGCATCCATGTTCAAGGGAGTGTTGGGCTTGTCCCACTTTCGATGAATGATTGGTTGAATGTGCTTATTGTAAAACACTAATATGGTGTCCTCTTACATGACAACCCTAATTCAGTCAAGCATAGTATCAATGTACTCATGCACCTCTCCAAGGCTAGGTGCAACAACATCCCCAAATCTAATGACCTAGAATTTAGAGCAATCATGAATACTATTTTGCATCACCCCAAAAAGCATTTCTCTTTACTATATCCTTCACCCTCCTTTGCTCTATCATGGACTCGTGCCATCGATTTCATTTCACTACCATAACCATTAGTTGCAATGCCTCTTGCAACATAAACATTCTGTCCAAGAGAATGAAATAGGATGCATATCTAGTCTTAACAAGTATCAAAAAATCCTTATAGGAGAAGCACTTGGAGTGCAAGTGAAGTGTGGTGGTTGCAAATAAACGTATGCCCATCTCTAGCATATTAATCATGGCTTTGATTCAATCAATCTTTCCATGTCCTTGAGTGCATTATTTATAGCATGCACACAACAAGAAGTCCACCAAATATGTAGTTGCCTCAATCATTTTCTCCCCAACTTTGCACACATGAGCCACATTTATCACTATTTGTGGCTCAACATCCTCAATAGCATCCTTAAGGATATGAAACTGAAAGTCAACATTTTTGTGATGCCTTGAACAATCAACTACATTAAGAAAATATGGGCCCTCTATACTTGTAATTGTGTTATTGATGAGTGGATAATGTCTAATGTTTGTACACCCATCCATGACTATACCACATCCACTTCACACCCAACATTCCTTCATCTTCTACATTAACACATTTATCTTGGAATAATTCTTATCAAAGATTGTGGTCCTCAATTTTGTCTCCCCTAGTGGGACATATGATGGTCCTTTCCTTGTTACCATCACCATCATCTCCATATAATAAGGAGAATGAATCACATGAATGAAATGTCATTGGCAAATAAGAATTTACCAATGGCATCATCATATCATCCTTCAATTGCACATTGAATAATTCAACTATTGGGTTCTAGTAATTGAACTTATCAACTTGTGTTTCCTCCTAGCCTTTACAACATGGACCCCTGAAGAAGAACCTGATATAGGTACAACTTGACTCTGCAAAGTAGAAGTAGAACCGTGTGGCTGACCCTGATGATCCTATGGCCTATGAGACAAAGATGTAAATATATGTGCAACTACATTGTCCTCACTAACACTCATAGCTCATATATCTCATAGGTTTGTAGGTCCCTGCAAAAACATACGTGCTTCTACTCCTTTCCTCAGACACGAAGGATATGTGCATTAACTTTGGTCATGTTGCCAAAATATCAAGTGCACGAAAGTGGCACTTCCACAACCTTGTGCCCTCGTATGTCCTAGGCTTTCTTAGTAGTTAATTTTTTTTAGAGGAGACTTATGATCAAAAGGACCTTTAGTGTACTTCACAATAATGTGGAGTGACAATTAGCTACTCTTGCCATGGAACTCATGGTTTGGATTTCATTGTTATGGTCACCTCTCTCAATCTTAGTCATAGGGGCATAATCTGATTTAATACATTCATTGTGAAATTTTAACCTCATCCTCACTCATGTCTTGAGCTCATTGTGGCACGACAATAAATAATACAAAATTTATAAGTTTATAATTATAAAATTAGAATTCAAACTATGCATGCAAGTTGCAACAACATAATGCAAAAGGATTAAGTTAAATATTTTTTTGTTTTTGTTTTCTTATTTCAAGTCATACGAAGCACAAAAGTAGAGGATATACAAAACAAAATCATTGTTCTTAATCTTTGTCAACCAAGGATCACTTTCGCTTTTGTTTCTCTTACATAAGGTCATACAAAGTGCAAAAGAAAGGATACACAATAGTTATAGCCTAGTTTGACGACTTAAAAATAGAATTTAAATTTCAATATTGAATCTTGATGACAATATGAACAATGAACAATAAACATTGCAAGCATGTATGAATATGCACGTGCACCCATTATATGAAATTATGAATAAAACCAAATTTTGGAATTGAAACTAATAAAAAAATAAAAATCAAAGAATCCTACCGTATACTTGGAAAATCCTCCCAAGTTGGTATAGAATCCCCCTCCTTCATCTTCTTCTTGCTCCTTCTCACCCCTCTTGCACTTGCAACACTTCAATCACACTCCTTCACACACTCTTTTTCTCCTCTTCATCCTAGCTAGTTGTATGAGTTTGTCAGTTAAAAATGAGGTCTTTGGAGTGTAAAATAGATTTTTTAAGGCATTAGTGCAACCTATTGGTTATTAAGGTTTGGCCCTAGGCTCTATTACCAAAAAAGCAATATTTTTTCTAATGTTTGGTCATTTTATACTTTGTCTATGGGATTATATTGGGAATCCCCAAGGTGATTGAGAGACACTTGGACATCCTCAAGATAACTAGGCATCCTCTCTGTCTCGACAACACTCCTTGGGCATTCATGGAGGTGGTCGAACAACAGGGGGCATCTTGTTGGCGTCTCTACGTCCCAAAGATGTTCCCATCCCTAAAATGCCTAGATTTTAAGGGGGATGTCCCCATGAAAGAATGATTTTATCTATATCTAGAAAACCAAAATGATCAAGTAATGTAGTTAACATTCTCCTTTCAAACTCTAATAAAGTTAGGAAAGGTTCTTGTTATCTTGCTAAAGCTTAAATTGGATAAGGTTTACAGATAACTACCATCAAAAGTTTGCAAAATTTATTTGTTTATAAATTGAGTCTTGGAGGCTCACTATCATAATTGAAAGTTCAAAATGATGAGTTTTGTAAATATGGCAATCATATTATTGTCATTGATGTCTAGAAGGAATGTCATATTGTTGTCATTGATATTAAAGGAAAGAACTCTCATAGATTAAGAAATTTGTCAAAGGCCAAAGGTCACTGTTATAAAAAATGTTTGCACCCATACTTGGGGTATGACCCCAAGAAACCTTGTGAAACATTGAATCAACTTCCAAGTGTGGGACCTTGCACATGTGAGGCTGAATCTTCAGAGAAGGTCGACTTCCTTCCAATTAGGGTGCATGTATTCTAATCTAAGCTAACAACTTTGAGGGAAAAGGGAGAAGGAATGTAGAAATGTAGAGGGGATGATGCACCAAATCTAACAATAATTGCACAAACATCAATAAAACACCTAAACTACACAATTCTTAGTCTGGTCCTAACCCAAAGACTTACATGAAGGTTACACTAATAAGATGCTGAAATGAAAGCTAGTTTTACAACACAACTACAAGTAGATCAAACACAACATACATACTGGAGCAAGAAGCAACATTCAACACAAGATAAGAAAATATGCATAGATAGTTGAATGTAAGAAGAGGTTAAATAAAAGGATTTATATTCATTTAGGCAAGACAATATTACAATTGTAGAACATAAACTATTGCAAAGAACCAAAATAGAACCTAGAATTATGATACAAAGTTGCCTTTTAAAGAGACGGCATAAATCAAACTACATCATGGAGTTCAAACCCAGATCATGGTTAGGTTACAGAAGGTAGGTCAAACAAATAAAATTTGATCTCTAGATGTACAAGTTGATCCATGAAGTGACAAGCAAGGGTCAAATGAATGCATCTACAATAAAAAATAAATAAAGCCCGTGCCTTGGAGATAACTTCTATAGAAACTTTGGCGTGAAAGATACCTCTGTCAGGAGAAACAGTGCTTGCAAAATGGTAAATAGGCATGGGAGCACCTTAGATTGTGTGGATCTGTAGGAAAGGTCGTTGGATAGGCAGTTGCACATTGAATTTCAATCCCTGCACCATCTCATAATCACTAAAATTCAAATTGAATCGCTAGTGAAAAAATCCATCAATGCAGAAAACACATTGAATTAATGGCCTTGAAACATATCAGAGAGACTAAAAGATGCATCTCCCTGAAGCCAACATGTCATCCTGATCAACAAGAAATGAAGTGTGTGTCTTGTCGATATGAACCTGAATCATCAAAGAGACCTCTAAAGGCTTCCCTCTAACCATGAACTCACTCCCCAACCCGGATGCTCATCGGAGAGACCCAATGGATCTTCCCCCGATGAGACCCCAACAGATGTCTTGGCGATGACTGTCTATCTCCCCGATGGAGAAACACATTGATGTTGTATTTTTCCTATGTAAAAAACACGTCTAATTATCAACAAAATGTTGAAAACAAAATAAATTTGCCTGTCAATGTAGAAAACACGACATGTTTAGCCACCAGTGTGGAAACCACGTCGAATTTAGACCTTGAAAATTGTCTATAATTGAATATGTATGATGGATTAATGGTGGTATTCCACCTATGCATAATATGTTGGCTAACGACGAGATATTGTAGTAATTTCTTTATTTCATATGAGGGAAATTAAAATATAAATGTTACTCTCTAAATGGTCGACCCTCCTAGTCTTGTCGCCCCTTTTATGAGGAAGTTAAATAAATTAAGTCACACAATGAGGCTAACTTGCCTTGGCTAAGCACCTCTATTTTTTGGTTTATAATTCCAAATAAATATTTTTATAAAATAGGTTGACCCCTCAAATGGTGCACCCAACATTGCATAACCTGTTTGACAGTTTGCCTTCCTTTCGAAGTGTTGTTTCTCTCCATGAAGTTGCCTTCCTTGGTGAAGGTATACAGAAAGTTTTTTGGGATGTGGTGAAGGGTGTATGTAGATAAAAAGATACATCATTCATACACTAATATATTTGTGTGAGAAGAGCGAGGTTGATCAAATGCAGATTTTTGAAAGCATATAGCAGATCTACTTGAGCAAAATTATAATAGATGTTTATATCAGATTTATAAGTAGAATCCAGATTATATATACAAGCAAACTTAACAAATTATCTAAGGTAGATTTTGTGAGTAACACCCATTAAAGGTACAAGATTCAAGAATGCATAAAAGAATAAATGATAGTCAATTGCCCATCATCTATTGTAGAAGCAACATTCATATAGTGGAATTTTTTTGGAAGTTGGTGCTTCCTAAAGAAGAGATTGATGTCTCTTACTATGTTGGTGCTTCCTAAAGAAGAGATTGATGTCTCTTACTATGTTGGTGCTTAGATGTGGGGTCGATGCCTTTGTAGGTTGGTGCTTATGAATTGTGGGGATTGGTGTCTCCTACAGGTTTGTGCCTGCATAATTTGTAAGAGAGTTTTATGTATGCAATATTTTTTATGGTTTTCTCCTATGATATTTTCCACTTAAATTGTGTATTCTTGTGTTTCTTAATTGCTAAATCTTATGTAAATGATATTATTGTGATTATTAGCATGAAAAAAAATAAGTTGGTCTTATATCGATTCCCCCCCCCACACACACACACACCCTCCCTCCTCCCCTGTGTTGGCCTCTTCAAAAGTTTGTTAAATTTAGACTTTTTACCCAAACAAGACCAATACTACTAATCAACAGTTGAGTGAATTGATAATTGATTCCTCTCTAAATTTTGTTGTGAAGGTACAACTCCCTCTTTTACATAAAGTTTTGGATTTTTTGAAAAATAAAGACTTATGTATACTTTTAACTAGAAAGTAAGAAAGGTACTAACAACTATATATCACCATGAAACAACTTAAAAACAAGGAGGATTACATAAAATATATTAACTCAAAGATTAATTTTTCCAAACAATTATCTCTTGACCAAAACTTTTATTCAAAGATAGAACACCATATTTACATAACTCATAACAAAACAATCAATTTATGATCATGGAAACATCTATTTAAATATTCACATTGCAAAGAGTATTCATATTTAATGCCTAGAATCAAATTTCTAAACCAAAATAGACATTAACTGGAGATCTACAAAAACATCCACTCCAATCATAAATTAACATCAACTATACTAAAAAATGATCTGCAAAAAAAATCAAAATTCTCACTCATTCTTTCAAGAACAAGGGGATTTTTAGAATTGTCAATCCTTTGTTCTCCAAAATTGTTGATCCTTTGTTCTATTTGTCTTTCCCATATTTAAAGTTTTAGCCCAAGACAACTATCCTACTATTACATTGTAGTCGATTCTTTGCAAAGAATCTATATAAAAAATAAATATTTCTCTTTAAACCAAATCAACGAGTGTTAAATGAAAATGACAGGAACAACATAGAGAATCTATGGAGCCTTTTCAACTTCTCTTGTCGATGTTGGTGTCCATTGAATTGCTTGTTGTTTTTTGTGCACCTATAGAGATTTGGTGGTAGCTATCATCTTATCATGATTTAGGGTGTACATAGTCACACTCCGTAGAGCCCAAAATATATTTCCCCTTTTGGTCTCTTTGGCCTTGGCAATGAAGGTACAATGGTGATTGAGACACCACATTAAAGATGCATCTATTCAGGATAGATCTTTGTATTTCTCTTTACTAAATGTTGTAGGGATGTTGTTCTATTACTCTTCTTTTAGTTCATTAGCAGAGGTAATCCCTGAATTGTTCTTCCTTTTTATCTCACAACCTAAATCTTTGAATTCTTGTATCACTTGAGTAACCATTTCCTTTACTTCTTTGAGCAGCTTGGTTAGTTTAATTATACTTTTATGTATACACTTGCACTTCCATTGAGGGGTGTAGATCCATGTCCTGCAAGGGGTACCCTATGATGGTATTATATTTCTAGTCATTGCTACATCTAGTCCCATATTGACAATCTCATGTAATAACTTGGAAATTGACTTATGTGCCACTTCCTTTATCTTCACAATTGAGATCCCAAATGATGCACTATTTCTTGCTACTACTAGTTCATTACAAGACTTTCTCAAGTTGTCAATAAAAGGCAATCCCCTATCCTTTAAATCCTTGATCCAATCTTGGGAAATCCTTCCAAATTGACTGTCAATTTGTAATTGGGCAATTAATTCCTTGTCCTCGTCAAATTTTAGATCTATAATTATTGCATAAACACTAATTTTTTTATGACAATGGGTTTAGTAAAAACCTTAAGCATTCAGACAATGTTTCCATCGTAGTCTTTAAGTTATCTTTATCAAGCTTAGTCCTTTTTTATATTTCCATAACCCTAATAGTTGAAACTTGCCAATTATGAAAATATGCATCTATGCTAGGGCACCCAGGTCAATCTAGGTGATGTTAAAATCAAATGGGGTGGCTTGAATAGGATCTTTATGATTACCTAGGTGACCAATTTACATGAAGAGGTGATTAGAATCATTGCTTTCCACAAGGCAAGAAGTAGTTTTGAGCTTCTTGTTTTTAGGAGGATGGGATTGTAAGATCTAAGAAATGATATCCTTAGGTGGTTGTTTGAGAGCTTCTCTTCGCCTTTTGTTAGAAAAGGTTGTCTAAAGCCACAAAGTAGAAGAAAATACTTGGGAGTCTTTTTGTATTGCATCATGAGAAAGAAACAACGACCTTTTTACTAGAGGGGTTTGTCAATATTTTTCATAGAGAAAGAGAATGAGGATTTAGACTTACTAGATGCTTTTGTCTATAGTTGTGAATCTTGAGAAATTCCATTCCCTTTTTCAATGTAATTTTATCTACCTCTTCACCTAATTGATCACCTCCACATTGTACTTCACTAGATGTTTTTGTCCCAACATAAGGTAGTGGACGACCTCTACAAGTTAGTTTGGGTTTTGTGCTCTTTTATGGGGTTGTTCATCCCCACCTTCCACTAGATTCACTAAAGATGATGTCTTTGTAAGGGTAATAGTAGGGGTTTGACTATGTTGAGCCAAACTTCCCTATTTTGGTAGTTTCTTATCTCCTGTAGGTGTAGCATTTTAAACATTCCCCTTTTTCTTAGCAACTCACATTTCCATCCTTCTCATCACTGTAACTATCCTTTTGTCTAGATTGTCTTCTTTGAGCACATCCCAATCAACTGGGTCTAACGATTGAGCTTGAGTTTGTGAAGCATAAATAGGGTCTACTATATTAGACTCATCATCTGTTATACCCATAACATCAATTGGAATGCAAAAATCCTTTATTTGTTTCAATGTCAATCTTGACAAATTTATTTTCTTGATTTCAAAGTCATCACCACAATTTGCCCAAAAGTCTTTTGTATTTGGGATATGATAATATGTAGGGCCTAGAAACAAAATATTCATAACAAAATATTTTGGATCAAGTTTCTCCCTCAAAACATCATATGTATCCATACTAGACTTCCATGTTTCTTTACAATGTTTAGAGAATTGGATGATGAGTGGAAACTATACATCCCCAATTAGATAGGAAATAAGATACCTGCCTTATGCCTTTCACTACATCTCTTGTTTACCTCAAAAATATGTTTGCATAGCTCAATCATAATGTGATGTGGGGGCATTCTAGGGTACTCGACGAATCTGCATGGTGGTGTGTTGAATTGGTTTTGTGTTACTCGATTGCAGCTTTAACCGACGATCTTGGTTATTGAAGGAAGCTTGGTTGCTAAGGGAACTTGGTGAAACCTCTAGCGTTCAGTGGAACTTGTACTCGGCGATGCCTGTGGTGCTCGGTTGACATGCTTTCTCAGTGATGTCTATGTTGCTCAGTGATGCCTCGTGTGCTCGGTTGTTTCTCTATTACTCAGTAGTTTTGGTTTATCGATTGGAGTTCTTGAAGATTTGATTGGCCGAATTGGTGTATTTGATGTTGGTATATTTTGTTGTATTCTCCTATGTAGATCTAGAGGCCAACATGGAGAATTAATTGTTTGTAAGACTATTTGAGAGCCAACTATTGTTACATTTAATATTTGTTTGTAATAGAAGCCGACTTGGCTTAGGAGTTAATTATTTCTTCCAACTGACTTGTGGTTGAGGAAATGTATTTAAGGGGTGCTTAGGTAGTAGTTTGAGGGGGACAAATTTGGAGAAGTAGCATATAGAAGGATAGAATTTGGATCCTGCGAGATCTTGTAGATCAGATTGTTTATCTAATAGTTGTTATAGCAGAGCTAGTGGTTTGCATGCTTGGAGACAAGGAGATTTCTTAGAGGCTTGCAAGCTCAAGTTTGGATCTACCTTAGGGTTTTCATCAGTTGTTGATTTGTTTTAGAGTTGGACTAGCTGAGAGGTTGCAGAAATACTTGTGATTGTATTTGGCCCTAACCCGGAAGGCCTTACAGTCGGGCATGTTAATGAAAATTCTATTGAAACATTGTCTTGTTGTGTTATTCTGCATTGTTGGTGTTTGGCTGCAAGTTTGGATTGTCCTTAATTGGATCCTCCGTGCTTGTCCTGTGTCAGATGGTATCAGAGCTTGAAGTTCTTGAGTGTGTAAACCAATCTCTGATTTGAGGTTGTTTGCACCAGGACCTTGGTTGGTGATTTGTTGCCTTGGGTTTTCAAAGATCTTGAAGGATGCCTCTAAGAATATTGGACCCTAGAGAAATCACAAATCTTTGTGATGCCATGGAATCGAAGATTACAGAGAAAGTTAAAGTTGATTTTAGATCTGAGATGGAATTGATGAAGAATGACATGATCGCTGAGGTCATGAGAGCTATTGTTGGTATGCCAAGGAATCTTGGTACTAAAGATGGTTATGAGGAAGTTGCTGAAGACCTTGAAGCTACTAGATCTAGTGGAAATGACCAGAGAGAGATTTGATGATGACAAAACTGGTCAGTTGCATAGATCTCGAGCTCAGTTAAGTAATAGTTACCGAATGGAAGTTTCTACTTTCTTTGGTACTTTGAAACCCGAGGATTTGATTGATTGGATTGGTGAATTAGAAGACTTCTTAGAGATTGAAGAAATCAAAGATCCTCTTAGAGTAAGATTAGCATAGACTAAGTTGAAAGGACATGCTGCTCTTTGGTGGAAAGAATTACAAAGAAATAGAGAAGATGAAGGTGAAATGAAGATCAATCGGTGGAGGTTGATGGTGACTAAATTGAAAGCTAAGTTCATACATGTCGACTATGAGCTTGACTTGTTTAAGAAGTTGCAGAATCTGAAGCAAAAAGATTTGACTGTGGAGGACTATACTGAGGAGTTCTATAAGTTGACTATTCGGTCTGGACACAAAGAACTTGGTAAAGAAAAGGTAGCTTAGTATGTGAATGGTTTGGGATTCAATATTCAGGATGAGCTTGGTATGTTGAAGATTGATTCAGTTGAAGATACTTATCAGTATGCTCTGAAGGTAGAAGATAAGTTGAAAAGGATACAACATAGTAATCCCTGAGGGAAGGAGAAGATTGATCACTCGATCAAGGATAAACCGATTGTTGAAGATGAACTGAAACCTGTGGAACCGAAGAAGAAGACAGGTAGGGTTATCTTTAAAGACACTTGTTATAATTGTGGTGAAGAAGGACATAGATCTTCTGAGTGTACACAAAATAAGTTTGGTGACCGAAGGAATATTGTGGTGCATGAGAACATTCAGAATGAACCTGAATTTGAGAACTTGCTGGTTCAGAGAACATTGCACAGTGCAAAGGTGGAACCTTTTTAGAGGAGTAATTTGCTCAGAACTCGGTGCAAGTTAGGAGGTAAACTTTGTGATGTAATTGTGGATAGTGGTAGTACTGATAACCTTGTTGCTAAGGACATGGTTCGGAAACTTGGTTTGAAGAGAATGAGACATCCTTATCCTTATAGGATTGGCTGGTTACAAGATGTTCATGTTCTAGAAGTAAGGGAGCAATGTCTTGTTGATTTTCAGATTGGCCAATATAAGGATCAAGTGTTGTGTGATATTGTGGAGATGAATAGTTGTCATATATTGCTCAGTGGACCTTGGCAGTATGATTGTAGAGCTATGTATGATTGTGTTAAGAAAGTGTTTGAATAGGTTAGAAAATGCATAGTTGTAAAATGGAGTTTTGACAATACATCTAAAATTCCTCACTATTCATTTGTATGCTTGAGTTGGAATTGAACAAGTAATGTAAATCTGGAAATGCTTGAAATCAAATAAGATAAGGTACATACCTCATGATGGAATAAATTTGAAAATACCTATTTTATGATGTTTGTGCATATTCTCAAGAAATTCTGCAACCAGATCCGAGACCAGAAAACTACAACAGAGAAACCCCAAAAAACTTATCTTTCTGGAAGTAGGTCATCCTTGACCTAGATAGCGGGGCAAGGTCTTACCCTGGGGTAGGATCCTACCCCTCATTGTAGGTCATCCTTGACCCAAAATAGCTCTGACAAAAATTTTGTTCACAGATCTCAGAAGTTCGCTGAAAAGGGTACTCAAATTTGCACTTCAATTCTCAAAACAACGACTGTAGATATTTGAAAATGGTGTTTTGGGGTGGCTATATAGGGTTTTGCCTTAGTCAAACCCCCTTTTTGGTGATCTCCACCTCCATGAATAGCTGGTTGTAATAGAATGTGTGTGTGTATTGAATGTGTAATGCCAAGATCTAATCCTCTAGATTAAAACCCTAGCATGAATATGTATGAGAAAGCAATGCATAGATTTGAATAAGATAAGAAAGCATACCAAGCCCCCAAGGCTAAAGTACTCCTACCAAACTCATAATTTGTAATTGCTACCCCATGATTGTATCTTTGAATGCTTGAATATTGATAATTGTGGATCAAGGAAGAAATGATCTCTCTTGCTCCAAATAGATGTTCACAATGGTGTGTTAAAAAATGCTTGATATCAACAATGGTTTGATCTTCTATATCATCCTCTTACAATATTGCATCTTCACTTCACCATCACTTTCTTGCTTGCATCAATTATGTCTTCACTTGATGTCTCGATCATGAAATTTCTTGGTGTGCTTATGTGAAAATGAAGGCAAATGAGAGTCTTTATATAGAGGTTTCAAGGTGAGGCTCCTAGAGTAATGTGAGGACCCATAATTCAAATTTCACCTTGAATTATGGTCCAATCACAATAACCAACTAAGGAGGGAAAATAATTAAATGAATTTCAAATTAAAACCCTTTCGCACTTCGATCCGAAAGCCTGACATTGATTTCGAGGCCCTCCGGGACCAAATTTGAAAAGGGGGAATCAAATCCTGAAGGAGGTCAAAGACGACCTCATCTCTGACCTAGGTCAGGGATGACCTAGACTCTGAACTAGGTCAGGGACAACCTAGACTTTGACCTAGGTTGGGGTCTAACTTGTCCTTGACCCAGGGGTCTAGATCCAACAAAAATGAGAAATTGGAGGTCCCAGGGATGCCTAGAGACCTAGAAATGATGTCAGAATAGGGAAGAGTGCCAAGAAGAGACACAAAATCCTATGATGAATATGATGAAGGCCAGTAGGACTTATTTCTAAGTCCTACCTAGAAAATAGAGCCATAGAAGAGGGAAATTAAGGAGAATCATCGGGATCCTAACCCTAATTTCACCAAGAATGAAGGAATCAAGTGCATAATGCATCCTAAATGCAAGTCTATCATGATAAATGCATTAAAAGAGGGTGCTAAACCTATCCAGATGGAAGTGCTTCCATTTTAAGATGATACATTTAGTCCCCACTTTATCTTAGATATGACACTATGTGAATATGCAAGCTAAAGTAAGAAAACATCATAGTAAATAAAAAAGGATATAGCCAAGTCCTCGATGTAGAGATCCTGCAAAAAACTATTAGAACCTACAACACACAAGGTTAATGAAAATCCATAAATCACCTAGATATTACTATATGACAATTTGAGAAGTGCATAAAGCCCCTTATGCCCCCCCTGTTTTGGCTTTCTACTTACGAAGGGTGAAACAGGGTGATAAGGATAACTCTATACATTGGATATGTACTTTGTTGAAAAGTTATTTCCTAAACCAATTATAAGTATTCCTACCCTTCCTAAACTAATTCAAGGGGTTAGGTATCTTAATCACAATTCCAATGCCACTGACGGCACTGAAAACGGAGTTACCAAACTCAAGTTATGATGAAAAGAGTGGATGTCTATCTAAATGCATAAAAAGGGAAATCCGAGTTTACCATGAGTAAACCCTAAAAGAAACCTTAATTCTAACTATAAATAAGAGAAAGGAAGACATACTTACTCATTCTTACCATTTTCACATTCAAAAAGAGGAATCAAGATGTCGAGGAGGGAAGAACTTTGAGCGACACACATGGAGCTTCTAAGACAGAGCCTGGCTACTAGACGGTCACTTCCCGAGGTGAGTTTGCTGTTGTTTGTTCCTGTACTTTCCAAATTCTTGACTTTTGTAAGCAAGGTCGACCTTGGCCCAACTATGTTGACCTTGACCCAAGAAAGTTGACATTGACTGGAAGGTCTCCACCTATTTTGGGATGAGGTCATCCTTGACACAACAAGGTCGACCCTGACCTAACTAAGGTCTACCTTGACCTAGTTAAGTTAGATTTTCAGATTTGTTGATGTAGATTGCTAATATGATGTTTTTTGGTGCTTGCAGGACTTGGTCTGTCTCCAAGAGCATCCCTTTGGAGAGTTGCTAGGCATGGTCAGAGAGAGGTTGTTTGAGCTTGATGATGATGAGATGCAGTTACTGAGAGATGTAGGACTATACTGGGTGTCATTCCTACCATAGATCAGACTACACCGAGCCATGCTATCGGCTCTGATAGAGAGGTGGGATGAGGATACATGCTCCTTCCATCTTCCCTCGGGAGAGATTACAGTGACACTGGAGGATGTCTACAAGATCATGTAGCTTTTGATCCGAGGTGAGACCGTTAGACCTAGAGCATAATGAGTTTGTGAGGAGATCCTTGTAGATAAGGAGTATTACACAGGATGGATTCCACAAATGCGAACCCGATCAGATCAGGTCCTTTTGTCATCCATATTGTCATGCCCTACACCTTTGGTACAGAGGGTGATGCTTTGTATAGTATCCTTGGTTGTGTTACCCAACGCAAAGGGTACCATATTTTCTACACCTCTTACTCATCTTATACAGAGGATGGAGAGGGAGAGGACTGTGTTCTCATGGGGTCGCAGCATGTTAGCCCAGCTATACCATAAGCTATGTCAACTAGTGAGATATCAAAGAGAGAGTATTTCGATATGCACTCTTGCAGATTTGGTTGTTTGAGCATTTCACATGTACATGTCCACAGGGTGTTCCAGTAATGGTAGATGTGAGTACACCGAGAGTCTTTGCGTATCCTTTGAGAGATGCCTAGCAGTTTGGAGATATCCTCTATTGGAGGGTATGTCTAGACCACATTCTGAGCACCGATGTCATATGGAGACCCTACTACCAGATGATAGAGTGGCCAAATACATGATTCCAGATGAGATATTCACATCAGCAAAAGCTGCTAGAGGGTCATCAAAATCATATAGTGATGCCATACTATTATGATTGGGTGATGAGATAGTTCGGCCTGTTATAGGGAGTCCCTAAAGCAATACCTCTCTATGCACATCCAACGAGGTACTATCAGAGACCCAATGCTATATGCCGACCATCGATAGAAGATATAGAGGAAAGTGATACAAATGAGACAGAGGATAGAGAGGTACCATTAGATGTGACGTATTCAGGCATGAGCTGAGATTACATCAGGTACTAGAGTCTATAGGGGACCAGCCCCATCTTCCCTAAGGATTATCCTACAATTGATCCAGGTCTTTCAGAGAGGACACACCGGGATAGTGGTACAATAGAAGAGGATGAGGATGTTAGAGATGAGGAGCACATATCCGAGGGAGATCCCATGGAGGAGGATAGAGCAGAAGAGAGAGCAGAGGAGAGAGTAGAGGAGATGCCCCTAGCTAGCAATACTGGTGCGGGTGTACACATTTTTCATGCATCACCACTAAGATCACGATGACCTCCATGTCCCCACACAGAGACACCACCGTCGAGGCCTAGACATAGCGAGCGTGGAGAGAGTAGTCACTCCATGCCCCCACCATCTAGACATTTTAGTGACGTCCAAGAGGGAGACCCAAGTATGAAAATATGATATTTGATTAAATGTGTAATTTGATTGAAAGAGCATAAAATTGATAAATGTAATTTTCATTCTGTAGCTAGCGTAGCGGAGTGGAGGAGCTTTGTATCCAAGATTCTAAAGGATCTATGTATATCCTACCGACTACCAACGAGCGAGCAAGAATCCTCTCTTGGCTACAGAGATCCTGACATGCATGTTGATATCTTTGCATGTGTCCAACAAGAGCTAAGGTTGTGCAGAGAAAGGGAGGAGAAGTTGATAGCTGAGTTACAGAGTGCCCAAGGATGTTCACATGGTATGAGCTTATCCAGGAGCCACACACGGACACACAGATCTACATCTTCCTATCATAGACCAGAGAGATCTAGGAGCGATCGGCCTTCAGAGCGCAGTGATAGACGTAGTGATAAATAGGGCCATTGGCCACATATGTATCAGAACTTGAAAAACTTTTGATGAATGAAAAACTTTCTCTACTAATTAGTTCTATGTTTGATTACTATGCTTTCATCAATATAAAACTTAACAGAAAGAAAGGAGGTGCATAAATATACTCACTATGTAATTTTGCTAGAACTACATAACCTATAAAATAAACTTTATAAGGAATACATAAATGCACAAGGAAAGAAAGAAAATTTAAGGATAATAACGTTTGAGATGCATAATATTAATGGGTTCCTTAAAAGGAACACCATCCATATCAGCAAGTTTATAAGCACCTGAACCAAAGTCTTCAATAACAACAAAAGGTCCAAGCCAATTAGGGCTAAACTTTCCTTTTTTGCCCGGTAAAGCATTCACATTTCATTGATTTTCATATAAGACTAAATCACCAACTGAAAATGTTTGTTCAATTACCTTATGATTATATTTCTTCTAAAGAGATTTATGATAAGCTTTTATGTGTTCTAATGCATGTATTTGTTGTTCATCCAACATTTCTAGCTCTTGTAAGCGTTGTTCACGAAAAGTATCCTTGTCAATTATCCCATGAAATGAAACATGTAGAGAAGGTATTTCTAATTCCAAAGGCATAATAGCATCAGTACCATAGACAAGATTGTAAGGAGAAGTACTCGTGGCAGTACGAACACTAGTCCTATAAGCCCATAAAGCATAAGTCAGTCAAGTATGCCAATATTTCGCATGCTTACTAACTATTTTCTCAAAATGTGTTCAATGATTTTATTTGATGCTTCAGCTTGTCCATTAGATTGAGGTTAATAAGGAGTTGAAAATCTATGTTGAATTCGATATTTCTCCAAAAATTTCATGACTTCTTTGTTTTTAAAAGAGGTACCGTTATTCGAAATTATCGTTAAAGGAATACCAAATCTTGTTATTATATTATTAAGGATGAAATCACAAATAACATCCACCATTGTTGAATGAAGAGGAACAGCTTCGACCCTCTTCGTGAAGTAATCTATAGTAGTCATAATGTAAGTATGTCCTTTAGAAGAAGCTGGTGATATTTTTCCAATAAGGTCAAAACCCCAAATACTAAAAGGCCATGGAGAAACTTGATTACAAAGTTCACGAGCAGGAGCATGAGTCAAATTACTATGTTGTTGACATTGAGGACATTTCTTAACAAACATGAAATAATCTTGTTCCATTGTTTTCCAATAATATCCCATTCGAAGCAATTTATTAACCAAAGATTTTACACCAAAATGCCCACCACAAGAACCAAAATGAGCTTCTGCCAAAGCTATCGGGATTTCAACTCTATTGAGACATCTTAATAGTAATCCTTCATAAGAGTGTTTGTAAACCATATCTCCTAGAATGATGTAATGTGTTGCAAGCTTCCTAATACGATTATGTGTGTTCCTTGTTGCCGATTCAGGAAAAGTACCATCTTTCAAGAAATGAAAAATATGAGAATACCATTCATCCGAATGCAAATTAAAACAATCAGAGGTAATCTTTTTAGAAATTGCAGGGCTTTTAAGAGTTTGTATATTAAATTGAAAGTTTTCAGCATTATTCTCAAGACAAACCAAAGAAGCTATTCTTGTCGTGGCGTCTACATGTCGGTTATCTTTCCTAGGTAAAGTTTGAATCGTATAAGAGGAGAATTGTGAAAGCACATCAAGAGCTAAATCTTTGTATTGTGTCATTTTATAATTTTTAGTCTGATATCCTCCTTTAAATTTTTTCAACAATCAATTGTGAATCTCCATATATTTGCAAGTGTTTGATTTTAAGGGATGAAGTTGCTTGTAGGCCAGCTATAAGAGCTTCATACTCCGCAATGTTATTAGTACAAGGAAAAGTTAATTTGTATAATAAAGGGATGGGTTTTTTCATAGGAGGGATCAAGATAATACCCACATCAAAACATGTCTTACATTTAGACACATCAAAATATAATTCCCAAATGTCATCATGTTGAATAGCTAGAATATTATCATCAGGGAATTCCATTGAAGTAGAAGATGTATTAGAATGAGGACAAGGAGCTTCAGCTAAATAATCTGTTAAAGCTTGTCCCTTAATAGACTTTTGAGAAATGAAATTAAGATCAAATTCGGTAAGTAACATTACCCACTTTGCCAGATGGCCAGAGAGATCTGTTTGTGGGAAAAGGTGTTTCTAAGGATCAAACTTAACAATCACATTGACTTCAACATTTATAAGATAATGCTTGAGTTTTTGACATGCATAAACTACAGCTAGACATTGTCTTTCCAAATCTATATATCTTGTTTCGTAATCAAGTAAAGTCCGACTAATGTAATACACAGGTCTTTCCTTACCATCATTATCATTTTGAGCTACCAACGCACTCACAGCCTTTAGAGTCATTGAAGTATATAAATGGAATGGTTTATCAAATTTAGCTGGCTACAAGATAGGAGGATTTTCAAGATACTCCTTAAATTGCTCAAAAGCTTGTTTACACTCATCATTCCAAGAGAAAGTGGTATCCTTTCTCAGCAAGGAAGTAAAAGGGATAGTATGATTTGCTAAATTAGAAATAAAGTGACAAATAGCTTGTATTTTTCCTTGTAAACTTCGTAACTGAGAAATATTCTCAGGAGGAGGCATATTAACAATAGCTTCAATATTTTCAGTATCTACTTCTATGCCTTGCTTAGAGATTATAAATCCTAATAATTTACTAGAATCAACCCCAAAGACACATTTCTTAGGATTCAATCTCATGTTGTAACTTCTAATCCTTTCAAATATTTGTCGTAAAATAGTAACATGATCTTCTCTTTGTATAGACTTTGCTAAAATATCATCCACATAATCTTCAAGGATCTTATGAATGTAATCATGAAAAATCAAATTCATAGCTCGTTGATAAGTTACTCCCACATTCTTTAATCCAAAAGGCATCATGACCCAACAAAATGTTCCCCAAGGTGTTATAAATGTGGTCTTAAATTGATCTTCAAGAGGAATAAATATTTGATTATATCCAGAAAAACCATCCCTAAAAGATAACAAGGCATGACCCGCTGTTGAATCCGCAATCATATCAATGTTAGGTAACGGGAAATCATCCTTTAAGGATGCCTTGTTTAAGTCTCTAAAATTGGTACAAATCCTTATCTTATTTTCTCCTT
Source organism: Chamaecyparis obtusa (assembly GCA_027943335.1). Lineage (NCBI taxonomy): Eukaryota > Viridiplantae > Streptophyta > Pinopsida > Cupressales > Cupressaceae > Chamaecyparis > Chamaecyparis obtusa. Next base: position 1,257,369 of record BSBK01002852.1, read on the forward strand.
TTGAAATAGGTACAATGTTTGAAATCCAATCTGAGTAATCAATAGAACAGATAAATCCAGAATCGAATAACTTTTCAATTTCAATTTTAACCAATAAAGCAATCCGCGGATTCATCTTTCAAATTTTCTGCTTCACAGGTTTCATATTTGGTTTTAAAACAATGTTATGAGTAACAATCTTAGAATCTATACCTAGCATATCTGAATATGTCCAAGCAAAAATGTCCTTAAATTCAAGTAAAAGGGAAACCAACTGATCACGTTCATCCTGATTCAAACATTTTCCAATCTTTATCATCTTTTCAGGATTATTCTCATCCATTTGAATATCAATAGTCTCAGTTATTAACAAATAACTTTGTATCGAAGGATTCATCAATAAAGGAAGAATATCTTGTTTATCATGTTCCCCAAAGTAAGTATCGATACTTAAACAATAAGGCTTTTTTTGTTTGTGATGGAACTTAGGTAAATCTTCATAAACCCCTAAAAAATCCATTAAGGTATGATCTTCAGGAAAAATATCCAAAGTAGGTTCTTGATTAATGTCAATAAGGAGTGGGTTAACCAATTTCAATTGTCCACCGTAGATATGATTAACATTAAGAGGAAAAGTCGATGGTTGTCTATAAGGATTGAATCCTAATCCATATGTATGATCATAAATTTCATTATCCAAAGGTACTTGTATACCTTGTTCATATTTACCACATCCTTTCCCATTAAATCCTGATTTCTTAAGAAAATGATAACCAGGACCATATCGATCAATCATATTAGACAGAGTCCAAGGAGCAGCATATGTCACAATATCATAACAATCAGGCTTTATAGTTTCAATCGTTTCATTAATCGAAGCGGTAACAAAATTACTTTTTAGTTCCTCAGAAAGAGGGGAAGAAGTAAAGACTTTTTTCAAATTAATTTTGTTGCTTCATGAATTCCAAATCAGAGACCTTATATTCTCCAATGAAAGTAGGATTAAAACCCAATGTCCCCCAATCATCCTCAGTCAAAGAAGAAGATGGAGCTTCCTATTGTTGTATATCATGTTGTTTTATCTCAAGTTTTTTTTCAATCTCTTTACTTGGTTGAAGAGGCTCAGAGATTTTGGCATATTCTGCATTTAGACAAGGATTTGGCACATCATCAGCATGTAATGTATACATTAAGTTGTTATAGATGAACCTAACCTTGCGATGAAGAGAAGGAACTGCATGCATAGTATGTAACCAAGGTCTTCCTAAAAGAAGGTTATAATTGAGAGGTCCAGGCATAACATGAATGGGCGTGTTTAGAATAACTGGACCAACTTTAACAGGTAAGGTAATAATGCCCAAAGTTCTCTTCGCAATATTATCAAATCCACATATAGGAACATTATTAGGTTGACTAGTTGTCAGATCAACTTTAATTGCCTTAAGCATATCCATGCTACAAATATTAAGCCTAGATCCATTATCAATTAATGTTCTTTGAATGATACTCTGGTTAATAGAGACAGAAACCATAAGAGCATCATATTGATTTTGCACCTCAAGAGAAGGTAAATCATTATTGAAAAACACAATAGGAGGTATAGAAGGCATAGTATGCATGTAATCTAAAATATCTAATGAATGTTCTCTTGATTAGGAGGCGAAGCAGGAAGAGTGGATAAAGCTTTTTGCAATGCCTCATGATATGTCGGGGAAGTTTGAAGTAATTCCCATAAAGATATCTTAGCTAGAGTAGCACATAATTGGTCAACTAAGTTATACTCCTTAAAGGTAGAAGGAAACCTAGGTTCTTGAGGAAACATAGGTTGAGAAGGTGGTAAAGAAATTGGAACAGTAGGCTGAGGGTTATTCCGTGTGCGATAAGCATGTGAAACGGAATCAGTGATCAAAGAAATCCAAAGGATCTCTAGGTTTACCCTTAATTGTTATGCGAGGACATCCTTTTACCATCATCAAAGGTGTAGGATATATCATTTTAGGTTTATCAATGTTGCAAATAGTGGGACATGAAGGTAACCATGCACACACCCTATGGTAAAGGTCAATTGGAGAGGTTGTGGAGGAGAGTGAAATAGGAATAGGATCAATGGAGATCTTATTCGGACAATTTTGATCCTCACTACCATGTACCTCATTAGGGAATCTATCCTCTTGTACAATAAAAGCCTCATCAAAGTATTCAAAGTAAGAATCATAAATGTTGAATACAAGGAAAATCTAAAAGCATGAAAAAGTAAATATTTTTGTATTTTAAAGAGATTTTGCAATTTTTTTGTATTTTTGAAATATATAAATGCAAGAAAGGCAAGAAATCTAATCTTATAAGCATGCAAGACTTAAATCTAACACCAAAAACAAAGAGTTGTCGTAAACGGGTTCACCAAAATGAATAGGTTGGAAAATGGATAGTTGTAAAATGGAGTTTTGACAATACATCTAACATTCCTCACTATTCATTTGTATGCTTGAGTTGGAATTGAACAAGTAATGTAAATTTGGAAATGCTTGAAATCAAATAAGATAAGGTACATACCTCATGATGGAATAAATCTGAAAATACCTATTTTTTGATGCTTGTGCATAGTCTTGGGAAATTCTACAACCAGATCCGGGACCAAAAAACTGCAATAGAGAAAACCTAGAAAACTTTTGTCTTTCTAGAAGTAGGTCATCCTTGACCCAGATAGCGGGGCAAGGTTTTACCCGAAGACAGGATCCTACCCCTCACTTTAGGTCATCCTTGACCCAAAACAACTCTGACAAAAATTTTGTTCGCGAATCTCGGAAGTTCACTAAAAAGGGTACTCAGATCTGCACTTCAATTCTCACAACAACGACTGTAGATATCTAGAAATGGTGTCTTGGTGTGGCTATATAGGGTTTTGCCTTAGTCAGACCCCCATTTTGGTGATCTCCACCTCCACAAATAGCCGGTTGTAATAGAATGTGTGTGTGTATTGAATGTGTAATGCCAAGATCTAATCCTCTAGATTAAAACCCTAGCATGAATATGTATGAGAAAACAATGCATAGATTTGAATAAGATAAGAAAGCATATCGATCCCCCAAGGCTAAAGTACTCCTACCAAACTCATAATTTGTAATTTCTACCCCATGATTGTATCTTTGAATGCTTGAATATTGATAATGGTGGATCAAGGAAGAAAGGATCTCTCTTGCTCCAAATAGATGTTCACAATGGTGTGTTAAAAAATGCTTGATATCAACAATGGCTTGATCTTCTATATCATCCTCTTACAATCTTGCATATTCACTTCACCATCACTTTCTTTCTTGCATCAATTATGTCTTTACTTGATGTCTTGATCATGAAATTGATTGGTGTCCTTATGTGAAAATGAAGGCAAATGAGAGTCTTTATATAGAGGTTTCAAGGTGAGGCTCCTAGAGTAATGTGAGGACCCATAATTAAAATTTCACCTTGAATTATGATCCAATCACAATAACCAAGTAAGGAGGGAAAATAATTAAATGAATTTCAAATTAAAACCCTTCCGCACTCGGATCCGAAAGCCCGACATTAATTTTGGGGCCCTCTGGGACCAAATTTGAAAAGGGGGAATCAAATCCCGAAGGAGGTCAAAGATGACCTCATCTCTAACCTAGGTCAGGGATGACCTAGACTCTGACCTAGGTCAGGGTCTACCTCGTCCTTGACCCAAGGGTCCAGATCTAGCAAAAATGAGAAACTGGAGGTCCCGGGGATGCCCGGAGACCTAGAAATGATGTCAGAATAGGGCAGAGTGCCAGGAAGAGACACAAAATCCTATGATGAAAATGATGAAGGATAGGGGGACTTATTTCTAAGTCCTACCTAGAAAATAGAGCCATAAAAGAGGGAAATTAAGGAGAATCCTCGAGATCCTAACCCTAATTTCACCTAGAATGAAGGAATCAAGTGCAGAATACATCCTAAATGCAAGTGTATCATGATAAATGCATTAAAAGAGGGTGCTAAACCTATCAAGATGGAAGTGGTTCCATTTTAAGATGATACAATGTTTACTGTTGAGAAGAATAACATGAAGCTTTCCTTGATGCCTTTGTTGGATACAACACTCGGTAGGAGAAACCTGAGCTTTGGTAGCTGAGATGAGTTAAAGAATTCTGAAAGGATGGATTAGTATGGAGAACAAGCCTGTGTGTTATCAAGGAAAGACTTGAAGAGATGAAGGAAGCAGAAGTGGAAGAGTGTGCAAGGTGAAGAGTTGAAGGGCTTGTATGTGAAGAACCAATTCGAGGTTTATTTGTTGAATCCTAGAAGATGTTCTTCCAGCCTATGAGAACATCTTTTCAAACCTGGGGTCTCTAATGCAAGGGAAATCTAGGGTACTTGACAAATATGCATGGTGGTGTGTTGAATTGGTTCTATGTTACTCGGTTGCAACTTTAACCGATGGTCTCAGTTATTGAAGGAAGCTCAGTCACTGAGGGAACTCGGTGAAACCTTTGGCGTTTAGTGGAACTTGTACTTGGTGATGCTTGTGGTGCTTAGTCGACATGCTTGCTCGGTGATGCCTATTTTGCTTGGTGATGCTTGGTGTGCTTGGTTGTTTCACTGGTGCTCGGTTGTTTCTCTGGTGCTCAGTAGTTTTGGTTTATCGATGAGAGTTCTTGAAGATTTGGTTGGCCGACTTGGTGTATTTAATGTTGGTAGCTTTTGTTGTATTCTCCTATGTAGATCTAGAGGCTGACATAAAGAATTAATTGTTTGTAAGGCTATTTGAGAGTCGACTGTTATTGCATTTAATATTTTTTTGTAATAGAAGCTGACTTGGCTTAGGATTTAATTATTTCTTCCAGCTGACTTGTTGTTGAGGAAATGTATTTAAGGGGTGCTTAGGTAGTTGTTTGAGGGGGATAGATTTGGTGAAGTAGCAGATAGAAGGATCGTATTTGGATCCTATGAGATCTTTTAGATCAGATTGCTTATCTAATAGTTGTAATAGTAGAGCTAGTGGTTTGCATGCTTGGAGACAAGGAGATTTCTTTGAGGCTTGCGAGCTCAAGTTTGGATCTACCTTAGGGTTTCCATCAGTTGCTGATTTTTTATAGATTTGGACTAGCTGAGAAGTTGCAGAAATACTTTTGATTGTATTTGGCCCTAACTCAGAAGGCCTTACAACTAGACATGTTAATGAAAATTATGTTGAAACATTATCTTGTTGTGTTATTCCACATTGTTGGCATTTGGCTACAAGTTTGGACACATGGCATGCATCATTGCATATAGTTGGTGTGTTTAAGTGTTGTACCTAGTAAGTTATTTTCCTAGGTCCTAAACACATGTGTTGCTTAAGTTTACTTAGGGACCACATAGGAACATTCCTACTTTTAATGTGTTATCATATTATGATGTTTCCACCTTAAGTAGGAATTCCACCTCTGGCATGTTGCAAAATGTTGTCATTGATGTCAACCTGATGGATTTGTTGTCAAATTGATGGAGATAATTGTTGAAGACAAAAATGCTAATCATATGGAGTTGATTGTTGAAGGCACATGGATATTGATCACATGATGTTGATTATTGAAGACATATGGATGTTGATCACATGGAGTTGATTGTTGAAGACATGTGGATGTTGGTCACATGATGTTTCTTCTTGAAGACATATGGATGTTGATGATATGGAGCTAACTCTTAGAGACATATGGATGTTGATCACTTAAAGTTTATTATTGAAGATATATGACCATGCTAGTTGTTGAAGACATGGAATAAAGTTGCAGAATGTTGACAATGATGCTGACTCTTGATAAAGGAAATAAGTGCAATTGTTGAGCATTGTATGTTGATATTGGTGTCTACTCATGATAGTAGTCTTGGAGAATATGTAGATGCCATCAACCTATGTATGAATGACTAATTGTCATCATTAGATGTCAAAGTGTTTTGTTGATTAGATGTTCTTAATGTAAAATAATCTAAAGCTCACAAGTATGATATTTTGAAGTTCTTAGTGGACATCAAAATGTTATGATTGATATATTGTTGTTGCTCAATATGATGTGTTAGCATCAACATCTATGGTTTAGAGATTCACTCCACATTTATTTTTTCTTGAAGTTATGTTTATGCATATTGGAATTTATGTTTGTAGTTATTAGAAGGTTCTAAATCCAAAGTTTCATTCCTTGATTCATTCTACAATAAAAGTTAGAGATGACTGTGTACTAGATTATAAGTTTCTAATAGTGTTATGGGTTTATTAGAGAAATGAGAATGATTCACATTTTAGTTTTTGATCTTGCAATTTGTGGAACGTGCTCATATTTTATGTATCTTACTTCCCTGAAAGTTTCAGATACTTTGTTGTATCGTAAGTATGATCCTAATTACAATATCTCAAGGTTAGTTGTATATGACACAAAGTTTCTCAAAAAAAAAATTGTGCCACCTTGTTTGGAATTTATTGCATGTATTGATGGTTCTATAACATTGATAAATTTTATACATGATGTTCCTTTTTGGTCCACATGATGTTTCTAGATTTTTTCAATACTCTTTATTAATTGATTTGGATATTTGAGTGAATAGTTTGTTGTCTGGATGATATGGTTTTATTGTAGCATTTCTTTGTGGTTTGCACTATCTTGGAGAAGTGTTTTGATGAGTTTTAGTTCTTTTTTATTTCTTGTATTGGTCTAATTACACTTTCCTTCTACTCTAGAGGTGTTTGGGGCTGACCTAAATGACCATTGCATGTTACATGTTCATATGTTTCATCATGGCCAACTTAAAGAAGTTTGTTTGAGCTTGTAGAAGATGTACATGAAAGATCAAATCATTTGGAATAGTGAGAATATAAGGAAGTGTGTTGGGGTGTAAAGTGTGCAAGCTTAAGTGCTTAATGATTACTAGAAGCAGTGAGCTAAAGGTATCTACATTCAGAATTGCCTAAAGTATTATGAAAGTTGTGTTGAAGGTTGTTAATGGTTGATTATATTATAGTGGACATCTTTATGATTTTCATGTCATTCTAAGGTTGTAGCCTCTGCTATTTTTTATCATAATCATGACATAATGAACTTCCTTTGGCATAGACATAAAACCTTCATTTTAGGGAGTAGTTGCTTCCTTGGGTTGCAAACATAAAACAAGTTGTGTAAATTTTTCATATATTGTGAGAATTCTCTCACTATATTTTTTTTCCCTCATTGGATTTTCTATGTAGATTTGGTGTTCACTTGTGCAATTGTGTGAAATAATGTGATTTTTCATTATTATATACTTGTCGATGCATAAAGTAGATTTTTTTGTACAATTGTGTGAAATGCTTTGTTCTTTCATTGTTATATAGTTGTTGATGCATAAAGTAAAGTTTTTTTGTAAGTAGCAATAAAAACTTTAAGGTTTAATTATATAAATAATTCACCCCCCTAGTTGCCTTGTGTGTTCAACAATTGGTATCAAAGCCTATTTCCTTGGAAGTAAAGCCTAACAACTTGAGGAAGATTTGAAATGGATCATGAGGGCAATAAAAATATGCATAAGTTTGATGGAGCAAACTACAACTTGGTGATTAAGGATGGAAGTTCATTTGATCTCCTTTAGATATGAAGTTTGTCAAGTAGCCAATGATGGATATACTGCTCCTACTAGTCCACCAATTGATATTATAGAAATTAAGGCTTATGATAAAAATGACAGGGCAAAGACTATCACTTTGAGCATTTTAGTAGATTCTAAACCCGTGAAGGTTATGCATTGGAACACTTCTAAGGATGCTTAGGAAAAACTAAGAATAATCTATGAAGGATACACTATAATGAGGTAATCCAAGCTATATATCTCTAAAGGAAATTTGAAAGCATGAAGATGTTAGAGGATAAAGACATCATCGATTATCTACTCTAGATAGATAAAGTTTTCAACAACATAAAAGGTTTTGGAAAATAAATTAAAGAAGAAATCGTGGTTCAAAATGTGCTTAGATCACTAGAAAATACTATATTTCTAAAGCGTCATTTATTGAGGAAGCTAGAGATCCAAACAATTTTCAATGGATCAATTACATGCTACACATGTTTCTTTTGAGATGATATAATTTTATAAAGATCCTAAGAGAGAATCAACTTTCAAAGTTGGCAAAAAGGAGAACAATTATATACCTCATTGGAGGTATAAGAAGAAGAAATTTTTGTTAGGATATTGAAAAAGGGCACTAGAAAATACAAAGGTATGTTACCCTTCAAATGTTTCAATTTTGGCAAGATTAATCATTATGCTTCTAAATGTCCCTTAAGGAATCAAATCGGGGGAACAAGAATTTTATAGGACACAATTTCAAAAGAATTCTCTATATGGTGCTAAAAAGTTATCACCCATAATTAGATGCTCAATTAGGCCCCATTTTAGTGATTTCAAGATTTCATATCCATTATGCTTGATCTAGATACCTATCTCTGGTTAATCTAACATCTACCCTATCTTCCCAACTCCCCATTTAAATCTTGGCTCTTTCTCCTAGGTACATAGTGCCTAGGGTGTTGTGTTCCCCTTTAACTGGCCCTAAATTTAAATTGGGGCCTGTTACAATGTTTTTGTGGAAAATTAGATTCCATGGTTAGCCTGGATTAATTTTGAATCCTAAAATGTCATGAGAGGTATATATGTGGCCAATCTCTCCTCATGTTGGATATCGAGAATCAATATGTCATTCAAGCAAACAAGAAATCAAGTGAATTAAAGGTTTGAAGGCAAAAATCTGAGATCTAGCATTCCTCAATCATCCAAGGCACTTTGAAGGAAATCTTATCCATTATAGGAAGCTTCTCTCCCATGATGACCAAGTAGAGGAGTTCTCAATTCCGAAAGAAGATCCTTTATCCATCCACATTAATTCTTCTTTCATAGAAAATGTTCATCAAGCATAACAACATTAAAGGTCTAGGAGTGGCAATCATAGATCCATGCATTTGTGAAGGCATCCTTGATTCAAAGTAAAAATCCAACTAAATTAAAGCAACATACAACCATCTTCATGGATATGTGTGACTCCAACATCCTTTCATGAAGGTATACTCATTTACAAGGTAGACTAGCATTTATGTTTTAATTTACATACTTTCCTTCATGCAATTTCAATACATTTACAAGGTCAATTCCTAAACAAGGGTTCGACCAAGGCAAACCCATTTCTACAACCTTTTCCCCATTTTTCTATGTGGATGAACATGAGGCATAGATGCTGGGACTAGTCCAAAAAGTTCAGGATCTATCAGATCAACTATGAAAGTTTTAGGCAGAATCATAGGGGACACAACAAATTTTTGCAAACTATTCCTAGGAACAAAATGCCCAGGCCATTTTGTTCCTTGCAAATTCACTCCAAATTTGGATTGCAAGTTAGTACAGCCTTCCAGTTTCTATTTCAAGTCATTTCAGTTGTCTTTCTATTTTCTAGCAGTTTGTATTTTCTAAATCTTGTCAATTTTTCTTATTTAGCCTTCTATCTTGCATCATCATATTATTTTCCCCCAAATCCACTTTCTTTTCCATAAATTCCATTATTTGTGAAGGAACATCACTTCACCCATTTAGTGCTTGACTCCAATTTGAGCCTATTGGGTCATCTTCCTTCCAAATGTGTATTTTGAGGAAAGCAAGACAATTCCCTATATTACATTGTTTCCCTTTCCTTAATTTATAGTTTCTATGCCAAATAAGATGGCTATTTATCAAAAGATGAGGAACCTTATGGTTACAAATATTGGAAACAATGTTGCTAACAATAAAAGATGTGTATAAAGAACTTTCACTTTGGAAGATGGTCATAACACTAAGAGATCCATGTTTACTAGCTTTCATATAAAAGAGGAAACAAATTCTAGGGCAATTGACAATGGATGCTCAAATCACATGACTAGTGATGAAATCAAGTTCATGAATCTTGTGAAATGGGATGAAAGATTAGTAAAGTTTGGTGATGACACTTTTGTAAGAATTTTTGGAAAAGGAACAATAATAATTGATGAAGAGCATAAGATTGATGATGCCCTATATGTCAGAGATATCAAGTATAATCCTCTCAGTTTAGGAAAATGTGTAGTGAAGGATACAATCTTATATTTCATGTTGGTGGTAATGAAAAAAAAGTAGACTCTATAAATTTGGTGGCATAAGGATCTAGGACTGATGGCAATATATATCAACTAAAGGATGCAAATGAAAGAAAGTTCCTTTTGATACAATTAAATGATTGTTGTCCGTGACATAGAAGAATGGGACACATCAATTTTTATAGCCTTGTAAAGATTGTCTCTACACATTTAGTGAGAGACATGCCAAATATTGCTAAACTTGCAAATACAATATTCAAGGAGTGTCAATTTGGAAAGAAGACAAAGACAAGTTTCAAAACCAAGGAGCACTCTACCACAATACCTTTGGAGCTGATTCATATTGATCTATGTAGACCCACTAGAAAAAGAAGTCTCCAAGGTGACAAGTATTTCATGTTAGTTATTGATGATTTTACTAGGATGACATGGGTAAAATTTCTTACAGAAAAATTAGAATCTTTTTATAGGTTTAAGGTGTGATGTGGGAAATGGTAAGTAATGCTAAAAGTTGTACCACTCACCAAATCACCACATAGATTGGAATTCAAAATACTCTAACAAGGTGAATCTGATTAACACAACCAAAAGAGTGCGGGTGTAAATGCAAGATCCACAATGTAGGGTTTTGATTTCCTTGATTGTAAAGGGGTTGTAAATGATATGTAAAAATGATCTATGAAAGTAAGTACAAAGAAAAATAGGAATAATGAGCTCACCTTGTAGAAAGAGGAGGCAAATGGACCTTCAGATCTAATTTTGACTGTCGTAGAGGTACTAGAATTAGGTATAAATCCAGATCTGGGTCTCTGGCACTTGTAATTTCTCTTTGTAAAAATCTCAGACCTAGAGGATGAGGCCAACCTAAGCGACCTAGTCTAGGATGAGGGTGGAAAATTTGACCTTGTCCTTTTGACTCCAAATCTAGATCCAAAACTCCACAACCTACTCATGCATACAAAAAAGAAGGGTAAAAGGTTGTGGAAAGGGGTTTGCCTTTGTCAAACCCCTATTTAGGAATAAACATTGAAATGAAATAGAGATTGGATAATGAAAGTAATGTAAACAAGATAAATATAAGTATTCACATTGCAAGAAAAACCTTCATGAATGGATGTAGAAATTAGTCAAATTTATGAAGATGCTTGAGTGTATTTTAGAATCAAGGATTCCATCACAAATGCAATGGATCTACACTTGCCAATCCTAGATCTTGAATGAATGTATGCTTGATAACCTCCATGGAGAAGGAGAAAGAATAAGGATGGATGTATGAATCTTTTTGCTTGCTTGTGAATTCCTCTATTTATCCACCATGGGAGAGAAACATGCATCAATGGGAGAAGATTGCCTTTATTTGAATTTATCTTGAAGAAATAGAGACTTGGAGAGCTTGTATTGGATGCTTTCCTTCAAATCTTGAATCCACCATTTCATTTGCACAACTTGAATTGCTTGAGATTTTGACTTGCTTGCACTTGATCAATTGATTGTTTGTATATGAATTGGATTGCATAATAATCATGGATGTCAAAATGAGAGCCTTTGATGTCCTTTTATACTCATTTTGAGATTCAATATTGTTAGACTAACCTTAATTAAAGATCTGGAAGAAACACTCCCGCATTGGGCCCATGGCCCACTTAAGCACAAAGCTCTAGGACAAGGCCGACCTGGATGGCGTACTCCAAGATAAGGTCGACCTAGGTAGCCTAGTCCAAGTAATGTTTCAAAGTTTTCTAGGTTCTAGGGGAGTGTGATAAGTTGTGGAGGAAGAATATGAAATATACAGGAATCAAGTTGTATCGTCCTAAAAATTTATCACCCATAATTAGAGGATCTAGGATCTTTTAGACCCCATTTTAGTGATTTCTAGGTCTAAATGTTGTTTATGTGTGATTCCTACAACATTCATTTTCTTCCTCCGCAACTTATGACACTTACCTAGACCCAGGAAAACTTCAAAAACACTACCTAGACAAGGTTTTCCAAGTTGGCCTTGTCCTAGAGCTTTGCACCTTAGTGAGCTCCAAGCCCGATGCTAGAGTGTTTCTTCCAGATCTTTACTTGAGGCCATCCCAAAAATATTGAGTCTCAAAATGAGTATAAAAGGACATCAAAGCTCTTCATTTTTACATAATACATACAAGTTGATTTCAAGAGTGAGTGCATGCTATTATCAAGCATTCAAGTTGTGCAATTGAAGTTGTGGATCATTCAAGATTTGAAGGCAAGCATCCAATTCAAGATCTCCAAGTCTCTATTTCTTCAAGGCCCATTCAAGAAAAGGAAATCTTCTCTCATTTATTAAATTTTATCTTCTATGGTTGACAAGTAAAGGGATTCTCAATCAAGAAAGAAGATCTACACATCCATTCTTCTTCTCTCTCCTTATCTATTGAGGCAATCAAGCATATCAATATTCTTGACCAAGGATTGGTGATCACAGGTATATGTATTGGTGAAGAAATCTGTGATTCTACATTCATTCCAAGATCTAAATACAAGCATCTTTGTGGGTTTATTAGATCCTAACATCCATCCATGAGGTTTCTCTTGCAAGGTGAATACTTGCATTTATCTTGTTTACATTACTTTCCTTATGAAATTTCAATTCTATTTCAAGGTTGGTTCATATACAAGGGCTTGACCAAGGCAAGACCCTTTCCACAACCTTTTCCCCTTTTTATTTGTGTGTACATTTACTTTCGAGAGTTTCAGAGCCAAATTTAGGAATATCATAACCAGTTACAAGATCTCTACGAGTTTCACTAGATTCAAAGTTAAAAGGACATGGCCATAAATTGCACCCTTGTCCAGGACTAGGTCATCAATGTTAGCCTCACCCTCTGGGTATGATATTTCCACATAGTACATTTATAGGTGCTAGGAGCCTAGATCCAAAACCTTACCTGATTCCAACACATCTACGTCAGTCAAAATCAAATTTGAAGCATCATTTGCCTCCTCTTTCTTTAGGGTAAATTAATTCTTTCTATTTCCTATTTGCATTTACTTTTTATACATCAGATCTAATATCATTAGTTGGTCAATTATCATAGCAGCAAATTTCCTTTCATTTACATTTACATATCACATCACATTAACATTTCTTTCCTTCTCTGTTAGGAATGGGAACACTGAGAGGGGGGGGTGAATCAGTGTCCTATAATATTAATGTTTTTATGCTTCTTGAAACTTAGCTCAATTACTTAATTACTGAGCTGAATATTAAAGAAAATAAAGTAAAAAACCATAACACATAATACCAGATATGATTATGGGGAAACCTTGTCCAAAGGAGAAATCCTGGTGGGAATTAATACCCACTAATAATTGTACTTGTGTATTATGAACCTGTTAATTTTCCTTTGCCCTGTTAGGAGCAGTCATTACAATGCTTTAGTATAATGACCTTGTTAAGGGTCAAACCCTGTTAGGAGTCTTGAAGTAACAAACCCTGTTAGGGGTGGAAGGCTCACTACCAGAGCTCACTACTCAATAGATAAGGCTACAACCTCCTAGATATCAGATGCACACTATATCTGCAAGGGTGAACTGCTTCTATGACACTGCTTGTCTGATCAATTCCTTTTGTGCGCTGATGCTTTAACTTCTTGTAAAGCTCTATAGCATTCTTACTTCTCTTAACACATACTTCACATACTTAATCTCTTCTATTCCATCTTCTATATCCATCACATATCTACTACATGATCAAATACAAAAGCGCATGTCTTATATATAGGCACAACCAAAACTATTTACTAAGTCGGCCTATAACCTATTACATACAATGCTTCCAAATGAATTGGCTCAAGCGTGTTTACATACATTGATATTAACATGTTTACAACATAAATACAATAGGTGCATAGCCTTAACCAAACAAAATAATACTCGCTAATCAAAATCTTTCCTGTCGGCTGCATGCTCTGCTCTGTTCTGTTCTGCCGCTCACTGTCTATGCCACTTCAACTCATTGTAACTTCTTCATGCTATCACATATGACCATGTGTTATTAGACTTAGCATAGTAGCATACTCACAAGCTTATATCCAAGGGAACATACCAAAACTCATTCATAAGCATGTGCATTGATGCTCTACTCATCAGGTGCTTTACTGACTATTTTATCTTCCATACTTTGCCAAATTGTGATCTTCTAAGTTATTGTGTTGACTCCAAAATTTCATATGAATTTGTTGCCATAATGAAAACACTAAACTTATTCATATACACTAGTATAGTCAACTTTCCAACAATCTCCCCCTTTTTCATTAATGGCAACAAAGGAATATGGCAAAGTTGCTAAACTACATCTTTACACAAAAACTTTCTATCTTATACTCTTATCTTTTCCTGTATACTGTACATCATATACTATCTATCTTATATCTCCCTTATACCACATTACTCTACTAATCCATATTACTCTACTCCTCCTTTGACATTAATGAGAAAGGTTCTCAAAAGTGAATCTTCAAGTACTTACATAGATAGTACATCCGAGTATGCAATCTTAAGGTTTTGGATCTCTTGCTGCCAAAATGTCTTTAGTGCGTCAACTGTTTGTAGATGGGTGCATAATGCATAGGTTAACTTCTCCATCTTTTCCAAATATGTACAGGGACCTTGATCATATGTCACAATAGTGGCATATATCTCCTTGATGTTCTAATTCAACACATCTAGAGAGGGCGCTAGTGCATGTCTCAACTGTGTTTGCCTAGCCCTTATTTTCCCAATCTCTTTCTCTGCCTTCTCAATTTTGTCCAACTATCCTTAATAGACATTATTGCACATGTTAACATCTTGAGTGGGATCTTCCATTGATTTTCTCATAGCTTCCATCATAGATTCAGCTTCCTGAATCTTCTTCGAAAGGTCTGAAGTAAGTTTGTCTTTATTCATACAATTAGCAATTATTTTCCTTCCTTTTGTTGCTAACTCTTTCAACATAGCTTGACCAACCTTAAGAGAATTGAGGTCAAGTGCAAAATTACCTATCAATTCATTCAACCTCTTCTTGAGATATTTCTCTTCTACAACTTTAGGTGTTGATTCTTAAAGACTTGAGAAATTTTCTTTGAAGCATGTCAAGATGGTGCTAACATCATCCACTGAATGTACACTTGATACGTTCTTGTCCTCAGATAGTAGGCTATTTAGTATGTCGACTGCTTCAACAAAAAATGGATTTCTCATAACTTGTTTCTCTTTTTCTTTCTCCATTTCTAACACACTAATCTTTATTAAATCTTCTTCTCCCTAAGAGTCTAGACTTGTTGTATTAGGGGACAAACTTGACAACAATGACATTGAGGGCTTAGGGGTAAGGAGTGTGTTGTCCATAACTTCACTCTTTACCTTCACTAGTATTTCAATAGAGGGCTCATTTGCAGGTTCATCTTGCTTCTCTTCTCCCTGTCTAGTTAGGTCTTCAATTTGGACTTCTTATTGTTGCTTAGGGAATTCTTCAGTGCATAGAATCTCAGCTTCCTCAGTGCTCACAAAGGCTTCCTCAAACTTATCAAGATCTTTGTATGTCACCACCATGGATATTTCTACATTATCTATCACAATCATTTCATCCTTAGCTTCAGGCATGGGCATAGAATCATGTGGACCAGTAATGGCGCATCAGGGATCTTAGCTTATTTTGCTAGCTCAGAGGGTACTTGGGTTGCAGGCATAGTAGGAGGATACATGTGTCTTTCCAAGAACACTTTCTCAAATGCCTTCTCTATTTCCTTTGCAACCAACTCATAATCCTTATTCATAATTTGTAGAGTTTTGAGCTTAGTTCTTAGGTGAGGCTTCACCAAATCCAATAAAAATGATTTCTCTTCAACTGAACATACTGGGAGGTTATAATCCAGTGTATTTTCTCTTATTCTCATGTCCTCTTCAATGGCTTGCCTTTTCAGAGAGTCAAGTATATTCCATACTTGATCAGGAATCAATGTCTTAAGTTCCAAAAATGTCTTCTTGAACTTAATCATGTGTTTTATAATCATAGAATGGATCTCTGATTTATCAATCTCATCATACTTATCATAGAACTTTGCAATTTTGTCTAACCTTCCTTCATCAACAATTCTAGTTCTCAAGACTTGCAGATTCGGTTTGAATCCTACCTCAGGAGGTGCTTGTGTATTCTTTCCTTAACTTCTTGTTGTCCTAGAGGATGGGTGGCTTGTGCTGGTCTACTTCTTCCTCTTAGGCATCTTACTAGGCTCAAGAGGTGGAGTGGTCTCCAGATAAATAGTAGGTGTAAGCGCAGAGATGTTTTCTTCTATCTTTTTCTTTTTCTCCTTAGGATCATCAGATTTCTCTATTTTTACTTCAGAAGAGGGTGCACTCTCAAGTTGCATTGTAATCTTGGCTTCCCTAGATTTATCCAGGTCCGCTTGTGTGACACCATAAATTTTTAGTATGTCTGATGTGATTTTAGATACTTTCCTTTTTATCGTTGCATTGTATAAGATAGAGTCTACTTCTCTTGTCTTTTCCTCATAAGTACCCCATCTTGGTTCATTGGGATCCTTAAGCACTGATAAGAGGACTTGTGCATAAGCTTCTAGAATGTGTTCCTCCACTTCATAACCAAGTGGATGGATCCACTTAGTCCTAGGCTTCATTGCTTCCATGTATGTGATATCGGTTTCCACCATGAAACATATACTATCCTTATACTTTTCCACTATACTCTCAGGTATCATATACCTTCTCTGCATCTTGATTCTGAATGTCTTTATTTCTAAGTCTATGAAATCTTTCAAGGTGATCTCAGATGATGCCTTGAATGAATTTTTGGGTATTGTGGGTAGACTCATGTCAAGATAAAGATCTAATACTTTACCAACAATATGGAAGTACATGTAAATGATTAGTGACTCAAATATGAACACTTTTCTCTTATCATGCTTGATGGCTCTAATATTGTCTAACAACTATGCATGCATGATCTCACATAGGTTAAACTCACCATTTTCCCTTACAATTCTGATAGCTGCCAGAATTGTTGTTGCAGACACACTATTCACTATGTTAGCATGTTGGAACTTATAACCAAGTATCATAGACACTAGCTTTATTTCCTTCTCCTCTATCATCTCAATTGTCATGTCGCGCTTATCACTACAAGACTTACAAGCTTGTTCCACTTGTTTCCTGACATCCTTACCAGTAGGAAGAATGGTGCCGATCTTGGATAGTCCCATCATCTCATAAATGAGATATGAAGTAATGTGAACTGGAACTTCTCCTATCCAAAATAGGTCATCATGTTTTCTGCTCAGTAATATCTTAATCCATTCAGACTCGTAGAACTCATATGCAGTCACATACTCAATAATTGGGTGATTTGCAAGGTGTGCGAACTAATCCATGAATTTCATGTCTAGTTTCATCATTGTTTCAAGGCGCGACCTAATCCTGTCCAATCCTACAGGTTCCTTCTTGCAGTATATGTATGCGTGTATGTCTTCCATGTGCATAACACCCATCGAAGTTATAGAAAATTCCCCTTCCAAATCATCTAAGACTAACTTAAAAGGATGCTTCTTGAAAATGTATCTCTTCCTTTTAGTAACATCAAACACAACTGGAGTGGCTATTACTTACTTGATCAACACTCAAATAGGGTTCCAAAGGGTTTCTGAACCATCGTGACCAAACTAGGGTTCCGCAACTATTTTCACACTTCTTCACTGATAAACCAACTACAATTTTCCAACACTAACTGCTTGATCTCATGTGCTCTCCAAAGGCTCAAATTCAAATGCAAATGTGTGGATAATGGATCTCTGGTGACTATTAAAACAACTTTATGCAATTAATGCTTGCTGCCATAACACAAAATGCAACAGAGAATTCAATCTTCATTCTTATTGAGAATCAGGTTGTGCGATCTTTTATACAACATCAACTAGTATCCAAACAACTATAACTAAAGGCGGATACTCTAAGGGTGAGTATACCAGCCATGCAGAGGTCTAGAGCTAATCTAGCTCCCCCTATGACCATGAGGGTCATTCATCCAGAAGTAGAAGGTGTGTCCACTATGGATGCATCCACTACATAGTCATCAACATTATCTTTCTTTACTTCCATCCAAATCTTGCTCGCATCTTCTGTAGCTTTCACAAACTTGACTTCTCTAGATTCGTCCAAAATTAATCCTTGTGACTTATTAGGGCTTTCTTGTCTTTGCGCTTTTGATCTGTAGAATTTTGAGATGTGTCCAGCCTTGTTTCAAGAGTGACAAATGACTGGAGACCTTATATTCCTTGGTGCATTGATGTGGGTTACCATACTGCATTGTCTAGTCATGTGACCATTGTAATTACATATCTGACATGTAATGTTCTGAGGGCTTCTAACATTCTGCTATGGATGATTTCTTTGATTTGATCTACAATTCATAGCTCTATGACCAAATTTATTGCATGATTAACAATAACCATTGAAAGGTCTTACCTCTTTACAATCTCTTGCTATATGTCCATGCTTGTTACATGCATAACAAGTTCAGTTTACTAGCTTGCATTCATCCTTAGATGGTTCGGCTTTAGCTTCATTATGATTTCTAATCTTCTTAGCTTATGTAGATTCTTCTGGTGCTTTCATTCTTTCTCGCATATCATTGATTTGATTTTGTGATTCATTGAATCCAATACCAGTGGTATCTCCTTTAATCTTTTGTGCATACAACTATGACTCTATTAGATCCTTACTTGTGTGCAATTTGTCAATATGATTCTTTTCTTCAGTCAATTCCACCTTTTTCTTGATGTTTTCTAACTCCAAGATTTTCATGTTTGCTTCCCTCAGTTCTTCATCCAACTATTTTTTCTCTTTGATCTATTCTTCATAGGCTTCATGATTATTAGTTAGCTTTTCATCCAACTCTTCAATTTGATCCTTTAGAGACATATTTTCTTCATTCATCTTTTTGACCATTTTTTCCAAATCATTGTTTGAACAATCTTTCAAATATTTTCTAAGTTTCTTGATGAATACTTGTGCGCCACTGACCTTCAATTTTAGTTCTTCAGTTTCTTTTTTAGATTTGTCAAGATCTTCAATAGCTTCTTCAAGATTCTTCTTCAGATGTTTCACTTATCTTGTATCCATGATTTCCTCAAGTGGCTAAACTTCTCTTCAGAGGACCAAAGCTCTGATACAAATTGTTAGGAATGGGAACACTGAGAGGGGGGGGGTGAATCAGTGTTCTATAATATTAATTTTTTTTTGCTTCTTGAAACTTAGCTCAATTACTTAATTACTAAACTGAATATTAAAGAAAATAAAGTAAACAGCCATAACACATAACACTAGATATGATTACGGGGAAACCTTGGCCAAAGGAAAAACCTCGGTGGGAATTAATACCCACTAATAATTGTACTTGTGTATTATGAACCTATTAATGTTCCTTTGCCCTATTAGGAGCAGTCATTACAATGCTTTAGTATAATGACCTTGTTAAGGGTCAGACCCTGTTAGGAGTCTTGAAGTAACAAACCCTGTTAGGGGTGGAAGGCTCACTGTCAAATCTCACTGCTCAATAGAGAAGGCTACAACCTCTTGGATATCAGATACACACTATATCTGCAAGGGTGAACTGTTGCTATGACACTGCTTGTTTGATCAGTTCCTTTTGTGCGATGATGCTTTAACCTCTTGTAAAGCTCTATAACATTCTTACTGCTCTTAACACATACTTCACATACTTCTATTCTATTCCATCTTCTATATCCATCACATATCTACTACATGATCAAATACAAAAGCGCATGTCTTATATATAGGCACAACCAAAACTATTTACTAAGTCGGCCTATAACCTATTACATACAACGCTTCCAAATGAATTGGCTCAAGCATTTTTACATACATTGATATTAACATGTTTACAACATAAATACAATAGGCACATAGCCTTAACCAAACAAAATAATACTTGCTAATCAAAATCTTTCTTGTCAGCTGCATGCTTTGTTCTGTTCTACCACTCACTGTCTATGCCACTTCAACTCACTGTAACTTCTTCATGCTATCACATATGACCATGTGTTCTTAGACTTAGCATAGTATCATACTCATAAGCTTATATCCAAGGGTGGATACCAAAACTTGGTCATACGCATGTGCGTTGATGCTTTGTTCATCAGGTGCTTTATTGACTCTTTTATCTTCCATACTTAGCCAAATTCTGATCTTCTAAGTTATTACGTTGACTCCAAAACTTCATATGACTTTTTTGCCATAATGACAACACAAACTTAGTCATATACACTAGTATAGTCAACTTTCCAACATTCTCTACCACACTAAGGGAAAGGTGAACCCCAATTTCCCACTCTCATTCCAATATTGCATTAGCACCCCTTCATCCTTTTTGGTTTGTGTTGATTTGATTTGTTTGAGGGTGAGGCTTTGGGAGAAAAATTTCCCCAATGCACAATATAATTTGGTGAGAGATCTACATTCCTAGCATTGCTCAACATTTTCTACTATACATTTTCATGAACCTGACTCTTTTGTACATTATAATTTCTAATTTGGTAGTTAGATCTTATTTACATGCATTGTAGTACCAAATCTTGCAATTACATATCTAGATCTACTTTGTATTCATTGTGATAGTCACTATTTACATTACATCTTTGCTACATTGTATGCATTCATATCTAGTTTGAATATGATAGTTAATGTGCTTGTCCTAAAGACACTTTATTTTTGCATATTTCTTTAAAATATCATAATTGCATTGCATTTCTATTTCCTTTCATTCCCTTGTGCATTAATTTTATCACTTTAAATCCAACCTATAGCATTCTGGTTAGAATAAGTCGTAAACTTATGGGTTCCTTTGATCCCAAACCCTCCTTTCCTAGGAAGCTTGATGAGACCAACATGCATCTTAATGATATCAATCCTATCATGGAGAACAACTATTCTTATTACTCTATGAAAAAGATGAAGCTTTAAGGTTTCCTCATGTCCAAGTCCAAAGCTTTCCCATTATTTTGAAAAATTTGAACAATGGCTAGCTCAAGAAAACCATAATCCTGAAGCCCTTTTTGTTGTAGACGGCATAAGAAAACTTATTCATAATGATGAACATGGTGTTAACATCTTGTGTATCATTTCTCATCTCATTCATTCCAATGTCAAACCTCTTAGGTATTGTGCTCAAGATTTAGGCCACATTCCACCCACTACAAATGTTGAGACCTCATTGCCTATCTCGACTTCCAATCCTAGTGTGTCTACTTATACTCCACCTATCATAACAACTTCAATCCAAAATCCCAATCCTACACATGTAAGTCTTCCTAATTCTATTATTCCTTCTCTACCTTCAATTGAGCCATGTGTTTCATTTCCTTCTCCCATTCCCACTTACCATAGTGTCCCTTTTTCATATTCAACCCTTCCTTCAATTTCCAACAATGCTCCTAACATTTCTCATATCTCTCCTCCTACTATTGCTTCTACTGATTCTACCATTAATAGTTTGGGTCAAATTGTGTCTTCTTTGCAGTGAAAAATTGGCTCGATGACTCAATCCAAGTTCAACATTCCTACTTGTGATATTTCTAGTCCTTTTTCTTTGGATATCATTTGTGTTGTTATCCCGCAAAAAATTGAGATTCTACATCTTGAGACCTATAATGGTAAGGGTGATCCTTTGAATCGTGTTAAGACTTTTCAAACCTCATGTAGTGATTTCTCTCACAATCATAGGTTCGTGAAAATTTTCTTTGTTGGAACCTGTCGAGACAAAGCCTTGCAATGGTATTGTTCTTTGCCTCTTTATTCCATTGATTCCTTTTACAAGATTGCTAATGATTTCATCCAACAACATTAAAAAATTAGTCCTTAAATTTCTTTGGCTGATTTAATGAATTGTAAACAAGGTATTAAAGAAAAATTTAGTGACTTCATTGGTAGATTTAAGCATTTGCATGCTCATATTTCTTATCTTGTGTTTGATGTTGATGTGAAATGCATTTTTATCTCTAATTTACAAAAAGACATTAGAGATAAGATACATTTTTCTGAATTCTCTTCCTTTCCTCATTTGTGTTCAGTGCTTCATCATCATCAACTTCAAGTGAGTCAATTTGAGAGCACCACTCCAATGGCTCTTGTTCCCATTGATAAGAGTGATGCCACATCCAATTTTTTAAAAAAATAGAAACCAAAAACCTTCATCAAAATCAACAATTAATCCAACACTATTGATGAACAAGTGGTAGCAGCATCCAAAAGGTGTGGCTCCTTTGTCATCTATTTTTAAACCCGCTCATAATTTTACTCAGATTTCTAAATCTTTTCATAATGTGATATTGAAGCTACTGAATGCTAATGTGTTAACACTTCATCCTATCAAATCCATTGATCCATCTAAACCTAAATCCAAATACTTTGATCCCAAAGCTTTATGTCAATACCATCATCAACTTGGTCATTATACTAAGAGGTTTTACCAGCTGAAAAGTGTTATTCAAGACCTTATTGATTTCAACACTATATATGTCAAAGGTGAAATAATAATAGAAATAAATTTTTTGCACCTCCTAACCAAAACTTTCAAATCTAGACCAACCCTTTTCCATCTCATTCAACAAATACTATTTCTCAACCTTCTTCTTCCTCTTCTACTTGCATTGATTACAGTGACAAAATTGATGAATCTAATCATGTGGTCAATCAAGTTGAGCAAGCTAAACCTAAAACTAAACCTCCATCTAAACTTTGCATTACCTTTGACTCAATTGATACAATTAAAGCACTTGATGGTCCCCTCTACATTGTCACAAAGGTTGATGGTCTTCATTCTCATGGTGTCCTTATTGATCCCACTTGTATGGTGAAGGTGATAACTAAAGAAAATCTTTATAGTAGACAATTGCACTATGATTTCTATGATAAATCTGATGTTATGATCCAAACTTGCAATGGTTTTCTTTATCCTTCCCACGGTTACATTTCATTTCCTGTTGAAGTGGGTGGTATAACTATACATATTACTTTCATTGTCATCCCAACTTCTGAATGATTTCAAGTCAAACTTTGCTTCCTTGGCTTGCCTCCATAAAAGTCATGGCTTCTCCTATTCATAAATATCTTAAATTTACTCATAATGGAAAGATCATGATTGTTAACCATAGTCTTTATCAACCTTTAGTGCCTCAAAACTTAGTTTACCTTGATTTATTTTGGCCTTCTATGCCTCAACCAACTCCAACTCGTCCTAATCATCTCTTTCGATCATACCAAGCCTATAAGGTCCAAAATATGTATGAACCTAAGGATATTCCATCTCTTTACCCCAGACATTGACTTCTTCCTACACCACCTATGCCCCCTATATATGTGTATGTTCCACCTCCTATAGCTTATATAGATTCTCCTCCAGTCATCTCTCAACCTAGTGTGGTTCCTCTCATTCTTGCTCCTAAAGAATAAAAGGACCCAATGTGTATTGATCCTATCCCAAACCAAATTTCTAGCGAAACCAAATGCAACCATCATGATCGTGACTACCATCACAAGTGTCATTCTAGAGCCCGTCAACATTCTTCTCAAAACATTGCTTCTCCTCATACACCTTCTCATGCTTTGCTTCCCTTTGACCAACCTATGGTTGAGTCAATAGAGAAAGTGAACTTAAACATGATCAAAATGAACAAACATGACAATGCTATTTGTATCTTAGATTCTATTACAATTAATTTAGATGAAGAAGATACACTTGATGATGATGTCCTTGGTGCTAACAATGATATTCATGCCAGTGATTTTGATGACTATGAGGCTATTGATATTGATCATGATTTACCAGTTATGTTTTCACAACAATTATCTATCACTCTTAGTGACAAACAAAGTGACCTTTCTTCATAGCATGGTCCTTGTTTGGAACTAGCTATTGTTCCATCTTACATGCTTGATGTTTCTCCTCTTGTGAGTTTCCTACCTTTCCTAAACACTATGGACTGAGATAGGGGGCAAGTGATGCACTTTATTAGATCCTCTTATGCAGTGGATTTTGTACATTTTCTTGTTGTAATGTGCTTCCCCCAAGATGTGATACTTCTTATCTATTTTTGTTTAGATTTCTTTAAAGACCCTTATTGCTCCATTGGCACAAGGTGATAAAGGAATTGCAATGTCATGAACATTCCTATATTTGTATCTCTCTTCTTCTATATGTTGTGCATGTGTCACTATTTGTAAATATGCCTTTGTCTTGTTTGATTGGGATGATGCAAAATTGTAGCTACCTACTCTTTTTTCTTTCTATTTTGTTGGCCCAAAAAGACTCTTCTTTCTAACTCTTACGTGTTTTTATTTCATTGTACTTGTAGTTCTACTAACTTTGGGGGATGATGATATTTCATTTTGATATAATATTTTACATATTATCATATGATCATACTGACCCCAAAGTTGGTACATACCTTTTGTGCTATCTTTTGTCCTTTCTTGGGGACATTTCATAGTGGAAACATTTCTTGTGGATGCATGTACGCTCTGTTAAAGAAAATTCTCTTGTTAGGCATTTGCAATCGCTTTAATGTGGGAGCATAAACTCTTCTCTATGTTTCACATTTTGCACACAAACACATTTGGTCCTTGATTGACCGCCTTTTCGATCCCTTATTGGATACACTTTCCTTAAGAATAAATCCTTCTTCTCTTTTCAATCCCTAAGGAAGATTACCTTCCCTTAGGATAGATCATTATTTTGGATCCCTTATTCGATACACTTTCCTTAAGGACATATCCATCTTCTCTTTTTGATCCCTAAGGAATCTTACCTTCCCTTAGGACAAATAATTATTTTGGATCCCTTATGGGATACACTTTGCTTAAGGATAGATCCTCCTTTTCTTTTTGATCCCTTGAGAAGCTTACCTTCCCTTAAGACATGTTGTTCTTTGTTGGATCCCTTATTGGATACACTTTACTTAAGGACATATCCTTGATGGATTGAACTAGCATAACACACAATGCTAAAAATTTCAATGTTATCTTTTACAGTGATTTATTTGTGTGGTTCACAGTAAGACAACACCTTAATGGGATGGGTCTCTCTCTCTCTCTCTCTTATCTTGGTTTTGGATATGATGAGGTCTTAAGTCACTTGGGGGCTTGATGTTTCTTTTTTTCCCTGACCTTGATGAGATCATCTTATGCATTGGATCTACTTTACTGTGACATGATTTTGTCTCATACTCCCACTAAAGTGGGGGCTAAATGTACTGACCTAAAAATTTAGCACCCATAATTGGAAGCTCTAGGATATTTTAGACCCCATTTTAGTGATTTATAGGTCTGAATGTCCTTTATGCTTGATTCCTATGACATTCATTTTCTTCCTCTGCAACTTATCACACTTCCCTAGACCTGGGAAAAATGAAAAAACACTGTATAGACAAGGTTGTCCAGGTCGGCCTTGTCCTGGACTAAGTTGTCCAAGTTGGCCTTGTCCTAGAGATTTGCACCTTAGTGAGCTCCGGTCTCGATGCAAGAGTATTTCTTCCAAGTCTTTACTTGAGGTCGACCCAACAATATTGAGTCCAGAAATGAGTATAAAGAGACATCAAAGCATTTCATTTTGACATAATACATATAAGTTGATTTCAAGAGAAAGTATGTTCTATTATCAAGCATTCAAGTTGTGCAATTGAAGTTGTGGATTCAAGATTTGAAGGCAAGCATCCAATTCAAGATCTCTAAGTCTCCATTTCTTCAAGACCCATTCATGCAAAGACAATCTTCTCTCATTGATGCAAGTTTCTCTCCCATGGTGGACAAGTAGAGGAATTATCAATCAAGCAAGAAGATCCACACATCCATTCTTCTTATCTCTCCATCTCCATTGTGCCTATCAAGACTATCAACATTCTTGACCAAGGATTGGTGATCATAGGTCTATGAATTAGTGAAGAGATCCTTTATTGTACATTCATTCCAAGATTTAAATACAAGAATCTTTGTGGGTTTATCGGATCCTAACATCCATCCATTAGGGTTTCTCTTACAAGAT
Source organism: Chamaecyparis obtusa (assembly GCA_027943335.1). NCBI lineage: Eukaryota > Viridiplantae > Streptophyta > Pinopsida > Cupressales > Cupressaceae > Chamaecyparis > Chamaecyparis obtusa. The sequence continues at coordinate 1,283,529 of BSBK01002852.1, forward strand.
GAATACTTACATTTATCTTGCTTACATTACTTTTCTTATGCAATTTTAATTATATTCCAAGATTGATTCCTATATAGGGCTTGAATAAGGAAATCCCCTTTCCATAACTTTTTCCCCCTTTTCTTTGTGTGTAGGTACAACTTCAGGAGTCTTGAAAACAAATTTGGGAATATAAGAACTAGTTATATGGTCTCGACAAGTTTCACCAGATTCGGAGTTAAAAGGACAAGGTCAAAAATTGCACCCTCATCCAGGACTAGGTTGTTTAGGTTGGCCTCATCTTATAGGTTTGATATTTGCATAGAGTATAGTTACATGTGCCATAGGCCTAGATCTAGAACCTTACCTAATTTTGACACCTTTGTGACAGTCAAAATCAAATTTGAAGCATCATTTGCCTCCTCTTTATTCAAGGTAAATCCATTCTAGCTATTTCTTCCTTGCACTTACTTTTTATACATCAAATTTGATATCATTACCTGGTTAATTATCATAGAAAACAAATTCCTTTCATTTACATTCACATATCACATCACATTTACATTTCTTTCTTTCTCTACCACACTAAGGGAAAGGTGAACCCCAATTCCCCACTCTCATTCCAATCTTGCATTAGCACCTCTTCATCCTTTTTGGGTTGTGTTCTAATTTATTTGAGGGTGATCCTTTGGTAAAACATTTTCCCTAATGTACAACACAATTTGGTGAGTGATCTTCATTCCTAGCATTGTTCATTTCTCACCATTTTCTATTGTACACAGGCATAAAGACATTCAGACCTAGAAATCACCAAAGTGGGGCCTAAAAGGTCCTGGAGCCTCCAATTATGGGTGCTAGCTTTTTATTACGGTACATAAGGCCTTTAATGTAATGGTTGAGAATGAAATCTAAGAATCACACCCACATCCGCTTCAAATGCTTGGCCTATTGTGACTATTGAATTCATTTCAATCGAGAAGATACGAATAGGCCCTAGTCAAAGTATATCTTGCACCTCATAGATCTAGAACCATTAAACCAATCAATAACTGAGTTGAGTGTATGTATGAGGAGGCATTGAGTCGGGTATATGTATTACACCTATTATTCTAAATAGGGGTAGGATGAAAAATTTATTATGAGTGTGCATGCATGGGAGTCGAGAAACTCAAATTCAAAACCCATGATGTTGAGCTAAGTCATCAACGTTGAACTAGTGTTACAAAAACTATAATATGCAGGAATTTTAAAATTAAGTGTCTAAGATATGATAGAGGAGGAAAGTTCACTTTAAATGAGTTTTGTAGATTTTGTGAAGATCATGGAATAAAAGACATCTATTTCGCCTAAAACTCCTTAGAAAAATGGATTTGTGGAAAGAAAAATTAGGACATTCCCAGAGATGGAAAGAACCATGTTGAAGGAAGCTAACTTGTTTAACATTCTTATTGGAGAGAGGTGGTTCATATTGTTGTCTACATTATAAATAGAGGTCAACCAAGAGTAAACAACACTAGGATCCCCTATGAGCTATGGTATGGAATAATTTCTAAGTTGGCAAAATATATTCCAGTGTTTGGTATCAAATATTATATTAAAAGAGATGAAGAAGATTTGGGAAAAATTGGCTCCATATCTAATGAAGGGATCTTTCTTGGTTACTCTACAAGAAGCAATGCCTATAGATGCTACAACAAAAGACTAAGAAGTATGATTTAAGCACACATGTTAGAGTTGATGATCTGCATCAAAAAACATGTGAACCAAAGGCTATGAACAAATGAACCCTCATGCATAGAATAAGAAAGGACACTTGAGGAAAAGGGTGAAGTTATAAAGAAGAATCCTAAAACTCCTACCAAGTATATTATTCAAAAGGACCATTCAAAGATCAGATATTGGAGAGGAAAATGAAGGTGTGCAAACTAGGAGAAGAGTTCTAAGGATAAATAAACAAGCAAAACTTTATTTCCCAGTCAAAGATAGGAATAAGAACAATCAATGATGAAAGCAAAGATGAAATCAAAGATGAAAGTTGGATAAAAGAAATGAAAGAAGAACTCAATTAGATTAAAAAGAATCAAAATTGGGAACCAGTTTCAAGACCTACTAATAATAATGTGACAGGAACAAAGTGGGTGTTTAAAACAAACTAAATAAGGATGAAGAAGTGATAAGGAACAAAATAATGTTGGTATGCAAGAGATATTATCAAGTATAAGGAATTTATTTTGAAGAGACCATTTGAATTTTTGGCTACAATGGAAGCAATTAGGATGTTTCTTTTGTTTTTTGTTCATAAGAACTTCAAGGTGTATCAAATGGATGTCAAGTCTACATTTGTGAATGGTGGCCTAGAAGAAAAAGTCTACATTGAGTAACTTGATGGATTTTAGTGATTAGAAGGCTCTTCCATGGTTTTAGACTTGAGAAGGCTTTGTATGGACTTAAACAAGCTCCTGGGGCCAGGTATGCAAGATTGGACAAGTAGCCACATCAACAAGGATTCAAGAAAGAGACCACACAAATAATAATCTTTGGTGGAGATAATGAAATGCGTAAGAATTTTTCTAAAGAGATACAAAATATTTATGCTATGGGAGTTATCATTCTCTCTTGGACTTCAATTTTCTCAATTAGATGATGGTGTCTTTATCTCTCAAGATAAATATGTTAAGTATTTATTGAAGAAGTTTGGTATGGAGGATTGAAAACTAGTAAGCATTCCTATATTGACAAGTGGTTATCATTTGAGAAAATATGATGAGTCACCATAAGTTATCATGCACAAGAGGAGGTGTCTTCTTTCTAGTAAGTAGACTAGCCTCATGGATGAGTAAAAAACAAGAATCACTTTCCTTATCAACAATGAAAGTAGAGTATATTGTAGAAATATCTTGCTACACTAAAGTGTTGTGGGTGAATCAAACCTTGAAGGACATTAACACATGAAGAACCTATTCCTCTTATGAAAACCAATATAAGTGCCATTAATATTTCTAAGAATCTAGTGATGCATTCAAAATCCAAACATATATCTATCTATTATCATTTTCTAATGGAGAAAGTTGTAGATCAAGAAGTGATGTTGGAATAAGTTCCTACAAAGGGTCAGACTGCAAAGATCTTTACAAAATCTCTTTCAAAGGATACATTTGATTATCTTATATGTAAGAAAGGGATTTTTTCCTCTCCTTCCAACTAAGATTCATATATGGTGCATATGTCTAGGGAGACCAATTTAAGATATAATTTTTATCCTAGACTAATGGAGACTACCTCTCAGGAGGAGCATGTAGTAGGATTGTTGGTCAAACATTTTTGGATTGATACAATTAGGGAGAGCGTGATTTTGTTGTAAAAAATGATGATGTACCCTTACTCTTTTCCCTTAATGTCAAAAGAAGGGAGAATATGTTTTGGGTTTTGTCATGAATGACAAAGGGGGAATTTGTTAGAACATGTTGTCATTGATGTCAACCTGATGGATTTGTTGTCAAATTGATGGAGTTGATTGTTGCATATATATGTGTGTTGATCATAAGGAGTTGAATGTTGAAGACTTTTGGATGTTGATCACACAATGATGATTGTTATAGATATGTGCATTTTATCGCATGAAACTAATTGTTGAAGACATGTGGATATTTATCAAATGGTGTTGATTGTTGAGACATGGATGCTAATCACATGGATCTGATTGTTGGGGACATATGGATGCTAATTACATGGAGTTGATTATTAAAGACATTTGAATGCATTGGTTTTTAAAGACATAATAAAGTTGCAACATGTTGATAATGGTGTGAAATTTTGATAAAGTATAGGTGCATTTGTTGCATAGTGTATGGTGATATTGGTGTCTATGCATGATAACAATCTTGGAGCAATATGTAGATGACATTATCCTATATCCAGGTGACTAATTGTTATATGGTTGGATGTCAAGTTTTGTTGGTTAGATGTTCTTAATGTGTGATAATTTGAAGCTTATAAGTATGATATTTTGAAGTTCTTGGTCGGAAATCAAAATGTTATGGTTGATAGATTGTTGTTGCTCATAGTGTTGTGCTAGTGTTGATATATTTGGCTTGTGGATTTTCTCCTCATTTATTTGTTCTTAAATATATGCTTATGTAGATTTGAATTTGTGTTCACAATTCTTACAAGACACTAAATCCAAATTTTCATTCTTTGATTCATTATGTAGTAAAAGTTAGATATGACTGAGTAGTGAACTATACTTCTAGCAATGTTGTGGGTTTCTAGGAGAAATGAAAATTCTCAACATTTCTCTTCATTTTAGTCTTTTCTCTTGTAGATTGGGGAAATTTCTCATATTGTCTTTATCTTACTTGCCTTTAAGTTTTAAATGCTAATTTGTGTTGCAAGTATAATTTCCTAACTTCTATATCTCAAGATTGGTTGACTGGTTGTATATGGTACATGATTTCTCAAGTTCAATTTGTTTATGTCTACCTATTTGGACTTGATTGCATGTATGCATGGTGCTAGAACATTGTAAATATCACATGATATTCCTTTGTGGTTTGCAGGATGTTTTCAGATCATTTTAGTACTCTTTATTAATTGATTTGGATGTTTGAGTGGATAAATTGTTGTCTGGATGACCTAGTTTAATTGTCACATTGATTTGTGGTTTGCACAAGCTTGGAGAAATGTGTTCATTATATGTGAGTCTTTTTTATCCCTTGGTTTGTTCCTCTTACACTCTTCCACCATGGAGGTGTATGGGGCTGACCTATATGACTATTGTCTGCTCCATGTCCACATGTTTCATCATGAGCAACTTGGAGAAGTTTGTTTAAGGTTTCAAAGAATATAAATGTGTTGCCCCTATATTAGTATGTCCATAAATTTAAATTTTTATGTCCTTATAATTTCCCCTAAAGATTTGTTATTCTTCTCACTCAATTGTCTTCAATTTTTGCCAGCCTTTCTATACTATAACTTTTCAAAAAGTTGTGTTATTAAGTTCCGAGAAAGAGAAAAATATTGAGGTTCGACCTTAAAAATATCCAATCCTTTGTTGTAATCTCATCGATTTTATAGATTAATTGAGTTCGAGTTCTCTTGAGCTCTGCCCTACAATTCAAATTTTTGAAAAAACTTATCCTAATCAAAAGTTATGATTTCACATGTTTTTCCAAAATTCATTAACCCGCCAAAACAAAAAAGATTAATTAACCTTTTAAAAATACACAAAAAAGGTTAATTGACCTTTTAAAAATACACAAAATGAAAAGATTCATTAACCTCTTTCAAAATAATAAGAAAAAGAGAAAACACTCAAAAAGAAGAGATTGATTAACCTCCTCTTGATTAAGCAATCGTCATCTTCGTGTTTTTGAAAGATTCATTAACCTTTCCATTATATAACTGCCTTTAATTTGCAGAGGGGAATACAATGCTTGTAGCACCTGCACAAAAATGAGAATTTAAATGCTCGCAAGGAAATATAAATGCCATATGTAAGACCAAAAGTGGGAGCTTTGGAATATGAAATGCCCAAGTTGACATGCATTAAAGCACAAAGAACACGGGAAAAGTTTCAGTTTCTACAGTTGTAATGGCCATGCAAAACGTGGATGCCTGAAGCATAGACAAGACAGCGAACCATTTTACATGATGCCTCAGAGAAATGTGAGCCGATTATCAGAGGGGCATTAAACTGTTTGATTAAATGCTCTCATGAATTCAATCTCATTAGATGTGGCGGTGGCTTTTAGGTATGCAAGAAATAATTTTTCCAAGCATTTGCAGTTAGCAGGCGTACATAAAGGATTCAATGACTTCTTCGAGGATCTTGTGGTAATGGTGCATCCAAAATGTGGAGCACTGAAAAGGACGTGTGAATAGCTTGGCTAGAATGGTAACGAAGAGCAAAATGGTTTGTTAAAAAGGTAACAGAAAATGTTTCAAGATATACAAGATGTAAGCTCTGTGATTAGGGAGACAAGGCACATAAACTATCTGTTAGAATGTCTGCGAGAGATGTAGATTGGATGTGAGTTGGTCAAATTGTGTCTTCTGGCACAATTCATCAATTTGGAGGCGCAAATTAATCATTTTAATCATCTGGCACAATTCATCAACGAATTGTCGTCTTATGTCGTTGTCGCAGTGCATGCGTACAATAGATTCATCAAAAAGGTGTCAAGCTTCCAAGAAATGTGTTAATGAATGTGGGGACCAAACAAAAGAGGGGTTTGTGAACTATTTGACAGTAAACCAAATGGATATGGCATTGCATGGAATATAATGATTGAATAAACACCAAACAACTACCCTCCTAGTGTATGCAGATGCTTTAAGGAGACAACGCGACAACTGTTTGACAATATGCCTTTTTCTTATCAAACAACAAAGTGAGAGCATAGACCAAGCACATAAATTGTTTGATAGAATGCTCAGAGAGGTCTCATTGTCGTGACTGCAAGGCATTGGTAAAACATATATGTTGAAGAAGTTTTATAAACTCCAAACGCAAATGTAACCTTTCTTTGCATCAAAACGTGAATGTGATTGTGCAAGTGTAAAGACAAACTTCATAGTCTTCGTCGCCAACCTCCTTCTTAGCCGCGGGTACCTATAAAGACCAGCGACATGGCTGTTGTGTGTTTGACGAAATGCTGATTTAAATGTGTGAAGGATTTTGTAAACTTTTGAGTGCAATAATTGCATAGTCTGCAAGGTCATGAATCAAGGGATGTTAGTATGGAAATTCTCATAAATGCCTCGAAGAGATGTCTCTACAAAGAATAAGACAGAATCATTACAAAATGAGAATAAAATGGGTTTGGAGAGGAAGCGCAACCAACATATCTTCTTGTGGAAGCATCTTTAGATATTGGCGGTGGTGATAATTCATAACAATTCAAGGAAGTCAATGGAGAAGCCAATTCCAATTCCCAGATAGATTTCAATATGGTGGGAAGATTGATAGTGATGGATATGCTTGCAGACCATTTAATCAAAGCCAAAGTTCAAGGACATCTAAAAACACATAGATTCTATCATATATTTTTGTTGTCAATGCTCTAACGAACATGCGTGCACACAATGGGATGGTGGACAATGGAAATGAATTGTTCGACACACTGCCTTGAAGAAATATAGCTGCATTAATTGCAATAATTTAAGGCCCCGTTTGTTTGTAGAATTGGAATTTGAGTCAAAATCAGATTTTGAAATTCCGGTTTTGTGTATTCGGAAGATAGTTTGGATCGTTTGGTTGACCCGGAAGATGATTGAGACAATCCATCTTCTCCGTTTGGTTGCCAATTTTGAAACACCTATGCTTTACCTATAACCGCAAATTTCTGATAAAAACATGCATATTTAAAGGAAATTTGTCATATTTAAACATGTATAATCTTTACCAGCAAATTGGGGCATTCGGATACTGCAAACAAACGGGGCTTATAGATATGTACTGCAAACAAAATGTCTTACAGAGATGTGGTTGCTTGGACTAGTATGATTACAGGTTATGCGCAGCAGCAGCTGATGAATGAAGCGTTGAACCTTTTTCGCCAAATGCAGGTGGAAGGTGTTGAACCCAATTAGTATAATAAGTTTGACGATAAAGAATGGCTTGAAATGAGAAAGAGTTACTAAATGAGAAAGTGTATTAATTCAGCTGCCCGCACATCACAAAACAACGGACCCGACCGGATGATTAAATTGGGTTCACAAAAACCCAAACCCAGAAGATGATTTTGAATTCCACCTATTGGGTGGGAAGATGGTGCCGCCCATTTTAGGGCCTAAACCGGATTTTGATCTTGAAACCTGGATTGCACTTTAGCCTCCCAAACGACGGATTTGCTGAAAAACCGAAAGTCCTGCTGCCAATTCCACCCCAATTCCAGCAAACAAACGGGGCCGGGATATGCAGAAGGTTATATACAGTCATAAAATCATGAATATATGAAGCTTTTTGTCAAATATTATGATCGGGAAGGCACTGCTAAACATAAATGCAAAATGTGAAATCTAGACAATTCACTAAATTATGGAACTATACAAGTCAGCTATAGCTCTGTAGACACTCTATACATCATAAGAAGAGGATTTTAATTAGAGATTTTGGTTTTGTGAACATTTGTGGAGGCAGGAAAGTGATTTCTAGATTCTATAAAGAGGAAAGCAGAATGTGAGTTTGTATAAATGGCAGGTTATGAGAGCTCAAACAAGTGAAAATAACTAAAGGTGATAAACAAAGATTGTGATATCAAAGTGTTCCAAAGGCGCATATTTGATTTTTAGAAGGATGATGAAATAGTGTGACACAATGAAGTATAAGTACCAAAGGCCTGACTATGCCCCAATACTCAAGAGCACACTCACAGACATAAGTGATAGGATACTGGGAAATGTCAACATCCAGGATTTCTGGAAGTCAATGGAGAGTGAGGAAAGGATCACAATGGCATCCCAATTTCTTGATAGTGGTTTAACTTGTGTAGGAGGTCATATGATATTTGTACAGTGCCCAGAACTAGTATTGGAGTGCATGAAAGCATATCACCCCGACACCCGAGAGATAGTCACAACTGATGACAGAGTGGTAGCCAGGCTCAACCCAGTATCCATTACACTTGTATTCCAACTACCAATTAGAGATCAATTTTCAAATATTGACAAAGATCTTATAGGAGTATTTTGTTGGTAATAACCAGTGTCTCAACACCATAGCCAAGTCCTGGCTCTCGACACCAAGAAAGGGTAACTCACAGTTGTCAAAAGCGATTCACAAATCCTTGTTGAAAGAGGATGTAGCTAACATGGTAATTTTTCTAAGCAGGATGGCAGGAAATAAAGATTCATATGAATTCGAAGATTGGATGTTCTTGTACATCAAAATTATATGTGAAGGTGTCCAGTTCGTTGATTGAACTGAAATTATTAGTGATAGTTTACATAATCAACTGTTGGAACTTGAGACTAATAATTACTTCTACATGACCTCTTACCTCTTCTATGCCATTATGGGAATGAAAAGTTGGCCAGGACCCAATAAACAAGGTGAGTATAATGATACAATATTGATTTATAATTACCACTCACAACCACAGTATGAACAAAGTTTGCATCATTTTAGGAGAGTGAACGATGCCTTCACCATGCTTACTGTTAGAGAGCTCCAAGCAAACATTGAGCTAAGGATATCGCTGGAAGCGACAGCCATGATCCAACAATATGGTAGCTATTTTATACAATTCCCAAGGTTCACTATCAAACTAGCAGGTTATGATGGTTACCCCCTTATGCTACCAAGGTTCGTAAATGATAATTTGTATCGATTGAGATTTGCAAGCAAGTTAGCCAGATCAATAGGATTTCCAGGAATAAGTGAGTGGATGGTATTTCCTTTTCGATAGGCATTGGCCACTACAGTTGTGAAACAAGCACTGATACTAAAAACATTGAAAGGTCAATTGCCAAGATTAATTTGTACCCCTACACTATGAGATTCACTTTTGATAGTAAGGGATATGTTATAAATGAATTAAAGCTTAGCTTTGGTTTTAATCATTTTCCTAATCTTGAGAACTTCTAGGAAGATTGCGAAAATAATTTTGACGTCGGGCAAAGAGACTGGATGAGACTTACAGTGAAACAAATTATTAATTTCAAATTAGATATTGATGTGACTGGCATTGAAGATGATGAATTATCCTTGATAGATCCATTCTACTATGAGAAGAAAATATACATACTTCAATTGCCACCAATAGATTGGTCAATTCCAGAATTAAAAAAACTTGAAAGAGAGGACAACTTATGTAATTAATAGAACTGAGGAATGAGTAAGAAAGAAAAGACTTGAAGCTACAGCTACTTGGGCCCAGACAAAGAAAGTAATTCAGAAAGGAAAAATAATAGCCAAGGTGCTTCTTCTTATCTCATGCCACCAGAGGCTACTGATGCAGGGGCATTCTAGGGTACTCGGTGAATCTGCATGGAGGTGTGTTGTTTTGGTTCTGTGGTACTCAGTTGCAGCTTTAACCGTTGGTCTCGGTTATTGAAGGAAACTCAGTCGCTGAAGGAACTTGGTGAAGCTTCCATGCTCTGTGGAACTTGTGCTCGGTGATGCCTGTGTTTCTCGGTGTTGCTTGGCTTCGCCAATTTTTTCACTGATACTCGATTGTTTCTCTGGCGCTCAGTAGTTCTGGTTTACCGACTGGAGTTCTTCGTGTTTGGTCAGCCAACTTGGTACATTTAATGTTGGTAGTTGTCGTTGCATTCTCCTATGTAGATCTAGAGGCCAACATGGAGAATTTAATGTTTGTGAGGCTATTTAAGAGCCGACTTGTATTGCATTTAATATTTGTTTGTAATAGAAGCCGACTTGGCTTAGAAGTTAATTATGTCATCCAGCTGACTTGTGGCTGAAGATTAGTATTTAAGTAGTGTTTGGGTAGTTGTTTAGGACATGATCGGATTGGGAGATAGAAGCTAGATTTGGATCCTGCGAGATCTTGAAGATCAAATTGTTATCTGATAGTTTGTAATAGCAGAGCTAGTGGTTTGTTTGCTTGGAGACAAGGAGATTTCTTGGAGGCTTGCGAACTCAAGTTCAGATCTGCCTTAGGGTTTCCATCAGTTGTTGATTTGTTTCAGGGATGGACTAGCTAAAGTTGGATTGGATCTTGTTCATCTTGCAGAACTATTTCTTGATTGTAATTTGCCCTAACCTAGAAGGCCTTACAGTCGGGCATGTTAATGAAAATTCAATTGAAGACAATTTTTGTTGTGTTATTCCGCATTGTGGTGTTTGGCTGCTTGTGGGGATTGTCCTTAATTAGATTCTCCTTGCCTGTCATGCGTCAGGTGGTATCAGAGCTTGAAGATCTTGAGTGTGTAAACCAGTTGAGGTTGTTTTGCACCAGGACCTTGTTGGTGACTTATTGCTTGGGTTTTCAAAAATCTTGAAGGATGCCTCGGAGAAGATTGGACCCTAGAGCGATTGCAAATCTCTGTGATTTTGTGGAATCGAAGATTACAAAGAAGGTGAAATTTGATTTTAGATCAGAGAAGGAGCTGATGAAGAATGACATGATTGCTGAGATCATGAGAGCTGTTATTGGTGTACCTCAAAATGTCGGTACTGAGGATGGTTATGAGGAAGTTGTTGAAGACTTTGAACCTGTTGGATCTAGTGGTGATGACCGGAGGGATAGATCTGGTGAAGACAGAATCGCTAGGTTGCATAGATTTGGAGCTCGCTTAAGTACTAGTTATCGAATGGAAGTTTCTACTTTCTCTGGTACTTTGAAACCTGAGAATTTGATTGACTCGATTGGTGAATTAAAAGACTTCTTTGAGCTTGAAGAAATTGAAGATCCTCTTCGAGTGAGATTGGCACAGACTAAGTTGAAAGGACATGTTGCTCTTTGGTGGAAAGAATTACAAAAAGATAGAGAAGATGAAGGTGAAATGAAGATCAATCGGTGGAGGTTGATGGTGACTAAATTGAAAGCTAAGTTCATACCTGCTAACTATGAGCTTGACTTCTTTAAGAAGTTGCAGAATCTGAAGCAAAAGAATTGACTATGGAGGACTATACTGAGGAGTTTTATAAGTTGACTATTTGGTCTAGACATAGAGAACTTGGCAAGGAAAAAGTAGCTCGGTATGTGAATGGTTTGAGATTTAATATTCAGGATGAGCTTGGTATGCTGAAGATTGATTTTGTTGAAGATTCTTATCAATATGCTCTGAAGGTAGAAGATAAGTTGAAAAGGAGACAACATAGTAATCCCTGAGGGAAGGAAAAAATTGATCACTCAGTGAAGGATAAACCGACTGCAGAAGATGAACAGAAACCTGTAGAACCGAAGAAGATAGGTAGATTTATCTTTAAGGGTACTTGTTATAACTATGGTGAAGAAGGACACTGTTCTTTTGAGTGTACACATAAGAATCTTGGTGACCGACAAACTATTGTGGTAAATGAGAACATTTAGAATGAACTTGAATCTGAGAATTTGTTGGTTCAGTGAACATTGCTCGGTACAAAGGAGAAACCTTGTCAGAGGAGTAACTTGTTCAGGACTCGGTGCAAGTCTAGAGGTAAACTTTGTGATGTTATTGTTGATAGTGGTAGTACTGATAACCTTTTTGTTGAGGACATGGTTCGAAAACTTTGTTTGAATAGAATGAATCATCCTAACCCTTATAGGATTGGTTGGTTACAAAATGATCATGCTCTGGAAGTAAGAGATAGTGCTTTGTTGATGTTCATATTGGCCAATATAAGGATCTTGTGTTATGTGATATTGTGGAGATGAATAGTTGTGATGTATTGCTCGGTAGGCCTTGGCAATATGATTGCAAAGCTATGTATGATTGTGTGAAGAATGTGTTTACTGTTGAGAAGGATGACAGGAAGTTTTCCCTAATGCCTTTGCTAGATACAACACTTGGTAGGAGGAGCCTGAGTATTGGTAGCGAAGTTGAGTTGGTGGATCCTGAAGGTATGGATGATCAGTATGGAGAACAGACCTGTGTGTTATCAAAGAAAGACTTGAAGAGACAGAGAAAACTGAAGTGGAAGAGTATGTTAGAAAGTAAAGAACACCAAGATAACTAAGAAGGGGGGGGTGAATCAGTTATCTGATAATTAAACCATTTACCAACATCAACTTCAATATCAACTTCAACAGCTTTAAACCATATAATCAATGTAGTAACCAACCATAGAAAGATAATCATACACAATGACACAATAACACAAGATATGTTAACTAGGGAACCTCTTGATCAAAGAGTGAACCCCGGTGGGAATGATACCCACAAAATGATGCACTAAAATGAAAGTTCCTTGTTAGAGGATGGACCCTGTTAGGAGTCTTATGAAATACATTCAGTACATATGAATCTCTGTTAGGAGATTTTGAATCCCTGTTAAAAGATTCTAACCCTGTTAGGAGTTATGGAAGACAGAAGGACCCACTGCCCAAACAGCTTCAAGGCAAGATATATGAACTCACTGTCCAACATATCTTAGGATTATTCAACAGAATAATATGAAATATGTTACCTCCTTCATACTGTGCCAAAACCACTCTCTCTGCTACACAAGATCACAAATCCAAATCTTTGTACTTCGCAAGTCTTCCTTCATCATTGAATTAGCTCTTTTCTTCACTTCATGCATACATTCGCATCACAACTTTCATGATTTCATATCACAACTATTACAATCCTCTTCATAACACAGAAAACATTCCTTCCTTTATACCACACTCAAATAATTACAAATGAGTCGGCATGCAAATACAAAATAATAATTTCAACACGCTACATCAAAATTACATAAAAACTGTCAGCTTCCAGATACAATAACTTTCCAATCGTGTGACCTCAAAGTTTGTGCTATGAACCACGTCACCACCAATGAGTCTCAAACTTCCCTTTAACTGCGCAGAATTAGATTCCATCCCAGTTAGGAGATATCCTCCGATTACCAAAAACCGCTACTCAGAAACACTGCCAGAATACTGCTTCCACCAAAATGCTTATAACTTTCATGAATAAATGAATTTCATTTTGCACTCTTAACCATAGGCTAGTAACACACCAAAGAACATACTATCAACTACGCATAACTCAATTTGCAATATAACATGTGCGCAAAAAAAAACTGTGCCTACTCCTCTGCTAAACTCTAAAATATCACTGTGTTGACATCAATGACAATCATAGTCATGAATGCAACAACCACTGCTACATAATGATTGCCAAAGGCTTCAGCATTCATTCCTAACAATCTCCCCCATTGGCATTGATGGAAACATAGATGAAAAACATCCAATGTTCCAAAAATCCAATCATTGTTGCCCAACTGCTCTGTTGCTCTTCATCAATCAAATCTTGCTTTGTTATCCTATTCAATCTCTGCAACAAATGTAGTTCCTCAATGTTTTTCATGATTCTCTCCCCCATTGACATCAATGACAGAAATTCTATCACTATGTCAAACAATAGCTCAATGTCAAAAGACATTGTTCAGAAAAAAATATACACTAGAGTCCTTAATGACTCAGCTCAAATACACATACTCCCCCATAGAGGATGTACCAACATCCAATCCAAAAAAATAGATAGGGCCATATTCCACTGGACGGATGCAACCAACTGCATCATTACTCAAAAGTAGGTTGGGGCATAACCCCAAGCATACCTCTCAGATACTCAAATGTATCCTTAGGAAAAGGCTTTGTAAATATATCTGCTATCTACTCCTTTGTGCTTATGTACTCAAGTCTGACTTCTTTATCTGCAACTTTCTCTCTTACAACATGATACTTGATTTCTATATGCTTTGTTTTAGAATGTAATACAGGATTCTTAGACATACTAACTGTACTTGTATTGTCACAATGTATGACAATAGGCTCATCAAACTTGATTCCAATGTCCATCAACATCTGCTTCATCCAAATTATCTGATTACAATTGTTTGCTACTGCTACATATTCTACTTCTGCTGTACTCTGTGAGATACAATTCTGCTTTTTGCTCAGCCAAGAAACTAATCTTCCTCCAAGAAAAAAGGCTCCACCACTGGTGCTTTTCTTATCATCAACCCTGCCTCCCCAATCAGCATCAGTAGATGCACATAGGGTAAAATCATTAGAAGTTTCATACCACAGTCCATAGTCCATTGTGCCTCTAAGATATCTCAATATCCTCTTTACTACTGCATAATGTGACTCTCTAGGTTCAGCTTGAAATCTTGCTACCATTTCAACTGAATGTTGTATATCTGGTCTAGTGTGTGTCAAGTACTGCAATCCACCAATCATAGATTTGTATTTCTTTTGCTCAACTATTGGTGTCTCATCTTTACTAGATAGTTTATGTCTTGTAACCATAGGTGTTCCAACTGGTTTACAATTTTCCATACCAAATCTTTTCAACAAATCATTCAAGTACTTTGTCTGACTTATAAAGATACCATCTTTGTTTTGTGTTATTTGTAATCCCAAAAAGTATTTCATTTCTCCAATCATACTCATTTCAAATTCTGTCTTCATTTCATCAGCAAATATGTCACTAGCTTCATCTTCTCCTCCAAAAATAATGTCATCAACAAAAATAACCAAAACTAACAATCCATTCTCAATTACTTTTGTATATAAGTTACTATCAGTTGTTCCTTTTGTAAATCCCAACTTTAACAAATACTTATCTAATCTAGCATACCAAGTTCTAGGTGCTTTCTTTAGTCCATACAATGCTTTCTTTAGTTTACATGCCATGTCTCCTTCTTGAGTCAAAGGAAAACCTTTAGGCTGGTCAATGTAGACTTCTTCTTCTAATTCACCATTCAAAAATGATGACTTCACATCCATCTGATACACTTTGAATTTCTTAAATGCTACATAAGCCAAAAATATTCTTACTGCTTCAAGTCTTTCCATAGGGGCAAAAGTCTCTTCATAGTCAATTCCTTCTTGTTGTGAGTATCCCTTACATACCAATCTTGCTTTGTTTCTAATTACTTCTCCTTGTTCATTCATCTTGTTCCTGAATACCCATTTAGTTCCAATCACATTTTTGTCTTTAGGTCTAGGGACCAATTCCCATGTCTTGTTCTTTTCAATCTGATCCAATTCTTCTTTCATAGCTTTAATCCAATGTTCATCTTCACAAGCTTCATTAGTAGACTTAGGTTCAATTTGAGAAATCAAACATAAATGTACGTTCTTTCTAGTCATAACTCCTCTGTCCAAACTTCCAATAACTTGCTCAATAGGATGATGTCTTGATATATACCTGTTAGGTGTCATAGTCACTAATCTTTCTTCAACTGTAGATTCTTCTCTATTTTCTTCAGCATGACTTTCATTCAACAATTCACTGTCAGTCTCAAAAAATTGTTCAGTAGTTTCAATGTTAGGCTGAGGGTTAGTTCCTTCATCAGATTCATAATCAAGCATTCTTTCCTGAATTTTAAACTTCTCATCAACTTTTACATTTGCACTTTCAACAATAGTCTTAGTTCTCTTATTGTAACATCTATATGCTTTGCTTTTCAAAGAATATCCAAGAAAAATTCCTTCATCACTTCTAGGATCAAACTTTCCTATATCATCATCTCTCTTAATATAACATTTGCTTCCAAAAATTCTAAAATACTTAACTGAGGGTGCATGTCTAAACCACAATTCATAAGGTGTCTTGTTTGTGTCTGCTTTGATTTGTACTCTGCTCATTGTATATATTATTGTACTCACTGCTTCTCTCCAAAATGTCTTTGCCACATCACCTTCAAACAACATAGCTCTAGCTGCTTCAGTCACTGATCTGTTCTTTCTTTCTATAATACCATTTTGTTCAGGTGTTCTAGGGGCTGATAATTGTCTCTTAATACCATTTACTTCACAAAAAGTGTTAAACTCTTTAGATGTAAATTCTCCACCTCTATCGGATCTCAAACATTTAATCTTCATTCCTGATTCATTCTCAACTTTATTCTTCATGACCTTAAACTTATCAAATGCTTCAGATTTTTCTTTCAAAAATGCAATCCACATCATTCTTGTAAAATCATCAACAAGAATCATAAAATACCTTTCTCCATAGAATCCTCTAGTCCTAGTAGGACCGCTCAAGTCTGTATGAACAATCTCCAACTTTTCTGTAGATGTGAACTTCTTACTAGGAAATGAACTCCTTTTCTGTGTAGCCATCACACATTCCTTGCAAATCATATTAGTAGGCTTCATAATCTTAGATAAATCTCTTACTGCAAGTGTAGAACTTACTTTCACAATATTATCAAAGTTTATATGACAAAACCTCCTATGCCATAACCAACTGTCATCAATTTTAGTCATCAAACATGTCATCTCAGTAGAGTTCAACTGAAATACATTACCTTTGGTTCTAGATCCAGTTCCAATTAGATTTCTATCTTTATCCTTAATCACACAAGTTTTCTCAGTAAACCAAACTTGATATCCTTTATCCACTAACTGTCCAACACTCAAAAGATTGTGTTTCAATCTATCAACAAAGTAAACATCATCAGTATTAGTCTTTCCATCAAGAGTAATAGATCCTATACCTTTAATCAAACAAGGTGCATTGTTACTAACTCTAACAACTCCTCCATCATAATTGTTAAACTTTATGAACTTTCATTTATCACCAGTCATATGATGTGAACAACCACTATCTATAATCCAATCAGCTTTCTTTTCAACTTGGGAAACTAAGGCTTTTTCTTCTTTAATATCAGATTCAGAATTTTCTTCCTTAATTGCTACAAATCCTATGTCATCAAAGTTATCATTATCACTGTCACTCAAATGTCTTTCAATTCCTGCTTCAATTTCTTCATCATTTGCATAATAACATTGTTTAGATCTTCTAGGCTTAAAATTGTTTCTATACTTCTTAACTCTCTTAGGACACTTAGATGCAAAATGACCATATTCTTGACATGTCCAACATTTAAAGATTTTCTTACCATCTGGTTCTCTTTTCACAAGCAAGGCAATACCTTCTTCAATCTTCTTATCTTCATCAGATTTGGATATGCTACTGCTAGCATAATCTCCATTCACACTTGTACTTCTAGACAAAGTAGGTCTGATGCTAAGAGCACTGAATGTTGTCTCCACTCTAGGTAGTTCTCTTGATAATCTCAAATTCATCTCTGTTGCTTCCAATCTTCCTAGAAGAGTCTCTCTTGAAAAGTTTGGTGTATAAGGTATCACTTGTTCAATCATTTGTGTAGTCTGCCTGAATACCGATGTCAATGTTCTCAAAATCTTCCATATTACTTCATTCTTTGTCTTTTCACCTCCACAAGACTTTATTCCTGCAACAATTTCTGACATCCTACCAATATAGCTTCTAACAGATTCATCTTCCATCATTCTTATGTCTTCAAATGCACAAATCTAGTTATGTAACCTAGCTTTCTTTGCATGTTCATCACCTTCAAAAGTAGAATGTAAAGCTTTCCAAATATCATGAGATCTAGTTAAACCTTTTACTTGACTCTATTCATTCTCTGGAAGTGTTGATAAAAGTGCTTCTCTTGCAAGTATGTTACACATGAATAGATCTACCTCATCTTTAGTACTTGTTTCAAGATTGTCTTCTTCAATTATAGTCCTTTCATTCTTTGTAATCAACCAATAGCCTAGTCCTAAACACAAGAGATGTGTCTTCATCTTTTCTTTCCAACTGTCAAAATTTACTCCATCAAACTTAGGGCTTTCTTTCTTGAAATTCGCCATAGATCTCCTTAAGTTGTTAAACTTCTCTTTCAAGGACCTGTCGCTCTGATACCAATTGTTAGAAAGTAAAGACCACCAAGATAATTGAGAGGGGGGGGTGAATCAGTTATCTGATAATTAAACCATTTATCAACATCAACTTCAATATCTTTAAACCATATAATCAATGTAGTAACCAACCATAGAAAGATAATCATACACAATAACACAAGATATGTTAACTAGGGAACCTCTTGATCAAAGAGTAAACCCCGGTGGGAATGATACCCACAAAATGATGCACTAATATGAAAGTTCCTTGTTAGAGGATGGACCCTATTAGGATTCTTATGAAATACATTCAGTACATATGAATCTCTATTAGGAGATTTTGAATCCCTGTTAAAAGATTCTAACCCTGTTAGGAGTTATGGAAGACAAAAGGACCCACTGCCCAAACAACTTCAAGGCAAGATCTTTGAACTCACTATCCAACATATCTTAGGATTATTCAACAGAATAATATGAAATATGTTACCTCCTTCATACTGTGCCAAAACCGCACTCTCTGCTACACAAGATCACAAATCCAAATCTTTGTACTTCGCAAGTCTTCCTTCATCACTGAATTAGCTCTTTTCTTCACTTCATGCATACATTCACATCACAACTTTCATAATTTCATATCACAACTATTACAATCCTCTTCATAACATAGAAAACATTCCTTCCTTTATACCACACTCAAATAATTACAAATGAGTCAGCATGCAAATATAAAATAATAATTTCAACACGCTACATCAAAATTACATAAAAATTGTCGGCTTCCAGATATAATAACTTTTCAATCATGTGACCTCAAATTTTGTGTTGTGAACCATGTCACCACCAGTGAGTCTCAAACTTTCTTTTAACTGTGCAGAATCAGATTCCATCCCGGTTAGGAGATATCCTCCGATTACCAAAAACCGCTACTCAAGAACACTGCCAGAATACTGCTTCCACCAAAATGCTTATAACTTTCATGAATAAATGAATTTCATTTTGCACTCTTAACCATAGGCTAGTAACACACCAAAGAACATATTATCAACTGTGCATAACTCAATTTGCAATATAACATGTGTGCAAAACAAAACTGTGCCTACTCCTTTGCTAAACTCTATAATATCACTGTGTTGACATCAATGACAATCATAGTCATGAATGCAACAACCACTATTACAGAATGACTACCAAAGGCTTCAGCATTCATTCCCAACAAATTATGCAAGCTGAAAAGTTGGAGGACTTGTATGTGAAGAACTAGTTCAGGGTTTATGCGTTTAATCTCAGAAGATGTTCTTCCAGCATATGAACATCTTTTCGAACCTGGGGTGTTTGATGCAGGGGCACTCTAGGGTACTCAGTGAATCTGCATGGAGGTGTGTGACACTCCCAACCAGTGCTGAGAGGGGATGGGTGAATCAACACCTCTTTAAACTTTTTCCTTTTAATTCGGTGAAGTAAACTTACAGCGGACAAGCAAGCAGATTTAAGCAAATAATAACAATAAGCAAACAATCACACAGTGACACCAAATTTATCATGTGGAAACCCAATTAGGGTGAAAACCATGGTGTGAGGAGGCCTCATAAATTTTGTACTCTTTTAGAGTACGCCCTGTTAAGAGCCTTCCTGGTTAAAAGATAAAAACACACTTGTTAGATGCGACCTGGTCAAGGGATTTATTACAATAAAGTCGGTTAATGCCTACCTTGTTAGAGGACTTTGAGCACCTTACAAGATGCCACCCGGTTAAGGGATTTGATATAAGGGACCTATTAGAGTCCACCCAAAATTTTGGGATTTAACTATTGTAGTTGCTAGAAAATAATAGAGATTGACCTTTTACAATTGGCTTTGCATAGCCTGCTAAGATCTTTGTTTGTGCTCAACTAAGAATCATCACCGGTTGCAACAGGTGATTTCTCCACTATTATTATGCTTCTCCGCACACATTTCTTTCTCTACTTCTCTTTCTGATTTACCCTAGCTTCTTTTAAGCTTTTCAAGTTCACTCTTTTCTCTGGTAGAATGAAGGCAACTTCTATTCACCATAGGTAGAAGAATATATAGGGTTCAAACCCTAATTGTGCTCATTATGCATGACCTAATTTTAGATCCTTATCGGATTCATCACTTAGTGAAGTGTCAGTTAACTAAGGAAACATTCGATACATCCCCTTGCTTTATATGTCCAATAAAGAAAATAGTAGTTGCGTGTCAGATAACTTTCCTTCATAGGAGATAACACTTTGATCTAAAGCCACTGACGTCAGCTTTAGATCCTTTAGTTGCACCTCAAAAAGCCATTAATTCAAGCTTTAAATCCTTCAACTGCGCCTCAGACTGATCACCAAGACAACTCAAAGTTGCTTAGATTTACTGCAATAAATCTTGGTCAAAAGAGTTGGTTGGAACAAATAGTTGACTGTGACTTCCTTAGTTCATACTGGAATCTCATAAAATATCAGTTTCAGTTGAGTTTAGTTCTTCATGTTGTGAACATATAAGAGTCCATGTTCATGTTCCTTCCTTCATTTACCGGTCACACCATCCTCGGTTTGTTGTCCCTTGCGTAGCTTATCGATTGCTCAGTTTGTTGTCCCTTGCTTAGCTTACCGGTTGCACCATCCTCAGTTGTATTCATTGATTTTTACTTGTACTGGTTGTAGCATGGTCCTTAGCTAATGTTGGACTCCTCTTTTCCTTTGTTGTGTACATACCCCGGTGGTTAAGGCTTTGTTTCATATAGATCTTCTTGGTTCTAGAGGTGATAGGTCTTTATACACTCTTTGTCAATCAATGACAATACTAGTACCGGTAGCAGGCTTACCGGTTGTCATTTCTTAATGCCAACAATCTCCCCCTTTGGCATTGATGGAAAAATTGATGGGCAATCACCATACTGTGCTTGTATCTCTTTTATTCTTTCGGTTATTTCCATACTTCACTTTCCCCCTTTTTGATAGTGATGCCAAAGGCTAGTCAGAGAGACTACCTTTATCTAATTTGCTCCCCCTATGAGCAGCATTCTTTTTTCATCAGTTCAGAAAAGATGAGGTTTAACCCTCTGTTGAAGCATAATGAACTAATGACCACCCTTACAAATTTACTGAAGATCATGAAGGGGTATCACCCCTAGTTTACCTCTAAGATACTCAAAATTACTCTTTGGTAATGACTTTGTGAATATATCAGCCATTTGTTCCTTAGTGGGAACATACTCCAGTCTCACCTCCTTGTCTTGTACTAGCTCTCTCAACTAATGATACTTGATAGCAATGTGTTTTGTCTTGGAGTGCATAACAAGGTTCTTGGATATGTTAATTGCACTAGTGCTATCACAATAGATAGCTATCGGTTCAGGTATATGTTCTTTAATTCCTTCCAGCAGTTGTTTTATCCAGATTACCTATGTGCAATTGATTGTTGCAGTAACATATTCGGCCTCTGCAATAGATTGGGATATTCAATTTTATTTCTTGCTAGTCCAAGAAACAATTCTTCCGCCGAGAAAGAATGCACCACCACTTGTGCTCTTTTTGTCATCAATGTTTCCAACCCAATCTGCATCGATGTATACTTTTACTTCAAATCCTCCCTTGTGAGGAAACCATAATCCATAATCCTCAATTCCCCTTAGATATCTGAATATTCTCTTTATTGCTATTAGATATGTCTCTTTGGGATTTGTAGAGAATCTTGCCACTATTCCAACTGCATGTGCGATGTCTGGTCTACTGTGAACAACATACTACAGTTTACCTATCATGGACAGATACATTGTTTCATTCACTTCTTTAGCATCATCCTCCTTTGATAACTTGAGGTTAGTTATCATTGGGGTCCCAACCGACTTAGAATCATCAAGTCCAAAGGTCTTAAGAATTTCTTTGATATATTTGTTTCTTTCAGCTGATGGACATGTAGTCCAATGAAGAATTTTATTATGCCTATCATAGACATCTCAAATTCTTTCTTCATCTCTTTAGTGAAGGCTTTGCTCATCCTATCATCTCCTCCAAAGATGACATCATCCATGAAGATCTCAGGAATTAGATTTCCATATTTTCCAGTCTTGAGATACATATTGTTGTTGTCCTCGGTTCTTGTGAATCCTATGGTCAAAAGGTATGAATGCAACCTTTCATACCAAGCCCTTGGAGCTTGCTTAAGCCCATAAAGAGCTTTCTTCAATTTATAGACCATTCCATCCTTATGTGCAGATGTGAAGCCTTTCGGTTGTTCAATGTAGACTTCTTCCTCCAGTATTCCATTTAGGAATGCAGACTTAACATCCATCTGGTATACTTTGAATCCTTTGTGAGTAGCATAGGTGAGTAGAATTCTCACTCCTTCCAGTCTTGCTACTAGTGTAAAGGTTTCTCCATAGTCCAGTCTAGCTTCCTGGGCATATCCTTTGCAGACTAATCTTGCCTTATTTCTTATGACTTTTCCATCCTCATTCAACTTGTTCCGGTAGACCCACTTGGTTCCTATGACATTTTTGTCCTTAGGTCTTGGCACAAGTTTCCATGTATCATTCTTTTCAATCTGCTCAATTTCTTCCTCCATGGCCTTGATCCAATTGTCATCTTCTAGAGCTTCCCTGGTGGATTTGGGCTCTACACATGAAAGTAAGCAAACATTTTCTCTAGCCTTTTTCCTGGTTAAGATATTTGCATGTTTGTCACTAATTATATTATCAGTGGAATGATATGTGACATATCTTGGAAGAACTAATTTCTATTCACGGTTTGGTTCTTCTGATTGAGCATTATCTTCATCATGGTCCGGGGCATCAACTTGTTCACCATCTTGTGTTAGCCTGTTGGATTCAGGTATAATCTCCTGATCTAGATGTTCATCCATGTGTATTTCTCCTTTATCTTCAATCATTCCTTCATTGAACTCAAAGGCATTTCCTTCATTTAGGCCTTCAATACTGTCATGACTATCATGACCGGTCTTCTTGTCTGGTTTTGAAGATTCATCAATTTTTATATTGATACTTTCAATTATCTTGCCTGTTCTTTTTTTCAGACACCAATAGGCCTTTCTTTTGGTAGAGTAACCCCAAAATGTTCCTTCATCACTCTTAGGATCAAGCTTCCCATAGTACATATCTCTTTTAATGTAACATTTACTACCAAAGATTTTGAAGTAGCCTAAACTGGGAGTATGCTTAAACCATAATTCATAGGGAGTCTTACCAGTTCCCTTTTTTACTTGAATCTGGTTGAGTGTGTAGACAATAGTACTAACAGCTTCTCTCCAGAAGTGATGAGGCAGATCCTTTTGAATTAGCAAGGTTCTAGCGCTATCAATCAACATCCTGTTCCTTCTTTCTGCTACTCCATTTTGCTGAGGAGTCCTTGGTGCAGATAGCTATCTTTTTATTCTGTGCTCCTCATAGTAGTGAGTGAACTCTTGAGAGGTATATTCACCTCCTCGGTTTGATCTCAAACACTTCAAAGTTTTACCAGTTTCTTTTTCCACTCTAGCTTTGTAGATTTTGAACATGTGGAAAGCTTCTGATTTCTCCTTCAGAAAGACTGTCCACATCATTCTAGAGAAGTCATCTACAAAGAGAATAAAGTATCAGTCTCCATGGTAGCTCTTTGTTCTCATAGGTCCACACAGGGCAGTGTGTACCAAGTCTAGAACATTCTCAGCAGAGAAGGACTTGTTGTTGAAAGATGTTCTAGTCAGCTTTCCTAACTAACAATCTTTGCAAACACCTTTGATGGGCTTGGCAATCTCAGGAAGTCCTCTTACCATTTTCTTTTTTCTCACTTTGACAATACTATCAAAGTTTATGTGGCAAAGCCTCTTGTGCCATAACCAGTAGTTGTCTTCTTTGGTCATAAGATAGATTTTGCTTGATTCTCCTTTGACCGAGGCTATGAGACAAGCTCCTTCCATTGAGTCTAGGTAGAAGAGACTACCTTTGCTCTGTCTACTAGTTGCAACATGAGTTTCAAATTGATTCTTTACTATACAGGAACCTTGTCTGAATTCCAACAGGAATCCTTTGTTATTCAGTTGTGCAACACTCATCAAGTTGTACTTGAGTCCTTCCACCTAGTACACATCTTCATAGACAACATTGTTGCAGAGAGCAATAGAACCTTTACCTTTGATGGCATAGGGGGCATTATTTCCAAAGGTAACTGATCCACTATCATTGAGCTCCCAGTTGATGAACTTGTCCTTGTCACTAGTCATGTGGTGAGTACATCCACTGTCAATGATCTAGTCATCATACTGATGAGACCTGGATATAAGTGCAACTTCATTTATATCTGGATTCTCCTCCTTTATTGCAACAAATGCAATTTTTGGATCCTCTAAGTCTTCAGACTCATTATCGGTAACTCCTTCCTCTACAAGATAACATTCTTTCTTTGTTTTTCTCTTGAACTGGTCTCTTTTATCTTTAGATTCATTATCAAGACACCTTGTAGAAATATGTCCTATCTTGTTGTAGGAGAAGCATTTCAAGGGGAGTTTCCCTTTATACTTCCCTTTTCCTCTGGGAAATCTCCTAGCGATGAGTGCTTCGAACTCATCTTGCTCCACCTCCTCTGAGAGCAGATTCTCAACAAGGTTGCCAATCTTTCCGGTAGAGAAATTACTGGTTTCTCTTCCCTTTTTGCTGGAAGAGATGTTGACAGAAGACTTAAACGCTGCTTCCTAAACAGATAAGCTATTATCAAAATTACTTAATTCAAAGGCAGCCAGCTTACCGATTAGGGAGTCTAGGGTGACTTGATCTTTGGTCACCGATCTGAGCTCTTGAATGGTAGAGATCTTGATGGCATACTAAGGTTTGAGAGTTCTTAGTATTTTTCTAACCACCTCCTCTTCATTGAGCTTTCCTCCAGTGCTTCTGATGGAGTTGATCACCTCTTTGATCTGGTTGCTATATTGCTCGATATCTTCTCCTTCGTTCATCCTCATGTCATCATAATTTCCTTTGAGACTTTCTACCTTGGCTCTTTGAACATTTGGATCCCCTCCATAGACCGTTTGCAACTTGCCCCATATCTTGAAGGTAGAATCAAGATGTTCTATCTCAACATACACATGATCAAGTAGTGTGTTGGCTATCATGTCCTAAGTAGTCATGTGCTCGGCTTTGATCTTCTGTTGATCAGGTGTCAACATGCTAGTGGGTTCAGTGTAGTCAGTTGTGACATGGTTCCAGTATTGATCGTCGTTGGTCTTCATGTACAGCTTCATCCTGCTGCACCAGAGAGTAAAGTTTTGTTTTGAAAACTTTGGTCTTTCCTTTCTCATCATCTTGACTTTTTCTTTGTACGGTCAAACAGTAAAGAAAAAAACTTGAGGCTCTGATACCAATTGACAGTCCCAACTAGTGTTGAGAGGGGAGGGGTGAATCAACACCTCTTTAAACTTTTTCCTTTTAATCCGGTGAAGTAAACTTACAACAAACAAGCAAGCAGATTTAAGCAAATAATAACAGTAAGCAAACAATCACATAGTGACACCAAATTTATCATGTGGAAACTCAGTTAGGGTGAAAACCACGGTGTGAGGAGACCTCACAAATTTTGTACTCTTTTGGAGTACGCCATGTTAAGAGCCTTCCTGGTTAAAGGATAAAAATGCACATGTTAGATTTGACCTGGTCAAGGGATTTATTACAATATGGTCGGTTAGTGCCTGCCTTGTTAGAGGACTTTGAGCACCTTACAAGATGCCACCCAGTTAAGGGATTTGATACAAGGGACCTATTAGAGTCCACCCAAAATATTAAGATTTAACTATTGTAGTTGCTAGAAAATAATAAAGATTGACCTTTTACAATTGGCTTTGCATAGCCTGCTAAGATCTTTGTTTGTGCTCAGCTAAGAATCATCACTGGTTGCAACAGGTGAGTTCTCCACTATTATTGTGCTTCTCCACACACATTTCTTTCTCTACTTCTCTTTCTGATTTACCCTAGCTTCTTTTAAGCTTTTCAGGTTCACTCTTTTCTCTGGCAAAATGAAGGCAACTTCTATTCGCCATAGGCATAAGAATATATAGGGTTCAAACCCTAATTGTGCTCATTATGCATGACCTAATTTTAGATCCTTATCAGATTCATCACTTAGTGAAGTTTCAGTTAACTAAGGAAACATTCGATGCATCCCCTTGCTTTATATGTCCAATAAAGAAAATAGTAGTTGCATGTCAAATAACTTTCCTTCATAGGAGATAACACTTTGATCTAAAGCCACTGACGTCGACTTTAGATCCTTCAGTCACACCTCAAAAAGCCATTAATTCCAGCTTTAAATCCTTCAACTGCACCTCAGACCGATCACCAAGACAACTCAAAGTTACTCAGATTTACTACAATAAATCCCAGTCAAAAGAGTTGGTTGGAATAGATAGTTGACTGTGACTTCCTTAGTTCATACCGGAATCTCATAAAATATTAGTTACGGTTGAGTTTAGTTCTTCATGTTGTGAATAGGTAAGAGTCCCTGTTCCTGTTCCTTCCTTCATTTACCGATCACACCATCCTTAGTTTGTTGTCCCTTGCGTAGCTTACCGGTTGCTCGATTTTTTGTCCCTTGCTTAGCTTACCGGTTGCACCATCCTCAGTTGTATTCATTGATCTGTACTTGTACTGGTTGTAGCATGGTCCTTAGCTGATGTTGGCTTCCTCTTTTCCTTTGTTGTGTACATACCCTGGTGGTTAAGTCTTTGTATAGTGATCCTTCTTTCATATAGATCTTCTTGGTTCTAGAGGTGACATGTCTCTAGACACTCTTTGCCAATCAATGACAACACTAGTACCGGTAGCAAGCTTACCAGTTATCATTGCTTAATGCCAATAGTGTGTTGTTTTGGTTCTATGGTACTCAGTTGCAGCTTTAACTGATGGTCTCGATTATTGAAGGAAGCTCGATCACTGAAGGAACTCGATGAAGCTTTTGGGCTCAGTGGAACTTGTGCTCGGTGATGCTTGTGTTTCTCGGTGTTGCTTGGCTTGGTTGGTTGTTTCATTGATGCTCGGTTGTTTCTCTAGTGCTCAGTAGTTCTGGTTTACTGACTGGATTTCTTGGTGTTTGGTTGGCCGACTTGGTACATTTAATGTTGGTAGCTATTGTTGCATTCTCCTATGTAGATCTAGAGGCCGACATGGCAAATTTAATGTTTGTGAGGCTATTTAAGAGCCGACTTGTATTGCATTTAATATTTATTTATAATAGAAGCTAACTTGGCTTAGGAGTTAATTATGTCATCCAGCTGACTTTTGGCTGAAGATTAGTATTTAAGGAGTGTTTAGGTAGTTGTTTAGGACATGATCAAATTGGGAGATAGAAGCTAGATCTGGATCCTGCGAGATCTTGAAGATCAAATTGTTATTTGATAGTTTGTAATAGCTGAGCTAGTGGTTTGCTTGCCTAGAGACAAGGAGATTTCTTGGAGGCATGTGAGCTCAAGTTCAAATCTTCCTTAGGGTTTCCATCAGTTGCTGATTTGTTTCAGGGTTGGACTAGCTAGAGTTGGATTGGATCTTGTTGATCTTGCAGAACTATTTCTTGATTGTAATTGGCCCTAGCCCAGAAGGCCTTACAGTCGGGCATGTTAATGGAAATTTAGTTGAAGACATTATTTTTTTGTGTTATTCTGCATTGTGGTGTTTGGCTGCTTATGGGGACTATCCTTAATTGGATCCTCCTTGCATGTCCTGCGTCAGCTACTTTGAGAAAAAAGACACAACAAGCCACTTCAGGAGACAATGGAGGAGGTGAAGATCCGGACAGACCAAATGATCTTACGAAAGCATGTGAAGTTGATTTTTCAATTAAAAAAAGGACCAAGCCCAAAGAGAAAGTGGTAAACACAAATCAAGGAGATGAAGAAACAAATGAAAATACCATCCCTTAAGAACCTCCTAGGGAAAATGAGCATCAAATTCCTATTGTCCCATGACATGTCATCATGGTATCTCCTCCACATAATGAATTTATTCCATCCGAGATATAAATGATAGATATCACTCAAGATGATGATCAAATGCCACCATTACCTAACCTGGCAATGTCTTTGGACCCATCATTCATCAAAATACAAAGACCTTTGCAGGCCTCTTCCTTGGCTTAGTTATAGAAGAGCTTACATAAAAAAGAAAATAGTAGTGTAAGTGGTGACCCCTGATTTACATGCAGTTGCAAATATTCTTCAAAAATTAGCAAAGGCAAAGAAAACCAAGGTAATGTCTAGATTCGTAGTTGATGCATCTTCAGGGAATCTTTGTGTTGAGGTGGCTAGGCCAATCATAGAAAAGAATGTTGAAGAGGCTAGTGAAGGTGATTTTAGCATTAGCAAGGTAGATCTTGGCTCACCATCAACTAAGGAAAATATTCACAACTTTGAAATATCTGCAGCCCAACTAATACAAAGTGTCAAGAAAGAGAAGCTTGATCAAAAGATCAGCTCAAAAACCAGGTGTAGGCCTTAGCATCTTATATTAATTCTATACTTGATCCTTCAAATGCATCTTTTAGAACAACTTGTACATTAGCTCTCATAGGTCTAGAAGCGATACTTAAAAATAAAGTTGTTGAGAACATACACAAATACTGGTCTCATAGTAAAATGATTAAAGCATGGATTAGTGAAATGAGGAAGGGATCTTTAGATTTTGTGATCAAAGCAAAGGATATATATGAGAAAATTTGCCTACAAGAACAAGAGATGGAAAGGGAATTGGAAATGACCAAAGAACAAAAGTAGGTGTGGCAAGGTGTGACAAATGAACTTCAAGAGACATCAAATATTGGTGTAAATACCTTGGTTGCTGAAAAGGTATTCTCTAGTTCAGAAGATAATCAATCAAATGTGTGGTGCAAAAGTATAAATTGGAAAGTAATAAGTATTAGTTGAGGTTTGGTTGAATATGAGAAGCTATTAACAACTTTTGAATAGGTAAAGATGAAAATAATGGAAGAGGTTGTCACAATTGTCATTGGTGAATCCACAATAAAGGACCTCCAACATGTTAATTGCCAAGTTCTCTTGAATGTGTTCATTGACAAGATCAACTCATAGATAGCAAAAAAAGTGTCTGATGCAGATATAATGAAGAAACGAAGTTTTGTTTCAATTACTTTAGGAGGCTGCAATATACCAACTTACCAATGGGAGTTGACAGAAATATAAGACACGTATTTCATTGCAAAATTGAGAATGGATAATATTTTTATTCCTAGTTATGAGCCTATGGCATAAATCCTAATGCATACAGGACATTCAAAAATAATTCCTCTGGTTCATAGGGATGAATTTTCACTGATATCAAACTTCCGGAGAGTTCAAAGTGCAATATCATTGCATAGTGTCTATTTCTCTCTTTGTACTTTCTCCTTATCTTAGACTTAGTGTTTTTCTCTCCTTGTTTTTAGTTGGTCTTGTAAAGGTTAATTAACCAATTCTTTTCATGCAAATATTTTAAGGTTATTAATCTTGTTCAAAACACATAAAAAAGAGTTTGTTATTAACCCAAAAGTTTTGGTAGTTACAAGGAAGTTTGTTTATATAAGGAAGTAAAAGCATTGTTTTAAGGACTTTTTGAAACTTTGTGATTCAAGGAAGGGCATATTTGTTTTGAAGTAGTATAACTTCACTTAATGAATCCAAAGGAAATTTTTGGGAGTTTTACCGACTATGTCATGTGTTCATATGTTTTAATCTCATGTTCATCGTATGAGGAGATGTTTAACTTTCTTTAATTCCACTCCATATTATAAAGGCAATTGTCATATTCTTTCAGTTTATGTCCCGTGTGTTCTTCTTTGGTATCTTCGAAGTGTACTTGTGATGTTTTGAAATCAGTTTTTTGTTGTTGTTCATACTTATGCATAGTCTTTGATTTTCAATGGTGAAGTTGAACAAGTCATTCCTATGAGATCTTGATAACTGTTTGTATATCCATTATCAAGAATCTTGAGTAATACACTCTTTCTTTTACTTGTAAGTTTATATTCCAAGAAATCAAAATATTTAAATCATACGAGGTGGTTTCCCCTCCTAAATGTAGAGGAAGATCATGTCTCTAAAGTGGTCTATCCAATTGTTGTATTTAGTTTGTCACACTTTCCATTGGGCACTTTGTCAAAAATTCCAAAGCAACAAATCTGTTTACCAACAAAATGGAAAGATCAAATCATTTAGAAGAGTGATAAAGTTAAAGAAGTGTATTGGGGTGTGAAGTGTACGAGCTTAATTTCTTAATGAATATTAGAAGACGTGAGCTAACGATATCTACATTCAAAAGTGTCTAAAGTATTCTAGAAGCAATGTGTTAAAGGTTGTTGATGGTTGATTGAGTTGTAGTGGATATCTTTCTATATTTCATGTCATTCTAAGGTTGTTGCCTTCTTCTCTAGTTGTTATCATAACTAGGGAATAGCCAACTTCCATTGGCATAGCTATATAGCCTTTATTTCAGAGATTAGTTGCTTCCTTGGATTACATTCCTAAAGAAATCCATGTATATTGTTCATATATTGCGATAATACTCTCATCGTGGTTTTTCCTTCATATGAGTTTCCACATAAATATGGCATTTAGTTGTGCAATTGTATGAATGTTTTTTTCTTTCATTATTATGTAGTCTATAAGGTAGAAGTTTTAGCATAAGGAGTAGTAAAAATGTAAGATTTCATTATACAACTAATTCACCCTAGTCCCTCTACCCCTTGGTTGTCTTGTTTGTTCAACATGACCTGGATATGTTACATTATCACTTTTCTACCTTAGGTGGGTGATCTACCTTTAGTGGACATGTCACACTATCACTTTTCCACTATAGATGAGTGATACGTTACAAATTTATGCATCATGTCATAAGAATAAGATACTTTTCATAATATTATACCTTCTTATGCCTTATCTTGGCCTATTTAACCAAGGGGTCTCCTATGCATTATCATTCAATTAATTAAATCCATTTTATTCATCTTATTGCATTTTTTATGAGGATACAATATGATCTTGTCATATTGATTCTCTCTTGTCATTGTGATTTCCTTTAGGCCTCTAGATCTTGGGTGGCTATCTCCATAGTCAAATCTTACACACATTCCATCATGATAATTAATATTTTTTTTGTGCAAATGTAAATAAAATCTAAAAACTTATACATGTGCTTGCCAATCTACAAATATAAAAATACAAGTAACTAATTTTTGGCTTGTAAAACCCACTTACATTATAACCAATGTTCCATATTAAGCTAACTATAGATATCTATAATTAGTTTAATGTTTGTCTAGAAACTAGAGTTCTATGAATGATAGGTTCTTTGAGTGTTGATGGAATCTAAAAAAAGAAGAAATCAAAGGTAAATTAGGCAAATGTGGAAGGCTTAGAATTTCCAAATGTTAATAATAATATAATTCCATATTTGGTGAATGGGTCTAGTCATGTGCCACAATAGGTTATTAATAATGATGAATAGACTGATAGGGGAAGCATACCAATAGTCATTATAGCTAACTTTGTGCATTTGTAGAGTTGAAACTATACATTGGATTTTGACAATATTTTTTGGTTGTCTTTGTATGCGAGTTGGCAACTTAAAAATTATATTTTGGCCTCTGGATATTAATAGACCTCCTTGTAGAAGTCATTAAGCATTGAAGGGTCAAAAGGTATCCATTTCAAAGTTTCACCTGATACCTACTTAAAGATGCCCAATGACCGTGCACTCAAAGTTGCCAATACTTATGGACAAATGTAGTAGTAGACGTTGTGCACAAATGTCTTAGAATTGGTGCACAAATGGGTCATTTATGAACCAAAAAAGCTAAAACATAATTGGATATTGGTACATGTGAAACTTATTAATGAATGTTTAGTTATCATTTGTTTGGTTCCTTTAAAATTAGTAATTGGGTGGTTGGGTGCACAAAAAGTGCACAACTATTGGAACACACAACTATTTGTGCTCTTCCCCTAAGAGTAAGCCCTCTTTTTTTCACTTCGACAACTCTTGGAAAAAACATGTTTTAGTTTTTTTCTAGTTTCTATTGTTTGACTAACGAATAAGAGAGCTCAAATCAGTTTTAGATTTGGTCAGTATGGTAGGGCTTTGAATGGATCTATCCACCATGAATATGATTGGAATGGTTTATATTGTCATGGAAAAGGTTGGAGTGGTTCTCATTGGTTTGGATCAATATTTAAATCATTGGAGGGAAATATTTTTTCTCGCTCCTTAGATCGTGCTAGTAAGGGTTTTTTTTACCAATACCATATTCAAATAACAGAGTAGGGAATATGTATTTTTATTGGCATTTGAAATGACACTCTAAGGGGAATATTTAATCCTAGGAAAATCCATCTTGTAGTATTATTGAGAAGGAGAATGTATCCCATCCATTTTTGGAAGAAAAATCCTAGCTCCTAGGTCCTTCTACTAATTTTCTTGACTTGCCCTTCAAATTTCTAGTTAGAGATCTTGAGGCAAATGTAGTTTTTGTTTAGATCTAGGGGTGATAATGTCTCCTTTGACCTTAAGATTGGATCTCTTCAAATTGGTGTGCTTCTATATATTTTTATTTCTTATCTTTGAATTTCATTTTGGTAGTATTTGATGATGAGTAGGCCAAGAATAAAATTATGTGCAAATCCTTGTACTAGTTTGAAAAACATCTCATTATTCAATCTTGGAAACCAAATTCCATTTTACCTATGGAAAATCCTTCTCCTCTTCCTTTTTGGTTTGTCCTTCCAAATCTCTTGTTGGAATTTCCAAACCCTATTATTTGGCTCTTTCATATTGCTTTTGTGAATAAGGCCCTTTTGATCAAGAATTGTGTTTTAGTGGACAATATGGCCTCTACCCCAAGATTGAGTAATCTCCAAACTATCCATGGGTGTTGGCATCAACCTGTATGCACCCAAAAATGGTTGCCTAGACTTTGGGCCCCATTTATTTGATTTATCAACCATGAATCAGTTTTATCAATAATCAATATTTTCAACATTATCAATTTCTTAATCAAATCTTAATTTCGATCATATATTGGATTTTAATCCTAAGTTTTTATTTATTTAAAAGGAATATTTCCTCTCCTTTTATTAAATAAAAAGCCCCACCTTTTCCTCTTATCCTAAGTTGCACAAATAAAGCACTATTCTTATTTTATAAAAAGGGAAAAAACACTTTTTGTCTCATATGGACACAAAAGTCAACTCTTATTTTCTCATTGGAGGATATTTGTGCACAAGGATCAAGCTTCCATTTTTCTCCACCGTTGATTAAGTCTTTTGCCTCTTAATCTCCATGGTCCATTCCTTTTTATTCTCTATAAAAGAAGAGCTCTCTTCCTCATTTGCATATCCATCCTTTTTTTATGCTAATGTTATGCTGCAGGTTTTGGAGCTCTCTTTGAAGACACTCTTGCATCCAAGCTTTGAAGACTTGTTTTTTATTGGTGCATCTCATTTAGTTGCATATTTCCTTTGTTTAGTTGCATAATCATGGCATATTAGCTTAGTTTCCTTTTATGCAATAGTTTAGTCTCACATAGCTTAATTAGGAGAATTGTAATCCATTCCTATTTCCTTTCATAGTTGCATTGTAATTTCATTTTGATAGATTAATCTTGCATATTCATATTAGTTTGCATTGCATTTTCATACTTTGATTCAATTTGGGGATATTGGTATTCTTTCCCTTGTCTTTGGATTTGAATCTCTCATTGTATGGTTGACTAGCAAGGTCACTAGTTTGTAGCTCTAGCTGAGAGCAATTTTATCATAGTCCTTTTCAACTCCATGCATAGAGAGCTATGAGTCGCTTTGTGAGGCCTCATTATTGAGCAACCTTGCATGTAATGGTTCATAGAAGTGTGGTCACTTTTACACCATACATTTCTGGCGCCCACCGTGGGGCAGAGTAGATAGACTTTGTCCTTTAGTTTCTTGCATTTTCGTCATTTTTTGGATTAATTTTTGGATATTTTGCATTCTCTATTTTTCTGTCTCAGAGTATCGTGCGACACTTCTCAATTATATCACGTGATAGACCTTATAATACGGGTGTGACACTTTTCTCAAAGGAAGAATCACCCGCTAGTATTAAGTTCTATCACCTGGCATCGCACGAAGTATCGCCTGCATGTTCTGTAGTGGATCGCCCAGACTAAGGTAGATCGCCCGGGTATAGGAAACTGTGTCATGTCATTCTGGTGAAGTCTGAGGTATATCGCTTGATCTGACAGAGACCTACATTTTAAGTTTTATCATCTAAATCTAATCATATTTAGTTTGTTGATTTACTTTATTGCATTTAGATAGACCTAACTTATATTTCTTAGCCTAGATTAGTCAGTTTTTTGCATCATTTCCATTTAGATTTTAGATTTCCCTAACCATAATTGTCTAACAAGTTGTGGTTGTAGGGGCTTTGCTTGAAGGAGATTGCCATAAATTGCATACTAAAGGGCTACTAATGGTTTTTGCAGGGCTGCCCAAAGCATAATCAAAAGCAAAAAGAAATTTTTTTCAAGTGTTTGTGATTTATTTCCTTTCAAGTGTGGCATCTAATAATTGTTTTAGGAACTTTAATACCTTGTGAAAGAGATTTTGAGGTGGTAGGAGAAGTATACTCTTCACCTTTAGGTGAACCAGAAAATCTTGACCCATCTTAAGGTTTTGGAAGCAAGGGGGTAATTGAATTTTCTTGGTGTGTTTGGGAGAAGTTTTTGAGATAGGGGAGTATGCTCTTCACCCTTGAGGTGAACCAAAAATCTTGAACCTCAAAAATCATCCATTCTTTGTTTAGATTTAGAATCCTTTAGCGGGCCTGCTCTTGAGCAATCAAGAGGAGCGACCCAAGTGGGGACAAGCCTTTTGCCGGCTATTCCAACTCACTATAATCTCAAGGCTACCTCGGACACTAAAAACCTTGGTAGACATAACACTTGTCTTCGCTTGATGTGAGTAGCTCATGGGATTGCGACCATGGGGAAAGCATTGAACAAGAATGCTTAAGGTACTCTTGAGGCCATGAGGTCCGAGTCCTCTATGAGGAGCAAGAGGGGTGTTATGAACGGAAGCCCTTACTAATAACCATAGGTTAGAGGCCACCTATTTTAGCTGCTTATCTTCTTAGTGCAAGGATTGATCCAAGTGGACTAACCCGGATCACCCCAAGATACTCACCATATGTGTCCCTTTGGTTGTGTTGTTTGACACTTCCATGACAAAGTCAATATCTCTTGTGGGTAACCACTTGGTGTGAGGCAAGGGGACATCAAGTTGTGGGCTAAGTTGGTAAGTATTGAGCCTTGTCTTGCAGGTAGATATTTCTTGAAATGTTTTCGAATGTGCTAAACTAGTGTAAACATTCTCAACATACAAACAATCAATAACTTCCATAGGGTGAAATTTTATTTTTGATATCACAAGTGTTTGTCTTGACGAGGTTGCTTTTGCCCTTATTTCAAGTGTTTGAAGACATGTTTGATCACCTACTATTTGCAAACCTATCCAATTGCTGTTAAATTTGTGATTGAAATCAGACATTTTCACCCTCAGATTCAGAAACTTGAAATTAGACCTTAAAACCTTGAAATTTTGCACACATTTGGTCAAAAACTGCATCAGTATCGCCTGCTTAAGAGAGAAATATCGCATGATAGTTCGCCTGGAACTGTATCACCTAATAGTTGTTAAGTCTATCACCTAGTAGTATCAAGGTATATCACCTAGTATTGTGTGAAGTATCGCCTGGTCCTAGGTTTATCGCCCAGCCTACCTAGAGTCTGTCACCTGGAAGTTTTCAGCAGTATTTTTAGTTTCAGTCATTAAGTTGCTTTTAGTACGACCTGACCTTTGAGTAGGATATCTGATCTTGCTATTAGAGACCTATTTTGACTGCAAATTTTTTATTTTAGCCTTCTAGGGATCATTTCAATTGATTTATAAGGTTGCCTTGAAAATAATTTGTCAACTTAGAGAGGTATTCCTAGTGAAAAGTTTGTCTTCAGAATTGTTGATTACACTCTTGGAGAATTCTGATCCTACTATTGTCCAAATCATTTTTCATATATCTCAATTTCAATTTGAATTTTGGCTAAGTCCAACCTCCTGATTCAAAAGTGCAAGGGTATTCACCCTTTGATTTGAAGCACCTCTTTGACAGTGTTGGTGATGCCTTTTATTTTCTATCTTTTCATTTTCTCTTTGGACAATAGAGAATCTCAATTATCTTAGGTTGGAATTGACACTTTGAGAGATTGACCCATCATTAAGAATCTCTTTCTTTCATGTCAATTACAATAAGGTACCAAGTCAATCAAGGGAAGCGACCCCCTATTGTCTTTAGCCAGTTACCACCAGTTAAGACTCGTCAACAACACAAGGGAAAAGAACCCCTTTTCGATCAATCTCCTAAAAGTGAATCTAAGGTTTGTTTTAATCCAAAAGGTAATCCTAGTAAAGTGAGCACCTTTTTAGCACCACTTTCATCAAGTATGGACATGAGTTACGCTTTCACTCGACAACAAAAAGAAGCCATGAATCAAACTCTTGAGGATATTTTCCAACGGCATAGGAGTACCAGAGTGTATGATGGTTCTTCTCATGCTAGTCCACCCGGGTCACCCCCCAACAACACAAGGTATTTTGATGCTCATCAATGAGATGAGAGACATTATAGGCAAACTCACTCAGATTCAAGGTCACAACACAAGGACCGGAACAACGAGTCTAGTGACCACCACATCAACGCAGCCAACGCAATAAGGCATTCAAGATAATCTTATCCACTTAAAGATACCTCTTGATATGCAAATACAAGATTGAAAAGCATTGAAAGGGAGAAACAAGCCTATCTAGATGAACAAGCCGCCAAAAAGAAGAAATTTAGACAACTAGAGGAAGAGGAACGTGCATTATTGGACATAAGAAAAAGAGTCACCCAAGAAGAAGAAGATAGGCTCTATGCACAACAACTCCAAAATCAATTTAATGGGAGGGGTACCAATAGTGGGACCAACTCACCCCCATCTACCCCTTCACCAAGTCCTAGAAGAAGGTTGAGGATGCCCTCAAGGTCCCCAAGTCCTAGAGGAAGAAGGGCTTCAAGATATGATCACCATAGGAGGCAATCACCTCATAGACTTTCAAAACAACCCTCCCAATGAGCACATCATGGTTCACGACATGGAAGAAGTTATGCCAACTTTGATAAAATGGATTTTATGACTATGCAACAAGAACCATCTTTTCAAGCATATGTGGAAAGATATGTGGAACAAAACAAGGACCAATTCCTAGAAAGTCTCATCAACAAAGGTGCTAAGGTCTCATATAATTTTGATGTCCACCAAAAGATTAAGAAACAGAATCCTTCAACCAATAAGGTGATCATGCAAATGCAAAAGGATATAGAAATGCTGAGGGCTCCTAAGAGCACATTTAATTTGGACTCCATATGTCCCAACCCTATAGACAAAAGTGTGGTGATGATTGAATTTCCTAAGAATGTTGAGTTCCCAACTTATGACAAATATGATGGCATTGGTGATCCTCATGACCATGTTAGACAATTTTATGTAATGAGCTTTGCTTTTCATCATGAAGACTCCTATTTAATGAGATTATTCCCAAGGAGTCTAAAAGGTCAAGCTATGGAGTGGTTCACCAACCTTACTCCTCCAGTGAAGACATTTAAATAACTTGTCCAAAGATTTGTCCAACATTTTGCTTACAATCTATCTAGATCAATCACAATGCTTGATTTGTGCAAACTCAAACAAAATCAAGGAGAACCTTTTGTCACCTTCTTGCAAAGATGGAGACAGTTATGCTCAAAGTATCCTAGGACAATTCCTGAGGAAGAAAGAATATATATCATTGTGAGCAATTTAATACCAGAGCTAAGGTATGAGGTCAGGAAGATCCCATTTAATTCTTTTGATACCATGGTAGAAGTGGCATGTCGCATAGAGGATGTCCTAAAAGAACAAGGAATTTTGGCTAAACCAACTAATAACAACAATGGCCAAAACAACAACACTAATGGTAATAAGGACAAAAAGAACTCTTATTGGAACAAGAATAAGCAAGTGGTCAATGACAGAGTTGTTGACTCATCTCAACCTAAGAATGAAGGAGTTCTTAATCTCTCCAATGCAGTCCAAGCTATGAAGCTGCAAACATCTTCAGCACAACAAGAGAATAAACCCAAGTATCAAGCAAGACCTAAAACAGAAAAGAGGCAATTTACCAAACTTGGGGACTCCTATGCAGACATTTTCAAGATGTTAATTGCTCATAATTTGGTGCACCCCTAAGATCCTGCAAAGCACCACATACCAGATCCTAAGCCTCATTGGTGGGATGAGAAGGCTTTTTGTGTCTTTCACAATGGAATTGGACATGATATAGAAAATTGTTTTAAACTTAAGCATCTTGTCCAAGATTTTATTGAAAGTGGATGATTACAAGTTGATGGTTTAACCACTAATGTGGATCACAAAGCTTTTAAAGAACCCTTGCCCAAATATGAGAAAGGAGAGAATTCTAGCAATAAGAATGGCAAGGCTGCTATTAACTACACCTACACAAATGCTAAGAATGTTATTAACATGCTCGAAATTGTTGATGATAATGTCAACATGATGAGAGGGAAAGACCCTTATGGATATGATGTGGATTCAACTCTTATGCCTGATGAAGGACCCGTTGTGGTCCTGAGAGGTCCTCACTCATGAAGGATGTCTCAACCCCTCAATGCTGTCACTAGGAGTCAATCTCAAGCTCCCATTGTTATTAGAGGTCCTAGCTCCAGTAAATCTAAGCAGCCCATGTCAAAAGGTGATCTCCCTAAATCTGCCATTGGTCCTGATTTGAACTATAACCTTATTGATCAATTACAATGCACACCAGCGTAGATATCTATTTTTGAGCTTTTGGAATTGTCCCCCAGGCATAAGCATGTCCTTGAGGATGCTTTGCGAGCAGCTAATGTCCCTAATGATATAGATGTAGATCAATTCCAGAATATGGTCAACCACTTGGCTAGCCCTCACTACCTTACATTCTCAGAAGAAGATGACAAGTCATTAAGCCACCCACATAATTTGGCCCTTCATATAGAGGTTATGATCCACAAGACCCGTGTGAGACGCGTGTTGATAGATGGGGGTGTTGGGCTTAATATTTGTTCTTTGAGCTTATTGAAGGCCTTGGGTTATTCAAAAGAAGTCATTGAAACAAGGAAGAAGATAACTATCAAGGCTTATGATGAAGTAGAACGTAGTTCTAAAGGATTGGTTGTTCTTCCTATCCGAATTGGTCCTGTAGAGAAAGATATTTTGTTTCAGATTGTTGATGTTGGTCCTTTGGCTTACAATATTTTGTTGGGTAGACCATGGATACATGAGATGCAAGCGGTCCCATCTACTTATCATCAGTGTGTAAAGTTCCCTTACAATGGAATAGAAGTCTGCATACCCGGGGACAGCACACTGTCAGTCAATACAATTTTAGCAGGGTCTCACATTCCTTTGAATAGGGAGGCTAACACTTTTGATACTACATTTGAACAATGCAAGTATAAATTTAAGACCATAGATCTTGGTATGGGGGATTACAAAATGGATTCATTCACAAAATTGCCAATTTCCCCTAGGTCTTATGGCAAACCTTCTCAAGAAATGAAGCCCTCGTCTTCAGCCATGACATTGTTCAATAAGTTTGTAGAATCCTCAGTTCTGATTCAAGAGGAAAAAGAAGAGGTTGTCGTTAGGGACTGGATTTATTGAGAAGAGAAATACCTACATAATGAGAATTTTGCACCTTCCCCTAGAGCTTATGGGAGAGGGTATACATTGGTCAAGAATATGGGTTATCCAGGACATGGTCCCCTTAGTCATAGGTTGGATGCTAAGGTTGAACCTCTTAACCATGCCCTTTTTGGATGAAGGAATAAGTCAACAGTTGGCTTAGGTTTTGAAAATAAGAAACAAAAAAGTTTCCATGTCTCAGCTGCGACGGACAGTGACAATGACTCAGATTACACACCTAATCTTTCTAATCAACAAGACATGTCTGATGATTAGGTGCCTTCAACAAATCTCCTTTGGGGAGATTCAAAAGATTTGACAACTAACAGTACTCCTATCCTAGCTATGATGGATAGTGACTATATGAATGCTAGATTGACAATGGAAAGTGTTGCTATCCTAGCTACGACGGATAGTAACAATGCTAGTGTTAGAGAAGGGGAAACTCTTCCCAATCTTGAGGCTTCTACATCACAAGGCCCAAATAATGATTCAGAAACAGACTCACATGAGTTCAAATGGGACTCACTTTCAGATGCAACAGTTGATTTGGACATGGATGTTGTCCATACTTATAGTACTCAACCTGATGTGACCAATGAGCCTAGTGTAGGACTAGAGGATTGGACTCCTCGAATTGCCTTAGTGGATGATGCTTTGTTTGGTAGGACAAATCCTGACTCGAGTATCTTAGGAGGGGACTTGATGAATCCTGATTGTATAGTCACCAGAGATAACACCTTCCACATAAACAATGTTGAACCAGTCATTGACTTACCCCTTGTTCACTACGACCTAATTGACTGGTCTCAGCAACATCAAGAGCCTAAACTCCTCACTTTTCAGAATGACTATGAAATTGCCTACTATCGGAATGCTCTTGAACCTATAGTCTCTTCCACTAGTGAACTGACAACAAGTATGACGGAGCCTGATATTAAGTACCTCAGTCTAAAAATAAAAGAAAAAGAAAAAAAGAAAAATGGGTCTGATGGCGAAAACCACTTTGTGGCGGTGTCAGAACCAAAAATAGTAAAAAGAAAAGATGTATCCGAGGGTGAAAACCTCTTTGAGGTGCCTAAGGATGGGGTACTTAATAACTTTCCAAGTTACTTCCAAGATAGGTCATCAGTTCTTTTTGAGCCTACGCAACCAGTGAATGTGAATATAGAAGAGGCTCCCCAAATAGTGCACCTGGCTCAGTCTCTATCAGTTGAAGAAAAAGAAGCATATACTAAGTTTTTGCAAAAGAAGAAAATCAACTTTGCTTGGACATATTTAGATATGCCAAGGCTTGACACTAATCTTATTATTCATCATCTATCTATAGCTCTAGGAATAAAACCAGTCAAACAAAAGTTGAGGAAAATGCATCCTCACATAGCTCTCCTTATTAAGGCTGAATTAGAAAAACTCCTCAGTGCAAGATTTATTAGAGCTATCGATTATGCCGAGTGGATCTCAAACATTGTTCCAGTTTCAAAGCATGATGGATCCATTTGTGTATGCACAGACTTTAGAGACCTTAACAAAGCATGCCCAAAGGATGACTTTCCACTCCCTAACATAGACATGATAGTGGATATGACTACGGGCTATTAGATATACTCTTTAATGGATGGTTTTTCCAGATATAACCAGATAAAAATAGCTCCTGAAGATCAAGAGAAAATAGCTTTCACATGTGCATGGGGAACCTATTGTTGGAACATCATGCCATTTGGCCTAAAGAATGTAGGAGCAACATACCAACGAGCTATGACCACAATTTTTCATGATATGATGCACAAGAACATGGAAGATTATGTGGATGATACCTTGGCTAAATCTAGGAAACGGGATACACACCTCGATGATTTGGAAGTGATTCTAGATCGCATGGAACAGTTTCAACTTAGATTGAATCCGAAAAAGTGTGCATTTGGAGTTACCTCAGGTAAACTTCTAGGATTCATAATTTCAGCAAAAGGAATAGAGGTTGATCCTGAAAAGATCCAAGCTATCTTAGATATGCCACCTCCAAAGAACGTAAGTCAAATGAGAAGTCTTCAAGGATGACTCCAATCTATACGGAGGTTTATTTCACAACTTGCAGATAGAGCACAACCTTTCAATAAAACATTGCATAAGGGAGTCACATGTGTGTGGAATGAGGATTGCCAAAAGAGCCTTGATCAAATAAAATAGTATTTGGCTAATCCTCCAATTTTGATGCCTCCTATTCTAGGGAAACCATTGATTTTGTACATTTCAGCAACAAAGTCTTCCTTGGGGGCATTGTTGGCTCAATTAGATGACATTGGGAAAGAAAGGGCCATATACTACATCAGTCGTACTCTAGTATCTTATGAGATCAATTATAATAACATTTAGAAGTCTTGTCTTGCAGTAGTGTTTGCTTCCCAAAAGTTGCGACACTATATGCTTGCTCATACTATACATTTAGTTGCAAAAATTGATCCTCTTAAGTACTTGATTAGTAAGGCTTCCCTCACGAGTAGACTTGCTAAGTGGATGATGGTTTTATCTAAGTCTGATATAGAGTACATTGAGAGAAAGGTCATAAAAGGGAAAGCTATTGTTGATCAGTTAACTGATTTTCCAGTTAAGGATAGTGTTCCTATTCAGGTAGAGTTCCCAGATGAACACATTCTATACATGACCACTCGCACTCGGAAGATGTTCTTTGATGGTTCCAACATGCAAAATGGATCAGGTGCGGGAGTATTGTTTGTTTCTCCTCATGGGTATAATATACCAAAATCTTACAAACTTTTATTCCCATGCACAAACAATATTACAGAATATGAAGCGTTAACCAATGGATTGAAACTAGCTATAAAATGGAACATAATAGAGTTGCATGTCTTTGGGGATTCACAATTAATTATCAACCAAGTCAATAAGGAGTATCAAACCAAAGATGATAAATTGATACCTTACAAAAAGATGGTTGATTCATTGAGACGTTACTTTACCTTTGTGACATTTCAACAGATCCCTAGAGCAGAAAACAAAGCTGCAAATGCTATGGCTACATTAGCTTCACTCTTACAGTTGGAACAACATGAATCCAGATATGAATTCCTGGTGGAAGAGCTACACCATCCCATATTTGACTCATCTGAAAGCCATGTCATTTGTACCCTTGTCACTCATGAGTCTTCTTGATATGGTGCCATCTATTCATATCTCCGTGATGGCATCATCCCTGACACATTCAACCATTCTGAATGTCGAAATCTTGTCCGTAATGCCTCTCACCACACCCTTATCTCTGGTGATTTATATAGGAGGGGTTTAGATGGGACACTTCTTAGGTGCTTGGAAAAGGAGGAATCCGACCAAGCGTTAGTTGACATTCATGAGGGCATTTGTGGTGGACACTCTAATGGTCTTGCCATGGCCCAAAGGTTGCTTAGGGTGGGGTATTACTAGCCCACAATGCAAACTGATGTAGTATCTTTCTCTAAATCTTGTGAGAAATGTCAAAAACATGGAAACCTGATTCACGCTCTAGGGAGGGAGCTAATTCCTTCTATTTCTCATTGGCCAATTCAACACTGGGCCTTTGACCTTCTTGGGCAAATTCACCCCAACACATCAGGTGGACATAAGTTTATCATCACAGCTACTGATTATTTTATGAAATGGGTAGAGGCAGTCCCTCTTTCTGTTGCCTTAGGCAAAACAGTTTCCCTATTTATTCTGAATCATATTATTTGTCAATTTGGAGTGCCTTCTGAGATTATTACTAATAATGGAGGTCAATTCAAGAACAAGGACCTAAAGCATTTATGCAAAAAGTTTAAAATCAAACAACATTGGTCCTCTATCTATTTTCCACAGGGAAATGGACGAGCAGAAGCCTCTAATAAAACCATTCTTAAAATCCTTCATAGAACAGTACACAAGAATGGTAGGGATTGGCACTTACAAATCAATCCGGCACTATGGGCCTATAGAACTAGCATTTGTACACCTACAGGAGCTACTCCTTTTGCTCTTACCTATGGCGCTGAAGCAGTGTTGCCTTTAGAAGTAGAGATACCTTCACTTAGAATCTCTCTCAAAGGTTTGATTACAGATGAGGATTACCGTGCCATGAGGTTACAAGAACTAGAACTTCTAGATGAGAAGCATAAGGCTTCCTTTGATCACATGAGAGTATATCAGAAGCGTATGTCCAAAGCATTCAACAAGAAGGTTCACCCTAGGGAATTTCAGATAGGTGCTCTTGTTTTGAGAGAGAACCCTAAGAATCAATAGAACAGAGAACAAAAGGGCAAGTTCGAACCTAATTGGCTTGGACCATACTTTATTACAACAACTTTTGGTATAGGTGCATATTTACTGTCGAATGAAGATGGAG
Source organism: Chamaecyparis obtusa (assembly GCA_027943335.1). Lineage (NCBI taxonomy): Eukaryota > Viridiplantae > Streptophyta > Pinopsida > Cupressales > Cupressaceae > Chamaecyparis > Chamaecyparis obtusa. Next base: position 1,328,027 of record BSBK01002852.1, read on the forward strand.
AACAGCTCCCTGAGCCCATCAACATTTTGCACCTAAAGAAGTTCTATCCTTGATGCCTGTTTTTGTCTAGGGGCATCCTTTGTACATATTTTATGATCCTAAAAAAAATACCAAAAAATTCATATATGATGCTGAGAAAATCCTAAAAAGCATGTACAGTCCTGAAAAAAATACAAAAAAAAAATCAAAAAATGCAAAAAAATTCAAATATATATATATATATATATATATATAGAGAGAGAGAGAGAGAGAGAAAAAGTGCCCTGTTGAAAACCTGGAAACAGGCGCCTTGGTAGCAAAAATACAAAAAAAAAGAAAAAAAGAAAAAGAAAATTGTAATAAAAATCCAAGTGGTGAAAACCTGGAAACAGGCGCTACTTGAGGTCTTTGCACCCTTGTCTCTTAGCATGCATCCTCGACATTGAATCTTTCTCCATCATGTCTTGACCTTTTTTAACTTGGTCTGGAATTGGTCTTTATCTTTGTCTAGGGGGCATAACTGTTACCATAGGTCCTTTGGGTGTGTTTGTCTCTTGGGGCATTTCACAATTAAGTGTTTTTCAACATCACCCCAAACAGTGTTTCTCAACACTACCCTTGCGTCGAGTGTTTCTTAACACTTATCAGATGTCTTTCCCTATAGTCTAAGTATGATGCGATATTTCTCATTGGTAGATGTGATACTCAGATTTTGACTCTATGACCAACACACATGCACTTAAACACTCAACTCGCTGAGACTTGCTTGGCTTTATTTTTCTTTGTGTGCTGTCTATGAGGATTTCTTTGATGAGTGGTCTCTCCTTGAAAAGTTTTCAATGATGCATAGCTAGAAGACTGAGGGTATGAGAACATGTTTTATTTCTTTATCTGCTTGTGGATATATTTTGTTGATCCTAACTATCATGGGCATTTATGCTGGTCTTATTTGACACTATAGATTGACAAGGTATTATCCTTGACTGTTTTATGCGAGTGCATGCTTCTAGCTATCCTGACTTTAATGTGTCTTGATACAAGCATAATCTCGCCATAACAAACTTAGGTAATCTTACTGCACTAGTCATCTTGACCTACATGTCTTTGGTGCCTAGGTGGGATTTCCACACTCAATCTGATATAGATCATATTCATATACCCATAGTCATACTAGTGTGTATTGTATGATCTTATGACGCTACCAATAAAGCTCGATGATGATAATTAGATGTCTATAAGCGTTGTGACCTTGCAAGTCAACCACTTTTCATAGTAGCTTGCATTTTTAGGGTCATGTTAGATTAGTTTTGCATCTTGCATATGGAGAGAGCTCTCCTTTTCATCTTACGTGGACCTGTTGGTCAACTGCGCTCATCTTCCCTTTTCTCGATCACATCTTCCACTCCTTGTCTTTTTCATCTCGAACCTGCTCCTGTCATCAAAAGGGGTTAATCATATCATTCTATCTATCTCAAAAATATCATTTTCAGAAACATGAGTCTATATCATATACATGAGAATCAATCTATGAGAGATAACATACATAAGCACATACATAAACATTTTGAGCGAAGTAAGACAAGACAATACATATGAAAATTGATACACATCCAAGTGAGACAATCAAATATGATACATCAAACATCTAGTATATCTCATATATAAAAGCAAAGTCATGGTACAATGTCATCACTGATATAAACCATACAAATGAGATCCCAATTGGATCAAAATCTCAATAGCATCATCTGACATAAATCTAAACCTAAGCCCTAGACCTAGGATGCGCTGGCGCCATCATGTGGTGCTGGTGGAGGTGGAGGAGGTGGGGTTGTTGTCCTATCATGAACCATATCTGATGCCCCTGCCCTTTGAGAGTAGGATGGTGCTCTCTGACCCTCTGGCACTGCTTGGAGATAGAGTCCGTCATAATATGCAGCTCTGGTTGTCTCCCGTCGGATCTCTAGTGTAGCTGCCTGTGCTACCATCTCATGACATGCTATCTCTGCCCTGAGATCTCTAATCTGCTGGTCTCTCTCTAATCTCAGATCCACTAGCTGCTGATCTCGTACTGCTATAGTGACCCTCAGCTGCTGAATCTCTGCCTCAAGAGTCTGAATGCGGGCAATCATCCCCTGCAGCTAGATCCACCTGTCCCTGTACCTTCTCTCTATATCATTGCAATACACCTTTGGCCATGCGATACTTCACCCGGTATTGTGCGATATTTTGCCAGCTATCGTGGGATACTGGTGTCTATATGCGCGCGATACTTTGGGGACCCGCGAAGTATCGCGCGATGTTTCTTCCCAAAGGGCGCGATACTTCTAAAGTATTGCGCGATAGTTCGCCTAGAACTAGAAATTTAAAAATTTAAAAAATTTCAAAACGTGCTAAATTTGCATTAAATGCTATAAATGACCCAAATAACGGCTAGTTTTCGGATACATACCGGGGCACCATAATGTGGAGGCCGATTGTGCAACCGGGAGCACTCAAATCGGTGTCTATGGATGAGAACTCTTGCTGGTTGAGCCATCACTATCTCTCAGAGCTCTAGATTCTCAAATAGTTAAAAGTCAAATGATTTTGAAAATGACATTTTCACCCCTTATATAGCATTTTGACTTTTTGACCAATTTTCAAAACTCCTCAAAATTGCGTGAAAATTGCACCCCTAGCTAATTTCAATGTCCTGGATCCATTTTCGGACTCGAAATCAAAATTTGAGGTCATCTCACTAGTCAAAATCACGTTTCAAATCTTCTCCCTCTTCTGCGCAGTTGACTGACTTTTTGAGGCATAATTTGATTTTCGATGGACTTTCTTCCTTCCATGTCTCTCAAATTTTCTAGTCTTTCATTCACTCTATTTCTAGTCTTCTATTTCTATTCTTCTACTTCCTCGTTGGGGCATGTTTTCATGGCCTAATGGTTATCCTGTTATCATTTATCTTCGATTATGATTTCATTTCAATTTGATCATCTTTTATTGATTTGTTGTTCTCCTCTATCTGATTTCATTTCAATTCCAAGGGGGCAATACCTATGGGATTATCATCCCTGATTCTCTTGATTTTCCTGATTCAGACATCTTTTGTGAGCTTTTGCTCAAATTTGAGATTCTTATCTCTTACTTTGAATGTGATCCCGAATCGACCTCATGTTCAAAGGCCTTTGTTTATGTTTGTCCGGGTGTGATCCCGAATTGACCTCACATTTGAATTGTTTTATGATCCCAGATCGATCTCACATTTCAACTTCATTCTTTGACTTCATGTGTTCCCAAATTGATCACACATTAGTCAAAGAGGGGAAAATGTATGCACCCAAAAATGGTCGCCTAGACTTTGGGCCCCATTTATTTGATTTATCAACCATGAATCAGTTTTATCAATAATCAATATTTTCAACATTATCAATTTCTTAATCAAATCTTAATTTCGATCATATATTGGATTTTTATCTTATGGGCTAACCATTTTATCCTAAGTTTTTATTTATTTAAAAGGAATATTTCCTCTCCTTTTATTAAATAAAAAGCCCCACCTTTTCCTCTTATCCTAAGTTGCACAAATAAAACACTATTCTTATTTTATAAAAAGGGAAAAAGCACTTTTTGTCTCATATGGACACAAAAGTCAACTTCTATTTTCTCATTGGAGGATATTTGTGCACAAGGATCAAGCTTCCATTTTTCTCCACCGTTGATTAAGTCTTTTGCCTCTTAATCTCCATGGTCCATTCCTTTTTATTCTCTATAAAAGAAGAGCTCTCCTCCTCATTTGCATATCCATTTTTTTTTATGTTAATGTTATGCTGCAAGTTTTGGAGCTCTCTTTGTAGACACTCCTGCATCCAAGCTTTGAAGACTTGCTTTTCATTGTTGCATCTCATTTAGTTACATATTTCCTTTGTTTAGTTGCATAATCATGGCATATTAGCTTAGTTTCCTTTTATGCAATAGTTTAGTCTCACATAGCTTAATTAGGAGAATTGTAATCCATTGCTATTTCCTTTCATAGTTGCATTGTAATTTCATTTTGATAGATTAATCTTGCATATTCATATTAGTTTGCATTGCATTTGAATACTTTAATTCAATTTGGGGATATTGGCATTCTTGCCCTTGTCTTTGGATTTGAATCTCTCATTGTATGGTTGACTAGCAAGGTCACTAGTTTGTAGCTCTAGCTGAGAGCAATTTTATCATAGTCCCTTGCAACTCCATGCATAGAGAGCTATGAGTCACTTTGTGAGGCCTCATTGTTGAGCAACCTTGCATGTAATGGTTCATAGAAGTGTGGTCACTTTTACACCATACACAACCAATGATGTTAGATTAAAAAAACTCTTAATAAAGAGAAAATTGTAGAAGGTTCAAATACATTTTCTAAGATCAAATCATGTAGGGTTCTATCTTCTAAACCAATTAAGAAATCATATTGAAAAGCAAGTCACAACAATGCTATCCAAGATTGTGCAAGACTTGTTAAGAGTTAGAAAATGATTCCCCAATACAAGGATATCCCAAGTTTGTTTCCTTTGTTATTTTCACTTCCTTGCTTTTGCAATATATGTTTCATACTATGGTCTCAATCAAGGAAGTTACAAACATTGCCAAAATTGATGCCCTTTTTCAGAATCAAACTAGTGTTGTTATTGTGGTATATTAGAAAAATCACATTCAAAATCAAACTAGAAATGTTTCTTTGGAATCTTCGGATATTTGTATTCAAAATGGAAAGCCTTAGGATGTCATGTAACAATAGTGGGTTACACTTTTTTAGAGATGCTGATTTTTGCTGAAATAATAGATTTTTAATAAAATATGATGATTTAAGCCTTTAGAGGTTCCATTTGAAGGATTTCATTACAAATGGTTAGCTCAAAGCCTCTTAGATAAAAAAAATATTAATATAACATCTATACTCCTCATTCATACCTATAATGGAGTCTCCTTCGCACCTATTAAAATGCTAACAAAAAATCACTTCGAATTTATCTTTTGGAAAATCAAATGAATCCATTTGACAAAACTATCTATGTAGTAAGGTACTACTGAAAAAAATCTTTCCAATGATTATAATGATAGTATATATTAATTTTATTATGACTTTGTATTTTTAGTTTTATTAAACATAGATATTTCACCGTATGTCTACCTCTATGTTTGACGCTTATGGAAAAATAGTAAATGATAAAAAAAAAAATTATAAAAAATATCTATGCCCTAGGTATTGAATTTATCTTTCTATCAAAAAAAATAAAAATGAAATGGGACAAATACATGACAAGTTATAAGCTATGTAGTCAAGGTATGCCAAATTTATGGTTTAGTCAACTTTAAACGTTAATAAAATATGAAATAATCATGATAATGTCATCAAACCAATTTCATGCCTCCATATGGATGTTTAAAAACTAAATTTGAAAGAATCACATTGATATCTATTTTAGAAAAAAAAGTTATGCTCTATGAAAATAATGTAACTCTTTGAAAATGACGTTTTCAACAACATACCAGTTTTCGTGGGAGAAAGAAAAAACCATTCAAATAAATTCAAAAATAAAAATAAAAAATATATTTAGAATGTAGACAAAAAAATTATAAAAGACTCTAATTTACTTCATCTTCTGATTTCAAACGGTTTAACGACAATATGTATCTGAATCTGAATTTATTTTTCAAAATTTAGTGTTCAGTGTCCGTTTAGGCAAAAAAGTGTAACCCACTATTGTGGGTTCACCCTCAAATGGATATTTTTATATCTCTAGATCCTCCTATTGTTCCCCTTGTTACTTCTTGACAAAGTCTCCCATATGCCAAATTCTATACTGATGGATTTTGTTCATAAGACCAAAGATGGTCCAATAAAGAACACGCAGATCAATTTATGCTAGAATAAGATGAATGTGAATCTATTGATCCCCTTCCTCTATACCAGATTGAATGGCATATTAGAAATGTTTAGTTTCCCTTCAAAATCTTAAAGGGGTATGCCTCCAAATATTCAAATGATTAGCTATAAATTACTATTGGGATTAAAAACCCTTTCCCAAAGCCTAAAATAAAATAAGAAAAATGTATCAATTTCAAAGATAAAGAAACCAATTATGTTCCCCCAAAATCAGTTAGCATAAAAGTTAAAGGATCTCAACCTAAATCCCTATTACAACATTCCAATATGACTTCTAAGAAGCAATAAAATGAGGATCCTTTCTTGGAATGTTAGGGGCTTATATATACCTAACAAAAGATGCTGAATCAAGTGTCAATTTGGTATCGATTCTCCTATTTTTGTTCTCCTACAAGAAACTAAGTTGTAACTTAGTTGCAAAATTGATTTTTGGTTCATAAATAAAAATGGAAAATTGTCTCTATCTTGAGTAAAGGAGTCTCAAGGGGTTTATCATACTTTTATGTGGTATTGGTTACTTCTATAGACTAGTGGATTTTAGTTTCGATTCGATGTCTTTGTTCAAGCTAGATTTTCAGATATCTAATATCTATGGTCATTTAGGTAAATTTTAGAAAAGTCCTTTGGGATCAATTATTTTTATTTTGTGCTTTACTTGATGAAGGAGGAAAATGGGTGGTATAACAGCCCCCCCCCCCACCACCAAGAAACCCCAATAAATCATGAATTATTTTAGAGACTTTTTCATGAGTTGCTTATTAATTGTGTCTCATCCAATAGTTCTTTCACTTGGACACATAAGACAATTTTTTTTATCAAATTATAGAAAGATTGAATCATTTCTTGATAGATTTGATTCTTGTATTTCTTCCTCCAATGATTTTTCTTCCTCTACTATGAGGGTCTGATCATTTTTCAATTTTGTTGCAATTTCCACTCGCAAGATCTCATTTGAAGATTCCTTTTAGATTTGAATCCATGTGGTTTAGGGACAACAACTTCATCCATGTGATTGTTTTTTGGTGGAAGAATCCTCCTTATATTGATGGCTCAAGAATGTATCATCTTTGTAATAAATTAAATGTTTGGAAGGGAAATATTATAGAATGAAATAAGACACACTTAAAAAATATCTTTGTAGAAAAATAAAGGATCCAATAGGAATTGGTTTCTTTTTATGAGATAGTCATCACTAGGGCCATGGATAGTAACTATTTTCACATTGAAAATGCTCTCAAAATTAAACTAGAAGAATTATTACTAAGAGAAGAAAAATATCAAAAACATAAATCTAGGGAGGTGTGGCTTAAAGCACTATATAAAAACACAAAAATATTTTATGCCTCTACTAAAGGGAGAAGAGAGGTTTACAAAATTGATCTAGGAGTGGTTTCTTCTCTCCACTCAAAAGGAGATAGAGGAAGAGGCTATTGACTTCTTTATAAATTTATTGTCTTCCCCTATTCCTCATTCAAATTGTCTTGGAGTAGTTTGGCCTTTGCCTTTTTAGCGAAGTACTTTATGGATATGATAATGTATTGTTATTTGTGTAGTTGACTGACCTTGAGCAAATTGATGAAATTTAGATCCCACCTCTCAAAGAGGTCATGTGGCTATGATGGGGACAATGAAATAAATTCTCTTTTCAAGGGTTTGCCAACTTTTTGATAGGTGTCGCATTCCACCACCCATTCTTAAGCATTTGTGTGTAGTGTTAACCACCACAAACCCACAAACAACATTTTTTGGGTTGTAACATTTGGTTGCATATTCTAACAAGGCCTTCATGTACTGACTTAAGTACTCTTGGTATCTCTTTTGGCATGATACATTTCCTTAAGACATGGTTGAACCTCATTTTATATAATAACCCATTAATGAGATGGAAGGTTTTACTCTTTAGGGCTAGCTTCCTTCTTTCTCGTAATGAAATCTCCTCAAAAATGTGGATGGAGATAGATATTCTTTGGCTGTAATTTTCAATATATGCTCGCATCTATGATATCTTCATTCATTTCCTTGGGTCTTCCACTTGACTTAATCCTTGACAATTGGTCAGCCATGATATAACTTTTGCCTTGCTAAATAATAATGGTAAATATAAATTCTTGCAATAATAAGAGCTCCCTACTTTCTCGACCTTTGATAATTGGCTTATTCATCAAGTACACAATGGTCTAGTGATTGATGTAGAAAGTGAATGGTGTTGCTAATAGGTATTGCTTGAACTTTTGCACCAAATATACCATCCCTTATGCTCCCCCCTTGTTTGTGTTGTAATTCTTCTTAGCCTTTGACAACAAATAGCTAGCAAAGAAGATTCGATGATCCAATCCTTAGAGTCCTATTTTTGCACAAATATTTCTCTAATTATATAGTTTGATGTATCAATTCATGTACATGGAAATCCTCAATACAGTCTAAATATGCAAGGATTAGCGAACTTATTAATCGCACCTTCAATTCATTGAAGGCCTTCTCCTAGTCCATAATAAATGTCAATAGGTGGCCCATCCTTATTAGTACATTGAGCAGGTGATGCAATGTCCCTTTTCATGGAGTAGTCCAACACGACTGATTAGATTATTTAATTTTTGTAGGCTAAAGTTGAAAAAATGACTTCATTAATTTAATTATTCAATATTATCAGTCAAAGCTTATTCTATTAGCTAATATTATTTAATTAATTTAATAAGATTATTAAAGTAACCTAACATTTTATTAAGAAAGAAATCAATAAAGTCACTTCATTTCCTATTCTAAATTAAATATTAAAAAGTGTGAGAAAATGAAAAGTATTTCTAGAAGCCCCCCTTATTGTTATAAAAGATCATTATGGGACTCATTTGAGAGATGCTTGATGTCAATGTGTTTAAGTTTTGTACCTAGTTTCCTAGGACCTAGACACACATATTGCTTAAGTTTGCTTAGGGGCCACATAGGAATTTTCCTACTTTTGATGGTGTTATCACATTATCACTCTTCCACCTTTGGTGAAATTACCACTTTCCACCTTTAGTGGATGTGTTGCACAAACACCTTTCTACTGTGGTGGGTGATCCACCTTTAGTGAAAGTGTTGTACAATCTCCTTTCCACCTTGGATGATGGTCTACCTTTAGCGGAGATGTGATATTTTTATTTTTCCACCTTCTGAGGGTAATCCACCTTTAGTGAAAGTGTTGTACAATCTCCTTTCCACCTTGGATGATGGTCTGCCTTTAGCGGAGATGCGATATTTTTATTTTTCCACCTTCTGAGGGTGATCCACCTTTAGTGAATGTGACACAATATCACTTTTTTGTATTGGATGGTGATCTAAGTTGCCACTTTATGTATCATGTCATAATATTATGCCTTCCTATGTCTCATCTTGGCCTATTTAACTAAGGGATATCCTTTGTAATATTAAATTTAGTTAATTCAATTGATTCCATTAATATATTCTATTACATTCTTGGTAAGAATACAATTTATTCTTGTTATATAGATTGTATGTTGTTATTTTTCTTACCATTAGTCTTCTAGGTATTGGATGACTATCTACATAGCCAAATATTACATGGTATTAGAGCTTGTCGAGTGCCATTGAAAAGTCCTTTTATGAGATTTTTGGTGCAAATTTGTGGGTTTTTTTTTTTTGTGTGTGGTTTTCTATTGTAGATCAAGATTGGATCATGCTGATGCAAATTTGAGGTCATCATAGGATTTAAAATATCCAAATTAGCTAAGATCAACTATCAATTTATCAAAATTAGAGTGATTGGCCCAAATCTCTCATTATTTTTTTGCCCTCTATGCTAATACAAACATCATAATTACTTTGCATCTTGGAGATGATTTTCAAACACCAATATCTTAGTCATTCAAACTCCTTTTTTGGAGCTTTTTTTTTTAAAAAAATTGGGCTATAATTTCATGCTCTACATAGTGGTGTAGGTGGTTTCTAATTTTAGTGCTTAGATTTTTAAGAAAATTGAGTAATTATCTTTTTGCAACTTTTTGGGCCTCATTTAGGCTTGAACAAACTCCTTTTTAGCAGCAATTTTTTTGGAAAGTGAATGATTTTCTCTATACTTATAGTAGTCCTATCAATTTGTAGTGACTGTGACCATAAATTTTAATCTAATCACATGGCCTTATTTGGCTTATTTTGACAATTGTAATGTATAGATATCGGTTTGGTCTTTTGCATGGTGATCTAAGTTTGTTATAGCCTAAGTGTGGCAATTTTAATCATAGAAATGGAAAGTCCAAAAAAATATTATTTTTTTGGTAAGTAAATAGTAACGTAGGGGCTGCACTCTCTTAATTAAAGAGCACAAAAATTTAGCTTGCCTTGTACCAGGTGAGGCCATAGAGGGGGAACACCATCCCCAAAGCAAATCACCCCTAAAAACAAAACTTGGATCCCCTAACAGAATCAAAAGGGAAAAAAGAAAGAGACATAATGGAGACTACAAAAAAGACATTTAACTTCAAAATTTCACTCCATTCCTAGAATGCGTGAAGAAGCATGTTGAAATTGATTTTTTTCCTTCTTCTTCTTCTTCTTCCTTTGAAATATTGTTAATTTTCCTTATAACCCTTGAGACTCTAGTTCTCCCTTAGTTTTTTTAATAAATTCTCCCTTATCCTCATCTAAAACAATTATGGAGTTCTCTAACTGCTATCCCACTATTAGATCTTTCATCATTCTAGCTTTAATACTATTTTTCCCTTCAAGCTCGGGGAATTATTCATGTCCCTCCCATCATTTCCATCCTAAAATTTACTAAGAGATGAAACAATCATAACCTGATCCTTAACTAGTGAAGGAGGATCAACAAGATTTTGTGGTGTAGACTAGAACCTGTTTGGTGACAACTTATGGGGATCATGTCTATATATCTTCTTAGAGGCCTCCATATCAATATTACTCTCAACTCATGGATCATATGTTTCTTCTGAATAATTGTGGGGGGAGACATCCTTTCACCAAGTAGCCCTACTATCACGAACCTTCTTAACACATCGAGAAACTACAAGACCTACATTGTAACTTTTTTTAGACTAGAATGGTACACCCTCATAATCCAAAATTTTATTCCAACAACCAAATTTGGTGCTAAGGGAGATATCAATAGGTATATTATTAGGTATGTCAATATCAACCAAAATACAAACATAAGTGATGTAAAGATATTCCGAAGAGCCTTTGTCAACCCACAAAATGTTTCCCAAAGAATTTTTGATGGCTTCAAAACAAGAATCCAACCAAAATTGACGAGGAAGATTCAATAATCTTACCTAGATTAGAATAATAGAGATAAAATTAGTAATTGGGTCAAAGGAAGTACTCCATGGTTTCAACATAAGCAAGTGATAGTTGAAGTCTTACTTATAGTCACACAAAACCTTGCGACAAGTCTTATTAAGAGTGTCTAGACAAACATTAAACTAATTATAGATATCTACATTCAGCTTATATATGGAACATTGGTTCGAAGGTGAGTGATTTTTACAAGCAAAAAATTAGTTACTTGTATTTTTATATATATAGATTGGTAAACACATGTATGAGTTTGGTAGATTTGCATCAATGGATTGTCGCAAGGTTTTGTGTGACTATTAATAAGAATACACAAAGGCAGTTAGAATGGGGTACAATGTGGCTGAGATCTATTGATGCAAATCTACCAAACTCATCCAATAACCTTTGAGTCTCCCAATTAGTCCATGTTTGGTGAAAAAGCCACATTTTCATTCACTTCTTCTCCCAACTCCACCTTCATGATATATTTAGGAAGAAGGGCCATAAGATGAGCGAGTAGTGACTCTTAAAGAATTTTGCTTCCATTAATTTGAGATAAAATCTTCCCATTGTACTTATAGGAAGCTCACAAACCCCATCCTTTTTAGAGGCAAGTCGTGCCTTCTTTGGATGATTACCAATATTAACCCCAATGGCATTAGAACCCAAACCTTGTGACCCAAGGGAAAACGATACCCCCAATATTATTTTTTCGTGTAGAGATCCCATCATGAGTTGCCTCCAAACACCTGCAGAGCCTCTTGTCATAGTTGAAGAGTTTGTCCTTGCATTTTTAGTAGAGGTTGTAGGAAGGGTGCATATGTTTTATCCAAGATAATGTGGAATTAGGCAAAATATCCATTTATAAATTGAGGGTAAAGAATCCCAATTATTGACGTGGTAGAGAGAAACCCCATGAGGTTTGAACCTTGGTTGTAGGTACTACAGGCAAGAAGCCCCACCATTTCACCAAAGAGTCACCCCTTTAAAATTTTCTTTATTATTTGGTAAAGTTTTTAGTTAACACATTTCTTGTTTAATAAGAAAAATTTGGGAGCACAAAATTAATATCCACCTACCAAGCTTGTACTGACCAAGTGTCTGATCTTCCATGCGACAACCATCAGGGGCTAGTTGTTCCTATTTTCTTGGCAATGTCCCAACTGGAGGTGTCTTCAATAATCAACTACTTTGAGCATATTTTTTGAGTGGATTCTTCATCATGTTTTTAGATTTGCATCATTATCATTATTGTAACCTCTCGCGTGAGCTACGTTGTAAATGCATATTAAAATATTCTGCAATTTTCATTGTACTCTGTAATGCCCCGCCAGGCAACCCAAGAGGACAAGACATAAAACCTCTATAAAATGCAAGTAGTGAATTTTTTTATTTTATTTATTTATTTTAACTAGAATAATATTCATCATTACACTTCATATTTCTAAAAGAAGAAATAATTTTCTACTACTTGAATGTAAGATTTATACAACTTAAGTCCTCCCGGGTTCCCTAACGTCGCTACTAAAGCAACATCATATAAACCATTTACATGCATAAGATATTCATGGAATCATGAGCTTAAAAGATCTACGTTCATTTTAATGCATCAAGTTAAATGTCCCTAACTTATTTCTTTTATTAAACATAAGTGAATCATCCAACATCATTATTCCTTTTACCAACTCATTCCATAAATTCATATTGATTTCATCTACATCTACTATCCTTTATATCACTTTTCTCTAATAATTTAGGTAAGAGATTAATATTCATTAAGGTAGGCATCATCCTAGGTACTTCATTAACATGAACCAAGTATTAACATTAAAATCAAATTACTATTTTATTGCATTGTTTCATAACCATTCATTGTTAATAATTCCAATCACTAATCTATCATTTCTCAATAATTTCCTTGAATTCTTTCATCAAGAGAGAATACATTATTGTTGTGATACATCATTATATATAACTATATTTAAGATTATTTCCTTTACATATGGACAACATAAGAGGATAGGAGAAATAACATAAATACTTTCTTTTAATGCTAGTAACATGTCCAATATTTCACATTCTTTTCCCTTTCTTTTACCTAGAACTACCCATTCCCTTAGCATTGCCTTGAATTGAGATTACATCAATACTACAAGACTCCTTTTAGGAGATTAAAATTACATGAATACAGATACATAAGTACATCTCAACATATTAAAATATCCAATAAGAAATCTTCAACTACAGATTTGGAAAGGAATATGTGCTAGGATCATCCAAAGAATCACGATCAATACCTCGATATAAATATTAACCACCCAACCACGTGGAACCAATAGGCCCACTCCCCCGAGCTAGGAGATAGAACCAAAGGCCCATACAAGAGGTAACAACTAGGAAATTCCTAAGGTGGTGATAAAATTTCCCCAAAGTCACAACACAAAAGAAAAGACAAGAAGACCACAAGGACTACCAGAGGCATTATTAAATTTGGTAGAGACTCTAAGCTACAAGCTAGGTGAGTATCATCACATAGCCCTAACCCCTTGGGTTGTCCTGGTACTAGCCACTCTTGGCCCCGGCCCCCAAGTAGGCACATGCGGAACCGAATGCCTCTCGTACAGACAAGGTCATCCAGTCGTACCTACGCATAGGTACCTTCTCCCGCTCCCATCCTTAGTCTTTAATAGCACTAAAGGCATGGGTGAGGCACAATTAATCTTGATTAGTGTGTAATTTCCCATTCCAATAATCTCCCATTCCCAATTCATTTATTTAGGTTATCACTTGATTAAATAACTCATAGTAGGTTATCCTGGTACTAGCCACTTAGGGCCCCGGCCCCTCACTATGAGCCACTCACCTAGTGTACTTAGGTTCCCTAACATACATATAAAAATCATAAGAACATAATAGATCCATCATCAAGAATTCATATCAATTCCATAACAACATTTGATTGAGTTTAGGAAAACATATGTTGTCCCTAGTCCACTTGACAACCCTAAACCCAATATGGCATTCAGAATGTTCCAAACATATAAGAAGACATCCAAATGATATTATAAACATATTAAGAGTATACATAAATATAATTAACCAAAAACAAATTCTAATAGCCTCTGGTGACCATACGAAACCTTAAAACTTAATGATGTTCTTAAACTAAATTATTTCAAGCAAGGATTAAATGCAAAGAATAGTCATCATAGAACAGTCATCCATATCTTCCACAAAACAAATAATAAAGAAAATCTCTTTGGTGGAGATTTAGATAACATAATTATGGACTCTCAATTTGATTTTTAGGAAGATCCAACGGTGGGAAAGAAAGTTATGATTTCTGGTTTAAAACAGAAAATTCTGGTTAGGGTTCAGACCTGCCTTCACCTAAACGGTTGTAATTTTCACAAAACATAATAAAAATTCTCCAAACCAATTGGAAATGAAAGATAAGACTTAGGATAATCTTTTATATCAAATTTAGACTTTTATATAATCATATCAGCCTGTAGCATACGAATACATTTGACAGAAAATTCAGAATCGAGAATGGACAGGCATAGTCTGCCAAAATGTCAAAAATAAGGCATTAATTCGACCCTAAAATTAAAATCAGAGAGATACCCATTTGAGATCTGTGAATTTTACTTTTAGAAAATTAATTTAATAAAACCCTAGATGAAATTTAAATTATCATAATAATAGATCTCCAAAAATGGGTTGCTAAAAACCCTAGGAAAACACATGCCAATTCTTACAAACAAAAACTCAAAACTTTAAAATAACCATAGAAATGAAAATTACAGATATAATAAATAATTATAATATATAAATAGATCCATAACCTATCAGAGACATAAAGTAACTAACATATTCAATCCATACCTCATGTCCTACGAAGGTTGAATCGAAGAAGGAAGGAAACAAAAGAGAAGACAAATCCAAACTTGAGATGCATCCTTCAAACCCTATCCACTTTCAGAAATCTCCATGAAAGAAAGAAATAATTCCACAGCAAGGAATCCCTCTCTCAACTATTGAAATTCTCACAAAAATGTCTCTCTCCCAAAAGCAAAGATAACCAAAAATTCTTAAAGACATATGCTTACAAAATCTCCCTCACATCTCCAAGTTTTCTCTCCAAAATCACCATGAAAATTAAGACCATCCTCTCCTCAATGCTTCAGCCCCAAAATCTCCCCTCTTCAAATGAGAAAGTAGTGCATATAAATAGATTTCCAAAGGTTGAGAGGAAAAGTAACCAACTCCCAACTAACTCTTAACTAAAGGGTATTATAAAATAACTTAATATCATACAACTATATTACTCAAATATACAATAAAAGATTATTTGTATTCATTCATACACATATGTAATATTATCCTAACATATATGCATATGCCATCATTAATTACATCAATATCTATATATATAACCTATCCTCATTATTAATAATTAACAATTGAGAATAATATACCTCGCATTATTTAATATTTAATTATTAATAATATTATACTTTACATTAATCCCAAAATATACACCATCAACAATATCTACAATAATTAACATATAATCACATATAAATTATATATATATATAAATACATATATGTGTGCACCCATATATATATATATATATATATATATATATATATATATATATATATATATATATATATATATATATATATATATTTATATTTATATAGATACATGCCAAATACCAAACACTATAATCTATAAGATTATGAAGTAATAGATCACAATATTATTACCTATTTATAATTGCTATAGGATATAACACTGAGGTAGAATAAAATCACATGTCTCAAAATAAATCTAATCATCGAAAGAGGCCATACAAATCATCTATGAAACATATCGAGAAAACCATAAGATCAAACAAGGTCAACCAAAGTCAACAAGGAAAGTCAAGCCAAACTCCTGAAACACAACATAGAAAGATTAACTAAGAATCATACCAAGAAGGAGAAATAAATAAAATGAGTAAACAAATCATACAACCAAATGAATTCAAGTGGTCACAAGGCACTAACTACAACCATGCCCAACTGGGTGCGTTGGATCTGGATTTTTGACCCAAAGGTTGACTGACAAAGAAGGACCCTAATATTCCCAAATTGGAATAATGACAAAGGAAGACTCATGTAGGGGCCTTAGTACTATCTCCATAACAACAACCATCGAGGATTTGAGGGCATGCTCAGACCTGTGAAGCCAGGTGAAGTCGATGCCCGGTACCTGCAAGCCTGCATCACAAAGAAGAAATACATATGCACGGATATACATATAAAAGAAAACATTGCAGACAGATGACCAGGATCGATACATCATGTGGACCTCAGCTATGTGAGTAACTACGACTTCGTCCTGAATCATGAAAACACATCATGTATATATATACACTCAAAGCATGTAGCATCATCATAATGAAGGTTAGAATCTCAAGCATTGTGTTAGTCTCTTATCAATACTAATAATAAATCAACATAATCAAATCATCAAGTGAGATACAAGATTCATCCAAGGTAACCTTAATAGAAGAAAATATAAATAACCACTTATATATATCTATCAAGTACATATCATATAACATCCTAACTATGTTCATAAAGGTCTTGTAGGTACTCAATACATATATGGAGATAAATACATACAAAAATGATACCTTTAGATTGTATGTCTGATATTAGAATCATTGAGTACTAGCTTATGAAATTATTATAAACAACTATAGGAATAGATCAAACAAGTATCATGTACAACTTAAGCTGTAAGAAAACATCGAAGGATCTTAATTCTTTCAAAAACATAAAACTTATATTAGGGTTAGAGGGGTATTACATACTCTGTCATTTCATGCTTCTTTGGATACAATTTTCCTATGTTCAGTTGGTTAGGCTCTATATCGTGAGACTTTATACATGTCTCCAGTCGAGATTATAATGTATCACTATGTAAAATATATGAGTATCTAGTTGATGCTCATGCAGTTGTCTCCTTAAATTTGATTTTATTCTTCTTGTAGTGTGAGATTCCTTAATACTTTTATCAATCTACAATGGTGCTTCAACAATCATGGTGCAACATTGGCTCTATTTCTTCTTAAAGGGGGAATTTTGTTTGACATCATTAGATAATCTTTAGTAGTCTAGAGATTCTATATTGAGGGGGGGGGGGGGCAATTTGACTTCTCAATTCTTTCTTATGGAACTACCTTTTTGATGCAGGAGCATCCTGGGTGTAAGAGCAATCTTGCATCACCCAAAAATATTTCTTTTTTTGTATTCAATAAGGGCTATCTTGTGCAGAGTTGCTATTTATGGAAACTTGCTATTTTTAGTAAGTTGGTCTTACGATCTCGGAATGTCTGATTTTACATATGGAGGTTCATTCAGTCATATCAGCCTGCCAGCAAAGTTTCATGGCTAGATCAGGTGTAGTTTTGAAGATATTGAAGATTTTTGGTATTGGCAGCAGGGTACAGAAACTTCGAACTCAGTTTTGAAGGATTTAGAGGCCCTAGATGAGGTTGAAAATTTGGGTGACGGGCGCTTTGCACAAGTCAAGCCTGTAGAGCGCTTCGTGGCGTTTCTAGAATGGGGTTATAATAGCCAATCGGGTCAACGGGCGATGACTTATGGTCTTCGGAAGTTGGGTCACCTGAAATGGCAGAAAATAATTTTTCTTCAAAATTTTTGTTTGGGTTTCAAAACTCATTTTGAGCTGACTTTGATGTAATAAATTGTAAAATAAAATAATTCTAAGTTTGGTTGGCCTTAAGGGCTAAATTTCTAGAACCTTCTCGGACGGTGGGAATTGCCTATATAAAGAAGGCCCGTAGTGTTGTCTAGGGCAGTTCTGGGTAGTAGATCTGGGTATTGATTCGAGGCTTTGTCCTACAGAATATTGTAAGGGAATGCCCATGTGGCTTACATATTGTAATTCTGAAAGTTTGTAATTCCACATTTGTGGAGATAATAAGAAGCCAATTTTTTGTTCTTGCATATTATTGTTGTTGTTTTTCTATTTCTGTTATGTGTTTGTGGTATTAAGGGGAGCACCCTTCATCACTTTTCTACACATGGGGTTTTGTCTCTCTCATTCTTCACTGAGAGTATTTTGTATTTTCAACTTTTTTTGGGGGGGGACTTTTGTCCCATCACGTTTTCTCCTTTGCTCTATTTGTGGGAGTTTGAATTGTATTTGTACATGGATACCTAACATGGCCTAGGAACCATGATCCATTTTTCATTGTTTGCATGCATTCTCCCTAAGTTGCACTTAAGGCGAGGTATGGGTGTGTTGATGTTTTGTAGCTAATAAGTTTTTCTCTTAGGACCTAGACACACATATTACTTAAGTTTATTTAGGGACCACATAGAAATATTCCCACTTTCGATGGTGTTATCACATTATCACTTTTCCACCTCAAGTGGGACTTCCATCTTTGGTGCACTTATCACTTTGACACTTTTCTACCTTTAGTGGACATGTTGCACAAACACCTTTCCACCTTGGAGGGTAATCCACCTTTCTTGTTCATAGTTTTTTTTGAAGTCCATTTTTAGACACTACGACGGTGCATTCTAGTTGCACCATAGACAACACCCACCTTTATTGGTAATGTGTCACTTTCACCTTTCCACCTTTGGAGGGTGATCCACCTTTAGTAGACGTGACAGACTATCACTTTTTTTTATATTAAGTGGATAATAAATTATCACTTTCTATATCATGTCGTAAGGTTAAGACACTTGTCATAATCTTTTATGCCTTTTTATATCTTACCTTGGCTTATTTAATCAAGAGGTCTTCCTTGCAATATTTAATTAAATTAATTCAATTGATTTTGTTGAGCCGTTCTATTGCATTCTTGGTGAGAATACAATTTTTTTTGTCATATCGATTCTCTCTTATTATTGTGCTTTCTATTAGACCTCTAAATCTTAATCAACTATCGCCATAACCAAAAAAATAACCAAATCTTACACTTAATATATTTTATTGTATTGATAATAAAAAGTTTCATTAGAATTCGAAATCCTAAGACTTAAACCCTACAAGTGAACTAGATTTTGGTGGTGTAACTATTTTATCAAGCCAATTTTTTGGAGACTTTGTTGAAATGACAAAATTTTGTGATGTCTCTTCGAGAGACAAATTTCAGTGATTGAAATTGGTAGTCTTGGCATGAGATGGAAGTCATCTAAACATTAATTGCCAACCCATTCTTGTAAAAGTGTCTCAGTTGAATATATCCATTATTTTGGGCGAGAGGAAAGTCGGGTCACATTGAATAATCCAAATCTGGATTATACTGAAAGCTTTTCGAGCTTATGAACCCTGTTGCCCTAGCCGGATCATTATTGCAGAGTTCTTCAATATAAAATGCTGTTGCATGAATCCCTGGGCAGTGAATATTTTCAAGGGTTTGATTGGCGTGAGCTTGCAAGGAGGACGCGAGTGCAAGATGAACGGTCGTGGGTACAAGAAATCACATGGGAATGAGAGTCTACCCTGCTATTTTCCCTCTCATACGTTGGCGCAAGGGCAAGATTTTGAGCGGCGAAGAGTATAGTGAGTCGAGGGTGTACTCTATGGAACCATGGAACTGCGTTTGAGTCTTAAGAGCTCCTTACCTATTAACCTTTGGTCGACCTTATTGATTGCCAAAACGTGGGATTTTCTTGAGAGTTCAGATAGTAAATATCTCTGTTGCTATTCGAAAACTGAAGGTTTAATGTCAGACTGAGCAATTTCCTTGGTATTACTACTGCTATATTGTACAAGACTATCTTTGTCAAAAAAAGAGGTCAGCAATGTTATTTACGTTTCCTAGCAGATGTTTCCATGGAATTACTTATAGTTTAGTCAACAATTGATAATCATTTCCTATCATGGTGAATTATTTTTACTACAATATGCAATGCTAAATGATACTTGAAACTTTATAAACAAATGTATCAATCAGTGAAATAGACAACAACATACTCAGAATTATACATACAGTATGAAGTTAACTTCATTGGAAAAAAAGCTTAGAAAAATTTGGGGTACAAATCGTATAGGGATTTTATAGGTAAGAGATATTAGCAAATTTGTTGATGAATCTCCTGTAATAGCCCACCTGACCCAAGAATGATCTTACTCCTGTGATGTTTTGAAGTGCTTCCATTTGTATGATCACTCTTATCTTGTCTGTGTTGGTCTTTAGTCCGGCTTTACAGACTATGTGCCCTGCCCCAGTAGTTTGCCTCGTGGTATCATGAATCGGCATTTCTTTGGGTTCAATGCCAATTGTGCTGCCCTGCACCATGCCATGCACTCCTTGAGAGCTTTCAAATGGGTCCCTTATCAATGTAGATCAACTAGGAATCCCAGATGGCTTTGAATTTTCTGACATTTTATCAAAGAAGTGCAGGATGATCCTTTGAAAAGTTGTTGGACCATTGCACAAATCAAACAGCATCCATTGTATGCACACTCCCCGTCTTTGACCTCAAATGTAGTCTTCGACTTGTCCTTGTTGGCTATGCTTATTGGTTGTACTCAAAGAACCCATTCATGAACGAGCGGATTTCGTGTCCTGCTTACCTCTTCCAAAATTGAGTCAATGAAGGGAATTGGTAAGGGGTTTTTAATGGTTAATGCATTCAAAATTCTGAAGTCACACATATTCAGATTTGTTCAGATTCTTTCTTCAAGAAAATGACTATCTAGGAGACCACTCACTAGTCTCAACCTACTCACTAGTCTCAACCTACTCACTAGTCTCAACCTTGAAAATTATATTGGCTTCCAACATTTTTTCTATCTCCTTCTGGACTTTGGCAGCACAATTCTTATTCATTCTGCAGGGTCTCTTTTGTGTTGTGCTCTTGGTACTAGAGGAATCTTGTGCACACATATTTTTAGCAGTATCCCCTTGAAGTCCTTGTATGTCCAAGCAAAAGTGTCCTTCCATTCTAGGAAGATTTTGAATGCTGCTTCAACACCAGATCCCAGTTGTCTTTGACCATAATTGTTCATGGATGTCTTCGTCTCCCAAGTTCACTTTCCTCATTTTCAGCTCCTTGTACATAATCACTTTGTGCCACTCAAAGCAATGGGTTGGCGTGTCCTCCAATATGGCTACTCCTTCCTTGTATTCTTCATACTCCAAAGGAAATGTCTGACTTCTTGTGGCTTTGTCATCTTCTTCTTCAATCTCCTCAATTTGCAACATGTTGCAATCGGGATGGAACACTTCGTAGTCTTCCATTTGTCAATGAAAAAGCCCATTAAGAAAGCTTGTTTCATCCTTGCAGCTATGATAGAGGTGAAGAACTCCATTGTTTGATTATATAATTCTTTTTTCTTCTTCCATGTGTTGATGTTTGTAGCTGCAAGAGATATCCTGATTATTTGTGATGGTGCTCTTTCATATACTCACGTTTGGAAATATGAAGAGACATGCATTTGGAAATATGAAGAGACACGCGTTTGGAAATATGAAGAGACTTCCGGTTATAATATGAAGAGTCTCTTGGTTCAAGTCTGGAGAAGTTATGTTTTTGAAGAGCCTAGACATTGTTTATATAATATATCATTGCTTTGTGTGATGCGATGCTTGTTGAGTTGGGTTATTCTTTACAACAACTATAGATAGTCTATGGAGTCAATTCTGATATATGTAATAAGTTGAAGAGTTTGCAGTATTTAGTTGGAAGCATTGTACTTAGACCTCTATTATTTAATAAAAAAGATATTTTTTTGGTGTGGTTGGGTTTTTCCGCTCAAGTTGGAGGGTTTTTCCCAGGATAAATATTGTGTCTTATTGTTTCTTTTTTGATGTTTTGCTGCTTATTTTCATTCCTGCTCTAAAACATTAACATGGTATCAAAGCCAAGTTAAGTAATGGCAATAAGCAGTGTTAGCCATCAAGTTTTGAAAATGGCTAGGAAATGTCGAAGAGCCATTCTTATTTTGGGTAATCTCAATGAACTGGTAAAGGGAGGTGTAACTGTTGTGCATGGTGGGGATTGGAATGAGGGAATTCACCTCTCTTTCGTGCCTTCTGAGAAGGAATCTGCTGGCATGCGTTGGTGCTTGGAAGATTCTATGCGAGACGTTTTTCATGGGAAAACAATGCTCACCGATGGTGATTGCATACCATTTCGCTATTGTTGTCACAAAATATGAGTTTCTGGGTATGCTCGAGTAGGCAGTGTGAGTGATAGTTGCTGGTTGCACGCGATCTGTGGTTGTATACCAATGGAGCTTGGTCTGCAATTCACCCGATGATTTATATTCCACATTTTTATACGGTGTATGTCCTACGATTCCTAGGACAAGATATGGACGCTTGTCGCTATAGCAGTCAAGTTTGCTAAACTGTAAGGGATATGAAAATCGAAATTTGAAAGGGCATTGCTAAATTGATCAACAATAAAGAGATAGGTTTTTTATGCATAGACCTTTGAATATTGATCATGAATTTTATGTAGTTAATTCATGCAATAACATAGGGAATAGTGAATCATGTATGCTTCTAGCATTAGTTTGTATATTTCTTTTCATGACATAGGTTGAGTCTATTACTAATCTCTCTAAAATGCTTCGAGGACTGATTGAGAAGCAACAAGATGATGAAAGATTACATAAGGAATTCAAGGAAGTTAGAGCTTTATGCATCTTGTAAGAAAGTCATGCAGGTTGTAGAAATGAACAAATATGAGGACACTGTTTGCAACCATACGATTGAGTTGATGGCACATAACTTCATTGAAGAGGAAGAACCTAGATAGATTGTCTATGCATTTATTTTCTTCAAAGAGGAAGAAATGACATTCAGAGGGAGTTAAATTCCGAGAATTCAAGGCGACCTATCAAAGGGTTAATGTGTTGGAGATGAAGTCAAGATTGGAGAATATTTATTACATAAAGGGAAAGCTTGATGAGATTCAGAGGGAGAACTTCTTTAGGCTCAATAAGATTCAAAGGGAGCTTGTGTGGTAGACGGAGAGTGCCAAGTCCTTTGCAGAGGATCAGCAAGCTCAAGAAGCAGTGTGGCCTCAAAAGCTCATTGTTTGGTCAAACATTGGAACCAATTGTAATTTATTGTGATAATCAAAGTTGGGGGAATGCTGCCCTTGTTGAGAGGGTGTTTTTGCTAAGGAGTCTTAGCATTCAGTTGTTCTTATTATGAGCTTAATGCATTTTTCTTTGAGGGAGAAATTTGAGGTGAAAGTCCTTGTAATGCATTTCCCTCTGAGAGGGAGAAATTTGAGGTGAAAGCCCTTGTAATGCATTTTTCTCTAAGAGGGAGAAATTTGAGGTGAAAGCCCTTGTAATGCATTTTCTCTGAGAGGGAGAAATTTGAGGTGAAGGCCCTTGTTGCTCTTTCCACTCATGGGAGTAGCCATAGTGGATGTCATGTTGAGAGACTCCATGACGACATCACATTGAGTGAATCCGTGATGAGAGTTTATGTTTTCACACATGGGAGTAGCCATGGTGAACATCATGTTGAGTGACACCATGATGCTATCACGTTGAGAGACTCTGTGATAAATTTTTGTTTCCTCGCAAATGGGTGTAGCCATTTTGAGTGTCATGTTGAGAGATTCCATGACACGAATACTTGAAAAGATATCTCCTTTGCTAAGAGGGAATGTTGATGTTTGTAGCTGCAGGAGATATCCTGATTACTTGCGATGGTGCTTTTTCATATACTTGCATTTGGAAATATGAAGAGACATGCATTTGGAAATATGAAGATACACGCATTTGGAAAATGAAGAGACTTCTAGTTATAATATGAAGATACACGCATTTGGAAAATGAAGAGACTTTCGGTTATAATATGAAGAGTCTCTCGGTGTAAGTCTGGAGAAGTTACATTTTTGAAGAGCCTCGACATTGTATATATAATATATCATTGCTTTGTGTGATGTGATGCTTGCTGAGTTGGGTTATTCTTTACAACAACTATAGATAGTCTATGGAGTCAATTCTAATATATGTAATAAGCTGAAGAGTTTGCAGTATTCAGTTAGAAGCATTGTACTTAGACCTCTATTATTTAATAAAAGAGATATTTTTTTGGTGTGGCTGGGTTTTTCCCCTCAAGTTGGAGGGTTTTCGTAGGATAAATATTGTGTCTTATTGTTTCTTTTTTGATGTTTTGCTGCTTATTTTCATTCCTGGTCTAAAACATTAACACCATGCTCGGTTCTCTTCTTTCCGACTTTGAATCAGAAGAAGCCATCTCTTCACTCATTGACTGGCTTCTCAAGTCGATGGCGTACTTACCCCTATTGTTTTCTTTGGAGAGGGTGTTCTTTTTCCAATTATGATCCACCTTGGCTCTAATCAGCCATCCTTTCTTGAGCAATGCATTGTACACTCTCTTTTGCAATGGAATGACCACAAAATTCAATAGAAACTATTGCGCCCCCCGATCCTCAGCTTTAGTGCCATTAGTGTCTTCAACGACTTGATTCCATGCTGGTCGATGCCTACTAGTTGGAATGCTGGTGGCTATAGGGTTGGCTGTAATGTCTCGTGTTAGGACCTTTCCTGATTTATCTTAAATTTCTCGATTAGGGTTTGGATTGTAATGTCAATGATAGGATTAGTCACTTATCTTATCAGATTTAGTTATCTTTGACACTCATACCCAATCTTATTACTATTTTCCTTCATAACGTGAAGCGTAGATGTTAACTAAGGTTCCCAGAGACCAACCATAATGGGCTCCCTCAAAGTTTACAGGTCCAAGCCCAAACTATTGGGACACTGACCCCCACCTTATTTTGGGACAGATAGCCATTACCTGGATTTACACAAGGATACCACTTGTAACATTACAACTTCCTTCCTTGAGTCAAATAGTACATAGGATTAAATAAGGTCTCAATATATAACTATAAATACTTGTATATTTAGTCATAGTTTCAGACTTTAACATTTACTTGACATAACTCAATAGTTTGATAATGTGATGACAAATATACATATCTAATTCAAATATGCTAATCCTTAATAGCGTATATATATGTGTGTGTTGTGCAGTTTAGACACAGCCGAGTCTATATATAAATATATTAATAAACTGCTAGTTGTATGGTGCTGTTGAAGTGGCGTTCTAGTTTATTGCTGCCTTCTTAATCGATAGTGTTAAGCCGTTTAATTGCTGTATCAATTGGTGTACTCAATCGAGCGCTCCACAAGGGAAATATATATAATTTATTCAATCTTCTCATCCCCTTCTTACCATGTTACGATGTTCATATTTATATTAATCCTCGGCCAAGTGAAGAGGCACGATAGAATGGTTGTTTGCCATCGTAATTAACAAATGAAAGACCATTATTGTTCACCGTAATAGTCAATATGATTATTGCGGTGAACCACCGATAATCATGTGTGATTAAATAATGTTTAATCTGCCATCCCGATTATGCAAATCGGCTAAGTATGGAAATGCATGGTAATGTAATGGCAAGTGGGATTAATATGTGGAATATGTCAAGTGTGGAATATGCCCTTTGATCATATTCAGAAGTATGTATGGACTTCCCTTCATCGCATATGCGAATAGTCAAAATGTCTTTCAACGTCCCAGGTAACGCATCTACTATATATAATTCTCGGTCATTGAATCTAATTTTTATACTTTTGTGAGTTGAACATGCTGTGTTCGCCAATGTCAACGGTATTGACCATAGACCTGTCTAATATCATTATCGGCAATATGGATTATGATCTCCTGCAATATATGATAGTCTTGTATGCTTCTTCCTGTTTATATATCCTCCAATCTTGCTACGATCGTCTGTTTCGTTCTATGTTCCTGACCAGGTATATTTATCCTTCCTTTTCTCCGTGCCTTCATCTCCTATTCGCATGCATTCTTATATGAGTTTCAGGAGGAACAAACAATCATGAGGTGTGACGTTCCATCGTAGGGAGCTTCGTCAGACCTGATTGTGGCCCTTCTGCTGAGTCGGAGAGACCATTCTATGTCGTGGGTTTATATTTTGTTTATCAATAATATTGACTAATATTGATTCCATTAATACCTTATAGTATTATAAATATCGTTCAATGAGAATAATATTAATTGGTTATATCATATATGTTGATTAATATTATTAATGCTATATTATACTGATTTATTAATTGTATATTGATAAATAGTATTGATTAAGCAATTAATAATATTATTATAAATGTTATTATTAATAATCATTAATATTTATCAAATAGTTATGAATATTATTATCATTAATATTTACCAATTATTTATTTTATTAATATTAAATTTCTTCTGGAGGGGGATATCACATTGGCTACCTGAAGCACTTCCATGTATCTTTGGGTGGTATGTTGACTTCTAATCCTTCATCAACGATAGAGTTTGTCAATTTCTTCCCCATGATTTGCATTTGAATGATAATTGATTTTTTCATTATGTTCACTGTTAGGAACATTGGATTGATGACTTGTTTTCCCTGGGGTCGGGGTTCTATTATCATGTTTGCTCTTGTGTTTTTCTATCCCTAATTTTTGAATATCACTAACTATGTTGGTAATTGCCACTCTTTAGTTGTGGCATGGTTTGAAGAAGGTCTATCACCTTGATCGACATGGTTATTTGTAGCTCTTGTTGTACTATGTTCTTCTTTGACTTCGATCAATAATGCGATACTTGTAGTTTCATTGGAGGTTCTTTCTTTGGCCATTGCTTGTTCTACTTTTGCTTTGGCTTCCTAAAGTAATTCCTTCTCCGTGCAAGGGTCTGGGTATACTACCTTCTTCATTTGTGCTTAGGTTATTGTTAGAACTTCCTTGTCTTGTCCCTCCTTGTCCAACATGTTAATACAATTTTGCTTTGAGTAGTTAGTTTCTTCATGGTCTCCCAGTCCACACCATTTGCACAACATTCCTCCTTTATTTTTATTGCTTTGATATTTTGCGGCAAAGTGACCCCATTCATTACATTTTTGGCATTGGATCATCGGTCTTCCATTGGCGTCATACTAGTTTTTGCTTCTTGGACCATTATTGTCAATCGATTGCTATTTCTCCAACTATTATGATATTTGCTAGGAGATGCATTAGTGGTATTTTTTTGTTGTTTTGAGGTGTGGTGGGAGGGGTTGATTGTTACTCTTGAGTGAAGAGCACTTGTGCACTTCTTGTCTTTAGATTGTTTTGGCATTCTTTGATGTAATGACCCATCACTTGGCAGATGTCCTAGAATGTTTTTTTCGAGTAGTTTACTTTGTTTTGATCTTCAATCTTGCACTCGGTGTACCATATTCTTTGGTTCCTTTCGAAATCTCTTTAATTGGCTTTTAGTTCTTTCATCGTTCTCATCATGTCTCACTGTAGGGCTTGAATAGTCTTTGATTCTTTGCCATTGCTTTATGCATTGCTCTCATCATCGCCTGTCTTTTGTTTCCCTTGGGAAGATATCTTGTCCTCCCTCTCAATGTCCATTTCCTGATTGTTGGTGTCAGCATACGTGGACAAGCCACCACTTTTATTTTCTTACACAACAAAGGGATCAATCCCTCAATGAACCATCATTTATTTAGCCCATTCATTGACTGGTTCTCCAAGATGACCAACAACTCTTTGAGCCTACAATTGTAAGCTTGTCCATTCTCATGCTTTGCTTGCTTTAAATCTCCATCACAATTTTATTTTCATCTTGCAATAATTTGAGCTCCGCCTCTAATACTTCTTTAGTGCGTCCCATGAGGTTTTGGACCGTGCTTCAAGCTTGGTGAACCAATCTATGGCTATGTTTAGTAGTGTTGTTGGAAATGTTTCAACCAATAGTCGTTCTTTTACAATGATTGATAGGATTCTCAGACCCGTTTCCTATGAACTTCAGGAGTTTCTGTCTTTCAATGTTTGGACTTGCTGGGGAAGTCACCATTTTCCTTTCATGATGTGTTCCTTGTATGTTGGACTTGGCTGGACTATTTTGACCTCTACATTCCGGTGCCGGCCTTTCACTCTTAGCCACGTACAAGTGCTCTATAAGTCCTCCTTTAGCGCCCCTTGCTCTTTGGTTATCTTCAAAATTGTTCTTGCACTCCCTTCATTTGGTGGTCTTTGGCTTAGTTCTTTTAATTCTTAGTTCCTCTGAAATGAATAGCTCTTGGTTGTGGCGTATATTATTCTCAAATGTTTTGGTTAATTTGTTTCTGGGGTTTCCTTCTTCCTCCTCTTCATTCGATGACTGTGTGGACAGGTTGCATGTTTGGTTAGCAAGTTCTTGATATACTTCGTTAGGGTGTGGTAACTGGTAGGTGTCTGGCTATCTCATTCCACTCTCCCTTCATATGTTCTTCAGTGAAAGTCTTCCTTTCTTTTTGACTACGACTCCGGCTGACGCTTCAACTTTTACTTCTTAGGGGGCTTGGACCTTTTGACAGCAGTCCTTTGGTTTCTTCAACAATTCTTCTCAGTTGCCTTTGTTGTTCTCCTTGTTCTCTTAGTCAAAGGGATCTTTTCACCAATCCTTCTGCTGCTTCGTGACCAGTTGGAATAGGTGTCCTGTCTTTGTTAGGCTGCTCAAGCAGTAATTTTCTGGGGTATGTCTCCCACTGGTTTCATGTTCCTCTTCTCACTGGTTCCTCTCTTTGTACTATTGCATTAGTTGTTGCCCTCGCTGCTCCTTATCCCTGTCCGTTCACATTTTTGCAAGATGACAAATGATAAGCCTTGGCAGTTTGTGTAGCAGATGATCAACCTCTTTGTTGACGATTATATTGTCCCAGATGGGGTCTTGAGCTTCCCTCTGGACGTGTTCCTTTAATGAGATGTCCCGCAACTTCACTAGGTCCTATCTAAGTTGGTTTTCTCATTACTCAGTGGCTTGTACATGTTTGTCTACAGGCTGCCCCATTACATGACCATGTTTCCTGTCTGTGAGTTATTCATTATCAGAGTTTGAATCGACAATGGTGCTAAATGTTCACTTGGTAAGCCTACTTGAATGATTAACAGTGGTAAACAAAAATAGCAACATACAGAATAATGGAATATAACTATTACTTTTAACAATGTTCTAGAAAGATGTTCTTTTATTCATTCATTTGTTGGATGTGCAATATGTATGTAGTCCTTGACTATGAGAACAATAAGAAATATATAGCAAAGCAGACATTGTTTGAGAATGCCAATTGCAAGTAACTACCAACTAACAACTAATTGTCAGGGACTAATTACGTAATTACAAAATAACTCATTTAATTTATTGACAAACTGCAATCTCCTCTTCATTAGGGGATTTGAAACTCCACAAACAGTAATGATCTATTATGTTTTCTCTCCAAAGAAAACTTAAAAAAAACACAATAAGTATTCTAAATTAGGAGTTTAAATTTAAATTCTACATATCCCTAAATGCGAAAATTCAAAGACAAATAAAATCAAGCTATATATTTTAAAACAAAAATAATGATAGTTACTTAGTTGTGTGAAATAGAATGACGCAATAGAACTAAAAGTCTCCAATTGCACTTCTTGTGGCATCATGCTCTCCTTGTTCCAAACCATACATTCAAGTGGTGATTGGGCATTTGGAGCAATGGGCGGAGCCAAAAATGAATCTAAATTAGATGAAGATCTATGAACTCTAGGCCCAATACTAACACTATGCCTATTGTTGCCACGACTCAAAGATCTTGGAAATGGAGGAAGGAAAGAAGCCTCTCCACCAATGGCCGCTTCTTCTTCTCCATGCATCTTTTTAAATTTCTTTTTTGTTCGAAAGTTTCTATTTGGTTTTGTACTTTGCCTAATGGTTTAGTATCATGACATGGTATATATGCTAGGTGATACTTCAATCGGTTAATGCCTCCTTCAAGTATTTTTGTCTAGGTGATACTTCAATTGGTTAATGCGTCTCCCAAGTATTTTTGTTTTGCAATAGATGTTATCTCCCTTTTCTTGTGCTAGGGTTGGCATGTTTCAACAAAGATCTTTTCTAATTGGGGTCAACATTGTGATTGAAAATTTGGAAGAATTTATAAATGTGAAGTATGCTGCAACAAGATATAAATAGAAAATAAATTGACATTGATGGTCTCTGGTTAAACTTAAAAAAAAAAAACTAGCATTCGCAGTTGGAAAATTTAAAAAAGCAATAAATAGTTAGGGTCTGTTCTTTTTTGTAAACCTAAAATGAAAAAACAAAAACAAATGTATAAGACAACAGAAATTTAAAAATAAGAAAACAAAAAATATTCAAAATACAAACTTCCCTTTCAAATTTGTTAAAAATTGATTGCTGGCTGCTCCAAATCAATACCGGGCTCCTCTAAAACTCTCTGTAGGCTCCTTTAGATGTGACTAGGGTTGCTACAAACCTACCCATATGGTCTTCAATCATTGTTTCTTGCTCAACTTATGTGCTGGTTTTTCTTTGACAGCATATAATTTTGTTCAAAAGCTATTTTGTTTCCAACTTGCGCTTGAAGATGAATTGAATATGCTTCTATGGTGCAATGGGTCATTTTAAGTCTTTATGTCTTTTTTCTCCTAGCTGTGTTCAAGTCTAATTGGTAGGATTCACCAAGTCTTGCAAGTTTGGCAGAATTGGCCAAGTATAACTAGATTTGCTGAATACTTGGATCTTAAGTTCTTAGGAACCGTTTCCTTTTGTTTGCCTTGGGACTTGCTAAGTCTTGGCTAGCCGAGGTGAGACTTGTAACATTGATTTAAATGCTAACTTTATTTTCCTCAAGATCTATTTTATTGAATTGGCCAAAATCCGAGGCATGCCCAAGTTTGATTTGCTTATAGATTTGTCTAAGAGCTCATTTTTTGGTATGGATTTGTTAGGAATTGTATATAAGAGCAATGAACCTAGAAGCATTTAAATGCTAATTTTATTTTTTCTTAAAAACTATGTTGCTAAATTGGCCAAAAAACTAGGCATGCCCCAATATGATTTGCTTTTGAATTTGTCAAGGGCTTGGTTTTTTGCACACAGATTTGTTTGGGATCCATTATCAACATTCCTAGGCAATTCCAATTACATTGAGGTAATTTTGGTTGGGCAACAATTTCAATTTATTGTGTTTGGCTTTTGATCATCAAAATTGTATTGTAAACCATAATTGATTGTCATTTTCAATAACATTTTATTTGACAAGTATCAAGGAGAAAAATAAACATTATGTTTTGTTTGACGAGTAAGCAATGCCATAGTAAGATTCAAAATGCTGAAGTAGGCAGTGCTACAAATTTCCTCTGATTCCACAACCATTTTCTCTTTTTGAGAGTTAGATAGCCAACATTTTTTTATCACAAGTGGCAATGAGGTTGCTTGTTGCTCTTCTAGTCTACCTACTCCATCTAATTTCAATGGCAATGGCTATGTTTGGTATTGATGAAGACTCATCCATATGATGCCGATTATTGGTTTTATTATTTTCATATTAAAGTTTAAACAATGAATATCTATCATGACCATTGAGTTCGACAAATTTATATTGAATTAGTAAATTGTATTTTGTAATATATATGTAGTTTTGTTTAGCATTTGCATGAACTGTGGTGCTTTGAATTCAATTTCTATTTTTGGGCTGCAAATATGTATATATTTAAGATTTTTATATGTCTTTTCTATCGACGTATTCATAACATATGCACCCCCCAAAAAACTTCTGCTACAACAATGTACACCTATTTACCTATACCATATTTTGATTCGGTAACAGCTTAAGAATAATTGTTAGGAGGGTCTTGTTCAAACTTTAAAGTACAATTTTTGTCTACCAAGATTCTCTCACAACAACCATTGCATCACCTTCAACAATTTTCCAACAGCATTCAGAGAAATGGTAGGAAAACATTTGGTCCTGATGCTTTATTCCAATCCATGCTAGGAACTCAACTTTCAAATACTTCTTTTGAAATGTCATTTAGGAGGTCCTTATTTTACTCCCCGGAAAGCAACATAGGGATATTTCTCAACATGCTCTCTTGTGCCTCTTCTGTATTGTCCTTTTGGTGAGTAAACAGACCCCTATAAAAGGAGAATCTCTATTTTATCTCCTTAGGTGCAATTAAGATTTGATCAACTGGAAATTCAAGGTATTGAATGCATTTGATGTTCTTTTTAGCATCAAGTAACTTTTCTATCTCCTTCCACTAGCTGAATAATCCTAAGGTATTGGTTCTATTTGAAGTGTATAACTTCATTCTTAAATTAACATTCAACCATCTACAAATAAAGCTTTCTAATGGAATCATTGATTGACTTTTTGGCAGTAACTGACTTATAGAAATATTCAGATTATCTATCTCCTTTTAGCTACATTTGGAGTGTTTCTTCCAATATATATATCTTTATGTAGGAAGTCTCGTTCTAGTTTTCCTATTAGCTCCTCCTCTGCTATAAAAAAGGATTCTGTCCATGTCTTGAGTTTGAATCTTCCATTGTTGTTTCTATGTTTCTATTCCAAATGAGTTCTTTGCTAAAAAATATCGCCAGAGATCTCTTCATTCCATTGTTTAAGTTTAGTTTCACATTTCCAAGTTTGTTCACTAGTATGTCTTTTTAGAAAATTGGTAGCACTAAATTTCCAACCACCATTCTTTGACTCCATTTAGGAAATCCAGATTATTTATCCACATTTTCTCAAATTTGTAGGGCATACATTCCACTTGGTTTCCCTTTTCAATGTACAGAGTAACCATCCAGTGATTAGACCTTGCCAACTTCACAATTCTTGTTTTTAATAATGAAATTAAGTTCAAGCCAAGTTTCTTTCAAATTGAATGTCCATTTTTTTACTTATTAAATTATTTGAATTTCTCTTGTATTCTTTTTACACCATGTAAACTTTCCTTATGAAGGTTTGACATTGCATAGATGATTATGATGAAGGGATTTCCTTAATCCCTTTGGGAGAGAGAAATGGGAATATCCTCCTTTCTTTTCCTCATTTCCTCTGAGATAATATTACTGAAGGCAGCTAACTCTTTTGATAGTCCTTGCATTTGTTGGATGAATACAAGTCTATAGATGCCAGTAATCATTACTGTCATAAGTGTTTAGATGCTGAACTCTTACAAAAATGTAGTGCCATTTTTTCTCAATTAGGTTACAGTGCACCTTTTGTGTGCTGCATGAATAGCCAAGCTGCCTGATTAATCTTGGGACTTATCGCAGCGAAATTGACAATTTTTGTAATTGTGAAAACCATTTACAATATCCTTCTAGAGTTATCTCATCACATTCAGTTTCATTCAGGGAGACAACATTGGGATGTTATATATTGACCAGCCTAAGAATTTACCTTTGTTTTGTGGGGGGACTTCGGTATCCCTAAAGTTCCATGTTAAACAAAGCATGGAAAAGTTTGTGTATCCCACAAACCTCAAAACAAGATTATTTTTCTTGTTCTTAGGAACATAGAGCCTCATGATTTTAGGTTGAGAGCTCCTTTTCAATAAGATTGACCATATAACTTCATTGATTTAGCCCTGGTTTTCCTTTCGCTCTTCAGAAGGCCACTATTGCTTGTCTTCCTACAATTTGGGGTTTGCATTTTGACAAATGTTCATTTTTAGTTTCTAGAACTTCTTGCTTGTATTCGGAGGGAGATCCCTCAACAACCTTCTATGTTTCTCTATTATTTGAGTCTCACCCAATTTCCTCAACATTGTAATGCCCCCTTTTGTCCAAGTGATCTCCTAGAGGAGATTATTAGCCGTAGGCTAATTGGATTTATTTAAGGGAATAAATAATTTAATTAAATGTTAAATAGTCCTAAGTCCAATGGGATTATTTAAATTTAATTAATTAGTAGATGGACATGCTTTATTTTATAAAGTGACTTTATAATAATGTCAATGACAAATTATAATTTAAAGCCACTTTTGAGAGGAAAAAAGTAAACTAAAAGAGAAATAAAATAAAGTATTACTTTTGAAAAGGAAAAGCATTATAAAAGGAGGAAAAGTGAAATGAGGATTGATTCTTGACATGCTATTTTCAAAGAAACTTTTCCTTGAGAGCTTCAGCTTGTAGGTTCAATAAACCCTTGGATGGAAACCCTAGAGATTTTGGCTTTTAAGACAACAACCTAGATCAGCCCACTTGGTGAATTCATTTCAGGATTCATAGTTGCAAATCATTGATCAGTTTTCATGGAGATTTGTTGATCTATCTTGCAAAACTTCAGAGGGTTTGCTATTTTACGTATGGAGGCATTCTAGGTATGCGTTGCATGATGACATTGTGCATTTTTTGATTTGTAACAGCAATAGGTGTTAGCAAATTGCAATACATTTCTAAATCACAAGAATACCCATTGGCTAACTCTGATTCTTTGTATTTCATCAAATTAATTTCCTTGAAAATCTATATAGTTTATCTTGCATGCTCAATTTGCATGTTTGCATGTTGCAATATTACATTATGATGAAGCAAAACATGAGCAAAAATTAAAATCTAAATTAGATTTGAAGCTAGGATGCCGGTTCGGGTTCAAGTTCAAGTTTGGGTTTGAAGAACTGGTTCACTAGTATAGCAAAATTTTGAAAACGGGTTTGGGTTCATTTGGATTCGTTAGTACAAAAACATGTAAAAATTATATATATACATATTTATGAAACCTAGAAGCATGAGTTAAGATTAGAATGTTACATAGCATCATAAAAACATTTAAACACCATAAACTTGTAATCATAACATCATAGCATCATGAATCGTGATCATACCATCATAGCATCATATTGACATATACTCAAGTTCAACATCAAAGATTCAAATTTAAAATGTCAAGTGATAAATCATAACATCAAGCTCAAGTATCATTGTTTCAAGTTCAACTAATGGATTAAAAATTTATTAATATTCTTCTTCTTCTACATTGGCATCAGTTAACTCACAAACAAAGCTAAGGCCAATGGGGATCAGATGCACTAATAACATTATTGGTGTCAAAATCTTCAACTTCATCAAGTGCAAGCTAAGAAGTGGAAGCCAACATAAGCCTTTAGAATCCACTTTTTAGGGTTGTGGATGTTGTTATATGGAGCCTAATCAGACTCGGAGGTTAATTTTTCCCTACTTTTATTCCCCCCAGATTTTTCAACACGGGTTTGGGGGCAGCGCCCCCAAGATGGGGTCAAGGGGTAGTGCTCCTTGTGCGCTCCTTGTCGTGATACATGGCAGGGTTGAGGGGCAACGCTTTGTGAAGCCAAAAACGACTTTTATTATTGTACAAAGGCATCGAGAGTTATTTTTCTATTTGCCGACATATTCAAACCCTAACAGTGGATGTCAAAAAATAATTAAATTTGCAAAAAAAAACCAACTTGGCCGCTGACTTTGACCATCCACGGGACCAAGTTTGCTGGTGGTTCGATGTTTTCCAGCTTGGTCCACCTGGGTCAAAATTGAGCATGGTCTAGTTCAAACCACCCCAAGCGGACCGGACCTTGTCCAGACCCACAAGCGGACCGAACTAGAACCGTAGACCAGTTCGTACCGTGGCTGGTCCGGGGGCCCTTAGGGGGGAACTGGACATCCTAGACTTGAAGCATTATCAGAGTTTGGGATATTTCAGTGGTATCAAAGTTGGTGATCTTGCCAGCCTGGAAGGGTTTTAGTAGTGCATCTCAGATTTTGTAGTTGCATGTGTGTCGAATGTTATTGCACGACAATTTGGTGAATACCCAGATGATTGCATGTCAATTTAGGAGTAGTTTATGAAGAGGGTTACCATTGCATGTTATTTTCGAGCAGTCTTGGTTAGCGGATTTATGTTGCATGACAATTTGGTGGATACCTAGATGGTTGTATGTTATTTTTAAATCAGTTTAATGAAGTGGGTTTCTTTTGCATGCCTTTTTCAAGCAGTAAAATTTTTTGGATTTGATTGCATGGCAATTCTGATCAGTTCCAGAAGGTGGGTTAACTCTGCATGTTAGTATTTTGTCTTATGCGTGATAGTGAATGAACTCAGAGGTATATTGCTAGGAATAGAGGAAACAAATTTAGTGTTTATTTTCGACATCTACAGTAGGGGTGGGGTATAAAAGGCTACATCAATTGCTAAAATTAAAGATGAGAGATCGTTACCTACTTTTCTTCTTGCCTCACTAGCTAAAGAACGGGATAGAAAAAATAGTGAAAGCCCACAAAGAAATGATTGACATATGGAAAAACTTATGAATGGTATGAATGGCTTCTTTTAAGCATTTCAAAAATATCAATCAGATATGACATTATTGTTAGAGAAATTGCTTTTGAAGAAGCTAAAAAGATGGATAAGAGATATAACAATGATGAACACATTGAAGTCACTAATGATGAGCATATAGATCATCCCAATGCTGAAAATTCATTTAAAGAAGCACACAAGAGTTGTGGCAGCTATGGTAATGCTGCTGAAAGGGACAAAGTTAATTCTGATTTGGTTATGCATAACAATAGTAGTACATTAATTTTACATGATCCATTACTTGAGCATGCATCTACATATGTTGAGGATATGAATAAAGATGTGGAAACAATGGATCCCATTGAAGATTGTGTGGTGAAAATATTACTGATTCAAATTTGAGGAAGGACTTAACCAAACAAGGAGAATTCAAAGAGTCTATTTATGTTTTGAGCCTTGACATCATACCATCACCATCATGATTCTTTGACTAGGCATAAGCTGTCCAAGAGATTAAGGAAGCCACAAGTTCACTTTAGCCATTTGAGGGTTTAGGCAAAGAGGAATCACATATTGTTCAAAAGTCAGTGTAACACGGGCACTGGGGGACGTCGGGATGGGTTTCTGGGATGGGGGAAATAAGGGCTTCAATTTGGGGATGATGGGGGGATGGTGGTGGGGGCGGAGGGGGGCGTGTTGTAATATACTATACATATAGTACTTGAAATGCTAGCTATGAAATGATGTATAATAGTATAAAACCTAATA
The DNA here is from genome assembly GCA_027943335.1 of Chamaecyparis obtusa. Taxonomy (NCBI): domain Eukaryota; kingdom Viridiplantae; phylum Streptophyta; class Pinopsida; order Cupressales; family Cupressaceae; genus Chamaecyparis; species Chamaecyparis obtusa. The sequence goes on from BSBK01002852.1 coordinate 1,365,200, forward strand.
AATTATAATACCAAATACTTGAACATAGCAAAATTGCAACATGAATATCAAAAATATCATAAAGATGATTACAATGAGTAGTACGATATCAAAATGAGTGCAAAATCATGTACATACATTCATAAATAGCATATGTAGTGTGTGTGTGTGTGTGTAACAATGACCTTTATGGTAGGCCAATAAACCCCCTTTCTATCACAAGTGCTGCAGCTGCAACTTTTGCTTGCAGAAACCCCCGACGGCGAGATGGTGGCGCGAAGGCAGTGGTGGGGAGACTCGGGAATGCCAAGTCATCGATGCGGGGACGTCCCCTACCCGGGTGCATGGGGGTTTAGGGGGGGACGAGTCCCCGTGTTACATTGTCAAAAGTCTGTCCCGGGGCTTGCCAAATCAGCAATAACTGATCAATTATGTGGATGCAATTAAAAAATTTCAGTATGTAGTGAACCAACGCTTGTTGATAACCATCCACTCATGAAAGGAGAGGTGATTAAGACTAAGTAGCCAATCCTGATCCTGGTTGGATTTGAATTCGGGGATTCATAAATTTTTTTTTTGGGCTGGCTCTTGATTCCGCGGGTATATATATAGACATTTTTGATATATATATATATATATATATATATATATAAAGATATGTATATATGTATGTATGTATGTATATATGTATGTATATTCATAGATTCCATACATGTAACATGTCAATGCTCATTCATTATTAGTTCCAAACTTCAAAGTTCAAACATATAATGATAATAATAAGTTAGAAGCATGATTCTCATAAAATGATAAATCCATAATTGTCAATATATGGTTATATCATATTCATACTTTGCAAAAGTCTCAAAATGTCATTACATGCTGAAAATTTAAATCACAAGCCATATTTCAATGTTTCATATTTAAAAATTAAAATAGTAAACTTATATCCAATTCCATATTCTTCATCATCATCTTCATTGGAATCAAGGTGAACGTTTGGTTCCTCTTCAACTTCATTTGAACCAATAGTTGTGGCACTTGCCATGTCATGTGAAATAGTTGCCTCTTGATCATATACAGAGACATGGGCAAGTTGTGCAATCATGGCGTCTAAATTAGAACACTCAGGGACTAGATCCCAATCTTTGTCACACCCTCATTGTGGTCCTTTTTCTTATGTGACAATAGGCAAAGGTTATAGTGTATGACAGCCAAATTCTCTGCTTTTTTGGAACCCAAGCGATTGCGCTTAACCGAGTGGATGAATGAGTATGTACTCCAATTCCGCTCAGCTAAAGAACTTGCAACCTGTTTGAGTTAGCAAACAACATTTACATTTAGTATTTAATTTGAATATGATAGCATCATGATTGAATGAAAATTCAAAATTGAAGAACGATTTAAAAAAAAAAGATACATACTTGGGAGAGAAGTTTAATTGCAAGAGGCTACAAGAAAATGAAGCATTGACCATGTGCATACCACCATTCATCAATAGTCATCCTATATTGAGCATGAAGAGCATCTACGTCATGATATTTGGTAGATGCAAATTGGGCAAACTCGGTGAGGACAATGTTTCGAGTTTCATCATTACCATGATATATCTTTGAATTTGCAGCCTTGTAACCCGCAGCAACCTTTGCATCTCTATATGGTGCCACCTTGTTTGGTTGTGAAGCCATCTCTTGGCTATAAAACCTTGGCGACAAAGCATACGCCAAGAGATGTAAGGGGGTGGTCATCTTGTTCCAATGGTCAACAATAATTTTTTCCACTTATTTGAAAAAAGTATCATTATGTTCCTTGCCCACTATTATTGTGTGCTCCACCATGGTGTCCATGCCATCATAAATTTCACCCAAACATGGGCTATTAGTATCAACAAATCTCATTGTGCTCATGATGGGCTTGGTGAATTCCAAAACATATTCTGCACGTTCGCTCCAATCATCATCAAGGATCAATGCTTTACTTTTTGGGCTTTTTCTGTGTTTGATTGCCTCCATACACTCCACAAAGTGTTGATAACCATAGAACTCAAGGCCTCTTGCACCTTCACAAGTTGTCTTAAGACGATTGTGTGCGATGCAATCATGTTTCAACAACATATGATGGCATAAAAGTTAAAACATACATGTCATATCAAGTTCATCTATAAAATTTAAAACTAAAATAAAATATAAAAACAAAATTAAATTACCTTCAACAACTCCAATTAAGCGAAGGTCCTGAATATGGCTTGTGTCATGTGATGATTAGTCACAAACATTTGTATCTCCTCAGCCTCCGTGTAAATTTTATTGATCCATTCAATTTGAGTGCCAATCTTTTGCATGATTAAATTGAGTGAATGGACTGTACATGGTGTCCACAAAATGTGATCATATGTGGCCTCTACTGTAGCCCCAACTGCCCTACAATTTTTAGCATTGTCCATTATGATTTGGACAACATTTGCAGCCCCAACCATCTCAATTGATTCCATGAGGATATTGGCAATGAAACTTGCATCTTTCACTTGCACCTCACAATCGACTGCCTTCAAGAACATCGCCCCTTTAGGTGGCACTGCTAAAACATTGATTAAAGGCCTATTCTTGCAATCTTTCCATCCATTAGAAATGATGGACACGCCTGTTTCCACCCATGTATCCTTGATCACTTTCAATTGTGTCTCCACCGAGGCTTTCTCCCTCGACAATAAGGTGGTTCACACCTTTTCATACCCAACACAAATATAATCAGTAGGTCCCTTGCAAAGGGTACGCACCATATCCCATCAATAAGGTGATCTAACAAGGTTGAATGGAAGCCCATTCGCATATAAGCAACGACCAATGCTTTCATCATAAAGATCTCTCATTTCATTTTTGAAGGCCACATCCAATGGGCCTCTTTTCCGTGGAACATTTTCTAGTTCAGAAGGTGGTGGCGTTGGCATGAAAGGATGTGGGCCAGCAGATTTTACCAAGCCACTAGGAGGTCTCCTCGAGCTTGGCTGGGAATGGGATGGAGCAGACACTGTTTTTCCTCTATTGGTGCTCCTATCAGCTTCATTTTGTTCTCTTGCATATTGCAAGATTATATGAGTTGGCAGCCCGTTCCCACTTTCCCCTTTACAAGTTCATTCCTTTTCCAGGGCTAGGAATGAAGTGAGGTTTCACTTGAGAGTGTGAACTTGAATACTCTACGTTGCAATGGTTACACCACCAAATAAAAGACCCACCACCAGGCATTGCCCTACTCATTGTTGTGTAATGCCAAAGCGGTGAACCTGCATCAATTTTAAAAGGGTTTGCCCCAACAACTGAGCTAGAGCTTCCACTTCCACTTCTAGCCATTCTGTCTAACTTTGAATAATGAACCTAAATGGAAAAGAAAACACAACACATTATTGCAAAAAAATTATTTAAAAAAAAATCAGCATTATAACCCCTTAATATGCATACAATGTATAAAAAAAGTATTTAAAACTTCTTTAAAAACTTTTAAAAAAACTTGATTTTTTAAAAAAAATCTTGAAAAATTCATTAAAAACTTGAATAAAATGAAGATTCACTTACCTTTGCCCACTAAATCTGCCTTCCCCAATGATTCCTAAGTCTCTGATGCGGGTCTTAGTCCTCTAGAGCATTCACTTTCGAAGAAAAATGCTACAGCTGTAGAACAAAACCAAAATGGTGAAAAATGCTTGAGAGATGAATGAATGACCATCAAATGACTTTAGACAACCTTTATTGGTCGAATAAGGGTTTGGATGGGTCATTTTAGGGTTGAGTTTGACTTTAATGTAAAAAAAATATAAAAAATGTTGAAGTGGGCCCCTTTTTCCTTGCCCATAGGTTCAAATTCCTGCTGGTCCTCTTGGATCCCTCTCGGATCTAGGCAGGATTTTGGAATGGAATTTGGATTCCATGCGGATCCCTCAGTGAAGGATCCATAGAGAATCCGGATTCCATTCTAGAATGCTGCTTGGATCCAAGAAGGATCCGGATCCGGATCCGGATGGCTTTGGAATCAAGATCCAGAGCTTTCCAGAGGGATTCGATAACTTAGAACTAAGATTATGAAGACATCACACAAATGCATGAAGAAAGGACTGATTGCCTGATTTGGAACAGTAGCCCCTTACCTATGCAAAATCATGAGTTGACAACCCTTAAACATGAAGATGATGGTATTGTTGATTTTTCCAATGTTGGCACTCAATTTGAAGGTGTCAAACATGAAGTATATATTGTGTATTCAAGCCACAAAGGTTCTAATTTTGTACATCATACCATGGAAGATGTTAAAAGGGCACAAGATATGTGTGACAGGTGGTTACAAAGAGCTAAGAAGGCAAAGATGCTTACTGCCCAAGCAAGACAACACCTACAAGAGGTCAAGGAATGATGCAACCAGCTAGACAATGCAAGGAAACAAAGGGAATCATACATTAGATCATTATTTCTTCCAAGAGAAGAATGTATACAAGTTGAGCATGCAAAGGAAGATCTTCTTGAGGTAAGCAAACAAGAAGAACATGCTGTGTGTGAACAAGAGAAGAGGTATGATTCTGAAAATTCAGTTTGGGCATTAAGTTTGCATCATGAGGTTTATGAGTTTCCTCTTTTAGAGATTCTTTTGAAGGTTCGAAACTATGATGATAATGGACACTCACTTGGTGGACCAGCCACTAGTGTTATACCTATTTGTGTAGAAGGAAACATTATTGATTTTGTTTTGGTCGAACATGCATCATGCATAATGGAAGAACATTTGCTAAGATCATATGAGGTATTTTGCCTTAGAGAGCTGATTATAGAGACTAAGAGATTGCCTAATAGGAAGAAGATCTTTCAATTTGATAATGTTTGGTTTGTTTTGCATACTACGTGATGGAGTTGGTTAGTTATGAAAAACAGATCAGCTTTAGCAACTAGGAGTTTATGTTACTTGCAGCAAGACAGACCTCATAGGCTAGTACTCATGGAGGATCAAATTTTCCTCAAATAAGTTACAAGAAAGATCAATAAAGACACCTTGGAAAGGTATGAGCATAATTCTGGATTTTTGAGTTGGGACAACAATTTTGTGACATCAGGTGGGCACAAATCCAAGGATGGTGGTGACAAGAAGTGTAGCATGATAGACATTCATGAGTGGATAGATAAGTATGAGGTAAAGGTTGAAACCTTAATTTGCCAACAGTCTAATTTTATACCAGGAGTTGAAGAAGAGCATGAATCAATTTGTGATGTTGATACCTTGATGGACTATGATGATGACATAGCTTCAAGACATGAAATGCTGCAAGATAGAGCTGCCAAGTTTATTTAAGTGTACTCTAGCATGGAAGATTTCAAAGACATCAAAAGAAAAGGTACAATCAGTCCTAAATCTCTGATTAAGGACAACACTATATCACTTTATAGTCATGAATTAGTTGCCTATTCTCATGAAAAAGTAAGTGCTATTGACTCTCTAATTAATGGTGTACAAGATGCAAAAGTTAGACATAATATTTATGATAATGCATCCTATGGGAGGACTGAATTTGTAAACTTTGGGACAATAACATTAAATCAATCCCAAAAAATGAAAGAGAGTTGGCTGGTGAAGGCAATGAATGCCAAGTTGATGATTCATCAAGCCAAGCTTCATCTTCATCAAGATTGTAATTCACACGACTCCAGGATGATGAGAAGCAAGAGCTCTCTAACATCCAAAATTCTGTTTTTTCAATTGATGTTGACAATTTCATTGAGGTGAATCATGATGATTTTATGGGTGATGCGTTTAGTGTATCAGCCACTCATGGTTTGACTTTGGGTATTAATGGAAAGTTGGAAACAACTACAATACAATTGTGGATTTGTCACCTGTTTCATATGCTTATGAAACTGTTTATTGGTTGGGTTGTGACATAATTTTCATGGATTCATGGTTGACACGTGGCTGTCGTACATGGTTATACATTGCATTTTCAGACTTATCTGGGTCTACATCTGTTTTTGGGTTGGATTGGAGTGTGTGGAGACATGTTCACTTGATAGGTAAGGGGTATGAAATGGGTTTCTTTCTTATGCATGGATATACAGGCATCATTGACTTCAATTTAGTTGCTGGCCTGATTTATAACATAAGCCTTGAGGTGGGAAGTCTGACAACTCATGAGAAGAGTTTTCAGTATATCACACACCTTGGGATAGCAGCCTATGATAGCATCTATGAAGGCAAACTTGGAAGGTACAAAATAAAGGTGGGTCTCATGTTGATGATCAACCATTTCCCATCTTTACATGGTTTCATTCATGTTCTTGTTATGATAGAACATGTGATAAGAATTGAAGAACCACATTGCATGCAAGGTTTGACATTATGCCTTCGTTTCATAACAATATCATTCCTTGATCATACTTGGAGAGTATATTTTGTAAGCGAAGAAGACATCATGGAGCATGTAGAGGACAATACTTCATGTTCGAACCTTTCGGGTTTGATTTACATCACAATGATAGAGGGCTGTTCTACATTTCTGAGCATGAAATTTTCAGCCATAGTTCAGTGGGTTAGAGCTCTCACAATGTGATAGATGGTTGTTTCACACTATTGATCACAAGGACTTCAGTTTGGTCCTTTAGGACAACATTTGGTTGGAGGATTTGGAAAGATTGAGATCAATCTTTCTTTGTTGGAGGATGGTACAGTGATGAGATTCCATCGTCCTTTGTCATTGAAGGTACTTGCTGCATCATTTTGAGTGGGATGTCCAGTAGCATATGGTGGATTGACATGATTGATTGTGCACTTGTAATGATTAGTTTTCATGTCCATGGGAGCTCTTTCAGATTTAGATGGACATATGGCATTGGTGGCATGATAAAATACATTTATTCCTCCACCTTTTGTTGGTGTGAGAGTGTGATGATATGGGATCCTGACATTGACATGTTTGGTGTACTACTTTATTGGGGTCATGATGAATTGTTTCACAGCTTTGGGCATAATGATGTTTACATTAAAGTGGAGCAGCGAAAGCTTGAAGGAGTCAAATATGGGTAGACAAACAAAGGTCCTAGGTTAATTTGGGATCCAGACATTGATTGGAACATTTCAGCTTCACACAAATATAATACATGTGATTGTTTGAGGACAGCAATCTTGGGGTGGGAGGATTGTAATGTCCCCTTTTGTCCAAGTGATCACCTAGAGGAGATTATTAGCCGTAGGCTAATTGGATTTATTTAAGAGAATAAATGAATTAATTAAATGTTAAATAGCACCAAGTCCTATGGGACTCTTTAAATTTAATTAATTAGCAGTTGGACATGTTTTATTTTATAAAGTGACTTTGTAATAATGTCAATGATAAATTATAATGTGAAGTTAGTTTTGAGGAGAAAAAAGTAAATTAAAAGAGAAATAAAGTAAAGTTCTACTTTTGAAAAGGAAAAGCATTATAAAAGGAGGAAAAGGTGAAATGAGGGTTGATTTTTGACTTGTTATTTTCAAAGAAACTTTTTCTTGAGAGCTTGAGATCTTCAGCTTGCAAGTTTAGTAAACCCTAGGATGCAAACCCTAGAGTTTTTAACATTTTGGACAAAAACCCAAATGAGCCCACTTGGTGAATTCATGTCAGGATTCACCATTGCACATCATTGATCAGCTTTCATGGAGATTTATTGATCTAACTTGCAGAACTTCAGAGGGTTTGTTATCTTATGTATGGAGACATTCTGGGTATGTTTTACATGATGGCATTGTGCATTTTCTGATTTGTAACAGCAGCAGGTGTTTGTAATCAGCAATATTTTTCTAAATCACAAGAATACCTATTGGCTAACTTTGATTCTCTGTATTTCATCAAATTAATTTATTTGAAAACCTATATCGTTTATCTTGCATGTTCAATCTGCATGTTTGCATGTTGTACATTATGATGAAGCAAACATGAGCAAAAATTAAAATCTAAATCAGATTTGAAGCAATATCTGAGTTTGGGATATTTCAAACACTTAGGGCACCAAAAATAATTTCTGCAGCCACAGAATTTTCCTTAACATACACTCTAAAACGAACAAGCATGGATTTAGGAATTTCAAAGTTTATGATCTAAATCATTGTTGCAATTCAAGGCACAATACACTAGCTATGAACTTGATGTAGATGAAAATTGAGCATTATTGAATTGAAAATTAACAAGAATTGAAACTGACGAAATCAATAAAATTTTATTGTGAAAGAGAGAGTATACAAAGAGTGCAATGTCTGTGGGTGAGATGTATGCCTAGAGTTCCTAATTCAAATCTACATATATTACAGCTTTAAAACACAAAAATTCAAAAGCTATTGAAAATCATAAATGAAGGGTTCTCCTAGAGAATCAAAGAGTCATCCCCCATGTGGGTGACATCCTTTGTGGAAGCAAAAACAAGTCATTGAATAAGGAAAAATAGCTTGGAAGTAAAATTGACTGTTGGACTCAGGTTTTTTGGTGGTTCCACTTATGGGATGACAACTCCTTGAGTGTAGCTTTTAATTTAGACTTTGGATATGCACTTGAAGGCCTAGTTTGTGTCTTTATTTTGATATCCCAGAAGGAAGATCTGCATCCTTTGGGAGCGTTCAACACTCCCAAGGCCAAGTTCCACTCTAAGGGCTCCAAGGATACAACATACAGAAATGTAGAAAACATTGTAAAATCTTTTTTATTGAATAGTTTGAATATTTTGAATATTTCAAAATTTATTCCAAAATTGTCACCTGGATGACTTGTACCACTCTCTAGATTGGTTTAATCCCTTTTACCAATTCTTGTTTGAAATTGTTTGGAAATCCTCCAAGTTTTTTTGTAATATTCTTTGACCCATTTCTTTGACAGGGTAGTTATTGGAAGATGCCCTCCATCCTTGCATAAACAACTTTAAACTGATAAAGATCCAAAACCCACCATTTCTCTTTAAGATAATTGTGGTGAAGTTCTAACCAGACCCTTTGAGGCAAGTGTTGGTGCAATTCAAATTCAGATATGAGCATACTTAAAGAAGAGACAATACCCAAAGAGCTCTTGACTAAAAGGAGAATATTGTTGCTCCAATTTTCAAGAGAAAGATTATGCAATCTAAATCAAATGGGGGAGTCTAATGGGCTTCTTTTCACAAAGGTAAATAGGGGATTTTAGGGTGTCATGAAGAGTCCAACACCAGCATAAAACTTGGGTCCGCCTTCATACACGATTATTCTTTCTTGTTCATATTATTAAATGTGATAAAATAGCCTTTCAGGCCTAATCATAACTTGATACTCCTTGCTCCTTCCAAAGGTCCACAAATCATTTGTGTAGTTTGACATCCTTCAGACAGATCTTGTTGAGTTTATAGATCAAAATCCTTCTGGCTAAAACTTAGATCCACCTCCATTGCTTTGTGCCAATAAAGAATGCATAAGCTGAAATGCTAAGTACTGATTCAACTAATCAACTTACTTTACCTCCATTTTGATGAGTGTACTCAAAGTTATAACATGTTAGATTATAGACTATATAAAACTTAAAAAAAATGAGCAACACAACTGTGGAAAGTTCAGCCTACTATTTTGAATACTGGATACCCAGTAAGATCTCTTTGATAAAAGTCTTAGCAGTTGATAACAATTTTTTGTTTATTTTTTCAAGTCCATAAAGTAACATCTGAGGATGTAGCATTGCAATATAAAATAATCTATAGAATTTTTAGATTCAGATAAAGCATAACCCTTTTGATCTGAGCTGATAATTAAAAAGATATTTCTGTCCAACAGAAATAGTCATTCGTCAGATGTATTCAAACAGGGAATCATTTTTTCTTTTGCTTTTGGTTGGTAGATAAAGTTCCCATTGTTTGGGAGCATGCTCCGCATACAATTACCATGTTTAAAACTGCTTCATTATCATAAGGGTGTGCCTTCGATGTTCAGAACCCTGGTTGCTGTTGCTTGGAGTGCAGCATCTTGAATGTGGACCATAGTCTGGCAGGTTGTTTTAGAGGATATTAATAAGTGTAACCCGGGGACGCGCACCCTAGCAAAAACCCAGGAGTACCGGTTGTGGGGACGTCCCCGGGATGGGTACTCCACACACCTGAGCACCACCGCTAGCGGCCGTGGGCCTCTGCACCCGTCCTCGTACCGGTCGGGTGCTCGGGATCTTGGGTGCGGGGGTGCGGTACTTGGATGCTGCCCAGGCGTCCCTCGGCCGCACCTGGGATGCCCAAAAAGCAATTTTTTGAAGTTGTTTTTTAATTTTTGTGAGTTTCCAATTTTTTAGTGCAGGGGCGGGAGGATTTATACAAATATAACATTTAAGTATAAGTTTGATTTCTTATACTTTAAGTTATATTTGTATAAATACTTTCAGGATGTTTGAGATAGGTTCCAGCTTTAGATTCCAGATTTTGGGGGTTTTCGAAAAATTCCAGACTTAGCCAAATTTCAGGATTCAGCAAGCCTTCAACAGGGTTACCTCCCACAATCCATCATGGCTTTCTAAGGTCAAACTGAAGCTGACAAAAGGATTCTCAAAGGGTTTTAACTCCTTTTATCTCAAATCACTTGGTTTCAACCCCATCTCTATGACAGACTTAGCTTAGCTCTCATCCATATCCCAGATAGACATGACTTCCCAACAGGCCAAAATCACTCAAACCTCATTTGCTGGACCTAGGGACTTGAAAACAGCCACCAACAAAGACTACCTAAGACCTAGTTATGAAGACTTTGACATTGATGATTGATCATGATTCATTATATCATATCATGCTACTGTGCTCATTTTGATATATCATATTTCATATTTGAACAATGAATTTTGAATCTTTGATTTTAGTTTAGAACATGATTCATTATGTTACTATGTATGTTTATGTTACTATGTTGAGTGTTCAATGATTCTAGTTTGTGTTGCAATTTTGCTATGTTCAAGTATTTGGTATGTTATATTGAAACATCTTTTCATAACTATCTAAGATATGATTTCAAAAGAGACATTCTCTATTGGAACTTGGAAGTAAAGAGGCTGGTTTTTTATAGTGACTGCACAGATCTTCTGCTGCTTCCTTATCATTGCTGTAGATCAATTCTCAACATCTTTTGCACTTTTATTCTCTTTTAGGTCTTAAACCTTTTTTATTGCTAGTAGTAATTTTCTATAAATTTTGCAACTTTTTTGCTTCTAACTGCAAGGTTTTAAAGAAGTAATATATATATTTGGCTTCTGTTCTTTTGCTTGTATTTTATCATTTCAGCAGGCTTGAAGGCCCCTGCTATTGCCTATGATAAAGAATTGGAGTCAAAGCCAGAATACAATGGGAGAAACATCAAGAAATCAACTTGTATTACTGAATGCCATCAAATTTCCTCAGTGTCAGTATTTCCACATGGAGAGTTTTGTTCTGAATGTAGTATGGTAACAAAGTTGAATGTAGCAAATGGAGAAGTTATGAAAGTACTATATGAATCACAATTTAGTAATCTTTCAGATAAGATTAATAGGAGAGGCTGGGGTAGGATATGTGCGACCTCAAATTCAAGTTTCTTTTCAAGAAATCTGCCATCCTCAAATTGCAGAAACAGACTACCTTTCAGCTCTTTTGAAAAAAAATGACGTTATCATCTAATGCCCTTCCAATGAATTCTGATAATTTGGATCCAGCAGCTACTGATGGAATTCTTCAGAAAACACAGACAATGTTCTCAACTCAGAAAGATGAATATCCTGTTAGTGCCAATTTTACTCCAGATATTGAAAAGAAATATGTTCATAATGTCTATGATGCTATTGCACCTCACTTCAGCTCGACAAGATTTGCTAAGTGGCCAAAAGTAGCCAAGTTTCTTGATTCCTTGACACCAGGGTCAATTGTCTTGGATGCTGGATGTGGCAATGGAAAATATCTAGGCTTCAATCCAAATTGTTTTTTTATAGGTTGTGATATAAGTTCTTCCTTGATCAACATCTGTGGAAGTAGAGGACATGAAGTTTTGGTTGCGGATGCAATCAATCTTCCTTACAGAAGTGGGTTTGGCGATGCTGCAATATCCATAGCTGTTTTACATCATCTTAGTACTGAAGAACGCAGGAAAAAGGCAATAGAGGAACTTGTGAGAATAGTTCATAAGGGAGGAAAGGTTTTGATAACTGTTTGGGCAGTTGAGCAGGAAGATAGATCTTTGCTTACAAAATGGACCCCTCTTTCACGCAAGTATACGGAGCAGTGGGTTGGAACAACTAGCAGTTTTCAGTCTAGTTCATCAACTGCTGCTCTGGAAAGCATTCAGGAATCAGCAAATGACGATTCAGGTGGTCAAGACTTGCTTACTGAAAACAGTGAAGAACGCTTCAAAGCTCATTCTCATAAAAAGCATTACCCGGAAAGAGTAGAGGCACCTGAGACTAAGGAAGATATTGCAGAGGGTGAGGTTTCCGTTCTTCCAAAACGAAGTGAGAGAGAACAACAAGAATTTTTTGTACCTTGGCATTTACCTTACCATCGGGCAGAAGTTAGTGGAACATCTGCTCAAGCTATTGCAAGTGGGTTTGCAAAGAAAGATGATAAAAAGGGGGCTGTTATTTACAATCGTTACTACCATGTATTTACTGAGGGAGAGCTTGAAAGGTATGCTTATGCTTCTCTTTATTTATTGTTTGATTTGTAAACTGAGGGAGAACTCGCCATTGTAATAAACTCAAGCCGAAAATGCACATCAGTTGCAACCGGCCAGGTACCATTGCCTTTATTTTCCTTGGAAAATATTTTGTATAAACAAAAATGTGATTCTCCACAGTCCACACTAAGAGGGTTCCAGTAACTTAGAGAAACCACAAAGAGAAATAACAAATCCTGCTTCCTTACTATCAGGGCCACAAGAAGGACCAGAACAACTATGATTTAAATTTTATCCTCATCTGCCTCATTGGAAGAACTACCACTAGAAAGCCACAGAAGAAAACACTGGCTTGATGCCATGCTTGGTGTGCACCTTGTCCAAAAAAGGGGTCATAACCTTCAAAGGGTGGCATACATTATTGAAATCAACAGCTCTCCAACACAGCCTAGTCATGCAGCAGCTCAACTTGAGAAACCAAAGCCAGCAAGTGAGCTTCAAGCTGTCTGAGAGAGGTCATTGATACCAAAAACTGATCTCCAGCCCTTGCAATGTATAAATATGTAACTGGCTGAGCCTGAACTGATTAAAAAATCTCATCCAAGCCCTCCTGCATTTTAGTCACAGACAAGTTGAACTTGAAAGAAGTGGCATGCTTGAATTTGTCTGCTTTAAATATCACATGCAAAATCTCTCTCTCTCTCTCTCTCGCGCGCGCGCACACAATTAATATATTTCATGCGTAGTGGCAAATTGATTTTTGAATTGGACTAAGACTTGGTACTTTGCTACAGCCATTGGAGTTTTTCTTAGGATGTGGATTAACTTCACAAATCAAAAGTATAAATGTAATTCAGTTACTTGGGGATTTAATTGGGAAAAAATTGAAGGAAAAAAGTTGTTTTTTCCATTTGGCGCAGCCCAAAAATTAAAATGAGATTGGGTAGGGTCGAGGGCTGGAGCCTTTTCTATCCAGACCTTCTTGGTGCATGCCATTTTCCACATTTTAACAATTTTAACCAAGCAAGTGTTAAAGTCTACGAACCAGAAATATAATATTGAACAAAAGAAGAACTAAAACTCAGAGAAACAAAAACACTAAGGATTTATCCTAGAAAAAACCCTCCTCACCAAGGGAAACAATCCAGCCCACAGAAATATAGATTCTTTATTGATTTTATCAAATCAATACAGGGAGAATCTCTACCCCTTATTGAAGACTTCAATTCTCAGTGATCACAGAATGATTAGAGCAAGTATAATGACAGAATATTGTTTCTCCTGTACTAACGACACAGCCCTTTTTAAACACAGAATAATCCAAATACAAATTTTTGAATCTGCTCATACATCGAGCATAGAATCAACCTCTGAAACAGAATGAAAAGAACATAACTCTATATGCAATCTTTGACTCTCAGAAAATATGAAAGCATTCATATATTGCCCAGAAGGTGCTAAACTGATAAAGCACACGGTAATGCAACAATGATAATCTCAGTGAAACTATCAACAGTCTCTTGGAAGCCAAAAAATCGAACAACCCTTCTGAATGCAACATAACTGATCTCGATAGTAAAGAGACCATCCGTGACATATCATGAACCGACGCCAGCAAGGAATGGGAAGCAAACCGACGCCAGCAAGGAGAGAATAACGGGAAGTAAAGAAATGCTGAGCTGTTACTAACCGCCAACGGTGATAAGGGACACATAAGACTGCCATGCCAGCACACTAGTGACACCTAGACAACTGGAGAATGAAGATGCAGAACAGCAGAGAAATCTCGATGCCAAACATAAAATTGAGTCCACAACATTATACCAAGTAATCAGTGAATAATGAACAATGAGCTTCGAAGCTTGATGAGCCACAACTGAGAACTGTGCAAGGAAAATATGAAGACTGAAGAGTTTATAATGAAGCAAACAGAACACTGATCTCTATCACAGCTATCAATAATTCAACACTCCCTCTTAGCAAGAGAGAGATCTTTAGTTTGTCATCTTATGACAAGTACATGAAGCTGCAACAGAAAATAATGTCAACAAAACAAAAAATTCTCATCATAGATTTTCTCAATAAAATTGTTATCTCAGCATAACAATATTCACCATAGCTACTCCTAGAGGGTGAATTAAAAATAGAAAATAAAGTCATGGAGTCGCACACACGACTTCCACCATGGCTACTCTTAGAGGGTGGATCCACCATAGCTACTCTCAGAGGGTGGAACAAGGGATTTCACCTCGAACTTCTCGCAGAGAAGAACTCATTAACAAGGAATTTTATCTCGAACTTCTCTTGCAAAGAAGAACTCATTAAGAAGGGATTGTACTTTGAACTTCTCTCACAGAGAAGAACTCATTAACAAGGGATTGTACTTGAACTTCTCTCACAGAGAACTCATTAACAAGAGATTGCACCTCGAACTTCTCTTATAGAGAAGAACTCATTAATCATATGCAAAGAATCACTGAAGCTGAGACTCTCTCTTAGCAAGAGCATCATTCTCCATGATACAAAGCTTATCTCGGAAGTAACAAAACTTCACTCTCGGAAGTGGCTTGGTGAGAATGTCCACAGTCTGCTCCTCTGTAGAAATGTACTTGAGCTCAACTACTTTCTGTCGAACCATATCTCTCAAGTAATGATATTTAATTTCCACATGTTTAGTTCTATCATGAAAAATTGGATTAATCGAAAGCTTTACATAGCTTTGGTTATCACACATAATCACTGTAGGTTCCAGAGGCTGCCCAAACAAACTTGCAAGCAATTTTTGAAGCCACACAACTTCTCTTGCAGCCACACAAGCTGCAACATATTCTGCTTCAGCTGTACTTTGTGCAACACAAGATTGTTTCCTACTATACCAGGAAATCATAGCTGAACCTAGGTTGAAACAACACCTTGAAGTACTCTTCTTGTCAGGCACCCACCCTGCCCAATCTGAATCAGAGAACCCCTACAAGTTCAACGCTACACATGAATATTTTAAGCCAGAACCCATTGTACCACAAAAATATCTCAATATGTGTTTGGCTGCCACAAGGTGAATTTGCCTTGGTTCACACATGAACTGTCTCAAGGTATTAACTGCATGACATATATTAGGCCTTGTGTTAATCAAATACATTAAGGACCCAATTAATTGCTTGTACATAGAAGGATCTATTAAATTTGAAGTAGCTGCATCCTCATGTAACTTTTTCAGATTTACTTCCATAGGAGTCACCATAGATTTTTATTCTAACATGCCAAATCTCTTCAAAATATCAATTGCATATTTGCTTTGACTCAATGTGATTTCATTTGATCTTTGCCATACCTCAAGACCAAGGAAATAGTGCAACAAACCAAGATCTTTCATTTCAAATTTTGAAGCTAACTCCGTACATTTGACAATGAGATCATCATCACCATTGAGAAATAAATCATCAACATACAACACTAAAATCAACACTTTGTCATCACATACCTTGAAGTATAAATTTAGATCAACATCATTCTTTTGAAAGCCCAAACTCAAAAGATAGCGATCAATTCTCTCATACCAAGCACAGGGAGCTTGCTTAAGGCCATACAATGCCTTGGCCCTTTTTTCAGTCTGCATACATATGACTCCCTATCATGAATCACGAAGCCCTCTAGCTTCTCTATTTATACTTCCTCTTCAATTATCCCATTTAAGAAGGCTGTTTTCACATTCATTTGATGAAGTTTCCAACCCTTCACTGCTGCAATAGCTATGATGGTTCTGATGGAAGTGTAACGAGCTACTGGAGCAAAAGTCTCTTCAAAGTCTATGCCTTCCTTTTGTGAAAAACCTCTAGCTGCAAATGTAGCTTTATGTTTTTCTATACTTCCATCAGCTGCATGTTTAATCTTAAACAACCATTTAGAAGAAATTGCTGATTTACCTTTAGGGCTTGGAACAATGTCCCACACATCATTTTTGATGATGGATTGATACTCCTTCATCATGACATCCTTCGACACTTTCTGATTTGAAGCTTCTTCAACACTAGAAGGCTCAGATGCTATAATGTGGCTCATCAAAGTTACAATTCACTTGAGCTAGAAGAGTCATGAGCTAATGCTTGAATAGGACGGGCTGAAAGCTTGTAAAGACTGTCATGTTGCACACCAATCTCACGAGCTGATTGAATGTTGTTGTTCTTCTTCCATGCTAAAACTTTTCCATCAGCAAAGGCAACATGATAACCCTCGTCTTCTAATGCAGATATAGAAATCAGATTCCTCTTAATGCCAGGAACAAAAATAACATCACTTAAGTGAAGAGGAACTCCGGAATCGAATTGGAAGGATGTAGAACCAGCACCCTTCACGGAATAACTTGCATCATCACCAATAATGACTTGAAGATGAGAATCCTTTTTTTTCAAGTTGAAGAGATGCTCACGATAACTAGTAATATGACGAGATGCTCCACTATCAATCAACCATGTATCATTGTTAGTAGGAACATTGCTAGAAAGTGCATAAATAAATCAAAATCCCTCTGAATTTTCACTTGACTCCTTTTGAGGGGAAGAATTTTCTACATTTGCAACAGCTGCTTGAGGCTTTGGTCTTGAAGTACAGTCTCTAGCAAAGTGTCCGAATTTGTCACATTTGAAACATTGGATCCAAGAAAGATCCTTTTCTTTCAAGTTGAAGAGATGTTCACGATAACCAATAATATGACGAGATGCTCCACTATCAATCAACCATGTATCATTGTTAGTAGGAACATTGCTAGAAAGTGCATAAATAAAACAAAATCCCTTTGAATTTTCACTTGACTCCTTTTGAGGGGAAGAATTTTCTACATTTGCAATAGCTGCTTGAGGCTTTGGTCTTGAAGTAGAGTCTCTAGCAAAGTGTCCGAATTTGTTGCATCTGGAACATTGGATCCGAGAAAGATCCTTTTTTTTTAAGAATCAGGAGTTGACTCAAAGATCTTATGTTTGAATTTTTTGAAATTACCTTTCTTCCCTTTTCCTTTTGAAGTGTGGGAAGCAAGTACATGATCATCTTCATAATGATTTTTGCGTCCATTGCCTCTAGCTTCAAGCTTGCATTCTTCTTGAATGCAATCAGCACTCAACTTGGCAAATTTAGGAAGATCATCTCTCCCATTGACACCTTGAATGAAGGATTCCCAAGAATGGGGAAGTCCATTCATGGCAAGCATGACCAAATCTTTATTTGCAAAATATTCTCCAATAGCACTCAGCTGATCCTTTACTCTGTAATTTTTATGAAGTATGAAACAACTGACTCTTTTCTAGCCATTTTGACATGCAGAAGTTGATGTGTCAGAGCTAGAGCTCTACTGGTGTTGTTAAATTCATAAAGGTCCTTCATAGTTTGAAACATCTCTTTGGCTGAATTCAACTTAGAGATAATGGGAACCAGATGATCCTTAACCGAATCAATCAGAATCTTCTTTGCCATGATCTTGTTCTTCCACCATTGAATTTTCTCAGCATCATCAGAAGGTTCTGCTGGATCAGAATTCACATAATCAAAAAGGTCATTCTTTTCAAATGCGATCAAAATCCTAAGCTTCCATGAAGAGAAGTTTGAAGAGCCATCTAATCTATCTTCAACTTTCAAACCATTCACCATTGTTGATAGCTGCAAACAATCAACTAAAAGTGGAGCAAATAGAACAAGTATAGTAATACTTCTGGTTCCGGATCGATTCCTTAGACCCGCTTTGATACCATGTTAAATTTTACGAACAAAAAATATAATATTGAACAAAAGAACTAAAACTCGGAAAAACAAAAACACTAAGGATTTATCCTAGGAAAAACCCTCCTCACTGAGGGAAACAACCTAGCCCACAAGAATATAGATTCTTTATTGAGTTTATCAAATCAATACAAGGAGAATCTCTACCTCTTATTGAAGACTTCAATTCTCAGTGATCACAAAATGATCAAGCAAGTATAAAGACAGAATATTGTTTCTCCTGTACTCACGATACACAGACCTTTTTAAACACAGAATAATCCAAATACAAATTATTGAATCTGCTCGTACATCGAGCATAGAATCAACCTCTGAAACAGAATGAAAAGAACATAACTCTGTATGCAATCTTTGACTCTCAGAAAATATGAAAGCATTCATATATTGCCCAGAAGGTGCTAACCCGATAAAGCACACGGTTATCCAACAACGATAATCTCAGTGAAACTATCAACGGTCTCTCGGAAGCCAAAAAAATCGAACATAAATAGGATCGAACAACTGTTCTGAATGCAACATAACTGATCTCGATAGTAAAGAGACCATCCGCGACATATCGTGAACCAACACCAGCAAGGAATGGGAAGCAAACCGATGCCAGCAAGGAGAGAATAACGGGAAGAAAAGAAACGCTGAGCCATTACTAACCACCATTGGTGATAAGGGACACATAAGACTGCCACGCCAGCACACTAGTGACGCCTAGACAGCTGGAGAATGAAGATGCAGAATGGCAGAGAAATCTCGATGCCAAACATAAAACTGTTGATATTTTGGCCTTTATGGCAAAGATCAATGCATTTATGTAATAATAATAATATTGGAAATATATTTTATTATTATTATGCTTAGTTGCCGATTCAGGTTCGAGAATCTGGTTCGTGGATTCGTGAATTTTTTTTTTCCCGTTTTGGATTCGTGAGTGTATATATATATGCATTATATATCCAAAAATATAAGAGAAATATACATAATTCTAAAACTAAATCATTTCATACCATGAATCTATGATGCTTGATCATTGATCAATGCCAAATGTCAAAGTCTTCATAACTAGGTCTTAGGTAGTCTTTGTTGGTGGTTGTTTTCAAGTCCCTAGGTCCGGCAAATGAGGTTTGAGTGATTTTGGCCTATTGGAAAGTCATGTCTGACTGGGGTTTGGGCGAGAGCTAAGCTAAGTCTGTCATAGAGATGGGGTCGAAACCAAGTGATTTGTGATAAAACGAGTTAAAACCCTTTGAGAATCCTTTTGCCAACTTCAGTTTGACCTTAGAAAGCCATGATGGATTGTGGGAGGTAACCCTGCTGAAGGCTTGCTGAATCCTGAAATTTGGCTAAGTCTGGAATTTTTCGAATCCAGAATTTGCATCTTAACTCCTATGAAGCTGAAACCTATCTCAAACATCCTGGAATGTATTTAACTTGTATTTATACAAATATAAATTAAAGTATAAGAAATTAAATAAATCAAACTTATACTTAAATGTTATATTTGTATATATTCTCTTGTCAATTTAGGGTTAGATGAAAATAAAATAAAAAGATAGACATTAAGTGCTTTATGCCTTCATAGGCCGTGGGTCCCTAGGGATTCGGATGGATCCGCACGGGATCCTCAAGGATTCGTGGTGGATCCCCCCGGGTCCGTGACGGATCTGGGCAGGGTCCTTGCAAAAGCCTGTGGATCCGTCCAGATCCACGAGCTGCGGATCCAGACGGATCCACAGGCTTTTGCAAGGACCCCGCCCGGATCTGTCACGGATCCGACGCGAATCCGGACCCGGATTCGGGCCTGTACAGGCGAATCCGGCAACTAAGTTAATATTATGCCTAAAATTGATATGATAAATGATGGCTATATTTATCATTAAGTTCGATTTATTATAATTAAATAATGAGTTAAATAATAATAATATAATGAAGAATTATATTATTTTTTTTAAGGCTCAAAATCGTGGCCCCAAAGTCGGCTGACTTGGAGGTCCACGTTTTGGCATGATGAACTCATATGTTAAGGGAAATTGATGACTGCTAGAAGCAATAAAAAACATAACATTGCCTTCTACTTGTCATCGATTCTTGGAGCAATCGAATTTATTCTTGGAGCAGTGAATTCGATCTTGGATGAGCGATTTGGGTAGCAGATTCAAGAGCAAATAAGAAGCATAAAAGGGGGGCAGATCAAGCAGAAATTACATCTGCTATTGTGGTAAATTAAGCAGCCCTAGAAGGGCGAATTGTACAGATCGTAGCAGTCATATAAGGGCAGATCGAGCAGCCCTAGGAGAGCAAATTATGGCAGAATTGTGTAGCCCTAGAAGAGTGAATTAGGGCAGACAACAAGAGCGAACTAGGGCAGAATTGGAGCAGCCCTAGAAGAGCGAATTGAAGACCTTCAAGAGCTGATTCATAACAGTCATTGAGGGCAACATTAGAGGACTAATTTGAAGAATACAAAGTACAGATTTGAAGCCAACAAAAGGATAAATCCAGACCTTCAAATCCGGGTATTATCTTTCTTTACTTGAGAATATTTATTATATCCTGTGTCTTAGTATTTGAAAGACCTCTATAGATTGTATATTCCTTTCTATAATCTGGAAATATTAACAAAAACTGAGTCCACGACACTATAGCAAGTAATCAGTGAATAATGAACAACGAGCTTCTAATCTTGGTGAGCCAAAACTGAGAACTGTGCAAGGAAAATATGAAGACTGAAAAGCTTATAATGAGGCAAACAGAGCACTGATCTCGATCGCAGCTATCAATAATTCAACACTAAGAGGCCTACAAACCCTTAAAAAAACACGTGTCTAAGTCATAGAGCAATTATTAAACCCCAAACAATGTTGGATGGATTTTGTGTCGATGGTTTGTATTTTTCTTCAATTCTCTTTTTTTGTGCTTTGCTTGTGCTTGCATATGAAATGAATATTATTTTAGTTATTTTTTTTGGTTCTTTTTTCTAATTTTCCACTTAACTGTCATAGCCAAGTTTTGCAGACAAGACTTGGCAAGCCCACTGAGTCTGACCAGATTTGCCACCCAGTTCCTGAGTTTGGGAATCATATTCAGCAGCTTGTCTTAAGGCTCTCCAAGTTTGGGCGAGTCTAGTAATTATGATTTCAAGCGTAACTATTTACAACTCTGCTTCCTATGATAAAAAGTTAAGATACTAGTACTGGTTCCATGTGGTTATACAAAGCAACTGTCATGTCAGTCTTCTTGTCATTTATTCCTTCACCTACCTACTCAAGCAGTACCCGGTAATTTTGAAATGACCGTTGATTCCCTAGCTTTTTGTTTACTATTTAACTATTTAAATCTTATGAAGTTTCATCATTAGAGTTTGAGTATTTCAGCCGTTCTCCTTTCATTTGAAAGAGAAACATTTTCAAACTCCATCAAATTGAAATTTTTCTTTTCTCAAAGAATGTTTGGTGAGCTTAAAAAAAATCTGAACTTTGACTTCATGTTCTTAGTTTCCAATCACTAACACATTTTGCAGCATTAGTTAGTCAAATGGGATAGCGAGGATTTTGTGTTGTTGGGAGTGTGTACTAAAAGTTACATTACAGGCATGCTCCTCTTTGATGCACAATTGGAGTGAACTAAACCCCATGTTGATCTTCAGGAGTTATATGGATTTTATATGATAAAATATATTGATGAAAAATGTAAAGGGTATTGAAGAGGTGCTGTATTTATTATTGCTTTAGTTAACCAAATGTAATATACAAAGTTATGGACAATCCGTTGGGCATCTTATGATGATATCTACATCCAGAAAGCACATGCAACTCTGACAATGCCAATGGTGTTGCATTATTCCTCTTCTCGGTATGCATTTTCTTTCTGGCTAGTGTTTGTCTGGCTTGTGGTGACCTTGGTTAGGTCTGAGGAAACATTTAGCTACTATTTATGCTCCAGTTTCCCAGGTAGAGGAGTTCCCATCTATAATTCTTCTGCAATGCTGTGCTCTTGTCAGAACACACAACATGCAGAAAAATTGTTAAATTTTTTCTTCAGTGTATTATGGTGGCAGTTTTTGATATGAAATTAGGTCATCTGTGAAACTTGGCAAATGCTAAATTCCAGCTCATAGATGGGGATTTTTGCCATTTTATGGGTTTTGGAGCATAGTCCTATTTTCTTTGCCACCTAGAGTTAAAAGGGAGTGACTCTAATAGCATAACAGTATTTGTAGTGTTGACAACTCTTAATGTTTATACCCATTCTACTTCTACTAATGGATCTTGCTTGTCCAAGCAAAATTTGTGTGAACTTTGTAATGTTGACCACTCTTAATGTTTATCCCATTTCACTTGTACTATGAATCTTGCCTATGGAAAAAAAGGTAGTGTGAACTTTGTAATGTTGACCACTTTTAAAGTTTATCCCATCTTTCTTTTACTAATGGATCTTGCCTGTCCAAACGGAGACTCTATGAACTATCTGCCATTTATGGTGAAAGAATGCTTCAATTCATTTCCCATCATAAGATCATTGAAGCTCGTTTATGATGGCTATGTAACTTTCATTATGAGATGGTTCACAGTTCAGGGTGGTTTGTTGCTGTTGATTCAAATGTCTTCTATTAGGAGTAATTGTGGTATGATGATTCAACATCCACACAATTATACTGGGTTGAAAAGTTAGATGTATATGTTAAGAAAAATGCAGGAATAGGTTATGATGAATCATATGTACATTTTGTGTTTATGATAGCAACATAAACAATTGTTTAGTCTGTGCCCGAGTGGAAGGAACCAATCCATTTCTTTTATTAATGATTCAAAGTTAATCCCCTTAGTTGGTTTTGCCTTGGAATGAAATGCTTGGTCCCATGACTGTTTACATATGTACATATAACAAGCCTACCAATTGAATTGTTTTCCAAAGCTACCAAAGAAGGCTGGCTATATACTTTATGTGAAAAGTTAGTTGCCTGAGTTGTGTGCTCTTTTGATGTATGTAACCTACAGGTTCAATAAAGGAGAGGCTTCATGCTCAGTTGTTGTTGATCACCCACACAAAAAATTGCATCCAGTTAACTGAAATGAGAAACACAACTATGATTTCGATGACTAAGTTCAACTTCGAGGATGGCTATGAGAAACTTTGGAAAAACAGAATGGTCATTTAGGTGCTCTAAAATTGTTCACAGTTTTGCCTATAGTTATACTTTATGTAATTGTATACAGGTTTAAATGCATATATGCATATTTGTATTGCTTTGTTAATATATTCTTTTTCGTTCTTATCTTGTCTCTTAGTTTTTCTTAACCATTAAATTACTATTAAGTGATTAATATAGTAACTAATATATTAATTATTTATTCATGAATATAGTGATCAATTAATATAGTTTTTTTCCTTAATATTCAATTATAATAATTAAGTATAGACATTTTAGTTCTATAATCATTTCCTTTCTTTATCTTGTCTCTTAGTTTACATTTCATCTGTAATTTTGGATCTTTGTTTCCTTTTTCATCTTGTTATTACTTCGAAACTCCTTGTTTATATAATCAAGTTGCCAGTTTTATTTAAATCTAAATTGATTTTATTTCTTATTAATTATTTTTGTTTATTTTATTCATCTTTTTTCTTTTATTTTTTAAATTTTATTCTAGTCTTTTCTCTCTTCTTTCCTAGTTTTTAAAACCCTCCTCTTATCTTTTTAGTCTTCTTTGTCTGCTGCTAATCTCATTACTCTGTTCTCTACTTTCATCCCAATGATGGATGATGAAGTTTGATCTGAAACAGTCATGAAAAAGATTTGCACAGTGTATTGCAGAAATCTATTACTTATACTCTACCCAATCAAGTTCCATCTTTTAATGCATGGTGAATATTCAAAAATGGATTATTTTTATCCACGCTTCCCCAAATTTTTGAGACAGATATGATAGGGGACAGGAAAATTGTTTTTGGAATGTTTTTTTAAATGCCATATTTTAGGGGAATGACATGGAGATGCGTCTTCAATTCCCTTGTCCTTGGATCAGGAACATTTCATGGATGGGGGACGGCTTGGGGATGTTTCCCGTCCATCCCCCCAAAATTCTAAATGCTAGAAAATGTGTTGGCAGCGACAGGACTGGCAGGAGACAGGGTGGGGACAACCGACTCTGCTTTAGGAGTTGAATGGGGATACCTGGGACATCCATCCTTCTATTGTTCCAGAGCTGGCCGACAGTCCTGTATTTTCCAGCGGCTATAAAACTTAAATAAATGCCCAGAAGTTTAAAAAACATATTTTTAATTGCTCTTTGACCCCCACACCCCTCTAACCCTGGCATGACAACACAAAACACTCCATTCATAGCATTTAACTTCATTTTTACATGAAAAGTAAATTTGCAGTGAAGTTGAAAGACAAAGCAACACGGTTTGAAGGTTCTGTTGGAAAAATCAACATTGATTAGCAACAAAGGAGAGGAGGGAGGTAGCAACCAGCAAGACAAGTGAAAGAGGTAGGTTACTTTCACTTCTCTTGCTGATTGCTACCTCACTGCTCTCCTTTGTTGCTAATCAATGCCAGTTTTTCCAAAAGCACCTTCAAACCCTGTTGCTTTGTCTTTCTAACTTGGCTGCAATTTTTTTTTAATTAAAAATGAAGTCAAATGCTATTAATGGAGTGTTTTGTGTAGTCATGCTAGAGTTAGAGGGGCATGGGGGTCACAAAGAGCAAGAAAAATATATTTTTTTAATAAATTATTTTTTTGAAGTTTAATAGCCGCAGGAAAATAGGGGATGGCTGGCCATTTTCACCCTGCCTCCTGCTCATCTTGCTATTTCCAATAGGTTTCTAGGCATTTAAATTTTTTTGATTATAGCTGGCAAACGTCCTCAAGCCATCCTCTATCCCTCGGACGTCCCTGGTGTGGGGACATGTGCAAGAAACCTTGGGGACTCATTCTTGTGTTTCATAGTAATTTATGAGTTAGAAATATTTAGAATTTTAAAATATTAATAATAAAATTATAAAATCAACAATTTCTTATCTCATTATGGACCACCAATCATTGTCAAGTATCTTTTTCTTTACACTTTTCCTTTCGCTATACTTGTCTTTCACCATCTACCCCTCTGAATTAACCGCCATTAATTGTATAAGCTCTTGCACCTCAACCATTATCTCTAAGAAAATGAAGTAGTTGGTATATTTAGTCTAATTGAGTCCGCAATAACTTGACAAATATATTTAATTATTAAATTAAACTATAATGTTAATTTAACCCTTATCAATTGATTTGTAAATCTAACAATAGGAGTGTTACAGATTGCTTGGGTTATTGGTTAGTTAAATAAGTGGTATAAGTACTATTATTTACTTACATCCATTAGTTTAATCTTATTAGGATGCACCTAGTTAGATTTAACTCAACCACTCTTAGTCAAATTCTTTAGCTTTGGGTCAGACGAAAACTCTCCTTAGCATTCTGATTCCATCACCTTATAACCTCGTAAAACTTTGTTAGCCCTTTTGTTTCACGGTAGTTCAACGGCAAAAGTTGTTGTAGGGGTTTCAATCCATTTGCAGTATTGGTCAAACCTAGTCTGTTTCTGAACTTACCTCGGTTAACGTGAACCTTCCTAACTTTAGTGGCTTATGTGCATGCGATAGTAGTTCAACAGTAGGTTTTAGTAAAAAATTTTGTAGTTGTGTTTTGCTCTATTTTTGGGCATTACAATTTAGTATTCATGGGCTTGAGGAATTTATTTTCAAAAAGGCCTTGAACAAAGCAAGTGAATTGTGAGGGTTGCAAATGAATGTATGGCTTTAGCTTCTACTATCAAGCTAGCTAACTTACATGCAGAGGCTGGATCAGTCACCACTTGTACAGCATTAGAGGCTGCAACCTTTTTGATTGCATCTTTCAAAGTTTAAAATTGGAAGTTTGTATCTTTCTTCTTTAAACAATCAGTAGGTATAAGAAAATAAGAGCCAACTAAACATGTGACAATGATATTGATGAGTGGCTGACATGCAATATTAGTCCACCCATGCTTGATGATGGAGGAGCCATCCTTTATCCAAGTTTGCTTTATTTCTTCCATTGACACATTCACTTTAGAATATTCTCCATCAAGAAGGGTGGTGTGTAGCTTATGTTCTGCAAAGAGGGCAAATGAGGGACCGACAACTTTTATAACTTTGAATATTTGTTTAAAGTAAGGGGAACTTGCCACATGAAATGGTAAGGTATGAGCATATTTTTTTTAGCTATGGAAGATTTAGCCACCTCTTGTCATTGTGCATTAAACAACCTCATAGTAGTAGTTTCTTTCTTTCCCTTCGTAGAAGTAGAACCCTTTCCCCCTTGACTTCCAATATCTATGGTTTTGGTAGACAATGACATACTAGACTGCATAGTCTTTATTGAAATTCTCTTATTTCTTGCCTCCTCCATTTGCAACCTAATTATCTCAGCTTTCTCAGTTAGTGCTCTTTTCTCACAACCTTTTACCTTTAATCCACCTGTGCACAAAAGACGAGATAAAACTTTTGGATAGCTTCTTTTATAATTTTTCTTGCTTAAATGACAACTATGCTCTACTGTCCCCTGAATTTCTTTTATCATCTGTATGTTGCAAATTGTAAGAAAGGTTTTTTGGCATCAAATAAGCCTGGGGATGTTTCCTACCCATCTCGGCAACCTTGATATGCACCCTATGGGGGATGGTCATTTTTGGCAAGGGATTTGTACACGGAGTATTTTTTTATTGTATTTTGGTCAGATTACCAAAATTTAATTGTAATGTATAGGCAGTATACAATCACTGTTGACTGCACATTGTCCTGGCTCATTTGTTACTTTATAGCTTTAATTTCAGTAGAAAGTAAGTCTTTAACAGTTAATTTCCCATTTTGCAGGTTGGTTTCAGGTGTCAGCAATGCAGTTATTGTTGATAAATTTTATGATAAATCAAACTGGTGTGTAATTATTGAGAAAACGTGAAACCTACATTTCAAACTGTGTTGGGATTATTGTGAAGTGTTACTTCTCCATTTTATACTTTTTATAAATGGAAGTGGAGTGATTGCAACCCCAAATTGTTGCTGCTTTCTACTGTGGGTCTTTATGATGATGGAAATTCTTAAGTTTTTGAATGTCAAATCTTAATATTTGTTGCTTTAAAGCAGCTCTTTCGCTGGAAAAGCTGTTGCAAAATTATCCTTTTGATAATGAAATCATTTGGGATTGTAGTTTGTCTTACAATGTTTGTTAGCTGCAAATATTTTCAGAGTATCATGTAAAGCTTATAAATGCTACCAGTTTCACATTTGTCCATACTATATGTTTTGACTAATGTTAATAAGTTCCATTTGATATTTATTTGTTGTTGAGATGTGTCTTTTATAAAGATATTGTGATGACACAATAATTGTTTGAGGAAACTTGTCATGATCTTTATTTCTTGAAATATTTTCACGAGTAAATATATAATACATTTTATAAATACTGTTCCTCGTATAAATGAAAAGGAAAGATAAAATATTATTGCACTTAACGATGCTTTGTGGAAGTTATCTTGTAAATAATCTGCATAACGTTCAGCATCGTTTCACCCATCAAAATGCTTGAAAGTCCAGCAATCCATGAGGAAGCGTCCACCCTTCCTAGATTTGGGGACTTGGGGGTAATCTCTTTGCACAGAACCACCACCTCTGCAATCTCTGCTGAGGATGCTGCAAGGTGGTTTGCTATATGGCACATGCCATTACATACTAATTGCCTTTAACATCAGAAAATTAGTTTGTCTTTCATGGGCCTCTTGTAGAGGTGTTATATTGCAGATTTTGCTTTAAAGGTTTCATTATACCTCAATTTGTATTTCAGTGCCACCCCCCACCACTGGTCTGCTAGTGCCCCCTGCCGACCCCAAATTTAGGCCCTTGGTCTCTTGTCCCCATGTTCCTGCATCACCTCATTAGGAAACTCCATTGAGCTATGCTTGAAACTAAGTTGAAAATTATCTGCATGGTGCTCCACATCTTTTATATCTATCACAATATACCCAATCTTTCAAGTTTTTAAGTAGTTGGCTAATTCCATAGTAACTAGGAATCTGATGGCAAATGCAAGCCCACTCCCATTGGTTCGGAGGAAAATTATATGAAATGTAACTTGGCTTGGCACTCTAGAGCAACTATTTAACTGAAAATTTCTTTTTGAAAAATCCATATTTGAATCTTAAGAGGAAGATTTTGTACTGACATGGGGCAGTAATAATTTTTGACACAGACTTTTGGAATTGATTTTCCTGGTTTGGATGCCTACAGATTACCATACTGCTGCCGTGGATCATGTTTAATTGTGGTGCCATTGTGCATTTTGCAAATTGGCCCGAGTGGTAGGACCTACATCTGCCAACCTGATTAATCTCAATATTTTCATTGAGGAGAGGCACGAGTTAAAAAACAGACTCGACCTTATTTATGCTATTCACTGAGAACTTGGTCGAGTTTCAGGCTTGTGAGGGTACATTTTTTGTTCTTAAAAATCATTGACTTCAAAAAAAAATTAGAAGGTTTCGCGTTTTCAGTAGGGAAACATTTGACACATTTTGCCATTCGTTAGTCAAATGGGACAGTTAGAAATTTGTGGGGCATGCTGGAAGTTCTCTTCCAAGGATCCTAGGCCATGATGCATGATTAAAACAAATTCGACTCTATATTGATCATGTAAGAGGACTTTCATGATTCGAATAACTAAGTTAAAGTGAAGGGTTTCAAAGAGAGTATATTTATTGGTGCCTTGGTCAACTAAATGTGATATATGCAGAGCTGCAACAGGGTAAATTGCACGTCCATGTCTTTCCCTTTATGTTTTGGGTCCACTTTGATTAGGGTATATTCAATGTAGTAAGGAGTTTACAAGTGACATTATTGTGTGTGAAATTGGTTTGATTCCCATGTTCATGTTCTTGATCTTTAGATCTATTTCAAATTTAATTTCATAAAATAGGCCCCAGGTTTCACCTCTTCACTAACAATTATAAGTTGACTAAGCACATGTTTATATTTATTTGTCTTGATGGTTGTTGACACATTTTGATATCATGGAACGAATGCTAGAATATGAAAAGAACATTGAGATCTAAGAGCATAAAGGATAATTTATATTTCATTTGTTTGCTTGTGACATCATCCTAGGTCCATTACATGCTTATTGTCTTCAAAACCTTTGTTCAGAGTGGTAAAACTAGTTAGTTCATCGAAGGGTTTGAACAACAACATGAACTTTGTGCTTTGACAGATTCCATAAAGACACCATAATCATTTTACTTAATATAAATATATATAAAAAGCCTTGATGAATATATTACAATCTATATTCTGCACATAATTTGACATAGCCAAATTGAGGACAACCTAGTTCAAACTTTGTCCTTATGCTTCCAATGCATCTAAGAAGTTGTGACTTCGAGGTATTATTCAGGTCATTATCAAATAGTGGACATTTATCTATTTACCTTCAAAATCAACTAAATATTTGTATTGTATTTTTTATTTTTAAATATCAATTTTTGTTCCATGACAAGTCACATCTCTAAATCAGGGGTAATAAAACTGTACTATTTGCCATATTCATTAAATCTAAGTTTAGTAAATGTTTATTTTGTTTTTAAATATATTTGGCGATCCTAACTTAATTTAGACTCATTAGGGCGTTGCATTCTCAAGTAGGGTCTTTTATATTTTTTCTTTAGAGGCTTATTTTATTTTCATATTTTGTTTAGTTTTAATATTTCTTTTCCGTTGTGTTTAATAGCCTTGTCTCATATTTGGGTTTTTATTCATTGTATAATCTTTTCTTTCACCTACCCTATTCAAATTTAGGATGTCATTTTCAGATTTGATTATTGACTTCGTTTCAAATGATACATATGAGCCCTCATTCAATTCGTACATTGTTCATCTTTTTCCATTAGGATTGGGGCTTCATTACAGATATTTATTATTCTTTCATTTTTAATATTTAAGATGAGAATCCTTTAAGTGATTTATCTCTTTGATGGCGAGCCACCAATCCATTTGTTAATTGTGCTTAATTGTTATGGCTTCTTATGATACCTTATTTTGGGATTTAATTAGCATGGACTACAAATTCTTAAATTTATATTGACTTTTTTTTTGATGACATGATTTTTTTTAATGACATAGAGGAGACTATATGTTATTCACATAGGATTATTGAGCATTTCTAGTTTTGCATTCTTTTCCTTCTATATTTGAGGATTTTACTTCATTTGCCATTATGACTAATCATGATTCTACATGTTGTGAGACAATGATAATACTTTAGCCTTTTGCTTACCATGATATGTAAAGTGATCTTTTGGATGATGATGATATACATAATGAACATATCTTATTTAAGATCTCATATTGGCCTTCCTTGTTTAGTAATGGGTTCTCTTCCATATTCCTCTCTTAATTAATCTCTTCTTGTGGAGTCTAATGATTTAGATGCACATGCTTTACCTTTCTTACATATGACAATGAAATGCCTCATCAAATGCACAGTGATGCATTTTTTTAATTTTAGCTTACTATGTATGATGATTCTCTTAATGATGGTTTTAGGATAATTGTACTTATTCCATCACTTGTAATATGCTTATACATAATAGAACTTGTTCACCTTTAGATAAGGTCATTACCCCTATGTAACTTGTGTTAATCTCTCTTCTCTACTTTGTGGCTCATGCTCTATTAAGGATATGTCTAGTGATGCACATCTTCTCATTATGAGGTTAGGAACGTTGTACCATTAAGATTTGAGTAATGACACACGTTCTTTTAAAATGGTTGTAGAGTTATTTAGTGTTAATGAAGATGCAAATGTACATGTTGAATCATTTTGATCCCCATATTTTGCTTATATACAAGATATTGCTACTTTAATGCATGCATTTGTTGATGCCTTGGTTGACAAAGCTAGATGTCGGTTTAATAAATATCATATTCTTATACAACCATGGGTTAAGAGCTTATTTTACCATTCTAACTAAACAATATTTTACTTATAATTCTCATTCTCCTCCTTAGAGTGGCCTTTCCTAGTGGATCCTATAGATTTTTATATGTATTATTGTTGATATACCTTTTGACGAAAACCAACCTTTGGATCATTTTATGATGTATATTTGAGGCTTTGTGGAGTATATTCCTTTACTTACTCTATTGAACAAACACATGATTTAGACACATAAAGATGACGAACAACATTAGGATATTTTATTGTTTTTACCTAGTACATGTGAGGATAACATGGCATTAGTGGATGGTACATCTTTTACATTCTCCTCTCCCACTACATTGACATGATGCATACAAATGTGAATATGGACATGTTGAGCATGATATTTAATTTGATGTGAACTACCTCATCATTGGAATGGCCATCTACAAAGGTATGTTGATCTTTTATGCATAAAAATTCTATCCACATAATAGTACTGATGAATATCCCACAATCCTTTGATATATGAAAATTTTCCCTATCTTTCTTTAAATGGATCTATGACACTTTTATCTACAAAGCATGATGTTAAAAGAGATTCATTGCTTCAAGGATTACTAAACAAAATATAAGCTACTTGGCAAATTATTTCCAACAAGTTTGAGAGGTCACACTTCTACATGGTTTTGTAGAGTGTTTTAACACTTTTATCACTTCCATTAAGGATTTGGCTAATGCTTTCATGAAACATTTTCCTAATTGAGCCTAAGCTATTTGTTGCACAACTTCTACAATGAAACAAAAATAACAAGAGTGAATTAAGGACTTTATGATAACTTGTATAATTAAATGTTTATTCTTTTAAAAAATTCAAAGCTAAACTAATAACTATTGAGTTTAAGATTTGAAATTTAAAATTGAAATTTGCAAATTGATATATAAATTTGATCAACATTGGTGGCAATATACAAACCTATGTATGGATTCTATGAACATAAATGATAATATACAACCATGTCTATGGATTCTATCAACATCAATCATGAAATTGATTAAAAGAACCACAATAATAAGCCATAGAAGCTTGCAAATTGGTTTTGTTAACCATGACATACTATTGCACTTACAAAAAAAGTAGAATAGAAACCATTAATTTAACATCTATGCCGATTCTTTTTGAGCATAGATTATAATTAGCATCCTTGCATGCCATCCATGTTCTTGTGGATTAGGAACCATATTGCAACAATACTACGATGATTAAACCTACTTGTTACATAGAACAAGACATATTATAACAGTTTACATGAGTAGAAACTATACCATAACAATAGTATGATGATTCCTCCTTTCCACACACAATAGGCGGTGTTAGTTCCTTTTCCATGTACTACCATCAAACAAGTGGAAAAAATTACACATCTTATAAATATTGTTTCCATTTGAGATAAAATATTGTAAACATATGAAAAATGACCATACATTCTCATAATTCAACAAATATCAAGGATAGTAATTGGAATGCTACCACATTGATCTCTAGTCTCATCAAATTATGCTTACATAAATCATCTAACCAACACTTTGTGGAATGTGCTAACTAATTTAAAAAATGACAAAAAAAAAAAGAAGAATAATGCTTTGATTAGATAAACACGAGAAGGGTGGGATCTTGTTATAATAACAACCATAGAGGCAAGAAGGATAACAACCACAAAGACAAGAAGGATGAGTCTCACCGGTAGTAGAACTGGAAAATAGAATTGGTGAGAAACATGAGTTCTAACCCTATAGCAAGGAGTTATGACTAATTTAACAAGGAAAAGTGTGGGAAGAGGTAGAGGGGCCTTTCCTCTTCCAAACAATATTCCAATAAATACTATCATCCAAGATCCCGCTATAAGGGAAACAAGAGAAACCTCGCTAAAGGTCTAACAACAAACGAAGGGTAACAACATGATGACAAGGTGAAAGGTAGTCATCATCCATAAGATGAGTCTAGAGCTAAACAAACTTATCTAGTGAAACACATGGAGGTTGAAGTAGGAGGAACCCCAATGGGATGCTCAAGACTAAAAAATACCAATAAAAAAGTAAGGCACTCATCAAAATCCCAAGAGGAGCCATTCACCCTAAAAATAATAGCTTAGATAGCCAGATGATTACCATTAGCATTCTTCCACTAAGTAGCATGTCCTTTTCTATGCAAAGAAAA
The DNA here is from genome assembly GCA_027943335.1 of Chamaecyparis obtusa. Lineage (NCBI taxonomy): Eukaryota > Viridiplantae > Streptophyta > Pinopsida > Cupressales > Cupressaceae > Chamaecyparis > Chamaecyparis obtusa. The sequence continues at coordinate 1,398,773 of BSBK01002852.1, forward strand.
GAAATCAGAAGCCAAGTGACTACTTGCAAATCAATGACATAAAAAGGGATGCCCTCATAATCAAGCAATTCAGTCCAAGGCCTATCCCCAACAATCACAACCACATCTCTATGAAAAGGATTAGAGATGTCAATATCCATTGACATGTGAATGAAAGTAGAGTGCCCCATGTAGGAAGTGAAAACATCAAACTTCCAACAAATAGATTTTCCAACAGTCTCCTGACAAGTACCCTTTCAAAAATGAAGGGTAAAGTTTGGAAGTCTAACCCACAAGAGACACACATTGATTGGTTTGGTAAGAGGATTATAGTTGGTTGACTATGACTCAATTGAGAGAGTATGCTCTCCCCAATCCCAAAACCAGCCCACCACCAAGTTTTTTCCTTAAACAAGGAAAAAGAAGCAATGAAAAAACCTTTAGCACAAGGAAAGAGCTCAGTGTTATCATCCTCGAGGAGCTTCCAAGATCACATAACCTAACTATGCAAGTTGGGGTGAGAAGGCTAGATGTAACATAAATGACATGCCAAATCTCTACTCGGTAGAAATCCTTGTTTTGAACCACATCTACACCACAAACCACTTCTAAAGAACAATTTACATATAAGAGATAATAGTTCATACATTGGGGGAAAATAGGAGAAAATTTGGCCACCTGAGTGAAATTGCGAGTCCTCACAAAAATACCTACCCCTAATAGGAGATTAAGGCCTATAAGGTGAATTCCTTCAACATCAATATTTCAGGGATAGATGATAAGGAGAGGTCAAAACAAAGATTTGAGAAGAGTTTCCAGGAGGGTGGATTGTTCTAGCCATAACCTCTAGTTAAAGACAAACTACTAGTGGTAAAGGGATAAACAAGTTGAAGTCTCAACACAAAAAGGGGGGATAAATAAACAATAATAGTCACATTTTTAATTGTGCAAAAATTTGGATATCTTTGATCAAGAATATGAAAGAGAGTTGAACACATTTTTACCTTGGAAATCCCTCAAAAGGGTAAAAGTTATCTTTAGTAGTGGAAACACATTTGTTTTGAATTATTATTATAATATAGATAAGTACACTAAGATGCAAAATATTATGGATAAATTGACAAAGGACAGGTAAGGAGGATCCAATTAAGGATAGTCAAAACAAGCATCCAAACACCACAATGCGGAATAACACAACAAGACAATGTTCTCAACTGAATTTTCATTACAATGCCGAGCTCTAAGGCCTTCCGGGTTAGGGACAAATACAATCAAAGTATTTTTGCAATCTCTTAGCTGGTCCAGTTCTGAAACAAATGAGCAACTAGTGATGGAAACACTAAGGCAGATCTGAACTTGAGCTCGCAAGTCTCCAAGCAATCTCCTTGTCTCCAAGCACGCAAACCACTAGCTTTGCTATTACAAACTATCGGATAACAATCTGATCTTCAATATCTCACAGGATCCAGATCTAATCTTCTATCTCCCACTGACTTCTAACTCTAATATGCCCTAAATAACTACCCAAACACTCCTTAAATACTAGTCTTCAGCCACAAGTCGGCTGGAAGAAACAATTAACTCCTAAGCCAAGTCGGCTCCTATTACAAACAAATATTAAATGCAACAACAGTCGGCTCTTAAATAACCTTACAAACATTTAATTCTCCATGTCAGCCTCTAGATCTACATAGGAGAATACAACAAAAGATACCAACAATAAATGCACCAAGTCGACCAACAAAATCCTCAAGAATTATAGTCGGTAAACCAGAACAAATGAACGCTAGAGAAACAACTGAGCACCAGTGAAAAAATTGACCACGCAAAGCATCACCGAGAAAGCACATCATCTGAGCACCATAGGCATCATTGAGGACAAGTTCCACCGAGCGCCAGAGGTTTCACCAAGTTCCTTCAGCGACCGAGCTTCCTTCAATAATCGAGACCATCGGTTAAAGCTGCAACCGATTACCACATAACCAAAATGACACACCACCATGCAGATTCACCGAGTACCCTAGAATGCCCCTGCATCAGACACCCCAGGTTCAAAAAGATGTTCTCATAGGGTGGAAGAACATCTTCTCGGATTTAGCACATAAACCATGAACTGATTCTTCACATACAAGTCCTTCAACTTTTCACCTTGCATACTCTTCCACTTCAATCTCCTCTGTCTTTTCAAGTCTTTTCTTGATAACACATAGGCTTGTTCTCAATACTGATCATCATTCCTCTCAGGATTCGACAACTCAACTCAGCTACCAATACTCAGGTTTCTCCTACCGAGTGTTGTATTCAGTAAAGGCATCAGGGAAAACTTCCTGTCATCCTTCTCAACAGTAAACACATTCTTGACATAATCATACATAGCTCTGCAATCATATTGCCATGGTCTATTGAGAAATATATGACAACTATTCATCTCCACAATATCACACAACACTAGATCCTTATACTGGCCAAACTAAAAATCAACAAAGCACTGCTCCCTCACTTCTAGAGCGTGAACATCTCATAACCACCCAATCCTATAAGTATAAGGATGTCTCATTCTCTTCAAACCAAGTTTCTGAACCATGTCCTCAGCAAAAGGTTATCAGTACTACCACTATCAACAATTACATCACAAAGTTTACCTCGTGACTTGCACCAAGTTCTGAACAAGTTACTCCTCTAACAAGGTTCCTCCTTTGCACCGAGCAATGTTCTCCGAACCATCAAGTTCTCAGATTAAGGTTCATTCTGAATGTTCTCATTTATCACAACAGTCCGTCAGTCACCAAACTTTTTCTGTGTACACTCAAAAGATCTGTGTCCTTCTTCACCATAATTATAACAAGTACCTTTAAAGATAACTCTACTCGTCTTCTTCTTCAATTCCATAGGTTTTGGTTCATCTTCAACAGTCGGTTTATCCTTCACCGAGTGATCAATCTTTTCCTTCCCTCGGGGATTCCCATGTTGTCTCCTTTTCAACTTATCTTCTGCCTTCAGAGCATACTGATAAGCATTTCAACTGAATCAATCTTCAACATACCAAGCTCATCCTGAATATTAAATCTCAAACAATTCACATACCGAGCTACTTTTCGTTTACCAAGTTCTCTATGTCCAGACCGAATAGTCAACTTATAGAACTCCTCGGTATATTCCTCCATAGTCAAATATTTTTTCTTCAGATTCCGCAACTTCTTAAACAAGTCAAGCTCATAATCAATAGGTATGAACTTAGCTTTCAATTTAGTCACCATCAACCTCCACTGATTGATCTTCATTTCACCTTCATCTTCTCAATCTCTTTGTAATTCTTTCCACCAAAGAGCAGCACGTCCTTTCAACTTAGTCTGTGCCAATCTTACTCTAAGAGGATCTTCAATTTCTTCTAGCTCAAAGAAGTCTTCTAATTCACCAATCCAATCAATCAAGTCTTCGGGTCTCAAAGTACCAGGGAAAGTAGAAACTTCTATTCGGTAACTAGTACTTAACCAAGCTCCAGATCTATGTAATCGACCAGTTCTATCTTCACCAGATCTATCTCTCCGGTCATCTCCACTAGATCCAGAAGCTTCAAAGTCTTTAGCAACTTCCTCATAACCATCATTAGTACCAAGATTCCTTGGCATACTAGTAATAGATCTCATGACCTCAGCGATCATGTCATTCTTCATCAATTCCATCTCATATCTGAAATCAACTTTAACCTTCTCTATAATCTTCGATTCCACAACATCACAGAGATAAAAAATCGCTCTAGGGCCCAATCTTCTCAGAGGCATCCTTCAAGATTTTTGAAAACCCAAAGCAATAAATCACCAACAAGGTCCTGGTGCAAACAACCTCAACTCGGAGATCGGTTTACAAACGCAAGATCTTCAAGCTCTGATACCACCTAACGCAGGACAGGTAAGGAGGATCCAATTAAGGGTAGTCCAAACAAGTAGCCAAACACCACAATGCGGAATAACACAACACAACAATGTTCTCAACTGAATTTTGATTAACATGCTCGATTGTAAGGCCTTCCAGGTTAGGGCCAAATACAATCAAAGTATTTCTGCAATCTCTCAGATAGTCCAATTTTGAAACAAATTAGCAACTAATGGAAACACTAAGGCAGATCTTAACTTGAGCTCGCAAGCCTCCAAGCAATCTCCTTGTCTCCAAGCATGCAAACTACTAGCTTTGCTATTACAAAATATCAGGTAACAATCTGATCTTCAAGATCTCGCAGAATCCAGATCTAATCTTCTATCTCCCATTGACTTCTAACTCTAATATTCCCTAAACAACTACCCAAACACTCCTTAAATACTAGTCTTCAGCCACAAGTCGGCTGGAAGAAATAATTAACTCCTAAGCCAAGTCGGCTCCTATTACAAACAAATATTAAATGCAACAATAGTCGGCTCTCATAACCTTACAAACATTTAATTCTCCATGTTGGCCTCTATATCTACATAGGAGAATACAACAAAAGCTACCAACAATAAATGCACCAAGTCGGCCAACAAAATCCTCAAGAACTCTAGTCGGTAAACCAAAACAACTGAATACTAGAGAAACAACCGAGCACCAGTGAAACAACCGACCATGCCAAGCTTCACTGAGCAAGCATGTCAACCGAGCACCACATGCATCACCGAGTACAAGTTCCACTGAGCGCCAGAGGTTTCACCGAGTTCCTTCAGCGACTGAGCTTCCTTCAATAACCAAGACCATCGGTTAAAGCTACAATTGAGTACCACAGAACCAAAATAAAACACCACCATGTAGATTCACCAAGTACCCTAGAATGCCCCTGCATCATAAATTTTGTCCCTTGTTCTACTTGATTATGTGCTACCAAATCTTTGGCTTGAATTATGAATAAATTCTTATTCTAGTTGTTATAAAAATTCTTGATTCTATCTCCTACTACATTCCAATTCTCTTGTGTGTAAATAGATGCTGGAATGTCCTCATGGACTAGGATGTCCCAAATACAAAATTAGAAGGAGAAATGTTGGGATTCTCTTTTTTTATCTATGTGCATTGGCATCACGATGAAACAACTACTTTAATATAGTTGGTGGTTATGAAATTTGAGCCAATTTTGAAAATGCTACTTTTGGGAATTCATATTTTCACTTTTCAAGTTTTTTGGGATATTTCTATGAGCCACATTTGTTTTTGTTTGTCAAACTATAAAAAAGAGTGCTGAACCTATTCAAAGAAATGTGAAATAGACCATTTACAACTAGTCAAGAATAGATCATTGACAACAAAGGATCATACAAATCACTTACAACATACTAGTAGAACAACTAGTAATCCACATTAAGGGTGGCTTGAAATTTCACCCACAACTTAGGGAAGGGTTTCAGAAGAGCAAGAACAATCTTTCCTCCTCTGATGAACAACAATCCAATCAATATTATGATTAGGAAAACCATCACAAGGGGGAGAAAGTGGGGAAATTCCCTTAGAGAGACTATTAACATAAGGATATGAATGTTGGTGAGGCAAACATGTCATCCACCAAAGGTTGGAGAAAAATATGAGCAACATGATGAGAAGGGTCTATGCGACTAGAGTGGGCCACACTAGCAACAAGAGCTGGAATAGGATTTATGGGGCCTAAAGTGGTCATATAAAAAAAAAAAGGAAAAAAAATAATCTTGGGAGGAATCATCATCAACTTGTGAAGAGTCATTAGGGGAAGAACTAGAAGCCATGAAAGTTATGTAATCACCATTAGCATCCTTCTACCAAATGGTAGTACCTTTACAATGAGAGAGAAAAACCTGTGGCCAAGTGACCAGTAGAGAATCATTGACGACATCCCTAGGAAGAGGCATGAAGATGTCAATATGAATCAAAATGTGTGCGAAAGTATAAAGATCCACTGAGGAAGTGGTATTATCAACCTTCAAGAAGCAACCGATAGAGTTTCCAATGACCTCAAAATAATAATTCTTCAAAAAATGAAATTGAAGATTGGGACAAAAGCCACAATAAATGCACATTGAGTGGTTTAGTAAGAGGGTTAAAGGAGATTATCCATGGCTTGATTGAGAGAGTGAACATACCAAAATCATCTATCTTTCTTAGCACCAAATCACAGTCAACATGAAAAACAAAAGAAAAAAATAAAAAATCTCTTAGCACAAGGGAAAATCTCAATGGTATCAACAACTAAGGGCTTCCAAAAATCCATTAGCCATCAATGTAGATCTAGTAGAGAAAGCCAAATGATAGAAAATATATACACCAACCTACAATGTTGGTAATAATTATCATTATCTATAAGGAAACTTGTAGCCATACAATGAAAATTTCCACATAATCCATATGATAAATCAATCAAACTAGTACTCAAAATCCACATGAAAGAGAATAGACAACATACCCACAAGAATGTGACACAAGATATATACCCTAGGAAAACCCTCATGAGGGAAAAACCTAACCTCCAAAAACACCCATCGTCCATATATTATTCCGCAATGCAACACTACAATACATCCATGAAAGCTTTCAAAACCTCAAAAATCAACAAGAACTCCATGTCTACAAGCATGTAACCAAATATCCCATGTCATGCTTCCAACCTCCATAAATGATAACTTGGCTTACCTCAACAATTGTCCTTGTGGTTTCTTTTATAGAAATAATCTCCCACAAAACCAACAAGTGGTATTGCATAAACTATGTTCTACCTAACCCCTTGAACCCACATTTAATATTGGGTACTTTATTTAATTTACTTTCTCCAATATTAAATAATTACAGCAATATAATATTACAATGTTACAATACAACATCAAGTGGCCCTAAGAATATTCCAAAATTAATCTCTACATGTTGTACATCCATCCAGGTGTTCGTAGGTGCAAAATATATACTAAATAAAATATTAAATTGTAAACATTTTTATGTAAGGTGTACAACACCTATTTTCCAAACATTCTCCCACTTTAATACCTTACAGAAGGGAAATAGGTAACCACATATATGAACAAGGAAATAATACCTCTAGCCACATATACCATAATGAATCAAAGAGTTCCATGTACTCCATCAGGATGCTTGCAATAAGAAACAAAGTGAGCACCATCTCATACACGAATGCTCTCATCCTCCATCATGGCATTGCCACTAGACATACATAAGAGGCCATCAAAACATAAATCCACATAATGTGTTGCAAACAAATCATAAATCCCATCTCAATTAATATCCCAAACACAAATACTCAATCCAAAGGTAACAATATGCACCAGAAAATATCAAGAACAAATAAGCATAGCTAAAATAGCACCCACAATTAGTGCTAAAATATCCACTATTGATACCTCCAAGGCATACAAAAAATATCAAGTGAATCTCATAACATCAACATATATAACCCATAAAATGAAAGCACAAGCTCCAAGTGCAGCGAATACCACATATACACCTAGAAGGTCCCATTGAATAGGTAATGTCAAATATAAAAATAATTAATATATCTAAAAGATTCGCTAACATCATCATACAAAAAGTGTAACCATAATCATGTACATTGGTTACCTCTGACAATAAGTACACTGGTTACCTAATGTGTCTCCAACAATAAGTACACTGGTTACCTAGAGAGAAAGAGTTATAGGTGCTCATGGGTGCTTGGCTTACCTTCTTGGCTACCTCCAACAATAAGTATACTGGTTAATTGGATTACCTTCTTGGCTTAAGACCCCACCTATGGACCTATTGTTGGCGTCACACTCAATGGTAAACACCTTATTAAAGTCTGGTAAAACCAATATAGGTTGTTCTGCAACCTTTCTTTTCAAGAACTCAAATGACCTACCAGCTTCATGGGTCCATGCAAATTGACACTTCCTACCCCTTTTATTGTATCTATCATAGGAGCACACACATTACTAACGCTCCTAATAAACTTCCTATAAAAACTTGCTAAACCATGAAATCTTTTTACCTCATTTGCATTCCTTGGGGTTGCACAATTCAGTATTGCATCGACCTTAGATGGGTCCATCTTTAGATTCCCTTTTGAGATCACGAATCCTAGGAATATCAATTACTCCTACAAGAAAACACATTTATCCAAGTTGATCCTTAACTTATCTTGTAGCCTCTTCAAGACCTTCTCAATGTGTAATAGATGTTCATCTCTACTTCTACTAAAAATGAGAATGTCATCTAGGTAAACAACAAAAAAATGATTAATGAAATGCTTGAGCACTTCATTCATGAGTCTCATGAATGTTCTAAGAGCATTTGAGAGGCCAAAGGGCATCACCATTCACTCAAATAGCCCCTCATCAGTCTTGAATGTAGTTTTTCATTCATCCCCTTCTCTGACCCTTATATGATGATATCCATTTTTCAAGTACATCTTGGAGTAGTACCTTGCCCCTCCTAGGAAGTCCATCAAATATTCCATTCTGGGCATGGGAAACCTGTATCTTATAGTGATATTTTTTATGGCCCTGAAATTAGTACATAATCTCCATGTACCTTCCTTCTTTGTAGCCAAGAGTGCTAGTACTGCACAAGGGCTAATACTCCTTATAAACCCTTTCTTTAGCAACTCTTCAACTTGTCTTGCCAAATCTTCATTCTGATCTGGAGTTAGTTTGTATGCTGCTTTATTTGGTAGTGTAGATCCTAGTATGAAGTCAATGTAGTGACTCACATCTTTGAATGGTGGTAGAGTCTTAGTATTACTATCTGCAATCACATCCTTATACTTACTCAAGAGTTCTTGTACCTCCTTGGGTCTTACAGTCCTCAATGGTTCTTTGTCTTCCACTCTTCTTTCTTCTACTTTCCTTCTAGGCTTCACTATTATGGAAAATAATGGAGTTCTCTTCTCCTTGAGGGTCTTCATGAATTCTTTCTCTCCAACAATAAGTACATTGGTTACCTGATCGGTCTCCTTTTCATCATAAGGTAAAGGCCTCATAGTATACTCTACTCCACCCTTGGTGATCTTGTAAACATTCTTCTTTCCATCATGCTTGGAGTTCACATCATACTGCCAAGGTCTCCCTAGTAGTAGATGGCATGCATCCATCTCTGTAACATCACACAAGATGTTGTCTTGATAATATCCTATTTGAAATTGCACATACACCTGTTCATTGACCATAGCTTGATATTCTTTATTCAACCAAGATACTTTATAGGGGTTAGAATGGGGTATTTTATTTAGCCCAAGTTTACTAACCATCTCAAAAGATGCAAGATTATCACTGGATCCCGAGTCTACAATTACCTTGCACACTTTACCTTTCACCTTGCAAGATGTCCTGAATAGGGTCTTCCTTTGGGGTGGCTCCTTGCTTGCAGGGGTCTTCAATAGGGTCCTATTAAGCATTAGACACTCACCTTGTTCTGGATGTGCATTTCCTCTTTTCCCTTTTATGCCATTTGTGTCTTCCTCTTGGGTCAATTGTACCCTCCTTTCTCCATTTTGGTTATTGCTTCCTTGCCTCTCTAGACACCTTGAGGCTTGATATCCCACTTTCTTGCAGTTGAAACATCTCCTTGTGAATACCCTTGAAGTCATACCTCAAAATTTTCCTCTACCATTCGATCTTCTACCCCTAAATCCACCTCTTTGACTAGATTCTCCTTCTTGTCCTTCCTGGTTACTGGATTCTCCTTGGAATCTATTTGAGGGATCACCACCATTACTCCTCCTCTCCCTCTATTGAAGTGAACACCCCTTCCTCTTCTTTGCTGATCACCTTTCCTTTTTTGTTTCTCCTCAGCCTTGAGTGATAATTGAAAATATTTGTGCACTAAATCTGGGTTAAACATGGTGATTTCATCATGGATGGATTATTTTAGTCCACCCATGTATCTAGCCACCTTTTTCTTCTTTGTTTCATAGATCTTGGCTCTAAGAGTGAGTTTGTGAAACTCCTCTGTGTAGGCATTCACATCAAGCTCCCTTTACCTTAGTCCATGCAACTTATTGTGCATCACTATATCATAATATTCAGGAACAAACTATCTCTTGATATTTTTTCTCATCCTTTTCTAAGATGTGATAGGGTTCTTCTCATTTTCAACCCTTTCATTCTGCAAGAAGTTCCACCAACTTGATGCAGTTCCCTTCATCTATGATTTTTCTATTTTCAACCTTTGATGTTCTGGAGTATCTTCACACTCAAAGTGATTATCCAGGACTTCTAACCATTCCATGCATTCATCTACATCCATCTTTTCTGCAAACATGGGTAGAACTATCTTGGAATCTTTTCTCCCTACCCTTTCAAGGGCCTCTATGAACAATCTCTGGTCTTTGGGTACCCTTGGTCTTCTTGGTGCTGGTATCTCTTCTACCTCATCTTCTTCTTTTGTTTCTTTATCAATATTCCTCTTTCCTCCTTGTTGATTCTTCAATCTCTCTAGTTCATCTTCCATCTTCTTTCTTCTTACCATATGCTCCCTGAGAATCTTGGCCAACTCCTTGTTGGTCACATTTGTAGGGAATTCATCCCCATCATTACCTTCCATATTAGACATCTTGTCTTACTCCTGCCTTCCAATTCTTATCTTAGTGGCCCTGATACCACTTGATGTAGATTACACAACCAATACTACACCTCAGGGTCTAACTTATCCTTTAGACACCTCAACCTTATTCTAAGGTTCTTCTTAGTCTTAATTCTCCCCTTAGGAATCAATCCCTAAATGAGTCCAAAGTAGGGAAAACTACCCCACACCATTAGGATCTTCAAAGAAAGGGTGGAGATAGTCTATAGGGACCCAACACACTAAGACTCAACCCCCTATTGAGTCCTTCAACATCCACAATGTAGCTTTCTCAACTCTGGCCAGAATCTCTACTAGTCCTAATTCACTGGTTTTTGGTGATTAACTCCCAAAACTCCTCAACAAATTGGTAAATTCACCATAGATTTGGATACCCTTTGAAAATCTCCAATGGATTCCAAAGGGACTCGGTTTGATTAAAATCCAACACCCCTAAACACTTACTAGGTTCACATGCCTAATTGGCTAGACTAGGCATGGATAACCAAGAAAATGTGAATGGATGGATTCCTAGACACATCCCAAGGATCTAGAACTCTTCTACTATCCTAAAATGATCAAAATCTCTCATTCACCAAGTCAGTTCAATCCAATTTGTTGACTGTCTCCACTTCTCCGCTTTCCTAGATAAACACATAGAGATGTTTAGCCTAGGTCTGGCTTGGAAATATGGAAAACCAACTCCCCTCACCCAGAGGGCCATGAGAATCCCATGGTGGAGTTACAAGTTAGAGGGCCATCTCTTCCAAACCCTCAAATTCAGAGCTTCACAGACCAGTCTGCACCAAAATTTGAATAAATTTCACAAATGGAACTCAAATCACTTCAAATCAAAGGAATTTAACAAAAGACAATATCCTATATCCAAAAACTACAAATTCATATCATTCTATATCTGTACAGATCCGTATCATGCACAAAAATAGAGAAATTTCCAAAAATGCAGGGTTTTATATTAGTTCTCTTCACTTCTCCGTATAATCTGACATCCCCCCTATATGTAAAATATCCTTATGTCTAAATAGACTCATACCAAAGGATATAACCAACTTTCAAATGGTTATTAACCATTTTGCACTTTTTGAGCAATATTTCAAAAGTTGTCGAGAAACTTTTCAATGTTGCATGACAACTTTTTAGTTTTGCATGACAACATTTGTATTTTGACTCAAATTATTTTATGAGACCTATCTAAAAAACAATGGATCAAATCTATCCATCTTAAGAATAAATACACCTAATTCACTTACAAATCGCATATTCTACCTAGCTAAGACCCTTGGTTCAATTTGGCATCTAGGTTCATAACATCACTTTAGATCCAATTGACCTTACAAATGGTCTTTATTACATTGCTTGATCCAGATGGATCCAAGATCTATCCTATCCCCTTTTGTATCCCTCTATTAGTTCCATGGAGGTGTCCTAGGTGTGCACTAGTAATCAATCAGTTGTAGTTTAACAATATCTCCCTTTGGAATTGATGGCAACACAATATGAAATATTCCATAGAATACCAAACATATTAAGTGTCTACAAATATATCTATATGTTGTGACTCGGTAAATGCATTTAATATGTTTAATCACTACACAAAATCTCCATCTCTCCCTTTCAGTTAGATTCATTTCTAACAGATATGTCATGATCATTCTGTCCAATGTTTCCTGGTCATCTCTCTCTTATTCCATTTCTGTATATTTCATGTAATCTCTCTCCCTGTAAATATTTCATGATTATTCTCTGCCTTTGACAACAATGCCAAAAGAAATTAGCTCTTCAATAGCCAAATTGGTATCTCTGTTAGTCAGTTCAGATTCTTGTACCTTGCATGTACACATGTTCTCTGTTTCATCTTGTCTTCAATTATTTGATCTTGTGGATGTTGTCTTCTCACATACTTAGCAAGTACAGGTTCAGATATATGTTCTTCAATGCTTTCTCCACTTGATGCATGATCATCATTTCCATAAGTAACTATATGTTGTTTTTTGGTCTATAAAGATTGTTGCTCGGTAGCATTGTTGTGTTTCTTGGGTTGAGTTTTAGGTTCTTCAATATAAAAAAATCTACCATAGTATTCTGATTCTTTCTTTCTTTATTCATCATTATTTTTGAAAACTCATCAAATCTCATGTTTTCACTTTCAATCATCTTGTTAGTAGCCTTGTTCAAACATTTATATGCCTTGCTTCTAGTAGAATAATCGATAAATATCCCTTCATCACCTTTTGAATCAAATTTTCCATTTCTATCATCTTTCAGAATGGAACATCTACTTCCAATTATTCTAAAATAGATGACATTAGGTGTGTAACCATACAATAAATCATAAGGTGTCTTATTAGTCTCTTTCTTCAGTTTTAATCAATTCAGTGTATAGACAACAATACTAACAAATTCTCTCTAGTACATTTGTGCAACACCTTTTTAAATCATCAATGTTCTATAAAAATCAATAATTGATCTATTTCTTCTTTCAACAATCCCATTCGACTGGGGTGTCCTCGATGCAAATACATGTCTCTTAATTCCATGCTCATTACAAAAATTAGTAACCTCATCAGAAATAAATTCACCACCTCTATCTAACCTCAAACATTTCATTTCCTTACCACTTTCTCTTTCCACTTTTTCTTTGTACCATTTAAACATTTTGAAAGCTTCTAATTTTTCTTTTAAGAACATGACAGTCATCATCCTAGAGAAATCATCAACAAATAAGATAAAATATATGTCTCCACAATAGCTCTGATGTCTCATTGGACCACATAATTTGGTATGAACTAATTCCAAAATAACATTAGATGAGTAATATTTTCTCTTAAAATTATACTTTGACATCTTACCCATTTGACATTGTTTGCACATTACATGGCCAGGTTTAGATAAGCTCGATAAACCTCTAACTTTCCTTTTCTTACTGATCTTAACCATGTTGTCAAAGTTCACATGACATAACCTTTTGTGCCACAACCAGACATCTTCATTTTTAGCCAACAAGCAAGAAGTTTCAGCATTGTCCAAATAGAATAAGTTACCTTTTGATTGTTCAGCGGTACCAATTAGATTTCCAGCCTCATCATAAATTTTCACTTTTATTTTCTCAAATTAAACCTGATGACCAGTGTTATTTAGTTGTGCTACACACAACAGATTATAGTTAAGTCATTTCACCCAATAAGCATTTTCACGTCTAATCTTATTATTCAGTAGTATAGATCCTTTACCTTTCACTATACAGGGTGTATCATTTCCCATCTTCACATATCATCCATTGTAATGCTCAAGATATTCAAATTTTTCTTCATCTCCATTCATATGATGTGTTTAGCCACTATCAATAATCCAAGTGTCATTTTGGCTAACTTTAGAAATAAGTGTTTTTTCAACATACCTTTCTTCTTCTTCAGAATATTCCTTCAATGCCATGAATACCACTTCAATATCTTCATTAGTGTCAGTCTCGGTATCATCATCATCATCTTCAACTAGGTAGCATGCCTTCTTACCTTTGTCTTTGTAGTCTCGGTTGTCTCTGTTTCCATATTGTTGGTTACCTCTATGATCTCGATAATTTCTTCTATCATTCTTCCTTTGATTTGATCTTTCACTTTTTTTCTCATCATCTTTCTTGTCAGGACATATTTCAGCAATATGACCAATTTGTTTACATTTAAAACATACCAAGGGCAGTTTACCTCTATATCATCCTTTGCCTTTTTTAGTCTTCTAGCCATTAATGCTTCAAGTTCATCAAGTTCATCTTCTTCAGCTTCACTTGCACTTTCATTCCATATCTTATGTCTATTTCTTGATCTTCCAATATTGAAAGATGACATAAATGAAGATTCTACATTAGGTAAAATAATGTTATCATAGCTATTAAGCTCAAATGTAGTCAATCTACCAATCAAACTATCAAGTCAAATATTATTACTAGGAGTTTCTCTCATTCATGTATTCCAAAGAATCTAATAGCATAGGAAGGTAACAACATTCTGATAATTTTACTTACCGCAATGTCTTCTTCAATAGTTCCATTTGCTCCTCAGATAGCATTCACCACTTCCTTGACTTGGTTGCTGTACTGTGTGATTTTTTCACCTTCTTTCATCTTCATATCATCAAACTTACCTCTTAGACTTTCAAATTTTTCCCCGAACACATTCACATCTCTATGAACTAGTGTTAGCTTGGCCCACATCTATTTTGTAGTTGTATAGGTCTTGATATCTTCAAATTCAACATATGATAGAGGAGAAGCAATATCAATCATCATAGCATCGTGCTCTTGTCTTTCTTTCATCTGTGTGATAGTCAAAGGACCAGTAGGAGTTATGAACTCATTTTCCAAGTAGTATGTTCTTGAATCTCCAATGCCTGATAGATATAACTTCATCATGCTCTGCCATGTTGAGAAATTATCTTTGTTTAGATTCAATACCTCTCTCTTATACATCTTGTGATCTTTAACTTAAGTCCTTCAAACTTATTCCTTCAAGTACTCTAGATCTGATACCAATTGTTAGATAAATGAGAGGGGGGTGAGTCAGTTAAGTCTAGTTATCCTATAGTCCCAAATAATATCATATGTATAATTTTTTTTTTCAAATAATCTAAACCACTCAGTAACACTTGATTGTGTCTTTTTGATTCATTTATCGAATACCATTAAAATAAACTACTATATACCGATCAAACCCATAATTACAGTGTGTAAATTAAAATATCACATCCATACACATATAACACTTGATTTTTAATGTGGAAACCCTAATAGGGGAAAACCACCTAGGATAGGTACCCAAAATAATTTCACTCTTATGAAGTGAGCTCGCTTAAGAGACAATCCTGTTAAAGGTTACAACACACACTGTAAGGTGTGACCTTGTTAGAGGATTGATCACTAATAGCTCTTCGTGACCACTCATTCACTTGGGTCAACAAGAAAACAATCAACATTCATTGAATGCCATAATAAAGACTATTAAGTCCTACTCAATTAAGAGATTTTGTCTATAGAAATGGTTAGAATGCAACAATAAATGAACTGATTCAAATACAACTTCCTTTGTAGATATTCAGATCTATTCTATGCTCATATACCTCTAGCCATCATAATCTCTTCAATTTCTTTATATCCTCCATCTCTCTTATGCTCGGTTATCTCCTTTTTTTGACGCGCGATGTAGTTTGTAGAGTTTCTCGGTTCTCACTTCAACCTGTCTGACCAACTTCACATGAATACAATTTTCTCCTCACGCACATCATCCATTATAAATATCTTGTCTCCTTTTATAGACATGATAAACCATTTTCTTCTCATCCATAGATTTTGCAACTTAATCTCCATTGTTGATTTTTCCACTTTAACCTTCCTCAAAACTTGTATTTTAAACACATTTCAATCTTCATCATTCAATCATCCTTGAATTTTTTCAGTCGTAGATCTTGATAAAAAACTTTAGCTTTAACCTCAGAATTATCCATATTCATCCAACCCATCATCTTTAGTCAACAATCACATGTTCCATATTATTTTTTTCACTCGATCAATACCGTGATGCGTCGGAGACTTCCAGCTTAGTTAATATTGTACTCGGTATACACTACACTTACTCGGTGTACATTGTATCAACTTAGTATATACTAATTTCTTCATATACAGACCACATAAAATTTTACATTCTTGATCTTCAATTCTCAATAGAATCATGTAATACAATCGTCACTAACATACTGTCATAGAATCATCAATAAGTTACCAAATAAATATTATATTCATAATTTACTCATACATCTCATTTTCATGTTAATATCTCATTCCTTCACCAATATACCTTCTTCAGATATTTGCAAATATCATGATAAGTACAGTCAAAACTAGTTGACATCAAGGACAATATAATAACTGATTTAATGTCTCACATATACCTTTGTAGCTCAGTGATCATCTTCATATTCTATTCTCCAAGTAATCAATCCGTTGTAGTATAACAGAAAAGTATGAAAATGAAAAATCACTTGTTTCTCATGAAAGTAAACTAGACCCATGGATCATTGATAGTGGTTGTTCACATCATATGACTAGTGATATTGGCAAGTTTGATAATCTAGAAGAGTATGATGGAGGATTTGTCAGATTTGGCAATGATGCTCCATGTTCTATGAAAGGTAAAGGATCCATTGTTTAAAATGAGAAGATGAAATGTAATGATGCATATTGGGTTAAAGGACTGAACTACAATCTGCTGAGTGTTGTGCAACTTAACAATATTGGCCACTGACTCGAATTTCAGAATATAAAGGTCAAGATCTATGGTGCTGATGGAGATCTAAGTGGAACTGGTGGACAATCAAGAGGCAATTTATTTTATCTTGATACTGATGCAAATATTTTCTTGTTTGCCAAAATTGAAGATGTATGGCTATGGCATAAGAGACCGTGTCATGTGAATTTTGATAACTTGATCAAAGTAAGAAAAGTAGAGTAAGAGGACTACCGAAGTTATGCAAACTTGATAAAGTGATGCGCAAGGAATGTCAAATTGGTAAGATGACTAAGTCTAGTTTTTCAAGAAAATCTTACTCTACCAATGGTGTTTTGGAATTGGTTCACACTGACCTTTGTGGTTCTATGAGAGTTCAAAGCTATTATGGAGATCAATATTTTATTTTGTTTTTTGATGATTATTCAAGAATGATGTATGTTATGTTTCTAAAAGAAAAATATGATGCATTTCAAATGTTTAAGTGGTATAAGGAAAGAGTTGAGAAGGAAACATGAAAACAAATGAAGTGTTTGAGATCTGATAGAGGAGGTGAATTTATCTCTGATGAATTTATTGTCTTCTGTAATGAGCATGGAATTAAAAGACAAGTATCTACACCGAGGACTCCACAACAAAATGGGATAGCTAAGAGAAGGAATAGATCCATTATTGACTGTACTAGAAATTTCTTGATTGACAAGAAGGTTGCACAAACATTTTGGAGAGAAGCCATAAGTAATACAGTTTATACTCTCAATCAAGTACAACTAAAGAAAGGTACAAACAACACACCCTATGAACTTTGGTTTGGTCACACACCGAATGCAAGTTATTTTAATTTTTTTAGAAGTAGGTGTTACATACTGAAAGATGCTATAAATAGAAAGTTTGACTCTAAAGGAAATGAAGGAATATTTATTGGTTATTCATCAAAGAGAAAAGCATATAAATGTTTGATCAAGGTTTCTAACAAAATTTTTGAAAGTGAAAATGTAAGAGTTGATGAATTTTTAGAAAGGAATGAAGAGGATAGAAAAAAGGAACCTGAGGATTACAAAAGATTTATTTATGTTCAAGAAGGTAATTCAGTTGACACAACTAAGAAACACCAAGAAGAAATTGATGAACAAGATGAGCCTCTAGTGAGGGATGAAAATACTGATGAAAAGTCTACCAAGCCTGTATTAGAAAAATATGTGAGGAGACACCTCTCACCAAGCAGAATTATTGGTGACAAGAATGCATGAGTGATGAAAAGAAGTAAGTTGAAAGATAACACATGTTTTATTTCTGAATTTGAGCCATGATTAGTGAAGGATACACTAGAAAATGAAGATTGGATGAATGCTATGAAAGAAGAAATTGATCAAATTGAGAAGAATAATACTTGGTCATTGGTACCGAGACCTAAGGATAAGAATGTGATAGGAAAAAAATGGATTTTCAGAAATAAATTCAATGGGAAAGGAAATGTGATTAGAAAAAAAGCAAGGTTAGTCTGCAAAGGGTATGCAAAAGAAGAAGGTATTTATTATGGTGAAATGTTTGCACTTGTTGCTAGATTAGAAGGTGTAAGGATATTTCTTGTACATGTTGCTTACAAAGGGTTCAAATTTTATCAAATGGATGTTAAATCTATATTTCTAAATTGAATTCTTGAAGAAGAAGTTTACATTGAACAACGTGATGGATTTGTTGACAAAAGAAATAAGGATATGGTATGCAAACTGCATAAAGATTTATATGGATTAGAGCAGGCACCCCGAGCATGGTATGAAAGATTGCACTCCTACTTAGTTAAGATTGGATTTGAAAGGAACATTGATAACACCAATTTATACTTAAAATGTGATAAGTTTGATGAAATTTTGATTGCTGATATATTTGTTGAAGAAATTACATTTGGTGGTAATGAGATAATGTCTAAATCATTTGCCGAGGAAATGCGAAAGGAATTTGAGATGTCTATGATAGGAGAGATTAAATTCTTTATTGGACTTCAAATTTAACAAGTAAAGGATGGGATCTACATAAGTCAATCAAAGTATATCAAGGATATCCTAAACAAATTCAATATGGAAGACTCAAAACCAGTTGGAACACCGATGGCTACTAGTTGTAAATTGTCTAAGGAAGATGACACTAGTAAGTGAATGAGACACTTTATCAATCTATGATTGGTAAACTAAAATATATTGTACACAGTAGACTTGATATTGCACATTCAGTTGGTATTGTTGTAGGATTTTCTGAAAACCTAAAGGATACACTTTTTTTTGCAGTGAAAAGGATATTTAGATATCTGAAAGGGACTGAATATTTTGGTCTATTATACACAAGAGGATGAGATTTTGATCTCAAGGTATATACCGATGCTGAATGATCTGGAAATATTGATGACAAAAAAAGCACTAGTGGCAGAGCTTTCTTTTTGGGAGAAAGACTAGTGACATGGTTAAGCAAGAAGTAGAGTTGTATTTCACAATATATTGTCGAAGCTGAATATGTTGCAACAACTATGAATTGTTCTAATATTTTCTGGATCGAACAACTTCTGGAAGGTATGCATGAAGAGATTACTGATCCTATTACAAATTATTATGATAATAGTAGTGCTATAAACATATCAAAGAACCCTGTGATGCATTCAAAGAAAAAACATATATCTATCAAGTATCACTAATTGAGAGAGAAAGTACAAGATAAGCACATTACATTGGAGTATGTGAACTCTAAAGAACATATAGATGATATATTTACAAAACCATTACCGAAGGATGCTTTTGAGTATCTTTGAGGTAAGTTAGGGGTTCTTCCCCTATCTAATGTTCATTAAGGAATGATGCATGCTGCATCAATTCAAGGACTCAATAGAATATCTATCTTGTGAGTTGATTCTAGTGTTCACTCTTTAGGTGAAGCCTAAAGTTGTGAAGGATGTTTATGACTGCAATGGAAAATCTATACACTTGAGGTATAATCTAAGAAGTTTATGTTTCTTTGGCATTGTTGTCAAAGAGGGAGATGAATATAATAATTGAGATGAATATAGTAGGGAGACGAATATATGAAGCACGTAGATAAATAAGTCAATTAATGTAAGGAGGAGATGTTTACTGAAAGAGGGAGAATAGCATATCATGAGGAAGATGAATGACATGAAGAAGTCTACTCATAGAAGGAGAATGTTGCTGATGGGATCAGAATGTAAATTATTACTAAAATGAAGATACATATTATAGATGGAAGATCAAGAACAACAAAGAAAAGATACTACTCAAAGGGAGTACTGAATATGAATGAGAGTGAAGGATACTGAAGGATACCATCATCAATTGAACACTAAATTTGTTAGTGTTGCCATCAATGCCAAAGAGGGAGATTGTTACTATAACTAATAGTAATGTTGAAGATTGATTATTTGATGGAGATGATGATGAAGAATGACCAAGATCAGAGGAAAACATGATATTAGAAAGGTTAGATCAATTATTATCTTGTCATTGATGTCAAGAAATTGATTTCTGGTTCATATTATGTTTCCATATCATTCGGTAATGATACAAGGTGAATGAGTTAAGGAGAAGAAGAATGAGAAGTTGAGAGGTTGAAGAACTTAAATGGGAAACTGATACATATTGGATAATTATTAGATTATGTTGAGATAATTGTTTTCTACTGAACATATGATTATGTTAAGTCGGTAAATTATGGTGACAAAGATTTGACAATTTGGTAAGTTAAGTTTTTTTGGATACCGAGTAGAAAATTCACTCAATAAGGTAAATGTAAAAAGAAAGGTCACTTGGTAAAGAAAAAGGAACTCAAGGCATTGAGCAAGGAAAAAATATTAAATAAGGATTGAATCGACATTTAATGATTAGCTATGATGAGCTAGATGATCATGATGATGAGGAAAGTTAGTTACAAGATATCTATAGACATGAAAATTTAAGGTGAAGATCTATGGAAAGATCTAAGTGGAAAAGGAGATGAAACAAGTTTCTAGAAAAGTTCAAGTTCCTAGGTGAAAAGAAATCATGTTACCGGGATTCAAATCCGAGGTATAATGAATTGGACGGTTAAGATTGATTAAAGGAAAATGTAATAGATGTGATTAATAGGAAAAAATTGTCTATATAAAGGATAATCTTGTATGGAAAAATGGCTATAAAAATGAATAGTTGAAGGTTACTGATTGTTGCAGTGAAGAAGGAACAAAGAGATTCCAGGTGGGAAAAGAAGGATTTGATGAAGTGTTGAAGCCAGTGGATAATGAAGAATTGAAGTGAAAATTGAAGAGCGCACACGGATCTAATTGAGAAAAGATAGTTGTAAATATACAGGTCAATTTTATTTACTATTTCTTACTAGCATTTGTAATAGATAAATCTCTAAACAGAGTAGACCTAACAATCTTATTGTAAAATCCTTGAAAAAGGTGACATTCTAAAGAGTGTTTAAAGCCCTCTAACAGGGCCACTCCTAAAAGGGTGAAGATCCTGTTGGAGCTCAAAAATATAGGGTGTATTTTTGAGTCCATATTCTGAAAATTTCTCTAAGTATTAAGTTTGTGCCCTTGAAAATAATTATGAAAAGCCAAATTTGAGTGCATAGGTGAAAGGGGCCTATTGTTTTTTATGAGGAACCGCTTGGGGGATATGTTCATCACCTATAATTTGGCATATGTAATGGAGTTTAGCTCCTAGATTTCAATTTTGGTGTGTTTGGGAAGTAGCCTTTTGGAGGTGTTTCCCGAAATTTGCATTTTTGTGTTTCCAAAATTTTATAAAGTAATCCACTTCAAGGGAATGCATCTTGAACCCATTTGATAATATTGACATAAGGGTTGTTGCACTATGTTGTAGGCATGTGAGTGAGTCTCCATGCCCATTTTCAGCCCCCCATGAGTTGATTCGATCAGTTTTCCAGAGCCTTTCCGTTTGTAATTAATTAAATGTCTTTGAGTGTGCATAGTCCAGATTTTAAATGACCTACTTTGAGGTCTCCTAATTTGCACCCGTTTCAAGGAAAAGTGAAATTGAATATTGTCCTGCATTGCAAACATGGAAGTGAATCTCCTTGATTGTTTGTAGGTCTTGACCAATCCGTTTAGTCACTTTGTCAGTCCAATTCCAAATCAAGTTTCTACATATTTCAATGTTTTAAATCTAGATTGTTTCTAATGTGCTGACTTTAGCATTTAATTGCATTTAACCATTTGATCTTCTGGGCAAGTTAATTATGGATTCATTTTCCTTGTGTGGGAGTGAATCATTACCCAGGGTTCCGGATCATGAGGGTTTCATTTGGTAAGTTTTCCAAGTCAGTTTTGAAGGTGATTTGTGTAGATTGGCATTGCGGACAAAATTAGTGTTTCAAAGTGCCAAGTTTGGTCATTAATATCTTATTTCTCAAATATTTTCCTAAAAATTCATTTGACATGTGCGCTCACATGTTGGAAGTGAATTTAAGTTCTAGATGGCGTGCTGGTGTGAGGCCTTTTGATTAATTGTTGAGGCCATTTTTGGAGGCCAGTTGTGTTGATTGGCAATCTTGTAGAGGTATAAAGAAATGCACTGTATGATTAAAATTTGATACACGATGTATTTTGTTTTCATCATGAGGTTACATTTTGGATAAACTGAAGGTGAATGGAGTGCGGAATGTTGGTCCTCAAATAATGCTTCCATGACTTCCGTTCTAAATATGTTATTTTCTTCAATGTTGAACATGTCATAAAAGTAATTGTGCATTGTCTTAAATACTAACATGTCTTTGTGCTGCACATGTATTGGTTCTATGTACGAACTTGGCATTTGAGTGTTGCACACTTGTTATTAATGGTGCATGCCAAAGATATTGCAGAGATGTGCACACCAAATGAAAATAGTAGTACACCATTGTTTATGGATGGGGTGCATGCTTGGCAAATTGGAGAGTATGCACATAGTAAAGTGGTGTGCACAATTATCACAAAGGTGTGTGCTGGTTGCATGTGGTGTGTACATGATAATACAGGGTGCACACCACATTTTGGAGGTTGCAACATTGTATGTAAGGGAAGTGTGCACACCTATTCTGTGGTGCGTGCCACATTGCTAAGTATGGCAACACACAAACAAAAGGGTTATTTGTAGGGTGAGTGTATTGGCTTGAGTATGCTATGCACATTTGTGGAAGGACCACACACACCATGATTTGAGATGGTGCGTGTGATGCCAAGTTGGAAGGAGCAGCCAGTTAGACAAAGCAATTAAATACAAGAGGGTTGGTGCGTGCCAAGTATGCTGGGTATGTACTAGATGAAAATATGGGTGCACACCAAAGTTTGAAGGGTGCACATACTTTGTTGGTATGCATACCACTACTAGTGCCTATAGAAATAACAAAGGTTTGGTGTGTGCAAGGAGGAAACAACCAAGGGAAACACTTGCACATATGCAACAAGATAAAAGCCAGAAAAAATAAAGAGCTAGATGCACACAAGCTGAGGAATGAAGAAAATTTGCAAAGGGTGTGCATGTGGGTTTATCCCACATGCACCTCGAGTCGGTTCTTAGAGTTATTTAAATGCAAAAAGCACCAAGAGTAAAGGTAAAGTGAAGTAAAAGAGGTAGACTGGCCTCTTGGACTTGTGGGCCTGGACTATATGCTTGCCTGTTGGGCACATAAAGATATATTTTTAAAGAAAGAATTGAAAAATACTCAGATATTTAGTCCCACATTGGCCAAAATGAGGAAATTTCATATGTTTATAAGACAACGCTCACATATTGATATGAATAAAGAGTAGGAGGCTCTTTGTGTACGCGATCAAGATGTGCATTAGGAAGCGTGCTGGTAGACAAAAGACCCAAATTTTTGTAGAAAGCAAGCAGTTGACTGGACAGTGAAATAGACATGTGGTAGCTTGTCATGTAATCTCATGATGGGCTCACAGTTAGTGAAAAAATCCAGAGATTCAAAGGGCGATCAGTCGCACGATCTTGTGATTCCAGCGGTTAAGGAGGTAACATCATGAGATTGCGTGAACACTCAGTAGTCCAATCTCCAGATCATAGAGTGGTTAAGGATAACATTGCAAGAATAGAAAATGGTGGTTAGTTGACTATTTCACGTGATCTCTAAATGGTGGTGGTCAAGGCATTAACATCTAGAGATCAGGAGATAATTGTGGTCACATGATCTTGTGATTCTGGCAGTTAGTGAAGTAACATCTAGAGATTGGGAGAACACATAGTCACGTAATCTCCAAATCAAGATGTGGTAGAGATAGCATTCCATGATTAGGAGAGAGAGCTTGGTCACCCAATCTCCAAATATAACTATGTTTAAGAGATGCATTCCAAGATTTGGAGAATAAGGCATTCACGTGATCTCTAGATGTGACCAGGGTTAGGAAATGGATTTAGAGATTAGAAGAATGAAGTAGTCTCCGAATCTCCAGATCAAGGTGGTCAACCCAGGGTTAATTCTAGCATCTAGTCATCTTGTGACACATGGTGAAATCTGATGAAGTTTGGGCCAAATGTGCAGGAAAAAGAGGAAAATGCAAATTTAAATGATTTGTATAGTCTCTCTATAGTCTTTTGAAATATTTTATTTTAAAATGGATTGAGAGGCATTCAAGGATCATTTTCAAAGAAGAATCAAATCATTTCTTTGAGAGGAAGAGAATCAAATTTGTTAAAGAAATGATTGCAGAGATGAAGGAGATCAAATTTGAAGATCAATTTTGGAGAGAAGATGGAGATATTTGGCTAAGAATTGACAACTGTCAGTTGGTTGCAACTCACTTTCCTTTTCCTATATCTATTCTTTCTCTTCATTATTACAGGGATGGGGGAATTAACACTGTAGAGGTAGTATTCTAGCTTTTGAGTCTTTGATGTTTGTGGTTTTCATGGCTTTTTAAATGTATTGAACCAAAAGTTTATAATGAAGAACAGTGGAATCCCAATCCTTTTTTGGTGATGTCTTCATGTGTTTTGTATCAAATTCTTGTATGTTAATTTGTAAGGCACTTTAATATACTGGCTACAAGGTGGCTATGGATTTGTTGTCTTAGTTTCTTTCAAGGGAAGAGTAAATCTCTGGGACAAATTCTGAGAGTTTAGTCTAGCACATGAATCTGATGTCTAGGTATAGGAGTGAGAGAATGATTTGTAAGGCACTTCATTTGGGTTTTGTGTGTTTGGATTTAGAAGGTTTATGGGGATTTACTTTTATTTGACTTTATTGCCAATTAATAAGGCACTAGTCATTGCTTGATATGCATATTTCATCATCAAATTTAAAATCAATTGAAAATTTACTTTCTGTTGAATAGCATGTATTGTTTATAATTTGTATTTGCAGAATACAAATGCATTTTAGTGATTCTTTAAAGAAATAAATCTTGGGTTAGCCTGCCTGAGTCTAGAACTCAAAGCGAAGAAGGATTTATCCTTGTCACCTATGCCATTTTCCTAGTTCTTAGAACACTTATGTAAGTGGGATCTTGCATAAGATAGGTTGAGTGTTGACTCCCATTTCTTACGGTTTTGAGAACTATCCACCATCTTTGTCTGCGTAAGTGAGGTTATGTCAAAAAGAAGTCATTATACAATGCATATTTGTGTTTGAATTAGGTACACCCACATGAGTGTGTGGAACTCAAAGTGAAGAAGGTTTGTAGGCCTTGTCAATATTAGCTTTTCTTACCCATCAGTTTGTAGGAAGAAGTAGATTTGTGTGAATTAGATGAATATCCCATGTCTGGTTTGCATTATCTCTTTTAGAAAATAAGGATACAAGAAAAATCACTAACAAAATTGGTGACTCTATCGGGGAAGAGAATAAATGACTGAAAGTTTAAGATGGTAATTTCCTTACTTTTTTGAATCATCCTAGAATCCGGTTGAGTGGTCATAGAGTCATGTTATTAAAAAAAATTGTTATATCTTTTCACCAAGTGTGAGTGGCGACTCTGATGTCTCTGTTTAATCAGTGCTTTTCAAGAATGAAAATGTAATGTATTTTCATTCCTGACAAACAATTATACTTTGTTAAAGTTGTGTTCTGGGTGCTGGTTTTAAAGAAGGTTCAGAGTTGGGAAAGGTTCTCATCTGATTCAAAATTTTTCTCTGTAAAGGGGTGGTGACTCTACCAAAGTTTGAAAGGCGATGTGGAGGAGACTTCATATCAGTATTTTGTAATAGCCATAACATCTCCAAGTATTCCTCTTTTAAATCAAGCAAGAACAATCCCTTAATAGGTGAGAAAGTCAGTAGTGAAAAAGGGAAAAATAATCTTGAAGTTTAGTCATATTTCTGGATTGAAGTTTCAGTTGTTGTAATGAGTATCAGCAATATGTTGCGGTTTTATGAAGTTAGTGATTGCATGAAGTTGGATAAAGATATTGTCACAAGAACAAAGTGTGTTGTTATGTCAGTGTTTTAAAATGGAGTTTCCAGCTTTGATGGATCAAGATGATGTTTCTAGAGCTAAAATTTATAAGTCAGATCTTGAAAATTGTAATAGAGATATGTATTTGACAAATCAAAGAATCCAACATAATTGCATACTAATTTTAAGATGCGCAATAGGAGAAAGGGAGGAGGAATCAACACTTTCATACTATAATAAATTTCTTATAGCTTGTAATGAACTTCCTATGGGTATTAATTTTCAAGAATCCCAATATGTTGAAATGTTTCTAGAGCTTGGTATGCCTGAATTAGTCAGTTGGTCTACATGCCTCAGAGAGGAAGTACTTGAAAATGTTAAAAAATGGATAGATTCATTTGTAAGTACTGGATCTAATTATGCTGAGGATGCTGAATCTTGTTATGCTGATAGTGTTGACTATGATGCTGATAATGAAATCTGTGAATATCAAGATGTAGAAGATGAATATACAGTTGATGGTGCCCCCCTTGAGTTTATAGATTTTTCTTTGTCTTAGCATGATAATAATCACTCCTTGTTTTAGTTTGATGATGTTTGGTGCGAACATAAAGAATATGACTATGATGCAGATAAAATTTCCTGCATTGATTACTTTACACAAGGTATTGTGAGACAAGAGATTTCAGTCCCTATTTCAAATGGGGAAGATATTTGTAGCATTAGCAGTGAGACCAAAGAGATGGAATGTGAAGTCCAATGCTTTCTAAGTAGTGAGAAAATTTCAAAACTCTTGGATGCTGAATTTCAGAGGTATACACCTAAGTTTGTTTCTAGAATCCCATGCCCGGTAGATATGTGTTTTGACAAAGATGACACAAGTGAGGGCATGAATTGTGAAACATTTACTGATTTTCCTTTTCCTATCTTTGAGGTGAATACAATACAACATGATACTACATATCATTTTAATAAGTTTGATACTGTCATATATGATGAATATGATGATTTGTGGACTAGTGTAGATTTGGATTTTCAAGAGCCTAGTGCCAATAGTTCTTGCATGCATTTTGATGCTGGAGAAAGTGACAAATTTGAATGTGTTTACTCAGATTTGCAAGTGATTAATGATTCAGTGACTGAAAATACTTGTTCCTTTTTAAAAGATGCTGAAAATATTTGTGACTAGCAAGTTGTCTTTGATTTTGTGCAATTAGATTCTTATTTTGAGAGGTTCTACTTTAGTTTGCAAAGTGCTAATATAGAAGTGGCTTGTTCTTTATTGTAAACTAATGATCAATATGCTGATGTTTCCAACCATGAGGTTGAGTTGGAGTGTTTCTTTTTTCAACATAGTAGTGATAATGGAGGGTGTGATGTTTTGATGTCACACAGTGATCAACATTCATGGCAGTTTGATAGCCTTGTCTTTCTAGTTGGTGGTGAGTATGTTGATTACTTTTAATATGATATGCTGGGAATAGATCACAATGTTTTTGACAAGCCGGATGGAAGAATTAATTTCAGTTTACCTTTGCTATATGGAGATGAAAATCATATGTTTGACAGGGGTAAGAATTGATTCCAATTTTGAGGCTTTGGGCCTTTTGTAAATAATGTAAACCTTGTATAGTTTCATTCCTTTCAGTTGTGTGTGTCTTTTCTTTCAATAAGAGGGTTCCCTTGTTTCAAGCGAAAGAGAAAGCTTGGTTTTCTTTAGTTGGTCTTCTGTACCATGAGATTCTGAATTCTTTGCATGCCTGCATGAGGCACGCATCCCCATTCAGAGCCACTATTGGAGCTCAAAAATAAATGGTGTATTTTTTAGTCCACATTATGAAAATTTATCTAAGTATTAAGTTTTTGCCCTTGAAAATAATTATGAAAAGACAAATTTGAGTGCATAGGTGAAAGGGGCCTGTTGTTTTATATGTGGAACCACTTGGGAGATGTGTTCATCACCTATCATTTGGCATATGTAATGGGTTTTAGCTCCTAGATTTCAATTCTAGTGTGTTTAGGAAGTAGCCTTTTGGAGTTATTTCTCGAAATCTGCATTTTTGTGTTTCTAGAATTTTATAAAGTAACCCACTTCAAGAGAATGCATCTTGAACCCATTTGATAATATTGACATAGGGGTTGTTGCACTTTGTTGTAGGCATGTGAGTGAGTCTCCATGCCCACTTTTATCCCCCCATGAGTTGATTTGATTAGTTTTCTAGAGCCTTTCTACTTGCAATTAATTAAATGTCTCTGAGTGTGCATAGTCCAGATTTTAAATGACCTACTTTGAGGTCTCCTAATTTGCACTTGGTTCAAGGAAAAGTGAAATTGAATGTTATGCTACATTGAAAACATGGAAGTGGATCTCCTTGATTATTTTTAGGTCTTGACCAATCCGTTTGGTCACTTTGTCAGTCCAATTCCAAATCAAGTTTAAGCATATTTCAATGTTTTAAATCCATAAAGTTTGTAATGTGCTGACTTTAGCGTTTAATTGTATTTAACCATTTGATCTTATGGACAAGTTAATTATGGATTCATTTTCCTTGTGTGGGAGTGAATCAGTACCTAGGGTTCTGGATCATGAGGGTTTCATTTGGTAAGTTTTCAAAGTTAGTTTTGAAGGTGATTTGTGCAGATTGGCAGTGCATACAAAATTAGTGTTTCAGAGTGTCAAGTTTGGTCATTAATATCTTATTGCTCAAATATTTTCCTACAAATTCCTTTGAAATGTGCTCTCACATGTTGGAAGTGAATTTAAGTTCCAGATGGCGTGCTGGTGCGAGGCCTTTTATCAGTTTTTGAGGCCATTTCCTGAGGCCAATTGTGTTGATTGGCAATCTTGCAGAGGTGTAAAGAAATGCACTGTGAGATTAAAATTTGATACACGACGTGTTTTGTTTTCATCACGAGGCTACATTTTGGATAAACTGAAGGTGAATGGAGTGTGAAATGTTTGTCCTCAAATAATGCTTCCATGACTTCCATTCTAAATATGTTATTTTCTTCAATGTTGAACGTGTCATAAAAGTAATTATGCATTGTCTTAAATACTGACATGTCTTTGTACTACAAATGTATTGGTGCTATGTATGCACTTGGAATTTGAGTGTTGCACACTTGTTATTAATGGTGCATGCCAAAGATATTGCAAAGATGTGCACACCAAATAAAAATGGAAGTACACCATTATTTGCGGATGGGGTACGTGCTTGGAAAATTGGAAAGTATGCACACAGTAAAGTGGTGTGCGCACTTATCACAAAGGTGCATGATGGTTGCATGTGGTGTGTACATGATAATATAGGGTGCACACCACATTTTGGAGGTTGCAACATTATATGTAAGGGCAGTGTGTGCACCTATTCTGTGGTGCGTGCCACATTTCTAAGTATGGCAACACACAAATGAAAGGGTTGTTTGCAGGGTGAGTGTATTGGCTTGAGTATGCTATGCACATTGGTGGAAGGACCAAACACACCATGATTTGAGCTGGTGCATGTGATGCCATGTTGGAAGAGGCAGCTAGTTAGACAAGGTAGTCAAATGCAAGAGGGCTGGTGCGTGCCAAGTATGCTGGGTACGTACTAGATGAAAATATGGGTGCACACCAAAGTTTGAAGGGTGTGCATACTTTGCTAGTATGTGTACCAATACCAGTGCTTGTAGATTTAACAAAGGTTTGGTGCGTGCAAGGATGCAAGGATGAAACAACCAAGGGAAACACTTGCACATAGACAACAAGATAAAAGCTAGAAAAAACATAGAGCTGGACGTGTGTAGGATGAGGAATGAAGAGAATTTTCAAAGGGTGTGCATGTGGGTTTATCCCACATGCACCTTGAGCTAGTTCTCAGAGTTATTTAAATGAAAAATCTCCAAGAATAAAGGTAAAGTGAAGTAAAAGAGGTAGACTGGCCTCTTGGACTTGTGGGTCGAGACTATATGCTCGCCAACTGGGTGCATAAAGATAAATTTCTAAATGAAGAATTTAAAAATACTCAGATATTTAGTCCCACATTGGCCAAAATGAGGACATTTCATATGTTTATAAGACACAACGCTCACATATTGATATGAAGAAAGAGTAGGAGGCTCCCTATGTGTGCAATTAGGAGGTGCATTAGGAAGTGTGCTGAAAGACATAAGAATTAAATTTTTGAATAAAGATGGTAGTTGATTGGGCAGTGAAACAGACAAATTGTGGATTATCACGTAATCTCGTGATGGGCTCACGGTTAGTGCAAACATCTAGAGATTTAGAGGGTGGCCAGTCATGTTATCTCGTGATTCCAGCAGTTAAGGAGGTAACATCACGAGATTGCATGAACACTCAGTCACCCAATCTCTAGATCATAGAGCGGTTAAGGATAACATTGTAAGAATGGGAGATGGTAGTTAGTTGAATGTGTCACATAATCTCTGAATGGTGGAAATCAAGGCATTAACATCTAGAGATGAGGAGATAACTGTGGTCGCATGATCTCGTGATTCTGGCAGTTAGTGAAGTAACATCTGGAGATTGGGAAAACACATAGTCATGTAATCTCCAAATCAAGATGTGGTTAGAGATAGCATTCCAATATTGGGAGGGAGAGCTTGGTCACCTAGTCTCCAAATGTTAATGGTTAAGAAAGGCATTCTGAGATTTGGAGGATAAGGCATTTGCATGATCTCCAGATGTGACCAGGCTTAGGAAATGAATTTAGAGATTAGGAGAATGAAGTAGTCTCTGAATCTCCAGATCAAGGTGGTCAAACTAGGGTTAATTCTAGCATCCAGTCAACTTGTGACACATGGAAAAGTCTGGTGAAATTTGGGCCAAATGTGCAGGAAAAAGAGGAAAATACAAATGTAAATGATTTGTATAGTCTCTCTATA
Source organism: Chamaecyparis obtusa (assembly GCA_027943335.1). Classification (NCBI taxonomy): domain Eukaryota; kingdom Viridiplantae; phylum Streptophyta; class Pinopsida; order Cupressales; family Cupressaceae; genus Chamaecyparis; species Chamaecyparis obtusa. The sequence goes on from BSBK01002852.1 coordinate 1,429,858, forward strand.
GTCTGTTGAAATATTTTATTTTAAAATGGATTGAGAGGCATTCACAGAGCATTTTCAAAGCAGAATCAAATCATTTCTTTGAGAGGAAGAGAATCAAATCTGTTAAAGAAATGATTACAGAGATGAAGGGAGTTGAAGGAGATAAAATTTGAAGATCAATTTTGGAGAGAAGATGGAGATATTTGGCTGAGAATTGACAGCTATCTTTTGGTTGCATCTGGCTTTCCTTTTCATATATATGTTCTTTCTCTCCATTGTTACAAGGATGGTGGAATTAACACTGCAGAGGCAATATTCTGACTTTTGAGTCTTTGATTTTTGTGGTTTTTATAATTTTTAAAAATGTATTGAACCAGAAGTTTATAATGAAGAACAATGAAATCCCAATCCTCTATTGGTGACTTCTTCATGTGTTTTGTATCAAATTATTGTATGTTAATTTGTAAGGCACTTTAATATACTGGCTACAAGGTGGTTGTGGATTTGTTGTCTTAGTTTCTTTCAAGGGAAGAGTAAATCTCTGGGACAAATTCTTAGAGTTTAATCTAGCACATGAATCTGATGTCTGGGTATAAGAGTGAGAGAATGATTTGTAAGACACTTCATTTGGGTTTTGTGTGTTTGGATTTAGAAGGTTTTTGGGGATTTACTTTTATTTGACTCTATTGCCCAATTAATAAAGCACTAGTCATTGCTTGTCATGCATCTTTCATCATCAAATTTAAAATCAATTAAAAATTTACATTTTGTTTAAGAGTGTGTATTGTTTATAATTTTTATTTGTAGAATACAAATGTAGTTTAGTGATTCATTGAAGAAATGAATCTTGGGTTAGCCTTCCTGAGTATATAACTCAAAGAGAAGAAGGATTTATCCCTTTCACCTGTTCCATTTTCCTAGTTCTTAGAACACTTATGTAAGTTTAATCTTGCATAAGATAGGTTGAGTGTTGACTCCCATTTCTTATGGTTCTGAGAACTATCCGCCATCTTTGTCTGCATAAGTGAGGTTATGTCAAAAAGAAGTCATCAGATTTGTTTTTGAATTAGGTACACCCGCGTGAGTGTGTGGAACTCATAGTGAAGAAGGTTTGTAGGCCTTGTCAATGTTATCTTTTCTTGCCCCTCAGTTTGTTGGAAGAAGTAGATATGTGTGAATTAGATGAATATCCCATGTCTGGTTTGCATTATCTCTTTTATAATTGAAGGATACAATAAAAATCACTAACATATCCTAAGAGATATGACGTAAATCCCTTGATCGGGCCACACCTAACAATGTGTATTATAATCTTTAACCAGATTAGCTCTTGATCAGTCGTACTTCAAAAGAGTATTTTCTTAGTGGGTGAAAATTTCCATAGTGTTTTTCTCATTGCTGCATTTCCACATTAAATATTGGTGTTACATGTTGTGAATGAATTTTGTTGATTATTATAGTTTATTAACTATGGTCAGTAAATAGTGATTTGTGTATTACCGAGTTTCTACCAAGTTAATTAGAGAAAATATATTAAGGTATTTGGGATCAGGGATTACTGATTCACCCCCCTCCATAATCCAACACAAACAATCATGCAAGGTATTATAGGTAAGTGTTTCATATTCCTCTCTTTATTACCCTGACATCCGACAATCTAACTTCAACATCTCTTTTAACCATGAGGGATCACTAGGTAAATTTTGTCAATATTCTCTTTTATCTCTTACTGCCTCAAATGCATCAACACCACTAGACACCAAATTGTGAGGGAATAAGGTATGCCTCTCTGTGTTACATAAAATGTTACCCTACATTTTCATGAGCAAAATACCTCAAATCACACATTCACTGAGGGAATATAGAGAAAAAAACATAAGTTGTTCCAAGTTCCTATGATCAAAATAAAATCATCATAAATATTGCAAGGGTTTATGGGGTACATCTCTTCTTATAGTATTTTATCTTGCAAACCCTCAAATTTTTTTGAAGTTTTTCTTTATTAGTGAGGGAACACAGGGTGATGTTAGATATTATCTCCCTTTTATCCCGCAAGCCCTTAGCTTGAACTTTGAAATTACCAATGTACCTAAGGGAATGTGGGGTGTAAATCCAATATTTTATTATATTTCATTCATACCCCAAAGTCCATCCTTAGTTCTCTTCAAAATAGATAACACATCGAGGGAATGCAGGGAGGTTTTTTCCTCCACATCTCCTTTAGTCCCATCTTTGCATGATCCAATTATTGAAATTAGAAAATTTTATGATGGAATGTGGAGAAGCATTTCATGTTATTCTCTTTATTACCCCCCCTGCACCCCTGATCTTGTTATCTCACTTTAGCATTTATTTTAATTGCAAGGGATTGCAGGGTAATTTTCAACATCTCACTTGCTATCTACCTTACATTCCTTGGGCAATTTCATTAATTGGTCACTCACCTTGAGGGGATGTGGGGTAATTTTTTCAATATTCTATTTTATCTATTGTAGTCCCACATGCACAAACACCACTAGACACCAAATTGTGACGGAATGGAGGATCCCTCTCTCTGTTTCATAAAATGTTATTGTGCATTCCCATAAATAGGAGAATTGAAATTACACATTCACCAAGGAGATATCAAGAATAAATCACTTAATGAGTTCAATTTTGCACGTGGTTTATTACACACTTATGTTTGAGGGATTGAGGGGTCATGGTTAGGAAATTCCTAAGGGACATTATACGTGTCTTAGGGAAAAAAAAATATGTTTGGTTAAAGAAGTATTCTCATTGCATGGGGCCAGTAATTGGATGACAAATAGATCCTTAACTAAAAAAATTGAAACATAGGCCATTGGATAAGAAATTCATTGATTAATTAAAACAACTAAAGGTAAAAATTTACAATTAGACAAATTTTGTAAAGCTAGGGCTTTAGGAGATTAGGAAAAATAGGGACCATAAGAAATTTTAGAACTTAACCCTAAAACCAAAAAGAATAAAAAGTATAAGTTCCATCAGTCCCATTGTATCCATATAAATCCCAAGGGCATGATTCTATTCTAAGAGATCTAAAGGACAATACACCAGATGGATAGATCACACAAAATATAGTAGTTTCAAAAAAATAGTAGGAATGGTGTTTGCCAAAATTTTATAAAATCTAAATTCAAAGAGAGAGAGAGAGAGAGAGAGAGAGAGTCAATTTGCATTGATCCACTAAATAAATCAAATATCAAAGTGATATAAAAATAAGCAAAATACTTATTTGTTGTTGGTGTGTTTTCTAACAATACTAACAAGATAGTATGGCCAGCCTATTTTGTGTGAATTATAGGTGCATGTAGGAGGAAAAGGTGTTAGTATAATAAGACACTGAGAGGGGGGATGAATCGGTGCAATCACAAATCAGATTCTTTTAATAGTTATCTTCCACAATAACCACTATGAAAATAATATTATGACAATAAAGTATAACAAGTAAAATATTCACACACATTGAACACTTGACACAATATTTTTCTTGTGGAAACCCTTATTAGAGGGAGAAAACTGCATGTGGGGATGATTACCAAAAATTTCATTAGTGCACCATGAAATCTTCCTTGTTAGGAGCAATTACAACAACTCTTCTGAGGTTATACCCAATTAAGACTATCAGTAGTCCGGTTAAGAACTAAAATAGTCATATTAAAGACTACCCTATCAAGGGATTTAAAAATCCTTCTAAGAGTTCACCTTGTTAGAGGATTTACACTTTAGATCTTGTTAAAGATCCTGCTCACCCTGTTAGGAGTGACCCTGTTAAAGGATTTAGCTTGCTAATTTGTTAGAATCAATAAGTGAATAATGACCTGATATTTGCACTCAATGCATGAAAGATCCAATGTATTCTTGATAAATTGTATTGCTCATATAATTCTACTACCTCTATACTATCTCCAACAATCTCTATCTATCACCACATACCATCACAATATCATCCAATTTCTTTTAGCGATTTCATAACCATTTATATACTTGTTCTAGGTCAGTGCTAGAACCCTAAAATATTTTACAAGTCGTCCCTCAAATACAACTTAAACATAGGAGAGAGAATTCCAAAATCAAATTCAACATCCTTGTTGTCGGCTCAAAACATTAAATCTCAAAAATATGTCAGCCAACCATTTACATTTGACCGCATCACCGATCTAACCAATTGTATCCATTGATTCACTGTTATTTCTACTAGTTCCACTTAAATCCTTAATAAATCACTCAAATATTCAAACTAACTGATGTGATCATATATATAGTTCAATATACCTTTTTAGATCATTTATGTATAATCACACACCTTAACTCGATCTCTAACTTCAAATTTGGTTGATTTTGTCTTTCTTATTGTCTTCTTATGATTAACTGAACACTTAGTGGCTTCTCCATTTGATCCTCCAGTGCCATTGGTAAATTTGATATCTTGACATAAATAGATCATGTTTCCATAAATGAAAACATCACAATGTACTCATACATATTTCCTTCCTCAAAATTCTAACTATATCCCCCTTTGGCATTGATGGAAACATAGGGAAAATTTGACGAAGTGTCAAAAAGATAAAACTATACATAACAAATAACTCCCCCTATGCTACTAACTCCACAAGATACATGAATACAAATATTTTTTTCAAACTACTACTCATTATTGTCCCCCTTTGACAACAATGACAAAGGTGTTACAAGATTTGCAAAAGAAAACTTTTATTTATCAAGAGTAGCATAACCTATTACAGTCTACAAAAAATCTCATTGAAATTAGTCAAGTCAATACTTGCCACTCATTGACCCATGAATTGTGCATATTTTTCATTGTGAGTGTTTTTCCATGAAGTAACAATGTTGAGTCCTCTAATGCTTCAACTAAGTTCAATAGGAGAGGTGGTAAAGCTATCTCAGCTTCCCTCAAACTCTATTGTAGAATGTATAATTTAGGGATCAAAATTCTATGTAATTACATCAATTTTTCAAGTCTCTTATTTTGTTCATCTCTGTATTTCTTCAACTTATGATTTATTTTTCCTTCTTCAACTCCAAAAGATGTATTAGTCATGTGAATGGGACCATAATTTTGTGACAAAAAAATCAGCTCGTGTTGAGCTTCACCCTTTTTTATTCTCAAGATCTTGCATAAAATAAGAAACATCACAAACAATCTTCAATGTATTACCTCCTTCAAGTAATGCTTCCTTGAATTAGTTCACATCCACTATAAGAGTGTTCCTATCTTGGTCAATGGAATGTGAAAATTTCTTGAATCTCTTCTTTTCATAGACCTTTTCTCTATCAATTGTTGCATACTCTAGATTTTTAATTTCCTCATTGATGGCAGTAATTAATTGTCCTAGCTACTCAATTGGAGTATCCTTCTCATCATACACCACATCTAGGACTAGATCAAAAAAATATGTCTCTGGCTTTCACTATGATTTGTCCCTCTTGCTTCATCTTTTCCTTCCTATATTTGGATTTGATCACCATTACAAAATTTATCATGTCCTCTGGGCTCATTAAGCTTAAGTCTACTGGCCCCCTTGACCAATAAGTCATCCTTGTCAACACTCATTTTTGACAGTGAGGAAGGTGTTTCCTTTTCTTATTTTTTCTATGTAATTACTTCCTCTTGTTTCATTTGCACATCATTATCTTTGGCCTCCTTTTCTTATTGATCTTCCCACTGATCATCTGTAGGAACATTCTCTTGTGCATCATCGGTCATAGCTTGACTGGTAAAAAAATTTACTATTTCATCTTCTTTTTGATCCTTAGGTTCATGTTGTACTTCCATAGTAGGGATGTCACCTGAATAATCCATTTCATCTCTGAGTTCCTCATGTGTGACCTTCATATCGTCAATAGTAAAACCCTCATCTATTTGAGTAACCACTAGATAATTTTCATGTTCTTTTACTAGTTTCTCTTCATGTGTTCTTCATCCTTTTCATCTTAAAGAATACCAAAATGTTTCATCATAATAAGTTCATTTTCATCTTTTATACTAAGAGATTCACCACATAGAAATATTATGATTCTCTTCTTTGTCTTGAATAATGGTCTTGTCTCTGCAAGTTCCTTTTTCACTTCTTTTGGAGACATCTTTGGTCGCAATTTCATTAACACATACTCGATGAATTCCTTATCCCGTTTAATGGAAGCATGACATCTAGCATTAAGTTTGTTATAATAGGAAGAGGGTATATGCCCTTGTAACTCCATCAAAGTTAAAATAGACTTGTTCATACTATAAACTACAATATCTTCAATTAATTTATGATCCTCTTTCCCAAACTTATCATAATACTTGTTCACTCCAACAAGTATATGCCACTTTATTCTTCATTGATAATCTTATCAATAGAAATAATAATTTGAAATATAACTCAGGATTAGCTTCCTTAGTGGTGGGGGAACCTACCACCTTAGATTTATTACCTTTTTATTTGAGGTCTTTTTACTCCTCTGATTCAGCCTCATCATGACTTTCATCATTAGTGGAAACTTTATCTCTCTTTCCTTTCTTCTTTTTTCTTTTTCCTGCAAAAATAGGAGATTTGGTCGCTTCTTTCACTGGTGCAATAGGCTGAGTAGCCTTGTTTGATTTCTTTGTATGAATTCCCATCAAACCTATTGATTTATCTTCTTTCTCCTTTTTCACTGTAGCACTTCTTATTTTCCTACCAGTTGGGGAACTATCGGTTGCACTTGCTACTTCAACATTATCATCCTTCTCAACACCTATTGTGCCAACTTGTTTTGCAACATGCTTAGCTCTAGCTTTCTCAATTTATTCCTTTGTAAGACCTTTTTGGATCATAAATTGTTCTACTTCTTTTCTTAGTTTCTTCTCAATGTCTGGTTTTAACAATTCATTACTTCTAGTAACTTTTCTTGAAATGTTCCAAACCTTGGATGTTGGGTTCTACTGGTTGAGCTAACAGGTTTTCTACATATATTGTCAAGATATCTCTATCTACTTCATATTCAATAGGCATCACCCATGAGGTCCTCATCTCAACTGATTCCATTCGACAAGTATCAGTACCAACCAAAAAAAAATGGTATCCTTGTATTTTTCTACAATCTCTGAAGGTATCCTTTCTTTCTCATGCATATTCCTCTAAATATTTTTGAAATAACCCCAAATATTTCTAGTAAATTCACTTCCTAAGATTATGATCATGTTATTTATCTAAATAGAAACTAGAGTACTTACTATCCATGTTACATAACTAATACCAGGGAACATATTTTGAAAATAGAAGAATAGGCACATGATCACCTAACCATACTTGAATTTTTGTCTCTTATCCTTGTTGATCTTCTCTAGATTCAACATAAGGCATTCTTTCATCACCTTAGCTAGATCATATTCATCATTATCTTTGATCATTTTATATGTTGTATGAATAAAACTACTAGGTATGCTATTCAATTGAATGGATTCACTACAACATTTGGGGTCGAATTTCGATGCCAATTTGTGATGCCACACCAATTTGTGTTTGTTTTTTGTGTTTTTTTTGCAAGTGCACTCGACGGTGTCGTAATAGCGATGCTAACATTGTAATTGTGACACCCTTTAGTTATAAACAAAAAAAAGAAAAATGGAAGTGTCATTTGTAATTTTTGTGAATTCGAAGAGTTGCCATGAAGATGACACTGCACTTTTGCGTGGCGCGAAGAGGGCATTCAAGTTTCACGTGTGTGAAGAGGCTGACACTGTGTGAGAAGAGAGAACTGGTACTTGATGTAGGCATTCGAGCTTTGTCTTCTCATTAACTCAATTTTAGTGGCATTGTTTACATCTTAGCATTTGGAATGCTCGATGACCTACAAGATTTGAGAGCTAGGGCATCGTTGCTATTACCTTCAAGGCATTGTGTGAAGTGTTTGATCTCTCTTTATTTTTTTTACTATTGATATTCACTATGTGGTACTCCCTATTTATGATTATTTCATGAGGAAATGTCTTGATGGCTCACGAGCTAGAAGCTAGGGCATCATACATTGTTCATGAGCTCACTGTTTAATACTGGCATTGTCTACATCTTTTCATTTGGAATGCTTGATGACCCACGATCTTTGAGAGCTAGGGCATCATTGCTATTACCATAAAGGCATTGTGTGAAGTGTCTGATCTCTCTTTATTTTTTTTCTATTGATATTCACTATGTGGTACTCCCCATTTATGATCATTTCATGAGGAAATGTCTTGATAGATCATAGGTTGCAAGCTAGGGCATCATACATTGTTCATGAGCTTACTGTTTAATACTGGCATTGTTTACATCTTTTCATTTGGAATGCTTGATGACTTGCGAGCTTTGAGAGCCAGGGCATCATTTCTATTACCTTCAAGGCATTGTGTGAAGTGTTTGATCTTTCTTTATTTGTTTTTCTATTGATATTTAGTATGTGGTACTCCCCGTTTATGATCATTTCATGAGGAAATGTCTTGATGACTCGTGGGTTGCAAGCTAGGGCATCATACATTGTTCATGAGATCACTATTTAATGTTGGCATTGTTCATGAGCTCATTGTTTAACATCTGGCTAGGCCATGTTAATGGTACCAGGCCAACCCAATCAGCCCAACAAAATGTGTCATGTTTATCTTTGTCAAATACACTCGTTCACCATTTTGTTCTTGTTCTTCACAAAAATATTGCATCAAAAGTAATTGTAAATAATGATTCAAAGAAAAAATAAACAACTACAATAGATCAGACCCCAAAAGAATACAGTCAAGGAGAAATAGTGCCCTAATAGTGTCCTTTGGATCTAACCCCATTTTTTCCTTCCTTGGAGGTTTTGGATCATACAAGAGCATATTGGATTGAACCTTGAGTCAACACTTCATTACTTCAGGAAATGTTTGGTACCTTCATTATTTATGTTCATCCACTTATGTATGTTTTCATATTCATTCATATTCTTCTGAAAGTTGGCTATTAGTGACCATATAGGACCATTCTTGATGAAATTTGGCATGAAATTTTATAACATAGTTTCTTAGCATTTGATCTTTATATGACAACCATGACTTGAGGTAGGCATTCGAGCTTTGTCTTCTCATTAAATCAATTTCATTTTGATGGAATTTGTTGATTTAATGGAAAAATATGAATGTTAATACTGGCATTGTTTTCATCTTTGCATTTGGAATGCTCGATGACCCACAAGCTTTGAGAGCTAGGGCATCGTTGCTATTACCTTCAAGGCATTTTGTGAAGTGTTTGATCTCTCTTTATTTATTTTGTTTGTGATATTCACTATGTGGTACTCCCCATCTATGATCATTTCATGAGGAAATGTCTTGATGGCTCACGGGCTACAAGCTAGGGCATCGTGCATTGTTTATGAGCTCACTGTTTGAGCACCTCATGTCCCTATTTGATTGGCCAGTGCTCTATTTTTTATATTGATGCTATTAGATCAAATAGGGACATCAGTAATAAAATAGGGACATCAATAATAAAATAATGCACTTACTATTTTGAATTTGAGCTCTGGCATCATGCAATGTTATTGCTGTCAAAATAGTAAGTGTATTGATGTATGATCTAATATCAACAACCTCATTGATCATTACCTTTCACTCCTCCATAATTATAGAAGAGATAACTGCCTACAACTATATTTCATAATTCCTCCTTTGAAGTCATAGGTTAGTTTAAAATGGAGAGGGGTATCAAAATATCGTAAGTAAAAAACATTACACAGTGGCATTCAAATTAAGTACAATATGAATTCACATGCAAAATATAAAAGTATCCCATAGACACATAGTTTCTATTATAACAACCATCCTCTAATCCCATGGTGCACTAGTCTCAAGGTAAGAATAATTTACTTAAGCCATCATATAAGTATCATCCTAAAGTTTAAATAGACATTGACTATGGATATACAACACTGAGCCATAATAAATTACAGAGTTTCACTACAATTTCTATGTCCACTTACAATCATCCTACTACTTAGACTAAAATTTCTATGTCCACTTATAATAATAAATTAAAAAGTTTCACTATAATTTCTATGTCCACTGCCATTAAAATATATCACTCCTCTTGTTATATAGGCATCCTTCTCATTAAGTGTTTCCATTAAAATATATCACTCTTGTTATATAACGTATATGCATACTTGTTTAAAATGCCATACTTGTTTCTCTTAAATATTATTACCATTTCACTCAAATTTATATGACATTAAAGCTAAGCCCAAAATGTATACATGCGTGTAAGTATAGGAGAAGTTGGATTCTGCAACTATTGAAAAAAACTAAACTATACCAATAGTAGCTTATGAGAAACTATACTTGTGCTTACCACACCGTACCTCAGCATCATAATGCTTATCATTTTCAAGCTTGAGCGAGGCTTCGTACCATGCACCATCCATAGATTTGTATGCAACACTGATTTAGGCTGGAGGTAAACTACATGTGTCATGTAAACAGCATGGTTGAATGCAATCTCTTTTGCGCATTTTCAAGAGTTTTCCCACCAATACAAGCGTAAATAACACATTGAACGTAATCTACGAACACTGCATGGTATGAAGTCTCACTGAAGGTTGAAATATATCACTCCTCATGTTATTGTCAAAATTAAATTCAAATATTTCTGAAAAAAATTATTCTTGTAGAATTAAGATATCCTTATCTCAATAATAAAACAATCTTCCATAATAGCTTTTGAATCACATTAACACACACCCATGTTCTGTAGCATAGTTCATTTTAGAAGTGTATGGCTTGACTATGCACATGAATAATTGTAGATGAGGATCAGTAATAGGGTGCTAGGCATTGCTTAAATCCTTTGGATCTAACCCCATCTTTTCCTTCCTTGTAGGTTTTGGATCATACAAGAGCATACTGGATTGAACCCTGGGTCAACACTTCATTACTTCAGGCAATGTTTGGTACCTTCATTATTTATGTTCATCCACTTATGCATGTTTGCATATTCATTCATATTTTTTTGAAAGTTGGCTATTAGTGACCATATAGGACCATTCTTGATGTTTTTGGGTCATTTGATGAAAAGATGTAAATAGGGACATCAGTAATAAAATAGTGATATCTTAATTTGTTTTGTTGTTGATAAAATAGTAAGTGTATTATTTTATTACTGATGTCCCTATTTTGAACTGTTTGATCATTTCTATTACCTTCAAGGCATTGTGTGAAGTGTTTGATCTCTCTTTATTTGTTTGTTGATATTCACTATGTGGTACTCCCTGTTTATGATCATTTCATGAGGAAATGTCTTGATGGATCACGGGCTGCAAGCTAGGGCATCATGCATTGTTTATGAGCTCACTATTTGAGCACCTCATGTCCCTATTTGATTGGCCAGTGCTCTATCTATTATATTGAGTTTACATCATATATTTAGTCTTAATAAATATCTTATAAAACAACATAAAACTAACCCAAAATACTTTGTCTTAATAAAATCTTAATAAAACAATATATTTAGTCTTAATAAAATCTTATAAAATAACATATATTGTGTGAAGTGTTTGATCTCTCTTTATTTGTTTTGCTATTGATATTCACTAGCTATGTGGTACTCCCTGTTTATGATCATTTCATGAGGAAATGTCTTGATGGTTCGCGGGCTGCAAGCTAGGGCATCATACATTGTTCATGAGCTCACTGTTTAATACTAGCATTGTTTACATCTTTTCATTTGGAATGCTTGATGACCCGCGAGCTTTGAGAGCTAGGGAATCATTTCTATTACCTTCAAGGCATTGTGTGAAGTGTTTGATCTCTTTTTATTTGTTTTGTTGTTGATATTCAGTATGTGGTACTCCCCATTTATGATCATTTCATGAGGAAATGTCTTGATGGCTTGTGGGCTGCAAGCTGGGGCATCATGCATTCTTTATGAGCTCACTATTTGAGCACCTCATGTTCCTATTTGATTGGCTGGTGCTCAAATAGTGAGCTCATAAACAATGCATGATGCCCTAGCTTGCAGCCCGCAAGCCATCAAGACATGTCCTCATGAAATGATCATAAACAGGGAGTACCACATAGTGAATATCAACAAAAAAACAAATAAAGAGAGATAAAACACTTCACACAATGTATGTTGTTTTATAAGATTTTATTAAGACTAAATATATTGTTTTATGAAGATTTTATTAAGACAAAGTATTTTGGGTTAGTTTTATGTTGTTTTATAAGTTTTTATTAAGACTAAATATATGATGTAAACTCATAATTATACTTGATATATATATACTTCAAAGGAGGAATTATGAAATATAGTTGTAGGTAGTTATCTCTTCTATAATGATGGAGGAGTGAAAGGTAATGATCAATGAGGTTTCTACTATTAGATCATACATTAATACACTTACTATTTTGAATTTGAGCTTGGGCATCATGCAATGTTATTGTTGTCATTACATGCTTGCTATTGTTGTGCACCATATATTGTTTTATACACTGTTTATTTCATTGAGACTATGAGCTTGACATTTTTAATGTATTTTCTATTATTGGCTCGATGTCACCATGTTGTTGAGGCTGTAGATGCATTGAATCACCACTGCCATTCTATTTTGATAGCAGCAATATAACAAACAGAGCACTGTCCAATCAAATAGGGACATTAGTAAGACATTTAATGCATTATTACTTCATCATGATGATAAAAATTTCATTGGCTCAAAGCACTTAGAATGTGTGTAGCTTCATTACTTCATTAGATCTGTACCTTTGTTAATTTCACTAGCATCATGCAACTTTCTTACTTTTCCTTTAAAATGTAGATTCAAATATAATCCATGCCATATCATTAATGTATAGATGATGCAGATTTGTGTACCTCTTTATTTTGATGTAGCTTACTCACTGCATGCAATGGGGCCTCCTTGGGGCTTCCAACCATGTTGTGATGTTATGATCTTTACGTGAAATCCATGATGTACTCCTCCCTTAATGAGAAAATTTGATGCTTTTCTCCTCTGATTTGATGATGATGTATGCCCCTTCAATTGCTTACTCATGCTTGCTCATGACTGCCTTGTGCTGATGGGCATGGTGTGTGACTGTTGTGGGTGCATCATTTGGAAATGATGTCACATCAACACCAGATGAAACAACAACATCTGGTGTTGCTATTGCACTATTTGAATGATGTAGTCACATGTCCTATAGCATGGTTTTTCTTTCAGAAATGTATGGCTTGACTATGCACATGCATAATTGTAGATGAGGATTAGTAATAGGATGCCATTCATTGCTTAGATATTTTTTATCTAACCCCCATCTCTCTTTTCTTTGTAGGTTCTGGATCACGCAGGGGCACACTAGATTCATACCCAGGTCAAAAATTCATCACTTCAGGCAATGTCTGGAACCCTTATTATTTATGTTCATCCTCTTATGTATGCCTGTAATCTTGCATTTTCTTCTAAAAGTTATTTTCCTTGTATAGTATATACAAGTTATTTTTCATATATATACATGTAATCTTTAGATGCAAAAATTTCTTTTCCTTTACATGTATCTTTGCATGAAATGAACAAAAATTAAACAAGATCATCTAATAATGCAAACTAGGGTACTGTAGTCACTCATCTAGTAATTAGTTTCCCAAACCATTAATAAGGATTGAACATATGTTTAAGTCCCAAAACCTATTGTTCTATGTGTCCTTATTGCCTTCATAATTTTGGTTAAACCCCTATAGGATGCCCAAGCCTAGAGGACAAGGAAAGTACCCAAGAGCATGTTAGCTCATTTTCATGTAGAATTGCCAATACAGTTTTCAAACTTGACTCACGGGTTCTCAACTCTGGATTCTTACAGGGAAAAGGATAATTGATAAGGACCATGTCCTTCTACTTCGGGCTCCACAGACCCAGGCGGGTGTACCTATATTTAGACTTAAGGCTCCACGATGAGATATTAATGGAAGCAGACGTTTATTTGCAGAAAATGGCAAGTGTGACAAGGATAACCTCCTTCTTTTCAAGCTTTGAACTCAGGCAGGTTAACCCCTTTTAGATCTACTTCTTGAAAGGATCAAAACAATAGTTTATATTCTTGATATAAACTTTATCTTCTCAGTCACTCAAAATATACACGAAAGTAAATTATTATTTGAAAATTGTTGAGGGTGAGATCTCTGCAAATCAAGGATAGACTAGTGCCTTATCTTCGGGTTATAGAGTCAAATAATGAAATGTATACCTACAGAAATCTTCTAAATGAAACACAAATAAATCCCAAATGAAGTTCCTTACAATTCATCCTCTCTTAAACACATTTGATCATCAAATTCTTGCTAAATTCCTAAGCTCTCAGAAATTAACCTAAGGACATTACCCTTTCCTTGAAAGGAGCTAGAGATTAAAATCACAGATACCTTGTAAATGGTATATCAAAACTACCTTATAGATTCAATACACAAAAGCCATATAATTCAAACAAGAAGACAATTGAAATCATGCAAGGGAATTCTTTTTATATTTCAATAAAACCTCACTGCATTAATACACTTCAAAATCTGATAAAATATTCTAAGATTTCAACAATGGCGTTCAGCCTCTACAGTATATTTCTCAACCTCCTCTCAAAATGAACAAGGCCCTACTACTTATACCAATCAGCCATCTTGGAATCCTCAAAAGGATGCAACAAGCTTCAGATGGCTGTTAAAGGATCTTGCATTAAAAACAAGATTACAAATCCGGAAAGTTGTTTGCAACAACAGATTACAAATATCTATTTCCAACAGTCCCGCAAGTGGAATCTTTGTCTAAAGATATTTCAGAGCAGTTGCTAAATTTGTTGTGTGAATGATGACTGCCATCTGGCTAATTTACATCATTCTTTGTTTGAAACTTTCTCTCCCTCATTTTTTGGATCAGATGCCATCTGCAACTCTATTTGTCCAGGTGTCACATTCGTGTCTGTGACAATTTGTTTGACATTTTTGTCCCTTTTACCTTGACTTTCAAAAGTTTGGGATACTAACACCTGCCGCCTCTTCAACTGATTTCCCTTTCTTTTGAATCTCCTAACAGATACGTGGATTCCCAAGTCGTGTAGGTTTCTTCACTTGGCCAATGAAAGGCAAGGACCTCATCTTTCTTTGGGGACAACTTTTCCCACTCAACAACCAACTGATGAACCTCTATTCTCACATTAGCAAAATGTAACCTAGCATCCTGGAGGAGTTCAATAAAATGCACAAATGGGGCATTATCATCTGTACCAAGAATGTCATTTATTTTAGTTAGCACTCATCTATCTATTTGCTCCATCCATTGACCTTTATCCTTGATTACCCCATCTGCTTTGATAAGACCAGGGAAAATTTGGAAATCATCCTGGAAATATCTTGTTCTTAAGACTTCTGACCTTCTCTTTATACTCTCCCTATTTACCTCAAAATCAAAAAGATCTTTGATAACCCTGTAAGTACTCGCAAGCTCAATATTTACAACACACTGATCCTTATTTCAATCAAACCATGACCTCAGAGTGTCTTTCCTTGCAGTCCATCTTTCCAAAATTTTGTCCACAGTTGCCACCTCTTTCTGAAAGGTCACCAAGACATCTGCCAATTGTTTTGCAGATTTGTATACTTCTTTAGGTCTCACCTTGGCAAAAAAATGTGACACAACACCTTTTATCTTACCAGCTAACTTATTTTTTACCCTTTGATCAACATCTTCTTCATCCATGGAAGGAGGAGAAGGGGAAGGGGGAAGTTCAATAATGGGGCTTGATGAGGAAGGCCCTGCAGAGGAGGAAGTTATCTGAATTTGTTCTGATAACTGTATTGGGCCCTATTCTCCCAATTTCTTTCTTAAATATGCAATCAGAATATCTCTCTCAAGAATCCCCTGTTTCATCTCACCATAAACCTTCAAGACTATTTCCAGTTTTGTAGTGAGTTCATCTTTCTCTCTAGCTTCCTTTTCTACCACCTTTGCTATTAATTGTGCCATGGCCATTACCATACCTGATGCCTCCACCAAAGATGTATCAGTAACTCTTCTTACAATTAAACTCCCTGAGAGGTCATCTTTGACAATTTGCTTTCCTTTATCACTTTCATTCTTCCTCAAAGACCACATCACCAATGCTTGATGATTATCACTGAAAGTGACTCCTTTAACAGCTTGTTCTGCTTCTTCTAGAGTCCTATGGAGAGGAGTGGTTTTCTTTCTGACTACATCAAACACTACTGCATCAGCTATATCCCATTCCGGGAGGATCAGTACTCCTGACATCTTTACCATATCTCTTCCCTATTCTGGAGTGATTTGTTTGAACTTTGCAGTCATCTCTATTTTCACTTCTTCCTCTATAACTTGTAAATCCTTATCCGGATTCACTTCATGTCTCTTCTCATAGATTTCTTGAAATTGCTTGATATTTAATTTCCAAAGAAACTGCATAAAGGCCCTAGTTTTAACAAAAGTGTCATCAACCAAAAACTCTTCACAAGCTTGCTTGATTATAGGGTCCAATTCAGTGCCTGCTAACTCCCTTACTGTTAGATCCAACTTAGGTTCTTCTGGTAGCTTTGGCACTCCCTCATTTACTTCTTCATAAGTCATGAAGATCTGACCTAGAGCATCTACTTGCTGCACTTGTTCTGCAATCTCTTGGTCATCAAAAATTCTTATAGGAGACTGTGATGGGGAGTAATCCTCTTCCACATGAACAGGTCTCTCTTCCAACCTTTGCCTTTTTGATGGGGGTGGAGAATCAACAATATCTTCAGCAATCTGAGGAGGAGAATCGGGGATCTCCATAATTTCCTTTTGTTTTCCAACCTGTTATGAGGTTGATGGGATACCCCTTTTATCCATTTGCTTTTGCTAGCTCTGTTCTGGTATCACCACATTGTAACCAGTCTTCTTTTGTACCACATATCTCCTCAGGGGTAATCCTTTTGCAAACACAGGCTTACTCAATAATTGTCTAGCCTTTTCTGGATCATCCTTCATCACTTTTTCCTTCTTCTCATTTAAAGTTTGGAAAACACCCTGAAAACAATTCATGAGAGTGTCTATTTTCTTCCCCATTGGAGTTATGCTCTTTAGGGGATCCCATCCTGAATCAAATTGCCGGATAAAATCTAGTGTTTTCTTGTATACCAACCATTTTTCTTTCATGACCTCTTGTTCCTGTATTTTAGCTACATTCCTAATGATGTCTTTAGGGAAATTAAAAATGTGGTTGATCATGGCACACTTGGCTCTCTTTTTAAACATTTCATTATAAAACCCTTCTGGATCTGCTGTTCTGGCAACTACAGTAGCCATATGGTACGGGGCCAAAATTTTATCCATGTAGACCCATCCACCCTTGGTAATTATGAATTGATGGGCAATGGTAACATTTGGGAATAAAGTTCCCTTGCCTTTCCCAGTGAGGGCACACTCCTCAATATCACCCAATTGCCTCAAAAACTCTGCAATTCCAATCCTAAGGGGTGCTTGATAGGGCAGTATAAAAGGGGTCCCCCTGAAACCATACAATCTGATAACAGTTGATACATTGTAGAAAATAACATCTCCCCAATTGTGGACGATGTTCAAATTCTTGGCAAACTGGTTTGGCCTAACAAGTTGTGCTAACATTGTTGGGATTCTTGGGTTATCTAAAACAAACAGCTTCCTGAGTCTAGCTGCAAAACATTTATCAAAATTGATAAAACTATGATCCCTTTTATCCCAGGTCATTGTGAGGCTCCATAATTGGACTGGCATGTCTTCACCATCCTTCTTTCTCACCAATTCCATTTCTTGTTCAAAATAGCTTGCTCCTTTGAACAGAAACATGTACATCATGAAAGAGTACCAGCCAAAGGGTCTATCACTTTCATTCTTCTGAATCTTTACTAATCTATTATGGATTAATTCAGCAATGAAAGGAGAAAAATCAAAAGTGATAGACACGTGTGCATGTAAAATTTGGATCATCATGCACATCAAGTGTATTGGCATCCTGTCACTAACATCCTCTCCAAAAACTTGACACAATGACCAATATGCACCCCTAGCTCTGAGATCAAAATATTCTATTTTAAAAGGCTCCAGAGTGTTCTGCCCCACAACAACCATTTTCTCAATTTTTGTGCAAAAATCCTTCAACAACTTGCCTTTATAATAGTTCCTTTGTGCATTGTAAACTTGCCTTAATTCTTCAAAGTTAATGCTTTCCAAAATTTCTGACGGTTCACTCAATCCGAACACCTTCCTGATTTCTTCAGCTGAAACCTTAAACAATAACACCCCCTTTGCATCCCTAATTTCTCTAGTGATTGGATCATAATTTTTTGCAACCTGGGTCATCAAATCTACATCTAGAAAGACACCAGGCATGATAAGTTTTCCTAAGTCAGATTGCCATATATTGCTTGTAGGATGAGGGGCATTTCTCTGACTAAAACCTACCTTGAACAATTCCAGTCCTATGGTATCAGAGTCACCTCTTGTGTTGATAGTACCAATCTTGGCCTCTCTAATAAAACTTGCCGTATCATATAAACCTTCTGCTATTTTTACCCTAGGGTCTTTAGCAATCAGACTCTTACTCTTCACCAGGGTAGTGGAAGAGACAGGAAGTAACTGCAATAAATCCTCGTGCAAACCTCTTTCACTATACTCTACTTTACCTGACAATTCTTTCCTTGGGGCCATTTTAAAGTTTATTTTAATAGAAATTCTTGCACGATAGACTAAACACAGAACTGTAATCCTTTCAATAAGGAAGCAAATCGCACAAGAATTTTACTAACCTTTTCTCTCAGAAGCCACCCGGGAAAAGAAACCAATCCTCAAAAATCTTCACGCCTGAATCTCTGCAGACTTTGATCTCTTTCTGCTTCTGAAAGTGCATGAAATTCTGATATATGAGCCACTTAAAGTAGTCCTGTCAACAATTAATTCAGCATGATTGAAACAATTACTCCTCCGGAAGAGCGAACTGTCACTTCTTCAATAGGAAACCTTACTTCGCACCATTTTACCTTCAGTTTGAACAAGAACCATTGATCCTCATTAGCAGATGATCCAACGGCTTATCGCATGATTGCATGGCTTAAAAAACACTCACGCGAACATGCGACTAACCGTCACACTACCTTTCTGTTCCTGGTGGCCTCTTGTAACTTTCCTTTGTTAACATGAAATGCTTTTCGCATGATCGCATAGCTTAAAAGAAGCTTATGCAAACATGCGAAAACCCATTACCACTAACCATCACTGTCTTCTTTTAAACCGTTGGTCCCACCCTGCCTTCGTCAATAAAGAAACTCCATGTTTGTGACACTTGGCAGAATGTCAGGTACTTTCTCTCTTTTCGAGCACTGATGTTTGCTGAAGCTAACCAATGAGAAGACTTCATTTATGCACATCTGTCAAAAAGTTTTACCGAAGAATCACACTTGATTCAACGCAAGATCAACGGCCTGTCGCATAATCGCATAGGCTTCAAAGATTCCATGCGATTATACGATGGCCGTCCGATCTTCCCTTTACTGTTTTAAAACCTTAGAGATTCTTCTGTCACCAGCCCCACTGATCTCAACAAATAGAAAGCCGCTAGTTGTAAGATACTTGTAACTGGTCCCACTGATATCCACATCTGGCTTTTGTTATAAGATCAACGACCATTTCACATGTTCGCATAGCTTAAAAGACACTCACGCGAACATGCGACCGTCGTTAGATCTTCGTTGAAGATTCTCGGTTGGAATGAACTTAAAACATAGGAAAATGTTATTTATACCACCGGGTTTCTAGACTGAGGAAAAACATAACCCCCACGTATTAAAAAAAAAATGCATGTGCTCTTTAACGGACCTAATTGATTTTTAAAAAAGTAACGCTCGAAAAGGAATAAAGAAAATGACTTAGGATTTATTTTGAAAGTGGTAAGCATTTTGGGGGTTTCTTACATGAATTCGAAATTCTTCAAAGGCAAGACCTAGGGTAAGGACTTTGAAATAGGGTTATGTCAATTTTTTGAAGAACTCCAACAACTGGACCTAGGAAACTTTACAGACCAGAGGATTAACCTATCAGAATGGACAAAAAAACCTCAGAATTTTAAGAATATTCCCAACAGAGCACTTGAAAGAAAGATGAATAAAACCATTGTCCTTATGTGGGTAAACCCATATAAGTTTTCTTCCTTTGCATCACAACTCCTACTTGAGGATCCAAAATCATGCATTTATGTTCAAGACTTATTATTACCTTGGTCCTTTTGAATCTTAGGATGACATCTCAATTGGGAAAGGAAAACCAAAACCTTTCGTAGGCCAATAACAACCAAGGCATGTGGGTGCTCTTCTGTTGTACAGTTATACTCATAAAATATATGCACGATTATAAAATTTGATGCCTTGAAATTTTATAACATAGTTCCTCTTCATCAAAATAGAATGGAAGTGGTGATTCAATGCATCTACCCACGTTCTATGTGCTTTGAGAAAATGAAATTTTTATCATCATGATGAAGTAATAATGCATTAAATGTCTTACTGATGTCCCTATTTGATTGGCCGGTGCCGTGTTTGTTATATTGTTGCTATAAAAATAGAATGGTAGTGGTGATTCAATGCATCTATAGCCTCAACAACATGGTAGAATTGATCCAATAATAGAAAATACATTACAAACGGCAAGCTCACGGTCTCAATGAAATAAACAGTGTAAAAAGCAATATATGGTGCACAACAACAAAAAGCATGCAATGACAACAATAACATTGCATGATGCCCGAGCTCAAATTCAAAATAGTAAGTGTATTAATGTATGATCTAATAGCAGCAACCTCATTGATCATTACCTTTCACTCCTCCATCATTATAGAAGAGATAACTACCTACAACTATATTTCATAATTCCTCCTTTGAAGTATATATATATCAAGTATAATTATGAGTTTACATCATATATTTAGTCTTAATAAAATCTTATAAAACAACATAAAACTAACCCAAAATACTTTGTCTTAATAAAATCTTAATAAAACAATATATTTAGTCTTAATAAAATCTTATAGAACAAAATAGATTGTGTGAAGTGTTTGATCTCTCTTTATTTGTTTTGCTGTTGATATTCACTATGTGGTACTCCCCGTTTATGGTCATTTCATGAGGAAATGTCTTGATGGCTCATGGGCTGCAAGCTAGGGCATCATGCATTATTTATGAGCTCACTGTTTGAGCACCTCATGTCCCTATTTGATTGGCCGGTGCTCAAACAATGAGCTCATAAAAAATGCATGATGCCCTAGCTTGCAGTCCACAAACCATCAAGACATTTCCTCATGAAATGATCATAAACGGGGAGTACCACATAGTGAATATCAACAACAAAACAAATAAAGAGAGATCAAACACTTCACACAATGCTTTGAAGGTAATAGCAATGATGCCTTAGCTCTCAAAGCTTGCGGGTCATCAAGCATTCCAAATGAAAAGATGTAAACAATGCCAGTATTAAACAATGAGCTCATGAACAATGTATGATGCCCTAGCTTTCAGACCACGAGCCATCAAGATATTTCCTCATGAAATGATCATAAACGGCGAGTACCACATAGCTAGTGAATATCAACAGAAAAACAAATAAAGAGAGATCAAACACTTCACACAATATATGTTGTTTTATAAGATTTTATTAAGACTAAATATATTGTTTTATTAAGATTTTATTAAGACAAAGGGTATGTGCAAGATCATGAGGGGCCAAACTATGCCCTTTAGTGGCAATGAAAAATCAGCAAATCAGGGTTAGTCAACTTGACGTGAAAATTTCAACTAGCTATCAACCTAATATCAAAAAGTTGTAAGAATAGAATTTGTAGAAAATTGAATATAATTTCTAAAATACTAGGCCTTTTTTGAAAAAAAGTTAGTATGATTGGTGAAAAGTATAGATTTCAATGCAGCAGTACAAAAATTTTAGAAAACAAATAAGTAGGTGTATGCCTAACCACCTTAATCATAATCAAATGATAAAATTTTATTATAAGATTTTATATATAAGTAGTAGACTCATGCCCGGATGTGATGCATATTTTTTTGTAATTTTATTCCAAAAAAATAATTATTTATGATTTTTTTGCTACAAGATTTTCAGAATTAAAAAACTCCCATGTCTAACCACCTTAACTCATTCAAAACTTTACAAAATTCATTTTTTTTTTCCTTATAGTAGGTGAAGCATAGAATGTGATGCATTTTTCAGATTTAAAAAATGTTATACCGTCTGAAAGTTATAGTCATTTTTCAATCAGTATATAAATCAACACTTTAGAGGTAACTCAATTAGAAAATAACTAATAATTACTTACCAAATTCAAAATTTGACAACAATTATATTGATAGAAAGCTGATAATCTCCTTAAGATACCCTTTTCATTTCATCAAATTCGGGTGAAGAAAAAGTCGTCAGCTACATGGTTGAAGTCTGGAACTTAGAGAAATAGGGGAAAAACATGTTTTTGAGACATTTCAATAGTTGACCATGTAGGTTTGGTGCACAAAGCAATATCAAGCCTAATCATGTACCCGATATTTTCATGTACCCGGCCATTTCGGGTACCCGAAATGACCGGCATAATTTTGATTTTTCTATTTTCCCTCCCCTTTCTCCCTCCCATTTCTCCATCCTATATTAGATTAGATTATATACTAGATTATATATTATATATCAAAAACTATATATTAGATTATATATTATATATATTAAATATTATATAATATACATTTTACATTAAATATTATTATTTAATATATATTAATATTAAATGTTACATTATTTATCATATATTACATATTATTTTATATGTATATAATATATATTAATATGTATTTTACAACTATGTATGAAAGGTTGGAAGATTGCAAAAAAATCATCGATGGCCATTGAAAGAAGCAAAGGAAATCAATCATCCATTTAAAATATTCATGGGTGGCCATTGAGGAAGAGAGAGAGTGATAAGGTGGCGGGGGCTGAGAGAGAAAGAGAGAGAGTGAGAAGGTGAGAGAGAGAGAGAGAGAGAGAGAGAGAGAGAGAGAGAGAGAGAGAGAGAGAGAGAGAGAGAGAGAGAGAGAGAGAGAGAGAGAGAGAGAGAGAGAGAGAGAGGGGAAGGGGAGAGAGTAGGAGAGAGAGAGAAGGGGAGAGAGAAGGGGAGAGAGAGAGAGAGAGAGAAGGGGAAGGATAACCAATTCATTACAATATTAATCAGTAAGGAGCAAGGCAAACTTAAATAATATCACAACATGCATTAGAAATCCAAATTCTAATTAGGAGTTTTATGCAAAGTGAGTAAGGTCTTGGATAGGGACATTATAGATCCACACATTGCTTAGTAGATACCTCCAAGAACCCACATACATGGGAGTAGGTTTGAAGTAAGACTAAGATTGTTTATCGGTTCAAAAATATTACTGTGTTGTACTTTTGATTAACATCCAATGATTGGATGTGAAATTCACAAATTTGATTATATTACCACTGGTTCTATTTCAAATTCTGGAAAAAATGGATATTTGACATATGTTCATAAATTTCAGTCAACACCATTTTAAAATAACACATCAGTTTATTTTTACACATTGAGAATATCATCAATAGGAATTGAATTGAAATTGGCATAGGTCATAAGAAATAAATGCCCCAACTATTTGTTGTCTTCTGCATTTTGAGTTTCTTATTACAATCAGGAGAAGAATATTACTCTCGAAATGGTTTTGGATAGTAACATTTGTACTTCCTATTCTCAAATATTTCTTCCTCATCTTGCTGCCTATTGATACCCACAAAGTGAATCTAGGCATTTCTGCCATGTAATGGGAGAAAAATGGTTTCCTAATTGATATGTGTCTAAATAATACATGCAATAACCTTTTCTTTAATATTTCTCACTAACCCTTTACAACAAAAAATATTTACAAAAACTGTCATGTACTTGCATGATGACATTATATATTACAGAAATCCTGTAGAGAAGCAGCTGGCAAGCCGTTCAAAAAGTAGTAACTGATAGCAAGTGGGTTATTGCAGATGCTTTAATAAACCACTATCTTCTTTACTCAAGCAACATCTAGTTCATTTTCTCAACTGGGGCATGTTTGGGAATAGACAGTCTCCATTTAAACTCAAGTCTCTGGAAACAGTTATATTTGTCATTGGAGGAGATACACCCATTAGATCTACAATAACTTTATGCTCACTGGAATTTAAATTTCTCTTCAATTTGGATACTCTTTCCAAAATTGCATCTATCCTTTTACCAATTTCGAAAATCAATGGGTCTATTTGTGGACCTCCAAGGTGTTGGTCACCTAAACGAGAACCTTGAGATGAATCAGGAACTTCTCTATGAAAGAGATCAGTACCTTGAGAAGCTCTCCACTTGTTAGTTGAATTAAAACCTTGGACCATAGATGGCTGCCCTTTGTTGTAAAATGAGGAGTGAGATTGCCTTGCCAAAGGTGGCAATGAACTTACATTTGAGGGATAATGGCCAACATGAGTAACCTGGTTCCCCAAGTCCTGTAAATGCAAGGTCATTGACAAATAGGCATTTCTAATAGAAATATTTGTGGTGCTAGAATGAAGTGCATGACCAAATTCTTTGCCTGCTAAACCAATTTGAGGCTTCATTTCACATTGCTTTGTGGATAATTCCACAACACTTGTTACTTGAGCTACTAGCAGATGGTGAGTACTCATCATCATCATCTGACATAGGCTCACACATGCATATCTTAATTCTTTCCTTTGTTGTTTTCCCCTTCCTAGCTCTTCCTCCTTATCTGTAACTTCTATCATGGGTCCAAGAAGCTCTTCCCATTCTTTCCCATTAATTGTGGACTTTGTCTCTTCATGCTGAGTATTTGGCATACCTTGGATGGCACCAAGATAACCATTTTCTTCTAAAATGTCCTTTTCTCTCACATTAATCTCTCTATTAAGAAGATTTTCTATATCTTCCTCTGTATACTGAATAGATGTAGCTGCAATCCCATGTTCATCAATAATATTCCTTTCACCGTTAAGTTATATATCATGCAATTCATTAATAGTTTCTATCATGGGTCCAAGAAGCTCTTCCCACTCTTTCCCATTAATTTATATACAAATATTTTTGTCCGTGACAATATTTTCTGCATGTATTATGATATTCATCCAATTTGATGCACCTTCGCTATTTGATCCATACTTCCCTTTCATTTCACTTGCTTTTCTCATTTTTCACGACATAGGCCAGGATTTGACAATGGGTAAGGATTTTGCAAATTTTGGAGAATCTCTGTTAAAGAGAAGGTAAGCATGGCTAAGTTGAGTGCAGCGGAGAGGGATAAAACTAAATTGAGAGAGTGGAGGTAGAGAGTGATAATGATGAAAATATTTTAGGGCTTGCGAAAATATGGAAATTATAATCTTCCTCCCAGAGATGACATAAATGAAGTAATGCATGAAAATAATATGACTTCCTAGGGGTCCTAGTACGCCTTATCACGCGTTAGGACCCCTAGGAAGTCCTTGTGACCCCTTTTGACACATTGGAATGCTCACATGTGTCCTAAGAGGTCCTATGATGCCTTTAGACACACTTGAGAGTTCAAATGTGTCAAAAGGGGTCATTGGGACTTCTTAGGGGTCCTAGTACGCCTTATCCCACGTTAGGCCCCTAGGAAGTCCCCATGACCCCTGTGGACACATTGGATTTCTCAAGTGTGTCCTAAGGGGTCCTACGACCCCTTTGAACACACTTGAGCATTTGAATGTGTCAAAAGGGGTCATGGGGAATTCTTAGGGGTCCTAATAGGCCTTATCGCACGTTAGGACACCTAGGAAGTCCTTGTGATCCCTAAGGACACATTAGAATGCTCAAGTATGTCCGAAGGGGCTATAGGACCCCTTATGGACACATTTGAATGCTCAAGTGTGTCCTAAGGGGTCCTACGATGCTTTCAGACACACTTGAGCATTCAAATGTGTCAAAAGGGGTCATGTGAACTTCCTAAAGGTCTTAATAGGTCTTATCGCACATTACAACCCCTAGGAAGTCCCTGTGACCACTTTTGACACATTGGAATGCTCAAGTGTGTCATAAGGGGTCCTACGGCCCCTTCAAACACACTTGAGCATCAAAATGTGTCAAAAGGGGTCATGAAGACTTCCTAGGGGTCCTAATAGGCCTTATCACTTGTTAGGACCCCTAGGAAGTCCTTGTGACCCCTGTGGATACATTGGAATGTGAAAGTGTGTCATAAGGGGTCCTATGGCCCCTTCAGACACACTTGAGCATTCAAATGTGTCGAAAGGGGTCATAGGGACTTCCTTGGGGTCCTAATAGGCCTTATCACATGTTAGGACCCCTAGGAAGTCCTCATGACCCATATGGACAAATTGGAATGCTCAAGTGTGTCCTAAGGGGTCCTACGATGCCTTTAGACACACTTGAGCATTCAAATGTGTCAATAGGGGTCATGGGGACTTCCTAGGTGTCCTAGTAGGCCTTATCATGAGTTAGGACCCCTAGGAAGTCCCCGTGACCCCTGTGGACACATTGGAATGCTCAAGTGTGTCCTAAGGGGTCCTATAGCCCCTTTGGACACACTTTAGCATTAGAATGTGTCAAAAGGGGTCATGGGGACTTCCTAGGGGTCCTAATAGGCCTTATCGTGCATTAGGATGCCTAGGAAGTCCCTGTGACCCCTTTTTTCACATTGGAAGGCTCAAATGTGTCATAAGGGGTCCTACAGCCCCTTCAGACACACTTGAGCATTCAAATGTGTCAAAAGGGGTCATGAGGACTTCCTAGGGGTCATAATAGGCCTTATCACACATTAGGACCCCCTGGAAGTCCCCGTGACCCCTTTTGACACATTGGAATGCTCAAGTGTGTTTGAAGGTGTCGTAGGACCCCTTAGGACACACTTGAGCAATTGAATGTGTCAAAAGGGGTCACAAGGAGTTCCTAGGGGTCCTAATAGGCCTTATCATGCATTAGGACCCCCAAGAAGTCCCCGTGACCCCTATGGACACATTGGAATGCTCAAGTGTGTCATAAGGGGTCCTATGGCCCCTTTCAACACACTTGAGCATTCAAATGTGTCAAAAGGGGTCATGGACTTCCTAGGGGTTCTAATAGGCCTTATCATACGTTAGGACCCCTAGGAAGTCCCCGTGACCCCTTTTGACACATTGGAATGCTCAAGTGTGTCCTAAAGGGTCCTATGATGCCTTCAAACACACTTGAGCATTCAAATGTGTCAAAAGGGGTCATGGGGACTTCCTAGGGGTCCTTGTAGGCCTTATCATGAGTTAGGACCCCTAAGAAGTCCCCATGACCCCTGTGGACACATTGAAATGCTCAAGTGTGTCCTAAGGGGTCCTACGACCCCTTCAAACACACTTGAGCATTCAAATGTGTCAAAAGGGGTCATGGGGACTTCATAAGTGTCCTAATAGGCCTTATCACACATTAGGACCCCTAGGAAATCTTCGTGACCCCTTTTGACACATTAGAACACTCAAGTGTGTCATAAGGGGTCCTTAGGCCCCTTCGAACACACTTGAGCATTCAAATGTGTCAAAAGGGGTCATGGGGACTTCTGACGGGTCCTACTAGGCCTTATCGGGTGTTAGTACCCCTAGGAAGTCCTCATGACCCCTTTTGACACATTGGAATGCTCAAGTATGTCATAAGGGGTCCTATGATGCCTTCAGACACACTTGAGCATTCAAATGTGTCAAAAGAGGTCATGGGGACTTCCTAGGGGTCCTAGTAGGCCTTATCATGAGTTAGGACCATTAGGAAGTCCTGATGACCCTTGTGGACACATTGGAATGCTTAAGTGTGTCCTAAGGGGTGCTACGGCCCCTTCAAACACAATTGAATATTCAAATGTGTCAAAAGGGGTTATGGGGACTTCCTAGGGGTCCTAATAGGCTTTATCATGCATTAGGACCCCTAGGAAGTCCCTGTGACCCCTTTTGACACATTGGAATGCTCAAATGTGTCATAAGGGGACCTACTACCCCTTTGGACACACTTGAGCATTCAAATGTGTCAAAAGAGGTCATGGGTACTTCCTAGGGGTCCTAATAGGCCTTATCATGCATAAGGACCCCCAGGAAGTCCCTGTGACCCCTTTTGACACATTGGAATGCTCAAGTGTGTTCAAAGGAACCGTAGGACCCCTTAGGACACACTTGAGCATTCAAATGTGTGAAAAAGTGGTCACAGGGACTTCCTAGGGGTCCTAATAGGCCTTATCACGCATTAGGACCCCTAAGAAGTCCTTGTGACCTTTGTGGACACATTGGAACACTCAAGTGTGTCATAAGGGGTCCTACAGCCCCTTCTGACACACTTGAGCATTCAAATGTGTCAAAAGGGGTCATAGGGACTTCCTAGGGGTCCTAATAGGCCTTCTCGCATGTTAGGACCCCTGAAGTTCCTGTGACCCCTTTTGACACATTGGAATGCTCAAGTGTGTCCTAAGGAGTCCTACGAGGCCTTCAGACACACTTGAGCATTCAAATGTGTCAAAAGGGGTCATGGGGACTTCTTGGGGGTCCTAGTAGGCCTTACCGTGAGTTAAGACACCTAAGAAGTCCCCATGACCCCTGTGGACACATTAGAATTCTCAAGTGTGTCCTAAGAGGTCCTACATCCCCTTCAAACACACTTGAGCATTGAAATGTGTCAAAAGGGGTCATGGGGACTTTCTAGGGGTCCTAATAGGCCTTATCATGCATTAGGACCCCTAGGAAGTCCCCGTGACCCCTTTTGACATATTGGAACACTCAAGTATGTCATAAGGGGTTCTACGGCCCCTTCAAACACACTTGAGCATTGTAATGTGTCAAAAGGGGTTATGGGGACTTCCTAAGGGTCCTAATAGGCCTTATCATGCATTAGGACCCCTAGGAAGTCCCCGTGACCCTTTTTGACACATTTAAATGCTCAAGTGTGTTTGAAGGCATCGTAGGACCCCTTAGGACACACTTGAGCACTCAAATGTATCAAAAGGGGTCACGAGGACTTCCTAGGGGTTCTAATCAGCCTTATCACGCATTAGGACCCCTAGGAAGTCCTTGTGAACCCTATGGACACATTGGAATGCTCAAGTGTATCATAATGGGTCCTACGGCCCCTTTCGACACACTTGAGCATTCAAATGTATCAAAAGGGGTCATAGGGACTTCCTAGGGGTCCTAATAGGCCTTATCACTCATTAGGACCCCTAGGAAGTCCTCGTGACCCCTTTTGACACATTAGAACACTCAAGTGTGTCATAAGTGGTCCTACTGCCCCTTCGAACACACTTGAGCATTCAAATGTGTCAAAAGTGGTCATGGTGACTTCCTAGGTGTCCTAATAGGCCTTATCACATGTTAGGACCCCTAGGAAGTCCCCGTGACCCCTTTTGACACATTAGAATGCTCAAGTGTGTCATAAGGAGTCCTACGATACCTTCAGACACACTTTAGCATTCAAATGTGTCAAAAGGGGTCATGGGGACTTTCTAGGGGTCCTAATAGGCCTTATTGTGCATTAGGACTCCTAGGAAGTCCCCGTGACCCCTGTAGACACATTGGAATGTTCAAGTGTGTCCTAAGGGGTTCTACTACCCCTTCGAACACACTAAAGCATTCAAATGTGTCAAAAGGGGTCATAAGGACTTCCTAGGGGTCCTAATAGGCCTTATCACATGTTAGGACCCCTAGGAAGTCCCTGTGACCCCTTTTGACACATTAGAAAGCTCAAATATGTCATAAGGGGTCCTACAGCCCCTTCAGACACACTTGAGCATTCAAATGTGTCAAAAGGGGTCATGGGGACTTCCTACGAGTCCTAATAGGCCTTATCATGCATTAGGACCCCTAAGAAGTCCCTGTGACCCCTTTTGACACATTAGAATGCTCAAATGTGTCATAAGGGGTCCTATGGCCCCTTCAAACACTCTTGAGCATTGAAATGCATCAAAAGGGGTCATGGGGACTTCCTAAGGGTCCTAATAGGCTTTATCGCACATTAGGACCCCTAGGAAGTCATCATGACACCTGTGGACACATTGGAACTCTCAAGTGTGTCATAAGGGGTCCTATAGCCCCTTCGGACACACTTGAGCATTCAAATGTGTCAAATGGGGTCATAGGGACTTCGTAGGGGTCCTAATAAGCCTTATCGCGTGTTAGGACCCCTAGGAAGTCCCTGTGACCCCTTTTGACACATTGGAAAGGTCAAGTGTGTCCTAAGGGGTCTTACGATGCCTTAGGACACACTTGAGCATTCAAATGTGTCAAAAGGGGTCATGGGGACTTCCTAGGGGTCCTAGTAGGCCTTATCATGAGTTAGGACCCCTAAGAAGTCCCCGTGACACCTGTGGACACATTGGAATGCTCAAGTGTGTCCTAAGGGGTCCTATGTCCCCATTGGACACACTTGAGCATTCAAATGTGTCTAAAGGGGTCACAGGGACTTCCTAGGGGTCCTAATAGGCCTTACATGCATTAGGACCCCTAGGAAGTCCCCGTGACCCCTGTGGACACATGGGAATGCCCAAGTGTGTCATAAGGGGTCCTACGGCCCCTTCAAACACTTGAGCATTCAAATGCATCAAAAGGGGTCATAGGGACTTCCTAGGGGTCCTAATAAGCCTTATCACACGTTAGGACACCTAGGAAGTCCCCATGACCCCTTTTGACACATTGGAAAGCTCAAGTGGGTCCTAGGGGGTCCTACGATGCCTTTGGACACACTTGAGCATTCAAATGTGTCAAAAGGGGTCATGGGGATTTCCTAGGGGTCTTAGTAGGCCTTATCACAAGTTAGGACTGCTAGGAAGTCCTCGTGACCTCTATGGACACACTGGAATGCTCAAGTGTGGCCAAGGGGTCCTACAACCCCTTTGGACACACTTGAGCATTCAAATGTGTCAAAAGGGGTCACAGGTACTTCCTAGGGGTCCTAATATGCCTTATCACGCATTTGGACCCTTAGGAAGTCCTTGTGACCCCTATGGACACATTGGAAACTTCAATGTTGGGCTACAACTGATTTGGAATCTGATTGAAGAATCTGTGATTAAAGATCACTGAGGACTTGATGATTAGATATGTAATATGATTAAATTAGTATTATGTTGTTAGTGATTTCAACTAGTTTGACAACACTTATCTTGTAAGTTACTATACCGACACATCTAAGGAAAGGTGAAAGAGATGAAGAACAAATAAATATACATAAGGAAAGATGTACATGATAGATGATGATAAGGAACACATTGAGTAACTTTTTGATGAGTCTATGACTTGATGATATTGACTTTATTATGTTGCATTCATCTGTAATGAATTATAGAGGTAAAAGACACAAAGCAGTGTTGTCGGTAAATGAAACATTTCTAGTATACACTGATGGAGTGTAGTGTATACTGATTGCAGTATTAATCGAGTAGTGTTCACCAACACATTTCTTTGTTAACCAAGCGGAACAGAATGAATCAAATGATTAGTTTAGCCGATAAGATTGATGAGCTGGCAAGAGTATAATATCAAGGTAACATATAATGTTTGTTACACAGATCGACGGATGACAAAATTCAGAGGAGATCTAACAGAAAAGATTGAAACATGTTATTGACACAAGTACTGAGAAAGTTTGAAGCGACAAAATCTATGAATGAGGTTAAGCGGCAAAATCTTATGGTAGAGAAGAAAATGATTTACTCATCTATATAAGAGAACATAATTTCTTTATGAAAATGTCAGAAAGAAGAAGAAGCTACAAGAATATCGCATGAACAAGGTTTTCAAGTATTCTGATCATACTGGTTAGTAAGAACCGAGCTGCAAAACAATTACTGAGCTACAGAGAGCAATTATCGACGAACAATAAGTTGATATAGTATTGAAACTGAAGTGAAATATTCGTCAGAAGGATTTGTATGGACTAAATATTGATATGCAATCTGCAATTGAAGTTGTATTAAGTCAGATCATTTACTATTACATATTTAACCATTGTATACAGTCAAAATCTCTTAACCAAGTGGACTCTGAAAGTCTTATGATGTATCATTCATAGAATGAACATTGTTATCCTATCAACACCATAGTGAATATTGGTTGGATGATAAATTCTAGTCTAAAATCCTCTAACAAGGTCACATCTGATAGTATGTTTGTAACCTTTAACAGGGTTGGGTCTTAACCGACCTCACTTTAGAAGAGTGAACAATTTTGGGTTGCCGGTCCCAAGTGGTTTTTCTCTTTACAGGGTTTCCACGTTAAAACTCTTGTGTTATGTGTTGATTGTGATATTTGTTTGTTATCATTCTTTACATGTTACATGTTAGAATTGATCGGTAAATTGTTTTAGCATTAGACTGGTAATCGGTAAAAGCACAGACAGTGAGAGTTATTATTGTTTACCGATGAGTAGAAATTGAAGAAGTTGTTTTGAATTATACATTTTGATTTGAGACACTGCATAAATGATTCACCCCCCTCTCAATTATTCTAACAATTGGTATCAGAGCTCTGGTTGCTTGGAACAGAGTTTTAAGGACTTAAGCATAAAGGTCTCAAGATGTATAAGAGGGAAGTATTGAAACTCAACAAAGAGAACTTCACAGTATGGCAAAGCAGAATGAAGCTACACATATCTGGAATTGGGAACTCTGCACTAGAGTTGATGGAGAATGGCTACATGCAACCGCCCATTGGTCCCTTAACTATTGATCAACTGAAGGACAAGCATGAACACAATGTTACTATGATGGAACTTTCTGCTACCTGTACCGATGCTGAATTTGAAGATATCAAGACATGCACAACTACCAAAGGAATGTGGGATAAATTAGCACAAATATATAGTGGAGATCTAAATGTCAAAAGAGCTTGAGCTAAAAGTCTGAGAGGCAGATTTGATGATATGAGAATGAAAGAAGGTGAGAACATTGTCCAATATTCAAATAGACTCAAAGAGGTAGTACATGCTATTAGAGCATCTGATGGAGTGATTGATGATGAAACAATGATAAGAAATATTCTCATAACTTTGCTACCGGTTTATGCAATTAGGATTTCTACAATTCATGAAACAAGAGCTACATCCAACCTTACTCTTGACACTCTGATTGGTAAACTTACAACCTTTGAATTAAAAAAAATTGATAACATTGTTGTTCCTTCTATTGAATCCTCTTTCATGTCTTCTAAATGAAGATTGGAAAGTCTACTAGGAATAGTAAGAATTGTGATAGTGATGACAATATTGATGATGAACTTGATGAACTTGAAGCACTTATGGCCAGAATATTACCCAAAGGAAAAGGAAGGTATAGAGGTAAGCTACCTTTAGCATGCTTTAATTGTAAAGAAGTTGGTCACATCATTGCTAGATGTCCTCAGAAGAAAGATGATGATAGATCCAAAGACCGATCTGAAGGAAGCTATGGAAGAAGAGTCAACAGAGGCTACCGACACTACAACAGAGACAACCAAGATGAAAAAGGCAAAAAGGTATGTTACATAGCTGAAGATATTGAAACTAAATCTGATTTTGATGATGATATAGAAGTTGTATTTTTTTCTATGAAAGATGACTCAGAAGAAGAGAAACATGAAGAGAAAGCACCGATCTCTAAAGTAAGCAAAAATGATACATGGATCATAGATAGTGGCTGTACACATCATATGACTGGTGATGTAGAAAAGTTTGATCATCTTGTTGAGTATAATGGAGGATCTATGAGAATGGGAAATGATGCACCTTGTATGGTAAGAGGTAAAGGCTCATTGATGATCAGTGACATACTACAATGTGAAAATACATATTGGGTAGATAAATTGAGCTATATTTTGTTAAGTGTGGCTCAACTGAACAATTCAAGCCACCGACTAGCTTTTGAGAGAAAAAAGGTGAAGATCTATGATGATGGAGGAAGACTTGTCAGAACTGGTACAAACTCCAGAGGTAATCTATTCTATCTTGATATGGATCAGTCTTCTTGTTTGTTAATAAAGGATGAAGATGTTTGGTTGTGGCACAGAAGGTTATGCCATGTGAACTTTGACAACATGATCAAGATTAGTAGAAAGAAAAGAGTTAGAGGATTGCCTAACTTGACAAAACTGATCATGCCATGTGTCATGAATGTCAGAGAGGTAAGATGACTAAGTCTAGTTTTAAAAGAAAAGACTATTCAACAAAGAAGATATTTGAGTTGGTTCATACTGACCTATGTGGTCCTATGAGAACTCAGAGCTGTTCTGGTGATAGATATTTTATTCTTTTTGTTGATGATTATACTAGACTGATGACTGTCATGTTCCTAAAAGAGAAATTTGAAGCTTTCAAAATGTTTAAGTGGTATAAAGCTATGGTAGAGAAAGAAACTGAAAAAGAAATAAAATGTTTAAGATCTGATAAAGGAGGTGAATTTATCTCTGATGAATTTACTAATTTTTTTAATGAGCATGGAATCAAAAGGCAAGTATCTGCACTGAGGACACCTCAACAAAATGACATTGCTGAAAGGAGGAATAGGTCTATAATTGACTGTGCTAGAACATTGATGATACAGAAGAATGTTGCTCAGACATATTGGAGGGAAGCTGTCAGTACAACTGTGTATGTTCTTAACCGAGTACAATTGAAGGACTCAAACCAAACACCTTATGAACTATGGTTTGGACACAAACCTACTATAAGTTATTTCATAATTTTTGGAAGTAAATGCTTTATTTTGAAAGATGAGAGAAATGACAAATTTGATTCTAAAGGAGATGAAGGGATATTTTTGGGATATTCCACTACAAGTAAAGCATATAAATGTTTGAATAAGGCAACAAATAAGATTGTTGAAAGTACTAATGTTCATGTTGATGAGTTTGATGACAAGTACACAAAGGAAAGTACAAAGGAACCAGAAGACTATGGTAGATTCACTTACATTGAACATCCAGAGTATCTACCGACACGGCAAGTAGTGACAACCGGTCAGCAGGGAAATAATGTAGGACAACATGCACCACAAATCGATGAACATGAAGAAGCTGTTGAGCAAGGAAATGACCTTGAACATGATGAACAAGAAAGGAGAAATGAATTTTTGGCTAGTTTTGTCAGAAGACATCATCCTGAGACACAAATCATTGGAGACAGACACTAGAAGCAAAACAAGACAAGGTACATGTCTAATTTGTGAATTTGAACCTAAAACTGTGAAAGTTGCATTAGAGAATGAAGAATGGGTTAATGCAATGAAGGAGGAAATAGAGAAAATAGAGAAGAACAAAACCTCATCCTTAGTACCTTGACCAAAAGATAAGAATTTTATCGGTACTAAGTGGATATACATGAATAAATTGAATGAAAATGGTGAAGTCACAAGAAATAAAGCTAGATTGGTATGCAAGGGATATGCATAGGAAGAAGGCATTGACTATGGTGAAACATTTGCACCTGTTGCTAGATTAGGAGTCAAAATGCTACTTGCATATGCTACACATAAGAAATTCAAAGTCTATCAAATGGATGTGAAGCCAACATTTTTAAATGGTATACTTGAAGAAGAGGTCTACATTGAACAACCTGAAGGATTTGTTGATCCTGACAATAAAGACATGGTATGTAGATTACATAAAGCTTTATATGGATTGAAGCAAGCATCGAGAGCATGGTATGAAAGACTGCATACTTGTTAAGTATTGGATTTGTTAGAACAAGTGAAAACAACAATCTATACGTGAAAGGTGATACTAATGACACTATTATCATTGCTGAAATATTTGTTGATGACATTATCTTTGGAGGCTCAGATCTTGTCTGCAAGGCATTTGCTGATGAAATGCAAAAGGAATTTGAAATGTCTATGTTCGGAGAGATTAAGCTCTTTCTTGGACTACAATTGATTCAGTAGAGTGATGGAATATTCATCACACAATCTAAATACATAAAGGAAGTACTAAAGACATTTGGCATGGAAGATGCTAAACCTGTAGGAACACTGATGGATACTGGATGAAAATTGACAAAGGAGGATGAAACTACTGAGGTAAGTCAGACACTTTACCTATCCATGATTGGTAAGTTAATGTACGTAGTTCACAATAGACTAGATATAGCACATGCCGTGGGAATTGTTGCAAGATTTTCTGCTAATCCTAGAGAATCACACATGATAGCTATAAAAAGAATCTTAAGATACTTGAAGAAAATAGAGAATTATGGATTATGGTATCCTAAGGAAGGGAAGTTTGAACTGAAAGTTTACACTGATGTTGATTGGGCTGGAAATGTGGATGACAGAAAAAGCACCTTGGTGAAAGACTTGTAACATGGACAAGTAAAAAGCATGCTTGTATTTCTCAGTCTACAGCTGAAGCATAATATGTTGCTGCTGCTACTAACTGTTCAAACATTGCATATATCAAGCAAGTGTTGGAAGGAATGAATGAGGTAATCACTGACCCGATGATTATATATTGTGACAACACTAGTGCTATTAATATTTCAAAGAATCCTGTGATGCACTCTAAGACAAAGCATATATCTATTAAGTATCATTACTTAAGAGAACAAGTACAAGAGAAGCAAGTGAAGTTAGAATTTGTTACATCCAAAGAACAACTTTCATATATTTTTACAAAGCCCCTACCGAAGGACACATTTGAATACTTGAGGACTGGACTTGGGGTCCGTCCCCTGTCTATTGGTCACTAAGGTGATCTGGTTTTTGCATCAACCTACTTTTATCAGAAGATCATTCATGTTGATGCAACATAGTTCACACTTTGAATCATGTTCAAGGTTGTGATTAAGTTTGTGCACTTGAACCGATTGGAATATTAGTAATCAGAGATACAACGGAAGACATAATTGTTTGTTCATTTGTTTCTTTGGCATTGCTGTCAAAGGGAGAGATATACAATTATGAAATTAAAAGGGGAAAGATAAACAAGATATGAAAAAGAACAAGCACTAATGAGAATTATCTAAGGGAGAGAGAATCTAAATGAGAGAATATTGAAGATTAGTTACAGAGAATAGAAGCAGGAACAGGAGAACTGAAAAGATCACAACTGCATAATGGTAAACCTGTATTATTTAATGCTGGTTTAGTAACATAATAATTAAACATATTAAGTCTATTTGACTTACAACATTTGTTCACAAAGTTGTAGAATGTATGTTTGGTATGTGTATGGTACATTTCATATTACTTGAGTTGCCATCAATGCCAAAGGGAGAGATTGTTGGACTACAACTGATTTGGAATCTATGATTAAAGATCACTGAGGAGTTGATGATTAGATATGTAATATGATTAAATCAGTATTATGTTGTCATTGATGTTAACTAGTTTGACAACACTTATCTTGTAAGTTACTATACCAACACATCTGAGGAAAGGTGAAAGAGATGAAGAACAAAGAAATCTACACAAGGAAAGATGTACAGGACATATGAGGATAAGGAACACATTGAGTAACTTTTTGATGAGTCTATGACTTGATGATATTGAATTTATTATGTTGCATTCATCTATAATGAAGTATAGAGCTGAAAGACACAAAGCAGTGTTGTCGGTAAATGAAGCATTTCTAGTATACACCGATAGAGTGTAGTGTAGAATTCTCAAGTGTGTCCGAAAGGGTCATAGGACCCCTTATGACACTTGAGAATTCCAATGTGTCCACAAGGGTCATGAGGACTTCCTAGGGGTCCTAATGCGTGATAAGGCCTATTAGGATCCCTAGGAAGTCCCATGACCCCTTTTGACACATTTGAATGCTCAAGTGTGTTTGAAGGGGCCGTAGGACCCCTTATGACATACTTGAGTGTTCCAATATGTCCACAAGGGTCACGTGGACTTCCTAGGGGTCCTAACTCATGATAAGGCCTACTAGGACCCCTAAGGGGTCCTATAGCCCTTTCAAACACACCTGAGCATTCAAATGTGTCAAAAGTGGTCATGGGGACTTCCTAGGGGTCCTAATAGGCCTTATCACTTGTTAGGACCCCTAGGAAGTCCCTGTGACCCCTATCAAAAGGGGTCACGGGGACTCCTAGGGGTTATGCGGACTTCGTAGGGGACTTCCTAGGGGTCCTAGTACTAGTTTCTAGGATAGATGATGACATCTACTTATTCAGTATAGTCAGACCATCGAAATTAAAAGGGGTCCTAGTATGCCTTATCAAATACATTATATATATATAATATGTATTATATATATTATATACATTAGTATATATAATATGTATTAGGATATATATAATATATTATACATTAGTACATATAATAGATTAGTATATTATAATACATTAGTATATATAATATACATTATATATATATCATATGCCTCTTATATATATATATATTATATACATTAGTATATAATACATGCTAGTATATATATAATATACATTTTATATATTATATACCCCATTTTATATGTAAAAGTTCTTGATTTTTTCATTTGCTCCCGCCCTTTTTTCATGTGCCTAGAAATATCAGGTACCTGATTTAGAATCGGGTACCCGATTTGTCACTGGTCATATTTGACCAAAATATTCCTTGTCCCCACAGACCAGACAATCATGGGATTTTTGACTTTTTCACAGGTTGCAAGAAAAAAGAACATGATTTGGGTCCCATTTTTTTGTTTTGTCAACTTGTGTTCTCACCATGGGAAGCAACAGTTGTTGAAAGGCTAAACGGAAGAGGAAGGTGACAAATGAAGAAATTCAAGCACATAGGGAAAAAGATAGGGAAAATCACTGAAGAAGGAGAGAAGGGATGTTAAACATTAATCAAGGTGACCCCATAAATGTAGTTGTAAGTGAAGAGGATGTTGAATTTGAAAATAATATGGAAATTAATTTTGTGAATAACAATGTATGGAGTGAAGATGAAAATGTAGAGATGGAGAATGAAAATATAGACCTGGGGAATGAAAACGTAGATTTGGGGAATGACAATGAATGGAATGAAGATGAAAATATACAGATGGAGATTGAAAATGTAGACTTGGGGAATGAAAATGTTGCACAAGAACCACATGAACATTACACATCTCCAAATTATATGCGAAATGAAGTCCCTTGCAATAAAGATAATCAATCTTCAAATTCGAGGCTTTCAAGAACACCTAAATGGTTAATTGAAATTGAGGAGAACATTATGAATAATTGGGAATGAAAGAGGTCACATAGAACCATTAGGTTGTGGGCTTCAAGACTTTATGATCAATTTTTTGGAAACAAGACATTGGTTGAGCAATGTCAAATTTTTGTGCAGTTGTTAATGATGCAAAATATGAGACATGTGCTTGTGAAATTGAAGATTTGTGTGAACAGGAAAATGGACAGAAATGCCATTATTGTGAAGAATCTTTTCAATGCTCTCAATAGCATTGGGAAGACTAGCAGAGAAAAAAACAAGAGAGTTTCTCAGAGGGTTATTACAACCTCCTTAGTAAGTCATCAGTTGAGAAAGGCTCATTTGATGAGACAAACTTGTGTTGACTTCAATATAGACCGTAAAACTTTGGGTAGAGCACTTACAAGAAGAGAAAGACTTGATGATCCGCTTCAAATTGAAACATGGGCTTATGGTGGGAGACTTCCACATTCGGATAAGAAGCTAAAAAATGTTGTCAAGGATGGAATTCAACAATTTTGGGATGCTAACTCAAGAGTGTCACCAAATGTGAAGGATGTCTTGAAGTTGAGAGTTGGCAATCAAGACTGCACTCCACATTTTAAACATTATGTGGAGGTAAGTCAAACAATGTTGTATAAAATTTTTTGTGGGACACATCCAACATTGAAAATATCACAAAGGTCTTTTGAATCCGTGAAGCCATTTTATTGTGTACCCCTTAAGATTCAGAATACATGTTGTTGCAAATATCATGTTGATTTTTCAATGCATCATGAATTATTACGGTCCATTTGTTCTAATTTGCATACTAATGAAATGCTAGAGGATTGTGGTGCAATTGGTCTTCCCAAATCATCAATAGAATTGCTAGATCAATTTTTATGTCATAGGGATGATGGTTATTTATTTTATAAAAAAGATTGCTTAAATGTCAAGTGCTCAGAATGTGGTGGCTTGTACAAGTTTAGAACATTTTTTCATGAGGGTTTGGAACACAATTTTGGAAAGACACTCATCCAAAAAAAGGTATATGAAACAGTGAAATATACATTGAAGAGTGGAGGTGAAGGCTCTAGATGTGAGTTAGTTGCAAAAGAATACAATGTTGTAGATTTTATCTCAGATTTCAAGAAAAATATTTATTACACATATGCAAGGCATAGTCACAGGTCTCAATGGTTGGATCAAAAATTTAGGACATGTAAGGACACTTTCCATATTGGAACTATTATATCCGTTGTAGAATTTGCGGAGAACTATACATTGCAGCCCCAAAATGAGACTCAAGCTCAATATTACAATTCCATTTAGGTTACTATTTTTGTACACATCACGTATAGACATTCACCTGATAGCACAAAACATGAGTGAAAGATAATCAGAGAGTACCATTTTTATATGAGCAACAATAGGTCTCACTCTCATGAGTTTGTTCAACATTGTTTCCATAACTATTTTGACTTCTTGCAGGAAAATGGTATTGCTATGGATAGGCATCTCATTTGGTCAGATAATTGTACCGGTCAATTTAAGAATTCCAGAATGTTTTATTGGTTGTGTAGAATGCATGTGGAGAGAGGTGTACCTCATATTTGGAATTTTTTTGAGTTAGGGCATGGGAAAGGGGAGCATGACGGAGCAGGTGCGTGTCTGAAGAGAGCTCTAGTTAAGGAGAAATTAAGGATTTTAGGTGCTGTACTTCTTGATGCTTGTTCTATTGTTGATTGGTGTACTTTAGCATTGTCACAGGGGGGGAATCTTGATTCTATAGTGCATAGATTCTTTTGGTTGGTTGAGGAGGGAACTATAGGAGATAGATTGGATTGTCAAATAGTGAAAGACTCTTAAAAAATGCATTCATTCTGAAGCTCCAATAGTAGTACATGGACCATTTGGGCATGAGAGTTGGCTTGTTTTTACCCCATGTGTTTTCAATATGATTGGGATCATTGCGAGTCAAGTGAGCAGGTGGATACATGGGTTCCATAGTATCTAACTCCTTTATCTTTGACACTCTCTATAAGAAATGATGACATGGACACTTCAGTTGAGTATGACCATCTTTCAAATCTTTAGAAGCCAGGAGATGTTTTTGCATTGGTTGCACCATAGGGGAATGATGAGAGGTTAGATTATTGGTTAGCACATTGTGTATGAGGTAAATAGAAGCTTGTACAACCAATGTCATATGGTGATGAGTTCACATATTCTAATAGTTTAGTTGTTGTGGGAACATGGCTATGAACATACATGATTGGAAAGAATGGAATTCCCACATTTGAAGACTATGAGAAGCACAAAACTATTCTCATGTATTCACATCTTGTTATAGCAACAAATGTCAAGTTGTCAAAGCATTAAGGAAGACCAAAGACAAAATAAATTTGGACTATTAGTACTGCTAATCATGAAGCACTATTGGAGACCCTGAAGCAAAGAGATGACCCTTCAGGAACACTTGACTAGGTAATAAGTTAACTTAGTGCATTATTTTCTAAGTTCGTTAAGCTTAATTTCAATACATTAATTTCACCTTTCTTAGATTGTATTTTGAGTCAATAAACTTGGTTTTGTATGTGAATTGTAACTTGTACAGGAGTACCTATGAAGATGCCTATGGTCACCACGGATCCAATCAGAGATAAAAGGACAAAAGGATCCTTAATGGTTAATTGAGATCTTTTGAAGCCTATAATGGCAATTTGTAACAATCAATTTGATTTAAAAGTTAAATGTCCTAGAAGTCTTGATAAGGACTTCTGACCAAAATCATGTATGGGTGACCAATAGTGCCAAGAAGGGATCTTACATGTCATTTGCATGGTTTGAATTCTTACATGTTTGATTGTTGTTTCTAATGCTTTAAGGATATTATTTTTTATCATTTCAAGCAATCTATAGAAGTTAAACCTCAAACATAATAAGCTTCACAGTTCAAATTTCACAAGCTTAATCATGATTAGTTTCATAGTTCAAATTTCAAACATACCACTAACAGTCATTGCAATGGAACTGGGTCAAGAAAAGAAGTGTGCATGCTTTCCCATTTGGTTCTTCTCTTGTTTCAGAATGAAAACCTAATTGTTTCCACTACAGATAAGGACATGTTCCCAAGAACTACTTACTCAATCTGTAAAATACAATTGCTTGCGAGGTCTATAATAACCTCTCTTGGTTTTGGGCGATTCGACTTCATTTGCATTTGGCAAGATGATCTTAGTCGATGCCAAAACTTGCAGTGAGGGCCAGTTGAAAGCGGCTCAGCAGTGTATCTTTCAAACCATCTGACACTGCATCAAACCATCTGCTCCATCAGCTCTAGTTGGCTAGGTAAACACTAGTGACAACCCTGTTCCACACACGGAGTCACTAAAATGCTCGCGACCATGCTTGACCCAAGTGACCCCAAGGTGCACTAAGCACGATTGGGTAGCGATCTTATGGGGCTCATATCTTGGACCTCATGAGAGGTATCAACAAGCTATTAGGTGCTACATGATCATGTTTCTCAGGTCTATAATAAAATCTCTTAGTTTTGGGCAATTCAACTTCGTTTGCATTTGGCAAGATGATCTTAGTCGATGCCAAAACTTGTAGTGAGGGTCAGTTGAAAGTGGATCAGCAACATATCTTTCAAATCATCTGACATTGCATCGAACTATCTACTCCATCAGCTCTGGTTGGCTAGGTAAATGCTAGTGACAACTCCATTTCACCCACAGAGTCACTGAAACACTCGCGACCATGCTCGACCCAAGTGACCCCAAGGTGCACTAAGCATGATTGGGAAACAATCTTCTAGGGCTCATATCTTAGACCTTGTGAGAGGTATCAACAAGCCATTAGGTGCTATGGGATCATGTTTCCAAGGTCTATAATAACCTCTCTTAGTTTTGGGTGATTCGACTTTGTTTTCATTTGGCAAGACAATCTCAGTTGATGCCAAAACTTGCAGTGAGGGTCAATTGAAAGTGGCTCAACAATGTATCTTTCAAACTATCTGACATTGCATTGAACCATCTACTCCATTGGCTCTGGTTGGCTAGGTAAATGCCAGTGATAACCCCGTTCCACCCACAGAGTCACCGGAACGCTCGCGACCATGCTCGACCCAAGTGACCCCAAGGTGCACTAAGCACGATTGGGTAGAAATCTTTTGGGGCTCCTATCTCGGACCTCATGAGAGGTATCAAAAAGACATTAGGTGCTACAAAATTGTGTTTTTGAGGTCTAAAATAACCTCTCTCAATTTTGGGTGATTCAACTTCATTTTCATTTGGCAAGATGATCTCAGTCGATGCCAAAACTTGTAGTGAGGGTCAGTTGAAAGCGGCTCAACAACGCATCTTTCAAACCATCTGACATTGCAT
Organism: Chamaecyparis obtusa; assembly: GCA_027943335.1. Lineage (NCBI taxonomy): Eukaryota > Viridiplantae > Streptophyta > Pinopsida > Cupressales > Cupressaceae > Chamaecyparis > Chamaecyparis obtusa. The sequence goes on from BSBK01002852.1 coordinate 1,473,449, forward strand.
TGAACCATCTACTTCATCAGCTCCGATTGGCTGGGTAAATGCCAGTGACAACCTCATTCCACCCACGGAGTCACCAGAACGCTCGTGACCATGCTCGACCCAAGTGACCCCAAGGTGCACTAAGCACGATTGGGCAGTGATATTCTAGGGCTTGTATCTTGGACCTCATGAGAGGTATCAATAAGACATTAGGTGATACAAGATCATGTTTTTGAGGTCTACAATAACCTCTCTTAGTTTTGGGTGATTCAACTTCGTTTGTATTTGGCAAGATGATCTCAGTCGATGCCAAAACTTACAGTGAGGGTCAGTTGAAAGTGGCTTAGCAGTGTATCTTTCAAACCATCTGACATTGCATCAAACCATCTGCTCCATCAGCTTCGGTTGGTTGGGTAAACACCAGTGACAACCCCGTTCCACCCACAGAGTCACCGGAATGCTCACGACCACGCTCAACCCAAGTGACCCCAAGGTGCACTAAGTACAATTGGATAGAGATCTTTCAGGGCTTGTATCTCAGACCACATGAGAGGTATCAACAAGCCATTAGGTGCTACAGGATTGTGTTTCTGAGGTCTACAATAACCTCTCTCAATTTTGGGTGATTCGACTTTGTTTGCATTTGGAAAGATGATCTCAGTCGATGCCAAAACTTGCAGTGAGGGTCAGTTGAAAGCGGCTCAACATCGTATCTTTCAAACCATCTGACATTGCATCGAACCATCTGCTCCATTGGCTCTGGTTGGCTAGGTAAATGATAATTAATTAAAATTCACTTTAATGTTATTAGGGACATTAATTAAATTAAATCTAATTAATGTTAAGTGTTAAAATGGACAAATTTAGGTGTCTACACAATCATACACAGTGTATCCATACTTATTGCAATTGTAGCAATACCCATCAAAAGTGTTAGGCCTATTAACCGATCTTCTTCTATAAAAATTTGCAGTATGACCCACTTTATGAAAATTGAAACATATAGGATTGTAAGCTTTATTACCAGAAGTCCTTTGTGTTACCTTTAGTGGAAACTTTCCTTCTTTCTTGACCTCCTTAGATCTATAAGATTCACCAACTTCAAAAGTAGTCTAATCGGTAAATCCTAGACCAGTTGTTTCCTTGCTTCTTCCCTGATTTTGGAATTTCTCATCAAGTTTTGCAAAAATTTCATTCTATTCCTTTAGCAGATCATTTACATTCTTCAATTCTCCTTTCACTTTCTCATTCTCATTTCTCAGATTCTCATTCTCTCTTCCCAAATTCTAATTTATCATCATCACATTGTTGAGCTCTCCTCTTAGATCTTCTAGTTCTTCTTTAGTCTCATGAAGGTACCTACCTCTTTCTTTGACTTAAAGATTTAATGCTCCTTATCCTTCAAGCCTAATCCTTATATTTTAGGGCATCTTTAGCAGTCGTCCTTGCTTCCATCTCTTAACCCATTTTTATAGCTAATGCTTCTAACTCCCTCTTGATATTCTTCTTGTCCTTGTGTAGTTGTTCATTCTCGTGAGGCAAGGCTTCTAGGGGTGCTTGAGATTCCTCATATCCACTTTGTTCAAACAATTTCTCAATGTAGTCTTGAGTATCATTGATTTGTTGAACAATATATTTTCACTTGGCCAAAGAATGTTTTAACTGATATTTCAGTTCTTTGATAATCCTTTCAGCTTCCTCAAGTTGTCTTATGTATCTTAGACCGTCCATATTTGACTTTAAGGATCTACCCAAGTTGTTAGGCTTATTCAAGGGAATAAAAATCTGATACCAGTTGTTAGTATAATAATACATTGAGGGGGGGGGGGGGGTTGAATTAGTGCAATAAAAAATCTGATGCTTTTAACAATTATCTTCCACAATAACCAACATGTAAAAAATATTATAAAAATAAAGCATAACAAGTAAACCATTCACACACATTGAACACTTGACACAATATTTTTCTTGTAGAAACCCTTTTTAGAGGGAGAAAACCACGTGTGGGGATGATTCCCACACATTTCACTAGTGCACCATGAAATCTTCCCTGTTAGGAGTAATTACAACAACCCTTCTGAGGTTATACCTGGTTAAGAGTATCGGTGGTCTAGTTAAGAACTACAATAGTCCTATTAAAGAATACCCTGTCAAGGGATTTAAAAATCCTTCTGAGAGTTCACCTTGTTAGAGGATTTACACTTTAGATCATATTAAAGATCCTTCTCACCTTGTTAGGAGTGACCCCATTAAAGGATTTATCTTTTGTAGTGCCTCTCTCTTTTGCCTCCTTGCACGGACATCCTGTTGGTGTGGCTTCAAATTTCACACTTGATGGGTATGATCATGTTGGTCCCATGTGAGGGTGAATCTCCTAGGAAGATCATTTTTGGAGCATATTTTTGATGTCCTACGTGAACTTGGAGATGTATAGTGTGGTCTTGGAGTGTATTTCGGTGACCCTTAGAGATAGGGATGAGTCGACCCTAAGAATGCAGTGATTTTTATCCTCATTATTTTTAATGATGACATCGTGAGATGCATCTAGTTCAACTTTGTCTTGTGTTAATCAAGAGGTTATCTTTGGGGTCATGATAGGTGTATTGAGCGACCCTACCCCGGTCATGTCATTGTATTTCTTCTTTTGCATTATGGAATCAATATTTAGATAAACTATGTTGATGCATTATGGATTTGTATTTTGATGGATATAGGCTTGACCTATGGTTTGTGATGTACTCTTTTTTGTGTTGCTTATGTACTCATGTCAATGTTTCTAGGATACACTATGTTTTAAAAGGGTTAATTGAATTCAACTAATTTTAATGATAGTGCAATTGAGTGCATGTGTTGTGGAAATTAAATTGGAACAAGGAAATTTAAGTAATAATAAGGTGAGATATATTCTAATGAAGTTAAGTGTTGTTTTCCTTGTGTATGTAATTTCTAGAGGAAATGTAGTAGGAAAGGGATGTTGAGTCGTGAATTGAGTAGGTAGAATATACCCTTTGTGAATATTGAAATGTTACTATTGGATGTGAATGTTTACATCAATGACAATTTGAATTTATGTTATGTTTAACTTGAGATGTGAATTAATAGAAAATTGATTTCAGGTCTTAATGTTAAGAAATAAATTCCAGGTATCATGCTTTGGTTACTGATTCAAGAAATGTAATTCGAAGTGATTATAAAATTAATTGAAATGTTAACATTATCTTGATTAAGAAAGGGTTTCTAATATGCTTGTGAATATTGTATTCCTAGAGATTTCGTGGTGAAGGAAATTAACAATGGATGAGTCAAAATTATAGAATGTTGTGAAAATTGCAAGTTGATTTTATGATGTATTTTATGTGATCATTAATGTTGTGTTTTTATATATATGCTTGTGTTCTTTCATGAGCTAATGATATTTTTAAAGGGAAAAATAGCCTCGTTGTTATGTATTAATGTTGTAAAGTAACATTTGAATGTATTATTAAAGTTATGTTATTTTATTTTATATTTATGTCTACTTGGCATGCCATGTGTATAGTGATGTGTTGTGACTTTATGTGGTGTAAATTGACACATGTGTATGTGAGGTGGCATGGCCAAGTAAATTGTTTATTGGTTGTCTTCCACCTTTGAGTCACCTTGTAGTTTCCCAAGGTTAGGTATCTTAGTTGTTGAGCCTTGGGAGGGAAGCTTATTTCAATTTTAGTGGGTCAACTCTTAGTGGACTTTGGAGGGGTTGGATGTAGCCCTAGGGGTTAGTTTAGGTTAAAATAAGATAACCCCATAGGTGCACTTTGGGTTGGGGGTCAAATTTTGACCAATAGGATGTTTTTGTCCCATTTTTGCCTCTTCTAAAAATACCTTTTTGGAATGTGACAAAATTGGGAAGTGTGCCATGTCTTCCTGTCTTGCAAATTTGAATTTCCCTCCTATTGGAGATAGAACCCTTGGATAGTATTTCCAATCACATTTGAGGTTAGGTATGATGTTAGGTAGTATTGGCAGTGGGCTAGCATCCCTCACAGGGTTCACAACATGTCTTAACCACCTCACATATCTTCTATAAGTCTAGTGGTTGAATTAAGCATTAACATGTCAATCTTTTGGTGCAATGACAACCACTACTTGTAACAAGTGGTATCAGAGCTTGGTCACAGGTTCAAATCCATGTAGGCCACGGTGAGTGATGCAAGGAGGGGGATTGTTGGCAGTGGTCTAGCATCCCTCATAGGGTTCACGACATGGCTTAACCACCTCTTGTATCTTCTATAAGTCTAGTAGTTGTATCAGGCATTAACATGCCAATTTTTTGGTACAATGACAACCACTACTTGTAACAGGTAGGGTTTTCCTTTTAGTGGGAAGGAGAGGAATTTGGTAGATTGAGTGTCCACTCTCCAATTTTGGAGACTTATAGTGGACTTAGAAATATTTTTTGGGGGACTTAGCAAAAGGAAGACTTGTAGGAAGGGAGCTGTTCTCAACTTTCATTGCCATAGCTTGGAGAAAGGTTGGTGCCCTTTCATGGAAGAATTATTTTCCTTTCATATGTATTTATGCATATTTTTGTGTGGTGATTGTATATAATTTTGTAAATCTTCAAGCTTATCTTTCATGGCTTCTTGCATAAGATTATTTGATGGTTTTGTCTTTGTTTCTTTGTTTTGTTGGGGTGTGCAAGACTAAACGCACCCTTGGGATGGAAGACAGCCTTGAGGGTGAAGGGCTTTTGTTGGGAATGCCCAAATAGTGTAGAGTCCTTCCTCATGGAGGAAGGGGATAAGGCATGGATGTATGGGCTCCATGTTGCCATATTATCTATGTATCTTCTTATTTGGGGGCCATAAGGGTTGTTACTTGTGTATGGAAATAAAAGGAATGGTGTTTTTGTGATGGCCTTGTGAAGGCAATGATATATGGTTTTGAGCCTTGTTGAAGGCATGGTAGTATTTTTTTTATGGCTTCTCCTACTTGGGTTCATTTCCACCTTCACCCCTTTTATGGATCCAAGGTGACCCATTGTGTAAATCCTTGGTAGAGAAAATGTTATGACAATTATTATATTAAAATTAATTACTTGAAAACTAAGAAGGATTTTTATAAATCGTATGGATGTATTATATATTGAATTAAATAATTTTTAAGAGGGAAACATGATATTTGACAATTGGGAGAATATGATTTAGTTGATTTAATTAAATTTTATTAGGGGAATGTAACCCTAGATGCAATTAACCTAGTCAAAGTATAACCTTGAACCCTTAACTCTTTGTAACCTCTCGATCAAGGGATGTTGGCAAGTACAATCCTAGCTTGCCATTTAAATATTATTAGAGTAAAATGTGTTCTTTTAATAATTAAATCTAGTCAAACATCAAACCTAGGTTTTAACCCTATCGTTCAATTCATTAGAGGGACACTGACGAGGTGTCCATGCTTGTCATGATTCCCCTCTTGCATCAAACCATCACCTTACCCTTTGTAATTGATTACCCGATTGTGTTATAATTTCTTGAATAATTTATAAACATTTAAATTATGGAAACGTGTAATATTAGTTGAATAATTATGCCTTTAAAAAAAAAATATTGTGTATTTTGTCCTAAATTTTGGGCATGACATCTTTCTAATCTGTTAGAATCAACAAGTGACGATTGACCTAATATTTGCACTCAATACATTACAGATCCAATGTATTCTTAATCAATTGTGCTTCTTAGATAAATTTAATTCCTTTGTACAATCTCCAACAATATTTGTCTATCACCACATACCATCACAATATCATCCAACTTCTTTTTATCAATTTTCATAATAATTTATATACTTGTTCTAGGTTGGTGCTAGAACCCTAAAATATTTTACAATTCGGCCCTCAAATCCAACTTAACATATGAGTGAGCTCACCAAAATCAAATTTTAACCTCCTTGATGTCAGCTCAAAATATTAAATCTCAAAAACATGTCAGCAAACCACTTACATTTGACCGCAACACCAATCTAGCCAACTATATCCACCAGTTCATTGTTCTTTCTGCCAGTTCCACTTCAATCCTTAATAACTCACTCAAATCTTTAAAATAGTTGATGCAATCATAGATATAGCTCAATATACCTCTGAAAATCATGCATGTACAACCACACACCTTAACTCGATCTCTAACTTCATATCTGGTTGACTTTGTCTTGCTTATTGGCTTCTTACTGATTAATGGAACACTTAGTTGCTTCTCCATTTGATCCTACAGTATTATCAATAAATATGATCTCTTGACATAAATAGATCACGTTTCCATAAATGAAAATATCACAACACACTCATGCGGAAAAACATATATTTCCTTCATCAAAATGCCAACAAAAGGATGACTAATTCAAAAGGTTGTTCTCCCGTGTGCATGACCAACAACTAGAGGAAGCTATGATCAAGGTCATAGGGAGAAAATTGTGGGCACAAAAGATGGGAATATCTATGATAAATAAATATATGCAAAACTTGTACCCCACTATTGTCCAAATTGCAAGAACATAGATTAAAAGGAAAGGAGTAGGAACAATGATAGTAGAAGATGCACATTATGTTATAGTGAGGACAAACGTATCAGAGGTGCAAGACCCACAATGAGGAATTAGATACCATTTTTACCTTGGAAGAAAAAGGAAATAAATTCAAAATGGGAAAAGCATGGACCTTTTTTGAAAAAGGATTATAAAACTAAACAAGGAAGGCTTCAATAACTTCTTGGTTGAGAATAGCACCCTATTTCACTGGACAACTAGAAAGGATCTTTGAGATGAGTGAATGACCCATTTTTTTTTGTTCCTCCATCTATAGATATCATATGTAATCTTTTATTTATCTATATTGATATAGGGATCTAACCCCTTAGATAAAAATTTGTCAAAAAATAAAAAAATAATAAAAATATTAAAAATATTAATAAAATTAAACTTGTAGATCTGCAAAACTTTTTTTTATATTTTTAAAAAAATGTTATTTATAAGAGTAGGAGTTGAAATATCAACTTTTTGAACATTTTGTATGAATTGATCCCAAAATAGTACAAAATATGTATTTAGTTAATACTTTTAGTTGGAAAAGTTATGGCCCATATCCAACTTAACTAGAATGAATCTAGATAGACCATATATTTTACTAAATTCCACAATTTATTTTTTGATGAAAGTGTTTAAATTCAATTGTGTTGATAAGTTGGCCAAAAGAATGAGACCATTCTATACTTCTACTCAAGTTCCTAAAAAATACAACATACCTAAAATATTGTTAGAAATTTGGTTGGATCTAGAGTTATCAACTATGTTAGCAAAATAAAATAAGAGAAGTTCAAGATGATGTCACATAATAAAATATCCTGCAAGTCTTGAAGCTAGTATTTTGCATTTGAATATATTTGCAGCACTTTTTGTAAAAATGTACCCCCAAAGTGCTTCAAAGCTAGTTTGAATCCAAAATATTATACAACCTAATTGGATATACTATTAGTATTTAGTAACAATGATAAATCCATATATTTTGATTAAGTTTCATGCTTACAAGTGATCAATTATGGTTAGTTTGAATTAAAGTAAAACTAAATTGAAATCTTATTTGGGTTCAAAATCAATTTGGTTTAAGCTTCAATTTGGAACCTAGATTTGATGTTTACCAAGAAAATCATTGTCATATATGAAATTACAATTAGTGTAATTTATGTTTAGTTCAAAAATTCCTAACCAATTCATTTTTACATTTCACTAGAGGCAACCTCTAAGTACCAAGTGTTGGAAATTTAGTATAACACATCTAAATTATAACCTTCATATGGTTGAATGTTAAAGTATCATACCCCAAATATTTACAACCCTAATATTCTATTGGTTTCATACAAGCATGAGGATGATACTATGAGTAATCATCATGTGTCCATATTGACCTTACTAACAAAACACCATCTTTTCCTTTTGATCTTCAATCAAAACTAGTAAATGAGTCAAGATACTATCGCATGTCACATAGATCAATATTTTCTTGGTAAATTGGAAAAAACCTTTATTAAAAACTTAATTAAAATTGTATATGATCTATTATTTAAAAAAAATATTTTTTACATCTTAATTCATCTTGCCCCGTGTTTTAGAATGTAAACAGTGTTTTCAAGTGCGAAGAGGAATTATGCTTGAAGAAATTTTAAATTTTAATTTATTATAGCTCTAACTCCAAACTAAGTAAATACATTAGATCAACTCCAAAAATAGTTAAGACTAATCTTAAGCTTAACATATTCCTAGTTTCTTTAAAAATGGGTCAAGAAATTGACCATCAATTGATGTTCTCCAATTGACTATTAAGAAATTTTTACAACTAATTTAAACCAAACTCATAATAATCTACATCAAAAAAATTAACAACACAATTAACCCTAAACAATATAAATACATTTTTATAGTCTATTCAAATCATTACATTATAATACAATCATATGGGTAAGGCATAATGTAATCAAGGAGTAATGCTCTCGCCATAAAATATTATTTTATTTGGATATGACATACTGGTCAAACTTTAGCTTCTCCTCATGACCTCATGGCTTAATTTGCCACTTCAATTTCTCATAAATTACCTCATATAGTCTCCATTTGACTCACTTTGTCTCTTCTCACCGATCACCTATCCTACACACCAATCACTCAAATTAGTTGGTGTTACAACTGTAGCATCTAAACAGTGTTGGCTATCATATCCTATGACCGTTCCACAAGTCACAACAAATATTTTACAAGACATTCAAATCATCTATCACCTGGCATTAACTGTTCTAGTAGCTGCACTGTTATATTTCAATCGATCACACCATTCACATAAGATCACTTCAACAAAAACCATCATGTATTAGACATTTAGAGACACACCTAAGTCTCCCATAAAGATAGCAACCACTGAAATTCAATACAACCCTTCATTCATCACAACTATGCTTGGAAACAAACTAAGAAAACAAGGTCAATAGTTGACATCAATGACAACATGATAATTGATCATCCTATAATCAAATCGGCATCATGACATCTCCAAAACTCACTTACCATCACTACATCATATATGCCAGCATTAATACCATCAACCAAACAATTGATATCATCACAAAACATAAATTATCCATGTCTCTCATAACCAAAAAAAATAACCATCAAATATCACAAGGATGTGCAGGGTATACATCTACTCTTACAAATTTTCATCTCCTAAACCCTTAGAAAATTTTGAAGTTTGTTTACTGAAGAGGGAATGAAGGGTGATATTAGTTTTTATCTCCCTTTTATCTGACAACCCCTTAACTTAAACTTTAAATTTTCTAAAGTACTTGAGATAATGTAGGGTGTACATCCCCTATTTCATTTTAAATACCCCATCATCTTAGAGTATCATACACCTTTCTCTTAAATCTGGTGAGGGAACACAAGGCTAGTATTTACTTCCCTTCATTCATAACCTAGATTCCTACCCTATTTCTCTTCAAAATAGTTAACACCCCAAGGGAATATTGGGTGGTAATTTCCTCCACATTTCCTTCAATCCCACCTTCCCACAACCCAATCCTTGAAATCAAAAAATCAAGCAAGGGATTGCAAGTAAGTGTTTCATGTTCCTCTATTACCATGTCATCCCATAATCTAACTTCAACATTTATTTTAACCACAAGGGATCACTAGGTAAATTTTATCAATATTCTCTTTTATCTCCCACAGTATCACATGCATCAACACCACTATACACCAAATTGTGAGGGAATAAGGTATCCCTCTCTGTGTTACATAAAATGTTACCATACATTTTCATGACCAAGAGACATACAATCACACATTCACTAAGGGAATATAGAGAAAAAAAAACATAAATGATTCCAATCTCATGTGACCAAAATGAAATCACCAACAAACATCACAAGGGTTTGTAGGGTACATCTCTTCTTATAGTATTTTATCTTGCAAACCCTTAGAATTTCTTTGAAGTTTATCTTTATTAGTGAGGGAACACAAGGTAATGTTAGATATTATCTCCCCTTTTTCTTGCAATCCCTTAGCTTAAAATTTGAAATTACCTTTGTACCTAAGGGAATGTGGGGTGTACATCTAATATTTTACTATATTTCATTCATACCCCAAAGTCTAGCCCTACTTCTCTTCAAAATAGATTACACATCAAGGGAATGTGAGGTGGTTTTTTCCTCCATGTCTTCTTTGGTCCAACCTTTGCATGATCCAACTATTGAAATCTTAAAATTGCATGATGGAATGTAGGGAATAATTTCATGTTATTCTCTTTATTAATCCCCCCCTTGATCTTGTGATCTCACTCTAACATTTCTTTTAATTATGAGGGATTATAGGGTAATTTTTAACATCTCACTTACTACCTACCCTACATTTCTTGGCTAATTTCATTAACTGGTGACTCACCATGAGGGGATGTGGGGTAGTTTTTTCAATATTCTCTTTTGTCTCTTGCAATCACACATGCATAAACACCGCTAGACACCAAATTGTGAGGGAATGATGGATCCCTCTCTCTATTTCATAAAACTTTGTCTTGCATTCCCATGAATAGGAGAATTTCAATTACACATTCACCGAGGAGATATGGAGAAAAAATCCCTTAATGATTTCAATTTTGCACATGGTTTATTGCACACTTATGTTTGAGGGATTGAGGGGTCATAATTAGGATATGCCCAAGATACATTATATGTGACTTAGGGGGGAAAAATGTTTGGTTGAAGAAGTATTCTCATTGCATGGGGCTAGTAATTGGATGACAAATAGATCCTTTACTAAACAACTTAAAACACAAGCCACTGGCTAAGAAAATCACTGATTAATTAAAACAACTAAAGGTAAAAATTTATAATTAGAATTTTTTGTAAAACTAGGGCTTTTAGGGATTGGGACAAATAGGGACCATAAGAAATTTTAGAACTTAACCCTAAAAACAAAAAGAATGGAAAGTATAGGTTCCATAAATCCTAGTGTATCCATATAAATCCCAAGGGAGGGATTCTATTCTAAGAGATCTCAAGGACAATACACCACATGGATAGATCAAAAGCATATAATCTAGTAGTTTTAAAAAAAATTAGCAACAATGGTGTTTGCCAAAATTTCATAAAATCTAAATTCGAAAAGAGAGAGATCTAAATAGAAACAATTTGCATTGATCCACTAAATAAAACACATATCAAAGTGATATAAAAATAAGGCTCAGGTGCAAAATACTTATTTTTTTGTTGTGTATTCTAACAATACTAACAAGATAGTATGGCCAGTTTGTTTGGTGTGAATTGTAGGTGCATGTAAGAGGAAAAGGATGACCAATTCAAAAAGTTATTCTCTTGTGTGCATGACCAACAAGAAGAGGAAGCTATGGTCAAGGTCAAAGGGAGAAAATTGTGGGAAAGGAAGATGGGCATATTCATGATAAATAAATATATGCAAAACTTGTACCCCCTTATTGTCAAAATTGCAGGAACATACATTAAAGGGAAATGAGTAGGAACAATGACAGTAGAAAATGAACATTATGTTATAGTTAGGACACAAGTATCAGAGGTGCAAGCCCCAAAATAAGTAATTAGCTACCATTTTTACCTTGGAAGCGGAAGGAAAGAAAGTCAAAATGGGAAAAGCATGGATCTTTTTCAGAAAAGGATTGTAAAACTAAACATGGAAGGCTTCAATAACTTCCTGGTTGAGAATAGAACCCTATTTACCATCGAACAACTAGAAAGGATCTTTGAGATAAGTGAATGACTCATTTTCCTCTTTCACCAACTATAGATCTCATATGTAATCTTTTATTTATCTATATTGATATAGGGATCTACCCCCTTAGGTAGCAATTTGTCAAAAAATAAAAAATATATAAAAATAATTAAACTATTAAAAAATATTAATAAAATTAAACTTGTAGATCTACAAAACTATTTTTTTTAATTTTTATTTTATAAAAATGTTATTTATAAGAGTAGGAGTGGAAATATCAAAATTTTTAACATTTTGTATGAATTGATCCCAAAATGGTACAAAATATGCATTTAGTTAATACTTTTAGTTGGAAAAGTTATGGCCCATATCCAACTTAACTAGAATGAATGTAGATAGACCATATATTTTACTAAATTCTACAATTAATTTTTAAATGAAAGTGTTTAAATTCAATTGTATTGATAAATTGGCTAAAAGAATGAGACCATTCTATAATTCTACCCAAATGCCTCAAAGATACAACATACCTAAAAAATTGTTAAATTTTTTGTTGGATCTAGAGTTATCAACTATGCTAGCAAAATAAAATAAGAGAAGTTCAAGTTGATGCCACATAGTAAAATGTCATACAAGTCTTGATGCTAGTGTTTTGCATTTGAATATATTTGCACCACTTTTTGTAAAAATGTACCCCCAAAGTGCTTCAAAGCTAGTTTGAATCCAAAATATTATACAACCTAATTGGATATACTATCATTATTTATTAACAATGGTAAATCCTTATACTTACAAGTGATCAATTATGGTTAATTTGAATTAAAGTAAAACTAAATTGAAGTCTCATTTGGGTCCAAAATCAATTTGGTTTAAGCTTCAATTTGAAACCTAGATTTGAAGTTTACTAAGAAAATCATTGTCACATATGAAATTAAAATTAGTGTAATTTATGTTTAGTTCAAAATTTCCTAAAAAAATCTTTTTTACATTTTACTGGAGGCAACCTCTAAGTACCAAGTGTTAAAAATATAGTATAAGACATAAAAAATAGAACCTTCATATGGTTTAATGTTAATGTATCATACCCCAAATATTTACAACCCTAATGTTCAGTTGGTTCCAAACAAGTATGAGGATGATAGTGCGAGTAATTACCATGTGGCCATATTAACCTTACCAACAAAACACCATCTTTGTCTTTTGTTCTTCAATTGAAACTAGTAAATGAACCAAGATACTATCGCATGTCACATAGTGATCTGATTTATGAAACCAGATTACAATACCTGGTGTGATACCTACAATATTGTAGAATTCAACACGAAAATTGAGAACAACAAGATTGAAAACCAAAAATTGATCCATTCTATTCAAATATTGGAGTTTGTACAAATTTGATGGATCCCAAGGGTCATCAAAATCCCTTGGAAATGAAATGAAGAGCCATCATAATATTTCTTACAAAAATGCAGTTTACTGAAACATAGGAAAATTTGAAAAATTAGATTTCGGTATTTCCCAATTTAATCTTGATCACATAGGTCAATATTTCCTTGGCAATCTGCACAAAACCTTTATTAAATTTTTTCTTAAAATCGTATATGATCTATTATGTTTAAAAAATATTTTTTACATTTGAATTTATCTTATCCCATGTTTTGGAACGTAAACGGTGTTTTCAGGTGCGAAAAGGAATTATGCTTGAAGAAATTTTAAATTTTAATTTATTATAGCTCTAACTCCAAACTAAGTAAATACATTAGATCAACTCCAAAAATAGTTAAGACTAACCTTAAGCTTAACATATTGATATTCAATTGACCATCAATTGATATTCTCCAATTGACTATTAAGAAATTTTACAACTAATTTTAAACCAAACTCATAATAATCTACATCAAACAAATTAACAACACAATTAACCCTAAACAATATAAATACTTTTTTTATAGTCTATTCAAATCATTACACTATACTACAATCATATGTGTAAGGCATAATGTAGTCAAGGAGTAATGCCCTCGCCATAAAATATTATTTTATTTGGATATGACATACCGGTCAAACTTTAGCTTAATTTTCCACTTCAATTTCTCATAAATTACCTCATATAGTCTCCATTTGACTCACTTTATCATGAGGACGGTTGGATAAGAGACTAGATAATCTATAATAATAATAACAATTATACAGTTTTTTCCTTGTTTGCAATGACTTTGTTCACAACCGAAGTGTTTGTTGTCTTTACCCTTCAACTACCTTTCTTTCCTTAGTGTTAAAGTGATTTCATCATTCATGAATTAGTTCAACCACCCTCCTTTTCAAGTTCTTCTTAAGTTTAAAAAATGAGCTAAATCTTCTTTACTAATTTAGGCACACATGGCATTTACTAGTGATAATATATTTTCTTTACTTAAAGAAGGAAAAGTACATTATTTCATTTCTTTTTAATACACATACATTGTGGTTGTGGTATAAGATTATACATCTAACTTTAAAAAAATAATTCAATAATAGAATACTTTTTATTATGTTTCTAACATAAGTAAATAATCTTATTTCAATTTTATGTATATAGGTAGTATTATATAGTTAGTATCGTAAATAAATTCTTAATAATATTATATTAGAAAATAATTCAAGTTTTTAGTTATCTTAAAATCAAACAGTTGTGATTATTCACTATCAAATAATAGATATAGATAATATGATTCTAGAAGATAACCACAACATTCTTATATATAGATACATAATTTATATAAATTAAATGTATTCAATAATATAATACATACATATAATCCATCTTATATATAATTTTTTTTATTGTATTTATATTACGATTTTGAATATGAGAAAAAATGTCAAACTATAAGATTAAATAATCATAATTGTTTACTTCATTGATTATAATATGCACTCGCAAAGTATGAATGTGGATATGATGAAAGCATTTATTCAACTCCTATCTCTATAATGACATTGTCAAGGGTCTCATTTGACATTTAGAATAAGATCTAGAAATTGTAGAAGCATCATTTTTTTAAAAGATATTGTTGCAATAACTTAACAATATATCATAAGAGTGTGTCATAAAGAATTTTGAAAAACATTTTTGTAGCATGCCTTGCTTGAGCTACCGCAAGAAGTTGTGGTATATTTTATATTATGAATAAAATCTTCGCTTGACTATTGAAATCTAGTTAGAAGTAAATTTTGACAAACAACCTTTACATTTTAAAATAAGAGAGTACCCCAAACTGAACAAACAACCATTTAAAATATTCTTGTTTTAAAAGTGGGAGATCTTAAATGGAGATTTTTTTAATATTTGATATACATATTTTATGATAAGATTAATAATATTAATTTCGAAAACTTTCTTTAATCAATATTTGTTCCAAAAGATGATGGTGGTCACATTCTAACTATATAAATTACTTTAAGAAATTTAGTTAGTGAATTTAATGTGGAACCATCTTCCTCTTTTTACCATATGCTTTAAACTCCTATTTTTTCAAAACATCTTTTAGTTTCCATATTCTATCTATACCCTCATTTAATCAATTGAAAAAATAATTGTCATCATCTCAAAATGATAAAGATAATGAAAATGAAATATTAAAATCTACTGTATTATACAATAATTTATGACTGTTACTGTAATTATAATTAAAAATAAATTAAGGGAAACTATTTCTTGTGAATATAAAATTATTATTAATTTCTTCTATGTATTTGCATGGAAAAAATGATTTATTGTTTAGATATATGATAAACTATAAAAATTTATAAATATAATGTTACATGTATTTCAAATCTATCTATAATCATTGAAACAATATCTTCAATATTATCATGTCATAATTAGTTTAAAGATATATTTAATATCACTCTACTATATGATTGTTAAAATTTAAAAAATAAAAAATAAAAAAAGATTATTTTTCCATAACCTATATTATTTTAAAAGACATAAGTTCCCCTCTAAAAAATGGTATTTTAGGCCAAATAAGCCAATTGAATCTACCTTGAGGCTATGTTCATGTCATCCTTTACTTAATAAAGGATTAGGACATCCTTGAAAAAATGACTTGTCCATTTCAATCATTTATATAAAACAATACAATAATAATGAATACATAATCATATTGATATGTGAAAGTTAAAAAAAATGGCTAAAGGTGACCACTCAAAATTAACGCATAAGAAGGAGGAAGCTCTAAGATAAAATGGGATGAGAATATATATCAAGAGGAAATATATTGGAAACAAAAATCCAAGTTCCAATGGATGAAAGAAGGTGACTTCATTTTGGCCTTCTTTCACAAGTCTGCCAACAAACATAGGAAGAGAAATGCAATGCTTAGTCTCGAGGATGCTGTTAAGTGAGATTAAATATGATTCCCAATTGGGCCCAATGACCCAAAATTACTTCTATAATATTTTCAAGGAAGAGAAAAGTTTTGTTAAATTTTTTTTGGAAGATCACCTACTTGATTGTCTACCCAATGTTAGTGTTGTTGATAATGCATAGTTTTTTGTCTTGCTAATTGAAGAAGAGATTAAAAATGTGGTTTTCTCTATGAGGGCCTAAAAAGTTCCATAATTGGATGGATTCCCACTTATAGTTTTTCAATAATTTTGGGATATTGTTGACTTTAATATCACCTTGGTGATAAAAGAATTCTTCTAGACTGTGAAGTTATTAAAAAAGTTTAATAAATTTTTCATTTCTTTGATTCCTTAAAACAAGAATAGAAAAGACTCTCAAACTTCAAAAAAACAAGTTTATATAATATTGTGTAAATTTTTTTCTCAAATGTGTAAACCGATAGAATCGAACCTCTTTTGGATAACATCATCAATTGCAACCAATAGGGACTTGTCCCTAGACAACAAATCGTTGATGTTTTTATTACAACTCATGAGGTCCTCCATTCCATGAATAAATACCATAAGCCAAGAATGGTGTTTAAGATTTATATCTCAAAGGCTTATGATAGATTCAGTAGGGAATTCCTTTTCAAATTCCTTGGGAAATTGGGGTTTGAAAACATAATGATCAGTCAAATAAGGGAGTGTGTTACCATAGTTTTTTTTAATGTGAGTCCCGAGAGCTTTCTTTGGAGCATCTTGAGGAATTAGGCAAGGAGACTCCATGTCCTCTTATCTACTCATTATTCTTGTAGAGTGTTGGGAATAATTTTTTAAAGAATGGTTAAGGGGGGTAAAATTCAAGGGGTTAAGCTTGCCTCTACTATACTTCTTATGGTCTTGCAGTAGTTTGCATGGATGATATCATCCTATTTGTTACAACTTTAGTGGTGGAAGATAGAGAATGGAAATACTTTATTAATCAGTGTGTAGAAGTCTCAAGCCAACATATTAATTATGATAAAACTAGCATCTATTTCTTTAACACTACTAATAGTTTACAGAATAAAATTAAAGCTATTATAGACTATTAGTGTGTTGTTCTTCCTAGAGTTTATTTATGTTTACCTCTTACTTTTAAAAAGGTCTCTAATACCTTATGGGCTCAATATTATAAAAAATTCAATGTAATCTTTCAAGATGAAAAGGTAAACTACTTAGCAGTGTTAGGAAATTGCAACTGTTTGTAGCATCCCTATAAGGGCTCCCTATATACTTCCTCTCCCTATTCAAGATCTCAATCTTAATGGTGGAGAAGTTGTAAAGAATACAAGATAATTTATTATGGATCAACATGAAAGAAGAAAGGAGAATGAAAATTTTTATTTGGGATAAGGTTTTCTATCCAAAGAACATGGGAGGATTGGGAATTAGAAAAATATGATTACTAAACAAGAGCCCTTCTTGTGAAAATTGGCTATAAAATGGATCTTTATAATGCTAATTAGTGTGATATTATGGCCACAAGATAATTAAACAAAGATAGATTCTATTAGACTCTTACCATCCAATGATTCCCTTGTGGATCTAATATTTTGAACAACATTCTCAGATGCAAAAATATAATTCATGCTGGTCTAAAATGGCAAACTAGCAATAGTCAAAAAAATTGGTTTGAGGAAGATACCTAGCTGGGAATAAATTGTTGATCTCACACAAAAAATTTATGGATATTTATGTGACTACCAAGTGGTTTGTCATGCAATGGGTGTTGGACTACATTTCACAGTCCAAATGCTGGAAGTATATCTCACTTTGTTACCTTAATATATCTCAATTTTTATAGGCTTTGAATGAATTTTAGAAGTTGTTAAATCACATTAGAATACCCATATTAAAAAGGGAGGATAAATTCATCTACAAGAGGAACCTTCAAGGATATTTCATTGTAATAACTACTGATTACCTACTACTAAGGGAGGGAAACAACATTGCTCTTTGGAAAAACAATTGGAATTCTCAAGTTATCCTAAAAATATTTTCTTCTAGTGGATGGTTATGCATAATAAAATTCTCACAGAAGGTAAACTTGTTAAGTTTGGTTTCCAATTTTATAACTATTGTGTTATTTTAAATCATGAAGAGGATAATGTCTCTCACCTTCTTATCCATTGTACTTATATGCAACCCCTATGGAATATGGTGCTATAGGAGTTTCAAATTGATTGAATCATGAATGGAGAGGTTCAACACCTTTCTTTTGATTTGATAGGTACTTCCCATAATCATATGAAGTTATGGAAGCAGACCCCCCTTCATCTAGGTTGGAGTGGAGAATACAACTAAATAATTTTTTAAGGCCTTCTACCAATTTCTTGTGGAAAACATTATGGTTACTACCTAGTCTTTCTATGCCTTTCTTGTATCACAACTTGTTGTCATTATGATTTATTTTGGAGTTGGATTGCATAGTTTTATGTTTTGGAGTTTTTAATTGATGTAAAATCTATCAACTCTATTATAATTGATAATATCGATTCACATGATGAATAGGAAAAGGCAGATTATGCTAAGTGTTTTGACCGGTGAACAAGAAGACAATATTAGAGAATGTTTTGAGTAGCGATCAAGTTAGAGGACACTTTTGGAGATGCGATCATTTTTGGTGGTTTACCAAGGTTAGATAAGTATAGTTCTACAACTGCAACCATTAAATCAATGTTTTGGGTGAGTTAGCATTTTGGTGATGGGTTCAGTGTGAATTGGTTGTGCTATTGATTGATTCCTATTGATCAAATGATCAAGGAAGTTGATTTATGAGCTGACATGTCAATATATTTTGGGCTGACATGTTAGGTATGATTGGCACATTTTTCTATAAGTTTGGTCAATTTGGTGGGTTAACTTGTAAAACATTTTCTAAGTCTTAGCCAAGTTAAAAATATTAGTATCAAGGTGGACTAAATCATTTGATTTAGGGTTGTGATCATGAATCTAGGTGTTGCGATCAAAGATAGAGGTAGTGTAGTGCACCAACATTTAAAGATTACAAAGGATCTTATTAAGAAAAGGAGTTTCTATTTCTAGACCAAGTTATTGTTACTTCCTAATAGTTGTAGCAAGTTATATCCTTTAACAGGGTGGACTTTAACAAGTCTTATTGTTAAATCCTTTAACATAGTGACTTCTTAATTGGAGTTTTAAATCCTCTATTAAGGTAGATCCTAGCAAGTCTTTTGGTACTTCTAACAGGGTACTAGTCACTTCTAACTGGGTGAACCCCTAACCAGGTATTGTAAGATCCTAACAGGGAAACTATTTTTATTGCAGTTGAAGAGATTTGTGGGCATCATCCCCACCATGGTTTTTACCCTCTTACAAGGGTTTCCACAATAAAAATTGTGGTGTTATGTATTATGCTTTGTGGATGCTTAGTTTTTTTCTACTTTTATTCCATAGTTATATTTGCATGTGTGATTATATGGAAGTTGATAGAGTTATATTATATTTTCATGTGTGATTAAATTTTTGGAAAAGACTTTTACAAGAAAAAATACAAGGAGGTGCTAACATCAAAGACCTTGAATTGAAAAATTTAGCATTGGGGGCAAAACTATCATGGTGTATATACAAAAATCCAAATGTCTTATGGAGTAAACTACTATAATGATACCAAAATCCAAAATCCAAAATTGGTTTTAGGAAGATACTTGATTGGGGATAAATTTTTGATCTCACACCAAATTTTTATGGATATTTATGTGACTACCAAGTGGTTTTCAAGCAATGGATGTTGGACTACATTTCACAGTCCAAATACTGGAAGTATATCTCACTTTGTTACCTTAATATATCTCAATTTTTATAGTCTTTGAATGAATTGTAGAAGTTGTTAAAGTACATTAGAATACCCATATTCCAAAGGGAGGATAAATTCATCTTGAAGAGGAAACCTCAAGGAGATTTCATTGTAATAACTACTTATTACCTAATACTAAGGGAGGGAAACAACACTACTTTTTGAAAAAGTACAAAGCTGTGTCACACTTTTATAAAGGAAAAGGTCAACAACACACAAACTTTTTAACTTTAACGACATAAAAATGGAATTTATGTTTAAAATTTGGAGATTATGTAAACTAATGAAATGTGTAAAGGTGGATGAAATTTATGCTTTTAATTTTTTTTAACAATAATTCACATAGTTTTTTTAATTTTTGAAGTCCATTTTTTACTTGCTAAAAAATGTTGAAAAACGAGGGTCTTGTTCCCACCAAAAGAGTATATGCAAATAATCTTTTTTTACTTTGATTTAAAAATATGTTATAGATGAAATGTATAGCTAGTGCAGAAAAGAAGAAAAAATAGTTTTCAATGTATATTTTCTCTGTTATAACTACTCAAAGTCGAACATACCTAAAATCGACAGTTTTTATCTCCCACCAAATTTCCCCTATCAAATCTACACCATTTAGAAAAAAAATTACACATTCTTGAAGATAACTCTCTCCTCTAGTGTTAAATATAAAATTTTAATTTTTTTGATAAGCTTTACTATTTTTTTTCTATTTTTGAAGCAACTTGTTCTTGAATGTTAAAATACCTACTTACAGTATTTTAAAATTATAATATATTAGATCTAATTAAAATATTATAAAAATTATATGATGATATCTTGACTCTGTGCTCTAAAAAAGGGTATTTTTATATTTGTAAAAAAATATCATTAAAAAGAGTAGGAGTTATTGAAACATCGCTTTTCTAAAATAATTTTATTTCTTTAGTAATTGGTATAAAACATGCATTAATAGATATTTCCAATTGGAAAAGTTGAAGCACTTATTTAACTTAGCTAGAATGAATCTAGCTAGACCATATGTTTGATAAAAAAAAAATTTAGTTAAAAATACTCAAATTCAATTGTGTTGATAAGTTGTCCTAAAACGTGACACAACTTTGTGCTTCTACTTAAGTTGAATGAATTGTAGAAGTTGTTAAAGTAATTTAGAATACCCATATTCCAAAGGGAGGATAAATTCATCTTGAAGAGGAAACCTCAAAGAGATTTCATTGTAATAACTACTTATTACCTAATATTAAGGGAGGGAAACAACACTACTCTTTGGAAAAGTACAAAGCTGTGTCACACTTTTATAAAGGAAAAGGTCAACAACACACAAACTTTTTAACTTTAATGACATAAAAATGGAATTTATGTTTTGAATTTGGAGATGATGTAAACTAATGAAATGTGTAAAGGTGGATGAAATTTATGCTTTTAATTTTTTTTAACAATAATTCACATAGTTTTTTTAATTTTTGAAGTCTATTTTTTACTTGTTGAAAAATGCTAAAAAATGAGGGTCTTGTTCCCACCAAAAGAGTATATGCAAATAATCTTTTTTTCCTTTGATTTCAAAATATGTTATAGATGAAATGTATATCTAGTGTAGAAAAGAAGAAAAAATAGTTTTCAATGTATATTTTCTCTGTTATAACTACTCAAAGTCGAACATACCTAAAATCGACAGTTTTCATCTCCCACCAAATTTCCCCTATCAAATCTACACCATTTAGAAAAAAATTACACATTCTTGAAGATAACTCTCTCTTCTAGTGTTAAATATAAAATTTTAATTTTTTTGATAAGCTTTACTATTTTTTTCTATTTTTGAAGCAACTTGTTCTCGAATGTTAAAATACCTACTTACAGTATTTTGAAATTATAATATATTAGATCTAATTAAAATACTATAAAAATTATATGATGATATCTTGACTCTATGCTCTAAAAAAGGGTATTTTTATATTTGTAAAAAAATATCATTAAAAAGAGTAGCAGTTATTGAAACATCACTTTTCTGAAATAATTTTATTTTTTTAGTAATTGGTATAAAACATGCATTTAATAGATATTTCCAATTGGAAAAGTTGAAGCACTTATTTAACTTAGGTAAAATGAATCTAGCTAGACCATATGTTTGACAAAAAATAATTTTAGTTAGAAATACTAAAATTTAGTCGTGCTGATAAGTTGTCCTGAAACGTGACACAACTTTGTGCTTCTACTTAAGTTGAATGAATTGTAGAAGTTGTTAAAGTACATTAGAATACCCATATTCCAAAGGGAGGATAAATTAATCTTGAAGAGGAAACCTCAAGGAGATTTCATTGTAATAACTACTTATTACCTAATACTAAGGGAAGGAAACACCACTACTATTTGGAAAAACAATTGGAATTCTCAAGTTATCTAAAAATAAATTTCTTTTGGTTGATGGTTATGCATAACAAAATTCTCACACAAGATAAACTTGTTAAATATGGTTTCCAATTTCATCTATTGTGTTCTTTTTAATCATGAAGGGGATAATTTCTCCCACCTTGTTATCCATTGTACTTATATGCAAGCCCCATGGAATATGGTTATATAGGAGTTTCAAATTGATCTAATCATGAATGGGGAGGTTCAACACCTTTCTTTAGATTGGATAGATACTTCTCATAATCCTAGGAAGTTATGGAAGTGGACCCCCCTTCATTTAGGTTGGAGTGTTTGGAAGGAAAGAAATCACAGGATCTTCTAATTGGAGAATACAACTAAAGAATTTTTTAGGGCCTTCTACCAATTTCTTTTGGAAAATATTATGGTTACTACCTAGTCTTTCTATGCCTTTCCTCCATCACAAATTATTGGCATTATGATGGATTTTGGAGTTGGATTGCAGAGTTTGATGTTTTGGAGTTCTTCATTAATGTAAACTCTATCAACTCTATTATAATTGATAATACCGATTGACAAGATGAATGGGAAAAGGTGGATTATGATAAGTGTTTTGACCGGTGAACAAGAAGATAGTATTAGAGAATGTTTTGAGTAGAAATCAAATTAGAGGAAACTTTTGGAGATGTGATCATTCTCAGTGGTTTACCAAGGTTAGAGAAGTGCAATTCTACAACTGCAATCATTAACTTAATGATTTTGGAGAGTTATCATTTTGGTGACATGTTTAGTGTGAACAGGTTGTGATATTAATTGGTTCATGTTGATCGGATGATCAAGGTGGTTGATTTATGGGCCAACATGTAAATATATTTTGGTTCATCAAGTTAGGTATGATTGTCACAATTTTCTATGAGTTTGGTTAATTTGGTGAGCCAACTTGTAAAACATTTTCTAAGCCTTAGCCGACTTAAGAACATCGGTATAAAAGTGGACTAAATCATTTGATTTAAGGTTGCGATCGTGAATTTGGTTTTTGTAATTAGATAGAGGTAGTATGCGCTAGCATTCAGAGATTACAATGGATCTAATTAAGAAAAGGATTTTCTATTTCCAGATCAAGTTAGTGTTGTTTCCTAATAGTTGCAGCAAGTTAAATCCTTTAACGGGTGTTATTGGTAAATCCTTTAATAAGGTGACTTCTTAATTGGAATTTTAAATCCTCTAGAAAGGTAGATCCTAGAAGGTCTTTTGGTACTTATAAGAAGGTACTATTCACTTCTAACTAGGTGAACCCCTAATCGGGTATTGTAAGCTCCTAACAGAGAAAATATTTTTAATCTAGTTGAAGAGATTCATGGGCATCATCCCCACCATGGTTTTCACCCTCTTAAAATGGTTTCCATGATAAAATTTGTGGTGTTATGTGTTATTCTTTATGGATGCTTAGATTTATTTTACTTCTATTGCAAGTGTGATTGTATAGAAGTTGTTTACACTGATTCACCCCCCCCCTTAGTGTCTTCTATATCTCACAATTGGTATCAGAGCCAAGTTTCCTTAAATAATCCTAACAGATTATGAAAGATCCTTTAGGAAGACATGAAATCCTATAAAAGAAAACGTGCAGAGGTTGAAGACATGATTGAGAAGCTCAAAGAGCAGTTGAATATATCTAGGACTAAAAGAAAAGAACTAGTTCAATAGGTAAATGATATTCAAGACCTAATTGAACACCTATCTGAACAAAGTGGATATGAGGAATATGAAGTAGTCGTTGAAGGCTTATCCCAAGAAAATGAGAAGTTACTTAAGGACAACAAGGATATGCATTAGGAGACATAAAAGTTTAAGCAAGAAAATAAAAACATGTAAATAGAGTTGGAGAACTTTGGAATCAGAATGGGTCAGGAGATTGAAGCTAAGAGAATGGTTGATGAAGATAAGAAGGTTGAAGACGATTCTCTTAAAGCTAAAGATGACACCTTAAAATAAAATATGGAAGAACTATTCAAATCTAAACAAGAATTTTCTATTTTGAATGAACAAATACATGATACAAGCTTATAAAATACCAGTCTGAGGAATGAAATTGAAAGGCTAAAAGGAGAACTAAAAGAAGCCACATATATGTTGGATAAGTTAATAAAAACACTACTAAACTGGATGAACAACTCTCAAACCAAAGGGGAAATAATGAAAAACAAGGTTTAGGGTTTTCAAATTTTGAAGTCGGTGAGTCATCTAGTACAAAGAAGATCAATGCAAAGGAAGACAAATCATAACCTAAGGTGAATAATAAAAAAATTTGTAAGAGAAATTATAGACCGATATGTTTCAATTGTCACAAGGAGGGTCATACTTCTAATGTGTGTAGGTATAAACCTATTGGACCTAATAGACCTAATGCAGCTATTTCTAGATCTAGAAATTTCTATGGTATATATGAAGGATACAATGCTAGATCTAATGTTTTTATGGTAATTTTTATCATTACAAAAATTATGGTCATAAGGATAATGAGTGCAGGACAAGAATAAAAAATCTTAGGCCATACAACCCCAATCGGTTGAGACCTAATCTTCAAGGAAACCTATTGGATGTTACCTATTCTATTTGCCACAATTATTGACATACAATGTCAATTACAAGATGAGAATTGGTAGAAAAAATGTTGGACCATGGAGATAAACTAGTATGGTGTGTTACTATTGTAATAATATTGGACATCTTGTAAAGCTAAGAAGGATAATAAAGTTCAACCGGTGAATAGGACTGATAATGATAAAGGAAATAAAATTGAAGATGTTGAAGGAATCATAAATCAGATGAAATAAACATGGGCTAAGAAATGTGTACTCAATTCTTATGAATTGAAAGAGAACTCCACAACATTAGGTAATGTGGATAATTCATCTTCAAGTTAAGTCAATACTATTAACTTGGGGGGAGCAAATCAAGTAAGATCTATAACTGATCCCCTAAGTTGTGTGCGTGGTAAGTTTTATCAACATATTTATATGCCTATTGATGTTTTTGGATGAATTTTTTGAAGGAACTTATATTTCATATGATTCTATGCGACCACATAATGATTCTTATAGAAAAGTGACTGGTTGATATTCTAACTATTTGCAAATGATAAAAGGTACTATTTTACCATTTCTTGTGAATGTAACATTATAAAAGTTGAAAAGTTAAATTAATTTGTCACTTTTTTTTCCATGAGATGTGTTGTGCACTTTCAAGTGATTATAAGGAGATTTGAGCAATTATGATCAATAATTTTGATCTTATGCCGAGATTGAAGTGGTGTTTGAAGAACCCCAACCGGTGAGAAAAGAGGTATTTATCTATGTTGCGAAGGTTCTATTATGTATTTTGTGAAGTAATTAAGTGTTGGCATTATGGAAACTCCAGTGTTGATTGAAATTACTGAGGAACCAAGGCCTGTGTTTGAATTGCATCCTATGAATGAGGTATATAATGATTTGATAGGAACTTTTTCTTCAATTACCCATAGTGTATTATTGATTGAAGACATAAATTCATTTATCCATTGCAAGGTTGAAGATATTTCTTTGAATACTATAGTCAAGGATTACACCAAACTATGTAAATTGGGATTGAAGGATGAACACAAATATTTGACCAACAAGGATTTTACCTATATCATCAACCTACTTGATGTTTTTGAGATTAGGTGGATTAGATATGTATTGAGCTAAGTTCATGATCATTTTATCTAGTTGCATAGGCCACATAATACTACCAAGGAGTTAATTCATGTAGTAATTGGTTTATGCGTGACCAGTGGCTTACCTATTCTAAGGATGATACTCGCAGATGAGGTTACTCATTTAACCAAGTCAAGAAAAGATTCGAGGGCCATGATGATCAATGATATTGAAGACATAAAGGTCAAGTTTGCATCAATGGTAATCAACTACAAGGTATATCAATCAAGCTGATGTAAAAGAGTACCTGATGGAGGAATTCATGCCGCATACTGGATGGTGAAGGATAATGCACAGTACGAACTATGTGAGGTCATGAGGATTGAATTCTTTGTCAGCATGGAGAGAATAAAGAAGGAAAAAAGGCAAGTTTTCAAGTATGGTTTTGTATTGGTATGTATATTTTTTTACCTGCAAAATCATTTCCCTGGTATTAGTGATATTTAGTGGTCAATCGATAAACTGGTAGTAATGCATTAATAAGTGCATAAGAATGTTGGGAAATAACTTTACTAGTTTCATGTAGGGTTATTTCAAAGAATTTTAGAAATGAATGCATGAGAGGGAAATGATACCAACTGGTATAGTGGAAAAGTATAAAGAATGCATATGTTTCATTGTGAGTACAAATACATGTTTGATGCAAGTGATACAACCAAGAACCTCTTGGTCTTTACCAATAGGATATGAGGTTGATGGTGATATTGTATCACTTCATGCCAGTGAGTTACTATCCAAACTGATTGATGCAAGTACCCCCAGGTTTGGTACCTATGAAGAAACATTTCTAAAAATTCACTCACAATTGATGGAGCCAATGATAGAAAGAAGAGTGAGGGAAAGAGTTGATGACCTAGCCAAAAAGAGTGGCATTACTAATGATATGATGGATAAGATCAAGTATAAGTTTGTAAGTGATAAATTTGGTACTTCTAGTACTATTGTTAAAGATAGAGAGGTAGAGGTTGTATCTTCTACAACCAATAAGGAAACAGGGAGACAAACTAGGAGTTTAATGGTGAAAAAAGAGACTCCTACCCATATTACTAGAGAAAAATCAAAGAAGAAAACATAATCAAGGCCTAAAGCATCAATGATTACGAAAAAGGAAAAGGTAAAATCACCTGTAACTAAACAAGGGACTTATAAGAGAAAGAAGGAAATAACTCATGGTTATAAAGAGTCAAAAGGCAAGAGGAGTAAGAAATATACAGTAGAGGAAGAAGAAGCTAAAATAGAATTAGATAAAGACCAAGTATAATTAAGGGCTAATGGTAAGAATTCAAAGTTTTTAGGCATGATAACTGAAAAATCAGTCAAACCGGTGACTAGGAGATCTAATACTGTAGAAACATAGCTAAAGAAATTAGAGAATATGGTAGCATCACTAAGGCAAGTGGATGGTATAAAATTTTTAATGATGAGGATAAGAAAAATATTGAGGAAGGTATTATATATATCATGCACAAATTCTACAGAGGGCCTAATGAACTACATAAAATGATATGTGATACATTATTCAACAAGATTGATGCTAGATACAGGTATGCCCTAAAATTAGATAAAGAGATGTTGGAATGAGCTTTGGTAGAACTGGGATTTGAATTACCAATTGAAGTTGTGAAGAGTAAACTTTTATTTCTAAGGCCTAAATTCATAACAAGGAGTAGATTATGCAGGATACTAATCAATGAATCTTAGAAAATTTATGCAGAATCTCTTGATATCATGAAGAAGGAATTGGAGAAAGAAGATGAACTGGTGGAAGATGATGACGAGGAACAAAAATATCAAAATCTTATCAATGAAGAGGTAAAAATAAATGATTTTTTCACTATAAATCAAGTAATTAAAGAAATTATCAGTGATGTACGTATTGATATTCCTCAACAAGTTCATACTGTTGAAGTAGAATATTTACAAGGAAGAGTTGAGACTCAAAAGGATCAAACAAAAGAGGTTGAGGTACCTATTATAACTACTACAGTTGCACAAAAGGAAGATAAATTTATTATAATTTTTACAACTGATGGTGAACTTGCAAAGAAAATTGAAGTTCAAGAAGTCGATGTTGTGGTGAAATTAGTAAAAAGGAAATTGGATCTAGGTACAAGTACAAGTAAGAAGAAGAAAAGAAGATCAATATCTAATCTTGAGGAATAAGTTGTAGAAGATCATGGATATGAGGATGTTGAGGTTATTCAAGGACCTATTGATGTTTCCAAGATGAGTCCCAGTGAACTTATGAGAATGTCTTAAATACTTAAGATGAAATCTAAAAGGGATAATCTTAGAGATAAAAAGAAGCAAGAGAAAGTAAATTTTTCTGCTAGGTACATTCTTGTAGACCTTGTATCTAAAGCTAACTATGATCCTAATGCTACACCAATTGAGAAGTTAGATACTTCGATCAATGCAATCATTGAGGAAGTTACAAGTTTAGAGGAAGCTACTGAGAATAGAGCTTAGATGAATTATGAGAAGAAGAGAATTGATAAGTTAATGGAGTCTATTGCATTAGAAAAAGTGAAAGTTGCAGTTCATGTGGACCAAGTGAAAGAAATTTTGAAGGAGATTGGCAAGTTACTTACCAAAGTTTTAGATTTTTCTATGTTTATACATGATTTGGAGCTAAAGAGAACTGAAGCTCAAATGGATCTTAAATCTTTGATTGATAATTTTGATCCTATTTCACATTCTTCTACCACTTATGGATCACAAGTGAAGGTTATAAATAATAAGTTTAAGACTTTACAAGCCGAGAAAGATAAGAGGATATCTACATTGTTGGAGTTGCATACTTATTTGATCCCTACAATAGATATCATGCAATACAATGTTAGAGATTCAAAGGTATTACTTGAATCACCAGATATGAGTGTACTTGAATCTATGGAGGAGTTAGCTTCTATGTTTCATGGCTAGAATCAAGCCATAGAAAACTTGCAAAATTCATGGAAAGATTCTTTTGAGTTAGCCAAAACAAATTTTAAAAGTTTTTTTGAAAGACTATGACTGGTAAGATGATTCCATTTTTGTCAAAGGGGGAGTGATCGATGCAGTGAAAATAAAGCTAAGGGAGAGTAGTGTGTGTATGGAAATTTTTTCTATATTTTTCGTCAATGCCAAAGGGGGAGATTATTGGAATTATGATAGATTTTAGAGCTGGATTGTAGAGTTTGATTTTTTGGGGTTTTTCATTAATGGAAAATCTATCAACTCTATTAGAATTGATGATACCGATTGATAGGATGAATAGGAAAAGGAAAATTAGGCTAAGCATTTTGATCAGTGAACGAGAAGATAGTATCAGAGAATGTTTTGAGTAGCAATTGAGTTAGAGGACACTTTTGGAGATGCAATCATTCCTGGTGGTTTACCAATGTTACATAAGTACAATTCTACAACCACAACTATTAACTCAATGTTTTGGGTGAGTTAGCATTTTGGTGATGTGATTAGTGTGAATCGGTTGTGCTACTAATTGGTTCTTGTTGATGTAATACCCCAAAAATGGGCTATATGTTCATTAACCTCCTACATCGACAAATCGAACAAAATCAACATCGAAGTCCTAACCTAAGGCACATCTAAACATCATCAAATCATAATTGATTATCTTAAATTCTGCATCGGGGAATATTCCTAATCATCATAATTATCTTTAATTTTATAATTATTTGGCAATAAATCACATTTATCCTAAAGCTTGATTAATTGAATATTTTTATATTTAATTAATTAAGATTTAATATCTTGCCACTTAATTGTGTAATTAAATTTAATTCTATCTATTATTAATTATATTATTTAATTTTGACAATAAATCCAAATATCCTATGAATAATTGATTAAATTTTTATTTAATTAATTAAAGCAAGTTGTCATTATTTAATAATATAGTTTTTAATAAAAATTTGATTAAATAATTGATTAACCCATAAATCAATTGTTTTATTTTTAAAAGCAGTTAAGTTGAGCATAAATCACTTTATTATTAAATTAATTCATAAATAAAACATGCACAATCATAAAAGCAGACAACTATCAATTATCAATTAAAGCTAAACTCTATTTTGAGTTAAAACTTAGCTTTTGCATGTTTTTGTGTGTTAATTAT
The DNA here is from genome assembly GCA_027943335.1 of Chamaecyparis obtusa. Lineage (NCBI taxonomy): Eukaryota > Viridiplantae > Streptophyta > Pinopsida > Cupressales > Cupressaceae > Chamaecyparis > Chamaecyparis obtusa. The sequence continues at coordinate 1,503,639 of BSBK01002852.1, forward strand.
CCTTTATTTAAAAATAACTCAAAAATCAACCTGAGTTATTTGAGTGATTTATGGCCTTTTTTTCATGCACCTCCAAAGCCTTGGATTTCTATAAAAACAATGCTCAGCTCTTCATAATTCATCTCTCAATCATCTCGCAAATTGCAAACTTACTCTACAGGAATCATAGCATATCAAATTTGGAGAATTTGCAAAATTGGAGCTTGAAAGAATCAACTTGCGAATTCAAAGCTTTGTGAGATCAATTTCAATTGCATAGTTTTTATATCTTAGCATAGAATTTCATAGTTTTCATATCATTGTTAGAATCTTCATTGTTAGATCATTTAGCATTCATTTCATATCAGTTTTCAATAGCATTCATAGCATATCAGTTTATCATTCTTATTGCATAGAAAATATCAAAAATATAGCTTGATTGCATTCAATTTCATATCTATCTTTTGCATTCAAATCCTTCATTTAGGTGTCGTCTAGGTCACTAATCTCGATTACAATCTGAGAACATCAATCTCGCACCTATTAGAAGGCAGTAAATCACTTGGTTACATAGTTTTCAATTTTGCAAGATTTCAATTTTTGCTAACCTCTAATGTTTTACTAAGTGTTGTGTCTACAGATCAGGTACAATTTTCACACACACATTTTTGGCGCCCACCGTGGGGCAACCCACCTTTGCATGCTGATTTTGATTCTTGGAGCTAAAACCCTAAAGTTTCAAAGATTTAATTTTATCTCCCAAACGGCTTGGAGTTTTGGTCTGAAATTTTTTTTGCAGGTTGGAGACATATCAGGGAAGCTTCGAAAAAAATTTAGAATTTTCTGAATTATTTTGAATTTTAATAATTATTTTTATTTTTCATAAAAAATTAATATTTGATGCAAATCAGCATATTTTTTTGAAATTTTTACATTTTCAGAAAGCTCTTCAAATTCTACAGGGGGTCTATTATTTGTGTTTTAAATTTGGATGCAATTTAATAGCTCAAATAGTCAATTTGCAAAAACTGGTCTGTTTTGATAAAACGGGTCTCTAGGGCACAAATGAAGAGATTTTTCTAAAATTTTTGCATTTTTGGAAAGCTCTCTATTTTTTAGTAGGGGTCTCTATTCTAAATTTCTATTTTTGTGGCCAAAATCATATAAAAAAAAATCAGATCTTGTTGACAAGGTCAAATGTAGTGCAAAAAAATTAAAATTTTATGATGGGTATGCACTTATTTTTCATATGATTCAATGCATGATATGAGTTGTCATTTGGATTAATTGCTAGTTATTATTACTGATAATAATTGATTTTTAGAGCTAACCCTATGGTTTTCATAATTTGAATATATTTTGCATATCTTGTTTGCTTGTTTGCTTCTTGGAGAGTTCGTCACTTGCTTGCATGGAAAAACTCAACAAAAATTGCTAAAAATCAGGTAAAATCTACTAAGCGCATTGCAAGGATCCCAGGTATTCTCCTTCATCTAATAACATTTTGATTTGGAACTTAAAATAAATCTCTTATGTGTCAAGCTTGTGTGCATCTTTTCATGCTTTTGATCTATTTCTACACACTTGCATAATTGATACTAGGTTGTGACCCCTTAAGGATTCATTAAGTAGTCTTAGATACTTGTGATTGATCTTGATTGCTATCTTGGGTTATTGGACTCGCTAATCCACCAGCCCCTCATTTCCGCCCCGTGGTTGCAATCTCAGCACCATAAAGGGGAGGGGTCAACAGGACAGAAGCGTTAAGTGTTCCACTTGGCAACCCTTTTGTGCTTTTAGGAACTCACTTGTTTTCTAAGTTGTGGACTCATTTTCAGCTTGTGTGAGGTGTTAAGTGTTCCACCTTGAGGACTCATCTCATATTTTCTTTAAGCGTTAAGTGTTCCTCTTTCTACTTTTTGGATACTTTTGGTAGATTTGCTTTCGGGAATATATCTGTGCTCACATAGTAATTAGGCCCTATGAACACTATTCATGATTCTTGAGAGATTGGATTCCTAGAGAAATCTTTCTTGACGACAGAATCCTTGTAGGTAGGGAGGATACTTAGTGCATTTCACATTCAACTTGGTTAGTGCATCTTCTCTTATTGATCGACACATTCTCTTTCCGGAGAGGTTGATAGATCACGTAGGGTTGATATCACGAGCTTTGGTGAATCAAAATTGGTTAGTGCATCTTCTCTTATTGATTGATACATTCTCTCCTTGGAGAGGTTGATAGATTCACGTGGAGTTGATATCACAGACCTTGGTGGAACAAAACTTTGTCTTAGCGTGTCGGATTAATCTACTTGCTTTGTTTGGGTTAAAAGTGAAGAGGTGTCAAAACCTTGAATCTGGAGCCAAGTCCCCTTATGGTATAAATCTGTGAGTCACCTTTAGAGAGGGTTAACCATAGCAGACAATTCGTTCATAGGGAAAACTGTGTTGATGGAACCTCAAGCGGTAATAGCCATTTTTGCCATGGTAGTGATAGCCGCTATATAAATGTCCTTGTGGAAGAAATCTCCACGGGTATGGTTCATTGTTGGGTTGTCAGATCTCCCTAGAAGCTCTTGAAGATTAAGTTCTCAGACTGTGTCAAAACCCTGGTGCACCGGGATTGGATTTCACCCCTTTGAATCATAAAAGTTGCAGAGTCAAGCCATTACTAAAAACCCTAGAGAGGCCAATTTTTCACTTTCAGGTATATGTGTGTTATTGCAAAACTTTTCAGAACATACACAATTAGTACTCTCAGGGATTAGCACAATTTGGTCACTTGATTGTTCATGCGCAAGGTTGCTTTTGCCCTTGTTCATTATTTTCAGACGTGCTTGGAATCACTTGCTTGTTGTTCTGCATGCTTTTTTATCTACTTGGCTATTAAAAATGATCAAATCTGGTATAACCTTCAAAATCTGGACAGTACAATTTGCAAACAATCCAGAACTGAAGACCTTAAATTTTGCAAAAATTGACATAAATTCTTTCTGGAGTCAAAGGTCATTTCAGAAAGTCAAAATTTGTACGAGTTTTGTCAAGTGTCATTTTAGTATTGCCCATCTATCGTACGATTGAGAACCCAGTGTCGTACGAGTTTTCAAACTAGAAAATTCAAGAAAGTCAAAATCCTGTTAGCAACTATCGTATGATATTTACAACTATCGTTTCATTGCTACCCAACTGTCATACAAGTTTTACAACTGTCATTTCATTTCTACCCAACTATCGTATGAGTTTAGCAACTGTCATTTCATAGACTACCCAGTGTCGTACGAGTCTGCAGAGTGTCATTTGGAAAAATTTGAGTTGTCAAAAATTGTCAAATTGCAAGATATCTAATGTTTCCAGCCTAGTTCCAGAATCTGTGAAAAATATCATTGTGTCAGGAACAGAGCAGTAGCTATTGAGAATTCTACCATTTTTTGAGATTAATCTTTTGAATCTGATCTAGCCTTCTGTTCAATCAATTTGAGTCCTTTTTATCTCATGTCAAAACCTTGTCATAACTATCAATCTTCAATCAATCAATCTTCAAAAATAGACTAAGTGTTGAGAACTTGTATCCGCTATCTTTTGGGCGATCTATCCCATACATCTAGGGCACAGTTTCCTTCACCCACATCTCATCAGATCTTCAAAACTATCATAATCTTGACAAGGTTGCGTCATCCAATTTTCTTGAATCAAATTGTTCTTCAGCTGTCTTCGTCCTTTTCTTCTGTTTCATTCAAAGTTAATGGTGGAGACCAGAGCTTCTTCACACAAGAAATCAGAAGAAATATCTCAGAACTTACTTTTGACCAATACCTCGAGTCCAACTCTTGAACAACTCATCAAGTCAGGTATTTATGAAGATGACGGTCTCGGTAACTTTTGATTGAAAAATAGTTACATACCTCCTTTATCAACTCACAGAGGTAATCAGCAAACTCCTCCTCAATCTGTTCCAAGGAGCCCAAAAAATCCTATCATGTCTCAAGCAGGGACAAACCACGGTTCTCTAGGAGGAGGATCCCAGGGACGCCATTCTCAACATAATGCTGACCAAGAACCTACCCCCTCTGAAATCCATCGATGTCAGAATGACGATGAATTCAAGAGAATGATGAGGCATTTCTTGAAAGTGGATAGAGAGGCATAGTTTTTACAATTAGCCCAGGAAGGGGCTAAGCTTCCTCCCAACTTTAACGTTGATGATATAATCACACATGAGGAAGAAACTCCACTCACATCTATGACAAAATAGATGCATGCTATACAAGTCAAATTTAACAATCTTAAGAAGGAGAAGGAACCCAAGGAGTTCTCCATGGAGGCCCTATGTCCTTTCCCGTTTGACAAAAACTTGTATATGCCACCATTCCCAAAAAGAGTGGAGATACCAAAGTATGATAAATATGAAAGACACTCTGATCCTCAAGATCATGTCAGAGAGTTCTGTACGCAATCCATGGAATTCATGCATGAACTAACTTATCTAATGCATCTTTTTCCTAGATCCTTGGGAGGAGCATCCATTCAGTGGTTTTCAAGATTACCTTCTACGATCAAAACTTTTGAGGAATTGATTAAATTGTTTTATCAACAATATTCCTACAATATTCAACATCTGATTACCATGATCGATATCTATAACCTTAAGCAATATCCAGGGGAATCATTCCTAACTTTTCTCAAGAGGTGGCGAAAGAAGTTTTCTCTATATGCTAGACCAATTCTCGAAATGGAGAAACTTGAAATCTTTATCAATAACCTTGTTCCAGAGCTCAACTATCCATTACAAATGCAAGATCATGTATCTTTTGATAAAATGGTGGATAATGCAATCAAGATTGAGAAAGTACTTGTCAAGAAAGGAGAAATCACACTTCAAAAGGACAAGTCTGAATCTGGATCTAGCTCAAAAGATAAAAACAAGAGCTGGAATAGAAACAAAGGTATCATCTCTGATGGTGTTGTTGACACTATCTACACCCCATCAAAGGCACTGGCCTACAATCTCACCCTTGCCACCAAAGCCATTGAAGCTTCAGAGCAAAAATCTACTGAACCATCTCCAAAGAAGCCATTCAAACGATGGGATAATAAATGAAAGTTTACTCCCCTAGGAGAATCTTTGGAATCTGCCCTGAGAACCTTGATAGCTGATAACATGATCTCTTTACCACCAATCCGAAACCCTGATCTGGATCCAAAACCATATTGGTGGAAAGATAATGAATACTGTGCTTTTCATTAGACTAAAGGCCACATAACTAATGGATGCTTTCACTTGAAGCATACCATTCAAGACTTGATAGATCAAGGGGAAATCACGATCGATAATCCTACCAGCAATAATGATCACACAACATTTATAGAACTATTTCCACAACATGGCAAGGGAGTTTCCACTTCTCAGCCTAACATTGGGGCAAAAGTCAACTATGCCTACCCTGGAAACAATGCTGTCATCAATATGGTTGAACCATGTCTCTCTGAGAGCTGTAATGTCATCATGATTGTATGAAGAGATAGAAATCATTCCTTAGCTAATGCGGTTACTAGATCACAAGCTCAGGCTCATCTGAAAGGACAAACACCAAGTTCATCTAATGTCCCTAAGATACCTTTCAATCTCACATTTGCTTCTAAACAGAAGGTTGCCTCAAAATCTTCCAATCCAAAGGATACAAGACCTACATCTTACAGCATCGTCAAACAACTCTAGCATACCAATGCCAAAATCTCTATGTTTGAGTTACTTCGAATATCTCCAGCTCACAGAGATATCCTAGACAAAGCTTTGCTCGGCTCTAATGTTCCTGATGATCTAGATCTAGACAGGTTCTAGACTATGGTTGGTCATCTAACATCTCCACAATATATCTCCTTTTTAGAAGAAGATGACAACTCCCTAAGTCACCCACATAATCAGCCCTTGCACATAGAAGTCTTGATCCAAAACCGTCGAGTCAAACATGTGTTGATAGATGGGGGCGCAGGCCTCAACATTTGTTCTTACAACTTAATCACACAGTTGGGATTCTCAGAGATGGCTATTGATCCTCGAAAGAAGATCACCATAAAGTCCTATGATGAATAGGAAAGATCTTCTAAAGGCACCATTGTCTTACCCATCCGAGTGGGTCCGGTCATCAAAGATACCACATGTCAGGTGCTTGATCTGCCATTGGCTTACAATATCCTTCTAGGGAGACCCTGGATGCATGAAATGCAAGCCATTCCTTCTACATACCATCAATGCTTGAAATTTCCCTATGAAGGAGTGGAGGTTACTATCCCAGCAGATCTGAGTACAACTTGCAATACATTGAAGGAAAGTGCCGATAAGCTTGTTCCCAATAACAGAGAATCTTCCATCAAGTAGCTAAATGTTGCTTCCACATCTAAGATGGACGACATTGCTAAAGAGATCAATATCAAAGAAAATGGGATGGGAGAATACACTATAGAGCCAATCTTGTCTCTGACATCTCTCCCAATCTCACCTAAGTCGTATGGACAATCCTTGAAGCAGTCTAAATTAGAACCTAAGGAACCTATGGAAGCATACAAAAGAAATTTTGTGGCGGAGCAAGTATCGAAACAAGAATTTGAAGAGGATGAAGCTGTGCTGGCATGGCTATATAAAGAGGATTCTAAATCTAAAATTGTTCAACCTAGTGAATCTATAGCACCTACAATCCCTTCTAATTCATATGGTCCAGGGAATAGATTGATAGCCAAGATGGGATATTCTAGTCAAGGACCTTTAGGAATCAGAGGAAAGGGTCTTGTGACACCCATTCCACATATTGGTAGAGCCAACAAAGATACTGGTGGCTTAGGCTTTAAGAAGAAACCCTATCATCTCAAAGGTGGTTGTTCTCATGTCATAGAAACCCTTAGATGATGATTCAGATAGTTCAGAACTCATCCCCTATGAAAAATTGCCTAAAGAGATCAAAGATCTTCTTGATGATAAAGATGATCCTATCAAAAGAATTAATGTAGTAGACACACAAGAACCTACTGTAGTGCAAGAGATGGTTGCACCACAAGAACCAGCCAATCTTGAAGGCAATCAAACTGATCAAGAAGAAGGGGGTAATTATTCTGACACTAATTCCCATGAATATGATTTCAAGTCAGAGACTGAGGGTAATCCTTCTTGGGGTATTCATCCTGATTTCACACATTTTCTAAGATTTCCTAGAGATCCTGAATCAGAGGCTGAGTCAAATGACTATGAATGGGGTGCCATTCCAGAAGAAGATGAGCTTATAACAGAGAAATATATTGATGTTATTCACCAATATGTGTCTCAACCCAACATAGGTCTAGAGCGAAACAATGAACTTAACGTGTCTGATCCACCTATGGCTGAAGAGGACTCCCATGATGATGTTGAGCCTATTCATGAATTGAACATTTTGAGCTGTAATATCACCTTTGAACTTGAGCGTCAGGTTAAGACCAATGATGACATATCCATGTTTGTGAACACCATATCCCAAGCCTTTCCTGCTTTAACTATCCAATGCCCTGATCTTATCGACCAAACTTCCACAAACCCAAGCCATGGTGTTTACACCTTTTCTAGTGACTATGCCCTTGCTTGTTACCTCAATGCAATCGAGCCTATGAGGACTTCCATCAGCGAACCGAGCATTAGCATGACTGAGTCAGACATCAAATATCTTAGTCAAAAAAATAAAAAATAAAAAGAAAAAGAGTTCTGAGGGTGAAAACCACTTTGTGGCAGTCTCAGATCCTATAAAAGTAAAAAGAAAAGATGTATCTGAAGGTGAAAACCTCTCTGAGGCACCTAAGGATGAGATATTTGATGTCCTTCTGAGTCATTTATAGGATAGATCTCCAGTTCTGATTGAGCCCACTCAATCCATCAATTTGGGTACAACAGAGGAACCACAATTGGTACATGTAGCACAATCTCTATCAGAAGAAGAGAAACAAAAATTCACTACATTCTTATCAGAAAAAAAGATCAATTTTGCATGGAAATATTTAGATATGCCAGGATTGGATCCCAATCTCATTATGCACCATCTATCCATTGCTCCTGGAGTAAAACCAATCAAGCAAAAATTGAGAAAGATGCATCCTCATGTTGCACTCTTAGTCAAAGCAGAACTAGAAAAACTCCTAAAAGCTGGATTCATCCATGTCATAGACTATGCTAAGTGGATCTCTAACATTGTACCTGTTTCAAAACCAGATGGTTCAATCAGAGTGTGCATAGACTTTAGAGATGTGAATAGAGCATGCCCTAAGGATGATTTTCCACTGCCTAACATTGATATGATAGTGGACATGACTGCGGGCTATGAAATGTATTCCTTAATGGATGGCTTTTCTGGGTACAACCAAATCAAAATTGCTCCAGAAGATCAAGAGAAAATAGCTTTCACATGTGCGTGGGGAACCTTCTGTTGGAATGTTATGCCATTCAGACTCAAAAATGTGGGAGCTACATACCAAAGAGCAATGACATCTATTTTTCATGATATGATGCATAGAACAATGGAGGATTATGTTGATGATACCTTAGCAAAATCAATGATCAGAACTGAACATCTAACTGACTTGAGCATGATCCTTGACAGAATGGAAAAATTTAGTCTCCGACTAAATCCTAAGAAGTGTGCTTTTGGTGTCACTTCTGGAAAGCTCTTAGGATACATAGTTTCAAAGAAAGGCATTGAAGTTGATCCGGCTAAAGTCAAGGCTATAATAGAGATGCAACCTCCCACAAATATCAGTCAAATGAGGATGTTGCAAGGCAGAGTTCAATCTATCAGAAGATTCATATCACAGCTAGCGGACATATCACAGCCTTTTACAAAAACATTACATAAAGGTGTGACCTTTGCATGGAATGAAGAATGCGAGAACAACTTTAACCATATCAAGAAGTGTCTATCAAATCCGCCTATCTTGATGCCTCCTATTCATGGGAAGCCATTGATCTTGTATGTCTCTGCAACAGCCACATCATTGGGGGCATTGCTAGCGCAACATGATGAAGACAAAAAGGAAAGAGCCATCTACTATATAAGCAAAACATTGGTGGCATATGAAAAGAACTATTCTATGATTGAGAAAGCTTGTCTCGATGTGATCTTTGCATCACAGAAACTAAGACACTACATGTTAGCTCATACTACTCATTTGGTAGCTAAAATTGATCCACTGAAATATCTCCTAAGCAAAGCTTCCCTCACAGGTAGACTAGCTAAAGGGGTCATGCTCTTGAGTGAATTTGACATTGAATATGTTGAAAGAAAAGCTATCAAAGGACAAGTCATTGCTAATCAATTAGCTGAAGCACCATTGTTTGATGATACACCCATGCAAATGAAATTTCCTGATTCCTCTATCATGCACCTCTCTTCTAGAGCATGGCGGTTATTCTTTGATGGCTCCTACACACAGAATGGATCTGGAGTAGGCATATTGTTCATCACTCCTCAAGGATACTCGATACCCAAAGCATTTAGATTAAAGTTTCCTTGCACAAACAATATTGCTAAATATGAGGCACTTCTCAATGGTATGAAAATGGCAATACAGTGGAGAGTTACAGAGATGCACATCCATGGAGACTCACAATTGGTTATCCACCAAGTCAATGATGTGTACCAAACCAAAGATGAAAAGCTCATTCCTTACAAGAGAATGGTAGATGATTTAAAGAAATAATTCATCTCTATCACATTTGAGAAAATACCTAGAATGGAGAATAAGGCTGCTGATGCAATGGCGACACTATCTACTCTCTTACAGCAGCCCGAACATGAGCTACGCTATGAGTTCTTGGTGGAAGCCCTATCCTATCCTGCATATGACTCCCCTGAAACCCGCATGATTTGCATTGTTGTAGGTTATGACTCATCTCACTACAAAAATCTATTCTCCTATCTCCACGACCAAATCATCCCTGAGTCCTTTAACTATTTTGAGAAATGAAACCTTATCTGATCTGCATCCTGATATGTCATCATTGGTAATGATCTGTACAAATGAGGTCTAGATGGTACACTGCTTAGATGTTTAGAATGGGAAGAGTCTCAACATGCATTAGAGGAAGTCCATGATGGTATATGTGGGTCACACTCGAACGGTTTAACATTAGCTTGAAAACTTATTAGGGCTAGGTACTATTGGCCTGAAATGGAGAAAGAGGCTATTAAATTTGGTAAAAATTGTCAACAGTGTCAAGTACATGGCAACTTGATTCATGCTCCAGGGAGAGATCTAATTCCCTTTACTACACAATGGCCTTTTCCACAATGGGCATTTGATCTCATAGGCACTATCCATCCGCACTCTTCTAATGGACATACCCATATCATCACAGCTACAGATTATTTTACAAAATGGGTAGAAGCAGTTCCTCTAACACAAGCAACGGGGAAACAGATCTCTATGTTCATCCTAAACTACATCATTTGCAGATATGGGATCCCTCATTCCATAGTCACAGACAATGGGGGACAATTAAAAACAAGGACCTAGATGACTTATGTGCCAAATTCAAGATTACTCAACATTGGTCATCTATCTACTATCCTCAAGGGAATGGACAAGCTGAAGCTTCAAACAAAAATCTCTTGAAAATCTTGCATAGAACAGTGAATAAAATAGGAAGAGACTAGCATCTCATGATCAATCCAGCTCTCTGGGCATACATAACTAGTATCAAAACACCTACTGGGGCTACACCATTCACTTTAGTTTATGGGTCTGAAGTGGTACTGCCTATTGAGGTTGAAATCCCATCACTCAGAATCAGAATGCATGGGCTTGTCACTGATGAAGACTACAGAGTGTCTAGGTTACAAGAACTGGAACTACTAGATGAGCGCAGACAAGCAGCGTATGATCATCTTAGAGTGTATCAGAAAAGAATGTCTAGAGGCTACAACAAGAAAGTCTGACATAGAGAATTCCAGATTGGTGATCTAGTCTTGAGAGAAAATCCTAAAAATCAATCCCATCGAGAACGCAAGGGAAGTTCGAACCCAACTGGCTGGGTCCCTTTGTCATCACTACTACTTTTGGCTCTGGTGCCTATCAACTCTCAACGACTGAAGGAGAATATCTCCAAGAACCAATCAACGTTCTCCATCTGAAGAAATTCTACACCTAAGGCATTCAGTCTATGGTTAAATATCCTGAAAAAATCTTAAAAATTAGAAAAAGTCCTGAAAAAATGAACATCTTGGTGAAAACCTAGCAATAGGTGCCTTGATGATTCACAAAAAAAATCAAAAAATATCAAAAGTACAAAAAAATTGAAAAAATGAAAAATACAAAAAAAGAAAAAAAAGAAAAAGTGCCTTGGTGAAAAACTGGAAACAGGCGCCTTGGTAGCAAAAATAGAATCTCTACCAAGATGGTGAAAACCCGGCAAACGGGTGCCACTTGTTCCAAACGCTCCATCTATCAGCACAATCTTGGTCTTTCCCAGCTTTCAGTCTGCTTTAGTTTGTACATATCTCCCGGTTTGTTTCTAAATTTCTAGTTTTCAATAAGTTGGTATGTACACCAACCAGCTCAAGCGTCTATATCCTATCAATGTTTAACACTTGGGGGCAATCAATGTCATATCTTATAGTCTCCAATGTATCTGAGACATGTCATATCCACTCAGAGTCCTTTGAAGCTTCATTTGAGTCAGTCAAGTCTGTCTTGTCTCCAGAAAGGATTTTGCATCTACAACAACGCAATCAAACATCAAAACTCAACTAAAAACAATTTGTGCTTTTCATGCTTTTATCTCCTTGTATGCTTGCTGATCCGCATTGAGATTTTTGCATATTGTGTCCCTTCGAGCTCTTTGATGATGTCCTTTACAAGATTTAGAGGGTGATGACTAGGGGCATAATCTTTTCTTTGTCTTCTGCTTGTATGTGAAAATCTAACAACTTTGGAAATTCTGGATTGAAATGGTGTCCGACTGTAAGAGCCTCTATCTTGAATTGGATGGCCATGCATACCTCGACCATTGATACCCAAAAAATTCAAGGACGTTTGATCTAACTATTATCTTTTTAAAGTAAATTCTTTCTCCTACTGTGAAACGCGATCTTGCCTAAGGAGGTGAACAATAAAGGGTCACTACGGGTAATTCACAATAGATTTAGAATGATCTTTTGATTGTTTGATGTGTATGTTAAATGCAAGGTGTACTCAGGTCATCACGACATTTATGTTTTGATACTTGTACAAATTGCTATATCAAAATGGACATGATATTTAGGTCATCCTAGTGTTTGTGCCTTGGTGCTTCTATCTAATCCGACATTCCGAAAACAAAATCAATATTCATATGTCCATGGTTGCCTAGCCAGTGGGTGTTGTATTGATTCTTGCGCATACAAAACGATATTCATATGTCTATGGTTTCATAGCTAGTGGGCATTGTATTGATTTATCGGGTTACCTAAAAGTTCAATGATGATAACAAATCGACATATGATCAGTGACTAGGTCCTCGGTCTTAGGTTGCATTTCATTTTGCATGTCTCTTTGCATTTTGCATGTTGCATGATCTCACAAAGGCTAAATGAACTTCAATGCTTAAATGATTCTTCAAATCGCATCTTCAAGTCTAACAAGAGCTGACTCTCACACGAAGGTTCCTCCAACGAAACAACAAGTTGAATCCTTTTTCGGGATCAAAATCAAAATCTGAGATCATTTATCTTATTCACTGCTTGCATAATCAACCTTCCATCATCACCGAAATCTAAAATTCAACTTAACTGATTATCTTACATCAAACTATCAAAATTTCAACTTGGTCAACCATGGTCAACTCATGGTCAAACCTAGTCAAACTTGGTCTTTTGGGACCTTCCAACGATGTAGAATGTGTTCTTGAATGTGTTTCACCACACTTCTCAAATCAATTAACATGCTTCTAAACTATAACGCTGACTTTTCTTGTCAGATTTCAATTTTAATCCCGAAGGGGGCATGGTATTGCACATCATTCAAAGTCTGTCAATCAAATCTATCAATATCTTTCATTAGTAATCAAGACAAACAATCACATCTAGTTACTGATTCATAAAAAAAAAAAGACCTCATCGCTCGGGGAAAATCTATCATCACTTGGGGCATATCAGATTCATTGATCCATATCAATCTGGTATTCTCCTAATCTTGTAAACTGTATCAATTTTTGCAACCATCGGATCATAGTGTTCTTTCCTTGGTTCTTCGGCAACTGAAGGATTCAGATGTGATACTTGCTAGTTCTGCTAAGACAATCGAGTCTAGAACGGGTCACTCACTTCTTATCAATCCTAAGGTTTAGAATCAGGTATTTTGACACTTTTTCGCAATCATCGGTTCATTGCTGCTATAGTAAACATTATATCTAGTCATTCAGGACCTCCTATCTCAATATCTTTCAATCGGTTTCTATCTTGAGATCGGTTTATCTTTTGAATCAGTTTCATATCTCTATCAAACACAGACTATCTTTGAACCACTGCGCTTCACACAATAATTCAAAGAGGGGCAAAATGTAATACCCCAAAAATGGGCTATATGTTCATTAACCTCCTACATCGACAAATCGAACAAAATCAACATCGAAGTCCTAACCTAAGGCACATCTAAACATCATCGAATCATAATTGATTATCTTAAATTCTGCATTGGGGAATATTCCTAATCATCATAATTATCTTTAATTTTATAATTATTTGGCAATAAATCACATTTATCCTAAAGCTTGATTAATTGAATATTTTTATCTTTAATTAATTAAGATTTAATATCTTGCCACTTAATTGTGTAATTAAATTTAATTCTATCTATTATTAATTGTATTATTTAATTTTGACAATAAATCCAAATATCCTATGAATAATTGATTAAATTTTTATTTTATTAATTAAAGCAAGTTGTCATTATTTAATAATATAGTTTTTAATAAAAATTTGATTAAATAATTGATTAACCCATAAATCAATTGTTTTATTTTTAAAAGCAGTTAAGTTGAGCATAAATCACTTTATTATTAAATTAATTCACAGAAAAAAAAAAAAACACAATCATAAAAGCAGACAACTATCAATTATCAATTAAAGCTAAACTCTATTTTGAGTTAAAACTTAGCTTTTGCATGTTTTTGTGAGTTAATTATCCTTTATTTAAAAATAACTCAAAAATCAACTTGAGTTATTTGAGTGATTTATGGCCTTTTTTTCATGCACCTCCAAAGCCTTGGATTTCTATAAAAACAATGCTCAGCTCTTCATAATTCATCTCTCAATCATCTCGCAAATTGCAAACTTACTCTACAGGAATCATAGCATATCAAATTTGGAGAATTTGCACAATTGGAGCTTGAAAGAATCAACTTGCGAATTCAAAGCTTTGTGAGATCAATTTCAATTGCATAGTTTTTATATCTTAGCATAGAATTTCATAGTTTTCATATCATTGTTAGAATCTTCATTGTTAGATCATTTAGCATTCATTTCATATCAGTTTTCAATAGCATTCATAGCATATCAGTTTATCATTCTTATTGCATAGAAAATATCAAAAATATAGCTTAATTGCATTCAATTTCATATCCATCTTTTGCATTCAAATCCTTCATTTAGGTGTCGTCTAGGTCACTGATCTCGATTACAATCTGAGAACATCAATCTCACACCTATTAGAAGGCAGTAAATCACTTGGTTACATAGTTTTCAATTTTGCACGATTTTGATTTTTGCTAACCTCTAATGTTTTACTGAGTGTTGTGTCTACAGATCAGGTATAATTTTCACACACATAGTTGATTATATGATCAAGGAATTTTTTTATGGGCCGACATGTTAATATATTTTGGGTCGACATGTTAGGTATGATTTGCATGGTTTTCTATGAGCTTGTTCAATTTGGTGGGCCAACTTGTAAAACATTCTCTAAGTCTTAGAGGACTTAAAAACATTAGTATAAAGGTGGACTAAATTATTTTATTTAGGGTTGTGATCATGAGTTTGGGTGTTGTGATAAGAGATAGAGTTAGTGCAGTGCACAAACATTCAGAGATTACAAAGGATGTGATTAAGAATTGGAATTTCTATTTCTAGATCAAGTTATTGTTGTTTCCTAATAGTTGCAGCAAGTTAAATCGTTTAACAAGGTGGACTTTAATAGGTATTATTCTTAAATCCTTTAATAGGGTGACTTCTTAATTGGAGTTTTAAATCCTCTAGCGAGGTAGATCCTAGTAGGTCTTTTGGTACTTCTAACAGGGTCCTAGTCACTTCTAACTAGGTGAACCCCTAATCAAGTATTGTAATATCCTAATTGGAAAAATATTTTTTCTACAATTGAAGAGATTCATGGGCATAATCCCCACCATGGTTTTATCCCTCTTACAAGGGTTTCCATGATAAAAATTGTGGTGTTATGTGTTATTCTTTTTGCATACTTAAATTTTTCTTACTTCTATTGAATGTATGATTGTATGGAATTTGTTTACAATCATACTTGGTTTATTGGTTGAAATAGTTCATTTCTTGTTTACAGTGATTCACCCCACCTATTGATGTCTTATATATCTAACACAACTTAATAATAGAATTGCTAATATTTGGGGCCTTGTTGACTCTTATGAAAGATTTGACAATTCAAAGAGAATGAGAAGGAGGAAGACTAAATGGACTCCCACTAGACTCGGGTGGTTCAAACTAAATTTTGATGGGGTTGTAATTTAATCCCATTACACTGTTATTGTAGGAGGGAAGATTAGAATGGAATTTGGAGAGAAAATGGTAGCTTAAAGTGGTATGCTTTAGAGAAAAATAAATAACCAAGTTAAAGGAATGGGCCTCCTATGGGGTATTAAAATTGATCTCTTGACCAGAAATAGGGTGTTATTAATAGTAGGTGATTCTAAAATCATTATTGATGTTATTAAAGGCATGTCCTGAATCAACTGGTTTACTAAAGGAATTATGGGGGATATTTGAAAAATCCTTCTAGGATTGGATATCTTTTCTATTAATCATGCCTTTAAGGAAGGTAATGTTGGAATTAGGAGAGATAGGGTACTGAGAGGGGAGGGGTGAATTAGTGCCCTCAAAAACTTTAACACATCAACCTTTCAGATCTATAACAACAAACAGTAGTAACATTGAAAAATAACTTGTATCTAATGCATGTATCATTTACCCATTCAACTTGTGAAAGTAAACAACATGAAATCAACAATATAATAGTCCCATAACACAAGTATTTTGGTAATGCAAAAACCCTTGTTAGAAGGTAAAAACTGCGGTGGGGATGACACCCACAAATTCTTCACTACTGCAGATAGAAAAGGTTTTCCTGTTAAGGCTACAAGTGTTGATCACTTCTGGTGATCTTACCTTGTTAGGAGTAACATATTAGATCAGCTAGATCTACCTAGTTATAGGATTGTAACAACACTACTTGAGTATGCACTCGGTTAAGAGATTTACAAAAGACTGTCAAGTCTACTATGTTAAGAAATTTTACAAAACTCTATTAAAATGATTAGAAAGCAATAGGTATCTATCTGCTAATGACAACTTAATTGTCTGATACAGATCAATAAAGTACTGATAAAATATCACCTTTACTGTGATGAATCTCTGCTCTAAACTGCTCGGTTAGCCTACTCTAATTTTGCTTAATCTAATTTCCTCTTAATATTGTTTTGCTCTATCAATTGATAATCTTGAAGGTTGGCTAGTGCTTCAAGTGCTTCTTTGATCATACATCAGTTCACCCAACAAAAATGGTGTAAACATACAAATATATAGCATACAACATTATGCCGCTTATACAAAATTAGGTTTACAAATCTTAGACAAAACCCTAAGATCTATGGTGTACAAAAATAACCTAGATCAAACTATTACATAAGATATTCATCGTATCTCAAAAATAAAAGATCCTCGATCTTGGTAAAATGTTTTTTGATCTATTGTAACCATTTGCATAGAAGAATGTGCCATTCCAGAATACTATGCCATTTCCTGTGATCCTTGGTAAACACTGTATAAACTGCTCAGTGTTTATTCTGATGCTTGGTGTTTAGTGTCTCTTAGTATCGGTGTCTGCTGATGCTCGGTGTATATACTTAACCGACTGGCCTATTTTGCTTATAGTTACCAACTAGGTTCATATATGTAACCGACCAATGTCTTTGTTAACCTTTGATACTAATGATAATCATTAATGCTCAATAGAGATAACAATCTCCCCCTTTGGCATTAGTATCAAAACTTGAATGTATATAGACCTTATGTCTCAAAACTTATATCTCCACCATATACATATACATATCTAAATACTCCCCCTCGGTGCATGCTCTAGTAATATGTGGTATACTTAGTAAAAAGTTACATATTTGGCATATACATTGATTTCCCCCTTTTTGATATTAATGCCAAATACAAAAATTGTATACTTACAGCTTGTCAAAAATGTGTTGATGGGTTTTCTTCAATGATTCCAAGAGGTTTTCCCATTCCTCTTTCAAGTTGGTGAGAGCAATGTGCTCAAGACCGACTTGTGCATGCATATCAAATATGTTGTCCAAGACAGAAATCTCTAGTGTTGCAACAAGCGATTGTGCCCTAACAATATGTTTCTAAATTTTTTTTAGGTATGGAAGGAGTTCTATTTGCAACTCAGTAACCTGATCAATTATGCATTCTTCTTGCTTATTGAGATCTGCTATCAACTGCTTGAGTTCTTAAACTTTGATTATATGCTTAGAAAAATCTTGTGGCTCGGTTGTAGCTGCATTTGCACTGACTGAGATTTCATTCTCAAATTGTCTAATCTTTTCACTGATCTTTGCAGTGAAGGTTCTGACAGTGCATAGCTTAAACAAGATTTGGAAAATAGAATTGGTAATACACTAAATCTCAGTTATTACCTCTGAAAGTTTAACCTTGTTGATTACCACCTCTTGGCTTATTCTTTCAGCTAATTTATCATGTATCTTTGACTCTGACCGCTCTTCAATTCTTTTGTCAGCATTGACATCTGGGGCATTGATTCCTTCAGTAAGAGTAGAAAGCTAGTCCATAATCGGTGTCCTCATCTACATGTATCTCAGGGATGACCTATTGTAAGATGTCTCTTACATTTTCCAGTATCTCCTCGCTCTTACTCTCTTGTCTCAATTTCTCTTGTGCTACTTTTTTGTAATTCCCCATATTTTCTCAATTCCTCGGGGCTAAGGGTCCTCAGGTCACAGTTAGGTATCATAATGAATTTTTCTAGAGTGACCAACCCTTTTCCTTTCTTCTTTTTCTTCTTCTCCAGTGCAAGTGGTGAATTCTTGACAACAGTGACAATAGCTTTGTCTTTAGCCCTCAGAGTGTTTTTCCTAGTTGACACACTATCTTCCTTCTTCTACTCCTTGGTAACCTATGTGTCAGTTGAATGAGGTGGAGCCTCAAATGTGGTGTTAGAAGGGGTGTCCTCAGTTGCCTTAGGCTCTTCTTGTGCCTTTGTTTCTATTTCATTAGCCTCTTTTCCTTCAGTTTCTGATTTATCAACCTCTTTCCTTCAGGCTTGGTTGTCTCTATAGGAGGTTCATTGCTTGGTTCCCCTATTGTGTCTCATGGTTGCTTGGGGATTGAGCCTTCAGGTTGTTCCTAGGATAAAATCTCTATGACTTCAACAAGTACAGGAAGCTCACCTGGTAGTGATGAAAATGCACACTCGGTAACTTGTGCTTCATCCAGTGTGTTGTCTTGTGCATTATTTACATCATCATCATCCCTGTCATCAGGATCACCATTTGTGATGTCTTCAATGAGTACATCTATGTCATTTGTATCCTCAATCTGAATCACTTCTGGATTTGGTGCATCCTGTGAACTGTTCTTAATTTCTTGACCAATTGTTGTATCAATTACCTCGGTAAGTGATACCTTTGACTCTTTATTCTTCTTTGCTACATTGTCCTCAATAATATTCCTTTACCTTTTGAATTCTATCTCTTTTTAGACAAATTTTGAAATGCAACTTTCTCATTATGCTCTCTAATAGCTAAGAGTGAACTCCAGATAAGTTGACTAGACTCATCAAGATCTACCAAATTCTCATCTATTATTTGCATAGCTCGGTGCTTGACATTGAATCTCTGCACATAAGTATCCATAAGCTCTTTAATCTCATCAAGAGATAAATTTGGTGCAATCGCTACAAGGGCTTATTCCCTCATCCTCTTCTTGGTGTCCAAGGCATATGACCACTTTTGATTTATTCGGTCCTCTAATGTCTTGGGTAGTGATAATTCACACTCTAATGGAACTCATTTGAAGTGGATCATCATTTGGATGATGGCTTCCTCAATTTTGTTTTGGTCTTCATTTGACATGCTGTCAAACTTACTGAGTTCCAAATCTACAAGATTTCCATTCTCAATTATATCTTCAGTAATCTCATCAATTGACCTATCCTTATTACTAACAACCTTGAATTGATTGGTGTCATCTTCGTCATCCTCAAGGTCTTCTCTGTTTCTTATCAATTTTCTCCTTTTCTTCGGTGGTTCTTCTACCTTCTTTGGTCCTTTCTTAACATAGGTCTTTGTCAGTGTGGCAACCTTTATTTTTGTTTCCTTTACTGCTACCTTCTTCTTTAGTGGTGAAGCTGTAGTTTATGACCTTGTGCATGCACTTGTTTGCACTGGCAACTGCCTCTTCCTTGGTGCTTTAGTAGGAGGAACTGATGTAGCTTCTTGTTCTTTGTCAGATTTGGTATCCTCACTATCATATGGTTTATCAGCCAACATTAACTAACCTTCGGTTGTAGGTTCAACCAGTGACTCCTCAGATGATTCTGATACATCTCCAAAGTGCTTAGTTAAAACTTTCTTCATTTTCTTTGATTTCCTTGTCATTTTACCGATCACCAGATTAGTTTTTATTCTTGACTTAGCTTCCTCAAAGGTTCCAAACCTTGCAGCCTTAGTATCCTTTAGTAATGCTAGCAGTGCCTTAATAGATTTCAAACCAAAATCCTAATCCATTTCATAGCCCATAGGTGCTAGCCACTTTATCCTTGGTTCTATATCTTTTATCATAGTGTGGTTAGTGTTCACTAAGAAACAAATATCCATCACATATTTTTCAACCAATTCATTAGGAATTCTACTTCTTAAATTTATCTTCACTTTGAAATCTTCAAAATAACTATTTATTACATTTTTAGCATTATCTCCTAGACCTTTTATAATATCAAATATTTGTGAAGTGATTAGTGTATCATCTATCCAGTCAGTGTGACCGACAGAGGGAAATAATTTTTGGAGATAGAAAAATAAACATACTAGGAGTGATCCAAACTTACAGGTATTGGACTTCTGTGTCTTGATTGTCTTCATGTTTTCCTCAACCTATCTCAGTAGTAGCTCAGCTAGGTCAATTTGATGACCCTTCTTTATCAATTTATGAGCCATGTCGACTACACTAGAGGGTATGCTGTTTGATCTACTTAACTGAAATATCTTGTACCCAATGACGTGTGCTACAAACTTAACTTTAGGATCCATAATTATTGAAATTTTCAGTGCTCTTCCATCCCATGCTGCGCTAGTGTTCTTTTCAACATCAGCTCGGGATGAGCTTCGAAATGATTTGGCTTTATCAATAGTAGGGTAACCAATAACCTTGCTAATCATTCTTTTTGTGACCTTGATCGGTCTGTCTAGCTAGAATGTGCCCTCATGATAGAAACTCAGCACAACCCTAATCCATTCATTCTTAAAATTCTTTGGAAAATCTAGGGCATGAGTAAGACCAAGTGTCTCAACCAATTTGTGCTCTGGTTTTAGTTCCATTTTCTCATTACAAAGTGCTTGAAACACAACATACATATCAAAATCTCCAATTTTACAGTGTATGTATGATCATATGTCTTCCATCAACAAAACCCTAGGTGGGATGCTTGAAAAAGTGCCCTCTATATCCATTTTCGAGGCAACTTCAGGGTGTAACTAATAAGGTGGTTCCTTGTAACTTGCTGACACTATTAAATTAACTTCTTCATCCACAACTTCAGAAGAACTTGTAGTAGATGCCATTTCAACAAACTAGGTTTTCGGTAAGTTATGATAAATATTCTTGATAGGGTTTCAACTTACTCAGAATGTATCAAAGAGTGTGCTCAGTTCGATCTGCAACTGCTTGAATTTGCATGAAGGATTCTTTCTCAAACTTGCTCTATCAAATCTTAGCTCTCTAAAATTTGCAATGTGAAAAATGAACTCTGTCTACTATGTATTTATATAATTTTTGATATTCCCACTCAAAACTTTATGCAATAAATGCCTGACCTACTTTTCGGTTCATGACAATTGTCAGCTTGGTGACAGCTACAATCTTTCATCAGCTCGGTTAACACAAGACTTCTTTTCTCAATTGATACTGTTATTCGGTTAACCTTGAATAGTGATTACCAATGGGTAACCAACGCTCAGTCTAACTTGTACCGATTATATAACTTTGTTAGCTCAAAAATATATAAACCATAATGCATCTTTATTCATGCAGATTTGGTATGTGCTCATCATATATATGGAATTTTATGTAAAATGTGATCATTTTGTAATGTCAGTCCCATAATACCTATATCACCTAATTAAGTGGAGGTACCAATGACACCCAATCTAGTGGATGAGGTTTCACTGACATTACTTGACTCTGCATTCTCATTAGATGCCTTCTTCCACATGCTATTCCTTATTCTCATGATATCTGCTATAGTGTTTCCACTCTCAAATACATGACCTTCTTCAAGTGCTCAGTCTATGCAGTCCTTGCTTAAATGACCAATCTTATGAAAATGCATACATGCCATTCTAGTGCTTGTCCAAATTCTTGATTGTCCAGCCCATCTTTTCCTATTACAATTCACTGCAATGTGCCCATATCTACCACATGCAACATAGTTAGCCCATGTGTTATAATCCCAAACATAAGAATTACCTGGTCTCTTCAGTTGATACAGCTTGCATTATGTCTTTTTCTTAGGAGTCCATACTTGCTTCATTTTTGCCTTACACTCCCATGCAGCGTGTCCATGTTTATTACAGGTATATCATATTTTCTCCATAGTAGTATTGTCAGCATTATCATTCAGTTTAGCTCTACACTCATAAGCTTGGTGACCATACTTACCACAATAATAGCAATAACCATTGAACTTAGGAGTGACAGGAGGTTTACCTTGAGCTTTGCTTCTATGCACATTAGATGTATGTCCCGATTTGCCACAGTGATAACATGTCAACACTTTAGGTTTCTAATTTTGATTATTGTTGGCTTGTTTAGCTTGTTGTGATGATTCTCCTTCACTTATATAGCTTAATCCAACTCTACTTCCAAATCTCCTTTGATTAATTAGAAAATCATCAATCTTCTTGGAATTATTCTCAACTAGCCTCATCATCTCATTATGCTATTTTTGTGTCTTTATTTCATTTCTCAAATTTTCATTCTCTTATCTGAGTATTGCAACATCTTCAAGTCTTCTAGACAATTCTCCATTCACTTGGTTGACTTCTTAATTCACAGTCATCATCTGATTAGATACTTGAAAGTGACGATCAGTGAGTCTTTGTATCTCACTCTCTTTAGCTTGTAGTTGTTCAATTGTCTATCTTCGGTCTTCAATATCTAGATTCCTTTCTTTCTTAGCCTATCTAGCATTGTTCATTATTTCAACCATTCTCACCATCTGAGATTCTTGACCAATTTGTAGTGCTTTCACTTGTTCGGTTAAATGCTGATTCTTTTTAGACAAATCAGAGATTATAATTTTAGATCCATCAGAAATACTTCCAGAACTAGATCCAATATGATCAAATATATCATCAATTGCTTCTTCATGGTAGCCAATCTCATTTTGCAGAATAGCTAGGTTCTTTCTTTCAACCAGTAATTTCTTCAGTCCTTCCTTGGATTGCTTATAATATTCAACAAACATCTGCATTTGAATCTTCTGATTCTCAATAGACTTATCTAACTTATACCTCTCCATGAATTTGATCTTTACCCTTCAATGGTTAAACTATCCAATAAGAGAACTGAGCTCTAATACCAATTATTAGAATTAGGAGAGATAAGGTACTAAGAGGGGAGGGGTGAATCAGTGCCCTCAAAAACTTTAACACATCAACCTTTCAGATCTATAACAGAAAATAGTAGTAACCTTACAAAATAACTTGTATCTAATGCATGTATCATTCATCCATTAAAATTGTGAAAGTAAACAACATGAAATCAACAATATAACAATCCCATAACACAAGTATTTTGGTAATGCATAAACCCTTGTTAGAAGGTAAAAACTGTGGTGGGGATGACACCCACAAATTCTTCACTACTGCAGATAGAAAAGGTTTTCCTGTTAAGGCTACAAGTGTTGATCACTTTTGGTGATCTTACCCTGTTAGGAGTAACATATTAGATCAGCTAGATCTACCTAGTTATAGGATTTTAGCAACACTACTTGAGTGTGCACTCAGTTAAGAGATTTACAAAAGACTGTCAAGTCTACTCTGTTAAGAGATTTTACAAAACTCTATTATAATGATTAGAAAGTAATAGGTATCTATCTGCTAATGGAAACTTAATTTTCTGATACAGATCAATAAAGTACTGATAAAATATCACCTTTACTGTGATGAATCTCTGCTCTGAACTACTTGGTTAGCCTACTCTGATTCTGCTTAATCTGATTTCCTCTGAATACTATTCTACTCTGCCAACTAATAATCTTGAAGGTTGGCTAGTGCTTCAAGTGCTTCTTCACTCATACATCAGTTTACCCAACAAAAATGGTGTAAACATACAAATATATAGCATACAACATTATGCTGCTTATACAAAATTAGGTTTACAAATCTTAGACAAAACCCTAAGATCTACGGTGTACAAAAATAACCTAGATCAAACTATTACATAAGATCTTCATCGTATCTCAAAAATAAAAGATCCTCAATCTTGGTAAAACATTTTCTGATCTGTTGTAACCATTTGCATAGAAGAATGTGCCATTCTAGAATAATATGCCATTTCTTGTGATCCTGGGTAAACACTGTATAAACTGCTCGGTGTTTACTATCTCTTGGTATCGGTGTCTACTGATGCTTGATAAATTGTCTGATGCTCAGTGTATATACTTAACCGACTAGCCTTTTTTTCTTATAGTTACTGACTGGGTTCATCTATGTAACCGACCGATGTCTTTGATAACCTTTGATACTAATGACAATCATTAATGCTCAATAGAGATAACAGTTAATATGGTAGTTGATGCTATGGCTACGCTTAGTTATAGTAGGGAAGAGTTGAGATATTGGGGAAAGAAGGAATCCCTTCCAAATAATGTTCAAAATCTCCTAGTGGGAGGGAGAGAGAGAGAGAGAGAGAGAGAGAGAGAGATCAGTTATCAATATTGATTTGTGACACCTTCTTTTGTCCTATGTGGATCTTGATGTGTGAAACCATGTTCTATACATGGCTTTATTGGGGTTTCAATCTGGAAGGCCTGAAGTGGGAAAACTTGGATGAAATTTTGAATTTGAATTGGGATAGGCATTTGATGATGTGGAAATGGGACCCAAGGATGTGGACTATCTACAAGAGGTGGGATGGTCAAATTATTTTTTTGAAATTTTTTTGTCTATGTGGTAAAGGAAGAACTATGGGAACCATGTGAGCTTTTGTGTGGATCCTATAATGATGTGATGGCATCATTTCAAAATGACGCATAGCTATGTAATTAATATATACTATTTTTATTGTAAATGAGTTCATTTACTATACACCAAGGAGAAAATGATTTTTTATGTGGGAACTTGTAGTCTACACAAGCCAACTATTTTTGGGAGATGGGTAAATAATTATATCGAATCTAGCATGCAAGCTTAATTTTCCTCTCTAAAGGTTGGGTTCCTAAGACAATTTCCCTATTTGTGTTTGATATTTCTATTTTGTTGCTGATTTGAGCCTCCCTATAAATCATTTTTCTTCTTTCCTAGTGATTATTGGGGATTGTGTCTATATTGAGCTTGGTAAGAATGATGATTTTTAAAATAATGCTAGTGTGGGGCATGTCTATAGAGGAGGGGTATCCAAGTATATTAAGTACATTAATAGCTTTGATGAGATTTTTCTATTCAATTTTCCACCCCTTGGGAGGATAGAAGGGTTAATATGGGAGGAAACTATGTTAAAATTAGTGGAGAGATAGAAAGTAAAAGAAAAATAGTGGGGTGGTGGATAATGAAATCCTTCAAAGGGAATGAAGCTCCAGTTAAGATGCAAGCTGGATATGAAAGGGAGTAGATGTCACCCCCATGGAGTTAGGTTTGTCTCATAATAATGAAATTTTTTACCTTAGATGGAAAATTTAAAGTTTATTATTATTATTATTATATGCCACTCCTAAATCATTTTAGGAACCATGACCTTATTTCTCTCCCATTTTTCAATCTTAACTCTCTATAAATTTCAATTATGGAAGTGATAAAAAATGCCAGAAGCTAGGGTAAAAATCGCATCCATCTACACCAAGGTTTGAACCCATTATTGTTCACAAAGCCACTAACTCACACTCCCCCCATGTGCAAAAATTATTGATTCCCATGAACCAAGTAAAAAGAAGTGTATCCACCACCTTGGTTTCCTTAAGCTTTCCTCTAAGCCAAGGACCCCATAAACCTCTACTCCTTGTATAATTTCCATGAAATTGTTGTTGGAAACTGAATTGAAACAATTGTTGTATTGTCATTGATGTCAAACCTTAATTGGTAAGACTGTTGCTACTTAGGAAAGTACTATATCTATTTGAATGTTGCTAAGGGGCTAAGCAAGGTTGGTAACAATAGCACCTAGGGAAAGGTTGAGTTATCTTGATACTACAAAGTGTACTTGACTATGTTGCACTATGATGAGATAATGTATTGTTTATCTTAGTAAGACTAAAGACTAAACTGGTAGACTTAACTGAGCAAAGAATGGAAAAATCATGTTTAAGCCGAGCGATGTTAGTGTCGATCGAGTTAGTATATGCCGAAAAAAATTATAGTGTCGACCGAGCATCAGTAAATTGCTGAGGAAGACAGTGCAAGCTGAGGAGATAGTTTTAGTATTGACCTAGAGTTCTTCATTAAGACCGAGTGGACAATCACAGTACTGGCCGAGCATCAGCAATTTTATATTTGAAGATAATTTAATTTTGGAGCCGACATTGTTGAATTCTTGGATTATGTAAAATGTGTTGACTTTATTTATTGATTGTTTGGAAGCATTAAATGCATTGTAAAATGTTTTATTGTAAATCTTTAAGAGATTTGAGATGATTCTATAAAAGGAGCTGAAGAACATAAAGCGGGTAGATTCAATGAATCTGACCTAACCCTAAGATCTATGAATGAGATTGAGCGGCAAAAGATGAGTTAACCTAATTGAGGAAAATATAAGGAAACCTGAACATTGTGATATGTATGTACATGGTGAACAAAGAATGCTGGAAGAGAAAAGTTTTATTGACTGAATAAGTAGAAAAGGCTAAAGGAGAAGTGTGGTGATTGCTTGAAGAAAAGTTCTGAGCAGATCGGAGATGGAAATGGAAAAGTTTCAAAGTCAGTAAACCAGCATTAGTGTACGGAATTGGATCTGATATTTGCAAAGTGAGTTGTATATTTTTTCAAATAATACTGCTGCTACTTTCTAATCATTGTAATAGTCAAAATCCTTTTAACAGAGGTTGACCTAATAATCATATGTTAAATCCTTTGAACAAGGTTGCATTCTAATGGAGTGTATGTAAGTCCTATGACTAGGCTCACTTTTAACAGGGTGATTGAAATCCTTTAACTGGGTCACATTTGATAGTGTGTATTGTAACCTTTGATAGGGTTGGCTTTTTACCAAGCTCACTTCAGAAGAGTGAAAATAATAGTAGCATGTTACAAAGTGGTTTTTCCCAAATTGGGTTTCCACTATAAATCCTATTGTTTTTACTTGTGTGAATGTTTAGATTTGAACATTTCTATGTTTTACAAGTTAAGTTACAGCTAGGTAGTGGATTGCATTGTTAGATGTTTCTATTATTGAATCAGTGATGACTGAGTTTGTTTTGGTTTTGGATCTGATTAAAGGATAAGTTTATGAGATTTTTTTATACATCAAGACCTAAGAAAAAATGTTCACCCCCACTCTCTGTTGTTCTAAATCATATTAACAATTGGTATCAGAGCTAAGTTGCTTATTATTAGTTTTGAAAAATATCAAGTTTAAAGGGGCTTGAAGCAAATGATTAAGATGTTTAAGGAGGTACCGAAGCTGGACAAACAAAATTTCCCTGCATGGCAAAGCTTGATGAAGCTACATCTGGCTGGTATTGGTGACTCTACAAAGTACTACATTGAGAACAATTATGTCTCACCTATCGCACCTTTGATTGTCGAAGAAATGAGAGCTAAACAAGAACATAATCAGACAATGCTGAAAATTGCATCTGCCCTAAGCTATCCAAAATTTGAGGACATTAAGGACTACACAACTGCAAAGGATATGTGGGACACTCTTGCAAGGATCTATGGTGGTGACTTGAATGTGCTGAAAGCAAAGACCGAGAGTCTTAGAGGTAAGTTTGATGAAATGAGAATGCAAGAAGGTGAAAACATTGCACAATATTGTAGTAGAATAAAAGAAGTTGTGAATGCTATTAGAGGAGCTAATGGGACAATTGATGATGAAACTATAATTTGGAAAGTATAAAGAACCCTATATCCTATATATGCTATTAAGATCTCAGCTATTTAGTAATCTAGATGTAACTCTGCTAATGTGCTTACTTTGGAAAGTTTGGTTGGTAAGTTGACTACTTTTGAACTCTCTAATTATGATAATTTCACTATTGGAAGTATTGGAAATGTTGAATTTTCTTTTAAGTCATAGCTAGTTCTGAACAAGCCAAAGAAAGAAAAAGAAAGATGCATCAGTGAAAGTGAAAGTGAAAGTGATAGTGAAAGTGACAGTGACACTTCTGATGAAGACCTAGAAGATCTAGAAGCTTTTATGGCTAGAAGATTGAGAAGGGGAAAAGGAAAGTATAAAGGTAAACTCCCCATTATATGTTTTGAATGTAATAAAGTTGGTCATATAGCTACTAGATGTCCTGATAGGAAGGATAAAGATGATGAAAGGAAAAGCAAACACAAAGACAGAAAAGATGATAGAAGCTATCGATGGAACAGAGACTACAAGGGAAAAGATAAGAAATGTTGTTACATTGCTAAAAAAGAGACTGACATTGATAGTGATGATTTTGAAATTGAGGTAGTTTATGTGGCAATGAAAGATGAATCTGATGAGGATGAAAAAATTGCATTGATATCCTATGTGAACAAGAATGATAAATGGATTATTGACAGTGGCTATTCACATCACATGACTTGTGACAAAAATAAGTTTGAGACCTTACATCATTATAGAGGTAAAAGTGTAAAATTTGGTAATGATGCACCATGTCCTGTTAGAGGAAAAGGTTTGATTAAACTAACTGATAAGATATCTTGTGAAAATGCATATTGGGTTGAAGGTCTTAATTACAATTTGTTAAGTGTTGCTTAGCTTAACAAAACTAGTTACCGAGTGGAATTTCATCACAAGCAAGCTAAAATATTTAATGTTGCTGGAGAACTGATTGGAAGTGGAGATCAGACTAGAGGTAATTTGTTCTATCTTGACCTATTTGAAGAAACATGTTTGATTGCACAACTTGATGATATTTGGTTATGGCATAAAAGGTTGTGTCATGTTAACTTTGACAATCTGGTAGATATAAGTAAGAAGAAAAAGGTAAGAGGTCTACCTAGTTTGAAGAAACCTGAGAATGTGATGTGCAAGAAATGCCAGTTAGGAAAAATGACAAAGTCAAGTTTCAAGAGAAAATCCTTTACTTCTGAAAATATTTTAGATTTGGTTCATACTAACCTTTGTGGACCTACGGGTGTACAAAGTTACTATGGTGCTAGATACTTTATCTTATTTGTTGATGATCATACTAGGATGATGCACGTGATGTTTCTAAAAGAAAAATCTGAAGCTTTTCAATATTTTAAGTGGTATTTGGCTAAGGTTGAAAAGGAGACAGGTAGGAACCTAAAATGTCTTAGATCTGACCAAGGTGGAGAATTTACATCAAATGAATTTAATCTGTTTCGCAGTGATAGAGGAATTAAAAGATAGATGTCTGCACCTAGAACACCTCCACAGAATGGTATAGTAGAAAGGAGAAATAGATCTATCTTGGATTATGAAAGGACATTGATGATTGAAAAGAATATGGCACATAAATATTGGAAAGAAGCTATAAGCACATAGAGGAATTAAAAGACAGATGTCTACACCTAGAACACCTCCACAGAATGGTGTAGCAGAAAGGAGAAATAGATCTAACTTGAATTACGCAAGGAAATTGATGATTGAAAAGAATGTGGCACATAAATATTGGAAAGAAGCTATAAGCACTTTTGTCTACACTCTTAACTGGGTACAAATCAAGAAAGGTACAAATCTGACACCTTATGAATTATGGCATGGACATGCACCGAGTGTTAAATACTTTAGAATCTTTGGAAGTAAGTGCTATATATTAAAAGACACTAGGATTGGAAAGTTTGATGCTAAGAGTGATGAAGGCATATTCCTAGGGTACTCCACAAAAAGTAAAGCTTATAAGTGTTTGAACTCTAACACTAACAAAATTGTGGAAAGTGTGAATGTCAAAATTGATGAGTATGCAGAAAGAAATGAAGCTGACAGCAAAAGAGAACTAGAAGATTATAGATCTTTTGTGTACATTGAAGAAGAAGAAGAGGCAAGTAACTAACTTGTACCTGATGCTGAGTCTTGGGTAAGCAATGCCGAGCAACAAACAGAAGCTGTCAGGCGTCAGGAAAATAGTGCCGAGAGAGAACAAGAACATGCCAAGCTACAAGAAAATGCTGTTGAGTATCAGGAAGAGGTTGTCGAGCACTCTGAAGTTGAATTTGACAATCTTATTGAGGAACATGATGAAATAGAGGAGAGAACAGCTGAACCCATTTTGGAAAAATATGTGAGAAGACTGTTGGAGCTCAAAAAATCTGAGTATGTTTTGACTCCATATTTTGCAAAGTTGTCTAGGTGTCAGAATTATGCTTTGAAAGTTTTTGAAAGAGATCGAGTTTGAAGGCATTGAACGTAAAGGCTATTGAATTTCATGAGAAGTCACTTGGATAGGGTGTTCATCACCTATCATTTGACATATGTAATAGGTTCTAGGTCTCACTTTTTAGTTCTGACATGTTTTAGAAGTGGTCATTTTAAGGTGTTCTAGAAAGTCTGCATTTAGTCTGTTTCCTAAATTTCACTGAGTAGCTCACTTTGGAGGTTTTTATCTTTTGCCTTGTGATTGTTCATGATGTGTCAGTTATGGCATCATACTATAGGCATGAGAGTGAGTCATCATGCCAATTTTCAGCTCCCCATGTGCCCATTTAGTCACTTTTCCAGAGCCATTCCAAACCCATTTTCTACTTATTTCACTGTTCTGTTTCAAAATGTTACTAATGGGCTGACTTTGGTGTTTGGTGATAATTCATCATTTGATTTTTCAGGAAATACTAATAATGGATTCATATTCCTTGTATAAGGGTGAATCGATGCCCAAGATTCTGGTTCATGGAAGTTTCAGCAGAGCTATTTGTGCATATGGAAAATGTGAAGGTTGGTAACGAGGTAAATGACTACTGCACTAAAAAAGTATTTTATGAGATTGGTGAAAAGGAGATACCAGTTCATTCTAGAATTTTTTAGTTCAGAGGATGATGACTAAAATGGGACAGTGGCTAAGAATGACTCTCATATGTCATGCAAAATAAAAGACTACAGTAGGAGTTTGAAGTGGGATTAATACAGGATACCAGTGATTTTGATTGAAAGATAAGGTGATGCCATGGTTATAGCTTCTATGTCAAGGGTACTGGTTCATTTTTTGTAAAGGGGGGTGTGTTTTGCGTAAGTGTTGGGAGCCCATGCATTAGTCTATGAAATAAAGAAAGCATGCCAGGTAAATGAAGTTGCTAGAGGTGAAAATACTAGGCACCCAAAATAACATTTTGTGCATGGATTTTATTGGTGCAAACCGCAAAAGAGGTGGGGTGCTTTCCAGTCCAAAGTATTTTGTTGAAGGGGCACATTTTATGACCAGCATATCAGAAAAAATGGTGAGACAATGTGTGCATTCCCTTTGAAATAGCTTGTCACTTTTTTTTTTATCATAACTCAAAAAATACGAATTGGGTCGGGCTGAATTTTACATATGTTTGAGACGACCATGTGTGCATTGTAAAATTTTTTTTTTATAGAAAAACCCATTTTGAAAATCAATATTTATGGTCCTCTGAGTACTGGCAACAATAAAAAATCAGCAATACTTCATAAAGTTTAGTCCCACATTGCTCCCAATTTCAAAATTTGAAATGTTTATATGGAATGCTCCAAACATATGAAATAAATCAAAGTGTTGGAAGCTATGCTTGCCCAAGTTTGTGCATCCACCTCAGTTTCCATACCAGCAGGCCCATAAATTTTTTTGTAGAAAGGGACACATGTTACTTAGTCTCCAAGTCTCACAAAGGAAAAAACTCATTTAGAGACTTAGAGACTTAGTCTCCAAGTCTATAGATAAGATTAGTCTCCAAGTCTCCAAATGATTATGAGACTTAGAGAGTAAGTCTCCAAGTCTCTAGATGAGTTAGTCTCCAAGTCTCATGATAATGTTGGTCTCCAAGTCTCCAAATGATTATGAGACTTAGAGACTTAGTCTCCAAGTCTCCAGATGTTCATTCAGAGACGTAGAGACTAAAGACATTCTCCAAATCTCATAAAGAAATCATAAACAAAGGAAATGATTATGAGACTTAGAGACTTAGTCTCTAAGTCTCTAGATGAGATGAGTCTCCAAGTCTCCAAATGATCTAGAGACTTAGAGACTCAGTCTCCAAGTCTCCAGATGTGGATTCAGAGACCTAGAGACTAAAGGCATTCTCTAAGTCTCTAAAAGAAACCATGGTCAAAGAAATAATTCAGAGACTTAGAAATTAATGTAGTCTCTAGATCTCCAGATGGATTGGAGTTAAAGGTGAGTTTGTTTGAGCATCCAATGAAATGGTGACAAGTGGAAAGTTCTGGTGGCATGTGCAGATTTTAAAGGTTATAAAAGATTTAAAAGGCATAACAAAGTTCAAACATTAAAGAAATTTCAAAATTTTTCAATGACAGAGCTGCTCACAGGAAAATGCTTGGGAGATTCATTTTTTATCAGAATATGACAGTATAATATGTTTTCAGAAATGCTAGAAGATGACGAATGCAATGATGGTAGTTAGAATCAGATCAGATCAAGTTGCTAAGAGTAGTAAAGGATTTTAATCCACGATCATATTTTGGGGAGACTTTTTTTTCCTAAAATTGATTGATTTTGCAGATCCGGCAGAGGGAATGAATCAAATTTTCAGAGGATGAAAGGATAAGAGGGTACATAGGACTAAATCATATTTCAAGGAAGAGTAAAGGACAAAGAAATTAGATTTCCAGTAGATGAGCAGATTTTATGCAAAAAAAGATAGATGTTATCAAATTTTGGAGGTGCCTGAGAAGATCATATTTTCAGAGGAGAAAGAAGACAAATGAGATTAGATTGCAGAGTGGATAGGTGTTGGTCAAGTGCAGATTTTAGGGTTTCTCTCTCCATCTATTTATTCTCTTCTTTTCTCAGTGTAAAGGGTTCCTGTCCCTGTTTCTTCTTCTATTCTGCTTGAGGGTTTCAGACTGGTTCTGCCCTTTTCTCACAGGAGATTTTATAGCAGGCTTCCAGATGATTTTCTAAATGTATTTTTTGCAAAATGAATTTCCCAACCTTGTCTATGCTTTGAGTTTTCTGTCCTTAATGTATTGAAGCAAGAATATTTCAATAAAATACAGTGCAGTCCCTATTCTCTGTTGTTATGTCTCTTTGCATTCTGTTGATTCTCTTGTATGTTTTATTTGTGAGGCATTTGAAAACATACCAACTACAAGGTAGTTTGTTTAATTATTTGTGAGTTTCTCTCAAGGAGAGAATTAAATTTCATAAATGGTTTTAGAGAGCAGGCATTATTGAAGGATTTGATGCAATAATATGGAAGTGAGAAGATAGTTTGTAAGGCATTCTGTCTGGATTGCATATTGTCTATTAAGCATTCTGTAGTATTTTATTTGATTTATAACCTGTGGATTATATCTTTTGACTCCTTGCCCAAGAATAGACACTGGTTGGTTGTTTGTGATGCAGTTATCTTTAAGTCATCAAACAAATTTTCATTACCAGTTCTTTTCTATTTCTTAGTTCATGCACACTGTGAAGAGATTGTCTCCATGTGATACAGTTCATATTTAGTGATTCCTTAAAGAGAGAATCTAGAGGTTAACCTTCCTTTAGTTGTACTCATAAAAAGAAGAAGGATTCACATCCTTATCCCATTGTTCATACTGTTACATTTGTAATTTCCTTTGTCATATTTTATAACAGGTTGTTCTCAGCTGTTTACAGAATCATCTTTCATTGAAGTAGATTTGAGTAACACAATAGCATGACAGTGAAGAACCTAATCCACTAATCAAAAGCTTACTTGAAATATAGTAACCTATTCATAGGCAATACCCACCTGAGTCCTGTGGAGCTCAAAACAGAAGGAGGATCTTATCCAATCCTCATCAATTAGGCTTTTCTTGCAAACTTGGAGACCTTTTAACTGAGAATCAAGCCCATACCTTTGCCAAGTTTGATCCTACAAGAAAAATCCCTAACAAAGACATCATAAGCCTGAACAAATAATTGGAGATGAAGATACTGGAATCCAGACCAGAAGTAAGACTAAGGATCCAACATGTCTATTATGTAAATTTGAACCAAAAACAAATAGAGAAGCATTGGAGAATGAAGACTAGATACAAGAAATGAATGAAGAAATTGACCAAATTGAGAAGAATGATACTTGGACTCTGGTGCCAAGACTTGAAAACAAAAATGTTATAGGAACAAAGTGGGTATTTCAGAATAAGATGAATGAAAATGGTGAAATCACTAGGAACAAAGCTAGGCTGGTATGCAAAGGCTACGCACAAGAAGAAGGAATAGATTATGGGGAGACATTTGCCCCTATAGCTAGATTGGAAGGAGTAAGAACTCTACTTGCATATGTTGCTTATAAAGATTTCAAGGTATATCAAATGGATGTCAAGTCTGCATTTTTGAATGGTATACTAGAAGAAGAAGTTTACATAGAACAACCAAAAGGTTTTATCAATCCAAACAGAAGACACATGGTGTGCAAACTGAACAAAGAATTATATGGATTGAAGGAAGCACCTAGAGCACGGTATGAGAGGTTGCACAACTACTTGATACAGATTGGATTTTCAAGAACAAATGACACAAGCAATCTGCACATGAAGGATGAAGAAGGTAAAGGTACCTTGTTGGAAATTTTTTTTTGTTGATGACATTATCTTTGGTGGACAAGATGCATTATGTAAAAGTTTCTCAAATGAAATGCAAACTGAATTTGAAATGAGTATGTTTGGTGAGATCAAATTCTTTGTTGGTTTACAAGTATATTAAAGGAAGAATGAAATTTTCATTACATAGTCTAAGTATGTTAATGAAATACTGAAAACTTTTGGGATGGAAGATGCTAAACCAGTGGGAACTCCTATGGTTACTAGACAAAAGTTATCTAAGAATGATGATGCTGCAGAAGTGAATCAGACTCTGTACAGATCTATGATTGGAAAATTGCAGTATGCTGTACACAATAGACCAGATATTGCATTAGCTGTTGGGATTGTGGCAAGATTCTTTGCCAATCCTAAGGAAACACATATGATGGCCGTGAAAAGAATTATGAGATACTAGAAAGGAACTACTGACTATGGTCTATATTATAAGAAGGATGACAAATTTGAACTCCAAGTTTATACAGATGCTGATTGGGCAGGAAATGTAGATGATAGAAAGAGTACAAGTGGTGGAGCTTTCTTTCTTGGACTGAGATTAGTCTCCTAGACAAGAAAGAAACAAAATTGCATTTCCCAATCTACTGTCGAGGCCGAGTATGTTGCTGCTGTAGTGAACTATTCAAACTTGGTATGAATAAAATAATTGTTGATAGGAATGAAAGAAGAAATCATTAAACCTATTGTTATTTTCTGTGACAACATAAGTGCTATCAATATTTCTAAGAATCCAGTGATGCACACCAAGACAAAACACATGTTGAACTACAACTGATTTGGAATCTGAATGAAGAATATGTGATTACAAGATCACTGAGGAGTTGCTGATTAGATATGTAATATGATTAAATCAATATTATGTTGTCATTGATGTCAACTAGTTTGATAACACTTATCTTGTAAGTTACTATACCGAGACATCTGAAGAAAGGTGAAAGAGATGAAGAACAAAAAAATCTACATGATGAAAGATGTACATGATAGATGAGGATAATGAACACACTGAGTAACTTGTTGATGAGTCTATGACTTGATGATATTGACTTTACTATGTTGCATTCATCTATGATGAAGTATAGAGCTGAAAGACACAAAGCAGTGTTGTCGGTAAATGAAGCAATTCCAGTATACACCAACCGAGTGTAGTGTATACCGATCATAGTATTAACCAAGTAGTGTTCACCGATGCATTTCTTTGTTAATCGAGTGGAACAGAATGAATTGAATGATTAGTTTAGCTGATAAGATTAATGAGCTGGCAAGAGTATAACATCGAGGTAATAGATAATATTTTTTACACGAATCAACGACTGACAAAATTCAGGGAAGATCTAATGGAGAGGATTGAAAAATGTTATTGACACAAGTACCGAGAAAGTTTGAAGTGACAAAATTTATGAATGTGGTTAAGTAGAAAAATTTGATGGTGGAGAAGAAAATGATTTACTCGTCTATATAAGAGAACATAATTTCTTAATAGAGGTATACTGGAAGAAGTATAAACTACAGGAATATCACGTGAACAATGTTTTCATGCATTCTGATCATATTGGTTAGTAAGAACTGAGCTGCAAAACAATTATCGAGCTACAAAGAGCAATTACTGACGGATAGTAAGTTGATACAATATTGAATCTGAAGTGAAATATTGATCAGAAGGATTTGTATGGACTAAATATTGATCTATAATTTGCAATTGAAGTTGTATTAAGATAGATCATTTATTGTTACATATTTAACCATTGTATATAGTCAAAATCTCTTAACCAAGTGGACTCTGAAAGTCTTATGATGTATCATTCATAGAATGAACATTGTTATCCTGTCAACCCCATAGTGAATGTTGGTTGGACAATAACTTCTAGTCTAAAATCCTCTAACAAGGTCACACCTGACAGTGTGTTTGTAAACCTTTAATAGGGTTGGGTCTTAACCGACCTCACTTCAGAAGAGTGAACAATTTTGGGTTGCTGGTCCCAGGTGGTTTTTCCCTTTACAGGGTTTCCACATTAAATCTCATGTTATGTGTTGATTGTGATATTTGTTTGTTATCATTCTTTACATGTTACATGTTAGATTTGATCGGTAACTGTTGTAGTATTTGACTAGTAATCGGTAAAAGCACAGATAGTGAGAGTTATTATTATTTACGAATGAGCAGAAATTAGAGGAGTTATTTTGAATTATACATTTTATTTTGGGACACTGGATAACTGATTCACCCCCCTCTTAGTTATTCTAACAATTGGTATCAGAGCGTTGGTTGCTTGGAATAGAGTTTTAAGGACTTAAGCATATAGGTCTTAAGATGTATAAGAGGGAAGTACCAAAACTGAACAAAGAGAACTTCAGAGTATGGCAAAGCAGAATGAAGTTGCACATATCTAGAATTGGGAACTCTGCACTAGATCTGATGGAGAATGGCTACATACAACCACCCATTGGTCCCTTAACTCTTGATCAACTAAAGGACAAGCATGAACACAATGTTACTATGATGGAACTTGCTGCTGCCTGTACCAATGCTGAATTTGAAGATATTAAGACATGCATGACTACCAAAGGAATGTGGGATAAATTAACACAAATATATAGTGGAGATTTGAATGTCAAAAGAGCCTGAGCTGAAAGTCAAAGAGGTAGATTTGATGATATGAGAATGAAAGAAGGTGAGAACATTGTCCAATATTCAAATAGACTCAAAGAGGTGGTACATGCTATTAGAGCATCTGAAGGAGTAATTGATGATGAAACAATGATAAGCAAGATTCTCAGAACTTTGCTACCAGTTTATGCAATCAGGATATATGCAATTCATGAAACAAGAGCTACATCCAACCTTACTCTTGACACTCTGATTGGTAAACTTACAACCTTTGAATTAAACAACTTTGATAACAATGTTGTTCCTTTTGTTGAACCCATTTTCATGTCTTCTTTGAAGATTGGAAAGTCTAGCAGGAATAGTAAGAATTATGATAGTGATGACAATATTGATGATGAACTTGATGAGCTTGAAGCACTTATGGCCAGAAGATTTCCCAAAGGAAAAGGAAGGTATAGAGGTAAGCTACCTTTGGCATGCTTTAATTGTAAAGAAGTTGGTCACATCACTGCTAGATGTACTTAGAAGAAAGATGATGATAGATCCAAAGACCGATCTGAAGGAAGCTATGGAAGAAGAGTCAATAGAGGCTACCAACATAGCAATAGAGACAACTAAGATGAAAAAGGAAAAAAAGGTATGTTACATAGCCAAAGATATAGAAACTAAATTTGATTCTGAAGATGATATAGAAGTTGTATTTGTTGCTATGAAAGATGACTCAGAGGAGGAAGAGAAACATGAAGAGACAACATTGATCTCTAAAGTAAGCAGAAATAATACATGGATCATAGACAGTGGCTGTACACATCATATGACTGGTGATGTAGAGAAGTTTGATCATCTTGTTGAATATAATGGAGGATCTGTGAGAATGGGAAATGATGCACCTTGTATGGTAAGAGGTAAAGGCTCACTGATGATCAATGAAAGATTACAATGTGAAAATGCATACTGGGTAGATGGATTGAACTATAACCTATTAAGTGTGGCTCAGTTGAACAATTCAGGCCACTGACTGGGTTTTGAGAGCAAAAAGGTGAAGATCTATGATGATGGAGGAAGACTTGTCAAAATTGGTACACAATCTAGAGGTAATCTATTCTATCTTGATATGGATCAGTCTTCTTGTTTGTTAATAAAGGATGAAGATGCATGGTTGTGGCACGGAAGGTTATGTCATGTGAACTTTGACAACATGATCAAGATTAGCAGAAAGAAAAGAGTTAGAGGATTGCCTAACTTGACAAAACCTGATCATGCCATGTGCCATGAATGTCAAAAAGGTAAGATGACTAAGTCTAGTTTTAAAAGCAAAGACTATTCAACAAAGAAGATACTTGAGTTGGTTCATACCGATCTATGTGGTCCTATGAGAACTCAGAGCTATTTTGGTGATAGATATTTTATTCTTTTTGTTGATGATTACACTAGATTGATGACTGTTATGTTCTTGAAAGAGAAATCTAAAGCTTTCAAAATGTTTAAGTGGTACAAAGCTAAGGTAGAGAAAGAATCTCGAAAGGAAATAAAATGCTTAAGATTTGACAGAGGAGGTGAATTTATCTTTGATGAATTTAATAATTTTTATAATGAGCATGGAATCAAAAGATACGTATCTACACCGAGGACACCTTAGCAAAATGGCATTGCTGAAAGGAGGAATAGGTCTATAATTGACTATGCTAGAACATTGATGATACAGAAGAATGTTTCTCAGACATATTGGAGGGAAGTTGTCGGTACAACTGTGTATGTTCTTAACTGAGTACAACTAAAGAAGGACTCCAACTGAACACCTTATGAACTATGGTTTGGACACAAACCTACTGTAAGTTATTTTAGAATTTTTGGAAGTAAATGCTTTATTTTGAAAGATGAGAGAAATGGAAAATTTGATTCTAAAGGAGATGGAGGAATATTTCTGGGATATTCCACTACAAGTAAAGCATATAAATGTTTGAATAAGGCTACAAATAAAATAGTTGAAAGTACTAATGTTCATGTTGATGAGTTTGATGACAAGTACATAGAGGAAAGTACAAAGGAACTAGAAGACTATGGTAGATTCACTTACATTGAACATCCAGAGTATCTACCGACACCACAAACAATAACAACTGGTCAGCAGGGAAACAATGCAGGACACTAGGCAACACAAACTGAGGAATACGATGGAGCTACCGAGCAAGGAAATGACCTTGAGCAGGATGAGCATGAAAGGAGAAATCAAGTTCTGGCTAGTTTTGTCAGAAGACATCATCCTGAGACACAAATCATTGGAGACAGACATGCTGGAATGCAAACTAGAAGCAAAACAAGACAAGGTACATGTTTAATTTGTGAATTTGAACCTAAAAATGTGAAAGTTGCATTAGAGAATGAAGAATGGGTTAATGCAATGAAGGAGGAAATAGAGAAAATAGAGAAGAACAAAACTTGGTCCTTAGTACCCTAACCAAAAGATAAGAATGTTCTTGATACTAAGTGGATATATAGGAATAAATTGAATGAAAATGGTGAAGTCACAAGAAATAAAGCTATATTGGTATGCAAGGGATATGCACAGGAAGAAGGCATTGACTATGGAGAAAAATTTGCACCTATTGCTAGATTAGAAGGAGTTAGAATGTTACTTGCACATGCTGCACACAAGAAATTCAAGGTCTATCAAATGGATGTGAAGTCAACATTTTTGAATGGTATACTTGAAGAAGAGGTCTACATTGAAGAACTTGAAGGATTTGTTGATCCCAACAATAAAGACATGGTATGTAGATTACATAAAGGTTTATATGGATTAAAGCAATCACTAAGAGCATGGTATGAAAGACTGCATACTTGTTAAGTATTGGATTTGTTAGAACAAGTGAAAACAATAATCTTTATGTGAAAGGTGATACTAATGACACTATTATCATTGCTGAAATATTTGTTGATGACATTATTTTTGGAGGTTCAGATCTTGTCTGCAAGGCATTTGCTAATGAAATGCAAAAGGAATTTGAAATGTCTATGTTCAGAGAGACTAAGTTCTTTCTTGGACTACAAGTGATTCAACAGAGTGATGGAATATTCATCACACAATCTAAATACATAAAGAAAGTACTGAAGACATTTGGCATGGAAGATGCTAAACCTATGGGAACACTGATGGCTACTAGATGCAAATTGACAAAGGAGGATGAAACTATAGAGGTAAACCAGACACTTTACCGATCCATGATTGGTATTTTAATGTACGTAGTTCACAGTAGGCCATATATAGCACATGCTATGGGAATTGTTGCAAGATTTTCTGCTAATCCTAGAGAATCACACATGATAGCTACAAAAAGGATCTTAAGATACCTGAAGAAAATAGAGAATTATGGATTATGGCATCCTAAGGAAGGGAAGTTTGAACTAAAAGTTTACACCAATGCTGATTGGGCTGAAAATGTGGATGATAGAAAAAGCACCATCGGAGGAGCATTTTTCTTTGGTGAAAGACTTGTAACATGGACAAGTAAAAAGAAGGCTTGCATTTCTCAATCTACAGCTGAAGCAGAGTATGTTGCTACTGCTACTAACTGTTCAAACATTGCTTATATCAAACAAGTGTTGGAAGGAATGAATGAGGTAATCACCGACCCAGTGATTATATATTGTGACAACACTAGTGCTATTAATATTTCAAAGAATCCTATGATGCACTCTAAAACAAAGCATATATCTATTAAGTATCATTACTTAAGGGAACAAGTGCAAGGGAAAATGTGGATGATAGAAAAAGCACCACTTTAGGAGCATTTTTCTTTGGTGAAAGACTTGTAACATGGACAAGTAAAAAGAAGGCTTGCATTTCTCAGTCTATAGCTGAAGCAGAGTATGTTGCTGCTGCTACTAACTATTCAAACATTGCTTATATCAAACAAGTGTTGGAAGGAATGAATGAGGTAATCACTGACCTGGTGATTATATATTGTGACAACACTAGTGCTATTAATATTTCAAAGAATCTTGTGATGCACTCTAAAACAAAGCATATATCTATTAAGTATCATTACTTAAGGGAACAAGTGCAAGAGAAGCAAGTGAAGTTAGAATTTTTTACATCTAAAGAACAACTTGCAGATATTTTTACAAAGCCCCTACCGAAGGACACATTTGAATACTTGAGGACTAGACTTGGGGTCTGTCCCCTGTCTATCAGTAATTAAGGTGATCTGGATGTTGCATCAGCCTATTTTTATCCAAAGATCATTCATGTTGTTGCAACATAGTTCACACTTTGAATCATGTTCAAGGTTGTGATTAAGTTTGAGAACTTGAACCGATTGGAATATCAGTATACATAGATACAGAGGAAGACATAATTGTTTGTTTGTTTGTTTTTTTGGCATTGTTGTCAAAGGGAGAGATGAACAATATGAAAAGGAACAAGCTATGAATTATCTAAGGGAGAGACAATCTGAATGAGATAGAGTATTGAAGATCAGTTATAGAGAACAGAACCAGGAACAGGAGAACTGAAAAGAACACAACTACAGAATGGTAAAGCTATATTATTTAATGCTGGTTTAGTAACATAGTGATTAAACATATTAAGTCTATTTGACTTACAAAATTTTTTTCACAAAATTGTAGAATAAATGTTTGTTATGTATGGTACATTTCATATTACTTGAGTTGCCATCAATGCCAAAGGGAGAGATTGTTGAACTACAACTGATTTGGAATCTTATTGAAGAATTTGTGATTACAAGATCACTAAGGAGCTACTAATTAGATATGTAATATGATTAAATAAGTATTATGTTGTCATTGATGTCAACTAGTTTGACATCACTTATCTTGTAAGTTACTATACTGAGACATCTAAAGAAAGGTGAAAGAGATGAAGAACAGAGAAATATACATGAGGAAAGATGTACATGACAGATGAGGATAAGGAACACAATGAGTAACTTGTTGATGAGCCTATGACTTGATGATATTGACTTTATTATGTTGTATTCATCTATGATGAAGTACAGAGCTGAAAGACACAAAG
Source organism: Chamaecyparis obtusa (assembly GCA_027943335.1). NCBI lineage: Eukaryota > Viridiplantae > Streptophyta > Pinopsida > Cupressales > Cupressaceae > Chamaecyparis > Chamaecyparis obtusa. Next base: position 1,545,897 of record BSBK01002852.1, read on the forward strand.
CAGTGTTGTCGGTAAATGAAGCAATTCCAGTATACACTGATGGAGTGTCGTGTATACCGATCACAGTATTAACCAAGCAGTGTTCACCGACACATTTCTTTGTTAACCGAGCAGAATAGAATGAATTGAATGATTAGTTTAGCTGATAAGATTGATGAGCTTGGAAGAGTATAACATCGAGGTAACAGATAATATTTGTTACATAGATCGATGGCTGATGAAATTCAGGGAAGATCTAACGGAGAAGATTTAAACATGTTATTGACACAAGTATCGAGAAAGTTTGAAGTGACAAAATCTATGAATGTGGTTAAGCAAAAAAAATTGATGGTGGAGAAGAAAACAATTTACTCATCTATATAAGAGAACAAAATTTCTTAATAGAGGTATGTCGGAAGAAGTAGAAACTGTAGGAATATCGCATGAACAAGGTTTTCATGCATTCTGATCATACTGGTTAGTAAGAACTAAGCTGCAGAACAATTACCGAGCGATAGAGAGCAATTACCAATGAATAGTAAGTTGATACAATATTGAATCTGAAGTGAAATATTGATCAGAAGGATTTGTATGGACTAAATATTGATCTATAATTTGCAATTGAAGTTGTATTAAGGTAGATCATTTTCTGTTACATATTTAACCATTGTATACAGTCAAAATCTCTTAACCGAGTGGACTTTGAAAGTCTTATGATGTATCATTCATAAAATGAACATTGTTATCTTGTCAACCCCATAGTGAATGCTGGTTGGATGATAACTTGTAGTCTAAAATCCTTTAACAAGGTCACACCTGATAGTGTGTTTGTAAACCTTTAATAGGGTTGGGTCTTAACCGACCTCACTTCAGAAGAGTGAACAATTTTGGGTTGCCAGTCCCAGGTGGTTTTTCCCTTTACAGGGTTTCCACATTAAATCTCTTATGTTATGTGTTGATTGTGATATTTGTTTGTTATCATTCTTTACATGTTACATGTTAGATTTGATCGGTAACTATTATAGTATTTGACTGGTAATCAGTAAAAGCACAGATAGTGAGAGTTATTATTGTTTACTGACGAGCAAAAATTAGAGGAGTTGTTTTGAATTATACATTTTGTTTTGGGACATTGGATAACTGATTCACCCTCCTCTCAGTTATTCTAAAAACACATTACAATCAAGTATCACTACTTAAGAGAATTAGTACAAGACAAAGAAGTTTGAATGGAATATGTGAATACAGAAGAACAACTAGTAGACATATTCACTAAAGCTTTACCTAGAGAAGCTCATGAGTATTTAAGAAGTCAATTAGGGGTTCTTCCCCTAACCGAGGCTGCCTAGACAAGCTAGGAGCACTGCATCAAATGTGCTATAGAAGAACATTTGAAAAATTGATGCAGAAGATTGTCACACTTTAGGGATGGCCTAGAGTTGTGAAGAGAAGCAAAGACAAGGAATCAATCATAAGCAAGATGACAGAGGGAGAAACACTAATCTGCACAGATATTATCTACATCTGATAGATGTATGTTTTAGTTTCTGCTTTGGCATTTTTGTCAAAGAGGGAGAATGTACTAATATGATAACACATGAAACTAAAATGAAGAATCAAGATAGAGGGAGATCTGAATACTTCTGACGGTCATAGAAGTGAGGCTTACAGGATTCTGAATTAGAATGAAGCTAAGGATATTATTATAAGTTTTTGATGGATATATAAGATTTTGGATTGGTTGGTAATCCATGTATTATTCAGGTGATATCATATGGTGTTGCTATCAATGCCAAAGAGGGAGATTGTTGGAAACTAAATTGAAACAATTGTTGTATTGTCATTGATGTCAAACCTTAATTGGTAAGACTTTTGCTACTTAGGAAAGTACTATATCTATTTGAGTGTTGCTAAGGGGCTAAGCAAGGTTGGTAACAATAGCACCTAGGGAAAGGTTGAGTTATCTTGATACTACAAAGTGTACTTGACTATGTTGCACTATGATGAGATAATGTATTGTTTATCTTAGTAAGACTGAAGACTAAACTGGTAGGCTTAACCAAGCAAAGAATGGAAAAATCATGTTTAAGCCGAGTGATGTTAGTGTCGACCGATTTAGTATATGCCGACAAAAATTATATTGTCGATCGAGCATCAATAAATTTTTGAGGAAGACAGTGCAAGCCGAGGAGATAGTTTTAGTATTGACTGAGCATTCTTCATGAAGACCGAGTGGACAATCATAGTATTGACTGAGCATCAACAATTTTATATTTGAAGATAATTTAATTTTGGAGCCAACATTGTTTAATTCTTGGATTATATAAAACATGTTGACTTTATTTATTAATTGTTTGGAAGCATTAAATGCATTGTAAAATGTTTTATTGTAAATCTTTAAGAGATTTGAGATGATTCTAGAAAAGGAGCTGAAGAACATAAAGCGGGTAGATTCAATGAATCTAACCTAACCCTAAGATCTACGAATGAGATTGAGTGGCAAAAGATGATTTAACCTAATTGAGGAAAATATAAGGGAACCTAAACATTGTGATATGTATGTACATGGTGAACAAAGAATGCTGGAAGAGAAAAGTTTTATTGACTGAATAAGCAGAAAAGGCTGAAGGAGAAGTGTGGTGATTGCTTGAAGAAAAGTTCCGAGCAAATCAGAGATGGAAATGGAAAAGTTTCAAAGTCAGTAAACCAACATTAGTGTATGGAATCAGATCTGATATTTGCAAAGTGAGTTGTATATTTTTTCAGATAATACTATTGCTACTTTCTAACCATTGTAATAGTCAAAATCCTTTTAACAAAGGTTGACCTAATAGTCATATGTTAAATCCTTTGAACAAGGTTGCATTCTAATGGAGTGTATGTAAGTCCTATGACTAGGCTCACTTTTAACAGGGTGATTGAAACCCTTTAACTGGTTCACATTTGACAGTGTGTATTGTAACCTTTGACAGGGTTGGCTTTTTACCAAGCTCACTTCAGAAGAGTGAAAATAATAGTAGCATGTTACAAAGTGGTTTTTCCAAAATTGGGTTTCCACTATAAATCCTATTGTTTTTACTTGTGTGAATGTTTAGATTTGAACATTGCTATGTTTTACAAGTTAAGTTACAGCTAGGTAGTGGATTGCATTGTTAGATGTTTCTATTATTGAATCAGTGATGACCGAGTTTGTTTTGGTTTTGGATCTGATTTAAGGATAAGTTTATGAGATTTTTTTATACATCAGGTACTGAGAACAACTGATTCACCCCCCCCCTCTGTTGTTCTAAATCATATTAACAATTGTGTGGCTTGAAAATTAAATATTTCAAACCTTTGATTTCCAATAAAATGAAAGGGAATAAATCCTCCCCCTACCAAAAATTTAAAACTCTCTATTCAAGAAGTGTCAAGTGAGAAATAAGATGAGGCTAGAGAATACCATAACAAATCCCAAAGGTCCCATAGACTAGTGACCCATTCAGTGGATAAAGGTAAAAAATCCATGTTAGTTAACTATAACTCTAAGGAGGAGGATGAGTACCAAGGGGGCTAGAAAATAGTAGGGAAAGATGAGAAAGGTAAGATTTATGATGGTGATGGAGGTGAAATTGAGAATATTGAAAACTCTAAGAAATCAACATCTAATAGCTCCACTCACATTTCAGACAACATAAAAGTAGATCCCATGGACCTAATCAAGGATATGGATTCAATGGAGGAGAATGTCAACATAGCTAAAAGTAAATACATTTTCACTAACTTCCAAAACATAACCACTAAACTGGCTAAGCTGAAGATTGGGGTTAGAGAATTAAAATCTAAGATCTTCAACATGGAAAAGAAAATGGGGTATATTCTAGGTTCAACCTCTATGTTATGCATTGTTTTGAAACCTCCTTGTGTTTGATATAATGCAAGGTACTTAGAAATGATGCAAATAATAAAAGAAACTACAAGGAATTGCTCAAATTCATTACAAATGACTAGAGTCATGTGCTCTACTGGTTGATGTCTGGCATATAATCCATTGTTTGTGCATAATCCTTTCTGGTTTTATTTTATTTACATTGTTCTTGGCCCTGAGGGAATTTTTAGAAGAATTACTTTAATTTCGGTGTTTTTTACTAAACTAGACTTTGGTTCTAATATGATATTTTCTTTACTTTAATTTTTTTAGGCTTTACTACTTCCCCTCTGAGCTTGGGTTACAAGATGAACATTTTGTTTACTTACTATAGTGCCTCTCTTATTTTCTTTGTACATGAAATCCTTATGGATGTAGCCTTGACATTATGTTGTAGTGATGCGTCTTTGTAGTTTGTTGAGATCTCTTGCAATGCTTTGTTTTGGCTCTAAATGATCCATTTCCTTATGTGATTGGTTGAGTTCACCTTATTCTTCAATGGCTATATGATTATATTATTTTATCATGTTGGACCTATGAGAGGTTGGTACCTTTAGGTGATCTTATTTATGTCATTGCATTAGCCACTTGCTTATGTCCTTATGCATGTTTGTGAGAACCATGTTGGTGTATCTTGTTTCTTACTTGATTCAGGATGCCAAACTTTTTGAGTTATATGGACTTACTATTCTCTTGGATATCTAGATCCAAAATTGATTCTATTATGATTTTATATTGGCATTATGAGATGCATCTAATTATAGTACATTCTATGTTTATTTTTGATATCACTGTTGATTTTATCATGGTACCTAGTTTATTTTATATTTGAGAATATATTGATTATCATGATGTTATGATTGATTCCCTATGATATTTCATCTTATCATGTTGATGGATATCTTGTTTGAGGTTTTCATTGATATAGATTAAATGTTGTAAAATAATTATTTAATATTTTAATTGAAATGAGATGTGTATTTATGCTCTCCTTTGAGGATTAAATATGGAATGACCAATGTCATAATATTCTAATACATACGAATGATTATGCCACTAGAGAGTTCTCTTCCATTAGGTGCATTTTGATAATTATATGCATGCACTTAGCTATATATATTGTGTGTGGTTACACTTCATGTGGACATGTTTTAGTGAATAGGTACCAAACATCATCTATGCCTGAGCTATAGGTTTTTGTGTATCTTATCCCTAACAGTAGCATAGGAGATATTTACATTGGTCATTCATCACGTATCCAATATCATCCCTATATGGATGGTGTATCCCTAATTGATATATTATACCTCTAGTATAGTATGGATAAAATAGAATTCATTTTCATTATTGTGATTATACTAGTGGTTGTTTGTGCATTATAGTTGTCTATAGTTGTCATGGAAAGCTAGGAATTAAATGTTATTTTTTAATCTTTATTTTCAAATTTTTATCGCTTTCTAGCAAGTGTGTCAAAGTGCATTCATGTTATTGGAATTGATCTTAATCAACCTAATTGAGGGCTTTGATTGTTTGATATAATTTATGATTAAATCCTTAAGTGGCCTTTTATTTTACCTTTTTTATTGTTTTGGCCAAAAATTACTTTTATAATGAAGAATTAACTTCATTTGGGACTTATTCATTTTAGAGAGAAAAAATGCTCCCTCTTATTAATAAATTTGTATTTTTCTCATTGGGAATGACTCATGCATGTGATTTTTGTGGGTAGAAGATCATTGGATTTGGTCGTGATTGCTCCACTTTGTATGGAGGCTTATCCAATTTTGTAGAGTGTGCAATTTATTCTCTCTATTTTTGTGTTTTCACCATATGGTGAGGTAGGGATTCCTACATCTTTTGTTTTACTTTATTTCTTTCTTTTAAGTAAATTGATTTTAGTTCATGGGATAAGAATTAGTATTCCCCCACATTTTTGTAAAATTTCATTGCCTAGTTGTGCTTTTATGAATTTAATTCAAAATCAAATGGTTTGTGTAAGGTTATGTTGTCAAAAAATTTATAAATGTTAGGAAGTTGAATTTTATTGATTCCTTTCCTTATTGGGCATATTAATCCAAAGGGTATCTTTAGAATTTTCATTTTCAAATTTTTAATTTTGAAGCTTTTACCATGGCTCTAATGGCAATTTTGACCATGGACCTAGATATGGTCCTGATTGGGATTTTGTGAATGTTGGATTTATCACATTCAAATGATGTATTATTTTGTGGAATGATGAAATTAGTGTATGGAATTTCAATCTCGAGAGAATTTATGATTGTTTCCTCAATTTTTGAGCCATGTGAGCATGCACCTAGAGTTAACCTTTCAAAATTACTTTTTATCCTGTGGGAGGCCAATTGGAGGTTAAATCCTATAGGATGTTCTATCCTTATAGACATTATATTGTAGGGGTCATATCTAGTCAGTAATTTCAATGTCTCTGGATTTTTTGAGATTGCAATCTTTATTTTATATGTGAGAATCAATGGATTCTTCCAGAATCATGAGATTCTACTTTTGATTATTAGGTGCTTTCATGATAACCTCTATTTGTGTGCTCTCCAATTTTGAATTATCACAATTTTGTCATACTTTGGTTGAATCATGTGGTTGTGATGGGATTGTACAGTTGGAATAAATAGAGGACATTTTGATTAATTGATATTGTAACTCCCACTTTTATTTATCATTTTAGGGTTGTGCACCAAGCCATTTGATAGCCATAAATTGGTGCTTTTGTATATTTTGGGATTTGAGAGCCATCATTTTGTTTTAGCAAGATGTATGTCAAATCGCATTGGGATTCATGATCTTGGTGATGAGGCCAATTGAGTATACTTGTGCTTTATTTGATTTTCTTAGTTATTTGTCTTGTCTTGCATGGTTGAGTTTCCATCTTGATTTTATTGATGCATGTGTTTAATAATTCATTATTTGCATTTATATTTATGCCTACTATGATGGGATCATGAGAGACCCATATTCTTGGGTTAACCCAATTGAGCTCTCCTCAGCCTACAAGTGGAGTTAATACCTTGTTTACTTCATGTATTTTGATTGATAGCCTTTGCATTTCCATTTTTATTGATTCACCATATGTTGTGTTAAGACCACTTTGTTATTGCATAGGTATAGTGTTGATACCGCATCTAGGCATGAAGTTGAGTTATGATCCTATGTTGAGGTTTGAATGATCTATACTCTTGGTGAGTCCAATTGAGGGTACTTGTATCCTTTGGTTACATGGTTTGAAGTCTTTTATTACATCATATTTTATTTCTTTGGCATCACATTTTTATGGATAGTTGGTGTAGAGTAGTGGAATGGAGTGGCTCTCCAAGGTGGGTTGGGATATAAAGGGGTCCATGGTATCCCTTGGTAGAGTTCCTAATAAAGTGATAAATTAAATATATAAATGAGATAAACTATACTAACAAGATAAACTAACATTTTTACAATGGCCAGTTGAAGATGTGTGTCGATATAGCCATGGTCATTTATAGATGTTGAGTTGGCACAATGGTGACCATCTAAGGACATGAGTTGACACAACAACAACTATCTATTGAGATACATGATTTAGGATAGTAGAGCCACTTGACGAGAGAAGGATTGTTCGAAGCTACATGAGCCTCAATGAGCCATGTGATGACACTCCATTCTTGAATCTTGCCACCATACCTTGTCTAGATCTGAGTAGTGACCTTCATGTACTTTTATTTTGTATATCTACATGTTAAGTTTTCTCCATGTTTTGTTTGTATTTTAGCTTTTGCATGTGAGTGATTGCATTGGGATTACTGTACTATCCCCTGATTCTTGTACTTGTATTGTGTGTGTGTGTGTGTGTGTTAGCCTACTCTCTATGTGTGCATTATGTGTTTTTGGGTCATGTGACTATCTTTGCAAGAATAGTGGGGTGATCCTAAGGGTACCACATGGTTGGGTAGTGTTTCACATCATTTCTAGGGACTGGTGTACATGTGGTGGACTACTTTTAGTGGCATAGTGTTGAGCATGATGTACTCTTCTCTATCCTTTTGTACTTTAATTGATTTCACATTATGATGCTATGCTCAGTAGATTAGTGTTCATTTGTGTTTATTATGTTCATATCAAGTGAGTTTAGACTCAATTTATTATATATAGTACTCCTTGGTGTGGATCTAGTTGGAGTGGACATAGGAATTTGTTTTAATTTTCTTAATTTTTGGAGAAGACTGCATATCAATGTACGTGTCTTCCTTAGGCATTTGTGTTGATTGGCATCTCCACCTCACTGGTCTAAGACTTTTGTGTCTCATAATTTTACCAATCTTTATTTTTTCATTTGCGTGTGCAAACTGGTGTTTGTGTAGATAAACATGTTAGAAGTCTTATTGGGAAAGTAAGATACTAAGAGGGGGGTGAATCAGAATCTATAAAAATTTTACACTTTGAAACCAATTCAACATTTATATCATAAACATAAACTTCAATGCTGAAATAGGTATAACTGCTAATCGCATCCATGAAAATGAAACACATAACACAAAATATTTGGTAACCCAAAAACCCTTGAAGGTAAAAATAGAGTGGGGAAGACACCCACAAATCTTCACTACTGTAGAAATAAAGTGTGCATGTTAGGGCTACAAAGTTTTGATCACTTCTGGTGATCTAACCTATGAGGGGTCTTCCCTGCTAAGAGCTTATATAATTATAAAATCTACCTTGATTAAAGGATTTAAACTTAAAACTAAGTAATCACTCTGTTAAGAGATTTACAAAGGTATGTTAGGACCACTCTGTTAAGAGATTTACCCCGATTCACTTGCTAAAATGTATCAGTACTTGATCCTTTAGTTTTTACTTCAAATGTTGATAATGGATCTCCTCTTTCCAATTCTTATCTGATCTCAAAATCTGATAAATCTTTGTTCTACCCCTCACTTCTCTTCTCGACCACTCTTCTTGATCTATGCTTATGACATCCAAAATAATGCTTCTTCTGCATACATGTGAGATCTCCTTATTACTTCTTATTAGGGTTTTCATGTCACCTTAAATAGACAACTAATCAAGCCTCTAGATCAATGTCAATGATCTAGATTCATCACTTTTGTCGCTTATAAATTCCCTTTTTCTGATTTCTTACATCGCTTGCATAGGGATTGATGATAAAAATCATAATGCATAATAAAATCCTTAATTATCTCAATGATCATTAAATCATGCATTGAAGTCGGCCAAAATGGTTTACCTAGGTGTTTGTTCCATTCCAAACACATGTACAAAAACTGGTTCACTCAGCATATGAAGTCTCTGGTTCTTGGACAAAACTGTTATCCATATACTGGAACTCGACACTAACTGTTCTATACATCTTAGCATTCATACTACTTGATAACTACTGGGGTGCTTGGTGACCACTAACTTGCTCGATAGTAACTACTACTCTGTACATATACAAAATATAAGTCCAATACATTACTCGGCCTTAGTAGGATGTCTCATTTGCAATGATGATCAACTAAATCTACCTTGATAATGGCCAAGTATTTGACACTAATAGACAACATGACTTGGAGATCAACAATCTCCCCCTTTGACATTAGTGGAAAAAACACTTTGTCACGACTTTACATTACATAAACAAAATAGTACCTAGTACTTCAGTAATCCCCATAAGACTGTGACTTAGTCTTCATAAAGACTTCATTCTATGTACATGATATATACATGACTCTAACATACAATGAGTATACATTACATTAAAAAATAGTATGTCATACCTTTATACATTTCCATATATCTCCATCTATCTTCCCCTTTGGTCTTCATCTATTTTCCCCTTTTTTTTGTCACTCTGAGCTGTTGGGGTGTTAGGGTTAGATAATACTTATCCAAAAATGGTTTTGCGAGCTATAGAATCATTTCTAATGCATTGTCCCAACTGGATATAACATAATCCAAAACCTATAGTTTTATTTCTAGCTGAGAAGCTAGATCAACTAAACTTTCTACAATAGAGATGAGGATCTCTCTATACTAACTCTTTTGTTGGTCCCAATTCTCTCTGCATGACTTCCAAATGAGGTATCAACATTCTCTGAGTAGAGATTAATTTGTCCCTTATTTTTCCATCATTACCCATCATCTTGGCTAATCTCCCTTGTGCATGAGTCAACCTAGTAAAATGAATAGAGATAGAACTTGTATCCATGCTCAATGAATGTCTTTTTGACTTCAAATCTAATTGTAGCTTCTCAATAAGCTGTTGATTCTATTTTGTAAAGGTTTCTACATCACAAATTTATTTGTAAAAAGAATGAACATTTTGTACAACTTCCTCTAAGTTAATTATAAGGTCAGAAAGTTCAACCTATTTGACTGTAATCTTTGTTGAAACTCTCTCATGTACTTTGGTCTCAAACTTTCTCTTAGACCATTGCATTAACTTCTCATTTGATTAACTATCATCACTATTCATCTTTTTAAAAATATGTACCAACTACTCTAATATAGGTGAATTCTCAATAATCTCTTCTAATTCAAAAGCATCAATAAATATATCTTTAATCTCATGGAGTACCTGCTCCCGTTGATGTTCCCTTCTTAGTTCCTCTTGTTTTCTTTTCCTTTTCAATAGATCCTGCAATATTTGCATCTGTTCATATGTCAAGTTATCAGTGTCCTATTTTGGAATCACTATAGCTTCATCTAGTGTTACTTGTGTTTCAGGAGACTTGTCCTTTTTCTTGTGTAACTTCCTCTTCTTAGTCTCTGGTGTGTTGCTACTTGACAACTATACTAAGGCTCTAATAGCCTCTTGTTCCTTTGGCTCTTGAATCTCCTCAGTTCCCTTAAGTATTGTCTCCTTTTTTCCGTCAACATGAGGTCTTAAGACTTCTATTGTAGAATTATATGCTTGATCTTTCATGCTCTCCTCTCCTTCACTTGTATGGATTTAAATGTTAGCCTTGGTAGGTGTATTGATTTCTCTTGTTATCAGCTTACCCTTTTCCTCAGCATTTGTACCTTTTGTGTATGTTTCTTCAATGGTGACTGTGTTAGAGCTAATAGGTACTGAATCCACAATTGGTGCACCCTCAATATTTAGATAATCATTTATTTGGATTAGAACTAGATTGGTTCTTGGAAAAGGTATATCTGAGGTTGCCTCGGTAAGAGTTTGCCTCTTGATTTCTTCCTCAGTTAAGGCATTGATATTCACTTATGTATCCTCAGGTACATCTTTAATAGTGATCACATCATGTTCTTCAGTCTTCTCTACCTTCTTCCTTATTTCTTCCTTGATATTTTATTGCTCATCTATATCCTTAGTATTGTCATGTTCTACTTTTCTAGAGGTCCCTTCATCTTTTTTTGCACTCTTTTCAACCATTAGTCCAAAATTGTCTTCCATATTAATGTACTTCATTTAACAACTTCTTCAACATTTTTATTTAGTATGGAGTATGCTCTCAATTTAGGAATAAACCTACTTCTATACTGCTCCATGAATTTTTCTCTTTTCTTTATTGTTAATTCAGGCATTATTTGAGCTAATGTGCCTTCTCTTATCTGTCTTTCTATCATAATGGCATGCTACCATCTCTCATCAATTTTACTAAATAATTCATCAGGGATAAGATTACCAATCTCTAATGGTGTCATCTTGAAGGTTCCCACCATTTCTATCATTGCATCTTCTATCTTTATTTTATTAGTTTTACTCAACTTTTCAAATTTAATGAATTTAAATCCTACTAAACCTGTGGTACTCTTGATATTTTGGCAAATTTCATCCATGTTGGTCGGATGCCTATGTGTGGCCACCTTGAATTTACTAATGTCTTCAGTGTCTATCATCTCATCATCTTCATCATCCTTTTGTAATACTGTTGTTTTCTAGGATTCTTCTTAGGATTTCTCAGCTCAACCTTAGTTTGTACTTGTTTTATCTTCCTTGATCTCTCCCCTTTAGTATGCTTTGTTAAAGTTTTATTTTGTGACTTAGATGCTATTGCAGTTGAAGATGCCCTTATTTTCGGTCTTGTAGCTGTAGGAGGAGTAGGTTTCTATTTCAAGGTCTTCTTCACAGTGGGCTCAACAATCATTATTTTTTTCCTTCTTTTGTTCATCTACTTCCTCATCCTCACTTTCTTCAATATCATTGGATTGGTCCTCACCCTAACCTTGTGTGATTTCTAGTGGTGTATTCTCCTCTTCTTCTTGATCAAACATTTTCTCAAGGTTCTTCACTAACTTCTTTCTTTTTCTCTCTAAGGTTGCAGATTTTAAGCCCATTGTTATCTTTGATTTGGCTTCTTCATACCTTCCGAAAATCTTAGCATTACTGTCAATTTCCTCTGCTAGTAAAGTTGTGATAGCTGCAGATGTTTCATCTATATTTACCTCATAGGGAAATGGTCTCAACCATGCTACCCTCAGTACAACATCTTGTACATATGTGTGATCAGTATCAACAAGAAAACAAACATCATCATAGAATTTCTCAACTAAGGATATAGGGATTCTAATTCTCTTCCTCATTTTCTTCTTGAATTCAATAAAGTAGTTCTCCATCACACTAGCAAAATTTTCTCCTAATTGTTGAATAAATTCACTTATTTTTTGTGTCATTGGTCGATGCTAACTCCAGACAACATATCCTATAGTAGGAAAAGTATTTTTTACATAGAAAAATATGCAGACTATCAGGGATCCAAACTTACACATGGAGTTCTTTGCCTTCTTGATTGATGATAAGTTCTCAGCTAGTTGTGTTAATTGAATCTTAGAAAGATCATATGTATGATCCTTCTTTAGTATCTTCCATGCCCGGTCAACTGCAATACAAGGAACATTGTCCATCCTTCTTGATTGATAAAACTTGTGTGCAATTACCTTCACTGCAAAGTCAATCTCAGGTTATGTGATTGTGGAAATTTTCATTCCTTGCTTGTTCAATACTGCCATAGTGTTCACTTAAATTAATTCCTTTCTCTGGAATCACATTGTCTACTTCCCTTTAAGGATGGGGTAACTAGTGACTTAGTGTATGATCTCCTTAGTTATTTTTACTAGCCCATTCTCCAACCATAATTGCATTTCATAAACTCTTCTCAGAACTATCTTAATCCTTTCAATTTTGAAATTGTGAGGGAAGTCTACAACATGAACTAACCCTTTGTCAACAACATGCTGGTGTTCAACCTTCAATACTCTATTTTCACACAATTTATTGTAAGCCTCCCTCAGCTCATAATCTCCAATCTCACTAATCTTACACATGTAGCATGCCCTCACATCATGGATCATCAAAACCTTCAGTGGGATTAATGACATGGCTCCAAAGAGATCTCCCTTCACTGTGCTCTCAGGTATTACTCAAAAATTTAGTGGTTTGCATGTATCACACCTAACTAATTGAACATTTTTTACCTCCTTTCCTTGCTTCTTCACTCTAGAAGATGAACTTGATGCCATTTCTTCAATTTAGGGTTCATAATACAGGTTTTTATGTAGCTCGGTAATAAATGGTCTTATCAACACTTCACAATATTTGTCGATGACACGTTGTTGAATCTTTACAAACTTTGCACAAATCACTCTCTAAATCACCTTTGAATCACTCTAAAAATTCTATAATCACTTAGTGAAATGAAAATGAATGGTAAAATTCATTATATAGATACAAATAGTCAAATTAGGTCTTTAATAAATACTCCATATACTAGTAGGTGTAATACAACTTTCTTGATTGTTGAATGATAGCTCAGTTAAAACATACCCATACTCGGTCAAAATCATGACTCAGTCATTACTGACACTTTCACACTTAGCTCGGTCAATATATTAGCTCAGTCGTTATGGGAGCTCGACACATACCGTGAAACTTAGTTACTACAGACATTAATAGTGATGCTTGAAACCAATTGTGCATATCAATTCTTTGCCTCAAATATGTCCTAATACATATTTACTTATATAGATATGGACTTTAACACATCTAATTATTAGGTACTAGTGTAAAGTATAGCATTTGAAAATACAGTTCCTTAAATACCTTATTTTCTTAGTTAGAAGTAGTGTGATCACTTGATCCATTGGATTGGGTGATCTCAAGTTCATTGGTTCCACTACTCCTTGCTTCCTCTTTCTTTCTCCATATCTGATTCATCTAATTCTTTATCCAATCAATAGTGTCTTTACCTTTTCTTTATTCATTACTCGGTGTTGGTGCTCTAGTCTTGTAGTCTTTTCTTAAATGACCAATCTTGTGACAACTATAATAGACCAAACTTTCATTCATCCAACTCTTGGATTTACCTCTAAAGTGTGTTCTTATACAATTTTTAGGAATATGACCATATTCTCCATAATAATGACAACTATACCATGTATTGTAGTCCCAATTGAATGTGTTACCTGTCCTAGGTGCATTGTCTTTCTTCTTGGATGTCCACTTGGGTTTTGCATTGGATCTATAGTCTTGTGCTCTATGACCATATTTATGACAATTGTAGCAATGTCCTTGAAATCTAGGTGCAGTAGGTGTATTGCTAGCCTTTGACTTTCATTCATGTGCCTGATGTCCATGCTTTTTATAGTTAAAATATACAATGAATTTAGGCTTAGGATTGGACTTACTATTCTTGCTTTTGAAAATGTTTGTTGTGTGTCCTAGTTTCCCACAGTGATGACATGTAAGTTTGTTGTTATTTGGCTTTACATTCCCCTATTCTCTACCTTTTAATGATTCTCCTTCTTTAGTGGATGATAGGTTCTTGGTATGGCCTAGTCCAGAGGTGTCATTGGATCTTCTTGGTGATCTCATCAGTTCCTCAAAATGTCTCACAACTTCATTAGGTTTTTTCATCCTCTCATTGAGTTCTTTTTCAGATCTTAACTCATTTTTTAGTTGATTGTTCTTTGCTCTCAGATTTTTAATTTCCATGTCTTTCATGTTTAACTATTGATTTGTAAGTAACAATTGATTTACCATGTCCAATTGATTATTTGTAATCTTCTTCACATCACATGTCCTTTCATCAAGTCTAGTAGACATTTGTCTTTTATCCTCTTCTTCCAGTGTCTTGTCTTCCTCAGCTTTCTTTTTATGTTCAATCACTTCAAATAGTCTTACTAGTTGAATTTCCCATTCTCTCTTTAAACTTTTGACTTCTTCATTTAGTGAATTATTTCTCTCCAATAGATCTACTATTGCTACATCACTTTCACTAGAATTTTCATTATCAAATAGACCTTTAGCATCTTCTTCTTGATATTGAGTGTCATTCAGTTGGATTGCCAATTCTTTCCTTCTCTTTAAGGATTTTTGCAATTTGTGAGGCCTCACCCTGTGCCATCATTCATAGCAGTTTATTTTCCATCTTATGACTCTTGTTGACACTCTATTTTATCATGTTGGACTATTGGACAAAGACATTATATTTTGATACTATGTGATGACCTATGATTATGTGATGATGATATAGGAATTCTACTTTCATGCTATATATCAGGTCATGAGTATAGAAATTGATGGATCTTTGATTTCAGTATGATACTTTAATATTACACTTATGTTAGGAAAATGTATGAGAAATGATCATGATTATTATGTTAGGTGAATTAACACATATCATTGTATTCTTGATGTTATATTCTTTAGAAATGCAATGTTGAAAATGGCGAGAATTATCATATGATGCAGTTAGAAATTTATGAAGCTAGGAATGTGATTTTTGAGATGTATCATATTTTCATATATATATATATATATATATATATATATATATATATATATATATATATATATATATATATATATATATATATATATATATATATATATATGTTATTGACATTTCATGAGCTACTGATATTTTTTCAAGTGTGCAGGTAAGACCATGATAATATCAAGGGAAATTAAAGATGGACAATTGTTAAAATCATGTTAAGCCAAGGTTATCTCCAAGGGGAGAAATAAACCTTGTTGTAATGTGAAAATTGATGTAAAGTGATGCATGAATGTATTTATTTATTTGTGTTTAATTTATTTTAATTTTTTTTAGTCCACTTGGCATGCCATGTGTATTGTGTTGTAATGTGATTTATTTGTGGTGTCAATTGACACATGTCATGTGAGTTGGCATGACCAAGTGCTTTATGTGAGTGAGTGGGCTTCTATTTTTAGGAGCCATGAGTGGGAATCTCTTTCATTTTCGTGAGTTATCTTTAGGTGGTCTTTTGAGTGGCATTTAGTGACCATATAGGGTAGTGGAGGTTAAAAATAGACTACCCCATAGTGGTGCCATGTGTTGGGAGTCAAATTTTGACCATTATGATGTATTTTGGCTATTTTTGCCCTTCCAAAATATACTCTTTTGAAAAGTGACGAAATTGGAAGAGGCATGTCAAGCCCATTCCTCTTTTTGAATTTTTGAATTTTGAATTTCCCCCTCTTGTTTGAAGGAGTTAGGGTTTGCCTTCTTAAGGAAATGGATGAAAAATTTGAGGGTAATTGCCCACTCTCCAATTTTTGAAGACTTGAGACATTGTGAGAATTTGGTCTTGTTTTTTGGAGGATTTTGGTTGTAGCATAGCAAAGGAGGAGACTAGTTGGAGAAAGCTCATCTTAACCCTCATTTCCATTAGCTTGGATTGAGGTTGGATCTTGAACACTCTTATTTTTAATGATATGTGAATATTTTACTTGCTTAAGATGTGTGTATGCTAGTTTATATGTATTTTGAATGGCTTCTTAGTCTTTGCATGTATGTGGGTCTCTTTTCCTTTCTTTTGTTGTATTTCTTCTTTGAGGTGTGCAAGGCCAAACTCACCCTTGGGAGGGAAGAGAGCCTTGATGGGTGAATGACTAGAGTTGGGACTACCCATCTAGTGTAGAGTCCTTCCTCAAGGAGGAAGGGGATAAGGCATGGATGTATGGGCATCCATGTTGCCATCCTTGTGAATATTTATTGGGGGTCATAAGGGTGTTGATATTGTGTAGATTATGTGAAGGGTTGATGGTTGTATCCTTCACATTGTGAAGGCAATTTGAGCAGATTTTAAGCCTTGTTGAAGGTAGGTTTATGTTATCTCTATTGAGCATTTAAGGTTGTCATTAGTATGAAAGGTTTGTAAAGATATCAGTTGGTCACTTACATTGAGCTAATCAGTAACATGAAGCTAGACAGACTAGTTGGTAAAGTATATACCAAGCAATAGATAGTTTACCGAGCACTAGCAGACACCGACACTGATAGACATAATACACTGAGTAGTTTACACAGTGTTTACTGAGGATCATAGAAAATGGCATAGTAGTATGAAATGGCACATACTTCTATGAATACGGTTACAACGGTTCATAAAATGTTTTACCAAGATTGAGGAACATTTCATGTGATGATATTCATTAAATGTAATGTATATCTTTTGTAATAGTTGATCTAGGTTATTATTGTACACCGTAGATCTTAGGGTTATGACTATGTTGTGTAACCTAATTTTGTTAAAGCGGAAAAAATAGAACACTATATATTTGTGTGTTCACGTCATTTTTGGTGTGAGCTGATATATGATTCATGGAGCACTTGAAGCAATTTCCTAACTTCAAGTCTATTAGTTAACAGAGCAGAACCGAGTACAGAGGAATTCAGATTGAGTAGAATCAATAGAGGATACTGAGAAGTTTAGAGAAAAGATTCATCACAAGTAAGGTGATATTTTATCAAATCTTATAGATCTATATTAGACAATTGAGTTTTCAAATAACAGATAATTGCTTATTACTTTCTAACAATTGTAATAGAGTTTTGGATAAAATCTCTTAACAGTCTTATGTAAATCTCTTAACTGAGTACACACTTCATTAGTGTTGTTAAAATCCTATAACTAGGTAGATCTAGCTGATCTAACATGTCACTCCTAATAGGGTGAGATCACCAGAAGTGATCAAAACTTGTAGCCCTAACAGGCAAACCTTTTCTATTTGCAGTAGTGAAGAATTTGTGGGTGTCATCCCCACCGCAGTTTTTACCTTCTAACAAGGGTTTCTACATTACCAAAATACTTGTGTCATGTGATTTTCATATTAATGTCATGTTGTTTACTTTCATAAGTTAAATGAATGATTAATAGATGCAGTTAAATTCAAGTTGTTTTGGTCAATTATTACTATTTACAGTTAGATATTAGAAAGGTTTACAAGTAAAAGTTTTTGAAGGCACTAATTCACCCCCCCCCTCTCAGTAGCTATCTCTCCTAATTCCAACAATTGGTATTAGAGCTCAGTTCTCTTATTGAATGGTTTAACCACTGAAGGGTAAAGATCTAAGTCATGGAGAGATACAAGCTTGACAAGACTATTGAGAATCAGAAGATACAAATGCAAATGTTTGTGGAACAATATAATCAAGCCAAGGAAGGATTGAAGAAATTACTGGTTGAAAGGAAGAACCTAGCTATTCTACAAAATGAGATCAGTTACCATGAAGAACCTATTGATGAAATGTTTGATCATATTGGATCTAGTTCTGGAAGCATCTCTGATGGATCTGAAAGCATAATCATTGATATCTGAAAAAAATCAACATTTAACTGATCAAGTGAAAGCACTACAAATCGGCCAAGAATCTGAAATGGTGAGAATGATAGAAACAATGAACAATGCAAGACAAGTTGAGAAAGAAAGGAATTTTACTATTGATGACCAAAGATAGATGACTGAACAACTTCAAGCTAAAGAGAGTGAGATACAAAGACTCACTAATCGTCACTTCCAAGTAACTAATCAAATGATGACTGTAAATCAAGAGATAAATCGAGTGAATGGAGAATTGTCAAGAAGACTAGAAGATGTTGCAAGACTCAGAGAAGAGAATGAGAAGCTAAGAAATGAAGTGAAAAATCAACAACAACAAAATGAAATTAAGAAACTTGCTGAGGACAGTTCTAAGAAGATTGATGATTTCTTGTCTAATCAAAGAAGATTTGGGGGTAGAGCTGGAATAGGCTACACTGGTGAAGGAGAATCATCACAACAAGATGAACAAGTCAACATCAATCAAAATAAAAAACCTAAAGTGTTGACATGTTATCACTGTGGAAAACCGAGACATACATCTAATGTGTGTAGAAGCAAAGCACAAGGTAAACCTCCTATCACTCCTAAGTTTAATGGATATTGTTACTACTGTGGTAAGTTTGGACATCCTGCTTATGAGTGTAGAGCTACATAAAATGATCTTGCTATTAATACCACTATGGAGAAAATATGCTATACTTGTAATAAACATGGACACACTAGATGTGAGTGTAAGGCTAAGATGAAGCAAGTATGGACTCCTAAGTAGAAAACATAGTGAAAGCCCTATCAACTGAAGAGACAAGGTAAATCTTATGTTTGGGATTATAATACATGGGCTAACTGCACTACTTGTGGTATATATGGACACATTGCAGCAAATTGTTACAGAAAGAGTTGAATTGGATAATCAAGAAGCTGGACAAGCACTGGAATGGCTTGTATGCACTACCATAGGGTCGGTCATTTAAGAAAGAATTGTAGAGACCGAGCACTAGATGAAAACCATATATTTGAAAGTGGATATACTATCGCATATATCATGAAGTTAAGGAACACTATGTGGAAGAAGGCATCTAATGAGAATGCTGAGTCAAGTAATGTTGTTGGTGAAACCTCATCCATTAGATTGGGTGACATCAGTACCTCCACTTAAGTTGAAATAGTTATGTATGGGATTGACATTTCAAATGATCACATTTTACATATAGTTCTGTATGCATGATGTACTTATACCAAATCAACATGAATAAAGATGCACTATGGTTTAGATGTCATGAGCTAACAATGTTATATAGTCGGTAAAAGAGAGACCAAGAGTTGGTTACCCATCGGTAATCACTATCTAAGGTTAACTGAGCATATGTATCAACCGATGAAGAAATTATATGTTAATCGAGCGGATGAAAATTTTAGTTGTCACCGAGCTGATAGCTATTTCATACCAAAAGTTAGGTCAAGCATTTATTACATGAAATTTTGAGCGGGAATATGAAAAAGTCTATAAACATAAGGGAACAAAGTTCATTTTTACACTACGATTTCAAAGAGTGGAGAATTCAAAAATCAGAGTTCGAGCTAAAAGATTTTCAAAAGGATTCAAGGCTACTTTAGATTGAACCATCATCACTCTTCATGATACCAAGTAAGTTCATTTGCTATCAAACACTTCTTATCCTGCTGCTTGCTAAAACCCTAGAATCGATTTATGGCACCTACATCATCTGCAAGAAAATCACAAAGTATTGAGGAGGAAGTTAAAATAATCGTTAGGGAAAATTTTGAGGAACCTAATTTTAAGCCACATCCCAAGGTCATAGCACAAATAGATACAATGGGCACTTTTTTGAGCATACCAGAAAGGGTTTTGTTGATAGAAGACGTAAGATCATATATTCATTGCAAAATTGGAGAAGTTGGAGATTTTGAAACTATAGCAACATATCAACAACTCTGTGGCTTCGATGGTAAATTGAAAATAGATCACAAGAAGATTGAGGAATCAAGGTTATCATGTTTTATACACTTTCCACAATCATTTAAAATAGATTGGATCAGAATCATTTTGAGCAGGTATCACAATGACAAATTCTGGTTGGATAAACTGATTGAGGTCAACAAGAAAATGATCAGTAGGGTTACTCGGCTCCCTACAAATGACAAGGCTAAAGCTTTCCATAGTTCATCATGACCGGATGTTGAGAAGAATACTGGAGCATAATGGGATGATCAGGCACTAAAGATTTCAACAATCAGAGACCCATCAGTCAAATTTGGAGCACATGTGATCAGGTACAAGTTATTTCAATAGAGCAGACTCAATAGTGTACCCTACATCGTAGTAGACATGGCGCACAAAATTGTGGTAAAAGGTCACCAGGTTGATCTTGCTGAGGTACTATTTCATCAACTTCAAGAGAATATGAAGACCATAAGGAAAATGAAGTCTAACACATGTAAGTTTGGATCACTACTTTCTTGCATATTTTTCTATCTACAAAAGTATGTACCTGGCCCTGGTAAAGTAAATTGGAAACCAGATATACCGATAAAAAAATAGATGAATGAAATGATGAATAAGTTAGGAGATACATTGAATATAGAGTTTGATGCATACTTCAAAGAGTTTCAATCTAAAATGCATAAAAGAAGTAGAATTCTGAGGGAATTAGTTCAAAGATTTGAGAATGATATATGCTTTGTAGTCAACATAGATTATACTTTGATAAAAGCAGTTGAACCTAGGATAAAATGGTTGGCACTGATGGGATATGAAATGAACCATGATTTCACACTGAAATCTATTAATGCACTGCTTGCACTACCAAAAGATCCCATTGCCACTAGGTTCGGAGTATATGAAGAGGCCAAATCTAGGATTTCAACAAATATAGAGATTGGTAAAATTTCTAGAAAGGTAAAGAAGATGAAGAAAAATCTCACTGCTAAATATGGAGATGGGTTTGATATATCTGAAGACACACCGGTTGAATAGGAAACTGAAGGTTAGTTATAGTTGGTTGACAAACCATATGATAGTGAGGAGGCTGAGTCTAACAAAGAAGAAGATCCCACACTGGTTCCTCCACCTAAAATTCCTATAAAGAAGCAGTTACCAGTACAAGAAAGTATGAAGACAAGATCATCAATTGTAGCTTCATCACCTGAGAAGAAAGAAGTAGAGAAAGTAACAAAAAAGAGGGAAACTACACCGACAAATAAATATATCAAGAGAAAGAACAAGGCTGTAGCTGAGGCACCAAAGAAAAGGAGAAAACTCATAAGAAATAAAGAAGATCTTGAGGAAATTGAGACTGAAGATGATGTCAATCAATTCAAAGTGGTCAGTAACAAGGCAAAGACAATAGATGAAATTATTGAAGACATAATTGAACATGGAGACCTTACTGATCCCTTACTAGACATATTTGACAAGATGTCAAAAGAAGATCAAACCAAAATAGAAGAGGCTGTCATCCAAATGATGATAAAATTCAAGAAAGTTCCAATGGAATTTTCCTGTGCATTATCAAAGAAGTTGGATGACAAGATTATTGAAAAATGGGCTATTGCACTAGACACCAAGAAAAGAAAGAGAGAACGCTCTCTAGTTTGGGAAGCCTCACATCTAAGCTTTGGAGAAGTTAGTGAGTACTTGACCAAATACCAAGAAAACTTTATGATCAAGAATAGAGCCTTGATGATCATGGATGAAAATGTAGTAGATATAGATACCACAACTAATTCTATGTGGACATCAATTTTGAAGGCCGAAGAAAAAGCTGAGCAAGAAGCATTCTTAAACTTGTCTAAGAAGAGACACAATTCCAAAGGTAAATGTATTTGCATTGATGAGGGAACAACAAAGAAATCAAAGAATACTGGTATATCAGTTACTAAGGTAATCAATATCACTGAGGAAAAGGAAGAAATAATTATTTCACAGGATGCACCGGATAAAGTTGAAGTTCAACTGGAGAAGAAAATCGATGATGATTTACTCATTGAGGACATCACAAATGGTGATCCTGATGACAAAGATGATGAAGATGTAAATATTGCACCTAATAAAGATGAGGCACTAGACACTGAATGTCTATTTACATCACTACAGGGTAAACTTCTTGTACTTGCAGAAGCAGCTGAAATTCTTTCCCAAGTACAACCTGATGGATCAGACCCTGAGAAAAACAAAGATTGATGGGGATCAAGACATAGAGAAACTTGTAGAAATAGATGAGCCTACACAAACAAAGGCACCTTCCACCGAGGCAAAGGAAATAGAAGAAACAACGGAAACAAAGGTGATCCCACTTGATACCACATCTGAGACTCCTACTATATCAACCGAGACTACAGCTACTAAGGAGCAAAAGAAGGAAGAATGTGTGTTAATCAGAAAGGATACTCCAGAATCTGGAGATAAAACTATTGCTATTATTGAGAAGAAATCACCTCTAGCACCGGAGAAGAAGAAGAAGAAGAAGAAAGGAAAAGGTCTGGTCATCCTAGATGAAGTGATCATTATCCCTGAGTGTGACCCAAGGACCCTAAGTCCTAAAGAATTGAGTAAATATGGGGAACTATGTTCAAGAAAGGTAGCGCAAGAGAATTTGAAGAAAGAACACAAATGAAAAGAAATCTTAACAGATGTGTGGGATATCCTCCAATAGGTAGTACTCAAGGTGAACATTGATGAGGATACTCCTATCATAGATCAACTTGCTACAGTTGTTGAGAAGATCAATGACCCGGATATTGATGCAAATAAACAGATTGAAGAAAGGGCAGAATCCAGGATACACCAAAAACTCGCAGAGAAAATAAACCTAGAAGTGGCATTGAAGAAGGTCAAATTATCTGAGGTAATCACCAAGATAAAAACCATCATCCTGTTAATTTGTCAATATTTATTGAAGCTTTGTACTACAGACACCTTCACTATTGAATTTAGTGAGAAGATCAATGGATTGGAAGTAGAAATATAGTTGAGTACAAATGCAGCTATAACCAAGCCTCATGCTTTCTTAAAGCACATTCACTAAGTTTAGGAACTCTGATGGTTAATAGCAGATTTGAAGAAACAAGAAGAGCACATAACAGATTAGGTTACTGAGTTATAGAAAGAACTCCTACCATACCTGAAAATTTTTGAGGCACACATTGTCAAAGCCAAACAACTCGTTGCAACACCAAAAATTTTGGTGTTAGATAACATATTTGACATGCATGCACAAGTCATTCTTGAGCACATTGCTCTCACCAACTTGAAAGAGGAATGGGACAACCTCTTGGAGTCAATGAAGAAAACCCACCAGCATATTTTTGACAAGATGTGAGTATACTACTTAATTTTTGTATTTGGCATTACTATCAAAAAGGGGGAAAACAATGTATGAGTCATTATACCAAATATGTACATAGATGCTACGTATACTACATATTACCAGGAGCATGCACCGAGGGGGAGTACTTAGTACTTAGAATTATTTTTTTGATATATGTATATGGAAGAAGTATAAGTTATATAGAAAATTTTGTCTATATACATTCAAAGTTTTGATAGTAATGCCAAAGGGGGAGATTTATTGAGCATTTAAGGTTGTCATTAGTATCAAAGGTTTGTAAAGATATCGGTCGGTCACTTACATTGAGCTAATCAGTAACATGAAGCTAGACAGACTAGTCGGTAAAGTATATACCAAGAAGAAGACAGTTTACCAAGCACCAACAGACACCGACACTGACAAACAAAATACACTGAGTAGTTTACATAGTGTTTACCAAGGATCACAGAAAATGGCATAGTAATCTGAAATGGCACATACTTCTATGCATATGGTTACAATGGTTCATAAAAAGTTTTACCAAGATCGAGGAACATTTCATGTGATGATATTCATTAAATACAATGTATATCTTTTGTAATAGTTGATCTAGGTTATTATTGTACACCGTAGATCTTAGGGTTATGACTATGTTGTGTAACCTAATTTTGTTAAAGCAGAAAAAATAGAACACTATATATTTGTGTGTTCACGTCATTTTGGGTGTGAGCTGATATATGATTCATGGAGCACTTGAAGCAATTGCCTAACTTCAAGTCTATTAGTTAACAGAGCAGAACCGAGTACAGAGGAATTCAGATTGAGTAGAATCAATAGAGGATACCGAGCAGTTCAGAGTAGAGATTCATCACAAGTAAGGTGATATTTTATCAAAGCTTATAAATCTATATCAGACAATTGAGTTGTCCAATAGTAGATAATTGCCTATTGCTTTCTAACAATTGTAATAGAGTTTTGGATAAAATCTCTTAACAGAGTAGACTTAACAGTCTTATGTAAATCTCTTAACTGATTACACACTTCATTAGTGTTGTTAAAATCCTATAACTAGGTAGATCTAGCTGATCTAACATGTCACTCCTAACAGGGTGAGATCACCAGAAGTGATCAAAACTTGTAGCCCTAACAGGAAAAACTTTTCTATCTGCAGTAGTGAAGAATTTGTGGGTGTCATCCCCACCGCAATTTTTACCTTCTAACAAGGGTTTCTGCATTACCAAAATACTTGTGTCATGTGATTGTCATATTGATGTCATGTTGTTTACTTTCATAAGTTAAATGAATGATTGATACATGCAGTTAGATTCAAGTTGTTTTGGTTGGTTATTATTGTTTACAGTTACATATGATAAAAGTTTACAAGTAAAATTTTTTGAAGGCACTGATTCACCCCTCCCCTCTCAGTACCTATCTCTCCTAATTCCAACAGTTTATTCTAGTATTTTTTTTGGGCATTCTCCTATTTGGGTAGCTTCCACCTTCACCCCTACTATGGGTCCAAGGTGACCCAATGTGTGCATAGCCTTGGGAAGGGAATTTGATGTTCTTGTTTATTTGCTAGTTTTTTTGATCATGTGCTTGATGTATGCATGTTAAAACCCTATCCATCTTTGTTTCCCCTAGCTCGAGGGTGGCCATGAAATGGCCTAGGTTGGGAGGTGAGCCTCCATGGTCTACTTGATTTGTTTTGTAGATTTCTCTAAGGAAAGCTAGCTGGTTTTAAGGTGGATTTGGAAAGCTTGGATATTGGCCCATAGTGTTTATTGATTGATGTATGGCTTCAAGCCTTATGAACAAGATTTTAAAAGACTATGTAAATGCCTAACTTGTATTGTGCTTATATTATTAGAACTTCCTTTTCTCTCTCCTATGGACTACTTGAAAATTAGAATAGTAGAGAATCATCTAAATGTAATTTATATGCATGGGAAAGTAATATAGAGTTGTTGTTTTAAAGTTTAATCTATGTGAGAAATGAAAGTATATTGTGTTACCTTCATGTTACATTGGAAGTGCTAGTAAAGATGATTAGAATTACCAAATGAAATAAATGTTTATAAATATTGTGTTTAAAAGCTAGCTTAAAATGTTTTTAGAATTAATCTCATTTTATATTGTGAATATAATTATAAAAAAGAAGAAGGAATTAATTTAATATGGAATATGTATGAAAGGAGCTATATTTATAATTCATGGGCTATAGTTCTTTTTATTTCTCTTTAAAAGATGAAATGGCTATATGTTTAATGTTTACGATATAGATATTTTATGTACAATGCCCTTGATTTATTTACACCTTTCCATGTTTCTTATTTAATAATTTTTGGTATTCATATTAATGATTATATATATGTTTTGATATATATATATATATATATATATATATATATATAATAATAATAATAATACTTTTCATATTAATAAATAATGGAGTTCATATTAATACATAAATATATATATATGGCTATATATACATATGTATTAATACACTTCATTGTAATAAATAACAGTATTCATATTAATACATATATATTCATCTATATATACATGTATTAATATAATACATGATTCCTTTTTTACCATATCATGCAAAAATGATAAACTAATGAAAGAAATTTCACCACATGAAAATCCATGCTCATTAAACGTACAATGCAAATGGTTTAAACAATTATACATTATTCATATATACATACATACATACATACATACATACATACATACATACATACATACATACATACATACATACATACATACATACATATATATATATATATATATATATATATATATATATATATATATATATATATATATATATATATATATACATATAACATAATGGATATATGTATTTATCAGTATTGGCAATATATAATATTGTTGTGATTCTTAACGCTTGTTGTGACTTTAAATAAATTGAAAAGAAACTGTATTAAAAAAAACAAAGTTTAATTAAGAAAAGAAAATAACATTTTAATATTGTAGCGCACCCTATAGCTTTGGTGTCGATGCTGTCTATGATGGTGGATGGGCCCGTGCCTAACCCGCACCCACTAAGGGTGCAACAGCACTGCCCTGGCCATCATCCCCAAGGGGGCGATAAATAGGCTAGTGTCATCACCCCTAATGGGGAACGACAAGGCCCATAACTTGTTCCAAATCCCTGCCATTGCCGAAGTCGGCCTGTGCAGGTTGTCGGTAGGTTGTGCTGTGATTCGATCTGAAACTAAATACAATCTTAATACCGTACGTTATATACTTCAACTAACTTTTGATTTATGACATGTTTGTATACCAACTTATGGATCTGGTTCTATATGTAGAGTGGATTAAATATGGGAGTAGTATTTTAATCCAAATCTTGGCATGCCTATTCTTTGATTTCAAATGAAGAAATAACAGAGAGTATGACAAATTTTTTGTCAAGATAAATAATCTAATCAATCTTACATTATATTAATCAATGGGTGTATCTAATCTGTAAATTTAGAGTCCAATCTTAATCCTAGCAAAACTAGAGATGTATGCTTGGAAGCATAATAATTTATCCTCTGACCTTGCTTTCCCCTTGCATCTGGCTAATTTGATTTCATCTTGTTGTAGCCCTTGTATATACTCAAGTATACATAGGGGTGTATACACACTTGTATGTATATGCACTTGTGTATGCTTAGGTGTATACTCACCTTCGAGTTTTTAGAATCTTCATGGCCTCTGGTCCAACCTGCATTCCCTTCAACAATGAAATTAGGGTTTCAGGCCAAGTTGTAATTGTTCTAAACCCTAATTTTGAATTAGGGTTAGGGTTGGCCAAGAAGCCATAAAGAGTTTTCTTATTTCATTAATTTCAAAATTTGTTTTCCTTTAATGAGTCAGTTATTAATTAATATATTTGACTATTGTCTTCTCCTATTTTAATTCCTTGAATTATGTAGTTCCTTTTATTAAATTATTGCCTTTTTTATTTTTAAAGTCTCCCTATTATTTCAAGATTTGAATTGATTTTTGGTTAAGGTGTTATATAGATATTTATTTTCAAATTATTCTTTTAGTGTGTATAATTGGGTCCTTTTATTTATTAAATCATTATTCATTTTAGTTTGTGCTAATAAAGTTTTATTAACATATCTTCAATTTGTTAATTTAATTATTAAATTAATGAGCCTTATATATTTAATGTGTTATTATTTTTTTTGTGGACATTAATTATTTTAGGGTGTTAATTAAACTATTAACCCTAGGTGGACCTAGGTATATTATCAACCCCTAACAATTATTATTAAATTAATAATTGTGACATTATTTTATTGTACAATAACTTGGTGTTAAATTTGAATCTTTTATAAATTGTATCTTTAATTAAATCTTTTATATCGAATATTCTTGCCTTTAATTTCGGAGTGATTGTTTTAGGGATTTCTCCCTCGTGGTCCCTTAATGATTAACCCTAGTCAGTCTTTCCTTCGGCCTAGTGCCCCTGACGTGCAGAAGATGTCGACAAGCTAGTGCATGCCTTGAATCCCCTTGTGAGATGAGTGCATTGATTGAAGTTTTGTTCTTTTGTTTATGTTGCAACCTTGTAGTTAGTGACTTTAAAAAAATAAAATTGTGTGTGTTTTGCCCTAATTTTGGGCATGACACAATTCCTCTCTTGTTGTCTCAAGTTGGTGTAGTGCAAGATGGATGTCAATCTTTTGATTTTCTATGATCTTTCCCAACTTATAAGCTTCCATCTCCAAGATCTTAACTCTCAAGTGGTTAGACTTCTTCTAAGAGAACAAAGCTCTGATACCAATTATTGCAAGTCTTATTGGGAAAGTAAGATACCGAGAGGGGGGGTGAATCAAAATCTTTAAAAAAATTACACTTTGAAACCAAATACATACATAAACTCCAATGTTGAAATAGATCTAACTACTAATCACATCCATGAAAATGAAACACATAACACAAAATATTTGGTAACCCAAAAACCCTTGAAGGTAAAATTGGGGTGGGGATGACACCCACAAATCTTCACTATTGTAGCAATAAAGTGTTCATGTTAGGGCTAAAAAGTTTTGATCACTTTTGGTGATCTACCTTATGAGGGGTATGATCTACCTTGTGAGGGGTATGCCTTGATAAGAGCTTATAGACTTATAAAATCTACCTTGATTAAAGGATTTAAACTTAAAACTAAGTAAGCACTCTATTAGGAGATTTATAAAGGTATGTTATGACCACTCTATTAAGAGATTTACCCTGATTCACTTGCTAGAATGTATCAGTACCCGATCCTTCAGTTTTCACTTCAAATATTGATAACGGATCTCCTCTTTCCAATTCTTATCTGATCTCAAAATCTGATAAAGTGTTGTTATGCCATTCACTACTTTGCTCGGTCACTCTACCTGATCTATGCTTCTGATATCCAAAATACCGCTTCTTCTTCATACATGTGAGATCTCCTTATTACTTCTTATTAGGGTTTTTATGTCACCTTAAATAGACAACTAATAAAGCCTCTAGATCAAGATCAACGATCTAGATTCGTCACTTTTGTCACATAAATTCCCTTTTTTTGATTGGTTACATCACTTGTATAGGGATTGATGATCAAAATCATAATGCGTAATCAAATCCTTAATTATCTCAATGATCATTAAATCATGCATAAAATTCATCTAAAATAGTTTACCTAGGTGTTTATGCCATTCCAAACACATATCCAAAACTGGTTTACTCAGCATATGAAGTCTTGGTGCTCGGTCAAAACTGTTATCCATATACTAGCACTTGACACTAGTTGTTCTATACATCTCGACATTCATACTACTTGGTAACTACTGAGGTGCTCGATGACCACTGACTTGCTCAACAGTAACTACTGCTCAGTACATATACAAAATACAAGTCCAATACATTACTTGGCCTCAGTAGGATGGCTCAGTTGAAGTGATGACCAACCAACTCTTCCTTGATAATGACTAAGTATTTGACACTAATAGACAACATGACTTGGAGATCAACACAACATCTATGCCTACATCGACATCTCCACCCAATTTATTGCATTATTATACCCTTGTAGTTTCTTCAAGTTATTGTTGATTAAGGCCTATTAGATTGTGGTTGTGAGTTATTGTCAAGTTTTCCTCTTGTAACTCATTGGACGTTGTCTGATTCCTTATTGGAAAGTCTCATGAATGTTTGTGCTCAATTTTTAGTGTATTTTTGGATTGTCATGGACCGTTGGAAGTTCGTTAAGTCTTATGCTTGTGCACAATCATGTGATAAATTTGGTCTATTTATCTAATTTCTTATTTAATGTATGTTTCATTTATGTACTATTACAACTAATGCTTATATAATTGCACATTTTTTTTATCTAGTGCATATTTGACCTTATGTGGATTATATTTATCCACATAAAAAAGGGAAATGCTAGTTATATTCAATGACACAATCCATAAAATTCTCAAGGACTATATAGATGATATACTAGAAAAATAGAGAACTAGGATCAACCACCTCAAAGTCCTAGAATGCATCTTTGACCAACTCTAAAAGTAATTTTTGAGGATAAATCCCAAAAAGTGCATCTTTGGAGTTACGAAAAAGAAAGCTTTTAGAATTAATTTTATCTAGAGGAGGTATAGAGATAGACCCCAAGAAGGTCAAATCAATCTTATAAATGCCTCCCCTAAGAACTCTCAAACAATTATGTAGTTTACAAGGAAAAATTTAGTCCATTTATAGATTCATTGGGAAACTAGAAGATAAGTGGAAACATTTTTAACATTTATTTTGAAAAGAAACAAACTTCAGATGGGACCCCCATTTCCAAAGAAGTTTTGAAAAGATCAAGGAATATATAGCAAATATGCCCATCTCAATGCCTCCTATTTTTGGAAAGCCCTTGAACTATATATATCGATCACTAAAAAAATACTAAGGAAACTTCTATCTCAACATAATGAAAATACAAAATAGCATGCTTGTAATGTAAGAAAATGTGGTCATCCAAAATGTAGGTGATCAAATAGTGCTATCCTAAAAATGAAATGATAAGTGTGATAATATGATGGACATAGGAATATAAGATATACTTCTTAACCTCAAATTCCCAAAGGAAGATCCAAATTGATTAACCACAAGAGGATGGTCAATACATAAATGAATCAATCGATGGAGAATATGAAGAAAGAGGATAACCTTGTATTCTATTATGGAAAATGTGTATTGAAATCTTGATTGAAAACATATACTAACCTCAAGTATGATAGATCTGAAAATGTGGTTTTTTGATGTTTGTGTACAGTTTCGGGGAATTCTTTAACCGGATCTGTGCTGGAAATGTAGAAATAGAGAAAACCTAGAAACCTTTTTCTTTTTTGAGTAAGGTCATCCTTGACCCAAGACAGGGGTAAGATCTTACCCCAGGGTATAATCTTACCCCAAAAAGTCATCCTTGACCTGCACTTCTCTGACAGAAATTCTGTTTGCAGATCCTGAAAGTTCACAGAAAAGGGTACTTAGATCTACACTGATATTCGATGTCCCACACCTGGATCTACAAGAAAAAGGGTTTTTTTTGTTGGATGAGGGGTTTTCCTTGGTCAAACCCTGGTTTGGAATGAACCTTGAAATATAATTGAAATTTCAATATATAAACAAATTAAATGGAACTATTCACCTTACTTATGTTGAAATCCTTGTGGAGAATTTGAATCCTTGAATCCACAAGTATGGATGCTCCAAATGAATGTAGGATGTGTTAAATAAATTTCATTAGATATTAAACACCAATCTTGAATGGATCTTGGAATAGGAAGAAGCTTGGATGAATGTGGATGGAGGAATCTTCAACAAGAGGGCTCCAAAGAGATTGAATCCTTCAATGGCTATCACTGGATCTCCTTGATGAATTGGATCTTGAATGCTTGAATGCTTGGATGCTTGGATTCTTGAGGATGAATGAATGCTTTAATTATTTCCTTCTCCTTATTTCTTTCTTGATCATGAAAAGTGGATTGCAAAGATGCTTGATAGTGGATGTACTTGATTGAGAGATTTTGAAAATGACAGAGGAAGGATTCTTTTATACTATTCTATGGCAAAAACTTCTAGAGAGGCTGACATAGGGGAATTAAATTCCATTTAAGCCTTAACCCCTAGAAATGACCTAGATTAAATACAATTTAAGAGTTTACCATTCTGAAATCCGAAATAGCTGACTTGGAAGCGGGAAATAAAACTTTTTGAAGCTCGACATCCTAAAACCTTCGGAATCTAAAATTTGGACCTAGGGTCAGGGTTGAGGTCAACTTTGACCTAGGTCAAAGTTAAGGTCATCCTTGACCTAGCTCAAAGTCAAGGTTGACCTTGACCTAGAAGGTCATCTGTGACCTTGAAGTCAAAGATCTCATTTTCTCAAAAAAAGGTGCCATAAAGGAGTTGGAAACAAGTGGAGAGAGAAGCAGAATAGGGGGAAAAAGCCAGATCTAGTCAAAGGCCCAATCAAGGAACTTGACATGACCCCAAACCACCTACTCAAAGGGCTAAACCTGTCATAAATGGAAGTGCTTCCATTTTTTGATGATACACTACCATATACTAAATCATTCGCAGCCTCATGGGCTATGAGCTCAATTATTCTCCTATAGAAAAGGCATGCCTTACAGTGGTATTTTCCTCCTAAAATATTTGGCATTACTATACCATCCTAAAAAGTTAGCACCCATAATTGGATGCTCTATTAGGCCCCATTTTGGTGATTTCAAGATTTGATGTTCATTATGCTTGATCATATTGGAGTACAATATCACTAAGAGGGGGGTGAATCATCGATATGAAATAATGTATCAATTTTTAAATCCAAACTTAATAAAAATTTTTAATAAAATGAGTGGAGATAACAATACAAAGATAATACATGAACATGAATTTGTAAAACAAGATATGTACTAAGTGGAAACTCTCTGGGGGAAAAAACCACTCGAAATGCCTCACTAGATTAATCTAGAAATATCATTTTTACAACACATCATTGGTTGTACAACTCTCATTGTCAATGCTATCTCATTGATAATCTTTTATGCCACTAGAGTTTCATTTCTCTACAACATTCCATACCTATAGAATTAAAAAATCTGATCTTGCATAATCACTACTGTTAACCAAATTTTCATACCTTTTAAATCTTTTGAAATTGTGCCCTAGCTTTAGAAAGTAGGTCCTTTGTTCTTCGTAGGGTTTCATAAATTTTCCTTGCCTAAATTAAAAACCCTATCCAAGGTCTAATTGTGTGTTACTTTTCCATGACACTTAAGTTTCTTATTTAGTACATGGTTATTATTTCCCTTCTTTCTCCATGTCTCAAGAAGTCTAAAAGATAAGTATATTGATCTGAAGATTGAGCGATTGAATAATGTTTTTATGGTTATCTCTTAATCTCCAAGTCCTGGGAAGTTAGCTTATTTTATCTAGCGACTTAGAAAAAAGGATTTCTCCAAGCCTCCCAATACTTGGAAGTGATGTCTTAACCTTCAGTGATCTAGCGTGGTGGTTTTCTCATAGTCTCACAAGGTAGCAGTTAAGTCAAGGATCATTCGGAGATCAAGTGATAAAGGAAATAAATTTTAAGAAAGATAATTATCTCTGAATCTCGTGAAGAAGCAGTGAAGTCTATTTTGATACAAAGATTCAGTGAAAAGGTGAAAGACTTGACAGTTTGTAGTTATCTCCTAATCTCGCAATGATGAAAGTTAGTCATCTAACATTTGGGGACCTAGAAATAAAGTTTAAAAGAACTAATAAGAAAGGGATATCTTCGAATCTCCAAATGTTTGACAGTTAAGATAATATATTCAGTGACTTAGCAAATGTGTTCATCTCTAAATCTCCAAGTGCCAGTGGTTAATGACTAAACATTCAATGATTAATAGACTACCATCAATAAATATCAGGATCAATGACTATCATTGAATCTTGAGACAAAGCTTCAGTTAAGAAAGGTATCTAGAGACTAAGAAATGCTTGTTGTCTCCAAATCTTGTAATGAGACCATAGTTAAGGTTAGCATTTAGAGATTATGAGAATATTGTGGTCGCTGAGTATCCCAATCAAATGTGAGTTAAATTAAAAGCTTAGAGACCACGTGAAGCCTTTGATTTCTCATTCTCCAGATATAACCCCAGTTAAGACAAGTGTTTAGAGATTCAAATATTTGCTTCATTCGTTGAATCTTGTGATGAGACCAAGGTTAAGTAAAGTGTTTGGATACCATGAGGAGCCTTTAGTCACTGAATCTCCAAATGTGATGTGGTTAGTCTTCATGAAAAATAAAGAAAAAGAAAGCATCTGACATGTAAAAGTACATGGCTTAGTTGGAAAAAGCAAAAAGTAACAGACAATCAACATAAATTAAGGGTTTTTATTAGTTTTCAAGGGTTTATGATAGAAGAAAATAATGATGGCCTTTTTGCTTGCCTTAGAGAATTAAATGGACACGTCAACTTCACATAGCACAACTAACTAATTTGAAATTGGTTATACACATAAGTGAATGCTGAGGTGATTGTGTAAGGATTTTTGTGATCTCAACAAATTTGCAGCATTCATTGCATGATGATATAAGGACAAGATTGTTGCCTTTTCTTACACTTAACAAATTTTCAATCTTTTAGAAAGCTACAATTGAGAAGCGAGCCTTGCTAAGATATAGTGCAGTTCACTGGTGAAAGGTGATATTGTAGTGAGAATTTGTAGAGCAAAGTGTTTTCAGATTTCTCAGGATGAGTCAGCCAGAATCAAGTAGGATGTCATCTAGTGAATGAACTAAGGAACAAGGAGATGATAAAAAAGGGAATCCCAATTATTTAGAGGAATTAATTACATTTCTCCCAAGATCGACCCAAAATAAAAAGGTAAATGATGAAACCTTCACTGATTCAATGGAAAATTGTAGAGATCCCATTACTCCTTTGTGCTTAGGTTATCACCTTTTCAGTTATTTTTATAGTAATCAAGTCAGGCAGATCCCTATGTGTAATGCTTGGAAGTTGGGCATGGAAAAATTCATAGTTCCTGGCATCCTCCTAGATGTGGATTTTTTGTTTGAGTTAGCTAGAAACTATGGCCCTATTTCTAAGACCATCAAGAAGAGTGACAAGTCTACCTTGGTTACTTTGGACTGAGGGTCATTCATGAAAGCTTTTGGATCTTATGCCTCTTCCTCCACATAAATCAACTTGAGAAAAGAGAACAAAAAGTATGCCAAGCAATTGAACTTGGTAAAGTCTCAAATAACATAGTTTATGCCCAAGACAAGGAAGCACATAGCCCCTCTACCTACTAAGATGAACGCACCATATGAGTTCGAAGACCTCCATTTTTATATGAAATACTTATCATATGGGTTGTGTAGGGTGCTTGGTATGGATGGAGATGAAGAGAAGATTCATGTGGAACTATTTATGATCATCCTGGACATACAAAACTCACATGTGAATACTGACTATGATTACATCCAGTATGTTATTGATAGAATGCATGAGGGTTTGATGGCCATCAAAGGAAACTCTCAGTCACCCAGATTCATGCATTACTCCTTGTTAATGCATTTGATCCTATTTTTAAATATTGACCACATGGAAGTGAATATGTTGAGACTAAGAACAATGATAAATGGTCAACCAAACACAATACAACTCAGGTTGAGGGTTTGGAATTGTACCTCAAATGAAAATGAGTTTTGTGGATTCCAAAATTGGATTGTTCATCCAATTATGAATTTATTGGGGACTAACATTGTGATGCTTTCTACCAAGGTGATTAGGCTACTAAGACCTTGTTAATATGTTGATAAATGGCTCAGTGATCACAATTGGGGTGATTTTTACCTAGGAAGGACTTTTACTTTGATTAGAGTCTATGGTTTCCCCCAGCCTCCTCATGTACTCCCAAAGTTTGTGCCACCAAGGGTGACCTTGATGGAGTTTTTGCCACTAAGTTCTATGACCTCTTGGAGATAGTGGCTCAATTAAAAAGGGTTGGTATTTCCTTTAGTGTATTTTTCCCTGACTTGCCCTACATTTCCAAAATAAACAAGATGGTGGAGATGTATGACACTCTATCCAATCAACTAGAGGCATATCTTGATGAGAAGTTGGAATTCAAGAGGAAATACTCATCTTCTAAGTATGAGGAGGGAAGTGAAGGGTCTTATGAGGAAGATAGTCCTCCTCAACAAAATGAACCTCCTAGCCAAGAACAGGGACAAGAGGCCTTAGAGACAAGGAATGAAAGTGAACCTCCTCAGAAGAGGAAGAGGATTGAAAAGGGAGAACCATCTCAGAGGAGGGGTCTAGAGAAAAGGATTGATAGAGTAGATTCCCTCATTCCCAATGATAGGCCATATCATCACCAGCTAAGAAAGAAGATTAGGGAAGGGAAGAAGAAAGAAACTTAGGAGGAGGTGGATTTTCCCCTCCAAATGTGCAAAGATGAGAGGGGGCTCTTTCAAAAAGAGCTATTACAAGATGATGAATTCATCAAAAGTGATGAATTCAAGAATTTTCTTATTTGGAAGAAATAGTAGGAGTTGAGGGGTCAAGTTAAAATCACAGATGGGACTAACCCCAACAATGAAGCCTTAAAAGACCTGGACACATATGATCCTAGATTAGAGAGAATAACAATGGATGAGGCTAGGCAGCTTGTTAGGTCAAGTGGGATGTTACTTGTCCCAGGGTGGGATCTAGCCTCTGCATTCATCATTGATCAAATCAAGAGGTAGCCAGAGGCCCAATTATCTCATGAGACATAGATTGGAGACATGATAAGGGGATGTGGATATGATCCCAGATCCCAAACATTAGTAATGTGGTCCTTGGCCCCAAGAACACAAAAGCCTTCTCTTATCAGTGTTGAGGAAAATATGGATGGGGATAAGATAATTTGGACTATGCAGAACAAAAGTGACCTTGAAGTTTCCAAGGTTGTCACACATTTTTCTCATCTTAATGAGGAAAATAATGCATAGCTTTCCAACAAATATGGTAAGTTTTATGATGAGGCCAAGTTACTAGAAAAAGATAGGGAGAAGAGTTTGATGAAGATCCAAGTTATGGAGGAAGAAATTGAGGACCTTAAGGGAAAATTGGAAGAAGCCTCAAAGGTTTCTCCCCCTCTAATTATTGAGGTTGGGGCTCATGTTCCCCCGATGGTAGAGGATCCTAATGTAGCAATGGAGAAGTCAGATAAGGACAAGAAAGAGGTGGCCCTTAGTGCCCTATCGCACATATTGCAACACAGGAGCCAAGCAATAAAGGAAAAGATGGATCTAATTCATAATTATTTTAAGGTGTTTCATAAGACCAATGAGAGTATCAAAGATGCAATGGCTACTTTGGAGCCATTATTTAGCATTTGGTCTGGTAGGGGGTCACTTTTTGAGAAACTAGAGATGTTGCAACCCCATAGGACGTGGTCGGTGGAACCTTGTCCTTTTTCAAAGGGAAAGAGATTCAAGTCAAATCTAAAATGGAAATGTTTGGTCCTGGTTTCAGTAAACATATGCCTCCATTATATAAAGAAGATGGTAACATCAAAAGTATTGAGGAATGGAGAAATGACATGGATGAATTAATGATAGGGGAAGAATCCTTTCTAAATGAGGATGGTACTTTGAATATGGACATGTTTAATCATGTCCTGGATGACATGTTCAAAGTAGAGACTGATTGCACAAGGTTTGTATCTAACACCAAGGCCATAATAGATTCCAAGTGGGACAAGCAGGTGAAAAAGTTACAAGGTTTAAGAGAGTACACTTGGAAAATAGAAGAGGAGGTTGCAACATGGGATAAAATCACAAAGCCAAAGAAAAAGAAGCCTACAACCATTGATTTGGAAGCTATGGAGGAGGACTAGGCAACATCTGGCACCTGATCATTAAGCACATGAAGGGTAGTTATCATGAAGAGGATAGTGTATGTTAGTTGGATGGTGCTCACTATCCATAAAACAAATTTTGAAGCTACTTTGAATACATGTAGCCAAAGGTGCCACCTGTTGGAGATTTGATATGATTGGATAAGATACTCCTCCAGTTTACTCTCCATGTTTTGTAATGATTGTAACTATTTTTTGTCTTCTAGTATTTTTTCTTCTCCTAGCCATCCTAAGCTTGTTGAATCCTAATTCTTCTAGGATTCCAAGATGGCTAGTGATTGTTATATATAGGTAGTTGTATTTGTAAAAGGATGGTGAAAATTTTAGCAACTAAATAGAAAGAAATTTGATCTATAGTTTTTGTTTTGGCATTCTACCATTGTCAATGTACTGATACTAATTTTTTTTTAATGAAAATATACTAGAATTCCATCTCATATTTTTGAATGTCTTCTTATTATGATCTTGAATTCTTATATGTTAATGTTGCAAAGCAATTTAATGTATGGTTTATAAAGTAGATTTTGAAGTTATTTTTGAGTTCCTTTCAAGGGAGGGGTAATTCTTAGGGGTAATTTTTAGAGAATTCATAGTCCTTGTTAGAATCTTATGTCTGAGTATGAGAGAGAGGAATAATTTGCAAAGCACTTATTCTGGGTTTTGGGTGTGTTTGAGTTAAATTTTCTGTTAATGTATGTTATATTTGGTTTTGTGCCCTATAATAAGACACTGATATGTTCTTAGGAAGTATTTCTTTATCATCAACCAGCTTATATATGATAAAATATTTTAGTCAATATTTCAAAGATACTAATGTATAGTATTTGTGTTGGATAAATACAAATAGGTTTTACTGATTCTTTTTAAGAAGTGAATCCATAGGTATACTTTCTTGAGCATTAAAGCTCAAATTGTAGAAGGATCATTCTCTTGGTCCTTTCTCTCAATAGATTTGGATCGGGTTTTAAAGAGTCAAAGACAATTATGTTTTCATACAAAGTGTAAATCTATTTAGAAAGGAAAAAGGAACCAACAACTACAACTTAATACCACACAACATTAAACACAAATAAGACTTTGTTTTGAATAATGTATGATAGAAAGTTATGAATTCCTATGACCTCAATCAAGTATTTCTAATTAGTACAATTGGTTTTGCACAAGTAATAAAATTTATTTCATGAGGACCCAAGTACCCTCTTTGTATCTATATTCAATATCCTTCACTGTGGTGTATATATAAGACATCATTAATCTAATCAATTGCAGAGAGAATTCCATATAAAACTGAATGAAGAAACTGTATGTCAAACCAATTGCTTGTCTCATAGAATATCATTTATTAATGTAAATATGCTTCTAGTTTATCATGTCTCAATATACCTTAGTATTTACAAAATCTCTTTACAAATTTAATGTTTTAGCTCTTCCTAAAAATCAATAAACAAAATCATCTATGTTTCACTAATATATGTAACCCAAAGATAATCACTTATGTATTTACTTATTAATCTTTGTAGTAAATATTTTATCAACAAAAAGTTTTCATTTAAAACTTGTTACTGTTAATCAAAAACTCAAAGACCATAGTTCACACTAGGCATAGTTCCGAAACTGTGAACTAACATATAATAGTTACAAACTATAACTAGCTTAACATATTCTTAATCTTTTTCAAAAACCCAATTTATTTTTTTTGAAGTGTATTCTCCAAAATATAAACTAAATCATATAATCAAGCTTCAAAGTATGACCACAAAATTGATTTCAATAGGATACCCATAGTTTTGTAAAGACCCTTCACTTGGGTTTAGTTGTACAAAATACAAATACTCGAGGTGACTAAAAGATGTGTGTTGGTAAGACTTGTGTATGATCTAAATTGAAACCCCAAAATACCTTATTGAAATGTATAAAAAGAACCATATATTCAATTGAAAGAAAGATTCATGGAGCCCTCAACATAACACTAGGGTTATCACCTTAACTCAAATAATAAAGATAATCATGAAAATAAAACATGAATAAACCAACTCATCTTCGAAATACCAACAATGATTTTGTAACTGCTGACCATATTTAACAAATGGAAGTAGACTTAACAAAAACTATGTTGACACGTTAAACCCTCTAACAAAGATAAATGGAAACTTTTTAAACAAGTTTTAACAAAACTTAATTACAAAAATAAAACTAGGACAACGAAGAATAATACTTGTACATCCTTAAAAATCACATATAATATGCTCAAACCAAAACAAAATCTTCTTCAACAACATTTCACCAAGATTAAAAAACCTCCTATGCAATTTCCAAATTATTAGTAACTATCACGGAATATTGTGCCCTAGCTTAGACAAAGCTTTAGCTCTATCAAGCTAGGTTTTTGAAATGAAACCCAAAGTTTTAACAAAATCTCATAAAACCAAAGTTATGAATTCTTATGTTTTTGCCTTACATGCCACCAATAAAGGCATGTTGTGTCACATAAAGATCTTATTTAATGCTCCACTTGCAATGCATAAAAATAACACAACCTTAGTATAAAGTGCAAAGTGTTGTGTTTAATCACAGCACTTTCAAGCATAGTCAGTCCAAAGTCATGCTTTAATTTAATTATTTTAAAACATAATCATCCCAAATGCCTTAGTCACTTTAGTAACTTGCAACATTGATACAAAATTATACACACCTTTGATAATGCTTATGAACCATAACACACAAAATTATACACACCTTTGATAATGCTCATGAACCATAATACACTATATATAATATATGCTTTTGAAAACTAATTGTGAGACTTTTCAAATGATATCAAAATAAGCAGATGATTCTAACAATGTATTGGATAATCTCAAAATATGTTTTTGTGTTCTTTATAAGCTAGTTTTGAGCACAAATTGAGATATTTAGCAATGTCATATAGCTAAAGACAATGAATATGATAATAAAATCTATCAAACTTTAATCACTGATATTTAAACTGATCACTAATACTCAAACTAAACATTAATTATTCATCTGATCAAACTAGTTAATGTGTCCAAAATAACCTTAATGTAATATGATTCACTAAATGATGAATGATGCAATGGTATTCATGATGCAATATGAACCTAAGCCATAACCACACCAATAATGTATACATTATATCCATGAATGATGTATCCATGATAGAAAATGTAAATGATGATGTAATTAATATCACTGTCAAATTGAAACAAAATCCCTAAATGAAGATGTGCACTAAATCCAACACCGTGATCATAAAGAATGATGCAATAATATCCACAATAACATCTACATGTAGAATTCATTGATCATATTATATAAAGCAACTACATCATCCTATTACTGCTTTTGACATGAAGGACAAATAGGAGAGGAGAAACAGATCATGGCAACCTAATTCCTATTTTCTTGCATCTTTTCCAGCATCCCAGGACCCAGTTAAAATATGGGATCAAATTCCTAGGTATAAAATTGCTTAGTCATTTTGTACTCGAGGTTTTTGGCCCAAATTTAGCCCAGAGCCCTATGTTAGTTGTTAGTCAGAAACTAGATCTTTTGGTTGACCTAGCTTATTTTTTAATCCCAAAATGATGGATGAAGTATGTAAACACCCTATATCTCCTCATTTTTCATATCATAACTACACTCAAGATATCAAGTACAATCAAGAGATCAAGAAGCAATCAATAACAATTGAGTTTGGATTCAAGATTTGAAGGAAAGCCTCCAAGATCTAGTTTCTCTGATAGATTCAAGTCAATTCCAATAAAATATTCTTCATTTAATCAAGTTTCTCTCCAATGATGTCCAAGTAAAGACATTCATCTCTCCTTCATTTCAAGTGATTATCAAGCATATATGCATTAAAGATCTACGACTGGTGTTCATAGATCCATGCAGTTATGATGGAATCCTTGATTTATATTCTACATTTCAAGGTAAAATTCTTTATTTCAAGAACATTCAATCATCTTCATGGGTATGGGAGATTCCAACATCAATCCATGAGGGTTTATATAAGGTGAATCAAATATTTACGTCTTTTTACATACTCCCCTTTATGCATTTTCCTTTCATTTTCAAGGTTGATTCCTAAATGATGGGTTTACCAAGGAAAAAACCTTTTACCCAACCTTTTCCCCATTTTTTTATGTGCAAAAATAGGCTACATAGTTGTCATAACTTTTCTAGATAGATCAAGAATAGTTAGAGCAACCCTATTAGATTTGGACAGAAACCTAGGGTATAGAATGACTTAGCTACCCTGCACCTAGGTACAAAATGGCTCAACCATTGTATACCCTCCATATTCAGCTCAAATTTGACAGGTAGACATATTATAGATTCAAAATCTTAGAAGAATAATTACATATATTTTTAGGATTTTTTTGTACAATATTCAGATCTAAAGTAGCATCTTTCCTATTTTGATTATAACTGCATATAAATCTTCCCTAATTTGAATTTCTTACTTCATTATCATTTCCTATTTCAAGATTACATATTTATTAAAGGATAACTACCCCATTTGGCACTTAGGTCATCACTTGAGCCTATTGGGCCATCTTCCTTTCAAATGTGCAATTTTGAAAAGGAGAAGTGATCTACCCCTTTGCATTGTTTCCCTTTTTCATAGTGTACTTATTGGTCAGCCCAAAGCATGACATTTCCATTTTGATTCACTGTCTAGATCTCATTTTCTATGCATTGCATTTATTACATTCTATGCATTAAATATTTTAATAGTTAGATGCACTTTTCATTAATGTACTATTATTCTTAGTTGATGTTTTTATATATCTTTTAAAGTTCATATTCACATTAGATATATATGTTGAATGGGATGTATAACTAAGAGGGGGGTGAATTAGTTATTCCCACACAACTTATTAAACTTTTTCTCTGTCATTTAACTCACAAAAAATAATATTAACCACTTTAGA
This sequence comes from Chamaecyparis obtusa, assembly GCA_027943335.1. Taxonomy (NCBI): domain Eukaryota; kingdom Viridiplantae; phylum Streptophyta; class Pinopsida; order Cupressales; family Cupressaceae; genus Chamaecyparis; species Chamaecyparis obtusa. The sequence continues at coordinate 1,588,617 of BSBK01002852.1, forward strand.
TTTGTCAGTTAATCACATCAGACATCCACATAAAATGTAATCATTAAGAACACAGAAACACTGACATAAAGAACACTACGATTTATGTGGAAACCCGAAGTGGGAAAAACCACGTAGAAGATAATTCTCATGAAATGTAAAATACCTGTTAAGGTTACACTAGTATGGTGATTTTTATAAAGGCTCATTTCTAGGTACACAAGGCTCATTGTCAATACAACAAGGCTCACTACCGAAAAAATAAGTTTCACTACTGATACATAGAGGATCACTACCAATACACAGAGGATCACTGCCAAAATATTTGAAATAAAATTGAATCCACCACTGAGATCACTGTCACCACAACCTTCCATGCACATGATAAAAAAGAAGATCTCCCAAAAATAAATTCACAATTAATTCACATACAAGAAAAACATAATCCACTTCACTTCCTATGAATAAAAATATTCATCGCCCTACTTATACTACTTGATACCATCAATCATGTTGGCCAAATGAAATTTGAAATAGGTCACACCAAGACATTCATGCGGTGGTAAGGAATGATATGAAGACCACCTCAACCAATACAACTTACCTCACACATTCCAACATGTAACACCATCACCAAAGTAATTGGTTCCAACGAACATGATGAACATGTTACATAATAACACTTGGGACCAAAATGTACATTCTTTAAAAAGGATTGACCAAAAAAATTTGTCCACCAATGTTGAATACAATGTAAAACCACCACCAAAAGAAAAATATATTGGTGAACACTTCTACCAAGACACTCATCTTATTGGTATAGCAATCGATACCACCAAGACTATCGATACATAGTAAAAGATACAACCAAAAAATGAGCATGTACAGGATATGCTGATATCAAAGAAAACTATTAATGATAACAAAATTAATAAAATCAACTTCACATTCTAACAATCTATTCATTTGTCATTGATGGAAACATTCATACCATAACAAAGAAAACAACTCCAAATGATATCAGCAAAAGGTTTCCATCTTCCTCTAACTTTTCCCCCTTTGAAAACAACAAAATAAGGGTTGAAATGTCCCTAAAAAACATACTCTTATCCCCTTGAAAGGAAGCAACTAGGTGGTGATCTAGAAAGAAATAATCATGCAAAATGTTGTACCAATGCACACCTCGATGCATTTTAGTGAATGCTAGGAAGGGACAGAATGTCCAGCTTCCCCCTTGGATACTCAAAAGTATCCTTTCAAAAAGGTTTTGTGTATATGTATATTATATTCTCTCCTTTGTAGGCACATACTCAAGCTTTACTTCACCATCTATCACCTTCTCTATGATAAAATAATACTTGATAGATATATGCTTTGGTTTACAATATTGTACTAGATTCTTTGACATAATTCTTTCACTAGTATTATTACACATGATTGAAATTGGTTCTTCAAATGTAACTCCTATATCCTTCAAAGTCTGTTTCATCCATACCTGAGTAAAACACAAGGACATTTCAATGTATTTGTATCATCTTAAAATGGAAACACTTCCATGATAAGAGAATTTAGCCCTTCAAGTAGGTGTTTTTGGATCATGTCAAGCACCTTGAATGGGTCCCTGACTTTGATCTGGCTTTTTCCCCATTTTCCACTTCTTTTCTGCACTTGATTCCTTCATTCTAGGTAAAATTAGGGTTAGGATCCCAAGGATTCTCCTTAAATTCCCTCTTCTATGGCTCTTTTTCTAGGTAGGAATTAAAAATAGGTCCTCCTAACCTTCATCATGTTCATCATAGGATTTTGTGCCTCTCCCAAGCACTCTACCCTATTCTGACATCATTTCTAGGTCTTCGGGCACTCCTGGGACCTCATGTTTCTGATTCTGGCATCTTTGGACTGAGACCCTGAGATCTATAACCTCAAGGTCACTGATGACCTAAAGGGTTCAATGATGACCTATGGGGTCAAAGATGACCTCATCCTTGACCTAGGTCAGGGTCGAGCTCATCCTTGACCCTGGGTTCAAGTTTCAAGGTTCTGTGGTCTCCAGATGTTGGGTTTCAGAAAGAATTGTTTTCCCGCTTCCGGGTCAGTGTTTTTGGTCTCTGAAATGGTAAAATATTAAATTATATTTAATTTAGGTCCATTCCTAAAGGTTTGAGGCCTAATTGAAATTTAATTCCCCAAGGTGGCCCCTCTAGAGGATTGTGCCCTAGATCACTATAAAAGGAGGCCTTCCTCTCTCATTTGATCATCCATTATTCACCAAGAAATTTCATGATCAAGGAGATATACAAAAGACATCAAGTTCTCTCTCAAGCAAGATCAAGCATCCATTCAAGCATTCAATTCCTCTTCTCCATCCAAGTTCTCCATTGAAGATCAAGGATTCAAGCATTCAAGCCTTTGAAGGGATTTGGTTCAAGCATGAAAGATTCATCATTCAAACCCTAGATCTAGCCATCATGGTGGTGTGATCTTCCTTCAAGATACTTTGTTCATCTTCAATATCCATTCATTCTTCCCTCAAGGTGGATTGCAAGCATACAAGCAATGAGGTTTTGATTCACATTTGTTAGTGTTGATTCCAAGCTTTCATATTAACATACTTGATTACATTTCAAATACAATTGCATATCTATCGAATTGCATAGCTTCATTCTTAGATCTATTTCTACTACTTGCTAGCATTCTCAATTTCAATTTCAATATTAAGGTTGATTCCAAACTGGGGTTTGACCAAGGCAAACCCCTCAAACAAACAACAAAAACCCTCTTTTTCTTGTAGGTACAGGTGTGGAACTGTGGATCTGAGCTTAGATTTGGATACCCTTTTTAGCGAGTTTTCGAGATCTATGAACAAAGTCAAAGTTTACCTTAAAAATAAAAATGTAGCCTTTGACCTTTTATGAGGGTCAAAGACTACATGGTGTCAAAAAGATAAAAGATTTTTGGGTTTTCTTCATCTCGGCATTTCCAGTTTGAAAGAAGTTGTAGAATTGCTCGAAAGTACACACAAACATAAAAAATTGGCATTTTCCAGATCTGCCCTATTTTGAGGTTAGTATTTCCTTTTCAATTATTTCAAATTTCAAGCACAACTCCTTTATAGGGAAATATAAGGTCTTCTTCCTCTTTCATATTCTCCATAGATTGATTCAATTGTGCATTAACCTTTTGGTTGATCAATTTGGATCTCTCCTTTGGGAATTTGAATTTAGAATTAGATCTCATATTTCCCCCATACATTTTAGGGTGAACCCTATTTCATCCTATTCAATATTATATTTATGTAGTTGATAAAGTTACAAAATCATGCTTCTTTCTTAACCAAGAAAATAATCCGGAACCAAGAAAGTAAGCTCTGCCACTAGTAGTCCTTCAGTTATCCAAACATCCTGCCCCATCTGTAGCAATATAGGTTGTTAGTGTAAAGTATGGACCTTTTAGATACCACAAAACTAACTCTTCCATTCCTTTCAAATATCTAAATATCCTTTTCACTTCCATAACATGTGATTCTTTTGGTTCTTGTTGAAATCTAGCTACCAGGCATAATACATACAAAATATCTTGTCTAGTAGAAGTCAAGTTCAACAATCCACCAATCATTGATCTATATTTACTTGCATCTTCTTATGGTGACTCATATTCCTTAGATAGCTTACAACATGTAACAATTGTAGTACATACCAGTTTGGAATTCTCCAATCCAAACTTCTTTAACAATTCCTTGACATAGAAAATGTGGGCAAAAGTTCTTGGGGTGATGATAGAATAGTTTACTCTAGATGGTCACTATTCCAAGATTTATAACTTGCATTTCATTATGGTTAACCATTTTAGACATAGTTAGAAAGTTTCCTTTCCGTACTTTCTTTTAAGCTCCCTAAATAATATCATAACAAAGAACAAGAAGAAAACAAGAAAACATGTGCTTCATGAGGGTTTGATTCTGCTCATAGCGGACTATGCCATGGACATGATTCCATAACCCATTCCTAAAAGGGTTATGGGAAAGAGAAAGAAAAACAAAGAAGAAGAGATCAAGATAGATACCCAAAAGAAGGGTAGGAAAAATAAAAAGAGCCCCCGTGTTAGGACAAAAGTGAAGAACCTCACCCTTCTTATCAGGAAAGAAATGAGGTCACTATCCTGGATGAAGAAACTGACAAGGAGCCTGAGAATTAGGAGCAAGCCATGGAAACAAAGGACCTTACTTTAGGGGACAGCGAGAAGGATGAAGAAAATGAGGAGACAAAGAATTCTAGAGGTGAAGAAGAAGGGGATGAAAAGGAAAATGAAGAAGAGAAGGTGGAAGAAAAGGAAGAGAATATGGAAGAAGAAAAACAAGAGGAAAGCAAAGAGGAAGCTAGTGATAAGGAGGAGTCAAAGGGATAGTCTATCCATGGGGGTGGGGAAAGTCATAACGAGGCTACTGTGTGTGTGAAAATTATACCTAATCTGTAGACACAACACTTCAGTAAAACATTAGAGGTTAGCTATAATCAAAATTGTGCAAAATTGAAATCTAATCTAACCAAGCGATTTACTGCCTTCTAATAGGTGCGAGATTGATGCTCTCAGATTGTAATCGAGATCAATGACCTAGACGACACCTAAATGAAGGATTTGATTGCAATTGATCTAGATATGAATTGAATGCAATTAATTTATATTTTTGATATTTTCTATGCAATAAGAATGATAAAATTGATATGAATCAATGCTAATATGAAATTGATATGCTATGAATGCTATTGAAAATTGATACGCTATGAATGCAAAAATAAGATTGATCTCACAAAGATGTCAATTTGCAAGAGCTTTGATTCTTCAATTCCAATTCTCCAGCGTGATTGTGCAAAATATGAGATGCTTGGATGCAAATTTGAGAGATGATTGAGAGATGAGCTAAAGCCTTATTTTTATAGAAATCCAAGGCTTTGGAGGTGCATGAAAAAAAGCCATAAATCACTCAAATAACTCAGGTTGATTTTTGAGTTATTTTTAAATAAAAGATAATTAACTCACAAAAACATGCAAAAGCTAAGTTTTAACTCAAAATAGAGTTTAGCTTTAATTGATAATTGATAGTTGTTTGCTTTTATGATTGTGCATGTTTTATTTATGAATTAATTTAATAATAAAGTGATTTATTTCCAACTTAACTGCTTTTAAAAATAAAACAATTGATTTATGGGTTAATCAATTATTTAATCAAATTTTTATTAAAAACTATATTATTAAATAATGACAACTTGCTTTAATTAATTAAATAAAAATTTAATCAATTATTCATAGGATATTTGGATTTATTGTCAAAATTAAATAATACAATTAATAATAGATAGAATTAAATTTAATTACACAATTAAGTGGCAAGATATTAAATCTAATTAATTAAATATGAAAATATTCAATTAATCAAACTTTAGGCTAAATGTGATTTATTGCCAAATAATTATAAAATTAAAGATAATTATGATGATTAGGAATATTACTAAGAATATTCCCCGATGCAGAATTTAAGATAATTAATTATGATTCGATGATGTTTAGATGTGCCTTAGATTAGGACTTTGATGTCGATTTCGTTCGAATTGAAGATGTAGGAGATTAATGAACTTATAGCCCATTTTTGGGGTATTACATTTTTCCCCTCTTTGAATTACTATAAGAAGCGCAGTGGTTCAAAGACAGTCTGTGTTTGATAAAGATATGAAACTGATTCAAAAGATAAACTGATCTCAAGATAGAAACCGATTGAAAGATATTGAGATAGGAGTTGATTGATATTGAATTTGATATGAAGATAATAGGTCCTGAATGACCAAAGATAATGTTCACTATAACAAAAAATGAACCTATGATTGCGAAAAAGTGTCCAAAACGCCTGATTCCAAACCTTAGGATTGCAAAGAAGTGAGTGACCCATTCTAGACTCGATTGTCTTAGCAGAACTAGCAGGTATCACATCCAAACCCTTCAGTTATCGAAGAACCAAGGAAAGAACACTATGATCTGATGGTTGCAAAAAATGATACAGTTTACAAGATTAGGAGAATACCAGATTGATATGGATCGATGAATCTGATATGCTCCAAGTGATGATAGATTTGCCCCGTGTGATGAGGACTTTTGATGAATCAGCAACTAGACGTGATTGTTGTCTTGATTACTGAGGGAGATATGATTGCCATAAAGATATGATTTCAAATTTGATTATGGACTTTGAATGATATGCAATACCATGCCCCCTTGGGGATTAAAATTGAAATCTGACAAGAAAAGTCAGTGTTGAGAGTTTAGAAGCATGTTAATTGATTGGAAAAGTGGTTGAACACATTCAAAAACATATTCTACATCGTTTAGAGGTCTTGGAGACCAAGTTTGACTAGGTTTGACCATGAGTTGACCATAGTTGACCAAGTTGAAATTTTGATAGTTTGATGTTAGATAATCAGTTAAGTTGAATACTAGATTTCTGTGATGATTGAAGGTTGAATATGCAAGTAGTTAATAATATGAATGATCTCAGATTTAAATTTTGATCCCAAAAAAGGATTCTACTTGCTGTTTCATTGGAGGAACCTTCGTGTGAGATTTAGCTCTTGTTAGATTTGAAGAATTGATATGAAGAATTGTTTAAGCTTTGAAGTTCATTTAGCCATTGTGAGATCATGCAAAGATGAAAAATGCAAAGAAGCATGTAATATGAAATGCAACCTAAGACCTAGGACCTAGTCACTGATCATATGTCGATTTGTTATCATCATTGAACTTTTAGGTAAATGGATAAATCAATACAATGCCCACTAGCCATGAAACCATAGACATATGAATATCAATTTGTATGCGCAAGAATCAATACAACACCCACTGGTTATACAACCATGGACATATGAATATTGATTTATTTTCAGAATGTTGGATCAGATATAAGCACCAAGGCACAAACACCAGGATGACATGAATATCATGTCCATTTTGATATAGCAATTTGTATAAGCATCAAAACATAAATGTCGTGATGACCTGAATACGCCTTGCATTACAAACACATCAAACAGTCAAGAGATCATTCTAAATCCAATGTGAATTACCTGTAGTGACCCTTTATCGTTCACATCCTTAGGCAAGATTGCGTTTCATAGTAGGAGAAAGAATTCACTCAAAAAGACAATAGTTAGATCAAAATTCCTTGAATTTTTTGGGTATCAATGGTTGAGGTACGCATGGCCATCCAATTCGAGATAGAGGATCTTACAGTCGGACACCATTTCAATCTAGAATTTCCAAAGTTATTAGATTTCACATATGAGCAGAAAACAAAGAAAAGATTATGCCCCTAGTCATCACTCTCTAAATCCTATAAAGGACATCATCGAAGAGCTCGAAGGGACACAATATGCAAAAATCTCAATGCGAATCAGTAAGCATACAAGGATATAAAAGCATGAAGCACAGATTGTTTTCAGTTTGTTTTGATGTTTGATTGCGTTGTTGTAGATGCAAAATCCTTTCTGGAGACAAGACTGACTGACTGACTCACATGAAGCTTCAAAGGACTCTGGCTAGATATGACACATCTAAGATACATGGGAGACCATAGGATATGACATTGATTGTGCCCAAGTGTTAAACATTGATAGGATACAGACGCTTGAGCTGATTGGTGTACAGACCGACTTATTGAAAATTGGAAATGCAGAAACAAACCGGGAGATATGTACAAACTAAAGCAAGACTGAAAGCTAGGAAAGACCAAGATTGCACTGATAGATGGAGCGTTTTGAACAAGTGGCACCCATTTGCTGAGTTTTCACCATCTTGGCAGAGATTCTATTTTTGCTACCAAGGTGCCTGTTTCCAGGTTTTCACCAAGGCACTTTTTCTTCTTTTTCATTTTTTTTGTATTTTTCATTTTTTCAATTTTTTTGTACTTTTGATACTTTTTTGATTTTTTTTGTGAATCATCAAGATGCCTATTGCTAGGTTTTCACCAAGATGTTCATTTTTTCAGGACTTTTTCTAATTTTTAAGGTTTTTTTCAGGACATTTACCAAGCACTGAATGCCTTAGGCGTAGAATTTCTTCAGATGGAGAACGTTGATTGATTCTCAGAGCTTTTATCCTTCAGTCATTGAGAGTTGATAGGCACCAGAGCCAAAAGTAGTAGTGATTACAAAGGGACCCAGCCAGTTGGGTTCAAACTTCCCCTTGCATTCTCGATGTGATTGATTTTTAGGATTTTCTCTCAACACTAGATCACCAACCTGAAATTCTCTATGTCCGACTTTCTTGTTGTAGCCTCTAGACATTCTTTTCTGATACACTCTGAGATGATCATACACTGCTTGCCTGCGCTCATCTAGTAATTCAAGTTCTTGTAACCTAGACACTCTATAGTCTTCATCAGTGACAAGTCCATGCATTCTGATTCTGAGTGATGGGATTTCAACCTCAATAGGCAGTACTGCTTCAGACCCATAAACTAAAGTGAATGGTCTAGCCCCAGTAGGTGTTCTGATACTAGTTCTGTATGCCCAGAGAGCTGGATTGATCATGAGATGCCAGTCTCTTCCTATTTTATTTATTGTTCTGTGCAAGATCTTCAAGAGATTTTTGTTTGAAGCTTCAGCTTGTCCATTCCCTTGAGGATAGTAAATAGAAGACCAATGTTGTGTAATATTGAAATTAGCACATAAGTCATCTAGATCCTTGTTTTTGAATTGTCCCCCGTTATCTGTGATTATAGAGTGAGGGATCCTATATCTGCAAATGATGTAGTTCAGGATGAACATAGAGATCTGTTTCCCCATTGCTTGTGTTAGAGGAACTGCTTCTACCCATTTTGTAAAATAATCTATAGCTGTGATTATATGGGTATGTCCATTAGAAGAGTGCGAATGGATAGCACCTATGAGATCAAATGCCCATTGTTGAAAAGGCCATTGTGTAGTAAAGGGAATCAGATCTCTCCCTGGAGCATGAATCAAGTTGCCATGTACTTGACACTGTTGACAGTTTTTAGCAAATTTAATAGCCTCTTTCTCCATTTGAGGCCAATAGTACCCAGCCCTAATAAGTTTTTGAGCTAACGTTAAACCGTTCGAGTGTGACCCACATATACCCTCATGGACTTCCTCTAATGCACATTGAGACTCTTCCCATTCTAAACATCTAAGCAGTGTACCATCTAGACCTCATTTGTATAGATCATTACCAATGATGACATATCGGGATGTGGATCGGATAAGGTTTCATTTCTCAAAATAGTTAAAGGACTCAGGGATGATTTGGTTGTGGAGATAGGAGAACAGATTTTTGTAGCGAGATGAGTCATAACCTACAATAGTGCAGATCATGCGGGTTTTAGGGGAGTCATATGCAGGATAGGACAGGGCTTCCACTAGGAACTCGTAGCGTAGTTCATGTTTGGGCTGCTGTAAGAGAGTAGATAATGTCGCCATTGCATCGACAACCTTATTCTCCATTCTGGGTATTTTCTCAAATGTGATAGAGATGAAGTATTTCTTTAAATCATCTACCATTCTCTTGTAAGGAATGAGCTTTTCATCTTTGGTTTGGTACACATCATTGACTTGGTGGATAACCAATTGTGAGTCTCCATGGATGTGCATCTCCGTAACTCTCCACTGTATTGCCATTTTCATACCATTGAGAAGTGCCTCATATTCAGCAATATTGTTTGTGCAAGGAAACTTTAGTCTAAATGCTTTTGGTATTGAGTATCCTTGAGGAGTGATGAACAATATGCCTGCTCCAAATCCATTATGTGTGTAGGAACCATCAAAGAATAACTGCCATGCTCGAGAAGAGAGGTGCATGATAGAGGAATCAGGAAATTCCATTTGCATGGGTGTATCATCAAATAGTGGTGCTTCAGCTAATTGATCAACAATGACCTATCCTTTGATAGCTTTTCTTTCAACATATTCAATGTACAATTCACTCAAGAGCATGACCCATTTAGCTAGTCTACCTGTGAGGGAAGCTTTGCTTAGTAGGTACTTCAGCAGATCAATCTTAGCTACCAAATGAGTAGTATGAGCTAACATGTAGTGTCTCAGTTTCTACGATGCAAAGATCACAGCTAGACATGCCTTCTCTATCATTGAGTAGTTCTTCTCATAGGCCACTAAAGTTCTACTGATATAGTAGATGGCCCTTTTTTTCTTGTTCGTATCATGCTATGCTAGCAATGCCCCTAGTGATGTATCTTTTGCGGAGACATATAATATTAATGGCTTCCCATGAATAGGAGGCATTAAGATAGGAGGATTTGAGAGATAATTCTTGATATGATCAAAATTCTTTGCACAGTCTTCATTCCATGCAAAGGTCACACCTTTATGTAATGTCTTTGTGAAAGGTTGTGATATGTCAGCTAACTATGATATGAATCTTATGATGGACTATACTCTCCCTTGCAAAGTTTGCATTTGATTGATATTCTTGGGAGGTTGCATCTCTATGATAGCTTTCACCTTAGCTAGATCGACCTCAATGCCTTTCTTTGAAACTATGTATCCTAAGAGCTTTCCAGAAGTGACACCAAAAGCACACTTCTTAGGATTTAGTCGGAGACTAAACTGTTCCATTCTGTCTAGGATCATGCTCAAGTCTGTTAGATGTTTAGTTCTAATCATGGATTTTGCCAAGGTATCATCCACATAATCCTCCATTATTTTATGCATCATATCATGAAAAATAGATGTCATTGCTCTTTGATATGTAGCTCCAGCATTTTTGAGTCCGAATGGCATAACATTCCAACAGAAGGTTCCCCACGCACATGTGAAAGCTGTTTCTCTTGATCTTCTGGAGCAATTTTGATTTGGTTGTACCCAAAAAAGCCATCCATTAAGGAATACATTTCATAGCCCGTAGTCATGTCCACTATCATATCAATGTTAGGCAGTGGAAAATCATCCTTAGGGCATGCTCTGTTCACATCTCTAAAGTCCGTGCACACTCTGATTGAACCATCTAGTTTTGAAATAGGTACAATGTTAGAGATCCACTCAGCATAGTTGATGACACAGATGAATCCAGCTTTTAGGAGTTTTTCTAGTTCTGCTTTGACTAAGAGTGCAACATGAGGATGCATCTTTCTCAATCTTTGTTTGATTGGTTTTACTCTAGGAGCAATGGATAGATGGTGCATAATGAGATTGGGATCCAATCTTGGCATATCTGAATATTTCCATGCAAAGTTGATCTTTTTGTTTGATAAGAATGTAGTGAATTTCTATTTCTCTTCTTTTGATAGAGATTGTGCTACATGTACCAATTGTGGTTCCTCTGTTGTACCCAGATTGATGGATTGAGTTGGCTCAATCAGAACTAGAGATCTATCCTGTAAATGACTCAGAAGGACATCAAATATCTCATCCTTAGGTGCCTCAAAGAGGTTTTCACCTTCAGATACGTCTTTTCTTTTTAGTTTTGTAGGATCTGAGACTGCCACAAAGTGGTTTTCACCCTCAGAACTCTTTTTCTTTTTATTTTTATTTTTTTGACTAAGATATTTGATGTCCAACTCAGTCATGCTGACGCTTGGTTCACTGATGGAAGTCCTCATAGGCTCAACTGCATTGAGGTAACAAGCAAGGGCATAGTCACTGGAAAAGGTGTAAACACCATGGCTTGGGTTTGTGGAAGTTTGGTTGATAAGATTAGGGCGTTGGATAGTTAAAGTGGGAAAGGCTTGGGATATGGTTTTCACAGATGGGGATATGTCATCATTAGTCCTAACCTGACGCTCAAGTTCAAAGGTGATATTACAGCTCAAAATGTTCAATTCATGAATAGGCTCAACATCATCATGGGAGTCCTCTTCAGCCATAGGTGGATCCGACCCGTTAAGTTCATTGTTTCGCTCTAGACCTACGTTGGGTTGAGATACATATTGGTGAATAACATCAATATATTTCTCTGTTATAAGCTCATCTTCTTCTGGAATGGCACCCCATTCATAGTCATTTGACTCAGCTTCTGATTCAAGATCTCTAGGAAATCTTAGAAAATGTGTGAAATCAGGATGAATACCCCAAGAAGGATTACTCTAAGTTTCTGACTTGAATTCATATTCATGGGAATCAGTGTCAGAATAACTACCCCCTTCTTCTTGATCAGTTTGATCACCTTTGAGATTGGTTGGTTCTTGTGGTGCAACCATCTCTTGCGCTACAGTAGGTTCTTGTGTTTCTACTACATTAATTCTTCTGATAGGATCATCTTTATCATCAAGAAGATCTTTGATCTCTTTAGGCAATTTTTCATAGGGGATAAGCTTAGAGCTATCTGAATCATCATTAGAGGGTTCTATTTCTTCTTTCTTAAGAAGGGGTTCTCCTGGTGCAATTTGTTCTATGACATGAGAACAACCACCTTTGAGATGATAGGGTTTCTTCTTAAACCCTAAGCCACTAGTATCTTTGTTGGCTCTACCAATATGTGAAATGGGTGTCACAAGACCCTTTCCTCTGATTCCTAGAGGTCCTTGACTGGAATATCCCATCTTGACTATCAAGTTGTTTCCTGGACCATATGACTTAGAAGGGATTGTAGGTGCTATAGATTCACTAGGTTGAACAATTTTAGATTCAGAATCCTCTTTATATAGCCATGCCAGCATAGCTTCATCCTCTTCAAATTCTTGTTTGGATACTTGCTCCACAACAAAATTTCTTTTGTATGCTTCCATAGGTTCCTTAGGTTCCTTAGGTTCTGATTTAGACTACTTCAAGGATTGTCCATATGACTTAGGTGAGATTGGGAGAGATGTTAGAGACAAGACTGGCTCTATAGTGTATTCTCCCATCCCATTTTCTTTGATATTGATCTCTTTAGCAATGTCATCCATCTTAGATGTGGAAGCCACATTTTGTTGCTTGATGGAAGATTATCTGTTATTGGGAACAAGCTTATCAGCACTTTCCTTCAATGTATTGCAAGTTGTACTCAGATTTGCTGGGATAGTAACCTCCACTCCTTCATAGGGAAATTTCAAGCATTGATGGTACGTAGAAGGAATAGCTTGCATTTCATGTATCCAGGGTCTCCCTAGAAGGATATTGTAAGCCAATGGTAGATCAAGCACCTGACATGTGGTATCTTTGATGACCGGACCCACTCAGATGGGTAAGAAAATGGTGCCTTTAGAAGCTCTTTCTTGTTTGTCATAGGCTTTTATGGTGATCTTCTTTCGAGGATCAATAGCCATCTCTGAGAATCCCAACTGTGTGATTAAGTTGTAAGAACAAATGTTGAGGCCTGCGCCCCCATCTATCAACACATGTTTGACTCGATGGTTCTGGATCAAGACTTCTATGTGTAAGGGCTGATTATGTGGGTGACTCAAAGAGTTGTCATCTTCCTCTGAAAAGGAGATATATTGTAGAGATGTTAGATGACCAACCATAGTCTGGAACCTGTCTAGATCTAGATCATCAGGAACATTAGAGCCGAGCAAAGCTTTGTCTAGATATCTCTGTGAGCTAGAGATATTCGAAGTAACTCAAACATAGAGATTTTGGCATTGGTATGCTAGAGTTTTTGGATGATGCTGTAAGATGTAGGTCTTGTATCCTTTGGATTAGAAGATTTTGAGGCAACCTTTTATTTAGAAGCAAATGTGAGATTGAAAGGTATCTTAGGGACATTAGATGAACTTGGTGTTTGTCCTTTCAGATGAGCCTGGGTTTGTGATCTAGTAACCACATTAGCTGAGGAATGATTTCTATCTCTTCATACAATCGTGATGACATTGCAGCTTTCAGAGAGACATGGTTCAACCATATTGATGACAGCATTATTTCCAGGGTAGGCATAGTTGACTTTTGCCCCCATGTTAGGCTGAGAAGTGGAAACTCCCTTGCCATGTTGTGGAAACAGTTTTGTAAATGCTGTGTGATCATTATTGCTGGTAGGATTATCGATCATGATGTCCCCTTGATCTATCAAGTCTTGAATGGTATGCTTCAAGTGGAAGCATCCATTAGTTCTGTGGCCTTTAGTCTGATGGAAAGCACATAATTCATTATCTTTCCACCAATATGGTTTTGGATCCAGATCAGGGTTTTGGATTGGTGGTAAAGAGATCATGTTATCAGCTATCAAGGTTCTTAGGGCAGATTCCAAAGATTCTCCCAGGGGAGTAAACTTTCATTTATTATCCCATCGTTTGAATGGCTTCTTTGAAGATGGTTCAATAGATTTTTGCTCTAAAGCTTCAATGGCTTTGGTGGCAAGGGTGAGATTGTAGGCCGGTGCCTTTGATGGGGTGTGGATAGTGTCAACAACACCATCAAAGATGATACCTTTGTTTCTATTCCAGCTCTTGTTTTTATCTTTTGAGCTAGATCCAGATTTAGACTTGTCCTTTTGAAGTGTGATTTCTCCTTTCTTGACAAGTACTTTCTCAATCTTGATTGCATTATCCACCATTTTATCAAAAGATACATGATCTTGCATTTGTAATGGATAATTGAGCTCTGGAACAAGGTTATTGATAAAGATTTCAAGTTTCTCCATTTCAGGAATTTGTCTAGCATATAGAGAGAACTTCTTTCTCCACCTCTTGAGGAAAGTTAGGAATGATTCCCCTGGATATTGCTTGAGGTTACAGATATCGATCATGGTGACCGGATGTTGAATATTGTAGGAATATTGTTGATAAAACAATTTAATCAATTCCTCAAAAGTTTTTATTGTAGAAGGTAATTTTGAAAACCACTGAATGGATGCTCCTCCCAAGGATCTAGGAAAAAGATGCATTAGATAAGTTGGTTCATGCATGAATTCCATGGATTGCGTATAGAACTCTCTGACATGATCTTGAGGATCAGAGTGTCTATCATATTTGTCATACTTTGGCATCTCCACTCTTTTTGGGAATGGTGGCATATACAAGTTTTTTCGAACGGGAAAGGACATAGGGCCTCCATGGAGAACTCCTTGGGTTCCTTCTCCTTCTTAAGATTGTTAAATTTGACTTGTATAGCATGCATCTATTTTGTCATAGCTATGAGTGGAGTTTCTTCCTCATGTGTGATTATATCATCAACATTAAAGTTGGGGGGAAGCTTAGCCCCTTCCTGGGCTAATTGTAAAAAGTATGCCTCTCTATCCACTTTCAAGAAATGCCTCATCATTCTCTTGAATTCATCGTCATTCTGACATCGATGGATTTCAGAGGGGGTAGGCTCTTGGTCGGCATTATGTTGAGAATGGTGTCCTTGGGATCCTCCTCCTAGAGAACTGTGGTTTGTCCCTGCTTGAGACATGGTAGGAGTTTTTGGGCTCCCTGGAACAGATTGAGGAGGAGTTTGTTGATTACCTCTGTGAGTTGATAGAGGAGGTATGTAACTAGTGTTCAATCGAAAGTTACTGAGACCGTCATCTTCATAGATACCTGACTTGATGAGTTGTTCAAGAGTTGGACTTGGGGTATTGGTCAAAAGTAAGTGCTGAGATATTTCTTCTGATTTCTTGTGTGAAGAAGCTCTGGTCTCCACCATTAACTTTGAATGAAACAGAAGAAAAGGACGAAGACAACTAAAGAACAATTTGATTCTAGAAAATCGGATGACGCAACCTTGTCAAGATTATGATAGTTTTGAAGATCTGATGAGATGTGGGTGAAGGAAACTGTGCCCTGGATGTATGGGATAGATCACCCAAAAGATAGCGGACATGATTTCTCAACACTTAGTCTATTTTTGAAGATTGATTGAAGATTGATAGTTATGACAAGGTTTTGACACGAGATAAAAAGGACTCAAATTGATCAAACAGAAGGCTAGATCGGATTCAAAAGATTAATCTCAAAAAATGGTAGAATGCTTAATAGCTACTGCTCTGTTCCTGACACAATGATATTTTTGACAGATTCTGGAACTAGGCTGGAAACATTGGATATCTTGCAATTTGACAATTTCTGACAACTCTCTCAAATTTTTCCAAATGACACTCTGTAGACTCATACGACACTGGGTAGTCTATGAAATGATAGTTGCTAAACTCGTATGACAGTTTGGTAGCAATGAAATGACAGTTGACAAAACTCATATGACTTTCTAACCTCTTGAGATGACTTTTGACTCCAGAAAAGAATTTTACTTCAGATTTTGCAAATTTTGAGTTTTTAGATTTGAATTGTTTGCAAATTTGTACCATCCAGATTTTGAAGGTTATACCAGATTTGATCATTTTTAATAGCCAAATAGATAAACAAGCACGCAAAATAGCTAGCAAGTGATTCCAAGCACGTCTGAAAATAATGAACAAGGGCAAAAGCAACCTTGCGCATGAACAATCAAGTGACCAAATTGGGCTAATCCCTGAGATTACTAATTGTGTATGTTCTGAAAAGTTTTGCAATAACACACATATACCTGAGAATGAAAAATTGGCCTCTCTAGGGTTTTTAGTAATGGTTTGACTCTACAACTTTTATGATTCAAAGGGGTGAACTCCAATCTCAGTGCACCAGGGTTTTGACACAGTCTGAGAACTTAATCTTCAAGAGCTACTAGGGAGATCTGACAACCCAACAATGAACCATACCCGTGGAGATTTCTTCCACAAGGACATTTATATAGCGGCTGTCACTACCATGGCAAAAATGGCTATTACCGCTTGAGGTTCCGTCAATGTAGTTTTCCCTGTGAAGGGATTGTCCGCTACAGTTAACCCTCTCTAAAGGTGACTCACAATAGTATACCACAAGGGGACTTGGCTCCAGATCCAAGGTTTTTGACACCTTTTCACTTTTAACCCAAACAAAGCAAGTAGATTAATCCGACACACTAAGATAAAGTTTTATTCCACCAAGGTCTATGATATCAACTCCACGTGATCTATCAACCTCTCCAAGGAGAGAATGTATCAATCAATAAGAGAAGATGCACTAATCAATTTTGATTCACCAAAGCTCGTGATATCAACCCCACATGATCTATCAACCTCTCTAGAGAGAGAATGTGTCGATCAATAAGAGAAGATGCACTAACCAAGTTGAATGTGAAACGCACTAAGTATCCTCCCTACCTACAATGATTTTGTCGTCAAGAAAGATTTCACTAGGAATCCAATCTCTCAAGAATCACGAATAGTGTTCATAGGGCCTAATTACTATGTGAGCACAGATATATTCCTGAAAGCAAATCTACCAAAAGCATCCAAAAAGTAGAAAGAGGAACACTTAACGCTTAAAGAAAATATGAGATGAGTCCACAAGGTGGAACACTTAACACCTCACACAAGTTAAAAATGAGTCCCCAACTTAGAAAACAAGTGAGTTCCTAAAAGCACAAAAGGGTTGCCAAGTGGAACACTTAACACTTTTGTCCTGTTGACCCCTCCCCTTTATGGCGCTGAGATTGCAACCACGGGGTGAAAATGAGGGGCCAGTGGATTAGCGAGTCCAATAACCCAAGATAGCAATCAAGATCAATCACAAGTATTCTAAGACTACTTAATGAATCCTTAAGGGATCACAACCTAGTATCAAATTATGCAAGTGTGTAGAAATAGATCAAAAGCATGAAAAGATGCACACAAGCTTGACACATAAGAGATTTATTTTAAGTCCAAATCAAAATGTTTTGAGAACAAGGAGAATACCTCATGATCCTCGCAATGCGCTTAGTAGATTCTACCTGATTTTTAGCAATTTTTGTTGAGCTTTTCCATGCAAGCAAGTGACGAACTCTCCAACAAGCAAACAAGCAAACAAGATATGCAAAATATATTCAACTTATAAAAACCATAGGGTTAGCTCTAAAAATAAATTTTTAGGAGCAATAATAACCATAAATTAATCCAAATGATAACTCATATCATGCATTAAATCATATGAAAAATAAGTGCATACCCATCATAAAATTTTAATTTTTTTGCACTACATTTGACCTAGTCAACAAGATCTGATTTTTTTGATATGATTTTGGCCACAAAAATAGAAATTTAGAATAAAGACCCCTACTAAAAAATAGGGAGCTTTCCAAAAATGAAAAAATTTAAGAAAAATCTCTTCATTTGTGCCCTAGAGACCCATTTTATCAAAATAGACTAGTTTTTGTAAATTGACTATTTGAGCTACTAAATTGCATCCAAATTTAAAATACAAAGAATAGACCCCCTATAGAATTTGAAGAGCTTTTTGAAAATATAAAAATTTTAGAAAAATATGCTGATTTGTGTCAGATATTAATTTTTTTATGAAAAATAAAATTTTTTTTATTAAAAATTGAAAATAATTCAGAAAATTTTGAATTTTTTGTTGAAGCTTCCCTGATATGTCTCCAACCTACAAAAAAAATTTCAGACCAAAACTCTAAGCCATTTGGGAGATAAAATTAAATCTTTGAAACTTTTGAGTTTTAGCTCCAAGAATCAAAATCAGCATGCAAAGGTGGGTTGCCCCACGGTGGGTGCCAAAAATGTGTGTGTGAAAATTGTACTTGATCTGTAGACACAACACTTCAGTAAAACATTAGAGGTTAGCTATAATCAAAATCGTGCAAAATTGAAATCTAATCTAACCAAGTGATTTACTGCCTTCTAATAGGTGCGAGATTGATGTTCTCAGATTGTAATCGAGATCAGTGACCTAAACGACACCTAAATGAAGGATTTGAATGCAATTGATCTAGATATGAATTGAATGCAATTAATCTATATTTTTGATATTTTCTATGCAATAAGAATGATAAAACTGATATGAATCTATGCTAATATGAAATTGATATGCTATGAATGCTATTGAAAATTGATATGCTATGAATGCAAAAATAAGATTGATCTCACAAAGATGTCAATTCACAAGAGCTTTGATTCTTCAATTCCAATTCTCCAGCGTGATTGTGCAAAATATGAGATGCTTGGATGCAAATTTGAGAGATGATTGAGAGATGAGCTAAAGCCTTGTTTTTATAGAAATCCAAGGCTTTGGAGGTGCATGAAAAAAAGCCATAAATCACTCAAATAACTCAAGTTGATTTTTGAGTTATTTTTAAATAAAAGATAATTAACTCACAAAAACATGCAAAAGCTAAGTTTTAACTCAAAATAGAGTTTAGCTTTAATTGATAATTGATAGTTGTTTGTTTTTATGATTGTGCATGTTTTATTTATGAATTAATTTAATAATAAAGTGATTTATTTCCAACTTAACTGCTTTTAAAAATAAAACAATTGATTTATGGGTTAATCAATTATTTAATCAAATTTTTATTAAAAACTATATTATTAAATAATGAAAACTTGCTTTAATTAATTAAATAAAAATTTAATCAATTATTCATAGGATATTTGGATTTATTGTCAAAATTAAATAATACAATTAATAATAGATAGAATTAAATTTAATTACACAATTAAGTGGCAAGATATTAAATCTAATTAATTAAATATGAAAATATTCAATTAATCAAACTTTAGGATAAATGTGATTTATTGCCAAATAATTATAAAATTAAAGATAATTATGATGATTAGGAATATTACTAAGAATATTCCCCGATGCAGAATTTAAGATAATCAATTATGATTCGATGATGTTTAGATGTGCCTTAGATTAGGACTTTGATGCCGATTTCGTTCGAATTGAAGATGTAGGAGATTAATGAACTTATAGCCCATTTTTGGGGTATTATAGCTACTATTGGTTTCGAATTGGATGATAGAGTTATGAAGGAGGTTAAAAGAAAGGATGACCATGGTATCAACAAGGAAAAGTGGATTAACCAGAAGATGCAAGAAATGAAGCGTCAGCTGAAGGCAATGGAAGATACTATGGAACCCCTAAAAGCAAAGCTGGAAAAGTTGGAAATGGATTTTCTGATGAAGGTAAAAAGTAATAAAGAGAATGAGGAAAAGACAACAAAAATCAAAGCAATGGTGGACAAGAAGTTGAAGGACCTGACTGAGAAAATCAGCTACAATGAGCATATCATCAATGAAGTTCTTAAGCATAGCAATGAGGGCCTTAGTATTTTAGTAATGAATATTAAGGCTCTTTACAACCATCTAGAGAATAACATGCTATAGAAAACAACTATAATGCTGGATGGTGATGCTGGGAGCTTTGTGCCAAGAGCTAGAACTAGAAGTGGCCTTAGAAGGAAACTACCTGATACCCCTTAGGAGATGAAAGGTCTCAAAGACAATATTCAGAAGATGGAGGATCTGTAGAAATAGGCAGAGAAGGCCATGAAAAATATAAAGTAGTTTCTGTTGGCTGGTTGCTGGGTGGTTGTTGGTTTTTGTGCCAGCTTTTATTTTTTGTCGCTGCTTTTTTTGTCTTTTATGTTTTCTTTTTGGGATGGTTGGGGTCTTGTTGTTTGATGTTTAGTAGACTTTTGAATTATGTAAGAGCTGAATTGAATATATTTTCTCCTATTTTGTAAATGGTTTCAGGTTCCATTCAAAACATGGTTTTACCTTTATCAAAACAATTCCTTGACATAATTGGACTCAGAAATGAAAAATACCTTTCTATTCTACAATACCTACAATCCAAGAAAGAAATAAAAATTTCCTATTGATGCAGGAGCACTTTGGGTTCCTAAAGATCTTTCTTAGTCTTGGAGGAATTCCCTGTCAAAGGGATACAATACTTTGTTTTGGGCATCTTTCTGAGTTTCTGTGTTGCGATGATTTGTGGAGATCTCTAGCATGTGTGATGAAAGGGGTTTTTTCCTTTATGTTTTTGGAGGCTATGTCTAAGAGCACATCTCTTGAGGTGGCATGGTTTGGGAGATCTTGGATGATCTTCTCTGACTGGTTTTGTGTGTTTCCTGCTTGGACCATTGGGAGTTAGCTTGTGTGGTCTTGGCTCATGGTTTTGTTGCATTGGACCTATTCTTGGACCTTCTCCTATGAGTGCATAAGGATTGGATGGACCGTTTCAATGTTAGAGTTGTTTTCCTTGCTGCTAGAGTCATATTTTCCTGCTTTATCTATGTTGATTGCACATCATGTAGCCATTGATCCTTAATGAATCAGCCTTTGTGATCTTATGGCCTTAAATAGGACCTAAAATAATATCTTCACCCAAGACCAAAAATCCTAATTCATCAAGAGTTGGGAGTTATGACCGTTTTCCTCGGGTATCAATTTTCAGCTAGTTTACACGTGAAACATGGAGTTTTTCATCTTGCGTGGTTCTGTGTGATGAAATGGGATCTTGATAAGTTAGGGACATGTTCTTGGG
Organism: Chamaecyparis obtusa; assembly: GCA_027943335.1. NCBI lineage: Eukaryota > Viridiplantae > Streptophyta > Pinopsida > Cupressales > Cupressaceae > Chamaecyparis > Chamaecyparis obtusa. The sequence continues at coordinate 1,609,849 of BSBK01002852.1, forward strand.
TCATGTGTGGACCTAAATGTAACCTTGCATTGAATTTTGTTTATTCTTTTTTAGTTTTGGTTTTCTCTTCTAGGTTGGACCTATAATGTAATTAATGCCTGACTGACCAACTTGTGGCTTAGCTGGCTATATATTGAGAGCCTTGGTTGATGTAGGAGTAGTAAGATTATGGGAGGTAGTATTAGAGTAGAATATTAATTGGATCCTACAAGATCTTGAAGATCAGATGTTTATTTGATATTGTAATAGCAGAGCTAGTGGTTTGCATGCTTGGATACAAGAAGATTTCTTGGAGGCTTGCGAGCTCAAGTTTAATCTGCCTTAGTATTTTCATTAGTTGCTGACGTGTTTTAGAGCTGGACTAGCTAGGAGATTTCTGAGATACTTTGTAATTTCATTGTATAAGCCTGAAACCTAGAAGGCCTCACAGTCGGGCATGTTGAATGAAATTCTGTTTTGAAACATTATCTTGTTGTATTCCATTGTGTTTTTTGTTATAGTTTCTGGTGTAGTTTTGGGCTATCCATTATTGGATCCTCCATCTCTACCCTACATCACCTATCATAGACATCTAAAACTCCTTCTACATCTCTTCTACAAATATTTTGCACAAATTATCCTTACCTCTAAAATAATATCATCAAGATACATAACAACAATTAGAATATGATCTAAATCTTTCTTGTAATAGAGATTTCCATTAGTAGAACCTTTTTGAAACTTATGTCCAAACAAATATCCATCCAATCTTCTATATTAGGCTCTTAGTGTCTACTTCAACCCATATAGTGCCTTCTTTAGTCTACATACTACTTCTAGTTTTTATTCTAATCTAATGCCTTTTGATTTCTCAATGTAAACTTCTTCCTTTATCTCTCCATTCAAAAATATTGACTTCATGTCCATTTGATAAACTTTGAAATCCTTATGTGCCTCAAATTCTAGAAATATTTTAATCACCTCCATCCAAGCAATAGGAGCATAAGTCTCCTCAAAGTCAATCTCTTCAAACTTAGTATATCCTTTGCAAAATAGTCTTGCCTTATTTCTTATCACTTTACCATTCTCATCCAATTTTTTTTAGTACACCCACTTAGTACCAATCACATTCTTATCTTTCAGTCTAGGCACAACTTCCCAGGTTTGATTCTTCTCAATTTGATGAAGTTCTTCGTTCATAGCATTTACCCAATTTGGATCATTGCATGCGTCTTCTACGAATTCAAGTTGAACTTTTGAAATTAGACATAGAAAAGCATGAGCTTATGTTTCTCTACTTCTGGTGAGAATTCCTTTGTTTGTATCTCCAATGATCTGATTCTTAGAATGATTCTTCTATACATACCTTGGTTTCTTAGATATAGATGTTAGTGTTGGTTGAGTACCTTCTTCTTCTTTCTCTTCTTCATTTCTTTTGTCTGCTATATTAGATTCATACTCAATGTGTCACTCAGGGACTTTCTAAAATTCTTCATCAACCTTCACACTCACACTTTCCACAATTTTGTTCATCCTTTTATTGTTGCACTAATATGCTTTTATTTTTGTAGAATGGACCAAAAATATTCCTTCATCATCTCTGCTATCAAACTTTCCAATATTTTCTTTTTCTTTTTGAATATAATACCTACTACCAAATATTTTGAAGTATTTAACTATAGGTGCTCTTCCATGCCATAAATCATATGATGTCTTTCCATATTTTATTTAGTATAGAACTTTGTTTAGGGTATAAAAAAAGTATGTAATACCTCTCTCCAATATATTTCTAGTAGATTTTCTTCCTTCAACATGGTTCTTGCTACCTCTTGAATTGTCTTATTCTTCCTTTCCACTACACCATTTTGTTGTGGTGTTCTAGCCATTGAAAATTTTCTCTTAATACCATATTTTTCACAATAAATTTCACACTCATTATAAGTAAACTCTCCTTTGTCAAATCTCAAACATTTTATCTTTGTACCACATTGATTTTCAACTCTAGCTTTGAATATTTTAAACTTCTTAAATGCCTCATATTTTTCTCTAAGAAAAGATACCCATGTCATTCTTGAATAGCCATCAATAAGAAGTATAAAGTACCTTTCACCTTGAAAACTCCTTTTTCTAGTAGGACCATAGAGATCAGTGTGCACAATCTCTAGTACATTGGTAGATGAATAATCTTTTTCCTTGAATGATTCTCTTTTCTATTTCCCTTCTTTACAACCCTTACAAATAATATTTTCTATTTTATGTAGTTGAGTAGATCTCTCACTTCACAAGATGAGATTATTCTAACTAGGTTATCAAAATTCATGTGACACATCTTCCGATGCCAAATATAACTGTCATCAGTCTGAGATAGTAAACTACATCCTTATGATGATCCTCCTAGCTAGTATATGTTCCCTCCTATTCTTTTCTCGATTGCAATTAGGTCTCTTGATGTCTTCCGAATTTCAGATCCTTTATTCTTGAAAATAACATCATATCCATTATCACACATATGTCTAACAATCAAAAAATTATGATACAAACCCTTCACATAATAGAAATTATTAATGTTATTCTTTCTGTCAAAAGTAATAGAGCCTTTACCAACAATGTAAGCTACTTTGTCATCACCAAATCTAACAGGACTACCATCATATTTTCTAAATGACACAAACTTACTTTTATCTATATTCATATGATGATAACAACCACTATAAATCAACCATTAATTTTTATTTATTCTAACATACAAATTAGTTTCAACATCATCATCAACTTAAACACAGATGTTAGTAATATCAATTTTTTATTTCTCATCCTTTTTACCATAAAATAAGAAATCTCATGTCTATGATTCATCATATGAGTTACTAGCATCTTCATTCACATAGTAATCTTTCTTATTGAACTTCTTAAATTTCTATCTAGGACCCTGCTTTGGATATCTAGTAACCAAATGACCAATTTTAACACATCTAAAATATTTTAGAGGTAACATATGTTTAAACTTATCAGATCCTTTCTTCAATCTCCTTAAAAAGTCTTCTTCAAACTATTCTTCATCATTTCCATCAAGATCGCTCATCTGATTTTATTTCTTTGAATATCATTTCAGATATGCTCTTGTTTCTTCTAAACTTTCTTAACTCAAATGTTGTCATGTACCAAACAATCGTTCCTTGGTAAACTTATTTGGATCATACACCTCTTCAATTGTCAATATCTTATCACTATAGTTGTCTAGTAATGTCATCAAGATCTTCTCCACAAATTCTTCATCACTAATAGTGCATCCTTGGTTCTTGAGTTCATTCACTGCATTCTCAACTCTTTGAAATTAGCTATTGATATCTTCACCATCTTCCATTCTCAGATTCTCATTATGTTTCTTTGTTTTTAGCTTCTTAGATAACTTAACTTTGTCGCTCCCCTCATATATTTCTTTCAAATTTTCCCAAACTTCATATGAAGTCTTCAGAGAATTAACCTTTATTCATTCAATCTTTGATAAATCACTAATAATAGCATACCTTTCTTTCTCATTCTCCTCATAACCCTCAATTTAATCCTGAGTGTTAAGCTCATTCTGAAAATATACATACTTTGTCTCCACGCGCTTCTAGATATTCTAGCCAATTGATACCAAGTAACCTTTCATCTGATCTTTCCATGAACTATAGTCAGATCCATCAAATGTGGGGATATTCAATTTATGTGCCATTAAATCTTCCTCAAGAGGTTAAGCTCTTCACCAAGGAATCAAGATCTAATATCAATTATTGAACATGCCTAATAACTAAGAGGGAGGGAGAATTAGTCATTCCCACACAACTTGAAAAAGTTTTTCTCTATCGGTTAACTCACAAACAACAGTATTAACAACTTTAGATTTACCCGTTAAGAAAATCAGACATCCACATAAAATGCAAGCACTAAGAACACAAAAACACCGACATAGAGAACACTAGGATTTACATGGAAACCCAAAGTGGGAAAAACCACAGAGAAGCTAATTCTCATGAAATATAAAATACTTGTTAAGATGACACCAGTGTGGTTATTTTTACAATGGCTCACTCCCAGGTATACAAGGTTCACTATTGATACATAATAAGGCTCACTGTTGATGCAACAATACTCACTATCGATACAATAAGGCTCACTATAAAAGTATTTGAAAATAAATTCAATCCACCACTAATATAATTTTCACCACAATCTTCCACGTGCACGATCAAAAACAAGTAGATCTCCAAAAAAATATTCATAACTACTTTGCATACAAGTAAAACATAAGCCACTTCACTTCATATGAATAACAATATTCCTCACCCTTCTTATACTACTTGATGTTATAAACCATGTTGGCCAAATGTAATTTGAAATAGGTCACACCAAGATAGTCCTATGGTATTAAGGAATGAGATGTAGACTACCTCGACCAATATAACTTTCCTTGCACACACCAACATGTAACACAATCTCCAAAGCCATCAGTTCCAATGGACATGATGAACACATTACATAGTAATAGATAGGAACAAAATGAACATGCTCTAAAAAGGATTGACCCAAACAACTGATCTACCAAATTTTGAATATAATGTGGAACCACCACCGAAAGAGAAATCTATTAGTTAATACTTCTATTGTGACACCCATCTTATTGATACAATAATCAATACCACCAAGACTATCAGTACAAAGTAACTGATACAACCAAAACATGAACATGCATATGATATGTTGACATCAATTAAAACCATTAATGAAATTAGTATGAATAGAATCAACTTCATAGTATAACACTATCCATCTTTCATCTTCTAGTGCATGAGTTTTATTACATTGATTTCTACCTATAGCAATTTGGCTAGGATAAGTCGTAGACTTATGGGTTCCTTTGATCCTAATTCCTCTTTTTTTTTAAGGAATCTTGATGAGACCAACATTCCTACTAATAAAATTTCTCATATTATTAATAAAAAATCTTCTCACTTTTCTCATAATGAAAATGAGACCTTAATAATTCCTCTTATGGAAGTCCAAAAAATTTCCCATGGTTTTAAAAAAATTGAGCAATGGTTAGGACAAGAAAACTCCAATCTTGAGGTCATCTATATAGTAGAGGTTTTGAGGAAGATAATTCATAATGATGAAAATGGTGTTAACATCTTGCATAGTATCTCTCATATCATTAATAATAATGCCAAGACTATTAGAGATTGTGCCCAAGAAGTAGGTTTCATTCCACCTACAACTAGTGTTGAGACCTCCATTCCTATTCCTACCACAATACGTAGTGTGTATACTTATGCTCCATCTATCATAACCACTTCCATTCAAAACACAAAACCTACATAATTTAGCATTACTAATCCAATTATTCCCCCTTCTTCAAATGTTCCATGTGTGTCCTTACCTTCATCCATGCCCACTTACAATAGTGTTCCTTTTTCATATTCTACTATTTCTTCCATTTCTCATAATATTCCAAACCTTCCACACATATCTTATACCACTCTTTCTTTCAAATCTAATATTAATAGCTTGGCTCAAACTATTTCATCTTTGCAATAATAAATTACCTCTATGACTCGATCCAAGTTTAACATTCCTACTTGTGGCATTGTTAGTCTTTGTCCTTAGACATCATTTATGTTTTAATCCCTCGATATATGGAAATTCATCATTTAGAGACTTATAATGGTAAGGGTTGTCCTTTGACTAATGTTAAAACCTTTCAAACATTATGTACTAATCCTCTACATGCTCAAATTTCTTATTCGGTGTCTGATGTTGACATACAACATATTTTCATTTCTAATTTACAAAAAGACATTAGGGATAAGATATTTTTGTCTATATTTTCTTCTTTTACTCAATTATGTGCAGTGCTTCATAATTACTAGCTTTAAGTGAGTTAATTTGAGAGCACTCCTCCAATGGCTTCGATTGATAAAAGTGATGTTGCAATTCAGTCTTATCAAAAGATTTAGAAACTTAATATCTTCATCAAAATAATGTTGATGAGAAAGTGGCAACAACATCCAAAGGTGTGGCTCCTTTGTCATTTATGTTTAGACCTTGTAATTTTACATCTCTTTCTAAATATTTTTATAGTGTGATGTTGAAGTTGATTAATGCTAATATGATACAACTTTCTCCATTTAACTAATTGACACACCCAAACCTCTACCTAAGTCCATTGATCACAAAGATTTTTGTCAATACCATTGTCAACCTGCCCATGATAGTGAGAAATATTTCCCTTTGATATCTATTGATAAATACCTCATTGATTCCAATGCCATATCTATTGAGGGTGTTAATGATCAAGGAATCAAATATATAGAACCTCCCAACCAAACTTGTAAATATATACCAATTATTTTCCTTCTCATTCAAACAATATCATTGAGTCTACTCAATCTTTACCTTCTTCCACCTATGTTTTTGACTATTATGTTGAGTGTACTGAAGCCAACAATGTTGTCAACCTTATTGATCAATCTGAACCTAAACCAAAACCAGAACTAGAACTTGAGCTTTGCATTACATTTGATATAAAAGAGATGATTAAATCACATAATGTTAATGTTTACATTATATAAAAGGTTAATGGTCCTCATTCTCATGGTGCCCTTATAGATCCTACTTTCATGGTGAATTTTATAACTAAAGAGATTCTTTACACTAGACAAGTGCAACAAGATTTCTATGATAAATCTAGTGTAACAATTCAAAATTTCAATTGTTTAACTTATCCTATTCATGGTTCCATTACTTTTCTCATACAATTTGGTGGTGAAACTCTATATGTCACCTTTGCTGTCATCCAAAATTATAATTAATTTCATCTTAGACTTGGTCTTCCTTGTCTCGCCTCCATGAAAGTCGTATTTCATCTGATTCATAAGTGTTTGAAATTTCCCCATGATGTGTTGGAATTGTTGTCAACATGTCTATTATGTAGTTTTTCCAGAGGAATAGTATGTTCATAGGAATGGAGAGGAGATGATACTAAAGATGAGTAGCCGTACACCTTAGGGGATGATGTAGAGGTTTTTTACTAGTTCCATGTCAAATCGTAGGTGTTGACATTATGATATGAGTAATTTATGAGATTAAAAATGGTGACTGGCTACTTCACTACCTTCTAGTGTAACAGAGTTGCAAAGATTGGTTTTGTGAATGTGTTTAAGATGATATTTTTGGTTGTCCAACTAGGAATATGTTTAGGACATGGATATGTGTCTTTATTTAAAAGTGCTAGTGATTTTGAAGGTCCGCAAGGAATTTACAAATGTTACAATTGAAGAGGTCATTGTGTAACACCCCACTAGGGAACCCGAGAGAGATTAACCTATAACTTGCTACTAAGTTTGGTGAACATTTTTTTTTATAAAGTTAACAAACAAGATTAATAGCAGTGCGAAAGCAATTACCATTTACTCACATTGAAACAACATCCAACACAGATTACAAAACTCGAGGGTCCCATGACGTAGCATTACTTAAGAACAAAATACAACTAAAGAAAGATAACAAAAGATTCCATATCATAAATGATACAATAACAACTTCCATCAATTAATACAATCCTCATGGACATCCATGATAACTAATACACTGACATCCACTGCACATGTCACAGGGTATATAATAATAAATCTAACATAAAAGTACAATGTCCATATTAGGTATCACATGTGATACACTAATATAGGACTACATAAATAAAGGTATGATAAGAAACCAACAATGAAGAATCAATGAAGAACCATAATGGCATTCAACTGTAGATGTATCAATAGCACTAGCATCAGGACATCAAATCTCAAATGGTAAAGAATCACTACCACCCGTCCGTGTAGAACCACAAAGGTCTACCCCACCATGCTGAGGAGATAACCACAAACCCCAATTGTATGACCAAAACCAAACAAGGATAAAACCACTAAGCAAGGAATCCTGAAAGCTCTCTACTCAAGGTTTACAAAAATAAAGAGAAAGGTAAGACCCACTAATCCAGAGGCATAAACAAAAACTCAGGAGATGACTTAGGCTACATGCTATGGGAGTGTCATCACATGTCTATCTACTTGAGTACCCCAGACTGATCACAAAGGACCCCAGACTCTCAAGCATTGAGTTATCCTAGAACTAACCACTCTAGGCCCCGGAACCTCAATATGATCCATGTGGGATTAGAATACTCTCTCTCAGATGTGAGGAATTCCAATCATAACCAAACTCTAACTTATCTTTTTAAATGATCTATAAAGTTTTAATTACTAAGTTATCACTTAATTACTTAGCCTGCAATAGGTTACCCAGGTGCTAACCACTTTGGGTCCCGAACCCTATTGTAAGCCACTCCCCTAAGATGCACCTACTCAACCTCCCCTAGGCTCATAATCACATAAACATCAATCAGGTATTCAACTAGGTAATCCTAGATGTAGTTTCACACACAAGAAACTGACATGATTACAATGATACCATAAACAAATAATATCCAACAAGAGCCCATAAGATCGAAGCATAAACATAATAAGCACATACAATGAACATGATACTGAAATACAATCCACTGAAACATAACCCTGTCTTTGTTTCCCCCTAGGTCATTCAAATGCTCAACATCACATAATGCACAAGAATACAGTTCAGAAACGAGAAGCCAACACTCACAATATCAAAGAACTAAAACTGAACCATAATCAACATAATTGAACCCAAACATGGGAATACATTAACCGATAAAAGACACTTATCATAACATTACTATGATGCCATAATTAAGAGAATATTCCCTATAACATTCTAAGAGTTCAATAGAAAAATCGCCCAATTTTGGTACATACATAAACATTTAACAAATAATTGCTTCTATATAAGAAAATGCTCTACACTTGTCTATATCAATTTTCATACATTGAATCCAATCAAATTTAAATAAATAAATTAGATTGATTTATTATCAAATAAAAATACCTCTAAAAATTAATCTAAATTAATTAGAGACAAATTTATCTTATAATAAATTAAACAACAATTTTAAACATAGACATAAAACATTTTGTTTGCAGACCATTACTTTGTGATTATGTTTTCTTTTGTTTTTGTTTCGAGTTATGATTGTGTTTCATTTTTAAGTAAATGCTTTAAGTAAAAATAAATATATATATATAAAATATGAATATATATATTTATCATGTTTTTTTATGGCTTTTTATTAAGAAAATCTTTTTTTAAAAAAATATGTTATAAAAAAAAATATTTCAAAGTTCTTGTTTTGTTTGAAATTGTTTAAAAATATATATAAATTAAAATTTATGAGGGGGGGGGGGACCACCACCTTTCCCCTACCCCCACACCCTCGCCTGCTGTATGTACCAGTGTGACAGAGGGTGCTGCCGCCGACAATACCTCTGCTGTGGCAGAGGGTATTGCCTTAGGTAGTACCTTGTCACGGGCGGTAATATAAATTCGAAGATATTTAATATAAATTTTCATTTAATTTGTTTTATTTTTAATTTAATTAAAATTAGTTCATTTTAATTTAAGGTTTATTAATTTATGTTGATAAATTATGATTAATTAATAAAATTAATTTGTTTTGTATTAAGGGTTATTTAATTTAATTAAGTTGATTTTGTTTTATGTGTTGAATTAACTTAATTAAATTTAGTTTAATTAAATTAATTATTGTTGGAAATTTAGTTTGTAATTAATTTGTAGAATTAATTTGGCATAATTAATGTGGTATATTTATTTTTGTTTGATAATATACCAATTTAGTTGGTTTATTTAAATTTGATTAGATAATCTATTTTGGATGCTTAAATAACTTTTAAGTATTATTTTATTAAAGGAATAGAACATCTATGCTTACATTAGGGTATGTCTTTCTTATAAGATGTTTATTTGTTATTAGATTGTTCTTTCAAAATTGAAGTGCGTCCACTGAAATTGGGTCTTTTATTTTGTCAAAGACATAGGGCAATACTAAGGAATAATCTCTAAATTGTGGTATTAATGTATTGATTATGTTTTGATTATCCTAGTGGGATTCTTTGCATATGTACTTGAAATCAATTACGTTCAAAATGGAATTTGGTATTAAATTTTTATAGGGGTGGGGGCCACCACCTCCCCACCCCGCGACAGTGGCTAGCACTACCCATGGCAGGCTAGGCTGCCGACAACAGCAGCTAGGCTACTGCGCCAGCCTTGGGGTGTGGGACCCGCAGGGTTCCCCCCCACTAATTTTTATTTTATTTTTTTTAAATTGTTAACTATATTTATTAGATTTGTTTATTATTAATTCTTAATTAATTTAGTTTATTTTAATTTAATTAAATTTAGTTTTCTTTTAATTTATTAGATTGTTTTATGCTGTTAATTTATTATTTAGTTTATTAATTGGTAATTAATAAACTAGTAAATAATTGGAACTATAATTTATTTTGTTAATTGATTAACTTTGTAAAATAATTTATTAAGGGCTACTTGGTTTTATTTGCATGTTTAAAATTGTTGTTTAATTTATTATAAGATAAATTTGTCTTTAATTAATTTAGATTAATTTTTGGAGGTATTTTTATTTGATAATAAATCAATCTAATTGATTTATTTATAAAAAAAAATGTTCACCAAACTAGGTTGCAAGTTATAGGTTAATCTCTCCTGGGTTCCCTGGCGGGGGTGTTACACATTGTTCTTGACGAGTGGCAAGTAATGATGAAAGATCTTGATGATGTGGAAGGGTCAGATGTTTATTTGTTCTAAATGATGCCTAAGGATGTTCTTGAATTATGTATCTACTCAGTTGGAAATTCACATCCATCAAGGTGATGATATTTGAAGAATTTTCTTAGTTATAGGAGGCATTCTTGTGTTCTTGGGTGACATGTCAAGAAAATTGGTAAACATTTTACGGTAGTAATTATGATCTCAAGGTGATTGTGAATGAACTAACTTATGTTTGGGGGACATACTTGGATCAAGATCATTGATTTTGGCATTGTGTGTAATGAACCCTTTTTACCCCTAGACCGAAATTCCATCAGTTAGGCATAAATTAGGGAATCATCGAATAATTAACAACATATAACCATCACTGTCATTAAAGTTAGAGGAAACTATTGAGTGATAAGCTAATGAACGTAGTAATATAGAAGATCTCTTCATATAGGATATAGGGATCTTTCTCCTTCCTTACTAAGGTCATGATAGGGTGGAAGACTTATCGTGCTCCGGGCACGTGAAACAGACTACAAGTGGCTTCCCTCAAGGCTTAACCCCAGTGTTGGGACAACTGACATGTGCCCGAAATTACTCCACCTTTCCCCTCCACAAGCTCCCTACCTAAGGTATTATAGTAAGGAAATGAGGAATAGACCCTTATGTACTATAATTAGAATAATTAAACTCTTTACTCAAACTAGTTTCTCCTATTGATGGGTCTATATTAATTCATTCTTATAATTGATATAATCATTCCAATATATGTTATAATACTAAGTATATACACATATTCATATAATATATAATTATATATAACTATATATAGTTAAACGATAAAATATAATTTGATTTACATCATTCTAGTATATGTACTTTGAATATATTATTTATATATTTTCTCATACATTTGAAATTCATATATATATATATATATATATATATATATATATATATATATATATATATATATATATATATATATATATATATATATATATATATATATATATATAGAAAGATTAGATTAGATCCTTTAGAAATATATTATATTTATATTCCAAATAGATATCTTACATATATAGTTCATATTATTCTATGATAAAAATAAATATTTATATTCCATAATGATATTAGTACATAATTAATTATGACAAAGTTGAACCATATATTCTTGTCTTAACCAGTGAGAATACATATTAATTTGATATAATTTTCATTATTATAATTACTTATTAATTAATTAACATTAATATAATTCTCAGATATATATTAATTACATATATTTATTTTATAACCAATTATATATATAGAATTACTTATTTACTAACATATTTAAGTTACATTTGTTTAACTATCTAATATGAATTAATTTCATAATAATATTAGTACATTTCAAAATATAAATAAATATATCATTGATTAAATAAACAAAAATAAAGTTACATATCTTTTATCAGAGGGAAGATTCCTCTATTCTAATTTATTTGATCGAATGCCCTACTTTCCACGTGGGCTTACTCTTTTCCTTATTTCCTTAATCTTTTGCTGAATTATCTCTTATTTTAGAAATGGAGATTCTTATTCCATTTTCTTTATATATCTTTTAGAATGCTCCGATTACTTCCTTATTTTTCTCCTTTATTTTCTCCTATATTTTCTCCTTCAATTTCTCCTCTATTATTTTCTCCCAAGTTTTCCAAATTCCTTCTTAATATTTCTTCTTTTTTTCCCTTCGTGATATAATGTCTTTTCCCACTCAATATATATATAAATATGAATAGTCACATCTTTTGAAATATAGTATTAGTATTAATAATTTACATTACTCTTTACGGGTGGTATTATTATTAATAGGCTTCTTTAATACTATTCATAGATTAATATTATATGTAGATTAGTATTATATATTGATTAAATTAATAGTTGATTATTAATTGATTAATATAATAATATTATTACTTAGATATTATCAATAAGGGAAATTAATATTATCTGAGTAATATTACTATATTCACAATATTTAACAATATCAATATCATTATCTTAATAATATATTATTATATATTATATTAATATTTTAATAATATATTATTAATAGTATATTTACTATTATTACTTTATTAACATTTGAGTTATGATTATTTTCTTTAACTTATTATATTATATTATAATATTTTACTTCTATGATAGTTATTTATTATTACTAGGTTCTATCCAATAAGGGGTCATGACATTGTGAGGTGAAATTTTAAAGTTAGGTTTTTCTAATTTTTGTTGATGAATTAAATAAGGATCTAGGGAAAAATCTTGAGTGTGGATGTGGTTGTGCATGAGAAGAATTGATCGTGAATGCCAAGGATTTCTTGTGAAGCAGGTGTGAAGATCTAGTGAAGGTTGAATTTCTCATATGAAGGAGTCAAAGAGAATTGCATCAGAGATCTGATTGTACTTAAATGGAATTGACTAAGGCATAATTAGATGCCACTATATAATTTAAAAATGATTCAAATTGTAGTTTGATTTGTGTTTGTAAGGAGAAAATATTCCTTAGGGTTGTATCCCAAGGCTTTTGGAGTAGTAAGCTCTAGGTAGTGTTCCTAAATGCATGTGCATTCCATATTTTTAGTAATATTGTGCTTTTAACAAGGTATTATTATTATGGGTTCAAGCCCCACCATGGTTGTCACCCTAATTTGGGTTTCTATCATAAAAAAATGTGTTATGTGTTGTGGATATTTTATGATTTGTGCATACTTTCTTTATTCATTATAAATTAGATATAAGGATATTTGGGATAAGGGTTTCAAGGTTTAAGGGTTTTTAAGTGTTAGAGTTTTGTTGCAACTAATTCAACCCCCCCCCCCCCCCCCCCCAACACCCTTAGTTTCTTGGTGCCTTACTTATTATAATTGGTATCATAGTTTGGTCCCTTGAAGGAAGCCTAACATCTTGAGGGAGATCTAGAGATGGTAGAATACAAGAAGGAAAGTCCTAGGTTTGATAGAACCAACTATACTTTGTGGAAGAACTGTATGATGGTGGATCTCAAATACATTGATGAATATTGTTGGGAGGTTACTAAGAAATCTTACATTCCTCCTATAAACCCTTTAAATCTATAAGATCAATGGTGCCAAAGCCAATATTAGGGAAAAGGAAGCTTTTTTGAGTGCATTGAGTGATGTAGAAATGACCAATTTCATGGAATTGGATATAGCTAATGAGATATGGGAGAAGTTGGAGATTTTGCATGAAGGAGACAAGGAAGTGAAGGTTTCCAAGTGATAGATTTTGAAAGGGAAGTATGAAGCCTTGAAAAATGATCAAAGATGGAAGGATTTCCCCTTACATGCTTGGGGTGGATGAGATTGTAACTATTATCAGATGTGTTGGAGGTACCTTGGAAGATGATGAAATTTTGGAAAAGGTGCTAAGATCTCTAACCCATTCCTACATCCACAAAGTTGTGACCACTAAGGAGATTAGGATACTGATGAATAAAATAAAAGACAAACTAGTTGGTAAGATTACTACCTTTGAGTTATGTATATTTTGTGATGCACTACCTAAGGTTGAGATTGAATTCAAAGCTAGTACATCTAGAAAGGACATGAAGAGATCAAAACCAAGTAAAAGACTAGAAAATAAATGGATGTCAAGATATGAGAAGGAGATGAAGGAAATGGAAGAAGAAGATAGAGATCTTGAAGAGTTCGAAGAAATGATTGCAACAAGAGTACCTAGAGTTCTTGAAGGTATCTATAAAGAAAATTTACCTATCAAATATTTTTCATGTAGTAAGATAGTACACTTTTATTCTAGATGTCTAGAGAGAGCTGAGAGATGGAAAAGTAAAAGACCTATTGTTGTGAAAAGATGTTACTTTTCTCTTAGTGACGATGAAAGAGTTATAGATGATGAGTCTAACAAGAATTATGAATATTTCACATTCATTTTTTTCAAAGATGATGATATTGACTCTAAATATGAGTATACTAAATTTGATGATGAGGATATTGAGCCTGTAGATCCTATGTGTACTAGTACATTCATTGCTAAGAAAGAAGAAGGTATTAAGTCTTATAATCACAAGTCTACTATTTTTCTCATTTCTATTAAAGAAGATGATTCAAAGTGTTGGTTCCTTTTCTTTCTACTTGCATATTTACAATTTGATTGACAAACTAATGTCACTGACTCTATCACCACTCCAAATCTGACAAGAAAAAGGGCCAATTAACAAGGATCAAGAGAATTATCCTCCTACACTTTGAGCTTTAATGCTCAGGTAGGTATACCTTTGATTCACTTCTTAAAGGGATTATCAAATACTAAGTAATAATGTCCTTGACACATTGACTTAAATATTTTATCATTTATATGTTGATTGATGATGAAGAATTGCTTCCTGAGAACAGACTAGTGTCTTATCCTAGGGAAAAGAGTCAAATACAATATACCTCAATAGAAAACTTAATTAAAACACACTCAAATTTAGAATAAGTGTTTTACCTATTGTTCCTCTCACTCTCACACTTGGACATCAGATTCTCACTAAACCATGAATTCTCTGAGACTATCTTTAAGGATTTAATCCTGACTTTGGAAGGAACTCAAAGATAATTTCACAATTTAATTTGTAAACCATACATTAACTTGCTTTTCAACATTAACATATAAGAATTTAAGATCAAAACAAGATGACATTCAAAAATCTGAGATTGGAATTCAAGTGTATTCTCATTAAAATTTTTAGTATCAATATATTGAAAATGACCAAAAGCTAGATCCAAACCCTAAATCCAATCTCTCTTATTCATCTACCAAATTCACCATCCTTTTAAAAATACAATTAGTTGCAATATATAGTCATTAGTCATCTTGAGATCCCTAAATTAGGATGCAATAAGCTATGGATGACTATGATAGGGTTAGGGTTTTTAACCACTTTACCAACTAGATGATCAAGAAATAACTATAGAAAAAACATACCAAGAAATTCAGAAAAAATTAGGTCTAGATTGATCTTCGTTCATGGCTAAAATCCTGACTGGTACTCTAGACTGGAAACTGCATCATAAATGGCATGAGTAACTCACCTATTTTCCATGACATGAACACCCTTCATAGAAAAACATCATTTCTAGACCATGTTGTGATAGTATACAAGATCAAATCAGGTAGATTGGCCACCCAAGCATTAAATAACCAGTCCTTTACTTGCATAAAACCCTTAAATATTTCAAATTCTGGTGGCAACGGTTAATCAGACAAGTTTAAAACAAGGCTGTTGATTTCATCTCTTTCCTGATAGATTAGGTGGCTCCCATTAATCTACACAATAGTCAACTTACCCTTTTAAAATTACCTAACCATATGATCATTATCGGCAACTAATAAAAAACAAGCACCTTAGCATGACTTGGCAGTTGGACCCATCACTTTATTAGTCTTTCCATCGGATGACTATCGCTAAAGCACGATGACTATCTTTCATTCACTTTTCCTTTGCAGCATCATGACAGCCATGTGACATCATCTTGGACATGTGTAACCATGTTGCATAAGTGCAAAGACTAACAGGCGGGCACATCTCCTTTGCGGTATCACGACAACCGTTAGATTAACTTACATCTAGCATCCTTTTAACATGCTAAAACCCTCAACCCCATTGACAACCTCCACATCACCATCCCTTGTGAACAATGAAAATCAGACATATCTGCAACACCTGGCATCAGACCCACTATCTTCATATGTCCTTACTTTCTAGAAGCTCGGACGACTGTCACAATGTCGCGATGGATATCTATCCCGCATCTTCCCTTTGTGGAAACATGATGACCGTCAGAGCTTGTTGCACTTTACTCCTTAACCACAACAAGCCCCCCTTTAACTCTAAGTCACCCAGTGAACACGCGACTAAAGGATTTCGCTAAGTCACGGTACATTTTACTTAACTGGGGTTTGGTTTGGAGAACAAAAGATAGCTCTTTATTCACCAAGTCACTAGATGATTATAACTAACTGCTAAGAACTTGGAGATTTAGAGAACACTATGTGACATCCCTTAGTCACTAGATCACTGATAGAAAAGCTAACCATGGATTGTATTAAGAGATCAGGTGACTAAAGAGAAACATGATATAGACCTAGGCACAGTTGTTGGTTTGCTAAATAAAAGGTGACTTAAAAGATGAATACTGAGATCTAGCAAACACTAAGAAATAAAAGACCACATGTAGAATTAGATACTTAAGTGGCCAAAAAGGTAATAGAGAAATAGAATTGGCTAGGGTTTTTCCTTGTGGACTTAGACAATTTTAAAAACCCTAGGACATGGATAAAGACCTATTTCTCAGACCTTGAAATGATTGGATCTTACTGGTTTTTGCATTTTAGCACATGTGATCTGAATTGGAGCTTGGTCACATCTTGGACTATCCATGGCTAAGATCGCAAGATATGAAACCTCACATATCTCCTTCACAGATCAAAATAATTTTGTAGCGGGACATGAAAACTTCACAAAATTCTACAAGAATAGACCATTTTCTTTGGATTTTTTCTACGATGGGAAAATGGCCTAACACAAAGCTTTAAGATTCTATGCATTCTATTTTTGCTGATTATATTGTTGAATAAAGGCCCTAGCTACACAAGTTGCTAGAAAAGATGAATGGGATATAGATAGCAGTTTCTTGCACCATATGATTGGTGAAAAGAGTAAATTTGTGATCCTTGAGAAGTATGATGGTGGTATGGTAAGATGGGGTGATAACACTAGTGGTATTATCATAGGTAGAGGTTCTATTTATCTAGATCTAAAGAATAATGCAAATGATTTGTTTTTTAGTACTATAAGGTCCACGATTATTGAGAAGGGGGGTGAATAAGTAATCTACCAAATAAAAACTTTCCATCAACCATTCAATAACATTCATCAACATATAAAATTTGAAACACTAATCAATGAAACAAATGAGACTATCCAAATACAAGAACACCAAGATTTTTATTAGTAAACTCTTGGTCAGAGGGAAAAACCACGGTGGGAATTATCACCCACTAATAATTTTCACTCTTCTGAAGTATGCTCGGTTAAATGCCTAGCCTTGTTAGGAGCTTACAATGATTCCCTATTATGAGAATACCCTTTTAGGAGTCACTTGATTAAGGGATTTACCTATATTCCTATTAGGAGCTTTACCATATTGGGAGTAACCTTGTTAAAGGATTTTAACCCTAATTAAAGAGCCACCTAGTTAAAAGATTTACTGATCAAGATATATTAGGATCTACTTGGTTAAGGGGTTTTATTGCAGAACCTATTAGGATTAAACAAGTACAATGATCTAGGTGTATCACTTCCCCTCCACTTGTTCAGATCCAATTAAGCACAACACTTCTACTTCTTGTAGACAATATCCTCTCTTCACTTGACCGCACTTTCACATACATGATCTATAATTACATAATTCATTGATTTACTATATATACATTACATGTTCATTGGGGTATTAACCACCTTTAAAAAATGTATTACATTTGAATTTCATTCATTACAATCATTCTCTCTTGATCCTTGAACCCTAAAATGTATTATCAATCTATACTATTTGATTACAAATTCAGGTCGGCAACAAGATTCATTCCAAATCAATTTAAAACAAGAATAGTCAAACTTTATCTGACTTCTCCAACATGCTTCCAAAACTTGATAGATCCAATCACCTCGAATATTGAAATATTAAATTAGAATTACACATTTGTTACACCATTTTACCTTGATACTTGGATCATGAAAACATCCACTGCAACTGATTGCATCATCATTGCCCATCGATCTAACACCAATTTCTCAAACCTATTCAAACATTTTTCTATCTTGCACAAAATAATCTTTCATGAATTGGAATGATGCCTTGTGGTACTCCAATCTTTTATAAATCATAGTATCAATAACATATCCTATTCAAGATAATCATATCATGACCATAACACTTGGTTCCATACTTATTTGATAGAACAATCAAATCATTCATTGTATGTCACTTTTTGTTCTTATGTTTGCCCAATTTCTCTTTAATTGATCATAACTCTGTACATACTTATTTCCAGCCACTACAGTCATACATATAGCAACAAGAAATATCACTAAGTCTCCTTCTCTGACTACACACTCCAATGCCTTCATATACTTACCACACATTGGATTCAACAACTCAAACACTTATTGACTCACTATCAACCAACATAGTACTTATTTGACATCAATGAAAACATAATAACTAATATTCTTGTCATCAAACCTATACTAGTCAAGCTTTACATTAGTTATTCTAGTAATCTCCCCCTTTGGAATTGATGGAAATACCATATTGATCTAATAATAATTGTTCCCCCTTAGCTGATGCACCAAACTTCATATCTTGATCTTCCTGGTCTTCTCCCCCTGTGTCTTCATCTAGTTTTTCTCCCCCTTTGACAATAATTAAAAAGGTGCCACATAGGTCACCTACTATTGCAACATCTTTCTTTTCCTCTAACTACCCCCTCTAAGGAGTAGTTCCCTTTAACATCAGTCCAATAGTGAAAGATATTCAATGAGTCGACTAGATTAATTCTTATAGTAGCATCTTAGTATCATTCAGGTAGGAGAATATATCCTAACTTGCCTCTTAGATACTCAAAAGTATCTTTAAGTAATAGTTTAGTGAATATATCTTCTAGTTGCTCCTTAGTTGGAACATATTCCAACTTGACTATCTTTTCCTACACTTATTCTCTTAAGAAATGATACTTGATTGCAATATGTTTAGAGTTGGAATGCATCATTGTGTTCTTGGAAATGTTTATTACACTTGTATTATTACATAATATAGTCACTGGTTCAGTTACCTTCTATTTGATACCTTCTAGGATCTACTTCATCCATGCAATTTGTGTACAGTTGTAGCTATTGCTACATACTCATCTTCTGTAGTAGATTGGGAGATGTAATTTTGCTTCTTACTCTTCCATGACACAAGTCTTCCTCCTAGAAATAATGCCCCTCCACTTGTACTCTTTCTATCATCAATGTTTCCTGTCTAATATGCATCAGTGAAAAACTCAAAGAGAAATCACCTTTTCAAGCACACCAAATACCATAGTCTTATGTCCCTTTCAAGTACCTAAATATCCTCTTTACTACTACCATGTGAGATTCCTTAGGATTATCTTGAAATCTGACCTCTATTCCAACTTCTTGTGCAATGTTTGGTCTACTATGAACAACATAATGCAACTTACCAGTCATGGATCTGTATAGAGTTACATCCACCGCACTTGAATCATCATCCTTAGATAATTTCCAATCGGTCACCATGGGAGTTCCAATAGGCTTGGAATCTTCCATGCCAAAGTTCTTTAGTACTTCCTTTATGTACTTGGACTAACTAATATAAATACCATCCTTTAGTTGTGAAATCTTCAATCCAATAAAGATCTTAATTTCTCCTATCATTGACATCTCAAACTTGTTATTCATCTCTTATGAAAATTCCAAGCTCATCTCATCATTTCCTCCAAAACTTATGTCATCCACAAACACTTTTAGCTAACAGTATCTTATCACCTTCAACCTTCAAGTACACATTTCTATCTTCATGTGTTCTTATGAAATCAACTTGATGAGATAAGAGTATCCTTTCATACCATGTGCTAGGTGCTTGTTTCAATCCATATAGTTTCTTTTGCAACTTGCACACCATGTTCTTATTCTCTGTTAATCCAAATCCATCTCTTTTCTCTATGTAAGCCTCTTCTTCAAGAATCCCATTTAGAAAAGCATATTTGACATCCATTTCAAAAACTTTAAACTATTTATAGGAAGCATAAGAAAGTAAAATTATTACCCCTTCAAGCCTTACTATAGGATAAAATGTCTCTCCATATCTCATTCCTTCTTCTTGTGCATAGACCTTACACACAAGTCTTTCCTTATTATGAGTCACTTCTCCATCTTCATTTAGTTTGTTCCTAAAAACCCACTTTGTACCACTTGCATTTTTATATGTTTGTCTAGAACAAGTGTCTATATGTCATTCTTCTCAATCTAATTAGGTTCTTCTTCCATTATTTTTTTCCAGTCTTCACTCTTCAAGGGTTCCTTCATAGCTTTAGGCTCAAACTTTGAAATCAGACATGTGGTTTCTCTGATCTTCCTTCTACTTTGTACTCCTGCATCTTTATCACCAATGATCTTATTAGTATAATGATTCAATTTCACATACCTTGGAATAATCAGTTCAGGTCTAGGTGATTCTTCTTCTTGTTCCATCGATTGAACCAATTATTCCTCGTTGTTCTATTCAATAGTTTCTTGCTCTTTTGGTTTTACATACATGAATTCTTGATCATTTTATGGTTCTTTCTTTCTTTTTTCATCATATTTATCTATATATTCATCTACCTTCACATTTTCCCTTTCAAACATCTTGTTAGTCCTTTTATTAAAACACTTATAGGCCTTTATTTTAGTATAATATCCCAAAAAAATACCTTCATTACTCTTAGGATCAAACTTTCCATTGAGATAATCTCTCTTGAATATATAGCATATGCTACCAAATAATTGGAATATTTAACACTAGGTGTGTGACCATACCATAATTCCTAAGGTATCTTACTGATTCCTTTCTTTACTTGTATCTGGTTCATTATGTATACTACAATGCTAATGGATTCTCTCCAATATGCCTTAGGCACATCACCTTGAATCATCATTATCTTGGCTACATCTACTATGGTTTTTTTCTCCTTTCAGCAACACCATTCTGTTGTGAATTTCTAGGTGCAGACCTCTACCTTTTGATTCCATTCTCCTCGCAGTATTGAACAAACTATGATAAAGTAAACTTTCCTCCTCTTTCTTACCTTAAGCACTTCAATTTTTTTCATGTTTCATTCTCGACAAGTACTCTGAAATATTTGTACTTTGAGAAAGTTTTGGACTTGTCCTTCAAGAAAGTCACCCACATCATTCTTGAGTAATCATTAGTAAACAATATAAAGTACTTATCTCCATGGTAACTTCTTTACCTCATAGGGCCACACAGATCAATGTGTACTAAGTCCAATATACTCTCAAATGAAAAAAACTTTTTATTGAAATTAGAACTAGTTAATTTAACCAGTTGAGATTATTTACGCATCATGTTTTCTAGCTTAGTTAATTGTAGCAAACCCTTAACTGTATTCAACTTAATAACTTTGAAAAGACTATAAAATTTCACAAGATAAAACCTTCTATGCCAAAACCAACTATCCTCAACTATAGAAACCAAACATCTATTAATAGTATTGTTCAAATGGAGTAAATTAACTTTAGTTTGCCTACTAGTAGCAATCAAATCTCTTGAGCTTCCAAGTATCCTAGATACACCTCCTTTAAATTATAGGTGATAAAATTTTCCATTTAACTGACCCACACTCAATAAATTATGTGTCAAACCTTGTACAAAGTAAACTCATCAGCATTACTTTTTCCATTCAAATAAATTGTACCTTTTTCTTTTACCAAGAAGGGTATTTTGTTACCAAACCTAACTACACCACCATCAAATTATTCTAGCTTTATGAACTTTATTCAATCATCGGTCATGTGATGTGAGAACCCACTATCAATAACCCACTCATTTTTGTGTTCCATATGAGAAACAAATGCCATTTCTCCTTCTGAGGTATCCTCTTTCACTGTAATAAACACTATCTCTTCTTCTTAATTATTTTCTGACTCTTCATCAGTTACACCTTCATCTACTGTAACATAACATTGTTTCTTTCCTTTTTTCTTTGAATCTTCTAATCTTTCCTTTCTGCTCACCATTAGGACACCTAGCAGCAATATTTCTAATCTTATTGCATGAGAAACACATCAAAGGTAGCTTACCTTTATACTTATCGCTACCTCTAGGAAATCTCCTTGCAAGTAATACTTCAATTTCCTCTTGCTTTCTTTATTCATCCAAAATGGAGTCAAATTATCTAGAATAACTTGACATATTGGATGATTCATGATTTATATCTTTACCCTTCTTCACTTAAGCCATAGAAAAAGGGGCCTTAAAAGCTGCTCCAACTCTAGGAATACTATTATCAAAATTTCTCAACTCAAAATCAGTAAGCTTACCAATCAAACCATCAATAGAGACATTATCTATTGTTCTGAACTCATGAATGACATAAATTATAATGGCATAAGTAGGCATAAAATTTCTCAAAATTTTAGTTACCACATCTTCTTCTTCAATGGTACCACCGACACTCTTGATAGCACAAACAAATTCTTTTATCCTTTGACCATATTGAGCAATGTTTTCTCCTTCAACCATTTTCATGTCATCATCTTTACCCTTCATACTATCTACCCTTCAATTTTTGTACATTCTTGTCTCCTCCATAGATTACTTTAAGCTTTTCCAAACCTCATGAGAAGTCTCTAAACTATGTATATCAATATATTCAGTGTCAGATAGAGTACTTAATATAGCCTCAAATTCTTGCATATTCTCTATTGGAAATTTGGTTGAGTTGATTGCATAGATGTTGTCATTATGGAAACATATGATCCACATGAAGATCACACAAGTCAGAGAGCAAGTATGATAGAGTGCATTGCATATTTGACTAAGTATGAGATAGTATTTTACCAGTGTACTCGAACATAGTTTTTGTTTGTGACGTTGACTGGAGTGAGTTCAATGCTTATGCACTTGAACATAGACTCTATGGTGACTAATGATGACCCATCTTAGAGTGCAAGTTAGTATGAAATGTACGGAAGAAGTTATGATAGTTTTACTGAAGACAGTGTGAAGCTGACAGGACAGAATATGAAGATAGAATTGGTAAAGAGTTAAGGGATTATTTTGTTTATCAAAATAATGTCTTAACAATATAAAGGGATGACATCCTAGATGTTTAACCTTGGATAAAGCTATTGTTATATATGTATTTGTAATTGTAAAGTGTAGTAGTAATTGTAACAAGCAACAAGTAATTGTAGAAGTATGATGCGAAGTATATGAAGCATATGTAATAGCGATAGTGAAAGATCAGTGAAGAGATATTGATGCAAGCAGTATAAGGTTATGTACCTTGACCTCTTTTGTAATCAGTGTATATTGTACATTACTTGTTTGGGCAGTGGGCTTAGCTGGTAATCACATTTTGTACTACCAACTCCTAACAAGGTTGAGGCTTCTAACAAGGCCTATAGTCCCTTAATCAGGACTGATACACTATATGTTTGTAATAGACTCCTAACAGGGTCAACATCCTTAACATGATACTTTTGATTAGTGGAGCTTTGTGGGTACCATCCCCACTAGGGTTTTCCCTTGGCCAGGGTTTCCTCGAGAATAAATAATATGTTATGAGTTCTTTATTGTTATGCATGTTGTTTAGCTTCTTATGTTATGCATGTGTAAAGATAATCTATTATATCCATAATTGGGCAAAAGATAAAGTTTGTAGAAGATTGATTCACCCCCCCCTCTTAGTATTCCCTATTTCTAACAATTGGTATCAGAGCTTAGTTACTCGAAAAAGAATCATTCAAGGAAAGCCTAGTAGCTTGAGTAAGATCTCTATGGATATGGATCAACTACAGAAGAATCTTAAAGAAGCTCTTGAACAGATTGATATGCTTACTGATGAAAGAGACACTCTGAAAGGGAAATATGATGATGCAAAGAACCTCATTGAGAAATTGAAAAACAAATTGGAAGATCTAAAATCTGAAAAGAAATCCAAAGTTCTTATTGAAGATTGTGATGACAATTTTGAAAAAGAAAATGAGATCCTTAAGCATGAATTGAAGATAGCAAATTTGAAGCTTAGTTTGAAAGATGGAAATGGAAAGAATGAAGTGAATCTAAAATTTGAAAATGAAAGTCTAAAAATTGAAAATGAAGGACTGAAATCTAAACTTGGAAATGTAACATCTGAACTTGAGAAAGTCAATGTGCAGTATGCTGAACTTGAGAAATACAACAAGATTGTGAAAGGCAAACTGACTCAATCAAAGCAACAACTTGAAAGGCTATATTCAGCTAGTGAGAGGATTGATAAACAAGCATCTTTCAGAAACCATTCTATGATAAGATTGGTCTTGGATTCAACACTCTTAAAGCAAATAATGAAAGCAAGGAACCAGATTTGAAAGTATCTGAAAGCTTAGATGAGAAGAAGGATGATGAGAACAACAAATCTAAAGATACACCTAAAGAAGAAGAATCATTGAAGCAAGAGGAATCATCCAAAGGTATGCAAAGAGAATTCAAAGGTAGATGTTTTTCTTGTAATACTATTGGTCATATGAAGAGAGATTGCATAGGTAAGCAATTTAAACCTCTTAATGGTTATTGTTATAACTGTCATGGATTTGGACATAGAGCTATTGAATGTAGGAAACCTAAATTTGTTGAGAATAATAATAGTAGAATGTTTAAGAATACTAACAATGCAGATAAGAAACCTACCGAAGATATGAACAGAAGAAATGGAGTAATATGTTATAGATGCAACAAGGTTGGACACATTACTAGAAATTGTAGATCACAGATTAATCCACCTAGACCAAGATATGGAAGCAATGGAATTGTTTGTCAGATATGCAACAATATTGGACATATAGCAAGGTTTTGCAGAATCAACAATGGAGTTTTTCATCCTAACCCTAACCCTAAAAATCATGAAAGAAGAAATGAAGATGCAAGTAACAGACAGAAAGGTTGTTGTAGCAATACAGAAGAAGTGAAGTTTGTTAAAATCATAGATCAAGGAGACATAATCAACATTGAAGGTAATCAGAAAGGTTAAGTATCAAGTGGTAAGAATGAATCCTTACTCGACCTATCTCAAAGCACTGAATTTATGAAAATTATAGTAGATTAGGAACTTAGATTAGTGTAGAATTAGATTTATGATGAATTAAGTCTTGCATAGTTAATGGAAGGTATTTTATGATATTATAATGCTATGGTTAAGAGTGCAAATAAAAATATTATGTTTTGCGAGATCACAAGAAGTTTTAAGTTTTGTAGGATAGCAAAAACAACTTTTTGGAAAGTGGCAAAAGAATTGAATGCGATGTCAGACCTAAGTGAGATTGAAGTAATTAAAGGTTATGATCAATGTTATTTGATCATCAAAGTGAATACAAGTGTTAAGGAGATCAAAGATCAATAATTGGAAGCTTTTTGAAATGATTTGGTGAAGGATTTGAGCGCCGAATCTACGCAAGCCCTAGAATCGTGAAATCGAGGTATTTTACTTGACAGATCTGTGAATCGGTAAAAGGAATTTGAAGTAATCATGGATGTATCTTTAATTCACAATGTCAGAGATAAAAATAGACCTAGAATGAAGAGGGAACCAATAGAACCTCTGGAAGAAGACCCTAAGTTAGCTTTATCATCTGTACCAGACGGAGTTTTGCATTTAGAGAATGTAAGAAGTTATCTTGGATGCAAGTTAGAAACCATTAGTGATAGTGATTTTACAAATGAGTATGAGAAGATCTACAACCAAGACATGTCATTGAAACAAGGATATGATCATTTGAAAGACAATGAGATTGTTAAGTATGCATTGCAGTATGATTTTGATAATGAAGAGTGCACTAAGATAATCCTTAGCAGAATTCATAATGGGAAGTTTTGGCTAGAAGATAGAGTGATAGACATTATAGCTAATTTGATTCATGAAGTCACTGGACTGTCTAAATCTAGAGCTATTCCTTTAAATGAGAAGAATATGAGAAAAATAGTCATTGATAATGCTAATTCATCCTATAATGGTAGAGGAATTGTAATAAGATCCAACAACATGATGTTAGATACTTATGCAAAATCCTAACAACCAAGTTTTGTGCAAATTCAAGAGAGGATGACATGGCAGCTAGAATGGTACACATAGATTATTTGATGTGTGTTGATAAAGTGCCAGTTGATATGTGTGAAATTCTAAGAATTCAATTGTTTGAGAACTTGGAGAAGATTAAGAAGACAAAGTATGCACAATTTAGATTTTCATCTTTAATCACTTACATGTTTTTTCATCTTTTGAGGAGATTTCCTTACACCATAGGAAATGATTGGAATGATGGAAAAACCACAATGGAAAGGATTAATGTAGTATACAGAAAGCATGTTATTGACAGTGTTAATGAGAGTGTAGTACTTGTTATTAAGACATTTCAAAATATTGTGTCTAGCAGATAAAGGATTCCATAGTCTCTTGTGGAGAAATACAAAAATGAAGTATGTTTTATGGTTGACACTGACTTTGCATACATTGAAGTAGTTGAACCTAGAATTGAGTTCATAGACCCTCTTGGCTCTGAAATATCTGAAACTGAGACAAAAGAATATGTGAATAGGCTACTTAAGTGCAAGGTTGACACCCATAGTAACAAATTTGGAACTTTTGAAGAAAATTTCAACTCTGCAAAGGCTATACTTGAGGAGAAACAATCTAAGAAAAGAGTTGAGAGCACTATAAAGAAAATATTGAAGGATACAAGAATGATAGAGAGAGAATTCTTAGTGGCAAAGAAGACAGTAGAAAAAATCAGAGATATTGGACAGAAAGAGATTTTGTCTGTACCTCCCTTATCATCTAGTGCAGTACCAGTCAAGGTGAAAGTAGAGGAACCTGAGAAGGAACAAGTATTAAGAAAAGCTACTAGATCTACCTCTGCCACACCAAGCAAGAGAGTGAAAGAAATTTCTACTAGACCTGGTAAGAGGCAAAAAACTTTGGTGCCACCAGTACCTAGGAAAATTGCAGAAATTAAAGAAGATGACACTTCTGTCAAGAAGAAAGCATGGAAACCTAGAATTGAGAGAGCGAATGAAGAAATTATAAAAGATGGAGACTTCACTAAAATGAATAAATACTATGACCTTTATGACTATTCTGATAAATTGAATCTTGAAAATGCAGTGGTCAAGCATTTGATTCTGGATAATAAGAAGTTTGACACTATTTAGGGAAAGATACCTAATGACTTATTGAAGAAACTTGTTAACAGGAAGATGAGAGCACAAGAAGAAGACAAATCTATCAAAGAGAATCTTGTGAAGAAACTATGTGATGTAAGAGATGATGAGCATCTTAAACAAATTTTGAAGCCCCTTAGCACCCATTTAAGGATAAAAATGAGAACCATTTAGATCATGGCAGGACAATATGAACAAGTGAATGTAGAGATTGAACAAGCAATAATTGAAGTTATGGCATAAATTGTTGGAAAGACATCAGTTGCAGAAAAGCAAGAAGAAGAAGCAAAACAAGAGGTTATTCCCTCTCCATTAGCTATAAACATTGAAGAAGAATCTATGAATGTTGAAGGTACAAGGATCACCTTGGCTACTGATGATAATGTATTCAAGAATCTAGAGAACATTGTTGACAATTTGGCTCTTGATGAACTGGATAGAACTGCAGAAGTAGAGTAGACCCAATTTATTGTCAAAGAACCCAAAGTATCAGAAGTAAAAGCATCTGTACCCTCTATAGAAGAAATCAGTCTTACTCCTAAGATTGGAAAGAAGAAGCAAACTGGATCTTTGTTTGAGGATTTGGGAAAAGAAGTAGATGATGATGATCAGATAGAATTGATCACATCTTTGAACAAAATCATTGGGAAGAATAAGAAAGTTAAGAGTCTTGAAGGATGTCTAAAGGACCTAACTGAAAAGCTACAAAGTATTGTGACCACATAGATTTTAGAAGAAGACCCTATGTAGAAGGCAAAGAAAGTGATGAGCACTTTTGATGATGAGTTCACTAACCTAGCTGATATTGCAAAAGTGAAAGCATAGGCAGACTATGAAGCTAGAATGTTGTTGAATATCATTCAATACATCAGCAATGATATCAATACTCTTGATATCTATATCAAAGATTTGCAGAAACATCTGGAAACAGGAAAATCTTTGTACATACAGTGTACAAAATCAGAGTCTTTGACAGTTGAGGAAGATCAAAAGATAAAATTGAAGGAAGCAAAGATTCTAAATGAAACAAACCTTCTATCTAACCCTAATGTGAAGGTCACTAATGTTGAAAAGAAAGTTAGGAAACTTTTTTATGAAATCAGAATTATACAAGATGAGAAAGACAAGAAATTAAGAAGATATACTCTTTTGAGAGAGCATGTTTCTATGAAGTTAAGTGTTATTTGTGTGTGTGAATTTTGTACCTAGCTATAGACACAACACTTCAGTAAAACATTAGAGGTTAGTTAAAATCAAAATCATGCAGTGAAATGGAAACAAATCTAACCAGGTGATTTACTGCCTTCTAGTAGATGTGAGTATGTATTCTCATATTGGACTGAGATTAGTGACCTTGATGACACCTAAACGAAGGATTTGAATTCAAAATTTAGATATGAATTAGATGCAAATTAATCTATATTTTTGGTTTTTCTATGCAATAAGATGAAATAAATTGATATGAATCTATTCTAGATGAAAAATTGATATGGAAAATAAGCTACAATGATATGCTAACAAGAATGATCTCACAAAAGTTGTTGATTTGCAAAGAAGCTTCAATTCTTCAGATACCAATTCGCTAGCATAAGTTTGCAAAATTATGAGATGATTTGTGAAGAGCTGAGCCTTGATTTTATAGAAATCTAGGGCTTTGAGGATGCATGGAAAAAGCCATAAATCACTCTAGTTGATTTTTGAGTCAACAAGGAATTAAAGATAGTTAACTCACAAAAAATCATGCAAAAACAACTTTTTGATTTAAATCAGAAGTTGAGATCAACTTTTAACTTAAAAGAGAGTTGAGTTTATTTTTAAAACAACTTGAATTGATTTTCTGATTTATAGTTTAACTATTTTTTTGGATGCGCATAATTAATTATGAATTAAATTAATAAATAAAGTGATTTATCCTCAACTTTAACTTATTTTAAAAATAAAACAATTGATTTATGGATTAATCAATTATTAAATCAAAATTTTATTCAAAAACTATATTATTAAATATGACAATTGACATTAATTAATTAAATAAGAATTTAATCAATTAGTCATAGGATATTTGATTTATTGTCATAATGGAATAATACAATTTAGGAATAAATATAATTAAATTCAATTAAATAATTAAGTGGCAGTATTAAATCTAATTAATTAAATATTCAGGATATTCAATTAATCAAACTTTAGGATAAATAGGATTTATCACCAAATAATCATTAAATTAAAGATAATTAAGATAATTAGGAATATTACTAGGAATATTGCCTGATGCAGAATTTGATATAATCAATTAGGATTTGATGATGTTCAGATGTGCCTTAGGTTAGGACTTCGATGTCGATTTCATTTGATGTGTCGATATAGGAGGTTAATGAACCTATAGCCCATTTTTGGGGTATTACATTTTGCCCCTTTTTGAATTGTTGTGCGAAGTGTAGTGGTTCAAAGATTCTGTGTATGATGTTGAAACTGATGTTTGAAATTGATATTGATATGAAACAAAAAACTGATTGAAATTGATATGAAGATAATAGGTCCTGAATGACCAAAGATAATGTTAACTATAATAGCAATGAACTGATGATTGCGAAGAAGTGTCAAAATGCCTGATTCTGAACCTTATGATTGCGAAGAAGTGAGTGACCGATTCCATACTCGATTGTCGATAAGAATCACATTAGTATCACATCTAAACCCTTCAGTTACGAAGAACCAAGGAAATAACACTAATGAACCGATGGTTACAAAAGATTGATACCATTTATAGGATTAAGAGAATACCAGATTGATATGGATCTTGATGAATATAATATGCCCTGAGCGATGATTGATTTGCCCCAAGCAGTGAGGTCTTTTTGATGAATCAACAACTAGACGTGGTTGTTGTCTTGATTACTGACGAAAGATATTGATTTAGATTTAGATTACAGACTTTGAATGATGTGCAATACCATGCCCCCTTCAGGATAAAAATTGAAATCTAACAAGAAAAGTCAGCGTTGAATAGTTCAGAAGCATGTTAATTGATTTGAGAAGTGGTTAAACACATTTGAGAATGCATTATGCATCGTTTGGAGGTCTAGAAGACCAAGTTTGACTAGGTTTGACCATGAGTTGAGCATGGTTGACCAAGTTGAAATTTTGATATTTTGATGTAAGATAATTAGTTAAGTTGAATTCTAGATTTTTGTGATGATAGAAGGTTGATTATGCAAGTAGTAGATCGTTCTGGGTCCAAAAATTTTAAATTGCGATTTTGACATAGTAAATGATCTCAGATTTTAATTTTGATCCCGAAAATAGATTAAGAACGTTGAAATTAGCCAAGGGTACAATTTTCATGAAAAATGGAGCACTTTTGAAAATTAGGTCAAAAGCTATATAAAGGCTGGAAGGGTCATTTTCAATTCATTTCAACCTTTTGACTTTAGAAATCTTGTGGAGCCCTCTGAGAAAAATGGTAGACAAAGCGGTAGAACCAAAGGTACCTATGAGTTCACATCGATTTGAGCATAGCCAGAGACACCAGAGACCTCGACAGTACAGACATCCGGTAGGTGGACCTCTGTGCTTTGCTAAAAATTCAATTTTTCCATGTTTTATAGGATTTTAGCAATGTTTCATACGTTTTTGAATTTTTGAATTTCGCATGCACAAAAACTCATACGACTCCCCAACGGGACTCGTACGACTTTTCAACTGTAGGTATATTGTCATCTCGTAACCCCCAAAGACTCGTATCAGAGGGACCCAAGAGTCGTATGATGTTTCATTGGGTCCCTCATAACTCGTACGATGAGGGATGCACTATCGTGTCACTATGCTTTGTCGTATGGTATCATGTATAAACTCGTATGACTTTTCCTGCCAGTCTGAAATGTTGTATGGAAAATAGTGAGCTTAAAACTTAGTATTAGGTCAAATTTTTGAATTTTCTGATCTCTTAGCCTGATTGTTGACTTGTCGACCTACCTTCTGAAATAATGAACTGCCCCATTTCTGCCCTTGTAACCTATTCTATGGCCAAATTACTGATAGGATTCCCTATTTCTATGCTATGTAGGTCATATATCCAGATGTACATGTACAGATCTCGCATCCTGCTATGCAGAGACTATGTGTGTCATTGCTAGACCCTATGAGGGTCCACCTTGCTTCTTGTGGATTTGAGTACTTGATACATTTACCTGAGATTAGGGTAAACTATGGACTTTTGATTGCTTTGATTGAGAGATTTCACTCAGAGACCCAGACATTCCACCTACCGACGGGGGAGATCATTGTTACCCCTGAGGATGTGTGTCGTATACTACGCATTCCTTTTCATGCAGGCCGGCTGCCAGAGTATGTGAGTTTGGGGAACTCAGGTTTATTAGCTTTCAGACGTCTCTTTGGAGATGATACTTAGATGACTGCTTCCATTTCCTGGGAGACCTTAGTGCAAAGATATGGACAAACACACCAGCTGGAGTGCATCATTGCTAGGATGATTGGTGGTATTATCATGTTTGACTGTTAGCAGAACAGTCTTTTGATGGGTTGGGCCCCTATGGTAGCACGTTTGATGGCCACTCCCTTTGAGTTGGCATGGGGTCAGTGTCTATTAGCTCACATGTTCTCCAAGATGCATGAGGTAGTGTATTAGGAGAGAAAGTCTTTTGCTGTAGGAGCTCTAGTTTTACAAATCTGGGCATGGGAGCACATCCCAGTGTTGAGACCTATATGTACTTCACAGAGGAAACCTTAGGAGCCTGTTATTTATATATATGCTAGATATGTCATTCAGGGACGGATGGGCCACACTGAGTACTGGAGGCGATGCCTCGATGACATGACCTTTGTGCATTGGAGACCATATGTAGCCATTGAGCCTTGGCCTACTGCTCAAGAGCAGTTTAGTTACTTCTTTCAGAGCTGTGTATTGATTGGGAGGTCATCCTCCACTATGGAGAGGTTCCTTATTACCAGGGTCTGGCAGCAGTATGGATGAGTACATGATGCCCCTGAGGATTATGCTACATATGCACAGATAGGTTGTGAGATTGGACTTGGATGGACACAAAGGCTCTCTTATGCTTTGTGTTCATAGGAGTACAGTGCTATTGTTAGCAAGGATTGGGAGTAAAAATTAGATGTACTTGATGTTGGTGTTACAGATGGATTCATTTCCTGGCTTGCTGACCATCCCATTCATAGATTTTCTGATCTGACAGAGCTGATACCCTCCATGGAGGAGGTGATGGATGTTATAGGTGCTTCGATGGGATAGGGTCCCAGACCTACATAGGCTCCCATTATACATCCCACAACTCTGAGACCCAGAACGATGGCTCCACCACAAAGACCATCAGGACAGATGAGGCCCCCTTGTCCCACTAGTTCTATAGCAGGCAGATCTTCCGGTTCTCAAAGACGGACTAGGGGAGAGGGTGGTACATTAGGTGGAGTTGGTACTTAAAAATGGCTTCATTAATTGATTAAATATTTATTATTTAATTAATATTGACTTGATAAATTAATTAAATATTTATTATTTAATTAATAATTATTCCTCTATTTGTTAAATAAATTATTCAATTTATTTAGTAAATTCACTATAGTCTATTCCTCTATCCTAAGTCTTCTGATTAGTCTTATTAAAGTGATTTAATTAAATACAGAATCACCTAAATATGACTAAGTCCCCTAGTCCACCTCACCTACCTAGTCACCTAACACATCACTTTGGCTAAAATAAATAATTATTATTAATTATTTATTAGTAATTATCCTCACCCACACATGTCCTATTCTTAAGGGCTATGTGGCCTCATAGGACTTGGTCTCATGACCACATGTCCTCTCTTAAACCAAGTCAAGAGACATGCCCTATTCCTAAGGGGCTTCTCAAGCCACCTCTAAGGGTCAAAGGTGACTCATGGGACACTTGTACAAAGAGTCCTCAAGAGGAAAAGGTCTCTCCCTCTTTCTCTCTTTGGTCTTTGTGAGACACTTGACATGTGTCTTTCCCTTCCACCTTGTTCTCCTCCATGTCAATGTGAGAGGAATATCATCCCTATTCTTCCTCTCACATTCCAACTACATCCTCCTTTCTCTCAACTCCTTCAACCAAGTCAATCTTAGCCCTAGGATCTTCCACCTTTCATTCTCCACCATAGGATTGTGCCACCTAGGCCTAGATCCTCCAAAAATCTATAAAAGGAGCCTCATTTCCCCTTTGAGAGCTAATAGGTATTTTTGTAATAGGCATTCAAGCATCCAAGCATTTTAAAAGCATTCAAGCATCCATATTATCATCAAATCCATCTTACATTCCATCCATTAGTTGCATAATCAAGCTTTAAGCTTCCTTGCATTCATCATAAAATCTCCACACTTTGGTAGCATCTTGGGAGAAGGCTTCATTTGGAAATCTGAGAGCTCAACATCTTCAAGAAATTAAGGCTAGGAGAGAAATGGAGACAAGCTATATGGTAGGTGAAGTTAATATGTTATTTTAGCTTCATTTTGATTTTATTCTTCATTGTAGTTTTCTAATTAGATAGATTTATTAATCTTTAATATAGTTAATTTATCATTTAGAATAGTATTCACCTAATTTTGCATACATTTTTGGCACCCACCATGGGGCAACCCACATTTTTCACTTTCAATTTTTAGTTTTCCATGTGCAGTTTTTCTACAGGTTATTCTTGCGCATTCATCCACGATTCTTGCGCATCTATTCATTTCTATTGCACATCCATTTCCTGACACCACAGTCACAATTTTCCATTCTGCATTTCCATTTTCTATCAACTTGTTCTGCATTCATTCAACTATTTTGCACATACATAATTTTCTGCTATGCATCTGTAATTTCGGCACATATATACCATCTCACTACGCATTAGTATCTTTACCCTACGCATCCATCTTTCCTGCGCATTCACTAACTGTTATTGTGCATTTGTTTTATACAATAGATACATAAAGTTTTTCAAAGTTATTTGGATTTTTGCTAATCTTTAACAAGTGTCTGTTCATTCTGGTAGTGTTTTAGGCTATTTTACAGGACGTTATTTTTGAAGACCCCATTTGCTAAGAAATTTTTTTCTAATAGTTTGATTGCAGATTTGCCAAGGGGTTTGCAAAATAAACTACAATCTTGTTTGGGCTTAAAAAAAGACATGTTTTTGCTTTGTGTGTCTTCTTTAGAATAGAATCAAGTGTCTATCATGTTTTTCTTTTTAAGCTATTTATAATCCCAAAATTATAACAACGTATCCTCTCCCCTTGCCATTCATGGACCTTGGGTGTAAGAGAAATTGTTATAATTTTTAGAGGGCGGTCTTTGGTGGGAAAAGAGGTACTCACCCCAAGGAATGACCCAAGCAGTAATAGGCTAAAGCCAAGCCCTTCTAAACTGGTATATAAAAAATTCTAGTGTGATTAATCTCACATTAGATAGGTGTGAATTCGTTGTGGCAACCAAAATCTCCTCCAGTACCCTAGTGGTGCGTTAAAGTCCTACTTAGTAGAGGTGAAAGCCTTGCTTTGAAAGGATTGGGAGAGCCCCCTTAATTAAGAAAATGACTTGATCACAACCACCTGAACGGATGTCCTTATTAAAAGCTTTTGTATAGTGGCCAAAAACCTTCTATCTAATGGCTCAAGGAGTCACCCAAGCTCATGAAGACACCCCACATTACTCACGGTTCATAGTAGAGATAGCATTTCTTTGGGAAGTAATGACCCATTGAATTCAGAACTTGGTGTACCTAAGAAGTGAGTGCACTGTGAGGAGGAGCCTGTGCCTCCAAGTTCCTAGGCTATCCGTTGTGAATTTGCATGGCTGGATTTTATTATCCTAGTGGGGATTCAACAGATATCATCCTTGCCAACCATAGGATTGTAAGCGTGTTTGTGCATTCATATTAGCATAGTTAGATTAAAATCATTTATGTCTTGCGTGTGTGTGTTTATGCATTTTTCATTTGCCAAAAACTAGAAAACATCAAAAAATCAGACAAAATTTCCAAATCTTGCAGTTCAAATCAATCAGAAACAAAAACCTACGCATTCATACCAATTTGTTGCACATACATTAAACTATTCTGTGCATTTGATAATTTTTCCATGCATCGGTCACAATTTGCTGCGCATCTATCTCATTTTGTTGCGCATTTATCAATCTGTCCTATGCATTTGTTGCTATGCATTTACAACAGTGAGCATTTCCACAAACTTTGAAATTTTCAAAATCACTTTTTCAGATACCCATTTTTGTCCTTACTAAGATTCTGGAAAAACATTCAAGATACACAGACCTCTGATCTTTAGTTTGACCATTTTCATCAACCTTTCTTCACCAAAAATCATCAAATCATTTCTTCCAATCTTCTAAAATTCTAAATTTAGTGTTGAAACATTACCCTATCTATCAAATTTTGATCTTTGTGAGTTTATCCTATCAAGATCTATCATCCTCAATCAAACTTACCTAGGTTACTATCTCTTGATTTTCTTTGTCATATCATAGTGAGCTCTATGCTTCCTATTGACTTAGATTTTATTAAGTTGTCTCATCATTTTTCAGCACATTTTCACTACCTTTTCTATCAACCACTCTATCCATATCTTTTCATCAAACATCTTTCATTCCACAAATCAATTTTCCCATTTTATGGTTCAAACTCGATCTCAAAAATTAAAACAACCCATTGATTCAGAATCCCTAGACAAAATGGAAGGAAACAAAAGTAATGATGAGAATCCTTGGCCTGAAGCTCCTAAGATAACTTCACTTTTTACATCTGAAGAGGAACCCACAGATCAAGAGCTTAGGGATGCTACACAAGATCCTCGATTTTATCATTTCATGGAAAGACTCCTAGACCTCGATAGGGAGATGTATTTCCTCATGCTTGCTCAATAAGGAGCCAAACTACCAAGTGATTTTGATATCTCTCATCTTAGATAACTGACTATTGTAACCAATCAAGAAATTCCTAGTAGTTCTCAAGATACTCATGGAGCAAAAGAGACCAAGCAACCATCTGATGCTTCTCAAAATGATCAGCAAAACCATGCTTCTCAAAACAATGCTTCCCACAACAATGTTTCCCAAAATACTCAAGGAAACATGTTATCTTTGGATCCCATTCTACACAAATCTAGATGCTTCAACAACAAATTCGTGACATCCAAACTGGATCATCAACAAAGAAGTATTCCTTGGATGATATATGTCCTTATCCTTTTGATAAGAATTTAGCAATGATTCCATTCCCTCCTCATTTTGAGGTACCAAAATTTGACAAATACAAAGGGAATTCGAATCCACAAGACCACATTCGTGAGTTTTGTGCTGCTTGTATTGAAGTCACTCACAATGACACTTATCTTATGTGACTATTTCCATGAAGTTTAGGAGGACAAGCCATGGAATGGTTCTCCAAACTACCTCCAGGCATCAAATCTTTCAATGAGCTTCTTGACAAATTTGTGACTCATTATTCATATAACATCAAACATGAAGTCACTATGCTTGATCTTTGCAATGCACATCAAAAGAATGGAGAACCCTTCCTTACTTTTTTGCAAAGATGACATCAATTGTTTTCCAAATATCCACGAATGATTCCTGAACAAAAAAAGATGGATATTTTTGTGCACAACCTTACACCAGAAATGAGTTATAGGTTACAATTACAATGTCCACCAAACTTCAATAAGCTCATAGAAAATGGTATTAAAATTGAGGAAGCCATGGTCCGAAAAGGTGAGATCAAACTTTATTCTAAAGATAATGTTGGATCCTCAAATTCCAATTCCAACAACTACAACAATGAAAAATTGAAATTCTAGAATAAAAACAAAAACATTGTCAATGATGGGATTGTTGATAATTGTAATGTCAAACCAACACAACCCCTTCTCAATCTCACAAGTCAGGCGAATGCTACTCAAGGAACCTACAACAATCAATCATGAAATCAAAACACCAACAAAGATTCATCTAAACCAAGATTGCCTTTTATGTCACCTCGAAGAAATTTTACTCCTCTAGGGGAATCCCTCGAATTAGCATTACAGAAGTTAATCGTGAAGAAACTCATTACGCTTCCTGAAATGAAAGACTATGAACCTAGAGTAAATCCTTCTTGGTGGAATGTGAATGATTATTGCGAGTTTCACAAAGGGAAAGGACATAAAACCAATGACTACCTAAGACTCAAAAATGTAGTTCAAGATCTAATTGAAAGCTATGAAATTAGTGTTGATGGACATACCTCAAATGAATCACATATGACTTTCAAAGATCCACTTCTTGAGCATGAAAAAGGAGGTTCTTCCAACACTAAGAGTGACAATCAAGCCAATTATAATTCTACTCCATATTGATATGTTGGTAACATTTCTGAATGTCATCCTTCTAAGTATTATGCCAATGTCATTACCATCAAAGGAAAAGCAGAGAGTCAACCAGTCCATGTTACTACTCGTGCTCAATCCAAAGTTACTCTCCAAGGAGTCTAGTCTAAACCAAATGTACCTCACAACAAGACTGTTTATGTCCCAAAGTCTACAAAAAATATTTCCAACCAATACAACCTTTTGGAACAACTCAAGAAAACACCTGCCCAGATATCCATCTTAAAGCTTTTGTGTCTATCCCCATCTCACAAAGATATCCTTGAAAAAGCTCTCTTAGAAACCCAAGTCCCCACAATTCTAGATCATGATCAATTTCAAGCTATGGTGGGCCATTTAACAACCCCGCATTACCTATCCTTCACTAAAAATGATGATTTAGCTATTACCCAAACTCATAATGCTCCCTTACATATCAAAGTTCTTGTCCAAAGTCAAAAAATCAAATGAGTACTAATAGATGGAGCAGCTAGCTTAAATATCTGTACATTTAAACTAGTCCTTGCATTGGGATTCTCTAAAAATGTTGTTGATCCCAAGAAGAAAATCATGATAAAAGATTATGATGAGGAAGAGTAGTCATCCAAGGGGTCTGTTATTCTACCAATTAAAGTAGGTCCGATAATTAAAGATGTACCTTGCCAAGTCCTAGACATGGATCTTGCTTATAATATTCTCTTGGGAAGACCATGGATTCATTCCATGCAAGCTATACCATCAACTTATCATCAATGCTTGAAATTCCCTCATAATGGTCAAGATGTCACTATCAAAGGAGATACTAATCTGTTCCAATATTGTAGCTCTTTGAAGACATATGACTCTTTGATACCTTATAACTGTACTAGATCTTCTACAACTACACCCAGTGATGCTAGTAATATAGCATCAACTTCAAAATCAAATGGGATCAAGATAGACATAAAAGAAAGAAGTATGGGAGAATACACTTTAGGTCAAGCTCTTTGCATCACAGAGTTACCTTTATCTCCTAGATCATATGGTAGATCTTTGATCTCTAAACAATAATCAGAACCCCCTTCAACACTTGTTTATGACACATTTATAAGTGGGGGCACAATATCCAAAGAGGCAGTTGAGCGAAATGCTAATCATTTTCTTAAGTCACAAAAAAATGAAGAGGATGTCAAACATGAATATATATCGCATGATGTCTACGGTAAAGGGTACACTTTGCTACAAAAGATGGGATACCAAGGTGTTGGACCTATAGGGTTACAAAGAGAAGGTGTTATCAAACTGATCTTGCAAAATCCAAACTATCAAAGAGACACTGTAGGATTAGGATACAAAGGAGAAGGACCAAAAGAACCAAAAGGAAAAGCAAAGATCACACCTTTTCATGAGATATCTAAAGCTCCTACCTTACAATTCAGAAAGAATGGTATGTATGTAGATCCAAAGAAACAACGGATAGCATAGAGAATCATTGATAGACTTGGGGATAATGATGATTCTAACTCAAATGATTATGAATGGGATTCATTATCTAATTATACTGAAGAAATAGGAGTTGATTTTGTCCATCACTATAGTAATGATTACCATGAGGGAGAGAGTTCAAAGACTGATTCACTAGGATTGCTCCCATGAGATACTACTTTTGTTGATTGTGAGGAAAGTGACCTTTATCTTTTGATAGATGAATCATATGAGAGTATGGAAATAGACCTCGCTGATACCATCATAAACCTTGACAATTTTTCCATCAATACCATCTCTGCCTTTGAAACTGACCTGAATGATCCAATGCCCCTTGTACATCCCAAGCTTATTGAATGGGATTCTCCTGATCATCCAGAACATGATGTATTCCATAATGATGATGCAATCATTGACTATCTTGGAATCAGAGATCATTTACCACCAGGGGATCACAAGTTAGGATTTTCGATAGAACTCAATGACATGGCCTACTTTGGTGAGAGTGCCAATCCTTTCAGTCATAAAAATATAAAAATAATCAATAGATCTAATGGTGAAAACCACTCAATGGTAGTATTAGATCCAAAAATAGTAAAAATAAATGATGCATCTGATGGTGAAAACCTCTCTAAGGTTCCTGATGATGGAAGGATTAACACTCTTCCCAACTATCTATATCGAGAGCAATTTACTATTATTATCGAACCAACAGTACCTCTTAACATTGGAATAGAAGAGTCTCTGTGCATCCTCAAAGTAGCAGCATCCTTGACAGAATTAGAGAAAGACGCTTTTGCAAAATTTTTCAAAGAAAGACAAATCAAATTTTCCTAGTCCTATGCTGATATGCCTAGCTTGGATCCAAATCTCATTATGCATCATTTATCTATCAGACCAGGTGTAAAACCAATTAAGCAAAAACTCCACAAGATGCACCCCCACATTGCACTAATGGTTAAAGCAGAATTGAAGAAGCTCCTAGATGTTGGATTCATTTGAGCTATTGATTATGCTAAGTGGATTTCAAATATTATCCCCATCTCAAAACCAGACAAGTCTATCAGGATTTGTATTGATTTTCAAGATCTTAATAAAGCTTGTCTGAAAGACAACTTTCCTTTGCCAAATATTGATATTATTGTTGATCTGACAACTGGGCATGAGATGTTATCGTTAATCGATGGATTTTCTAGCTATAACCAAATCAAGATTGCACCGGAAGACCAAGAAAAGATTGCTTTTACTTATCCATGGGGTACATACTGCTGGAATGTGATGCCTTTTGGCCTAAAAAATGCTAGAGCAACTTATCAAAGAGCAATGACCACAATCTTTCATGATATGATGCACACCATTATGGAAGATTATGTTGACATTTTAGCAAAATCCAAAGACAGGGCTGGTCATTTGAGAGTGTTGGATAGAATATTCACCTGGATGGAAAAGTATCAGATTCAACTCAATCCAAAGAAATGTGCATTCAGAGTCACATTCGGTAAACTGTTAGGGTACATTGTCTTAGCCAAAGGAATCAAAGTAGATCTAGAAAAAGTTCAAGCAATAATGGAGATGGCTTCACCCACTAACATCAGTCAGTTAAGACCCGTGTAGGGATGTCTCCAATCCATCCGAAGATTTGTTTCTCAACTAGCAAATCAAAGTCATCCCTTTCAACATTTGTTGCATAAAAATATCTTATTCCAATGGGATGATCAGTGTGAAGCATCATTCAATAAAATCAAGCAATATTTGGGGAATCCTCCAACTCTGATGTCACTAATTTTGAGCAAGCCACTCTTTCTCTACATTTAAGCTATGGTAGTTTCACTAGGTGCTCTACTGGCTCAGCAAGATCATGAAGGAAAAGAAAAAGCCATCTATTATATCAGTCTCACCCTAGTGGGATATGAGCTAAACTATTTGCCTATAGAAAGAGCATGTTTGGCCATTGTTTTTGCATCACAGAAGTGGTGACATTACATGTTGTCACATTCAATCCATCTCATCGCAAAGATTGATCCTTTAAAGTATCTATTAAGCAAAATGGCATTGATAGGCAGATTGGCTAAGTGGGTCATGCTACTTAGTGAATTTGATATTGAATATGTAGAGAGGAAGGCTATCAAAGGTTAAGTGATAGCAGATCAACTAGCAGATGCTCCATTAATGGATGACCAACCAATACACATAGAATTTCCTGATGCACACATCTTGGCTTTATCTACACAAACCTAGCAACTATATTTTGATGGATCGTATACTCAACAGGGTTCAGGAGTTGGTATTCTTTTTGTCACACCACAAGGATACACAATTATGAAATCTCACAAACTACTCTTTCCTTGCACCAAAAATGTAGCAAAATATGAAGCCTTGTTGATTCGGTTAAAGATGGCTTTACAATGGAAAGTAACTAAAATAAATGTCTATGGGGATTCTCAGTTGATTATAAACTAGGTTAATGATGATTATCAGACTAAAGATGATAAGTTATTACCATATAAATGTATGGCTGATGACTTCAAACAATATTTCTCAGTCATCACTTTTGAGAAGATTCCTCGGCATGATAACAAGGCTGTCGATGCAATGGCAATGATTGCTTCTTTGTTTGATACAAAAGATACCAAGGTCCATTTTGAGTTCTTGGTGGAATCCCTGACTTGTCCTGCATATGATGATCCTGATACGAGTATTATATGTTATCTAATTGGACACAACTCCCCAATCTATGGAAAAATTTATTCGTATCTGAAAAATAACATCCTACCCCCTGACCTATCCAAAAATAAAAAATGAACTTTTCTCCACCAAGCCTCCCGCTATGTCCTAATATCTGATACTCTTTATCAAGGAGGTCTTGATGGTACTCTCCTACGATGTCTCGAGCATGATGAAGCTCAAACTACCTTGCAAGATGTACATGAGGGTATTTGTGGGACACATTCAAGTGGTCCCTCTTTGGCTAAGAAACTCATGCATATGGGTTATTATTGGGCTACCATGGAAATAGATTCCTTTCATTTTTCTAGGGCATGTAAGAAATGTCAGATACATGGAAACCTTATTCATGCTCTAGCACAAGAGTTACATCCTTTTACAATTACCTTGACATTCAGTCAGTGGGGGCTTGACCTCATGGGTGCTATCAACCCTCCATCTTCCAACGGTCACAAATGGATTTTCATTGCAACATAATATTTTACTAAACAGATTGAGGTCGTTCCATTGATTACTGCCACAGGGAAACAAATATCCATGTTTATCTTAAATTATATCATTTGTAGATATGGTATACCTATGTATCTCATTACTGATCATGGGAAATAATTTCAAAATCAGGACATGGATGAACTATGTGCAAAATTCCATATTACCCATAACTATTCCACCATATACTATCCCCAAGGAAACAGCCAAGCTGAGGCGTCAAATAAAACTATTGTTAAAATCCTACAAAAGACTGTCAATGACGCTGGCTGTGACTAGCATATCCAACTGAATCCAGCCTTGTGGGCTTACTATACCTCCATCCATACTCCTATTGGAGCCACCCCATATTCCCTTGTCTATGGATCTGAAGCAGTCCTGCCCCTTGAGGTTGAGTTTCCTTCACTTCGTGTCACTCTCAAAGATTTGATTCCTGATGAAGACTATAGAGTTGCATGGTGACTGAACTAGAACTGCTGGATGAACTCCATCAGAGAGCTTATGATCATTTGAAAGTCTATCAACAACATATGTCTTGTCAGTATAATAGCAAGGTAAAGATCAGAGACTTTCAGTTGGGTGACTTAGTCCTTTGAGAAAATCCAAAGAATCAATTGCATCATGAGAAGAAGGGCAAGTTTGAACCCAATTGGTTAGGTCCTTTTGTAGTTACAATAGTTTATGGTTCTGGGGCTTATCAATTGTCCACACCTGAGGGAGATCCTTTGGATGAACCTCTTAACAATATCCATCTCAAGAAGTTCTATCCTTGAAATCCCAATGCAAGGGCTATGTATATATTTTGTAAATACAAAAAAGTCATAAAAATCCAAAGAAAAAAAAACAAAAAAAAATTAAAAGAAAATTGCAATAAAAGCATGTGGTGAAAACCTAGAAACAGGTGCCATGTGTATCAAGTTAGCTCCTTTATCTATTAGGATTCTTCTAGTGTGTCCGTTCATTGTATATATCCATAATAAAATGGCTAGTCAGTCCCCATACCCACCATGTACATATCATAATAAAATGGCCAGTTCATACACCATCCATTGTATCTACCCATAATAAAACCCCATCATAGCTTGATCATTTGTCATGGTCTTCATCCTAGTCTTGTTGTGTCTTTCTTCATCCATAATAAGTTAGTCCATCACCTAGCTGGGGGCATGTCCTCAACCTAGTTCAGGAAGTGGATCTATGATAGTCATGACTCTTAGAGGACACAATGGAGTATTTTCACCACACAAAGCAAACATAATCAAACATTCTTTCAAAATGATATCTTTATGATGAATCATAATCTATGATCTATCCTTCGAAACATGACTGTTTATCTATCGAATCTTGACTATACATCATCACTTGAACTGATCACTATATCTTACACTATCTTTTGGCAAAAGAAATGTATATTCATGATAGGCATGTTAGAATGATTTGTTGTAGATTATGCATTCATATCTAGATTTCATTGTTATCATGTTTCCTATGCTATTCCATGATATCTTTGACATGAGTTTGAAACTATATTATGTCATTGATTAGGATAGCCATGATGGGGTAGGGTATTTTCTTTGATTGCTATTTGTGGGATATTTTTCGATGAAATCGAAGGAACAAATAATTGGGGTGTCTGTACATAAGTGCCTTCATCCATTTCATAGTATTGACAACATCCAAATCATGTTGCTCTACATATGCTATTTATGGTGATACGACAGCACATACCTCGACTCCAAATATTTGTTCCCCGATGGAGGGGGGAAATATTCCTTGTCTATTATGCAAATGAAACTCAGGTCATCTTGGTTCAATTATACCTAGATGCTTGTCAAGTTTTCTACATTAAACTCCATGCAAGAAGTGCTTAGGTCATCTTGGTTTAATTATACCATGATGCTTGCATTTTCTTGCAACATAACGAGCTCAATGATGAAAATCAAGTTCCAGTTATTATGAAGTTCTAAGATGTTACCTAAAGTTGTGGAGATACATTCATTTCATATTGCATTTCATTTAAACAGTTCATGACTTACATATTAGTGCTCCTTTTATAGAGATTTGTAGGTTACCTTTCTTATTAGGTTATCTGTTCTCCTAGTCTATTCTTCTTGTGTCAG
This sequence comes from Chamaecyparis obtusa, assembly GCA_027943335.1. Classification (NCBI taxonomy): domain Eukaryota; kingdom Viridiplantae; phylum Streptophyta; class Pinopsida; order Cupressales; family Cupressaceae; genus Chamaecyparis; species Chamaecyparis obtusa. The sequence continues at coordinate 1,654,826 of BSBK01002852.1, forward strand.
ATACATTGTTATTTAAGTTGAGGACATTTGGACAACAAAAAACATTGAGTTTTATTTTGCATTTTACAAACATAAAATTCATTTAGGCCATGCATTATCTTAATTTGTTATGTTCATTTGTATATTATCCATCTATATTACATGCATGTTTCATGTGTTGTTATAGTTGTTATTCATATCTCATTATCTTTTTGCTAGGGTGAACATTGTATATTTTAGTTATCTTACGAACATTTTCATTTATTATCCATTATACACATTATATATCATTCATTTCTTATCCATTATATGTATTTTACATCATTTATTTATTATCCATTACATGTGTTTCCAATCATCATTTATATCATTCATTTACATCATTCATTTATTATCCATTATCCACATTGTTCATTACATCATTTCATTAGTCATCACATAAGAATTTGTATAGTGCAAACTCATTCAAGACATGCATTTATATCAACATCATATGATTAACCATTAAGCATCAAATATATCAAATAGAATATAAAACATTTTTGCATTCTAAGACATACATTCTATGCATATTAAAGTAAATCATCACATCTTGCATATGTCAGTACACACATGTATATAAATCATCAAAGTAAATCATGATAGAACTACATCACTATATATATAGAGTCCATCATATAGAGTCAATCATACAAAGTCCATCAGATACAACAAAACTATCCAAATGTCCAATGATATAAAGCAATATAACAATATATCCAATGTTTGTGTCCATCAAGTCAAAAATATAATGATACAATGATAAAATGGTGCAATAGTGTATACAATGATCTCTCAAATCTATGAGCCACTGCCTCCAGACTCTATCTGTCACTGTCTATGAGATGCAATGTGGCCCTGTGCTGCTGAACTACCTGATGCTGAGGATCCACCCTGATCTCCTAAACCTGTCAGTGCTCTAGGAGGGCATGATGATACACCTCCTCCACGAGCTGGTGCCTCTCTATCATGAACTACCATCCTAATAGCCACTGAGCTCTCTCTGTAGCTCCCAATCCACTGATCCCTCAGGACTGCTTGTCTATAAGTCTCTCACTAGTAGGATATCTCCTTCTCGGCATGTATCATGGCTCTAATGCTATCTCCATGGGGAACCAAATCCTCTATGTGTTGTAGCTCATCTAGCAACATCTCTGACTCTCTGAGTCTCTCAAGGGCTGCATCATGCTCATGCCTAAGTAGCCCCATTTAGCTCTCCAGACTCTCAATCCGCTGCTCTAGACCAGGAACATGATCTTCCTGCACCTGTGTCATTTCTAGTTGGACTAGCAATGAGTCTATATCAAGATCCTCCTCCTCTATAGCATCTCTCTATAAGTAGGGATCTTGTCCCCCGATATCCATCTCTGCTGCCTGCTCCTGAGCATCCACATCCTCCACAGGGGCATCCTGCTCATCCAATCCATCACTAGGGATCTATCCACCCTATACTACTTTTCCCTAAGCTAATAATATGTCTGCCTCATCCTATGTCGGTATAGCTAGTCCTTGTACTAGGGTAGCTAGTATCTGTACCTATGCTACTAGAACCTGGAGTGGAGCTCCTATAGCTAGCTATGCTGGCTGTGCCGAAGGCTGTGTCTATCCATGTCTAGCTGGGGGTGGCATCAATCCCCTCTATCTAACACCACCTCCTCTCATTCGAGGACCAGCCCTATCACCTCTCCCCCATCTCCTCCATCACTTCCTCCATCACCTTCTCCACCATCACCACCATCAGCTCTCCCTCATCCCTGCCTATCTCTCCCTTAGTGTCTCCCACAATGTTTGTCTACTGGATCTCTCTCTGGTGGCCTAGCAGCTAGATCAGTCAATCATGGAACTAGAAAGTCTCTAAGGAACTGCTCTAGATCAATAGTCATCCTGGGGTCTACAAAACCCTATCTCATAGTCCATGTCTGGAATGGCATGTCCAAAAACTCCTATTGGGCCAAATCAAAAGATTCCATAGGTCCCCAATCCCATCTCTCCTAACGAGTCATGGAAAAATCTGTCACTCCCCGGGGCATGCACTGGATCCTACCAAACAGGCATAGAACCTGACTGACCAACTGTCTCTCCAAAATAAAGGGCGTCTGCCCTATCAGCCATCATGACTCAAAACAAAATCCCAGTTGTCTCTCATCATCTAGGGCTCACATCCTAGGTAAGGCCTCCATGTCACTGAATCTAATGTATCAAAGGTGTACTGCCAAAACTCCAAGTGTCCTAGTTTTTCCTAAGATAAAACTGATGAATACAGATGGATGTACGACTATCCTACACCATGAAATCTTATAGCTACAGGCTGTGTCACTATAATGTGCTCCCATGCCCAAACATGGAGTAATGTGACGCTTGCTGATAGTGATGCTCCTCTATGATACACCACCTGATGCAGATCATGATATAAGTGTGCTAATAAACAAACCCCCCAAGAAAAATAGGTCCCATCCATCATTCATTATAGAGTGCGACCCCATCCAACTGCAAATCCATGTGATCTACGATCAGGGAAAATGAAACCCCCAATCGCTCCAGCTAGTACCACTGGTAGAGGCTCATACAGATCCACCATGTCCTCCCAAATGATCTCCCCCTCCTCGATGTCATCATCTCTGAAGATGGGTCTGCACTCCATCACTCTGTCATGTCGATCATAATGTACTAACTCCCCTATGATAGGAAGCTAGAGGATGAGATATACATCCTCTAGTGTAACAGTCATCTCCCCTGTCAGAAGATGGAAGGTACTCATCTTCGAGTGCCACCGCTCTTCCAGTACTGTCATCATACTCTGGTTCACCCTAATCTTAGGTGTGTAAATCACATGATATAACCTAGATGCACCAATCAGGAGTCTGTCAGTCTTTGACAGCGCTGGTCTCAGATTCTGTGTGACAGGATATCTCTCCCATGAGATCATAATATCAGTAATGTCCTCCTATACAAATCAAATAAAATCAAGCTATCAGATTTTGATAAACTGATCTACAACATCTATCTATCCTATTATATCAACTAAAAACATGTTCTATCATATGTTTTAATAGATGATTTTATCAATCATCTAGTATCAAGACTGGTTAACTAGCCATCATGCTACAATGTTGCCTATCTTGACCTACTTGATCAAATTTAACCACCGATGGATCAAATCAGCTTATCGACATCTGGTTTGACCTATTTGACTTTCTAATTTGACCAAATTCTATCCATCAAACAAATGCACAACATAAAAAAATGCATGCGCCATAACTTTTCACATTTGCGCAGGAAATCATGTATGTGCAATTTTATTGCACATTTGCGCAATAATTCATAACCAATGCACCAAAAGAACCAATGCACACTTTTACTCTACATTTTCATAGACAAAATTATCTTCTAGCATGAATGCACCATTTCCCTAAATGAATGCACAACAATTTTGAATTTCTACACAAACGTTGCTAATTGTTGCGCATTCATGCACCGCAATGGCACATTCATCTTTCGGGTAAGAACACAAATTTTTTCTAATCTAAACCTAAGATTAGATATACCCTAACATGCTACAAATATATTGTAAATAATTCAAAAGAATTGAATCGACAAAGAGGATCGAATCACCTACCGGCTCACCTGAATCGGGTGGTCGCTGGAAGCGTCTGACCCTCTCGAAGTGCTGATCTGACAATGAAAATAGCATCCTGGCGGCTCTGCTCTTCTCTCGCTCGCACTCTGATCTCCAATTGACAAGTGTGCACAATGAGCTTATTGTGGACCCCTTAGCCCTATTTATAGCCTATGGACCCTATGTGCTTGGTGTGTGGACCCTACCTCCCATTTTTATTCAGTTTCACCCTATTTTCACCCACCTTGTCTCCTGTTTCTTTCATGAGATTGATTATCCAACTTGAAAAAAATAATAATAAAAAAATGAAAACAATGAGATAATCTTTTTTACTAATCAATCTCTCGAGGGGGCATGCTTAGGTCATTTCAGACATTGTCTGGGGTAGGGGCAAAATACTTGAAATTTTCTTTGAAACAATGTGACACGCACATTATTTCAAAGAGGGGCAAAATGTATACACTTAAAAATGGCTTCATTAATTGATTAAATATTTATTATTTAATTAATATTGACTTGATAAATTAATTAAATATTTATTATTTAATTAATAATTATTCCTCTATTTGTTAAATAAATTATTCAATTTATTTAGTAAATTCACTATAGTCTATTCCTCTATCCTAAGTCTTATGATTAGTCTTATTAAAGTGATTTAATTAAATACATAATCACCTAAATATGACTAGTCCCCTAGTCCACCTCACCTACCTAGTCACCTGACATATCACTTTGGCTAAAATAAATAATTATTATTAATTATTTATTAGTAATTATCCTCACCCATAGATGTCCTATTCTTAAGGGCTATGTGGCCTCATAGGACTTGGTCTCATGACCACATGTCCTCTCTTAAACCAAGTCAAGAGACATGCCCTATTCCTAAGGAGCTTCTCAAGCCACCTCTAAGGGTCAAAGGTGACTCATGGGACACTTGTACAAAGAGTCCTCATGAGGAAAAGGTATCTCCCTCTTTCTCTCTTTGGTCTTTGTGAGACACTTGACATGTGTCTTTCCCTTCCACCTTGTTCTCCTCCATGTCAATGTGAGAGGAACATCATCCCTATTCTTCCTTTCACATTCCAACTACATCCTCCTTTCTCTCAACTCCTTCAACCAAGTCAATCCTAGCCCTAGGATCTTCCACCTTTCATTCTCCACCATAGGATTGTGCCACCTAGGCCTAGATCCTCCAAAAATCTATAAAAGGAGCCTCATTTCCCCTTTGAGAGCTAATAGGTATTTTTGTAATAGGCATTCAAGCAATCAAGCATTCAAGCATCCAAGCATCCAATCATTTTAAAAGCATTCAAGCATCCATATTATCATCAAATCCATATTACATTCCATCCATTAGTTGCATAATCAAGCTTTAAGCTTCCTTGCATTCATCATAAAATCTCCACACTTTGGTAGCATCTTGGGAGAAGGCTTCATTTGGAAATCTGAGAGCTCAACATCTTCAAGAAATCAAGGCTAGGAGAGCAATGGAGACAAGCTACATGGTAGGTGAAGGTAAAATGTTATTTTAGCTTCATTTTGATTGTATTCTTCATTGTAGTTTGCTAATTAGATAGATTTATTAATAAATTTAATATAGTTAATTTATCATTTAGATTAGTATTCACCTAATTTTGCATACAATATGTATGATTTATGCTTATGCACATGGATGAATTGTAATGAAATAGATGATTATGATATGAAAATGCAATGATTCACATGATATGTTTTGCAGGTATTGATGAAGACATGTACTCGGTCTTATGTCAAAAGGATGTTTAACCCAGGAGGATAACTACTTGCAATTCAATTGAAGAGACCTTCGAGGTAGGTTTCAACTCTTGTTAGATTTGAAGACATTTGAAGAATTTTTTAAGCATTGAAGTTCCTTTAGCCATTTGTGAGTTCATGCAAACATGCAAAATGCAAAGAACCAAGCAAAGTAAAATGCAACCTAAGACCTAGGACCTAGTCACTGATCATCTATCGGTCATTCTCATCATTGAAATTTTAGGTAACCAGATAAATCAATACAATGCCCACTAGTTATAAAACCATAGACATATGAATATTGATTTGTATATGCAAGAATCAATACAACACCCACCAATTAGGTAACCATGGATATATGAATATTGATTTTGTTTTTAGAATGTTGAATTAGATATAAGCACCAAGGCATAAGCACCAAGATGACCTGAATATCATGTCCATTTTGATATAGCAATTTGTATAAGCATCAAAACATAAATGTCATGATGACCAGAATACGCCTTGCAGTTCAAACACATCAAACAATCAAGAGGTCATTCTAAATCCAATGTGAATTACCCGTAGTGACTCTTTATCTTTCACATTCTTAGGTAAGATCACATTTCACAATAGGAAAAAAGAACTCACTCAAAAAGACAATAGTTACATCAAACTTCCTTGAATTTTCTAGGTATCAATGGTCGAGGTATGCATGGCCATCCAATTTGAGATAGAAGCTCTTACAGTCGGACACCATTTCAATCCAAAATTTCCAAAGTTGTTAGATTTTCACATACAAGAAGAAAACAAAGAAAAAATTATGCCCCTAGTCATCACTCTATAAATCCTATAAAGGACATCATCGAAGAGCTCGAAGGGACACAATATGCAAAAAATCTCAATGAGAATCAGTAAGCATACAAGGAGATAAAAGCATGTAAAAAGCATAAATTATTTTCAGTTTGTGTTTGATGTTTGATTATGTTGTTGTAGATGCAAAATCCTTTCCTAAGATAAGACTGACTGACTGACTTGGATAAAGCTTCAAAGGACTCTGACTAGATATGATATGTCTAAGATACATTGGAGGCCATAGGATATGACTTTGATTGCCCCCAAGTTTGAACATTGATAGGATACAGACACTTGAGCTAATTGGTGTACAGGCCGACTTATTGAAAACAAATTGGGAGATATGTACAAACTAAAGCAAGACTGAAAGCTGGGAAAGACCAAGATTGTGCTAATAGATGGAGTATTTTTAAACAAGTGGCACCCGTTTGCTGGGTTTTCACCATCTTGGCAGAGATTCTATTTTTTCTACCAAGGCGCATATTTCCAAGTTTTCACCTAAGGCACTTTTTCTTTTTCTAATTTTTTTTGTATTTTTCACATTTTCAATTTTTTTTTGTACTTTTGATATTTTTTACTTTTTTTTGTGAATCATCAAGGCGCCTATAGCTAGGTTTTCACCAAGATGTTCATTTTTTCAGGACTTTTTCCAATTTTTAAGATTTTTTTCAGGATATTTTACCATAAAATGAATGCCTTAGGCATAGAATTTCTTTAGATGGAGAACGTTGATTGGTTCTCAGAGCTGTTCTCCTTTAGTCATTGAGAGTTGATAGGCACTAGAGCCAAAAGTAGCAGTGATTACAAAGGGACCCAGCTAGTTGGGTTCAAACTTCCCCTTGCGCTCTCTATGTGATTGATTTTTAGGATTCTCTCTCAAGACTAGATCACCAACCTAAAATTCTCTGTGTCTGACTTTCTTGTTGTAGCCTCTAGACATTCTCTTATAATATACTCTGAGATGATCATATGCTACTTATTTGTGCTCGTCTATTAGTTCAAGTTCTTGCAACCTAGACACCCTGTAGTCATCATCAATTACTAGACCATGCATTCTGATTCTTAGTGATGGGATTTCAACCTCAATAGGCAGTATCGCTTTAGACCCATAAACTAAAGTGAATGGTGTAGCCCCAGTGGGCATTTTGATACTTGTTCTACAGGCCCAGAGAGCTGGATTGATCATGAGATGCCAGTCTCTTCCTATTTTATTAACTGTACGGTGCAAGATTTTCAATAGATTCTTGTTAGAAGCCTCTGCTTGTCCATTCCCTTGAGGATAATAGATAGATGACCAATGTTGTGTAATCTTAAATTTAGCACATAAATCATCTAGATCTTTGTTCTTGAATTGTCCACCATTATCTGTGGTTATGGACTGAGGTATCCCATATCTGCATATGATATAGTTCAATATGAACATAGATATTTGTTTTCCAGTTGCTTGTGTCAAAGGGACTGCTTCTACCCATTTTGTAAAATAATCTATAGTTGTGATTATATGGGTATGTCCATTAGAAGAATGAGGATGTATAGCCCCTATAAGATCAAAGGCCCATTGATGAAAAGACCATTATGTAGTAAAGGGAATTAGTTCTCTCCCTGGAGCATGAATTAAGTTGCCATGCACTTGGCACTTTTGACAATTCTTAGCAAACTTGATAGACTCTTTCTCTATTTCAGGCCAATAGTACCCAGACCTAATAAGTTTTTGAGCTAGTGTTAAACCATTCAAGTGTGACCCACAAATACCATCATGGACTTCCTCTAATGCACGTTGAGACTCTTATCATCCTAAACATCTAAGTAGCCTACCATCTAGACCTTGTTTGTAAAGATTGTGACCAATGATGACATATTAGGAGGCATTATGGATAAGGTATCTCTTTTCATGGTGGTTGAAGGTATCAGAAATGACTTGGTCTTGGAGATAGGAGAATCAAATTTTGTATCTGGATGAATCATGACCAAAAATAGTGTTTATCATGTAGGTTTCAGGGGAATCATATGCAGGATATGATAGTACTTCCACCAGGAACTCATAGCGTAGCTCATGTTCAGGCTGCTATAATAAAGTAGATAGTGTTGCCATTGCATCGGAAGCCTTATTCTCTGTTCTAGGAATTTTCTCAAATGTGATAGATATGGAATACTTCTTTAAATCATCTACCATTCTCTTATAAGGAATGATTTTTTCATCTTTAGTTTGGTACACATCATTGACTTGATGGATTACGAGTTGAGAGTCTCCATGAATTTGTAGCTCTGTTACTCTCCATTCAATTGCTATTTTCATACCATTCAAAAGGGCTTCGTATTCTACAATATTGTTTGTGCAAGGGAACTTTAATCTGAATGCTTTTGGGATTGAGTATCCTTGAGGAGTTATGAACAATATGCCCGCTCCTGATCCATTTTGTGTATAGGAGCCATCAAAGAATAACTGCCATTCTCTAGAAGAAAGAGTCATGATAGAGGAATCTAGAAATTCCATTTGCATTGGTGTATCATCAATCATAGGTGCATCTGCTAATTGATCAGCAATAACCTATCCTTTGATAGCTTTTCTTTCCACATATTCAATGTCAAATTCACTTAAGAGCATGACCCATTTGGCTAATTTACCTGTGAGGGTAGCTTTGCTTAGTAGGTACTTGAGTGGATCAATCTTAGCTACCAAATGTGTGGTATGAGCTAACATGTAATGTCTTAGTTTTTGTGATGCAAAGATCATAGCTAGACAAGCTTTCTCAATCATTGAATAGTTCTTCTCATATGCAACCAATGTTCTACTGATATAGTATATAGCTATTTCCTTTTTGTTCTCATCATGTTGTGCAAGCAATTCCCCTAGTGATGTATCTGTAGCAAAGACATATAAGATCAAAGGATTCCCTAGAATGGGAGGCATTAAGATAGGAGGATTTGATAGACACTTCTTGATATGGTTAAAGTTATTATCACATTCTTCATTCCATGCAAAGGTCACACCTTTATGTAATGTTTTGTAAAAGGTTGTGATATGTCTGCTAGCTGTGATATGAATCTTTTGATAGATTGAACTCTTCCTTGCAATGTCCTCATTTGACTAATATTCTTTGGAGGTTGCATCTCCATTATAGCCTTCACTTTAGCTAGATCAACTTCAATGCCCTTCTTTGAAACTATGTATCCTAAGAGCTTTCTAGAAGTGACACCAAAAGCACACTTCTTAGGATTTAGTCTGAGACTAAACTTTTCCATTCTATCTAGTATCTTGCTCAAGTCATTTAGATATTCAGCTCTAATCATAGATTTTGCTAAAGTATCATCAACATAATCCTCCATACTCCTATGCATCATGTCATGAAAAGTAGATGTCATGGCTCTTTGATATGTAGCACCAGCATTTTTAAGTCCAAATGGCATGACATTCCAATAGAAGGTGCCCCATGCACATGTGAAAGTAGTTTTCTCTTGATCCTATGGAGCAATTTGTATTTTATTATATCACAAAAACCATCCATTAAAGAATACATCTCAAAGCCCACAGTCATGTCCACTATCATATCAATGTTAGGTAATGGAAAATCATCCTTAGGGCATGCTCTGTTTACATCTCTAAAGTCTATGCACACTCTAATTGATTTATCTAGTTTTGAAATAGGTACAATATTAGAGATCCACTCTGCATAGTCAATAACTCAGATGAATTTGGCTTTCAGGAGCTTCTCTAATTCAGCTTTTACCAAGAGTTCAACATGAGGATGCAGCTTTCTCAATTTTTGCTTAACAGGTTTGACATTTGGAGCTATAGATAAATGATGCATTATAAGATTAGGATCCAACCCTGGCATATCTAAATATTTCCATGCAAATTTGATCTTCTTTTTTGTTAGGAATGTAGTAAATTTTTGCTTCTCTTCTTCTGATAAAGATTGTGCTACATAAATCAACTATGGTTCTTTTATTGTTCCCAAGTTGATGGATTGAGTGGGCTCTATTAGAACTAGATATCTATCCTATAAATGACTTGGAAGGACATCAAATATCTCATCCTTAGGTGCCTCAGAGAGGTTTTCACCTTCAAATATGTCATTTATTTTTACTTTTGTAGGTTCTGAGACTGCCACAAAGTGGTTTTCACCCTCAGAACTCCTTTTCTTTTTATTCTTATTCTTATTTTTCTGACTAAGATACTTGATGTCCGATTCCATCATGCTAACACTCGATTCACTAATGGAAGTCCTCATAGGCTCAACTGCATTGAGGTAGCAAGCAAGGGCATAGTCATTCAGGAAGGTATAAATACCATGGCTAGGATTTGTGGAGGTTTGATCAAGAAGTTCAGGATGTTGGATAGTCAAAATGGGGAAAGATTGGGAGATAGTGTTTATAGATATGGATCTATCATCATTGGTCCTAACCTGATGCTCGAGTTCAAAGGTGATATTACTACTTCGTTCTAGACTTACATTGGGTTTAGGTTCATATTGATGAATAAGATCAACATGTTTCTCTGTAATAAGCTCATCTTCTTCTGGAATGGCTCCCCATTCATAGTCACTAGATTCTTCATCTATGCCTCTAGGAAATCTAAGAACATGAGTAAAGTTAGGATGAATACCCCAAGAAGAGTTACCCTCAAATACTCACAAGAATCTATCTCAGAATAAATACCACCTTCCTCTTTGCCTATTTGATTGTCTTCGAGATTAGCTGGTTCTTGTGTTGCAGCTATCTCTTGATTGATAGTAGGTTCTTGTGTTTCTACTACATTAATTCTTTTGATTGGATCATCTTTAGCATCTAGAAGGTTCTTGATTTCTTTAGGAAAATGCTCATAGGGGATAAGTTTTGAGCTGTCTGAATCACTATCTGATGGTTCAGTTTCTTCCTTCTTAAGAAGGGGCTCTCCTAGTACAATCTTCTCTATGAGATGGGAACAATTACCTTTGAGGTGGAAGGGTTTCTTTTTAAAGCCTAAGCCAACAGTATCTTTGTTTTCCCTACCAGTATGTGAAATAGGTTTTATAAGACCTTCTCCTCTGACTCCTAGAGGTCCTTTACCTGAATATCCCATCTTAGCTATCAAATTATCTCCTAGACCATATGCCTCAGAAGGGATTTTGGATACTATAGAGTCACTAGTTGGAATAGCTTGAGATTTAGGTTCATCTTTGTATAGCCATGTAAGCATAGCTTCATCTTCTTCAAATTCTTGCTTAGAGACTTGTTCTGCTACAAAATTCTTTTTATATGCCTCAAGAGGTTCTTTAGAGTTTGGTTTGGACTATTTTAAAGATTATCCATGAGACTTAGGTGAGATAGGGAGAGATGTCAAAGATAAGACTGGCTCTATAGTATATTCTCCCATACCATTTTCTTTGATATTGACCTCTTTTGCAAGGTCTTCCATTTTAGATGTGGATCCTTCTTTTGTGGACTCAATGGAAGATTCTTTTTTATTAGGAACAAGTTTATCCACACTCTCTTTCAATGTATTGCAAGTGATGGATATGTCTGCTAGAATAGTGACCTCTACTCCTTCATAAGGAAATTTCAAGCATTGGTGGAATGTAGAAGGAATAGCCTTCATCTCATGTATCCATGGTCTCCCCAGAAGGATGTTGTAAGCCAAAGGTAGATCAAGGACTTGACATATAGTATCTCTAATAACTGAACTTGCTCTGATAGGTAAGACAATGGTGCCTTTAGAAGATCTTTCTTGTTCATCATAGGCTTTTATAGTTATTTTCTTTCTAGGATCAATAGCCAATTTTGAAAATCCCAATTGTGTGACCAAGCTGTAAGAGCAAATGTTTAGGCCAGCACCCCCATCTATCAACACACATTTGACTCTACAGTTCTGGATCAAGACTTCTATATGCAAGGGCTGGTTATGCGGGTGACTCAAGGAGTTGTCATCTTCCTCTGAGAAGGAGATATATTGTGGAGATGCAAGATGTCCAACCATAGTATGGAACCTATCTAAATCAAGGTCATCAGGAACATTGGATCTGAGAAAAGCTTTGTCTAGAATAGCTCTATGAGTTGGAGATATCTGAAGCAACTCAAACATGGAGATTTTCACATTAGTGTGTTGGAGTTGTTGAACAATGCTATAAGATGTTGGCCTCATATCTTTAGGATTGGACGATTTAGAAATAGCCTTCTGTTTGGAAGCGGAAGAAAGATTGAAGGGCATCTTAGGGACATTTGATGAATCTGGGATTTGTCCATTCAGATGTGCCTGAGCCTATGATTGAGTCACTGCGTTAGCTAAAGTATGATCTCTATCTCTTCACATAATTGTGATGACATTGCAATGCTTAGAGAGACAAGGTTCAACCATATTGATAACAACATTATTTCTTGGGTAAGCATAATTTACCTTTGCCCCCATATTAGGCTGAGAAGATGAATCTTGACCATGTTTTGGAAATGGTTATGTGAATGCTGTATGATCATTATTTCTCTTATGATTGTCAATTGTGATGTCTCCTTTATCAATCAGATCTTGAATAGTATGTTTCAAGCATAATTAGTTATTAGTTTTGTGACCTTTACCCCGATGAAAATCATAGAATTCATTCTCTCTCCACCATTTTGGTTTAGGATCAGGATCAAATTGTCAGATCTCAGGCAAAGAGATGATATTATTAGCCAACAAAGTTCTCGTAGTTGATTCTAAAGATTCTCCAAGAGGAGTGAACTTTCATTTATTATCAGCGAACCAAGATTTGCATTTTGGCTTATTTTGAGATGGTTCAAGCACCTTTTTCTCTAAAGCTTTGATGGCTTGGGTACCAATAGTTAGATTGAAAGCTGGTGCCTTTGATGGGGCATAGATAGTATCAACATTTCCATCTATGATGATGCATTTATTCTTGTTCTAGTTTTTGTTCTTGTCTTTAGAATTGGACCTTGATTCGTACTTGTCCTTTTGAAGTGTGATGTCTCCCTTTTTCACAAGTACTTTTTCAATTTTGATCCCATTGTCTACAATCTTATCAAAAGATATATGATATTGCATTTGTAAAGGGTAGTTGATCTCTAGAACAAGATTATTGATGAAGATTTCTTGTTTCTCAATTTCTGGAATAGGCCTAGCATATAGAGAGAATTTCTTCCTCCATCACTTGAGAAATGTCAGGAATGGTTCTCCTGGATACTGTTTGAGATTGTAGATATCGATCATGGTGACTGGATGTTGAATGTTGTAGGAGTATTGCTGATAGAATAATTTGATCAACTCCTCAAAAGTTTTGATAGTAGAAGGAAATTTAGAGAACCAATAAATGGCTGCTCCCTTAGAGATTGAGGAAAGAGATGCATCAGATAAGTTGGTTCATGCATGAACTCCATAGATTGTGTACATAACTCTCTGAAATGATCTTGAGGATCAGAGTGTCCATCATACTTATCATACTTAGGCATCTCCACTCTTTTCGGTAATGGTGGCATGTACAAGTCTTTGTCAAATGGAAAAGGACATAGGGCCTGGAGAACTCTTTGGGTTCCTTTTCTTTCTCAAGTTTATTAAGTTTGACTTGTATGTCATGCATCTGTTTCATCATAGCAATGAGTGGAGTTTCTTCCTCATGTGTAATGATATCTTTGACATTAAATTTAGGAGGAATTTTAACTCCTTGATGAGCTAATTGTAAAAAGTATACCTCTCTATCTTCTTTCAAGAAATGTTTCATCATTCTTTTGAAGTCATCATCATTTTGGGTACCGAGAAATTTCTTCAGGTGTGGGTTCCTGATCTGCACCATGTTGAGATTGAGCTCTTTGAGAGCCAAAGTTTTTCCCTGCTTGAGACATGGTAGGAGTTCTCCCTGGGATAGATTGAGGAGGAGTTTTTTGATTGCCTCTATGAGTTGATGAAGGAGGAATGTAACCATATTTTAATCAAAAATTGCCAAGACCATCATCTTCGTAAAGACCAAAATTGTAGAGTTTCTCAAAAGTCGAAGCCTGGAGAGTATTCAAAGGTATGGTATGGGATATTTCTCCATATTTCTTGTGAGAGGAAGCTCTAGTTTCCACCATTAACCTTGGGTGAAGCAAAAGAATATGACAAAGACAACTAAAGAAAGATCTGATTCAAGAAGATCAAATGATGCAACCTTGTCAAGGTTTGATTGATTAAAGCTTAGATTAGACATAAATGAAGGATACTATGCCCTGGATGTATGCGTAGATTCCCAAAAGATCACAGACACAAGTTCACAACACTTAGCCATTTTGAAGATGGATTGAAGATTGATAGTTATGACAAGGTTTTGACACAAGATGATAAAGACTCAAATCGATTAAACAGAAGGCTAAATCAGATTCAAAAGGCCACTTTAGGAAAATGATTGGATTCTCAATAGTTGCTGCTCTATTCCTGGCATAGTGATTTTCTTGACAGACTCTGGAAATAGGCTAGAAAAGTTGGGTCTCTGACAGTTCTTACAACTTTCTAGTGATTTTTCACAATTTCTCAAATGACTTTCTACAGGCTCGTACGACAGTGGGTATAGCATGAAACAACAATTGAAAAACTTGTACGACTATTGCAAAACTCACATGACAGTTGATAGTAGGGTTTTTGAATTTTTTGAATTGATTGGCAGCTAAACTCGTATGATAGTATACTTGATACCATACGATAATCTGTGGGTTCTGAAATGACAATAGCTGAAAGTCATATGACTTTCTGACTTTACAAGGCAACTTTTGACTCCAGAAAGGTGTTTGACATTAGATTTTGCAATTTTTTGAGATTTTCAGTTTTAGATTGTTCACAAAATTGTCTATCCAGATTTGAAGGTTGTACCAGATTGATTCATTCTTAGTAACCAGATAGATAAACAAGCACGCAAAACAACAAGCAAGTGATTTCAAGCATGTCTGAAAATAATGAATAGGGGAAAAAGCAACCCTGTGCCTGAACAATCAAGTGACTGAATTGTGCTAATCCCTAGGAGTGCTAACAGTGTATGTTCCAAAAAGTTTTGCAATAACGCACATATTCCTAGAAAATGAAAATTTGGCCTCACTAGGGTTTTTAGTAATGGTCTGACTCTGCAACTTTTGTGATCTCAAGAGGGTGAACTCCAATCCAGGTGCACTAGGGTTTTGACACAGTCTAAGAACTTAATCTTCAGGATCTGCTAGGGAGATTTGACAGCCCAACAAGAGACCACACCTATGAAGATTTCCTCCACAAGGACATTTATATAGCAATTGTCACTACCATGGTGAAAATGACTATTACCACTTGAGGTTCCATCAATGTGGTTGACCCAATTAAGGGAATGTCCACTATGGTTAACCCTCTCTAAAGGTGACTCACAAAATATACCATATGGAGACTAGTTCTAGATTCAAGGATCTGAGTTTCTAGTACTACCCAAAAAGGGAGTAGAGCATAGTCCTCTAGCCTTTTCACTTTTAACCCAAACAAAGCAGGTAGATTAATCCGACATGCTAAGACCAAGATTATCTCACAAAGATCTATGATGTCAACCACTTATGATCTATCAACCTCTCCAGAGAGAGAATGTATCAATTAGAAGTTGAAGATGCACAAATCTAGTAGAACGTGAGATACTCTCAGTAACCTCCCTACCTACAAGGATTCCTTTATTGAGAAGAGTTTCACTGGAAACCCACTCTCTCAAGAACCATGAATAGTGTTCATAGGGCCTATTTACTATGTGTAACAAAGATGCTGAAAAGCAAATCTATGTTCATTTTTATAGCCCAAAATGAAATATGCGATATGAAAGCAATAAAGGTCACACAAGCTTGACATGCAAGAGTTCTTTTTAATCCAAATCAAAATGTTATCAGATGAGAAGATTACCTAAATTCCTTGTAACACACTTAGTAGATTCTTACCTATTTTTAGCAATTCTCACACTTTTGCCCAATCAAAATCAGCAGAAATCAATCAGAAATAGCAAATTTCAATCATTAATGTTAGTTATCAGTCCAAATCAGGAAAAAAAATCTAAAAAATTGCCTGAAAAAGTGAAATGACAATTGAAACCTAGCCCTAAAACTCGTACAACACTGGGTCACCTCCTAGACAATAGTCCAGAAACTCGTATGACACTGGGTATAGAATCATATGACAAAAGAGCTTCCAAATGACATTTTGATTCTGGTAGTACGATCCTTGATCAAATAAACTATCATATGACAGTGGGTATCCTCTGATACGAGTTTCTGACAAAACTCATACAAAAATTGTAATGATAGAGATTAAAAATCATATCTTGGAATAGAAAATGACAAGAAGATGATAGAAATTGATAGAAGTTGAATGGAAACCCATTTTAGGGCCCCACGGTGGGTGCCATAAATGTGTGTGTGAATTTTGTACCTAGCTGTAGACACAATAGTTCAGTAAAACATTAGAGGCTAGTTAAAATCAAAATCATGCAGTGAAATGGAAACTAAGCTAACCAGGCGATTTACTACCTTCTAGTAGATGCGAGTATGTATTCTCAGATTGGACCGAGACCAGTGACCTTGATGACACCTAAATGAAGGATTTGAATGCAAAATCTAGATATGAATTAGATGCAAATTAATCTATATTTTTGGTTTTTCTATGCAATAAGATGAAATAAACTGATATGAATCTATTCTAGATGAAAAACTGATAGGAAAAATAAGCTACAATGATATGCTAATAAGAATGATCTCACAAAAGTTGTTGATTCACAAAGAAGCTTCAATTCTTCAGATACCAATTCGCCAGCATAAGTTTGCAAAATTATGAGATGATTTGTGAAGAGCTGAGCCTTGATTTTATAGAAATCCAGGGCTTTAAGGATGCATGGAAAAAGCCATAAATCACTCTAGTTGATTTTTAAGTCAACAAGGAATTAAAGATAGTTAACTCACAAAAAATCATGCAAAAATAGTTTTTTGATTTAAATCAGAAGTTGAGATCAACTTTTAACTCAAAAGAGAGTTGAACTTATTTTTAAAACAACTTGAATTGATTTTCTGATTTATAGTTTAACTATTTTTTTTTATGTGAATAATTAATAATGAATTAAATTAATAAATAAAGTGATTTAACCTCAACTTTAACTGATTTTAAAAATAAAACAATTGATTTATGGATTAATCAATTATTAAATCAAACTTTTATTCAAAAACTATATTATTAAATATGACAATTGACATTAATTAATTAAATAAGAATTTAATCAATTATTCATAGGATATTTGATTTATTGTCATAATGGAATAATATAATTTAGGAATAAATATAATTAAATTTAATTAAATAATTAAGTGGCAGTATTAAATCTAATTAATTAAATATTCAGGATATTTAATTAATCAAACTTTAGGATAAATAGGATTTATCGCCAAATAATCATTAAATTAAAGATAATTAAGATGATTAGGAATATTACTAGGAATATTCCCTAATGCCGAATTTGAGATAATCAATTAGGATTCGATGATGTTCAGATGTGCCTTAGGTTAGGACTTCAATGTCGATTTCGTTCAATGTGTCCATATAGGAGGTTAATGAACCTATAGCCCATTTTTGGGGTATTACATTATTGAAGAGCAGTTAGAAGATTGTCTTACAGCTAAGACATTTTTTCAGAAATTTAACTTTGAAAACCTCCAAGCATGTCAAATAGCATCTTATGGACTGAGCGCACTACTCAATGTGGCAGATTCCATTAAGAAATCATGGGAAAAGGAGATAGAAACCATGAAGATAGATTTTGCAGATTGTGTTGCAAGCCTACCGGCTTTGCAATAAATAAATTAAGGTATAACTCTTTTTGATACAATTTTGTAGCCCTCCCTACCGTTATTGTGTCATTGTTGTCAAAGGGGGAGAGATATTTAGCAAAAAATTGATAGTATATGATAAGGATTGATACTCTTAGGGGGAGTATTGTATTAGAGATAAGATTTTTGAGTTATAAGGATAGTATATATATGTTATACTATGGCCACAATTTTGACAATTTTGAGATTTTGGAGTTGTACACTTAGCCAATTTTCTCATATGTTGCCACTAATGACAAAGGGGGAGATTTTTGGAAATTTGGCTGAGTTTATTGCATAGATTTTGTCATTATGGAAACATATGATCCACATGAAGACTGCAAAAGTTAGAGAGCAAGTATGACAGAGTGCATTGCATATTTCTCTAAGTATGAGACAGTATTTTACTAGTGTACCCAGACATAGTTTTTGTTTGCGACGTTAACTAGAGTGATTTCAGTGCTTGCGCACTTGAACATAGACTCTATGGTGACTAATGATGACCCATCTTAGAGCACAATTTAGTATGGCATGTTCAGAAGAAGTTATGATAGTTTTACCGAAGATAGTGTGAAGCTGACAGGACAGAATTGGTAAAGAGTTAAGGGATTATTTTGTTTATCAAAATAATGTCTTAACAATATAAACAGATGACATCCTAGATGTTTACCCTTGGATAAAGCTATTGGTATATATGTATTTGTAATTGTAAAGTGTACTAGTAATTTTAACAAGCAGCAAGTAATTGTAGAAGTATGAAGCATATGTAATAGCGATAGTGAAAGATCAGCGAAGAGATATTGATGCAAGAAGTATAAGGTTATGTACCTTGAACTCTTTTTTAATCATTTTATATTGTACATTACTTGTTTGGATAGTGGGCTCAGCTGGTAATCACATTTTGTACTACCAACTCCTAACAGGGTTGAGGCTTCTAACAAGGCCTATAGTCCCTTAATCAGGATTGATACACTATATGTTTGTAATAGACTCCTAACAGGGTCAACATCCTTAACAAGATACTTTTGATTAGTGGATCTTTATGGGTACCATCCCCACCAGGGTTTTCCCTTGGCCAGGGTTTCCTTGAGAACAAATAATGTGTTAAGAGTTCTTTATTGTTATGCATGTTGTTTAGCTTCTTATGTTATGCATGTGTAAAGATAATCTATTATATCCATAATTGGGCAAAAGATAAAGTTTTTAGAATACTGATTCACCCACCCCCCCTCTCAGTATTCCCTATTTCTAACATTCTCATGCTACTCCTTCAATTGATCTACAACAACAGTCCCAAAAAGAACAACATATTTGGTCTCGACATGATTCCAAAATTGTGACCCCATACCTTTTAGATAGATCTTCATCTGGTCACTCCATGTTGTGTAGTTCTCTTGTGAACTTAAGACCTTTTTACTTCATCATTGGATCTTTTTCCCAAGATGTTAAGATTATCACAAAGAGGACCAAGGTTTTGATACCAATTGTTAGTATTATAAGGTCCAAGATTACTGATTGGGGGGTGAATCAGTAATCTACCAAATCCAAACTTTCCTTCAACCATTCAATAACATTCATTAACATATAACTTGAGGAGAAATAAATAATGAAACAAATGAGACCATCCAAACATGCAACACAAGAACACCAAGATTTTTATCATGGAAACCTTTGGTCAGAGGTAAAAACCATGATGGGAATTAGCACCCACTAATAATTTGCACTCTTCTAAAGTACACTCATTAAAGGACTAGCCCTTTTAGGAGAAGACCTTGTTAGGAATCACCCAATTAAGGTATTTACCTCTAGACCTATTAGGATCTTTACCCTATTAGGAGTAACCTTGTTAAAGGGTTTAAACCCTAATTAAACATCCACTTGGTTAAAGGATTTATTGATCAAGACCTCTTAGGATCTACCTATTTAAGGGATTTTCTTGTAGAACCTATTAGGATTCAAAAAGTACAATGATCTAGGTAAATCACTTCTGTTATAATTTTTTAGATCCAATTAAGCACAAAAATGCTTCTTCTTATAGATAATATTTTTTCTTCACTCAACCGCACCTTCACATCTACTATCTACACTTGCATAATTGATCGATTAACATATATATACATCACATGTTCATAGGTGCATTAGTCACCTTACAAAACATATTACATTTGAATTTCATTCATTAAAATCATTCTCACTCGATCCTTGAACCCTAAAACATATTAATAGTCTATAATATTTTATCACAAATTCAAGTTGGCCATAAGATTCATCGCACATCAATTTAAAAAAATAATGTTCAATCAAACTTTATTTGACTTCCCAAAATGCTTCCAAAACTTAATAGATCTGATCACCTCAAATATTGAAATAGAAAAATCAGCATTACACATCTATTATGCTATGTCACCTTGACACCTAGATCAAGAAAACATCCACTGCAACTAATTGTATCATCACCGCTCATTGATCTAATACCAACTACTCAAACCTATTCAAATATTTTTCTATCTTGTGCATAATGATCTTTTATCAACTGAAATGATGTCTTGTGGTACTCCAATCTTGTAGAAATCATAGTATCAATAACATATCCTAGTCAATATAATCATATCATGACCATAATACTTGGATCTATACTAATTTGATAGAACAATAAAATCATTCATTATCTATTATTGTTTGTTCTTCTATCTTCCCTATTGTTCTTAAATTGATCATAAATCTCTACATACTTATTACCATCCACTACGGTCATACATATAGCAATAGGAAACATCACTGAGTCTCCTTCTCTGTCTGCACACTCTAATGCCTTTACATACTCACCACACATTAAATTCAACAACTCAAACACTTATCAACTCATTGTCAATCAACACAATACTTAGTTGACATCAATCACAACATAGTAATTGATCTTCATGTCATCAAACATGTACCAATCAAAATACAATCAAGCTCTACATCATTTATTCCAAAAATGTTGTATGTTGAAGGTTTGAAACATAATCTTTTAACTATTGGAGAGCTAATGAACAAAGGTTACAACCTAATTTTAAAGAATTATGCATGCAAGATATTGAACAAGTCTAAGATGGAGATAGAAATATGTGCAAAGACAAGAGATAAATTGTTCCATTTGAATACTAGTCTGAGAAGTTATTTTATTTCAAAAGTATATGAAAGATGGTTATGTCACAAGAGGTTATGTCATGTGAAATTTAATAACATTATGGTTATAGGTTCTACTTTTGTTGTTAGAGATATTCCTAGAGTGAATAATCTAGTAAATACTACTTGCAAGGAATGTCAATTGGGTAGGAAAATAAGAGTTACTTTTCTTTCTAGATCTAAAAAATCTAATGGTTTGCTAGATCTTATTCATATTTATTTGTGTGGTCCTATTAGAATAAGAAGTTTTCAAGGTCATAGGTACTTTATGTTTCTAATTCATGACTACTCAAGGATGGTACGGGTGACTTTTTTAAAAGAGAAGTTAGAAGCTTTTCATAAGTTTAAGATCTTGAAGTCCATAGTAGAGACTAAGATAGAACTAAATCTGAAGTAATTGAGATTAGATAGAGGAGGTGAATTCACATAAGATGTGTTCAATTCAATTTGTGAGAAGTGTGGAAAAAGAGGACATTTTTCTGCTTGACTAGCCCCACAACAAAATAGTTTGGTAGAGAGGAAGAACAGGTCCATTCTAGACACTGCTAGAACCATAATTCTTGAAGGGAATGTTCTGTAGATGTTTTGTAGAGAAGTAGTCAAGTATTACAATGTATAATCTTAACTGAGTGTAGATAAAAGAGAGCATTGATAATACACCTTATGAAATCTAGTATGGAAATGTTCCTACTGTCAAGTATTTTAGACTTTTTGGTAGTAAATGCTACATTAAGAGAGATGGGAACATAGGAAATTTTGATACAAGGGATGATGAAGGTATATTCCTTGGCTATTATAATAAGAGAAAGTCATATATGTTGTAAAAATGGTCATCACTCCCCTTGGGATTCATGACAAGGGACTAACCACCTCTTGTGGATTCTATAAGTCTAATGGTTGTATTGGGCATTGACAGGTCAATCTTTTAGTGCAATGAAAACTAGACTTATAAAAAGTGGTATCAGAACTTGGTCATAGGTTAGGCTCCCCTTGGGTAATGCTAAGGGGGATATTGTTGTAAAAATGGTCAGTGCTCCCTTCAGGATTTGTGACAAGGGACTAATCACCTCCTATGGATTCTATAAGTCTAATGCTTGTATTAGACATTGACAAGTCAATCTTTTGGTACAATGAAAACCACACTTGTAATAATATAGGTGTTACAAAAAGAGGTTAAACAAGCTAGTGGAGATTAAAAATGTGAGGGTGCATGAAAGGTTTGAGAATCTATCCAAATCTTTTGGATATGATTCTGATGGTTAGGGTTCCTGTGGTAATCAAAAAAGGTAATAACTAGTTCAGACCCAAGCTTCAAATGGTTTTGTGAATGAAAATGATGATGCTTACACAAGTGGAGAAGAGGAAGCATAAACACCTTCAACAAAGTAGAACACACCAAGTTATGTGAGGATAAATTATTATAAAGATCAAACCATAGGAGATAAGAATAAATGTGTTCAAACCAGTAGAACAATTGCTCAGAATCAGGCATGTTTGATCTCTGAGATTGAGACATAAAGTGTGGATGAATTCTAAAAGCATGATAATTGGGTTGATTCTATGGAAGAAGAGTTATCACAGATTAAGAAGAATGATACATGGGTTCTTGTTCCAATGCCTTTGGATAAAAATGTTGTTGGCACCAAGTGGGTGTTCGGAAACAAGATGAATGAAGAAGGATAAGTAGTGAGGAACAAATAAATATTAGTGTGCAAAGGATAATCTCAAATGGAAGGGATAGATTATGATGAAACCTTTTCTCTAGTAACAATATTAGAAGTAGTAAGACTATTTATTGCTTATGATGCTCATAATAATTTCAAGTTTTACCAAATAGATATTTAGTCTACATTTCTTAATGGTGAACTAGAAGAAGAGGTATACATAGAAAATTCTAATGGTTTTCAGCTAAAAAATCAACCAGACATGGCGTGCAAGTTGAATAAGGTGTTATATGGTCTAAAGAAATATCCTAGAGCTTGGTACTCTGGATTGGACAAGTATCTACTAAAGATTGGCTTCAACAAATGTAACTCAAATAGTAATTTGTATTTCAAGAAAGTACATGAATAAATTTTGATTCATCTTGTGGTATTTGTTGATGACATTATCTTTGGTGGAAATGATAAGTTGAGTCAATAATTTTCATTAGAGATGTAAAAATAATTTAAGATTTCAATGATAGGAGAGATAAAATTCTTCCTAGGATTGCAAATTACTCAATCAGTAGATGGGATATTTATATCTCAGACCATGCATGTAAAGGATTTGTAGAAGAGATTTGGGTTGAATGACTCAAAAGTAGTAGGTATGCCCATGGTGGAAGGATGTAGGCTGTTAAGAGATTATGAGTATCCTAAAGTAAATTAGGCTAGGTACAGATCAATGGTGCATAGATTACTTTATTTGACTCACACTAGACCAGATATCATGAATGTGGTGTGTCTTGTCACAAGATTTAAAGAGGATCCTAGAAAAAATCATGAGGTAGCAATAAATAATATATTTAGGTATTTGAAAGGGACAAAAGATTTTGGGATGTGGTATCCTAAAGGAGATGACTTTACCTTATGTGCATATACAGATGCCTATTGGGCTAGTGATGTTGATGATAGGAAGAGTAAAAGTGGTGGAACTTTCCTTTTGGAAAGCTAATTACTTTATTGGGTGAGTAAGAAGAATAAATCCATCTCCTTGTCTACTCTAGAGGTAGATTACATTGTTTTTGGAAGAAATTGTATGTACATAGCTTGGATAAAGAAAATATTATCTGATATAGGAATTGTATTTGATGAGCCTTTTGTTATATATTGTGATAATTTGAGTACCATAAATATCTCTAATAATCCTATATTGTAGCACTCAAGGAAAAATCACATATCAATCAAATAATTCTTCCTAAGAGATAAGGTAAATTAGAAAGAGGTAAGGGAGGAGTATGTTCTTACCAAGGAACATGTTGGAGCTCAAAAAATCTAAGTTTGTTTTGACTCCATATTTTGAAATTTTTCTCTAAGTGTCAAAATTGTGCTTTGAAAGTCTTTAAAAGAGGCTGAGTTTGAAGGCATTGAAAATGGAGCCTATTGATTTTCATGAGAAGTCACTTGTATAGGGTATCTATCACCTATCATTTGACATATGTAATAGGTTTTAGGTCTCATTTTTCAGTTTTGACATATTCTTGAAGTGGTCATTTAAAAGTGTTCCCAAAATATGCATTAAGCATGTTTCCTGATTTTCACTAAGTAGCCCACTTTGAGGAAGTGCATTTATTGCCTTGTGATTGGTCATTTCATGCAGGTTTTGCATCATGTTGTAGGCATGAGAGAGAGTTTCTATGCCAATTTTCAGCTCCCCATGTAACTGCTTGACCTGTTTGCCAATGCCATTCCATTTGTAGATTGTTAAAATCTATGAGTGTGCCTTGTCCATATTTATGAATGGCCTACTCTGAGGCTTTTTAGTTTGTACCCTGTTCATGGTCGAGCATAATTGAATGTTGTTCTATACTTTAGACCTGGAAGTGTACTTTCCTTAAGAATTTTAGGTCCCTCCCAATTCATTTGATCACTTTTCCAGGCTAATTCCAAACCCAATTTCTGCTTATTTAACTGTTTTAATCCTAAATATTACTAACAGGCTGACTTTGGCATTTGATTGTGATTGGCATTTTGACTTTCTCAGGAAGCTAGTTATGGATTCATATTCCTTGTATGAGGGTGAATCAATTCCTAAGTTGTCAATTCCTGAAGATCTCAGTGGGTGAGTTTTTAAAGCCGGTTCTGGAGTTGACTTGTGTGATTTGGCAGTGCGGAAAGTTTCAATTTTCAAGTAGCCATGTTTGATTGTTAAAATATTTTGGCTCAGATCTCTTCTTGTTTTCTCCTTTGGCATATGTGCTTACATGTTGGAGGTGAACTTGTGTTCCCTGGCATTTTCCTACGAGGTCATTTGTTCAATTTTTGAAGCCACTTTCTAGAGGCCGGTTAGATTTATTGGTCAATTTTACAAAGTGAACTAGCATTTGCAAATCGGAAGTATTATCTTCCTAAAAAATAAGAAGAGTTAAATGAGCTCCATAGAAAAAAACCAATTAAATTACAATGAGAATCTTTGTCACACATAGATAGCTTGATATTTCTAGACAAGGCGGCTATTGTGAGGTGGAATTCCAAATTTGGAGGTCCATGCATAGTGACACAAGTAGAAGAAATGAAAATTCTTGTCTGAATGCTCCCCATCTTTGCATGTACAATCATAATGAGTACGTTCCTAGCTTAGCTTCAGATAGTCTCAGTGGAGCAAGGATTCACCATGAATAGAAAGATTGGCAAAATTGAAAGTCCTCCCTCTTCTCTCCCCATAATTCCACTCGTGTTCATGCTAATCGTTACTCTTGTCTACGACCGACTCTTTGTTACATTTTCTTTCCATTTGACAGGGCATGAAATAGGAATAACATATCTACAGAGGGTGGGAGTGGGTCTTGTTCTCTCCATAATTTCCATATCTATAGCCGCTGTGGTAGAAACCTAGAGAAAACAATATGCAAAGCAACATCTTAAAATGAGCAGATTTTACTTATCATTACAATCCTCAAATAGAATTGAAGTTCTTGTGTGCAAAGAGGTCGATTCAGAGCTCTCAACAACCTCAAGAAGGGAGTGATGTTGAAAAGAAGCCATCAGGAGGACTAGAAAAGGGACCATTACCTGTAGAAGATAAATTCATAGACGTGACTACAAAGTCATGGAAAATGACAGCAGTGTCTTTGATCAGTATCATCATTCATCTCTCTCCACTTTATGCAGACATTGATAAGGAACATTGTTCAACTTCTCATGTTTTTCCTCCAGGGGTAGTTAAGGATTGTTTAAATGCATATTATCAAGCATGGGAAATCATAGATTTCATTAAGGAGGCAAATACAGAAGCTGCTGAAGTCACCAGTGAAGCAGCTAACAAGAACTTCTGATCACTGCAAAAAAGAGTTGAGAAAATGAGCTTTCTTGCAAACAAAATCTTGCATACAAGAACTAAATGCATGTGTGCAGCTTTGGATGACCTCAAATAGGAGAGCACAAGTGAATTAAAGCCTCCAAGAAGTGTTGAACTTGTGAATAAAGGTAATAAGGTAAATGAGCAAGCTCGTCAAACGAAAGGAAAAGCAACGACTCCATTGACTGGTAGGCAACAAAACAAAGTGTCAGCATGTAAATGCCTTGCGTAAAGTTGAAAGAGGATGGGCCAATGTTAAAACATATTCCAAGGAGGATGTGTGTGGGGAATAGGTGGAGGTAGCATATAATAAAATGAAAAAGAGAGCCCAGTGCCAGGTCCCAAGTAGCGTGTCCTCTGAATGACACTAGTGCTAGCTGCCAGGAAAGCATTTATAAGAAGGGATTAAGGCCTGTGTTGTGGCTCACACAACAATTTCCCCTGTGCACTGATGAGTTGCTTCCACTGCTTGATATCTTGGAAGATAAGGTTAAGACTGTGCGTCATCTCCGTGAATTGCTTACCACAAAGCTTCTTGTTGGAATGTTTCCTGTTAAGACAACTATTCTAGTAGTATATGCATTTGGTAGACAAGTCACAATGGAGTGCAAAGTGCTATTATAGATTGTGTGCCTTTTCTCTTTTATGAATTTCCACAGAGGTTAATCATTCGGTGAAAGTTTTAGGCCACAAGGAAGAAGTAAAATGTAGGCATGTGCATGTGGGTTTATCCCACATGCACCCCAAAATGGTATTCTAAAGGGTTTATATCCACCAATGCCTAGATGAGAGGTAAATGGAAGTAAGGAAGAGGCTTATGTGTCCTCTCTGCCTTGTGGGTCCACCTCGGTGTGCATGTCAGTTGGGCACTATAAACATATTTTAGTGCAATATTTAAAATACTCCAAAACTTAATCCCACATTGATCCAAAATTGGGGATTTCAAGTGTTTATATGGCAAAGTGCTCACATAATAAGATAGATGAAAGAGCCAGAGGCTTTGCATGCGAGCGCTTGGAGATTGCCTCGAGATGCATGCTAACGAGCCCACAGGTAAGGTAATTTTGTAGACTTACGAAAGTGATGACATGGACCAAGAGGACACATGGCATAGTCGTGTGATTACGGAATGAGACAGGTGATTAGGCAAAAATTTGGAGACTTGGAGAACATGATTATTCGCCAAGTCATGACGATTAAGGCTAGCATCTGGTGACCTAGCGGGCAGTTAGTCACCAAGTCGCTTGATCTTGGTAGTTAAGTGTTTGAAATCCAAAGATTCAAAGACCAGTATGGTTGCACGATCACTGGATGCTAGTGGTTAGAGGCCAAAAATCTAGAGATCATGAGATTGCCACAGTCGCCAGGTCGCTAGAAGAGCATTTAGAGATTTGGAGACTAAGCCTAGTTGCCCAATCGCCAAGTAAACCCAGAGTCAAGACATTATTCAGAGATCTGGAGAATGACTTAGTCGCCAATTCTCTAGATGTACCCACGGTTAAGAGATTCATCTGGAGATTTGGAGAATGAGTGTAATCTCCTAATCTCCCAATCAAGGGTCATAGTTTGAGTTAAAATTGAGCACTAATCAGTCGGTGACAAGTGGAGCATCTTGGTGGCCTCTGTGGTAAAAATGAAGAAATGATTTAAAAAGCCAGATTTGAAAAGATTTAAATAGTGATAAAATCTAGACATTAGGATTAAATCCAAAAATTTAAATGGTGGCCCTGCTCACAGATTTAATGCCTGGAGGTTCAATTTTTATCCGAACATAGGCATGTTATATGTTTTCAGAAATGGTAGCGAACAAGGAATTTGATGGAAATAATTATTTTCAGTTTCAAAGTGATGGGAAAGAGTAGTATGAGCTGGAAATTTCAAGATCAGAATCAAGTCTGTTTGGGAAATGATTGCAGGAATGTGGATCAGTTGCAGATCAGGTGAGAGGAAGATGAGAGATATTTTGGACTAAGTGGACAGTTGTCAGTTTTGTGTAACTGACCTCATTTTCCTATATCTTTGGTTTTACTCTCAATTGTAAAAGATGATGAAAATTTTACTATAAGGAGAGGCTTTGAATCCATTGTTGATTTGCTTGGGAATGTTTGTGAGATTTGGAATGTATTGACATAGTGAAATTCTACTGGAATACAATAGAATTCCCTTGCATGTTTTTAGTTGTCTTCTTGTTTGAATTCTGTAGCTTTTGTATATTGAATTTGTAAGGTAGTTTTTAGTGTACCATTTACAAGGTATCTGTGATTTTAATCTCTAGTTCCTTTCAGGGGAAGGGTAAAATCTTAAGGTCAATCTCTGAGAGCTTAGGACTTTTGCAATAATCTGATGATTGGATGTGTTTAAGAGAGGATGAATTGTAAGGCATTTTATCTGGGGTTTGTTTATGTTTTACTTGGAAGATTTTTGTAGATGTATGTTTCTATGTCTGACTCTCTACCCTAGGATAAGGCATTGGTCTATCCTCGATTTGCAGGATTTCATCATCACAAAAACTTAAAAGATTATTTACTTTTCATGTATGTTTGAAGGGTTGATAAGATTAGGTTTATATCAAGGATATAAACTAGTGGTGTGATCCTTTGAAGAAGTAGATCTAAGATAGGTACACCCGCCTATAGCCAAGAGCTCAAAGTGAAGAAGAACTTGGTCCTTGTTAATTAGTCTTTTCTTGTGTGAATCAGGAGTCTAGGAATCAGAGAGTTCTATCTAAGCACTCAGAGATTTATTTTAGGATTCAACAAGAAAATCACTAACAAATTGGTGACTCTGTTGGGGATTAAAATAAGGTTACCATCAAGAGTATCCCAGAGTCTTGCTATATTCAGTTTGGGGAGAGTCTCATAAATGTAATAATCAGAAAGTTGTTTTTAGATCTAAAATGTATTACCTGGAATTTTTTGTTGATTAAAATTTGAATATATATGTGATGTTGCTGTGAGGAATGCATAGAATCTGGTGGTGTTTCAAGAAAGATCAGCGAATAAATTTGTGTCCTCTAAAAGGAGGTGGTGACTCTGTGTTAGAATGAACCTGAGGTGTGAAGTTTTGTTTCAGATTTTAGTCAGATGTGAGGTGAACAATAGCATTCAACAAAGATATTCTAGGTATTCTCCATTCAGTACTTTATGTGTTTACATGGTCCTTATCAAGTGATTTTTTCATTAAAAGAAAGGACAGATAAGTGGAATTACATTCTTCTAGATTAAAATATGAGTTGAATCATATATGTGAGAAGTGTGTCAGATTAGAAGTTCAGTGATAAGAGAAAATTAATTACAAGTATAGATTTCCTGTTACTAGTTTTGAAGAATATCAAGTGTGTATGCAAAAGTTGTAGCCAGTAATGGATATTCATAGGTGTTCTTTCATCAAAGGATATGTGCCATTGTTTTATGATAGAATACCTGGTTTCCCTAATAAGATCCCTAATGAAATCAGAGGACATTTTCCAAAGTTTGATAGGAACCTATCCTAGTCAGCAAAGGAGCATGTTCAATATTTTGCTGATGTGATGCATGATTTTGATGTGTGCCATGAAGACCTTTGGGTGAGGTTGTTTGTGTAGACTCTGAAAGGAGATGAAAGAGAATGGTTCTCATTCCTACCCTATCTTTATGTTTAGGGATCCTCAACAATTCTGATAATGGAACCTTGACAGTTATTTGAGATAATACAACCAACATATCAACAGGAGTAGAGGGAGGAATCTCAATCTGCATTGCTTTAGTGTCCTTTTGTTTATCTAATATATTGGTTGTATTGGTGACCTTCACCTTTTCAACTTTAGCCATTGTGCCAACTGGCTTCTTTGTTTCATTAGAAATTTTTTCAACTCCAACTCCCTTAGGTTCCCACTTCTTACCTTTTACATTTTTGAACCTTGCCATATGATCATCCATTGATCTTTTCCCACTGAACTCCCTGGAGTTGGTGTTCTTCATAAATATTCTTGTAGCTTTCCCATTTGTATCCCTTGCCACCATGCCTCTAGTTTGCACTTGGGCTATCATTTTTGCAGTAATTCTATCCATTTCTTCCTTTGAAGGTCTTCTCAAGTTTACTGTCCCTAAGGAAGAAAACATGTTACATGTATTTTCATCAATGTCATCATTATCAGAAAAAACCTCTTGATGGAAAAGTGTCCTATTGTGTCTTTTTAAACATACATCTACTTCTCCATCAACCTCAGAATCATCTTCATATCCTAAATATGAAGTTTCCATGTTGCATCCAATGTCATCATGATTTTCTTCTTGATCTAACTCCTCATTGTTATCATCTTGATATGCTGCCATGGATTGTGCAACAACACAATGCTCTGCAAAATGAGGGGACTGGCATGCTATGCACCATGATGTTTCCTCTATAACATTTATAGAGGATCTTTTTAAAGGATCAGGGACAACTTTATCATTATTTCCTCTTGCAGTAGGGACAATAGGCTTGCCATCCTTCCATTGGGTGTTGTAGGGATAATTTTGTAGTCTATTCCACCTATTGAAATTATAGTTGAATTGAGGCTTGTCATTAGCAGGAACATTACTAATTCTATTAGTAGGTGCTTTTAAATCCTTCAATGCATTCAACACCTTGTCCAACTTATCTTCCTCTTGTTTCTTGTTTCCAACATTCTTCTCATTATCCCGTTTATACTTCTTGTCTCCAAACAACTTTGGATCATCTCTTTTTCCACCCAACTTTCCTGATATTTTCATGTTGTTTTCAATATTGACAAAAATCCTAAAAACATCTCTAAGAGTTCTTAGTTCCTTGTCCCTCAACAAGTATCCTATTTTTCCATAAAAAGGCATTGAATTATGTGGTTAAACAAACATTATCATCTAACCTCATGACCTGAAATAGCTTATGCATACCCTTCTGAAATCTCATATTAAACTCAGCTACAGACTCATTCTGATTTTTTCTTATAGTGTTGAACTCATTCAACATAAAACTAGCATTAGGCCTATCACCATATTGTTCTTTGAAGCATCTCTCAAAAGAATCCCAAGTGTGAATGCATCGGTCAGGGAATCTCTTAAACCAATCTCTAGCATCTTCCACTAGAGATTGAACAAATAATTTCATGACTACATCCTCATGCTCTACCTCATAATCATTTAATACATCAACAAATAACCTAAGATGTTCCTCACAACTAATGGCATTGTTACCAGCAAATTTAGGTATCTTATCTCTTATATCAGTTGGAAAGCATTTGGGTAGCCAAGTATTCCATCAAAACTAATTTTCCTATAGCCTTCTAATTGCATAGGTCTTCTTTGAAAACTTGAACTAGTGTTAACCCTAGGATCAATGTTTACATTTACATTTACATCTACTTGTGCATTTGACTATTGTCTAGGATCAACATTTATCTTAGCAGATGAAGAAGGAAATGAACTAGTAGTAGCATTACTAAGTGGAACAGTAGTAGTCATAGATGGCATACCTATTTGAATAGAAGATGGGCCAAGAGCACTTACAGATGAAGCCTTCAAGAACTGGATCTTTCTTCTTTTTTTTGCAATGGAGGCTTCAATTTTAGCTCTCTCCAACTCTTTAGCCAAATCTTCATCTTCTTTTCTTTTTCTTTCTATCTTTGTTTCCTTATTTGAAATGGGTGGTGGGACCTTTGGTATTGTTAATGGTTTTCTTGCTTGGTGTCCCACCATCTTTTTCTTTCCCTTTTCACCAATAGCAATAGCAGGCCTAGTGATCTCATGCCCATCTTTATCATTAGGGAGGGAAGCATAACTTTGAACCTATCTGATCATAGGGCCCTCTTTATCAAACTCATGGTCTTGTAGTAAGCGCTCCTGCTCACTTCTCAAAGCATCAAGATCACCAAAGACATCATGCTACAAAGTCTTAGGAGAAAAAGAAAGCATCTTGTTTCTCTCCTTCAACTCATTAATCTTTCTAAGAAGAGATTCTCTTTCTATGAGAGCATTCACCTTTTTAGCTTCTCTCTCCATTTGTAACCTCCTATGAATGGCATCCTGCTCTGCCAACTGTAACCTTAGTGCACTCAAATCATCTGGGTCTATCATAATATCATTAGAACTTGATGACACATCCATATCAGTGAGAGTTTGATATGGGAAATGGACCTGTTTTGGTCTCATGGGTTGCCTTCTGGACATATCCTCATCAAGATCTAAATTTGGTCCAAAACCTCTTTCTCTAGCATGTTCATCCTGGCCTGTAGGTAATGAACCTTTGTCTTGAAATACTACCTTTGGGGTATCATAAATTTTGTCTTCAGAGCAACCACTATCTGATTTAGAACCCTTGTATTGTGAATCTTCCTCATTAGAGGATGCAAGTGGTGCTCTACTTCTAGTATTTCTTTGTTCTCTCATGGGAGCACTAGTAGACTCACCATTTCTTTTGATCCAACTCTTCTTTTCCTATCTAGGTAACTGTTCCAGAGTAACCTCTAGATTTTTCTTGGAAAAGGACCTAGTATTCCTTCTCTTGTCCATGATCAATTTATAAGCACTGGTTTTAACCTTTGAGTCGCCACCCACCAAAGTGGGAAATCTTTTAAAATTTTAAAGAAAACAACTAAATACATAGGAGAAACACAAAAGTCAACTAAAAACTCCTATCTCTAGACTCTCCCCAGTAGAGTCACCATTTTGTTAGTTGTCTTTTCTTTCTACTTGCAGGTTTACAATATGATTGACAAATTAATGTCACTGACTCTATCACCACTCCAAAGTCTACAAAGAAAAGGGCCAATTAACAAGGATCAAAGAGATCCTCCTACACTTTGAGCTTAGATGCTCAGGCGGGTATAGCTTTGATACACTTCTTAAAAGGAATCACTAAACATTATGTATTTATACCTTTTACTAACTGATTTAAAGATTTTATCATTAAAATGTGTGGTGGATGATGATGGACTCCTTCCAGAGAATGGATCGGTGCCTTAACCTAGGGCATAGAGTCACTCAATAACATATATCAACTTAGAATCCTAACTCAAACACTCTTGAATTCATAATAAGTTCTTTGCCTATTATCCCTCTCACTCCCAAACTTAATCATCAAATTCTTACCCAACCATGAACTCACTAAAATCACCTTAAAGAGTTTAATCCTAACTTTGTTAGGAACTCAAAGATAATTCCACAATACTCTTTGTTTACCATATGCTAACTCACTTTGTGACATTAACATATATGAGCCCAAGATCAAAATAAGAAGACAAACATAAATCTAAGATTGGAATCCAAGTGTATTCTCATTAAAATTTGAAGAATCAATACATTACCAAAACAACAAAATGCTAGGAAACAGACCCAAAATCTAGGCTCTCCTTATTTAGTCTTCTACCTTGATTTTCAACATAACATCAACCCCCTTTGGGACCAAAAGAATTGGAACCCCTACAAAATCAAAACTACAACAACATATATCCCCTAGTCATCTTGGAATCCCAAAAATAGGATGCAACAAGCTACAGATGACTAGGGCAAGGGGTTAGGGTTTTCACCCACAAAACCAACCAAAAAATTCAATCACAATTTATTTCATGGCAGGAAAACCAAGCAACCTGGTCTGATCAGATCCTAGGATGATCTCCAATTAATGAGAAATCTCTGAGAATAGTATTGAAGATCATGAATTTTCCACACTCATCCATTTGATTGTCCACCTGCAACATGCCTTGAGCGGCTTTACCCACTCCTTATGGTACAAAACTCTCTACAATCAATCATCCAACACCTTGGGCCACTCTACAACAATCAATGAGATGATACCTACCAGATCCAGCCACCCAAGTATTAAAAATCAGTCCTTCTATCGTTAAAAACCATTTAAAAATTTGAATTCCTGGTAGCAATGGTTAATCGGCCAAGTTTAAAATGCAGGTGTCGATCTTATCTTTTCCCAGAAGATCGGGCAGCTCTCATTTATCTTTGTAATAGTCAAAAAGCTGTTTAAAAAGTCTTCACCACATCACCAAACTGTCAACCAATCAAAAATGAGTACCTCAATGCTACGTAGCACATCAGACCCACCTTGACTTTTCCTTACCTTTGTATCAGACGGTGGGCGCATGATCACAAGGGGAAAGAATATTCCTTGCGATCAAGCACCCATCATCGATCCTCTAACAATTGTCAGACCACTGACCCCTGTAGAGAGACGATCCCACTGACAACCTCCACCTCAACAACATGCCGACCAATGAAAATCCACCATTTGTGTATACCTGGCACTGGACCCACTGCCACCCCTATGGTCTGATTCCAAATCAATGGATGTCGCATGATCTCATGGGGAAGGAATATTCCATGAGATCAGGCACCCACCATAGATCAAAAGACTTTGACTATAGGCCCCACTGACATGATCCACATCATAATCCAACTAGGACAATGAGAAATAGCCATGTCGGGATGACCAAGAAGACAAGGACCCATCGCACACTAGCCGCAACATGCTGGAGGATTGGGCGGTCGTTGCATGATCTCAAGGGGGAAGAATATTCCATGCGATCATGTTCCCACCATTGATTAAAATGTAACTACGATGCTGGGCCCTGATGATCACACAAACTTGCAACTAAAGAAACACAAACCGCTAGCAGAGTCCCTAAATGCTAAGGCATATACTGTCGGGAATAAAAGACCTCGTGACCACTGCAGTCGCTAAATCACTTGACAGAAAAGGATAACCATCGGGAAGCACGTGAACTAGCAACTGACTGGGAAAGTAAAGCACACATGCGCTTATAAATCACTTAAGTGGCCTGAAAAGGTAATAAAGAAATAGAACATGGCCAGAATAAAAAAAGGTTTTTCCACTCAACGACTAGATTTTTTAGGGTTTAAGGCCAAGGGCAGGGAAAAAATTGCAGAGACCAGGGAAAAATTTATACGGCCATGAAAATTTTACCAGGTGCTAATAGGAGTGATGTTGAAAATAAGCCATCAAGAGGACCAGAAAAGGGACCATTACCTGTAGAAGAGTAATTCACAAACGTGACTACAAAGTCATGGAAAATGACAGCAGTGTCATTGATCAGTATCATCGTTCATCTCTCTCCACTTTATGTAGATATTGATAAGGAACATTGTTCAACTTCTCATGTTTTTCCTCCAAGGGTAGTTAAGGATTGTTTAAATGCATATTATCAAGCATGCAAAATCATACATTTTGATGAGGAGGTAGATACAGAAGCTGACGGAGTCACCAGTGAAGCAGCTAACAAGAACTTTCAATCTCTGCAAAAAAGAGTGGAGAAAGCAGGCTTTCCTGCAAACAAAATCTTGTATACAACACCTAAATGTATGCATGCAGCTTTGGAGGACCTTGAACAGGAGTCCACAAGTGAATTAAAGCCACTAGGAAGTGTTGATCTTGCAGATAAAGGTAATAAGGAAAATGAGCAAGGCCATCCAAATGGAAGGAAAAGCAATGACTCCATTGACTGGTAGGCAACAAAACAAAGTGATAGCAAGTAAATGCCTTGCGTAAAGTTGAAAGAGGATGGGCCAGTGTTAAAACATATGCCAAGGAGGATGTGCGTGAGGAATAGGTGGAGGCAGCATATAATAAAATGAAAAAGATAGCCCAGTGCCAAGTCCCAAATAGTGTGTCCTCCGAATGACACTAGTGCTAGCTACCAGGAAAGCGTTTATAAGAAGGGATTAAGGCCCATGTTGTGGCTCACACCACAATTTCCCCTACACACCGATGAGCTTTTTCCACTACTTGATATCTTGGCAGATAAGGTTAAGATCGTGCGTCATCTACGTGAATTGCTTACCACAAAGCTTGTTGTTGGAACTTTTCCTGTCAAGGCGGCTATTCTAGTTGTATATGTGTTTCAAATACAGGTCGCAATGGAGTGCAAAGTGCTATTATAGATTGTGTGCCTTTTCTCTTTAATGAATTTCCACAGAGCTTAATCAATCGGTGAAAGTTTCAGGCCACAGGGAAGAAGTAAATGTAGGGATGTGCATGTGGGTTTATCCCACATGCACCCCGAAATGGCATTCTAAGGGTTTATATCCACCAACTCCTGGATGAGAGGTAAATGGAAGTAAGGAAGAGGCTTATGTATCCTCTCTGGCTTGTGGGCTCACCTCGGTGTGTGTGCCAGCTGGGCACTATAAACATATTTTAGTGCAATATTTAAAATACTCCAAAACTTAATCCTGTATTGATCCAAAATTGGGGATTTCAACTGTTTATATGACAAAGTGCTCACATAATGAGATATATGAAAGAGATAGAGGCTTTGCACGTGAGCACTTGGAGATTGCCTTGGGATGCATGCCAGCAAGCTTAAAGGTAAGGTAATTTTGTAGACTAACGATAGTGATGACATGGACCAAGAGGACACATGACATAGTCACGTGATCACAGAATGAGATAGGCGGTTAGGAAAAAATATGGAGACTTGGAGAATGTGGTTAGTTGC
The DNA here is from genome assembly GCA_027943335.1 of Chamaecyparis obtusa. Classification (NCBI taxonomy): domain Eukaryota; kingdom Viridiplantae; phylum Streptophyta; class Pinopsida; order Cupressales; family Cupressaceae; genus Chamaecyparis; species Chamaecyparis obtusa. The sequence continues at coordinate 1,691,485 of BSBK01002852.1, forward strand.
CAAGTCATGGTGGTGAAGGCTAGCATTTGGTGACCTGGTGGGCAGTTAGTCGCCAAGTCGCTTGATCTTGGAAGTTAAATGTTTTAAATCTGAAGATTTAGAGACTAGTATGGTCGTGCGGTCACTGAATGCTGGCGATTAGAGGCTGAAAATCCAGAGATCATGAGATTGCCACAGTCGCTAGGTCGCTAGAAGAGCATTTAAAGATTTGGAGACTAAGCCTAGTCACCCAATCGCCAGGTAACCCAGAGTCAAGACATCATTCAGAGGTCTAAGAATGGTTTAGTCACCAGTTCTCCAGATGTAACCATGGTTAAGAGATTCATTCGGAGATCTAGAGAATGAGTGTAGTTGCCTAATCTCCCAATCAAAGGTCATGGTTTGAGTTAAATTTGAGCGCCAATCCACCGGTGACAAGTGGCACATCCTGGTGGCCTCTGTGGTAAAAATGAAGAAATGATTTAAAAAGCCAGATTTGAAAAAATTTAAATCGTGATAAAGTCCAAACATTAGGATTAAATCCAAAAATTTAAATGGTGTCCTTGCTCACATATTTAATGCCTGGAGGTTCAATTTTTATCCGAACATAGGCATGTTATATGTTTTTGGAAATGGCAGAGAACAAGGAATTTGATGGAAATGATTATTTTCAATTTCAAAGTGATGGGAAATAGTAGTATGAGCTGGAAATTTCGAGATCAAAATCAAGTCTATTTGGGAAATGATTGAAGGAATGTGGATCATTTGAAGATGAATCACTTGTAGATTAGGTGAGAGGAAGATGGGAGATATTTTGGGCTAAGTGGACAGCTGTTAGTTCTATGTAACTGACCTTATTTTCCTATATCTTTGGTTTTTCTCTCAATTGTAAAAAATGATGAAAATTTTACTATCAGGAGAGGCTTTGACTCCATTGTTGATTTTCTTGGGAATGTTTGTCAGATTTGGAATGTATTGACACAGTGAAATTCTACTGGAATACTATAGAATTCCCTTGCATGTTTTTAGTTGTCTTCTTGTTTGAATTTTGTAGCTTTTGTATATTGAATCTGTAAGGCAATTTTTAGTGTACCATTTACAAGGTATCTATGATTTTAATCTCTAGTTCCTTTCAAGGGAACGGTAAAATCTTAAGGTTAATCTCTGAGAGCTCAGGAATTTTGCAAGAATCTGATGATTGGATGTGTTTAAGAGAGGATGAATTGTAAGGCATTTCATCTGGGGTTTTTTTTTGTTTTACTTGGAAGATTTATGTAGATGTGTGTTTCTATGTCTGACTCTCTACCCTAGGATAAGGCACTGGTCTATCCTCAATTTGTAGGATTTCATCATCACAAAAATTTAAAAGATTATTTACTTTTCATGTATGTTTCAAGGGCTGATAAGATTAGGTTTGTATCAAGGATATAAACTAGTGTTGTGATCCTTTGAAGAAGTGGATCTGAGATAGGTACACCTGCTTTTAGCCAAGAGCTCAAAGTGAAGAAGGACTTGGTCCTTATTAATTAATCTTTTCTTGTGTGAATTAGGAGTCTAGGAATCAGAGGGTTCTATCTAAGCACTCAGGGCTGTGTTTTAGGATTCAGCAAGAAAAATCACTAACAGAGCGAATAGAATATATATTCACAAAGACATTTTCTAATGATACATTTAGTTATCTCAGAGGAAAGTTAGGTGTAATTTCCCCTCTTGATCATAACTAAGATGTTGAGGACTACAACAATCTGGTATACTTCAAACGAGATATCTTTTAAGTTGGAATGGTGTTTTGGAGGCTACTTCTCAAGGGGAGTAGTTAGCATAGAAAGTTAGATGTTTAGTTTTGGTCTATTTTAATCATTTGGTGTGGCTCATAGAATTGTAAGCTATGTTTGATGATTAGAAAGAGAAGAGCATGTTAAACAGAGAAGAAAGATATACCTTTTTTATTTATATCAAAGAAGGAGAGAAGAGCATGTGAAAAACAAGTTATATACTTGCACATAACCAAGAGATTCAGTTATAGAGAAGAGTGCATATATAAAGGGAGTAAATGATGGAGAGAATATTATGTAATTAGATAAAAACCAAGGAAATATTGTTCTCGGAGGGAGCAAAGATAGAGAGTTCCTGAAGAAAGATGGGATAGAGAGACTTTGAAAGATAATTGTGGATATTGTTGGTAGTATTGTTGATTATATTTATAGGATGGAGATTCTATTGGTTTCTAATTATATTATGCATTTTTCACATCACATGTTTCCATAAGTTCCAAAGTGCGATATTGTTGGCAAGTTTGGTGTGTTGGCATTTTTGTCAACATGTTTGGTATGTAGGTTTTCCAGAGGAATAGTATGTTCAAAGGAATGGTGAGGAGAAGATACAAAGATGAGGATCAATCACACACATCAAGGGATAATGTAGAGGTTTTTAACTAGGTCCATGTCAAAGAATAGGTTTTGACATGATGATATGAGTAAGTTATGAGATCATAGATGGTGACTAGCTACTTTATTATTTTCCAGTGTGATAGAGTTTCATATATTAGTTTTACACATGTGTTCAAGATGATATTTTTGGTTGGACAAATTTGAACATGTTTAGGACATGGAGATGTGTCTTCAGTTCAAAGGGCTAGTAATTATGAAGGTTTTGAAGGCATTTACAAGTATTCCAGTTGAAGAGCTCAGTGTTCTAGATGGGTGGCAAGTAATGATTACATAATATAATGATGTGGAAGGGTCAAATGTTTATTTGTTTTTCATTATGCCTAAGGATGTTCTTAAATTATGTGTGTACTAAGTTGGCTATTCACATCAATCAAGGTGATGAGATTTTAAGGGCTTTCTCAGTTATATGAGGTATTCTTGTATTCTTGGATGACATGTCAAGAAAATTGGTAAAACAAATTATGGTGGTGATTATGATCTCGAGGTGATTTTGAAATATATAAGTTATGTTTGGGGGACATAATTGCGTCAAGATCATTGATTTTGGCACTATGAGATGAAATTTGAAATTTAGGTTATTCCAATTTTGGTTGATGAATTATTTAAGGATCTAGAGTAAAATCCTAAGTGCGGATGTGATTGCACATGAGAAGAATTGATCATGGATATCAGTGGTTTCTTGTGAAGTAGTTGTGCATATCTATTGAAGGTTGAATTTATCATCTAAAGGAGTTAGGGATGATTGCAAAAAATATCTGATTGTACTTCAATGGAACTGACTAAGGCATAATTAGATGGTATTACACAGTTCAAAAATTCTTTATATTGTAGTCTGATTTGTGTTTTTAAGGAAAAAGTATTCCTTAGGGTTGTATCCCAAGGACTTTTGAGTAGCGAAATCTAAGAAATGTGCCTAAATGCATGTGCATTCCATATTTTTAATAATATTATACTTATAACAAGGTATTAGTCTTATTGTGGGTTCAAGCCCCATCATTTTTTCCACCCTAATTTGGGTTTCCATGATAAAAATATTTGTGTTATGTGTTGTGAATATTTTCTTATTTGTGCATACTTTCTTTATTCATCATAAATCAGATATAAGCATATTTTGGATAAGGGTTTCAAAGTTAAGGGTTTTAAGGGTTTTTAAGTGTTAGATTTTTTGGTGCAACTGATTCACCCTCCCTCCCCCCACTCAATTTATTTCTACCTTATTTCCTACATGATGGAGAAATAATCATGATTAATCATAGTCTCTATCAGCCTTTAGTACCTTGAGGGAACTTTTAACTTGACTTATTTTGGCTTTCTATGCCTCAACCAATTCAACCTTGTAAAGAAAATCTTTTTTAATCCTATCAAAAATACAAAATCTTTAAGATTTGTGAACTTATTGATCCTAAGGATGTTCCATCTCCTTTCCCTATACCTGGACTTTTTCCTACACCTTCTACACCTCTTCTATATACTTTTATTCCACCTCCTATATCTTATAAATTTTCTTTCAATGTTAACTCTCAACCTAACATGGTGCGTTTCATTCTTCCCCTTAAAGAAGAAAAGGACATGATTTTGATTGATCCTAAAAAAAACCAAATCTAAAGAAAAAAAAAACATAACCATTGTGCTTATGACTACCATCATAAACATTGTGCTAGATCCCATTAGCACGCTTCCCAAACTATTTCCTTCCCTAAGTCACCTATAGATTATTTAATTCCATTTAACCAACCTATGCATATCCCAAGGGAGGAAATGAATTTAAAAAATAAATTGAACAAACATGATCATTCTATTTGTATCTTAGATTCTAATGCAATTAATTTGGATGAAGAAGATACTCTAGGTGATGATGATTTCAATGTTTCTAATGCAAATGATGATGTTGATGTTAGTGATTTTGATGATACGTATGAGCTTATTGATGCTAATCATGATTTACCATCTATTTTTGCAAAACATGTATCTCTTAGTCCTAGTGATTAACAAAGTAACCTATCTTTACAACATAGTCATTGTCTAGAACTAGCTATTGTTCCATCTGTCATTCTTGATGTTGCTCCTCTTGTGTGTTTCTCACCTTCCCTTAACACTAAAGATCAAGATGGGGTCTCAAGAAATATTCTTGACTAAGTCCTCTTGTACAATGGATTCTTTCTATTTGCTTATTGTAATGTGTTTCCCACGTAATGTGATGCTTGTTATATTTTTTGTTTAGATTTATTTTGATGACCCTTGTTACTTTATTGGGCCAAGGTGATGACAGAATCAACCTATTGTGATACTCCACTATTCATAAATGTGCCTTTTTGTTGTCTAATTGGGGATGATGAAAATGGTGGCTACCTATTCTTTTTGGTCTATGTCATGTCGAACCAAAAATACTCTTCTTTGTAAATACTACATGACATTATTCCATTGTGCTTGTCGTTCTTCTACCTTTGGAGAATGATGATAGTTCATTTTGATATAATTCTTATATACGTGAGCTATCATATGATCATACTGACCCTTGAGTTAGTGGATTCCTTTCATGCTCTCTTTTATCATGTGTTTATTTCCCTAGGTTTATCCTTTCTTGGGGGAATCTCATAGTGGAAATGTCTCTTGTGGGTGCACGCATGGTCCATTAAATAAATTTATCCTATTAAGGCATTTACAATCACTTTAACATGGGGGTATACACTCTGCTCCTTGTTTCACATTTTTCACACACACACACACAATTATTAGATGGAGTCTCTCTTATGAAGATGGCTAAGGAGATAGTTTTTTCCTTAAATTCATCTTATCATGCCCCTGCTCAATGGATCCCTCAATGGATACAATATTTTCCTTAAGGACTAATCTCTTTGTTTTGATGAGTTGACTAGCATAACACAAACATTGTGAATGTGATTTTTTTTTTGTTATCATTAACAATTGTCATTGATGTCATCATACCTTGGCTGGATAGATAGGTTATATTTTTATGCTTTGGTAATTTGGATTGGCACACTCTATATGTTGTGTTGTAATTATCTATCTTTGGCCAAGTTCATTCTGGTACTATTCATATTGTAACATGATGAGATACACTCTTTTGGGCCCAATCCAATCTAGAAATCAATTAACATGATTTGAAAATATAGTATGCATTGTAACATGTAAATTATAATCCTTGGCTCTAGACATTATGGTAGTGTGTTATTTTGAGAAAGGAGTTTCTTTTGTTAGGATTATGGAAAGGTGAGTTACTGAGAGGGGAGGGGTGAGTCAGTAACCCTAAAAGAAATTTGTTCTTTATCCTTAAGAAAATGTAACTCATTAACTGAATTTCATGTTATCATTTCCATCCATTCATAACATTACTAAAAATAAGAAATGTTTCCTAATCTAACATGCAAAATTATTCATGAAACTTCATACACTTGACACATGTATTTTGGTATCACAGAAACCATTGTTAGAAGGTAAAAATTGTAGTGGGGATGACACCCAAAAATCTTCACTATTGCAATAATAAAGTTTTTCGATTAAGGCTACGATGCTGATCACTTCTGATGATCTTACCCTATTAGGAGTAACAATAAAGACCTATTAAGATCTACCTGATTAGAGGATTTAAGAAACACTGTTAAGTGTGCACTTGGTTAAGAGATTTATAAAAGACTTGTTAGGTCTACTCAGTTAAGATATTTAAGTCTTCCACAGTTGTTAGAAAGTAACAATAAATTTGAACTATATGTAGCAAATTAATTTGAATGATTTCAGATCTAATAATTACTTGACTGATATCACCTTATTGTGATAGATATCTTCTCTGAATACTGCTCAGTAGCCTTTCATGTGCTTCTGAATATAATCATTGAATACTCTATCAAAACCTTAACTTCACAACCCTATTTGATCTTCAGATGTCTGTGTACTCGGCTACTTCATTTGTTCTCTCTCTCTTTGAAAATGACATCTTGATCATTCTTATATCAAAAGATTTGACCTAATTAGGTTTATGGTATCATCTAAAAAATCTTAGATCTACGATCCAAATGAATAACCTAAAACAATATTACATAGGGATAATCAATCATTTAATAATTACATCTACATTAAATCTTCACCTCAAAATATGTAAACCATTTTCTAAATTGGTATAAACTATTTGCCTTGTATTTTGTGTCATTACATACGTCTATGTCATTCATGTATTACTCGGTATATACTACATTCATGACTTAGTAAAATACCGATGCTTAGTATATATGAATGCTCAATTATAATTGTACTTGTTGCTTAATAATCATCTGGCTCAGTGTATGTGCTCAGTCAAGATTGTTCTTGGTTACCATGTTACTCTGCCTTGTGCTCTACTTAATTATTATACTTAGTGTGTTGACCAAATAGCTTGTTTTCTTCCTTCACCAACTATATATGTGACACTAATGAGAACTCATAATCTAACATTCTCCCCCTTTGGCATTAGCGAAAAAAATACATATGTATGCCATAATCAAAATTTTCAAAACTTTGACTTCAAAATTTGTAGACTCCCCATGTTTATATATCTCCATAAGTATATTATAACTATATACATATATTTCCCCCCTTTTTTGACAATAATGCCAAAAATGTATACTTTCAACTTATCAAAAATATTATGATGGGTTTTCTTCAAGTTGGCCAAGAGGTTTTCCCATTCCTCTTTTAGACTCTCTAGTGCAATTTTCTCCAGACCAATTTGGGTATGCATTTAAAAAATGTGATCTACCACTGATAACTCAGGAGTGGTAACTAGATCCTTTTCTTTCTTCACATGTATTTGCATCACCTCAATGTGGGGTAACAAAGTAGCCTATAGCTCAGTTGTTTGATCCTTTATCTTATCTTCCTCCCTCCTTAATTCATTCCTTAACCCATGTATATGCTTGACTTTAGCATAATGTAGCTTGAATGCATAGGGTTTTGTGATCAAGCTTTCTACACTCTTCTGTAGATCATCATCTAGTTTCTTAAGTTTTTCTTCTATTTTTGTAGTGACTGAATTTGTAGTGCAAAGATTTTTCAAAATTGTGAGTATCTTCTGAATAAGACTTTCTATTTCACTTACAATCTCAGATAGCTTCACCTTGAGAATTGCCACTACTTGGCTGATCTTCTCGGTTATCTTGAACTATATCTTTGATTATGATCTCTCTTTAATTTTATTTTTTGCATTGGTATTGGGATAATTGATGTGCTTGGTAAGTACTGTAAGTTGGTCAATGATGGGAGTGGCCTCATCAACATTGACATCAAGTACAACTTGCATCAAGATTTCTCTCATATCCTCTAGCACTTGTTTATGTTTACTTTCCCGCCTCAGCTTCTCCTAATCTTCTTTTATGGCACATAGTTCTCCATACCTTCTGAGAGCTTTAGGCTCCAAGTTTCTGGGGTCACGTAATGGTATCTCTATCACTTCTTCAAGTGTGACTAAACATTTTCCATGTGTCTTCTTCTTTTTCTTGTCTTGTTTGCTAGATATGGGGGATTGCCCTTAGGAACTATAACCTTCTGCTCTTGATTTAATTTTTGTGGCTTGGTGGATACACTTTATTCTTGTTCCTACCCCTTTACAATTCCTTTCATGTGAGGTCCTTGGGATTATGTATTTGTGTCAATTGTAGAATCATCTATGTTTTTTTCTTCTTGAGTGTATTTTACTTCCACCTCTTTGATTACAATCTCAGTGTTCTCTTTTTATCCTTCTTCACCCTTATCTTCTATTGTATCCATTGGTTTCTTGGGTGGTATTTCCTTGGGTTTCTCTATGGTAGCAATATCAATAGCTTGTACCAAAATTGGTAAGTTACCCAATATTTGTATACTAGCTAGCTTGGTATTTTGTTGTTCATCTTTATCTTCAATAGCACTAGTGACATCTTCATCATCATTTGCCTCATCATTGGGATCACCTTCAGTGATATCTTCAATCAATACTTCTTCCCTAGTTATTTGCAATTTCTCTGGTGTATCCTCTTATTCAATGAAGCTAGCAGGATAAAAATCTTCTTCATAAGTGTCATCCTCTGGCTGCTTGGTATCTAATATGTGAATAGGCTCTTCAATTTTCCTATGTGTAGTAACATCAACATCATCAGTGTGTACACCTTTGCCTCTTCAAGTGACACCTTGATCATGAATAGCTGCAAGTTCAGTTTGTTCTGCTTCATCTTTGGACTTGAGAATTTCATTCCATTTCTCCTTTCTCTCCTCATCAACTTCTTAGATTTTTCTTTGTAAAATATTCATTGCTCTTCCTTTCATCAAAAATATGTTTCCATATTATTTCATCATTTCATGAATCTCTTGTATTGATAAATGTGGCATTGCCAAAATCAATGATCTTTCTCTCATTTTCTTCTCGGTATGCTAGGCATATGTCCATCTTGCTGAGATTTTGTCATATAATTCCTTGGGAATATAAGTTGCAAATTTAACTGTTAATCTCTTAAATTTAATCATGTTTATGATTTCTTCTTCCAGTTTGTCATGATCCTTGATAGTCATATGTACATATCTATTTATTTTAGGGTGACCAAGTCCTCCCTTTTCTTTTATTTCTTTTGCAATCTCATCAATAGATTGTGATTTATTTACAACTACCTTGAATTTACTAGTATCGTTCTCATATGAGTCTATATCATCTTTATTCCTTATTAGCTTCCTTCTCTTCTTAGGTGCCTTGGTAGCTACTTGAGTACCTATTTTATTCTGATATTTCATGGTCAGTGTTGGCCTTGTAATTTTAGCAACTCCATGATTCAGAGGTAGGGAAATACCTATAGATGACCTTGTCCTTGCTCGTATGGGGGTTTTGGCTTGTTTCATCTTGCCTTTTGTTGCCTTCACTGGTTCTTCTTGTACCTCTTTATCTAATTCGGTCTCTTCCTCATCGTTATTGTTACCCACCACTACCTGCTCCTCAATTTCCACTTCAACTGACTTCTCAACTTCTTCTTCACTGAATTTTTTTTCTAATGTGTCCATCATTTTCTTTAATTTTCTTCCTAATTTTAATCCGACCAAATCCATTTTGATTCTTTATTTTTCCTCCTCATAGGTTCTAAATCTTGTTGCATTCTTATCCTTAAGTTTTGCCAGAAGTTCCTTTATTGAGATGCTCAGTCAATGTCAAGTTTATAGTCCATTGGAGGTAACCATACAGTCCTCAGTTCAACTGCCTTTATGAGAGTGGATTCGGTTTCCACTAGAAAACAAATTTCATCCTTATATTTTCCACCAATTGTGTAGGTATCCTACTTATTTTGTGCATTCTTTCCTTAAATTTTCCAAAATAATCATCCATGACTACTTCAAAATTCTGACCTATACTTTTTTATGAAATCAAATATTTGTATGATGACTGGTTTATCAACATCCCATTGCACATCATCGATTGAAGGAAATGTATTATGTAAGTAGAAAAATATACATACTAGTAGAGATCCAAACTTGCATGTGTTGGACTTAGCAACTAGGATCGTTCACATGTTCTCCTCTAGTTGCCTCAACATCATCTCAGTGAGGTCTAGTTGAAGTTCTTTCTTCACAATCTTATATGCTATATCAACAGTGCCGTATGGAACACTGTTCAGTTTTCTATATTGGAATACCTTGTAAGAAATCGCATATGCTAGAAATCTAGTCTTAGGATCATTGATTGTGTTAATCCACACACCTCTTTCATCCCACTCAGCTCCATTCAACATTTGAATCTTTCTCTTCAGTGGCTACTTTAGGGATTTAGCTTTATCACATACTAGGTAACCGTTGACCATGTGAATAACATCCTTTATGATTTTTATTGGTTCATCCAACCACATTTTTCCCTCGTGTCCTTAGCTAAGTACTATCCTAATCCACTTGGTTTTGAATACCTTTAGGAAGTGAAGGGCATTTGTTAAACCTTTGATTTCCATATGTGAATGATCATCGTTCAATTTCTCATCTTTTCATAGCTCCTAGTAAGTGGATTGCAACTTGAAATCACCAATTTCACTGATCTTGTAGTGAATGTAAGACCTGATATATTTTACCAACAAAACCCTAGGTGGTATGGATGAGAACATAACTTTATCATTGATTTGTGATGTGACTTTAGGATGTAGTTTGTGATTTGGTTATTCATATGTTTCCCTCTTGATTAGAGTGACCTTCTTCTCATTATCAGCCTTCGATTGAACGGTCTTCGATGTGGATGCCATTGCTGATAATAATTTAGGGCTTCATGAAAATTCTATTCAAATAGCTCAGTTTACTTCAAACTTACTTGTGTAGTTTCCAAAGTGTCCATGAAATGCTCAAATAATTGTAGATAGCTTGGAATATCATTGCAAAAATCTTTGCTCTTTTCACTCTGGTTTCGCTCAGGTTTTGCAATGTGAAAAATGAGTTGGCTTGACTTGTATTTATATCAAAAGCCTTTCTCAGCATAAATACATTTCATTAAATGCTTCACCAACCACAACTTGGTCAAAGATAAAACATTCAGTTATCTCCTTTAGAAACTTTATCTTTGTGAATACTACCAATGCTCCGTTGACTATGCAACCTGGTTAACCTTAACATTTTCACCGACTAACAAACTTTCACTCAGTCATGCTTTATCGACTATACTCATTTCAAATTCAAAACATATAACAAGCTAGTGTATCTTAATTCATGTTGATTTTGTATTTATGCAATAGATATAAGGAACTATTTTAAGATGTAACTGATTAAAATTCAGTTTCCATACTTACTTGATTTTCTTAGGTAGAGATGGTGAAATCACATAATCCAAAGGATGAGGTGCCACCAACTATTGGGCTTGTTCCTTCATTATCTTTAGTCGATCTTCTCCACATTTGACTCATCTTCCTTCTAATTCCATCAATAGTATTTTCATTCATATCAACATTTAGTCCTAGTGCTTGGTCTTTGTAATCTTTACTTAAGTGACCAACCTTGTGACAGTGCAGACATGCCATTCTAGAATTTGTCCAATTTCTAGATTTTCCTCTCCAGTGTAATCTCATACAATTTTCACCAATATGACCATATCTTCCACATGTTTTACAATTTACCCAAGTATTGTAATCCCAATTATAAGAATTACCTTTCCTTCTCGGTTGATAGGTGTTGTTTTGTCTTTTCAGTTTCCAAACTTGTTTCAGTTGTGCCCTGCATTCTTGCGATATATGACCATTCTTGTTGCAAGTGCAACAATTCTTTTCCATATAGTGCCTCTTAGGTGACTTTCTCAACTTTGATCTACACTCATATGCTTGATGTCCATACTTGTTGCAATTGTAATAATAACCATCAAATTTAGGAGTAGAGTTAGGATTACATTTAGCTTTACTTCTGTAGGCATTTGATGTATGACCTGGTTTTCCAAAGTGATAGCATGAGAGCTTCTTTGGTCTTGGATTTGTATAGGAATTATTTTGTTCTACTTGTTTTGATGGTTCTCTCTACTCGGTATAATCTAATCTAGTGGTGTTGTCTAGTCTTCTCTGACTATTTAAGAATTCATCCATCCTTTTGGTACTTTCCTCAGTTTTCTTTATCATTTCATTATAGTTGCATCTACACTTGATTTTTTAGTCTTTCATTCTCTTCCCTTAATTCACCAATATCTTCCAATTTTCTAGAAAGATCATTGTTTACTCGGTTGACTTCTTGACTCATGACAACCATCTGATTGGAAATTTCAAAGTGATGCTCAATCAGCTTTAGTATTTTAGATTCTTTCTCTTCCAACTTTTTAGTCATTTGTCTTCTATCTTCAATAGACATATTCCTTTCTTGTTCAACTTGTCTTTTTTTGTTCATAACCTCAATCATTCTTACCATTTGAGTTTCTTGTCCAATTTTCATTTCTTTTAGTTGTTTGGTAAGGTGTTGATTCTTTTCAGATAGATCTGAGATAGTTCCTTCAGATGCATCAGATATACTTCTAGACCCTTTAGACAATTCCTCTATCTATTCTTCCTGATATTGATTCTCATTATGCCGAAATGCTAATTCCTTTCTTTTGATCAGTGATTCTCTCAGTTTTTCCTTGATGTCCTTAAGCTATTCCATGAGAATTTGCATCTCCAATTTCTTATTTTCAATTATTTTGTCAAGCTTATACTTTTCCATCTTTAAGATGTTTCCTCTTTAGTGTTTAAACTTATTCAACAAGAGAACTAGCTCTAATACCAATTGTTGGGATTATGGAAATGTGAGTTACTAAGAGGGGAGGGGTGAATCAATAACCCAAAAAAAAAATTGTTCTTTATCCTTAAGACAATGTAACTCATTAACTTTCATGTTATCATTTCCATCCATTCATAACATTACTAAAAATAAGAAATGTTCTCTAATCTAACATGTAAATCATTCATGAAACTTCATACACTTGACACATGTATTTTGGAATCATATAAACCCTTGTTAGAAGGTAAAAACTGTGGTGGGAATGACACCCATAAAGCTTCACTACTACAATAATAAAGTTTTTCGGTTAAGGCTACAATCTTGATCACTTCTGATTATCTTATCCTATTAGGAGTAACAATAAAGACCTATTAAGATCTACCTGATTAGAGGATTTAATAAATACTATTAAGTGTGCACTTGGTTAAGATATTTATAAAAGAATTGTTAGGTCTACTTTGTTAAGAGATTAAGTCTGCCACAATTTTTAGAAAGTAATAGTAAATTTGACCTGTATGTAGCAACTTACTTTGCTTGATTTCATGTCTGATAAGTACTTAACTGATATCACCTTTTTGTGGTAGATATATTCTCTAAATACTACTCAGTAGCCTCTAGTGTGCTTTTGAATATAATCCGTGAATGCTCTGTCAAAAACTTAACTTCACAACCCTGTCTAATCTTTAGATGTCTATGTAAGTAGCTACTTCATGTGTTATCTCTCTCTCTCTCTCTCTCTATGAAAATGACATCTTGACAATTTTTATATCAAAAGATTTGACCTAATTAGGATTATGGTATCATCTAAAAAACCTTAGGTCTATGATCCAGATGAATAACCTAAAACAATATTAAATAGGGATCATCAATCATTTATTGCTTACATCTGCATTAAATCTTCACCTCTAAATATGTAAACCATTTTCTAACTTGGTATAAATTTTTTGCCTTGTATTTTGTGTCATTACATACTTCTATGGCATTCATGTATTACTTGGTATATATTACATTCATGACTCGATAAAATATTGATGCTCGGTATATATGAATGCTCAATTATAACTATACTCGGTGCTTGGTAATCATCTGGCTTGGTGTATGTGCTCGGTCAAGACTGTGCTCAGTTGTCATATTAATCTGCCTTGTGCTTTTCTCAGTTACTATACTTAGTATGTTGACCAACTATCTTGTTTTCTTCCTTCACTAACTATATGTGTGAGACTAATGAAAACTCATAATCTAACATCTTTTTGCTCCATATTTCATTCCTTTCTATCACAAAAATATTTTTTGGTGACCTAATTCAAATAATGTTTGGTTGACTTAAAAGATTATGAAAAAATGGAATGGTTTAAGTAAAAGATGATTATATTTGATGTTCATGTGTGTGAAACGATGTAAACCTAAAAATAAAAATATAAATATTGTTAAGTATAGTGTACGACCAGTGGTAGAAAACAATAGGTTTCTTCTAGTGTTGCAATTAGTGACAGTTATTTCAATGGTGGACTCTATTTCATTATTCTTGTTTTTGCAATGATCCTTTTTTTATTGGTTGTGATAGTTGGACAGTGAGCCACCCATTGTAAAAATCATCTTAACATGTGTCTCCTTAACTATTGTTTCATTATTGAGAATTAGCATTCTTCGTGGTTTTCCCCATATTGGGTTTTCCACATAAAAAATATAGTGTTCATTGTGTATGGTGTTCTTATGTACTTTCATGTTCATATCTATTTTATTTATCTGATTGAATTAAGGTTTCTCGAGATCAATTAAGTTTAAGAAAAATATTTTATAATAACTAATTTTCCCCCTTCTTAGTTATTTGGATTGTTCAACAATTGATATCATAGCTTTGGTTCCTCAAAGAAGATCTTAACCACTTCAGGTAGATATGATGGCACACAAACTAACAATTCCTATGTTTGATGGATCTAACTATATTTTATGAAAAGTATAGATGAGAGGTTACTTGATTTTCCTAAGCTACAATACTTGGAAATTTGTTGAGACAAAATATGTTGTACCAAAAAATGGTCCTACTAATACAGATGAGACTTCATCCTATGAAGAGAATTAAAAATAAAGGTATGCAATCTATAGTGCTTTATCAAATAATGATTTAACAAAATTTATTTCATTAAACACTACTTATGAAGTTTGTGAAAAGTTTAAAGAAATCTATGAAGAAAATGATAAAGTCAAATTATCAAAGAAGTTGACAACAAAGTGTAGATATGAAAACTTTAGAATGGAATAAGGGGAAGATATAGCAAGATAATTTCAAAGAATTTTTAGTATTGTAAATGACGTCAAAAATCAAGGAGGCGCTCTGATAGATGAATATGTTATGGAGAAGATTTTGATGACTTTATTGAAAATCTATAGTGACAAGATATCAACTATTGAGGAAGTTTATTATCTAAAGAAAATTACCAGAGATAAAATCTTTGGAACTTTGACCACTTTTGAGATGAGAAAAATTGGAAAAGAAAAGGAGAAATCTAAAACACTCTTTAAAGCTAAAAAGGAAAAAGAAGATCTAGATAGTGACAATTTAGATGAGTTGGAGGAAAACTTTGCAAGAAAACTACTAAAAAATACAAAGGTATGCTACCTCTTAAATATTTTAGATGTGGAAATATTAGTAATTTAAAAAATAGGTTTATGGAAAAAGGAACAAGACAATAGTTTACAAGATTTAATAAGAAGGCCTATTATGTCAATCAAAATGCCAATATCTATCAGATGATGAATCAAATCAAGAAGATTGTTATTTCTTTGGTGAAAAAAGATGAACCTAGAGTTGATATCTCTAGCATTTGTCTTGAATCTAATGTTCACACTAAAACTACATTACACGTTAGAAGTAATAGAGATGAATGGTTGATTAATGGTGAATGTTCAAATCATATGACTAGTGATAAAACTAAGTTTGTGAAACTTGAGAAATATGATGGTGGTTTGGTCAGGTTTGGAGATGATCAAACAACATAGATTTTTGGAATTTGTTCTATTACCTTTGATGGAAAACATAACACTAACAGTTTTTACTATGTGAAGGTTTTGTATCATAATATTTAAGTGTTGGATACATGTGCGAAAATGGGAATAATTTTGTATTTCATGATGATGGTTTTGAGATCTAGAACAATTATTTTAGCATGGAAAAGAACAAGTGGGAACATGTATCAACTAGAAGGAGATACAAAGAGATTACTATTATCTCATTTCAAGGGAAATTGTGTTGAACAGGCCAAATAACTGAGAGGGGGAGTGATTCAGTTATTCCCACACACTTTATAAAACTTTTTCTATGTCGGTAAACTATTAAAAACCAACAAAAATAACTTTCTATTTATCGATTAAGCACATAAAATATCCATAGTAAATGTAAACATGTAAACACATGAACACTAAAACAAACAACACCAACATTTATGTGGAAAACCCAAACAGGGAAAAACCACAAAGAAGATAGTTCTTGTGAAATGTAAACATTGGTTAAGATGACATAAGTTAAGGTGATTTGTACAAAGAATCAATGATGGTTGTGCTCACTGTAGGTAAAGCTCACTACTGATTGGGATAACTATCCTTAAAAATGAAAAGTATCACTACTGATCTAAAGAGGCTCACTTCCAATACAAAGTGGCTACCAAAGTATTTGAAATAAAATTAAATCTACCACTTAGATCACTATCACCAATAATATTTCACATGCATGATAAAAAAACATAGATCTATAGAAATAGATTCGCAATTACTTTTCATACAAGAAAAATAATTCACACAAGCAACAAGGGTCATCGACCTTCTTATACTGCTTAATGCTATCAACCATGTCGGCCAAACATAATTTTAAATAGGTCACACCAAGACACTCCCATGGTGGTAAGGAATGAGATGTGGACCACATAGACCAATACAACTTTCCTCACATGTGACAACCTACAACACCATCTCCAAGGACATTGGTTCTAATAGACATGATGAACACATTACATAACAATGGTTGTGATTAAAACACAAATGAACATGCTCCAAATAGGATCAACCCAAACAACCAATCAACCAAATATTGCACATGATGTAGAACCACAACCAAAAGAGAAATATGTCAGTAAATACTTCTACCAAGACACATATCCTATTGATACAACAACTGATACTGCCAAGACTATTGATACATAGCAACCAATAGAACTAGAACATGAAAAAACATAGGATATGTTGATATCAATGACAAAAATATGAATAGAATCAACTTCACACTCTAACAATCTCCCCCTTTTTATTGATGGCAACATTCATCAATAATGAAGCAAGTAGATCCAAATAATGTCAGCAACAAGATTCTTAGTTATCCATCTTTCTCCCCCTTTGAAAACAATGACAAAGGGTAAAACTCCCCCTAAAAAATTCACTATGATCTCGTTGAGAGGAAGCTTCCAAACACTAATCAAGAAAGTAATAATCATGCAACATACTATACCAATGTACACATCATTGCATTATAATAAATTCTAGGAAGGGGTAGAACACCTAGCTTCCCCCTCAAATAATCAAAAGTATCCTTGCACAAATATTTTATGAATATACCTACTATCTTCTCCTTTATAGGCACATACTCAAGATTTAATTCACCATCTAGCACCTTATCTTTGACAAAATGATACCTAATATATATATTCTTTGTTATATAATGTTTTACTAGATTCTTTGACATTCTTGTTGCACTAGTATTATCATACATGATCAAAATTGGTTCTTCAAATGTAACTCATATGTCCTTTAAAGTTTGTTTCATCCATAATACCTGAGTACAACATGAGGATGATGCAATGTATTTTGATTTAGCAGTTGATAAATTTATTGAATCATGCTTCTTACTTGACCAAGAAACTAAATAGGAGCCAATAAAGTAAGCTAAATCACTGGTTCTTCTTTGGTTATCCAAACATCCTGCCCAATTTGCATCGGTATATTTTTTTAATATAAAATATGGACCTTTTAGATACAAAAAAATAAAATCTTTTGTTCATTTAAAATATCTAAATCTCCTCTTCGTTACCATAACATGTGATTCTTTAGGTTCTTGTTTAAATCTAGCTGCCAAACATACTTGATACATAATATCTATTCTAGTAGATGTCAAGTAGAATAATCCACCAATCATTGATCTATATTTACTTTCATCTACTTTTGATGACACATCTTCCTTAGTTAGCTTACAACCAATAACAATTAGAGTACATGCCAATTTGGAATTCTCCAACACAAACTTCTTTAACAATTCCTCGACATACTTGGATTGAGAAATCAAAATTCCTTTTCTACTTTGATTTACTTGCAATCCAAGAAATAAATTCAATTCTCCTATAATAGACATATAAAACTCCTTATGAATCTCTTTTGTAAGTATTTTTCACAAATCATCCTTGCCACCAAAATTATTATCATCAACATACACAACAACAATAAGAATCTGATCTAAATCTTTCTTGTAATATAGATTGTTGTTGGTGAAACATTTCTAAAACTTATTTCCAATCTGCTATACCAAGCTCTAGGTGCTTGCTTCAAACCATACAATGCATTTTTCAATTTGTATATTGCTTTTGATTCTTCTTTGGATTTTAAACCTTTTTATTGCTCAATGTAAACTTCTTCCTTCATCTCTCCATTCAAAAATGATGACTTCACATCCATATGATAAACCTTGAAAAACTTATGTGTAGAAAATTCTAGAAATATTTTGATCACCTCCCTCCGAGCAACAAGAGCATAAGTCTCATCAAAGTAAATTCCTTCAATATGAGTGTATTCTTTGCAAACTAGTCTTTCCTTTCTTCTTATCACCTTATCATTTTCATCCAACTTATTTTGGTACACCCACTTAGTTCCAATCACATTCTTATCTCTTAGTCTAGGCACAAGTTCCTAGGTCCAATTCTTTTCAATATGATCAAATTCTTCCTTCATAGAATTTACCCAATTCAGATCATTATATGCTTCTTCTATAGATTCAAGTTGAACTTCCAAAACTAGACATGGACAAGCATGGTCTTTTGTTTCTCTAATTCTAGTAACAAATCCTATATTCTTATCATTAATAATATGATTCTCAGACTGATTTCTCTATACATACCTTGGTTTCTTAGTTGTAGATGTCAATGTCGATTGATTATCCTCCTCTTATTTCTTTTTTTTTCATTTTTCCTCTGTATCAGATTCATAATCAACATGTATTTTAGGTGTCTTGTGAAAATATTCATCAACCTTCACATTCAAACTCTCCACAATTTTGTTCAACCTTTTGTTGTAACACTGGTAAGCCTTGATTCTTGTAGAGTGCCCCAAAACTATACCTTCATCTGGTCTACTGTCAAATTTGCCAAGATTATTTTCATCTTTCCAAATGTAACATTTTCTTCCAAATATTCTGAAGTACTTAAGTGTAGTTGCCCTTCCATGCCATAACTCGTATGATGTATTTCCATATTTCTTTCAGTAAATAACTATGTTCAAAGTATACACAATAGTATGTAGTGCTTCTCTACAGTAGATTTCTAATAGACTCACTTTCTTCAACATGGTTCTTATTGACTCTTGAATTGTCGAGTTCATCATTTCCACTACACCATTCTATTGTGGTGTTCTACCTGCTAAAAACTATCTCTTAATGTTGTTTTTTTCACAGTAACTTTCAAACACATCAGAAGAAAACTCTCCTCCTTTGTTAGATCTCAAAAACTTAATCCTTCTACCACATTCATTTTCAACTCTAGCCTTGAATATTTTAAACATCTCAAAGCCTTCCAATTTTTTTTCTAAGAAATGCAACCCAAGTCAATCTTGAATAGTCATCAATGAAAAGCATAAAGTATCTATCACCTTGAAAAATTATTATCCTGGTAGGACCACAAATATCAGTCTGCACTAGCTTTAGTAAATTGGTAGATGAATATTATTTTTCTTTGAATGATTATCTTCTATGTTTTCCTTCTTGACATCATTTACATATCACATTATCTTTTTTTCACAGTCTAGGTAAGTTGTTCACTGCTCAAGATGAAATTATTCTTACCAAATTATCAAAGTTGGTGTGGCACATCCTCTAGTGCCAAATCTAGTTGTCATCAATATGTGATAGATAACATCCTTTAAAGTCTCCTTCAAGCTGGTACATGTTCCTTCCTATCCTTTTTCCAACTATAGTCACATTTCTAGATCTCTTCCTTAATTTATATCGTTAATTATTGAAAATAGCATCATATCCATTCTCACATATCTGCCTAACACTCAAAAGATTGTGATATAAACCCTTCACATAATAAATTTTTTTAGTTTTATTCTTTCCATAAAAAGTAATAGACCCTTTGAGAACGTAAGAAGCCTTATCATCACTATATCTAATAGGGCCTCCGTCATATTTTTCAAGTGAAAAAAAATTACTCTTATCTCTAGTCATTTGATGAGAGAGAACACTATCAATTAACGATTCATTTTTATTTCTTCTAACATATAAGGTAGTTTCAACATCGTCAAGGCCTCAATTCAAATGTTATAAATATCAATTTCCCATTTCTTATCCTCTTTAGCATAAAATAAATAATCTTTTATTTCTAAATCATCATTTGAAAATCTAGTATCTCCATTCACATAGTAAGCCTTCTTATTGAACTTCTTAAATTTATGTTTAGGACCCTTCTTTATACATCTAGTAGCCAAATGACCAATTTTACTACATCTAAAACATTTTAGAGGTAACATACCTTTTTACTTGTCAGTACCTTTCTTTATTCTTCTCACAAATTTCACTTCAAATTATTTTTCATCATCACCATCAAGATCTCCATCTGATTTAGTTTCCTTGAAAGTTGTTTTTAATCTTCTCTTTTCTCTCCCAAACTTTCTTAGCTCAAATGTGGTAAGGGTTCCAAATAATTGTTCTTTAATAAACTTATTCAAATCATACACCTCCTCAATTTTTGATATCTTGTCATTGTAACTATCTAGTAATGTCAGTCAGCAACTAGGACCGGGAACAAGAACTAGATCTAACACCAGAAGGAAGATCCTGGCTCAGGATTAGGAAATAATTAATTTGAAAGATTCTATTAAGATTATGCAGAGTCAACTAGTGGAATCGGAGGGCTTCTTGAAGACTCTATCCTGATCCTGTTGCAGGTGGCTTTTTTTGCCTTGTGTTGCTGGGGGTTTTCCGTTTCATTTTTTTCTCTTTTTGAGATAGTGCTTATTGTAAATCAGGGAAGTGTCCCTTTTGGTGTCTATCCTTTCTTGGGATAGTCTTTTGTCTTGTTGTTTATTCCATTCTTATCTTTTCTAAGCTTTGTTAAAGGGTTTCTAGGCCCCTTCAAAACTTGGTGTTACCTTAATCAAAAACTATCTAGTAATGTCATCAGGGTCTTTTATCATGAATTTTCATCAATAATAGTTCCTTCTTGTTTATTTACTTCATGCACCACATTCTCAACTCTTTGAAAATGGATTTTAATATCCTCACCATCTTCCATTCTTAGATTATCATAGTGTCTCTTAGATTTAAGCTTCTTAGATAACTTAACCCTATCATTTACTTTATAAATCTCTTTCATCTTTTTCCTAAACTTCATAAGAAGACTTCAAAGATATAACATTAGCTAATTCAGTCTTTAAAAAAGCACTAGTGATAGCATACCTTTCTTTTTCATTCTCCTCATATGCCTCAATCTCATTTGGAGTGTTAAGACCATTATGAGGAAACACATACTGTAGTACCTCACCCCTAGTCCAATTTTATAAATGTTATGATTACTTTAATATGATGGATTATATGTTAGGAAATCATTGATGCGTATGATTTTACTAACCCCATACTTGCATGTGTATGGTTGATGTGTTTGTTTTATATTTCTATTTGATGTGCCTGATGTGGTTGAGGGATGAAGTCGTAGTTACTTGCTTGCGAGATCCACACGATCGGCCTATCCCCGCCATTGTCTATCATATATTTATATATGTATGTAAATCAAATTTTTGTATGCAGGTTTGCAGGTATCAAGCATCGACTTCCCTGAATTGTCAGGATGAGCGTGCCCTATCACATTATCTCAAATGGAAAAAGAGGGGAGATAATATTCAGTTCCAAATCCTAACCTAAGCCATAATATTGTCCTGAAATAATGGACAAGATTTTGTGTTTCCTATCCTTCTAAACTCATCCAATTAGCGTGAGTTTATACCCTTGTCCTTGAGTATGAATGTGGGTCCTTAGGTCTTTTGATTCTTTTGATTTGTGGTGTTTGGTGTGATTTCTATATTTAGATCATTCTATTTTTAGCTGTGGGATATTATTTAATTGGAAATTAAATAAATGTAATTATTTAGTTTAATTTTTATTTTTATTGTATAGTGGAAACAATTAATTAATGGAAATTAATTAAATACATGCACATTAGAATTATGTAATTGTAAATGTATCCCTTTTTCAATTAAAATGCATTAGTTAATTTAAGGGTTAATTTAGCATGTGGTAATCATGTTAGACTAAATATTTTATTTTTAATTGTTTGAATGCATTAAGTTGCACATTCATAATTGAATTAAATTAAATTAATAATATTAGTTAAAGTTTAGTTATGTGCTTTCAACAAAAGGCAAAGTGAAGAAGAGACTCTAGTTCAACTAAAATTGAACTGAAGATTAGAGTTTATTTTTATGCAAAGATCTCTTGGAGTCGACTTGGAATTCTCGCATGTGGAAGGTAAATTTCTTTATGTGTTGAGGGTTTAGCCATTATTCGATTACACAGGTTTGGAGAGAGATTTTCTGAAAAAGGTTGGATTTTGTTGAGCAATTGGTTGGTAGCTTGGGATTCCTTCGATTCTGGTCTTCATTCATTTTTACTCTTTGGTGTTAATCTGAGGTAGGATTCGATCATCCTGGAAATTTATGTTTTAGCAATTTAAAAATGACTGTCTTCTTCATGCCTGTTGTTTATCTTGTCTAGAATTTTACTCTATGAATTCTCCCTTTATTCTGGAATTGGTCTTATAGAAAACCTTTTGCATGTATTCTTTGATTTCGTATTGTAGAATATTTTCATTCAGAATTGCAATTTGGATAGTTCTGGCTATATGATAGTCTTTTGAATTTTATGGAAATGGGTTAACTAGGAACCCTAGATTTAGTAACGATAAATCTGGTTAAATGAAAGTTATCTATTTTTTGGATTTTTGGATTTTTGGATTAAAATCCAGCTTGCTGTTTTATTGAGGTTGTTGTTATTAGTGACGAGAAAAATATTTTTTATATACATATATATTAAATATATATATATATATATATATATATATATATATATATATATATATATATATATATATATATATATATATATATATATATATATATATATATATATATATATATTCTCTTTTGATTTAAGAAAAAAGAAGTGAAATTAACAGTTTTAATTAAAAACTTTGTTTTTTTTAAAAGGTACTGCCGCACGTCAGCCCCTGCAAGGGAATGTGTGCGCATAGGGGCATGGGGCCCGCGGGTCCCTACCTGACTTTTATTTATTGTTTTATTTTTATTTATTTTTTTATAACTTGGTTATTATTTATTAATTAAATATAATTAGTTTATTTTATTAATCATTTTAGTTCATTTTAATTTTAATTTAATTCATTTTGATTATAATGAATATTATGAGGTTTTTATTATGGTTTATGGTTTTTATATTAATTATTTTAAATTGGTTTATTAAGGAATTGGTTTAATTTAATTATAAATTTAATTTAATTAATTTTGTTTTAATCATATTATTTAATTATTGGATTTCTTTGAAAAACTAGATTAATTTTATCTTGCTTTTAATTAATAATTTTTTGTTATAGTATTATGATGAGTTAAAATCTTATTGTATTTTGGATTAATTATTCTTGTGTGTATGAGTGATGCATTATATGTAGACTTAGATAATCATTGTGACTTTAATTACTTTTGGGCAATATATCTTGAATTGTTTATTAGGGGTTGTAGTTGACTTTTGGGGAGGTAATCCAGAGGTAGGTTTTAGATATGCTTTTCATGTTTACCTTGCATATTCTGTTGTGTCAGAGAACTTTTCTATGATGATTCTAGCTTTGCATGTTTCTGTCACTATTGGATCTAGTTGTTGCGATTCATGAGTTGTGTTAACTCAGAGTGATACCTTGATCTTGTGGAACCCTAGGGTAGGTTATCTGAGTGTATAGCAGGAAGTGGCTTGCAATTGGTGCCAGAGCCCAAAAGTGGCTACCAGGATATCCTATTACAAGTAGCTTAATAACTGATAATTAATAACATTAAGAGTTTAAAATGAACCTAATAAGATATTATGTGCCTCGGCCATGCCTGAGTTCCTGATTGAGTTTTGTACTAGGATGGGAGTGAGAAGATGCTTTCCACCTACGTGGACTGGATATGGCATAGTTAGTACCTTGTCTATACGAGGGGTTACTAATACCAAATAGAGTCACTAGGGCGTCGGGGTCTAAAGAGACTACTAGGATAATCTTAGAGTTGGCTCATGTGATGACACTTCCTTTATGCATCTTAGGTTTCCCACGTGTGTTGGTTACCTCTGGTTGTGTATGTTGTACCTTTTGAGTTAGAAGCTTTCAGGATCTCTTCCTTAGTTTGTTCTGTTGATTTTTGTTATCCGAGTGGGATCTGATGTTATCTCCTCAGCATGGTGGGAGTGGACCATTTAGGTTCACGAGGTCGGGTGGTAGTGATTCTTTTACCATTTGAGATTATGAAGTTCATGTACTAGTGTTGGATGATCCATGTGGCAGTTGATTATTCATGTTCTTCTTTGGTGGAGATGTGATCTTCTTCTTCTTCCTTTTTGTGATCTTGTATCATTGTATTAGTTCTATAGATTTATCATGTCGTACTTCTTTTTGGTTATTGTATTTGCATACCCTGTGACATGTGCAGTGGATGTAGGTTATTATGATTACCTTATGGTACCAGTTGTATCTGTGTTATCTTTTATGTGATGTTGCATTTGTCTTTCATTTGTTTATATGAGTTTGTAATTATGTCTAATCTAAATTAATTAATTTTATATTCATGTAATCTTCATCATGGAATCCTTGAGAGTTGTAACCTATGTGAGTGGTTCATTTCATTGTATTGCTTTCACATTGTAAAACTTTGATGTTGTTGAATGTTAACACTTTTAAAAAAAAAAATTATTCCTCAAACTTAGATGCATGTTTAGGTTAAGTTCTCATGGGTTCCCTGGTGGGGCATTACACATACTTTGTCTCCACATACTTCTAGGTATTGTAACCAACCAAAACCAAATAACCTTTCATTTCATCTTTCCATGAACTATAGTATGATCCATCAAATATGGGAATGTTCAATTTATGCTCCATTAGATCTTCCTTAAGAAGTTAATCTCTTCACCGAGGAACCAAGATCTTATACTAGTTGTTGAATAGGGCAAATAACTAAGAGGGAGGTGAATTAGTTATTCCCACACACTTTACTAAACTTTTTCTCTGCCAATAAACTATTAAATATCAACAACAACTTCTTATTTATAAATTAAGCACATAAAACATCCATAGTAAACGTAAACATATAAACACAAGAACACTGACATAGACAACACCAAGATTTACATGGAAAACCCAAACTAGGAAAAACCATGGAGAAGATAATTCTCATGAAATGTAAACACCAGTTAAGGTGACACTGGCTAAGGTGATTTGTACAAAGGCTCATAGTTGAATGTGCTCACTAGAGGTAAGTCTCACTACCATTCTGGCTAACTACCCTTAAAAATGAAAATGCTCACTACTGATATAAATAGGATCACTTCCAATACAAAGAGACTCACTGCCAAAGTATTTAAAATAAAGTTAAATCCACTATTGGGATCAATGTCACCAACAATCTTCCATGTGCATAATAAAAAACACATAGATCTCCAGAAATAGATTTGTAATTAATTTACATACAAGAAAAACATAAACCACATAAGTAACAAGAGTCTCCACCCTTCTTATACTACTTGACTCTATCAACCATGTCGTCCAAACATAATTTAAAATAGGTTGCACCAAGACAATCCCATGATAGTAAGGAATGAGATGTGGACCACCTCAACCAATACAACTTACCTCACACATACCAATATACAACACCATCTCTGAGGCCATTGGTTCCAACATACATGTTGAACATGTTACATAACAATGGTTGTGACTGAAATACAAATGAACGCGCTCCAAATAGGATTGAACCAAACAACTGATCCACCAAATGTTTCACACAATGTAGAACCACCACTAAAAGAGAAATATGTCAGTGAATACTTCTACCAAGACATGCATCCTATCGGTAAAAAAAATGATACTACCAAGACTATTGGTATGCAACAATCGATACAACTAGAACATGAAAACATATAGCCCATATGTTGACATCAATGAAAACCATTAATGACAATAGCATGAATAACATAAACTTCACAATCTAACAAGTTGTCTCTATCACTAGAGGATGTGTCACATCAACTTTGACAATTTTTTAAGGATAAGTTCAACAAGTGCAGTTAGAGATTTTCCAAGACTAACCAAACTAGATAGCATTATCCGCAAAGGATGTCAAGAAGGAAAGAAAAAAAAAAGAGAAATGTTTAGAAGAAAATAAAAACCATCTACAAAACTATTGGATATAGTACACACCAACATATGTGGTCTAGCCAGAACAAGAAGCTTACAAGGTAAGAGATATTTCATTCTTTTTAATTGATGATTATTCTAGATTAACTTGGGTGACATGTTTAAGAGAAAATCAGAGACATTAAATAATTCAAGATATTTAAGGCAAGAGTCGAGAATGAATTTGAAAAAAGAATCAAGAGTTTAAGATTTGATAGAGGAGGAGAGTTCACTTCTAATGAATTCAACATTTTTTTGAGAAACGTGGCATTAAAAGATAGTTATCTTCCCCTAAAACACCATAGTAGAATGGTATAATAGAAAGAATGAACTAGACAGTTCAAGAAGCAGCTAGAACTATGATCAAATAAGTAGGTTTACTAGAGAGAAGCTATAAACATAGTAGTAGACACTCTTAATAGAGCACTTTTCCAAAGGAAGTATGGAAATACATCATATGAGTTATGACATGGAAGAGCTCCAATAGTAAATTACTTCAAAAAAAATTGAAGTAAATGCTACATTCAAAGAGATGATGACAATCTTGGAATATTTGACAGTAGGGATGAAAAAGGCATATTTCTGGGATACTTTACAAAAAGTGTATTGGTGTTATAACAAGAAACTAAACAAGATAGTTGAAAGTGTGAATGTGAAAGTTGATGAAGATATTCAAAGAAATTATGACATACATACTGGATATGAATCAAATAACTTTGTTGACAAAGGAAAAGAAGATAAGAAATAATAAGAGAGAAAGGAGGCTCTAACATCCACAACTAAAACCCCAAGGTATGTATATAGAAACCACTCAGAAATTCAGATTATTAGAGATAAGAGTAAATGAATTATCACAAGAAGTAGAGCTACTCAAGAACAAGTATAATTGTGTTTACTCTCAGAAACTTAACCAAAGATTTTGGAAGAAGCGTGCAATGAGCATAATAAGATGAAGGAAATGGAAGAAGAGCTTGATCAGATATAGAAAAAATAGACTTGGGATCTTGTGCCCAGATTGGAAAAAAAATGTAATTAGAACAAAGTGGTTATTTCAAAAAAAACTAGATGAAAATGGAAAGGTAATAAGAAACAAGGCAATATTGGTTTGCAAAGGTTATACTCATATACAAGGTATTAATGTTGAAGAAACATATGCCTCTATTGCCCAGATGGAAGTGATCATGATATTCTTAGCTTTTGCATCCTTTAAAAAAATTTAAGTTTATCAAATGGATGTAAAATCAGCATTCTTGAATTGAGAATTGAAGGAAGAATTCTACATTGAGCAACCAGAAGGATTTAAGTTAGGAAGTGATCCAGATGTTGTTTGTAGATTGAAGAAAGCATTGTATAGATTGAAGCAAACACCTAGATCCCGGTATGATAGATTAGTAAAATATCTAATAGGAAAAGGATTTCAAAAGGGATCTACTAACAGTAAATTATACTAAAGAGTTGACTCAAATCAAATTTTGATTGTTGTAGTTTATGTTGATGACATAATTTTTGGAGGAAATGATGATATGTGTAAAATATTTGCAAATGAAATGTAGAAGGAATTCAAAATTTCTATGATTGGTGATTTAAATTTATTCCTTGGATTAAAAGTAAAACAAAACAACAAAGGAATTTTTATTTCTCGGTCCAAGTATACTAGAGAATTATTGAAGAAGTTTGGATAGGAGAATTTTAAACTGGTTTGTACACCTAATGTTATTGGATGTTAGTTGACAAAAGATGATGATTCTCCCAAATATGGGGCAACTAAATATATTTCAATGATTGGAGGATTTTTATATTTGACTACTACTAGATTGTACATTATGTGTGTTGTTTGTTTAGCAAAAAAAATTCAGCAAGAACCAAAAGAATCACATGTTATTGTATTAAAAATGATGTTTAGATATTGAAAGGGTACACAATATTTAAGAATATGGTATCCCAAGAATTTAGATTTCACATTGACACCTTATACTAATGATGATTGGGTTGGATGTGTTGATAATAGGAAAAGTACAAGTGGTGGAGTTTATTTCATTGATTCCCAGTTGGTTGCATGGTCAAGTAAGAAATAGGAATTTGTATCATTGTCTATTGTTGAAGTTGAATATGTTGCAACATCCTCATGTTGCACTCGGGTACTTTGGATGAAACAAACACTAAAGGATATTGACATATCACTTAATGAACTGATCTCAATTATGTGTGATAATACCAGTACAATAGATATTTTTTAAAATATAGTACAACACTCTAGAATGAAACATATATCCATTAAAAATCATTTCTTGAGAGAGAAGGTATTGGATAGTGACATAATACTTGAATATGTACCTACAAAAGATAAGATTGTGGATATCTTCACAAAACTATTATGAAAAGATATTTTTGAGTATCTCTAGTAGAAGTTAGGGGTTCTACCCCTTCCTAGTTTACACTAATATGAACTCGGGTGTGCAGTGGTCTAGGGTATTATATGATCATTCTTATTTAGATCAATACTTGGTTCCTTCCTCATAAGGGGAGTGAAGTAATTTTTTCAAGGGGAGTTTTTCCCTTTGTACTTGATGTCAAAGGGAAAGAATAAAAGAGGTCTTAATATTGATATTGAGTTGTTTGGTTTATCATTGATTGATATTTCCATCAATGACAAAGGAGGAGATTGTTGTGAATGTTATGTTGTTTTTGTTAACATTAATAGTTGTCATTGATGTAAACACACCATGGCTGATTGGATGAGGTTCTATTTTGATACTTTGGTGATCTATATTGGCACACTCTAGATGTTGTGTTGTAATGATCTATCTTTGGTTGAGTTTATCCTAATCCTATGCATATTGTAACACAATGAGATACACTCTCTTGGTCCCAATATGATAAAAAAATTGGTTAACACACTCTAAACCATAGTATGCATTGTAAAATGTAAAATCTATTCCTTAACTCCAGATATTATGGTAATGTTTTATTTTGAGTGAGAAGTTTCTATGTGGTCCATGTTTCATTCCTTTCCACTACAAGAATTTTTTTGTGGTGACCTAATTCAAATTATGTTTGGCTGACTTAGAACATTATGAAGGAACGGAATGGTATAATTAAAATATGATTTTGTTCAATGTTTGTGTGTGTGAAAAAGGATGTAAATCTGAAAATAAAAATATATATTGTTAAGTATGCAAAAGTGTGTAATTAGAGGCATCAAATAGTAGGGTTCTTTTGGTATTGCAGTTGGTGACAGTTATTTTAGTGGTGGACTTTCATTATTCTTCTTTTGGTAGTGAGCCTTTTTTATGTTGGCTATGATAGTTGGGTAATGAGTCCACTTATAATGATCAACTTGGTGGTGAGCCACCATTTTTAAAAATCACCTTAACTAGTGTCACCTTAATCCATATTTCATTATTGAGAATTAGAAAATTCCATGGTTTTTCCCATCTTGGGTTTTCTATGTAAAAATATGGTGTTCATTGTGTATGATGTTCTTATGTTTTTTTATTTTCATATCTATTTTATTTACCTAATTAAAATAAGGTTACTTTAGATCAATTAAATTTAATAAAAAAAAATTATGATAATTGATTCACCCCCTCTTAGTTATCACCTTTTAAGGATCCCTTAATGGAGGCAATGCTTTCCTTAAGGACTGATCCCTTTATTTTTATGGGTTGACTAGAATAATATAGAGACCTAGACTATCAATGTCATCTTTCGTAGCAATGCTTTCTCTTTTCATGATCCATAGTAAGACAATACATTACTAGGCTTGTGGTTCTCTCTCTCTCTCTCTCTCTCTCTCTCTCTCTCTCTCTCTCTCATGATGTCTCTTTTATCTTAGTTTTGGACTTTATGATAACTTAAGTCACTTGGGGTTTTGATCTTTCTTTGTCTCCTTAACCTTGATAATATTTTTTTTATGCATTGATCTACTTTATAATGAGCATGAATTTGTCTTATACTCCCGCTAAAGTGGGGGATAAATGTACCATCCTAAAAAGTTAGCACCCATAATTATATTCTCTACTAGGACCTATTTTGGTGATTTCAAGACTTGATGTCCAATACACTTGATCCTGGCAACCTAATTCCTCTTTTCCTCATATTTTCCACCATCCCAACACCTAGTTCAAATCTGGGATCAAATTCCTAGGTATAGAATGGCTCAGTCATTCTATACCCATGTATAGAATGTTTTAGCCATTTTGTACTTGAGGTTTTTGGCCCACATTTGGCCTAGAGCCCTATGTTAGGGTGTTAGTGGGAAAATAGATCTCATGGTTGGCCTAGATTATTTTTAAATCCTAAAATGATGGATGAAGTATATAAACACCCTATCTATGCTCATTTTGCATAGAATAACTACACTCAAGCTATCAAGTGCAATAAAGAGATCCAAAAGAAATTGAGTAATTGGATTCAAGATTTAAAGGCAAGCATCCAAGATCTAGTTTCTCCAATTCATTCAAGTAAATTCCAAGGAAATATTATCCATTAAAGCAATTTTCTCTCCCATAATGAATGATGAGCCCAAATAATGGCTCAATGTTTACTATGTTTTATCTATTTTTGGTCATAGGTTTGTGGCACTATCAGTTTTAGGACTTGGTCATTTAGTGTCTTTCAGTATTTTTATGAACTTTCTATCATGAACTTAAACCTATCTCTTAAATACCTTTTTGGATGACAAACACTCTTATATGATCACTATATACACACACACACACACACACACACACACACACAGATATATACATACATACATATATATATATATATGGCTTGATAAATGTTTTTCTGACAATAAATGGATATATATGATTCATGTCTTTGTGCATACTAATTTCATGATACAAGAACAATTAATGAAGTATCTTAGCTAAAATGGTACTTAAGAAGGATCATGCCATGAGGACCAAGTCAAGATAGTTTAGCATGCAACAATATTTTGAAGTAGTCAGTAATGGATTTATTATAGCTTGTTTGGAGAAAGTCAAAGTACTTTAATGTTCATTCTTAATGTGGAAAAAATATAGGAAGTAGTGGATAAAGCTATATTTAATCTTTGTGAAAATGGGCAATTGATTGTTCCTAATTAGTTGGATGGTTTTACTTCTTCCTGGTTCTGCAATAACTTATATGTCTATTCCTTTAGGTGTTGATTGGTTAGTTAATTTCTTAGTAGTGTTTTGTTATAAATAAGGTTCTAAAACTTCCTTGGAGGTTAGATAGACAAACATACAAAAGAAGAACCGATTGTAATATAGAATTCTAGTTTTCAATTAAAGTACAATTCCAATTTAGTTTCATCTTATGATGTGTAAAAACACTTTTGGATGAATTAATAAGATGATGACATTTTAAGTTTATCAAATTAAGTTGAGCTCTAGATGTACTCATCCAAGGGGGACCACTTGGTAGAAATCAGTTTCCATTTTAGCAATAATTCCCTTTCATTTGTAGTAGATATTATGGAGTTTGTTTGTTCTTGCAACCACTGGAAATAGTTTCTTGTGGTTGTTCTCACAACCAAAGTAGATATAGTAGTTTCTTGTGTAGCTATCCTGAATATTTTTGTATTTACTCACATGAGTTTAGCTTTAGAACTAAGTTTTGTTTAGAATTTGAGTTACTTCATTCCCAAGAATTTACTTTCCAACATTGTTTCCTTTCAAGCTATAGGATAGCATGGCTTAAGTAGGGATTTAGTGCACATACAAAATCCAACCCATTTTAAGTACACATTCCTAGGGTTGACAAGTAAATGAATCTTCTCCATGAGAAAGATAGATGATTAGCCTGGATGTCCAATCCCTGAGTTGAGTTTTACAACCTAGTTCTTCATCTAATTGGGAAGTCAAACAATGAATAATTAGAGGAATGATCAATCAAGAAAGAATATAATTCTGCATTCATCTCCTCTTCATTGCAAGTGATTATCAAGCATATCTGCATTGAAGATATAGGAGTGACATTCATAGATCCATGTATTTGTGAGGGAATACTTGATTCCTATTTTACATTTCAAGGTCAAATCCTTGATTTCAAGTATATCCAAGCATCTTTATGGGCATGAGTGATTCCAAAATTTATCCATGAGGGTTTATGCTAGGTGAATCAAATATTTACCTTCCTTTACATAGTTTCCTTTATGAAATTTTATTTCATTTTCAAGTTTGATTCTTAAATGAGGGTTTGACCAAGGACAACCCCTTTTACCCAACGTTCCCCCATTTTTCTTGTTAGAAATAGGAAATAATGAGAGGGGGGTGAATTAGTATTTCACCAACTTTTACTTTTTTCCACTTATGGATATATGAAATTAACTTGTATCTTTCATAAAAAACTAAATTGGATAATAAGAACAATAATAAAATGAAAGAACTCATAGCAACATGTTTGTTCTCAAGGAAACCCTAGCCAAGGGAAAACCCTGGTGGGGATGATACCCACAAATGATCCACTAATCAAAAGTATCTAATTAAAGATATTGACCCTATTAGGATTCTTTTACATCAATAGTATCTCTATCCTGGTTAAAGGACTTTAGGCCTTGTTAGAAGCCTCAACCCTATTAGGAGTTGTTATTACAAAACATAAATGTATGCAAGATGATAACACTTCCCAAACATGCAATATACAATGATAACCTCAGATACAAAAGGTAAAATACAAAAACCTATTACTGCTGTTGAATATCTTCAATATTTTGATCTAGCTTTGTAGTCTCTTCAAAACTTATTATCAATTCACACTGCTCTAATCATAAATCATATTTTGCATACTATACATCAATACAATACTTTCTTTTTTGTATCTCTTACTTTACATT
Source organism: Chamaecyparis obtusa (assembly GCA_027943335.1). NCBI lineage: Eukaryota > Viridiplantae > Streptophyta > Pinopsida > Cupressales > Cupressaceae > Chamaecyparis > Chamaecyparis obtusa. The sequence goes on from BSBK01002852.1 coordinate 1,724,685, forward strand.
TACAAGTATCTTTCTTATATACAAGTTATTACAAAACAAATTTCCTATCGGCCTTCAATACTTCACACATTTCCAACATGAAATTACTTCTTGTTTCCTTAGGGTTAACATCTAGGATATCATCCCTAATTAGTTAAGTTGTTATTTTGGAAAAAAAATAATCCCATAACTCAAAATAACCAATTTTTTATCATTGCTCTATTCTGGTCGACTCTACACTATTTTTGTAAAACATCGATATCTCTTTCAGTACATGTCGTACAGACTTGAGCTCTTAGACGTATCTTCAATATACCTAGAATGATCTATGTTCAAGTGTGCATGCACTGAATGTGCTTCTGTGAACATCGCTAATCAAAATAGTCTCTATGTAGATAGATGAACACTATTATACTTAGACAATTTTCATAGGTTCTTATACAAAACTTCCTCCTCGGATCATGTTGTCTTAATAATAAATATATATGTTTCCATAATGACAACATCATGATATCCTACTTATCCAAATTTCCAATGATATCCCCCTTTGTTATTAGTGGCAACATATGGGAAAATTGGCTAAGTCCCAAACAAAAACTTATCACAAAATTTCAAAAAAAATGTAACATATGACCATTACATTATTTGCAAAAGATCTATGGATCATACATGTCTACTTATTTCTCCATAAGGATAGTCCCCCTTAGATTATACTTCATACTATTCTACATATCTATATCTTATACATATACACAATTTTCTCATACTATACTACTCCCCCTTTGACAACAATGACAAAGGTGTCAATTATATGTATATGTTGGTCAAAATTTTGATTTACCTCCTTGTCTTCAATATTGCAAACCTAGAAGACTTGATATACAATCTGTAAAGTCTGCCTTCAAATTTTCAATCTCTTTATCCCATGTCTTCTTGACAAAATCAAATACGCTAAGTAATGCACATAGCCCATAGGATGCTATCTCAACTTCTTTAAGATTTGAATATGTGAATTTACCATACGATGTCTTTGATAAAAGATATTCTTCTAGTTGATTTTCTACATTACTAATCTTCAAAGTTAGGTGCTCTCTAAGTAGAAAAAATTTCTTCAATTTTATTTCCCTCTCATTTTCAAGAAGTCTTATCTCATCATCAATTTTTCTTATTTTCTTCTCAATATCAGTGATCTTTATACTTGGATTTTGTATTTCATTCACTATGGCTTGCAACTCTACTTCTTTGCTCCTCAACTTCTCTAAAATCTCTGAGATGTGATTGTGTGATAATGCACACTGACTGTACAATGCTTTACCTCTTTCTAAGCATATCCTCAACTCTTTGATACAAACATCAATATTATCTAAATCATTTATGATATTGTGACAAGTGACTTGAAATAATTGTGCATCATGAGTTGTTTGAGCTTTTACTGATGCAATGTCTGATAGGGTAGTAAACTCACCATTAAAAATTTGTATTACCTCTCTTTCTTTAGCTTGCAGATCAACTTCACTTACTTGAGTTGATATAATTCCTTGAAGCTTGCTGGTTACCTCAAGTAGTGCTCCTTCTAAGCTCTTCACTTTCTTGTTCTTTCCAATAATCTTGTTTAGAGATGAGATCAACTCTATTTGATCATCACCATCAAATTTTGCTCCCAAGCTTGCTAAAACTAATTCCATGGGTGGTCTAGGTAGGTTTTTTGTTGTACCCTTTTGTGGTGAAACTATTTTGATCTATACTTCATGCACTGCTTGCTTCTCTTCTACCATCTTATCCTTTTCTATCTGTGATTATTCTTGTTGTGGCAAGTTGACTATACTGGTGTAGATGACTTAATATAGTGTTTTAATTATGGAAACAAAGTCATATTATGTTTTGGATTTGGTGCTTATGATAAGAAGATCAGAATATGGCTAAGTGTTGAAGACTGGACAATATACAGAGTACCCGAAGGTCAGAGCATCAACACACGTGCATATGACATAATTATGGTATGCGCCCTAGAAGTTAATTTGGTAAGATCATATTCATGCTACATCTAAGAGTGCATGATCATAAGATTCAGTATGAGAAAGATACAAAGAGTTCAAGTTGCATAGACAGTGAATGCCAGAGAAGAACAGTGCAAGCAGCCGACTGTTGGTATTTTGGTTAGCGGTTATATTATTATGTTGTAAAGGCTATGTGATCAACTACAACTGATTTAGAACCTAATTGAAGAATCTATGATTCAAGATCACTGAGCTGATCGATTAGATATGTAATATGATTGAATCAATATTATGTTGTCATTGATGTCAACTAGTTTGATAGTACTTATCTTTTAAGTTACTATATCGAAACATCTGTAGAGAAGGAGTGAAAGAGATAAAGAATAGAAATATCTATATGAGGAAGATGGATATGATAGATGAGGCTAAAGAATACATTGAGTAGCTTGTTAATGAGTCTATGAATTTATGTTATTGACTTGATTATGTTTCATTCATCTATGATGAGGAAAAGAGCTGAAAGACACAAAGCAGTGTTGTCGGTTGATGAAGCATTTTAGTATACACCGACAGAGTGTAGTGTATACCGAGCATAGTGTTAACTGAGCTTGTGCTCACTGATGCATTTCTTTGTTAACCAAGAAGAATGGAATGAACTAAATGATTAGTTTAGCCAATAAGATTGATGAGCTGGAAAGTGTATGATTTTGAGGTAACAGCTAATGTTTGTTACAAAGATTGATGGCTAAAAAAATTTAGGAAATATCTAAAGGATGAGAATCAAACATGTTATTGACACAAGTGCTGAGGTATGTTTAAGAGGCAAAATCAACAAAGATGATTAAGTGGCAAAATCTGATGGAGGAGAAGAAAATGGTTTACATGTCTATATAAGAGACTAGTTTCACAATGAGTGTGATGTCAGAAGAGAAGGAAACTGCAAAATCATCGTGTGAACAAGTTTTCCTGCATTTTGATCATACTAGTTAAGGAGAACCCTACTATAGAGCATTACCGAGTGATAGAGAGTGATTACCAATGGATAGTAAGTTGATATATTTTTGAATCAAAAATATTACATTGATCAAAAAGATTTGTATGAGCTAAATGTTAGGAATGAATGCAAAGTGTTTTGGCAGTCATTCTGTAGCAGTTGTTGTTGCATTCATGACTTGGATTGTCATTGATGTCAACACAGTGATATTCTAGATATTAGAAGGAAAGTAGGTACAATTTTTTTTTGCACACATGTTGTATTACAGATTGGATTTTGTGCAGTTGACGGTATGCTATTTGGTGTGTTATTAACCTATGGTTAATAGTGCAAAAAGAAATTCATTCATTTGTAAGAGTTATGAGCATTTTGGTGAAAGCAATGTTTAGACAGTGTTTCTGTGTAGCGATGTTTGGAAATCGGAGGATATCTCTTAGCTGGGATGGAATCTAATTTTGTATAGTTGAAGGGATGTTGGAGACTCATTAATGATGATGTGGTTCATAGCACAAACTTTGAGGACATGTTTGGAGAAAGTTACAGTAACTGGAAGCCGACAATTTTATGTGAATTTTATGTAGCGTGTAGAATTTATTATTTTGTAACTGAGGACTGACTCATTTGTAATTATTTGAGTTTGGTATATAAGAAGGAATTTTTTCCTTATTGTAATGTGTACTATGAAGATTGTGATGTGAATATATGCATGAAGTGAAGAAAAGAGCTAATTCAGTGATGAAGGAAGACTTGTGAGTACAGAGATCTGAAATTGTGATCTTGTGTAGCAGAGAGTGTAGTTTTGGCACAATGTGAAGGAGGTAATATATTTCATATTATTCTATTGAATAATTCTAAGATCTTTTGGATAGTGGGTTCAGAGATCTTGCCTTGAAGCTGTTTGGGCAATGGGTCCTTCTGTCTTCCATAAACTCTTAACCGGGTTAGAATCTTTTAACAGGGATTCAAAATCTCCTAACAGGGAATTATATGTACTGAATGTATTTCATAAGACTCCTAATAGGGTCCATCCTCTAACAAGGAACTTTCATATTAGTACATCATTTTGTGGGCATCATTCCCACCGAGGTTTACTCTTTTCAAGAGGTTCCCTAGTTAACATATCTTGTGTTATTGTGCAATTGTGTATGATTATCTTTCTATGGTTGATCAATACATTGATTATATTGTTTAAAGCTGTTGAATGGATAAATTATCTGATAACTGATTCACCCCCCCCCCCTCTCAATTATCTTAGGGATCTTTACTTTCTAACAATTGGTATCAGAGTAGCAGGTCCTTGAAAGAAAAGTTTAACAACTTAAGGAGATCCATGGAAAATTTTAGAAAAGAAAGCCCTAAGTTTGATGGAGTAAATTTTGACAGCTGGAAATAAAAGATGAAGACACATCTATTGTGTTTAGGACCAAGTTATTGGTTGATTACAAAGAATGAGAAGACTATCATTGAGGAAGACAATCTAGAGGCAGGAACTAAAGATGAACTAGATCTATTCATGTGTAACATACTTGCAAGAGAAGCACTTTTGTCAGCACTACCGGAGAATGAATATAGTCAGGTAAGATGTTTGAAAACATCTCATGCAATTTGGAAAGCTATACATTCTACTTTTGAAGGTGATGAACATGCAAAGAAGGCTAGATTACATAATTGGATTTGTGCATTTGAAGATATTAGAATGATGGAAGATGAATCTATTAGAAGCTATATTGGTAGGATGTCTGAGATTCTGACAGGAATAAAGTCTTGTGGAGGTGATAAGATAGAGAATGAAGTGATATGGAATATTCTGAGAACTTTGACACCATTATTCAAGCAGACAACGCAGATGATTAAACAAGTGATACCTTGTACATCGAACTTTTCAAGAGAGACTCTTCTTGGAAGATTAGAAATAGTAGAGATGAACTTGAGATTATCAGGAGAGCTACCTAGAATGGAAATAGCATTTAGTGCTCTTAGCATTAGACCTACAAGAAGTACTAGTGTGAATGGAGATTATGCTAGTAGTAGCAGATCTGAGGAAGATAAGAAGATTGAAGAAGGTATTGCATTACTTGTAAAAAGAGAACCAGATGGTAAGAAAATCTTTAAATGTTGGACTTGTCAAGAATATGGTCATTTTGCATCTAAATGTCCTAAAAGAGTTAAGAAGTATAGAAGCAACTTTAAACTTAGGAGATCTAAAGAATGTTATTATGCAAATGATGAAGATTTTGAAGCAGGAATTGAAAAACATTTAAGTGACAGTGATAATGATAACTTTGAGGAAATAGGATTTGTAGCAATTAAGGAAGAAAATTCTGAATCGGATAAAAGGGAAGAAAAAGCATTAGTTTCACAAGTTGAAAAGAAATCTGATTGGATTATAGATAGTGGTTGTTCACATCATATGACTGGAGATAAAAGAAAGTTTGTTAAGTTAGATAATTATGATGGAGGAATTGTAAGGGTTGGTAACAATGCACCTTGTTTGATTAAGGGTATAGGATCTATTACTCTTGATGGAAATACTAACACTGATGATGTTTACTTTGTTGATGGACTAAGACATAATCTACTAAGTGTTGGACAATTGGCTGATAAGGGTTATCAAGTTTGGTTTTCTGAGAAAACTTGTGTGATAAAAGATAAAGATGGAAATCTGATTGGAAAAGGATCCAGAACCAGAGGTAATGTATTTCAATTGAATCCTACTAAGATGACATGTTTGATAACTAGGATTGATGACAGTTGGTTATGGCATAAAAGGTTTTGTCATATAAACTTTGATAATATTGTCAAGGTGAGCACTACACTTGCGGTAAGAGATTTACCTAGAATTATGAAACTACTAACATGATTTGCAAAGAATGTATGATGGCAAAGCAAAAAAGGAGTTCATTTCCCAATAAGAAGTTCACATTGGTAGAGAAGTTGGAGATTGTTCATACAGACTTGAGTGGTCCTACTAGGACTAGAGGATTCTATGGTGAAAGGTATTTTATGATTCTTGTTGATGATTTTACAAGAATGATGTGGATTGCATTTTTGAAAGAAAAATCTGAAGCATTTGATAAGTTTAAGATCATGAAAAGCAAAATTGAGAATGAATCTGGAATGAAGATTAAGTGTCTAAGATCTGATGGAGGTGGTGAATTTACATCTAGAGAGTTTAACACCTTTTGTGAAATGAATGGTATTAAGAGACAACTTTCAGCCCCTAGAACACCAGAACAAAATGGTATTGTAGAAAGAAGGAACAGGTCAATAACTGAAGCAGCAAAAGCTATGTTGTTTGAAAATGATTTGGCTAAAACTTTTTGGAGAGAAGCAGTGAACATAGCAGTATACACTATGAACAGAGTACAAATCAGAGCAGATACAAACAAGACACCTTATGAATTATGGTTTGGACATACACCCTTAGTTAAGTATTTTAGAATTTTTGGAAGTAAATGTTATATTAAGAGAGATGATGATATAGGAAAGTTTGATCCTAGAAGTGATGAAGGAATATTTCTTGGATATTCTTTAAAAAGCAAAGCATATAGATGTTATAACAAAAGAACTAAGACTATTGTTGAAAGTGAAAATGTAAAAGTTGATGAGAAGTTTAAAATTCAGGAAAGAATGCTTGATTATGAATCTGATGGAGAAGCACAACCTCAGCCTAACATTGAAAATGTAAAATTATTTTTTGAAACTAACAGTGATTTGCTAAATGAAAGTCATACTGAAGAAGACAAAGAAGAAAACAAAGAAGAAAATAGAGAATAAAGCAGAGAAGAATCTACAGTTGGAACAAGATCAGTAACTATGACACCTAACAGGTATACTTCAAGACATCACCCTATTGAGCAAGTTATTGGAAGTTTAGATAGAGGAGTTTTGACTCAGAATAAGGTACATTTATGTTTGATTTCTCAAATTGAACCTAAGACTACTAATGAAGCTTGTGAAGATGAACATTGGATCAATGCTATGAAAGAAGAACTAGAGCAGATTGAAAAAAACAAGACATGGGAATTGGTCCCTAGACCTGAAGACAAGAATGTGATTGGAACAAAGTGGGTATTCAGAAACAAGATGAATGAACAAGGAGAAGTGATAAGAAACAAAGAAAGATTGGTATGTAAAGGATATTCACAACAAGAAGGAATTGACCATGAAGAAACTTTTGCACCTGTGGCCAGACTTGAAGTAGTGAGAATGTTTCTAGCATATGCAACTTACAAGAAATTCAGAGTGTATCAGATGGATGTGAAGTCAGCATTTTTGAATGGTGAATTGGAAGAAGAAGTCTACATTGAGCAGCCTGAAGGTTTTCCTTTGACACAAGAAGGAGATATGGTATGTAAGTTAAAGAAAGCTTTATATGGATTAAAACAAGCACCTAGAACCTGGTATGCAAGATTGGATAAGTATTTATTGAAATTGGGATTTATAAAAGGAATAGAAAATAGTAACTTATACACAAAAGAAATTGAGAATGGTTTGTTGGTTATAGTTATATTTGTTGATGATATTATCTTTGGAGGAGAAGATGAAGCTAGTGACAAATTTGCAGATGAAATGAAGACTAAATTTGAGATGAGCATGATTGGAGAAATGAAATATTTTTTGGGATTATAGATAACACAAAGCAAGGAAGGTATATTTGTAAGTCAGACTAAGCATTTTAATGAATTATTGAAAATATTTGGAATGGAAGATTCTAAACCTGTTGGAACACCTATGGTAACCGGACATAAGTTATCTAGCAAAGATGAGACACCAGCAATTGAGCAGAAAAAGTATAGATCTATGATTGGAGGATTGCATTACTTGACACATACAAGACCTGATATAGCACATTCAGTGGGGATTGTAGCAAGATTTCAAGCAGAACCTAGAGAATCACATTATGCAGTAGTAAAGAGGCTACTGAGATATCTAAAAGGAACAATGGATTATGGATTATGGTATGAGAATTCTGATGATTTTACTTTATGTGCCTATACTGATGCAGATTGGGGAGGCAGCGTTGATGACAAGAAAAGCACCAATGGTGGAGCCTTTTTTCTTGGAGGTAAATTGGTCTCTTGGCTAAGTAAGAAGTAGAATTGTACTTCACAAAGCATAGCAGAAGCAGAATATGTTGCAACAGCAAATAATTGTAATCAGATTATTTGGATGAAGCAGATGTTGAAAGATATTGGAATAAAGTTTGATGAGCCTATTGTTATACATTGTGACAACACTAGTACAGTGAGTATGTCAAAAAATCCTATTTTACATTCTAAGACTAAACATATTGAGATCAAGTATCATGTTGTAAGAGAGAAAGTTGCAGAAAAAGAAGTAAGATTGGAGTACATAAGTACAAAGGAGCAGATAGCAGATAGCAGATATATTTACAAAGCCTTTACCTAAGGATACATTTGTGTATCTGAGAGGTATGCTTGGGGTTATGCCCCAACCTATTTTTGAGAATTGATACAGGTGATTGCATCCATCCAGTGGTATATGAGCCCTATCTTTCTTCTGGATTGGATGTTGGAACTTCCTCTATGGGGGAGTTTATGAGCTGAGTCATGAGGACTCTTGTTATTGTATTTTTCTGAAAAGTGTCTTTTGACATTAAGTTGTTGTTTACTTAGTGATAGAATTTATGTCATTGATGTCAATGGGGGAGAGATATACATGAAAAACATTTTGGATTGTATGAGAGAGCTTAATAGGAAAACGAAGCAAGATTTGGTTTGATATTTTGCAGTGATGTTGCAGTATTGGATTTTTGGAACATTGGATATTTTTCTTCTATGTTGCCATCAATGCCAATGGGGGAGATTGTTAGGAATGAATGCAAAGTGTTTTGGCAGTCATTCTGTAGCAGTTGTTGTTGCATTCATGACTTGGATTGTCATTGATGTCAACACAGTGATATTCTGGATATTAGCAGGAAAGCAGGTATAGTTTTGTTTTGCACACATGTTGTATTGCATATTGGCTTTTGTGCAGTTGATGGTATGTTCTTTGGTGTGTTATTAACCTATGGTTAACAGTGCAAAAAAAAATTCACTCATTTGTAAGAGTTATGAGCATTTTGGTGAAAGCAGTGTTTAGACAGTGTTTCTGTGTAGCGATGTTTGGAAATCGGAGGATATCTCTTAGCTAGGATGGAATATAATTTTGCATAGTTAAAGGGATGTTGGAGACTCATTAATGATGATGTATTTCATAGCACAAACTTTGAGGACATGTTTGGAGAAAGTTACAGTAACTGGAAGCCGACAATTTTATGTGAATTTTGTGTGTAGCGTGTAGAATTTATTATTTTGTAATTGAGGACCGACTCATTTGTAATTATTTGAGTTTGGTATATAAGAAGGAATTTTTTTCCTTATTTTAATGTGTACTATGAAGATTGTGCTGTGAATATATGCATGAAGTGAAGAAAAGAGCTAATTCAGTGATGAAGGAAGACTTGTGAGTACAGAGATCTGGAATTGTGATCTTGTGTAGCAGAGAGTGCAGTTTTGGCATAGTGTGAAGGAGGTAATATATTTCATATAATTCTATTAAATAATTCTAAGATCTTTTTGACAGTGGGTTCAGAGATCTTGCCTTGAAGCTGTTTGGGCAGTGGGTCCTTCTGTCTTCCATAAACTCTTAACCGGGTTAGAATCTTTTAACAGGGATTCAAAATCTCCTAACAGGGAATTATATGTACTGAATGTATTTCATAAGACTCCTAATAGGGTCCATCCTCTAACAAGGAACTTTCATATTAGTACATCATTTTGTGGGCATCATTCCCACCGGGGTTTACTCTTTTCAAGAGGTTCCCTAGTTAACATATCTTGTGTTATTGTGTAATTGTGTATGGTTATCTTTCTATGGTTGATCAGTACATTGATTATATTGTTTAAAGCTATTGAATGGATAAATTATCTGATAACTAATTCACCCCCCCTCTCAGTTATCTTGGGGATCTTTACTTGCTAACACTGAACATTGATTTGTAATTTGCAATTGAAGTTGTATTAAGTCAGATCGCCTATTGTTACATATTTAACCATTGTACACAGTCAAATATCTTAACTGAGTGGACTAAGAAAGTCTTATTATGTATCATTCATAGAATGAACATTCTTATCCTATCAACCCCAGAGTGACTGTTGGTTGGATGATAACGGTTGGTCTTAAATCCTCTAACAAGGTCACACCTAACAGTGTGTTTGTAACCTTTAACATGGCTGGGTCTTCACTGACCTCACTTTAGAAGAGTGAATATTTTTGGGTTGCCAGTCCCAGGTAGTTTTTCCCTTCACAGGGTTTCCACGTTAAATCTCTTATGTTATGTGTTGATTGTGATGTTTGTTTTGATGTCATATTTACATGTTGCATATTTGATTTGATCGGTAACTACTATAAGTTTTAGACTGGTAATTGGTAAATGCATAGATAGTAAAATTATTTTAATTTACCGAGCAGTAGAAATTGAAGTATTTGTTTTTGGACTATACATTTTGTATTGGGACAGTGATTAACTAATTCACCCCCCTCTCAGTTATTCTAACAATTGGTATTAGAGTGTTGGTTTCTTTGAATAGACTTTTAAGGACTTCAGTACAAAGATCTCAAAATGTATAAGAGGAAAGTGCCAAATCTAAACAAAGAGAACTTCACAGTATGGCAGAGCTGGATGAAGTTGCACATATCTAGAATTGGGAATGTTGCACTAAAATTGATGGAGTATGGTTATATAGAACCGACACCAGGTCCCCTGACACTTGACCAACTGGAAGACAGGCATGAACACAATGTTACTATGATGGAACTTGTTGCTTCTTGTACTAATGCCGAATTTGAAGATATCAAAAATTGCACTACTACAAAAGCCATGTGGAATAAAATTTCTCAAGTTTACAGTGGAGATGCGAATGTTAAAAGAGCTAGAGCAGAAAGCCTAAGGGGTAGATTTGATGATATGAAGATGAAAGAAGGTGAGAATATTGTGCAATATACAAATAGACTAAAAGAGGTAGTACATGATATTAGAGCATCTGATGGAGTCATTAGTGAAGAAACAATTGTTAGCAAAATACTCAGAACCTTACTGCCGGTTTACGCAATCATAATATCTGCTATCTATGAGACAAGGTCTGCATCTGGTAATGTACTTACACTTGACAATCTGATTGGTAAACTTAAAACCTTTGAGTTAAATAACTTTGATAAAAGTGTTGTACCATCTGTGGAATCCACTTTCATGTCTTCTCTGAAGATTAGTAAGTCTAGCAGGAATAATAAAAATGATAGTGATAGTAATACCTATGATGATCTTGATGAACTTGAAGCTCTTATGGCCAGAAGATTACCCAAAGGTAAAGGAAGGTATAGAGGTAAGCTACCTTTAGCATGCTTTAATTGTAAAGAGGTTGGCCACATCACTGCTAGATGTCCACATAAGAAAGATGATGATAGAACCAAAGACCGATCTGAAGGAAGCTATGGGAGAAGATTCAATAGAGGCTACCGACACAACAAAGATAATCGAGACAACAATGACAAAGGAAAAAAGGTATGTTTCATAGCTAAGGATAATGAATCTGAATATGATTATGATGATGATGTAGAAGTTGTATTTTTTTCTATGAAAGATGACTCGAAGGAAGAAGAAGAAAAACATGAAGAAACAACACTTATCTCTAAAGTTAACAAAAATAATAAATGGATCATAGATAGTGGTTGTACACATCACATGACTGGTGATGATGAGAAGTTTGATCAGCTTGAAGAATACAATGGAGGATCAGTTAAGATGGGTAATGACACACTTTGTATGGTAAGAGGTAAAGGAACCTTAATGATAAATGATATGATAAAATTTGATAATGCTTATTAGGTAGATAGATTGAACTATAACTTGTTAAGTGTGGCACAGCTGAATAATTCAGGTCACCGAGTTGCTTTTGAGAGAAAGAAAGTGAAAATATTTGATGATGGAGGAAGACTAGTTGGAACTACAACACAATCAAGAGGTAATCTATTTTATCTTGATACTAATGAGTCTTCTTGCTTGATGATGAAAAATGAAGATGCTTGGTTGTGGCATAAAAGATTATGCCATGTGAACTTTGATAACATGATTAAGATTAGTAAAAGGAAAAGAGTTAGAGGGTTGCCTAACTTGTCAAAACTGGATCATGTTATGTGTCATGAATGTTAGAAAGGGAAAATGACTAAATCTAGTTTCAAAAGTAAGGATTAATCAACAAAGAAGATACTTGAGTTGGTTCATACCGACCTATGTGGTCCTAGGAGAACTCAGAGTTATTATGGTGATAGGTACTTTATTCTTTTTGTTGATGACCATACTAGATTGATGATAGTTATGTTCTTAAAAGAAAAATATGAAGCATTTAAGATGTTTAAGTGGTATAAAACTAAGGTAGAAAAAGAGACTGGTAAGGAATTGAAATGCCTAAGATCTGATAGAGGGGGTGAATTTATCTTTGATGAATTTACTAATTTCTATAATAAGCATGGTATTAAAAGATAGGTCTCTGCACCGAGGACACCTCAGTAGAATGGGATTGTTGAAAGAAGGAACATGTCAATAGTTGATTGTGCTAGGACATTGATGCTACAAAAGAATGTTGCTCAGACATATTGGAGGGAAGCTGTCAGTACAACAGTTTATGTGCTTAACCAAGTTCAACTGAAGGACACCAACAAGACACCCTATGAGTTGTGGTTTGGTCACAAACCTACAGTAAGTTATTTCAAAATTTTTGGAAGAAATTTTTTTATTTTGAAAGATAAGAGAAATGGTAAATTTGACTCAAAAGGTGATGAAGGGATATTTCTAGGATATTCCAGTAAAAGCAAAGCATATAAGTGTCTGAATAAAAATACTAATAAAATGATTGAAAGAACTAATGTCTGAGTTGATGAGTTTGATGCAAAGAACATAGAGGAAAGTACAAAGGAACTAGAAGACTATGGTAGATTCACTTACATTGAACAACCAAATTATCTACCGAAGACGCAACCTCTGATAACCAGTCAGCAGGAAAATAATACTGAACAACGGGAAAGAGAAACTGATGAGTAGGATGGCCCTACTAAGAAAACAAATGAACCTACATAGGATGAACAAGAAAGGAGAGATAGGATACTAGTGATTTTTGTCAAAAGAAACCATCCTAAATCACAAATCATTGGAGACAAACAAGCTAGCATGCAAACAAGGAGAAAAGAAAGACAAGGTACATGTCTAGTTTGTGATTATGAGCCAAAAAATGTGAAAGTTGCATTAGAGAATGATGAATGGGTTAATGCAATGAAAGAGGAAATAGAACAAATAGAAAAGAACAAAACCTAGACCTTAGTACCCTGACTGAAAGATAAAAATGTTATCGGTACTAATTGGATATTCAGGAACAAACAGAATGAGAATGGAGAAGTGACAAGAAATAAAGCTAGATTGGTATGCAAAGGATATGCATAGGAGGAAGGCATAGACTATGGTGAAACCTTTGCACCTATTGCTAGATTGGAAGGAGTTAGAATGCTACTTGCATATGCTGCACACAAGAAATTCAAAATATATCAAATGGATGTCAAGTCAGCATTTCTGAATGGAATACTTGAAGAAGAAGTCTACATAGAACAACCTGAAGGGTTTTTTGATCCAAAAAAGAAAGACATGGTATGTAGATTACATAAAGCTTTATATGGTTTGAAGCAAGCATCAAGAGCCTAGTATGAGTGGCTGCATACTTATCTGTTAAGTATAGGATTTGTAAGAACAAGTGAAAACAACAATCTGTATATGAAAGGAGATACTGATGATATAATTCTTATTGCTGAGATATTTGTGGATGATATCATATTTGGAGGTCAAGATAAAATATGTAAAGCCTTTTCTGATGATATGAGGAATGAATTTGAGATGTCTATGTTCAGAGAGATTAAGTTCTTTCTTGGACTACAAGTGATTCAGCAGAGTGATGGGATATTCATCACACAATCTAAATACATAAAAGAAGTATTGAAAACATTTGGCATGGAAGATGCTAAACCTGTGGGAACACCGATGGCTACTAGATGTAAATTGACTAAGGAAGATGAAACTATAGAGGTGAACCAGACACTATGCCGATCAATGATTGGTAAGCTAATGTATGTAGCTCATAGTAGACCAGACATAGCACATGCTATGGGAATAGTTGCTAGATTTTCTACTAATCCTAGAGAATCACACATGATTGCTACTAAAAAAATCTTAAGATACCTGAAGAAAATAGAAAACTATGGATTATGGTATCCTAAGGAAGGCAAGTTTGAACTCAAAGTCTATACCGACGCTGATTGTGTTGGAAATGTGGATGACATAAAAAGTACCACCGGAGGTGCATTCTTCTTTGGTGAAAGACTTGTTACATGGACAAGTAAGAAATAGGCTTGCATTTCTCAGTCTACAGTCAAAGAAGAGTATGTTGCTACTACTACAAACTGTTCAAACATTTCTTATATTAAGAAAGTTTTGGAAGGTATGAATGAGATAATCACTGAGCCAGTGATTATATACTGTGATAACACTAGTGCAATAAACATTTCAAAGAATCTAGTGATGCACTCTAAAACAAAGCATATATCAATAAAATATCACTACTTGAGAGAACAACTATAGGAGAAGCAAGTTAAGCTAGATTTTGTTATATAAAAAGAACAACTTGCAGATATATTTACAAAAGCTCTATCGAAGGACACATTTGAGTACTTGAGGACTAGACTTGGGGTCTGTCCCCTATCTATCGGTCACTAAGGTGATCCAGATGTTACATCAGCCTAATCTTATTAGAAGATCATTCATGTTGATGTAGCATAGTTCACACTTTGGATCATGTCTAAAGTTGTTAAAGGTACTGGAACAGATTGGCATATTAGTATATAGAGATACAGAGAATGCACCGGACAACAGAGAGTTACTTGGCTACTGAAGAGTTGTTTGTTTATTTATTTCTTTGGCATTGTTGTCAAAGGGAGAGATAAACAATATGCACTAATGAGAACTATTTGAGGGAGAGACAAATTGAAGAAAGGGAGAGCATTGAAGATCAGTTACTAATAACAGAAGAAGGAACATGAGAGCTGAAAAGATCATATTTGTAGATTGACAAAGCTGCATTTTGTAATGTTGTTGAGCAATGTAGTGATTAAACATATTAAGCTAGGGAGAGCTTGTACAACATTTTTTCATAGAGTTTTAGATTACATGTTTGATATGTGAATGGTATATTTCATATTTCTTGAGTTTTCATCAATGCCAAAGGGAGAGATTGATGAACTACAACTGATTTAGAACCTGATTGAAGAATATGTGATTCAAGATCACCGAGCTGATTGATTAGATATGTAATATGATTGAATCATTATTACATTGTCATTGATGTCAACTCATTTGACAGTACTTATCTTCTAAGTTACTATACTGAAACATCTATATAGAAGGAGTGAAAGAGATAAAGAACAAAAATATCTACATGAGGAAGATGGATATGACAGATGAGACTAAAGAATACATTTAGTAACTTGTTGATGAGTCTATGAATTTATGTTATTGACTTGATTATGTTTCATTCATCTATGATGAGGAAAAGAGCTAAAAGACACAAAGCAGTGTTGTCGGTTGATGAAGCATTTCGGTATATACCAACAGAGTGTAGTGTATACCAAGCACAGTGTTAACCGAGCTTGTGTTCACTAACACATTTCTTTGTCAATCGAGAAGAAAAGAATGAACTAAATGATTAGTTTAGCTGATAAGATTGATGAGCTGGAAAGTTTATGATTTCAAGGTAACAGATAATGTTTGTTACAAAGATCGACGACTAACAAAATTTAGGAAATATCTAAAGGATGAGAATCAAACATTTTATTGAAAAAAGTGTCAAGGTATGTTTAAGAGGAAAAATCAACGAAGATGATTAAGCGGCAAAATCTGATGGAGCAGAAGAAAATGGTTTACATGTCTATATAAGAGACTAGAGATTTCACAATGAGTGTGATGTCGGAAGAGAAGAAAACTATAGAATCATCATGTGAACAATTTTTCATGCATTTTGATCATACTGGTTAAGGAGAACCCTACTGCAAAGCATTACCAAGTGACAGAGAGTGATTACCAACAGACAGTAAGTTGATATATTCTTGAATCAGAAATGTTAAATTAATTAGAAAGAGTTGTAGGAGCTGAACATTGATCTGTAATTTGCAATTGAAGTTGTATTAAGTTAGATCACCTACTATTACATATTTAACCATTGTACATAGTCAAATTTCTTAACTGAGTGGACTAAGAAAGTCTTATTATGTATCATTCATAGAATGAACATTGTTATCCTGTCAACCCCATAGTGATTGTTGGTTGGACGATAACGGTTGGTCTTAAATCCTCTAACAAGGTCACACCTAACAGTGTGTTTGTAACCTTTAACAGGGTTGGGTCTTCACCGACCTCACTTCAAAAGAGTGAATATTTTTGGGTTGTCGGTCCTAGGTGGTTTTTCTCTTCACAGGGTTTCCACGTTAAATCTCTTGTGTTATGTGTTGATTGTGATGTTTGTTTTGATGTCATATTTACATGTTGCATATTTGATTTGATCGATAACTACTATAAGTTTTAGACTGGTAATCAGTAAATGCACAAATAGTAAAAGTATTTTAAGTTACTAAGCAGCAGAAATTGAAGTATTTGTTTTTGGACTATACATTTTGTATTGGGACAATGATTAACTGATTCACCCCCCTCTTAGTTATTCTAACACTATGCACCTATTGTAATTAGATTGTAGACATGTAATTAACTTTGTTTGTAAACACACTTGAGCCAATTCAATTGGAAGTGTTGTATGTAATCAGTTAAAGTGATGACCTAGTTAATTGTTTTATATGCACATATAAATATTAGATGCCCCGTTGTAATTATGATATGAGAGTTGAGATAGAGTTTAGACAAGCAGAGAAGAAGTGTGTGAAGAGTTTTTAATATGTATTAAATATTTGCAAGAGGGAAACCATTAGCGTATCAAAGGAACTAATCAGACAAGCAATGTCACAGTGCCAGTTCAACTAGCACATATAGTGTGTATCTGAGATCAAAAGGTTGTAGCCTTCACCACTTGAGTAGTGAGCTCTATGATAGTGAGTCCAAACCCCTAATAGGGTTATTGTAAAAGACTCCTAACAGGGTCTGACCCTTGACCAGGTCACTGTACTAAATATATTGTAAAGCAACTCCTAACAGGGTTAAGGATCTTCTAACAAAGATCATAAAACACTAGTATAGAATATTAGTGGGTGTCAATTCCCATCAGGTTTTTTACCTATTTGGGTTTCCCTATAACCACATTAGTGTTATGTGTTGTGTTCATGTTTCTTATTTATGTTGATGTTCATTTCAGTACTTAAGCATTCAAGTTAAGATTAAAGAGCTAAGTAAAAAGATTTAATTTAGTGAACACTTATTCACCCCCCCTCTCAATGTTCCCATTCCTAACAATTGGTATTAGAGCTTTGGTCCTCAACAAATAATTTTAACCACTTGAGGAGATCATGGACAAAGCAGAAATGAAACATCTGAAAAGAAATCTTGAAGCTTCTCTTTTGAAGACCTAGACACAACTGAAAAATAAATTGAGGAACTAAAAGAAAAAGTCAGTGATGCTCAAATAGTCATCAAAAGGCTAAGAAAAGATTTGAAAGAATGATCTACTGGTGATTTATGGAAAATGATCAAAAATCTCAATGAAGAAAATTCATCCCTGAAAGAACAGATTGAAGAATTGGATGATAAGCTGACTAACAATCAAGAAGTCTATGATGAACAGATCAAAGAGAACCTTCAACTAAATGAAGAATTGAGGCAAGAAAACATGGAAATCTTGGAGCTAAGAAACAAAAAAGAAAGCTTGGAAACTGAATTGAAAGAGGCTAAGAATCACATTGATAAATTGCACACAAGTAAGGACCTAATTGAATCTCAGTGGTATGCTCAAAAAATTAAAGGAGATACTAGTGGCATTGGATTCAATAAAGCAAATCAGATTGACAACATGCGAGCAAGAATGAAACCACTAGAAGACACCATAGATACTAAGGAGGTTGGAAGTCAAGCTAAAGATCATTTTGAACCATCTAAGAATAAGCACAAGCCAGTAGATTAAACTTGTTATGCATGTAACAAGCATGGACATATAGCAAGGACCTGCACAGAGGTAAGACCTTTCAATGGTTACTGTTATTCATGCAATAAATTTGGTCATAGAGCTATGAATTGTAAGACAAGTCAGAAAAACAAAACTCAGCATAATCAGAAAAATCAAAATTAGTCAAATGTAAGAAGTTCTTAGAATGTTACTTGTCAGATATGTAACTATAATGGTCACTCAGCTAGACAGTGTAAAATGGTAACCCATGTTAATGTATTGAGTAATAAAAGGCCTCCAGTCATTTGTCACTCTTGTAACAAGGCTAGACATATCTCAAAGTTCTGTAGATCAAGAACAAAAAGTTAGGAAAGACCTAGAAAGCTAAAAGAATCAATACTGGACACCGAAGGAGAAGTTAATTCTATGAAAGCTTCAGAAGATGCGAGCTTGATTTTGTCAGAGGTGAAGAAGGATAAGGTTGATGAGAATGTATTGGATGCATCCATAATGGATGCACCATCTACATCTGGATGAATGGCCCTCAGGGTCATAGGGGGAGCTAATTTAGCTCTAGACCCCTACGCGGCCGGTATACTCACCCGCAGAGTATGTGCCTTTGGATTTTACCTTTTGGAGGATAATAGAGGCCGTGTGCAAGAGCGCACTTCTTGAATGATAGCAAAACAAAAGTTGGAGATTTTCAATAGAAGTCTAGTTTACATGGCAAGCATTAATGGCATAATTTTAACTTTAAAGTACACAAAAGCTTTTAGATCTCTCATTAAATTTGAATTCAGAGTGATTGGAGAGAAGAGGAGCCCTAGAATTTGAGTGCGAAGGATTATAGATTGATTCACCAGTGTTTTGCAAGTGCATTTGATCCATTGCGGAAGCCCTAATCCATCGTGCTGATTCAGAATTCCTTAAGATCATTTCAAAAGTGATATACAAGTAAGTAATAGCTACTCCCATTGTATTTGATGTGGCTAAGAAGAAGAGATATGTGTTTAAGAGGCATCCATTCAAGTCCACACTAGATGATCTAGAAGGTGCATTCTCCCACACTCCCATGGGTGTTATGCATGTGGAAGATATCAGGGTATACATATATTGCTAGAAGGAACCAGTAGGTTTGGATAGAATAAGAGTGCACATGGAAAAAATGATGAAACCTGATAAAACCTTCATGGATGAGTATGCGCAACTTGAAAACCACCTGATAATTTAATATGTGACTGCATATGAGTTCTATGAGTCTAAATGGATAAAGATTCTACTAAGAAGGATTCATGATGACCTATTCTAGATAGGTGAATTTCTAGTAAGGATCATAGATCACCTAATTCATGAGATGACAGGTCTCTCTAAGAAAGGCGTCATTCTTCTAGCAGGCAAGGATGTGAGAAAACTAGTTGAAAAAACTTGCAAATCAAGAAGTGATAGGTGCGGAATGACAATAGAGCCTATAGAGGATAAATACACCAAATTGATGTCTATGATACTAGGATATAGGTTCCAGCACACCAACAGAGTAAACAATGTGTCAGCGGCCACCATTCTAGTAGCAATAAGGTTGGTAAGAGAGAATGGAGAGTTTAATCTGTGTGAGATCTTGCGCACATAGCTAATTGACAACATAAGAGCCATCAAGCATGACAAGACCAAGATATTCAATTTTGGGTCCTTAATTATCTATATGTACTTCCATATTCTTAGAAAGGTGTCTGATTTGTATCTAGACAAATCTACTCCCACTATGCCTCGGATATCCTTTAAGGTATCCATAGAAAGTACCCTTAGGATTACATGACACTGGAATTGAAAACATTTAGGGCTAAAATGCAGATGAGATATAGGATTCCAGAAAGCATTGTAGAGAAGTATAAATATGCCATTTGTTTCATGGTAGAGACTGATACAACATACATGGAGGTTGTTGAACCAAGAACAAAGTGGATTCATCCACTAAGATATGAAGTTGAAGAGCCTATCCTAGAGGCTTATGCTCAAGTTCTGTTGTCAGCACCAAAGGACCCCACTGAACCTAGATAGGGGACTTATGAAGAGAAAAAAAGAGAAGGAGGTGTTGTATTGAACAGTGTAGCGACAAAAAGAAAAGTTGCCAAGGTTACTTCAAAGATTTTGAAAATTCATGGAGTATCTCAAGAAGACCTAGACAAAGAAAGGCAAGAGAATATTGCTAAAGACAAAATCTGATGATCCAAAGATGAAGAAGGTGAAAATTGAGAAATATAATGATCCAAAGGGTAAAAGAGTTGATACCCCTTCTGCGCCCAAGGTAACTATTGACCTTACTGCTCCTCCTGAGTATAAGCCAATGCCTAAAAGGAAGAAAGAGATTAGCACTAGTCATCCATCATCATGAGTAACAAGCAACAAGAAAAATACACAAGAACCTCCAGAAGTAAGTTTCAAACCCAGTCTTAGTGTGCTAAGTTCAAGGATTATTGATGAAGGCAGGATAGATCAAGTAGAGAAGTTGTATGAGAAGTATAGTGAAATTGACAAGTCAAAAATTCATGGAATGATTTTCAAACATATGTTGAAGTTCAAAAAGATAGTCCTCAAATTGAAGACTACGATTCTAGATAATGCATGGAACATATTAGAATTCCTAAAATGACAAGCCATTGAAGAGGACATAAGGATAAGGGAAAATATCTTAGATGAAACCCTCTTAGTATGCTCGCTAGAAGAGAAGACTTTATTGTTAGATTTGGTGAAGCCACATCTTAGAACCAAGTTAAGGACTTTACATATAATGGACAAGAACTATGAATTGGTGGCTAAGGAAATAGAGAAAGCATTTGAGAAGGTCTTCATGAACAGACACATGTACCCACCCACTGTGCCTACAACTCAAGTGCCCACAAAGGAAGTCAAGATGGCAGAGCACACTAATGTACCTATGACAGGTCCCCAGGACTCAACGCTTCTAGTTGAAACACAAAAAAAGGTAGATAAGTCTATGCCCATGATAGAGTCACTAAAGGATAAGTTTGCAGCGATAGATAAAGACCTGGACAAGTTTGAAGAAGCTTTTGTGAGTACACAAGAGGCTGAAACACTATGCGGTGGTAGCTCACCTGAGGTAGAAAAAGAAAAAGAAATATAAAAAGAAGAAGAAAAGAAAGAAGATGAAAAAGGAAATGAAACAAGAGATAAGCCATCTATTGAAATACTAATAAAATTAAATCTAGAAGCGATGGATAGCACTCCTATCACTCCCTCAGTATCATTATTGTTAAGCTTGACACCTGACACCACTAGTTTGGACTCATGGGGAGAATAATACTTGATCAAGTTTAATGTCTTATCTATGGAGAAGGCCAAGGAGAAATAAGTAATGAGGAATCCCCTCCTTGTAGAATCAGTAAATATCCTGAACAACTTGTTACCAGCAGACAAGAAAGTGTCCAAGGTACACTCTGTTGATGATGTAAGTGCAATTCTTTCACAGTTCAAGAGTAATTTAGCTAGCTTGGAAAAATAAACTTCATTAGTTACAGAGGATAAGTATATGCAAAAAATACTAAATGAGTTGGTTAGTAACTTCTCACTAGACCTTAGTTCACTCAAAGTTGGACAAGAAACTTTGAAAGAGTTTGCAACAAAAGGAAGACAAATTATTGCTGACTATATGAATCAAGATAAGTTGACAGCCGACCACTAGAAGAAGATTCAAGAAGCAGAGGCCATGATTGAAAAGGTGAGGTAGTCAGTAGAAGATCCCTCTACTAATATAAACATGTGTAACAATGTATATCAGGGACAGATTGACAAAATTGAGAAGGCAAAAAAGGAGATGTCAAAGATAATGGCTAGGCAGACTCAGCTTAGAAATGCTCTTGCACCCTCCCTAGATTTTCTAAATTAGAATATCAAGGAGATCGATGCCACCATGGTGACATATGATCAAGGTCCTCGTTTAGATTTGGAGAAGATGGAGAAACTACAATATGCTTTATGCACCCATCTCCAAACAATCAATGCATTGATTGCATTTTGGAAGCAAGAGATCCAAAATCTACAGATTGCATACTCGGATGTACTTTCAGTGTAAGTTCTTGTACAGATTTAGTTTTGTAACACCTTTGTCATTAATGTCAAAGGGGGAGTATGTATAGAATATGTAGCTATAACTATGTAAATAAAATGTATAGTAAGAAGATATAAGGGAGATATAAGATAGATTTTGATTAAGTATTTTTTGTATTAAGGGATAGTTAGTCACTTTGCCATATTCCTTTGTTTCCATCAATGAAAAAGGGGGAGATTGTTGGAAATTTGACTATACTAGTGTATATGACTTAATATAGTGTTTTCATTATGGCAACAAAGTCATGTGATGTTTTGGAGTCAGCACTTATGATAAGAAGATCAGAATTTGGCTAAGTGTCGAAGACTGGATAGTATATAGAGTACCTAAAGGTCAGAGCGTCAGTGCACATGCATATGATAGAATTATGGTATGCACCCTAGAAGTTAAGTTGGTAAGATTGTATTCATGCTACATCTAAGAGTGCATGATCAGAAGATTAAGTATGAGAAAGATACAGAGAGTTCAAGTTGCACAAATAGTGAATGCCAGAGAAGAACAGTGCAAGCAGCCGACTGTTGGTATTTTGGTTAGTGGTTATATTATTATGTTGTAAAGGCTATGCACCTATTGTAATTAGGTTGTAGACATGTAATTAACTTTTTTTGTAAACATTCTTGAGCCACTTCAATTGGAAGCATTGTATGTAATCGGTTAAAGGGTCGACCTAGTTAATTGTTTTATATGCGCATATAAATATTAGACGTGTTGTTGTAATTATGATATGAGAGTTGAGATAGAGTTAAGACAAGTAGAGTAGAAGTGTGAAAAGAGTTTTTAAGATGTATTAAAGCTTTTTAAGAGGTCAAAGCATCAGCGCATCAAAGGAACTGATCAAACAAGCAATGTCACAATGCCAGTTCATCCAACAGATATAGTGTGTATCTGAGATCAGAAGGTTGTAGCCTTCACCACTAGAGCAGTGAGCTCTAGGTCAGTGAATCCACACCCCTAACAGGGTTATTGTAAAAGACTCCTAACAGGGTCTGACCCTTGACTAGGTCATTGTACTAAATATATTGTAAAGCAACTCCTAACAAGGTTAAGGATCTTCTAACAAGGATCATAAAACACTAGTACAAAATATTAGTGGGTGCCAATTCCCACTGGGATTTTTACCTATTTGGGTTTCCCCGTAACCACATTGGTGTTATGTGTTGTGTTCATGTTTCTTATTTATGTTGATGTTCATTTCAATACTTAAGCATTCAAGTTAAGATTAAAGAGCTAAGTAAAAAGATTTAATTCAATGAACACTGATTCACCCCCCTCCCCTCCTCTCAGTGTTCCCATTCCTAACACTTGCATCTCTTCTCTTCTTACTTCTTCCACATCATCTTCCTTATTTATTATTTCATCCTTTTGATCATTAACTTCTTGAAAATTGTCAATGTCTTCTCCTTGATCTTTGAATGGATTCTCTTCTTTGTCTATAGTGATGTTTGTGCCTTCTACATTCATAGACTCATCATCAATGTGGATGGAGGGTGGTGGAACTTGATGCAAGAGCATCTTGGGTGTAAGAGCAATCCTGCATCATCTAAAAAAAATATTTATGCTTTCTTTTCAATAAGGGCTATCTTATGCAAAGCTACTATTTATGGAAACTTTCTATTTTTAGTAAGTTGGTCATACAATCTCAGAATGTTCTGATTTCACAGGTGGAGGTTCATCTTAGTCATATCAGCCTACTAGTTGAGTTTCATTTCCATATCATTTGTATGAATGAAGTTATTGAGGTTTTTGGGTACAAAATCTTTTAGGTCAATTTTAAAGGCCTTAGAGGCACTGGATCATGATTGACCCCCAGCTGACTAGAGCTTGCACAAGTTAGGCATTATAAATCAAGTCCTGCCATTTCTGAAAAGTGGTTATAATAGAAAAATAGAGCTACGGTTAGAAAGTTATGGCCTCAGGAAGTTGGGCTACCTAAAAAATTTTGTAATTCTTTTGAGCCGACCCTATTGTAAAAATTATAAAAATAAAATAATTCTTTATTTAGTCGGCCTTAAGGGCTAAATTTCTGGAACCTTCTTGGGCAGTGGAAATTGCCTATATAAAGAAGGCCCGTAGTGTTGTCTAGGGTAGTTCTAGGTAGTAGATCTAGGTAATGATTCGAGGCTTTTTCCTACAAAATATTGTAAGGAAAAATGTCCATGTGGCTTTGCATATTGTAATTTTGAAATTTGTAATTCCACATTTGTGGAGATAATAAGAAGCCCATTTTCTATTCTTGCAAATTGTTGTTGTTTCTATGTTTTTGTTATGTGTTTGTGGTATTAAGGGGAGCACCCTTCGTCAAGTGAGGTCTCTTTTATGGGAAAATTCCTATTGTTCTAGGACCCCATCCATATTTTATTCTATACATTTTGGTGAACCCATTTTACGACAACTCTTTCTTTTATGGTGTTAGATCTCCCTATGTATTACCTTGTGTGTTCACCTTCATCTTACATTTTGGTGAACCTGACAAGTTTACCCCTTTCTTTTATGGAATTAGATGCCCTATTATGTTTGTGGTATTCAATTTCCTTTTCATGCTTATAAATTTCATTTCAATGCATTTGCATATATCTAGATCTATTTTCTATGCATTTCTTTATTTTCTATCATGTTGCACAAGTTGTTTCAAGTGTTTTCCAAAAATTCTTCTATAACTTTTGGGATTACACAATATCCTCCTCTTACCTTACCATTGCATGGTGTTACACCTAGAAAGACTTTATCTAGTGCATGTTTTGTTGCTTTGTCCTCTCTTGTATTACCTTGTAAGGATATATTAGAGAAAGAAGATGACTTTAATCTATCTCTCCATCATATTTCTCTTTATGGAGATGATTTGGAGATTGATGTTAATTCTTCTCCTAATACATGTCTTTTCTATGAGCCTACTTTAAAATATAATTTACCTTCTTTCCCCTCTAGGGATCAAGCTTTAGTGATTTATGGCAATCCTACAATGTGCTTTATTGGTAGGGATGATAATCCTCCTATTTGGGATGAACCTTTGGATTTGGATGTTGATTACTCTCTTCCTCATGAAACCATTGTGGATGATCCCTTGGATAAAGACATTGATTTATCCCCTCCTTATGAAAAAGTTTTGAAACAAGAGGGTGATTTATTAATACATGATGGTGACTCTTTTTCTCAAACACACTCCCCTTATGGAGATATTTTAGTGAAAGACGATGAAATTATAGATGCTTTACCTCCATTTTAGATTCCTTCCAGTGATGAGGCATTAGCGAAGAATGATATGAATTCCCTTAATTCTCTCCCTCTTAGTGATGACCTTATGGAGAATCAAGATCCTACTTCATCTCCTCTTGATGAAGGGTGCTCCACTTAATACCACAAACACATAACAAAAATAGAGAAACAACAACAATTTGCAAGAATAGAAAATGGGCTTCTTATTATCTCCACAAATATGGAATTACAAATTTCAGAATTACAATATGCAAAGCCACATGGGCATTTTTCCTTACAATATTCTGTAGGACAAAGCCTCAAATCATTACCCAGATCTACTACCCAAAAATGCCCTAGACAACACTATAGGCCTTCTTTATATAGGTAATTTCCACTGCCCAAGAAAGTTCCAGAAATTTAGCCCTTAAGGCTGACTAAATAAAGAATTATTTTATTTTCATAATTTTTACAATAGGGTCAGCTCAAAAGAATTACAAAAAATGATTTTAGGTAGCGCAACTTCTGGAGGCCATAACTTTCTAACAGTAGCTTTGTTTTTCTATTATAACCACTTTTCAGAAATGGTAGGACCCGATATACAGTGACTGACTTGCACAAGCTCCAATTAGTCAGGGGTCGATCATGATCCGGAGCCTCTAAGGCCTTCAAAATTGACCTGAAAGATTTCGTACCCAAAAACCTCAATAACTTCACTGATACAAATGATATGGGAATGAAACTCAACTGGTAAACTGATATGACTAAGATGAACCTCCACCTATGAAATAAAAACATTCTAAGATCTGTGTGCTAAAATGTTGACACACTTCTATGAGTCATTAAATCCAAGATTGCTCAAGAATGAGGTCTCAAAAGACAACTCATAGCTCTCTATTCATGGAGTGCAAGGGTGTATGATGAAGGCCCTCAGATTAGGCCTAGTTTGTGCCCTTATACAAATACACCATAAAATGAGAGATTCAAAGAGGAAAAGCAAGAATGCTAGTCTCCATGATCATCAAGTATGCATGCAAATGAAAATGAAAGCTATTCTATATGATAACAATGCATGAAAATAAACTAATCTATGAAAGGAAATGCTTATGCAAGATTAATCTATGAAAGGAAATATGAATCTAATCTAATATGCAAGTGCAAGATTAATCTAAATGGATTGCCATGGGGCATGAGAGAAGAAAACAAGAAAAGAGAAGTTGCAATATCCAAGCTCAAGTGCTCAAGAATCTTCTCCAAAATCACTCTCCAAACCTGTAGCATAATAATACAAAAATCTTCTATCCTGTAAATGAGAAGGAGAGGGCTCCTTATAAGGGATAGCGGACGGTCAAGATTAGGAGGCAAAAATAAATGAGCAATGGTGGAGATTAAATCTTGGTTGATCCATGTGCTCAAGATTCTCAAGAGGCAAAAAGATGAAAAAGGCCCACCACTTAAAAGTATGTGCATTCAAAGTGGAGAGAAAAAAATTTATTTATTTATTTATTTTATTTCTTTTTTCAACACAAATAGATATTTTAAGTGGGGATTTTATTAAAAGAGGAATTTTATTTTAAAAAGATAATTTTATTTAATTAAAAGGGAAGTTTTTCTTTTAATAAAATGAGGCTTAAGATAAAATTATCAAACCTTAGCAAATATTAAAATATTTAAATTAATTACGATTTGATCAAAGAAATTGATTTTAATTGAAAATATTGCAAGGCATTGATTCAGAAAATTGATAAATTGAAGAATGGGGGCCCAAAGTCTAGGCGACCATTTTAGGGTGCATACATTTTCCCCTCTTTGGGTAATGTGTGATCTTCATGGGAACACATGTAGTCAAAGAATGAAGTTGAAATGTGAGATCGATTTCGGATCACAAAAAAACCCATAAGTGTGATCGACGGATGGGAACACATCAGGTTAAAGATAAGCTGATTGAAAAAGACAAGGCCAACACCCCTGTAAATAGGTTATTGTCAAGTCTCAAGCAAGGTTTCCCCAAGTGAATAAATTGATAGGATTGATAAAGCTAAATCAAGGATTGAAGTTTGATAGGTACCGCCCCTGTGTGTGTGAAAATTGTACCTGATCTATAGACACAACACTTCAGTAAAACATTAGAGGTTAGCAAAAATGAAATCATGCAATGAATTGAAAGCTAAACTAACTAGGTGATTTACTACCTTCTAATAGGTGCGAGTATGATGTTCTCAGATTGTTATCGAGATCAGTGACCTTGACGACACCTAAACGAAGGATTTGAATGCAAAACTGATATAAAATATGAATGCAATTAATCTATTTTTTTAATTTTAGATGCAATAAAATGAAAAACTTGATATGAAATCTATGATATGTAAAAACTGATATGCTATGAATTGATCTAACAATGATCTGATATGAAAACTAAATGAATGTAAAAACCAAATTGATCTCACAATAGCCTTGATTCGCAATAAGCTTTGATTCTCCAGATAGCAATTCTTCAACGTGATTATGCAAAATTATGAGATTCTTGTGGATGAGTTGAGCCTTAATTTATAGAAATCCAGGGCTTTGAGGATGCATGGAAGAAAGCCATAAATCACTCAAATAACTCAGGTTGATTTTTGAGTTATTTTTAAATAAAGATAATTTAATTCACAAAAACATGCAAAAGCAGAGTTTAACTCAAATTAGAAGTTTAGATCAACTTTAAAACTCAAAAATGATGTTGAGTTCCAAAAAGTCAATAACTTGCATTGATTTTCTGATTTGGAGTTTAACTGCTCTTTGATTGTGCACATGGATAATTATGAATTAATAAATAAATAAAGTGATTTATTCTCAACTTAACTAATTTTAAAAAATAAAATAATTGATTTATGGGTTAATCAATCATTTAATCAAACTTTTATTCAAAATTACAATATTAAAAATTGACAAAATGATTTAATTAATTAAATAAAATATTTAATCAATTATTTGTAAGATTTTGGATTTATTGTCAAAATTAAATATCATAATTAGGAATAATGGAATTAAATTCAATTAAATAATTAAGTGGCCAAATTAAATCTAATTAATTAAATATTCAGAATATTCAATTAATCAAACTTTAGGATAAATATGATTTATCGCCAAATAATTATAAAATCAAAGATATTTAAGATAATTAGGAATATTACTAGGAATATTCACCGATGCAGAATTTAAGATAATCAATTAGGATTCAATGATGTGCAGATGTGCCTTTGGTTAGGACTTTGATGTCGATTCATTCGATGTGTCGATATAGAGGTTAATGAACCTATAGCCCATTTTTGGGGTATTACATTTTGCCCCTCTTTGAATTACTGTTCGAAGCGCAGTGGTTCAAAGACAGTCTATGTTTGATAGAGATATGAAACTGATGTTTGAAATTGATGTTGATATGAGACTGATTGAAAGATTTGATATGAAGATAATAGGTCCTAAATGACCAAAGATAATGTTAACTATAACAAGGATGAACCAATGAAACAAAAGTGTCAAAACACCTGATTCCGAACCTTATGATTGCAAAGAAGTGAGTGACTGGTTCCAGACTTGATTGTCTTAGAAGAACCATGTAGGTATCACATCTGAACCCTTCAGTTACCGAAGAACCAAGGAAATAATACTAATGAATCGATAGTTGCGAAAAGCTGATACAGATTACAAGATTAAGAGAATACCAGATTGATATGGATCGATGAATCTGATATGCCCCAAGCGATGATAGATTTGCCCCGAGCGATGAGGACTTTTGATGAATCAACAAGTAGACATGGTTGTTGTCTTGAGTACTGAGGAAAGATATGATTCCAATAAAGATATGATATTAAATTTAGATTACAAACTTTGAATGATGTGTAATACCATGCCCCCTTCGGGATGAAAATTGAAATCTGACAAGAAAAGTCAGCGTTGATAGTTCAGAAGCATGTTAATTGATTTGAGAAGTGGTTATACACATTCAAGAACGTGTTCTGCATCATTTGGAGGTCCTGGAGACCAAGTTTGACTAGGTTTGACCATGAGTTGACCATGGTTGACCAAGTTGAAATTTTGATAGTCTGATGTAAGATAATCAGTTAAGTTGAATACTGGATTTTTGTGATGATGGAAGGTCGATGATGCAAGCAATAGACCGTCCTGGGCCCAAAAATTTTAAATCACGATTTTGACATAATAAACAATCTCAGATTTGAATTTTGATCCTGAAAATGGATTCAGAACGTTGAAATTAGCCAAGGGTGCAATTTTCATGAAAAACGGAGCACTTTTGAAAATTAGGTCAAATGTTATATAAAGGCCTGAAGGGTCATTTTCAATTCATTTCAACCATTTGACTTTGGAGACTTTGTGGAGCCCTCTGAGCGAGAAAATGGTAGAACAATGAGATCTGAAGGTTCCTGTGAGTTCGCATCGATTTGAGCGCAGTCGGAGATACCAGAGACCCCAACAATATGGACATCTGGTAGGTGGACCTCTGTGCCCCTCTGAAAATGCAAATTTTTCATGTTTTATAGCATTTTTTTAATTTTTTCGTACGCGTTTTGCTTTTTGAATTTTGCATGTTTGAAAACTCGTATGAGTCCCATCCCAGCCTTGTATGACACTTCATTTTAATTTCCTTTGTCGTTTCAAGTCCACCCAAGTGTCGTATGAGAGGGACCCTTGTGTCGTACGATATTTCATCGGGTCCCTCAAAACTCGTATGATGCCATGTACAGTGTCATACGGCCATGGTTTATCATTTGGTCTACTGTGGAGTGTCGTATGACACTTGATGCTAGTCTGGAATGTCGTTTGAAAAACAAAGAGCTAAAAATTGATTCTTAGGTCAAAAATTTGATTTTTCTGATAATTTTGTCTGATTGTTGACCCTTTGACCCACCTTCTAAAATATCAAACTATTCCATTCTTGTACTATTAGCCTGATTTTGAACTCAATTTCTAATAAAATGTCATGTTTCTATATGATTTAGGTCACATATCTAGACGTCCATGTTCGTCATTCTTACCCAGTGACACAGAGACTGTGTGTCTCGCTTCCTGACCCTATGAGGGTTCAACTTGCTTCATGCGGTTTTGAGTATCTCATTCATTTACTTGATATTAGGGTAAATCATGGCCTATTAACTATGTTGATAGAGAGATTTCACTCAGAGACTCAGACCTTTCATTTATCGACTGGAGAGATGACTGTGACTCTAGAGGATATTTATAGGATACTACGCATTCCATTCCATAGCAGTCAACATCCTGAGTATGTGATTTTTGGCTAGACTGGTCTTTGTGCCTTTAGGCGTCTATTTGGTGATGATACATAGTTGATGGGGTCCATTTCCTGGGAGACCCTTGTACAGAGATATGGTCAGATGCACCATTTAGAGTGCATTATTGCTGGGATGATCGGTGAGCTCATCATGCTAGGTCATCAACAGAATAGATTTTTTATGGGATGGGCTCTGATGGTAGCTCTTCTGATGGCCACTCCCACTAAACTTGCCTAGGATCAGTGCCTATTGGCCCACATGTTTTCAGAGATGCATGAGGTCATGTATTAGGATTGCAAGAGCTTTTCTTCTAGAGCTCTTGTATTACAGATATGGGCATGGGAGCATATCCTAGTGTTGAGACCGGTGTTCCAGTCACAGCGTTAGCCACAGGAGCTAGTGATATATACGTATGCTGGCTATGTCACATAGGTCCGTATGGGTCATACTGAGTACTTCTGACGATGTTTAGATGATATAACATTTGTGCATTGGAGACCCTACTTGTAGATAGAGGCCTGGCCCACTGGGAGGGAGCAATATAGTTTTCTTTTTCAGAGTCAGGTACTTATTGGCTGGTCTCCCACCATTTTGGAGAGATTTTTGATTACTAGAGTGTGGCATCAGTATGGACATAGATAGGATGCCCCATTGGAGTATACTGCATATGCTCACATTATTCATGAAATTGGGCTCGGATGGACATAGCGGCTCACCTATTCATTATGTTTAGAGGAGTACAGTGTCATCATAGGTAGAGACTGGGACTACCATCCACAAATTGTTGATGCAAGGGTCACAAATGGATACATTTCTTGGCTAGCCGATCATCCTATTCATAGATTATCAAATCCCACTGAGTTGATACCCTCCATGGAGGAGGCGATGGATGTTATAGGTGCTCTCATGGGATAGGGCCCGAGATCTCAGGTAGTGCATCCTACACCACCCAGACAAAGAGCGACGGCTCCACTTCAGAGACCATCAGGACATATGAGGCCCCCTCATCCTTCTACTTCTATAGCGGGCACATCCACAGGTTCACAGAGATGGACCAGGGGCGAGAGAGGTACTTTGGGTAGTGTTGGTTCTGCAGATGAGGTTTTAGTAGCTAAGCAGTTTGTAGTTGGTGATGTAGATCCCTCATAGGTAGATACCACTTTTGATCTGGGAGCTGAGGTTAGATGTCGTAAGGTGCACAGAGAAAATACCACTGATCAGCAGCCATAGGACATAGAGATGCCAGTAGCTAAGGCTGATCCTACTGTTCCTCTCACTTCATCAGAGACTATCAGACTTCTCAGAGCTCAGGTTCAGGACCTGAAGGTACAGAGTGCTAGGTGGGAGGAGAGGTATTGAGAGGTAGATAGGTAGCGAAAAAAGCTTCATGCAAAGTTTCACTCAGATGTTCAAAGATTACAGATAGAGGTGACCCATCAGACCACACGGGCTTCATACTATGTGTCTACATACTATGTTGTTGTCCATGTAGCGCAAAGAGTGCCCACTTATTCAGATTACATGGCAGCCTCAGAGGGAGCTAGGGCACCGAGAGTAGAGGCTATACCAGATGCACCACCACCTCCTCCACCAGATACCGAGGAGCATGCCGAGAGTTGATTCTTGCTCTCATGTTTTGATATACTCTATTCTTTTTTATTACTAATATATTTTTCTAACTCTGATAGCTCTCTAGAGCTCATTCTTTTTTACATTGTGCCAATAGTGCACCCCTGACACATTTCAAGATTTTTTTTGATATATATGAGATCGATATGTTGGTTGTGACTTCATTTGTACTTGTCATGTTTTGATTTATGATGATATCATGCTATGCTTATGCTATGATTAGTGTAGAATGTATGTATGGATTAATGCAATGCAATGATTTCTTTCATATGTATGGATGTTATGCAAATGTAATTGATTATGAAGAAGATGTATGTATGATTTATGCTTATGCACTGGATATAATGAATGTAACAAATGGTAATGATATGAGATGTAAATGTAGTGATACGCATGATATGTTTTTGCAGGTTGATGAAGACAAGTACTTAGTCTTATGTCAAAAGGATATTTTAACCCAAGAGAGTTACTGCTTGTAGTTTGATGAGGAGACCTTCGAGTGAGACTTAGCACTCATTAGATGTGAAGAATTGACATGAAGAATTGTTTAAGATTTGAAGTGTTTCCAAACATTTGTGAGATCATGCAGACATGCAAAATGCAAAGAAACATGTAGAATGAAATGCAACCTAAGACCTAGGACCTAGTCACTAATCATGTGTCGATTTGTTATCATCATTGAACTTTTAGGTAACTCGATAAATCAATACAATGCCCACTAGCTATGAAACCATAGACATATGAATATCAATTTGTATGCACAGGAATCAATACAACACCCACTGGTCAACAACCATGGATATATGAATATTGATTTTATTTTCAGAATGTCGGATTAGATATAAGCACCAAGGCATAAGCACCAGGATGACTGGAATATCATGTCCATTTTGATATAGAAATTTGTATAAGCAGAAAAACATAAATGTTGTGATGACCAGAATATGCCTTGCATTTTAAACACATCAAACAGTGAAGAGATTATTCTAAATCCAATGTGAATTACCTGTAGTGACCCTTTATCATTCACATCCTTAGGCAAGATCGCATTTCACAGGAGGAGAAAGAACTCACTCAAAAATATAATAGTTAGATCAAAATTTCTTGAATTTTCTAAGTATCAATGGTTGAGGTACGCATGGCCATCCAATTCAAGATAGAGGTACTTACAGTCGGACACCATTTCAATCCAAAATTTCCAAAGTTGTTCAATTTTCACATACAAGCAAAAGACAAAGAAAAGATTATGCCCCCAATCATCACTCTCTAAATCCTATAAAGGACATCATCAAAGAGATCGAAGGGACACAATATGCAAAAATCTCAATGTGAATCAGTAAGCATACAAGGAGATAAAAGCATGTAAAAAGTACAGATTGTTTTCATTTTGTGTTTGATTGCGTTGTTGTAGATGCAAAAATCCTTTCTAGAGACAAGATTGACTGACTGACTCAAATGAAGCTTCAAAGGCCTCTGACTGGATATGATACATCTAAGATACATTTGGAGGCCATAGGATATGACATCGATTGCCCCCAAGTGTTAAGCATTGATAGGATACAAACGCTGGAGCTGATTGGTGTACAAACTGACTTATTGAGAATAAGAATGCAGAAACAAACAAGGAGATATGTACAAACTAAAGCAAGATTGAAAGCTGGGAAAGACCAAGATTGCACTGATAGATGGAGCATTTTGAAACAAGTGGTTCCTATTTGTTAGGTTTTCACCATCTTGGCAGAGATTCTATTTTTTCTACCAAGGTGCCTATTTCCAGGTTTTCACCAAGGCACTTTTTTCTTTTTCTCATTTTTTTGTATTTTTCATTTTTTCAATTTTTTTGAATTTTTGATATTTTTCAATTTTTTTTGTGAATCATCAAGGTGCCTATTGCTAGGTTTTCACCAAGATGTTCATTTTTTTAGGACTTTTTCCAATTTTTAAGATTTTTTTGGGGACATTTTACCATAGACTGAATGCCTTAGGCATAGAATTTCTTCAGATGGAGAATGTTGATTGGTTCTCAGAGCTATTCTCCTTCAGTCATTGAGAGTTGATAGGCACCAGAGCCAAAAGTAGCAGTGATTACAAAGGGACCCAGCCAATTGGGTTCAAACTTCCCCTTGCGTTCTCAATGGGATTGATTTTTAGGATTTTCTCTCAAGACTAGATCACCAACCTGAAATTCTTTGTGTCTGACTTTCTTGTTGTAGCCTCTAGAAATTCTCTTCTGATATACTCTAAGATGATCATATGCTACTTTTCTGCACTCATCTAGTACTTCAAGTTCTTGCAACCTAGACACTCTATAGTCATCATCAGTTACTAGACCATGCATTCTGATTCTTAGTGATGGGATTTCAACCTCAATAGGCAGTACCGCTTTAGACCCATAAACTAAAGTGAAAGGTGTAGCCCCAGTAGGTGTTTTGATACTTGTTCTATAGGTGTAGAGAGTTGGATTGATCATGAGATGCCAGTCTCTTCCTATTTTATTAACTGTGCAATGTAAGATTTTCAATAGATTTTTGTTAGAAGTCTCTGCTTGTCCATTCCCTTGAGGATAGTAGATAGAAGACCAATGTTGTGTGATCTTGAATTTGGCACATAGATCATCTAGGTCTTTGTTCTTGAATTGTCCATCATTATCTGTGATTATGGAATGAGGTATCCCATATCTGCATATGATATAGTTCAATATGAACATAGATATTTGCTTTCCAGTTGCTTGTGTTAAAGGAACTGCTTCTACCCATTTTGTAAAATAATCTGTGGCTGTGATTATATGGGTATGTCCATTAGAAGAATGAGGATGAATCATCCCGATAAGATCAAATGCCCATTGATGGAAAGGCCATTATGTAGTAAAGGGAATTAGATCTCTCCCTGGAGAATGAATTAAGTTGCCATGCACTTGGCATTTTTGACAATTCTTAGCAAATTTGATAGCCTCTTTCTCCATCTCAGGCCAATAGTACCCTGCCCTAATAAGTTTTCAAGCTAGTGTTAAACCGTTCGAGTGTGACCCAAAAATACCATCATGGAATTCCTCTAATGCATGTTGAGACTCTTCCCATTATAAACATCTAAGTAGCGTACCATCTAGACCTCATTTGTATAGATCATTACCAATGAGGACATATCAGGAGGCATTACGGATAAGGTATCTCTTTTCATGACGGTTGAAGGTATCAAGAATAATTTGGTCTTTGAGATAGGAAAATAGGTTTTTGTATCTAGATGAATCATGACCTACAATGGTGCAAATCATGTGGGTTTCAGGGGAGTCATATGTAGGATAAGATAGTGCTTCCACCAAGAACTTGTAGCGTAGCTCATGTTCAGGCTATTGTGATAAAGTAGATAATGTTGCTGTTGCATCGGCAGCCTTATTCTCCATTCTAGGAATTTGCTCAAATGTGATATATATGAAATACTTCTTTAAATCATCTACCATTATCTTGTAAGGAATGAGCTTTTCATCTTTAGTTTGGTACACATCATTGACTTGATGAATAACAAGTTGAGAGTCTCCATGAATGTGTAGCTCTATCACCCTCCACTCAATTGCTAGTTTCATTCCATTCAAAAGGGATTCATATTCTACAATATTGTTTGTGCAAGGAAACTTTAATCTAAATGCTTTTAGGATTGAGTATCCTTGAGGAGTTATGAACAATATGCCTGCTCCTGATCCATTTTGTGTATAGGAGCCATCGAAGATAACTGCCATTCTTTAGAAGAAAGATGCATGATAGAGGAATCTGGAAATTCCATTTGCATTAGTGTATTATCAATCATAGGTGCATCTACTAATTGATCAGAAATAACCTTCCCTTTGATAGATTTTCATTCCACATATTCAATGTCAAATTCACTTAAGAGCATAACCCATTTAGCTAATCTACCTGTGAGGGCAGCTTTGCTTAGGAAGGTACTTGAGTGGATCAATTTTAGCTACCAATTGTGTAGTATGAGCTAACATGTAGTGTCTCAGTTTCTGTGATGCAAAGATCATAGCTAGACAAGCTTTCTCAATCATTGAATAGTTATTCTCATATGCAACCAATGTTCTACTAATATAGTATATAGCTCTTTCCTTTTTGTTCTCATTTTTTTGTGCTAGCAATGCCCCTAGTGATGTATCTGTTGTGGAGACATATAAGATCAATGGCTTCCCATGAATAGGAGGCATCAAGATAGGAGGATTTGATAGATACTTCTTGATATGGTTAAAGTTTTTCTCACATTCTTCATTCCATGCAAAGGTCACACCTTTATGTAATGTTTTTGTAAAAGGCTGTGATATGTCCGCTAGCTATGATATGAA
Source organism: Chamaecyparis obtusa (assembly GCA_027943335.1). NCBI lineage: Eukaryota > Viridiplantae > Streptophyta > Pinopsida > Cupressales > Cupressaceae > Chamaecyparis > Chamaecyparis obtusa. The sequence continues at coordinate 1,761,420 of BSBK01002852.1, forward strand.
TCTTTTGATAGATTGAACTGTTCCTTGCAATGTCCTCATCTGACTGATATTCTTGGGAGGTTGTATCTCTATTATAGCCTTGACTTTATTTGGATCAACTTCAATGCCATTTTTTGAAACTATGTATCCTAAGAGCTTTCCAGAAGTGACACCAAAAGCACACTTCTTAGGATTTAGCTGGAGACTAAACTTTTCCATTCTGTCTAGGATCATGCTTAAGTCCTTTAGATGTTTAGTTCTAATCATAGATTTTGCTAAAGTATCATCAACATAATCTTCCATAGTTCGATGCATCATGTCGTGGAAAATAGATGTCATGGCTCTTTGATATGTAGCACCAACATTTTAAAGCCCAAATGGCATGACATTCCAATAGAAGGTGCCCTATGCACATATGAAAGCAGTTTTCTCTTGATCCTCTGGAGCAATTTTTATTTGATTATATCTAGAGAAACCATCCATTAAGGAATACATCTTGAAACCTGCAGTCATGTCCACTATCATATCAATGTTAGGTAGTGGAAAATCATCCTTAGGGCATGCTCTATTCACATCTCTAAAATCTATGCACACTCTGATTGAACCATCTGGTTTAGAAATAGGTACAATATTAGAGATCCACTCTACATAGTCAATAACCCAAATGAATCCAATTTTTAGGAGCTTCTCTAATTCAGCTTTTACCAAGAGTGCAACATGAGGATGCATCTTTCGCAACTTTTTCTTGACAATTTTTACATTAGGAGCTATAGATAAATGGTGCATGATAAGATTAGGATCCAATCCTGGCATATCTAAATATTTCCATGCAAATTTGATCTTCTTCTCTATGAGGAATGTTGTAAATTTTTGCTTCTCTTCTTCTAATAATGATTGTGCTACATGTATCAATTGTGGTTCTTTTAGTGTACCCAAATTGATGGATTGAGTGGGCTCAATTAGAACTAGAGATTCATCCTATAAATGACTTAGAAGGACATCAAATATCTCATCCTTAGGAACCTCAAAGAGGTTTTCACCTTCGGATACATCTTTTATTATTACTTTTGTAGGTTCTGAGACTGCCACAAAGTGGTTTTCACCCTCAGAACTCTTTTTCTTTTTATTCTTATTTTTTTGACTAAGATATTTGATGTCCGACTTGGTCATGTTGATGCTTGGTTCACTAATGGAAGTACTCATAGGCTCAACTACATTTAGGTAGCAAGCAAGGGCATAGTCATTCGGGAAGGTATAAATACCATGGCTCGGATTTGTGGAGGTTTGATCAATAAGTTTTGGATATTGGATAGTCAAAGTGGGGAAAGATTAGGAGATAGTGTTTACGGATATGGATATGTCATCATTGGTCCTAACCCAACACTCAATTTCAAAGGTGATATTACAACTTAAGACATTCAATTCATGAATAGGCTCAATGTCATCGTGGGAGTCCAATTCAGCCATAGGTGGATCAGACTCGATAGGTTCATCATTTCACTCTAGACTTACATTGGGATTAGGTGCATATTGGTGAATAAATTCAACATGTTCCACTATAATAAGCTCATCTTCATCTTGTTCTAGAATGGCTCCCCATTCATAGTCATTTGATTCAGCTTCTGATTCAAGATCTCTAGGAAATCTTAGAACATGAGTAAAGTCAGGGTGAATACCCCAAGAAGGGTTACCCTCGAATTCTGATTTGAATAAAAACTCATGGGAATCTATCTTAGAATCACTACCACTTCCCTCTTCTTGATTTTTTTCAAGATTAGCTGGTTCTTGTGTTGTAACTAGCTCTTGGTTGATAGTAGGTTCTTGTGTTTCTACTACATTAATTCTTTTGATTGGATCATCTTTATCATCAAGAAGGTCTTTGATCTCTTTAGGAAATTTTTCATAGGGGATGAGTTCTGAGCTATCTGAATCACTATCTGATGGTTCTATTTCTTCTTTCTTAAGAAGAGGTTCCCCTAGTGCGATCTGCTCTATGACATGAGAGTAATTACCTTTGAGGTGATAGGGTTTCTTCTTAAAGTCTAAGCTAACTTTGTCTTTATTTTCTCTACCAATATGTGGGAGAGGTGCCATGAGACCTTTCCCTCTAACTCCTAGAGGTCCTTGACTTGGATATCCCATCTTAGCTATCAACTTATCTCCTGGACCATGTGACTTAGAAGGGAGTTTGGATACTGTAGAGTCACTAGTTTGAACAACTTGAGATTCAGGTTTGTCTTTGTATAGCCATGATAGCAACGCTTCATCCTCTTCAAACTCTTGCTTGGATGCTTCTTCTGCCACAAAATTCTTTTTATATGCTTCAAGAGGTTCTTTAAAGTCTGGTTTGGACTATTTCAAAGATTTCCCATAAGACTTAGGCGAGATAGGGAGAGATGTCAAAGATAAGACTGGCTCTATAATATATTCTCCCATCCCATTTTCTTTGATATTGACCTCTTTTGCAAGATCTTCCATTTTAGATGTGGACACTTCTTTAGTTAGTTCAATGGAAGATTCTCTATTAATAGGCACAAGCTTATCTACACTTTCTTTCAATGTATTGCAAGTTGTATTCAGATCTATGGGGATAGTAACCTCTACTCCTTCATAAGGAAACTTCAAACATTGATGGTATGTAGAAGGAATACCTTGCATTCCATGTATCCATAGTCTCCCTAGGAGGATGTTGTAGGCCAAAGGTAGATCAAGCACTTGACAGATGGTATCTTTGATAACTGGACCCACTCAGATGGGTAAGACAATGTTGCCTTTAGAAGATCTTTCTTGTTCATCATAGGCCTTGATAGTTATTTTCTTTCTAGGATCAATAGCCAATTCTGAAAATCCCAATTGTGTGATCAAACTGTAAGAACAAATGTTTAGGCCAGTGCCTCCATCTATCAACACGTGTTTGACCCTAAAGTTCTAGATCAAGACTTCTATATGCAAAGGTTGATTGTGTGGGTGACTCAAGGAGTTGTCATCTTCCTCTGAAAAAGAGATATATTACAGAGATGTAAGATGTCCAACCATAGTCTGGAACCTATCTAAATCAAGGTCATCAGGAACATTGGAACTGAGCAAAGCTTTGTCTAGTACGGATCTGTGAGCTAGAGAAATTTGAAGCAACTCAAACATGGAGATTTTGGCATTAGTGTGCTAGAGTTGTTGAATAATGCTATAAGATGTAGGCCTTGTATCCTTCGGATTGGAAGATTTGGAAGCAGCCTTCTGTTTAGAAGTAGATGAAAGATTGAAGGGCACCTTAGGGACATTTGATGAATTTGGGATTTGTCCTTTCAGATGTGCTTGGGCTTGTGATTGAGTAACTATGTTAGCTAAGGAATGATCTCCTTCTTTTCGTACAATTGTGATGACATTGCAACTTTCAGAGAGACATGGTTCAACCATATTGATGACAGCATTATTTCCAGGGTATGCATAGTTGACTTTTGCCCCCATATTAGGCTGAGAAGTTGAAACTTCTTGGCCATGTTTCAGAAATGGTTTTGTAAATGCCATATGATCATTATTGCTCTTAGGATTGTCAATTGTGATGTCTCCATTATCAATCAGATCTTGAATGGTATGTTTCAAGCAGAAGCAATTATTATTTTTGTGACCTTTACCTCGATGGAAATCACATAATTCATTTTCTCTCCACCATTTTGGCTTAGGCTCAGAATCAGGTGGTCAGATTGGTGGCAAAGAGATGATGTTATTAGCTAGTAGAGTTCTCATAGTAGATTCCAAAGATTCTCCAAGAGGAGTGAACTTTCATTTATTATCCCATCTTTTGTATTCTAGCTTCTTTTGAGATGGTTCAGAAGACTTTTGTTCTAAATCTTTAATGGCTTGGGTGCCAAGAGTGAGATTGTAGGTTGGTGCCTTTGATGAGGCACGGATAGTGTCAACAATGCCATCTGTGATGATGCCTTTGTTCTTGTTCCAATTTTTGTTCTTGTCTTTAGAACTGGATCCTAATTCATACTTGTCTTTTTGAAGTGTGATTTCTCCTTTTTTCACAAGCACTTTTTCAATTTTGAGAGCATTATCCACCATCTTATCAAAAGATGTATGATCTTGCATTTGTAGAGGATAATTGATTTCTATAACAATGTTATTGATGAAGATTTCCAGTTTTTCTATTTCTGGAATAGGTTTGGCATATAGAGAGAACTTCTTCCTCCATATTTTAAGAAATGTTAGGAATGGTTCCCCTGGATATTGCTTGAGATTATAGATATCAATCATGGTGACTAGATGTTGAATATTGTAGGAGTATTGCTGATAAAACAAATTGATCAACTCCTCAAAAGTTTTGATAGTAGAAGGTAGTCTAGAGAACCAGTGGATGGTTGCTCCCCCTAGAGATCGAGGGAAGAGATGCATTAGATAGGTAGGTTCATGCATGAACTCCATTGATTGTGTATAGAATTCTCTAACATGATCTTGAGGATCTGAGTGTCCATCATACTTATCATACTTTGGCATCTCTACTCTTTTTGGAAATGGCGGCATATACAAGTCTTTGTCAAAAGGAAAAGGGCATAGAGCTTCCATGGAGAACTCTTTGGGTTCCTTTTCTTTCTTAAGATTGTTAAGTTTAACTTGCATAGCATGAATCTATTTCATCACAGCTATGAGTGGAGTTTCTTCCTCATGTGTAATGATATCTTCAACATTAAAGTTGGGAGGAATTTTAGCTCCTTGATGAGCTAATTGTAAAAAGTATGCCTCTCTATCTTCTTTCAAGAAATGCTTCATCATTCATTTGAAGTTATCATCATTTTGTTATTGAGCAATTTCTTCAGGTGTGGTTTCTTGATCTGCACCATGTTGATATTGAGCTCTTTGAGAGCCAAAATTTGTCCCTACTTGAGACATGGTAGGAGTTTGTGGACTCCCTGGAATAGATTGATGCGGGGTTTGTTGGGTACCTCTGTGAGTTGATGGAGGAGGAATGTAACCAGTTTTTAATTGATAGTTACCAAGACCGTCATCTTCATAAAGACTAGAATTGATGATTTTCTCAAGAGTTGGACCCCTGGTAGTGGTTATAGGTAAGGCTTGGGAGGCTTCTCCAGATTTGTTTTGTGAGGAAGCTCTAGTTTCCACCATTAACATTGAGTGAAAAAGAATAAGATCTAGATAACCGAAGAATGAATTGAATCAAGATGATCAGATGATGCAACATTGTCAAGGTTTGATTGATTGAAGTATAGATATGACTTATATGAGGGATACTATGCCCTGGATGTATGGGTAGATTCCCAAAAGATAGCGAACAAGATATCACAACACTTAGTCATTTTGATGATTGATTGAAGATTGATAGTTATGACAAGGTTTTGACACAAGATGAAAAGGACTCAAATTGATTAAATAGAAGACTGGATCAGATTCAAAAGGCCACTTTGGGATAATGATTGGATTCTCAATAGCTACTGCTCTATTCTTGACACAGTGATTTGATCGACAAATTCTGGAAATAGGCTGAAAAAGCTAAATATCTGGCAATTCTGACAACTTTCAAAAAATTTCCCAAATGACACTCTGTAGACTCATATGATAGTGGGTATTTTATGAAACGATAGTTGTAAAACTCATATGACAAAGGATATGCTATGAAATGATAGTTGAAAAGCTTGTACGATAGTTGCTAGCAGGATTTGACTTTTGGAATTTGACTGGCAGAAAGACTCGTACGACACTAGATCCCCTATCATACGAAAGATGAGCAGTAATGAAATGACACTTGACAAAAAATCATATGACTTTCTAACCTCCTGAGATGACTTTTGACTCCAGAAAAGAATTTTACTTTAGATTTTGCAAATTTTGAGCTTTTAGATTCAGATTGTTTACAAATTTCAATGTCTAGATTTGAGAATTGTAACAGATTTGTTCATTTTCAATAACCAGATAGATAAACAAGCACGCAAAATAGTAAGCAAGTGATTTCAAACATGTCTAAAAACAATGAACAAGGGCAAAAGTAACCTTGCGCATGAACAATCAAGTGACTTATTCATTCTAATCCTTAGAAGCACTAATTGTGTATGTTCCAAAAGTGTTTTGCAATAATGCACATATACCCTAGAAAATGAAAATTTGGCCTCGCTAGGGTTTTTAGTAATGGTTTGACTCTGCAACTTTTATGATCCAAAGGGGTGAACTCCAATCCCAGCGCACCAGGGTTTTGACACAGTCTGACAACTTAATCTTCAAGAGCTGCTAGGGAGATCTGACAACCCAACAATGAACCACACCTATGAAGATTTCTTCCACAAGGACATTTATATAGCGACTGTCACTACCACAGTGAAAATGGCTATTATCGCTCAAGGTTTCGTCAACATAGTTTTCCCTGTGAAGGGAGTGTCCACTACGGTTAACCATCTCTAAAGGTGACTCACAATAGTATACCACAAGGGGACTTGGCTCTAGATCCAAGGGTTTGATACCTTTTCACTTTTAACCTAGACAAAGTAGGTAGATAAATCTGACATGCTAAGATGAAGATTATCTCACCAAGGTCTATGATATCAACCCCACGTGATCTATCAACCTCTTTGGAGAGAGAATGTATCAATCAATAAGGGAAGATGCACGGACCCAATAGAACGTGAGACACACTAAGTATCCTCCCTACCTACAAGGATTCCATCATCAAGAGGGATTTCACTGGGAATCCAATCTCTCAAGAACCACAAATAGTGTTCATAGGGCCTAATTACTATGTTTTCATAGATATATTTCCGAAAGCAAATCTACCAAAAGTACTCAAAAGCAGAAAGAGGAACACTTAACACTTAAAGTGAATATGAGGTGAGTTCACAAGGTGGAACAATTAACCCCTCACACAAGCTAAAAATGAGTCCATAACTTAGAAAACAAGTGAGTTCTAAAAAGCACAAAACGGTTGCCTGGTGGAACAATTAATGCTTCTCTCCTGTAGACTCCTCCCCTTTATGGTGCTGAGATTGCAACCATAGGGCAGAATGAGGGACCGATGAATTTAGCAAGTCCAATAACCCAAGATAGCAATCTAGATCAATCATAAGTATCTAAGACTGCTTATCAATACTTAAGGTGTTACAACCTAGTATTCAATTATGCAAATTTGAAGAAAAGCATGCAAAGAAAACACTCAAGCCAAACACATGAGAGATTCATTTTAGGATCCAGATTGAAATGTTATCAGATTAAGGAGAATACCTGGAATCCTTGCAATGTGCATAGTAGATTTTTACCTATTTTTAGCAATTCTTGTGCTTTTTCCAATCAAAACCAGCAGGAGTCAATCAAAAATAGAGAATTTCAATTGTTAAGATTAGCCGTTAGTCAAAATCTGAAAACCAAATATGACAAACTACCCTGAAAAATGAAATGACAATTGAAATCTGATGTCGAAACTTGTATGACAGTGGGTCTATTACCAAATGACAGTGAGAAACTCATACGACAGTGGGTATGCTCCCAGACGATAGTCCAGAAACTCATATGACACTGGGTGTATGATGAAATGATAGTTGAATTTCCAGACGACAGTGTGTACAGTCTGGCATGATTCTCAATCCAATAGACTATCGTATGATAGTGGGTCTAGTGCAAAATGAATTTTGGCAGAAACTCGTACGAAGATTGTATGGACAAAAATTAAAAATCAAAATTTTGCACAAAAACTGAGGAGAAAAAGATAGAAATTAATAGAATTGAATTGGAAACCTATTTCAGGGCCCCATGGTGGGTGCCAAAAATGTGTGTGTGAAAATTGTACTTGATCTATAGACACAACACTTCAGTAAAATATTAGAGGTTAGCAAAAATGAAATCATGCAATGAATTGAAAGCTAAACTAACCAGGTGATTTACTACCTTCTAATAGGTGCGAGTATGATGTTCTCAGATTGTTATCAAGATCAGTGACCTTGACGACACCTAAATGAAGGATTTGAATGCAAAACTGATATAAAATATGAATGCAATTAATCTATTTTTTTGGATTTTAGATGCAATAAGATGAAAAACTTGATATGAAATCTATGATATGTAAAAACTGATATGCTATGAATTGATCTAACAATGATATGATATGAAAACTAAATGAATGTAAAAACCAAATTGATCTCACAATAGCCTTGATTCGCAATAAGCTTTGATTCTCCAGATAGCAATTCTTCAACGTGATTATGCAAAATTATGAGATTCTTGTGGATGAGCTGAGCCTTGATTTATAGAAATCCAAGGCTTTGAGGATGCATGGAAGAAAGCCATAAATCACTCAAATAACTCAGGTTGATTTTTGAGTTATTTTTAAATAAAGATAATTTAATTCACAAAAACATGCAAAAGCAGAGTTTAACTCAAATTAGAAGTTTAGATCAACTTTAAAACTCAAAAATGATGTTGAGTTCCAAAAAGTCAATAACTTGCATTGATTTTCTGATTTGGAGTTTAACTGCTCTTTGATTGTGCACATGGATAATTATGAATTAATAAATAAATAAAGTGATTTATTCTCAACTAAACTGATTTTGAAAAATAAAACAATTGATTTATGGGTTAATCAATCATTTAATCAAACTTTTATTCAAAATTACAATATTAAAAATTGACAAAATGATTTAATTAATTAAATAAAATATTTAATCAATTATTTGTAAGATTTTGGATTTATTGTCAAAATTAAATATCATAATTAGGAATAATGGAATTAAATTCAATTAAATAATTAAGTGGCCAAATTAAATCTAATTAATTAAATATTCAGAATATTCAATTAATCAAACTTTAGGATAAATATGATTTATCGCCAAATAATTATAAAATCAAAGATATTTAAGATAATTAGGAATATTACTAGGAATATTCCCTGATGCAGAATTTAAGATAATCAATTAGGATTCGATGATGTGCAGATGTGCCTTTGGTTAGGACTTTGATGTTGATTTCATTCGATGTGTCTATATAGAGGTTAATGAACCTATAGCCCATTTTTGGGGTATTACAGCCCCCTCATGATCGAAATTGAAATGAGATAGAGGAGAAATAGTAAATTGATAAATTTGATCAAATCAAACTAAAGATAAGGTTCTTGATGTAAGATGAAAGATATAAGAATCACAGAACCAAGGTAGATCAAGAAAGAAAGATTATGCCCCAAGTTTGAATTAGAAGAAAAGAAGTAGGGTGAAAGTGAATGGAAGATAGAAGTTTGTAAGAGGTGAAAAGAAATGGAGAGAAGAAAGAGAATTTGCCTCAAGAAAGAGGATGCCTCAAAATCAATCAATTGTTTAAGATAGGAAATTTCAATTGAGATCACCAAAGAAGATAAGGAAATGAAGATCAAAACGTGATCACAGTTGATTAAAAGTCCAAAAAGAAAGATGAAAGAAAACCCTCTCAAACTCCTAATGCAACCTACAAATACAAATTATCATGAAGTCTAACAATGCAAGCTACATGAAAATGCAAAGGTGTACTTGCAATAGAGCAACTGTAACATAGGATTTTGTGTTCATCATTCATTAGAGAATGTAAAGGAACTAATTTTCATCATTGGGCCATTATTAACAGACATCAGAAAATCACACATTCATCACTAGTCACAAGTGCAACTATGAAGATATGAATGTGATTTATATCAGATTGGAATGTGGAAAGATTTTAACATAAGCATCAAAGACATAAAGGTCAAGATGACTTTGATGTTATCTTACCCAATTTAATGTAGCAAAACCATGCTCGTATCAAGGAAAAGACATCGGGATGACCGTAAGAATGATTGCAAAAATAGTCAAGGATGATGCCTCAAATCTCCTAAGTGTTTTAAGAGAACAACAAGAGACACTCAAAAGTTTTGAGATGACACCCACAAGAAGAAAGAAAATAAAAACATGCCCCATGCCCCAAGTCCTCTAGCTATGCATCCCAGAGAGACTTATTAGACAAGGACACTCAACGAAAATCAATAACAGTCAGCACAAAAAAAAAATATCATGACATAGCTCAAGTATTAAGTGTTGTATTTAAAAATTTAAGTGTGTTAAATGATACTAAGTTCTGATTATAAGGATCGAATGCTTGCCAGCAGGTAAGATCACATGACAAAACTGGGTAAGACCAAACTGATAAGTGTTTAAAAACACTCGATGTCATAGGCTATGTTGAAAAATACAGTTGGGTTGGTGGTGTTGAAAAATACCATTTGCGAGGTGTCCTAAAGACTAACGCATCCAAGAGACCAAAGCTAACACAGTTATGCCCCCTAGACAAAGACAAAGACCAATTCCAAACCAATGCAACAAGGACAAGGCATGATGGAGAAAGGCTAAGTGTCAAGGATGCATGCTAAGAAACAGGGGTGCAAAGGCCTCAAGTAGCATCTGTTTCCAGGTTTTCACCACTTGGATTTTATTGCAAAATTATTATTATTATTATTATTATTATTATTATTCAGGGCTTTTTATAATGTTTTTGTATTTTTGCTACCAAGGCGCCTGTTTCCAAGTTTTCACGAAGGCACTTTTTCTTCTTTTTTTTTTTTGAATTTTTTATTTTTTTGTATTTTTGAAATATATAATTTTTTTGGAGATACATCAAAGTGCCTATTGCTATTTTTTCACTAAGATGATCATTTTTTTAGGGCATTTTTCAATTTTTAGAATTTTTGACAATATACCATTTTTTTGGATTTTTTCAAGATCAATAAGTATGTACAAAGGATGCCCCCAGAAAGAATGGGCATCATGGATAGAACTTCTTCAGGTGCAAGACATTGATAGGATCAGGGAGCTACTATCCCTCTTCAGTAGATAATAAATAAGAACCTATCCCAAAAGTTGTTGTAATGATGTAAGGTCCAAGCCAATGAGGTTCAAATTTTCCCTTTTGATCTCTATGTTGTTGATTCTTAGGATTTTCACATAGGAAAAGATCTCCCACTTGGAATTCTCTAGGGAGAACCTTTTTGTTGAAGGCTTTGGACATACACTTTTGATAAACCCTCATATGGTCAAATGATGCTTGGTGTTTCTCATCTAGAAGTTCTAACTCTTGAAGTCTCATGGTGCAGTAGTCTTCATCTATAACTAGACCTTTGAGGGAAACTCTAAGTGAAGGAATCTCAACCTCTAAAGGTAACACAGCTTTAGCACCATGTGTAAGGGAAAAAGGAGTAGCCCTGGTAGGAGTACGAATACTTGTTCAATAGGCCCATAAAGCTAGATTTATCTATAAATATCAATCTCTACCATCCTTATGAACTGCTCTATGGAGAATTTTAAGAATGGTCTTGTTTGATGCCTCTTCTTGACCATTTCCTTGTGGGAAGTAAATGGAGGACCAATGTTTCTTAATCTTGAATTTCTTGCAGAGTTGTTTAAGGTCCTTATTTTTTAACTAAGTTCCATTGTTAGTGATAATATCAAAAGGTACTCCATATCGACAGATGATATGGTTTAGAATGAAGAGAGAGACTATCTTTCCTAAGGCAACAGAAAGTGGGATAGCTTCTACCCATTTAGTGAAGTAATCAGTAACAGTGATAATAAACTTGTGTCTGATCACTTCCTATAAAGGCTCAGAAACTAGGTATAATTCTAAACTCAGGGATTGGACATCCAACCGAGAAGCTTATCCTCCTTATGGAAATTCATTTAGTAAGTCAAACCAGGGACATATCACTTGAAATGGGCTAGCAAAGTATATGTGCCAAGTATCATTTAGCCATGCATTATCATTGTTGTAGAAAGTAAATGCTGAAGGAAACCTATACTACAATTGCAGGAAATGAATACTAAAGTAATGCTTAAGCTGAAGTTTGCAAAAAAGTAAGTGCTGGAATAAAAGCTACAAGAATATAACTATCAACAAGATATGCAAATTCTTACAAAGTATGCCATAACACTTTATTGTTCTACGACTTTGGCTGTAGGAGGCATTATCTAGTCTGTAGCTTTGGCTGTAGGAGCAATTCAATGTTGAGCACTCAACCAACAAAAATGCAGTAAATGCTTCTAACTACTATGATTCTATTTTACTATGGATTTCTCACCAAGTGGGCCCCCTTGGATGAGTATCCTAAATCACAATTGCACTTAATTGAATATCAACGCTTCATTTTATTGATTGAATATCAAAGTATAGAATTCTCATAACACCATGAAACTAGATGAAAACTATTCTATATATTCAATAATGCCCTCTATGTCTGTTGTTGTGCTCGTGTGGGAGCTGGGCTTTATTTAAAGGAAAAGCTTCTAACTAACTTCTAACTGCATTGTAGAAACAGGTAGATCTTTATTACAATATTAATAACTAGAAAGAAGGGACGCGTTAAAGACTAAATAGATTGATCTTGAAGTGGAGGAGAGAATTGCCATGACAGAAAATCCAACTTCCATTTGTGCATAGATCTTCTCAGAGAAATTAGCACGCTGCCTAACTCATCATAGAGACTTCCACCTTGCTCCTTCAATAGGCACTACATTGAATTTTCTTCCGTTGAAGGTTGCAAGAAGATCAGACAGAACTCTTCATGGTTGAATGCTCCAAACCTGGTCAAAACATCATTCGCTATTCCAATGTACTATTCCTTTAAGGGTTAGGATAAGATATTTATGACAGTTTCTACCAAAATATGCATAATCAATAAAATTCAAACATCTACTCTTACTTATCCAAAACACAACATTAACTTTTAGATCAAGAAATATAGCATTTTATCCAAGCATAGTATATTAAGTATGTTAAAGCCATATTAAATGTATGTTGGCAGCATGCCAAATAGTAGAAAAAAATCATAAGACTTCTTTGGTAAATGTATCAAAATGCAGCAAAAAGGTATAGCAAATACTATCCTAAGGCATTCTATAGTATGACATTAATATGCCTTATCATTTCTACCCCCTACGAAGACTAGTGCATGTCCTCCGACACTGGAGAGTTTTTAATCTTTGCTAGCAGTCTGAAGTCACCTTCCTGTACTTACCCGTTCATCTGGTTGGGCACCCTCTAGTAGAATCCATTCATCCTTTCTAATCTGACTCATCGGCTTAGTTCTGAATCCTCATCTAGTTCTTCCTCTATAAGCCTATAAAGTGGCCACAAGAGCACAGGTGGTTGGAATGTGAGTGGCATCCAACGTTTCGGTCTTGGTTGCCAACCCAATTCTATGTATCAATGGACTCTCTACATGGTAGCCCTGAAATTCTTGATGATATGGGGCTCTACCTTTTTCAGTAACATAGAAAACCTAGCCCACCTCTGATGTATCCCATCTATTTCCCTATTCCCATCATCTAGAGATAGTCTCTCAACTTTTCCATGTACCTGTTCCCATTTTGCCAGAATTCTTCTTTTGTGAGTGGAATCATTAAAACCGTAGACTATGTGTAGCCAATCACAATAAAGGCATCTGGGGTTTTTACTTTTAGGGCATAATAGAAGTGAGATGTTATGCTCAAATGCCCTATATCTGGTTAATTTTTCCCCATAGTAAATTTCATTGTTAACCCAGGAGAGTAGTGCAGACAAATGTATATCACCCAAAAATAGCAAGGGGTTCCATTCTGTGTTAGAGGGAATGGCATAGTGATGTAGGTATAACTCATAGAGAAGGTTTTTAATAAAATCAGGTGACTCCTCATATGTAGCCATAAAGGACTTAGGGGTGTCTATGTTAGGATTAAAATTTTTAACAATTCTCATAAACTGAAATAGTAAAAACTACTCCCTTAAGCACAAAGCATACACCTGCGGGGGTGGTCAACACTCTATGACCTTTGGAACTAATTTGACAACTGAATCTAGTTTCTCCTATAGGAGTGTAATTTCTTATTTCTATTGACCTATTTCCTTTTTCAATTTGTCCCTTTCTATGGCCCACATTGCCCTTTCATATTGAATTTGCTAAAAATAATCCAAGGACAAGGACTATATGGTTACCTGATTTTGACCTCTTTGTGGACTTGTGTGCCCTGGTTCTATTTCTTGTCCCCTTTTGTGAACCGATGCGAAAGTTGCAGGCATATCACCTATTTTTTCTTTGCCTGGATGAGTGGAGGAAACTTTAGAATCATCCTTTTTCCCTTTTTCCTATGGTACTATGGCTGTAGGGTCCTTCATCATAACATCTTCTTCCATGGCTAGATTTTCTTGCTGAGGGTTCAAATTCATGGGTTCTTCATTTAGAACTTCTGGATTTGAACCAGCCATTTTAGGTGAGTTATTTTTCTTTTTCTTTGAATTTAATTGGACACTACATCATACTAGGTCGGTTGTTGATAATTGAATTGCACCATTAGCATAAACAGTTTCTATTTCATAAGGACCTAGCTAGTGGGTAGTGAGCTTACCTTGGTTGTCCTGATAGAGAGAATCATACAAGAGAGCCCAAATACTAGGAGAGAATTATTTATTGAGAATGTGGGAATCATGCCACCATTTTCATTGTAACTAGATCATCTCAGTGTGTTGTAAAGTGGCTTTCCTCATTTCATCTAGCTGATTGAGCTGTAGGATCCTGTCACATTATGTAGTTGGAAGATCAATGTTTAACTATAATGATGTTTGTAATGTTTTATGCTCAAATTATATGGGCATGATAGCATGTTTCCCATAAACCAACTCAAATGGGGTGAAACCAGTTGTAGTTTTCCATGTTGTCCTATAGGCCCACATAGCTTCTTGCAACCTTATGCTCCAATCTTTCTTATGTAGTTGCACCATTTTTGTCAAGATAGCTTCTAGTTCCCTATTGGTAACTTCAACTTGCTCATTCATCTGTGGATGATATGGACTAGATGTCCTATGGAAAATTTTATATTCATTCATGAGTGCAGTAATCAGTGTGGAAGTGAATTGAGCACCCTGATCGGTAACCAGCTCCCTTGGAACACCATAGCGTGTGAAGATCTCTTCATATAGAAACTTAGCCACTTTGTTATCTCGAGCATGTTTCATGGCTCGGACTTTGACCCATTTAGTCACATAGTCAGTGCATACAAGGATGTAGGAATTTTGATTAGAAGATGGAATAATAGGGCCTACAAAATCTAATACCCATTTGTCAAAGGGAGTGGCTACCACCTGTGGAAATAGGGGCATCTCATCAGATTTTGTTGGGCATCCCATCCTTTGGCATCGGTCACATTTCCTTGTATAGTTGACTGCATCTCTATGGAGTGTTGGCCAACAATATCATGTATTTAGTATCTTAATTGTTGTTTTCTTAGCTGCAAAATGTCCTCCACAAGGCTCATTATGACATGCATAAAGGATGTCATAAGTTTCATCCTCTTGTACACATCATCTCAATATTTGGTCAGGTCCATTATAGAATAGACAATCAGTAATCCATGAAAAATTGAAAGTCTTTTCTATTAGAAGCCTCTTTTCTTTTGGTGAGAAATAGGGAGGTACCTTTTGAGAGACCAAGTAATTGGAAATATTTGCATACCAAGGTGTTTTAGATGAAATAGAGAACAGATGATCATCAGGGAAGCTGTCATCAATAGGTTGAGGTTCATCTATGTTCTACAGTCGTGAGAGGAAATCTGCAACTGTGTTGGATTTTCCTGGCTTGTCCACCATGGTGATATCAAACTCCTGCAATAAGAGAAGCCATCTAGCCAAGTGACCTATGCTAGTAGGTTTATTAGCAAGATACTTAATGGTTACATGATTCGTATGTACCAAAATTTGATACCCTATTATGCAGTGGTAGAATTTATTGAGTGCAAAGATGATTGCCAAGAGCTCCTTTTCAATGACTGTGTAATTCAATTCAATGCCTTGAAGATTCTTGTTGATGAAGTTTATAGCATGTTCAATGGAATCCTCCTTTTGGCCCAACACAGCTCCAATGGCATGATCTAAGGCATCAATGTGTATATGGAATGGAAGTTCCCATTTGGGTCCACGCAAGACTGGGGCTGTGGTAAGGATTGTCTTAAGCTGCAAGAAGGTTGTGTCATAGTTTGTGGTCCAGTTGAATTCAGAAACTTTAGTGAGCAGAGTGTGAAGAGGACTAGCTATTTTACTGAAATCCTTTATAAACCTTCGATAGTAGATGGCATGTCCAAGAAAGCTTCAAACATCTTTTTTCTTGGTTGGTGTGGGAAGGTTTTGAATGATCTCGGTCTTGGTTGGATCCACTTTTATTCTTGTTGTAGATATAGAGTGGCCAAGCACTATCCCCTCTTGCATCATCATGAAGCATTTCTCACTATTAAGAGAAAGATTATGCTCTTCACACATTTTTAGAACCTTGTCAAGATTTCTTAAAGCTTCTTCATAGGTTTCACCATAGGTGCTGAAATCATCCATATAGATCTCCATACATTCATGAGAGATATCAGCAAATATGCTGATGACTGCTCTCTGAAAGGTTGTTGGAGCATTACAAAGACCAAATGGAAGAACATAATAGGAAAAAGTTCCCCAAGGGAAAGTGAAAGTTGTTTTCTCTTGATCTTCTGGAAAGATCCATATTTGATTGTACCCACTATATCCATCTAGGAAAGAAAATTACTTTTTGCCTGCTAGAGAATCTAAGACTTGGTCAATGAATGGAAGGGGAAAATGATCCTTCTTGGTTGCATTATTGAGTTCCCTATAGTCAACACACACCCACCATTTACCTCCTTTTTTGGGCACAATATTTAATCGAGAAACCCATTGACTGTCAAATATTGGGTAAATGAATCTAGCATTGAGAAGTTTTTGCAATTTTGTTTTAACGATTTCTCTTAGGGCTAGATTCATTCACCTTTGGAACTACCTTACTGGAGGTTTATCTTCTTTGAGATAGATCCAATGGGTGCATAGTTTTGGATCCAAACCTTTCATATTAGAATACTCCCAAGAAAATGCTCTAGTATGGCCCTCTAGTGTCTTAGTTAAAGATGTTTTTTGCTGTGTAGTTAATTTTCCATTGATGTTCAGGTAACGTTCAAGGGAAACCTCTACTTGCTTAGTTGTCTCTATCATAGATACATCATTAAATGAGGGTACATGTATCTCATGGGGAAGAAATTGGTGATAGAGTTCTTTAGTTATAGGAGATGACCATTGGCCATCTGGGTTTAAAACTTGTAGAGAGCAGTCTTTTGAAGAATAGCCTAGAGAATCCGGACTTGATCCATACTAATTTTTTAGGATATTGGTGATGACCTTGTCTTCATCCTAAAGCTGCAAGAAGGGGTCCCTTTGTATCATCACTAGTTTTGACACTGAATTGATAACCTCATCTTCTTCTCCTATGTCAGGCCAAATTGGTGAGGCTAATTCCATTTGGGGTTGAGCATGAGGGTATAGGAAAAGAGTCTGATCAAGTATGGTGGGCATTAGAAATGGTCATATCCCCTGAGTGACAACCAATATGAGCATCAGCAACTGCTAGCCATGGCCTACCTAGTATAATTAGATACCCTCCTAATGTGTCCTTTGGTGACAAGATCATGAAATCAGCTGGGTATGACTAGGTTGCAAGGTCAACAATTATATCCTCAATCATTCCATCAAGCTTTACAGTTGAACTGTCTGTGAGCTGTAGAATAGTTGGAGTTGTTCGAAGGTTATACATACCAAGTTGTTGCAGTATATCTCTAGTCATAACATTTATAGCTAGTCCAAGATCTACCAATACATTGTTAATGGTGGTCCCATTAATAATGACTTTGACAACAGGACTGCCTGGGTTAGAATATTTTAGGATGGTAATCTTACCTAACATAATGTCAGCGAGCTTTCCTAACACATGCACTATCTGAGGATCTTTTCTTTTTCGACCAGGCTTTTTAAAGCAGGCTTCTTTTATGGCTTTTCTCTAAGTGGGAACATCCTTCATGGCTTGGAATAAAGGTATTTGGACATTGACATGCTTTAATTGATCAAGGATGTTAAATTCTATTTCTAAAGTAGGCTTAGGATTGGTAGGTTATAACCTTTGTGGAAAAGGTGGCCCAGTAGGGGGACTTTGATTAGCAATAGGCTATGTTGCAAGAAGAGGGATTGTATTTTATGTTAGGATAGGCTCCTCTTGGGGTACTTCAGTTATTTTTGGTTGTTTAGGAGTAGAAAGAGTAGTCCCTAACCATAGATGTATATCGTCAAGGGTGATTGCATAGGTAGGATATTTCATGGGATACTACATTTGATCAATATTATATACATTTTGTTGAGGTGCGGGAGGCCTATTATTTAGGTTTGGCTGTGGCTACATAGGCAATTAGGTTGGTTTTGGAGGTTGGTTATTAGTAGCTAGTGGTGGTAAGAGTGCTTCCTATTGTGGTTCCTAAAGAGGTGGATTCATGTATCCCTAGGATTGAGGTGGCCATTGTTGGTTTCCTCGCCACTGAGGATTCTGCTCCCAATTACCCTATGGTGGTTGCTAGGCCCCTTGGGGTTGTTGCCAACTCCCTTGAGGATTTTGCCATTGCAGACTAGGGTAATTTTGTCATTGACTCTGATAGTTTCTCTAGGGTGGATTTTGATAATTCATGGAAGTTTGCCATTGATTGGTATAAAATGAACTACTAAATGTAAGTGGGTCCTGAGACATACCTTGTCATTGTGCCCATGGTCACCTTTGAGCAACAAAGAATACATGTTCATCAGCTAGTTCAACTGGCTTGTAGTCAGTTGGCATCTGGGTGGCTGAGATATTTGCGATCAATTTACACCGGCACTCTCTCTTCTTTTGTCTACAGTGTTGGCAAAATTTTGCTAACATAGCCTCTGCTTCCTCATGCTTCTTCTTGGCCTATTGAGTATCTAGCTGTGTGGCCATATTGTTGATAATATCTTGCTTAAAGTCAGATAGGAGATTAGTTATCTCTAATCTGGAAGCACCTGAACCATTTGTCCTTCCTATTGCTAGTTTTTAAACTCTTCCTCTTTTCCCAGTAGCAGGTGAATACTTGAGGCATATTTTCTTTATGTCATCCCAACTGAATTGAGTTACATCTCCTCCTTCCATCAAATCTAAAGCTTCAGTGCATCCATCTTGTATTCCTCTAAGAAATAGAAGCTTCTAAGATTCTTCATTAAGCTCATGCTCTGTGTTCCTTTGTAGACTATACATGAACCGTGAGATGTAGTCTTCAAGTGACTCATCCTCTTTTTGAGTCATTTTAAAAAGGTCTTCTCCTTTCATATCAATGCCCCGACAATATTCCTTATACTTAGTCAGGAATGCTTCTTCCATTCTTGCCCAATCCTAGACAAAATCCCATCCTAGGCCCATAAACCAATGCAAAGAAGACTCCTTAAGAGTCACAAGAAATAGTTTGAGCTTGTGAGCATCAGTGGTGTAGTCATAACTTCTACCCAGGATATCAAACTCAAAAAGAAAGGTATCTGGGTCTTTTGTTACTAAACCATAGAATTTTGGCAAGGCGGAAGGTGGTATGTTCTTAAGGTTGTTGGTGTCTCACTGGTCAAAAATGGGGAATGGAAAAGCAGGGGGATTAGCCATCCTAGCAGGATTTATAGGTCACAGAGGTGGCTGAAAAGGAGGTTGGTATACGACTAGCTATAATGAGTTTTCTTGACTAACTTGGTTTTTAGGAAAATGAGCTCTCAAGTGATCAAAGATCTCTGCAAATTTGTTAATTTTAGGTTTCTCTTCAAAAGAATCAACCTACACTTCTTCAGAGGATGAGGAGGATGACATGGTTGTAGGGAGGTTGATGGTGGCATCAACAAATGAACTTTCTTCCTCCAATGGGTGATTGAATTGATTTGGCAAGTACCATCCTCTGGGGTCTCTTCTTTGGTTATGCATACAGATAGTAGGGAGTGAGTTGGTTTACAAAATTCTCCTAAAATTAATGTAATCTAACAAATTGGAAATGAAACAAAGTATAAGAATGGCTTAGTGAAGACTTGGTTCGACACCATCCCTAGCAACGGTGCCAAAAATGATCACTTCCTATAAAGGCTCAAAAACTAGGTATAATTCCAAACTCATGGATTGGACATCCAACTGAGAAACTTATCCTCCTTATGGAAATTCATTTAGTAAGTCAAACCAGGGATGTATCACTTGAAATGGGCCAGAAAATTATATGCACCAAGTATCATTTAGCCATGCATTATCATTGTTGTAGGTAGTAAATATTGAAGGAAACCTATACTACAATTGCAAGAAATGAATACTAAAGTAATGATTAAGCTGAAGTTTGGGGAAAAGTAAGTGCTGAAATAAAAGCTACAAGAATATAACTATCAACAAGATATGCAAATTCTTACAAACTATGCCATAACACTTTTTCTATTCTATGACTTTGGCTGCAGGAGAAGTTCAGTGATGAGCACTCAACCAACAGAAATGTAGTAAATGCTTCTAACTACTATGATTCTATTTTACTATGGATTTCTCACCAAGTGGGCCCCCTTGGATGAGTATCCTCAATCACAATTGCATTCAACTGAATATCAACACTTCATTTTATTGATTGAATATCAAAGTATAGAATTCTCATAACACCATGAAACTAGCTGAAAACTATTTCTATATATTCAACAATGCCCTCTATGTCTGTTGTTGTGCTTGCATAGGAGAAGGGCTTTATTTAAAGGAAAAGCTTCTAACTAACTTCTAACCGCACCATAGAAATAGGCAGATTTTTATTACAATATTAATAACTAGAAAGAAGGGAAGCTTTAAAGACTAAACAAATTGATACCGAAGCGGAGGAGAGAATTATTGTGACAGCAAAGCCAACTTCCATTTGCACCTAGATCTTCTTAGAGAAATTATCATGCTGCCTAACTCATCACAGAGACTGCCACATTTCTCCTTCAATAGGCACTACATTGAATGTTCTTCCGTTGAAGGATGCAGGAAGATCGGGTAGAACTCTTCATGGTTGAATGCTCCAGACCTGGTCAAAACAACATTCGCTATTCCAATGTACTATGCCTTTAAGGGTTAGGATAAGATATTTATGATAGTAATTACCAAAATACGCATAATCAATCACATTCAAACATCTACTCTTACTTATCCAAAACATAACATTAACTTTTAGATCCAGAAATATAGCATTTTATCCAAGCATGGTATATTAAGTATGTTTAAACCATATTAAATGTATGTTGGCAGCATGCCAAATAGTAGCAGAAAATCATAAGATTTCTTTGGTAAATGTATCAAAATGCAGCAAAAAGGTATAGCAAATACTATCCTAAGGCATTCTATAGTATGACATTAATATGCCTTATTAGTGTCCACCTGATGAATTGGGATGAATCTACCCAACAAGATCAAAGGCCCAGCACTGAAATGGCCAATGAGATATAGAAGGAATGAGCTCCCTACTTGGAGCATGTATCAGGTTACCATGTTTTTGACATTTTTCACATGACTTTGCAAAAGCAACTGCATCAATCTACATTGTAGGCCAATAGTACCCCACCCTAAGCAACCTTCAAGTCATGGAAAGACCATTGGAATGTCCCCCATAGATGCCCTCATGAATGTCAACTAACGCTTGGTCAGATTCTTCCTTTTCTAAGCATCTAAGAAGTGTTCCATCTAGACCCCTCCTATACAAATCACCAGAGATAAGGGAATGGCAAGAGGCATTTCAGGTAACGTTTCTGCATTCAGATCAGTTAAAGGTTTTAGGGATAATGTCATCATGAAGGTATGAGTAAATGGCACCATAATAGGATGACTCATGACCAACAAGGGTACAAATAACATGGATTTCTTGGGAGTCATAAATAGGGTGATATAGCTCTTCCACCAGGAATTCCAATCTAGATTCATGTTTCTCTAACCAAAGGAGTGAAGCAAGTGTAGCCATAGTATCAGTTGCTTTATTTTTTGCTCTAGGGATTTGTTGAAATGTGACAAATGTGAAGTATCCTTTCAAGGAATCAACCATTTTCTTATAAGGTACCATTTTCTCATCTTTTGTTTTGTATTATTCATTGACTTGGTTGATTATCAGCTATGAATCCCCATAGATGTGTAGCTCTGTGATTCTCCATTCTATGGCCATTTTAAGTCCATTTGTTAAAGCTTCATACTCAGAAATGTTATTTGTACATGGGAACAATAACTTGTAAAACTTAGGAATCATGTACCCATGAGGAGAAATAAACAACACACTAGCTCTTGAACCATTTTGAATAAAGGATCCATCAAAGAATATCTTCCATGTTCTTTTAGTCATATACATGAGGTACTCATCTGGGAAGTCAACTTGAATAGGTGCACTATCTTGAGTTGGGAAATCAGCCAATTGATCTACTATGGCTTGTCCTTTGATTTCTTTACACTTAATGTACTCTATGTCAAACTCTAAAAGGATCATCATCCATTTAGCAAGTATACCTGTGAGGGAATCCTTACCAAGTAAATACTTGAGTGGGTCTATTTTTTCTATGAGGTGTATTATGTGCGCAAGCATATAATGCTACAACTTTTGCGAAGCAAACACAACTGCAAGGCAAGATTTCTCAATGTGGGTGTAGTTAACCTCATATGAAATAAGAGTATGATTGATGTAGTTGTTAGGAATGGGAACACTAAGAGGGGGGTGAATCAGTGTTCATTGTATTTTATCTTTTAACTTTAATCTTTATACTGAACTTAAATGCTTAAGTACTAAATTAAACATTCTCATAAGCATGAAACATGAAACATGAAATCAACACATGACACCAATATGGTTACGGGGAAACCCAAATAGGTAAAAACCCCAATGGGAATTGACACCCACTAATATTTTGTACTAGTGTTTTATGATCCTTGTTAGAAGATCCTTAACCCTTTTAAGAGTTTCTTTACAATGCTTTAAGTACATTAGACCTTGTCAAGGGTCGAACCCTATTAGGAATCTTTTAAAATAGTCCTTTTTAGGGGAGTGGATGCACTATCCTAGAGCTCACTGCTCAAGTGATGAAGGCTACAAACTTCTGATCTCAGATACACACTATATCTCCTGGATGAACTGTCACTATGACACTGCTTATCAAATCAGTTCCTTTGATGCACTGATGCTTTGAACTCTTGGAAAGCTCTAATACATCTTATAGACTCTTTGTACACTTCTACTTTGTTTATCACAACTTTCTATTAACTTCCATACTGAATACAATGGGCACATCTTATATTTATACGGGCATACAAAATAAACAACTAGGTCGACCCTTAAACCTATTACATACAACACTTCCAAATGAATTGGCTTAAGTGTGTTTACAATAAAACATATATACATGTTGAAAACCTAATTACAATAGGTGCATAGCCTTTACAACATTAGAATATAGTCGCAACTCAAAATGATAACTGTCGGCTGCTTACTCTGTTCTTCACTAGCACACACTGGCTGTGCAACTTCAACTAACTATATCTTTCTCATCCTTGCATATCTGATTATGTGTTCATAGACTAAGCATGAATATATTCTAACAAACTTAACTTCTAAGGTGCATACCATAATTCTTCCATACACACGTGCGCTAATGCTCTGAGCTGCAAAAACTTTGTACACTGCCAGTCTTCAACACTTAACCGATTTATGATCTCCTCATCAAGTGTGCTGACTCCAAACTGCTATATGACTTTGTTTCCATAATTACAACACTATATTAATTCATATACATCAATATATCCAACTTTCCAACAATCTCCCCCTTTGTCATTGATGGCAACAAAGCAATATGGCCAAGTTGCTAACTATTCTTGATACAAAAAACTTGTGTCTTCTATACATATACTTATATCTCCCTATACATATTATGATCCATATTCTATACACAACTCCCCCTTTTAAATTAATGATAAAGGTGTTACAAAAACTATATCTATACATACTTACTAAGGGAAAACATCTGGATATGCAATCTTTAGGTTCTGGATCTCCTTCTTCCAAAATGAGATCAAAGAGTTTACTATCTGGAGATGGGCGCATAATGCATACTAAATCTTCTCCATCTTCTTCAAATCCATGGAAGGACCTTGATCATAGGTTATCATGGTGGCATCAATCTCCTTGATATTCTGATTTAGAATGTCTAATGAGGGCACAAGAGCATTCCTCAACTGAGTCTGTCTAGACCTTATCTTTGTCATCTCTTTCTCTACCTTATCAATTTTGTCTATCTGTCCTTGGTAGACATTATTGCACATGTTCACATCTGTGGATTTTTCTTTCACTGAACTCTTCACTTGCTCAATCATAGCTTCAACCTCTTTTATTTTCTTGAAATGAGCATCAATGAGCTTATCTTGATCCATGCATTCTGCAATGATTCTTCTTCATTGATCTGCAAATTCTTTTAGGGATGTTTGACTAGTCTTGAGTGAGCTAAGGTCAAGTGAAAAGTTTCTAACCAATTCATTCAATCTCTTATTCAGATACTTTTCTTTTGCATCTAGGGATGCAGATTCTTCAAGGCTTGAGTAATTGCTTTTGAAATGTGAGATGATTGTATTCACATCATCAACAGAGTGTATCTTTGACACTTTCTTGTCTTCTGGCAATAAATTGTTTAGAATGTTTACTGATTCTACCAGGAGGGGATTCCTCATCACTTTTTTTTCTTTGGCCTTCTCCATAGCTAAGATGCTGAACTTAATCAGGTCTTCTTCTCTCCATGAGTCCAAACTGGATGTATCAGGTGTCAAACTTGACAACAATGTTGTAGAGGGAGTGATGGGAGTGCTATCCATCACTTCTTGTTTTAATTAACTAGTTCAACTAATGGTTCATTATTCTTTTCTTTTTTTGTTTCTTTCTTTTCTTCTTCTTTTTCTATTTTTTCTTTTTCTTGTTCTTTTTCTTCCATCTTTTCTTCTTCTTTCTCATTTGTTATATTTTAAATTAATACCTCTTCTTGATGAATGGGAGGGGTGTTGCTGCATAAAATTTTAGCTTCTTGTGTGCTCACAAAAGCTTCCTCAAACTTTTCCAACTCAGTGTCAGTGGCCGCCATGGCTATCTCAATATTATCAATGATAATGGTGCTATCCTTGAGTGACTCTATCATGGGCACAGACTTATCTAACTATGTTTGTGCTTCCACTACAGGCATTGAATCTTGAGGACTTGTAGATTGTATATTGATGGTCTCTGACCCTTTGGTAAGCATTATGGGTATATGTGTTGTGGGCACAGTAGGTGGATACATGTTCTTGTTCATAAAGACCTTCTCAAAGGCTTTCTCTATTTCTTTGGCAACTAACTCATAATTTTTCTTCATTATATTCAATGTTCTTGTCTTGGTTCTGAGGTGAGGCTTCACTAGATCTAACAGCAACTTCTTCTCTTCTAACTCACATACAGGAAGAGTTTCATCTAAGATCTTTTCCCTTATCCATAGATCTTCTTCAATAGCCTGTCTCTTTTGGAATTCTAGGATATTCCATACATTGTCAGGGATCATTGTTTTTAGTTCCAAGACTATCCTTTTGAACTTGATCATGTGCTTTATGATCATGCTATGAATCTCTGACTTGTCAATTTCACTATACTTTTCATAAAATTTCCCTACTTGATCAATTCTTCCCTCATCAATTATTCTGACACTTAGCACACTGAGACTAGGTTTGAAACTTACTTCAGGAGGTGCTTGAGTGTTCCTTCTATTCCTTGTGACTCTTGAGGATGGGTGACTAGTGTTGGTTTCTTTCTTCCTCTTTGGAATTTCCTTATACTCAGGAAGAGCAGTAAGGTTAATTGTTTTCTTGGGCATAGAAGGAGTATCATTAGTTATATCCTTCTTTTCATCAGATTTCTCTATCTTCACCTTCTTCAATTTGGGATCATGTGATTCTTCCTTTGCTGCATCTGTGCTCTTTAGTTACAAAGCAATCTTTTGTTCTTTTGCTTTGTCAAGATCTTCTTGAGACACACCATGTATTCTCAAGATCTCTGATGTGACTTTAGCAACTTTTCTTTTTGTTTCTGTGTTGTTTAGCTTGGCATCTATTTCTCTTGTCTTCTCCTCATAATTTTCCCATCTAGGCTCATTAGGGTCAGTAGGAGCTAAAATCAATACTTGAGCATATGCTTCTAAAACTTGTTCCTCTACTTCATATCCAAGTGGATGAATCCACTTTGTTCTAGGTATAGCAGCCTCTATACATGTTGTATCTGTTTCAACCATAAAACAAATTGTATCCTTGTACTTTTCAACAATATTTTCTAGAATTCTATACCTCATTTGCATCTTGGCCCTAAAGGTCTTCAACTCCAATGTTATGTAATCACTCAATATACTTTCAGTGGATGCCTTGTTAGATATATGTGGCATGGTTGGAATGGACTTATCCAAATACAAATTTGATACTTTCCCAACTATATGAAGGTACATGTAAATGATCAATGACCCAAACCTAAATATCTTGGTTTTGTCATGTTTGATTTCCTTGATGTTATCAATCAACTGTGCATGCAAGATCTCACACAAGTTGAACTCTCCATCTTCCTTTACAAGTCTAATGGCTGCTAGAATTATGCCCATAGACACACTATTCACCCTATTGGTGTGATGAAACTTGTATCCAAGTATCATGGACATCACATCAATTTGATGTCAGCTTGCTCAATAGGCTCAATTGTCATCCCGCGCCTATCACTCCTTGACTTACATGCTTTCTCAACAATTTTCCCGACATCCTTGCCCATAGGAAGGATGGTGCCAGTCTTAGATAGGCCTATCATTTCATATATCAAGTCACTAGTGATTCTTATAGGCACATCACCTATCCAAAATAGGTCATCATGAATTCTGCTCAAAAGTATTTTAATCCATTTTGTCTCATAGAACTCATATGTCGTAGCATACTCCACTATAGGGTGATCATTCCACTTCGCATATTTTGTTGGAAATTTGGCTAAGCTGGTTACATATATGTTGTCATTATGGAAACATATGATCTACATGAAGATCACACAGGTCAAAGAGCTAGTATGTCAAAGCACAATACAAATTGTCTAAGTATGAGACAGTGTGTTTTTCCTAGTGAACCTAATGACAATTTTGGTTTGCGATGTTTATTTGAGTAATTTTAGTGCTTGCACACTTGAACATAGACTCTATGGTGACTATTGAAGACTCACCTTAGACCGCAAGTTAGTACGACATGTACGGAAGAAGTTATGATAGTTTTACTAAAGACAGTGTTAAGCCGACAGGACAAAATATGAAGACAGAATTGATAAAGAGTTAAGGGATTATTTTGTTTATCAAAATAATGACTTAACAATATAAAGGGACAACATCCTAGATGTTAAACCTTGGATAAAGATATTTTGTAATATGATAGCCGACTAGAAATTTATTAATCTTAATAACTTGTATAAAGATATGTAAAGATGTAATTAAAAAAGTGATGTAACAAATGTATGTAATAGTGATAGTGAAAGAGCAGTGAAGAGATATTGATGCAAGCAGTATAAGGTTATGTACCTTGACCTATTTTTGTAGTTAGTGAATATTTTATATTACTTGTTTGGGCAGTGGGCTCATTTGGTAATCACATTTTATACTACCAACTCCTAACATGGTTGAGGCTTCTAACAAGGCCTATAGTCCCTTAATCAAGACTGAGACACTATATGCTTGTAATAGACTCCTAATAGGGTCAACATCCTTAACATGATACTTTTGATTAGTTGATCTTTTTGGGTACCATCGCCACCGGGGTTTTCCCTTGGCTAGGGTTTCCTCGAGAACAAATAATGTGTTATGATTTCTTTAGTTTTATTGCTATGCATGTTGTTTAGCTTCTTATGTTATGCATGTGTTAAGATAATCTGTTATATCCATAATTGGGCAAAAGTTAAAGTGTGTAGAATACTAATTCACCCCCCCCCCCCTCTCATTATTCCCTATTTCTAACATATTCATCCAGGAAGGTTTTGTCTAGTTTTAGCATGGTTTCCATGTGCATCCTTAGTCTATCCAATCCAAATGGTTCCTTCTTGAAGTAAATGTAAGCCCTAATGTCTTCCACATGCATAACGCCCATAGGCGTGTGGGAGAATTCTCCAAGTCATCTAGAGTAGACTTAAATGGATGCTTCTTAAAGACATATCTTTTCTTTTCTGAAACATCAAAAACTATGGGAGTGGCCATCACTTGCTTATTTTATCACTTTCCAACTATATTCTGAGATAATCCAAAGATTTTTGAATTGGCACAAAGAACTAGGGTTTCTGCAACCGATCAAGTGTATTGCAAATCACTGATAGATCAATCTGCAAGTCTTCACAATAACTTCTAAGACTCTTTCTGCTCTTCTATCACTCTAAATTCAAATGCATTGAGTAATCAAACAACTTTCTATGTATTTAAAGTGAAAATTCTAACATTAATGCTTGTCGCGTAAACCAGGCTATCACTTAAACATTTCCAACTTTTGTTCTGTTAACAATTAGTATGTGTGCTCTTGTACGAAGGTTCCTTTATACTCCAAAAGCTTAAGTCCAAAGGCACATACTATGAGAGTGAGTATACCATCCACGCAGGGGTCTAGAGCTAAATTAGCTCCCCTATGACCCTAAGGGCCATTCATCTAGATGTAGAGGGTGTGTCCACTATGGATGCATCCAATACATACTCATCAATTTTGTCCTTCTTTTTCTCTAACCAAATCAAGCTCACATCCTTTGAGGCTTTCAAAAACTTGACTTATCCTTCAGGATCCAATACTGGTTCTTCAGCCTTATTAGGGCTTTCCTGACCTTGCATCCTAGATCTACAGAACTTTGAGATATGTCCAGCCTTGTTACAAGAGTGACAAATGACTGGAGGCCTTATACTCCTTGACACATTAACATGAGTCAAAATTTTACATTGTCTACCTAAGTGACCATTATAGTTACATATCTAACATGTAATATTCTGAGAACTTCTTACATTTGTCTGATTCTGATTTCTTTGATCATGCTGAATCTTGTTCTTCTTACTAGTCTTGCAATTCATAGCTCTATGACCAAATTTATTGCATGAATAACAGTAACCATTAAAAGGTCTTACCTTTGTATAGTTCCTTGCTATGTGTCCATGCTTCTTACATGCAAAAAAAGTGTTATCTACTGGCTTGTGCTCATTCTTAGGTGGTTCACCATTATCTTTGGTTTGATCTTTAGTCTTCTCAATATCAGTAGAGTCTTTTTGTGTATCCTTTCTTGCTCACATGTTGTCAATCTAATTTTGTGCTTCATTGTATCTAATATAGCTAGTGTCTCCTTTGGCTCTTATTTCATACAACTGAGATTCTATCAAATCAGAACTGGTGTGTAATTCATCAATATGATTCTTTGCTTCTTTAAATTTAGACTCCAAGATTTCTTTGCTATTCCTTAGCTCCAAGATTTCCATGTTTGCTTGCCTTAGTTCTTCATTGAGTTGAAGGTTCTCTTTGACTTGTTCATTATAGACTTCCTGATTGTTGATCAACTTATCATCAAAATCTTCAAGTAGTTCTTTTAAAGATGCATTGTCTTCATTTAGCTTCTTGACCTTTGCTCCTAGATCACTATTAGAGCATTCTTTCAAATCCTTTCTTAGTCTTTTGATAACTAATTGAGCATCACTGACCTTTTCCTTTAGGTCTTTAATTTCTCTTTCTAATTTGTCCAGGTCTTCAAGAGCAGCTTCAAGATTTCTTTTCAGATGTTTCATTTCTACTTTTTCCATCATCTCCTCAAGTGGTTAAAATTCTTTGCTGAGGACTAGAGCTCTGATACCAATTGTTAGGAATGGGAACATTGAGAGGGGGGGTGAATCAGTGTTCACTGTATTTTATATTTTAACTTTAATCTTTATACTGAACTTAAATGCTTAAGTACTAAATTAAACATTCACATAAACATGAAACATGAAATCAACACATGACACCAATATGGTTATGGGGAAACCCAAATAGGTAAAAACCCCAATGGGAATTGACACCCACTAATATTTTGTACTAGTGTTTTGTGATCCTTTGTAGAAGATCCTTAACCCTATTAGGAGTTGCTTTACAATGCTTTAAGTACAGTAGACCTTGTCAAGGGTCAAACCCTATTAGGATTCTTTTACAATAGTCCCTATTAGGGGAGTGGACACACTATCCTAGAGCTCACTACTCAAGTGATGAAGGCTACAACCTTCTGATCTCAGATACACACTATATCTGTTGGATGAACTATCACTGTGACACTACTTGTCAAATCAGTTCTTTTGATGCACTGATGCTTTGACCTCCTGCAAAGCTCTAATACATCTTATAGACTCTTCATACACTTCTACTCTACTTATCACAACTCTCTATTAACTTCCATACCAAATACAATGGGTGCATCTTATATTTATACGTGCATACAAAATAAACAACTAGGCCGGCCCTTAAACCTATTACATACAATGCTTCCAAATGAATTGGCTTAAGCATGTTTACAATAAAACATATATACATGTCATAAACCTAATTACAATAGGTGCATAGCCTTTACAACATTAGAATATAGTCACAACTCAAAATGATAACTATCGGCTGCTTACTTTGTTCTTCACTGGCACACACTAGTTGTGTAACTTCAACTAACTGTATCTTTCTCATCCTTGCATATCTGATTATGCGTTCATAGAATAAGCATGAATATAGTCTACCCAACTTAACTTCCAGGGTGCATACCATAATTCTTCTATACGCACATGCGCTAATGCTCTGAGCTGCAAGAACTCTGTACATTTTCCAGTCTTCAACACTTAATTGATTTTTTATCTCGTCATCAAGTGCGCTGACTCCAAACTACTATATGACTTTGTTGCCATAATTAAAACACTATATTAAGTCATATACATCAATATAGCCAAATTTCCAATAGTAGTATGTTGCTCTTTCTTTCCCATGTTCATCAAGTTGAGCAAGTAATGTCCCCAAGGAAGATTCTGTCACTGAAATGTATAGAATAAGTGGATTCACTAGGATAGGAGGCATTAAAATGGGAGGATTTGCCAAGTATTTCTTGATTTGGTCCATGCTCTTTTGACAATCCTCATTCCAAACACATTTGACTCCCTTGTGTAAGTTCTTGTTGAAAGGCTGAGCTCTATTTGCCAACTGTAAAATGAACCTTCTTATGGATTGAAGACATCCTTGAAGACTCCTCATTTGACTAATGTTTCTAGGAGGTGGCATATCCATGATTGCTTGGAATTTTATAGGGTCTACCTCTATTCCTTTTTTTGAAATGATGAATCCTAGTAGTTTTCCAGAGGTGACACCAAATGCACACTTTTTAGGATTTAACCTTAGTTGAAATTATTCCATGCAATCTAGAATGACTTCTAAATCATCTAAGTGTGTGTCTCTTTTCTTAGACCTTGCTAAGGTGTCATCCACATAATCTTCCATGTTTTTATGCATCATTTCATGAAAAATGGTTGTTATAGCTCATTGATAGGTGGCTCCTACATTTTTTAGTCCTAAAGGCATAACGTTCCAACAATAGGTACCCCATGCACAAGTGAATGCAGTCTTTTCTTGATCTTCGAGAGCTATCTTAATCTGATTGTATCCAGAAAAACCATCCATCAAAGAATAAATATCATAACCTGTAGTCATGTCCACTATCATGTCTATATTAGGGAGTGGAAAATCATCCTTTGGGCATGCTCTATTGACATCTCTAAAGTCTGTGCAAATTTGAATGGATTTGTCATGTTTGGAAATTGGTAGAATGTTTGATATCCATTCAACATAGTCAATATCTCTTATGAATCCTACACCAAGGATTTTCTCTAATTCTTCTTTGACTAGAAGAGCTATGTGAGGATGCATCTTTCTCAATTTCTATTTAACTGGTTTTACACTTGGAGCTATGGACAAGTGATACATGATAAGATTAGTGTCCAATCCTAGAATATTTGAATAAGTCCAAGAAAAATTGATCTTCTTATATTGCAATAACTTAGTGTAAGCTTCTTTTTCTTGTGGTGACAAGGACTAGGCCAAGTGAATCATCTATGGAGCCTTATATGTACCCAAATTGACTACTTGTGTTGGCTCAACAAGAATTAAAGATCTATCTTGAAAGTAGATAGGGAGATGATCAAGTACCTCATCCTTAGGCACCTCAGAGAGGTTTTCACCCTTGGATACATCATTTATTTTTACTTTTTTTGGTTCTGACACTACCACACAATAGTTTTCACCATCAAAACTCTTATTCTTTTTTTCTTTTATTTTTATTTTGTGACTAAGGTACTTGATGTCTGGCTCTATCATGCTAGTAGCCGGTTCACTGGTGGAAGAAAATACAGGTTCAATGGCATTCAAGTAATAGGTTATCTCATAGTCATTTTGGAATGTTAAGAGCTCAGGTTCTTGATAGCATTGGGACCAATCAATGAGGTTAGGATGAGAAAGAGGTAAGTCAATGAATAGCTCAAGGTTATGAATGTGAATGATATCATCTCTGGTGACTGAAGAGTCAGAGTCTGTCAAGTATCCTTCTAAGCTACCCAAATCAGGATTCATCCTAACAAGTGAAGAATTATCCACTAAGGCAACATGTGGGTTCAAATCCTCTAATCCTACATGTTACTTGTCAGCTACTTCAGGTTGAGAACTATAAGTGTGGATGACATCAATATCCATGTTAACAATGGAAGAATCAGAGAGAGAGTCCCATTCATACTCATGTGAATCTGTTTCTGAATCTTGACTAGGATGTTTACACCATGAAGGTTTGGGATGTCTTGATGTGGAAGCTCTACTATCATCAAGGGTAACATCTCTCCCCATCAAATGAACAATATTCTTTCATTGACGTTCTTTGATAGGATCTTCTACATCCAATTCTTTTTGTTCTAAGGTCGCAACTGTCGCATGAGTAACTGGATTATATGAATCTCCACAAAGGAGATTGGTGGAAGGGACCCAATCTTCACACATATCTTTCTGATTTGTCAAATTAGGCATGTATTTTGGTTCATCTTCACTATTTGACTCATCAAGGATAGGAGTAGTGCTCTTGTTATGATTTGCAAATCCTAGGTCAGCCGTCTTCTTAGACTTGCGTCCAAAAATAGCATGATCAAGAGGTTTAGCTCTAGCATCCAATCTATGACTAAGAGGGCCATGTTTAGGATAACCCATCTACTTGACAAAAGTATACCATCTTCCATAAGCCTTAGGAGAGGGAGAGAAGTTCTCATTATGCATGTATTTATCTTCTATATAAATCCAGTCTTTAATAGCTACCTCTTCTTTCTCATCTTGAATAGGCACTGAGGACTCTACAAATGTACCAAATAAAGTCATAGCTGAAGAGGAAGGTCTCACTTCCTATGAAGGCTTTCCATAAGACCTAGGTGAAACTGGAAGCTTTTTAAAAGAGTGAAGTTGATACCCCCCTACACCAAGGTCTACCGACTTGAACTTGTCTTTGCATTCTATTAAGATCACATTGAAATATTCTGCTTCTCTATTGAGGGGAACATGAGTACTTCCCAAAATTGAGTTAACAGATAATGTGCTATCTCTAGGTATACAAATTTCTACTCCATTGTAGGGGAACTTAACACACTGATGGTAGGTAGATGGCACTACTTGCATATCATGAATCTATGGTCTACCAAGTAAGATATTGTATGCCAGAGGACCAACATCAATAATTTGAAACAAAATATCATTCTCAATAGGGCCAATCCTAATAGGAAGGAGAGCCAACCCTTTGGAACTTCTTTCCACCTCATCATAGGCTTTGATAGCGATCTTCTTTTTGGTATCTATGACTTGGTCATAATAACCCAATGTCTTCAAAAGATTCAAGGAATAAATATTAAGCCCAACAACCCCATTTGTCAACATGCGCCTGACATGCTTTTTGTGGATCATGACTTCTATATGAAGGGTGAGATTGTGTGGGTGGCTCAAAGCTTTATCATCATCCTTTGAAAAGGTAAGGTAATGAGGTCTAGCAATATGGTTAACCATGTTTTGGAATTGATCAACATCTAAGTTATTAGGGACATTTGTTGCATGTAAAGCATCCTCAAGGACTTGCTTGTGCCTTGAGGACAACTCTAAGAGCTCAAAAATTAAAATCTGAGTTGGGTTTCTCTGCAACTGATCTACAAGATTATAGCTCGACTTAGGATTGACTACTGGTTTTGAGGTGACATTCTTGGATGCCACTTGCTTTGGTTTACTGGTTTGACTTGATTTAGGTCCTCTAATGACAATGGGACCTTGACTTTGTGTGACAGCATTGAGAGCTTGGGATGACATTCTAGAGTTAGGACCCCTTAGCACCATGACAGGTTCCTCATCAAAGATAGGAGGAGAGTCCATGTCTAGATCATAACCATAGGGATCTTGATTTCTCATCATGTTGATATTTTCTTCTACAACTTCAAGCATGTTGACAACATTCTCCATAGCTATGTAAGTGTAATTGATCTCAGCCTTTCCATTCTTAGGTTTAGAGGTTTCCCCCTTCTCATACTTGGGCAAAGGCTCTTTGAATGCCTTATTAATAGCACTGGTGTTCAATCCATCTATCTTAAGTTTTCCACTCTCAATGAGATCTTGGATGATATGCTTAAGTTTTCAATAGTTTTCATTATCATGTCCAACACCATTATGAAACTTGCAAAAGGCCTTCTCATCCCACCAATGTGGCTTAACATCAGGTATATAATGTTTTGTGGGATCTTGAGGATGCACAAGGTTTTTGGCGATGAGTGTTTTCAAGACATCCTCATATAAATCACCAAGCTTTTAAAATTGTCATCTCTCTTTCTTGGGCTTATCTTGATATCTTGGCTTGTTCTCTTGTTGATGAGATGCGTTGAGTTTCATTGCTTGAAATGCACTAGACAAGTGAAGAACAACTTGATCTTTGGGTTGAGAAGATTCCACAACTCCATCATTGACCACTTGTTTGTTCCTATTCCAATGTGAGTTCTTTCCTTTATCCTTATTAGAGTTGTTGTTATTTTGACCATTGTTGTTGTTTCTGTTGTTGTCCAAAATTCCTCATTCTTTCAAAACATCCTCAATCCTACATGTGGTTTCAACCATGGTGTCAAAGGAATCAAAGACCATTTTCCTAACTTCATACCGCATCTTAGGAACCAAGTTGCTAATAAGGATGTCAATCTTCTCATCTTTAGGAATGCTCCTAGAGTAGTGAGAACATTGTCATCTCCACCTTTGCAAGAAAGTGACAAAGGATTCCCCTTGATGTTTCTTTAAGTTGGATAAGTCCAACATGGTGACAGATCTTGAAAGATTGTATGCAAAGTGTTGGACAAATCTATGAATGAGCTCTTTGAAATTCTTGATGGGGGGAGTTATGTTGGTGAACCATTCCATCACTTGACCCTTAAGACTTCTTGGGAACAATCTCATGAGGTACGAGTCATCTTGATGGAACTCAAAACTCATAATATAAAATTGACACACATGATCATGTGGATCTCCATTAGCGTCATACTTGTCATATGGAGGGATCTCAACCTTTCTAGGAAAATCTTTCATGCTCACACTCTTGTCAAAAGGATTAGGACAAATTGAATCAAGCAAGAATGCACTCTTGGGTGCCAACACCTTTTCCATCATACGCTTAAGTTGCTTGATCTCCTCTTCTTGGGATGGACCTTGCTTCTTGATCTTCTTGTCCACATCAAAGTTGTAGGGGACCTTGGCACCTTTTTAAATTAAACTCTCTAGGAACTTATCCTTGTTTTTCTCCAAGTATCTCTCCACATACTACTGGAAGAGTGGTTCTTATTGTATCTTCATGAAATCTTGGGAGTTGAAGTCAAGACTTGAGCTACTTCCCCCATCTTGTGAACCATGGTGAGCATGTTGAGAAGGTTGTCTCGAGTTCCTAGGAGGTGTTTGTCTCCTATAATGTTCTTTTTGTGAAGCCCTTCTTCCTCTAGGGCTAGGAGATCATGAAGGTGTTCTTGAATATCTTCCACTTCATGGAGTCTTAGGAGGAGTGGGTGGAGGAGATTTATTTCCACCACCAACACAAATGTTGTTGTATTGATCATTGAGTTTCTGAGCCAAGATTCTATCTTTCTCTTCTTGTGCGGCTCTCCTTTCTATTTCCAATAAGGCTTGTATTTCTAACTCTAAGAGTCTAAACTTCTCTTCCTTTACAGCTTGTTCATCTAGGAAGGCTTTCTTTTCATGCTCAATTCTCTTGAGTCTTTCACTTGTGTATCTTGAAATTATTTGGAGTGGTGAACTTGGTCTTGAATGCTTGAACAAGTCATTAGTGTATGCAGCATTCACATGAGTATCATAAGGTTCATCGTCTTGACTATCATGTTGTGATTTCTCTTCTTGAGAGACTTGCCTCTTATCTCTCTCAGCCATTTGATGTGCATCTAGGTATCTAGTAGAAATAAGAGATGAGATTGGTTGATTTTCATTAGAGGAACTGCCAAACAGAATGGTGTTACTATGTCTTTCGAATATGTTGTCAAGACTTTTATCCCTTTCTTTCTCTCTCTTCAAGTCATTATGTAAGTCATTTCCATATCTAAATGAGAAGCTGCTAAGGGTGTGCTCAGCTCACTAAGATTACTCTTGGGGTCAAACCAAACTTCTGAGGTATTCCTAGGAGATTGATCAAAGACGGGCTCTTTTCCCTTACATTTTTGGTGAGTTTGAACTAAGGGTAATTGGTCGAAGACTACTTGAGGTTGTTTTTCCTGATTTACTTGATACCTTGTTGTAACCAACATGAAATAAAATATCTTAGGTGATAAGATGACCCTAAGCAATGTTGATACCAAACTAGGATAGTAAAAGCACTCAATTGTCCAAAAGAGAGGTTGTAAGATAGAATTTTTGTAAAAGGCATAACCCAACACTGGCACACAGGTGCCCAATAAATGGGTGAGTACCCTAACACATATGGATCAGGAGGATGATTTACCCAAGTTATATTTGATTGAATTTGATTTTGGATGGAAGTGAATTTGGACAATAGATTACTAAAACTCTCCAAGTGTGTTA
Organism: Chamaecyparis obtusa; assembly: GCA_027943335.1. NCBI lineage: Eukaryota > Viridiplantae > Streptophyta > Pinopsida > Cupressales > Cupressaceae > Chamaecyparis > Chamaecyparis obtusa. The sequence goes on from BSBK01002852.1 coordinate 1,798,411, forward strand.
TCAAAGAATCTAAAGGTTTACTTTCTCAACAAGGACCATTTCTAACTAATCGATCTCAAGTAAGGTCACTTGTGAAATCAAAGATTACTAATCCAAGAGGTCAAAACATAGGAAACAAAGGTGAAAATGGGCTTCCAACAATGGGGTAAGTGACCTGCTATAATCCAGATCGACCAAGGAAAACTAGAAATGATAGGGATCATCTCACTGTTTGATAGACTCCTGGACAAGCCCGTGTGAGGAAATGCAATCACATGTGAAGAAATGCTAGGGATCATGTGAAAATATGCCAAGCTTGCATGATAAAATGTTGGATCAAACTGGCAAAGTGAAAACAAGGACTTCTAACAAGACTGTACAGAAACCCCGCGCGAGGAAATGAAATCCCACACGAGAAAATGCATGGTTTGCATGAGGAAATGAAAGTGCACATGAGAGAATGTACGGAACTAGGCAAGGAAATAGGATCAAACCACCTAACAGCAAGTTTTAAACTCGGGAACTCAATTTTTTTTTGTTTTAAATAACTAAGTATATGCATCAACATATTTTTACCATCAATCAAGAACGCAAGATAGCAATCAAAGAGCTCAAGCAACAAATGTCTTCAAACAATGAGCAAGGGACAAAAAAACCTTGCACATGAGCAAGAATGGTGACTTAGTATGCTACTCCTTAAAGATTCTACTTGTGTATGTTCTCAAAATGTTTTTCCAATCACACACATAGTCCTAGCAAGTGAAAATTTGGTTGCACTATGGTTCTTAGTAATGGTTTGACTCTACGACTTTTGCAATCTCAAGAGGGTGAACTCCAATCCAAGAACACCAAGGTTTTGACACATTCCAAGAATCAAATCAATTGGAGATGCTGAGGAGATCTAACAAACCAACAAGAAACCACACCCATGGAGATTTCTTCCACAAGGACACTTGTATAGCGGTTGTTGCTACCACAGTGAAAATGGCTTTTACCGCTTGAGGTTCCATCCACGTGGTTGACCCAATAAAGGGAATGTCCACTATGGTTAACCCTCTCTAAGAAGGTGACTCACAAAAAGGACCACATGGGGACTTAGTTTAGATTCAAAGATTTGAGTTTCTGATGCTACCCAAAAAGGGAGTAGAGCATAATCCTCTAGCCTCTTCACTTCACCCAAACATAGCAAGCAAGTTCATTGACACACTAAGATTGAAACCACCTCACCAAGGTTTATGATGTCAACAAAAATGTCTACTGAGCTCTCTAAGTGGGACCAAGAGAGAACGTATCGATCAATGTTGAAGAATAAACCAAGTAAGACCGTGAGATAGTAACAATATCCTCCCTACCTACAAGGGGTTCTATCATCAAGAAGAGCTTCACAAGAAGCCCACTCTCTCAAGAACACCACAAATAGTGTTCATAGGGTCTATTTACTATGTGAAACATATATGCAAGAAAGTGAATCTATGCTCTTTTTACAGCCCAAAATTGAAGTGTGATCTATGAAAGCAATAAACACTCAAGCTAGACACATGAGAAATTCATTTTATATTCCAAAACTGAAATGTTATAGAGATTCAACACAATACCTTAAATCCAAAGAAACACGCCTTGCTGCTATGCTGCCTCAGAAAAATAGAATCAGGGAAATAATCATAGCAACCATTGAGTGTCAGAAAATAGTAAGAAAAAATAACAAATCTAGAAATTTAGGTCTTTGTTGTCAAAATGTTGCATGAGACAGTACACAGTGCCGTGCAAGATAGTACACAGTGCCGCATGAGAAAGTACATAGATCCATGCAAGAAAGTACATAGGACCATGTGAGAAAGTACATGCAAGAAAGTACACTAGGCCACGTGAGAGAGTACACAGGCCCACATGAGAAAATGCCTTTGTCGCAAGCAAAAATGTTAATACTAGCAAAACTTCATGAGATACAATGAGAAACTTTTCATGAGGATCTGTAATACAGATGCACAGAAGTACGGACAGTGCATGAAAATTGTCAGGAAAATAAATAAAATTATGAGGCAAGAAATGCAATTTTCTGCCCCACGGTGGGTGCCAAAAATGTGTGCTAAAATGTTAACAGACTTCTATGAGTCATTAAATCCAAGATTTCTCAAGAATGAGGTCTCAAATGGTGACTCATAGTTCTCTATTCATGGAGTGCAAGGGTGTATGATGAAGACCCTCAAATTAGACCTAGTTTGTGCCCTTATGCAAGTACACCATAAAATGAGAGATTCAAAGAGGAAAAGCAAGAATGATAGTCTCCAAGTATGCATGCAAATGAAAATGAAAGCTATTCTATATGATAAAAATGCATAAAAGAAAACTAATCTATGAAAGGAAATGCTTATGAAAGATTAATCTATGAAAGGAAATATGAATCTAATCTAATATGCAAGTGCAAGATTAATCTAAATGGATTGCCATGGGGCATGAGAGAAGAAGACAAGAAAAGAGAAGTTGCAATATCCAAGCTCAAGTGCTCAAGAATCTTCTCCAAAATCGCTCTCCAAACCTGTAGCATAACAATACAAAAATCTTCTATCTTGTAAATGAGAAGGAGAGGGCTCCTTATAAAGGATAGCAGATGGTCAAGATTAAGAGGCAAAAAGAAATTAGCAATGGTGGAGATTAAATCTTGGTTCATCCATGTGCTCAAGATTCTCAAGAGGCAAAAAGATGAAAAAGGCCCACCACTTAAAAGTATGTGCATTCAAAGTGGAGAGAAAAGGGGATTTTTATTTATTTTTTATTTATTTTATTTCCTTTTTCAACACAAAGAGATATTTTAAGTGGGGATTTTATTAAAAGAGGAATTTTATTTTAAAAAGATGATTTTATTTAATTAAAAGGGAATTTTTTCTTTTAATTAAATGAGGCTTAAGATAAAATGATCAAACCTTACAAAATATTAAAATATTTAAATTAATTACGATTTGATCAAGAAAATTGATTTGAATTGAAAATATTGCAAGGCATTGATTCAGGAAATTGATAAATTGAATAATGGAGGCCCAAAGTCTAGGTGACCATTTTAGGGTGCATACAAGATTGTATGACCAACTTACTAAAAATAGTAAGTTTTCATAAATAGCATCTCTGCACAAGATAGCCCTTATTGAAAAGAAAGCAGAAATGTTTTTTTTGGGTGATGCAAGATTGCTCTTACACTCAGGATGCTCCTGCATCAGACACCTGAGGTAATTTTGACCCCATCACATCTCAAGTGTGAAGAGGAAAATCAATATGGTTAACCTCCTCCCTTGTCATCCATGATGAATCTTCAACAGGTTGTCCTTTCCATTTGACTAGATATTCATGTTCCTTGTGCTTCTGCCAATGCGACTGTCTAGTATATCCTCAATCTCCTTGGTAGCTGGAGTAGTTGTTGGAATACTCCACTGTACTTCTATGATCTCATCTTTAACACCCCCTTCATGATACTCTATTAGATCTAAAATGTTAAATACTAGTGAAATATTCAGCTCAGTAGGCAATTCTACCTCATATGCATTTCTTGAATCATGCTTCTTCGGTATCTTACATGACCCAAACTTCTTCATTTTTAACTTGTTATATGTACCAACTGGAAATCACTCCTTCCGCAAATGAACCATGACTTCATGTCCAACCTAAAATTCCTTATGCCTCCTTCTCTCATCTACCTTAGCCTTATACTATGCATTCATCTTGGTAATGTGCTTCCTCACCTCCTCATGGATGTTCTTCAAATGTTCTGCAAAATCCTCAGCTTCAGCACTACTTATTTCTCCTTTATCTATCTTCTCAACTCAAATGCATTTTTGGGACTACTTCCATATACAATCTGGAATGGTGATTTACCAGTGCTCTTTTTGACAGAATTATTGTATGCAAATTCTGCCTAAGGTAAAATCAAATCCCATCCTGTTGACTTATCTCCAACCAAACATCTCAACAAATTCCCCAAACTCCTATTCACCACATCTATCTTTCCATCAGTCTATGGATGATGTGATGAATTGAACTTCAAATCTATCTTCAACTTCTTCCATAATGTGCACCAGAAATATCCAACAAACTTAGTGTCCTGATCTGAAACTATGCTCTTTGGAAAACCATGTAGTCTCACCACTTCTATGAAAAATAATTCCACTACATGAACAACATCATTAGTCTTCTTGCAGGGAATGAAATTTTCCATCTTTGAAAATCTGTCAACTACCACAAAAATTGAATCATGTCCCCGATGAGTCCTCGATAAACCAAGAACAAAGTCCATACTAATATCCTCCCAAGGTTTCTTCGGTATAGGTAATGGCTGATACAACCTTGCATTCTACTTCACTTCTTTTTCCATCTGACATACTCTGGAACTCTGTACAAACTTCTTGGCATCTTGTTGCAACTGTGGCTAATAATAATTCTCACTAACCAAAGAAAGGGTTTTATCAAGACTAAAATGTCCAGCCAATCCTCCACTATGCTTCTCCTTGATGATATACTCCCTCAGAACTTCATGGAATGCACAACTAAATCCCTCTGAATAGCATACTATCCTGAATGATGAAATCCAACCACTTCATTTTGTCTAGAGTAATGGGTTTTGTACAAGCTTTTCAAGCTTCTCCAAAATCAGGATCCTTTGGATACAAATTTTTGAGTTCCTTAAGCCCAACCACCTCAATCTGCATCTCTGTCAACAATAGTTGTCTTCTGCTAAGCGCATTTACAACCCTGTTAGACTTTCCACTCCTGTGTTTCAAAAAAAATGTATAACTTTGCAAAAAATCAACCCATTTCAAATGCCTTTGATTCAACTTTCCTTGACTATTCAAATATTGCAAAGCTTGATGATCAGGATACAAAACAAACTCCTTAGGAAGCAGATAGTGTCTCCACTTCTTCAATGCCTGAACTATAGCATAAAATTCCTAATCATAAATAGAATATTTTCTCTTGGCATCATTTAACTTCTCACTAAAATAAGCAATAGGTTTACCTTCTTGGCTCATAATAGCTCCTATTGCAGTACTACTAGCATCACAGTCTACTTGAAACACCTTATTAAAATCTAGAAGTGCTAAGACAGGTTGTTCTGTAACTTTTTATTTCAACAATTTAAAACTCTTATTTGCCTCATTAGTCCACTTGAACTCTTTTCTATCCCCTCTCATTATTTCAGTCAAGGGTCCACAAATACTGCTAAAATTTCTGATAATTTTTTTGTAAAAGCTAGCCAATCCATGAAAAGATATTACCTCATTAACACTCCTTGGAGTAGCTTATTCAAGGATAGCCTTCACTTTCTCTAGATCCATTTTTAGACCTTCTGCTAAAACTATAAATCCCAGATACACTAATTCCTTCTTCACAAAACTGCACTTCTTCAAATTAATCAACAATTTTTCTTTCCTTAATTTCTCAAACACCATAGGAATATGCATCATATGCTCCTCCAACATCTTACTAAAGATCAAAATATCATCTATGTAAACAATGACAAACTTACCTAGAAATTCTTTCAAAACCTTGTTCATGAGCCGCATGAAAGTGCTTGGTGCATTGGTTAGCCCAAAAGACATGACTAACCACTCATAAAGTCCTTCCTTTGTCTTGAAGGTTGTCTTCCATTCATCTCCTTCTCTGATCTAAATCTGATGATATCCACTCTTCAAATCTATCTTTGATAAATACATAGCTCCACTCAAACAGTCCATAATATCATCCATTTGTGGCAATGGAAACCTGTACTTGATTGTGATCTTGTTTATTGCCCTGGAATCTATACACATCCTCCATTCTCCATTCTTTTTTGGCACTAATACTATTGGTATACATAGGGACTCAAACTCTCTCGAATCAACCCCTTCTATAATAACTCATGTACTTGTCTATTCAACTGCTCACTTTCTATTGGTGTCACTATGTGTGCTGCCTTATTTGGAAAATTGCCTCCTAGAATCAAGTCCATCTGGTGACTGATCTTCCTTATAGGTGGTAATCCATCAGGTACATTATTAGATACAATATCTTGAAACTCATTCAACATATCTGCAACTTCTACAAGTACATCTTCTACTTCCTCTTTAACAACTTTTAGAATTAAAGTAAAACACAAATGCTCATGCCTCATACCATCTAGGAACTTTCTTCCATCAACAAAAGTTATTCTTGCATTACCACATACCTTTTCTTCTTTTTCATTTAATGGCTTTATCTTATGTCGCACTCCACCCTTCATCAGAGAATGGGTATTCACATGACCATCATGTACAAAATGCCTATCAAACTGCTACGGTCTACCCAACAACATATGACATGCATCTATAGATATGATATCACATAGTACCTCATCATGGTATCTGCCAATATTGAACTTCACTAGGCACTATTCATTGACCATGACCTTGTGGTCATCCTGCACCCAGGCAATCCAATATGGATGTGGGTGTTTCTATCTCTTGAGCTTCAACTTTGTGACCATCTCTTTTGACACTAAATTGTCAATACTTCCACTATCAATAATCACATCATAACACTTACGCTCACACTTGCATCTAGTGTGGAACAAGCTCCTCCTTTACTCAGGTTCATTCTCACCACTCAATAGGACTCTTCTATTCATTGGCATCTCTCCTCTTTCAACATCTTTAGAATGTGATGATCTGGCATCTTCATCTATATGTGTAACCCTAGCATGGCCTTTATTTCTCCTATCTATATTTCCTTGGCATTGAGGACATTCATATGCCCTATGACCTTCTTCTCCATAGTGAAAACATGTTCCACGAAAGCCTCCTCTTCCTGATCCTTATCCTCTTCCTCTTCCTCTCTGATCTCTATTATTCTGATCATGGAAATGATAAAAATTGTTTCCTCTCTAATTTTGACTGCTACTGGCCTCATCCTTCTTTTTCTGGTCTTCATTTTGGCCACCATATGACCATCCACCAGATCTTCCACCACGACCTCTTCCGCTTTTTCTTCTCTCAAACTTCTTGTTCAACTTTTCCTCTACTTTTGGGGAAAAATGGTATGCCTCTTCAATACTGATCATTCAAACCAAATTCAACTCCTCCTGAATGCTCAGCCTCAACCCATTAAGGTAATGGGAAACTTTCTCCTTATCAGCTTTTGCATGGCCTATTCTGATGAGGGTTCAATAGAACTCCTCTGTATACTCATGAACAGATCTAACTGCTTGCTTCAAACTTTTCATTTTCTTCAGTAGATCAAGTTCATAATCAACGGGAATGAACTGTTACTTTAATTTATCCACCATTTGATCCCATCTTGTGATTTTATCCTTTCCTCTTCTATTTCACTCCAATTGAATCTCCTGCCACCAGATCTTCGCATGACCCTTTAGTCTGGCCTTCGCAAACTTGACCCGATCAGGATCCTTGATATCTTCATACTCAAAATATTCTTTTAATTCATTGATCCAGTCAATCAACTTTTATGGGTTAAGATTTCTTGAAAATGTAGGAACCTCAATCTTAGGTCTTTTCCCAATCTTGGAAATAGCCCGAAAAAGTCTTTCTTTCTCCTAGTTCAAAATTTCACCTTCTCCTTCTTGATCAGAATTTTCTTCTTTGGCTTCATCCTCTCTTTCATCTCTGACATTAAGATTCATTCCTCTGCGAATCTCTTCTTGCAATGCTCACACTTGTCTCTAGAGCTCTCTAAACTTAGGTGTCACAACACCAACTCTTCTATCACATTCCCTTCATGGAGGCATTTTCGCACTGCTCACTGAAACCCTAAACCATGGTCTTGGTGCAAACTGGCTCACAATCGATGATCTATTTACACACTCAAGAACTCCTTCTCAGATACCACTTGATGAAGGGTGCTCACATTAATACCACAAACACATAATAGAAATAGAGAAACAACAACAATTTGCAAGAACAGAAAATGGGCTTCTTATTATCTCCACAAATGTGGAATTAAAAATTTCAGAATTACAATATGCAAAGCCACATGGGCATTTTCCCTTACAATATTTTGTAGGACAAAGCCTCAAATCATTACCCAAATCTACTACCCAGAACTGCCCTAAACAACACTACAGGCCTTCTTTATATAGACAATTTCCACTGCCTGAGAAGGTTCCAGAAATTTAGCCCTTAGGGCCAACTAAATAAAGAATTATTTTATTTTCATAGTTTTAACAAATAGGGTCGACTCAAAAGAATTGCAAAAAATTATTTTAGGTAGCCCAACTTCTGGAGGCCATAACTTTCAAACCGTAGCTCATTTTTTCTATTATAACCACTTTTTGAAAATGGTAGGACATCATCTATAGTGTTTGACTTGTGTGACCTCCAATCATCCGAGGTCGATCACAATTCGGAGCTTCTAAGGCCTTCAAAATTGACCTGAAAGATTTCATACCCAAAAACCTTAATAACTTCACTGATACAGATGATATGGCAATGAAACTCAACTGGTAGACTGATATGACTAAGATGAACCTCCACTTGTGAAATCAAAACATTTTGAGATCGTATGACCAACTTACTAAAAATAGTAAGTTTCCATAAATAGCAGCTCTGCACAAGATAGCCCTTATTAAAAAGAAAGCAGAAATATGTTTTTGGGTGATGCAAGATTGCTCTTACACCCAGGATGCTCCTGCATCAGAACTAGTGTTGCTTTTTTTTGTGGCTCCACTTCTACTGTCTATTTGAATTCACTAATTATCTCTTGTGGTCCAGAGGTCATTACTTTTACAACTTCTTCCTCAGTTTCTTTTTTAATTTCCTCATAATTTCCTCCCATAATCAAAATTGTTCTTCTTTTTCTCCTCAAATGCGTGCTAAGGTTTTTCATGATTTCATTAAAGTGATCTTCATCTTTTATTTCACAAAGTTTCCTTACAAATATTTCTCTTATGCCTTTAGCTTCTTCTATTTCTCTCCTTTTCCTATTAACTAACTTCTCATAGAGATTATTTGGTATCATATCCTTGATATCTTCAAATTTCTTGTTAGCAAGAATCATATGTCTAACAATTGCATTCTCAAGGTTCAATTTCTCAAAATTATTATACATCTCATAGTACTTGTTCAGCTTAGTGAAATCTCCTTTTAATGATTAAAGGATTCACTTTTTTGATCTTAGGCTTCCACTGCTTCTTTTTATTAGTTCCTACCTCTTCATCTACTTGTGGTTTTTCTTCTGGAGTCCTTATCCTTTCTACAGGAGAAAAGATATTTTTTTGTCTCTTACCTGGTCCACTTTCCATCTCTTTCACTCTCTTAGTTGGTGTAGAGGAGGTGGATCTAGTAGATTTCCTTGTTACTGTTGGCTTATCCAGTGATGTATTCAACTAAGTAGATTTTGTAATATCTTCATCAATATCTTGAATATCCTCAACAGGGGTTTCTTTGGATGTCAAAGGTGGAACTGATAATACTTCCTTCTATCTAATATCTCTAATGGCTGCTACAATTTATTTTGCAATCTTAAACTCATGCTCGGTCATACTTGTATCTTTTAGGATGTTTTTGATTGTGTTGTCAACTATTTTATTTGCTAATTTCTGCATCTATGATTGTTGTGTTGTAATGAAATTCTCTTCAAATATTCCAAATCTGGGACTCTTGGAATATAATCTACATTTAATTAGTCTACATGTATATCCTTCATCTTCCTCTTCAAATATCTCATATTCTAGAGGATCTATAAACTTTGTCCTTGGTTCCACTACCTCAATGTAGGTGAAATATGTGTCCACTAAGAATAATATTTCATTTTTATACTTTTCAACTATAGAGGGTGGAATTCTTGATCTCTTCTTCATCTCATTTTTAAAGGTTTTAATAAGAAGTGTGGCACTCTCATTTACTTTATCAATAGGATGTCTGAGATATACATTGTTAATTATATCCATTGAATTTCTTCCATCACTCCAATCAGCTCCTATAGTATAAGGGAATCTTCTCAAAAGATAGAAAAAAATATAGTGATTAGGGATGAAAATCTAAATTGGGAATTCTTTGTTTTCTTGATCTTTTCAAGATTCTCAATCAACTAAATTCTCAGAATTTCACACATGTCAACTTCAACTCTATCAATGCACATAAGATAAGATGATTGCTAATTACTGTGCCTCTTCCATTATAAGAAGACTTGGTGATATCTAAAATTGTTTTCTTCACATTATTTTCATTTAAAGGAATTACACTTGTCTTAGCTAATCTTGTTACCTCATGTATTGGATCAACTGTTATATCTATCACTCAATCATCCAACCAAAACTTTCCATTATGGATTCTACTCAAAATGATCTTAGTCCATTCATCATTCTAAAATTCATAGTGAAATGTATACTTGATAATATCCATTTGAACTAAATTTGCATATCCTTCTTTGTAGCCCATGTGCTGTTTGTATATCTTATCATATTCCATAGTCAAACTACTATCTCCTACTATCTCAAACTTACAATTCAAATACCCATTCACATCTTCTAAATGTAAAACACTATTCAGAATGTCCGGCAAAGCCAAACTAGTGTCTTCTTCAAAGGGTTCTATTGATTCATTTTTCATCTTAGGTCTAGGAGTGTCTATGATGTTGTGAACTAATGATGCATCCATGATTACACTGAAAAGTAATTGCTTTAACAATAAATTCTTAGTAAAATACCTCAGAATCGCTATTTAGGGCTTCTGTGTAGATCTAGTGAAGAGTTTGTCTCCAAATCTTGCAAACTACTTTCAATCTCCATTGGCTAGCTCTCTATGACTCTTGTAAATACTTGAATGATCAAATGATGTCAATAATCCACTCTTTATCCTTCAAATCCTTCAAGACATTGTCATTGCATTAATTTCATAAGTGCATACATGCCAAAAGTTATTCCTGGTTACCTGCAACACTTCTTTCTTTTCGTGTAATCGAATACATGTTCATAAATTAATGTTCTCTTAACCATAGCTTCCTTACATCATATCCTAGCTTATATTAACTTCGCAAGGCTTAATTCAACTTCTAAATTCTATGCTATTCTGATGCTTATATTAATACATAATTCATGATTTTTTATGCTTAATTATTTTGAGATGGGTTTGGAATTAATTCAAACTTACTCTCAAATACTTCACATGTCTGATTTCCTGATATATTGAGTATTCTTGCTTGATTTATGGCTTTGACAAAATCAACTTCTTTTAAGTTACTACAATTTCCTTTTTGACTATTGTTGGTGTTCATATTTCTTCTGGTGTAGTTTATATTTATTCTAGGATTAGGATTTCTCATGTTATTCATTCTGCAATACCTCGTTGTGTGACCCATGTTACTGCATATCTGACAAACTATAAAATTGTTTCCATTTCTCAGTCCTGACTGATTGACTTGTAATCTACAATTTCTGGCAATATGTCCAAAATTGTTGCATCTTTAACACACAACTCCATTTCTTATGTTGTTTGTTGCTCCAATAGGTCGTTTATTAGCAAGGTTAGTATTTCTAAACATTCTACTATTACCATTATCATTAGATCTAGGTTTCTTACATCAATAGCTCTATTTCCAAAATCATGACAATTATAACAATAACTAGAGATAGGTTTGAATTTCTTACCTGTACAATCTCTTTTCATGTGTCCAAAAGAATTGCATGAACAGAATCTACCTTTTAATTCTCTTCGCATCTCTTTAGGTGGTTCATCTTGCTTAGGTGGGTTAGGTACATTTTTCATATTTGTTAGTGTATCATCTTAAAATGGAATCACTTCCATGTTAAGAGTGTTTATCCCTTTGAGTGAGTGGTATGGGGTCATGTTAAGCTCCTTGATCAGGTCTTTGCATGTATTTGGCTTTCTCCCCCCGTTCTGCTAAATCTCTCCACCTATTTTCACTATCTTTCTGCATTTCCTAGCACTCTGGATTGAGGTCCTGAGGTTTTTGACCTCAAGATCAAATATGACCTTGATCCTGACCTAGGATGGGGTCTACCTCATCCTTGACCCAAGGTTCAAATTTCAAGGTTCCATGATTTTCGGATGTCAGATTTCAGAAAGATTTATTTTCCCACTTCCAGGTCGGCCATTTCAGGTTTCAAAATGGTAAATCCTTAAATTGTATTTAATATGGGTCCATTTGTAAGGGTTAAGGCTAATTGGGATTTAATTCTCCAATGTCAGCCTTCTCTAGAGGTTTCTGCCCTAGATCGCTACAAAAGGAAGCCTTCCTCTCTCATTTTCACATCCACTTACACATCACATTTTGCGATCAAGCATCCATTATCAAGTAATCTCTCAAGTGCAAGCAAGCAAGAAGGAGAAGAAAAAAAAGCAAGAATTCATTCATCTTCAAGCCTAGCATTCAACCATTCAAGTGTTCAAGCATTCATCAAGGAGATCCATTGTTAGCCATTGAAGGATTTAATCTCTTTGGAGCCCCCTTGAAGATTTCTCCATCCACATTCATCCAAGCCTCCTCATATGCAAAGATCCATTCAAGATTGGTGTTGAAGATCAAATGCCATTGATTTGAGATATCCTACATTTATTTCTACATACATTTGGAGCATCCCTACTTGTGGATTCAAGGATTTGAATCCTCCACAAGGACTTTAACATAAGCAAGGTGAATTGTTTCATTTACTTTGTTTATGCACATTACAATTTCAATTCAATTTCAAGGTTAATTCCTAAATTGGGGTTTGACCAAGACAAACCCCTCATTCAAACAACAAAAACACTCTTTTTTTTGTAGTTACAAGTGTAGGACTATGGATTTGAGCTTGGATCTGGATACCCTTTTCGGTGAACTTTTGAGATCCATCAACAAAATCAAAGACAACCTTCAAAATTCTGAAGTAGTCTTTGACCTTTTATCGGGGTTAAAGACTACCTGCTGCTAGAAAGACAAAAGTTTTATGGGTTTTCTCTATCTTGACATTTTCAGTCTAGAATAGGTTGTAGAATTGCTCGAAATTGTGCACAGACATCAGAAATCAGCATTTTCCAGATCTGCCCTATTTTGAGGTTTTTATTTTCCTTTCATTGATTTAGATTTCAAGCATATACTCTTCATAGCGAAATATAATGTTTCCTCCTTCATTCATATTCTCCATAGATTGATTATTTTGTGTATTGACCTTTTGGTTGATCAATTTGGATCTCTCATTTGGGAATTTAGATTTAGAAGTAGATCTCATATTTCCCCTTTCCATACTACTATTTTACCCTATTCATTTTTGTGAACCCAACATACTTACTCTCCTTTCTTTTGTGGAATTAGATGATGTTAGAAAGTAAAGTCCACCAAGCTAACTAAGAGGGGGGGGGGGTGAATTAGTTATCTGATAATTATAACTTTTATCAACTTCAATAGATTTTAACCATGTAAGAAATATAATTACTAACCATAGAAAGATATTCATACACAATAACACGATGACACAAGATATGTTGACTAGGGAACCTCTTGATCAAAGAGTAAACCCCGATGGGAATGATGCCCACAAAAGATGCACTAATATGAATATTCCTTATGAAAGGATGGACTCTATTAGGAGTCTTATAAAATACATTCAGTACATATGAATCCCGATTAGGAGATTTTGAATCCCTGCTAAAAGATTCTAACTCTGTTAGGAGTTATGGAAGACAAAAGGACCCAGTGCCCAAACAGCTTCAATGGAAAGATCACTGAACACACTGTCCAACTGATCTCTAGATTATTCAATAGAATAATATAAAATCATTACTGACCTCAAAAATATGTTACCTCTTCTCTGACTGTGCCAAACCGCACTCACTACTACACCAGATCTTAATTTCAGATCTTTGTACCTCGCATGTCTTCCTTCATAAATCCACTTTCACAACTTCATTCACTTCATCATAATTCATCAAAACCATATTAAACCATATTAAAACAAGGAAAACCATTCCTTCCTTTATACCACACTGAAATAATTACAAATGAGTCGGCATCCAATTACAAAATAAAAGTTTCCACACATTACATAAAAAATTACACAAAACTATTGGCTTCCAATTAGAATAATTCTTCACTTGGGAAACCTCTAAGTTTTTGCTATCATCCATGTCACTAAAAATATGTCTTAAACTTCCCTTTAACTGTGAAAAACCATATTCCATCCCGATTAGGGATATCATCAAATTTTCACAAACCGCTACTCAGGAACACTGCCTGAATACTGCTTCCATCAAAATGCTCATAACTTTCATGAATAAAAGAATTGTTGTCTATGCTCTTAACCATGAACATATAACATATCAAAGAGTAAATCCTCAACTTTGCATAGCTTGATCTGCAATATCACACGTGCACTAATCAAAACACTGTATGCTCCTCTGCTAATCTCCAGTAGATCATTGTGTTGACATCAATGACAATCATAGTTATGAATGCAACAACTACTACTTAATGGCTGCCAATAATCCCATAGGATATATATAGCATTCATTCCTAACAATCTCCCCCATTGACATTGATGGAAACATAGATGAAAAACATCCAATGTCCCATGAATCCAATACTGCAACACTGTTGTTCTGACAAATATTTTTGAATCCTCTTCATCAATCAAATCTTTCTTTGTTTTCCTATTCAGTTCTCTCCAATGGATGATACAAATGGTTTTTCATGTACACTTCTCCCCCATTGACATCAATGACATAAATTTCATCATTATGTCAACAACAACTCTAATGTCAAAAGACACTATTCATAAAATACATTCACTAGAGTCCTCATGACTCAGCTCAGATACATATACTCCCCCATAGAGGAAGTACCAACATCTAATCCAGATGAAAGATAAGGCTCATATACCATTGGACGGATGCAACCAATCTACATCACTTCTCAAAAGTAGGCTAGGGCATAACCCCAAGCATACCTCTCAGATACTCAAATGTATCCTTAGGCAAAGGCTTTGTAAATATGTTTTTTATCTGCTCCTTTGTGCTTATGTACTCAAGTCTGACTTCTTTCTTAGCAACTTTCTCTCTTACTACATGATACTTAATCTCTATATGCTTTTTCTTAGAATGTAATACAGGGTTCTTAGACATACTAACTGTGCTAGTGTTATCACAATGTATAACAATAGGTTCAAAAAACTTTATTCCAATATCCTTCAGCATCTGCTTCATCCAAATTATCTGGTTACAATTTTTTGCTGCTGCTACATATTCTACTTCTGTTGTGCTCTGTGAAACACAATTTTTCTTCTTGCTTAGCCAAGAAACCAATCTTCCTCCAAGGAAAAATGCTCCACCATTGGTGCTCTTTTTATCATCAACATTGCCTCCCCAATCAACATCTGTATATGCGCATAGGGTAAAATTGTCATATTTTTCATACCACAATCCATACTCAATTGTGCCTCTTAAATATCTCAGTATCCTCTTTACTGCTGCATAATGTGATTCTCTAGGTTTAGCTTGAAATCTTGCTACAATTACAACTGAATGTGCTATATCAAGTCTTGTATGTGTCAATTACTGCAATCCTCCAATCATAGATTTGTACTTCTTTTGTTCAACTGTAGGAGTCTCATCTGTGCTAGATAATTTATGTCCAGTTACCATAGGTGTTCCAACTAGTTTATAGTTCTCCATTCCAAATCTCTTTAAAAAATCATTCAAGTACTTTTTCTGGCTTACAGAGATGCCATCAATGTTCTGTGTTATCTGTAATCCCAAAAAGTATTTCATTTCACCAATCATACTCATTTCAAATTTAGTTTTCATTTCATCAGCAAATTTATCACTAGCTTCATCTTCTCCTCCAAAAATAATATCATCAACAAAAATAACTATAATCAACAAACCATTTTCAATTTCTTTTGTGTATAGGTTTCTATTAGCTATTCCTTTTGTAAATCCCAATTTTAACAAATACTTATCCAATCTTGCATACCAAGTTCTAGGTGCTTGCTTTAGTCCATATAAGGCTTGCTTTAGTTTACATACCATGTCTCCTTCTTGAGTCAAAGGAAAACCTTCAGGCTGCTCAATATAGACTTCTTCTTCCAATTCACCATTCAAAAATGTTGACTTCACATCCATCTAATATACTTTAAATTTCTTAAAAGTTGCATAGGCCAAAAACATTCTTACTGCTTCAATTATTTCTACTGGTGCAAAATTTTCTTCATAGTTAATTCCTTCTTTCTGTGAGTATCCCTTACATACCAATCTCGCTTTGTTTCTTACTACTTCTCCTTGTTCATTCATCTTGTTTCTAAATACCCATTTAGTTCCAATAAAATTCTTATCTTTAGGTCTAGGGACCAATTCCCATGTCTTGTTCTTTTCAATTTGATCTAGTTCTTCTTTCATAGCTTTAATCCAATGTTCATCTTCACAAGCTTCACTAGTATATTTAAGTTCAATTTGAGAAATCAAACATAATTGTTCTTGTACCTTATTTCAAGTTAGAACTCCTTTGTCTATGCTTCCAATAATCTTCTCAACATGACGATTCCTTGATAAGCTCCTGTTATGTGTCATTGTCTCATATCTCACTTTAGGTGCCAGTTCTTCAATGATTTTACTATGGCTTTCATTCAACAAGTCACTATCAGTTTCATAGAATAATTCAGTAGTTTCAAAGTTAGGTTTAGGATGAGTTCCTTTATTAGATTCATAATCAAGCATTTTTTCTTGAATTTTGAACTTTTCATCAATTTTAACATTTGTGCTCTCAACAATAGTCTTAGTTCTCTTTTTATAACATCTATAAGCTTTTCTCTTCAAAGAATATCCAAGAAATATACCTTCATCAATTCTAAGATCAAACTTTCCAATATCATCATCTCTTTTTATATAACATTTTCTTCAAAAAATTCTAAAATACTTAACTAAGGGTGCATGTCCAAACCATAATTCATATGGTGTCTTGTTTGTGTCTACTCTGATTTGTACTATGTTCATTGTATACACTACCATGTTCACTGCTTCTCTCCAGAATATCTTCACCAGATCATTCTCAAATAACATAGCTCTTGCTGCTTCAGTCTCTGATCTATTTCTCCTTTCTACAATACCATTTTGTTTAGGTGTTCTAGGGGCTGAAAACTATCTCTTAATACCATTCACTTCACAAAAGGTGTTAAACTCTCTAGAATTAAATTCTCCACCTCTATTAGATCTCAAACATTTAATCTTCATTCCAGATTCATTCTCAACTTTATTCTTAATGACCTTAAACTTATCAAATGCTTCAGAATTTTCTTTAAGAAATGTAATCCACATCATTCTTTTAAAATCATCAACAAGAATCATAAAATACCTTTCTCCATAGAATCCTCTAGTCCTGGTAGGACCACTCAAATCTGTATGAACAATCTCCAACTTCTCTGTAGATGTAAACTTCTTACTAGGAAATGAACTTCTCTTCTATTTTTCCATCACATTCCTTGCAAATCATGTTAGTAGGCTTCATAATTTTAGTCAAATCTCTTACTGCAAGTGTAGTACTTATTTTCACAATGTTATCAAAATTTATAAGATAAAATCTTTTGTGCCATAACCAACTATCATCAATCTTAGTAATCAAACATGTCATCTTAGTAGGATTCAACTGAAATACATTACCTCTAGTTCTAGATCCAGTTCTAATCAAATTTCCATCTTTATCTTTTATCACACAAGTTTTCTCAGTAAACCAAACTTGATATACCTTATCAACTAACTATCCAACACTCAAAATATTATGTTTCAAACCATCCACAAAGTAAACATCATCAATATTAGTCTTCCCATCAAGATTAATAGAGCCTATACCTTTAATCAAACAAGGTGCATTATTTCCAACTCTAACAACTCCTCCATCATAATTATTAAACTTTATGAACTTTTTCATGTCTCCAGCCATATGATGTGAACAACCACTATCTATAATCCAATAAGCTTTCTTTTCAACTTGAGAAACTAGGGCTTTTTCTTCCTTAACATCTGTTTCAGGATTTTCTTCTTTAAATGCTACAAATCCTATGACATCATTATTCTCAGTATCACTTTCACTTAAAGTTCTCTCTATACTAGCTTCAAGATCTTCATCATTAGCATAATAGCATTCCTTAGATCTTCTAGGCTTGAAATTATTTTTGTACTTTTTAACTCTCTTAGGACATTTAGATGCAAAATGACCATATTCTTGACAAGTCCAACATTTAAAAATTTTCTTACTGTCTGGTTCTCTCTTCACAAGTAAGGTAATACCTTCTTCAATCTTCTTGTCTTCTTCATTTCTAGATCTGTTGCTGACAGCATAGTCTCCACTCACACTGATGCTTCTTGACAAAGTAGGGTGAACACTAAGAGCACTGAATGTTGTCTCCATTCTAGGAAAATCTCCTGATAACCTTAGGTTCATTTCTGATGCTTCCAATCTTCCAAGAAGAGTCTCTCTTGTAAATTTCAAAGTGCAAGATATAACTTGTTCAATCATTTGTGTTGTCTGCTTAAACGCAGGAGTCAATGTCCTCAGAATTTTCCATATAACTTCATTTTCTGTCTTTGTTCCTCCACAAGATTTTATGGCTGCAACAATTTCTGGCATTCTACCAATATAGCTTCTAACATATTCATCTTCCGTCATTCTTATATCTTCAAATGTACGTATCCAATTATGTAATCTAACTTTCTTTGCATGTTCATCACCTTCAAAAGTAGAGCGTAAAGCTTTCCAAATTTCATGAGATGTTTTCAAACATTTTACCTGACTATACTCATTCTCTAGAAGGGCTGACAAAAGTGCTTCCCTGGCAAGTATGTTACACATGAATAGATCTCTTTCATCATTCCTACATGTTTCAATATCATCTTCTTCAACAATAGTCTTCACATTCTTCATTATCAACCAATAACCTGGTCCTAAACACAATAGATGTGTCTTCATCTTTTCTTTCCAGCTGTCAAAATTCACTCCATCAAACTTAGGGCTTTCTTTCCTAAAATTTTCCATGGATCTCCTTAAGCTGTTAAACTTTTCTTTCAAGGACCTACTGCTCTTATACCAATTGTTAGAAAGTAAAGTCCACCAAGATAACTGAGAGGGGGGGATGAATCAATTATATGATAATTATAACTTTTATCAACTTCAATAGATTTTAACCATGTAAGCAATATAATTACTAACCATAGAAAGATATTCATACACAATAACACAATGACACAAGATATGTTGACTAGGGAACCTCTTGATCAAAGAGTAAACCCCGGTGAGAATGATGCCCACAACAGATGCACTAATATGAATATTCCTTGTGAAAGGATGGAATTTTTTAGGAGTCTTATGAAATACATTCAGTACATATGAATCCCAGTTAGGAGATTTTGAATCCCTGCTAAAAGATTCTAACTCTGTTAGGAGTTATGGAAGACAGAAGGACCCACTGCCCAAACAACTTCAATGGCAAGATCAATGAACACACTCTCTAAATGATCTCTAGATTATTCAATATAATAATATAAAATCATTACTAATCTCAACAATATGTTACCTCTTCTCTGACTATGCCAAACCGCACTCATTGCTACACCAGATCTCAATTTCAGATCTTTGTACCTCGCATGTCTTCCTTCATAAATCCACTTTCACAACTTCATTCACTTCATCATAATTCATCACAACCATATTCAACCATATTACAACAAGGAAAAACATTCCTTCCTTTATACCACACTCAAGTAATTACAAATGAGTCAGCATCCAATTACAAAATAAAAGTTTCCACACGTTACATCAAAAATTACACAAAATTGTCAGCTTCCAATTAGAATAATTATTCACTCATGTGACCTCAAAGTTTTCATTGTCATCCACATCACTAACAATATGTCTTAAACTTCCCTTTAACTCCGCAAAACTAGATTCCATCCTGATTAGGAGATATCATCCGATTTCCACAAACCGCTACTCAGGATCACTGCTTGAATACTGCTTCCATCAAAATGCTCATAACTTTAATGAATAAATGAATTACTATTTGCACTCTTAACCATGAACATATAACATATCAAAGAGTAAATCCTCAACTTTTCATAGCTTGATCTGTAATATCCCACCTGTGCTAATCAAAACATTGTATGCTCCTCTGCTAATCTCCAGTAGGTCACTGTGTTGACATCAATGACAATCATAGTCATGAATGCAACAACAACTGCTATAGAATGGCTGCCAATACTCCCATAGGATATATATAGCATTCATTCCTAACAAATTCCCTATTGTGTTTTGTGGTGTTAGATTTCCTTTTATCTTGTTGATGTTAGATTTGCCCTTTGTGTAAAATCTTGCATGCTAATTAGATTCAAAAATACGAAAAATAAAAATCCATGCTTTATGTTTTCTTAATTTAGTTCATTTTCATTGTATTGGTTTATGAGCTTTACTAGTTCTAGTCCTACTTATAATATTTCAGTTAGACAAAGTTGTAGACTTATGGGTGCCTTTGATCCCAAGTTTTCTTCTCCTTTCCTTAGGGTCCCGGATGATAATTTGATTCTTCATGATTCTAATCCTATTATGGAGAAAAACTCTTCTCACTCATCTCATGATGAGGATGATGCTTTAAGATTTCCTCTTGAACAAGCCCAAAAACTTTCAACTGAACTTGATAAAATGGGTAATTGGCTTATTCAAGAAAACCATAATCAAGATTCTATTCAAGCTATAGAGGCTCTTAAGAAAGTTCTTTGTGATAGTGATCAAGGTGTTAATCTTCTTCGTGGTATTACTCACCTTGTGCATTCAAATGTTAAACATTTAGCTCAAGAAGCTCAAGATTTGGGGTTGATTCCTCCTGTCACTAGTATAGAACCTTCTTCTAATCCTTTACCAAGTGTTCCTACCTATACTCCTTTGGTGACTGTGACAGTTCCCTCTGTTCCTATGAGTGTTCCTCCTGTGTCTCTTCCTACATCACAACCTTCATATCATAATGTTCCTTTTACTTATTCCAATCCACTTCCAACTGTAGTTCCAAGTGTTCCTCCAGTTGTATCTTCCATTCTTGTAGCTTCTTATACTTTACCTAGTGTTTCTAATGTTTATATTCCTCCTATTTCCTCTAATGATTCAACAATCATCAGTTTGGCTCAAATTATGTCATCCTTACAAAAACAACTTGCTTCCTTAATTCAAAACAAGTTTAGTATTCCTACATGTGACATGGGAAGTCCTTTGTCTCGTGACATTATTTTTACTCTTGTTCCTCAGCAAGTCGATATACCTCATCTTGAGAATTACAATGGAAAAGGAGATCTTGTTCATCATGTTAAAACATTTCAAATCCTTTGTAGTGATTATGCTCATGACCATAAGATTTTAGCCAAACTATTTGCTAGAACTTTTCATGACAAGGCCTTACAATGGTATTGTTCCTTGCCTCCTTATTATATTGATAAACAACATTGACCCGCAAGTGTCTTTGACTGATTTGATGCATTGTAAACAAAGTGCTAAGGAAAAATTGACTGAATTTATTGGTAGATTTAAGCATTTGCATGCTCAGATTTCCTATCATGTTCCTGATATTGATATTCAACGTATGTTTATTTCAAATTTACAAAAGGATATTAGAGATAAGATTATGCTTACTAAATTTACCTCTTTTCAACAACTTTGTGCAGCGCTTCATCATTATCAATTACAAGTGAGTCAATTTGAGAGCACCACTCCAATGGCTCCTGTTCCAATTGATAAAAGTGATGTTGCTCCTAATCCAAACAAATTTCAAAAATTCAACAACTATGACAAGATAAACAAACAATCGAATGCAGTTGTTGATCAAGTTGTTGCATCTCACAATGCCACTTTTGTATCCACTTCTTTCCAATTAAATAGTACATTTACTCCTCTTTCTGAATCTTTACATTTTGTTATGAATAGGTTGTTAATTGTTAATATGATTACTTTACCTCCTATTTGACCTCTTTTACCAGCTATGGTTTCATCTAAATCTTTAGATCCTAAAGCTTTTTGTCAATATCATTGTCAGAATGGTCATGATACTGAGAAGTGTTATTCTTTAAAACATAAGGTTCAAGATGTAATTGATTCTAAGGCCTTATCTATTGATAATCTTGATGGTAGTGGGAACAAATTTGTCTCTCCTAATCAAAACCTTCAAATCTATATGAATCATTTACCTACGCATGATACTAATACCATTGCTCAGCCATCTTCTATGGAGATTGCTTATGATTCAAAGATGGATGATCTCAATCATGTTGTTAATCAAGTGGAGCATGTTGGTCAAAATTTATCTCCACCTCAACCTCAACCTCAGCTTCAATCTCAACCTCAACCAAAACCTAAGCCTAAATTGAAAATTCAACCTAAACCTTGACAAAAACCTAAGAATAAAAGACCTCAGGAAATTTTGATTACCTTTGATGATTCTGAGAATAGTACAGCTCCTGATGGTCCCCTTTACATTTATGCTAGGATTTGTTAGACACCTACTCATGGTTGTCTTGTTGATCCTACGTCCTTAATCAATGTTATTACTAAAGAAAATATTTTTATGAAAAATTTGCAATGCGATTCTTATGATACATCATATGTGTGGATTCAGACTTGTAACGATTTTCTTTATCCATCATTTGATTCTATTAATTTTCCAGTGGAACTTTGTGGAAAAATTGTGAACACTACCTTTGTTGTTGTTCCTACTTCTAATCAATTTCATGTTAAGCTTGGTTTTCCATGGTTAAATGCCATGCATGTTGTTGCTTCACCTATCCATAAATGTCTTAAATTTGTTCATGATGAAGAAGTGAAGATGGTTAACCATAGTTTATATCAACCTTCTAGGCCCAGAGATTGTGTTGCTCTTGATTTCTTTTGGCCTTCATTACCTAATGCATTTCCTCCTCGACCTGATAATCTTTTCTATTCATATCAAGCCTACAAGCATCATAAGAATCTCAAATTAAGTGTACCTCCTATGGATCTTAGTCATGGTTTTTTGCCTACACCTTCCATACGTCCTTTATCTATAGATTCCAGTTCGGTTAATCAAGCTCCTAGTGTTGCTTGTCAATCTACTGAGAATCCTATTGATCTTCCTAAAGAACCTGTGAAGGATCCTGTGGTTGTTCCTCCTAGTTCTCAACCTATTTCAACTAAAGCAAAGCATAATCAATCTACTAATGAACATCGTAAAAAGCATCATTCTTAAGCTAAAGTTTGTAATTCTTCTCTTCAAAGATCTCTACCTTCTTCAGATAAACCTATGCATGATGTATTAGAAGAAGTTGTTACTAATAATGATGTTAAGATGCATGATTATGATGATTCTATTCATATCTTAGATCCTATTTTGATTAATCTGGATGAAGAAGATACTCTTGATGATGTTAATGATGAATATGAGGCTATTAACATTGACATTGATTTACCTAATATACTTTCATCACAATTGACTATTACATCTAGTGTCGAACATTGTGATTCTCAAGAGGATCCTTGTTTGGAACTGGCTATCATTCCTATTGTGTTGGATATAGTCCCTCTTGCGAGTTACCCATCTTCCCTAAATGATATACAATGAGATGGGGAGAGTAGACAACATGCTTGATCACCTTGTCCTTTATGGTAGCTTTTGTTGTGTGTTTGCCTATTTTACTATGCTTCTCCCATGATGTGTTTGCTAAATGTTGTTATATTCTTTTATATGACCCTTGTTACTCAGTTGATGCAAGGTGATAAAGAATTGAACCTATTGTACAATTCCTCTATATGTATCTCTATTCTTCTATATATGGTTTCATGTTATGTTATACTTGTGCTATTATTCATAAATGTTTCCTTGTGTAATCTGCTTGGATTTGAGACGTGGTAGCACTAATTCTTTTTGGTCTCCATGTCATGGTTTGAAAATATTTTTCTTCATATTCCTTATGTGATCTTTCCTCCTTTGTGATTGTAGTTCTACTTTCTTTGGGGAATGATGTCAATTCATTTGCAATAATATCATATATATATTATCTTATGATCATACTGACCCCATGACAAGTAGATCCCTTATGTGTTCTCTATATGTTTCTATGGCATTTCCCTTGATTTGTCTTCATCTGGAGGCATCTCATAGTGGAAACATAATCAGTGGAGTTGTTTATGTTTTTGTTAAAGCCATTTCTCCTGTTAAAGTGATAGCAATGACTTTAACATGGGGGCATACGCTTTTCTCACTTATTGCACACATGCACTTTTCAATACACATATTATTTTTCAAGATACCTTTTTTCCCTTTTTGGATTAGTGACTAATCCTTAAAGCATGGATTTATATTTTAGGATCTCTTGATCCCGCAAGTTACAAATTTTTGATCCCTTAAGGGTGGAGGTGTCCTTAAGACTAGATCTCTTTTTCTTTTGGTTTTATTCTTGTGGAATAGAATATTCCTAAGGGTGAATCCTTGATTGGTTGACTAGTAAGTAGCCACATTCACTAGGCGGTTCAATTCCATCTTTCCACTTGCGTCATTTCCTTGTGTGGTTCACAATGGGACATAAGTTCTCATTGGGTGAGATAATATCTCTCTCTATCTCTCTATCTCTCTATCTCTCTAGAGATGTCTCTCTTATTGTGATCTTGGAGTTGATGAAGACTTGAGTCCCTAGGGGCTTGAGGTTTCTTTTGTCTCTTTGATTATGATAAGATTATCTCTTCATTTTGATCTCCTTTACCAAGAGTTCGCATTGAGTCCATACTCTTGCTAAAGTGGGGGCTTAATGTATCATCTTAAAATGGAAGCACTTCCATGTTAAGAGTGTTTATCCCTCTGTGTGATTGGTATGGGGTCATGTTAAGCACCTTGAACTGGTCTTTGCATGTATATGGCTTTCTCCCCCCATTATGCTTCTCTCTCCACCTATTTTCACTATCTTTCTATATTTCCTAGCACTTTGGATTAAGGTCCTAAGTTTTTTGACCTCAAGGTCAAAGAAAACCTTGAGGTTCAAAGATGACCTTGACCCTAACCTAGGGTGGGGTCTACCTCATCCTTGACCCAAGGTTCAAATTTCAAGGTTCCATGATTTTTGAATGTCGGGTTTCTGAAAGATTTATTTTCCCACTTCCGGGTCGGCCATTTCAGGTTTCAGAATGGTAAATCCTTAAATTTCATTTAATATGGGTCCATTTCTAAGGGTTAAGGTTAATTGGGATTTAATTCTCCAATTTTATCCTTCTCTAGAGGTTTTTTCCCTAGATCACTTTAAAAGGAAGCCTTCCTCTCTCATTTTGACATCCACTTACACATCACTTTTTGCAATCAAGCATCCATTATCAAGTAATCTCTCAAGTGAAAGAAAGTAAGAAGGAGAAGGAAATCAAGTAATCATTCATTCATCTTCAAGCCTAGCATTCAATCATTCAATTTTTCAAGCATTCAAGCATTCATCAAGGAGATCCATTGTTAGCCATTGAAGGATTCAATCTCTTTGGAGCCCCCTTGAAGATTTCTCCATCCACATTCATCTAAGCCTCCTCATATGAAAAGATCCATTCAAGATTGGTGTTAAAGATAAAATTCCATTGATTTGAGATATCCTACATTCATTTCTACATACATTTGGAGCATCCCTACTTGTGGATTCAAGGATTTGAATCCTCTACAAGGACTTCAACATAAGCAAGGCGAATTGTTTCATTTACTTTGTTTATGCACATTACAATTTCAATTCAATTTCAAGGTTAATCCTAAATTAGGGTTTGACCAAGGCAAACCCCCCATCCAAACAAGAAAACCCCTCTTTTTCTTGTAGGAATAGGTGCAGGACTACAGATCAGAGCTTGGATTTGGATACCCTTTTCGGTGAACTTCTGAGATCCACAAACAAAATCAAAGATGACTTTCAAAATTCTGAAGTTGTCTTTGACCTTTTATCGGGGTCAAAGACTACCTGCTATCAAAAAGACAAAATTTTTATGGGTTTTCTCCATCTTGACATTTCCAATCCGGAACAGGTTGCAAAATTGCCCGAAACTGTACACAGACATTAGAAATTAGCATTTTCTAGATCTGCCCTATTTTGATGTTAGTATTTACCTTTCATTTATTTTAGATTTCAAGCATATACTCTTCATAATGAAATATAAGGTTTCTTCCTTCATTCATATTCTCCATAGATTGATTCTTTTGTGTATTGACCATTTGGTTGATCAATTTGGATCTCTCTTTTGGGAATTTGGATTTAGAAGTAGATCTCATATTTCCCCTTTCCATACTACTATTTTACCCTATTCAGTTAGACTCATCTAGTTTCTTTTCTTCTTTGTTCTCATGTTGTTTACTTTCTAGATCTAGTTCTTTGCATTCTTCAATCTTCTTTGGGAATTTTTTTTCAAAGTATCCAAGACTAATTTTATCATAAGAGGGTTTCTGATAAGAAATTTGTTCATCAATTTTTTCACTACTGGAATATAGTTTCTCAAGATTTTGTTTAGATTGAGTTAGTTCTCCTTTTACAATTATTTTGTATTTCACAAGTTCAACATACTACAATTTTTTAGTCTCCAATTCAGATGTCACTTTGGTAAGTTTAGATCTCAGATCTACATTTTTAGACTTCATATTTGAATCATCTTTGATGTTATCATCTTTCAAGCTTAGCTTTAGGTCTACAATCTTTAGTTCATGTTTCAAGTTCTCATTCTCCTTCTTTAGTTTTGAAACTTCATCACTGTCCTTGACTTGACTTGTAGGTTCTTTCTTTGATTTCAAATCTTCTATCTTTTCTTTTAGTTTCTCAATGTAGTCTTTCGCACCATCATATTTGTCCTTCAGTACATCTCTTTTTTTTTAAGAATATCAATCCGTTCAAGAGCTTCATCAAGATTATTTTACAATTGATCCATATCCATAGAGATCTTACTCAAGCTATTAGGCCTTCTCTGAATAAATTTTTTTTGAGTAACTGTGCTCTGATACCAATTGTTAGAAATAGGAAATACTGAGAGGGGGGGTGAATCAATATTTCACAAACTTTTACTTTTGCCCACTTATGGATATATGAAATTAACTTGTAGCTTGCATAAGAAACTAAACTGAATAAACTAAATAATAATCACAACAATAAAATGAAAGAACTCATAACACCATGTTTGTTCTCAAGGAAACCTTGGCCAAGGGAAAACCCCGGTGGGGATGATACCCACAAATGATCCACTAATCAAAAGTATCTGATTAAAGATATTGACCTTGTTAGGAGTCTATTACATCAGTAGTGTCTTTGTCCTGGTTAAAGAAATTTAGGCCTTGTTAGAAGCCTCAACCCTGTTAGGAGTTTTTATTACAAAACATATATGTATTCAAGATGAGCTCACCACCTAGACATGCAATATACAATGCTAACCTCAAATACAAAAGGTAAAATACAAAAACCTTTTACTGCTCCTGAATATTTTCAATATTCTGATCTAGCTTTGTAGTCTCTTCAAAACTTATTATCAATTTGCACTGCTCTAATCATATATCAAATTTCACATACTATACATCAATACAATACTTGCTTTTTTGTATCTCTTACTTTACATTTACAAGTATCTTACTTATATACAAGTTATTACAAAAAAACTTTCCTGTCGACCTTCAATACTTTACACGATTACTTCTTGTTGCCTTAGGGTTAACATCTAGGATGTCTTCCCTAATTATTTAAGTCATTATTTTGGAAAAAATAATAATAACTCAATATAGCCAGTTTATGATTGTTGCTCTGTTCTGGTTGACTCTACACTGTCTTTGTAAAACATCGATATTGTTGGTTGGTTTCCTGGTTTTAGGTGTTGTCCTTCAAAATTTTGATTTTTGATGCCTATCCCTGAGTTTCATGATTTAGTTTCCAAGCATTTCCAGTCCATGAGCACCAAAATTGTTTGAAAAACCCTAGGTTTTAAGACCTGTTTGCCTTTAAAATCCAAAAAAACCCTAAAATTTGTTCGCCCAGGTCTATTCAGCTGTTACTTTTTCAAATTACTTAAATGGCCTTTTGCAGCATGTGCACTTTTTATTTTCGAGCTAGTCGCTTAGTTCTTGAATGATTTAGCATATTCCTTTTTTACTAGTGATTACCTATTTCCCTTTGTCGCGCAGTCTCCCAAGGATGGAAGAATATTCTTTGTCTTCAAATGACTCAGTGGTTGCCTTTAGTTGCCAAGTCTCCTAATTAATGTTATGAGATCTAGCAACTACTATGATAAATTTTTGCTAAGTGACTATGGTCACTTTATCTCCAGATCAAAATACCTCTCATTCGGATGATCTCTAAAAAAAATAAAAAATTGATATAATATTCAGCAATTATGAGGTTTGCAGTTGGTTGCTAAATCTCCAAATACAAAGTGGTGGTCTATTTTACGAGTCGTCAGATCTCCAAGTTATTTAGTGGTTAGTTCTTTTTTCTTGTGACTTGGCAATTTCAATGGTCGCGTGTTCTCATGGTCTTGGTGGTTATGTCTTAGGCGGTCAGCATTTCAGTGACATAGTTATCTCTAAGTCTCCCAATGAAGCCGTTAAGTGATAAAGGGTATGGCAACTTAGCAGGAACCATTGGATGTAGATTAAATCTGTGGTTGATGTTCAATCTCATTACCTGACCAAGGTTAAGTATTTTTTCTAGCGACTTGGAGAATAAGGGTGTTCGCGCAATCTCCAGTCTTGACCACAGTCAAAGGAAATAATGGGTGACTTGGAGGTGTCTTTAGTCATGTAATCACCAGATGAGCTTGAGTTAAAAGAAAGGTTTGTGGGACCATTGTTGTCAGTCATCAATTTAGTTTTGATCGAGTGGTGGTCGTGTGATCTCAGGATATAACTATGGGTTAGAAAATTATCCAATGACCTTGAGATTTGCCTTGTCGCCCAATCTCTGGGTCAAACTCTAGTTAGAAAAACTACTTAGTGATTAACAAACTGTCTTCAGTGGGGTAATCACCAAATGATCTATGGTTAAGTGTTGACTAAAATTAAAGGGTTGAAAAAATATAAGTATCTATTTGCCGGATTTTGTGACATGTCTTTTCCTGATTGGTTCATAAAAGATGAAAAATGTGAACAAGTAAGAGGATTTGACTATAGTCACTAAATCTCTAGAAAATAAATCAAATGATTTTCTTGTCTTCAGTCACTAAATCTCCGAATGGTTGAGTAGGGAGGTCTCAAGAAGAAGTTTGAAAAGTCAACTTTCTTCAGCAACTGGGAGATTCACTGTAGTCGCTAGATCTCTTGATGGCTTTCTGAAGTCAGGTCTTGAGATAAATTAAAAAAGGAAATAATTTTACAGTGACTAAAGTAATGGCTATAGTCGCCATGTCTCAGGATGAAAAAGGTAAGTGAATACTTGGTCACCTAGTCTCTAGATAAATTCAAAAGGGTTCAAATTATTCAGCGACTATGATATTTCACTATAGTCGCTAGGTCTCAGGAAGAAGTAAAGTCATTCAGTGACTGAGGTTTTCTTTAGTCCCCAGATCTATGAAAGTATAAAGGAGGTGCCAAATCTTTCAATAGTTACAAGAATGTGTTGTAATCTCTAGGTCACCAGAAGTTAAAATTTGATTATCTGTCATTTTCTCAGCTTACAGCTAGTGAATTGAGTTATGAGCATACCAATTAATGGCAGAAGTGACATAATTTTCATCTTTTGATCTCTAATGAATTGTTGCATTCAATTCTGCTGAATAAATATAGTTGTTTGTCACTCATTTCAAATTACCAAGCATTCAGAGAGCCAAAGCGATAGAATTCCCTGAGATTTTTTGGAGAAATTTCAAAGTTCAGGACATTCAGAATTTGTAGAAGAGTTTGAATTTGTAGATAAGATGAGTCAATTGTCAGTCAGTGGGGCTTCTACTAGCAAGGGAGCTAAGGAGAAAGTTAAAGAGAGTTATTCAGATGAATTTCTCACCTTACTACCAAGCTCATCACAAAATAAGAAGGTTAGTGATGAATGCTTTATTGACGAGCTTGGTTACTGTAGGGATGCTAGGACACCAGAAATCACTAGAATGTGTTTGTTTAAATATTTTTATAAGAATGTTGAGAATCTAGTCCCTATCGCAAACCCTTGGACGTCCAGGTTAGCGAAATTGATAGTCCCAGAAGTTTTCTTGGACATAGATGTCCTAATTGTTCTAGCCCATTCCTATGATCGCCTGTCTAGAACTATTAGGAAGGGTGATGGTTCTCCGCTGGTTACCCTTAACCGGAATTCATTTATAAGAGCTTTTGGTATCTAGCTCCCCATGGTTACTGAGATTAATTTATAGTCCTTGGCAAATAGGTATGATAGAGAGGCTGCCATTGTGGCAAAAGAAATTCAAAACCATGTTCCCTGAGAAAATAGGAATTACATAGCACTAATGTCGGGAACAATTCTATATGCATACAAGGACCTCTATTTTTACATAAGGTACATTTCCTATGGATTGTGCAAAGTTCTAGGGATTGATGGTGGAGAGAAGATCCCCTCGGACCTCCTGATGATGGTTTTGGACTCCCAGAGTCTTCACGCTACAAAAGGATATGATTACATAGGATATATAATAGAAAATATGCACATAGGTTTACAAGAGTTGAAGAACCATACATCTAGTTCTACAACAAGGTTTATGCACTATTATTTGTTGATGCACCTCATTTTGTACTTCAATTATAATATCATGAACATGGAGTGCCTTGAGGAACAAATGACATACAAGGGACAGCAAAATCCAGTATAGTTTTGGATTAGGGCTTAGAGTCCTTCTTCCTCGAGGAGTGATTTTTGTATATTTGAAAATTGGATATTTGGACCTATCCTCCTCGGTTTAGGGCTCAATCTTTCAAGGCTATCCACAAAGGTCCTACAATTGGTAAGGCCTCAACAATTAGTTGATAAATGGACCAAGGGTCACAATTGGGGAGACATCTATTATGAAAAGGGTTATACTATGATTAGAGTATATGGATGCCCTCAGCCCCCTCATATACTACCATTTTTTGTTCCACCAAGTGTGGCATATTTAGAATTCATATGGCAGCTAATGCTAATTGATCGGGAGCACCTAGCTTCACATAGAAAAGGAACTTTTACCCCAAGGCACTTTAAAGTGCATAGTCTCACAATAGGAATGAATGCCTTCAATAAAGTAAATGATTGGTTAGGGCAGTTCAGAATGCATGTTGCTTCCCATAGGTATGTTGATACATAGGGATTCATGGTTGTTGCCAGGAAGTATTACATGCCCAGCATTCCATTTAATAAAATACATGAGGAGTATCTTGAGGAGGATGTGTTGAGAAACATAATAGAAGAAGAAGAAGTGGCGAGAAGATCTGATCAGATACATGAATTATATGCCATGGAGAAATGGTTAAAGAAAAAAGGACTGGCATTTAGTGGCTTCTTCCCCAATCTACCCTATCTCCATATGCTTGAGCAAATGATGGCTCAATTCAATACTTTGATGAGGACTTTTGAAGATCAGATTGATGAGACAGACGGAAAGGAGGATGTCCAATTTGAGTCAGAATGTGGTGAAGATAGTGATGGTGGTTACTTAGTGCACTACATTCCCCCACTAGAACAAATAATGGTTGAAAAACATCAAGCTAGAGAAAATATTGTTGATTTGACAGAACTCCATAGTTCTCAAGACACAAATGGCCTCCTGCAAAGAAGCAGAAATTGTTAGTTGGAGAATCTTCTAAAGAAAGGAGAAAGGACAAAGTGGGAGCCCTCATCACTGGAATTGGTGTCCATCACCACCAGCTAAGAAAAAAGATAAGGGAGGAGAAAAGAAAAAGAAAACTGGAAAAGGAAGATGTTGAGTTGCCCTTGGCTCTATGCCAAGATGAAAGAATGATAGAACAAGATGCCTTCTTGAAAGATGATAATTTAATAGAGTTAGGTAAATTCAAGAGCTTCTTGATATGGCACAAACAATAGTAGGTTGCATCCAATCTTTAGATCACTGAAGAGGGTCAAGTGCCTGATGAGGCAGTGAAAACATTAAAAGAGTATGACCCTAAGGCAAAAAAATTTACCCCAAAGGAGGCCAAACAACTTGTCAAAAATAGCAATATGCTACTTGTGCCTGGGTGGAATTTGTATTCAAATTTTATTTTTGATCAAATCAAGATACAGGAGGATATAGCTCTATCCTCAAAGACCCAAGTAGGGGAAATTAGCAGAGGATTTGGGTATAGCCCAAGAAACCAAGCTTTGGCTCTATGGAGTCTTTATCCTAAAGATAAGAAGCCTTCAATCCTAAATGTCAAAGAGCAAATGGATGGTGACAAAATTGTATGGTCAATCCATAATACATGAGACCTTGAGATCTCTCAAGTGTTAACCCAGTTTGCTAGGCTTAATGAAGACAAGATCAAGCAATTATCTAAAAGATATGGTTCCTTGTTGGAAGACTACAGTGCACTATTGAAGGATAGAGATATGAAAGAAAAGGCATTGGAGAAGTCTTTGGTAGACTTAGAGTACCAAATAATCAACACTCCTATAGTTGCCCCTGCACCTCCTGAGGAACCTGCATTTCCAGAAGGTAAAAGTATGAGTGAAGAAGAGGTTGCTGCAGAGATTGAAAAAATAAAGATACAAAAGAATGAGGCCATCCTGCAAGCCTTGTTGAAAATCTTGCAGCGTAGAGTTGATGCATTGAAGGATAAATCTGATTTGGTTTTTAGTGCTTATAAAAAATTTCTTGAATTGTAGGTAGAAGTGAATAATTATGTCTCAATTTTAAATGGTTATCATGCAACTTGGTCAGTCAGGGCAACACTCTTTGAAAGATTGGTAGCTTTCCAACCTTTGAGAACTGATATTATGGAGATTGTTCTGCAAGTAGGTGAAGAAATAAACAGAGTTAAGGCCATATTGCCTTTTCAAGGGCAAGGCAAATCAGATTGAGTCTAAGATAGCCATGCTCAGCTTGGGTTCCAACAAATTCATCCCTCCCATTAAAGATGCAGATGGTGCCATGAAGAGCCTTGATCAGTGGAGATCATATTTTGATCTTGTATTGCCTAGGAAAGAGGCATTTCTAGATGAGAGTAATGAAGTAGGTATGGAAAGATTCAATAACACTTTGGATGAATCCATAAAGGCAAAAATGGAGCTCACCAAATTTGTGGTAGATGTCAAGTTGATACTAGATTCCATATGGGAAAGACAAAAGGCATAGCTGCAACACATCCATAATTATAAATGGCTGACAGAGGAAGAAGTAACTACATGGGATGAGCTCACAAAGCCTAAGAAGATCAAATCTATTGTAGTTGACTTCAATATTTTGGATGATGAGTAAGGAGGACACATGGAGTACCTGACACCTAACCTCAGAGCATAGGGATGATAAGCTATCAGTAAGAGTGGTGTAAATTAGTTAGATGGTGATCACCATATCTCACAACAACTCAAGAAGCTATCATGAATATTTTCAGACAAAGGTGCCAGTGATCAATGAGCCAGGAAGCAGAACAATCCAAAATATTTTTGTCTTTCCACCATCTGAGGGCTTATTGTAATTTGTCTTATATGTTTTTTAGGGTTAGGGCTCCAACCATCTGAAGCTTGTTGCATTCTCATTTGATAAGAGAATTCCAAAATGGTTGAGCTATATATAAGTGGTATCCCCATTTTTGTAGAGAGTTAGAAAAAGATAATAGAAAAATAGAGTATAATTGCTACAGAGAAGACTTTCAAATTTTGTGTCTGAGCTTCTGAGCATGAGTTTTTATGTGTAATTTATAGGTTTATTTTAATACAAATACATTGCAATTTCTATCTCATATTATTGTTGTCTCTTTACTTGTATGTTTGCTCTTGTATGTTTTATCTACGAGGCATTTAAAATATACTAATTGTTGATCAATTTCTTCAATTGATTATGAGTTTCTCTCAAGGAGAGAATTAAAATCCTTATTATCAATTATAGAGAGTAAACTTACATGTAGAGATTTTGATAATAGTAATGTTAGATTGATAGAATAGATTGTCAAGCATTCTATTCAGATTGCAGATTGTGTGTAAGGCATACTGTTGTATTTCTTTTAAAATAACTTTGTGGATTTGCATTTAGACTTTTTTTCCCATTGGATTAGGCACTAGTTTGAAGTGTGTTTCTTATAAAATTATCTTTTCATGATCTTTAGAGATACTAAAATTCATTTCATTACCAGTATTTTACTTTCAAGAATTGTTTGTATACTTTGAAAGAACTGTATCTAGGTGGTATAAGTTCATATTTAGTGATTCCTTAAAGAAAGAATCAAGAGGTTACCCTTCCTTGAGTTTAACTCAGAAAAAGAAGAAGGATGAATGTCCTTAGGCCACTGTTCTATGCTATTACATTTGTAATTTCCATTTTTATACTCTGTATTAAAATTATCTGGGCTATTTGCAGAGTAGTGATGTTTTATTGAGATAATTTGAGGAATAAGTAGCATAGCAGTTAAGAACTAATCCACCATTTGAATGTTTACTTGAAACATAGTAAATCACTATAGAAAATACCCACCTGAGTCCTATGGAGCTCAAAGCAGAAGGGGGATCTTATTCAATCCTCATCAATTAGACTATTTCTTGTCAAACTTGAGAGTCCTTAAATCTAAGAATCAAGCCTATATATTTGCCAAGTTTGATCCTACAAGAAAAAGCTCTAACAAATATCTCTTTCCGTACATGTCATACAAACTTGTGCTCTTAGATGTATCTTCAATATACCTGGAATGATCTATGTTCAATTTCACATGTACTGAATGTTCTTCTGTGAATATCGCTAATCAAAACAATCTCTATGTAGATAGATAAACCCTGTTATACTTAGACAATTTTCATAGGTTCTTATACAAAACTTCATCCTCGGATCATGTTGTCTTAATACTAAATATATATGTTTCCATAATGAAAACATCATGATATCCTACTTAGCCAAATTGTCAACATTTCTATGTGTAAGAACAAGTTACAAAGCTATCAAAAATTTTCCAGGAAGATCAATAATAGTCATAGAAACCCTATAAATTTCAAAAAGAAACCTAGGGTACAAAATGACTCAATTGCCCTGTAATTGAGTACAAAATGGATCATTCATTGTATACCCTCCAAATCCAACTCAAATATGAAAAGAAGATAGGTTATAACTTTGAGATATCATAACAGTAATTACAGGTATTTCTAAGATTTTATTTGTTTAATATTTAGATCTGAAGTAACATCTTTCCTATTTTGATTCTAAGCACATATAAATATTCCCTAATCTACATTTCTTATTTCATTATCATTTCCCATTTCAAAATTATATATTTAATGAAGGATCATTGCCTCATTTAGTGCTTAAGTCATCACTTGACCCTATTCAGACATCTTCCTTCTGAATGTGCAATCTTCAAAAGGAGAAATGATCTACCCCTTTGCATTTCTTCCCTTTTCATATTTTACAATTACATGCCCAATCATACTGTAAAGCTTATATTGAAGGTTGATCTACTCAAGTACTTACTCTACCATACAACACTCCCAGGTTGCATGACTAAATGGTCCATGTTATTGAGTGAATTTGGTATTTAGTATATAGATTGAAAGGCAATCAAGGGGTAGGTTATTGCAAATTAGTTGGAAAAGGCACCATTAGTAGATGCTTACCCATTGGTCATTGAGTTTCCTGACGAATACCTATGTATGGTAGAAGAAAAACCTACATGGAAATTATATTTTGATGGCTCTTATACATCTTGTGGATCGAGGGTAGGAACTATCTTTGTCACTCTTCAAGGAGATTACATTCCTAAGGTATTTAAGTTATGCTTATGATGCACCAAAAATATCATAGAATATGCGGCTCTTATCTCATGCCTCAAAATATTCATTCAATCGAACATTACATAACTACAAGTCTTTGGAGATTCTTAGCTTATAATCAAATAGGTCATGGATGAATTCCAAACTAAAGATAACTAATTATTGTTGTATAAAGAAATGGTGGATAACATGAAACAACATTTCTAGATCCTACAATTCACACAAGTTCCTAGGTTGCAAAATAAAGTAGAAGATATTATGGCCACTATTGGCTCTCTCCTAGAGGTTCCACATGATGCCACATAATATGAATTTCTAATAAAGAAACTACATACATTGGCCTATGAAATGCCTACTATAGAAATGGTGCATGTGTTGGTTGGTCCCCAGTCTCATGTTAGAGTAATAAGTTGTTTTTATTGTTAATTAAATCATATTGATTTAATTATTAAGTTACTTATTACCTCTTTCTTTAATTAAGCTAAACTTTAGGCATATAATGATTAATTATTTTATTAATTATTATTATACAACCTAGGTTTCCTTTTATGGTTTTGATCTCCTTATATAAGGATTGATCTCTCTTGTAATCATAACACATTCATTTTTATTTGATTGCAACTTTTATTTTTGCATATCAAGAATGTCTCCTCTTTCATGGATCCTTGCATTTAGGCCTAGTCCATAGCTTTTGCTTCTCTCTTTATGTGACAGGTGTTCCATGTAGGTGTTCTTGGGAGTTGTGGATTTTTTTCTCATCAACTCCAATATGGTTTCAGAGCTTCAAATCTTCATGTCCTCATTCTCTTCCTGAGAGATTCAACCTTGTTTGTCAGATCTGCATTTTTTCAAAGGATTTTCTATCAGATTTGAGGGGCCTCTTTTTCTGATCACTTTGGGCTCAAACGGACCTCACCGTTGAGCTCAGAGCACCCAAGATCCCCTTTTTCCATATACAATTTTAACAATTTGGACAACTTTATGTTTTGAGGCAAAAAACATTGCACTAGGGTCGTATGACCCTGACATGCACTTCGAGACATTTTTGAAAAGAAAAATAATTGTTGGCAGGACATCTACCACTAGCAGCTCATGGTCCACTCAACAGTCACCGAGTAGTGTCACCACTGGTGGCTATTATGATCACTAGTAACTGGGTAGTCAGCACCGCGGTGATCGACATCATGATCGCTAGTCACTAGCCTCCCTCCGCTAGTAGGTAGTCATGTAGATGCCTAGGAGCCTTTTGCCCCAGCCCTCAAGTTGCTATCCCTCTGGTCATGTGGTGACCAGGGTGACGGCCAGCGATGACTGCTAGTCACTAGCCTCCCTTTGCCAGTAGTTGGTCATGTGGACGCCTAGGAGCCTTTTGCCCCAACCCTCAAGCCACTATCCCCCTAGTCATGTGGAAACCAAGAGTCTGATTTTTTTTGGCCCCCAGGGCCTATTGGTTTTTTGTGATGATGGAAAAATGGCCATTGAGTTTAGACATGTGGATTGCCGACATTGACACTATATTAGCACCTTTCTTGCACACCTTTTTGGCCCTCCAAAGTACCTATCATTTTTTTGCTCATAACTTGAGAATAGAGTGTCAAAATCAAGAAAATAATATATCGTCAGAAAGCTCTTTCCGAGCTCTATTCAGATCTAGAGGTTTGAATTTATAATTTTTCCTTTTTGATGGTTTTTTTTTTGTGTCAAATCTAGAAGTTCCTTTTTGCACTCCAAGAGCCATATCTTGCACATCCGAACTCTATTTTTGGAAAACAAGATATCATTGGAAAGCTTGTTCTGTAAAATTTCCAGTGTTGTGAGTCATTTTTCCAGATTATACTCCAGATATATTTTTTTAATTTTTTGCATTTCTACACTATGGTGAATATCTTGGGTGTTTCAGGTCCTGGGATCTCTTCCTTTTATGAGATGGCTCATTTCAGGCTATTATTCATGTTTCTACAGCATTCTTTCTTCTTTGAGAATTGTATACATATTTTGTAAGCATTCTTTTATGCAAACACACTGAGATTAAGTGCCATTCTATTGCATGATTGGGATCTTGCACATGTTTGTGTCATTTATACTCGCACTACATTATAAATTTCCATGGAGGGTTTGATGTTTTCCTTTTTTCCATCTACCTTTATCATGTGAGTGTTCCTTCCATGACATTAGCCTCGGGATGTCTTTATATGTGTTTGTACTTTCTCTACGCCTTTGATGTTCCTGGTTCTTCATGATGCAGTTCTCATTGGTAATCCTTTTCACTACACTTGTCACCTCTCCCTTGTCAACATTTTTTTTTTCGTGGGGGGGGGAGTTCTACTATTGGTTCTTTTTCTTCCTTGGTTCGATGGAGTGAGCTATGTATTCAGTATTTGTTCCTATGTACTAGGTGGATGCAGTGGTTGGATACCTATGCATTCTAGTGAGATGGATAATTTACCATATGGACACTCTTTCATTCCTATTTTTGGAGGCACACTTCCATCTTTGATTGATTATCTCTTCTTGTTTTGGTGTTTTATGCCATCTGTATCTTTGAGTTCAGTTGTTTTCCTTTGTTTACCTCCTTATTCAAGTAGTGTCATTTGAGGGCACTCATGTAGATTATAGTCTTCTCTACTTGGTCATGTTCTATTTTAGTGGAGGTTCTTTAGATCAGTAGTTACTTCTTCATAGAGTTAGCAACTTCTTTCTTCAATAATGTTATGCATGTTCATTCTTTGTTCTAATTTTCTGGAACATTCCCTAGTTTTGGAGGCTTCTTCAGTCCTTCAACTAGTCTTCATCTCCTTTTGGAGTAGATTTTTTCCATGTCATTTTCTCTATTTCTCCGCTTTATAGAGATTCTCTTTTGTACTTGGGTACCTGATTAGGCCTTTGTTGCCGGGACCCATTTGCTTTCAGTAGTAGTTCTAGGTTTTTAGCTACTCCCTAAGTTTATCTTAAGGGGGGGTGTTAGAGTAATAAGTTGTTTTTCTTATTAATTAAATCATATTGATTTAATTATTAAGTCACTTATTATCTGTTTCTTTACTTAAGCTAAACTTTAGGCATATAACGATTAATTATTTTATTAATTATTATTATGCAACCTAGGTTTCCTTTTAGAGTTTTGATATCCTTGTATAAGGATTGATCTCTCTTGTAATCATAACACATTAATTTTTATTTTATTGAAAATTTTGTTTTTTCACATCAAGAATGTCTCATCTTTCATGGATCATTTCCATAGCTTTTGCTTCTCTCTTTATGTGACAGGTGTTTGCATGCATGTGTACTTGGGAGCTATGGATTGTTTTGTCATCAAATCCAATACATGGTACCATGATAAATATGCCTATTTAAAATATGGTATCATATCCCCCCATCTCACTCACACCCAATGCCAAAACCTCATTTATCGATCCTTTGTTATACCATCATCACCAACACCCTATATTGTCAGGGCTATTACGACATAATATCTCAATGTTTAGACTTTAATTAGGCTACCCAGGCATTATGAGAGGTTCACATAAAGACTTATGTTGTTTACACAAGTGGCATGGTCTTAGCCAAGAAAATTCTTAGGTTTGGATACTATTGGCCTACAATGGAGTATGACACTTGTGAGTTCCTTAAAAGGTGTCAATAGTGTCAGTAGCATATAGATATCATCTGCATCCTAGCATAATATTTACACCCCATTACCACCCAATGAACCTTTTCCTATTGGGGCTTTGACCTCATTGGTAAGATCCACCCCGCCTTATCTAATGGACACCAATACATTATCACTACCACACAATACTTTTTAAGGTGTGTGGAAGTGATTCCCCTCTCTCTCACTAAAAGTGTTGAAATATCCAAATTCATCCTCTACCATATCATCTATTGTTTTTTCATCCCCTCTACTATCCTCACAAAAATGGGTACACAGTTCAAAAACTAACATATTGACAACTTGTGTGCCTGGTTTCACATAAAGCATTGATATTTTGTCTCATATTAACCCCAAGTAAATGACCAAGCTAAGGAAACCAATATAATCATACTAAAAATCCTTAAAAAGGTTGTCAATGAAATTGGTCATGATTGAAACCTTCATATTAATCCTTCCCTTTGGGTCTACCATACTTTCTTTTGCACTCCTACATGCACCACTCCATACCTCCTTGTTTATGGTGCCAAGGCACTCTTACCAATTCAGGTTGAATTTCCATCCTTGCATGTATCACTAAAGCATTTAGTCATTGACAAGGATTATCACATGGCATGAATCACCCAATTAGACCTTCTAGACAAAAAAGGAAAAAGCATATGCTCATTTGGTGGTATATCAAAACGAGCTTAAAAGAAGTTATGACAAGAAAATTTGCCCTCAACAATTCCAAGTGGGCACTCTAGTGTTAAGATAAAACTAGAGGGTACAACAAGACAAGAAAAAGAAGGGAAAGTTTGAACCCTGTTAGCTTGTCCCTTATGTGATTACAAAAAATTATGGTTGAAGGGCATATCAGTTGTCCACATCAAAAGGTGAACCACTAAATGATTCCATGAATATCATTCATTTGAAGAGGTTATATGCCTAAGTCATATAATGTGCCCTACTTATCTGGAAAAAAAAACATAAAAATATTAAAAAGGTCCAGAGAAAATAACAAAAAAAATAAAAAAGGCAAAAAAAAAAGTAAAGCAAAATAAGCACCCAATGGTGAAAACTTGGCAATCAAGCACTTTGGATAAGTACATGTGGGGGAAATTTGAAAATAGGTTCCATGTGTAAAAGGAATTGCTATTATCTTTCAAATCCTCATTCCACAGACAACCATCCTCCATATTCATTTTTATCCATCCATGTCTATCCAAATCCATCTCAAAAATCCCTATTTCTTGGGTGTTCTATTATCACATGTGTGCAGTGGTTTATCATCCTACTATCCCAATTCCCGAGCTTTGTACATAGTATTTGTATATAATTTTTAAGGGTTCACCCATTGTATAAATCATGCCAGTTCATCCCTTGCTTAGGTTTCATTGTAAATATTGTTGTCATAGATTGCCCCTCGTGTTGACTATGGTAAATAACCCTTATGCCTCTTTTATTCCAATTCTTCAAAAAGTATCCATAAGTGGTCCTTTATCATCATAATTATTCTCAATAATCCTTTTATCATTGGAAAAAAATTTCAATCACACCCATCATTGGTCCTCAAATGATGTATCCTTCCTCATATTAGACCACATCAAATCTTCATCTATCAATTACCCTCTTTGGAAAAGATGTTTTTTTGATACTTATAATGACTTAGGTTTTCTTTTGGTTTATTATTTATCTTTTGAGCTCCTTGGATGCTACCTCCTCATGGTCTCCATGATCTTTTATATCATGGTGTGTTGTGAGTGGTAAAAACCTGGGGCAAGGTCTTAATCTCTTGTTTTAATGTGTCAGTTAGATATGACCCTCTCATTTCCAATATGTGATCCTTGTGCTCATATGGCATGCTTAAGAAATATTATTTTCTTGTGGTTATTTCTTGTATTGTATCCACCCTAGTCCTTTATGGCTTAGATGTGATGCTAGAATTATCCTTGTTTGTTTTTTGAGTCAGTCTCATGAAACATCATTGACAAAGCCTTTGTTATTTATAACCTTGGTAGGTCCTATATTTTTCTAAATCTAAATATGTTCTCACTACATGCTGGTACTTTTTATTTAGTACCCAACTCAAGCTTCAAAAAATATTCCATTTCCCCATCACATCCATCTCAGTTCCCTCATTCCATTTACTTATTGAATAGGAATGTGCAAATGATTTCGTGACATATCCCCCTCCTTGTTTCTATCCTATGTGT
The DNA here is from genome assembly GCA_027943335.1 of Chamaecyparis obtusa. Classification (NCBI taxonomy): domain Eukaryota; kingdom Viridiplantae; phylum Streptophyta; class Pinopsida; order Cupressales; family Cupressaceae; genus Chamaecyparis; species Chamaecyparis obtusa. Next base: position 1,840,047 of record BSBK01002852.1, read on the forward strand.
GTGGCTTCTTGATATTTTGTATTTCCTTTTGCCTTTTATTTGCATTCATGATTAGGATTCATTTCCATTTCATGATCAAGGTCATTTGTATTTCATAATTAAGGTCATTTGCATAGCATTCATGATTAGGCTCGTTACAATATTATGTCATTACATAACCATTACATTGTTATTAGTTACATTCATTATCATAACTGCTACATTATAAATACATTTTAGATATCACATTCATTCCAATTCATCTTAGGTATCATATTAATTATTATTATATCTTAATGCTCATTTTCATTAGTTATCATGTCATATTAATCATATTAGTTACATTTGTATCTTAACTTCATTGCATTACCATTTCATTTATGGCATTTCATTAATTACATTTCGCTAGAGTAATAAGTTGTTTGCTTATTAATTAAATCATGTTTATTTAATTATTAAATCACTTATTATCTCTTTCAACTTGAGCTAAACTTTAGGCATATAATAACTAATTATTTTATTAATTATTATCATGCAACCTAGGTTTCTACACCATTTTTAGGGTTTTGATCTCCTTTTATAAGGATTGATCTCTCTTATAATATTATTGAAACACATTCATTATTTTTTATTGCAACTTTTGTTTTTTCACATCAAGAATGTCTCCTCTCTAGTGGATCAATGCGTCCAGGCCTCCATAGCTATTGCTTCTCTCTTTTTATGATAGGTGTTTGCATGCAGGTGTTCTTGGGAGTTGTGGGTTTTTTCTCATCAACTCCAACATGGTATCAGAGCTTTAGACTTGTTTTTCCCTGTCCTCTTCTTGAGAGATTTTGTCTTCTTCGTCAAATCTATAATTTTTAGAGGATTTTCTATTAGATCTAGGGGGAACCTCTTTTTCTGGTCACTTTGGGCTCAAACAGACCTCAAAGTTGCATTAAGAGTGATCAAGAACCCCTATTTCCATATAAAATTTGTCTAATTTGGACAAAATTGACCTCTGAGGCAAAAAAAATTGTGCCAAAGCCATATGGCCTTGGCACGAATCCTGAGGAAAGCTTTTTCAATTTTTTGGGCCCACTAACATCCACTACAAGTGGTTTCTACCACATTAGCCATCGCGGTTCCCACCGCATTGACCACCAGGACCAACGATTGACTACGCATGCAGCCCCCTTTCTACAGTAGCTGGTCACGTGGAGGACCAGCCCCTAGTAGTGCCCGACCCCTAGCTGCCATCCCTTGGTCACCACATGACCACTGGCCCAATTTTTCTAGCCCCCATGCCTGATTATTTTTTGATGGTGACAACCATACGGCCTTCAAATTTAGCCCAGTATTTTTTTGACATCAACATGCATCATCACACTTTTGCACACCTTTTTGGGCCCATCAGCATACCTATGGTTTTCTGCTCATAACTTGAGCATATGGTGTCAAAATCGGGCAAACGAGATAGCGTCGAAAAGTTCTTTCTGAGATCTATCCAGATCTAGAAGTTTGAATTTATGATTTTTCTTTTTTGATGGTGTTTTTTTCTGTCAAATCCAAAAGTTCATTTTTGCACTCTGGGAGCCACATCTTAAGCATCCAGACTCCGTTTTGGTAAAATGATATATCAATGGAAAGATTATTCTGCAATCTTTCCAATGTTGTCTTGGTATCTCTTCCTTTTATGGAATGGATCTTCTTTGGTTCTATTTTTTAGTAGCCTTTCACTCTTTCTTTGACCAGTGTATACATCATTTTGTAGCATTCTTTTATGCAAACACACTGAGATAAAGTGTCATTCTATTGCATGCATGGAATCTTTCACATGTTCATTCTCTTTGTACTCACACTCCATTATAAAGTGCCATGGGGGGGTTTGATGTTTTCCTTTGTTTTCCATCTACCTTTGTCAAGTGAGCATTCCTCTAAAGACATTAGTCTCAGGTATCTTTATTTGTGTTTGTACTCTCTCTACACCTTCAATGTTCTTGGTTCTTCATCATGTAGTTCATATTGGACATCATTTTCAGTGTACATGTCACCTATCCCTTTTCATCATTATGGGGGGTTTCTACTATTTGATTTTATGCTTTCTTGGTTCGATGGAGTGAGCTATGTATTCAATATTTTTTCCTATGTACTAGGTGGATGCAATGGTTGGGTACCTATGCATTTCGGTGAGATGGATCATTTACCATATGGACACTCTTTCATTCCTATTTTTAGAGGAACACTTCCATCTTTGATTGATTAGCTCTTCAGGCTTTGGTGTTCTATGCCATCTGTATCTTCGAGTTTAGTTGTTTTCCTTTGTTTGCCTCCTGATTTGAGTAGTGTCATTTGAGGGCACTCATGCAGATTACAATCTTCTCAACCTGGTCATATTTCAATGGAAGATCTTTAGATCAATAGTTAATTCTTGATAGAGTTTGCATCTTCTTGCTTCAGTGATGTTCTACATGTTCATCCTTGTTCCTATTTTCTAAAACATTGCCTAGTTTTGGAGGCTTCTTTAGTCCTTCAGACTAGTCTTTGTCTCTTTTTGGAGTAGAGTTTTTCCTATGTGGTTTTCTCTATTTCTCTACTTTATAGAGACTCTCTTTTGTACTTGGGTACCTGATCAGGCCTTTTGTTGCTGGGACCCATTTTCTTTTAGTAGTTCTTTCTAGGTTTTTAGCTTCTCCCAAAGTTTATCTTAAGAGGGGGTGTTAAAGTAATAAGTTGTTTTCTTATTAATTAAATCATGTTGATTTAATTATTAAGTCACTTATTATCTCTTTCTACTTACGCTAAACTTTAGGCATATAATAATTAATTATTTTATTAATTATTATCATGCAACCTAGGTTTCTCCACCCTTTTTAGGGTTTTGATCTTCTTTTATAAGGATTTATCTCTCTTGTAATATTATTGAAACACATTCATTATTTTTTATTGCAACTTTTTTTTTGCACATCAACAATATCTCATCTCTCGTGGATCAATGTGTTCAGGTCTCCATAGCTTTTGCTTCTCTCTTTCTATGATAGGTGTTTGCATGCAGATGTTCTTGGGAGTTGTGGGTTGTTTTCTCATCAGCTCCAACACATTCCATCTTATTTATCATTCCATTTATTAATAATAATTCCATTGTCACATATTTTCATTTCATCTTAACTCGCACATCATTTATTACCATATTCCATATCATATTAATTACATTATGTTATCATCATATTTTATTTTCTCTCACATCACATTCATGTCCACAATCATGTTCATTTAATTACATTAATCATAATCATATAGCTCATATTTAATTACACATTATTTTATTAACACATAATCTTCCACATCACATGTATCTAGAATCATACATACATCTAAAACTCATAGGCATATCTATTAGAAATAAACAATCAAAATCGTGGCATCCAACAAAACCATCATGTCAGTACATAGCATAAAATAATCACCTTGCATCACATCCTGCATCACATGAGAATTACATATCATAATCATACACATCACATCATATATGCATACCACATCCTACATCACAAATATGTCAGTACATAACCATATAGATAGATGCATCCATACATAATAAAACACAAAAAGAAAACACATACACATGATCCCCCACTAAATCTCCATCAATATATCAATTTTTTAAAATGCATCAAAAAATAATGATGGTCCATCAAAATCCAGCAATAATATACATCTTTACATCATGTGTAAGATCATAAATAATCATATTCCATTGTATAAAGAATGCTCAATAGACCAATCTATATAATTTTAACTGGAGGGTCCTCGTGGGTCATCTCGCTATGCATTTGTATCAGTGGGATGATAAAATGGAAATATCCATAAAAATGAGGAACTTGTGTCTCTCTGTTCCTATCCTTGATCTTATCCTTATGCAATTTGTGTCAAGCATACTGACTAAGTCACCTTGTGAGTATGTATGTCCTATGAGAGTGGGTCATCCTACTATTGCTTTCCCTTCAGCTATACCCACTTGTCTTCTTTCTCAAACTCCTAATCTATGAGAATCCCCCTAAAGCCAATCCTCCCATTGTCAGCATGTACTCATCCTACTCCCCCTTTGGCATCACCCTATATCAGGTTGATCTATAATGATATAGTTTCTTAGACAACTCTCTAATCTCCTAGATCTACCTATCTAATAGAGTTCCTATCACCCCCACACCCCCTCCTATAGCTAATTGTCTCACCTCATCCTTCTCCCTCTCTTCCACCTCCCTCTTCCATTGGCTACTCATAATACTCTCCCCACTCCACACTTGTGCCTACTTTAATACATATTAAGTAATCTATAACTCATTTAGTTGACCCCACAGTCTCTCCATCTCCAATCTCATCACATCTCTCTCATGTAGCAAAGAACTCCTCTCCTCCATCGAATCATCTCTCAGTCTTTGAAGGCCGCCTCTCTCCCCCACCAACTCAAGTCCCTCTTGTACTAATGTTGTCCTCTCCCTTCATAACCTATCTCTCTCCACCTATATAGCATCCCTCTATTGAAGGAGCTCATTTATGTTTATCACCAATAAATCCATCTCTCAAGTCATTGTGTCCATCTCCCCTTGTAGTGTCTCTGACTTTTATAGTAGCTCATACCTCTTTTATGTCCTCTCCCATAACATCCAATTTGATTTGTCTAGGGACCCATCTAATGATGACATCTTGGATGCTCTATTCCCCCTCGCCTATGAGGAAGACTCTACATGTGTTGTAGAAATCTATGATCCCTGTCCCTATGTGGATGGTGGTACATGTACACCCATGGCCTATACACTTGTGGTCTATACATATGTGGATTGTACACCTATGGCATGTACCCTTGTATCATGTGCACCTATATGTTGTCCCCCTTTCTGAGGTGGTGCTTTTCCCAATCTATCATCTACTCCTTGTTATCCACCATCCATATCCATATCCAGTGCCTCCTTCTATTGGGGCCTCATAGCTGTTACATCCACTCTTCTCCTACCCTATCCTCGAGCACCTCTCCTACCCCTCCCCTCCTCCATATACCCCTTTAGTATCTCTTTACCCAACTGCTACTACTTATTCTCCCCCTCTAGATCCCATTGCAACACACACACTCTCTCTCTATACTACTACTACCGCTACTCTTCTTTGTGTGGGTTGATATACCCCCACTCATCATCCTTATGTCACCACCTCCCTCTTCCTAACATTCAATGGTTCTAGTCTCAATCTACCCACTACTAGTGGCCTCCTAAACCACACTTTGTATGCATTTGTAATCTTGGGATCAACTAGTCCACCTCAAGTATCCTAATCTATTGGTGGTAGTTCTCTCTACTCTACCAGGTCCCTACCCTTTTCTGGTGTCCTCCCAAACTCTACAATCCTCTCTTATGTCACTCACTAGAATCTATGCTTAGGCCCTAGTATGTCTTGAACAAATCCAAATTATCTCATAAATTTGTCTTGTCTATGCCTCTTTACAATATTCTCCTAATGACCAACAAAGTAGACTGGGGTAATAATGAAAGGTATATGATACACATCCTCATCCCATCCCACCATACCCATATATGACCTCCATGTGATGAAGTCTCTTAAATCATCTAGTACCATTGTCAAGTGGTCCATATCATCCATATGCTCGAGTACTAGACCTATCCTTCCCATTTGTATATGACATGCTTGGCTTCTTGTTTTTCATGTCTTCTCGCAGATCACATGACAACAATATGCTCCCATGCCCACACATGTAGTAGTGTCATAAACCCTAGACTTTTCTTTGTATGTTGACCCCCATGATAACTTATTGTATAAATATATTTGTATAACTCGACTGACATTAGTGTACCCTAGGCCATTGATCTCTAAAATTCCACTACCTCCACAATAACCAAGATTGATCCCAAGGTCACCCCTCACCCACCTATGTCAGGACAAATGTAACCACTCACTAATCCATAAACATAAAAGTGTACCAACTTATTTGGTGGGGCATGACCAAGGTACATGTCTAAAGATAATTGACCATGTTGCAAATCCACATGTCTCCCTAGTAATCTCATCACCACCTCAACTTGTGATGCCTATCAGGCCACTATTATGAACCCTTGAATCAATAGTCTAAATATATGATGTACATCCTCCATATTCACAACCATCTCTCTAGCAAGGAGATGAAAGGTAGAGGTCTCATAGTGGTACCTCTCACACAACATCATCATAATCACCATGCATGTCCTTATATGGGGCATCTAAGAAACATACCATAGCCCTAATTGAACCGCCCAAAACTAGTCCAATGGTGCAAACTGATCTGCAACCCTTAGTACTATTGCATGTCACTCTCATAAAAATAAAACATCTATAGACCATTGTAACCCAAAAATACCCACCCATCATATATAAGTACCTCAATTGAACCCCCCACTAAACCCTTTTCTTACTAATTTTTCTCACCTTCCCCCTATTTTCTTCTAACTCCCTTTTTCCTACCAATCTTGTAGGAGTTCTAACTCCCTATAGCATTTTTCCAATTCTTCTATCAATTATGCAAAAATGCATTCCCAAGGAAATTAGCTAATTTTCTCCCAAACCCGTATGAGAATGCATTCCCGCATAAGATCCTTATGTGGGTTTGAGAACCTATGACTTTCCTAGGCAATCCTGCTATTATAGGAATGCATTCTTGTAACCCCTACCAATCTACCCCAAACCTAGTAATTATCCTCTTTCACACTTTGGTGGGAACGTGTTCCTATTGGACATGTAAGCATTCATGCAGGACACCATCCCGTAGGAATGTAGTTTCTAAGCCCAACCATAAGCAGTAATAACAAAAAATAATAGACAAAGGTATGGTTTTTTGGGGCATACCTCTTAGTCCTCCTATCATCATCATTGCACCTTCCTCACAACGTCTATCTAGTGCCTTGCTGGTTTGAATTATTTTGTCTCTTTTCTCATGTTCAAATGCTCTAAAAGGGGGGTAAAATCCTCTTTTCTCTTCAATTTCCTAGCTCCAAGGGTGAAAATGAATAGTAAATGGGCTTGAATTTTCTTATATATGACCCTTTTAGGGCCTCACTTTCACTTTCCTAGCCCCTTCAGGGTCGTTTCTTGCACCAATTCTTCTCAGGGCTTCCTTTTCAAGTCTTGTTTGTGCCATTGGACTATGTTTCATGTAGTCCCTCTTCCTTCACACTAGGGCAATATTTATTTCAAGATATTGCTTGGGTCGCTTTTTCTTTTTCATCCGCCTTCTTGAGGGAATATCACAATGTATAACTAACACCATTTCTGGTAGTCTGGAGCAACTTTTTTGCTCCTACTTCTTCATGTTGTCGCAACTTTAATCTTCTTTAAAATAATGTTATTCTAACACCATTTCAAAGAGGGGCAAAATGTAGACACCTAAATTTGATTAACCAATTTTAATTAAATTTAGTTCTCTTCTATGTATTATTAATTAAATAATTACATATTATTTAATTAGTTTATGTTAGCCTTCTAGCTAAATTAATTTAGTTAATTAGTTATAGTCCAATTAATTTAATGGCAACCCATAACAATTTTAATTAATTAATCCTCTTTCCTCTATTAATTTAAATAAATACATCTATTTATTTAAAATGATTTATTTTATTTTAATTACTGCACTTAAAATTAAATAATCTATTTAATCATTTTTTAGCATGTGTTTCCTAAATTTAACCCTCACCTAACTACACTCCAACAACCTAACCCATTCTTTTGAACTCAACCAAACCCACTTTCACATACTAACCATCATTTAATTAAGTAAATACCTTCATATTCATATCAACCCCTCCACTCATTCTCTCTCCTCCCATCACATCCTCCTAATAAGCCCACTTGCCCACTAATTAAGCCTCCTTTTTTTTAATCATTTACACATTCATAATCCAAAGGATTAGCCCTCAAAATCAACTCATGTCCCTTGTCAACCTTAAATGTTCTACACCCTCTTACACACTTGTCCCCTCCAAAAGAATTTTTAATTCCTTTTACACATTCCCAACCCTCTTCACATTCTCCAACCTTCCCTTCACAATCCCCAAAATAGTCGCATCCCTCAATCCTTGTCCTTTGGGGTGTGTGACAGGATATACCTTTATGGAAAATCTACTCCAACCCCCAATGTTATCTCAATCCCTCCCATGGTGACACTAGTCATTATGCTATATATTTGAGAAAACACAATTCATGTGCTTCCCTAAAAATGCATCTTGGCCCTTCCTCACCATTTTATCCCAACCATCCATTGCATCCCCTTCAAGCCTATAAATTGACCTCTCATTCTCTCACAAATCATCCACTTTTTATATAATTTTATTATGCCATTTTCATCTCAAAATAATTGCAAACTTATCATCACAATGCTAAAATCCCCACTCATCATTAAAGCTTGAGCAAACATTTGTTGAGCACACATCCAATTGTTGGAGCTTTGTCAGCAGGCCAGTACTGATTGTATGTTTGTCATTGATGACAACATATGGAAAGTAGCATGCATGGAAGTCTTATGTAGTAAGCCTTCAGTATATGATGAATGGACATGATATCAACATGATATCATGGGCGTAGAGGTTAACTGTAAGTACAGACAGTTATATAGCAACTTGTGTCAGCAGTGTTCCTGACAAAGTTATAGGTAGTGTTCTATGTATGGTTGTCTGTATAGTTGTCTTATGGGCATGCACCCTAGGATATATGTTGAAGACATGTTAGTGATGTTTCAGTTATGAACACATAGTCTAATGATGAATGCAAGTGAAGTTATGCAGTCGCTATTCACCAGTAGCAGTTTCCTATGTTTGTTCAGAAGAGCCGACAAAGATTTTATTGTTTCTTGAGTTGCGCCTATCTTGAGGATATGCACCCTTGGAGTTAATCTTGGAGAAGTGTTATTGATGTTTAGTTAAGAGTGCATAAGTTAATTCAGCTTACAGAGAAAGTTCCAGATGTTTTGGTAGAGCAGAGAGTGTGTGGCGTGCATCTACAATTATTTTATTAGACAGGTCCCAGAATGAGTTGCATGCATAATAGAGCTAACAGAATGTTTGTTGGAGTTTATTATGGTTTCTCTAATATGATTTCAAGGTGGTTCTAATAGGCTAACTTGATTATATCATTTCGAGGAAACATATTTATAGGCAGTAATTTGTGATTGCTTGAGTGTGGTTCATGGTTGATTAAGTACAGCAGAGCAGAGTGTACAAAGTGTTGAGCCATTAGAAGAAGGTCAATGTGACCAAGTAGAATATATGTGCTATTCATTGGAACTAATCCAGACAGCAGGTCAAAGCACAGTTCACCAAAACCCAGATATAGTGTGTATCTATTATTCAGAAGGTTGTAGCCTTCGCCCCTTTGAGCAATGAGCTCTCAGACAGTGCGTCCTCTCCCTTAACAGGGACAATTGTAAAAGACTCCTAACAGGGTTCAACCCTTAACCAGGTCTACTGTACTTCATATATTGTAAAGCTACTCCTAACAGGGTAAAGGATCTTCTAACAAGGATCATTATACACTAGTACAGAATATTAGTGGGTATCAAGTCCCACCAGGGTTTTTACCTATTTGGGTTTCCCCATAACCCAAATTTTGGTGTTGTGTTCATGTGTTCTTTCATTGTGTTTATGCTTTATGTTTAAGTTTACTTAATTGGATAAAGAATTGAAACTTGTAGATAACTGATTCACCCCCCCCCCCCCACCCCTCTCAATTATCTCTTGGGACTATTCCTAACAATTGGTATCAGAGCCAAGTGCCTCGGAGAGAAATTTTAATAGCTTGAGGTTGATCAAATGGCATACTTCAAGAAAGAGAGTCCTAAGTTTGATGGAGAAAATTATCTTGATTGGAAGAACAAGATGATGACCCATTTGTAGTGTATTGCTTATGAACTTTTCAATGTAACTATCAAAGCAGCCAAGATTCCTACTTTAGAAGACCTTGAATAGGATGATGCTACTGACACTCAAAAGGAATTGTTTTATCATAATGCTATAGCTAAAGAAGCCCTGATCAGTGCACTATCTAATAATGATTTTTCAGAGATAAAGATGTTGGAAACAATTGTCTGAAGGAAATTGCTACTCAATTATGTATTGTCTTTGATGTCACACTATGTCATAGTTCGCAGCGATCTGCTTCTACCGAGCTCAGTCGGTCTGCCAGACAAGAAAGTTTAGTGTTTACCGAGTTCACTCGGTTGCCGAAGAAAGTTTAGTGTTTACTGAGTTCACTCGGTTGCCGAAGAAAGTTTAGTGTTTACCGAGTTCACTCGGTTGCCGAAGAAAGTTTAGTGTTTACCGAGTTCACTCGGTTGGCGAAGAAAGTTTAGTGTTTACCGAGTTCAGTCGGTTATCAAAGGTGAAGGATTGTTGGTGTTTACCGAGTTCCCTCGGTCTCCGAAAAATTATAAGAGATATGGTCACCGAGCACTGTCGGCCCTTGAAGGATTTTTGCAAATAGAGTTTACTTAATTCAGCCGACTGTTATACTAAATAATGACGATTTGACTAATCCAAAATCATATAAATAAAAGGTCAATTGTGAAAAGTAAAGCAGCAACAGCAGAAGATTTACAGAAGAAAAGAAGGAAAGGTATATGCGAATTTGTGAAGGATGATCAGATATCCTTGAGGAGCAGCAGAGACTTATTCGATCAGAAAGGATCAGACTTATGCAGAATAGAGATCTGTAATCAGCAAGACAGTTGCATTATTATACAGGTCACTTTTTCATTGTTACCTTCTTATCATTGTAACAGTGAATTCTAAATCTCTTAACCGAGTTGGTTTAACAGCCATAATATAAATCCTCTAACAAGGTGACAATTCCATTGAATTGTTTTCAAGACCTCTTACCAGGCCACTCCTAGCAGGGTGTTTTAAATCCTCTAACAAGGTCACACCTAACAGTGTGTTTTGTAACCTTTTACCGGGTTGGCTTCTAACCGGGCATCACTTCAGAAAAGTGAAAATCAGTATCTAGATACATTGGTGGTTTTTCCCATATTGGGTTTCCACGTTAAATCTTGTGTCTCTTGTGTTCTTAATTGCTTTCACAATCATTTACATGCACTGATGAATATCTAAAGATAATATTGCTAATACTTTCTGCATCTTCAAAGTTACTGCAATCTATTTACCGAGTGCTAAAACAGATAACATTGTTAAGATATCTTAAAGGGATCTGCAAAGAATTAATAGTCAAGGTTTTATGGTTGACTGATTCACCCCCCCCCTCTCAGTCACTTCATCCTTATTCCATCAATTGGTATCAGAGCTTTTGGTGCTTGCAGGAAGGGTTTCAAGGACCTAAGCTAAAGATCAGGATGTCTTACAAGAGGGAAATTCCAAAGCTTAACAGAGATAACTTTTCAGCATGGCAAGGTCTCATGCGACTTCATCTGGCTTCCATTGGTGATTCAGGATGCAAATACATTGATGAAGAATACACAATTCCTAATGGCGCATTAACTGTTGAAGACATTGCAGATAAAAAGACTCACAACACCATGATGATAGACATTGCATTTGCTCTCAGCTATGAAGAATTTGATGATATTAAAGACTGCACTACTGCATATGAAATGTGGGTGGCACTGAAGAAAATATATGGTGGTGATGCAAATGTGAAGAGAGCCAAAGCAGAAAGCCTAAGAGGACAGTTTGACAAGATGAATATGAAGGAAGATGAAAACATTGCAAAATATGTTGAAAGAATCAAAGCAAGTGTAAGTGCAATCAGAGCTTCTGGAGGAACAATCTCAGATGAGACTGTTATAAGTAAGGTACTCAGAACACTACTCCCTATCTATGCAATAAGAGTATCAGCTATTCAAGAAAGAAGATGTGAAGCAAACCACAGTATAACCTTGGATGCTTTAGTTGGAAGATTGACAACTTTTGAATTAGACAACTATGACAACTATGTTCCTAGTTCCAAAAATATTGAATCAGCATTTGAGGCCAAGGTTTCACTAAAGAAGAACAAGAAAATTAAAGAAGTTCAGACAGACAGTGAAGAGGAATCAGAAGAAAGTTCTGATAGTGATCTTGAAATTGTAGAAGCATTACTTGCAAAGAAGTACTCTAGAGGGAAAGGTAAGTATAAAGGTAAAACTCCTTTAATCTATTTTTCATGCGAAGAAATTGGACATATTGCAGCTAGGTGCCCAAACAAGCAAGTCAAGGAAGAAAAGAGAAGTCACAAGTACTATGGCAAAAAGAATTTCAAATCATACAAGGATAAAGGTAAGAAATCATGTTTTATGGCTAAAGATTCTGATGATAGTGAAGAAGAAATTGTCTTTATTGCTATAAAAGATGAATCTGATGATGATGAAGATAAGATAGCACTTATTTCTCATATAAGCAAAGATGATATATGGATAATAGACAGCGGATGTTCACACCACATGACTGGTGACAAGACAAAATTTGAATATCTAGAAGACTGTGACAATGGTAATGTAAGATTTGGAAACAATGAACCTTGTTGTATAAAAGGAAAAGGAAGAATCTCATTAACCAAAGAACTAATATGTGATAATGCTTACTGGGTTGAAGGACTAAAACATAATCTTCTAAGTGTAGCACAGCTAATCAACACTGGTTTCAAGGTTGAATTCATGAATGGTCAAGCAAGACTGCTGGATGGAAAAGGAAAACTCATTGGATCAGGCAAACAAACAAAAGGCAACTTATTTTATCTTGATCTCAATGAATACTCATGCCTTATTGCTCAAATAGAAGAAAGTTGGCTATGGCACAAAAGGTTATGTCATGTGAATTTTGATAACATGATAAAAATAAGCAAATTCAAGAAGGTTAGAGGCATTCCTACTTTGAAGAAACCTGACACTGGTCTATGTAAGAATTGTCAGATTGGCAAAATGAGTAAAACTAGTTTCAAAAGTAAGAACTATCAGTCTAAAGAAATTTTGGAAATTGTGCATACTGATTTATGTGGACCTATTGGAATACAAAGCTATACTGGAGATAAATTCTTTATTCTTTTCGTTGATGATTATTCTAGAATGATGACTGTTATGTATTTAAGAGAAAAATTAGAGGCATTTGAAAAGTTCAAATGGTACTTAGCAAGAGTAGAAAAAGAAACAGGGAAAAGATTGAAATGCTTAAGATCAGACAGAGGTGGTGAATTCATCTCCCATGATTTTAACAACTTCTGCATTGAAAGAGGAATCAAAAGACAGGTATCAGCTCCTAGAACTCCTGAGCAGAATGGAATAGCAGAAAGAAGAAACAGATCTATTATGGATTGTGCAAGGACTCTAATGATAGAAAAGAACATCGCTATAAAGTACTGGAAGGAAGCTATCAGCACTGCAGTTCATACCTTGAACTGAGTACAACTGAAGAAAGACACATTCAAAACTCCTTATGAATTATGGTATGGCTATAAACCTAATGTAAGTTATATGAAAATATTTGGTAGCAAGTGTTATATCTTAAAAGAATCCAGAAGAAATAAATTTGATGTGAAAAGTGATGAAGGAATATTCCTAGGATATTCTAGCAAAAGCAAGGCATACAAATGTCTGAACTTATCTACTCACAAAGTCATAGAAAGTATACATGTAAAATTTGATGAGTTTGCAGAAAAGACTGAGGAAGAAAGCAAAAGGGAACCTGAGAACTACAGAAGATTCATTTACATTGAACCTGAAACATTGACAGACACAACTATCAATAAGGAAGCTATATCTACCGAGCCGAGCACAGTTACCGAGTCACAGACCGAGTCGCAGGAAGAAGTTCAAACCGAGTCACAGGAAGAAATTCAGACCGAGTCTCAGCCTGAAGCTACCGAGCAAATATCTACCGAGTCCGAGCAACCTGAAGAAGAGATCCTAGAAGACAACAGCATGAATCATTCAAAAGGCAAGGAACCTATACTAGCCAAATATGTCAGAAGACATCATACACCAGATCAAATCATTGGAAACAAATCAGATGGTACTATGACAAGAAGCAAGCTAAAAGGTACATGTCTACTTACTGATTTTGAACCTAGAAATATCAAAGATGCATTAGAGAATGAAAGTTGGATTGAAGCAATGAATGAAGAATTAGAACAAATACAAAAGAACAAAACTTGGACTCTTGTACCAAGACCTAAAGATAAGAATGTAATTGGAACAAAATGGGTATTCAGAAATAAACTAAATGAAGATGGTCAAGTATCTAGAAACAAAGCTAGACTGGTATGTAAAGGTTATTCTCAAGAAGAAGGTATAGATTATGGAGAAACTTTTGCTCCTGTTGCAAGATTAGAAGGTGTAAGAACTCTACTTGCTTATGCAGCACACAAAGGATTTAAGGTATATCAGATGGATATAAAATCTGCATTTCTCAATGGAATTCTTGATGAAGAAGTCTACATTGAACAACCTGAAGGTTTTGTTGATCCAGACAAAAGGGACATGGTCTGCAGGTTACACAAAGCATTGTATGGTTTAAAACAAGCTCCTAGAGCATGGTATGAAAGACTCCATAACTATTTAATCCAGATTAATTTCAAAAGAGCCAATGATAACAGCAATCTGTATATTAAAGAAGGACCGGATGACAAAATTGTACCGGCAGAAATATTTGTGGATGATACTATATTTACAGGGAATGAGGATCAGTGCAAAGAATTTTCAGAACAAATGAACAGAGAATTTGAAATGTCTATGTTTGGTTTAATAAAATTCTTTGTTGGTCTTCAAATTCAGCAAAGCAAGAATGGTATATACATTACTCAATCCAAATACATTAAGGAGATACTTAAGAAGTTTGGAATGGAAGATTCAAAACCAGTTGGTACACCCATGTGTACTGGACTGAAACTTACCAAAAATGATGATTCAAAAGAAGTTGATCAGACCCTATACCGATCTATGATTGGAAAATTGCAGTATGTGGTACATACAAGACCTGATATTGCCTTAGCAGTCGGTATAGTAGCTAGATTCTCAGCAAAACCTAAGGAAAATCACATGATGGCAATCAAAAGAATCTTAAGATACTTAAAAGGAACTGAAGAGTATGGTTTGTGGTATAAATTTGGAGGCAATCTAGACTTGAAAGTGTTTACTGATGCTGATTGGGCAGGAAACATTGATGACAGAAAAAGCACAAGTGGTGGAGCATTTTTTCTTGGAAAAAGACTGGTATCCTGGACTAGTAAAAAGCAGAATTGCACATCTCAATCCACAGCTGAAGCAGAATATGTTGCTGCTGCAGTAAACTGTTCAAATATTGTTTGGTTTAAACAGCTATTAGAAGGTATGAAGGTTGAAATCAAAGAACCAGTTGTTATATTTTGTGACAATACCAGTGCAATAAACATTTCTAAGAATCCAGTGATGCATTCCAAAACCAAGCACATTGCTATTAAATATCACTTTGTCAGAGAATTGGTGCAGGACAAGGAAATCAGATTAGAATATATTCATACAAAAGAACAGATTGCAGACATTTTTACCAAACCATTACCTAAGGATGCATTTATGTATCTAAGAGGTAAGTTAGGGGTCATTCCCCTATCCGAGGCTCACTAAATACAGTTTTAGTGATGCATCAACCAGAACATGATTGAAAATCAACTTGTTGATGCAGCATATTAAAGGAATCATTGCATATGAATCAGTACTTGAGGTACATTAATTTTCACCGGTAATATGTGAATTATCTTTGGCATATGTTGTCAAAGAGGGAGTGTTTGCTATGTCTTTACTATTACTTCATGAAATTTTCAAATAGTCAGAAGGAGAAATTTTCAGTATACAGGAAGTTTGCTGACAGAGGGAGATTTGAATCTAAACCGAGCTAACTCTTTCAAATTTCTTATGATATGACATATTGTGTTGCCATCAATGCCAAAGAGGGAGATTGTTGGAAACAATTGTCTGAAGGAAATTGCTACTCAATTATGTATTGTCTTTGATGTCACACTATGTCATAGTTCGCAGCGATCTGCTTCTACCGAGCTCAGTCGGTCTGCCAGACAAGAAAGTTTAGTGTTTACCGAGTTCACTCGGTTTCCGAAGAAAGTTTAGTGTTTACCGAGTTCACTCGGTTGCCGAAGAAAGTTTAGTGTTTACCAAGTTCACTCGGTTGCCGAAGAAAGTTTAGTGTTTACCGAGTTCACTCGGTTGGCGAAGAAAGTTTAGTGTTTACCGAGTTCAGTCGGTTATCAAAGGTGAAGGATTGTTGGTGTTTACCGAGTTCCCTCGGTCTCTGAAAAATTATAAGAGATATGGTCACCGAGCATTGTCGGCCCTTGAAGGATTTTTGCAAATAGAGTTTACTTAATTCAGCCGACTGTTATACTAAATAATGACGATTTGACTAATCCAAAATCATATAAATAAAAGGTCAATTGTGAAAAGTAAAGCAGCAACAGCAGAAGATTTACAGAAGAAAAGAAGGAAAGGTATATGCGAATTTGTGAAGGATGATCAGATATCCTTGAGGAGCAGCAGAGACTTATTCGATCAGAAAGGATCAGACTTATGCAGAACAGAGATCTGTAATCAGCAAGACAGTTGCATTATTATACAGGTCACTTTTTCATTGTTACCTTCTTATCATTGTAACAGTGAATTCTAAATCTCTTAACCGAGTTGGTTTAACAGCCATAATATAAATCCTCTAACAAGGTGACAATTCCATTGAATTGTTTTCAAGACCTCTTACCAGGCCACTCCTAGCAAGGTGTTTTAAATCCTCTAACAAGGTCACACCTAACAGTGTGTTTTGTAACCTTTTACCGGGTTGGCTTCTAACCGGGCATCACTTCAAAAAAGTGAAAATCAGTATCTAGATACATTGGTGGTTTTTCCCATATTGGGTTTCCACGTTAAATCTTGTGTCTCTTGTGTTCTTAATTGCTTTCACAATCATTTACATGCACTGATGAATATCTAAAGATAATATTGCTAATACTTTCTGCATCTTCAAAGTTACTGCAATCTATTTACCGAGTGCTAAAATAGATAACATTGTTAAGATATCTTAAAGGGATCTGCAAAGAATTAATAGTCAAGGTTTTATGGTTGACTGATTCACCCCCCCCCCCCCCCCCCTCTCAGTCACTTCATCCTTATTCCATCAAAAGAAGGTAGACACCACCCACAAGATATGGAAGTACCTTGCAGACATATTTGAAGGAGACAAGCAAGCAAAGGATGTCAGCAGAAAGACATGGAAGAGAATATTCAATGCATTAGAGATGCTACCTAAAGAAAACATCTGAGCTTATAATCAAAGGGTCAATGAAGCAGTTGCTAGAATCAGGAACAATGGTGGAGAGATCTTAGAAGAAGATATTATGGACAAGTTGATGACTACTCTCACTCCAGAATATGAAAGCAAGATCAATATCCTTGATGACACCATGCAGCTTACATCTAATTTTAAGAGAGAGACCTTGATTAGCAAAATCTTAGCTTTTGAGATTTCAAGATTGAAGATAGAACCTAAAAGTGAGACAGCCTTCAAAGCAACAATTTATGGTAAGAAATCTGCAAACACTTATGGTAATTTTGATGATGATGATGAAGATAAACACTAGATGATTTTATTTATATGATTTCCAAAAGAGAAAAGAAAGGAAAAGGAAAATATGAAGGTCAATTACCATTTAAGTGCTTTTCATGTAATAAGATTGGTCACTTTGCATCTAAGTGTCCCACTAGAGCTAGAAAGTTCAAAAAGGATTATAAGCCTAAGTATTCTAAGGAATGCTACTATGCTGGAGATGGAGTCTCAGATGAAGAATCAGGTGAAGAAGAAATTAGATTCATTTCTATTGTAGACAAAACAAATATTAAGTCAGTTCCTAAAGATGAGAAAGTAAATCAAGAGCTAGCATTGATTTCCCAAGAAGACATAAGGACAGACTGGATTATATACAGTGGTTGTTCACATCACATGATAGGTGATAAAGGCATATTTGTTCATCTAGACAAATATACTGGTGGTGTGGTTAGATTTGGAGACAACACTCCTAAACCAATAGTTGGTAGAGGAGCCATCACTCTGGATGGAAAGAACAATACTGATAATGTTCTCTATGTTGATGGTTTGAAACATAACCTTCTCAGTGTTGGACAGTTACTTGGAAAAGGATATCAATTGGAGTTCAAAGATGAAAAATGCATCATTAACAACAAGGATGGTGTTATGATTGCATTAGGCTCAAAGACATGAGGTAATGTTTTTTAACTCAATTCAGAAGCAAGTTGTTTTGTTGCTAAAGTTGATGACAGTTGGTTGTGGCATAAAAGACTATGTCATATCAATTTTGATAACATAGTAAAGATAAGCAATATTAAAGTAGTAAGAGATCTACCTAGCATAGAAAAGCCAGTTGATACAATATGTAGGGAATGTGTGATGGGAAGGCATGTGAGGAATTCATTCAGGAGCAAGCACAATTCAACAGAAAACAAGTTGGATCTGATCCATACAGACCTATGTGGACCAACTCAAACAAGATCATACTATGGTGAAAGGTATTTCATTTTATTTGTTGATGATTATACTAGGATGATGTGGGTTGCATTCTTGAAAGATAAGTCAGAAGAATTTGATAAGTTTAAAATATTCAAAGCTAAATTTGAGAATGAATCTGGATTAAAGATAAAATGTTTGAGATCGGATAGAGGAGGAGAATTCACCTCTGACAGATTCTATGAGTACTGCAAAGAACATGGCATAAAGAGATAGTTAAGTGCACCTAGAACACCTTAGCAGAATGGAATTGTAGAGAGAAGGAATAGGATCATTCTTGATACAGCACACACCATTATGATAGAAGGAAAAGTTGCACACACCTATTGGAGAGATGTGGTCAATAAAATAGTCTATACAATCAATAGAATTCAGTTAAGGCCTGGCGCTAACAAAATACCTTATGAGCTATGGTTTGGTAATGTTCCCACTGTAAAATACTTCAAAATCTTTGGAAGCAAGTGCTACATCAAGAGGGATGAAGCAGTAGGCAAGTTTGATGCAAGAAGTGATGAAGGTATTTTTCTTGGTTACTCTACTAAAACTAAAGCTTATAGATGTTTCAATTTAAGATTGAAAAAGATCATTGAAAGTGCTCATGTAAAGATTGATAAAAATTTTATGATTCAAGAAAGATATCATGATTACTCACCCATGATTGAAGAAGAACCTAGACCCTCCACTAGTGAGACAGTTATTGAGGAAATGTTTGAAAACATTGATGTGTTATTCAATAACCCTGAGACAAGTGAAGAAGGTAATCCTAAGGTTGATCAGTCAGCATCACCTAAAGTTCCAAATTTTACATCAAGAAATCATTCCAAGAAAGACATCATTGGAGATCAGAGCGGCAAAGTCTTAACAAGATCACAAGCAAAGAACTCAGCTAGCAATGATGTGGTATGTTTACTATCTCAGATTGAACCTTTAAGTGTTGAAGATGCTTGTAAGGATTTAGATTGGCATGATGCTATGAAAGAAGAACTTGATTAGATCATTAAGAATTACACTTGGGAACTGGTCCCAAGACCTAGTGATAAGAATGTGAATGGAACAAAGTGGATATTCAGAAACAAGATGAATGAAGATGGCACAGTAGTAAGAAATAAAGCAAGATTAGTATGTAAGGGATATGTGCAAAGAGAAGGCATTGATTATTCAGACACATTTGCACCTATGAGTAGATTAGAAGCTATTAAGTTGTTTTTAGCTTATGCTACAATTAAAAACTTCAAAGTTTATCAGATGGATGTCAAATCAGCATTCTTGAATGGAGACTTAAAAGAAGAAGTATACATTGAGCAGCCTGAAGGATTCACCTTATCAGACAGACTTGATATGGTATGCAGATTGAAGAAGGCCCTCTATGGACTTAAGCAAGCCCCTAGAGCATGGCATGAGAGACTAGATGGATACTTAACAAAGATTGGATTCAAGAAAGGAGCAACAAATTTTAATCTATTCATTAGAGAGACATCTGAAGGTTTATTACTTGTAGCTATATTTGTTGATGACATTATCTTTGGAGGTAATGACAAACTCAGTGCTGAATTTGCCAAAGAAATGCAGAATGAGTTTGGATGAGTATGATTGGTCCTATCAAGTACTTTTTGGGATTAAATGTGCAGCAGATAGAAAAAGGGATTTTCATTAATCAATCAAAGTATGTGAAAGAGATACTGAAGAAATTCAAGATGGATGATTGCAAGCTAGTAGGAACCCCTATTATTACTAGATGCAAGCTTACAAAGGAAGATGACTCACCAGAAGTTGATATAACATTGTATAAGTCTATGATTGGTAAACTCATTTATCTTACTCAGACTAGAACTGACATTTCCAATGCAGTTGGTATAGTTGGAAGATTTGCAACAGAGCCTAAACAAAGTCACCTCATGGGAATAAAGAGAATATTTAGATACTTGTAGGGCACTATAGATTATGGTCTATGGTATCGTAATTTAGAAAATGTTGAGCTTCATGTGTACACAGATGCAGATTGGGCGGGATGTGTTGATGACAAAAAAATTACTTCAAGTGGAGCAGTGTTTCTTGGTGATAGACTTGTCACTTGGACAAGCAAGAAACAAAACTATATTTCTCAGTCAACAGCAGAAGCGGAGTATGTTGCAGCAGCCTTGAATTGTTCTACAATTGTTTGGATCAAGCAGATGATAAAAGATTTTGGAATTCAGATTGATTATCCTATTGTTATTCACTATGATAACAATAGCACTATCAATATGTCAAAGAACCTTGTGATGCATGCAAAGACAAAACACATTGAGATCAAGTATCACTTCCTAAGAGAGAAAGTGGTAGAGAAAGAAGTCAAGTTGGACTATGTGAGTACTAAAGAACAGTTGGCAGATATATTCACAAAGCCCTTGCCTAAGGATAATTTTGAGTATCTCAGGGGGAAGTTGGGAGTAATCCCCTTCCCTGATTATGCTTAGAAGGAAGCAGGAATGGCATTAGTCCTTACGGACTGATGGAAGGTTGACTACTCTACCTCAAGAGTAGTATCGCTGCTTAAAATGAGTGGCGCCTTTTGCCATTGATGTCAAAGGGGGAGTATATATATAGAGTCATAAAAAAAAGAAGTAAAAAGAGGATTAATATACTAAGGGGTAGCAGCATTCAGTTATGACAGTAGTACAGTTGAGGAAATGGAGAATATTAGAAAATATTGCAGCAGATGGAGGATTCATCTTTGGAGAAGTTTTGAAGAGGAAATGGAGAATGTTATAAAATAAATGTTCATTTGGGTTGATGGTGGTTTTTCATTCCACATGTTGCCATCAATGCCAAAGGGGGAGATTGTTGGAGATTTGCCAGCAGGCTAGTACTGACTGTATGTTTGTCATTGATGACAACATATGGAAAGTAGCATGCATGGAAGTCTTATGTAGTAAGCCTTTAGTATATGATGTGTGGACATGATATCATTGGCGTAGAGGTTAACTGTAAGTATAGACACTTATATAGCAGCTTGTGTCAGTAGTGTTCCTGACAGAGTTACAGGCAGTGTTTTGTGTATGGTTGTCCGTACAGTTGTCTTATGGGCATGCACCCTAGGATATATGTTGAAGACATGTTAGTGATGTTTCAGTTATGAACGCATAGTCTAATGATGAACGCAAGTGAAGTTATGCAGTCGCTATTCACCAGTAGCAGTTTCCTATGTTTGTTCAGAAGAGCCGACAAAGATTTTATTGTTTCTTGAGTTGCGCCTATCTTGAGGATATGCACCCTTGGATTTAAGCTTGGAGAAGTGTTATTGATGTTCGGTTAAGAGCGCACAAGTTAATTCAGCTTACAGAGAAAGTTCCATTTGTTTTGGTAGAGCCGACAATGTGTGGCGTGCATCTACAATTATTTTATTAGACAGGTCCCAGAATGAGTTGCGTGCATAATAGAGCCGAAAAAATGTTTATTGGAGTTTATTATGGTTTCTCTAATATGATTTCAAGGTGGTTCTAACAGGCCAACTTGATTATATCATTTGGAGGAAAGATATTTATAGGCAGTCATTTGTGATTGCTTGAGTGTGGTTCATGGTTGATTAAGCAAAGCAAAGCAGAGTGTGTGAAGTGTTGAGCCATTAGAAGAAGGTAAATGTGACCAAGTAGAATATATGTGCTATTCATTGGAACTGATCCAGATAGCAGGTCAAAGTGCAGTTCACCAAGATCCAGATATAGTGTGTATCTGTTATTCAGAAGGTTGTAGCCTTCGCCCCTTTGAGCAGTGAACTCTTGGACAGTGCGTCCTCTCTCCTAACATGGACAATTGTAAAAGACTCCTAATAGGGTCCGACCCTTAACCAAGTCTACTATACTTCATATATTGTAAAGCTACTCCTAACAGGGTAAATGATCTTCTAACAAGGATCGTTATACACTAGTACAGAATATTAGTGGGTATCAAGTCCCACCAGGGTTTTTACCTATTCATGTGTTCTTTCATTGTATTTATGCTTTATGTTTAAGTTTACTTAATTGGATAAAGAATTGAAACTTGTAGATAACTGATTCACCCCCCCCACCCCCCTCGCTCCCCCCTCTCAGTTATCTCTTGGGACTATTCCTAACACCAATCTCTTCGATAAATCTACACAACAAAGGGAGCTCTTCATTGGATTTGTTGAGGTTTTCATACTTGTTTATTGTTAGATTTTCTCTCTTTTTTATTATCTCATCATATATGTGTAAGATGTAAAATATGGATGGGATCTAGAACAATAGGGGTTTGCACATAAAAGAGACCCTAAACAAATATTTAACACATACATGAAATTCTAATGATATGAAGTATAAATCTAGAAGACTAAAATTGAAATGAATAAATAAAAGGTACTTACCTCTTAAAAAGAATCTTATGAAACCCTTATTAGACGGTATCAAAAATTGTTGATTTTCTCACACTTTAATCGAAACTATGAGATCTACAAAACCCATAAATCTTTTTTCTTTTCTGAGCTAGGTCGACCTTGACCCAAATACGGAGGTAAGATCTTACCCTAGGGAAAATCTTACCCCTTTATGTTGACCTTGACCTGCACTACTCCAACGAAAATTCTGTTTGCGAATCCCGTAAGTTTGCTAAAAAGGGTATCCAGATCTGCACTGTAATTCACTGTTCCATACCTATACCTATGAGAAAAATGATTTTTTTTGTTGGGGGGGAGGGGTTTGCCTTAGTCAAACCCCAATTTAGGAATTAGCCTTGAAATTGAATTGAAATTGTTGTAGTAAATGAAACAATTCACCTTGCTTATGTTGAAAACCCTTGTGGAGGATTTGAATCCTTGAATCCACAAGTATGGATGCTCCAAATGAATGTATAATTGTATGTGGGATGTCTCAAATCAATTGCATTTAGATCTTCAACACCAATCTTGAATGGATCTTGGAATAGGAAGAGGCTTGAATGGATGTGGATGGATAAATCTTCAACAAGAGGGCTCCATAGAGATTGAATCCTTCAATGGCTACCAATGGATCTCCTTGATGAATTGGATCTTGAATGCTTGAATGCTTGAAGATGGATGAATGCTTGAATGCTTTCCTTCTCCTTCTTTCTTTCTTCTTGATTGCTTGATCTTGTGTTGTGATTGAATGTGTAGATGGAGAAAATGAGAGGAGAAGGCTTCCTTTTATAGTGATCTAGGGCACAAACTTCTAGAGAGGCCACATAGAAAATAATAATTAAGGGTCCATGGCACAAAACTCTAGAGAGGTGCACATGGAGAGGAAATTAAATTAAGGCCTTGACACAAAACTCTAGAAGGGGTCCACCCTTAAGATAGAAATAAAAATATTAATTATTTAAGAGCCTTGTCACAAAATTCAAGGTAAGGCCAACCCCAAAGTTAATTTGAGCATTAGGCACAGAACTCAAGAAAGGCTAATCTCAAATAATAAATTAGGAATCCTACACATAGCTCGAGAAAGGTCCACCTCAAATATTAATTTGAGAATTCGACACTTAACTCAAGAAATAGTGGCCCCGAAGAGGGAAAAGAAATCTTTCCGAAACCTGACATTCAGAAACTCTAAGATTTTGAAATTTGAGACCTTGACCTTGAGGTCAAGAATCTCATAATCTTAATTCAGGATGCCAGAAGTATGCAGAAAAGAAGTGGAAAATGAGGCAGAACGGGGGAAAAAGCCAGATCCAAGTCAAAGACCCATTCAAGGCATTTGACATGACCCCAAACCACTTACTCGAAGGGATAAACTAGTCCTAAATGGAAGTGCTTCCATTTTTTGACAATACAATATGTTGTTTTGATTAGTATGATTGAGTGCTTTAAATATGTATTGCATTCTATTACTATTACTTTTCCTTGCATACACCTAGATATTTTATCTTTCTTTAGATTTGATCTCCATTTTGGTATTTTTATCAAAGATTATCTATCAATTAGATTGGCACGTAACCTATGACCAACATCAGATTCTGGATCAGTTATCACTTATTATAGAATCTAACAACCATGTTGTATAGATTGGTGTTATCCTAATGACTTGTTGTATAGTTGGATCTTGGTAATTGACCTAATTTTACACCTCAAAATGACACTAAATGTCACATATGGATCTTCTCTTTAGTCCAAGAAATATTTTGAACTACCTCTCTTTAGGATCACGCATAGATTATTTTTAGAATGGTTAAAGGGAAGTTTACTTCAATTAGTCCCTTTGTGGGAATGCATGGACCCACCTAGCATAAAATACTAATGAAAATATTGAAGTAAGGTTTATATTGAAAATGTTAACTAAATATAAAGACAAAAAGAAGATTATGTGGACAATGCTAAATGAAAATAAATACATGATAAATGCTTACTTGGAAAAAAAAAGAAGGAAAACTATGAGAAAAATAACTAATATGAAAACTTTATGTGAGTGGAAAGGTATGTAATGCATGGTGACAAATGGTTATGAAAATAATGTGGGTTGACAAAGGGTTTTAAGGGAAAACTAAGACTATATTTTTAAGGGGATTTGGACAAAAAGGAAAAAAAGAAAAAAAGAAGTGGATGATATTGGTGGAAGATAAAAATGATATGGATTGAGAGGACAATGAAAGAAAACTAAGGGTAAGACCCCTTTATCTTTAAAGGGAGGCAATAGAGGATGGAGATGAAAATAATAATATAATGATAAGAAAATATCATACAATTGAATACAATTTATGATAGAATGTTATCTTTTACAATGTTATATGTTTTAAATCATGTTTATGTATTTTCCTCCTCTCCTCCAATTTCTTACATATTTTGTACACACCCAATTGGAGGGAGGGGCATAAATGTCACTAATTTTCTTTTACAAGTTATGTTATGGGTGTAAGAGGTACATATCCATTCACATCTTGGCGGACCAAGTTGTTTGTGTAGTTAAATATTTCTTTTGTGTGACCAAAGTTCTTTGGCATCTTATCCACTTAGTTATATTTTCGCATAGTTATATATTTATATTACTTTTTCATAATAGGCATAATCTCTCACCCTTCTCTTTCCTACTTTTAATTTTGTTTGGGATAGTTTATTTCAAGTGAGTTCTAGTTTGTGGTTATATCAAAACATATGACATATGCTACTCATTGCTTGATTTTATTTATTTTTAAGGTTATATGGAGTACTCGTGATAAGAATAACAAAATAAATATTCATTATTTTGTATATTGATATCCTTTTGAATGTCTAAACACTACTTAATTTACATATCAATTTATTATTGTTTATAGATGTAACTGTGTAAGATTCTTTTTCATTCAAATTCCAATAACAACAATAAATTCTACATGGAGTATGGAAATGTAATGTCTTTAGTACATCAATCACTTATTTTATTTTTGGCATGCACCTACTTAATAGTTCATATGCACATTAGAGTGAGGGCAAAATGTAATGGTATAAAATATTTACCAATGCTCTTTTGTCTTATGTTTTAGGTCTACTTTCATCAACACATTGTAAATGTAATAACTAGCTCACAAGTGACATGTTCTTGTGTGAAATACAATCACAACATCCCCCAAATTTTAGCCCATTATCATCAATTCCCATATTTGTATCCATAGTCTCTATACATACATTTCATCATCTTACATCAAATCTACAATGCAGACTTGACCCAATTCATTTTCATATTCATGAATATAAACCCCATCTTTTCAAACTTAAAAATTCAAATTTATTTACTATTGACCACTTTAATGGTCAATTTAAGCTAAGTGTATATTATGTTGATTTGTGTGCTTAGTTGTATTTTACAATGTACATTCATTCATGCATTTGAAATCATGTTCAAATGTGGAAGGATATTTAGACCTAAGAGCTTAAAGGAGAAACTATTTTGCATTCATTTTGTTATGACATCATCTTGGGGCTATTACATGCTTGCTTATTATCCTCAATATTTTATCTCGGATCTATACAATTAGTTCACTAATGGTAAGTTGAAGAGTGGAGCCTCTTAATTTAGTGGATTTTGTAAAGGTGCTTACCAACATCACTTGACCTTATACACATTTAGACAACGTAAATCAAGGTAATCAACTCCCAACAATCATATTTTACTAAATTAAATTTGCAAGTTAGAAAACAACTTCATGTGTAAAGGTTCAAATCCACACTCTCATACATGATCTAAAGTGAAAAACAATGAAGGTATAGAGTCTAAGATCTTTCCCCAAATCAATTATAGAATTCTAAAACATTGACAAATCAACTTTAATACTATCCAACACTTCTCCATCATTAAATCTCAATAAATCTTAGCCTAAATATTACATTTAATTTATTTAAAATTATAAAATTTTATTTCAATAATTTCAAGGACCTCACTTCCTTAAAAAATATATCATTACAATTAATTAAATGTGATATACTAACTTGATAGGTGTACCTTTATTCCTTTAAAAAAGAAATTAAAAAATCATAAATAAATAAAATTCAAAAAGAAATTAAAAAATTCATGAATAAAGTTAAAAAACTCAATGTTAATCATGTTTGAAGGCATCTAGAAGCATAAAGAGTGAGTTAGTGGTAATTCCATTGCATAACTTTTGCACTTAAATGCAAAAAGAATGGTGTGGTGTAATCCCATAACAAAACTTTTTATCCAAAAGACAAAGAAAATGGAATTAGGTAGTGAAGAACTTTTACTCTCAAAGGCAAAGGCAAAGAGAATCCAAGAGCTTGGCCAAAGGCATAAGGTTAAAAAAAGATAAAATATTCTTAAAGAAAAGGAAAAGTAGTCACATTGCATCCATTTCACCCCAAATAAAGGGTAAAAGAACAAATATAGAAAACCCACAGCAGATTTGTTGGGTACACAAAATTTTCTTCGTTTCTAAGAATGCCATGATCTGGCTTCTTCCCTTGACAAGCCAAGCACAAATCTCAAAATTCCAACAACCCATTGTTTAAAAATCATTAGCACATATTCAATTTGTGGTACATTATCAGACAGGCACAGCCTTAAGCTTAAGAAGGCAATGGGACATTGGCAGTCCGAGGCAGGCATATCAATACACGTGATATAGAGTGATAACCAGAGGCCTTACTCTTTTCACAGACATATTTAATACAGACCAAAAAGTGGAGAAATCCAATATGTTTGCATGACATATTGAGATCCATTGCGTGTAAACAACTAGATCCACTTGAGCATTCCAGTGAGGTTGGAAATGATGGAGAATGATAGAGTTGCAGAGCCCAGTCTTATGGATGCCATGATTGCAGCCTCTCCAAGTTTATCTTCCTACTCTTCATCAGATTTAGATACTGAGGTGAAATAACTTAACCCACCCAAATGCAGATGTTTTTTTGTTTTGTTTTTTGAAATTTTTTGTTTTTGATTTGTGGGTCGATCCTGAACTCGCATTTATAGTGTTTCTGCAATGCTGTTAATGATGTCTCTGATGCTTAACCTTTTCCAGGATTTGTTTTGTTTTTTGGTATGGCGTATGATGACCCAACGAATGTTTTTTCTCTTTCGTTGTGTTGTTTTTGCTGCTTTTGCCAATGACCTAGAGGGGGGAGAATGAGTTACATTGCGTGGTTGCTAATGATGATGACGAAAATAAAGAATTTTGTGCTTGATTTGCATTTCTGGATCTTTAGTTATGATCCATATGAGGAATCTCTGTTATTGATTTTTGGCAATAGTTTTTTATTGCTATTAAGGGTGACCCAGATGGATATTTTACTCAGTGATCATGTATGCATTCTTGGGGCAGTTCCCCATGCGCGGGAGGGAGGTTTACTTGTTAATGATGACATTGATGTTTTCTGTCTGTAATTATGCTTCTGTGTTGCTTTTGAGGATGACCTAATTAAAAAAATTAGCCTTTTCTGTTCAAGGGACAGAATGAAGATTTTCTTTTCTTTTTTCGAGTCACAGTTTTCGCTCTCTTCCTATTTGGTAATCATTCTCTAGATGAAATATTTGCTTTGATTATTGGAGCCAAATGGAGTTCTTTTTTTCCCTTTTACTCTGATCATATCACTCTTGTACCGTTCAGTAAATGATGAATCATATGCAATTTTTTTTATGTGCCACATCCTTCTTTACTGCGTTTGAGGATGACCTAGACACAGATTTCATAACCCCTTGACACATTTTCCTTGCAGTCAACAGGTTCTTTCTTTTATGACAAGAGCATCACGCTAGGAAGTTTAATGGGTCTTAAATCTGATGTCGGGCTGTCTACAAGAGTGATTGTTCATGGTCAAGAGCACCCCTCGGAAGAACCAGAGCAGCCTAGGAGGGGCAGCCAGAATACAAGGTCTAAAAGATCTAGGAGCTGGTGGAGATTGTGTAGAACTAGGGATGACTATGACTGTCATAGAAATTCCAATCCTTCACTTGGACAGTTCTTAGAAGTGGAACGAAGAACAAGTGTTTTAGACAACAGAGGGGAAAGAGTGTACATTGATGTTATGTATGATGAATTTGCAGGAGGGCAAGCTTTCTCAGACAGAAATTTGCTGTTCTCGGAGGGAAGGATCCTTCCTCCACAATCCGCTCAATCTAGAGACGAGTCCGGCATTCACAGTGGCAGATCTGATTCTATGCTTTCTTGCATTCCAACTGAATGCTGCTTTACAGACTGTGTCCCCAGAAGGAGCTCAGTTGGAGCATCGTGATTGCGTATATTGTTTTTTTGACATTTGTGGTGGAGAAGTATAGAGACCTAGATCGATGGATAAAACATATCTCAAATAGTATGATAACTTTGTTCCAGACAACAGCACTAGTGTGACAGAGCAGTTTACATTTACATCAATCTTTTATGAGTTCAGAGTGGTCCACAGTATCATGTGTTACTACCAAAGAATTAATAAAGTGCCCATAATATTTGAAGTTACGTCAGTGTGTTGATTCAGTTTGGGCTGGTAATTCACTATTCAAAGTCATATTGATTTCATTGAAGATAATAGATACTATTTTTTGCTTCTGATTAAGAAGATTTGCAAGTCGAGGCAACTGCAGTGCTCACAATTCCTTCATTAACACTATGATCATGGACATAATCATGAAAATCTGTACTTTTCTCTTGTTTTCTCACATAAAACTATTTTTAAACTCTGTATTTAAGGCATATCTGTCAAACACTGTTATTTGTACACCTGCTGTTTACCCAGAAAGTATATTTTTTATTGGTTGCATTTAACAGTGTTCTTAGAATGACTAATGAGACAATGGCATAAATTAAGATGGGAAAGAGAATTATGGAGCCTTACCCCAGTCTGTAATAGAAACAATTCATTGTGAATGTATGTATGCTTCAAATATTTCTGAAACTGTTTTGCATATCACATTTGCTGAATAAATCATAACTATGCTTGTTTTCTGATTTCATATCAGGAATTATCTAAAAACTGAACAGATCAGGAAAGCCCATGAACTGATTCAATTATACAAATGGGTTTAGCTGTTTGAAAATTATATAGTACTACAGTTTAATAGGGCAAGGTGGCATGATGCTGACAATTTGCAGATGTGATGAAAAGAAGGATATTGTGAGAGCCATGATCCATGACTATTGGTCCCACAGCTACATGTTATTGTGGATAGCCATAGGAGTGTAAAGAACAACATGTAAAACGTGGTTGAAGCTTCATGTTCCTCAACAACCAATTCTGTACTATGAATGAGGTTCAAAAGTTGGGTGGGTTGAACTTGTAGGTTTTACAAGAAGTGTCCTTGCCAAGTTCTGAAAGATTTACCAGGTTTGGCGCACAGTTCATAGGCGGGACCTTAAAATATATCAGATCTTTCAAGTGCGATATGTGCAAATGATTAAATAGTAGGTGTTGCACTGGTGCTCTGAGGTCGGCGATTTAGGTTTTCCATTGCTTTCTAATCAGTATTTGGGTATAGAGTCCAAATGTTTGTGATTTTATCAAACTATGAATACAATCAAGTTTTCTGTTTTTTGGGTTGTAGGTTGTCAAATTCAAGCATGTTAACATCACTCCAAAATGCACTGCACGCTTAATTCTGATGGTTATAGTCTTCAGACGTAGCACCAATTTCTAGCTCAGGTCTTCATGGTCTCCTTTCTCTGAGGAGCCTGTCTTGCCTTTGCACAGCTATTTTCATTTGTGCATACATGAGTGCGCTGTTTAGGACTATATTTGGGTTATTGACTCTTTTTACGGTAGTGATCTGTTGTTTAGAATTTGATATAGGGTAGTTTTGTCCTTAACACTTGTCATCCTGCCTAGATGTATTCTTCAAGTCACATTGACCTATGTTGGATATGGCATTGTTATGGCTTCTTTCTTTATTTCTGATGCTTTATTAAAAAGTCCATGTCAATCACAGTTGTACCTAAGGAGATAGCAAGCAATTCTCCTATGAAATGGTATTCAATTCTAGATGAGGCTGCAGCACTTTATGGACATGCTAGTCACATCCTGCTTATTGCTTCAGGGCATAATCTTTATGTATTCCTTTGTGAGTTGCAATCCCATAAATAGATAATGAACTCTGTGACTGGAGAAATATAGACGGGGCAGATTGAGCTTGGTTGGCAGTTTTGAGTGACATCAAAGAGATGTTTTGTTGGAAGCATAATTTAGCAGGTTGTAAGTTGATATTTGCTTCAACAGGGATCTTAGACTGCCCATCGTGGAATGGTTGATCAGGTGTAAGATGAGAAGTTGGTTATTCTCTTGATTTGCACTCTAGCTGCTTGGAAAATCAATTTTGTCTGTGCTAAAATTAATGGTGAAGCAATGAGGTAGGCATCTATTAAGATGTTTCCTTATATATAGGTGTTGATTTTGGCATGCCTTTATCACTACACTTAGGTGGTGAATTTGGCATGCCTTTAGAATTAGACTTCTATGTTATGTTGTTTCTGGAATATATATTTAATAATCCATGCAGAACAATATACCAAGTTTTTGTAAGCTTCACTTGTAAATCCAAGACGCAAACGCTAACAAATATGACATCATGAAAACCTAAAGCATTTAGTAGTCTTTTTTTGTTGTAAGCTGTAATCACCTCAAATAATTGATCAACAAAATAAGAGGAAAGGAAAGCGATAACTGGGAAATTGGATTTTACAGTACATTTTGTTTCATCGTCAATATTCCAAAAGGTTTGAGGAACTCTGTCGTTAAAACTACTGCTAGTGATCTTAAATATATCAAATGCCTCTCCAAGCATTGTGCAGTGTCAACTATGATACCTCTCTTGATGGACTTTCTCGATCAACTAATGTACAGTGTAGACAGTACGATTTAGCACATATGTCCCAGATTTATAGAAAGCTAATAGTAAGCATGGTGCTTTAGATTTTTAGGCTAAAATTAAATATTCTTGGGTATGTTCTTCAATAGTAACTTAAAATGCATTTCTTCCCCTGTAGCCTCTTGTAGCCTTTTCCCTAAATCAATTTATCATTTCTTTCTATTGTGACAATAATGTAGTTCTTAACTTCTTATTCATTTCATCGCTTGTTTCTCTCAGCCATACTGATAATTTCATTGTTGCCTCCTCGACAGTCAATACTATTTTATATTTTGGATTATCATTTCCATGAGCAACTAAGAAAGAATTAATTTCTGGTAGTCACTTACATGGGAAAAAGAGTGTCTACAGGGAAACTGCTTTTTCAAATGGTTACATGTGGATGTTTGAAAAAGGATCCGTTTCTGTTTTCACTTATAGGGGAAAAGCATTGGCTAGGGTGAACAACAGTCCATTAGATCATTGACGATGTAGTTATTGGATCAGATGATAACAGCATCCGCAACCCATTAAAAATGGTTGGCCTAAAAGGTTAGCTTGGAGCTGGGAGGGCTGCAGGAGAGAGCAAGAGACATGATTGTATGGGTTGTAAATACCCTCTGTGACTGATTTATAAAGCACATTGTTATGGGGAATAATTTGAGCAAGAACATCTCTAAATAGAAGGAAGATAAAAAGGACATAAGTAGACATTAGAAGCATACAAGTCTTGACATACTATGGGCATCAATGCCTAATGAGGTCCACGGGACACAATTCTTTGGAAAACAAAGAGCCAAATAAAAGCACATTTCTCACCCAGAAGCTGGACTTAAGGATTTAAATAGACACTCTTGTGGAAAAGGGTCTGAGCAGCAAATCTAGGCTCATTCAATGTATACTCTACAACAGCCACTGCCAATGGATCATATACTACAGGGTGATAGTTTGGACCTGCTCAATGATAAGGCTAGTCCATGGTGCTTTGTGCTCACACCATGAGCCTAATTGAACTTACTGTTCCTTCCCCTAGGAGCGAAAAAATCTTAACCATAAAAACTGAACACTTCTTCGGACATTGGAGAGAAATTTCGCCAGGAAAATTGTCATTTTAAAGTTGTTAGCATCACAAAAAGAAATGATGACAATATGCTTTTTCAACAATTAGCATTTTTTGGGGAATTTTTTCCAAGATCAACGCTACTTGAATCATTCATTTGGTAAGCTATTTATCATGAGGAGGACTGCTCTCCCTCGAACTTGACGTTCACTTCACACTTTCTATATCCGGACAATGTTTATGGAGTACGAACCAAATCCCGAAGCAGTAAATTGAAGTATCACATGCATATGTATCAATCAAAATGCATTTTCAGGCATATTAAATACCTTTTCAGACAGATTAAATCTATTTTTGGATCAAAAGCCACATTCAAAAATCCAAAGTCTAAAAATCAACCTACATGAAAATAACTCATACAAAAGAGACTAAATACTACATTACCAGACGCACCTTGACAGTAACACTTGTCAAACATCATCTTATTCTCTTGGATTGCCCTTCATATATCAAATACCAACTTGAAACTCTATAAAGTCAAATAAAATAAAAAGACAGTACATAGCATGTTAGCAAAGTATATATAGCTTTTAAAGTTTGTGGAATTATATTAAATAAAATAAAGTAAGTTAGAAACACAATAAAAAAATGATACCTGATTTTATGTAAATTTAAATTAAAATAGAAGTTATTAAATTAACAAAATAAATGAGTTATTATGTCCTCGATATCTAATTAATTTTAAGACAATTTAAATGGTGTTGGGTGAGAAAATACCTTGTTGAAGATTTTTGGTTGAAGACTAAGATAACCCAAACGAGGATGACGAATAAGATGATGGTTAGGTTGTTGGTGAGATGGTTGTGGATGAGTGAAATGGTTCTTTAGACAAGGAAGAGATGCTTATAGATTTGTGGAAGGAGGTCCATCATAAAGCTTGTGATTCTACTACAACATGATTTTGCTAAGAAGTGGGCTCTATTGAAGTGATCTTAGCAATGCTTCCTAACTATTTCATTGTCTCTTGCTACAAGAGGTTTTAGAGATATGACATTGTTTTTCATTTTTTTATCTCACTCATTCTAATGGGAATGAGACTGTGATTATGTACTAGAGTGGGTTTAGGGAGTGGCTCCCAAGGTGTCCTTGTCCCATAAGTGGTATGCTGGAAATCATGTTTGGGGAGTCTCTTAATCAAACAAAAACTTAATTAAAACTTGGGAGGGTTAAAATATTAATAAGATAACTTGGTGCCCCAAATATGGCTTGAGTACTAGTACGAGGCCAAGGATGTTTGGGAAGGCATTACCATTTGCAAGGCATTAATTCTTACCTAGCAGTGGTATGCCTACACATGTGACATTGGATCATGCATGATTGTCATCCTTGTCCAAATGAGAGGATAGTTGGTTGTGTGGTGTATCCTCACATGCACACATGATGACACCCCGTAAGCTTAGCACTCTAGTATCTAAATCCTAATAGCTGAGTAGCAACTAAGATATTTATTGTTGCTCAATATTTTTAATTATTGTGTTGCAATATTGTGTTGTATCATAGTTTTTTTTTTGTTTCTCCTTGATGGTGCCTACTCATTTAGTGTTGCCAATTGTTGATGCTCCCTCCTTCATTAATCATGGATTATTGTTGATGTAGGCACCCTTCTATCAAATGTTTCTCCATGAGGATATATGACATGGTGAATCATGTATGGAAAGTGTATTCTTGTGTTTCTTGTGATAATCATGATTGAGTGTACACTTCATGTTTGGAATTTGTCTAAGTCGTATCCACTTGTGTCTTCACCATTTGAGTGTTTGGGTCATGCGACTATCTCCATGAGCATGGCGAGGTGGACTTACGGGTCTGACATGGTTGAGTGACATTCCAAACCACCACTGGGGACTAGAGGACTTGGATTCAAAGATTGGCTTCAGGAGCACTTCTTCCATATTCCTTTCTTGTACCTTCTTGTTCTTCATTTCTTGTAAAGTTGCAAGAAAAGTATCTTGTTTCAAAAAAATTAATGATTTAAATCTATTATTGAACACTTCATTTAGAGGTTGATGTAATCTATATGATATGGTATGGATTTGTATCAGTTTACATGTATCAGTGTTGGTGTCAAGCACAAATGTTATATCTTTCTTTGTGAGCAAGTGTTGTATCTTGGTTTGGTTCACAGGAAAGCCTTTTTAGTGCTTCAAATTAACCTAGATGGTGTCATGTGGTTTCTTGGAGGTGTATTAGTCCCCTCTCATTTGTTTCATGTGAATTCTAAGGAACTCAAGTGAATTTGAGTAAGATTTGAATTAATCTAGGGCTATTTTGGACAATCTAGAAAGCATTAAAAAGTGTCCCAGTGTGGTTATAAGGTGTTTGTGATGTTTCTAATTATTCTAAAATCAAATTCAATAATTATGAAATGGATTGAATATGTTTAGGGTCTACACAAACTTGCCCTTGCTTGTGTCACCTAGTGACTCAGGGATGCTTTAGCACACTCTATCCCTGAACCTTTTTTTATAGTTTCTCTTGTTTCATGTGTCTCCAATGTATTTGGACTTCAAAAACATGTCTAGGGTGTAAAAAGGGTCCTACAATGAAGTGGATAAACTCACTGCCTTGGACACTTTCATGTATGGATGACGATAATGCAAACACCAATTATCAAAGGGCACCAGTGCAAATTTTGGACACTACTGTGATTCTTGGGAACTAGAACATCCATAGGACTAGGGTGTGTTGTGCCACAGTCCTCTTGGCCTTTATGTGTGCTTCTAGGGCACCTTTCCACTATGGGCACCCAAGTCATCTGGTTGAGTTCAACAAGGAATTTGGGGTCATAGGAGCTGAGTTTGACCCCAATGAAGATGTCATTCTAAGATGTAGGTTTTTAAGAAATTATCTTTACGAAGAAGGTTTATATTAATTTTGAGTGGTTTTGATGGTACTCCGATGTGAGTCAATGCTTGTTAGAGCCCATCTGTGCCACCTAGGACCTAGGAAAAGATCTAGTTTTTTTATTTGATTCTTGAGACTTTAGGGAGAATCTTAGGTGACTCTAATCACCTTTTGTATCATATATAATGTATTATAAGACCTTTCCCTTTCTCAGTTTTCATTTTGTGGCTCTAAGTCTTTTGTTTGTGCAGTGTCGCTTGTTGACAATTTGACCTAATCTTGAAGTCTGAGCTTTATAACTTCTCATGTTACATGTGATTGACAAAAGTGTTTCAAAGAAATTATTCCATGCTATTTTATGTCTATGCAAATCTTATCCTTGAGGGTTCTTGGGGTGCATTCCAACAAGCATTAAAACATAGAGTGCGAGCACTAAAATATAGAGCATGAGCATATAAACACAAAGCATAGGAATCAAAACATAGAAAAAGAGAAAATATTTCTCTTATACTTGATTGATAAAGGTGCTAATTTGTAGAGCGGAAACATTGATCTACATTTGTAAGTGTTTGTTTGCTTTGAGGTTCATGATCATTTCATGAACCATGTGTACCTCAAAGTTGGGGGGGGGGGGGGGGGGAACGTATTGATAAAATTTAAATTTAGATGTTGCTAACTCTTGCTTGTTTTAATCTCACCGTATGTTAACGTAATACACTTTTGATGTGATTATTTATATGCATTAGTATTAAAGGACATTTATTTGAATATTTAATTTACTTTTTAAAAACATTCTATAATCATATGTTTTTCTAAAGTATTTAAGGATCATTAATAAAAGGGACTCAATTGGTGAACGAAAAGGAACTACATAACATTTGCATCTTTTAGCTAAAACATTTTCATCTTGTTTTCTATTTGCCAATATTTAGCAAGACAATAAAGATAGTTTCTTTAGGAGATTGCTGAAGGAGTAATTGTCCCTATTGATTTTAAAACCCCATTTTAAGGTATTTTATAATATTGTCAATCCTTATAATCAACAAGTAGATAATCCAACAAACTAAAAACGAAAAATATGAAATTGATCTAATTAAATCACATGCTACATGATAGATCCATTCCTACAAAAAAGATCCAAATTTGTGGATTTGAGCAAAGACAATGACAACTCGTCACATACTTCTAGATAGTGTGCATACATAACTTCCTTATTTTCTACACCAAAATAATAATATCTTCATATCACTAAATTACAACAATTTTGAAGTGACATAAACTAAATACTTTAAATCTTCAAGTTTAGTTTTCTAATTTACACTCACGCATATGTATGCATGTATATATATGTATACAACATACATAAACACATATGTACATACATATATACACCAAAATAATAATATCTACATATCAATAGATCACATTATTTTATTTTATTTTGATGAAGATTAGTTTTTAGGCCTAACCTCTTTAGCTAAGAGCCAAGGACTAAGGGGTATCCATTATGCCAAATTCGCCCAGGGCACGGTACTAACCTCATCCCTTTTAGATGTCAGAGACTTGAACTTAGCAAGACTTGATCCTTGGTGGGCTCATTAAGCACCTTTCAACTTCACCAGAGAACCAAAAACCTATTGACGATTACATTATTTTTCAAAATAACACAAACTAAATACTTCAAAATCTCACAATTACTTTTCTAATTTAACTATTAATTATTCAACTATCACTCTACCTTACACACATAACTCTAAATCCCCATAAGAAAAAAGTTAAATTCCATCACAAATATATAAACACTAAAGGAAATTTTCCAAGAAATATATAAAGACTGAAGAAAAATTTGGAATTTGTATATTAATAAAAAGCATACAAGAAATCAAAACCATCTCAATCAACATAGGAATAAAATAAATTAATTAAGTTTTTTTTTAAAAATCAAGTTATACTGCTATGTTGAAATTTCCATTTACCATTAAAGGTGACATTGTAAATTATGACATGGTTCCAAGTTAAAATATGATGTAAAAAAACCATATTTATAATAATATTGCTATAAAAATATGATCGATTTCTTTTACCCTTATCAATGACAAAAGAAAGGTTTATATAAAAAAATATTTTAACGTGAAATGTTATTTTAAGCAACACAATTTTTTTGGTGGACTCTTAAAGCTAACTTACAAAATTGATATCCCCAAATATATTTTGGTCCGATGTACAAAACATGTGGGAAAATGACTCATCTTCTACCTGCGTGGTGATCTTTTATTATCTAAAGGGACCACTTTTCAAGAACATTGAAATATGAGGTAGAATTGATAATGATAACCACATAAATTTTTTTAAAAAGTAATCCAATGTGGGAGACCAACCTTCTTTATCCACTTGTCCCTCACTTTGGGGCCCAATGCAACAAATGACCCATTTGACATACAAAGTGCTTTACAATTGTAGTGTGGCCATAAGCCATTGTATTTTGAATATCTATTTAGGACATCACCATTAAGTCATCATCATTTCTTAATGAAGATGGAGTTTCTATAATGACTTTATTGGTGTTAAAATCACTTAATTCAAATATAAGTCTTTTTTTTTTGTTTCTTTGTTTCTCAACAACCCACTTGTTGTGGTTTGAACCTTAGTAGCAGCCTCACCAATGAAGTGTCTCAACCATTGCTCTACATGAATCACCCCAACGCAATAAAATGATGTTATATAGTAACATATTACTCAAATAAATGTGGATCATTTTTGTAAATGTCACATTATGTATATTTTGTGTATACTTATATTTAATGTAAGTTATTTTTCTAAAAAAAAATACCAATATAATTATAGAAAAGGGTTTCATTTCAAGCATAGTTAAATATGATTTTAATTTATCTTGCTAGCTCACATTACAAAAATACATGGCTATTAGTCTTCATTGTCATTCAAGGACAAAACATTAATAAAATAGAAATCTAAGATTTGTGATTATGTTAAATCAATACAAAAAATAAATAAATATCATTTTTTAAAATATTAAATAAGAAAATTAATTACAAATTATAAGATTGTTATTTTATTTTTACTTCTACATAATGATTGTAACTTTATAATATGTGGTGGGCTAAAAAGATTATGAATTATAAATTTTAATATTTTTTCTATAAGATTAATTATATAATTTAGCTTCAACAATATTTAAAAAAAATTAAAAATAAGATTTTATATTTTACTTGACTTCAATCATATGAATAATATATTAAAGCTAAAAAGAAGCCACAACATGTTTTTTTTAATAACAAAGTTGTTTCAATTTTTTTAAGAAGAAAACTAAAGTTATGGCTTTGCGATCTTTATAATAGCATAAACATAATAAAATAAAATAAAATCTTCTAATTTTTAAAGATTAGAAATTCTAAAAGTCATCACAAATAACAAAATCAAAATTGTTCATTAAAAAAATTATTTAGTATTGAAATAAACTAATAAAAATAAAAATAAAGAGCTATTTTCATCAAAAATCAAAATAAATAATATATTTTAAAATAAATTAATTTTAAGTTCATATTTTGGAATATAGTCTTATGTATTTGCATATCATATAATTTTATTCATTCATTTTAGATCACTTTATATATATCTTAAATTTATAGCTATTCCACATGATTTTTGTATTTGACACATAAACTACCCTTAGTTAGAATCTACTAGTTATTTACTACTTAAACTATTTATCATTCACTACGTCATATTTTGCAATGCTTTGTCACCTCGAGCAAGCCTATGTGGCATGACCTAGTCTTAGACTAAGCAACAAAATGATTCCTATTCCTCCATATTCAAATTTAACCTTTAAACACCCAAAGGTTGATCCTCTTACAAAATAGTCATTATGTCATTGATGATGCATCAAGTAATTCAAATTTATGATTATAGACATGTATTTTGTGACATTTTAAAGACCATTTAAATATATTTATTATATCATTCAAATATTGAAAGATCATTTTACTCAAGAGCACTTAAAGCTAGATTCTACACATAAGCACTGCATCAATTCACCAATTCATCATTCCACTAGATTTTTGTGTTCATGTTATAAGCTTTGCATGTTTACAAAACTTTGATCCCCTTTAGGAGCTTGACTAATATTAAGACAAGCCGAGGAACATCTTCCTTCTCCTTGAAGAAATTCATAATGTGCTTATCATCATGACCAAATTCAACTAGTTCAAAAGACAAAGGTGACCAAAGCCAACTAATTTATAATAGTAGAGGACTAGGCCACAACATTTGGACTATCCTATGGTGTGACCTAGTAGAAGACAAGGCCAATTGACACAACACGATCAAAATTACTAGAATTGTCCATATAGAATAGTGAAATTGCATAATTATGAATTAATATATAGATTTTCAATATAGATCTTCTGTCGCAATATATCAACAAGACAATAATAAGGTCAACTGACCCTTAAAATCCAAATCAAATAAGCATATATACCTTCTCTAGTAAGTCTATCAACTTAAGTTATTTTTTAAATCTAATGCATTACATATTTTCTTTGGTTGTTTTATTATATCTAGATCATTGTATGAGAAATAAGTAAGAAAACACTTACTTTCCACATATATACATGATCACATGGGTGATGATCTAATTTCATAAGAAAATCACGAGTTTAAGCAATTTTTTAGAAAAAAGAAGTTGGTAGTAGAATAAAATTATCTCAAGGATACATAAAACTAAAAATGATATTTAACTATGTAAGAGGGAGACTTGTTTATGTTTCTGTTAGAAATATTTCTAAGAGTAATGTATTAATTATAAATATGTTAAAAGTACGCATTAAAAATTTTATAGTAAACAGTGGCTGATTGGTATGTAATATGGCTCATTAAAACACAAGATGGAATCTACAAAACTCACGCTAGGAACACATGGTTGAACTTTGGAGAGGAGGTGGATCATGTTGATGAGAAACCATCAATAAGGGAGGTTCACTATATGAAGGATTAGGAGCCTCTAACCATCTTGATATTCCTAGGCAAAGAGTCAAACATGTAAGTGTGAATGAGGTTATATCCTATCTTTTCAATATTGGGAGCCTAATTGTAGAGAGGAAAAGTGAACCACTGCAAAGGGTGGTCATACCCCTCAAGGACTCAATATCCTTCTCTCTGCTCTAAGAAAATTGTCGAGGTACCTCAACCTTTATGTTTTCTCACTAGGATGGACGAATGTGTGTATAACTATGTGAAGCTAAGAAATAAAAGTGCTTTGACTTTAGAAAACAAAATTATTGTTTGTCAAGATCACCTAGCAACCTCTATATGATATCTATCCATAACATACATGTGGGTCAAGGACAAGAACACAATGCACAAATATCCCATAAAAACAAGGAGCAAAAGTGATATTGTTATCAAGATTCACTTATGTATAAATTTTGAGTTGAGCTCATTGAACTGTGTTTCACAAGTGGTGGTTCACAAGAACCCATCA
This sequence comes from Chamaecyparis obtusa, assembly GCA_027943335.1. Taxonomy (NCBI): domain Eukaryota; kingdom Viridiplantae; phylum Streptophyta; class Pinopsida; order Cupressales; family Cupressaceae; genus Chamaecyparis; species Chamaecyparis obtusa. The sequence goes on from BSBK01002852.1 coordinate 1,881,309, forward strand.
ACTAGATGCAATGAGTGCTAAGTGTTCCACTCATTCTCATGAGAGATGGGTTCTTTGAACCACTACTCATGAAATACGAGCCAAGGAGTTTGACTTGAAAACTACACAGTTGAATCCTAATAACAATATCACAATTTGAATTGTTGTGGAAAATATCTCCTTATCAAGCTAAAAAATAATTGTACTAGAAAGTAGAAGACAATCATGACTTGAAATGAATTACTAAATGTGACAGATACAATAAATAGGAAGCTACTAGTAATAAGTGTATTGTTGTAAAGATGAAAGAAATAGAGAGATTACTCATAGAAGTCCAATATTGAAGCTTCCAGTATACATCGTGATCTTCTTCATTTTACCTACACCAAAAAAAATGCAAACAAAATGTTTGGTGGTTGTGATTTAGAGGTTTTTCATTCTCAAACCCCCACTTTGGTATTTTCACCTTCATTGAAAGCCAAGTTAAATTGATAGTGAACACATGATAATGAAAATACAAGTAAAGAAGATGCACTCATATCAAAGAAAAATGGAAATAGCAATGTGATAACCCAAGAGGAAGAAACTTCCCTTCGACACCACAAACCAAAGACTTGTTGGATTGAAGAAAGAACATAGACCTCCTAAGCCAATGAATCTTTGATACAAATGATAATGGTAATGATAAATGCATGAGTGAAAGAAGTAACAAAATATCAATACAACCCTCCCAAGATAATAAAGTGTAAATCCCAAAGCTAAAGAATGTCAAGAGAGCCAAAATGAAGAAAACAAGGGAAGATAAAGGGATTGGGCATGAGCACGAATGTAGAAAAAGAGGTTTTAGGAGCTAATTTACTACAACAAAATTCAAGAATCATTCCCCACTCACATGAACCATGACAAGTTTGAGGACTTTATTTGACCTTTTCACACATAGCCCCATTACAAATGGGAACTCCCTAATTTTTGGTCCACTTGGTCTTTTTGGTTTTGGTTCTTGGTAGTTATGGTGTCAGTCAATTGAAGTTTCTCATGTTCCAAATGAGAAGTGATGAAATTGGCCAAGTCTAGAATGGAGAGTTACTTCCCGCCGTTTAGGGTTTTAGTTTTTAAGGATTTTGTGATTAATAATTGTGAATTTGGGTGAAGTGCTGAGTTGAAAATCTTTCAAATAATGAGCCAATTAAATTTTAAGTATTTTGGTGAAGTTCCTTTTTTTTAGGGATTTCTATCATAGAGTGTCTTATTCGTTCCCTTCTTTACTTGCACCCACTTTAGAGTGTAAATAGTAGTACTAATTTCTTCTTTCCAATACACTTTTTGTACATCACCTTGAATCAACATTATCCTTACAACATCCACTATTATTCTATTCTTTCACTCAGCAATACCATTTTTTTGTGGATTCCTTGGGGTAGACATTTGTCTCTTGATTCGAATATGTTCACAATACATAATAAATTCTACAGAAGTAAACTCACCTCCTCTATCAGACCTTAAACAGTTCAAATTTTTACCCGATTCCTTCCCAACCAGTGTCTTGAATGCTTTGAATTTTTGGAATGCATTAGATTTATCCTTCAATAAATTTACCCACATCATTATAGAATAATAATTGGTAAATAGTATAAAATATCTATCACCTTGATAACTTATATGCCTCATAGGCCCACAAAGATCAGTATGCACCAAATCAAGTATGCCCTTAGATGAAAAATACTTTCTTTAGAAAGTAGAGCCAGTTAACTTACCCAACTGACATTCTTTACACATCATGTTGTCTGACTTGACTAATTGTGGCAATCCCCTAACTGCATTTGTCTTTCTCACTTTGATCAAACTGTCAAACTTTACATGAGAGAACCTTCTATGCCATATCCAACTATCTTCAACCTTTGAAACCAAATAATTGTTCATAGTACTATTCAGATGGAATAAATTACCTCTATTTTTCCTATCAGTAGCAATATCATCACCCAATCTTCCAAGTATCCTACACATACCTCCTTTGAATTCCAATTTGTAACCTTTTTCATTTAACTGATCAAAACTCAATAAATTATATGTTAGACCATCCACAAGATTAAAAAAAATCTATATTACTCTTTCCATTCAAAGTAATAGTGCATTTTCCTTTAACTAAACAAGGTGTATTATTGCCAAACCTTACCACACGACCATCAAACTCTTCAAACTTAATAAAATTACTCTTTTCATCGGTCATGTGATGTGAGCACCCTCTATCTATAATTCATTCATCATTGTGTTCCATGTGAGCAACTAGTGCCTTTTTGCCTTCAGAATGATCTTTTTTGACTACAACAAATACAATCTCCTCTTCCTCATTATCTTCTAATTCTTTATTAGTAACTTCTTCATCAACTACAACATATCATTATGTCTTCCCTTTTCCTTTAGACTTTTTGAACTTATCTTTTTTTTTACCATTAGGACATCTAGCTACAATATGTCCAATCTTATTACATGAAAAAAAAATAGTGGTAACTTTCATTTGTACTTACCAATCCCTCTAGGAAATCTCTTAGATAGTAGTTCTTCAAGCTCTCCCTGTTTCCTCTCATCGTCCAAGATAGCTTCAAATTCCCTGGTATAACTTGACATGCAATCAGAATCATGAATTAATTATTTACCTTTCCTTATTGGTACATTAGACACTGATGCCTTGAAAGCTGCCTCAACTTTTGGAATATTGTTATCAAAATTGTTTGACTCAAATGTAATAAGCTTACCGATCGGTCCATCTATAGTAACATTGTTAAAAGTTCTCAACTCATTTATAGAAGACACTTTGATGGCATAAAATACTTCCAATAGCACCTATGACAGCACCAAAAAATTCTTTTATTCTTTGACCATATTGTGTAATGTTCTCTCCTTCTACCATCTTCATTTCATCATACTTACCTCTGAGACTTCCTTCCTTATATTTTTCCACTATGAATATCTCAACCATACATTAGGTTCAACGTTTCCCAAACATAATAGGTAGTATCAAGTCCAAGGACATCAACATATTCAATATTAGATAAGGAAATTACAATAGCTTCTTGTGCTTGATTATTCTCTTGTTGTTCCTTCAGTTGATCGGCATTGAGAGATTCAAGAGGAGTGGTATACTTGTTGTATCGTCTTAAAATGGAAGCACTTCCATGTTAAGAATGTTTAGCCCTCTGAGTAAGTGGTTTGGGGTCATGTTGAACACCATGGATGGGTATTTGACTTGGATCTGGCTTTTTCCCTTGTTCTGCCCCATTTTCCACTTCTTCCTGACATAATTTTGGCATCTTGAATTGCAAACCTGAGATTCTTGACCTCAGGGTCAAGGTCAACCTCTTAGGTCAAGGTTGACCTCAATTCTGACCTAGGTCAAAGTTGACCTCTACCTTGACCTAGGTCAAATTCAACCTTGACCTTGACCCTAGGGTCTGGGATCCTCTGGGTTAGGTTCCGATTTTGGGGTTTCATCAAAATCTTGTCTTTTCCCCCTTCGGGGCCACTATTTCTCGGGTTAAGTGTCGAATTCTCAAATTAATATTTGAGGTGGACCTTTCTCAAGCTTTGTATAGGATTCCTAATTTATTATTAGAGATTAGCCTTTCTTGAGTTTTGTGCCTAATGCTCAAATTAACTTTGGGGTTGGCCTTACCTCGAATTTTGTGACAAGGCTCTTAAATAATTATTTTTATTTCTATATTAAGTATGGTCCCCTTCTAGAGTTTTGTGTCAATAATTTTCTTATGTGCACCTCTCTAGATTTTTGTGCCATGGACCCTTAATTATTGTTTTCTATGTGGCCTCTCTAGAATTTTGTGCCCTAGATCACTATAAAAGGGAGCCTTCCCCTCTCATTTTCTCGATATCTCATCAAGAAATCCACTTTCATGCTCAAGCACTCTCAAGCAAGAAGATCAAGCATTCAAGCCTTCAAGCCTTCAAGCCTTCAAGCATTCAAGCATTCAAGCATTCAAGCATTCAATTCATCAAGGATATCCATTGGAAGCCATTGAAGGATTCAAGCTCTATGGAGCTCTCTTGTTGAAGATTCCTCCATCCATTTCCATTCAAGCCTCTTCCTAATCCAAGATCCATTCAAGATTGGTATTGAAGATCTAAAGACAATTGATTTGAGACATCCTACATTCAATTCTACATGCATTTGGAGCATCCATACTTGTGGATTCAATGATTCGAATCCTCCATAAGGGTTTCAAAATAAGCAAGGTGAATTGTTCCATTTACTTTGTTTACTAAAACAATTTCAATTCAATTTCAAGGTTAATTCCTAAATTGGGGTTTGACCAAGGAAACCCCCTCCCCCCCAACAAACAAAACCATTTTGCTTGTAGGTACAGGTGCAGAACAGTGAATATCAGTACAGATCTGGTTACCCTTTTCGCCAAACTTTTAGGATCCACGAACATAATTTTTTTCGGAGCTGTGCAGGTCAAGGTTGACTTTTTGGGGTCAAGGTCAACTTTGTCTACCTAGGTCAACGTCGACCTTTCTCAGAAAAGAAAAAGATTTATGGGTTTTGTAGATCTTGCAGTTTCGGTTTAATATCGCAAAAAATCAACAATTTTTTAGACTATTTGATAGGGTTTTCAGCCGATTCTTTTTCGAAGGTAAGTACCTTTATTTCTTCATTTCAACATTAGCATTTCTAGATTTACATTCCATCCCCTTAGAATTCATATGTATGTGTAAAATATGGGTTTAGCTTCTCTTTCATGTGCATTATTCTAAACCCTATTCATCCATATTGTATATCTTACACTTGTGTGTGACATGCATCCAGTATTGTAGTCCAATAACTTTTAGATATAACTTCATTATGTCACTCAATACTAGGTAGTTGTCTTTAGTGAACTTGGGAGGTTCCTTCCTCAACATTATGATCTTTTCCTCAAGTTTTTAGGCTTACCTCAAAGAGGACCACGACTCTGATACCAATTGTTCTAGTATTATCAAGTCAAAGATTACTGAGAGGGGGGGGGGGTGAATCATTAATCTAACAATTAAAATTTTCATACATCATTCAACAACTTTCATTAATTAACATCCATCATGAATAAAAAAACTATTAAAGATAAATATAAACAACCATGCAACACAATAACACCAATATTTTTCTTGTGGAAAATGAACTGGGAAAAGCCATGTGTGGGGATGGCACACACAAATAATTTTGCACTCTTTTGAAGTACACTCGTTTAAGAGCTTAGCCCTGTTAAAAGCTTAAAAATGCCTAGTTAAGAGCAAGACCATATTAGGAGCCACTCAATTAAGGGATTTACCTGTTGGCAATTTGCCTGAGTTGATTACATAGATGTTTTCATTATGGAAACATATGATCCACATGAAGATCACATAGGTCAGAGAGCAAGTATGACAGAGCGCATTGCAAATTTGTCTAAGTGTGAGACAATATTTTTACCAATGAACTTGGACACAGTTTTTGGTTGCGATGTTGATTGGAGTAAGTTCAGTGCTTGCACACTTGAACATAGACTCTATGGTGACTATTGAACACCCATCTCAGAGTGAAGTTAGTACGACATGTACAGAAGGATTTATGACAGTTTTGCCGAAGACAGTGTCAAGCCGACAGGATAGAATATGAAGACAGAACTAGTAAAGAGTTAAGGGATTATTTTGTTTATCAAAATAATGACTTAACAATATAAAGGGATGAAATCCTAGATGTTAACTCTTGGATAAAGTTATTAGTATAAATGTAAAGGTAATTGTAATTGTAAAGAAGGACAATAGTGTGGACAAGTGATATGATGCGAAATATATGATACATATGTAATAGCAATAGTAAAAGAGCAGCGAAGAGATATTGATGCAAGAAGTATAAGATTATGTACCTTAACCTATTTTTGTAATCAATGTATATTGTACATTACTTGTTTGGGCAATGGGCTCATCTGGTAATCACATTTTGTACTACCAACTCCTAACAGGGTTGAGGCTTCTAACAAGGCCCATAGTCCCTTAATCAGGACTAATACACTATATGCTTGCAATAGACTCCTAACACGATCAACATCCTTAACATGATACTTTTGATTAGTGGATCTTTGTGGGTACCATACCCACTGGGGTTTTCCCTTCTTTAGTTTTATTGCTATGCATGTTGTTTAGCTTCTTATGTTATTTATGTACAAAGATAATATGTTATATCCATAATTGGCAAAAGATAAAGTTTGTAGAATACCGATTCACCCCCCCTCTCAATATTCCCTATTTCTAACAATTGGTATCAGAGCTTAGTTACTCAGAAAAGAATCATTCAAGGAAAGCCTAGCAGCTTGAGTAAGATCTCTATGGATATGGATCAACTACAGAAGAATCTTGAAGAAGCTCTTGAATAGATTAACTTGCTTACTATTGAAAAAGATACTTTGAAAATAAAGTATGATGATGCAAAGAACCTCATTGAGAAACTGAAAAACAAATTGGAAGATTTGAGATCTGAAAAGGAATTTGAAGTTTTTATTGAAGATTGTGATGACAATTTAGAAAAAGCAAATGAGATCCTTAAGCATGAACTAAAGATAGCAAATTTGAAGCTTAGTTTGAAAGATGGAAATGGCAAGAATGAAGCAAATCTGAAATCAAAGAATGAAAGTCTAAAGACTGAAAATGAAGGACTAAAATCTAAACTTTATAAAGTAACATCTAAACTTGAGAAAGTCAATTTGCAGTATGATGAACTTGAGAAATACAATAAGATTGTGAAAGGTGAACTGACTCAATCCAAACAACAACTTGAAAGGCTATATTCAACTAGTGAGAAGATTGATGAACAAATATCTTATCAAAAACCATTCTATGATAAGACTGGTCTTGGATTCAACACTTTTAAAGAAAATGATGAAAGCAAGGAACCAGATCTAAAAATATCTGAAAGCATAGATGAGAAGAAGTCTGATGAGATCAACAAATCTGAAGATACACCTAAAGAAGAAGAATCACCGAAGCAAGAGGAATCACCCAAAGGTATGCAAAGAGAATTCAAAGGTAGATGTTTTGCTTGTAATACTATTGGTCATATGAAGAGAGATTGCACAAGTAAGAAATTTAAACCTCTTAATGGTTATTGTTATAATTGTCATGGTTTTGGACATAGAGCTATTGAATGTAGGAAACCTAAATTTATTGAGAATAATGATGGTAGTAGAATGTTTAGGAATACTAACAATGTAGATAAGAAACCTACTGAAGATATGAACAGAAGAAATGGAGTAATATGTTATAGATGCAACAAGGTTGGACACATTGCTAGAAACTGCAGATCACAAATCAATCAACCTGGACCAAGATATGGAAATAATGGAATTGTTTGTCAGATATGCAACAAGATTGGACATACAGCAAGGTTTTGCAGAATGAACAATATAGTTTTTCATCCTAATCCAAATCCCAAAAATCATGCAAGAAGAAATGAAGATGCAAGTAACAGTCAGAAAGGATGTTGTAGTAATTCAGATGAAGTGAAGTTTATCAAAAACACAGTTCAAGGAGACATATTCAACACTGAAGGTAATCAAGAAGGTGAAGTATTGAAAGGTAAGAATGAATCTTTACCTGACCTATCTCAAAGTACTTAATTTATGTAAATTACAATAGAATAGGAACTTAGATTAGTGTAGAAGTAGATATATGATGAACTGAGTCTTGCGCAGTTAATGAAAGGTAGTTTATGATGTTCTAATGATATGGTTAAGAGCGCAAAGAAAAATATTATGTTTTGCGAGATCGCAAGAAGTTTTAAGTTTTGCAGGTTAGCAGAAACAACTTTTTGGAAAGAAGCGGCAAAAGAATTGAATGTGATGTCAGATCTAAGTGAGATTGAATTAATAAAAGGTCATGATCAGTATTATTTGATCATCAAAGTGAATTAAAGTGTCAAGGAGATCAAAGAGTAGTGATTGGAAGCATTTTACAAGGATTTGGAGAAGAATTTTGTGCCGAATCTACGCAAGCCCTAAAATCATGAAATTAAGGTATTTTACTTGACAGATCTTTAAATCAGTAAAGGAATTTGAAGAAATCATGGATGTTTCTTTAATACACAATGTCAGAGATAAGAAAAGACCTAAATTGAAAAGGGAACCAGTAGAACCCTTGGAAGATGACCCTAGGTTTTCTTTATCATCCGTATCAGATGGAGTTTTACACGTAGAAAATGTCAGAAGTTATCTTGGATGCAAACTAGAGATAGTCAGTGATAGTGATTTCACAAATGAATATCAGAATATTTACAATCAGGATATGAAACTGAAGCAAGGTTTTGAATATTTGAAACATAATGAAATTGTTAAGTATGGATTACAGTATGAATTTGATAATGAAGAATGCACTAAGATTATCTTGAGCAGAATTCATAATGGGAAGTTTTGGCTAGAAGATAGAGTGATAGATATTACAGCTGATTTGATTCATGAAGTCACTGGATTATCTAAAATTGGAGCTATTCCTTTAAATGAGAAAAACATGAGGAAAATAATCATTGGCAACACAAATTCATCCTATAATGGTAGAGGAATTGTGATTAGTAAGATCAAACAAGATGATGTGAGATACTTATGCAAGATCCTAACTACTAAGTTTTGTGCGAATTCAAGAGAGGATGACATGGCAGCTGGAATGATACATGTAGCTTATCTAATGTGTGTTGATAGGGTACAAGTTGATATGTGTGAAATTCTAAGAATTCAATTGTTTGAAAACTTGGAGAAGATTAAGAAAACTAAGTATACACAGTTTAGGTTCTCATTCTTAATCACATATATGTTTTTTCATCTATTGAGGAGATTTCCTTACACCATTGGAAATGACTGGAATGATGGAAAAAATACAATGGAAAGGATTAACCTAGTATACAAAAGACATGTTATTGAAAGTGTAAATGAGAGTGCAGTACTGGTAATCAAGACATTTCAGAATATTGTGTCTAGCAGATCAAGGATCCCTAAGTCTCTTGTTGAAAAGTATAAAGATGATATATGTTTTATGGTGGATACTAACTTTACCTATATTCAAGCAGTGGAGCCTAGAATAGAGTTCATAGACCCTCTTGGCTATGAGATATCTGAGGTAGAGACTGAAGAGTATGTTAGCAGGTTACTTAAGTGTAAATTGGACACTCAGTGCAATAGGTTTGGAACCTTTGAGGAGAACTTCAACTCCACAAAGATCTTAATTGAAGAGAAATAGTCTAAGAAGAGAGTTGAGAGAACTATAAAGAAAATACTAAAAGATACAGGGATGACAGAGCGTGAGTTTTTGGTAGCAAAGCAAACACTAGCAGCAATCAGAGAGAGTGGACAAAAAGAAGTTTTGTCTATTCCTCCTTTATCATCAATTGCAGTACAACAGGAAGAACCACAAGTGAAGGTGAAAGTGGAAGTAACTGAGAAGGATAAAGAAGAAAAGATGTCTACTAGATCCACTTACTCCACACCTAGCAAAAGAGTAAAGGAAAGTGCTACTGGACCAGGAAAGAGACATAAAACTTTAGTGCAACCAGTTCCAAGAAAAATTGTAGAAATAAAAGATGATGTCACTACTATTAAGAAGAAAGCTTGGAAACCAAAAGTTGAAAAGCTTAATGAGCAGATCATTGAGGATGGTGACTTTACAAGAATGAACAAGTACTATGATCTTTATGATTATACAGACAAACTTAATCTAGAGAATGCAGTTGTAAAGCATATGATTTTGGCTAACAAGAAGTTTGATTCAATTCAGGGACAGATACCTGATGATTTATATAATAAACTTTTAAATAGGAAGAAGAGAGAATCAGAGGACACAACTATCAGAGAAAAGCTTATAAGGAAGCTTTGTGAAATAAGAGATGAAACACATTTTGGTTAGATCATGAAAGCCTTAAGCACCCATCTGAGAACCAAAAGGAGAACCATTCAGATCATGGGAGGTAGATATGAAGAAATTAATTCTGAGACAGAGCAAGCTATTATCAAGGTTATGACAGAAAATGTTGGAGAACCATCAGTTGCAGCAGAGCAAGCAGGTGAGACAGAACAAGAGGACATTCCCTCTCCTCCAGCCATTAATATTGAAGATGAAACAATGAATGTAGAAGGAACAAAAATCAACTTGGATACTGATGATAATGTATTCAAGAATTTGGAGAACATTGTTGACAATTCGACCTTTGAAGAACAGGAAGCTACAAAAGGAGAAGAGATGACATAGACAATAGTTTTGGAACCCCCAGTAACAGAGGAACAAGTTCCCATTCCCACCAAAGAAGATATCAGTCTTACTCCTGAGATTGGAAAGAAAAATCAAATTGGATCTATGATTGAGCATTTGGGAAAGGAATTAGATGATGATGATCAGTTGGAATTGATTACATCCTTGAATAAAATTATTGGCAAGAAAAAGAGAAAAGTCTTGAAGGATGTCTGAAGGAACTAACTAAGAAGTTACAAAGCATTGTAACTACACAAATTGCAGAAGCAGACCCTATGGAGAAAGCAAATAAGGTAATGAGCACTTTTGACAATGAATTCACAAACTTGTCTGATATTGCAAAAGTGAAAGCCCAAATAGCCTATGAGGCTAGAATGCTTTTGAACATCAGTCAGAACATCAGGAATGATATCAACACTCTTGATATTTGTATCAAGGACTTGAGGAAGCATTTGGAAATAGGTAAATCTTTTTACATACAGTGTACAAAATCAAAAACCTTAATAGTAGAAGAAGATCAGAAGATGAAGATGAAGGAAGCAGAAATTCTGAATGAAACTAACCTTCTTTCTAGCTCCAATGTGAAGGTATGTGATGTTGAGAAGAAAGTTCAGAAGCTATATGATGAAATAAGAGTTGTGCAAGATGAGAGAGATAGAAAATTGAAAAGATTCACTCTTTTGAGAGAGCATACTTCTATGAAGTTAAGCATTATTGAAGAGCAGTTGGAAGAATGTCTTTCAGCTAAGACATCTTTTTAGAAGTTTAACTTTGAAAACCTCCAAGCATGTGAAATAGCATCTTATGGATTGAGCACACTACTTAATGTGGCATATTCCATTAAGAAATCATTGGAGAAGGAGATAGAAGCCATGAAGATAGATTTTGCAGATTGTGTTGCAAGCCTACCGGCTTTGCAATAATTGAATTGAGGTATAATCTTTTTTGAGATACAATTTTGTAACCCTCCCTACCTTTATTTTGTCATTGTTGTCAAAGGGGGAGAGATATATAGCAGAAAATTGATAGTATATGATAAGGATTGATACTCCTAGGGGGAATAGCTATATTAGAGACAATATTTTTTGAGGAGTTATAAGGATAGTATATATTTTATACTATGACCACAATTTTGAGATTTTGAGTCGTACACTTAGCCAATTTTCTCATATGTTGCCACGAATGACAAAGGGGGAGATTGCTGGAAATTTGGCTAAGTTGATTACATAGATGTTGTCATTATGGAAACATATGATCCACATGAAGATCACATAGGTCAGAGAGAAAGTATGACAGAGTGCATTGCAAATTTGTCTAAGTGTGAGATAGTATTTTTACCAGTGAACCTGGACACAATTTTTGTTTGCGATGTTGATTGGAGTAATTTCATTTCTTGCACACTTGAACATAGACTCTATGGTGACTATTGAACACCCATCTCAGAGTGAAAGTTAGTACAGCATATACGAAAGGAGTTATGACAATTTTACCGAAGACAGTGTCAAGCTGACATGACAGAATATGAAGACAAAACTAGTAAAGAGTTAAGGGATTATTTTGTTTATCAAAATAATGACTTAACAATATAAAGGGATGACATCCTAGATGTTAACTCTTGGATAAATTTATTGGTATAAATGTAAATGTAATTGTAATTGTAAAGGACAATAGTGTGGACAAGTGATATGATGCGAAATATATGATGCATATGTAATAGCGATAGTAAAAGAGCAGCGAAGAGATATTGATGCAAGCAGTATAAGGTCATGTACCTTAACCTATTTTTGTAATCAGTTTATCTTGTACATTACTTGTTTGGGCAGTGGGCTCATCTGGTAATCACATTTTGTACTACCAACTCCTAACAAGGTTGAGGCTTCTAACAAGACCTATAGTCCCTTAATCAAGAATGATACACTATATGCTTGTAATAGAATCCTAATAGGGTCAACATCCTTAATAGGATACTTTTGATTAGTGGATCTTTGTGGGTACCATCCCCACTGGGGTTTTCCCTTGGCCAGGGTTTCCTCGAGAACAAATAATGTGTTATGAGTTCTTTAGTTTTATTGCTATGCATGTTGTTTAGCTTCTTATGTTATGCATGTATAAAGATAATCTATTATATCCATAATTGGGCAAAAGATAATTTTTTTAGAATACTGATTCACCCCCCCCCCCTCTCAGTATTCCCTATTTCTAACATTACCTCTATCCCTATTAGGAGTTTTACCCTATTAGGAGTAACCTTGATAAGGGATTTAAAACCCTAGTTCAATATTCACCTAGTTAAAGGATTTACAAATCGTGCATGTTAGAGTCTACCCGGTTATAAAGGATTTTCTTATAGAAACTGCTAGGAATCAACAAGTACAATGATATTAGAAATTAGCACTCCTCCTCTGCTAGTACAGATCTAGTTCAATTTGAATCTTTACTGAACATCCAAAACATCCAAACCCTACAATCGTACATCTACATTTGTGATTTTCTCTCCCACACTAACTTCATAATACATAAAAAAGATATAAATATATTTTCACTAAATACATCGGTCATGACCTAATTACATATGAATTTCATCATTACAATTCATTCTTTCTCAATCTTTGAACCCTAAAATGTGTTACCAGTTATTAATTACAATTTCAAGATCATGTCAGCCTCCAGATCTATCGCACAATAAATTTGACAAAGAAAATTCAAACCACATCACGCTCTCCAATGTTCTTGCAAAAGTGTGTGGTATAAAAGTGGTATTAAACTATAATGTAACCAACACTCAATAAACCATTAACTCAAGAATTTAGCTATAGGATTTCAATTCAAATGAACCAACTAAACCCACAAAAGTGGCTTATTGCTTCCTAGTTGAAGTGAGTCTAATCATTTTATGATACTTATCAGATTGGCATGAAGGATTAGTGACTTGACTACTCCAAAATGGAAGATTAAAATGCAATTCAAAACTAGAAATGAAACTAGAATTCAAGATTAACAATGCTAGAATGAAAGTAAGCTATATTAACAATGTAAGATTATGCTAGAAAATGAACTAAGCTAACAATGCAAGAGAGCTATGAACATGTGAATGAAAAACAACCAAGAAATAGGAATTCAAAATAGCAAGATTACTCTATAATACAAGAATTCAAGAGTCCAAGAGTGGTGGACTTCAATAATGATCAAGATGGAACCGTTGAGCCAAGGAAGAGCTTCCTTTTAAAGGAGTTGCCTCAAGAACGAAGGGTGGAGATTAAGAGGCAAAAGATGTTAGGTAGAGATGAGTGGTGAGAGAGGTCAATCCATGTGAGAGGACTCAAGTTTTTTTTTGGCCAAGCTTGATGGGAGAATAAGACAAAATAAAAAATCCCCTTTTAATTGTCAATTAATAAACATTAAGTTTTCACAAAGTTCTCTTTTTAATAAAAGTGCTAGGACTTTATATTAAAAGGTAAGTTTTGACAATTAAATGATTTTTAAAGTTAATTTAATTATGCAAGGGGGATTATTTAGAGTTACTTACATAATTATGTCTAGTAAAATATGCATTTGAGATTTAGAATTTGTTTTAAGGCAATTAAATCAATATTAGGCGCTTAGGTTCTTCTAGACAAATTTTAGGTGATTACATTTACCCCTCTTTGAATCGATGTGTGAGTAGCATGTTGATTCAAAGAAAGTGAGACCTTGATGTGAAGATTTCTAATAGAGAGAACTAAATCTAAACTTGATCGAACGAAGATCAAAGATATCAACTTCGAACTTGTTTGAGCAAAGATTGATGAGTGAGATGGGAGTATCCATCCTGAAATGAAGTGATGAGACTGAATATATATCCAAAGAGCTTTGAGATAACTTCTTTGACAAGGATTCATGAAGAATCTAATCACCTGATTGAGAGACAATACTAGATTGATATGAGTCCTAATGAACCTGATATGCCCCATGAATGATGTCAGATTGATATGGGGTCTAATGAGCCTGACATGCCCCGAGAGATCAAATAGATGCCTTACCGAGTGACTTGATATGAAGCGATGAGATCACTCTTTTAGATAAACTCAAAGAATCTCAAATTGATATGGTTCCTAATGAAGATGAGATGCCCCAAGCTATGAAGCTTGAATTGATTAGCTAATTAGGATTGATTTGCAAAAAAATATTTTCTATATTGTCATGCCCCTCAGGATCAAAATTAAAATGAGGTAGATAGGTTAAAGAATGGTTTTATTGATTGAAAGAATTGGGATCGATAAGAATAGGTTGGTTGCAAATTTAGAATAGAATGGAGCTTGTTTTAAGGTCTTGTTGACTAGATTTGACTAAATTTTGACCAGAGTTGACCAAATGAAAATCACTTAGATTTGATAAATTTGCATAAGATTGACCTCATAGGTTCAAGAAGTGAAGGTGATAGTGAGTGAGAAGCAATAACGTCAATGGTCAACTATATTTGACCAAGAAGGGTTGACTTTGCAATTTGACTAAGTAAATGATTTCATATTTTAATTTCGATCCTGAAAATGGATTCATGGCATCAAAATTAGCTAGGGGTGCAATTTTTGTGAGATTCTAAGCACTTTGAAAATTAGGTCAAAATCTATAAAAGAGGTCCAGAGGGGTCATTTTTCAATTCATTTTCTACAGTTGACTTTGAGAGCTCAAACACCTGAAGACAGATAAAGATGTTGATTTTAGTTTCAAATCACCAATTTGAGTTGTAGAGATGCCACAACTGGCCTCAGGTGTATGGTGCACCAGTAAGTAGCCGATTCCTCTTTGTGATTTTTGTATTTGACACATAAACTACCTTTAGTTAGAATCTACTAATTATTTACTACTTAAACTATTTATCATTCACTACATCATATTTTGTAATGTTTTGTCACCTTGAGCAAGCCTATGTGGCATGACCTAGTCTAAGACTAGGCAACAAAATGATTCATATTCCTCCATATTCAAATTTAGCCTTTAAACACCCAAAGGTTGATCCTCTTACAAAATAGTCATTATGTCAATGATGATGCATCAAATAATTCAAATTTATGATTATAGACATGTATTTTGTGACATTTTATAGACTATTTAAATATATTTATTATATCATTCAAATATTGAAAGATCATCTCACTCAAGAACACTTAAAGCTAGATTCTACACATAAGCACTACATCAATTCACCAATTCATCATTCCACTAGATTTTTTGCTAATGTTATAAGCTTTGCATCTTTACAAAATTTTGATCCTCAAATAGGGGCTTGACTAATAGTAAGACAAGCCAAGGAACCTCTTCCTTCTCCTTGAAGAAATTCATAATGTGGTTATCATCATGACCAAATTCAACAAGTTCAAAAGAAAAAGGTGAACAAAGCCAACTAATTTATAGTAGTAGAGGACTAGGCCACAACATTTGGACTATCCTATGGCATGACCTAGTAGAAGACCATGCCAATTGACACAACACAATCAAAATTACTAGAATTGTCCATATAGAATAGTGAAATTGCATAATTATGAATTAATATATAGATTTTCAATATAGATCTTCTATGACAACATTTCAACAAGACAATAATAAGGTCAACTGATCCTTAAAAGCCAAATCAAATAAGCATATATACCTTCTCTAGTAAGTCTATCAACTTAAGTTATTTTTTAAATCTAATGCATTACATATTTTCTTTGGTTTTTTTTATTATATCTAGATCATTGTATGAGAAATAAGTAAGAAAACACTTACTTTCCACATATATACATGATCACATGGGTGATGATCTAATTTCATAAGAAATTCATGAGTTTAAGCAATTTTTTGGAAAAAAGAAGTTGGTAGTAGAATAAAATTATCTCAAGGATACATAAAACTAAAAATGATATTTAACTATGTAAGAGGGAGACTTGTTTATGTTTCTATTAGAAATATTTCTAAGAGAAATGTATTAATTATAAACATGTTAAAAGTACGCATTAAAAATTTTATAGTAAAAAGTGGCCGATTGGTATGTATGGCTCATTAAAACACAAGATGAAATCTACCAAACTCACACTAGGAACATATGGTTGAACTTTGGAGAGGAGGTGGATCATATTGATGAGAAACCATCGATAAAGGAGGTTCACTATATGAAGGATTAGGAGCCTCTAACCATCTTGAGATTCCTAGACAAAGAGTCAAACATGTAAGTGTGAATGAGGTTATATCCTATCTTTTCAATATTGGGAGCCTAATTGTAGAGAGGAAAAGTGAACCACTACAAAGGGCGGTCAGACCCCTCAAGGACTCAATATCCTTCTCTCTACTATGAGAAAATTGCCGAGGTACATCAACCTTTATTTTTTCTCACTAGGATGGACGAATGTGTGTATAACTATGTGATGCTAAGAAATAAAAGTGCTTTGACTTTATAAAACAAAAGTACTAATTTTCAAGATCACCTGGCCAACTCTATATGATCTCTATCCATCACATACATGCGGGTCAAGGACAAGAACACAATGCACAAATATCCCTTAAAAACAAGGTACAAAAGTGATATTGTTATCAAGATTCACTTATGTATAAATTTTGAATTGAGCTCATTGAATTATGTTTCACAAGTGGTGGTTCACAAGAACCCATCAACTAGATGCAATGAGTGCTAAGTGTTCCACTCATTCTCATGAGAGATGGGTTCTTTGAACCACTACTCATGAAATACGAGCCAATGAGTTTGACTTGAAAACTACACAGTTGAATCCTAATAATAATATCACAATTTGAATTGTTGTGGAAAATATCTCCTTATCAAGCTAAAAAATGATTGTACTAGAAAGTAGAAGACAATCATGACTTGAAAAACTAATTACTAAATGTGATAGATACAATAAATAGGAAGCTACTAGTAATAAGTGTATTATTGTAAAGATGAAAGAAATAGAGAGATTACTCATAGATGTCCAATATTGAAGCTTCCTGTATACATTGTGATCTTCTTCATTTTACCTACACACAAAATAATGCAAACAAAATGTTTGGTGGTTGTGATTTAGAGGTTTTTCATACTCAAACCCCCACTTTGGTATTTTCACCTTCATTCAAAGCCAAGTTAAAGTGATAGTGAAAAAATGATAATGAAAATACAAGTAAAGAAGATGCATTGATATCACAGAAAAATGGAAATAGCAATGTGATAACCCAAGAGGAAGAAACTTCCCTTCAACGCCACAAACCAAAGAATTATTGGATTGAAGAAAGAACATAGACCTCCTAAGCCAATGAATCTTTGATACAAATGATAATGGTAACGATAAATGCATGAGTGAAAGAAGTAACAAAAGATAAAAACAACCCACCCAAGATAATCAAGTGTAAATCCCAAAGCTAAAGAATGTCAAGAGAACCAAAATAAAGAAAACAAGGGAAGATAAAGGGATTGGGCATGAGCACGAATGCAGAAAAAGAGGTTTTAGCAGCTAATTTCCTAAAACAAAATTCAAGAATCATTCCCCACTCACATTAACCATGGTAAGTTTGAGGACTTTTTGTGACCTTTTCACACAGCCCCATTGCAAATAGGGACTCCCTACTTTTTGGACCACTTGGCCTTTTTGGTTTTGGTTCTTGGTAGTTATGGTGTCAGTCCATTGAAGTTTCTCGTGTTCCAAATGAGAAGTGATGAAATTGGCCAAGTCTAGAATGGAGAGTTACTTCCCGTCATTTAGGGTTTTAGTTTTTAAGGATTTTGTGATTAATAATTGTGAATTTGGGTGAAGTGCTGAGTTGAAAATCTTTCAAATAATGAGCCAATTAAATTTTAAGTATTTTGGTGAAGTTCCCATTTTTAGGGATTCCTATCATAGAGTGTCTTATTCATTCCCTTCTTTACTTGCACCCGGTTTAGAGTGTAAATAGTAGTACTAATTGCTTCTTTCTAGTACACTTTTTGTACATCACCTTGAATCAACATTATCCTTGCAGCATCCACTATTATTATATTCTTTCACTTATAAATACCATTTTGTTGTGGATTTATTGGGGTAGACATTTGTCTCTTGATTCGATTATGTTTACAATACACAACAAATTCTATAGAAGTAAACTCACCTCCTCTATTAGACCTTAAACACTTCAAATTTTTACTTGATTCCTTCCCAACCAGTGTCTTGAATGCTTTGAATATTTGGAATGCATTAGATTTATCCTTCAAGAAATTTACCCACATCATTATAGAATAATAATCGGTAAACAGTATAAAATATCTATCACCTTGTTAAATTCTATGCCTCATAGGTCCACAAAGATCAATATGCACCAAATCAAGTATGCCCTTAGATGAAAAATACTTTCTTTAAAAAGTAGAGCCAGTTAACTTACCCAACTGGCATTCTTTACACATCATGTTGTCTGACTTGACTAATTGTGGCAATCCCCTAACTGCATTTGTCTTTCTCACTTTGATCAAACTGTCAAAATTTACATGAGAGAACCTTCTATGCCATATCCAACTATCTTCAACCTTTGAAACCAAATAATTGTTCATAGTATTATTTAGATGGAATAAATTACCTCTATTTTGCCTATTAGTAGCAATCTCATCACCCAATCTTCCAAGTATCCTACACATACCTCCTTTGAATTCCAATTTGTATCCTTTATCATTTAACTGATCAACACTCAATAAATTATATGTTAGACCATCCACAAGATAAAAAAACATCTATATCAGTCTTTCCATTCAAAGTAATAGTGCATTTTCCTTTAACTAAACAAGTTGTATTATTGCCAAACCTTACCACATGACCATCAAACTCTTCAAACTTAATAAAATTACTCTTTTCATCGGTCATGTGATGTGAGCACCCTCTATCTATAATTCATTCATCATTGTGTTCCATGTGAGGAACTAGTACCTTTTTGCCTTCAAAATGATCTTCTTTGACTACAACAAATACAATCTCCTCTTCCTCATTATCTTCTGATTCTTCATTAGTAACTTCTTCATCAACTGCAACATATCATTATTTCTTCCCTTTTCCTTTAAATTTTTTGAGCTTATCCTTTTTTTTACCATTAGGACATCTAGTTGCAATATGTCCAATCTTATTACATGAAGAAAAAATTAGTGGTAACGTTCATTTGTACTTACCAATCCCTCTAGGCAATCTCTTTGATTGTAGTTCTTCAATCTCTCATTTTCTCCTCTCATCGTCCAAGATAGCTTCAAGTTCCCTGGTATGACTTGACATGCAATCAAAATCATGAATTAATTATTTATCTTTCCTTATTGGTACATTAGACACTGATACCTTGGAAGCTGCCTCAACTTTTGGAATATTGTTATCAAAATTGTTTAACTCAAATGTAATAAGCTTGTCGATCAGTCCATATATAGTAACATTGTTAGAAGTTCTCAACTCATTTATAGAAGACACTCCGATGGCATAAGAAGGTAGTAAATTTCTCTACATTTTACTTACCACAACATCTTCCTCAATACTTCCATTAGCACCTATGACGGCACCAACAACTTCTTTTATTCTTTGACCATATTGTGTAATGTTATCTCCTTCTACCTTCTTTATTTCATCATACTTACCTCTGAGACTTCCTTCCTTAAATATTTTTCTACTATGAGTATCTCCACCATTTATTAGGTTCAATGTTTCCCAAACATAATAGGTAGTATCACGTCCAAGGACATCAGCATATTCAATATCAGATAAGGAAATTACAATAGCTTCTTGTGCTTGATTATTCTCTTGTTGTTCCTTCAGTTGATTGGCATTGAGAGATCCGACACGAGTGGTATACTTGTGTGCGACATGCATCCAGTATTGTAATTCAATAAATTTTAGATATAACTTCATTATGTCACTCAATACTAGGTAGTTGTCTTTAGTGAACTTGGGAGGTTCCTTCCTCAACATTTTGATCTTTTCCTCAAGTTTTTAGGCTTACCTTAAAGAAGACCAAGGATCTAATACCAATTTTTAGTATTATCAAGTCAAAGATTACTGGGGGGGGGGGGGGTAATCCATTAATCTAATAAATAAAGTTTTTATACATCATTCAATAACTTTCATTAATTAACATCCATTTCATGAATAAAAAAACCATTAAAGATAAACATAAACAACCATGCAACACAATAACACCAATATTTTTCTTGTGGAAACCGAACTGGGAAAAGCCATGTGTGGGGATGGCACACACAAATAATTTTGCACTCTTTTGAAGTACACTCGATTAAGAGCTTAGCCCTGTTAAAAGCTAAAAAATGCCTAGTTAAGAGCAAGACCATATTAGGAGCCACTCGATTAAGGGATTTACCTCTATCCCTATTAGGAGTTTTACCCTGTTAGGAGCAACATTGATAAGGGATTTCAAACCCTAGTTCAATATTCACCTAGTTAAAGGATTTACAAATCGTGCATGTTAGAGTCTACCCGGTTATAAGGGATTTTCTTGTAGAAATTGCTAGGAATCAACAAGTACAATGATATGAGAAAGTAGAACTCCTCCTTTGCTAGTACAGATCTAGTTCAATCTGAATCTTTACTTCACATGCAGAACATCCAAACCCTACGATCGTACATCTACATTTGTGATCTTTATCTCCCACACTAACTTCGTAATACATCAAAAGATATAAATATATTTTCACTAACTACATCAGTCATGACCTAATTACATTTGAATTTCATCATTACAATTCATTCTTGCTCAATATTTGAACCCTAAAATGTGTTACCAATTATTAATTACAATTTCAAGTTCATGTCGGCCTCCAGATCCATCGCACAATCAATTTGACAAAGAAAATTCAAACCACATCATGCTCTCCAATGTTGCAAAAATGTGTGGTATAAAAGTGGTATTAAACTATAAGGTAACCAACACTCAATAAACCATTAACTCAAGAATTTAGCTATAGGATTTCAATTCAAATGAACCAACTAAACCCTCAAAAGTGACTTATTGCTTCCTAGTTGAAGCAAGTCTAATCCTTTTATGATGCTCATCAGATTGGCATGAAGGATTGGTGACTTGACTGCTCCAAAATGGAAGATTCAAATGCAATACAAAACTAGAAATGAAACTAGAATTCAAGATTAACAATGTTAGAATGAAAGCAAGCTATATTAACAATGTAAGATTATGTTAGAAAATGAATTAAGCTAACAATGCAAGAGAGCTATGTAATACCCAAAAAATGGGCTATAAGTTCATTAATCTCCTACATCTTCAATTCGAACGAAATCGACATCAAAGTCCTAATCTAAAGCACATCTAAACATCATCGAATCCTAATTGATTATCTTAAAATTCTGCATCGGGGAATATTCCTAGTAATATTCTTAATCATCATAATTATCTTTAATTTTATAATTATTTGACAATAAATCACATTTATCCTAAAGCTTGATTAATTGAATATTTTTATATTTAATTAATTAGATTTAATATCTTGCCACTTAATTGTGTAATTAAATTTAATTCTATCTATTATTAATTGTATTATTTAATTTTGACAATAAATCCAAATATCTTATGAATAATTGATTAAATTTTTATTTAATTAATTAAAGCAAGTTGTCATTATTTAATAATATAGTTTTTAATAAAAGTTTGATTAAATAATTGATTAACCCATAAATCAATTGTTTTATTTTTAAAAGCAGTTAAGTTGGAAATAAATCACTTTATTATTAAATTAATTCATAAATAAAACATGCACAATCATAAAAGCAGACAACTATCAATTATCAATTAAAGCTAAACTCTATTTTGAGTTAAAGCTTAGCTTTTGCATGTTTTTGTGAGTTAATTATCCTTTATTTAAAAATAACTCAAAAATCAACCTGAGTTATTTGAGTGATTTATGGCTTTTATCCATGCACCTCTAAAGCCTTGGATTTCTATAAAAACAAGGCTCAAATCTTCATAACTCATCTCTCAATCATCTCGCAAATTGCAAACTTACTCTACAGGAATCATAGCATATCATATTTGGAGAATTTGCACAATTGGAGCTTGAAAGAATCAACTTGCGAATTCAAAGCTTTGTGAGATCAATTTCAATTGCATATTTTTCATATCATAGCATAGAATTTCATAGCTTTGCATATCATTGTTAGATAGATCAATTTATAACATATCAATTTCATCTAGCATAGATTCATATCAGTTTTTATCATTCTTATTGCATAGAAAATATCAAAAATATAGATTAATTGCATTCAATTTCATATCCATCTTTTGCATTCAAATCTTTCATTTAGGTGTCGTCTAGGTCACTTATCTCGATTACAATCTGAGAACATCAATCTCGCACCTATTAGAAGGCAGTAAATCGCTTGGTTAGATAGCTTTCAATTTTGCACGATTTTGATTATCACTAACCTCTAATATTTTACTGAAGTGTTGTGTCTAAAAATCAGGTACAATTTTCACACACACATTTCTGGCACCCACCGTGGGGCAACCCACCTTTGCATGCTGGTTTTGATTTTTTTTGGGAGTTAAAACCCCAAAGTTTCAAAGATTTAATTTTATCTCCCAAACGGCTTGGATTTTTGGTCTGAAATGTTTTTTTCAAGTTGGAAACATATCAAGGAAGCTTTGAAAAAAAATTTAGAATTTTTAGAATTATTGTGAATTTTTAATAATTTTTTTTCAATTTTTCATAAAAAATTAATATCTGACGCAAATTAGCATATTTTTCTGAAATTTTTATATTTTCAGAAATCTCTTCAAATTATATAGGGGGTCCATTCTTTGTGTTTTAAATTTGGACATGATATCGTAGCTCAAATAGTCAATTTACAAAAACTAGTCTGTTTTGATAAAATGGGTCTCTAGGGCACAAATGAAGAGATTTTTCTAAAATTTTTGCATTTTTGGAAAGCTCTCTATTTTTTATTAGGGGTCTCTATTCTTAATTTCTATTTTTGTGGCCAAGATCATATCAAAAAAATTAGATCTTGTTGACTAGGTCAAATGCAGTGCAAAAAAATTAAAATTTTATGATGGGTATGCACTTATTTTTCATATGATTCAATGCATGATATGAGTTGTCATTTGGATTAATTTCTGGTTATTGTTGCTCTTAAAAATTGATTTTTAGATCTAACCCTAGGGTTTTCATAAGTTGAATATACCTTGCATATCTTGTTGGCTTGTTGGCTTGTTGGAGAGTTCGTAGCTTGCTTGCATGGAAAAGCTCAACAAAAATTGCTAAAAATCAGGTAGAATCTACTAAGCACGTTGCGAGGATCATGAGGTATTCTCCTTGTTCTGAAAACATTTCGATTTGGACTTAAAATAAATCTCTTATGTGTCAAGCTTGTGTGCATCTTTTCATGCTTTTGATCTATTTCTACACACTTGCATAATTTGATACTAGGTTGTGATCCCTTAGGGATTCATTAAGTAGTCTTAGAATACTTGTGATTGATCTTGATTGCTATCTTGGGTTATTGGACTCGCTAATCCGTCGGCCCCTCATTTTCGCCCCGTGGTTGCAATCTCAGCACCATAAAGGGGAGGGGTCAACAGGACAGAAGCGTTAAGTGTTCCACTTGGCAACCCTTTTGTGCTTTTAGGAACTCACTTGTTTTCTAAGTTGGGGACTTATTTTCAGCTTGTGTGAGGTGTTAAGTGTTCCACCTTGTGGACTCATCTCATATTTGCTTTAAGCGTTAAGTGTTCCTCTTTCTACTTTTTGGATGCTTTTGGTAGATTTTCTTTCGGGAATATATCTGTGCTCACATAGTAATTAGGCCCTATCAACACTATTCGTGATTCTTGAGAGATTGGATTCCTAGAGAAATCTTTCTTGACGACAGAATCCTTGTAGGTAGGGAGGATACTTAGTGCGTTTCACATTCAACTTGGTTAGTGCATCTTCTCTTATTGATCGACACATTCTCTCTCCGGAGAGGTTGATAGATCACGTAGGGTTGATATCACGAGCTTTGGTGAATCAAAATTGGTTAGTGTGTCTTCTCTTATTGATTGATACATTCTCTCCTTGGAGAGGTTGATAGATCACGTGGAGTTGATATCACAGACCTTGGTGGAACAAAACTTTGTCTTAGCGTGTCGGATTAATCTGCTTGCTTTGTTTGGGTTAAAAGTGAAGAGGTGTCAAAACCTTGAATCTGGAGCCAAGTCGCCTTGTGGTATAAATCTGTGAGTCACCTTTAGAGAGGGTTAACCGTAGTGGATAATCCCTTCACAGGGAAAACTGCGTTGACAAAACCTCAAGCGGTAATAGCCATTTTCACCATGGTAGTGACAGCCGCTATATAAATGTCCTTGTGGAAGAAATCTCCATGGGTATGGTTCATTGTTGGGTTGTCAGATCTCCCTAGCAGCTCTTGAAGATTAAGTTTTCGGACTGTGTCAAAACCCTGGTGCGCCGGGATTGGAGTTCACCCCTTTGAATCATAAAAGTTGCAGAGTCAAACCATTACTAAAAACCTTAGAGAGGCTAATTTTTCATTTTCAGGTATATGTGTGTTATTGCAAAACTTTTTAGAACATACACAATTAGTACTCTTAGGGATTAGCACAATTTGGTCACTTGATTGTTCATGCGCAAGGTTGCTTTTGCCCTTGTTTATTGTTTTCAGACGTGCTTGGAATCACTTGCTTGCTGTTCTGCGTGCTTGTTTATCTACTTGGCTATTAAAAATGATCAAATCTGGTATAACCTTCAAAATCTGGACAATACAATTTGCAAACAATCCAAAACTGAAGACCTTAAATTTTGCAAAAATTGACGTAAAATCTTTCTGGAGTCAAAAGTCATTTCAAGAAGTCAAAAGTCGTACGAGTTTTGTCAAGTGTCATTTCAGTATTGCCCATCTGTCGTACGATTGAGAACCTAGTGTCGTACGAGTTTTCAAATCAGCAAATTCAAGAAAGTCAAAACCCTGTTAGCAACTGTCATACGAGTTTAGCAACTGTCATTTCATAGACTACCCAGTGTCGTACGAGTCTACAGAGTGTCATTTGGAAAAATTTGAGAGAGTTGTCAGAAATTGTCAAATTGCAAGATATCCAATGTTTCCAGCCTAGTTCCAGAATCTGTCAAAAATATCATTGTGTCAAGAACAAATCAGTAGCTATTGAAAATTAGTACACATGTCTCAAAGAATCAGTACACATGAGGAAGAAATTTTGATCACCGCTATGATGAAGCAGCTGCAAGCTATGCAAGTTGAACTTAACAATCTTAAGAAAGAGAAGGAATCTAAAGAGTTCTCCATGAAATCTCTATACTCTTTTCCATTTGATAAAGACTTGTACACGTCACCATGCCCCCAGACAAAATTTGAGCAATATGATACCTCTTCCACAAAGAGTGACACATCCAGCTTTGGAGACTATGATGACTATGATGACAGACAATGTAATGATACCTATGACACCTCTGTTCCTAAGAGTCCTCCTCGTCGTTCATTCCTACTTACTACAAATGGGCCATCACATTGGATAGATCGTGATGGTGATCCATATGATTTTGATTTTGAAAGAGATTTTGATGGCTTTTGTGGACAATACCTTGATGATGATCCATCTACTACTACTGAGGACTATAAAATACATCGTGCTAGCTTGAAACGTCAATACTATAAGGATCTCTCCTCTAAGAACTCTCAGGCTGAAAATAAAGATTACACTCTCAAGCAAGATCATGTTAATGCTGAACCTTTGTCTGGTGATGGTTCCCTTCCATCCCCTACTTCCTCCAATACCTATACCTTTCCTAAAGCTTCCGAGTCTTTCAAATCTTTCACAGAACCTTCATCCAACACAAGTCCTAATACTTTTCATGTGGTTCCCTATAGTTATCCTCCAGGGCTACCTCTTAAAGAAACTCAAGCTAACCTTCACCTAGCTGCAAATACTTTCAATGATGATAAACCTAAAGAGCCTAAGCCTTCATATGCTATAATCCCTACTTCAGCTAGTCCTCCACCATCTCTTCCAAAGTCATCCATACAATCCCAACATGCTTCCTTGTCCTTAGAAGTGGCTCCATGTCAAGAGGACTCTAAAAATGATGAAGAAAAGAACATAAAGAAAGTTCAAGATCAAGAACCCTCCATGTCATCCACTCCTTTTCACGATGTCTCTTATCCACCTCAGGATTCTTTTGATCCTGTACCCCATTTTTCATGCATTCCACCATGTCTTACGTCTTCTCCTAAGCAAGATCAGGCTACTACTTACACTGATGAGCTTATTGACAATCAAAATGACCTTACTACACTTTCACTTTCCAAAGATGATACTTCCATTAAGGTTGGTAAAAATGGTGTTGTTACTTCCAATGTTACACCTATTGAAAATCAAGAGAAGAATTATGCGCTTGTCCTATCGAAAGATCCTTGTCAAGATCAAAGTCTTTCATCTTCTTGTTCTACCACTCGATGTTCACTTCCACTTTCTACTCTTACTAAGTCTTTGCAAGCTTTGAACAATCCTATCAAAGAAGGTGCTCATATTCAAGATGTCCATGATTCTATTGAAAATTTTAATGCTCACTCTAAAGATGCTGATATCCTTGGTTGTCATATAGATGCTGATGAACTTATTGATTATCCTTTTGCGTCTTCCACTTCCATCCTTGGACCTCTTCCACCACTACAAAGATCTTCACACCTTCCTTCCATCTTGGGTCCTTATGTCTCTTTACTTTCCCCTCCTAACTCTCCTAATTTTCCATCCATCTTGGGTCCTTACATACCTCCATCTCCCATCTTTCCTCAAGATCAACATAGATGCATACCTTTGAATCCTTTTCATCCACCCACCCATCTAAACCAGTCATATCCTCCCTCTTCCAAAAATCCCAAGTCTTTTGGAAGTAACTTTAATGTTCAATACAAGAAAAAGAAGCAATACAAGAATCCATCAAAAAAAGAAAATCACCATGTCTCCTCTAAATGACATGGAGGCATAAAGTCAAAAGAGATATCTAAAAAAAAAACTACAAGACAAGTATGGGTTCCAAAATCCATCATTGAAGATATTATCTCTAGATCATCAAAAGGAAATAAAAAGCCTATGGCTATATGGATTCCAAAGTCTCTCTTGAAAGAGTCTGGTGTTGAGCAAAAAGTAAAGTTGACATTCAAGCTTCCAAAGGCTTCCACTACATCTCCTTCCAAAAATATTCTTCCATTTCATGCGCCCAAACCACAACCTCTGCTATCCATTCACCATATTCCTTCACGTATTCCTTCATTCATGATTCCTCCATCCTCTCCTCACCCTTCAAAGTATGTGTTGATGTTGAGCTTGCCTTCCTTTCCACCTACCCTTTTATAATCCTTCCATGCATTATCCTTCTACCTTCTATCATTTTTCCTCATTTGCCTATTCCTCCTATCTTCCAACCTCACTCACTTTACATAAAACCTTATCCTCCATTTTTCTCTTCCATCTCCCTTTCCCTATCAGTATCTTTGAGCATATCATTTGAATCCTTGGTATATCATGGTTTATCCTTTCAAGGAGCACTATCTAAAAAGCTTGCCTTCTTCCAAAAATTTAAAAAGAAATGAAAAAAAAAAAAAATTGAAAATGTGCCTTGGTGAAAACCTGGAAACAAGCACCTTGGTAGCAAAAGTAAAGAGAAATAAATTCATCCTATGGTGAAAACCGCTTCCTTGTGGCACCTTGGATAAGTACCATGATGAAAACCTAGCAATCAGGCATCATGCGTAGTTCTTCTACATATTTCATCCATTCCATCTTCTCTCTTTGATCTTGACAATGTTGATCTATACACGAATATTTGGCTATTTTGTGAGCTATCTTATGGTGATCTTGCTTTCATTCCTTCCATGTTTAGCCTTCATATCCATCTTCCTCCATTCATTTTCGCCTATGGCTATCCTTTTCCCCTTTGGTCTTGATCTAATAAAAAAAGAAAGAAAGAGTAAAACACAGTGCTATGAAGCCTCTTGACATGTCTACTCCTTTGGATTGCATTTTTTCCTGCTCTTGCATTACGCTTTTGTGACTCATCCTATGCCGGCCTTTCATTGCTTGTCCAAATATGCTTTACATGACAATTTTTCCCTAGCTTGAGTATTCTTGAGGAGTTTGCCCTTGAAGATTTCTTCCCTTCATTATCCTTTATTCTCTTGTCTTCCATCTCTTCCACCAGCTTGTCAATCCCTCTTGTTCTCCACATTCCTAGACATTGGGACTGCATGATATGATCTTGGTTGAGAGTTTGCAATGGAAAAAGAGCTACCAATATTAGAACTAGTATCAGAACCAGTATCAAAACCAATATCAGAATCAGTATCAGAACAAGTATCAAAACAAATATCAGAATAAGCATCAGAACTAGTATCAGAACCAGTATCAGAACCAATATCAGAACCAGTATCAGAAAAAGTATTAGAACAAGTATCAGAATCAGTATCAAAACCAGTATCAGAACAAATATCAGAATCAGTATCAGAACCAATTTTAGAACAAGTATCAGAACACCTACTGGGGCTACACCTTTCACTTTAGTTTATGGGTCTGAAGCGGTACTACCTATTGAGGTTGAAATCCCATCACTTAGAATCAAAATGCATGGACTTGTCACTGATGAAGACTACAGAGTGTCTAGGTTACAAGAACTTTAATTACTAGATGAGCGCAGGCAAGCAGCGTATGATCATCTCAAAGTATATTAGAAGAGAATGTCTAGAGGCTACAACAAGAAAGTCAGACATAGAGAATTTCAGGTTGGTGATCTAGTCTTGAGAGAAAATCCTAAAAATCAATCCCATCGAGAACGCAAGGGGAAGTTCGAACCTAATTGGCTGGGTCCCTTTGTTATCACTGCTACTTTTGGCTCTAGTGCCTATCAACTCTCAACGACTGAAGGAGAACAGCTCTGAGAACCAATCAACGTTCTCCATCTGAATAAATTCTACGCCTAAGGCATTCAGTGCTTGGTAAATATCCTGAAAAAATCTTAAAAATCAGAAAAAGTCCTGAAAAAATGAACATCTTGGTGAAAACCTAGCAATAGGCGCCTTGATGATTCACAAAAAAAATCAAAAATATCAAAAATTAAAAAAAAAAAAAATTAAAAAAGTTGAAAAAAAATTGAAAAAAAATGAAAAAAAGAAAAAGTGCCTTAGTGAAAACCTGGAAACAGGCACCTTGGTAGCAAAAATAGAATCTCTGCCAAGATGGTGAAAACCTGGCAAACGGGCGCCACTTGTTCCAAATGCTCCATCTATCATTGCAATCTTGGTCTTTCCTAGCTTTCAGTCTTGCTTTAGTTTGTACATATCTCCCAGTTTGTTTCTACATTTTTGAGTTTTCAATAAGTCGGTCTGTACACCAATCAGCTCAAACGTCTGTATCCTATCAATGTTCAAACTTGGGGGCAATCAATGTCATATCCTATGGCCTCCAATGTATCTTAGGCGTATCCTATCCAGTCAGAGTCCTTTGAAGCTTCATTTGAGTCTGTCAAGTCTGTCTCGTCTCCAGAAAGGATTTTGCATCTACAACAATGCAATCAAACTCAACAGAAAACAATCTGTGCTTTTTCCATGCTTTTAGCTCCTTGTATGCTTACTGATTCGCATTGAGATTTTTGCATATTGTGTCCCTTCGAGCTCTTCGATGATGTCCTTTATAGGATTTAGAGAGTGATGACTGGGGGCATAATCTTTTCTTTATTTTCTACTCGTATGTGAAATCTAATAACTTTGGAAATTCTAGATTGAAATGGTGTCCGACTGTAAGAGCCTCTATCTCAAATTGGATGGCCATGCGTACCTCGACCATTGATACCCGAAAAATTCAAGGACGTTTGATCTAACTATTATCTTTTTGAAGTAAATTTTTTCTCCTACTGTGAAACGCGATCTTGCCTAAGGAGGTGAATGATAAAGGGTCACCACGGGTAATTCACATTGGATTTAGAATGATCTCTTGACTATTTGATGTGTTTTCCACACAAGGCGTACTCAGGTCATCACGACATTTATGTTTTGATGCTTATACAAATTGCTATATCAAAATGGACATGATATTCATGTCATCCTGGCATTTGTGCCTTTGTGCTTATATCTGATAAAACATTCCAAAAATAAATCAATATTCATATGTCCATGGTTGTATAACCAGTGGGTGTTGTATTGATTCTTGCGCATACAAATCGATATTCATATGTCTATGGTTTCATGGCTAGTGGGCATTGTATTGATTTATCCGGTTACCTAAAAGTTCAATGATGATAACAAATCGACACATGATCAGTGACTAGGTCCTAGGTCTTAGGTTGCATTTCATCTTGCATGTCTCTTTGCATTTTGCATGTTTGCATGATCTCATAATGACTAAACGAACTTCAATGCTTAAACAATTAACCACTTGCATCTTCAAATCTAACAAGAGCTGAATCTCACACGAAGGTTCCTCCAATGAAATAGCAAGTAGAATCCTTTTTCGGGATCAAAATTTAAATCTGAGATCATTCATATTATTAATTGCTTGCATAATCAACCTTCAATCATCACAAAAATCTAGTATTCAACTTAACTGATTATCTTACATCAAACTATCAAAATTTCAACTTGGTCAACCATGGTCAACTCATGGTCAAACCTAGTCAAACTTGGTCTTTTGGGACCTTCCAACGATGCAGAATGTGTTCTTGAATGTGTTTCACCACACTTCTCAAATCAATTAACATGCTTCTAAACTATAACGCTGACTTTTCTTGTCAGATTTCAATTTTAATCCCCAAGGGGGCATGGTATTGCACATCATTCAAAGTATGTCAATCAAATCTATCAATATCTTTCATCAGTAATCAAGACAAACAATCATGTCTAGTTACTGATTCATCAAAAAAAAAGACCTCATCGCTCTGGGCAAATCTATCATCACTTGGGGCATATCAAATTCATCGATCCATATCAATCTGGTATTTTCTTAATCTTGTAATCCGTATCAATTTTTGCAACCATCAGATCATAGTGTTCTTTCCTTGGTTCTTCGGCAACTGAAGGGTTTGGATGTGATACCTGCTAGTTCTGCTAAGACAATCGAGTCTAGAATAGGTCACTCACTTCTTTGCAATCCTAAGGTTTGGAATCAGACGTTTTGACACTTTTTCACAATCATTGGTTCATCGCTGCTATAGTGAACATTATCTTTGGTCATTCAGGACCTATTATCTTCATATCAAATCAATATCAATAAGCTTCTGTCTCATATCAATTATCAATTTCAAACATCAGTTTCATATCTTTATCAAACACAGACTGTCTTTGAACCACTGCGCTTCGCACAGTAATTCAAAGAGGGGCAAAATGTAATACCCCAAAAATGGGCTATAAGTTCATTAATCTCCTACATCTTCAATTCGTACGAAATCGACATCAAAGTCCTAATCTAAGGCACATCTAAACATCATCGAATCCTAATTGATTATCTTAAAATTCTGCATCGGGGAATATTCCTAGTAATATTCTTAATCATCATAATTATCTTTAATTTTATAATTATTTGGCAATAAATCACATTTATCCTAAAGCTTGATTAATTGAATATTTTTATATTTAATTAATTAGATTTAATATCTTGCCACTTAATTGTGTAATTAAATTTAATTCTATCTATTATTAATTGTATTATTTAAT
Source organism: Chamaecyparis obtusa (assembly GCA_027943335.1). Lineage (NCBI taxonomy): Eukaryota > Viridiplantae > Streptophyta > Pinopsida > Cupressales > Cupressaceae > Chamaecyparis > Chamaecyparis obtusa. The sequence continues at coordinate 1,913,213 of BSBK01002852.1, forward strand.
TTTGACAATAAATCCAAATATCCTATGAATAATTGATTAAATTTTTATTTAATTAATTAAAGCAAGTTGTCATTATTTAATAATATAGTTTTTAATAAAAGTTTGATTAAATAATTGATTAACCCATAAATCAATTGTTTTATTTTTAAAAGCAGTTAAGTTGGAAATAAATCACTTTATTATTAAATTAATTCATAAATAAAACATGCACAATCATAAAAGCAGACAACTATCAATGATCATTTAAAGCTAAACTCTATTTTGAGTTAAAGCTTAGCTTTTGCATGTTTTTGTGAGTTAATTATCCTTTATTTAAAAATAACTCAAAAATCAACCTGAGTTATTTGAGTGATTTATGGCTTTTATCCATGCACCTCTAAAGCCTTGGATTTCTATAAAAACAAGGCTCAACTCTTCATAACTCATCTCTCAATCATCTCGCAAATTGCAAACTTACTCTACAGGAATCATAGCATATCAGATTTGGAGAATTTGCACAATTGGAGCTTGAAAGAATCAACTTGCGAATTCAAAGCTTTGTGAGATCAATTTCAATTGCATATTTTTCATATCATAGCATAGAATTTCATAACTTTGCATATCATTGTTAGATAGATCAATTTATAGCATATCAATTTCATCTAGCATAGATTCATATCAGTTTTTATCATTCTTATTGCATAGAAAATATCAAAAATATAGATTAATTGCATTCAATTTCATATCCATCTTTTGCATTCAAATCCTTCATTTAGGTGTCGTCTAGGTCACTGATCTCGATTACAATATGAGAACATCAATCTCGCACCTATTAGAAGGCAGTAAATCGCTTGGTTAGATAGCTTTCAATTTTGCACGATTTTGATTATCACTAACCTCTAATGTTTTACTGAAGTGTTGTGTCTACAGATCAAGTATAATTTTCACACACACAAACTATGAATATGTGAATGAAAAACAACTAACAAATAGGAATTAAAATAGCAAGATTACTCTAGAATACAAGAATGCAAGAGTCCAAGAGTGGTGGACTTCAATAATGATCAAGATGGAACTGTTGAGACAAGGAAGAGCTTCCTTTTAAAGGAGTTGCCTCAAGAATGAAGGGTGGAGATTAAGAGGCAAAAGATGTTAGGTAGAGATGAGTGGTGAGAGAGGTCAATCCATGTGAGAGGATTCAAGAGTTTTTATTGGCCAAGCTTGATTGGAGAATAAAAAAAAATAAAAAATCCCCTTTTAATTATCAATTAATAAAAATTAAGTTTTCACAAAGTGCTCTTTTTAATAAAAGTGCTAGGACTTTATATTAAAAGGTAAGTTTTGACAATTAAATGATTTTTAAAGTTAATTTAATTATGCAAGGGGGATTATTTAGAGTTACTTACATAATTATGTCTAGTAAAATATGCATTTGAGATTTAGAATTTGTTTTAAGGAAATTAAATCAATATTAGGTGCTTAGGTTCTTCTAGAAAAATTTTAGGTGATTACATTTACCCCTCTTTGAATCGATGTGTGAGTAGCGCATTGATTCAAATAAATTGAGATCAGAGAACACCTTGATGTGAAGATTTCTAATAGAGAGAACCGACTCTGAACTTGATTGAACGAAGATCAAAGATATCAACTCTAGACTTGTTTGAGCAAAGATTGATGAGCGAGATGGGAGTATCCATCCTGAAATGAAGCGATGAGAATGAATATCTATCCAAAGAGCTTTGTGACAACTGCTTTGACAATGATTCATGAAGAATCTAATCACCTGATTGAGAGACAATACCATATTGATATGAGCAATAATGAACGTGATATGCCCCTTGAATTATGTCAGATTGATATGGGTTCTGATGAGCCTGAAATGCCCCAAGAGATCAAATAGATGCCTTTTTGAGTGACTTGATATGAAGTAATGAGATCAATCTTTCAGATAGATTCAAAGAATCTCAACTTGATATGGTTCATGATGAAGATGAGATGCCCCAAGCTATAAAGCTTGGATTGATTAGCTAATTAGGATTGATTTGCAAAAAAATATTTTCTATATTGTCATGCCCCTCAGGATCAAAATTGAAATGAGGTAGATAGGTTAAATCTTGGTTTTATTGATTGAAAGCATTAGGATCGATAAGAATAGGTTGGTTGCAAATTTAGAATAGAATGGAGCTTGTTTTCAAGTCTTGTTGACTAGATTTGACTAAAGTTTTACCAGAGTTGACCAAATGAAAATCACCTAGATTTGATAATTTTTTATAAGATTGACCTCATGGGTTCAAGAAGTGAAGGTGATAGTGAGCGAGAAGTGATAACGTCAACGGTCAACTATATTTGACCAAGAAGGGTTGAATTTGCAATTTGACTAGGTAAACGATCTCATATTTTAATTTCGATCCTAGAAATTGATTTAGGGCATTGAAATTAGCTAGGGGTGTAATTTTTGTGAGATTCTGAGCACTTTGAAAATTAGGTCAAAATCTATAAAAGGGGTCCGGAGGGTCAATATTTGTCAATTCACTTTCTACAGTTGACTTTGAGAGCTCAAAGACCTGAAGAGAGCTAAAGATGTCGATTTCAATTTGAAATCACCAATTTAAGTTGTAGAGACGCCACAACTATCCTCACGTGTATGGTGCACTAGTAAGTAGTTGATTCCTCTTTGTGATTTGATAGTTTTTACCCATTTTTATCAATTTACAGCCGCATTTTAGGTTTTCTCCCCAGATTATCATATGATGAAAGAATTTCATCACATTCCTCTTTGAGGTTTATCGTATGATAAACTAGTTTAATAATGTGTATCATTTGGCTTTGTGAGATTCATCGTATGATAGCTACCCTCATATTGTATGATACATGGAACTTTATCATATTGAGGAATCATATCGTACCCTTCTTTGAGTTTCATCGTACAATATTTAGGAGTTAGGTTTTTCATCGTATGAGCCAAAATTGAATTTTTGTCCTTCGTAGAAAATGTTGTCTTTTGTAGTAACTTTATAGCCTTGTATTACATAATTTCTGATAGCTTAATGTTCAATTTTTACTGATTAGTATTGATGCTTTTCCTTGTGTTCTTTGTTGCAGATACAACTTATTGATCCCATATTCTGATGTGCTTATCCATAGGCACTTAGGTTAGCACGGTACCTATCTCTAGAGGATTTAGCAGTTCTCGATCAGTGTGGGTTGGGGAAGATCCTTTCTTTACCTAATATATGTGTGAACCATGAACTACTGACAACATTGGTAGATATATTTTACTTGGAGCATAATATGTTCCATTTGCCAACTGGTCAGATCACATTTACATCAAAGGATGTCTATCAGATTATCCACATTCTGATAGCTGGTGACTTAGTGTACTATCATCAGGACCCAACAAAGGGGATCACATCATTGAGGAAATTTTTTGCAGATGATAATATCATGGAGAGACATATTACATGGGGGTACATGGTCAAGTAGTATGGTCAGGAATACCCTCTACCATGCATTCTAGTTAGGTTGATTGGATGCATATCTATTCTTGATTGGAGTCAGTAGGGATTTCAATGTGGATGGGGCCACATATTATATGAGATTTTGACCACTACCTATAGATTCAAATGAGGAGCCTACCTTCTCTACCATATGTATCAAGAGCTCCACAAGATTGATGAAGGGTGCTCCCCTTAATACCACAAACACATAACAGAAATAGAGAAACAACAACAATAATATGCAAGAACAAAAAATTGGCTTCTTATTATCTCCACAAATGTGGAATAATAAGAATTACAAACTTTCAGAATTACAATATGCAAAGCCACATGGGCATTCCCTTACAGTATTCTGTAGGACAAAGCCTCCAATCAATACCCAGATCTACTACCCAGAACTATTCCCCAACTGCCTAAGACAATAATACAGCCTTCCTAATATAGGCAATTTCCACCGCTCGAGAAGGTTCCAGAAATTTAGCCCTAAGGGCCGACCAAACTTAGAATTATTTTATTTTTCAATTTATTACATCAAAGTCGGCTCAAAATAACTTTTGAAACCCGAACAGAAATTTTGAAGGAAAATTATTTTCTGCCATTTCAGGTGACCCGACTTCCGGAGATCATAAGTCATCACCAGTTGACCCGATTGACTATTATAACCCCATTTTAGAAATGCCACGAAGCGCTCTACAGGCTTGACCCGCGCAAGCGCCCGTCACCCAAATTTTTGACCTCATCCGGGGCCTCTAAAGCCTTCAAAACTGAGTTTGAAGTTTCTGTACCCTGCTGCCAATACCGAAAATCTTCAATATCTTCAAAACTACACCTGATCTAGCCATGAAACTTTGCTGGCAGACTTATATGACCAAAATGAACCTCTAAGAAAGAAATCAGATCATTCTGAGCACATACAAAAATTACCAAAAATAGTAACTTTCCACAAATAGCAGCTCTGCACAAAATAACTCTTATTGAATAAAAACAGAAATATTTTTTTTGGGTGATGCAAGATTGCTCTTACATCTAGGATGCTCCTGCATCAGACACCCGGGGTAATTTGAGAAGTGACCCTGTCACGACTCAGGTGTGCAGAGGAAAACCAAGACGGTTAACCTCCTCCTTTGTTAGCCATGATGAATCTTCAACAGGTCATCCTTTCCACTTGACCAGATATTCTTCATATGTCATGTTCCTTGTGCTTTTGCCAACATGACTGTCCAGTATATCTTCGATCTCCTTAGTGTCTGAACTAGTTGCTGGAATACTCCACTGTGCTGTTGTGATCTCATCTTCAACACCTCCTTCATGATACTCTGTCAGATCTGAAATGTTAAAAATTGGTGAAATATTTAGCTCAGTAGGCAATTCTACCTCATATGCGTTTCTTGAATCATGTTTCTTCAGTATTCTACATGGTCCAAACTTCTTCATTTTCAGCTTGTTATATGTACCAACTAGAAACCGCTCCTTCCGCAAATGAACCATGACTTCATCACCAACCTGAAATTCCTTATACCTCCTTTTCTCATCTGTCTTAGCCTTATACTGTGCGTTCATCTTGGTAATATGCTTCCTCACCTCTTCATGGATGTTCTTCAAGTGTTCTGCAAAATCTTCAGCTTCAGCACTACTTATTTCTCCTTTATCTATCTTCCTCAATTCAGATGCATTTCTTGGACTACTTCCATATACAATCTGGAATGGTGATTTACCAGTGCTCCTGTTGACAGAATTATTGTATGCAAATTCCGCCTATGGTAAAATCAAATCCCATCCTGTTGGCTTATCTCCAACCAAACATCTCAGCAAATTTCCCAAACTCCTATTCACCACCTCTGTCTGTCCATCAGTCTGTGGATGATGTGATGAACTGAACTTCAAATCTGTCTTCAACTTCTTCCACAATGTACGCCAGAAATATCCAACAAACTTAGTGTCCCGATCTGAAACTATGGTCTTTGGCAAACCATGAAGTCTCACTACTTCTCTGAAAAACAATCCTGCTACATGAACAGCATCATTAGTCTTCTTGCAGGGAATGAAATATGCCATCTTCAAAAATCTGTCAACCACCACAAAAATAGAATCATGTCCCCGCTGAGTCCTCGGTAAACCAAGAACAAAGTCCATGCTGATATCCTCCCAAGGCTTCTCTGGTACAGGTAATGGCTGATACAACCCTGTATTCTGCTTCACTCCTTTCGCCATCTGACATACTCTACAACTCTGTACAAACTTCTTCACATCTTGCTGCAACTGTGGCCAATAATAATTTTCACTAACCAGACCAAGGGTTTTATCACGACCAAAATGTCCAGCCAATCCTCCACTATGCTTCTCCTTGATGAGATTCTCCCTCATAGAACTTCGTGGAATGCACAACTGATTCCCTCTGAATAGCATATCATCCTGGATGATGAAATCCAACCATTTTGTCCTGTCTAGAGTAACAGGTTCTGCACAAGCTTTCCAAGCTTCACCAAAATCAGGATCCTCTGGATATAAATTCTTGAGTTCCTTGAACCCAACCACTTCAATCTGCATTTCTGTCAGCAATAGTTGCCTTCTGCTAAGAGCATCTGCAACCCTATTAGACTTTCCACTCTTGTGTTTCAAAACAAATGTATAACTCTGCAAAAACTCAACCCATTTCAAATGCCTTTGATTCAATTTTCCTTGACTATTCAAATATTGCAAAGCTTGATGATCAGGATACAAAACAAACTCCTTAGGAAGTAGATAATGTCTCCACTTCTTTAATGCCTGAACTATAGCATAAAATTCCTGATCATAAACAGAATACTTCCTCTTGGCATCATTTAACTTCTCACTGAAATACGCAACAGGTTTACCTTCTTGGCTCATAACAGCTCCTATTGCAATACCACTAGCATCACAATCTACTTGAAACACCTTATTAAAATCTGGAAGTGCTAAAACAGGTTGTTCTGTAACTTTTTGTTTCAATAATTAAAAACTCTTTTCTGCCCCATTAGTCCACTTAAACTCTTTTTTATCCCCTCTCATTGTTTCAGTCAAGGGTCCACAAATACTGCTAAAATTTCTGATAAACTTTCTGTAAAAGCTAGCTAGACCATGAAAATATCTTACCTCAGTAGCACTCCTTGGAGTAGGCCATTCAAGGATAGCCTGTACCTTCTCTGGGTCCATTTTTAGACCTTCTGCTGAAACTACAAATCCCAAATACACTAACTCTTTCTTCACAAAACTGCACTTCTTCAAATTAATCAACAATTTCTCTTCTCTCAACTTCTCAAATACCATACAAATATGCATCATATGTTCCTCCAATGTCTTGCTAAAAATCAAAATATCATCTAGGTAAACAATGACAAACTTACTCAGAAATTCTTTCAGAACCTTGTTCATGAGCCGCATGAAAGTGCTCGGTGCATTGGTTAGCCCAAAAGGCATGACTAACCACTCATATAGTCCTTCCTTTGTCTTGAAGGCAGTCTTCCATTCATCTCCTTCTCTGATCTGAATCTGGTGATATCCACTCTTCAGATCTATCTTTGAGAAATACACAGCTCCACTCAAACAATCCATAATATCATCCATTCGTGGCAATGGAAACCTATACTTGATTATGATCCTGTTTATTGCTCTGGAATCTATACACATCCTCCACTCTCCATTCTTCTTTGGTGCTAATACCGCTGGTACAACACAGGGACTCAGACTCTCTTGAATCAACCCTTTCTGCAATAACTCATGTACTTGTCTGTTCAACTCTTCACTTTCTGCTGGTGTCATTCTGTGTGCTGCCTTGTTTGGTAAACTGGCTCCTGGAATCAAATCCATCTAATGACTGATCTTCCTTACCGGTGGTAATCCATTAGGTACATTATCAGATACAATATCCTGAAACTCATTCAACAAATCTGCAACCTCTACAGGTACATCCTCTGCTTCTTCTTTACCAACTTTTGGAATTAAAGCAAAACACACATGCTCATGCCTCATACCATCTAGGAATTTTCTTCCATCAACAAATGTTATTCTTGCATTACCACATACCTTTTCTTCGGTCTCCTTCAATGGCTTTATCTTATGTCGCACTCCATCCTTTGTCAGGGAATAGGTATTCGCATGACCATCATGTACATCACATCTGTCAAACTGCCACGGTCTACCCAACAACATATGACATGCATCCATGGATATGATATCACACAATACCTCATCTTGGTATCCGCCAATCTTGAACTTCACCAGGCATTGTTCATTGACCATGACCTTGTGGTCATCCTGTACCCAGGCAATCCGATATGGATGTGGGTGTTTTTGTCTCTTGAGCTTCAACTTTGTCACCATCTCTTTTGACACCAAATTGTCAGTGCTTCCACTATCAATAATCACATCACAACATTTACCTTCACACTTGCACCTGGTGTGAAATAGGCTCCTCCTTTGTTCAGGTTCATTCTCACCACTCAGCAAGACTCTTCTGTTAATTAGCGTTTCTCCTCTTTCAGCATCTTCAGAATTTGACGATCTAGCATCTTCATCTACATGTGCAACTCTGGCCTGGCCTTCATTTCTCCTGTCTGTTCTGCCTTGGCACTGAGGACATTCAAATGCCCTATGACCTTCTTCTCCACAGTGAAAACATGTTCCACGGAAGCCACCTCTTCCAGATCCTTGTCCTCTTCCTCTTCCTCTCTGATCTCTATTATTCTGATCCTGGGAGCGATTGGAATTATTTCCTCGCTGATTCTAACTGCTACTAGCCTCATCCTTCTTTTTCAGATCTTCATTTCGGCCACCATATGACCGTCCACCAGATCGTCCACCGCGACCTCTTCCATTTTGTCTACTCTCAAACTTCTTGTTCAGCTTTTCCTCTACTTTTAGGAAAAACTGGTATGCCTCTTCAATACTATTCATTCGAACCAAATTCAGCTCCTCCTGAATGCTTGGCCTTAACCCATTAAGGTATCGGGAAAATTTCTCCTTATCAGCTTCTGCATGGCTTGTTCTGATGAGAAGTCGATAGAACTCCTCTGTATACTCCTGAACAGATCTTCCTGCCTGCTTCAAACTCTGCATTTTTTTCAGTAGGTCAAGCTCATAATCAACAGGGTTGAACTGTCACTTCAATTTATCCACCATCCAATCCCATCTCGTGATTTTCTCTTTTCCCCTTCTATTTCACTCTAACTGAATCTCTTGCCACCATATCTTCGCATGACCTTTCAGTCTGGCCTTCGCAAATTTGACCCTATCAGGATCCTCAACATCTTCATACTCAAAATATTCCTCACATTCATTGATCCAGTCGATCAATTCCTCTGGGTTAAGATTTCTAGAAAATATGGGAACCTCAATCTTAGGTCTTTTCCCAATCTTGGAAATCGCCCGGAAGAGTCTTTCTTCCTCCTGGTTCACAATTTCAGCTTCTCCTTCTTGATATTCTTCTTCGGCTTCATCCTCACTTTCATCTCTGACATTAAGATTCATTCCTCTGTGAATCTCTTCTTGCAATGCTCGCACTTGTCTCTACAATTGTCTAACCTCAGGTGTCACAGCACCAGGTCTTCCACCACATTCTCTTGGTGGAGGCATTTTCGTGATGCGCGCTAAAACCCTAACCACGGTCCTGGTGCAAATTGCCTCACAGTCGGCGATCTGTTTACACACTCAAGAACCCCTGCTCTGATACCACTTGATGAAGGGTGGGCCGACCAAACTTAGAATTATTTTATTTTTCAATTTATTACATCAAAGTCAGCTCAAAATAACTTTTGAAACCCGAATAGAAATTTTGAAGGAAAATTATTTTCTGCCATTTCAGGTGACCCGACTTCCGGAGATCATAAGTCATCACCAGTTGACCTGATTGACTATTATAACCCCATTTTAGAAATGCCACGAAGCGCTCTACAGGCTTGACCCACGCAAGCGCCCGTCACCCAAATTTTTGACCTCATCCAGGGCCTCTAAAGCCTTCAAAACTGAGTTCAAAGTTTCTGTACCCTGCTGCCAATACCGAAAATCTTCAATATCTTCAAAACTACACCTGATCTAGCCATGAAACTTTGCTGGCAGACTTATATGACCAAAATGAACATCCAAGAAAGAAATCAGATCATTCTGAGCACATACGAAAATTACCAAAAATAGTAACTTTCCACAAATAGCAGCTCTGCACAAAATAACTCTTATTGAATAAAAACAAAAATATTTTTTTTGGGTGATGCAAGATTGCTCTTACACCCAGGATGCTCCTGCATCAAAGATTTTATACTAATAGGGTAGGAGCATGGAAGAAGGTGTGATTGTTCTCTAGATCTGGGTATGGGAGCATCTTCCTATCGCTCAACGAATGACTCAGGTATCCCGAGGAGCTGGCATGCCCTATATTTTTAGATACACATGTTATATTCATTAGCCTAATTTGGGAAAGACTACATTTTGGTGCCGACAGTTAGATGAATTGACATCAATGGTGCGGTGACCATACCTTGTTTGCAAGATGGACAGGCTACTCATAGGAGTACATGTTCATGTTTAGCAGAAGGCCACTTATCGGTAGGTAAGATCTTTGTGATTTCTGAGGCATTTTCAATACTGCACTTCTATCTTGATACATCTTTGCATTCTAAGTTCTGACATTTATAATTTATGTTGCGGGAGTGCTCCCATAGTGGAGAAATTTTGTATTAGCTGAGTTTGGTGTCCGTTTAAGCAGTGTTAGGATACACCTACAAAGTTTGCATCTTAATCCTGCTACATTGATGAGGATGCCAATTGGGGGTTGAGGCTAGTTTACATTGTTTCAATCTAGGAGTTGTAGGATTTGGTCAGGGTAGACTAGGATTACCTATCTACCATTTCAAATGTAGGGATGATGTCTCTATAAAGGAAACATTAGATAGATCACCCTTTCCCATGCTTTATAGATTTGATCAAGCGGGTACCCTGATTAGATGAGGAGGACCCTACTAATGAGCTAAAGAGGAGAAGAGATTTTAGGAGACAGGGTGGTAGGGTAAAAAATTTTATAGGGGCTAGCACTAGCTATGTATATACATTAGGTCAGTAGAGGCCTCAAGGAGACAGAGTATCATTATAGGTAGTAGGGATAATAGTGGTAGTTGAGGAGGAGATGGAGGAGGATTAGGGAGATATTTTAGTGAGGAGGAAGGTGGCTAAGGGAAACCTCCTTAGGAGAGATCAAAAGAGGAGTTCATTGGGAGAAGGAGTGGAGACTAGGGATGAGGAGACATTAGCATAGGAACCACCTGCTGAGGCACTGAGAGAAGAGGGAGAACAAGGGATCACCATAGAGGAGGTGGCATAACTTAGAGAAGACATCACAAAGGCATGGACATAGATGGAATTTTTATAGGTCCAATTACAATTGGTAGAGTGAGATAGATATTCAAATATAAGAGCTCCAAAGTGTGCAAGACCATCTATATAAAATAACCACATATCATGCCTCTCGAGTAGCATATTACTATGCATTATATATTGGGGTAGTACCAGTTGCAACCAAGGTACCTTAATATTCTCAATTTTGTACCTAGTTTGAGGGATTCATACCAGTACCAGTGTCATCTAGGATAGATGCCCCTCCTCCTCCACTCTGAGATTAGGCATAGGGAGGGAGTTAGTCTTGATTTCCCCTTCTTGTCTTATCATCTTCTTCTAGATTTTGATGTACCCACTTGTGATATCTACATTGACGATGTATCATTTTTATACTCAAGACATTATTTTGATATATATATATATATATATATATATATATATATATATATATATATATATATATATATATATATATATATATATATATATATATATATATATATATATATATATATATATATATATATATATATATATATATATATATATATATATATGATGAGATATTATGATCCATAGATGTTATCTCTAATGCTTACATTTTCCATCATGGTGGTTATCTTTTTTTATGCTTATGTATACTACAATTGATCATTCCTTTTATGTCCTTATTGAATATATCTCATGCCATGTGTATGCTTTTACTTCATATTCTTATCCCTAATGTTGTATAGTGTAGATGTAGAGAATACTTGTTCTTTCTACTTTGATATCATGTTCATTCTGATGTATCACTTGTTTCTCTTCTTCATGCTTAGTCATATATGTGAATAATGAAAAATTAGCACTCTAGGCTCCTTTATGATGATATTGACCTTGCAAGTATTAGTCAAATGGAAAAAAGAGATGTTGTAGTTGATCACTTTGGTGAAGAGAAAGGAAGGATAGCTCAAGACAACTAAGACCCAAAACTACAAAATGTAGTCTTAGCATGAAATGCAACCTAAGACATGAGTCAAACCATTGATCTCATAGCCATTTGTTTATCATCATTTAAGCGTCTAGGAAATTGAAGGTCATTACAACCTTCACTGATGCAAGAGAAACCATGGAGATACGAATACAACCTTATCGGATAGAGTATAGGAAACAAACCTAAGTATCGAGGCACAAGAGATGAGATGACCTAAACACAGTTTCCAATTTGATGTTGTAAAATAACACTCATATCGAGGCACAAGTTGCAAAGATAACCAAGAGTTTTTTTGTACATGCCACACACAAGAAACAGATAAGGAGATAATTCTAACTTCACCCAGGTTTCTTAATAAAGAGGGTCAAGGTATGTGTGGTGTTCCAATCATGATGGAGGATCTTACCACATACACCTAGTTTATTAGGCCACTTAGGATCATTGAAACCACACCACAAGAAGAAACCAAAGAAAATATGTTATGCCCCCAGTCGTGAATCTCTAGTCAAGTAGACATCGTCAAGCGACCTTAGAAGACATAACAAGAGAGAATCAATGATAACAAATAGTGCACAAGAAAATAGTTTAATATATCTCAGTTATTTTCAGTTTTCTAAGTTTCATGTTTGTGTCAGGTGTTAAGGAACACCTTTGTGCTTGTGTTAAAGTGGAAGTGTGTAGTAGATAGTGCAAGATCTGATATATGTTGAGAAACATGGTGATGTCTATATTGGTAGTGTTAAGGAACACTATAGGATTGGGGTGTTGAGAGAAACCAAGTAGTGTCATTGGTAAATTTTACTTCAGGGAAGACTAATATACTAACTCTGGTTAAGCTCAAAAGATAGACCAAGTGATAAAGCACTAACAACTCAAATAGGTAGAGTGAGATTACCCCTAGGAGACATGTGAGAACTAGGGACAAGACTAAGACTAGTTCCAGCCCATGATGGCATAAGAGAAATAGAAAGTGAGAGATGGGTCGAATGAGAGCACGGGAGCTTGATCATGCAGTGATAGATAGAGCTTTGATTACAAGTGATGTTTATTTACCAAGTTTTCACCACTTGGGACTATTTTATTTTTTTCTACCGAGGTGCCTATTTCCAAGTTTTCACCAAGGAATATTTTTCTCTTTTTCTTTTTTTTGTACTTTTTTCATTTTATATTTTTTGATATTTTGATTTTTTTCATGATACATCAAGGCACCTATTTCCAAGTTTACATCAGGATGACCATTTTTCAGGACTTTATATGCTTTTAAGGATTTTTTTTCAAGATCATATATGATTTTTTAGATTTTTTTTAGGATCACAGATTGTTGTACATGATGCAAAATGTCTAGTTATAGAATCATTTTAGGTGAAGAGTGTTAAGAGGCTCTTTGAGAACATCACCTTTTGGAGTAGCCAGATGATAAGCTCTAGAACCAAATTTTGCAGTAATGAAAAAAAGACCTAGCCAATTAGGTTCAAATTTTCCATTTTGTTCTCCATGTTGATATTTTGGGTTCTCTCTTAGAACAAGGTCACCGACCTAAAATTCCTGGTGACAAACCTTTTTGTTGTATCCCTTAGATATTGTCTTTTGGTAAACCCTCAAGTGGTCAAATGCTTCTTCTCTGCACTTACCATCAATTCTAGCTATTGAAGTCAGGAGATTTTTTAATCATCATTTGTTATAAGCCCATGTAGTGATACCCTAAGTGAATGTATCTCAACTTATATTGGTAGGATTTCTTCAAAACCATAGATAATGAAAATGGCGTAGACCTTGTAGGTGTTTTGATGCTTATTTGGTAAGCCCATAGAGCTGGATTGATCTACAAATACAAATCCCTTCTTGACTTGTTAACTATTATGTGTAGGATTGTAAATAGTGTTTTATTAGAGGCTTATGCTTGTCCATTCCTTTGAGGATAGTAAATGGAGGAGGAATGATGTGTGATATGGAATTTAGTGTAGAGTTCATCAATGTCACTTCTCTTGAATTATCTTTCATTGTCTGTAATAATCAAGGAGGGTATTTTGTACCTATAAATGATGTAGTTGAGGATAAACATAGCCACTTATTTTCCTATTATTTTGATAAGGGGTATCACTTCAACCCATTTGGTAAATTATTCAGTAGCTATAATAATGAACTTGTTCCCATTAGAAGATGATGGATAAATATGTCCCACAAGATTAAAATCCCATTGCTGAAATGGCTAGTGAGTAATGAAAGGTAGCAGGTCCTAAGCAGGAGCATGAACCAGGTTTCCATGGAACTAACACTTCTGATAGGTCTTAGAAAATAGGACAAGATCCCTTTCCATGGCAGGCTAGTGGTAACCTTTGCTAAGGATCTTTTTCACCAAGGAGATTCCATTCAATTGTGATCCATAGATACCCTCATGAACTTCCCTAAGTCCTATCTTTGACTCATCACACTCTAAACACCTAAGAAGTGTACCATCAAGACTTCTCAAAAACAAGTCATTCATGATGGGGAGATACCAGGAGGAATTTTAGATGAGCTTCCATTTTTCATTCCAGGATAGAGAGTCAGGTATGGTTTTGTCTTTAAGGTAGGTGTGTATCTGGCTATAGCGTGAAGTATCAAAATCAATTATGGTGTAGACAATTTTGGAATTAGGTGTATGATAGGCAAGGAATGGGAAATCTTCCACCAGGAATTCATAGTGGAATTGGTATTCTTCTAGTTGTAGCATTGAGGCTAAGGTATCCATGTCATCTGCTACTCTATTCTCTACACACGGTAACTGTTGGATGGTGATGAATAGTAATTACTTATTTAAATCATCAACCAGGTGTTTGTGTGGAAATATATTTTCATCTCGAGTGTGATATTGATTAGTGACTTGGTTGATCACAAGTTGAGAGTCTCTGTAGACATGAAGTTCTTCAATCTTCCATTCTATGACCAAATTTAGTCCATTGGCCAAACCTTCATATTTTGTCACATTGTTATTATATGGGAAGATCATTTTGTAAGCCTTGGAAATTTTGTAGCCTTGCAAAGAGAAGAACAAAACTCTAGCACCTGCACCTTTTTGCATGAATGAATCATCAAAGTAAATTTTCCAAGGATGTTGTATTAAATGTAGGATGGAATCATTAGGAAATTCAGCAACAATAGGTTGTGTATATTCTAATGATGCATATATTAACTAATCTACCAATAATTTTCTTTTGATTGCCTTCCGATCAACATATGTGATGTCAAATTCACTAAGGATCATCACCTGTTTATCTAATCATCTAGTTAGTGTTGCCTTTCTTAGTAAGTACTTTATAGGATCAATTTTTCAATCATTTTTGTAGGATAAGACAACATATAGTGTCTAAACTTATTAGAAGTAAATACTACCACTAGGAAATCCTTTTCAATGACTGTGTAGTTTAGTTCATAAGATACCAGTATTTTATTGATGTAATAAATAGATTTCTCATGTTCTTTCTCATCATATTGTGTGAGAAATGCTCCCAAAGAAGTAGTAGCTGATATGTAGAGAAATAAGTGTTTTCTAGGAGTAGGATCCATTAACATTGGATGATTATCCAAGTAGACTTTGATCTGTTGAAACTTCTTCTCACAATCCTTGTTTTATTTTATTGTGACACCTATATGCAAATTTTTAGTAAAGGGCTGTGCCTTATTAGCTAGCCATGATATAAATATCCTTATGGATTCTATATTTCCTTGAAATGTCCTCATTTGACTAATATTTTATGGTGGTTACATCTCCATTATTGCTTTGACCTTAGCTAGATCTATAATCACCTAAAAATGGTCACCTAGACTATTAGCCCCTTTTGCTAAAATCATCAATTGCTTATTCTTGATCAAATCCTAGTTCTGTCATTTATTTGATTATTTTCTATGGGCTAACCATTTTATCCTAAAGTCTTTATTTAATTAAAAGGATTTTCCTCCTATTTTAATTAAATAAAAAGCCCCCCACTTTTCCTCTTATCCTAAGTTGCACAAATAAAGCATTATTCCTATTTTACAAAAAGGGAAAAAGCACTTTTTGTCTCATATGGGCACAAAAGTCAACTCTTATTTTCTCATTGGAGGATACTTGTGCACATGGATTGCTCCTCTTTGATGCTCCACCATTGATTAAATCTCTTGCCTCTTAATCTCCATGGTCCATTCCTTCTCATTTCTTATAAAAGGAGAGCTCTCTTCTTCATTCTAAATCCCCAACTTTTTATGCTAACTTTATGCTGCAGGATTTCTTGGAGACTTTAGAGCTTTTGAAGACTTTGGAGCCTTTTGGAGATTTTTCTACATTTAGCTTTCATTCTTGCATTCTTAGCTTAGCTTCATGTTTATGCTTTCTTAGATTAGTTTCCTTTCAAGCTCTAGCTTAGATCTCACATAGTCTAAATAGTAAGGATTTGTAATACTTCTATCTTTCATTTTTATAGCTTAGCTTGCATTTCTATTTCTAGCATAGTTGCATTGCATTTGCATTTCTATTTTATTCTTGGGGATATTGACATTCTTGCCCCTATCTTCATTTGAATCTCCCATTGCATGGTTTACTAGCAAGGTTATTGGCTTAATAGCTCTAGCTGAGAGCATTCTTAACACCCTTGCACTCCATGCCTAGGGAGCTCTAAATCAATTTCTCAAGGTTTCCAATCCATAAATTCTCTTGGAAGTAATGATTTAGAGAAGTTCACATCTTAGTGTGTACATTTTTGGCACCCACCGTGGGGCAGAGCACTATTGTTTTGTCCTTAATTCTTTGCATTTCTGTCAAATTTTCGTCAATTTTTAGCTTCATTTTCGGCTCTTTGGTTTTTCAGTCTCAGATTATCACATGATAGTTTGCCAGTATCGTGTGATAGTTTTTGTATGGTGGTGTGATACTTTACCAGTTAAAGTATCACTCCATTTGAGACATTTTGTCGCACTGTTCGAAACATTCTGTCACCTGCAGGTATAGTAAAGTATTGCCTAGAAATATAATATCGCCCCAGTATATTGCAAAGTATCGCATGATTCTTCTGGAAAGTTTCGGGCTTTCTGTTATCTTTTTTAAAATTTTAGTGTTTTCCACTCTGGAAAACTAGCACCCATTTTTGAGAAATTTTCACATATGGTATCAAAAATTTAAGTGTGATATATCATTGGAAAGCTCTTTCTGAGCCTAATCCAACCATGTTAGTTTCATTTTCAAATTTTGCCATTTGATCAGCTATTTTACTTGCAGATTATTTGATTTTTGATGTGCTAACCATTGTGGGACTAACAAGTTGTTCTTGTAGGTACCTTCCTTGCTTGAAAAATTTGCTAAAAAGAACGCATGTCAAAGATTCAAAGGCAAAAGGGCTACTAATTGTGTTTTGCAGGGCTTCCCAATGCCTAAAAACAACCAATTGCTTGTTTATTTACTTTTCTTTTAAGTGCGGTATATACTAGTTGTCTCATTTCTTAGGCACTTAATATCTTGTTGTAAGAATCTTTTGGTGGTAGGAGAAGTATGCTCTTCACCCTTGTGGTGAACCAGAAAATCTTGACCCACTTTTAGATTTTGAAACCAAGAGGGTAATTGAACCTTTGCTTGGAGTGTTTGGGAGATATTTTTGAGCTAGGAGATTATGCTCTTCACCCTTGAGGTGAACCATAAATCCTAACACTCAAAAGTTGATCCACTCTTTGTTTAGTTTTAAGATCCTTTAGCGGGCCTGCTCTTGAGCAATCAAGAGGAACGAACCAAGTGGGGACAAGCTAATACCAAGCTATTCCAACCCACTATAATCTCAAGGCTATCAAGGATACAAAACCTTAGTAGATGTAGTGCTTGTCTTTGCTTGATGTGAGTACTTGTGGGATTGTGACCATGAGGAAAATATTGAGCAAGAATTCTTAAGGTACTCTTGTGGCCGTGAGGTCCTAGTCCTTTTTGAGGAGCAAGGGTGGTACTATGAATAGAAGCCCTTACTAAGAACCATAGGTAGAGGCCACCCTATTTTTCCGCTTAGCTTCTTGGTGCAAGGAGTGATCCAAGTGGAATAACCTGGATCACCCCAAGACTACTCACCATCTATGTTCCTTTGGTTGTGTCATTGACACTTTCATGACAAAGCCAATATCTATTGTGGGCAACCACTTTGTGTGACATGATGGGACATCAAGTGTGGGCCAAGTTGCTAAGTATTGAGCCTTTGTCCTTTAGGCTAGTAAGTGCTCGAAGTGTTTTCATTGTGATCTACCCATGTAAATGTTCTAAAATATCAAACATCATGCTAGCATTCATAGGATTTTTGAGCTTTGATATCACAAGTGCTTGTCTTGGAAAGGTTGCTTTTGCCCTTGTGCAAGTGTTCTATGACATGTTTGATCACCTACTATTTGCAAACTTGTCTGATTACTACTGTCACTACATTTGAAATCAACAAAACTAAACAAATTGCTTGCTACTTTGACCAAATTACCTTAAAATTGAACTGTTTAGCACTCACTGGTCAATTGTTGCACAATCTTGAAACTACATCGCACCACCTTTTGGGAAATATTGTGCGATACTTCACCCCTAGCATTGTATTGCCCGCATACTGTGAACTTTGTCACACTATCTACCTGATAACTATCGCATTACTTCCTACGAACTATCGCACTGAAAGATTCTATCGCACTGCTTACCTGGTAACTATCGCACAGTCCTATTTTGCTATCTTGCTGCTATTGCAATCTGGAGTTGCTAAAACTTTATCTTTAACCAGTCGTAGATTGTCTTTCTTGTTCTTATCTGAAGCTAGCTTGTTGTCTACATGCTTAGATTTGTTCTAGACTGAAAAAAATGAGCTAAAACTATTGGGTTTGAGCCTAACAAATGCTACTCTTGATCACTTGTCATTACGGTTACCTCTATAGCTACTTGCTAATCGAGCTTCTTGCTCATCTCTAGGCTTAAGTCAATTGATTGTTATAAGTTCTTGAGCACCTTTGATAAGCCATCTCTATTGTTCTACTTTGACAAGTGATCTTTATTAGCTTTGCTTATCTCAATACATAAGAAAATTTGTCTCATTCTATTAGTCAAACAACAATTCTTTTCATGCCAGTTACAACTCGGTCTCAATTTAAGCAAGGGAGTCACCCTCCATTCGATTATACACAATTACCTTCTCCAACATGATGCTCACAAGCACTAGTTAGTAGCAACAATTCTAGTGCTAGTTCTAAGGATTCTAAGGTTACCCTGTGGTACAAAGGAGGCTTTCTCTTTTCCGCATTCAAAAACCCCAAAAACACAGACAATGTCTCACTCACTATGAGTGAACAAGAGAAATATCTGTAATACCCCAAAAATGGGCTATAAGTTCATTAATCTCCTACATCTACAAATCGAACAAAATCGACATCAAAGTCCTAATCTAAGGCACATCCAAACATCATCGAATCATAATTGATTATCTTAAATTCTGCATCGGGGAATATTTCTAGTAATATTCCTAATTATCTTAATTATCTTTAATTTAATAATTATTTGGCAATAAATCACATTTATCCTAAGTTTGATTAATTGAATATTTTCATATTTAATTAATTAGATTTAATATTTGCCACTTAATTGTGTAATTAAATTTAATTCTATCTATTATTAATTATATTATTTAATTTTAACAATAGATCATAATTCCTATCTTTAATTGATTAAATTCTTATTTAATTAATTAAAACATGTTGTCATTATTTAATAATATAATTTTTAATAAAAATTTTGATTAAATAATTGATTAACCCATAAATCAATTATTTTATTTTTAAAAGCAGTTAAGTTGGAAATAAATCACTTTATTATTAAATTAATTCATAAATAAAACATGCACAATCATAAAAGCAAACAACTATCAATTATCAATTAAAGCTAAACTCTATTTTGAGTTAAAACTTAGCTTTTGCATGTTTTTGTGAGTTAATTATCTTTTATTTAAAAATAACTCAAAAATCAAGTTGAGTTATTTGAGTGATTTATGGCTTTTATCCATGCACCTCCAAAGCCCTGGATTTCTATAAATTAAAGGCTCAGCTCTTCACAAATCATCTCATATTTTGCACAATCACGCTGGAGAATTGGAATTGAAGAATCAAAGCTCTTGCGAATCGACATCTTTGTGAGATCAATCTTATTTTTGCATTCATATTTCATATCATTGTTAGATTCATAGCATATCAATTTTCAATAGCATTCATAGCATATCAATCTCATTTAGCATAGATTTCATATCAGTTTTTATCATTCTTATTGCATAGAAAATATCAAAAATATAGATTAATTGCATTTATTCCATATCTAGAATTGCATTCAAATCCTTCATTTAGGTGTCGTCTAGGTCACTGATCTCGATAATAATCTGAGAACATTAATCTCGCACCTATTAGAAGGCAGTAAATCGCTTGGTTAGATAGCTTTCAATTTTGCATGATTTTGATTATCACTAACCTCTAATGTTTTACTGAGTGTTGTGTTTACAGATTAGGTACAATTTTCACACACACATTTCTGGCGCCCACCGTGGGGCAACCCACCTTTGCATGCTGGTTTTGATTTTTTTGGGAGCTAAAACCCCAAAGTTTCAAAGATTTAATTTTATCTCCCAAACGGCTTGGAATTTTGATCTGAAATTTTTTTTGCAGGTTGGGGACATGTCATGAAAGCTACAGTAAAAAATTTAGAATTTTCTGAGATGTTTTGAATTTTTAATAATTTTTTCTTGAAATTCCGGAAAAAATTAATATCTGACGCAAATCAGCATATTTTTCGAAAATTTTTATATTTTCGGAAAGATCTTTAAATTCTACAGGGGGTCCATTCTTTGTGTTTTAAATTTGGACATGATATCATAGCTCAAATAGTCAATTTAAAAAAACTGGTCTGTTTTGATAAAATGGGTCTCTAGGGCACAAATGAAGAGGTTTTTCTAAAATTTTTGCATTTTTGGAAAGCTCTCTATTTTTTAGCAGGGGTCTCTATTCTGAATTTCTATTTTTGTGGCCAAAATCATATCAAAAAAATTAGATCTTGTTGACTAGGTCAAATGCAAAAAAAAAAATAAAGTTTTGTGATGGGTATGCACTTATTTTTTTTACATGGTTCAATGAATGATATGAGTTGTCATTTGGGTTGATTGCTGGTTATTATTACTGATAATAATTGATTTTTAGAGCTAACCCTATGGTTTTCATAAGTTGAATATATTTTGCATATCTTGTTTGCTTGTTTGCTTGTTGGAGAGTTCGTCACTTGCTTGCATGGAAAAGCTCAACAAAAATTGCTAAAAATCAAGCAAAATCTACTAAGTGCGTTGCAAGGATCCCAGGTATTCTCCTTCATCTAATAATATTTTGATTTGGGACTTAAAATAAATCTCTTATGTGTCAAGCTTGTGTGCATCTTTTCATGCTTTTGATCTATTTCTACACACTTGCATAATTGATACTAGGTTGTGAACCCTTAAGGATTCATTAAGTAGTCTTAGAATACTTGTGATTGATCTTGATTGCTATCTTGGGTTATTGGACTCGCTAATCCGCCGGCCCCTCATTTCTGCCCCGTGGTTGCAATCTCAGCGCCATAAAGGGGAGGGGTCAACAGGACAGAAGCGTTAAATGTTCCACTTGGCAACCCTTTTGTGCTTTTAGGAACTCACTTGTTTTCTAAGTTGGGGACTCATTTTTAGCTTGTGTGAGGTGTTAAGTGTTCCACCTTGTGGACTCATCTCATATTTGCTTTAAGCGTTAAGTGTTCCTCTTTCTACTTTTTGAATGCTTTTGGTAGATTTACTTTCAGAACATATATCTGTGCTCACATAGTAATTAGGCCCTATGAACACTATTCGTGATTCTTGAAAGATTGGATTCCCAGCGAAATCCTTCTTGATGACAGAATCCTTGTAGGTAGGGAGGATACTTAGTGCGTTTCACATTCAACTTGGTTAGTGCATCTTCTCTTATTGATCGACACATTCTCTCTCCGGAGAGGTTGATAGATCACGTAGGGTTGATATCACAAGCTTTGGTGAATCAAAATTGGTTAGTGCATCTTCTCTTATTGATTGATACATTCTCTCCCCGGAGAGGTTGATAGATCACGTGGAGTTGATATCACAGACCTTGGTGGAACAAAACTTTGTCTTAGCGTGTCGGATTAATCTGCTTGCTTTGTTTGGGTTAAAAGTGAAGAGGTGTCAAAACCTTGAATCTGGAGCCAAGTCCCCTTGTGGTATAAATTTGTGAGTCATCTTTAGAGAGGGTTAACCGTAGCGGACAATCCCTTCACAGGGCAAACTGCGTTGACGGAACCTCAAGCGGTCATAGCCATTTTCGCCGTGGTAGTGACAGCCGCTATATAAATGTCCTTGTGGAAGAAATCTCCATGGGTATGGTTCATTGTTGGGTTGTCAGATCTCCCTAGCAGCTCTTGAAGATTAAGTTCTCAGACTGTGTCAAAACCCTGGTGCGCCGGGATTGGAGTTCACCCCTTTGAATCATAAAAGTTGCAGAGTCAAACCATTACTAAAAACCTTAGAGAGGCCAATTTTTCATTCTCAGGTATATGTGTGTTATTGCAAAACTTTTTCAGAACATACACAATTAGTACTCTCAGGGATTAGCACAATTTGGTCACTTGATTGTTCATGCGCAAGGTTGCTTTTGCCCTTGTTCATTGTTTTCAGACGTGCTTGGAATCACTTGCTTGCTATTCTGTGTGCTTATTTATCTACTTGGCTATTAAAAACGATCAAATCTGGTATAACCTTCAAAATCTGGACAATACAATTTGCAAACAATCCAAAACTGAAGACCTTACATTTTGCAAAAATTGACGTAAAATCTTTTCTGGAGTCAAAAGTCATTTTAGGAAGTCAAAAGTCGTACGAGTTTTGTCAAGTGTCATTTCAGTATTACCCAACTGTCGTATGAGTTTAGCAACTGTCATTTCATAGACTACCCAGTGTCGTACGAGTCTGCAGAGTGTCGTTTGGAAAAATTTGAGAAAGTTGTCAGAAATTGTCAAATTGCAAGATATCCAATGTTTCCAGCCTAGTTCCAGAATCTGTCAAAAATATCATTGTGTCAGGAACAGAGCAGTAGCTATTGAGCATTCTACCATTTTCTGAGTTTGATCTTTTGAATCCGATCTAGTCTTCTGTTTGATCAATTTGAGTCCTTTTTATCTCGTGTCAAAACCTTGTCATAACTATCAATCTTCAATCAATCAATCTTCAAAAACAAACTAAGTGTTGAGAACTCATGTCCGCTATCTTTTGGGCGATCTATCCCATACATCCAGGGCACAGTTTCCTTCACCCACATCTCATCAGATCATCAAAACTATCATAATCTTGACAAGGTTGCGTCATCCGATTTTCTCGAATCAAATTGTTCTTCAGTTGTCTTCATCCTTATCTTCTGTTTCATTCAAAGTTAATGGTGGAGACCAGAGCTTCTTCACACAAGAAATCAGAAGAAACATCTTAGAACTTACTTTTGACCAATACCCCGGGTCCAACTCTTGAACAACTCATCAAGTCAGGTATCTACGAAGACGACGGTCTCGGTAACTTTCGATTAAAAACTGGTTACATACCTCCTCTATCAACTCACAGAGGTAATCAACAAACTCCTCCTCAATCTATTCCAGGGAGCCCAAAAACTCCTATCATGTCTCAAGCAGGGACAAACCATGGTTCTCTAGGAGGAGGATCCCAGGGACACCATTCTCAACATAATGCCGACCAAGACCCTACACCCTCTGAAATCCATCGGTGTCAGAATGATGATGAATTCAAAAGAATGATGAGGCATTTCTTGAAAATGGATAGAGAGGCATACTTTTTGCAATTAGCCCAAGAAGGAGCTAAACTTCCTCCTCACTTCAATGTCGAAGATATCATCACGCATGAGGAAGAAACTCCGATGACGGCCATAATGAACCAGCTGCACGCTATGCAGGTCAAAATGAATAAAATTGAGAAAGAGAAGGAACCCAAGGAATTCTCCATGGAGGCCCTTTGTCCTTTCCCTTTTGACAAAGACTTGTATATGCCTCCATTCCCAAAAAGAGTGGAGATACCAAAGTATGACAAATATGACGGACACTCTGATCCTCAAGATCATGTCAGAGAGTTCTGTACACAATCCATGGAATTCATGCATGAACCGACTTATCTAATGCGTCTTTTTCCTAGATCCTTGGGAGGAGCATCCATTCAGTGGTTTTCAAGATTACCTTCTACGATCAAAACTTTTGAAGAATTGATTAAATTGTTTTATCAACAATATTCCTACAATATTCAACATCCGATTACCATGATCGATATCTGTAACCTCAAGCAATATCCAGGGGAATCATTCCTAACTTTTCTCAAGAGGTGGCGAAAGAAGTTTTCTTTATATGCTAGACCAATTCCCGAAATGGAGAAACTTGAAATCTTTATCAATAACCTTGTTCCAGAGCTCAACTATCCATTGCAAATGCAAGATCATGTATCTTTTGATAAAATGGTGGATAATGCAATCAAGATTGAGAAAGTACTTGTCAAGAAAGGAGAAATCACACTTCAAAAGGACAAGTCTGAATCGGGATCTAGCTCAAAAGATAAAAACAAGACTTGGAATAGAAACAAAGGTATCATCTCTGACGGTGTTGTTGACACTATCCACACCCCATCAAAGGCACCGGCCTACAATCTCACCCTTGCCACCAAAGCCATTGAAGCTTCAGAGCAAAAATCTGCTGAACCATCTCCAAAGAAGCCATTCAAACGATGGGATAATAAATGAAAGTTTACTCCCCTGGGAGAATCTTTGGAATCTGCTCTGAGGACCCTGATAGCTGATAACATGATCTCTTTACCACCAATCCGAAAACCTGATCCGGATCCAAAACCATGTTGGTGGAAAGATAATGAATTTTGTGCTTTCCATCGAACTAAAGGCCACAGAACTAATGGATGCTTCCATTTGAAGCATACCATTCAAGACTTGATAGATCAAGGGGACATCACAATCGATAATCCTACCAGCAATAATGATCACACAGCATTTACAGAACCTTTTCCACAACATGGCAAGGGAGTTTCCACTTCTCAGCCTAACATGGGGGCAAAAGTCAACTACGCCTACCCTGGAAACGATGCTGTCATCAATATGGTGGAACCATGCCTTTCTGAGAGCTGTAATGTCATCATGATTGTACGAAGAGATAGAAATCATTCCTCAGCTAATGCAGTTACCAGATCACAAGCTCAGACGCATCTGAAAGGACAAACACCAAATTCATTTGATGTCCCTAAGATACCTTTCAATCTCACATCTGCTTCTAAACAGAAGGTTGCCTCAAAATCTTCCAATCCAAAGGATACCAGACCTACATCTTACAGCATCGTACAACAACTCCAGCATACCAATGCCAAAATCTCTATGTTTGAGTTACTTCGAATATCTCCAGCTCACCGAGATATACTAGACAAAGCTTTGCTTAGCTCTAATGTTCCTGATGATCTAGATCTAGACAGGTTCCAGACTATGGTTGGTCATCTAACATCTCCGCAATATATCTCCTTTTCAGAAGAGGATGACAACTCCCTAAGTCACCCACATAATCAGCCCTTGCACATAGAAGTCTTGATCCAGAACCGTCGAGTCAAACGTGTGTTGATAGATGGGGGCGCAGGCCTCAACATTTGTTCTTACAACTTAATCACACAGTTGGGATTCTCAGAGATGGCTATTGATCCTCGAAAGAAGATCACCATAAAAGCCTATGATGAACAAGAAAGAGCTTCTAAAGGCACCATTGTCTTGCCCATCCGGGTGGGTCCAGTCATCAAAGATACCACATGTCAGGTGCTCGATCTACCATTGGCTTACAATATCCTTCTAGGGAGACCCTGGATACATGAAATGCAGGCTATTCCTTCAACATACCATCAATGCTTGAAATTTCCCTATGAAGGAGTGGAGGTTACTATACCAGCTGATCTGAGTACAACTTGCAATACATTGAAGGAAAGTGCCGATAAACTTGTTCCCAATAATAGAGAATCTTCCATCAAGCAACAAAATGTGGCTTCCACATCTAAGATGGATGACATTGCTAAAGAGATCAATATCAAAGAAAATGGGATGGGAGAATACACTATAGAGCCAGTCTTGTCTCTGACATCTCTCCCAATCTCACCTAAGTCATATGGCCAATCCTTGAAGCAGTCTAAATCAGAACCTAAGGAACCTATGGAAGCATACAAAAGACATTTTGTGGTGGAGCAAGTATCTAAACAAGAATTTGAAGAGGATGAAGCTGTGCTGGCATGGCTATATAAAGAGGATTCTGAATCTAAAATTGTTCAACCTAGTGAATCTATAGCACCTACAGTCCCTTCTAATTCATATGGTCCAGGAAACAAATTGATAGCCAAGATGGGATATTCTGGTCAAGGACCTCTAGGAATTAGGGGAAAGGGTCTTGTGACCCCCATTTCACATATTGGTCGAGCCAAAAAAGATACTGGTGGCATAGGGTTTAAAAAGAAACCCTATCATCTCAGAGGTGGTTGTTCTCATGTCATAGAACAAATTGCACCAGGAGAACCCCTTCTTAAGAAAGAAGAAACAGAACCCTCTGATGATGATTCAGATAGCTCTGAGCTTATCCCCTATGAAAAATTGCCTAAAGAGATCAAAGATCTTCTTGATGATACAGATGATCCTATCAGAAGAATTAATGTAGTAGAAACACAAGAACCTACTGTAGCGCAAGAGATGGTTGTACCACAAGAACCAGCCAATCTCGAAGGCAATCAAACTGATCAAGAAGCAGGGGGTAGTTATTCTGACACTGATTCCCATGAATATGAATTCAAGTCAGAGACTGAGGGTAATCCTTCTTGGGGTATTCATCCTGATTTCACGCACTTTCTAAGATTTCCTAGAGATTCTGAATCAGAAGATGAGTCAAATGATTATGAATGGGGTGCCATTCCAGAAGAAGATGAGCTTATAACAGAGAAATCTATTGATGTTATTCACCAATATGTCTCTCAACCCAACGTAGGTCTAGAGCGAAACAATGAACTTAACGTGTCTGAGCCACCTATGGCTGAAGAGGACTCCTATGATGATGTTGAGCCTATTCACGAATTGAACATTCTGAGTTGTAATATCACCTTTGAACTTGAGCGTCAGGTTAGGACAAATGATGACATATCCACATCTGTGAACACCATATCCCAAGCCTTTCCCACTTTGACTATCCAACGCCCTGATCTTATCGACCAAACTTCCACCAACCCAAACCATGGTATGTATACCTTCCCAAATGACTATGCCCTTGCCTGCTACCTTAATGCAGTTGAGCCTATGAGTACTTCCATCAGTGAACCGAGTGTCAGCATGACCGAGTCGGACATCAAATATCTTAGTCAGAAAAACAAGAGTAAAAAGAAAAAGAAAAAGAGTTCTGAGGGTGAAAACCACTTTGTGGCAGTCTCAGAACCGACAAAAGTAAAAAGAAAAGACGTATTTGAAGGTGAAAACCTCTCTGAGGCACCTAAGGATGAGATATTTGATGTCCTTCCAAGTCATTTACAGGATAGATCTCCAGTTCTGATTGAGCCAACTCAATCCATCAATTTGGGTACAACAGAGGAACCACAATTGGTACATGTAGCACAATCTCTATCAGACGAAGAGAAACAAAACTTCACTACCTTCTTATCAGAGAAAAAGATCAACTTTGCATGGAAATATTCAGATATGCCAGGATTGGATCCCAATCTCATTATGCACCATCTATCCATTGCTCCCGGAGTAAAACCAATCAAACAAAAATTGAGAAAGATGCATCCTCATGTCGCACTCTTAGTCAAAGCAGAACTAGAAAAACTCCTAAAAGCTGGATTCATCCGTGTCATCGACTATGCTGAGTGGATTTCCAACATTGTACCTGTTTCAAAACCAGATGGTTCAATCAGAGTGTGCACGGACTTTAGAGATGTGAACAGAGCATGCCCTAAGGATGACTTCCCACTACCTAACATTGATATGATAGTGGACATGACTGCGGGCTATGAAATGTATTCCTTAATGGATGGCTTTTCTGGATACAACCAAATCAAAATTGCTCCAGAAGATCAAGAGAAAACAGCTTTCACATGTGCGTGGGGAACTTTCTGTTGGAATGTTATGCCATTCGGACTCAAAAATGCTGGAGCTACATATCAAAGAGCAATGACATCTATTTTTCATGATATGATGCATAGAACAATGGAGGATTATGTAGATGATACCTTGGCAAAATCCATGATTAGAACTGAACATCTAACAGACTTGAGCATGATCCTCGACAGAATGGAAAAATTTAATCTTCGACTAAATCCTAAAAAGTGTGCTTTTGGAGTCACTTCTGGAAAGCTCCTAGGATACATCATCTCCAAGAAAGGCATTGAAGTTGATCCAGCTAAGGTCAAGGCTATAATAGAGATGCAACCTCCCACAAATATTAGTCAAATGAGGACGTTGCAAGGCAGAGTTCAATCTATCAGAAGATTCATATCACAGCTAGCGGACATCTCACAGCCTTTTACAAAAACATTACATAAAGGTGTGACCTTTGCATGGAATGAAGAATGTGAGAACAACTTTAAACATATCAAGAAGTATCTATCAAATCCACCTATATTGATGCCTCCTATTCATGGGAAGCCATTAATATTATATGTCTCCGCAACAGATACATCACTGGGGGCATTGCTAGCACAGCATGATGAGAACAAGAAAGAAAGAGCCATCTACTATATCAGCCGAACTTTAGTGGCCTATGAGAAGAACTACTCAATGATAGAGAAGGCCTGTCTCACTGTGATCTTTGCATCACAGAAATTGAGACACTACATGTTAGCTCATACTACTCATTTGGTAGCTAAAATTGATCCACTGAAATATCTCCTAAGCAAAGCTGCCCTCACAGGTAGACTAGCTAAATGGGTCATGCTCTTGAGCGAATTTGACATTGAATATGTTGAAAGAAAAGCTATCAAAGGACAGGTCATTGCTGATCAATTAGCTGAAGCACCATTGTTTGATGATACACCCATGCAAATGGAATTTCCCGATTCCTCTATCATGCACCTCTCTTCTAGAGCATGGCGATTATTCTTTGATGGCTCCTACACACAGAATGGATCCGGAGCAGGCATATTGTTCATTACTCCTCAAGGATACTCGATACCCAAAGCATTCAGATTAAAGTTTCCTTGCACAAACAATATTGCTGAATATGAGGCACTTCTCAATGGTATGAAAATGGCAATACAGTGGAGAGTTACAGAGATGCACATTCATGGAGACTCACAACTGGTCATCCACCAGGTCAATGATGTGTACCAAACCAAAGATGAAAAGCTCATTCCTTACAAGAGAATGGTCGATGATCTAAAGAAATACTTCATCTCTATCACATTTGAGCAAATACCCAGAATGGAGAATAAGGCTGCTGATGCAATGGAAACATTATCTATTCTTTTACAACAGCCTGAACATGAACTACGCTACGAGTTCCTGGTGGAAGCCCTATCCTATCCTGCATATGACTCCCCTGAAACCCGAATGATTTGCACTGTTGTAAGTTATGACTCATCTCGCTACAAAAATTTGTTCTCCTATCTCCACGACCAAATCATCCCTGAGTCCTTTAACCGTTTTGAGAAACGAAACCTTATCCGATCCGCATCCCGATATGTCATCATTGGTAATGATCTGTACAAACGAGGTCTAGATGGTACACTGCTTAGATGTTTAGAACGAGAAGAGTCTCAACGTGCATTAGAGGAAGTCCACGAGGGTATATGTGGGTCACACTCGAACGGGTTAACGTTAGCTCAAAAACTTATTAGGGCTGGGTATTATTGGCCTGAAATGGAAAAAGAAGCTATTAAATTTGCTAAAAACTGTCAACAGTGTCAAGTACATGGCAACTTGATTCATGCTCCAGGGAGAGATCTGATTCCTTTTACTACACAATGGCCTTTTCAATAATGGGCATTTGATCTCATAGGTGCTATCCATCCGCACTCTTCTAATGGACATACCCATATAATCACAGCTACAGATTATTTTACAAAATGGGTAGAAGCAGTTCCTCTAACACAAGCAACGGGGAAACAGATCTCTATGTTCATCCTGAATTACATCATTTGCAGATATGGGATCCCTCACTCTATAATCACAGATAACGGGGGACAATTCAAAAACAAGGACCTAGATGACTTATGTGCCAAGTTCAAAATTACTCAACATTGGTCATCTATCTACTATCCTCAAGGGAACGGACAAGCTGAGGCTTCAAACAAAAATCTCCTGAAGATCTTGCACAGAACAGTGAATAAAACAGGAAGAGACTGGCATCTGATGATCAATCCAGCTCTCTGGGCATACAGAACTAGTATCAGAACGCCTACAGGGGCTACACCTTTCGCTTTAGTTTATGGGTCTGAAGCGGTATTGCCTATTGAGGTTGAAATCCCATCACTCAGAATCAAAATGAATGGACTTGTCACTGATGAAGACTACAGAGTGTCGAGGTTACAAGAACTTGAACTACTAGATGAGCGCAGACAAGCAGCGTATGATCATCTCAGAGTGTATCAGAAAAGAATGTCTAGAGGCTACAACAAGAAAGTCAGACATAGAGAATTTCAGGTTGGCGATCTAGTGTTGAGAGAAAATCCTAAAAATCAATCACATCGAGAACGCAAGGGGAAGTTCGAACCCAACTGGCTGGGTCCCTTTGTAATCACTGCTACTTTTGGCTCTGGTGCCTATCAACTCTCAACGACTGAAGGAGAACAGCTCCGAGAACCAATCAACGTTCTCCATCTGAAGAAATTCTACGCCTAAGGCATTCAGTGCTTGGTAAATGTCTTGAAAAAAATCTTAAAAATCAGAAAAAGTCCTGAAAAAATGAACATCTTGGTGAAAACCTAGCAATAGGCACCTTGATGATTCACAAAAAAAATAAAAAAAAAATAAAAAGTACAAAAAAATTGAAAAAATGAAAAGTACAAAAAAATTGAAAAAAGAAAAATACAAAAAAAAAAAAAAAGTGCCTTGGTGAAAACCTGGAAACAGGCACCTCGGTAGCAAAAATAGAATCTCTACCAAGATGGTGAAAACTCGGCAAACGGGCACCACTTGTTCCAAAATGCTCCATCTATCAGCACAATCTTGGTCTTTCCCAGCTTTCAGTCTTGCTTTAGTTTGTACATATCTCCCGGTTTGTTCCTGCATTTCCAGTTTTCAATAAGTCGGCCTGTACACCAACCAGCTCAAGCATTTGCATCCTATCAATGTTCACACTTGGGGGCAATCAATGTCATATCCTATGGTCTCCCATGTATCTTAGACGTGTCATATCCACTCAGAGTCCTTTGAAGCTTCAAGTTGAGTCAGTCAGTCAGTCTCGTCTCCAGAAAGGATTTTGCATCAACAACAATCAAACATCAAAACTCAACTGAAAACAATCTGTGCTTTTCATGCTTTTATCTCCTTGTATGCTTACTGATTCGCATTGAGATTTTTGCATATTGTGTCCCTTCGAGCTCTTCAATGATGTCCTTTATAGGATTTAGAGAGTGATGACTGGGGGCATAATCTTTTCTTTGTCTTCTGCTTGTATGTGAAAATCTAACAGCTTTGGAAATTTTGGATTGAAATGGTGTCCGACTGTAAGAGCCTCTATCTCAAATTGGATGGCCATGCGTACCTCGACCATTGATACCCAAAAAATTCAAGGAAGTTTGATCTAACTATTGTCTTTTTGAGTAAGTTCTTTCTCCTACTGTGGAACGCAATCTTGCCTAAGGATGTGAATGATAAAGGGTCACTACGGGTAATTCACATTGGATTTAGAATGATCTCTTGACTGTTTCATGTGTTTGCAATGCAAGGCGTATTCAGGTCATCACGACGTTTATGTTTTGATGCTTGTACAAATTGCTATATCAAAATGGACATGATATTCAGGTCATCCTGGCATTTGTGCCTTGATGCTTATATTTAATCCAACATTTTGAAAATAAAGTCAATATTCATATATCCATGGTTGTTGTCCAGTGGGTGTTGTATTGATTCTTGCGCATACAAATCGATATTCATATGTCTATGGTTTCATGGCTAGTGGGCATTGTATTGATTTATCCGGTTACCTAAAAGTTCAATGATGATAACAAATCGACATATGATCAGTGACTAGGTCCTCGGTCTTAGGTTGCATTTCATTTTGCATGTCTCATTTCATTTTGCATGTTTGCAAGATCTCACAATGATTAAACGAACTTCAATGCTTAAATGATTCTTCAAATCGCATCTTCAAGTCTAACAAGAGCTGAATCTCACACGAAGGTTCCTCCAATGAAATAGTAAGTAGAATCCTTTTTCGGGATCAAAATTCAAATCTAAGATCATTCATATTATTAACTACTTGCATATTCGACCTTCAATCATCACAGAAATCTAGTATTCAACTTAACTGATTATCTTACATCACACTATCAAAATTTCAACTTGGTCAACCATGGTCAACTCATGGTCAAACCTAGTCAAACTTGGTCTTTTGGGACCTTCCAACGATGCAGAATGCATTCTCGGATGTAAATAACCACTTCTCAGATCAATTAACATGCTTCTAAACTATCAACGCTGACTTTTCTTGTCAGATTTCAATTTTAATCCCGAAGGGGGCATGGTATTGCACATCATTCAAAGTCTGTAAATCAAATTCTATCGATCAAATCTATCAATATCTTTCATTAGTGATCAAGACAAACAATCACGTCTAGTTACTGATTCATCAAAAGTCCTCATCGCTCGGGGCAAATCTATCATCACTTGGGGCATATCAGATTCATCAATCCATATCAATCTGGTATTCTCCTAATCTTGTAAACTGTATCAGTTTTTGCAACCATCAGATCATAGTGTTCTTTCCTTGGTTCTTCAACAACTGAAGGGTTTGGATGTGATACTTGCTAGTTCTGCTAAGACAATCGAGTCTAGAACGGGTCACTCACTTCTTATCAATCCTAAGGTTCAGAATCAGGTGTTTTGACACTTTTTCGCAATCATAGGTTCATTTGCTGCTACAGTGAACATTATCTTTGGTCATTCAGGACCTATTATCTCCATATCAATTCAATATCAATCAGCTTCTATCTCATATCAATTATCAATTTCAAACATCAGTTTCATATCTCTATCAAACACAGACTATCTTTGAACCACTGCGCTTCGCACAGTAATTCAAAGAGGGGCAAAATGTAATACCCCAAAAATGGGCTATAAGTTCATTAATCTCCTACATCTACAAATCGAACAAAATCGACATCAAAGTCCTAATCTAAGGCACATCCAAACATCATCGAATCATAATTGATTATCTTAAATTCTGCATCGGGGAATATTTCTAGTAATATTCCTAATTATCTTAATTATCTTTAATTTAATAATTATTTGGCAATAAATCACATTTATCCTAAGTTTGATTAATTGAATATTTTCATATTTAATTAATTAGATTTAATATTTGCCACTTAATTGTGTAATTAAATTTAATTCTATCTATTATTAATTATATTATTTAATTTTAACAATAGATCATAATTCCTATCTTTAATTGATTAAATTCTTATTTAATTAATTAAAACATGTTGTCATTATTTAATAATATAATTTTTAATAAAAATTTTGATTAAATAATTGATTAACCCATAAATCAATTATTTTATTTTTAAAAGCAGTTAAGTTGGAAATAAATCACTTTATTATTAAATTAATTCATAAATAAAACATGCACAATCATAAAAGCAAACAACTATCAATTATCAATTAAAGCTAAACTCTATTTTGAGTTAAAACTTAGCTTTTGCATGTTTTTGTGAGTTAATTATCTTTTATTTAAAAATAACTCAAAAATCAAGTTGAGTTATTTGAGTGATTTATGGCTTTTATCCATGCACCTCCAAAGCCCTGGATTTCTATAAATTAAAGGCTCAGCTCTTCACAAATCATCTCATATTTTGCACAATCACGCTGGAGAATTGGAATTGAAGAATCAAAGCTCTTGCGAATCGACATCTTTGTGAGATCAATCTTATTTTTGCATTCATATTTCATATCATTGTTAGATTCATAGCATATCAATTTTCAATAGCATTCATAGCATATCAATCTCATTTAGCATAGATTTCATATCAGTTTTTATCATTCTTATTGCATAGAAAATATCAAAAATATAGATTAATTGCATTTATTCCATATCTAGAATTGCATTCAAATCCTTCATTTAGGTGTCGTCTAGGTCACTGATCTCGATAATAATCTGAGAACATTAATCTCGCACCTATTAGAAGGCAG
Source organism: Chamaecyparis obtusa (assembly GCA_027943335.1). Taxonomy (NCBI): domain Eukaryota; kingdom Viridiplantae; phylum Streptophyta; class Pinopsida; order Cupressales; family Cupressaceae; genus Chamaecyparis; species Chamaecyparis obtusa. The sequence continues at coordinate 1,947,443 of BSBK01002852.1, forward strand.
TAAATCGCTTGGTTAGATAGCTTTCAATTTTGCATGATTTTGATTATCACTAACCTCTAATGTTTTACTGAGTGTTGTGTTTACAGATCAGGTACAATTTTCACACACATAATATCATCATATGCAAGACCACTTTGCGCAAAGAGATAACCAAGCACTCTTGGATAGAGAGTACAGTAAAAGCTTAATAGAAGCTGCTAGGCACATGTCTTCAAGAGGGATGTCCCATGAACAACCCAAGACTAGTAGTTATGGAAATATACCTCTTTTTGGCACCGGTGGTAACAATGGTAACAACATGCCACCTAGATCTCCTCCAAGACAAACTTTTGGTATGCCTTCTTCACCTCCTAGACCACCTCCCTATCACCATGAGGAAGAGGTCGCTGATGAAATTTCTAGTGAGGATCTTATTGCATTTGAACAAGATGAAGTCTCCCAACGAAAGATGCTTAAGCTTTTAGAGCGCAATGGAGACCAATATTTCCAATATATGACTTCTAGAGGATACAAGCTTCCTCCTAGCTATGATGTTAGACAAATTGTCCAAAAAAGAGTACCAATTGAATTGGAAGTCCTTAGAGAGGAACTACGTCAGAAAAATCAACATCTTACTCAAATGGCAATAGAAAGAGAACCTCCAAAGGTTTCCTTTGTGGAATCTATTTGTGTTGTTACGTTTGATAGAAGTCTATACATGGTCCCATTTCCTAGGGATATTGAGGTTCCTAAGTATGACAAATATGATGGAAACGGTGATCCCCACGACCATGTGCATCACTTTTATGCTCTTAGCATGGACTTCCTTCATGAAGACACATTTTTGCTGTGACTGTTCCCTCGAAGCTTAAGAGGACAAGCTTTAGAATGGTTTGCCAAGTTGACACCTCCTTTGAATACTTTTGATGAATTGACTATGCTCTTTACACAATACTATTCATACAATATCCAACAGCCTATCACCATGATAGACCTTGGTGCTTTAAGGCAAAATCAAGGAGAGCCATTTGCTACTTATCTACAATGTTGGAGATCATTGTATTCTAGATATTCTCGTCCGCTTCCTAAGAGCGAAAAGATTGACATTTTTGTCAACACTCTAGTGTCTGAGCTATATTATGATCTAAGGAAACAACTTTTCTCCTCTTTCAATGACATGGTTGAAAGCACATATAGGATTGAAGATGTGGCCATTAGAAAGGGGGATATTGTTATCAATAAACATACTAGAGGTAATGGCAAAGACAAGAGCAAACCTTGGAATAGGAATAAGTATGTTGTCAATGATGGGGTTGTAGATGTCCCTAAAGCTAAAGAGCCTACTTTCAACCTTTCTAATGCTATTTACGCAAAAAAACTACAAGAAGTTGTCAACGCTCAAAATGCTCCTAAGCCTCAGTATGCAGATAAGCCAAAGAAGCAATTCCAATGATGGGTCTATACCCCATTGGCTGAACCATATGATGTGATTCTTAAGAATTTCGTTGCCAATAATTATCTTACACTTCCTGAGAAAACTCATCCCTATGATCCACCAGTTAAGCCAGATTGGTGGAGAGAGGATCATTACTGCCACTATCACAGAAACAAGGGACACAAGACTGACAATTTTTTCACGCTTAAAGATATTATACAAGATCTCATTGATGGAGGCACAATTCTCACAGATGGCTTAGTTAAAAATTTTGATCACCAAGCTTTCAAAGATCCTCTACCTAAGTATGACAAGGGGGATTCCTCTCAACCAAATAAGAAGAATCATGATTCTAAGATCAACTACACATATACTTTTGATTCACCTGTGATCAACATGGTAGAGCCTATTGAGAGTGTTCTTATGATGCAACCTCAAGATGATAATAAAGTCGATCATGGTATGCCAAAGTTGATCTTGCAAACATTGGATGGTTCATCCTCTTGAAGTGAGACACTAAACGCTGTGACTAGGGGGCAAGCCAAAATTTTCCTTAAAACCGTGCATGATCCCAAGAAAACCTTGTCTTCCAAACTAGGGGCTCCTTCAGCCACCTCTAGCTATGATCTTGTCCACCACTTGCAATGGACACCAGCCTAGATATCCATTTTTGAGTTTCTTCAATTATCCCCTTCTCATAGAGAAATTCTTGAAGAAGCTCTGCATACAGCACGTGTCCCTAATGACATTGATCCAGATCAGTTCCAGGCTATGGTAAACCATATCTCATCTCCCCGCTATCTCTCCTTTTTTGTAGAAGATGATGTATCTCTTAGTCACCCCCATAATCTTTCCTTACACATTGAAGTTATGGTCTACCATACCCGAGTCTACCGAGTCCTAATAGACAATGGTGCAAGGTTAAATATTGTTTCTTTTCATGTGGTGCAACAGTTGGGATTGTCAAAATTTGTTGTAGATCCTAAGAAGAAGATTACTATAAAAGCTTACGATGAAGTGGAAAGATCTTCCAAAGGTCTTGTCACACTGCCTGTCTGAGTGGGCCCTATCATGAAAGATATTCAATTCCAAGTATTGGACATCCCACTTGCATATAACATTCTTCTGGGTCATCCTTGGATCCATGACATGCAAGTTGTCCCTTCCAATTATCATCAGTGCATCAAATTTCCATACAATGGCACTGAAGTTGTGATTCTCAGAGACCATACTATTGCTATCAATACTCTTGCTATTGCTGAGACATTTGTTCCTCATAATAAACCTTTTGATGATCCTAGTGCATCCTTGATTGAGGCTAAACAAACATTAAAGATGACGAGTATTGGTATGGGTGAATACACACTAGACTCTCTTGCTGCTATGCCTACTTCTCCTAGATCATATGGTAGACCTTCTAACAAGATGAAGCCTTCTGCTTCTGCTATGACAATCTTTGATACCTTTGTTCCTTCATCCATTCCTCTAGAAGTAGAAAGAGAAGAACAAGCTATTTGAGAGTGGATCTATAGAGAAGAAGAGGATAGTATGACAATTGCTACTCCTATTTCCCCTAAGCGCTATGGTAAAGGCTATAAATTTTTGTAGCAAATGGGCTATCAAGGTCAAGGACCTATAAACAATAATGGGCACACCCTAGTTGAGCCTTTAAGACATACCAATGGCAGACCCTCTAAGGATACAATAGGTCTCGGGTATGGTGTCAAGGATGACCTCCCTGACTATTCTACAAATGCTCCCATGATCAATGATTCAGACACAGATAAAGATCAGTCACCACTACACACTATGACTCAAATGGGAGATGATATTTCTTCTACTTCACTCCTTTGGGAAGGAGAATGTATGCCTAACAATGATTCAACTGAAGCTTCTATGTCTAGAGATAATGAATTTGATCCCAAAGCTAGACAACGTAGGAATATTGAGCGGTTACGAGAAAGAGCAGATCTCACAAACAATGACACAAGTGCCTCTACTTCTAGATGTCCTAAACCTTCTTGGTGCAAACATCCCAGCAGAAGTTCAACAATAGATTCCAATGAATATGAATGGGATACCCTCTCAGATGGATCTTCCACAATAGATATGGACGTTGATGTGATTCATACCTATAGTGCCCAGCCTGACGTAGTTGATGAGTCTCATGTAGCGTCTGACGAGTTTGTTCTACATGTTGCTTTAGTGGACCACACTAGTCCTTCTATGTCAAATCTAGATCTTGACACTTTTGGAGCCTACCCTATAGATTCAACCTCTCTCGTCACCAGAGATGAAATCCCTCACATAAATTCTCTTACACCTGTCACTCCACTCTCCTTCATACATTCAAATTTCATATCCATTGAACCTACTATCTCTTCCACCAGTGAACTTGCAACAAGCATGCTGGAATTAGATATCAAGTATCTCTGTCATACAATCAAGAGAAAAAAAACAATGGTCAAATGGCGAAAACCACATTGTGGCGGTATCTGAACCTAAAAAGATTACAAATCAAGAATAATTTTCCGCATTCTTTCTAGAGAAATCAATTCCAAGGGTAAAACCTGTCAAGCAAAAGCTCATAAAGATGCCTCCCCATATGGCATTTTTGGTTAAGGTTGATATTGAGAAGCACAAATCTGAGAACAAGGTAGCTGATGTACTGACTACTTTGGCATCCATTCTAAAAATGGAAGAAAAAGAATCATACTTTACATTCTTGGTGGAAGAGTTGCCTTATCTTGCCTACACTTCCCCTACGGATTTGTGCCCCTATGCCACTATCTTTTCATATCTACCAGATCAAATTATTCCTGAATATCTACCATGCACTAAGGACCACCAACTCCTCCGCCATACCTCACACTTTATCCTTGTATCTGGTGACTTGTATAAGAAGGGTCTAAATAGAACTCTCCTTAAGCATCTAGAAATAGAGGAGTCAGAAAAGGTGCCAGCTAAAATCCACGATGGCATATGTGGATCACATTCTACCGGTCTTACATTAGCTCAGAAATTGCTTAAGGCTGGTTGCTATTTGCTGAATTGGTTGGGGCCTTCTATCATCATAGTAGCAGCATTTGGGTTCAGTGCCTCTCATTTATCTATGCCAGAGGAAGTAGAGCTTACCGAGCCTATCAATGTTCTACATCTGAAGAAGTTCTATGCCTAAGGTTCTTGAGCTCTTTGTATATATTTTATTAATCCTAAAAAAATTACAAAAAAATTCATATATGATGTTGAAAAAATCCTAAAAAGCATAAAATGTCCTAAAAAAATGAGCATCCTAGTGAAAACCTAGCAATAGGCGCTTTGATGTCTCACCAAAAAAAATAAAAAAATTTAAAAGATTCAAAAAAATAGAAAAAGTGCCTTGGTGAAAACCTGGAAACAGGCGCCTTGGTAGCAAAAATACAAAAAAATTGAAAAAAGTCCTGAAAAAATCTATCAAGTGGTGAAAACCTAGAAATAGGTGCTACTTGAGACCCTCGCACCTATGTCTATCAGTCTTGCATGGCACTCATTCACTCCACTTCTCGCTTTGCCTCTCCTAGCTTGGAATTGACTCTTGTCTTAGTCTAGGGGGCATACGTTGTTCTAGCTTATCTTGGGTCTCTTTGTGCGTCATGGTTTCTTTGGAAACTTGGTTCAAACAGTGTTTCTTAACTCTACCCAACTATGTTTTTCAACACTCCCCTAGCGTCTAGTGTTTCTCAACACTTATCAGATATCCTACCCGCAGTCTAGAATGATAAGATATTTCTCACTAGCAGATGTGATACTCAAAGTTTGACTCTATGACCTACACACACGCACTTAAACACTTGATTTTCTTGACTTTATTTCTTTGTGTGCTATCTATGATGATTTCTTTGTTGAATGTTCTCTTCCTGATAGTTTTCAATGATGCTGAGCTAGAAGACTGGGGGCATGAGGACATGTTTTATTTCTTTTCTGCTTGTGGGTATATTTTGTTGGTCCTAACTGTCATTAGCATTTATGCTTGTTCCACTTGACATTAGGATCTCCAAGGTATTATCCTTGACTATTATTCGCAAGTGCATACTTATAGCCATCTTGACTTTCCTTGTGTCTTGATGCGAGTATAATCTTGCTATACTAAACTTAGGTAATCTCACTGCACTAGTCATCTTGACCTATATGTCTTTGGTGCCTAGGTGGGATTCCCACATATCTATCTGATATAGATCATATTCAGATTCACATAGTCATACTAGTGTGTATTGTATGATCTTGTGATGCTACCAACAATGCTCAATGATGATTATTAGAGACTAAAAGCTTTGTGACCTTGCAAGTAAACCACTTTTCATAATAGCTTGCATTTTTAGGTTCATGTTAGTTAGTTTTGCATCTTGCATATGGAGAGAGCTCTCCTTTCATCTTTTGTGGACCTATTGGTCAACTATGCTCACCTTTCACTTCTTCCTGATCATGTCTTTCACTTCTTGTCTTTCATATCACATCATTTTCTATTCATTTCAGGATCAAAACCAAAATCCGAGTTCACCTTGATCGTCCAAATCACATTTCTCCTTCTTCCATGCAGTTAGCTGACTATTTGAGGCCTGATCCTTTGATCTTCACTGGGGCTTCTTCACCTCTTCACCCCCATCTCTCTCACCTTTCTAGTCTTTCATTCATTTCATTTCATCTCTCTAAGGTCTTGATTGGGGCATATCTTCACTACTTAATGGTTATCCTATCATCTTTCATCTTCGATTATGATTTCTAGTGATTTGATCATGTTGCTCTTGCTTCTGCATTCCCTCTACCTGATTTCACTTTCGATCTCGAGGGGGTAGACACATCATATCCTATTGGCTATTCTCCAGAGCATATGCTTGACCATTCCATTTTCTCTGATTGATCTATCTTTTCCCTCGACATGTTAGTTCTCGTCTTGAGTTCTGATATTGTCCATCTCTTTCCTAAGTGTTCAGTACTGTCACTACCAGGCTGACCATGCAGGATTTGCTATCTCTCTATACTTCATTCTTTGGAGTCAAATCTCTATCTATTTCCTTCTTGGATGATCTATTGTTTGATGTAATGTGTTCCTAGATCGATCACACATCAGTCAAAGAGGGGCAAATGTAATCACCTAAAAATGGTCACCTAGACTATTAGCCCCTTTTGCTAAAATCATCAATTGCTTATTCTTGATCAAATCCTAGTTCTGTCATTTATTCGATTATTTTCTATGGGCTAAACATTTTATCCTAAAGTCTTTATTTAATTAAAAGGAGTTTCCTCCTCTTTTAATTAAATAAAAATCCCCCAACTTTTCCTCTTATCCTAAGTTGCACAAATAAAACATTATTCCTATTTTACAAAAAGGGAAAAAGCACTTTTTGTCTCATATGGGCACAAAGTTCAACTCTTATTTTCTCATTGGAGGATACTTGTGCACATGGATTGCTCCTCTTTGATACTCCAATGTTGATTAAATCTTTTGCCTCTTAATCTCCATGGTCCATTCCTTCTCATTTCTTATAAAAGGAGAGCTCTCTTCTTCATTCTAAATCCCCAACTTTTTATGCTAACTTTATGCTACAGGATTTCTTGGAGACTTTAGAGCTTTTGAAGACTTTGGAGCCTTTTGGAGATTTTTCTACATTTAGCTTTCATTCTTGCATTCTTAGCTTAGCTTCATGTTTATGTTTTCTTAGATTAGTTTCCTTTCAAGCTCTAGCTTAGATCTCACATAGTCTAAATAGTAAGGATTTGTAATACTTCTATCTTTCATTTTTATAGCTTAGCTTGCATTTCCATTTCTAGCATATTTGCATTGCATTTTCATTTCCATTTGATTCTTGGGGATATTGGCATTCTTTCCCTTGTCTTCATTTGAATCTCCCATTGCATGGTTTACTAGCAAGGTTATTGGCTTAATAGCTTTAGCTGAGAGCATTCTTAACACCCTTGCACTCCATGCCTAGGGAGCTCTAAATCAATTTCTCAACGTTTCCAATCCATAGATTCTCTTGGAAGTAATGATTTAGAGAAGTGCACATCTTAGTGTGTACAGGATCTACTCCAATTCCTTGTGCTGAGACTATGCAACCAAGAAGTTTTCCAAAAGTGACCCCAAAAGCACCCTTCTTTGGATTGAGCCTTAACTTGAATTGTTACATCCTTTTGAATATCTTATCCAAATCAATAAGGTGGATATCTCTACTAGGGGATTCAGCTAGTGTGTCATCCACATATTCTTCCATGTTTCTATGTATCATATCATGAAAAATGATTGTCATTTCCCTTTGATAGATTGCACCACCATTCTTCAAGCTGGAGGGCATGACATAACAACAAAAAGTTCCTCATGCACAAGTAAATGTGATCTATTCTTGGTCTTTAGGTGCAATGCGGATTTGATTGTATCCCAATAATTCATCCATTAGAGAATACATTTGGTAACCAATAGTGAGATCCACAATCATTTCTATGTTAGGCAACAAGAAATCATCCTTAGGGAAAGCCATATTCAGATCCCTCAAGTTGGTGCATATGCGTATTGACTTGTTATATTTTAAGATAGGTACAATCTTGGATATCGAGTCAGTATAGTCTATGGATTGAATAATTGAATCCTTGAGCATCTTTTTGAGCTTTGCCTTAACCAGTAATACAATATAAAGATGCATTTTTTTAACCTTTTTTTTCATTGGTTTTATGCTTGGAGAAATAGATAAATGATACATAATGAGATTCGTATCTAATCCTAGTATATCATAAAAAGACCACACAAATTTGATCTTCTTTTTGGTAGATAACTGGATGAATTTCAGCTTCTCTTCTTCAAACAGAGATTATGAAAGATGTATGATTTGTGGATTTTCAGTTGTACCCAAGTTCACTTGCTGCATAGGCTCTATAAGCACTAATGATCATTCCTTAAAATTTTCAGGGAGGATATCAAGCATCTCATCCACAAGCACCTTAGAGAGGTTTTCATGTTTGGATACGTCTTGTATTTTTACTATTTTTGGATATGATACTACCACAGAGTGGTTTTCACCATCAGATCACTCGTTCTTTTTATTCTTTCTTTTGTGGATAAGATACTTGATATCAACTTCCACCAACATTATGCAACTCATTGCTCTGGTAAAAGAGAGAAAAGGTTCAATGACATTGAGATAACAAGATAAGGTATGGGCATTGGAAAAGGATAATAAGCTTATGATGTAGGAGCATCTTGGGTTTTGGAAATCCTGTATCTCAATATCTTATTTGTTGTGCTTGATAAATACTTTGGAGTTCTTGGTGGAGCGTCTTGTTTGTGCACCAATGAGCTCAGTTAAATTTTTATGCTTGGTGCCTTTCACTAAGTGGCTTTGTTGTGTTCTTTCACCAAGTTTCTTTGATGTTGTAAGTGTTGCTTGGTAGCCTAGTTCACCAAGGGGTTTATTTTGGATCTTTTTTGAGGCTGACATGTGAATTTAATTTTGGTTGTGATATTAATCTTGGGGTAATTCATTGGGAAACACATGGACCAAAAAATGGGTCATTTCTTTCTCCAATATTGCATCTAAATGATTCTTTGAGCCGGCCTATTTGGTAGCCTCAAGTATAAATGTAATAGTCTATTTTAGATTTAGGTAGTGGATTCTAGAAGGAAGATAGTTAGTGGGAAATTATGGATATCACATCTATGAGGATTGTAATTTTATGTAATTGATTATTCTTTGTACAAGCCATAATTGGGAAGGCCTCACAAGCCGTCATGTATGAAGTTTGATGAATAAATGATATTAACCTTCTTCCTTTCTCTCTATTTCTATGTTATTTCTTTTGTGTGTGATTCTTCAAGGTGGTCTAGTACTTGGGTGAGCCTTTGGCCCCATCTATCTATCATCCCTTGTGTCAAGTGGTATTAGAGCAAGGTTTGATCTTGATCTAGGTTTATGAATCTAGGTCTTCAATTGAGGGTTCCTTCTTGTAAACCCAAGCTTAGCTTATATTAGGTCTTCAATTGAGGGTTCCTTCTTGTGAATCTAGGTCTTCAATTGAGGGTTTCAAGATGGTTCAAGGAGGAAGAAATGTAGACCCAAGCTTAGCTTATATGATAAGATAAATTACTTCTAGATTTGAAGTTTTTGAGACATCCCAGCATTGAGGAGAACATCTCAATAATGTTAGTGATGATGAAGCTAAAGAAATGAAGGAAGAAGCTTCACCTAAACCTATAATAGATCAAGGAGAAGAAATATTCTTGAAGGAATTGAATAGTTTGAAGGCTACACTATAGTTTAACCCTCCTGAATATAGTGGAAAGATGGATTTTGATGATTTGATAGATTGGATCACCGAGATGGAGAAATACTTTAAATATGAGAACATATCAGAGGAAAAGAAGGTGATAATAGAAAGCACAAAATTGAAAGGTCATGCATCCTTCTGGTGGGAGCATCTGTAATTGGACCAAAAGAAGAAAGGTAAAACCAAAATCAAGGTATGGGAAAAGATGGTAAATAAATTAAAAGGAAAGTTTCTACCTTGTGATTATCAAATTAACCTAGTTAGGAGAATGCAAAGTTTGAGGCAGAAACATAGCTCGGTAAAGGATTACACCAAGATATGCTATAGGCTAGATATTAGATCTGGACATATTGAAGATGTGGTGGAAATAATTGCAAGATATTTGAATGGGTTAAGAACTTCTATTCAAGAAGAAATCAGTTTAGTGAAAATGGAGAGTATTGAAGAGGCTTATCAGTTTTCCCTTAAAGTTGAGGAGAAATTGAATAAAAGGCATGAGAAAAGATATAGAGGAAGATGTGGTAGATTCCCTAGAGGAAGAGGTAGATCATATGGTGAAACCAATAGATTTGATCAGGACAAGAAAAATCAAGACAAAGGAAAGACCAAATGGAAAAGTGAAAGTTCCTTCTGAGGAAGAGGTAATTACTCCCAAGGTATCTATGGTAGAGAAGGATTCCAATGAAATTTTTACAATTGTGAAGAAGGACATAGATCATTTGAGTGTACAAATACAAGAAAAGTTTGATATCAATAGAAATTATTTGGTGCATGAAGGTTTACCGAATGAACCTGAGAAGGAAGGAAACCAATTGGTCAGAAGAACATTATGGAGTGAAAAAACTAAGATCTGGTAAGAAAGAGTTTGTTCAAGACTAGATGTAGAGTTGCAGACAAAGTTTGGAAAGTGATTATTAGCAATGGAAGCTTAGAGAATCTGACATTAGAAGAAATGGTTACAAAGTTGTAGTTGGAGAGATTGAAGCATCCGAAGCCCTATAAAATTTAATGGATCAAGGATGAACATACACTTATGGTAAGTGAAAAATACTTTGTGAATCTAAAAATTGGAAAGTACTATGATAAGGTGTTGTGTGATATTATGCCTATGGATTGTTGTCATATTTTTTTGGGTAGAACTTGGAAATATGATAGATATGATATATATGATGGGAGATTGCATAAATATACTATTTGGTATGATGTAAAGAAACAAATCTTGTCACCTTTGATTGAATAATCTGTTGGTGAAATATGTACATCTGTGAAAGTTTTTTTGATGGAAGGTAGATAGTTTGTTATGGATTTGAAGAAAAATGAAGTTTGTTATGTTGTGATTCCTAACAAATCGAGTGGGAAAATAAAAGATAAATTTCCCAAAGAGGTTGATAAGTTTCTCACCGAGTACAAGGAGATCATTTCAGATAATGTACCTAATGGTGTACTACCGATGAGAAGCATTAATCATTGTATGGATCTGATTCCTCGAGGTAGTTTTCTAAATAAGGCACCACACTGACTAACACCAACCGAGAATGAGGAACTCAATCGAAAAGTTCAAGAGTTATTGTAGAAAGGTTTGATCATAGAAATTTTCAGTCCATGTGTAGTGCCAAATGTATTGGCACTAAGAAGAATGGATAATGGAAAATGTGTACTAATTCTAGAGAAATCAACATGATAACAGTTAAGTATCAGTTCCCTATACCAAGAATGGATGATTTAATAAATTGTTTGAATGGAGTAAAATATTTTACCAAGATTGCTTTAAAGGGTGGATATCATCATATTAGAATCAACAAAGGTGATAAATAGAAGATTAATTTCAAGAAAAAAGAAGGTTTGTATGAGTGATTGGTTATGCCTTTTGGCTTAACTAATGAACCGAATACTTTTATGAGGTTAATGAATGAGGTTCTGAATAAATTCTTGGGTAAGTTTGTGACTGTGTAATTGGATGACATTTTGATATTTAGTAAAACCAAAGAAGATAATTTTTTGCACATTAGACAGGTATTATAGAGATTGAAAGAGGAAAGGTTGCTAATTAATTTGAAAAAGTGTTCCTTCATGAAAGAGGAGATTGTGTATTCGGGATTTGTGATTTCGGCTGATTTTTTGAAGGTGGATCCTGAGAAGGTTGAAGCTATACTTGATTGGCCTAAACCTAAAAATGTTGGTGAGGTAAGATCATTTCATGATTTAGCAAGTTTTTACTGAAAGCTCAAAATAAATTTTAGTTCAATTTGCAATGTTATGACCAAGACAATGAGAGGAGATAAAATAGATTTAAAGTGGACACATGGAGCTGAAAAGAGTTTTGAGACTTTGAAGCATAAGGTTTCTGAATTTCTTGTGTTAGCTTTTCCTGATTTCAATTAGGTATTCCAAGTTGAATGTGATGCAAGTAGCAGTGCAATAGGAGTTGTGTTGAGTCAAGAAGATAAACCTATTGCTTTCTTTAGTGAGAAGTTGAATGATACTAAAAGGAAAAGTTATGTGTATGATCAAGAAATCTATGCTATTTTTCAAGCCCTAAAGAAATGGAGACATCATTTCATGCCAAAATAATTTGTGTTATATATTACTCATAAGGATTTATATTATTTGGGGAGTCAGAATAAGTTGAATCAAAGATATGAAATGGGTTGAGTATTTGCAGAATTTCACATTTGTGATAAAACATAAGAGTGGAGTGTCTAACTGAGTTGCTAATTCATTGAGTAGAGCAAGATCTTTGATGACTGAAATAAGAATTGAGGTTCTTGGTTTTGATGATATGAAGAATTTGTATGAAACTGGCCTTGATTTTTCTGAGTCGTGGATAATTTGAAGAGAACATATTCCAAATAAACTGAGTAAGTGGGAAGACTATTTCATTCAAGAAGGTATGTTGTTCAAAGGATTTTAGATATGTATACCAAGAGGATCAATGAGAACTAATTTTATAAAGGAAAATCATAGTAGTGGTTTGGATGGACATTTTTGCATTGACTAGACATTGAGTTTTCTTAGGGAAATATATTTTTGGCCTGAATTACATAAGGGTGTTCAAAAATTTGTGAAGAGTTATGGATTTTGTCAAGTTTCAAAAGGAGTAAGTCAAAATACTAGATTGTATACACCAATTTGTGTTCTTGAGAAACCTTGGAGAGATATCAACATGGATTTTGTTCTTGTCTAACTGAGGAAAGAAAGAGGTAATGATTCCATATTTTTCATTGTGGATAGATTTTCCAAGATGGAACATTTCATACCATGTAGAAAAACATCAGATGCAGTGCATATAGAAGATATTTTCTTTAAGGATATTGTAAGATTGCATGGATTACTGAGGCTTATCATCTCTAACTGAGACATTAATTTTTTTTGTTATTTTTGGAAGACTCTTTGGAAGAAGTTGTACATCGAGTTGAAGTATAGTTATACATTTCATCCACAAACTGATGGACAAACATAGATTGTAAATAGAAGGTTGGGTAACTTATTCAGATGCTTAGTTGGAGAAAAACTGAGTAATTGGGATTCAATGTTAGCACAAGTAGAGTTTGCATACAATAATTCAATGAATAGGAGTAATGGAAAAACACCTTTTTAGATTGTTAATGGCATACAACTGAGAGGTATATTAGATTTGAAAGATATTTTTGGAGAAGAGAAGAGGAGTGTTGAAGAAGAAGAATTTTCTAAATTTATGAAGTCATTGCATGAGAAAGTGAAACATAAGTCGGAACAGAGTAATCAAAAATATAAGGATAGTGCATATAGGTCAATAAGACATAAGGTTTTTAAAGTTGGTGATGAGGTAATGGTTCATTTGAAGAAAGGAATATTTCCTGTTGGATCATATGGAAAGTTAAAGATGAAGAAATTTGGTCTCTACAAGGTACTGAAGAAGTTTGATAGTGGAAATTATTATGAAGTTGAATTACTTGATGACACATATATATCACCAATATTCAACATTGCATATTTGTATGAGTATCGTGATCCTGATGAAGAAGTGATATAGTACCAAGCGATTATCCTAAGAAGTCAATAGAAGAAGTTGAACAGATTTTAGAACAAAGAATTGGAAAAAGCACAAGAGGAAAGGATTACGTGGAATATTTGGTAAAGTGGAAGAACAGATTGATTGAATACTCTACATGGATCTCACAATCTGAGTTGGATTCATCTCAGGTAGCACCTCGCTCATGATTTGGAGAATCATTTGTTTTCAACCTTGGGTGTTTGATGCAAGAGCATCTTGGGTTTTGGAAATCCTATATCTCGGTAGCTTATTTTTTGTACTCATTAATTTCTTTGGAGTTCTTGGTGGAGCATCTTGTTTGTTCAGTGATAAGTTCAGTTACCTATTTCTACTTGGTACATTTCACTGAGTGGATTTTTTTGATAACATACAACGGATTGAATATCTTGATGAAATGAATGGATAAGTGAAAGATAGTGATTGATGGTCACCAAGCTACTAAAGTGATGTGTAAGATAATTAAATTAGTCAATGTATTGTCATTGATGCCAACTAGTTTTGACTATACTTATCATGATGGTTACAAACATCTAAAGAATGAAAATGGTAAAGGAATGAGATATCTACATAAAGATGAGATGGATATGAAAGATATGGATATGGTACACATTGGGTAACTTATTGATGAGTCTATGGCATCATGTTGTTGACCTGATTGTATTATATGATTTTGTTATGTATTGAAGATCATAACTAAACAAGTTTATGTGGTCGGTAAATGAAGATTTTTGTATACACCGAACTAGTGTAGTGTATATCGAGTACTGTATTAACCGAGAAGATAATCACCAACACATTATGTATTGACCGAGTGAAATAAATAAATAAATTTTTATAATAGCCGAGTGAAATGATGAGCTAGATAGATGCTTATGATTTCAAGGTAGAAGTTAATGTTTGTTATGACAATCCAATGACTGACAAAATTCAATATTGATCAAATGAAGGAGAATGAAATGTGTTAATGATATAATTATCGAGGAAGGTTAAAGCAAAAAAATGAATGATGGAGATTAAGAGGAAAAATCAATGGATGAAAAGAAAATGGTTTATGATGTGTATATAAAGAGACATGGGGTTCATTACTGAGTCTATGGTTTATTGATACTATAAGAGAATTCACATGAAAGGACTATTTTCATGAACCACTAATGAAATTGGTTGAAGATAAAACTGAGTTGAACTGTAGACATTATCGAGCATTAGAGAAGCATACACCAAGTGGAATAAACCTGGAAAATATGAAGGATTGAATTGATTATTAATCAAAAGAGGTATTTTGATCTTAACATAGATATGAAAATCTACAAATCATAGTTGTATTTGATTCATATAATTATTGTATCAGTTTAACCATTGTTACATATAAATCTATTAACCAAGTGAGACTTAACAGTCTTTTTATCTTTCAATATGACATTCAATGAATGTTGATTGTTTTCTTGTTGACCCCATAGTGAATGTTGGTCAAAGGAGAACTATTAGTGATAAATCCTCTAACCAGGTCACACCTTACAGTGTGTTTTGTAACCTTTAACAGGGTTAGATCCTAATCAAGCTCACTTCAGAAGAGTGAATTATTTTGGGTTACCGGTCCCAGGTGCTTTTTCCCCTAACAGGGTTTCCATATTAAAAATATATTTATTATGTATGTTTGATGTGTTGAATTATTATTTTAGTTTACACATTTCATAAATGGATAGATCGGTAAACACAGTATTGATTTTACTGGTAATTGGTAGATAAAGAGAAAGACACAATTGATATTTTATCGAGTTGATTATTTGATTGAAAAGTTTTTAAATATACATCTAGAGATTTGGGACTATAGGATAATTGAATTAACTAATTCACCTCCCCCCCTCTAAATTATCTAACATTGTTGTGTTCTTTCACCAAGTTGGTTCGGTGTTGTCTGTGTTTCTCAGTGGCCTAGTTCACCGAGGGGTTTATTTTGGATCTTTTGTTAAGGATGACATGTGCATTTAATTTTGGTTATGATCTTAATATTTGGATCATTCATTTGGAGACGTGTGGACCTAAATCTAGGTCATTGCTTTCTCCAAAGTTGGATCTGAATGATTCTTTGGGCTGACATGTTCAATAGCCTCAAGTATAAATGTAATAGTCTATTTTAGATTTAGGTAGCGGATTCCAGAAGGAAGATAGTTAGTGGGAGATTATGGATCTCGCATGTATGAGGACTATAATGTTTTGTAATTGATTATTCTTTGTACTCGTCATAACCAGGAAGGCCTCATAGCTTGACATATATGAAGTTTGATTAATAAATAATATACATATGCTTCATTTCTCTCTATTTCTATGTAATTTATTCCATGTGTGATTTTTCAAGGTGGTATGGTACTCGAGAGTTCCTTTGGCCCCATCTATCTTTCATCCCTTGTGTTAGTTTATTGGGTCGAAAGTAGTCCAATCAATGAGCTCAAGGTAGACAAGAGGTAAGGAACCAACATGCTCAAGAGAAAAGACTTCGGTATCATCATCACCATTCATAGTTATTGAGGATAAGATGATAAAGTTATATTCCCTATAATTACCTCAAGAAAGGATTTCTCGAGGAGTTACGAGAGGTATTATGTGAATCTACCCATCTGGGACTAAAATGACGATCAAGATCTCATTCCACTTCCTCTCTTTGATGCAAGAATCTCTACAAAGGAACCATCATAATCTAAGAGCGTGAACCAAAGTTCCAGTTGGGATTCTGAGGAAGAACAATAGGAGGACTATTCAGAGGAGAATCATCTTCTTTGGATATAGCTTAAACATGAGATATTACAGTCGGTTCAATAGTTGGATGGTCCTGATTAACTTCTGGATCATGTTGCATGTTAGAACTTCTACCAACCTCAAAAGTGGAAATAGGATCATATTTAAGGATCAAATCAACCCTTATATCAATTGTAGCATCGAATAATTGGTCCTATTCATATTCATGTGAGTATGTTCTACTACTGACATAACATCCCAGGTATTGAGCTAGAGTCATGGGAGATTCTTCATTATGATCCTTCTAATTTCCATATTTCCTTTCAATCTCATCTAGATTGACATTTTTCATGTCAAATTGGCTATCTTGAGTATCAGCTTCTAATTTGGTCATCCAAGTATTCAATGACTCATATTAGTCTACATAGTCTAGTATAGGTAAGCATGGTAATCTAGGTTGTCTGGACTCTCCAGAGGAGTCAATGAATCTAGTTAAATTGAGGATGTGTGAAATGCTAAAAAAATTCACCCATTTAGGATGTATTTCCTTTGGAGGATATTCTTGAGCCAGTTCAACTTCTGGTGATGTATTTGTCTCATGTCTACTAAGTTGTCCTTTAGGTACCTCATCTTGATCTGTAGGGATATGTAACAACCTTTCATAAGTTTTAGGGATGACATCTTCATCTTCATTATCAAAATCCCCAATTTTGTCAAACATAGGACCACTTGTAGATGATGGTCCAAATTTTTGTTTATGCTATCCTACCTCAATTTCATCTCTTGGATTATGGAATTCAATGTGTAGGGGTTCAAGAAGGCCTTTACCTTTTCTAAAGGGACTTTTCCCATTATATCCCATTTTTTGCATGATTTGGCAGCCTACATCATATTTCTCAAGAGAAATTTTGGCATATTTCACCTCTTGTTCAGCTTATTCACCCTTGTATATCCATTGTAAGATAACTTTCTCCTTGTTTTATTATTCAAGAGGGAATTTTTCTTTGACCATGCTAGTTCCTTCATGAATTATTAGAGAAAAAGTGCTATTAGGTTGAAAGGATGAAGATGGTTTTCCATATGACCTTGTTGAGATAGGCAGGTTGACCATCAAGCATGAAGCATCCAGTTGATATTCTCCCATTGCACTTTGTTTTATACTCATCTTCTTCTGAATGACATCCAGTGTTGCTTGTATAAAACTCTCAGTTTCTTGGTTTCTCAAGGCTTCCTTATTGTCTTGAACAATTCTTTCAGCATGTTTCAAAATCTGTAGGGATTGTAACTTCAATTCTATTGTGTTGGAATTTAATGCATTGATCATATGTTGAAGTTTCTTCCTGCATTTTATGAATCCACAAGTAACTGAGAAGTATGTTGTATGCTATGGGAAGGTTCAAGACCTAACATTTGATCTCTCTTTGAACATGACCTATCCAAATGGGCAAGACCACCATGCCTTTGGAAGAATGTACCTCTTCATCATATTCTTTTATTGTTATTTTTCATCGAGGGTCAATAGAATTCTCTAAGAAACCAAGGGATTTAATTAAGTTAAACATATAGATATTCAAACATGCCCCTCCATCTACCAAAATGTGTTTCATCATGTGCTTATGTATGAGGACTTTGATATGGAGGGTGTAGGATTTGACAAACATGCAAATCCACAGACCCCGAATACACCTGCATGCAAGAACCTGATACAAAGAAGAAGCACAAAGATGAAAAAGCAGAACTCAGATGTTCACTCAAAATGTGAGAGCAAAATTATCAACTGAATTAAAAAAACAATTACAAAGTTCAACCTTAAAAAGGTGAATGAAACCCTAAAAGGGAAATACTAGGTTGCACATTATTAATTAAGAATTAATTAATAATGCACCTAAGAGACGCTTAAGCAACTAGAGTAAAAGGAAATAATACTCTAACACCCCCCCTTAAGCTGAACGCAGGGAGAAAGCAGACCTAGCAAGACTAAGAAAGCAAGAAATGGGTCCCGGCAACAAGGCCTGATCAGGTACCCAGTACAAGGAAATCTCTGTAAACCGGAGACAAAGGAGAAAACCCAGTGGGAAAAACCCCTCTCCAAAAAGAGATATAAAAGCAAGCAAAGACAAAGGCATGACTTCAAGAGACTCTCTCAAAGCCAGTAGTACAATGCGTGCTGCTAACCCCCCCCCAAGAGAGAGGGTCGATGCTCCAAAGCCCCCCAGAATGAAAGAACCCCTGGAGCAATGAGCAAACCACTGTGACTCCAATGCAGAGGAGTGAAGGTCAGTGGGTGCTGAAGAGGTGACCTTGAAGGATGAGGTGTCACTAGAAGGCCGAGCTGATGCTCAAATGTGAAGACACGAGGATCCTGAAAGGGAATCCCCAATGCAAGTGGTATGACAGGTGTGCTGACACTGTCATGAGAGAGGAGATGAGTGTCCTCTGAAGAATCCTCAACAACTGCACCTGGTGGCTCGATGAATGGAGCTGGAGGATCAAGCAGTGCTGAAGAAGAATCCGGCTGAAGAGAAAAGTACTCCTCAGGATGTGGTGTAGCAGTCACAACACGGGTCTCAGGAACAACACAGAGGTTCAAGCTACCTGACTGCACCACATGATGCTCTCGTGAAAGAGGAGAGCTGAGCTCCGACAGTGGAGATGGTGGACCAAAATGAGAAAAGATGTAGAGACGGGAGGAATGATCAACTGTCCCTGTAGCAATAATGCCTCCTGTCACACTATCCCTGATGAAGGCTGAATCGGCCGTGAACTCAACTGTCTTCCCTGACCCACTGCGAGTAATCTGATAAATGGAGAGAAGGTTTGCAGAGAGAGATGGAACATACAATACATCATTGAATGTGCCATCCTGAATGCTGACTGAACCTGTCCCACAGACTGTCTGTACAGTGTTATTCCCCATGAGAATATGAGGAATAGGAGAAGTCTCAAAAGAAGAAAACAACTCCTGAGAAGATGCCATATGGTGAGAAGCACCGGAATCCAGTATCCAAGGGACCTGTAAAGGGGATGCAACAGATGCCTGTAATGCATGACCCTGGCCAAAATCTTGTCCAGATGTTGAAGAAGATGCAGAAGACTGAAAAGCAGACCCCTGTGAGGTGGAAGAGGATGGAGAGGAAATAGTGCTCTTCTGAAGGAGAGCTTGCAAATCTGCAATCTGTTTCTCATAACCATCACATCTCTTCTGAAAACACTGTGACGCATCATGGTTCCTCTTCTGACAATAGGAACATGTGGGGATCTGAGTCTTCTGATTCTCCTTCTTAGAAGAAGATGGTGAGTCAGGAGAGTGCTGAGAAGAGGAATCAGATATCTGCTTCGGCTTTGGCTTCTGTGAGTCCTGAGATGACTTGGCAAGCAATGCCTGTGACTGTGAACCTGTAAGAGAATCCATCTGACTGAGCTTGGACTGCTCACGAGTTAACCTGTCACAAAAGGTTTCAAAAGAGGGCATGACATGCCGAGTACCCAGTGCATCCATAGTGGAGTAGAAGGTAGAAGTGAAGATCTGATAAGGACCACGAAGCTTGGAGAGTATCAGGAAGATACACTCATCATCTGACTTCGTCTTTCCAGCAACCTGTAAGATGGAACGAAGGGACTAGAACTTCATCAGGAAGTCCTCAATGCAAGTGAATGAGTCAGGTGCCAAGGAGGTGAACTCTGCATCTATCTGGAGAATCCTGAACTGATTCATGGTGCCAAACAAGGTGGAGAACTTGTCTCACATATCCCTGGGTGAGGTCAGACCATCCAGGTGGAACAATAACCCATCTGAAACATTCATGGAAATGAGGCCCATTGCCTCATCCATCCTATTTCTGTGCATAAGTGCCTCATAAGGTCGCTGAAGGACTGGCTGAACAGCATCCGTGCAGGACCATAAACCTCGTGACATGAGGAGTCTGGTCATGTGTGGCTTCCATGTGTGATAGTTATGGGGTGTCAGCCGAGCCACAGAGGGGTCCGACATTGAGAGAAGAAAAGACAGAAGTAGAAGGGACTATTTCTGGAAGTAAATAACAGAAAGTAAAATGCACCCCCCCCACAATGTATATTCTATCCCCTGAGCACCACGAATAAACAATTACTGAAAGCACACAAAAAATGAGGAGAAAACCTGAGTTCCAGAAGCCGAACAGGAGCACAAACGAAGGCACAACTTTGACTGCAAAAAACAGCAATCAAATGGAAGAATCAAAAAATGAGACCCTCACCAATGCATCCGTCTCGGAAACAGCTTTCCGGCGATATTTTGTTTTCCGAAAAATGACACCGTATGCTCAAGTTACGGTCGAAAAACCAACTGCCCCTCCAAAAGAATGCTCTCTGGAAAAACACAGAGAGGAGCTTAAATTTGACGGCCGTTTGGCCGTCACAGGCCGTCGGAGTGTTGCCGCCGGCGGTGGTGGTGGCCGGGCGGCTCTCGGGTGGCCCGCGAGTGGCGCTGCAGCCGGGTGGCGCAGAGGCGGCGCAGCCGGTGTCGCAGCCGGTGGAGGGGGCGATTGGAGCGGTGGCCTGGTGGCGAGTTGGCCGAGCGGCGGCGGAGAGGGCTGCAGGTTGCTCCGCGGTGGCGCGCCGGCCCGTGGCGGAGCGCGGGCGGCCCCTTGGTGGCGCGGGGGTGGCGCCTAAGTTTTAAAACTGTGCGCATTTTTTATAAACGCAAAAAACATTAAAAAATGTTTTTTTTTTTATTTTTATTTTTTTCGTTTTGCGAGCCGTACGGCCCTGGTAGGGCAAAAATTTTTCCCTGTGGTCACGGAGGCCAAACTTAGTCGAGTTTTATATGATTTCGACTCTCCCGGGCCTTCTGGACGCAATGGTGGTGTCCGTTTCTGCTCAATCTGCTCCAGAAGCTCGTGCCTCCTTCAAAGTGATAGAAAAAACCCCAGAGAAGCTGCAGATGACGCCTTCGAATCGTGGCTTCAAAAAAAATTTGATCAGGCAGCAACAGGGCGGCTCTGATACCATATAGGATTTGACAAACATGCAAATCCATAGACCCCGAATACACCTGCATGCAAGAACCTGATACAAAGAAGAAGCACAAAGATGAAAAAGCAGAACTCAGATGTTCACTCAAAATGTGAGAGCAAAATTATCGACTGAATTAAAAAAACAATTACAAAGTTCAACCTTAAAAAGGTGAATGAAACCCTAAAAGGGAAATACTAGGTTGCACATTATTAATTAAGAATTAATTAATAATGCACCTAAGAGACGCTTAAGCAACTAGAGTAAAAGGAAATAATACTCTAACAGAGGGGTTGGTTATGCGGGTGATTGACAAATTTTTCATCTTCTTCTGAAAAGGTCAAATAATGAGGGGAAGCGAGATGACCTGCCATGGACTGTAACTCATCTACGTCTAGGTTCTTAGGAACAATAGCTGCTAAGAGGGCTTGATCTAGAATCTCCTTATGCGCAGGAGAGATTTTAAGCAGTTTGACGATTGATATCTAAGTTGATGTGTATTGAAGCTTATCAACCAGATTGTAATCACATGTTGTAGATGAGTCAGTTGGTTTGGATGCTTGAGTTATTGGTTTTTTTGAAGAAGAGGAGGAGGATGAATTTTCCTCTCATAGAGTGACTTTTCCTTGAGAGTGGGTTACCACGTTGGATGATTCAGTTTGATTCTTTCCTTTGATCTTGATGATATTGACAGTGCTAGTGAGCAAATTCTCCTTCTTTTAAAACTTTAATGAATATTTGACTCTTAACCTAATCAAGAAGAGAAATCTATCACTACTAGTTGAGCTAGTTTCTCACAACTATGGTCTCGACATTAAAGGTAAAGCTGCCTCTAAAATGATCAGTCATTATACTCCTTTCTTTCAAAACAATAACTTCCAAAATGATACTTTTAACCAAAAAGTACTAAAGGCATTAGCATTCCATTATAAGCTTATAGAAGGAATGTTATAGATTAAAATAAATCAAATCAATCATAAGCTAACAGACTCAAACTGATAAAAAAATATTATTAAGATCGATTGCAAAGGTTAAACATTATTTAATATTTTACTGACAAGATCAATAGAAGACATAGATCATAGTTACATGAAATGTAATTCTGAATGAAATTAAATATACACATTCCACCCAACCAACTGATTAGAGAAACAACAAGATCTAATATATAAACCAACTTATATTATATACAAATACTATTAAGTCTTAACAATGCCAAAAGATAATACTAAAAAAGTAATTAAGCAGTATAAAGATGTTTTGTTTTTTTTATAGCCAAATAACAAACCCTCATAGAGTCTTCAAAATTTATATTTATAGCCACACAAGGCCAATTTAGTTTTCAAAACTAACTTATCAAGGGACTTTGTAAAACTAACTAGATAAAAATAGGAAGAAACTAAATATTGAAAACTAAAAACATTCTCAAGACACAAAATAACTGGCATTTGAATCAGAATGATCTATGTTTTTCTCAAGAGCATCAATTGCTTCACGCATGGCACTCCACTCCTTGTATGCTACAAAGAAATCTACCATAATCTTTTGATTGGGAATCTTGATAGATCCTATCTGTTGCTTCTATATCTCCTTACCATTTTGGACCTGCTATAGCTTGTTTTTGTGCATTCCCAAATGTTAATGGCCAATAATTATCATGGATTCTACTCTGGAAATAGTTGAGGAATCATTCATCATAATATCCTTGGTTTCCTTCAAGGAATTCATCTTTTCTCTAAGAGACATGATTATCTGATCTTCCTGCCAATCTGGCTTTTCTTCATTCCCCATTAACTTAATATTGATACATTTAATATCATTTTTTATTATATCATTAATGCATTCTAGTACCTTTTGGATTTATCTCGACTCCTCTATTCCTTTCTCAATTACTGCATTTCTTCTTTCACTGTTCACCTTGGCCAAAAATATTAAATTTTCATCGAGTCCAGGTAGTGTTTTTTCTACAAGGAACTTGGATATGCCATAGGTGTGAACCTCTTCCATGTTTGTAACCTCAGTGTCCCATTTCTCTTTTTTCTCCTTCCAGACAATAATTTATACTTCTAACCCCTTGGTGATTGTAAGGGTTTGTTGACGAGTCTTATCAAGTCTGGTAATATAATTAACCCCTTCTTCAGTGACCTTATCTATCCACTCAGAAAGCATTTTGGATACATCTTTGTCCCTCTACATTGTTAGAATAACTGAGAGGGGGGTGAATCAGTTAATCATTGTCCCAAATCAAAATGTATAATCCAAAACAAATGCTTCAACTTCTGCTACTCGGTAAACATAGAATACTTTCACTGTCTGTGCTTTTACCAATAAATAGTCTAAAACATATAGTATTTACCGATCAAATCTAACATGTAATATGAAAAGTATGATAACAAACAAATATCACAATCAACACATAACACAAGATTTAACATGGAAACCCTGTGAAGGGAAAAACCACCTGGGACCGGCAACCCAAAAATATTCACTCTTCTGAAGTGAGGTCAGTGAAGACCCAACCCTATTAAAGGTTTACAAACACATTGTTAGATGTGACCTTGTTAGAGGATTTTAGGCAAACCGTTATCATCCAACTAGCATTCACTATGGGGTTGACAAGATAACAATGTTCATTCTATGAATTTTACATAATAAGACTTTCTTAGTACACTCAGTTAAGAGATTTGACTGTGTACAATGGTTAATTATGTAACAGTAGGTGATCTGATCTATTACAACTTCAATTGTAGATATACAAATCAATATTCAGCTCATACAAATCTTTCTGATCAATGTAACACTTATAACTCAACAATATATCAACTTACTGTCTATTAGTAATTACTCTTTGTCACTTGGTAATGCTCTGTAATTGGGTTCTCCTTAACCAGTATGATTAGAATGCATGAAAACTTGTTCATGAGATAATTTTGTAGTTTCTTTTTCTTCCAACATCTCCTTATCCTCATCTGTCATATCCATCTTCCTCATGTATATGTTTATGTTCTTCATCTCTTTCACTTCTTTCTCCAGATGTTTCAGTATAGTAACTTACAAGATAAGTCCTGTCAAACTAGTTGACATCAATGAAAACATAATACTGATTTAATCATCTTACATATCTAATCAGCTCGGTGATCTTTAATCACAAATTCTTCAATTAGGTTCTAAATCAGTTGTAGTTCATCAATCTCTCCCTTTGGCATTGATGGAAACTCAAGTAATATGAAATGTACCATACACATACCAAACATGTATTCTACAACTCTGTGAACAAATGTTGTACAAGCTTAGCTTAATATGTTTAATCACTATGTTACAAAACAACATTTGCAAGTGCAAACTAAGTTCTATAGATGTGATCTTCTCAGCTCTCATGTTCCTACTTCTATTCTTAGTAACTGATCTTCAATGCTCTCACTTTCTTTTAGAATATCTCTCCCTTGGATAGTTCTCATCAGTGCATATTGTTTCATATTGTTTATCTCTCTCTTTGTTAACAATGCCAAAGAAAGAAACAAACAAACAGCTCTATTTGTAGCCAAGTAACTCTCTATTGTCCATTGCATACTCTGTATCTCTGTATACTAATATGCCAATCTGTTCCAATACTTTTCACAGCTTTAGACATGATCCAAAGTGTGAACTATGCTGCATCAACATGTGTGATCTTCTGATAAGATTAGGCTGATGCAACATCCAAATCACATTAGTGATCGATAGACAGGGGACGGACCCCAAGTCTAGTCCTCAAGTATTCAAATGTATTATTTGGTAGAGGCTTTGTAAATATGTCTGCAAGTTGTTCTTTAGATGTAACAAATTCTAACTTCACTTGCTTCTCCTGTACTTGTTCTCTTAAGTAGTGATACTTAATAGATATATGCTTTGTCTTAGAGTGCATCACTGGATTCTTTGAAATGTTAATGGCACTAGTGTTGTCACAGTATATAATCACCGAGTCAATGATTACCTCATTCATTCCTTCCAACACTTTCTTAATATATGAAATGTTTGAACAATTAGTAGCAGCAACAACATACTTTGCTTCAGCTATAGATTGAGAAATACAAGCCTGCTTTTTACTTGTCTAGGTTACAAGTCTTTTACCAAAGAAAAATGCTCCTCCGGTGGTGCTTTTTCTGTCATCCACATTTCCAGCCCAATCAGCATCGGTGTATACCTTCAGTTCAAACTTGCCTTCCTTAGGATAACATAATCCATAATCCTCTATCTTTTTTAGGTATCTTAAGATTATTTTAGTAGCAATCATGTGTGCTTCTCTAGGGTTAGCAAAAAATCTAGCAACAATTCCCACAACATGTGCTATATCTAGTCTATTGTGAACTACATACATTAACTTACTAATCATGGATTGATAAAGTGTCTGATTTACCTCTGTAGTTTCATCTTCCTTTGTCAATTTACATCTAGTTGCCATCGGTGTTCCCATAGGTTTAGCATCTTCCATGCCAAATGTTTTCAGTACTTCCTTTATGTATTTAGATTGTGTGATGAATATCCCATCACTCTACTGAATCACTTGTAAGCCTAGAAAGAACTTAATCTCTCCAACATAGACATTTCAAGTTCTTTTCTCATCTCATCAGAAAAGGATTTACATATGTGATCTTTTCCTCCAAAAATAATATCATCCACAAATATTTCAGCAATAAGAATAGTATCATCATTATCTCCTTTCATATACAAATTGTTGTTCTCACTAGTTCTAACAAATCCAATACTTAACAAGTAAGTATGCAGCCTTTCATACCAAGCTCTTAGTGCTTGCTTCAAACCATATAAAGCTTTATGTAGTCTACATACCATGTCTTTGGTGTCTGGATCAATGAACCCTTCAGGTTGTTCTATGTAGACCTTTTCTTCAAGTATACCATTCAGAAATGCTAACTTCACATCCATTTGATAGACTTTGAATTTCTTGTGTGTAGCATATGCAAGTAGCATTCTAACACCTTCTAATCTAGCAACAGGTGCAAATGTTTCACCATAATCAGTTCCTTCCTCCTGTGCATTTCCCTTGCATACCAATCTAGCTTTATTTCTTGTAACCTCACCATTTTCATTAAGCTTGTTCCTAAAAATCCATTTAGTACTGATAACACTCTTGTCCTTAGGTCTAGGTACTAAAATCCAAGTTTTGTTCTTCTCTATTTCCTCTTTGATTGCATTAATCCATTCATCATTCTCCAATGCAACTTTTACATTCTTCAATTCAAATTCACAAACTAGACATGTACCTTGTCTTGCTTTGCTCCTTCTTTGCATTCCAGCTTGTCTGTCTCCAATAATTTGTGTCTCAGGATGATGTCTCCTGAAAAATCTTGCCAGAACTTGGTCTCTTCTTTCTTGTTCATCCTATTTAGGTTTATTTTCTTGCTCGGTAGGTCCATCTTGCTCGTCAGTTTCTCTCTCTTGTTGTTCTATATTGTTTTCCTGCTGACTAGTTATCATAGGTTGTGGCTTCGGTAGATACTCTGGTTGTTCAATGTAAGTGAATCTATCATAGTCTTCTGGTTCCTTTCTACTTTCCTCTATTTTCTTGTCATCAAAATCATCAACTCAGACATTAGTACTTTCAATCATTTTTTTTGTAACCTTATTCAGACATTTATATGCTTTACTTTTAGTGGAATATCCCAAAAATATCCCTTCATCACCTTTTGAATCAAATTTACCATTTCTCTCATCTTTTGAGAATAAAGCATTTACTTCCAAAAATCTTGAAATAACTTACAGTAGGTTTGTGTCCAAACCAAAATTCATAGGGTGTTCGGTTGGTGTCCTTCTTCAGTTGTACTTGGTTAAGAACATAGACTGCAGTGCTGATAGCTTCTCTCCAATATGTCTAGGCAACATTCTTTTGCAACATCAATGTCCTAGCATAGTCAACTATTGACCTATTCCTTCTTTCAGCAATGCCATTTTGCTGTGGTGTCCTCGGTGCAGAGACCTATCTTTTGATACCATGCTCATTACAAAAATTAGTAAATTCATGAGAGATAAATTCACCTCCTCTATCAGATCTTAAGAATTTTAATTCCTTACCAGTCTCTTTTTCTACTTTTGCCTTATACCACTTAAACATCTTGAATGCTTCATATTTTTCTTTTAGAAACATAACAATCATCAATCTAGTATAGTCATCAACAAAAAGAATAAAGTATCTATCACCATAATAACTCTGAGTTCTCATAGGACCACATAGGTCGGTATGAACCAACTCAAGTATCTTCTTTGTTGAATAATCCTTGCTTTTGAAACTAGATTTAGTCATTTTCCCTTTTTGACATTCATGACACATAACATGATCAGGTTTTGACAAGTTAGGCAGACCTCTAACTCTTTTCCTTTTACTAATCTTAATCATGTTATCAAAATTCACATGGCATAACCTTTTATGCCACAACCAAGTATCTTCATTTTTCATCATCAAGCAGGAAGACTCATCAATATCAAGATAAAATAGATTACCTCTTGATTGTGCACCAGTTCCAACTAGTCTTCCTCCATCATCAAAGATTTTCACTTTCTTGCTCTCAAAAGCAACTCGATGACCATAATTGTTCAATTATGCCACACTTAACAAGTTATAGTTTAGTCCATCTACCTAATAAGCATTATCACATTTTATCCTATCATTTATCATCAAGGATCCTTTACCTCTTACCATATAGGGTGTGTCATTACCTATCTTAATTGATCCTACATTTTATTCTTCAAGTTGATCAAATTTCTCTTCATCACCAGTCATGTGATTTGTACAACCACTGTCTATGATCCATGTATTATTTTTGTTAACTTTAGAGACCAGTTTTGTTTCAACATGTTTTTCTTCTTCCACAGAGTCATCTTTCATAGCAACAAATACAACTTCTACATCATCATCAAAATC
This sequence comes from Chamaecyparis obtusa, assembly GCA_027943335.1. NCBI lineage: Eukaryota > Viridiplantae > Streptophyta > Pinopsida > Cupressales > Cupressaceae > Chamaecyparis > Chamaecyparis obtusa. The sequence goes on from BSBK01002852.1 coordinate 1,975,823, forward strand.
AGATTCAAATTCATTATCTTCAGCTATGTAACATACCTTTTTCCCTTTGTCATTATTGTCTCAGTTGTCTCTTTTGTTGTATTGGTAGCTCCTATTGACTCTCCTGCCATAGCTTCCTTCAGATCGGTCTTTGTATTTGTCATCATCTTTCTTATGTAGATATCTAGTAGCAATGTGGCCAACCTCTTTATAGTTAAAGCATGCTAAAGGTAGCTTACCTCTATATCTTCCTTTTCCTTTAGGTAACCTTTTGGCCATAAGAGCTTCAAGTTCATCAAGCTCGTCATCGGTATTGCTATCACTATCATCATTCTTATTATTCCTACTACTAGACTTACCATTCTTTAGAGAAGACATGAAAGTGGACTCATCAGTTAGTACAACACTATTATCAAAGTTATTTAGTTCAAAGGTTGTTAGCTTACCAATCAGAGTGTCAAGAGTAAGGTTGGATGCAACCCTTGTTTCATTAATTGTAGAGATCTTGATTGCATAAACTGGCAGTAAAGTTCTGAGAATCTTTCTTATCACTATTTCATCATCAATAACTCCATCTGATGCTCTAATAGCATGTACTACCTCTTTTAGTCTATTTGTGTATTGCACAATGTTCTCACCTTCCTTCATCTTCTTATCATCAAATCTGCCTCTTAGGCTTTCAACTCGTGCTCTTGTAACATTCAAATCACCACTGTAAATTAAAGTTAGCTTGTCCCACATGGCTTTGGCATCAGTGTATCCCTTAATATCTTCAAATTCAGCATTGGTACAGGTAGCAGCAAGTTCCATCATAGTAATATTGTGTTCATTCCTATCTCTCAGTTGATCAAGGGTCAAGGGACTAGTTGTTAGTTGTATGTACCCATTCTCCATCAGTTCTAGTGCAGAATTCCCAATTCTAGATATGTGCAACTTCATCCAGCTTTTCCATACTATGAAGTTTTCTTTGTTCAGTCTTGGCACTTCCCTCTTATACATCTTGATATCTTTGTGCTGAAGTCCTTAAAACTCCATTCTAAGCAACCACTACTCTGATACTAGTTTTTAGAATAACCGAGAGGGGGGTGAATCAGTTAATCACTGTCCCAAATCAAAATGTATAATGCAAAACAAATGCTTCAACTTCTGCTACTCGGTAAACATAGAATACTTTCAATGTCTATGCTTTTACCGATAAACAGTCTAAAACATATAGTATTTACCGATCAAATCTAACATGTAATATGCAAAGTATGATAACAAATAAATATCATAATCAACACATAACACAAGAGATTTAACACGGAAACCCTATGAAGGGAAAAACCACCTGGGACCGGCAACCCAAAAATATTCACTCTTTTGAAGTGAGGTCGGTGAAGACCCAACCCTCTTAAAGGTTTACAAACACACTGTTAGGTGTGACCTTGTTAGAGGATTTTAGACCAATCATTATCATCCAATGAACATTCACTATGGGGTTGACAAGATAACAATGTTCATTCTATGAATGATACATAATAAGACTTTCTTAGTCCACTCGGTTAAGAGATTTGACTATGTACAATGGTTAAATATGTAACAGTAGGTGATCTGATCTATTACAACTTCAATTGTAGATATACAGATCAATATTCAGCTCATACAAATCTTTTTGATCAATGTAACACTTATGATTCAACAATATATCAACTTACTGTCTGTCGGTAATTACTCTCTATCACTCGGTAATGCTCTACAGTTGGGTTCTCCTTAACCAGTATGATCTGAATGCATGAAAACTTGTTCAGGCAATAATTCTGTAGTTTCTTTTTCTTTCGACATCTTCTTATCCTCATCTGTCATATCCATCTTCCTCATGTAGATATTTATGTTCTTCATCTCTTTCACTCCTTTCTCCAGATGTTTTGGTATAATAACTTACAAGATAAGTACTGTCAAACTAGTTGACATCAATGACAACATAATATTGATTTAATCATCTTACATATCTAATCAGCTCAGTGATCTTTAATCACAGATTCTTCAATTAGGTTCTAAATTAGTTGTAGTTCATCACTACATTTGGTCTAGGAACTTTTGGCTAGTGGGAGATCTGACATCCACACTGGGAGGCATTTATGTTAATGCCAAAGGACTGGGGTTTTGGACCACATGTATATATTAGGCCATCTTCTTCAAATATTTCTTTAGGGCCTTTTTGTCATTCTAGTATTTTCAGATTCTATGAGTAATTTTCTTATTACTCAATTCAAAAAATTTAATGTCAGCAACCCTAGTTACTTGACCCAAGTCTACTTTTTCAATTTTGAAGTCTTGTAAAGATACTTCATCACAAATTTTATCAGTAGTAGGTTTGAATATATCTATGTTGGATAACTGATAGGGGGTGAATTAATTATAGAATTAGTTATCTTAGGTTCCTTAACAAATTTCAACCTTAAAACCTTCTCGATAAATAATCTTAGTAATCATATTTAAACATTCAACCAACCACAGTAGTATTCATCAAAAAATAAGTAAATAACATGAAAAAAATTCAATCACACATTAACACTAGTATTTAATGTGGAAACCTAATTTGGGTAAAAACCACTATGGAAATTATCACCCACACAATAATTCACTCTTCTAAAGTGAGCTTGATTAAGAGCCAATCCTGTTAAAAATTACAAACACATTTTCTAGATGTGACCCTATTAGGATATTTTCACCAAAGATCAACTAGATCTGTCACCCTATAATGAGTGGTCTTATTAGAGGACTTAGAACATTCGTTAGAATTCCACCTTATAAAGGATTTAGAAATAGGACTGTTAAATCCACTCGATTAAGAGATTTTCTTCTACAATGGTTAGAAAGTAACAATGGAATGATCTAATAAAATATGCAACTACCTTTTCTTTTTCATATCTCCTTTCTGCTCATTTGTCTTCTTCAAACTCTTCATTTCTCATTGATCAACAAGCACTCTTCATCTCATCACTTTCCTTCACTTCATTCACACTTTTCTTCAACTCTATTCTACTCGGTGTATCCTTCTGTAATAATTTGTATATCATTTTTGGCTATCCGCAAATCAGCAATTCAGCATTAGCATCAACAATATGATCATTGTAATCATCCTTTATATAGATAATTTTTTTTTCTTAATCTTATTCACCGCTTAATCTCATCCATTCGATCAAATCTCAAAGTTTGATAAAACATTTTATGATTCTTGCCAACTATATCTTCACCTTGGAACTTGAAATTTTCTTAGATCTCAAACCAACCATCAAATCTTCACCATTTATCTTTAAGTAACCTTTTTTATCCATTGATTTCATTAACTGACTTTGTTCCTTCCTTAGAATCTTCTAGATCAATCTGCATCTTCACTCGATGTCATCTTTTACTTGATTTCTTGTTTAACCGACCAACTTCATATACTCAGTTAAGCCTATCTACTTCATATCATTTACTTAGTTAACTATGACTAACCAATATCTTATACTTACTGACAACCATTTCCAGCTCGATAGAACACATGGTTTCCTTTTCTTTTCACTTCACAGCTTCAATCCTTTATTACCAACAAATATAATTGACTTCTACATCATTCTAACACTTCATCAAATCATGTAAAATAATAAAATCAATATTACCTTGTCATAGACCGATTCATCAATTTCCCATTTAAGATCACATAATTAACATCACTTCTTTATTTTATCTTCTATCTTTACTAGCCATTTCTTTACTCAACATCACATATTTCATAGTGATATGGAAACTTGAAATCGGTAATTTAATAGGCTTGACATCAATGACAACATAACAACTTATCCAATTCTTCTACATATCTGTCATTTCTCAATTAAACTTGTTCATTATCAACATCACAATATCAGTGGGGTAACAATATTAGTTGGGGTAACAATCTCCCCCTTTGGCATTTATGGTAACACTTCTTATATATCTCATGTATCTCACTTCTGAAATATACCATCAATATGAGTAATCTTATTCTTTGTTTATGTCTCCTCTTTCTTCTTACATAGTCATCTCTCCTCATCAATATCTCTATCTCTCCCTTAATCATTCTATCTCATAGGTATCCCTCCATTATTCTTCTTCCTTCAATAGCTCTTCTCCCTCTTTGACAACAATGCCAAAGGTACCTACAAAACCTTAATCCTTGTAGTTGTATCTTGTACCTTACTTGTGTTGGATAACTAAGAGGGGGTGAATCAGTTATAGAATCTTTTATCTTAGGTCCCTTAACAATTTTCAACCTTAAAACATTCTTAGTAGCTAATCATAAAAATCAGATTTAAACATTCAACCAACCACAACAGTATTCATTACAAAATCAATAAATAACATGCAAAACATTAAATCACACATTAACACCAGTATTTAATGTGGAAACCCAATTCTGATAAAAACCACTATGGAAATTATCACCCACAAAATAATTCATTCTTCTGAAGTGAGCTCAGTTAAGAGCCAATCTTGTTAAAGATTACAAACACATTTTATAGATGTGACCCTGTTAAGGGATTTTCACCAAAGATCAACTAGATCTATCACCCTATAATGAGTGGTCTTATTAGAGGACTTAAACATTCATTAGAATTCCACCTTACAAAGGATTTAGAAATAGGACTATTAAATCCACTTGGTTAAGATATTTTCTGCTACAATGGTTAGAAAGTAACAATAAAATGATCTCATAAAATATGCAACTACCTTTTCCTATTCATATCTCCTTTGTACTCATTTTCCTTCTTCAAACTCTTACTTTCTAGTTGATCAACCAACACTCTTCATCTCATCATTTTCCTTCACTTCATTCACACTTTTCTTCTACTCTGTTCTACTTGGTGTACCCTTTTGTACTAATTTGGCTATCTACTCTGGCTATTAGAAAATCATCAATTCAGCATCAGCATCAACAATATGATCATCATGATCATCCTTTATATAGACAATTTTTGTTGCTTAATCATATTCACCACTTAATCTCATCCATTTGATCAAATCTCAAAGTTTGATAAAATGTTTTATGATTCTTGCCAAATATATCTTCACCTTGGAAGTTAAAATTTTCTTGGATCTCAAACCTACCATGAAATCTTCACCATTTATTTTTACCTAATTATTTTTAACCATTGATTTCATTAACTAACTTTGTTCCTTTGTTAGAATATTCTAAATCATCACTCGATGTCATCTTTTAATTGATTTCTTGTTTAACCAACCAACTTCATCTACTCAGTTAACATTCACTCAGTTAAATGTGACCGATGAATATATTTACTTACCGACCACCATTTCCAGCTTAGTAGGACACACTGTTTCCTTATCTTTTCACTTCACAACTTCAATCCTTTATTACCAATAGATATAACTAACTTGTTTATCATTTTAACACATCATCAAATCATTTCAAACAATCAAATCAATATTACCTTTTCATAAATCGACTCATCAATTGCCCATTTAAGCTCATATACTTAACATCGCTTCTTTAATTCATCTTCTGTCTTTACCAACCATTTCTTTACTCAACATCACATATTTTAGATTGATATGGAAACTTGAAGTTAGTAATTCAATAGGCTTGACATCAATGACAACATAACAAATGATCCAATCCTTCTACATACCTTTCATTTCTTGGTTAACCTTGTTCATTATTAGCATCACAATATCAGTAGGGTAACAATCTTGGTAACAATCTCAGTTGGGGTAACAACTTTTACCAATTAATTATGTTTCCTCACATCTTTCTCACAACTTTAGGTTGTTCCTAAAGAGGGAACATCTGCATCAACTCTGAAATAGATAATCTGATAAAACATGAATTGATGCAACCTACATCTTTCTCTAATGAAAATTAGATAGGGGAATGACCCCTAGTTTACCTCTTAGGTACTCAAAAGTATCCTTAGGCAATGGATTTTTGAATATATCAACAACTTGTTCCTTAGATTTTGCATATTCCATCTTTACTTATTTTTCATGTAGATGTTCTCTCAAATAGTGATATTTGATTGAAATATGCTTTGTCTTTGAGTACATCACCAAATTCTTTAAAATGTTTATAGGACTAGTATAATCACAATAGATTGTCATAGGACTATCTATCTCCTCTTTTTTCCCTTCAAGTAGTTGTTTTATCCACACAATGTTAGAACAATTGATTATAGCAACAACATATTATGCCTTAGCAGTTGACTATGAAATGCAACTTTTCTTTTTTCTTATCCTGTTAGAAAGTAAAGTCCACCAAGATAACTAAGAGGGGGGGTGAATCAGTTATCTAAGAATTATAACTTTTATTAACTTCAATATATTTTAACCATGTAATCAATGTAATCAACAACCATATAAAGATATATATGCATAATAACACAAAGACACAAGATATGTTGACTAGGGAACCTCTTGATCAAAGAGTAAACCACAAGTGGGAATGATGCCCAAAAAAGATGCACTAATATAAATATTCCTTGTGAAAGGATGGACTTTGTTAGGAGTCTTATGAAATACATTCAGTAAATATGAATCCTTGTTAGGAGATTTTGAATCCCTGTTAAAAGATTCTAACTCTGTTAGGAGTTATTAAAGACATAAGGACCCACTACCCAAACAACTTCAAGGTAAGATCACTAAACTCACTTTCCAACTGATCTTTGTATTACTCAATAGAATAATACCAAAATATTACTGACCTCAACAATCCAATACTCCTTCTTTGACTATGCCAAACCACACCAACTCCTTCTTCAGATCTCAATACCAGATCTCAGTACTTCACATATCCTCTTCCATAATTTCACTTACACAATGCTTACATTCATCACACTTCATACACATTACAACAAGGAATACATTCCTTCCTTTATACCACACTCAAGTAATTACAAATGAGTCAGCATACAAATTACAAAATAAAAGTTTCCACATGTTACATCAAAATTACACAAAACTGTTGGCTTCCAATCAATATAATTATTCACTTGTGCAACCTTAGATCTTGCACTATCAACCATGTCACTATCAAAATGTCTTCAACAGCTCTCTAACTATGCATAACTAGATTCCATTTGATTAGGAGATATCATCCAATTTCCACAAACCGCTACTCAGGAACACTGCCTGAATACAACTTCCACTGAAATGCTCATAACTTACATGAATAAATGAATTATTGTATGAACTCTTAACCATGATCTTATAACACATCATAGAGTAATTCCCCAACTCCACATAGCTTCATCTTCAATATCCCAAGTGCGCTAACTCAAACATTGTCTGCTTCACTGCTAATCTTTAGTAGATCACTATGTTGACATCAATGACAATCATAGTCATGAATGAAACAAAAACTACTATAGAATGGCTGCTAATAATCCCCTATAGGATATATTCATCATTAATTCCTAACAATCTCCCCCATTGGCATTGATGGCAACATAGATGAAAAAAAATCCAAGTTCCATAAATCCAACTCTGCAACACTAATGCTCTGAAAATGCTTTCAAGTCCTCTTCATCAATCAAATATTGATTTGTTTTCCTATTCAATTCTCTCCAAAATATGGTACAAATGGTTTTTTCATGTACACTTTTCCCCCATTGACATTAATGACAGATGTTTCATCATTATGTCGACAACAACTTCAATGTCAAAAGAAACTGTTCAGAAAATACATTCACTAGAGTCCTCATGACTCAACTTAGATACACATACTCCCCCATAGAGGAAGTACCAACATCTAGTCTAGAAGAAAGATAGGACTCATATACCACTAGATGGATACAACAATCTACATCACTTCTCAAAAGTAGGCTAGGGCATAACCCCAAGCATACCTCTCAAATACTCAAATGTATCCTTTGGCAAAGGTTTTGTAAATATTTCTGCAATCTGTTCCTTTGTGCTTATGTACTCAAGTTTGACTTCTTTCTCTAGTACTTTCTCTCTTACTACACGATACTTTATCTCTATATGCTTTGTCTTATAATGTAACACATGGTTCTTAGACATACTAACTATGCTATTGTTATCATAATGTATAACAATAGGTTCAACAAATTTTACTCCAATATCCTTCAGTATTTGTTTCATCCAAATTATCTGGTTACAATTGTTTGTTGCTGCTACATACTCTACTTCTATTGTGCTATGTGAAATACAATTCTTCTTCTTTCTTAGCCAAGAAACCAATATTCCTCCAAGGAAAAATGCTCCTCCACTGGTGCTCTTTTTGTCATCAACACTACCTGCCCAATCAACATCTATATATGCACATAGGGTAAAATCATCATATTTTTCATACCACAATCCATACTCAATTGTGCCTCTTAAGTATCTCAATATCCTCTTTACTACTACATAATGTGATTCTCTGGGTTTAGCTTGAAATCTTGCTACAATTCCAACTGAATGTGCTATATTAGGTCTTGTATGATTCAAATACTACAATCCTCCAATCATAGATCTATACTTCTTCTGTTCCACTGTAGGAGTCTCATCTATGCTAGACAACTTATGTCCAGTTACCATAGGTGTTCCAACTGGTTTTAGTTCTCCATTCCAAATCTCTTCAATAAGTCATTCAAGTACTTTATCTGACTTACAAAGATACCATCATTGCTCTGTGTTATCTGCAATACTAAAAAGTATTTCATCTCACCAATCATACTCATTTCAAATTCAATCCTCATTTCATCTGCAAATTTATCACTAGCTTCATCTTCTCCTCCAAAGATAATATCATCAACAAAAATTACTACAACCAACAAGCCATTTTCAATTTCTTTTATGTACACATGTCTATCAGTTGTGCCTTTTGTAAATCCTAATTTCAACAAATACTTATCCAATCTCGCATACCAAGTTCTAGGTGCTTTCTTCAATCCATATAAAGCTTTCTTCAGTTTACATACCATGTCTCCTTCTTGAGTTAAAGGAAAATCTTTAGGTTTCTCAATGTAGACTTCTTCTTCCAACTCTCTATTCTAAAATGCTTACTTTACATCCATTTGATACACTTTGAATTTCTTAAAAGCTACATAAGCCAAAAACATTCTTATTGCTTCAATTCTTGATACTGGTGCAAAATTTTCTTCATAGTCAATTCCTTCTTGCTGTGATTATCCTTTACATACCAATCTTGCTTTGTTCCTTACTACTCATTGTTCATTCATCTTATTTCTGAAAACCCATTTTTTTCCAATAACATTCTTATCTTTAGGTCTAGGGACCAATCCCATGTCTTGTTCTTTTCAATCTGATCTAGTTCTTCTTTCATAGCTTTAATCCAAAGTTCATCTTCACAAGCTTCACTAGTAGATTTAGGTTCAATTTGAGAAATCAAACATAATTGTTCTTGTACCTTATTTTGAGTCTGAACTCCTCTGTCTATGCTTCCAATAATCTACTCATAAGGATGATTCCTTGATAGATTCATGTTAGGTGTCATTGTCTCAGATCTTACTTCAGGTGTCGATTCTTCAATGATCTCACTGTGGATTTCATTCAAAAAATCATTGTTAGTTTCATAAAATAATTTAGTAGTCTCAAGGTTAGGTCTAGAATGAGTTCCTTCATCTGATTCATAATCAAGCATTCTTTCCTAAATTTTGAACTTTTCATTAACTTTTACATTTGCACTCTCAACAATAGTTTTAGTTCTCTTATTGTAACATCTATAAGCTTTTCTCTTCAAAGAATATCCAAGAAATATACCTTCATCACTTCTAGGATCAAACTTTCCAATGTCATCATCTCTCTTAATATAACATTTTCTTCCAAAAATTCTAAAATACTTAACTGATGGTGCATGTCCAGACCATAGTTCATAGGGTGTCTTGTATGTGTTTTCTCTAATTTGTACTCAATTCATTGTATACACTATTGTGTTCACTGGTTCTCTCTAGAATATCTTCGCTAAGTCATTCTCAAATAACATAGCTCTTGCTGCTTCAGTTACTGATCTATTTCTCCTTTTTGCAATACCATTTTGTTCAAGTGTCCTAGGGGCTGAATACTATCTCTTAATACCATTCACTTCACAAAATATTTTAAATTCTTTAGAAATAAATTCTCCACCTCTATCTGATCTCAAGCATTTAATCTTCATTCCAGATTCATCCTCAAATTATTTCTTAATGATCTTAAACTTATCAAATGCTTCAAATTTTTCTTTAAGAAATGCAATCCACATCATTCTTGTAAAGTCGTCAACAAGAATCATAAAATACCTTTCTCCATTGAATCCTCTAGTCCTTATAGGACCACTCAAATCTGTATGAACAATCTCCAACTTCTCTGCTATTGTAAACTTCTTGCTGGGAAATGAGATTCTCTTTTGTTTAGCCATCACACATTCCTTGCAAATCATGTTAGTAGGCTTCATAATTTTAGGCAAATCTCTTACTGCAAGTGTAGTACTCACTTTCACAATGTTAGAAAAGTTTATATGACAAAATCTTCTTTTCCATAACCAATTGTCATCAATCTTATTAATCAAACATGTCATCTCAGTAGGTTTCAACTGAAATACATTACCTCTGGCTCTAGATCCAATACCAATCAAATTTCTATCTTTGTCTTTAATTACACAAGTTTTCTCAGTAAACCAAACTTGATATCCCTTATCAACTAATTGTCCAACACTCAAAAGATTATGTTTCAAACCATCCACAAAGTAAACATCATCAATATTAGTCTTTCCATCAAGAGTAATAGATCCTATACCTTTAATCAAACAAGGTGCATTGTTTCCAACTCTAACAACTCCTCCATCATAGTTGTTAAACTTTATGAACTTTTTCATGTCTCCAGTCATATGATGTGAACAACCACTATCTATAATCCAATTAGATTTCTTTTCTACTTGAGAAACTAAAGTCTTTTCTTCCTTAATTTTAGTTTCAAGATTTTCTTCTTTAAGTGCTACAAATCCTATATCATCATTATTCTCAGTATCACTTTCACTCAAAGATTTCTCCAAACTAGCTTCAAGTTCTTCATCATTTGCATAGTAACATTCTTTAGATCTTCTAGGATTAAAGTTCTTCCTATATTTCTTAACTCTCTTAGGACATTTAGATGCAAAATGACCAAATTCTTGACAAGTCCAACATTTGAAAATTTTCTTTCCGTCTGGTTCTCTCTTCACAAGCAAGGCAATACCTTCTTCAATCTTCCCATCTTCTTCATTTCTAGATCTGCTTCTACTAGCATAATCTTCACTCACACTAATGCTTCTTGAAAAACTAGGGCGAACACTAAGTGCACTGAATGTTGTCTCCATTCTAGGTAAGTCTCCTGATATCCTCAGGTTCATTTCTGCTACTTCCAATCTTCCAAGAAGAGTTTCTCTAGTGAAGTTCATAGTACAAGTAATAACTTGTTCGATCATCTGTGTTGTTTGCTTAAATGCAGGAGTCAATGTCCTCAAATTTTTCCATATTACTTCATTCTCTATCTTTGTTCCTCCACAAGATTTTATACCTGCAACAATCTCTGACATTATACCAATATAGCTTCTAACAGATTCATCTTCCATCATTTTGATATGTTCAAATGCACATATCTAATTATGTAATATGACTTTCTTTGCATGTTCATCACCTTCAAAAGTAGAGTGTAAGGATAACCAAATTTCATGAGATGTTTTCAAATATTTTACCTGACTATACTCATTTTTCAGAAGGGCTGACAAAAGTGCTTCTCTGGAAAGTATGTTACACATGAACAGATCTCTTTCCTCATCATTACATGTTTCAATGTTATCCTCATCAATGATAGTCTTCTGATTCTTTGTAATCAACCAATAACCTGGTCCTAAACACAGTAGATGTGTCTTCATCTTTTCTTTCCAACTGTCAAAATTTACTCCATCAAACTTAGGGCTTTCTTTCCTAAAATTCACCGAGGATCTCCTTAAGCTTTTAAAGTTTTCCTTCAAGGACCTGTTGCTCTGATACCAATTATTAGAAAGTAAAGTCCACCAAGATAACTGAGAGGAGGGGGGTGAGTCAGTTATCTGAGAGTTATAAATTTTATCAACTTCAATAGATTTTAACCATGTAAGCAATGTAATAAAAAACCATATAAAGATATACATGCATAATAACACAATGACATAAGATATGTTGACTAGGGAACCTCTTGATCAAAGATTAAACCCTGGTGGGAATGATAACCACAAAAGATGCACTAGTATGAATATTCCTTGTGAAAGGATGGACTCTATTAGGAGCCTTATGAAATACATTCAGTACATATGAATCCCTATTAGGAGATTTTGAATCCTTGTTAAAAGATTCTAACTCTGTTAGGAGTTGTAGAAGATAGAAGGACCCACTGCCCAAACAGCTTCAGGGTAAGATCACTGAACTCACTGTCTAGTTGATCTTTGTATTACTCAACATAATAATAGCAAAATATTATTGACCTCAACAATCCAATACTCCTTCTTTGACTATGCCAAACTGCACCAACTCCTTCTTCAGATCTCAATACCAGATCTCAGTACTTCACATATCCTCTTCCACAATTTTGCTTACACAATGCTTACATTCATCACACTTCATACACATTACAAAAAGGAATACATTCCTTCCTTTATACCACACTCAAGTAATTACAAATGAGTTAGCATACAAATTACAAAATAAAAGTTTTCACATGTTACATCAAAATTACACAAAACTATCGGCTTCCAATCAATATAATTCTTCACTCATGCGACCTCAAATCTTGTGCTATCAACCACGTCACTATCAACATGTCTTCAACTTCTCTCTAACTACACATAACCAGATTCCATCCTGATTAGGAGATATCATCTGATTTCCATAAACCACTACTAAGGAACACTGCCTAAATATAGCTTCCACTGAAATGCTTATAACTTCCATGAATAAATGAATTACTATTTGTGCTCTTAACCATGATCTTATAACACATCATAGATTAATTCCCTAACTTTGCATAGCTTCATCTTCAATATCCCAAGTGCGATAACTCAAACATTGTCTACTTCACTGCTAATCTTCAATAGATCACTGTGTTGACATCAATGACAATCACAGTCATGAATGCAACAAAAACTACTATGAAATGGCTGCTAATACTCCCCCATAGGATATATTCAACATTCATTCCTAACATATCCATATTGCTAATCTTTCTCCTAAGAAGAAATCTCCTCCAATTTTACTTTTCCTATCATCCACATTAACTTCCCAATCAGAATCATTATACACTTTCAATTCAAAATCTCCATCCTTTTTGTACCATAATCCATAGTCCTCGGTTTCTTTTAGATATCTAAGGATTCTCTTCACAGTAGTTATATGTGTTTCTTTAGGATTAGAATAAAATATTGCCACAATACCAACAACATGAGCAATATCAGGCCCACTATGAACAATATATTATAGCTTACCGATCATCGATCTATATAGAATTTCATTAACCTCGGTAGATCATATTCTTTTGACCATTTGCATCCAATAATCATTTTTGTACCAATCGGTCTTGAGTCTTTCATCCCAAAAGTTTTTAGGATCTCTTTGTTGTATTTTGAATGTGTTATGTATATTCCATTCTTGATCTGTTGAATTTTCAATCCAATGAAAAATTTGATCTCTCCAATCATGAAATTTCAAATTCCTTTCTCATTTCATTAGAAAATGATTTACACATTGATTCATTTCCTCCAAACATGATATCATCAACAAGGATTTTAGTTATTAACACCTTATCTTCATAATCACTTTTCAAGTACACATTACAATTATCACCAGTTCTAATGAGCCTATTCTCATTAGATATGAGTGGAATCTTTCATACCATGCTTTGGGTGCTTGTTTCAAACAATACAATACGTTGTGTAGTTTACATACCATGTGTTTCTAACTTTCATCAATAAATCCTTCCAATTTCTCAATGTACACTTCTTCTTCTAGTATTCCATTCAAAAATTAAGACTACTACATTTATTTGATAAACCTTGAAACCTTTATAAGCAATGTATGCAAGTAAAATTATCACACCTTCTAATCTAGAAATAGGAGAAAATATCTCACCATAGTCAATACATTCTTCTTGAGCATATCCTTTGCATACAAGTATAACTTTATTCCTTATCACATCTCTATTTTTCATTTATTTTATTCTTGAAAATCCACTTTGTACCAATAACATTCTTATCCTTAGGTATCAGTGCCAATGACCAAGTATTTTTCTTTTCAATCTCTTCTTTCATTGCATTAACCAAATCTTCATTTTCAAGTGCATCCTTGACTAATCTAGGCTCAAATTTAGAAATCAAACATGTATTGTCTCTCAACTTACTTCTTTTCATGACTCCTACATTCTTGACTCCAATTATTTGAGTCGGTGAGTGGTTCCTTGTAATATAATTTTCTATTACTAGCTCAGTTCTCTATTCTTCAACATTTTCTTCTCTTGGTGGGGCTCAACTGGTTCCTCAATTTATTCTTGAAGCTCAGGTAAAGTACCATAAATTCCTTCCTATACATATAAAAATCTTTGATAATCATCGAGTTCATTTTTTATATCTCCTTCATTCTTTTCTACAAACTCATCAATCCTTACATTTTCAAATCCCACAATTTTGTTAGTAGCCTTATTCAGACATTTATAAGCTTTTCTCTTTTTGGAGTATCCTAGGAATATACATTCATCTCCTTTAGAATACAACTTCCAATTCCTAGCATCTTTTAAAATGTAACACCTACTTCAAAAGATTTTAAAGAAGCTAACATTAGGTGTATGCACATACCAGAGCTCATAGGGAGTTATATTTGTACTTTTCTTCAGTTATACTCGATTGAGAGTGTAAATAATAGTCCTAATGGCTTCTCTCCAAAATGTTTATGAAACCTCCTTCTCAATCAACAATGTTTAGGCACAATCAACTATTGATCTATTCCTTCTTTTAGCTATGCCATTCTATTGTGGAGTTCTTGGTGTAGAGACTTGTCTTTTGATTTCATTAGCATTGCAAAAGATAGTAAATTCATTGGAGATAAATTCACCTCCTTTATCTGATCTTAAACATTTTAGTTGCTTACCTATTTCCTTCTCAACTCTTTCCTTGTACCATTTGAATATCTAGAATACATCATACTTTTCTTTTATAAACATTACAAACATCATCCTTGACTAGTCATCAACAAACAAACTAAAATATCGATCACCATAATAACTTTTTACTCTTATAGGGCCACAGAGATTAGTTTGAATCAATTCCAATATACCATTAGATGAGTAAGACTTTCTTGGAAAACTTTTTTCATCTTACCGATCTAATATTCCTTACACAACTTTATCTGGCTTTCTCAATCTCGGTAAACCTATAACTCTTTTCTTCTTACTAACCTTAATCATGTTATCAAAATTTACATGAAAGAATATTTTATTTCATAACTAAGCATCTTCACTTCTTGCAAATAGATACACATTTCCATTTGAATTCAGATAAAATAAGTAACCTTTAGATTGTTCACCAATTCCAATCAAATATCCAGCAGCATCATAGATCTTTACTTTTCGGTTCTAAAATTCTTGTCGGTGACCTGTGTTATTTACTTGTGCAACACTCAACAAGTTGTACTTTTTTTCTTAAACTCAATAAGCATTATCACATTTTATCTTTTCATTTAGCATAATGGATCCCTTTCCTTTTATAGAACATGGAGTATCATTTCCAAATCTAACAAATCCTCCAACATATTCTTCTAAGTTTTCAAACTTATCAATATCACCAGTCATATGATGTGAGCAACCACTATCAATAATCCATGGGTCCTCTTTACTAACTTGAGAAATAAGGGCTTTTTCATCTTCATACCTGTATCATCTTAAAATGGAAGCACTTCCATGTTAAGAGTGTTTATCCTCTGAGTAAGTGGTCTAGGGTCATGTCAAGCACCTTGATTGGGTTTTTGCATGGATCTGGTTGTTTCCCCCCTGTTCTGCTTCTCTCCCCCTATTTCTAGCCTCTTTCTGACAACTTTTTATGAGAAACTAGAGACTTTGAATTTCTAGATCAAGGACAACCTGAAGGGTCAAGGTTGACCTCGACCTTGACCCTTCAGGTTGACCTTGACATTGACCTAGGGTAGAGTCAACCTCATCCCTAACCCCAAGTCCAAATTTCAATTTCTAGAAGTTTCAGGATGTCGAGTTTCAAAAAGTTTCATTTTCTCACTTTCGGGTCAGCTGTTTCAGATTTCAGAATGGCAAACCCTTAAATTGCATTTAATCTAGGTCCATTTCTAGGGGTTAAGATTAATTGGGATTAATTCTCCAATGTCGGCCTCTCTAGAAGTTTGTACCCTAGATCACTATAAAAGGAAGCCTTTCTCTCTCATTTCAATAGATATCTCTTTTCATAATCTCTCAAGCACTCAAGCAAGAGAAATCAAGAAATCAAGAAGAAAGAAAGAAGGAGAAGGAAAGAATTCAAGAAGTCATTCATCCTCAAGCATTCAAGTATTCATCAAGGAGATCCATTGTTAGCCATTAAAGGATTTAATCTCTATGGAGCACTCTTGTTGAAGATTTCTCCATCCACATTCATCCAAGCCTCTTCCTATGCAAAGATCCATTCAAGATTGGTGTTGAAGATCTAATGTCATTGATTTGAGACATCCTACATACATTTCTACATTCATTTGGAGCATCCCTACTTGTGGATTCAAGGATTCAAATCCTCCACAAGGATTTCAACATAAGCAAGGTGAATAGTTCCATTTACTTTGTTTATACATATTGCAATTTCAAATACATTTCAAGTTTGATTCCAAACTAGGGTTTGACCAAGGAAAACCCCCCATCTAAACAAAAAAAGTCATTTTTCTTGTAGGTACAGGTACAGGACATCGAATTGAAGTTTAGATTTGGATACCCTTTTCGGTGAACTTCCGAGATCCACAAACAAAATTTCCATCAGAGTTGTTTCAAGTCAAGGATGACCTTCAATGAAGGGTAAGATTATGACCCAGGGTAAGATTTTACCCCACTATCTGGGTCAAATTTGACCTAATCTCAGAAGGACAAAAAAATTTTGGGTTTTCTCCGTCTCAGCATTTCCAGTCAGGAGCAGGTGGTAGAATTTCCTGAAACTATGCACAGACATCAGAAGTCAATATTTTCTATATTTTCCCTATCTTGAGGTTAGTATTTTCCTTCTATTCATTTAATATTTCAAGTACATACTTTCTATAATAGATTATAGGATTTCCTCCTTTCTTCATATTCTCCATTGTTTGATTTATTTATGCATTGATCATCTCTTTGTGATTAATCCATTTGGATCTTTCCTTTTGGGAATTTGGATTAAGGATATGTCCTTTATTCCCCACTTTAATCCATACATTGTATATTTATCAATCATTCATATTCCACACTATTCAATACCTTTCTTCTTCTAAATCATCCTTCATAGCAACATAAACCACTTCCTCGCTTTCTTCTGTGTCATTAGATTCATCGCTAGTTTGTCCTTCCTCAGCTAGGTAGCATGATTTCTTTCCTTTATCCTTGTAGTCTCTAAAACTTTAGTATCAGTTCTCCTTATTGTCCTTCTTATCACTCCTATCATTATCAAAACACCCAGATGCAATATGACCAATCTTATTGTAGTTAAAATATTTTAGAGGCAGTTTATGATGCAGTGGCCCTAGGTGGACTTTCAATCATCAAATACAAGAGGGACTTCCATAGTGTTATCTCAACACCAAGAAAGCATCTTCCATAGGATCATTCTCCTTGATCCAAGCCACACCATGTTCTATCAGAGTGCACACTATTTCTTATGCCACCATATGCTTTGTTAGATGTTGTTGATGCATTTAATATGTTTAATCACTACACAACATCATTATCTTATTGGGTGTTGTTTTAATTGGATACTAATGTTGTTTTCATTCATGTTTTGTCATTGATTTCAACATATGGTTCTATGAAGAGAACATACTAGTCATTATAGTCTACGAATACTATACGGCTGATTCAGAATGAGCGAACACAGGTTTGTGTACAAAGAGGTGTTGTGATCTTATATCTAGGATTGCATGTTGTAATATGTTATATTGGTTGTGTGTATCTTAAGAGTGATGAGGATTCAATATATGCAAGCTAAAGGGATGAAAAATAATGTATTGAGGAATTTTTTGTGATCTTAGCAATTCATGGTAAGCATGATGACATCAGGTGTGGCATGTGTTCTAGAGGAGACCTATTTGGGGCCAACTTCAGAGTTGTAGCATGTACTATGGATAGCGAGTATGGATTACAGATGTTGGACCTTAATTTTTGAAGTGTAATTGTTGTATACTTTTAATAGATACCATGTGTATCTTAGCAAGGGGGTATGTAATTATTTTTATATTAGGAAAGCCTAATTGGCCAACCTGATCATTTTATTGTAATAGGGTATATATGTAAGATTTTTTCTTTTGAAAAGGTGTGTAATGTGTAAGAATTGTAAAAGAGGATTGTGGAAGCTACGAGCTTTTATCTGCTGGATGTAGAGAAGAGGATAGTTTATACTTCATTGGAATTGATCAAGCAAAGACATTTGCTATCAAACAGTTCACAAGGATTATGTATTTCCTTTATATACACTTGTGTTGCAAACAGTGAGTTCTAGAGGTGTACATAACCTTCTTTGGGTAGTGAGCCTACATTTATTTTACTCTTAACAGGGTTTATCCTTTAACAAGGACTGTCTATTGTAATGTTTTAATTAGCTCCTACCAGGGCTAGATCTTTTAACATGGATACTATACTCTCAGTAAATCATTTTTGGGTGTTAATCCCCACCGTGGTTTTTACCTTTAATAGGGTTTCCTTGACAAAAAAATATTGTGTTGGCATTTACTGTGTTATCATTTGACTTGGTGTAGTTATTGCTTAAAGTTTAAAGTTCAATAATCTGTCTCACAATTGATTCACCCCCCCTCTTAGTTGTGTTGGTGGACTGTTATTCCTAACAGGATCTACATCTTTTTAAACATATCAGTATCCTTCAAATACATCAATGGTTTCAACCACACAGCTTGGTCATGCAACTATCCCTTATCGAGTGCTCACTAGGCCTAAATCTATAGTAGCCTTGCCAAACTAGTTTTCCAAGGATTTCACAAACTTTCCCCAAAAAAATAAAGGATCTAATGGCATATCTAGATACCCTTTTCATAGTTACTCAACATATCTCAAAACCACATATCACTCCTTTGGACCATATGCCCAAACAATAATTGTCGCTCTCTAATTATCCCTCCATTAGCCCTCCTATTACAAAGCAAGTACCATCTACACACATCCCCAAACCTTCCAATATTCAATAGAGTTGTAAAATAATCCAAACTAATGGAATTTTATACTTTCAGGAGGTACCATCAAGTTCTTCTACCCAAACCACAAAACCATCATTCCTAGGTACACAAACCTAGGGCTTTGCTAACAATACCTCTCCACTCACTTCCAGATCCATCCAGTGGATAAAAAACCATCTAATTCTTATATCTTGACCTTCTATACAATAAAAACTAGCCCTCCTTTGATTATAACCTCAATACCTTGACTGGTCCAATCACCTTGCATCCCTCAATCAACAATCTTCGTCAATTAGAGATCTTTTCCTCCATCCCAGCATTCCCCTACAAAGAAGAATGTATGGATACATATCATACATGAAATATAATCTCCCCAAAGTCACATTAATCACATTAAGTGAGGGATTCTCATTCTCTCATGGTGTCTTCAACAAAAATGTTGATTGCACAACAAATTGCTTAGAACAGTCATTAATGTAAATGACTGAGATTCTTATCTTTAAACTTCACAAAATAATATAATATGCATGGAAATGAGAAAAGACTCAAACCAACACTATTTCAAATCATTTCTAAACTATTTTTGACACAAATGAGAAGTTTAATAACACAAAGCAAGGGATTGTTCCCTCGCGGCAGAGAACAAGGAAGTTGCAGAGAATTAAAGTTTCATTGATATAAACTTTCTTTACATTTCTTTCTTCACCACAAAAAACCTATAAAAACTTCGTAAGACTCCTATTTTCTTATTCCTCAAGCTCACACTTCAAATAAAACCATTTCCCAATTGGTCACAACTTCCCTCAACCAACAATCAGTCAGTTATTTGACTATTACAATTAGTATATGGTTTTTATTTGTTGTCTAGTTGACAACAAGGTTGTCAACTTCAACAACTCACATAATTTATGCATTTTATTTATTAAAAACATATTTCTAAATCCTCTTAGGATCTAATCATAATTCTTAAGACTCTAAACCCTTCTTAAACCCTCACTCTAGCCTTCAAAGGCCTTATTTTGCCAATATAGGAAAATTACATATTTTAGCACTTCAAGTGCATTTACAACTCTTTGATGGCTCTATTGGCCATATTAAAACATCATGGAACTTTATAGGTAATTAAACCCTTCGTCAACCTTAGGATCCACAAATGACCCAAGGTGCACTCACTAACCCCAAATTCCATTCAAGGCTTATAATGTTGATCTCATAACAAAATGATCAAAACATAAACAAAACATAATTAAAGTAACATTATAGGTCTTATTGAATTCAAATAACCTTTCAAGGTCATGTTCATCTTTTTCTCCCCATAGGATCTTTTCGGTGACCTTAGTTCCTTCTATGCCTTTTGTCCTTGGCCCTACTGCTCCCGCACTAGTTTACCTTTGTACTTTCATTTTCCTCTTGGTAGCCTCTTTTCTAATAGCTCTTCCAGTTCTTCTTGTTCTTTTTCCTCAGTTAGTATACTGGCATAGGCACTTCCACATGAACTACATGTTAATATGATTTAGAATAATAGAGAGCGGGGGGGTGAATCAATTTTTCTCAAGTCCAAATTTATAAAACAACTCTCAAACACTTCAACAAATTTAGATATAATAACCAGCAGCTACTCAGTCATTACAGAATGTATACCAGAAATAGATAACAATGCAGTCCACTATCCAATAGCATTTAACTTGCAAAACACAGAAATGTTCAACACCAAAACATTCACACAAGTTTGACACCGGGATTTATAGTGGAAACCCAATTTGGGAAAAACCACTTTGTAACATGCTACTGATATATTCACTCTTCTAAAGTGAGCTTTGTGAAAAGCCAACCCTGTCAAAGGTTTAAAAACACACTGCTAGGGGTGACCCTGTTAAAGGATTTCAACCACCCTATTTGGAGTGTGCCTTGTTAGAGGACTTAAGTACATTCCATTAGAATGCAACCTTGATTAAAGGATTTATACAATGATTGTTAGGTCAACCTTGATTAAAGGATTTGACTCATACAACGGTTAGAAAGTAGTAGTAGTATTGATCTGAAAAACATACAACTCACTTTGAAAATAATAGATCCAATTCATACATATATGTTGGCTTACTGACTGAGTACCATTTCCATCTCCATCACTGATCTTCTTGAAAAAATCTTCAAGAAATCACAACTCTGATCAACCTCTTCACCTTCAGCCTTTTTTCTTTCTCAGTCAATAACATCAACAACTTCTAGCATCCATCCCTTTCTCAACCTCATGCTTAGGTTAACTTATATCTCTTCAATAGATAGATCTCTCTTTTTTTGCTTAATCTCCTTTATAGATCTTAGGTTTAGGTTGGAATCATCAAATCCTTCTAACATTTAAGTTCTTCATCCATCCTTCTAGAAACATCTTAAATATCCTTAATGAAATCAAAATAAAATGATTTACTGTACATTAAATGCTCCATACACTTTATAAATAAAGTCAATAGGTTTTACATAACCCAAGAATTAAACAATGTTGGCTAGGAATCTAAATTCTTCCTCAAATGTAAATTATTGACACTCGGTCAATACTATGTTCAACTCCTTAGTCATCACTGCGCAACTCATTCACCTCTTCATTTCTCACTTGGAAAATAATGTCACTCAACAATAAACTAATGTTCAGTCAACACTGAATTTACTCGACATATATTGTCTCTCGGTCGACACTAACATCACTCGGCTTAAACTAGATTTCTTCACTTTTGCTCGGTTAAGCCTACTTGTTCAATCTTGCTTCTTACTTAGATAAACAATACATTATGCTATCATTTTACCATATAATCAAGTACTCATTGAAGTATCAAGATAACTCAACCTTTCCCTAGATGCTATTGTTACCAACCTTACCCTAATCCTTCTCATCAACCGATAGATATAGTACTTTCTTAAATAGAAATAATATTACCAGTTAAGGCTTGACATCAATGAAAATATGTAAAAATTGCTTCAATTGTAGTTTCCAACTATCTCCCTCTTTGGCATTGATGGAAACACCATATGAATAACACATGATTCACCAACCAATCCAAAACTTGTCAGTTCATCAGAAATATTTGTAATATCCTTAGCTTCATTCTGATTCTGAATCACTTAGCCTAACTTTCTTGATCGACCACATAGTAAATCCCTCTAAATCTTCTCCATGTGTATCTTCCACATGTTTTCATCTGACTTATCTCCCTCTTTGACAATAATTCCAAAGTAGTTGCTAGAAATTGCATCTTTCATATGTAGATATCATCTTGTCAGCTTAGTAACAATGTTTCTCTCTCTGTCATCTTTCTTATGACTGTTTATAGCTTTTCTGTTCTTTTCACAACTCTAGGTTGTTCCTAAAGTGTGACCTTTTCTGCATCAATTTATCATATATTTTGTGCAACACATTTGATGCAGTGCTTCTAGCTTGACTAGGCAGCCTCAGTCAGGGGAAGCACCCCTAATTTACCTCTAAGATATTCATGAGCATCCTTAGGTAAAGCTTTTGTGAATATGTTTGGTAGTTGTTCCTTTGTATTCATATACTCCATTCTCACTTCTTTATCTTGTACCAATTCCCTCAAGTAATGATACTTGATGGCAATATGTTTGGTCTTTGTGTGCATCACTGGGTTCTTAGATATCTTGATAGCACTTTTGTTGTCATAGTATATGACAACTCATTCAATGATCTCTTCTTTCATGTCTTTCAACAATTGCTTTATCCATACCAGGTTTGAATAGTTCACTGCAGGTGCTACATACTTGGCTTCAGTTGTAGATTGGGAAATGCAATTTTTTTTCTTGCTTGTCCAAGAAACTAGTCTTTGTCCAAGAAAGAAAGCTCCACCACTAGTACTTTTTCTATCATCTACATTTCCTTCCCAATTTGCATCAGTATAAACTCTTAGTTCAAATTTTTCATGCTTCTTATAGTACAGTCTAAAGTCTTCTTTCCATTTCAGATATCTCATTATCCTCTTCACAGCCATCATATGACTTTCCTTAGGATTGGCAGAGAATCTTGCTACAATCCCAACTGCTAGAGCAATATCTGGTCTACTGTGAATAGTATATTGCAACTTTCCAATCAGGGATCTATATAGAGTTTAGTTCACTTCAGCAGTATCATCATTCTTAGACAGTTTCTATCCAGTATCCATGGGAGTACTTACTGGCCTTGAGTCCTCCATACGAAAGGTTTTTAATATCTATTTAATATATTTAGACTGTGTAATAAAAATTCCTCTCTCCATCTGATAGACTTTCAAACCAACAAAGAACTTTATCTCACCAAACATAGACATTTTAAACTCAGTTTGCATCTCATTTGAAAATTTCTTACACAGGGAATCTTTTCCACCAAATATGATATCATCTACAAAAATTTTAGCTAACAAAATCCCTTTATCTTCTTCATCTTTCATGTATAGATTGTTGGTGTCATTTGTCCTTGAGAATCCAATCTATATCAGGTAATTGTGCAGCCTCTCATACCATTCTCTAGGGGCTTTCTTCAAACCATACAGTGCCTTGTTCAACTTACAAAACATATTTCTCTTGTTTGGGTCAACAAATCCTTTAGGTTTCTCAATGTACACTTCTTCTAATATACAATTCAAAAATGTAGATTTAACATCCATTTGGTATACCTTGAAATTTTTGTAAGCAACATATGCAAGTAGAGTCCTTACTCTTTCTAATCTTTCTACTAGGGAAAATGACTCCCCATAGTCTATTCCTTCTTCTTGAGCATAACCCTTGCATACTAGTCTTTCTTTGTTCCTTGTTATTTGTCCATGTTCATTAAGCTTATTCCTAAATACCCATTTTGTTCCAATGACATTTTTGTTTTCTGGTCTCGGCACCAAAGTCCAGGTATTATTCTTTTCTATTTTTTCTATTTCCTCATTCATGGCTTGAATCCAGTCTTCATTTTCTAATGCCTCCCTTGTTGTCTTAGGCTCAAATTCACACAACAAAAATGTAGGGTCTCTCAACTTACTTCTGGTTAGAACTCCAGTACCTTTATCTCCAATGATTTGTTTAGGCCTTTGATGTCTTCTTACATACTGTACCAGAGTAGGTTCAGTTTTCTTTTCTCCTTACTCTTTAGGTTCATCAATAAGATTGTCAAATTCAGCCTCTGATTGCTCAAAAAATTCTTCCTGATGATCGACAGCATCCTCCTGATGCTCGGCAAAGCCTTTCGGATGCTTGACATTTTCTTTCTGATACTTGACATTGCTTACCCAATATTCTACATCACATGTAGGTGTATTACTCTCCTCTCCTTCTTCCATATAGACAAAAGATCTATAATCTTCAGGTTCTCTTTTACTTTCCTACTCATTCTTCTCTACAAATTCATCAACTTTCACATTTGTACTTTCCACAATTTTGTTAGTGTTAGAGTTCAAACACATGTAAGATTTACTCTTTGTGGAATAACTTAGGAGTATGCCCTCATCACTTTTTGCATCAAATTTTCCATTCCTATTATCCTCTAATATATAGCATTTACTCCTAAATATTCTAAAATATTTTACATTAGGTGCATAACCGTGCCATAGTTCATAAGGTGTAACATTTGTACCTTTTTTTATTTGCACTTTGTTCAAGGTATAAATAGATGTACTTACAATTTCTCTCCAGTACTTCTATGCAACATTCTTCTCAATCATTAATGTCCTTTTGCAGTCCATGATAGATTTGTTCCTCCTCTCAGCTATACCATTCTATGGAGGTGTTCTATGTGCAGACATCTGTCTCTTGATTCCTCTATCATAGTAGAACATATTGAACTCATTTGATATAAACTCTCCACCTTGGTCAAATCTCAGACATTTTAGGTTCCTACATGTCTCATTTTCAACCTTAGCTAAATACCACTTAAACAACTAAAATAAATCAAATTTTTCTTTTAGAAACATTACATTCATCATCCTAGTATAATCATCAACAAAAAGAAAAAATTATTTAGCGCCACAATAACTTTGTACACCCATAGGTCCACAAAGGTCAGTATGAACCAAATCTAAAGCATTTTCAGAAGTAAAGGTCTTGCTCTTGAAAGTAGACTTTTTCATTTTACCCAACTAACATTGTTTACACATCACATTATTAGGTTTCTTCAATCTCGAAAAACCTCTCACTTTCTTCCTTTTACTAATATTCACCAGATTGTCAAAGTTAACATGACATAACCTCTTATGCCATAACAAAACATCATCAAACTATGCAATCAAGCATGTCTCTTCAGATAAATCTAGATAGAACAAATTACCTCTAGTCTTCTCTCCACTTCCAATTAGTTCACCAGTGGCATCAAATATTTTGGCCTTTTGGTGATGAAATTTCACTCGATAACCAGTGCTATTGAGTTGTGCAACACTTAGCAAATTATAGTTAAGACCTTCAACCCAATAAGCATTTTCACAAGTAATTTTAGTAGTCGGCTTAATCAAACATTTAACCTTCACAGGACATGGTACATCATTACCAAACTTAACACTTCTACCTTTGTAATGATCTAGCGTATCAAAATTACTTTTCTCACTAGTCATGTAATGTGAGAAACCAGTATCAATAATCCATTTATCACCTTTGCTCACATAAGAAACAAGTGCAGTTTTTTCATCTTCATCAGTCTCATCTTTCATAGCAACATAAACTACTTCAATTTCAAAATCATTATCATCGGTGTCATTTTCTTCTTTAGCAATATAGCAGGATTTCTTACCTTTGTCCTTGTAGTCCTTGTACCTTTGGCAGCCTCTATTTTCTCCCTTATCCTTGTATTTGCTATCTTTTTCCTCATCTTTGTCATCCCTATTAGGACATCTTGCAGCTATATGGCCAACTTTGTTACAGGAAAAACATATGATAGGAAATTTACCTTTATATTTTCCTTTTCCCCTCTTCAATCTTCTAGCCATAAGAGCTTCAAGATCCTCTAGTTCTTCATCAGATGTGTCAGTTTCACTTTCACTCTCACTTATACATTTTTCTTTTTCCTTCTTAGACTTTTGCAAAACCATTTGTGACTTGAATGTAGATTCAACATTTGCAACATTATAGTTATCATAGTTAGAAATCTCAAAAGAAGTAAGCTTACCAACAAGACTTTCCAAAGTTAGAGTATTACCAAGGTTGCATCTAGATTCTTGAATTGCTAAGATTCTAATGGCATATATAGGTAGAAAAGTTCTCAAAACTTTTCCAATAATAGTTTCATTAGCAATATTACCATTAGCTCCTCTAATAGCATTTACAACCTCCTTGATTCTACCACAATATTGAGAAATATTCTCACCTTCTTGCATTTTCATTTCATCAAACTTACCTCTCAAACTTTCAAAATTTTCCCTTAGTATATTTTCATCACCACCATAGATATTTACAAGTGTCCCACATTTTCTTTGCATTGGTATAGTTTTTAATGTCCTCAAATGTAGGATAGCTTAAGGTAGATACAATCTCCAATATTACTTAGTTGTGTTCCTATTTAGCTTTCATCTCCTTGGTGGTCAAAGGTGTAGTAGGTGTAACATAGTCATTTTTAACATAATATTTTGCTAAGTCACCAATACCAGCTTGGTACAGTTTCATCAAACTCTGCCATGTAGGGAAGTTCTCCTTATTCAACTTCAATACCTCCTTTTTATACATCTTGATCATTTGCTTCAATTACCTTCAAAATTGACCTAAGTAAGCACCAACAACTCTGATACCAATTGTTAATATGATTTAGAACAATAGAGAGGGGGGGTGAATCAATTTTTCTCAGGTCTAGATGTATAAAAAAACTCTCAAACACTTCAACAAATTCAGATATAATAACCAGTAGCTACTTGGTCATTATAGAATGTATACCAGAAACAAATAACAATGCAGTCCACTATCCAATAGCATTTAACTTGCAAAACATAGAAATGTTTAACTCCAAAACACTCACACAAGTTTGACACCAGGATTTATAGTGGAAACCCAATTTGGGAAAAACCACTTTGTAACATGCTACTGATATATTCACTCTTATGAAGTGAGCTCTATGAAAAGCTAACCCTATCAAAGGTTGACAAACACACTACTAGGTGTGACCCTATTAAAGGATTTCAACCACCCTATTAGGAGTGCACCTTGTTAGAAGACTAAAGTACATTCCATTAGAATGCAACCTTGATTAAAGTATTTATACAATGACTATTAGGTCAACCTTGATTAAAGGATTTGACTGATACAATGGTTATAAAGTAGCAATAGTATTGATCTAAAAAATATACAACTCACTTTGCAAATAACATATCCAATTCACACATATATGTTGGCTTACTGATTGGGTACCATTTCCATCTCCATCACTGATCTACTCAAAAAACCCTTGAAGCAATCACAACTCTGATCAACCTCTTCACCTTCAGCCTTTCTTCTTTGTTAGTTAATAACATAAACAACTTCCAGCATCCATCCCTTTCTCAACCTCATGCTTAGGTTAACTTATATCTCTTCAACAGATAGATCTCTCTTTTTCTGCTTAATCTCCTCTGTAGATCTTAGGTTTAGGTTGGATCCATCGAATCCTTCCAACATTTAAGTTCTTCATCCATCTTTGTAGAAACATCTTAAATCTCCTTAATGAAATCATAATAAAATGATTTATTGTGTATTAAATGCTCCATACACTTTATAAATAAAATCAACATGTTTTACATAACCCAAGAATTCAACAATGTCGGCTAGGAATCTGAATTCTTCCTCAAATGTAAATTACTGATGCTCGGTCATCATTGTGAAACTCGGTCACCTCTTCATTTCTCACTCGACAAATACTGTCACTCGGCAATAAATTGATGTTCGGTCAACACTGAATTTACTTGGCATATATTGTCTCTCGGTCGACACTAACATCACTTGACTTAAACTAGATTTCTTCACTTTTTCTTGGTTAAGCCTACTTGTTCAGTCTTGCTTCTTACCTAGATAAATAATACATTATGTTATCATTGTGCCATATAATCAAGTACTCATTGAAGTATCAAGATAACTCAACATTTCCCTAGGTGCTATTGTTGCCAACCTTGCCCCAATCCTTCTCATTAACCGATATATATAGTACTTTCTTAGATAGCAACAGTCTTACCAGTTAAGGCTTGACATCAATGACAATACAACAATTGCTTCAATTGTAGTTTCCAACACTAAAATGATTATCTCTTTCTCTTTTTGAACTACCAATGGTTAGAGATGATTAAAAAATCTATTTCTATCTTCGGTAAACTATTATCAAAGTTAATAATCTCAAATTCATTCATCTTACTGATCAAAGCATCAAATGTAACAACATTACCAGGTATGGATCTCAATTCCTAAATAGTAGAGATTTGAATAGTATATTTAGGTAAGAGAGTTCTAAGAATTTTGTTACCACATCTTCTCCATTTATTGTTCCACCAGCACCTTTGATAGCACTAACCACTTCCTTAATTTTGAAACTGTATTGTGCAATGTTTCCATCTTATTTCATTCTCATCTCATCAAATTTTCCTCTGAGACTATCAACATTTTCTTTATGTACATGCAGATCACCTCTATGAACTAGTGCAAGTTTATCCCACATTTATTACTTTGTAGTACAATCCTTTATGTCATTAAACTCAACATTGGTCAGGGAAGAAGCAATCTCAATCATTATCAAGTTGTGTTCCTTATTTTCTCTCTTTTGATCAAGTGTCATAGGTCCAGGAAGCGATTCAGTGTAGTCATTTTCCAAATAGTAGAGTGTAGAATCTCCAATTCCAAATAAGCCTCATCTTGATTTTCCATATAGGGAAACTCTCCTTGTCCAACTTTGGTGCTTCTCTCCTATACATCTTCAGATCTTTAGCTTGAGTCTTTTAAACTTTTACCTCCCAAAACCAAATGCTCTGATACCCATTGTTGGATAAATGAGAGAGGGATTGAATCAATTATAGAATTAGTTATCTTAGGTCCCTTAACAATTTTCAACCTTAAAACCTTCTCAGTAACTAATCTTAATAATCAAATTTAAACATTCAACATACCACAATAGTATTCATTAGAAAATCAATAAATAACATGAAAAACATTCAATCACACATTAACACCAATATTTAACATGGAAACCCAATTGGGGTAAAAAATACTATGAGAATTATCACCCACAAAATAATTCTCTCTTCTGAAGTGAGCTCAGTTAAGAGCCAATCCTATTAAAGATTACAAACACATTTTCTTGATGTGACCCTATTAGGGGATTTTCACAAAAGATCAACTAGATCTATCACCTTATAATGATTGGCCTTATTAAAGGACTTATAAAATTTGTTAGAATGCCACCTTACAAAGGATTTAGAAATAGGATTGTTAAATCCACTCAGTTAAGATATTTTTTACCATAATGGTTAGAAAGTAATATTGAAATGATCTAATAAAATATGCAACTAGCTTTTCTCGTTTAGATCTCCTTTATGCTCATTTATCTTCTTCAAACTCTTCCTTTCTAGGTGATCAACAAACACTCTTCATCTCATCACTTTCCTTCACTTCATTCACACTTTTCTTCATCTTTGTTCTTCTTGATGTACCCTTCTATACTAATTTGGAAATCTTCTCTGGCTATCAACAAATCAGCAATTCAGCATCAACATCAGCAATATGATCATCATGATCATCCTTTTATATAGACATTTTTTGTTGCTTAATTCTATTCACTGCTTAATCTCATCCATTTAATCAAATCTGTAGCTCAATAAAATGTTTTACGATTCTTTCTAGTTGTATCTTCACCTTGGAACTTGAACTTTTCTTGGATCTCAAACCAACCATCAAATCTTCACCATTTATATTTACCTAACATTTTTTATCTGTTGACTTCAGTAATTGACTTTTTTCCCTCCTTATAATCTTCTAGATCAATCCAAATCTTCACTTAATGTCATCTTTTACTTGATTTCTTGTTTAACTGACCAACGTCATCTACTCGGTTAATTCTATCTACTTGGTATCATTTACTCAGTTAATTGTGACCTGCCAATATATTTTACTTATCGACAACCATTTCCATCTCGGTAGAACACATTGTTTCCTTGTCTTTTCAATTCACAACTTCAATCCTTTATTATCGACAAATATAACTAACTTGTACATCACCCTAACACTTCATCAAATCATATAAAACAATCAAATCAATATTACCTTGTCATAGACCAATTCATCAATTGCCCAATTAAGCTCACATACTTAACATCACTTATTTATTTCATCTTTTGTCTTTACCAACCATTTCTTTACTCAACATCACATATTTGAAATTGATATGGCAACTTGAAATCAATAAGTCAATAGGCTTGACATCAATGAAAACATAACAGCTGATCCAATTCTTCTACATACCTTTCATTTCTCAATTAACCTTGTTCATTATCAGCATCATAATATCAATGGGGTAAAAATCTCAGTAACAACCTCAGTTGGGGTAACAATCTTCCATCCAATGCCCAGTGTCTTCATCGACTTCCATCATAGCCTCAATCTTTGGCTTCTTACTTTGAGGAATTTTACCTAAGTATTTACTTACCATGTCCTCCAATGGAACCATTACAATGATGATACTACGTTTCTTACTAACAAAGAGTTCAAACCATTTCGAGGCACTTGAACTACCCTTGCTTGGGGGCATTTGAAAATTAGTAGTGTAACCTACTTATATAGAGTCCCGAACACCTAAGCCAAGTTCTTCCTACTAATCCTTTTCTACCTTGGATGCCATAGAGATTTCCATGCTCAAATTATTCACAAGATCACTCACATTATCCACTAGGTTGAGATCAACTACAATGGAGGGATCCTTGGATGCTTTTTTCCTTCTCTTAATCCCTAGATGAGTGACTCGAATGGACGGTTGAGTTTTAATTAGGATCTTCTCTCGTGCTGGGTTTTTGCTTCTGATCCTAATTTACATGTAGGAGAACATTGGACAACTTCATCAATATGAATTGGTGGAGGTTTTGGACTTAATGCATCCAATATTTGTTGTAGCATTCTTCTAGAATCTTTTGATTTTCCTATTCTCTCTTCCTTCACCCATTTTTATGTCCTCCTAATCACATTCAAGGTCTTGATTTTTATATCATCCTCTTATCTTTTATGATGCTAAATTTTAGGTATTGGTACAACTTCAATTAATTCCTAGTATTTAGGATCTAATACTTCTTCATTTTCCCTTTCTTCAACATCCTCAATATTTATTGGCAACCTAAGAGTGAAAAAAAATTTAGTGTGAACCTGTACCAATGCCTTATTCTCACTTCAAAGTAGTGCTCACAATCAGCCCATAAATCTTCTAACTATGGCTCATAAGTGAATTATATTTCTACCAGAAATTATTTTCAATAAAGTCTTTGTTATCAAACCTATTCTTGGCCTGGTAATGTCTTAAATTCATTATCTTCAATTTAGATTCAAGGTTTATCATGCCTTGAATTGGTTTGCAGTGGTAGTGGCCAAGTTCAATGGGAAACACATAACCAAATCTCTTCTTAGGCTTGAACTTATTTTCCACTTGAGAGAGTTGTCTATAGACTGTAACAAACACATATTTATCTAAACAGTATCTAGGAAACTTCAATGGTTATCCATCAAATCCTCCAACCCTTAAATCGGTAAATTTTGAGAACTGAATATAGTAACTTCTATAGGTCATTACCAATTGAATGACCTCCTCAAACAACCTTTGGTTTTCTTTTTCCTTCAACTCAAAGACCATTCATGTGAGGAAAACATCTTGAGCACTCCCGAAGTGTTTTGTATTTCTTCTTTTTTGCAAAATAAAGTGGTATTCATAAATCTTCATATCTTGGGTTCAAGGTTCATGCAGGGAGCCTTCCCATTCTCTACAACAGGTTAGTATAGAATATATATGAATTCATATAGAAACTCTTTACCCCTGTAACTTGGAAGAGTTCTTCGTGAATTCTATTGGATATCACCTCTACCGAGTCAATGTAATCATTATCACCGAGCATAACTTGGATGAAAAAAAATCCATTCCTCTCATAGGACAACATATGGATTACCCTTTACTCTTTTTAGTAAAATAATGAGATCCTTCACATCTCAAATTAGATGATCTTTCTTTAATGGTCTGGGTAGATGTGAGCCTCCTTTCTTTGATTTCAAGAGTAAAATCCTTTCAATAGTACTATTATATCCTCTTTTTTCATTTGAGAAATGAGTTTGTGATAGGGAAATGGTCCAATCCTTGTAGGTTTCCATTGGAGGTATTCTCATAGCATCCATCGCTACTTCCCTGCTCACTTGTACTAAATGATCACCGAAAATGTCTTTATGCACCTCTCTGTCACATTGTATCTATTTATGCACTCAAGTACTAGCTCAGGATAGGGTATTACTTTGGGGAAGCCTACGGCTTGAATCAAACCACTCTGAGATATTTTTTCTACCATTGACTCTAGTTCTACATTCTAAATCTACTCACTATCTTCTCTATATACTCATCTACCAATGTTATATATCCAACCTACGGAAGGCAACTTGTTAAAGCAGAGGGTTTATCTTCTTTGGGGAGCTTAGGATTAAAAGAAGAGATCTAGGGTTTTCTAGTAAAATTATTTGGAAATTTCCATAGATAGAAGGAGAAGAAAACTAACCAAACCCTTAATTATAGAGAAGGTAATATGAATCAAACAATTATAGAAAGAGGTTTTTCTTTTAAACTCACCCATTAATCAAAATTTGTTCTCCTGAGAAGAGGTAAAATGTTACCTCACCTTTTCTCCTCTACTTCCAGGCTCCAATAATTGAATAGCACTAGTGATAATGGTAGAAGGCATGAAAGATTTGTAATAATACTTCTCGTCTAGTAAGATTTTAATAGAAAGTTACAATGATTAACTAATGTGTTGTTGATTTTAAAGGTGATTTACATGTTGCACGTATCAACTTACTTATCTTATCACCCCTTTCAAAAATATATTAAATTCTTGTCTTTTCACTTATTTCCCTTATGAAAGATTGATAATAGCTTCCCACATGCCCGTTGGATGATTTCATATCACCTTCGAACTCTTAACTTAGAACTATCAAGGAAGTTCAAAGTTTAGGTTCACTTGCTTTTTTCTTATGACTTAGGACATACGAGGCTAAGGTAAAATAGATACAACATAGCTAAATGAACTACAAACTTTGAACCATGATTTACAAAATTTCAAGGTTCAAGTTCCATATTACAATTTTCACAACATGAATAACCATGGAACTTGACGCGCATTGACTTGTAAAGAATTTGCGGGGCATTGAACTTCAAAATTTGAACTTTGTACTGCAAAGTTCAAGGTTAAACAATCAGAACTCCATCTGGACAAAAGACTCAAAGAGTTACACAGCCAACTTTTGAAATTGAGAGATTGAACTTTGAAATTTTAAATGTTGGAAATGGGTTCAAGTTCAAAGTTCAATACAAGTTAATGCACTTGAGAATGTTACACAAGACTCTCAATTTAAGATGCAAAATTGAAAAGCAATAGATAGTATGGTTAGAGGACTCAAGCATGTTGATAAAATAGTCATTGTCATAGTATGTATAACCCACTTTTTTATCCATCGGCTTGGATGACTCCCTTTTTTCATATTTAGAAAATGGCTCCTTAAAATCCTTATGATCAGTGTTCATTTGCGAGGGATCAATCACAATTGTCTCATTGTTAATCAGATCTTGTATTAGTTGTTTAAGGTTCATGCAATAATTGTTCTTGTGGCCTTTATTGCAATGATAGTAGCAATAGTGGTTATCATTCCACCACTTAGTCTCTACCTCAGGATCGTATGCTTTAGAATTGTCTAGAAAAGTTATTATCAAAAGCATCTTCACAACATTCTCAAGGGATTATCCAAGAGGAGTGAAGTCTCTCTTAGGCCTAGGGATCCATGGCCTATCTTTGTTTCCCTCAGGTTTAGAGCCCAGTTAGGTTCTCCTATTATCTTTCACTACTTGAATACCAATGGATAAGTTGAAAGATGGCTCCTTAGGTTTTGTGGTGGTAGGCACAGAAGTCATACCTATGATTCCAACATTGACGACATCTTTGGTTTTGGTCAAGAACTTATGCTTGTCCTTTTTATGTTGGTTATTGGAAAAGGACTTCTATTCTTTATGTTTTAAGGTAATATATCCTTTTTGAATAATAAAATCCTCTATGTGTATAGCTGATTCCACCAATTTGTCAAATGAGGCATGTGTTTTCATTTTCAACACATAGTTCATTTTAGGAACCAAAGTATTTATGAATATATTGATTTTTTTCAGTCTCAAGAATCTGTCAAGGGTATCGAGAAAACATTCTCTTCCATCATTGGAGGAATGTGACAAAGGGCTCTCCTACATGCTTCCTTGTATTGTAAAAATCAAGCATGGTGACAGTGTGAGAGATGTTGTAGGATTATTGTTGCATAAAATTTTAAACCATCTCATCAAAAATTTTAATGCCAAGGGAAAGTAAGGTGAACCAGCTCATAGCTTGGCCACTAAGACTTTGAGGAAATAGTCACATCAGATAGCTTTTTTTGTCCATACATTCCATGCTTAGGACATGAAATTCATGCACATGGTCTTGAAAATTTTTGTTTCCATCAATTTTTATATTTAGGGATCTCTACCTTGGATGGGAAAGGCATCATGTAGAGATTTATATGGAAGGGGAAACAACATATTGATTCAAGAAAATATTTGTTCTAGGGATGGTCCTTGTCCTTTTTAAGTTGTGAAATATTACAATGCAGGTCCTAAAGTTATTTGGTAAGGGATGTGAGATGAGACTCTTCCTCTTTTTTAATTAAACCATCCACATCAAATTCAGGTGGTATCTTCACACGTATAGAAGTGAGATGCATGAAATGGTGATCTTTATCTTGACTCATGATGGATTTCATAACCTTGTGGAAATGTTTTTCCTCTTGGCATTTTTAGATTTCCTCTTGTGTGGGTTCTTTATCTTAAGAGGAGTCAGAGTCAGGTCTTATATGAGTTCCCCAATCTAATTTTGGCATTTTTATGACTAACTTGTAATCAGAGGCTTGATGTAAAGGTTCTTCATGGAAGAACGGTCTAGCAGTATTGTAAATGGATTTTCCTCTTGAATCGACAGTATCGTTATAGGAATGACTATGAGTTATGACTAGCATGGAAGATGATATTGATGAATTGATAGTAATGAGGTTACTAATATAGTGCTAAAAGATCGAGGTAATGATAGTGTTGTCTCAAGAATAAGTAGTAGATAATAAAGTAGTTGAAACAAGGTGCAAGGTATCGAGAATTAGGCTTGAATGCCTGCTAAGTGATACTTGCAACCAAGTTGATGTATCCAAGAGAACTAAGTATAAGTTATTGAGAGTGATGCATGAATTCCTACTGAGTGGCACTTGTGACCAAATTGAGAAAGGTTTAATTTCAAATAGGATGCTTGAGACAGGAGCTAGGGCACTTCTGAGATCTTAAAGCAAGAGTGAAGAGATACAAAATTACTAATAAAATTTCAATCAATCAGGAATACCAGTTTCAAATGGATGACTACTAATTAGGATGATAGAAAAGAAAAGAGGACACCTAGATACTGGAGATCTGAGAACCTAAATGTAGGTTTTGATAACCAGTCAATCACAGGATCGTACAGTAAACTCCATAATTAGGTGCAATGAAGCTCAACATTGTGTGAGATAATATGGTGAAGGATTATTCTATCGTATGATAGAACTCGGTACTAGGTGCGATAGAGCACTTGAATTGAATGTTTATGATTCTTAAGAAAATGATAGTATGCAAGAAAAAGTTAATTTACCATTGTTCTTGATAAATTTGACCAATTTGGATTGGTCTGGTTTTGAATCCTTGACAAGGATGAGGGATCCTAAATCCAATCTGAGTGTTTGTAGGTTGAAAAAATCATGATCAAAAAAAGGTCTTCAAACAATCCACCAAAGGACAAAGCAACTTTGGGGATACAAGAAATTTTGAATTCTAAGAGAGGGTGCCGCAATATGTCAAGAGTGTCTAGTGTATATTCCATAATGATTTGCATGGGTCTCAAAACATTCGTAGACACATCAAGAAAAGAATACCTAATGTCAAGGATAGTATCAAAATCTTTTCCCACAACTTGTTATTAATTAACCTCACACAAAGTGATGTTGTCTTTTCTGAGGATAGCATCCAAGGGAACACATATGGTGAGTAGTCTTGGGGTGATTCGGGTAAAGTCCACTTGGATCAATCCTTGCACAAAGATTATGATACTTTTGGAAGTAATTCAAGTAGCTTCTAACCAATGGTGTCTAGTAAGGGAATCTATTTGCAACTATCCCTTGTAGTTTTGCTTAGCTGAATTGAGGCATATAGCCCTACAAGCGCTTCAAGTAAGGTAGTCTTGCAAGAAAGATTGAGACCTCACAACCCTACACATTACTCTCATGAGTGTTCTTCCAGTTAAAAGAGTAACCCAACACATTTAATAGCTAAATCCTTATAGTTTTGGGCCAACAAGGAATACATTTTATAGTGAGTTGGATGAGTTGGCTTTGCTTTGTCCAACTTGGGTCATTGCCGCGATATTTTTACCTCAACGAAAGGCCTTTTAAGGTAAAATAAAAAGAGTAGATAGACCAATGAAGGTCTAGATTTATAATTTTCCACAAGGGAAAGGAGCATACTCTCCTACTCCATATCTTCTCCCAAGCACATCAAGCACATATTCATTCACCAAAGACTCTTTGTAAGTGAAAAACCAAGTAGGTCAAGATTTTTTATTCAACCTCTAGGATGTGAAGAGCATACTCTCCTACTAATCAATTAGTCACAAGAAAATAAATCATATGTAGTTAAGCTAGATTCTTAGAAAACCAAATTTATGAAAGCACAATGTTGATTTGTATCTCCAAGGAAATATGCAAGACAAATAGCTTTAGTAGTCCCAAAATATGTCTTTGGAAATTGTCCTACAACCACAAAGAATTAGTTGTCTCAAAATGAGGCCATGTAGATGACTTTGACAAGAAAGTTCTCTCTCAAATACCCTGCAAAAACCTATTATTTCTACAAAAAAGAATGTTAAAGCCAAGTTGAAGCTGAATCAAGCACTAGGATCTGAAAATTCAAGCAACTAAACCCCTAAGAATGATCTTTATTTTTTATATGATGAAACACAGTCAACACTATATTATTGTACAATGAAACTATAAATCCATGAGATGAAAGCTAGAGTTCTTATATCATATGAGGAATCTCAGAACTACATACGATAAATCACCTTAAACCATATTATCGTACGATAAAAATTGTAATTGCATGGGATAAAAGAAGGTGTCATATGATCATTTGTATTATTGGGTGTGATATTCATCTCAGTTTCATAAAATGAATAAAATGACTTGCAAGAAATGGGACCAAAAATTGATTTGGGCCCCATGGTGGGCACCAAAAATGTTTGGTATAAAATTGGTATTCGACTATAATTTAACCAACACTCAATAAACCATTAACTCAATAATTTAGCTATAGGAGGTCAATTCAAATGAACCAACTAAACCCTCAAAAGCGGCTCTTCCTAGTTGAAGTGAGTTTAATCCTTTTATGATGCTCATCAGATTGGAATGAAGGATTAGTGACTTGAATACTCTAAAATGGAAGATTCAAATGCAATGCAAAATTAGAAATAAAACTAGATTGCAAGATTAACAATGCTAGAATGAAAGCAAGCTAGATTAATAATGTAAGATTATGCTAGAAAATGAACTAAGCTAACAATGCAAGAGAGCTATGAGCATGTGCATGAAAAATAACTAAGAACTAGGAATTCAAAATAGAAAGATTACTCTAGAATGAAACAGTGGAAGAGCGATGGATTCAATAATGATCAAGATGGAACCCTTGAGCCAAGGAAGAGCTTCCTTTTAAAAGATTTGCCTCAAGAATAGAGGGTGGAGATTAAAAGGCAAAAGATGTTAGGTATAGATGAGTGATGAGAGAGATAAATCCATGTGAGAGGATTCAAGATTTTTGATTGGCCAAGATTGATGGGATAGTAAGACAAAATAGTAAATCCCCTTTTAATTGTCAATTAATCAAAATTAAGTTTGTACAAAGTGCTCTTTTTAATAAAAGTGCTAGGACTTTATATTAAAAGGTAAGTTTTGACAATTAAATGATTTTTCAAGTTAATTTAATTATGCAAGGGGGATTATTCAGAGTTAATTACATAATTATGTCTAGTAAAATATGCCTTTGAGGAAAAATATGTCATAGGAGTTTGAACGGGCTCTGCTAGGGTTTCATGTTTACAACTCTTTGTCTGTGCTTTTTTTTATGAGTTTCCCACTTTTCACACCGCATTTACTATAGGATTTTTTCATTAGGGTTAGTTTTATAATGGCTCTAGCCACCCTCGGCCTAGAAATTGATGCTAGTGCTTGATTTGATGCTTCAAAAAGCCATGGCACCTCCTCTGAACAAACATCCTCACAAGTTCATCCCGAAGTTCTTTCATGAGCTAACCTTGATATTGTTCTTAACATGCAAGAATTTGATGCTACTTGTAAATGGTTAGAGAAACATACCTTGATAGGGTATTTTGTGAGTCACACTCCTCCTAAAAGTATTCTCAAAGAGTGGGCAAACAACAGTTGGACTCCTCATGGAGTTCTCCTTGAAGGTGTTCAAAACCTTACTAAAGGTTTTTTTTCTGTTTCATTTTTCTAACCTTCCCAGGCGGAGGTAATTTTTAGCTACAGTCCCTAGATGATTAGGTCCTCTTTGCTTGTGTTTCAGAGGTGGTTTTGAGACTTCACTATCTCAGATGTCAAGAAACTTAGGGTTCTCAATTGGGTTGAGTTCTCTAGTCTCCCATTTTCATGCTGGCCATTTATTGAGTATATTGCCAAAACCCTTGGCAAAGTTATTATCATAGAACATGACAAGTTTTTTAATGCCCACCCTCATAAGCATGTCTATGTTGAGGTCAACCTTTCTAGGGACCTCGAAGACTTTATTGAGATACAGGTTGGTTCCCTCACCTTTTCTCAGAAAGTTCTTTATTTGAACATGCCAAATACCTATTATCGGTTTCATTCGGCGGAGCATAAGATCAAGGATTTCCCTTTGGCTA
Organism: Chamaecyparis obtusa; assembly: GCA_027943335.1. NCBI lineage: Eukaryota > Viridiplantae > Streptophyta > Pinopsida > Cupressales > Cupressaceae > Chamaecyparis > Chamaecyparis obtusa. The sequence goes on from BSBK01002852.1 coordinate 2,015,382, forward strand.
CCCCTCAAGTCAAGCCGCCACCGAAGGAAATGCCTGCTAAATATATAGAAGCTAGTAAAAAGGAGGAATGGAACATGGTTATGCAAGGAAAGAATGCCTCAATTTCTAAGTAGGCACAAGCCACTTCCACAGTTGCTTCACCACTGGCTCCTCCTACTGGAGAGAACCCTCCTATCATCAAAGCACCACCGATTGCTCCACTTATTTCACACCCTGCTCCTCAAGGGAAAGCTCTAGCTATGTGGTCTACCACCCCATGGGTGGTGCTCACTCTACAAGATATTTCATTTGTATCTTCTTAGAATTTGTGTCGGTCTCGCAGCCCTAATGGTTGTGCAGAAGACCCAGATGAAAAATGGTAGTTTATCTCCTCTGGAGATTTCCCCACCAGTTTTGGTTCAATTCCAACCTTCTTGCAAAATATTTTCTCCTCTCTTGAGGACAAAGAAAGCATGCAAGATTTTTCATGAATTTTTTGTCCTAGAATGTGCGAGGTTTAACTAACCTCTCCATAAAGTACTATGTTCGAGATACCCACTACAGACTTTGTAGTCTAGATTTTTTATGTTTGTAAGAAGTTAAAATCTCTAGTTTTTTCCTTACTTTTTCTTATTGCATCATCTGGTCAGATGTCATTATTTTTTCTTCTCAGCATGAAGCTGGTAAAGGTGGTGTCATTACTATTATATCACCTCACCTTCAATCTGTTGTTATTGCACATGGGTCTGACTCAATGCAGCATGTCACTTGAATCTTGTTTTCATTCCATAATCATTCCTTTGGTATTATTAATACTTATGCTCCTAATGATGTTGTGGAAAGATCTCAGCTTTGGTGTTGGTTGGTGGATAATTTGCCTCCAACAACTTGGGTGATGTGTGGGGACTTTAATGTGTTTGAGCTGGCCTTTGACAAGGAAGGGATTTTGCCTTTTTTATGGACAAATGGAGAGAGAGAGAAGCATGGTACTATATGCACAATAAATTGGGCCTTTTTTATCCCAATGCTAATCATCGTCAGCAGAGTGGGGTTTGGCACACTTGGTCTAATTTCAGATTTGGTTCTGACCGTATATTCAAGAGATTAGATCGTGCTATGATAACTTCTCAATCTTTTTTCTCTTTTTTTGAAGATCAAGATTTTCCTTTCATTCCTTTGCTAGATGTGACCTTGTCAGATCATTACCCCATCTTTTTTTACCATTACGTGGCATTCTTCTACTCAACAGGCTGCTTCTACTCAATTTTTTCTCAAAACATCTATGCTGGCACATACTTTTACCATTGCTCACATTCTCCATGTCTAGAATTTAGAGCCTCATCCCCACAACTACACTAGTTGGATCTAATGGTGGAATGATGCCATCATTCATACCACCAAATTTCTTTGCATTTACGGTCGTCGATTGGCTTGCTACAGGAAGCATGCCTATGAAGCCAACACCAAGTCTCTTCACAATACTTTTGATGCTCTTTCTTTGAACCCCTTTGACTCTGAGCTTCATCTTAAACTTTCTCATCTTCACCATGAGAAACAAATTGCAGATAACTATGCTGCTCAGGGAGCTCAAATCAAAGCTCGCCTCCACTGGTTGGAGGTGGGTGATAAAGCTTCTAAGGAATGTTTTCATGCTCTCAGAGCCCACCATACCAACTCTGGCATTCAAAAAATCAAACAAGTTCATGAAACCCTTTCAAAGCTTCCTGATATTCTTCAAGCTTTAGTTAAACACTATGAAAAAGTGTTTGTTTCTTAGGGAAATTCGGTTGCACAGGATGAGGCTCTCAAGATGTGTATTTTTGTTACTCCAAACCACTTGGTAGTCGACCAGTGTGCCTTCTATGAGAAACTTCTCACCATTAGTGACCTTAAAGAGGTTGTCTCTTCTATGGATGATGATAAGTAACCAGGGTGTGAAGGCTTTCCCTGTGAATTCTACAAGCATTTATGGGATGTTATAGGTCTTGACCTGGATAAATTTTATCTCAAGGCCTACCATAATAAAATTTTGGGTGTTATTATCAATAAAGGGAATATCAAATTCATACCTAAAGCTGCTGACCCTGAAGATATCTACAATTAGAGGCCTGTCACCTTGTTGAATGTCTCCTACAAGATCATTGCTAAGGCTTTAGCACTCAAAATTAGACATCTCCTTCCACTTATTGTCCACCCAGAGCAAACTAGTTTCATTAAGTCCAGATATATCCTTGACAATATTATTGTTGTTTGAGAAGGAATGGAATGGGCTCGTCAATCCAAAAAACCCTCTTTGTTTCTCAAAATTGATGTTTCTAAAGCTTATGATTTCATTGAATGGCCTTTCATTCTTGCTATGTTGCAAGCTATTGGTTTTGGTCCCAATTTTTTGCAATCTATGGAAATACTTTTTGGTGGTGCCTCTACGTGCATTACTATCAATCAATTCTAATCTGATACCTTTGGGATTTTCAAGTCCATTTGCTAGGGTTTCCTACTGGCTCCTACATTATATGTTCTTTTTGTTGAAGGCTTTGGGTACCTTCTTGCCAATTCTATTTCCTCTAGATTAGTTTGTGGCATTTCTCTTCCTGACTCTTCTTCTCAACTTGTTAATGGCCACTTTGCTGATGACTCCTTTCTCACCCTCCTCGAGGATGAGGAAAATATTTCTAATGCCTTACAATGCTAGGATAATTTTTTTCAGACCTTTGGGTCTGCTATTCAATGGCATAAGACCCTCTGCTTCAGATAATCTTTACTACCAGCCCTCCTTGGCTTGCTAAGTTTGATTGGAAATGGGTTCAACATGGGGAATTTTTTCACTTCCTAGGTATTTCCTTTGCCTTTCATGGTTCTTCTATGGACTTATGGAATGTTGTGATTCCTAAGATTGAGAAGAAGCTTCAGTATTGGATCTCTAAAGCCCTTTCTCTTGTAGGGAAAATCCAGATTTATTCTAAGGTTTTGTATGCTACTCATGTTTATTATTCTTCTTGTTGGGCTCCCTCTAAAGCCTTGTACCAAAATTTGGAATGCCTTCTGAGAGACTTTCTCTGGGATTCAAGAGCTGACAGTCATGGGTTTCACAAAGTGACTTGGGAATATTGTTTTATCCCTAGACTCTCTAGTGGCCTTGGTCTCCTTTCCACTCAGAAGCAAGGGCTCACTCTTTGTGCCAAATGGATTATTTGTTCTCTCACTGGTGATGAGGCCTAGAAAATCCTTGTTAGACATTGTATTTCTTCAGGCTATCCTATCCATAGGCTTTCTTGGAAGGTAACTGGCCTTCAGACTCTTCTCATTATGAGGGAGCCTATTAATATCTAGGGCACTTTCATCATATGGAAAGCCTAGGGAGAAATTAAGGCTTGGCTCCGGTGGGATGGTGATGGCTTTCACAATGGTATTTCTTTTAATCAATAGAACCTCTGGTGGTCTTTTTTGTTTTCCATTCAAGGTATCCCTTTGACTAAGACTCAAGGTGCCAATGCTCTACATTTTTCAAATGTGGTATTCGGACTCCTAAGGACCTCTTCTCTAGGGTCACTATGAGCCTCTTCTCTTGGGATGATATGAAGGTTCAATATCATCTAGCTCGCCTAGGTCATTAAACTTTTGATCTATTCATTTCTGCCATTCCAAATCATTTGCTTCATAAGCTTGGTGTTCAGTCTGTTCGACCTTGGTGGAAGGATTGGAAATGGTATCCTGCCACTCCTTTCAGCAACTACAAGTCAAGGTTGGATTACAAATGGTTGTCTCCTCATCTTCCCATGGTGGACATTCTCAACCAAACATGGCATCTATACTCTTCTACGTACCACTGGAGCTCTCTCTTCTAGACCATTGGGTCTTCCATTACAGAGCCCAAGATGGCTCTCTTTGCTTGGTGTTTACTCTTCCAAGGGCTTCCTGTGGGGCCTAGGCTCAAACACCAGGGTGTTTATGACCCTTGGTGCCCCTTCTGTGGTCACCCTGAGACTTTTTTGCACATCTTTTGGTTCTATAGGAGAGCTCAAAAGTATTGGCATTAGAATCATGATTTTTTCAAACACTTCAATCTTGAGCCTTTCTCCTAGCATATGATTGTCCTGGGAGATTCTCCTAGGCTTCCTTCCAAGTTTACCTAGATTTGGCATACTTTCAGGATGGAGATTTTGTTCACTTTATGGAAAGATAGGAATGTTGTTCTATTCTCTCATAGCTTTCTTGATACAAATGTTGCTCGGTATAATAAATCTTGTAAATGTAACAATGTAATGATGTAGATTTAGGTACAAGCTAACAAAGTGGCTCTGGAGGTGGCTCACCTTTAGGAGTTGCTCAATCATTAGGGAAATGCTCCTTGCATGATTTCTTGAGTTCCTCTTGATTCAATTTTTGCAGAAGGTACCTTGTCCAGGGGTCACCACTGTAGGCGTAGCTCTTCGGCCCACCACTCCCCTACTCTGTAGTCGTAGGCTCCCCACCACCACTCTCCTATAGGTAGAGATGATGATTTTTGGTGCTGCTCGGCTTCTCCACCTCATTGTACCTCTGGGTGATCTCTAGCTCTAGCTCAGTTTTCCCCTCCTGGTGCTCCTGCTACTTGTCATGGCTCTAATTGGCCTTTGGCCTCCTCCTCCAAGTTCCTCTGCCTAGCTCTGGCTATTTCTCTACCTCAGGTGGAGGAGAAAGATAAAAATGTTGAAGATGATGGTGGTCAATTCTTGACCCTCCTATCAATCCCAATGATGTTTTGGGTTCTGATGATAGAGATCCTCCTCCATCTGGTGGCACTGCTCTTGTAGCTTGATGGCTTTATGCTTTTTTTTATGAATAGTTTCTAGTTTATTTTACTATTTCTGGCTTCTGTCATGTGGACTCTCACGGGGTGATTTTTATGTCCCCGACCCCTTGTTTGTGAATATTTAACTTTTATTTTCAATTAATAGAAAAGGAACTATTCATCAAAAAATATGCCTTTGAGATTTAGAATTTATTTTAAGGAAATTAAATTGATATTAGGGGCTTAGGTTCTGCTAGACAAATTTTAGATGATTACAATATAAACTATTAGGAATCAACAAGTACAATGACATGAGAAAGTAGCACTCCTCCTCTACTAGTACATATCCATTTCAAGTTGAATCTCTACTTCACATGTAGAACATCCAAATCCTACAATCACACATTTGCATTCGTGATCTTTCTCTCCCACACTAACTTCATAATACATCAAAAAGATATAAATATTTTTCACTAACTGGGTCAGCCATGACCTAATTACATTTTAATTTCTCATTACAATTCATTCCCACTCAATAATTGAACCCTAAAATGTGTTATCAATTATTAATTACAATTTTAAGTTCATGTTAGCCTCTAGATCCATTACACAATTGATTTGACAAACAAAATTCAAACCACATCATGATCTCCAATTTTCATGCATAACTCAAAGAAATTTGATCACCATGATCATGAAAATTCTAACTCATCATTCCTTGTCAATTTCATCACATCACTACAATCCTTACAAAACATAACCACTTATCACAACACAGTGCAACATCACGAGTTTAACCGATTATTATAAGAACTTATTTTCCTTTTCACTAAGTGATTTTTTATACATTAGACCTTTATCTTCTTTTCACCAATCATGATGTGGTCACAACAAAAACCTCATAACATAGTCAAGATAACATATCCTAAATTGCAACACCTGAGTCCAAACCTATTTGATACAATCATAAAATCATTCCTCCTTGGCTTCATCATGTTCTTCTTGTTGACCTTTCAACCTACAATCAATCATAAGTCACAACATACATAAGATAAATATGTGTGGTCATAGATATAGCATCTAGAGACATCACTGAGTCTTCCATTATGATCACACACTCCAAATCTTACCATAGCTCTAGATCTAACCCATTGAACATACATTAGCATAATAGACACACTATCAACCAACAAACACTAAGTTGACATCAATGAAAACATCATAATTGATCAACCTATCATCGTATCTAAACCAAACACATACTATAACATTCTCAACTTATCTTTGCATCAATTATGCCAATAACTTTGATTATCATAGAATAAAGGGACACGAAAAAATGGCTATATGCAACTGAAACACCTTTTCCAAGACCTCATTGATAGGTGAGATAGAATTTGTCACAAATTATGGCATCACCAATCAATACCACAAGATCTTCTCAAAACCATTCATAGATCATGGAAAAGGCAAGGCCTCTACCTTAGGAATGAATAATAAATCAAACCTCACCTACACAAAAGCAAGCCCATATTTGACCCTAAACAACATAACCATCTGAGGTCAAAATACCATTTGTATTGTTCCCACCCACCATTCCAAAATTACAATACAAGGAGTCACATCCAATGTTGTTCTATCAAGTAAGTCATCCAATCCACCATCAAGTCAATAGAATTTTATAGACCATCTGAAAAAGACCCCGACACAAATCTCCATCTATGAACTACTCCACATTTCACCAAACCACAAGTTAATCTTAGACACAACCCTAAAATAGTTGTCTATCCCAAAAGACCTATAATTTGATGAGTTTCAATCCATGGTAGGATATTTTTCCACACCACATCTTGTTTCCTTCACTAAAAAATTTGTTTGAGCACATAAACCATCCCATAATGATCCTTTACATATATAATTCTTTTTCCATATCCACAAAATCATGTGATTCTTGATAGATGGAGGAGAAGGTTTGAATATTTGTACACTATAATTGGTACAAGAATTTGGCTACTATGAGATTTGTTTAGATGTCACCAAAATAGATCATAATAAGAGCCTGTGATGATGAAGAACATCCCTCCAAGGGATTCATAAGTCTCCCAATCATATTGGATCTATCAATAAAAGACACTACATTCCAAGTACTAGATCTAGACCTAGGCTATAACATTCTCCAAGGAGACTATAGATTCATTCCATGCAAGTTGTACCATTTACTTATCATCAGTACCTTAAGTTTCCTCATCATGGAGTTGAAATGATCATGCCTGGTGATAGAGATCCATTTATATATTGCACAAATCATAGAGGATCTATTTCCAATCAGGTACCCAACAATCAAGAAGCATTAACAATTTCTTCTTCTTAAAATATAGATCATGCAAGTCTTGAAACATAAATAGAAAAACCCACATCAGAACTAAAGATCCAAGTACAAGAAAAGATATGTGAAGAATATCCCTATGCAGACTTCTTTTGTCTAGAAAAGTTACCTATCACCCAAGTTATATGGAAAACCTAGGAATCCTCTTTAAAGGAAGAGACAACTAAAATTGGTCTATCCACCAATGGTTTTTTTAAGCTGGGGTTACATACATGAAGAAATAATTGAGGATAACCTATCTTCTTGGTTATACATAGATGAAGAACCCATTGTGATCAAAATTATAGTGCATGAATATGGAAGAGGGTAAACCATTGTCCATAAACAAGGTTATAATGGGAACTCTGGCCTAGGAAAAAATGAACAAGGCATTGTGAAGCTAATTTTTCCTACCCAAAACCCAAAGCATCATGGTTTAGGTTAAAAACCACCTACAAACAACATTTCAAATATCTTGTTACTCATTGATATTAATGTTTGTGTTTATAAAAAAGTTGATATATTTTAAGAGTCTCGTTCAAACACCATCTCAAATGATTATGAGTTAGATACCCCATGAACTACAGATACCCTATATCTTAACATTGTTACTGCTTGATTTTATTTACAAGAAGAACTCACATATCAAAAGGCATGGATTTCTAAATTTTGGAATAGATCTGAACCCTCATCCTCATCCTCATATGAAACCTATGATTCAATAATTGATTCATATATCAACACAATAACCCAACTCCCTGTATCCTCCTTCCAAACCAAGGATAGCATATCCTTGGTTTACCCTGACCTTATTGATTGGGAACACCAAAATCCACTGACTGTAGATGTTTTAAAGAATGATGAAGCTATTTCTAAATTCTTTGAACTAAGATAATGCATAGATATGGGAGAAAATAGTGAAGGTTTCATAAATGAATTAGATATAAAAACATACTTTGGGGAGTTATATCATTGCTCTAGTCAAAAAATTTATAAAAAAATATAAGGCTCATAGGTGAAAAGAGAAAGGCACTTTCTAGCTACAAAATAGTAAAAAGAAAAGACATATCCAAGGGTGAAAACCACTCTAAAGAACCCAAGGATGGAGATATTTATATACTCCCCATTACCAAGGATAGGTCACCACTTATGGTGGAGAAAAATCAGAAAATCAACATTGGAACTGCAAAAACACAAAAATGGGTCCACTTGATAGAGTCATTAACATTGAAGGAAAGATAACAATTCATTCAGTTCTTAAAAGATGGACAAATCAACTTTGTCTTGTCATACTCTGACATACCTGGGTTAGATCTAGGGTTAGATCTAGAGTTAGTGCTTCGCCATCTGCCACTCAGTCTAGGGGAAAAGCCATATAAGCATAAAAACAAACATGATGCATTTGAAGATTGCATTATTGGTGAAATTCTAATTAAAGAATTTACTTGATGTAGGCTTTATAAAACATATAGACTATGCTGAGTAGATCTCCAATCTAGTACTAGTGTCCAAAGATAGTGGAGCTATAAGAATCTATACTGACTTATGGGACCTAAATTTGGCATGTCCAAAGGATGATTTCCCCTTTCCAAACATTGACATGATCATAGACCTCACTATGGATATAAGATGTTATCACTCATAGATGGTTTCTTCAGCTAAAATTAGATCAAAATTGTACCAAAGGATCAACATAAAACTACTTTCAATTATGCATGGGGTACTCATTGTTGGTGTGACATGTCCTTTGGGATAAAGAATGATGGTTTTATATATCAAAGATAAATGAAAACCATTTTCCATGACATGATGCATATCACCATGGAAGATTATGTGGATCACATATTGGAAAATTCCCTAGAAAGGAATCTATATTTATCTATATTAGGACCAGTATTTGATAGGCTTCAAGAATATAAGGTCTGTCTAAACTCAAAGAAATGTTTCTTTGGAGTCACATCAAGAAATTTTTTAGGATTTATCGTCTCCCGCAGAGGAATAGAGATCGACCCTGAAAAGGTCCAATCCATAATTACAATGCCTCCCCCAACAACCCTGAAGAACTTAAGAATCATACAAGGCATATTACAATCAGTAAGAAGGTTTATCTCATAGTTGGAAGACAAGTACCACCCATTCCAGTACCTATTGCACAAAGACATAAAAATTTAATGGACGGAAGATTGTCAAAAGGCCTTCCAAATACTGAAAGACTATCTTTTATCAACACCAATCCTAGTGGCACCCATTCTATATCAGACCTTACTATTTTACAACAAAAATAGAATAAAAATATCCTAAGAAAGCAACAAAAACATCACAAAAGTCCTGATAAAACTGTCGAAGAAAACTAAAAAAATATGCAATAAATCTCCTTTGTACATAAACCAATTCTTTCACATCAAAAATAGGCATTGAATGATATCATACAATAATTCTAAGCTTCAGTAGAACCAAGTCAAAATAGTCAAACTAGTCAATAGGTCCTTAGTCAAACTGACCAAATCGTCTTATCTATCAACCAAGTTCCATAGCAAAGTCTTTTGTCAAAAATCATGTTGTCTTAGACAAGGGAGGGACCACTCAAAATCGGACAGGTCAGTCTTATACGAGGTACCTTATTCTTGAAACCAGACAACACAAACAAAATGTCAAAATTCAATGTCCAAACTACTACAAAAAAATAGACACAAAGTCAGTATGGTTGTAACTTGTTGAGTCAAGTTGGTCTTATTATGTCTTCATTTTCAAAATTCATGTTCTTATGAATCTTTGGGATATCCACAATTGATTAGAGATGTTGAGATAGTTCATGACTTATTTTTCTTTGTATGTTATTTGTGGAATGTTTCCCATGAAGTCTTAAAATAAAAATTTGGGTATCTATGATAAGCACTTTCACATCCATATACAATATCCAATTGAAAAATTTCAATGGATACTTCACTTGTGATACACCACACACACCTCAACTCCAAATACACAACCTAGATGGATTGGCCCATATTCCTTCTTTGTTCAGAGTGCCTATTTTAATGCAAGAGGATAATCATACCTAGACCAGTCATATATTGGTAGGATGGTATCTATTTTTTCTATAATAAAGTGGCTCAATGATAATAAAAAATAAATTTCTCAATTCAGTTGGAATTCAAACATGGATAATAGGATTTGAAAGGTTTTAATTAAGATTCATTCTCATGTTCTATCCTCTCCTAACATTCTATCAGTCAAATCAATCAGTCAATCATTCCATCATCATTTGTCTATATAGGATATGTCTTTCCTGAAACTAGACATCATTTTTTTTCTTATATAGAATGTATCTTTCCTTAAACTAGATGTTGTCACTTGTTTTACACAGGGTATGTCTTCCCTGAAACTAGACATTATCGCTAGTCTTAAACATGATGGATCCTTTCTAAAAATGGATGTGATTCTTATCATCTCTATATCTAATGTTGATCAAATAGTCATCATCTACTAGCATTCTTCACTTCTTACTAACTATTATTCTCTTTCATCATTTCATCTAACATTCATCATATTCTTTCAAGAGACTATTCATGTATTTCTTGCATAAACAATCTCTCAAGAGGGCATCACCATACTACATTTGGGGCCAAATTTCGACAGACACTTTCGATGGGTAAATTTTTTTTAATGAATTTGTTATTTTTTTTTAAAATAGGCCCTGATGATGTTGGTATTTTGATGGGTTTTAAACTAACCATCAGAATTCTGATGGTTTGGGGTATACATATAAAAAAAAAAGTGAAGTGCCAAATTATTTTTATTTCGATTGGCATAGAAAAGGAGCGGGAGAAAATGAGCGAAAGCTGGGTGTGAGAGAAGGTATGTGATTTCTTCATCTTTCGAGCCTCTGGAATCATATTTGACCACAAATTTCAAATGCATTGCATTTTATTTGATCATGAATGCTCTCTGATATGACCGCAATATGCTACTGGTGTCGTGCCCTAGCTAGTGCTTTAACTCCATTATTTGATGTTATTGGTGCTTGTGCTCAAGAATATCCATTTTTTTGAAATGTTGACTATACTTATCAAATGGACAGTCCGTGAGCTTCTAGCTAGGTACCATTTGTATTGATAGCTTAGGGTATCAAATGTATTGTATCATTGATAGTTGAGACTTTGTTAAAAGGAAATAGGATAAAGAATGATTTTGATTTAGTGTTTTAACTCCATTATTTGATGTTATTGGTGCTTGTGCTCAAGGATATCCATTTTTTTTTAAATGTTGACTGTGGTTATCAAATGGATAGCTCATGAGCTTCTAGATAGGTGCCATTTGTATTGATAGCTTAGGGCATCAAATGTATTGTTATATCATTGATAGTTGAGACTTTTTTAAAAGGAAATAGGACAAAGAACGATTTTGATTTAGTTTCTCTATTTTGATCCCTAAGTGGCTTACAACCCTAGAGAAGTATATGTAGATTTACAGATGTAGTTGCAGGATACATAGCAGCTGATAATTCAAAATAAATCTATGCATCCAATTTGAATAGAAATTAATACAAAGAAATAGGGTCCTTGAATGGCCCATTCATCTAGACCTTGACTGTCCCGCAACTAGTGACCCTTCAAAATTGGGTTATCATGCAATCAATGAGTGATCCTTCATTCTCCTAGTCTTCCCTACATCTAAACATATTGAAAATAAATAATACAATGATAACAAGCCTTTCACAATCCCCCTTCCCTCAAGGAACACTATCAACATCCAAACCTTGACTGTCCCCTCAACCAGTGACACTTCAAAACTGGGTTATCATGCAATCAGTGAGTGATCCTTCATTCTCCTGGTATGCCCTGCATCCAAACATATTGGAAATACACAATACAATGATAATGAGTCTTTCACAATCCCCCTTACCTCAAGGAACACTATCAACATCTGGACCTTGACTGTCCCCTCAACCAGTGACCCTTCAAAACTAGGTTATCATGCAATCAATGAGTGATCCTTCATTCTCCTAGTCTTCCCTGCATCCAAACATATTGGAAATACACAATACAATTATAAAAAGTCTTTCACAATCCCCCTTCCCTCAAGGAACACTATCAACATCTGGACCTTGACTGTCCCCTCGACCAGTGACCCTTCAAAATTGGGTTATCATGCAATCAGTGAGTGATCCTTCATTCTCTTATTCTACCCTACATCCAAACATATTGGAAATAAATAATACAATGATAACAAGTCTTTTACAATCCCCCTTCCCTCAACAAACACTATCAACATCCAGACCTTGACTATCCCCTCAACCAGTGACCCTTCAAAAATGGGTTATCATGCAATCAGTGAGTGATCCTTCATTCTCCTGGTCTTCCCTACATCCAAACATATTGGAAATACACAATACAATGATAACAAGTCTTTCACAATCCCCCTTCTCTCAAGGAACACTATCAACATCCAAACCTTGATTGTCCCCTCAACCAGTGACCCTTCAAAACTGGGTTATCATGCAATCAATGAGTGATCCTTCATTCTCATGGTCTGCCCTACATCCAAACATATTGGAAATACACAATAAAATAATAACAAGTCTTTAAAAATCCCCCTTCCCTCAATGAACACTATCAAAATCTGAACCTTGACTGTCCCCTCAACTAGTGACCCTTCAAAACTGGGTTATCATGCAATCAATGAGTGATCCTTCATTCTCCTAGTCTGCCCTACATCCAAACATATTGGAAATACACAATATAATGATAACAAGTCTTTCACAATCCCCCTTCCCTCAAGGAACACTATCAATAATTGATTCTTCTTCTTATCAGCCATATCCAATGTTTCATTGAAGTCACGGCCAAGAATGAAGGTCACCTTACCCATACCATTCATGGATTTTGAAATGTTGTTCCAAACTCCTGAAAAAAAATTTGTTGCTTCTTATTTCCCCTCCCTAATTAAGACCCCCCTCATCCTAAACATGGTCTTCATCACCTATAGTCTTGATTTCACAGATAGGGGACATGTAAATATCTTTAAATACTTCTTCTACCATAATGTCCTCCTGCCCTATCTTCTTGATCTTCCTGGCTAAAGTGGGTGAATCCACATACAATAACCCAAAATGAATGGTTTTTTATCCTTTAATGAATCTTAGTCACTGGTAATGCATGGACAATTGAACCAGTAGTCTCCAAAGCATTCAATAAGTGAATATGAATGTTTGAAAACTTTCCTCTCAACTTCCCCAACCACTCCTAATCGGTTAGAGGGATATTTCTAGAATCTCCACTATTCCTATCCTTACCAACAATTCTTAAACATACTTTATCTAATATGATAATAACATGCTAAACTAAACCAATGGATTTTTCTTCATGTGGTACAAGGAAGATTTGGCTATCAAATATTCCTTTGTGCAAGTTGAGCATGAGAGAAGGTATGTGATTTATTCATCTTTGATTGGTATCTTTGACGGGCAACGTCTTTCAAACCTTTGGCATCATATTCGAGTGCAAATTTCAAATGCATTACATTTTATTTGATCATAAATGCTCACTGAAATGACCACATTCTACTGGTGTTGTGCCCTAGCCCATACTTTATCTCCATTATTTGATGTTATTGGTGCTTGTGCTCAAGGATATCAATTCACTATTTTGAAATATTTGGATTCACGTTTGTTGATATTACACTTCATCATATCAGATAAAGTATGTTTAAGAAGTTTTAGTGTCTAAACACTCAACTAATCCCTCTAACCGATTAGGAGTGGTTAGGGAAGTTGAGAGGAAAGTTTTCAAACATTCATATTCACTTATTGAATGCTTTGGAGACTACTGGTTTGATTTTCCATGTGTTAATTTTAGAAGAGATCAATAAAGTATTTAAAGACATTCTTACATGTTTGGAGAGGTTTGAGAGGCACTTATCATGACTATACTCTCACAAATAGCAGCATAGACTGGTTTTACTAAGTTTCCTTTCTCTATTTTGAGGTTTCCTTTCTCTGCTGCAAGGGTACAGTCAGAGGGTTCATTGACAAAATGATCCTTTGAATGGTTACTATAAATATGAATGATTTGATATAGCATATTTCTCATTTTACTTGAAGTTTGGAATAGCTTGTGCAAGGGTGAAAGTACTTTTGATTGTTTTGGTCATGACTATTCCTCTACACAGTCAGGAAATGTAACTGTCTAATGATTATATGTAATGTTGAATGGATTAAATGCTTTATTCTTGGTAGAATTGAATGGAAGGAATAGTGTTGGTGTTAGGTTTCATTTATTATTGAATTCAATGGTTTCCAAGATGTGTTGAGGAGTTTGCTCCTTGTTTAATGTTAATTGTTCCTCCACAATCCACTCATACAACAGTGAAGTGCTATGTGATTGATAATTTCATACAACTGGTCCTTTGGCGTGTATTAAACAGAATAAAATTTTCAGCATATTATTATCATTCTATTTCTTTGTTGTAGACATGCCATTGGTTCAGTTTTGTAAAAAAAAAATCGTGTTAAAATTTTTATTTTTATTTTTTCCATTTGATAACCACAATCAACATTTCAAAACAATGAATAACATCAAAAAATGGAGATAAAGGATGGGCTAGGGCACGACACTAGTAGATTAAAATAAATAGAATGATAATAATATGCTGAAAATTCTATTATGGTTAATACACGCCAAAGGACTAGTCCCAACATTTCTTAAACATACTTTATTTTGTTTAAGAATTGTTGGGAGTAGTTTTCAAACATTCGTATTCACTTATTGAATGCTTTGGAAACATTGAAACATTCATATTCATATTCATAAACATGGTAGCTGAAAAACTTAAATGGAATACACCAACAAGTACCAAATGATGAATGCTTAATTGTTGTAATGGAAAAGCATCAAAACCATCCATTTCTAGAACTTGATTTTCTAGTCTAAATGATTTTTCTATAGTCCTAATGATTTTTCTAGAACTTGATTTTCTAGTCTTAATGATTTTTCTATAGTCCTAATGATTTTTCTATAGTCTTAATGATTTTTCTTTCATCCTAATGTTTGTTGCTCTTGATAAATTAGGCCTTGAATTTGAATTTTTGTTCACTATTTTATTTCAGCTTAATATTTCATTCATTTTTCATATACACAAAGACTACACATGCTGATAAAAAAATGAGCTATTTGATTAAGGTTAACTATAAATGATTGTAAATAATCAATATTTCTGATGGTACTCCTTGGTGTATTCCATTTTAAAATAATCATGTTTCTATGGCTATGATAAATGTCTCTTTGTGTTGAGAAAATTAGAGTTGAAAAAATGGTTGCAAACAAACCATCCTTCTTCCACCAAAATTCTAGTCAATGTACAAGTAACGAGTCATTCCATTCAAGAAAGACCATGTCTAACAATATCAACCCAGAATAAAATAAGGAGTATGCAAAATTTAGTGATTGTATCTTCCATTAGAGCCACTTTATATGCACATGTGATGAACATGCATATTTAATGCAGGGGCATCCAAGGTTAAGGCGGGGATATTCCTGGTCCTTAGTGAAACTGCATAGAGTGTTTGTATTTTGGCTGGTGTTACTCGGTTTCAGCCTTAACCGATGGTCTTGGTTATTGAAAGAAGCTCAGTTACTGAAGGAACTTGGTAGTCTCTAGCACTCAGTGAAAGTGTTACTTGGTGCTCGGTCGACACTGGTGCTCGGTGATGCCTGGTGTGCTCAGTTATTTCACTGTTGCTCGGTAGATCTGGTTTACCGACTAGAGTTCTATGTGATTTGTTGGGCTGACTTGGTGCATTTATTGTTTGTATCTTTTGTTGGATTCTCCTAAGTGAATCTAGAGGCCGACATGCTAAATTAAATGTTTATATACATTTTGTAAGCTGACTTGTATGGCATTTAATATTTGTTAGGAGGAGTTAAGGGTTTCATCCAGCCGACTTTTGGTTGATGATTAATATTTAAAGGGTGCTTGGGTAGATGTTTTAGGAAATTCTTGGTAGCATTAGTTTGGGAGGTGCTACTAAAGCTAAAGTTGGAGAAGTTGTGGAAAAGATCTTACATGATCTTGAAGATCAAAATACTATCTGATAGTTTTTAATAGCAGAGCTAGTGGTTTGCACACTTGAGAACAAGGAGATTGCTTGGAGGCTTGCAAGCTCAAGTTTAGATTTGCCTTAGGGTTTCCATTAGGTTTTGATTGTCTTTAGAGCTGAACTAGCTGAGATTGTATTGGATCTGTATGTGGATCTTGCAGAATTATTTCTAACTATAATTGGCCCTAACCCAGAAGGCCTTATAGTTGGGCATGTTAATGCAAATTACTTGAAACAATTGTGGTGTTATTGTCGTATGGTGTTTTCCATTGTGTAATTCTAAAGCTACAAGGTTTGACCTGTCCTTAATTGGATCCTTCTAGCCTTGGTCTGCGTCAGGTGGTATCAAAGCAGAGTAGATCTTGTGGAGTAGAAGGTTGACCTAGCAAGGTGGATCTTGCGAAGTTGATCTTGTTGGTGAAGAGATCGTATGATCTTGATTGTAGATCTATGGCAATGAACTTGTGGATTCATGCCCTAGTTGTTTGTAAGATTGCAGGTTGCGATCTGACCTACATACAACTCAGATATTTCACAAGGTGGTCGATGAGGGTTTGTTGCATAGGGTTTTGTATATCTTTAAGGATGTCTCTGAGAAGATTGGACCCTAGATTTATTGTTGATCTTTATGATACTGTGGAATCTAGGATTACAGAGAAGGTGAAATTAGATTTCAGATCTGAGATGGAACTGATGAAGAATGACATGGTCACTGAGATCATGAGGGTTGTTAATGGTGTACCTCATAATGTTGGTATTGAAGATGGCTATGAAGAAGCTATTAAAGAATTTGAACATGCTGGATCTAGTGGAGATGACTGGAGGGACAGATCTGGTGAAGACAGAACTACTCGATTACATAGATCTGAAGCTCAATTAAGTAGTAGTTACCGAATGGAAGTCTCTAATTTCTCTGGAACTTTGAAACCTAAGAATTTGATTGGCTGGATCGGTGAACTTGAAGATTTCTTTGAGCTGGAAGTAATTGAAGACCCTCTTCGGGTAAGGTTGGCACAAAAGAAATTGAAAGGATGTGTTTCTTTTTGGTGGAAAGAACTACAAAGAGAAAGAGAAGATGAAGGTGAACTGAAGATCAATCAGTGGAGGTTGATGGTAAATAAGCTAAAAGCTAAGTTCATACCGGTTGACTATGAGCTTGACTTGTTTAAGAAGTTGCAGAATCTGAAGTAGAAGGATTTGTATGTTGAAGATTATACTGAGGAGTTATACAAACTTACTATTTGGTCTGGACACTAAGAGCTTGGTACGGAAAAGGGAGCTCGGTATGTGAATGGTCTAAGATTCAATATTTAGGATGAGCTTGGTATGCTAAAGATTGATTCTATTGAAGAAGCTTATCAATATGCTCTAAAGGTAGAAGATAAGTTGAAGAGGAAATAACATAGTAACTCCCAAGGAAAGGAGAAGGTTGATCACTCAGTGAAGGATAAACCAACTGATGCAAAAGATGAACCAAAACCTATTAAACTAAAGAAGAAGACAAGTAAAGTTATCTTTAAGGGTACTTTCTATAACTATGGAGAGGAAGGACACCGTTCCTTTGAGTGTACATAGAATAAGGTTGACCAACAAACTTTTGTGGTAAATGAGAACATTCAGAATGAACCTAAATCAGAGAACTTGCTTCTTCAACAAACATTGCTTGGTACAAAGGATAAACCTTATCAGAGGAAAAACTTGTTTAGGACCCGATGCAAGTCTGGAGGTAAAATCTATGATGTTATTGTTGATAGTGGTAGTATTCATAACCTTGTTACTGAGGACATGGTTCGGGAACTTGGCTTGAATAGAATGAAACATCCACATCCTTATAGGATTGGTTGGTTACAAGATGATCATGCTTTGGAAGTTAGAGAACAATGCTTCATTGATCTTCAAATTGGCTAGTATAAAGATCTTGTGTTATGTGATATTGTGGAGATGAATAGCTGTCATATATTGCTCGGTAGACCTTGGCAATTTGATTGCAAAGCTATGTATGATTATGTGAAGAATGTGTTTACTATTGAGAAGGATGACAAGAAGTTTTTATTGATGTTATTGATGGATGCAATGCTTGGTAGGCGAAGCTTGAGCATTGGTACCCAAGTTGAGTTGGTAGATCCAGAGATAGAAAATGAATGATCAATTTTGGAAACCAACTTGTGCATTGTCAAGGAAACACTTGAAGAGACAGAGGAAGCTAAAGTGGAAAAGTATGCAAGCTGAGAAGGTGGAGGACTTGTATTTGAAGCACCAATTTGGGGTTTATGTGTTGAACCCTAGAAGATGTTCTTCTCACATATGAACATCTTTTGGAACCTAGGATGTTTGATGCAAGGGCATCCAAGGTTAAGGCAGGGACATTCCTGGTCCTTGGTGAAACTACATAGAGTGTTTGTATTTTGGCCGGTGTTACTCGGTTGCAGCCTTAACCAATGGTCTCAGTTATTGAAATAAGATAGGTCACTGAAGGAACTCGGTAGTCTCTGGTGCTTAGTGAAAGTGTTACTCAATGCTCGGTCGACATTGGTGCTCTGCAATGCTTGGCGTGCTCAGTTATTTTACTGTTGCTCAGTAGATCTGGTTTACTGACTGGAGTTCTATGTGATTTTTTGGGCCGAATTGGTGCATTTATTGTTTGTATCTTTTGTTGGATTCTCCTAAGTGAATTTGGAGACCGAAATGCTAAATTAAATGTTTGTATACATTTTGTAAGATGACTTGTATGGCATTTAATATTTGTTAGGAGGAGTTAAGGGTTTCATCCAGCTGACTTGTGGTTGATGATTAGTATTTAAGGGGTGCTTGGGTAGATGTTTTAGGCAATTCTTGGTAGCATCAGTTTGGGAGGCACTACTAAAGCTGAAGTTGGCAAAGTTGTGAAAAATATCTTGCAGATCAGATTACTATCTGATAGTTTGTAATAGTAGAGCTAGTGGTTTGCACACTTTGAAACAAGGAGATTTATTGGAGGCTTGCAAGCTCAAGTTTAGATCGGCCTTAGGGTTTCCATCAGCTTCTAATTGTCTTCAGAGCTGAACTAGCTAAGATTGTATTGGATTTGTATGTGGATCTTGTAGAATTGTTTCTAATTGTAATTGGCCCTAACTTGGAAGGCCTTATAGCCAGGCATGTTAATGCAAATTACTTGGAATAATTGTAGTGTTATTGTTGTATGGTGTTTTTCGCTATGTAATTCTAAAGATGCAAGGTTTGAACTATCCTTAATTGGATCCTTCTAGCCTTGGTCTGTGTCAATATTTGCCTGAGCACTATTGGGAGCTTACCCAGCAACACATGTACTATTGTGAAAATCACCACAAATCTATTTGTTGCTAGGTCTAGCTCCCAGTATTGCTTGGTCAAATATGTATTTTTTTCACTTGTGCATATACCTTCTATGATCAACTCTTATATGCACAGGTGATGAACATTCAAATTTGACTAAGCAATACTTTGAGTAGTCCTCCAACACATGTACTATTGTGAAAATCATCACAAGTCCATTTGTTGTAGTAAATCTCATAGTACACATGTTTGGAGGTTTGAAGGAAATAAGAGAATTTGAAGATTCACGAGTCTTAAGATTGTACTTAATATAGCCAAGCTTCATTCAATGGTACATTCAAACATGAAACAAACCATTCTTAAACCAAATTAAACTAGTAAACCAAAGGACATACTGATTATAAGTAAACTAGTAAACCAAGGGACATGCTTTTACTAATAAGTCTATGTTTGTTGGGCATACTGATTATAAGTACTTGACATATATCACAAATGTTGCTAATTAAGGTTGGTGGAATGATTACGCCTATCCTGAAAAAAGATTGTCAAATCATTATCCTTTGAATGGTTACTATGAATATGAATGATTTGATATAGCATATTTCTCATTTTACTTGAAATTTGGAATAGATTGTGCAAGGGTGTAAGTACTTTTGATCATTTTGGTTGTGACTGTTCCTCTACACAGTCAGCAAATGTAACTATCTAATGATTATATGTAATGTTGAATGGATTAAATGCTTTATTCTTGGTAGAAGTGAATGGAAGGAATAGTGTTGGTGTTAGGTTTAATTTATTATTGAATTCAATGGTTTCCAAGATGTGCTGAGGAGTTTGCTCCTTTTTTAATGTTAATTGTTCCTACACAATCCAATCATACAACAGTGAAATGCTATGTGATTGACAATTTCATACACCTGGTCCTTTGGCGTGTATTAAACAGAATAAAATTTTCAACATATTATTATCATTCTATTTCTTTGTTGTAAACATGCCATTGGTTTAGTTTTGTAAATTTCTCTTCGTGTTAAATTTTTTTTTTCTATTTTTTCCATTTGATAACCATAATCAACATTTCAAAATAGTGAATAACATCAAATAATGGAGATAAAGCATGGGCTAGGGCACGACACCAGTAGATTAAAAATTTAAAACTGAACCAATGGCATGTTTACAACAAAGAAATAGAATGATAACAATATGCTGAAAATTCTATTCTATTTAATACACGCCAAAGGACCAATCCCAAAAATTCTTAAACAATAAAGTATGTTTAAGAATTGTTGGGAGTAGTTTTCAAACATTCATATTCACTTACTAAATGCTTTGGAGACTAGTGGTTTGACTGTCCATGCATTACCAGTGACTGAGATTCATTAAAGGATACAAAACCCTTCATTTTGGGTTATTGTGTGTGGATTCAAATGTAGGTTTGATTTGGTTAATGTTTAGAAGAGATCAATAAAGTATTTAAAGACAATCTTACATGTTTGGAGAGGTTTGAGAGGCACTTATCATGACTATACTCTCACAAACAGTGGCATAGACTAGTTTTACTAAGTTTCTTTTCTCTATTTTGAGGTTCTCATTGCCAAAGTGGACAAAGACTATGTTAGGCTAATAAAATATGGGGATTCTCTTTACTGCTGCAAATCTTTGAAGGTTTCTGCACTTGGATGGATGTGGATGTGCAACCTTATGCTTTTACTACTAAGTCTTTGTTTGTTGGGCATACTGATTATAATTACTTAACATATATCACAAATGTTGCTAGTTAAGGTTGGCGGGATGATTACGCCTGTGTGTGTGAATTTTGTAACTGATCTATAGACACAACACTTCAGTAAAATATTAGAGGTTAGCAAAAATCATGCAAAATTGAAATCTAATCTAACCAAGTGATTTCCTACCTTCTAGTAGGTGTGAGATTGATGTTCTCAGATTGTTATCGAGATCAGTGACCTAGACGACACCTAAATGAAGGATTTGAATGCAATTGATCTGAATATGAAATATGAATGCAAAGTAATCTATATTTTTTTTGGATATTTTCTATGCAATAAGATGAAAAATGATATGAAATCTATGATATGTAAAAACTGATATGCTATGATATGCTAAATGATCTAACAATGATATGAAAAAGAATCTAAATGAATGTAAAAAAAACAAATTGATCTCACAATAGCCTAGATTCACAATAAGCTTTGATTCTCCAAATTCTAATTCTCCAAAATAGTTGTGCAATTCGTAGACGACTTTGGCAAAGTAAGCTTGCAAAATTATGAGATGATTTGAGATGAGCTGAAGCCTTAATTTTATAGAAATCTAGGGCTTTGGGGATGCATGGAAAAAGCCATAAATCACTTAGATAAACTCATCTTGATTTTTGAGTTATCTGATCATGAAAGATAATTAACTCACAAAATTATGCAAAAGCATGCACAAATAGCTTTTTAACTCAAATTAGAGTTTAGATCAGCTTTTTGAACTCCAAAAGGATGTTGAGTTCTAAAAAGTCAACACTTTGCATTGATTTTCTAATTTGGAGTTTAACTGTTTCTTTTGAATGTGCATAATAATTATGAATTAATTAAATAAATAAAGTGATTTATGCTCAACTTAACTGATTTTTGAAAATAAATAATTGATTTATGGGTTAATCAATTATTTAATCAAACTTTTATTAAAAACTATATTATTAAATAATGACAACTTGCTTTAATTAATTAAATAAAAATTTAATCAATTATTCATAGGATATTGGATTTATTGTCAAAATTAAATAATACAATTAATAATAGATAGAATTAAATTTAATTACACAATTAAGAGGCAAGATATTAAATCTAATTAATTAAATATGAAAATATTCAATTAATCAAACTTAGGATAAATGTGATTTATCGCCAAATAATCATTAAATTAAAGATAATTAAGATAATTAGGAATATTGCAAGGAATATTCCCCGATGCAGAATTTAAGATAATCAATTATGATTCGATGATGTTTAGATGTGCCTTAGATTAGGACTTCGATGTTGATTTCATTCGATATGTCCATGTAAAAGGTTAATGAACCTATAGCCCATTTTTGGGGTATTACATTTTGCCCCTCTTTGAATTACTGTGCGAAGCGCAGTGGTTCAAAGATAGTCTGTGTTTGATAGAGATATGAAACGGATTTGAAATTGATAATTGATATGAGACAGAAGCTAATTGATATTGATTTGATATGAAGATAATAGGTCCTGAATGACCAAAGATAATGTTCACTATAGCAGTGATGAACCGAGGATTACGAAAAAAAGTGTCAAAATGCCTGATTCCAAACCTTATGATTGCGAAGAAGTGAGTGACCGGTTCTAGACTCGATTGTCTTAGCAGAACTAATAGGTATCACATCTGAATCCTTCAGTTGCCAAAGAACCAAGGAAAGAACACTATGATCTGATGGTTGCAAAAACTGATACAGTTTACAAGATTAGGAGAATACCAGATTGATATGGATCTTGATGAATCTGATATGCCCCAAGTGATGATAGATTTGCCCCGAGAGATGAGGACTTTTTTGATGAATCAGTAACTAGACGTGGTTGTTGTCTTGATTACTGAGGAAGATATGATTTCCAAAATTAGATTATAGACTTTGAATGATGTGTGATACCATGCCCCCTTCGGGATTGAAATTGAAATCTGACAAAAAAAAGTCAGTGTTGATAGTTTAGAAGCATGTTAATTGATTGGAGAAGTGGTTAAACACGTTCAGGAATGTATTCTACATCGTTGGAAGGTCCCAAAAGACCAAGTTTGACTAGGTTAAACCATGAGTTGACCAAGTTGAAATTTTGATTGTTTGATGTTAGATAATCAGTTAAGTTGAATACTAGATTTCTGTGATGATGGAAGGTCGATTATGCAAGCAGTAGACCGTCCTAGGCCCAAAAATTTTAAATCACGATTTTGACATAATAAACGATCTCAGATTTCAATTTTGATCCCGAAAAAGGATTCTACTTGCTGTTTCGTTGAAGGAACCTTCGTGTGAGATTCAGCTCTTGTTAGATTTGAAGATGCGAGTGGAGAATTGTTTAAGCATTGAAGTTCGTTTAGCCATTGTGAGATCATGCAACATGCAAAATGCAAAGATACATGCAAAATGAAATGCAACCTAAGACCTAGGACCTAGTCACTGATCATGTGTCAATTTGTTATCATCATTGAACTTTTAGGTAACCGGATAAATCAATACAATGCCCACTAGCTATGAAACCATGGACATATGAATATCAATTTGTAACACTCAAGAACCAATACAACACCCACTGGTCCAAAAACCATGGATATATGAATATTGATTTTATTTTCAAAATGTTGGATTAGATATAAGCACCAAGGAATAAACGCCAAGATGACCTGAATATCATGTCCATTTTGATATAGAAATTTATATAAGTATCAAAACATAAACATCATGATGACCTGAATACACCTTGCATTGCAAACACATCAAATAGTCAAGAGATCATTCTAAATCCAATGTGAATTACCCGTAGTGACCCTTTATCATTCACATCCTTAGGTAAGATCACGTTTCATAGTAGGAGAAAGAACTCACTCAAAAAGATAATAGTTAGATCAAACTTCCTTGAATTTTTTGGGTATCAATGGTTGAGGTACACATGGCCATCCAATTTGAGATAGAGGCTCTTACAGTCAAACACCATTTCAATCCAGAATTTCCAAAGACGTTAGATTTTCACATACAAGCAGAAGACAAAGAAAAGATTATGCCCCCAGTCATCACTCTCTAAATCCTGTAAAGGACATCATCGAAGGGCTCGAAGGGACACAATATGCAAAAATCTCAATGCGAATCAGTAAGCATACAAGGAGATAAAAGCATGTAAAAAAAGCATAGATTATTTTCAGTTTGTTGTTTGATGTTGATTGTGTTTTTGTAGATGCAAAATCCTTTCTGGAGACAAGACTGACTGACTGACTCACATGAAGCTTCAAAGGACTTTGACTGGATATGATACGTCTCAGATACATGAGAGACCATAGGATATGACATTGATTTCCCCCAAGTGTTAAGCATTGATAGGATACAGATGCTTGAGCTGAGTGGTGTACAAACTGACTTATTAAAAACTGGAAATGCAGAAACAAACCAGGAGATATGTACAAACTAAAGCAAAATTGAAAGCTGGGAAAGACCAAGATTGTGCTGATAGATGGAGCATTTTGAAACAAGTGGCACCCGTTTGCTGGGTTTTCACCAACTTGGCAGAGATTCTATTTTTGCTACCAAGGCGCCTGTTTCCAGGCTTTCACCAAGGCACTTTTTTTTCTTTTTTCTCATTTTTTTTGTATTTTTCACTTTTTTTTTATTTTTTTGTGAATCATCAAGGTGCCTATTGCTAGGTTTTCACCAAGATGTTCATTTTTTCAGGACATTTTCTAATTTTTATAATTTTTTCAAGACATTTTACCATAGACTGAATGCCTTAGGCGTAAAATTTCTTCAGATGGAGAACGTTGATTGGTTCTCAGAGATATTCTCCTTCAGTCATTGAGATTTGATAGGCACCAAAGCCAAAAGTAGCAGTGATAACAAAGGGACCTAGCTAGTTGGGTTCAAACTTCCCCTTGCATTCTCGATGGGATTGATTTTTAGGATTTTCTCTCAAGACTAGATCACCAACCTGAAATTCTCTGTGTCTGACTTTCTTGTTGTAGCCTCTAGATATTCTCTTCTAATATACTCTAAGATGATCATACGCTACTTGTTTGTGCTCATCTAGTAGTTCAAGTTCTTGCAACCTAGACACTCTATAGTCATCATCAGTTACTAGACCATGCATTCTGATTCTTAGTGATGGGATTTCAACCTCAATAGGTAGTACCACTTCAGACCCATAAACTAAAGCAAAAGGTGTAGCCCCTGTGGTAGTTCTGATAATTGATCTGATACTTGTTCTGATACTGGTTTTGATACTAGTTCTGATACTTGTTCTTATACTTAGTATACTTGATAGCATCTTTTTCCATTGCAAACTCCCAAGCAAGATCATATCGTGCAGTCCCAATGTCTAGCAAGGTGGAGAACAAGAGGGATTAGCAAGTTGGTGGATGAGATGGAAGACAAGAGAATGAAGGAGAATGAAGGGAAGAAATCCTCAAGGGAAAACTCCTCAAGAATACTCAAGCTAGGGAAAAATTGTCATGTAAAGCACATTTGGACAAGCAATGAAAGGCCATTATAGGATAAGTCACAAAAGTGTAATTCCAAAGAAGGAAAGGATGTAGTCCAAAAGAATAGACATGTCAAGAGGCTTCATAGCACTGTGTTTTACTCTTTCTTTCTTTTAGATCAAGACCAAAGGGGAAAAGGATAGCGATAGGCTAGAATGAATGGAGGAAGATGGATATGAAGGCTAAACATGAAAGGAATGAAAGCAAGATCATCATCAGACAACTCACAAAATAGCCAAATGTTCATGTATAGATCAACCTTGTCAAGATCAAAGAGAGAAGATGGAATGGATGAAATATGTAGAAGAACTACGCATGATGCCTGATTGCTAGGTTTTCATCATGGTACTTATCCAAGGTGCCACAAGGGAGTGGTTTTCACCATAGGATGAATTTATTTTCTTTACTTTTGCTACCAAGGCACCTATTTCCAGGTTTTCACCAAGGCACATTTTCAATTTTTTTATTTTTTATTTTTATTTTTTATTTTTTATTTTTTTTATTTAGAAGAAGGCAAGCTTTTTAGATAATGCTCCTTGAAAGGATAAACCATGATATGCCAAGGATTCAAGATGATATGCTCAAAGATGCTGATAGGGAAAGGGAGATGGAAGAGAAAAATGGAGGATAGGGTTTTATGTAAAGCGAGTGAGGTTGGAAGATAGGAGGAATAGGGAAATGAGGAAAAATGATAGAAGGTAGAAGGATAATGAATGGAAAGATTGTGAAAGGGTAGATGGAAAGAAAGGAAAGATCAACATCAACACACACCTTGAAGGGTGGCGAGAGGGTGGAGGAAATGTGAATGAAAGAATACATGAAGGAATATGGCGAATGGATAGTAGAGGTTGTGGTTTAGGTGCATGGAATGGAGGAATGTTTTTCGAAGAAGATGAAGTGGAAGTCTTTGGAAGCTTGAATGTCAACTTCACTTTTTGCTCAACACCAGACTCTTTCAAGAGACACTTTGGAATCCATATAGCCGCAGGATTTTTATTTCCTTTTGGTAATTTGGAGAGAATATTGTCAATGATGGATTTTGGAACCCATACTTGTCTTGTAGTTTTTTTCTTAGATATCTCTTTTGACTTTATGTTTCCATGTCGATTAGAGGAGACATGGTGATCTTCTCTTTTTGGTGAATTCTTGTATTGCTTCTTTTTCTTGTATTGAACATTCAAGTTACTTCCAAAGGACTTGGGACTTGTGGAAGAAGAAGGAGGATATGACTGGTTTAGATGGGTGGGTGGATGAAAAAGATTCAAGGGTATGCATCTATGTTGATCTTGAGGAAATATGGGAGATGGAGGGATGTAAGGACCCAAGATGGATGGAAAATTAGGAGAGTTAGGAGGGGAAAGTGAAGGGACATAAGGACCCAAGATGGAAGGTAGACGTGAAGCCTTTAGTAGTATTGGTGGAAGAGGTCTGAGGATGGAAGTGGAAGATACAAAAGGATAATCAATAAGTTCATCAGCATCTATATGACAACCAAGGATATCAGCATCTTTAGAGTGAGCATTAGAATTTTCAGTAGAATCGTGGACATCTTGAATATGAGCACCTTCTTTGATAGGATTGTTCAAAGCTTGCAAAGACTTAGGAAGAGTAGAAAGTGGTAACAAACATGGAATGGTAGGATAAGAAGATGGAAGACTTTGATCTTAACAAGGATCTTTGGATAGCACAAGCACATAATTTTTCTTTTGATTTTCAATAGGCCTAACATTGGAAGTAACAACACCATTTTTACCAACCTTAATGGAAGTATCATCTTTGGAAAGCGCAAGTGTAGTAAGGTTATTTTGATTGTCAATAAGCTCAATGGTGTAAGTAGTAGCTTGATCTTGCTTAGGAGAAGACTTAAGACATGGTGGAATGCACGAAAAAGGGGTTGTAGGATCAAAAGAACCCTAAGGTGGATAAGAGACATCGTGAAAAGGAGTGGATGACATGGAGGGTTCTTGATCTTGATCTTTCTTTATGTTCTTTTCTTCATCATTTTTAGAGTCCTCTTGACATGGAGCCACTTCTAAGGACAATGAAGCATGTTGGGATTGTATGGATGACTTTGGAAGAGATGGTGGAGGACTAGCTGAAGTAGGGATTATAGCATATGAAGGCTTAGGCTCTTTAGGTTTATCATTATTGAAAGTATTTGCAGCCAAGTGAAAGTTATCTTGAGTTTCTTTAAGAGGTAGCCTTGGAGGATAACTATAGGGAACCACATGAAAAGTATCAGGGCTTGTGTCAGATGAAGGTTCTGTGAAAGATTTGAAAGACTCAGAAGCTTTAGGAAATGTATGGGTATTGGAGGAAGTAGGGGATGGAAGGGAACCATCACAAGACAAAGGTCCAACATTAACATGATCTTTCTTGAGAAGATAATCTTTATTTTCAGCAAGAGAGTCCTTAGGAGAAGGATTCTTATAATATTGATGCTTCAAGCTAGCACGATGCATTTTATAGTCCTCAGCAGTAGTAGATGGATCATAATCAAGGTATTGTCCACAAAAGCCATCAAAATCTCTTTCAAAATTAGAATCATATGGATCACCATCATGATCTATCCAATGTGACATCCCATTTCTAGTAAGCAAGAACACATGATGAGGAGGACTCTTAGGAATAGAGGTGTCATAGGTATCATTATATTGTCTGTCATCATAGTCATCATAGTCTCCAAAGCTGGATGTGTCACTCTCCATGGAAGAGGTATCATAAGGGTTATCATGTTGCTCAAATTCTATCCGGGGGCATGGTGACATGTACAAGTCTTTATCAAATGGAAAAGAGTATAGAGATTCCATGGAGAACTCTTTAGGTTCCTTTTCTTTCTTAAGATTGTTAAGTTCAACTTGCATAGCTTGCAGCTACTTCATCATAGTGGTGATTAAAATTTCTTCCTCATGTGTACTAATTCTTTGAGACATGTATATTGATTTTCAATGGCTACTGCTCTATTCTTGACGCAATGATTTGTATGACAGATTCTGGAACTAGGCTGAAAAAGCTAGGTATCTGGCAATTCTGACAACTTTCTGACACGACAGTGGGTAGGCAATGAAACAATAGTTGAAAAAATTGCATGACAATTGCAAGCAATATTTTGACTCTTAGAATTTTTTGGCATCAAAACTCGTACGACACTGGGTTGGTTATCATATGATAGTTGGGTATTAATGAAACGACAGTTGGGAATCTCATACGATAGTTGCAAGATTTTGACTTTGAGAATTTGCTGGCAT
The DNA here is from genome assembly GCA_027943335.1 of Chamaecyparis obtusa. NCBI lineage: Eukaryota > Viridiplantae > Streptophyta > Pinopsida > Cupressales > Cupressaceae > Chamaecyparis > Chamaecyparis obtusa. The sequence goes on from BSBK01002852.1 coordinate 2,044,388, forward strand.
GGAAACTCGTATGACACTGGGTACTCAATCATATGATAGATGGGTTGTAATGAAATGACACTTGGAAAAACTCATATGACTTTTGACTTCCTGAAATGATTTTTGACTCCAGAAAGAATTTTACGTCAATTTTTGCAAAATTTTGAGTTTGCAGATTTAGATTGTTTGCAAATTTCAATGTCCAGATTTGAGGATTGTAACAGATTTGTTCATTTTCAGTAACCAGATAGATAAACAAGCACACAAAATAGTAAGCAAGTGATTTCAAGCATGTCTAAAAACAATGAACAAGGGCAAAAGCAACCTTGCGCATGAACAATCAAGTGACTTATTCGTTCTAATCCTTAGAAGTGCTAATTGTGTATGTTCCAAAGATGTTTTGCAATAATGCACATATACCCTATAAAATGAAAATTTGGCCTCGCTACGGTTTTTAGTAATGGTTTGACTCTAAAACTTTTATGATCCAAAGGGGTGAACTCCAATCTCGGCGCACTAGGGTTTTGACACAGTCTGAGAACTTAATCTTCAGGAGATGCTAGGGAGATCTAACAACCCAACAATGAACCATACCTGTGGAGATTTCTTCCACAAGGACATTTATATAGCGGCTGTCACTACCATGGTGAAAATGGCTATTACCGCTTGAGGTTTCATCAACATAGTTTTCCCTATGAAGGGAGTGTCTGCTATGGTTAACCCTCTCTCAAGGTGACTCACAATAGTATACCACAAGGGGACTTGGCTCCAGATCCAAGGTTTTTGACACCTTTTCACTTTTAACCCAAACAAAGCAAGCAGATTAATCTGACATGCTAAGACAAAGTTTTGCTTCACCAAGGTCTATGATGTCAACTCCACGTGATCTATCAACCTCTCCGGGGAGAGAATGTATCAATCAATAAGAGAAGGTGCACTAACCAATTTTGATTCACCAAAGCTTGTGATGTCAACCCCACATGATCTATCAACCTCTCCTGGGAGAGAATGTATCGATCAATAAGAGAAGATGCACTAACCGAGTTGAATGTGAAATGCACTAAGTATCCTCCCTACCTACAAGGATTCTGTCATCAAGAAGGATTTCGTTGGGAATCCAATCTCTCAAGAATCATGAATAGTGTTCATAGGGCCTAATTACTATGTGAGCACAGATGTATGTTTCCAAAAGCAAATCTACCAAAAGTACCCAAAAAGCAGAAAGAGGAACACTTAACGCTTAAAGAAAATATGAGATGAGTCCATAAGGTGGAACACTTAACACCTCACACAAGCTGAAAATGAGTCCCCAACTTAGAAAACAAGTGAGTTCCTAAAAGCACAAATGGGTTGCCAAGTGGAACACCTAACACTTCTCTCCTGTAGACCCCTCCCCTTTATGGCACTGAGATTGCAACCACGGGGCAAAATGAGGGGCCAGTGGATTAGCGAGTCTAATAACCAAAGATAGCAATCAAGATCAATCACAAGTATCTGAGACTACTTAATGAATCCTTAAGGGGTCACAACCTAGTATCAATTATGCAAGTGTGTAAAACAAAAGCATGAAAAGAATCACCCAAGCTAGACACACGAGAGATTTATTTTAAGCCCAAATCAAAATATTATTAGCACAAGTGGAATACCTGAGATCCTTACAATGTGCTTAGTAGATTTTTACCTGATTTTAGCAAACTTTATGCTTTTTTCAATCAAAACCAGCAAGAGTCAATCAAAAACAGAGAATTCCAACTATTAAAATTAGTTGTTAGTCAAAATCTGAAAATCAAATCTGACAAACTGCCTGCAAAAATGAAATGACAATTGAAATCTGATGCCTAAACTCGTACGATAGTGGGTCTATTACCAGACGATAGTAAGAAACTCATACGACAGTGGGTATGCTCCCAGATGATAGTCTGGAAACTCGTACGACACTAGGTGTCTGATGAAATGATAATCTAGCTTCCAAACGACAGTGGGTGCCTGATGAAATGATACTTGGTCAACTATCATATGACAGTGGGTATGCTCCCAGATGACACTGGGTGTCTGATGAAATGACAGTCTAAAAAACTCGTACGACACTAGGTGTCTGATGAAATGACAATCTGAAAAACTCGTACGATAATTCAAAAAACTCGTATGACACTGTACGGACTGAAATTAAAAATCACGCTGTACGGACAGTTTTGATAGAAAAAATGCCCAAAAAAAAAATTCCTTTTTTGCAAGCAAAAAAAGAAACAAAAAATAACGTCCTATTGAGAATACCACCAGAATAGGCAGCAGCAGGGGAGTTCTGATAGAAAAATGATAGAAGATTGATAGAAATGAAGGGAAGCCCATTTTAGGGCCCCACGGTGGGTGCCAAAAATGTGTGTGTGAATTTTGTACCTAATATGTAGAGACAACACTTCAGTAAAACAGTAGAGGTTAGCAAAAATCTTACAAAATTGAAATCTAATCTAACCAAGCAATTTACTGCCTTCTAGTAGGTGCGAGATTGATGTTCTCAGATTGTTATCGAGATCAGTGACATAGATGACACCTAAATGAAGGATTTGAATGCAATTGATCTGAATATGAAATATGAATGCAAAGTAATCTATATTTTTTTTGGATATTTTCTATGCAATAAGATGAAAAATGATATGAAATCTATGATATGTAAAAACTGATATGCTATGATATGCTAAATGATCTAACAATGATATGAAAAAGAATCTAAATGAATGTAAAAAAAACAAATTGATCTCACAATAGCCTTGATTTGCAATAAGCTTTGATTCTCCAAATTCTAATTCTCCAAAATAGTTGTGCAATTCGTAGATGACTTTGGCAAAGTAAGCTTGCAAAATTATGAGATGATTTGAGATGAGCTGAAGCCTTAATTTTATAGAAATCCAGGGCTTTGGGGATGCATGGAAAAAGCCACAAATCACTTAGATAAACTCATCTTGATTTTTGAGTTATCTGATCATGAAAGATAATTAACTCACAAAATTATGCAAAAGCATGCACAAACAGCTTTTTAACTCAAATTAGAGTTTAGATCAGCTTTTTGAACTCCTAAAGGATGTTGAGTTCTAAAAAGTCAACACTTTGCATTGATTTTCTAATTTGGATTTTAACTGTTTCTTTTGAATGTGCATAATAATTATGAATTAATTAAATAAATAAAGTGATTTATGCTCAACTTAACTAATTTTTGAAAATAAATAATTGATTTATGGGTTAATCAATTATTTAATCAAACTTTTATTAAATAATGACAACTTGCTTTAATTAATTAAATAAAAATTTAATCAATCATTCATAAGATATTGGATTTATTGTCAAAATTAAATAATACAATTAATAATAGATAGAATTAAATTTAATTACACAATTAAGAGGCAAGATATTAAATCTAATTAATTAAATATGAAAATATTCAATTAATCAAACTTAGGATAAATGTGATTTATCGCCAAATAATCATTAAATTAAAAATAATTAAGATAATTAGGAATATTGCTAGGAATATTCCTCGATGCAGAATTTAAGATAATCAATTATGATTCGATGATGTTTAGATGTGCCTTAGATTAGGACTTCAATGTTGATTTCATTCGATATGTCCATGTAAGAGGTTAATGAACCTATAGCCCATTTTTGGGGTATTACAACGCCTATCCTAAAAAAAGACTATCAAATCATTATGATTTCAAATCAATTACCTATCGGCATATCCCTTGTGAGGGAGAGAAGCCAAACACATAAAGAACATGCACATAAACATGACAGCTAAAAAACTTAAATGGAATACGCTAAGAAGTGCCAAATGATGAATGTTCAATTGTTGTAATGGCAAAGCACCAGAACCATCCATTTCTAGAACTTGATTTTCTAGTCTAAATGATTTTTCTATAGTCGTAATAATTTTTCTAGAACTTGATTTTCTAGTCTTAATGATTTTTCTATAGTCTTAATGATTTCTCTTTCATCTTAATGTTTTTTGCTCTTGATAAATTAGGCCTTGAATTTGAATTTTTGTTCACTATTTTATTTCAACTTGATATATATTTCATTCATTTTTCATATATACAAAGACTACACATGCTGATAAAAAAATGAGCTATTTGATTTAGGTTAACTATTCATGATTGTAAATGGTCAATATTTCTGATGGTACTCCTTGGTGTATTCCATTTTAAAACAATCATGTTTTTATGGCTATGATAAATGTCCCTTTATGTTGAGAAAATTAGAGTTAAAAAAATGGTTGTTCAGTGTCTGTGTATCTTCAGGTTACAAACAAATCATCCTTCCTCCACCAATATTCTAGTCAATGTACAAGTGACGAGTCATTCCATTCAAAAAAGACCATGTCTGACAATATCAACCTAGAACAAAATAAGGAGTATGCAAAATTTTGTGATTGTATCTACCATTAGATCCACTTCATATGCACAGGTGATGAATATGCATATTTTCCTGAGCGCTACTGGGAGCTTACCACACAACACATGTACTATTGTGAAAATCACCACAAATCTATTTGTTGTTGGGTCTAGCTCCCAGTATTGATTGGTCAAATATGCATGTTTTTCACCTGTGCATATACCTTCTATGATCAACTCTTACATGCATAGGTGATGAACATTCAGATTGGCCTAAGCAGTAATGTGAGCTTTCCTTCCAACACATGAACTATTGTGAAAATCATCACAAGTCCATTTGATGGAGGAAATCTCACAGTACACGTTTGGAGGTCTGAAGGAAACAAGAGAATTTGAAGAGTCACAAGTCTTAAGATTATGGTATGTTTTGGAAAATGAAGAGTGAAAAGAAGATGATATTCTTGAGATCATGGGTGGACACAATGTTGTAGACTTTATTGATCCAGATATCTTGTAGAGGCTTGAAGAACTGGAGAGGGAAGAAGGGCTTAGGATGGTAGTTGAGGGTGACGAGGATGATGAGATGGGGGAAGTGGAGTTGAATCCTGATGAAATGGAAATTTTGGCTGCAATTAGGAAGAAGAAGAAGATGCTTATCATTGAACACAAATTAAACAAGAGTACTACAAAGAGCACGCCTATCGTACTAAGGAATTTTGACAAGAATAAGGAATATGGCTTAAACAGAATGGTAAGACATCTTTCTAGCCTAGGCTTGGATCCTTTGAAGTTTGGTCGTTGTGGATAAAATATACATATATGTCTAGTGATGCAAAATTAACTTCTTTAAGCCTTACCCTTGTTGTTTCAAATATATCATTTGGGTACGCACAGATGGCATAGGAATTGGGGTACGCATAGTTCATTTATGGGATTTTTCTTGGGAAACTAATTGGTCATCTATCATCTACATTATTATGAAGCTAATTTCCAAAGGATCCAAGCCTAGGGTAGAAAGATTTCTTCCTAAACACATAAAAACATGCACATAAACACGACAGCTAAGAAACATAAATTTAGATTTCACAATAGCTAAGAAACATAATTGTAGGCATCATGGTCACAATTTTTTGGAGACAACATAATTGAGTTGTATACCCAAGCGATGGAGAGAAACTTTTGCACCTCCAATTCCAAATTGAATACATTTGTTAGAGGGCCTTGTATTCATGAGCAACAAATGTAGTCAACTTGGAATCGAAGCTGCAAGAGTTGCTCTCTATCATTTGGGTATACAACATAATTGATTTGTATACCCAGACGATGCAAAGCAACTACTACTCCTCTAGTTCCAAAGGAGTAGTGGTTGCTTTGCATCATCTGGGTATACCACTCAATTATGTTATCTCCAAAAACTTATGACCATGATGCCTACATTTATGTTTCTCAGCTGTTGTGTCCTAGGACCCCTTATGACCCTTTACGACCCCTAAGAATACACATCTTAGACATCTTAAAATGTCATAAAGGGTCATAAGAGGCTCCTAGGAGGGGCCAGATGAGCTTCCACCTTCACGTGGTTGGCCATGTTAAGTAGATAATGTTAAACTATTCTTGAAACAAAGAGAAGCTCAATGATTTAAGGTCTCAGTCCATGGAGATGGTGAAAAATGATGGGAATCAATGATGGAGAGTTTTTAGATACTGAGAAGACGTATATGCAGTGGAGGCCAGAAGGGATTTTTGTGGAGATTTGCTAGATATGGAGATTTTCTAGAGAGGGTATCCAAATTGAGTACCAGTGCAGAGATGATGATTCAGTACTACATCTATAAAACCTTCACAAATATCCCTTTTTTGGCCTCCACTCATACCTCTTCTCAGAATCTAGAAACTTTGGATATTGTTTCTCATCCATGCATGAAATGTGCTACTAATTGTATAAAATTACTTTTGAGAGACTGGGATCAATTATGAGAAGGTAAACAACAAGATAATTTATTGTATCTTTCATTTCTTTTATCCATTCATATTTTCTACCTCCTATTATATTGGATATTGTGCAGTGTACATAAAGGCAAGGCGATGATTATTCTCAATGATAGACAGGTATAAGTCTTCCAGCCCTTACCCAGTAGCTAGGACTAAAGATAGTAGAGCTCAAGAGACCATCATATTTGGTCTCCATCCTTGGTCCATATACTCACAAAACATTTTACATTTTGTTAGCTCATCAAATGCGGTGATTTGAAATAATTTAATGGATGATATTTTCATGTATAACGTACATTATTTTAGTTTGATGTTGAATGAATTTATCTACTTCACACACTTGTAGACATCGAACACAACCATAAAGATACATCCCCTCCCGTGGCTTGAGTAATGTAGGCCATGGGAGGAGATGCTTCTTTATCATTGTGTTTGATGTCTACAAGTGCGCAGAGTCGATAAATATGTGCAATGTCAACTTAATAATATATGTTATCAAGAAAATAGTCTATTAAATTCTTTCAAATTCCCTCATTTGATGAGCTAAAAAAATGTAAAATGTTTTGTCGGTCTATAGACCAAATACAGAGACCAACTATGATGGTCTCTTGAGCTTTTTTTTCTTTATTATGCTAATCCGTTGCTTTTTTGACAATTAGTAAAGCATTTCTGATAGATGCGCTATACGTCTGATGGGTTGGTCCATCAATAGTATATTACAAATTATCGAAACTCCGACTGGTCACCATTGAATAAGACACCACTCTAACAGATATGTGCAACAAGACTGCTATACCTCCGACAGAATGTCCTGTCAAAATATACTGCCAATCCGTTGGAACGCAGACTGAAAAACCATCATAAAAATGATTTTTTGACAGATCGGTCACATAGTAAAATTTCTATTTATGTGCCCAATTCTAACATGTACTGATGTCAGAATATTGATGATTGTCACTCCCGTCGTCATTTCCAATCCAAAAATAGCGATGGACACATGTCAAAATGCTAACAAATAGGCATTAGAAATCAGACAAATGGCCGTTGGAATTTGGCCTCAAATGTACTAGTGTCATTTACCTCACCATCACATCATTCCCATTGGGGCATACCAAGGCATAATTTTTATTATTCTTTGAAACAACGCCTAAAAACATATTATGTCAAAGAGGGGGAAAATGTAGACACTTAAAAATGGCATATTGTTCTAACGTAATGAGTTTACTAAAATTCATCTTAAATTGTAAATAATCTTTATTATTTAATCAATTTGTGTCTTTCTACTACATTCTAATTTCAAAATCATCATTTCTCCTTAATTTCATAATTAAGCAATTTTAATTAATTACTTTAATTATTAAGCATCCAATCAATATTTCATCATTTATTCATCTATAAAATAATTAAATAATTAATGTTATTTAATTATTTCCTGTCATTATATTTAATTAAATCATCATACTATTTAATTAATATTTCCTTATTATTATTGTATTTATGTAATAATTAAATTGATTCCCCACTCATGATTAAATAAATAATATTTAATTAATTAAACTAATTATTCCTCTAAAAATAAATAAATAAGTAATTATTTATGTATCTCTCCACATGTGCAAATAAATGAATTATTTCATTTATTTAATCATATTTATTCCTCCAAAGTTGACTACCACTAATCTTCACTTCACTAATCAATCAAAATTCATAACTATTCAATCATTTTTCAAACTCCATAATTCTCTCTCCTAACTAATCAATCTATTTAGTCTTCTATTCGACCTCATTAGTTAAGTCTTCAATCAATTCAGTCAACTATTCAATCTATCCTTTTAACTCTTCAATCTATGTTGTTGATAGATCAATCAATCTTGTTAAACAAAGAAATCAATTGAGTTGAACTCCCACTCACTCTGAGTTCAACTCCTCAATCACAACCAATCAACCCACAATTTAGGGAATCTTGATTGAAACCTATAAAAATCTATATAACGAGAGACTTTTCTCATATTTTGGTAACCATAATTGCTTTGAATTCTTTAGTTGGAACACTTTGAGCTCAATTTTAAGAGCCCAACATTGCATGGAGAAGGAAAAAAACAAAGAATGATCTTTGGTTTGCATCTTTATGTGTTGAAAATGATTTCATTTTATTGTTTGTTCATGCTTTCTTTTTATCTTACATCCTCTTTTGATATTAGGGTACTAATTTCTTAACAAATCTCTGTGTGGTTGAGATTTTGATGTTATTCGAGGTATTACAAATCCTTATTACTCTAATTACACATACCAATGATAATATGGTCTATTAACTGGGAGAGGTTGTATCTCTAGAAGGGTCGCCAAACTATCATTTCATAACTTTTTGTGGAACACTCAAATAAGAATAGGATAGTTTAGTAAACACCCAATTATGTTGGAACTCATGTTCCCTTCTTATTCACCTAAGGAATTATTATTATATTAGTAACAACTTTATTCTTCCTTGACCCACCTGAATAAGACACCCCTCCAAAATTATTAGCATGAGAATTATAAGTTGGAGCTCCAAATTCAGCTAATGCGTGTTGGTAATGAGTGAGATGAATGCAAAGATTATATAAAGCGGGTATTTGTTCAAGCAGACCTCTCTTTGTTCCTATTATAAACTATTGATGAATATTTTTTGAAGGTCATCATAAGGAAAGGCATAAGAGATCTTAGATGATATATATTGATATCTCAAGATGAATTTGTTAGCTTCTCATTTGGCTATTGTTTATAATTGACAAGATTAGAAATAGGGACTCTATTGCTAATGTTGGCCTAAAACCATTTGAGAAACAATTCCACCAACCAGTCAAAGGTCTGAATAGAATAATCTAGTAAAGATCTATAACAGAGACTAAGAGAATAGTTTGACTAGAATATAGTTTTCATTGTGTAAACTATCACTATACTAAGTAGTGAATCAATCTAAATGCAACTGAGGATAACCATCACCATCGTACTAATTGAATTTTGGAATTTCTACCCATTGGAATAGGGGAATGTTAAGGATATGCAAGTCTAGTAGACTATGGCAATAACTGAAGGAAGAAATCATTGTTTAGAATCCCTCATGAGATTTACAAGTTATTGTAGTTTCCTTGTATTTTAAATTATAGTATTAAGAACATAATTTCTATATGGAGGAAGTGGAGACAAATTACCCATGCCAGTAGACCTAGGAAAAAAAGGTACCTGCAATACCATCACCAACATTAACACTGATACCAAAACCAAAAATAATAGTAGAAGTACAAACCATGGAACTAGCAACAATAAAGAAAGGAGGTTTCATGGAATACTCTAAAAAGAGTTCTAGAAACATTAATTCTTAGAATGGTATTATCAGATAAAGGTCCATAGTAGGACCTAATTCTACCATATGAACTAACACCCATGCATAGTGACACCAATTTGAGGGCTAATTATGTTAGATTGAGTATCTTGAAGCTTATGTACAACATGAGGCACATGAGACCCTACAATCATTCTCAATACCATTAACACCTCAAGGCCCTTTTGATGTGAGATAAGAATTTCTCTCATATTACTGATAGCAGAACTAGCCTTAGGGAGGACATGTTCTTTTCTAAGGAACCCTTTGAAATCCCGTAGGTTCTCCTTAAGGGATTGAATCTAACGAATGGAATTTCCAAAGAAAAATTATAATTCAGGGCATGGGGAGATTCAAGAGGGGAATTCGATGATTTAATTTCTTAAAAATTTAGTACCCATTATTAGATACTTTGCTAGGACCTACTAGACCCCATTTTGGGAATTTCAAGGTCTAAATGCCTATTATGCTTCATCTTATCAACTTGTATTTTCTATCCCCTCTCATTTTTATCCATCCTAGCATCCCCTCCAAATGTTGGCCCATTTCCTAGGGTACAGAATGCTACTATAAATAATGATGATGATGATGATGATGACCAACCAAAATTAGAGGAATACAAGATAGTAGAAAGGTTAGATCAATTATTGTCTTGTCATTGATGTCAAGCAATTAATTTCTAGTTTATTTTGAGTTACCATATCATTCGGTTTATGAGATAGTGTGAATGAGTTAAGAAGATGAAGAAGTGAGATGTTATGAAGTTGAAAAACTTAATTTGGAAACTGATACAGATCAGACAATGGTAAGGTTATGTTGATATAATTGTTTTCTATCTAAAATATGATTATATCAAGTTGGTAATGTATGGTAGTAAATATTTTTCAAGTCAGTAAGAAAAAGAGTTTTGGCTACTAAGTAGGAAAAGTCACTCAGTAAAGGTAAAAGGAAAAAGGAAATATGTTTTGGTAAAGGCAGAGGAATGCAAGGCACTGAGAAGGAAAGTTTTAGACATCGAGCGAAGTTAACTAAAATTAAGGATGAGCCATCGAGCAAGGAACAATAATTAAATAAGGATTGGAATGACATTTAATGGTTAGCTATGATGAGATGGATGATCATGATGACAAGGAAAGTTAGTTAGAGAGATCTATGATTATGAAAATTCAAGGTGATGATCTAAGGATTAGATCTAAATGGTTAAAAGTGATGGAACAAGTTTCAAGAAAGTTCAAGTTCTTGGGTGAAAAGAAAGCGTGTTATCAAGATCCAAATTCAAGGTATAATGAATTGGAATTTTAAGATTGATTAAAGGAAAATATAATAGAGGAGATTAAGCAGGAAAACATATATATATATATATAAAGGATGGATTTGTATGAGAAAATGGTGGGAAAATTGAAGAGTTGAAGAGTCGTCGACTGAAGCAGTGAAGAAGGAATAGAGAGATTCTGAGTCAGAAAGAAGGATCTGATGAATTTTTTAATTCATTCTAAAGTGAAGGATTGAAGTGAAGATAGAAGAACGCACAAAGGATCTTCTTATGCAAAGATATTTTTGAATCTACAGGTCAAAGTATTTATTGTTTCTTATTAGCATTTGTAACAAAGAAATCTCTTAACCAAGTAGACTTAATAGTCTTATTATAAAATCCTTTCAAAAGGTAACATTCTAAAGAGTGTTTGAAGTCCTCTAACAAGGCCACTCCTAACAGGGTGAAGATCCTTACATATCTAAGGTAAATCCCTTGACCGGGTCACACCTAATAGTGTGCATTGTAATCTTTAATCAGATTGGTTCTTAACCAAGCGTACTTCAAAAGAGTATTTTCTTAGTGGGTGAAAATTACCACTATAGTTTTTCCCAAAGCTGGGTTTCCACATTAAATACTAGTGTTACATGTGATGAATGGTTTATGTGATTGATTTACTAATTGATAAAGTTTATTTACTGTTGTTGGTAAATAGTGAGTTATGTTTAACTGAGTTAATTGGAGAAAATAATTTTAGGTATTTGGAATCAAGGATTATTGATTCACCCCCCCCCCCCCCCCTATCTCTATAATCCAACATATAATGCCAATGGAATTGTATCCCAAGCAATTGGGACCTAATTTTTTCCTGAGACCCAATGTCAGGGTATTAGTAGGAATTTTTATTTTTTGGTCAGCCCAAATTATTTTTCAATTCCAAAGTGATGGATTAAAGTATAAAAAGACCTTATCTCTCCTTATTTTGCATATCATAACTAAGTGCAAGAATTTTTGAAATCAAGCAATCAATAGTGATTGAGCATTTGGATTCAATATTTGAAGGTAATCATCCAAGATCAAGATCTCCAAGTCTCATTTTATTCAAGATCTATCAAGTCAAAGAAAGTCTTCTCCAATTGATGCAAGTTTATCTCCCATTATGGCCAATTAGATTAATTCTTTTTAGGATTAAAAAATATAAATTTAATAGTTACATGCAAATATAACCAATAATGCAAAGGAATAAAGCACACAAAAGAAGAAGAAGAAGAAGAAGACATAAATACTTGGGGTATGTCCACAAAACAGAGAGTCAAATCATATTATCCAGTAATTTCAAGCTATTACAATCTGTAATACCTTGCAACTCAATACCATTGCAAGAAGCTACAAAATTTTTCTCATGAAAAAACCCTAACCCTAAGCCGTTATAAAAAGACTTATGTGGGTTAAAAATTTAACCCTAAAAAAATACTTGACGATTCAACCTAGGGAAAATCTTGACAAGTCAACCTAGTGAAAATCTTGATGATTCAATTGAAAAACACTTGACAAGTACAATACTTTCATGATCAATCACTACAAACCAACAATATCCCACTTGGGGAGTGATCAGGCTCCACACTAAAAACCCTCCCACTTGGAGACTGATTTTGTAGAAACATTACTACCCCTAAAGGTCCCATTAGATTGGCACACCCTGGACTATGTTGTTCCTTTTATTATTTTAATCGTGAAGACCGACCGAAGCTAAAGAGGATTTTAGCTTCTCCCTTGTAACCTTTGTAAACATATCTGTTGGATTTTCATCTATATGTATCTGTTACCTTAATTTTCCTTCCATGCAAATTTGGCTAAAACCTATCCCCAAGTCTTTATTTTCACCTTTCCAGGCATCCCTGAAATTTTCATGAATTTATCTCTTGTTTCCTGGCCTCTACAATCTTTTAACTCTCTGGTCTGCAGGCCAAAAATTCATAAACTAGTCGTTGGTGTTCAAAAACCCTAAGAGACCCTAGGCCATGTTCTATTTGGTTGTTACTTTATCATGGCCACTTAAGTTTTCAAAAATCCATGTGCGCTTTATATTTTCCTTAGTCACCAGTTCTCTTATTTTTCCCAGCGGTTGTCTTTCCTTTCGGCGAACTGGCGATTGCAACAATCCTCTTAATCATGAAATATTTGGTGGTCAAGTCTTAACGGTCTGTGACTCATTGAATGGTTAACTTCCTTTAGTCAGGCATTCACTTATTGTAACCCTGAGTTTATGCATGTTTTAGCGAATTAGAGAAATCTCTTTGTTCGCGTATTTGTTAGACTTAACCATAGTTCATGAAAGTATCTTGCGAATAGAAAATGCCTTTGTTCACTGAATCACCAGGTCAAAGTGGGGTTATTTTTGCAGGCAGCGATGAAGATTCTAATCCAATGGTTGTCTAATAATCTCATGGAATCTTCTGAGTCATAAGGGGATGAGACTAGCCGTAGATTTGGTATCAGGGAGATTTGTCAGAATGGGGCCTATCTTAAAAGAGGATCGACGGCTGTCTTATGATCTGAAAGAATCTGTCAGAGCCATGCGATCTTAAGATAGCTATCCAATTAGATGTTGAGTTTATAATGGGTCTAGTGCCAAGTGTGCATAGTTGGCATATTTTGATTGGTCCACATGTGTTGAGTCAGCTTATTTGTTAGTGGGACCAAGTTCTTTCAGTGGTCGGGGATTCTGACATCTCAGAGGATCGACGGTTAGTGTATAATCTGAAGGGTTGTGTTAGAGGTATAAGATCTTGCACCCACTGTCTGATCAGAGGGTTGTCAGCTAGGTGATTTGGTGATTTGGTGACTAAAGGAATTTAGTTTCCTCTATGTTTGGTAGTTCTCATAAGGGTTTCATGTGTTCGCTCATTCGCATAATGATTTAGCGGTACTCCAAATGACTTAGCGATTCAGCGAATGCTTTGTTCGTTGAATCTCTAAATAAACTAGCAAAGGTAGAAAGTTCTCTGTGACTTAGTGAATGTTTTCGATCACGTGGTCACCGAATGACCTAAGGGAGGAAGGGCTCGAGGTGGGTCCAAATATGCTGACATGATGATTTGCTCGCTTCTCATTTGTCGTTGACTTCCATGGTGGCATTTGACTTTTCAAGGGGATTTTGAGTTGTTTTCTCAGTGCATAACAACTATTCATCTACTGGGAAACAAAGGATATCGATGGTCACATTTTAAAATGACTGGCTAGCTGTTAGTTTTCAAAATTCAAAAAAGTTCTAAGAGGGTTTTCGCCAGTATTTGATTTGCAGGCCGCAAGCGGCGAGGTAGCTTAGAAAATTTATGTCTCCAGGACATTTGTAGTTGAAAGAAGAAGATGAAGCAATCTGGGCAGCCATCATGGGTCAATTCTTGTCTCATAAAAGTACCAGCTTGAGCATTCATGGCGAGACTTTGTGCAGGAAAGTAGATGAATCCAGGTCACTTGTCTACAGGTTGATATAGTACAAGGATGGGCACACAAACTTGAGGTCTGATCGGCCATATTTGTAGAGTTACATTCATGATCAGACTTGATAGATGTAGGGTTTTTTATTCTAATGTGAAAATCTTGTAACCCTAGTTAGGTTTTTTACTCCTGCCTACATGCAATTGAGTATGTATATATTGTATTTTTGGAGCTTTTGAGCTCAGAATTGGACAATTGTAAAAAGAATTTCATTTTCTTAAGGGTCATCTGTGGTATCATCTCTACCCTCTAGCTTATACAGTTGTATTTCTCCCATTGATAATTAAAATATTGCAGAGGTATTTTGTGACAATTCTTCATGTCCCTATGCTTCCTTGTTTGGATTATCTCTTATTGGATTAAAGCATATATATGTTTTTTAATGACAACTTAGGGTTCTTGATCCCTCTTAATTTATGTAACTATATGTGTTATTTTGTTTGATCTAATTTAGATGCTTTTGTGGGTATACTCTTTCCCCCTAACAATCTTGTCTCAATCCTACACCGAATTGCAGAAGTGAATGTCTGCTTGCAGGTCATAAATTGTGTCCTATGTTCAGACCCTTCTATGAAATAATTATGCAAGCCTATTTAGTAAGTTGTGACCTACTAGACCTGAGCCTTTCATTGATTTCATTCCTCTATACTAAGATCCAAACCATAATTTTAGTGCATCACCTAGTAGGTAGTTTGCTTTCCAGTCATTTCCTTTTAAGCACTCCTTCTATCCCTTTCCCTCAAAAGTTTACTTTTCATGTCTAGAAGCAAATTAAGGTGATTATCCAAGAGGAACCTGCCTAGAACTTGGAGGTCTCATCTTAGTTAGCATAGGTCCCACAACCTGGAGATGATTCCCATGTTATACTAGGTTATCAAGACTACGAGAGCTTGAGACAAAGGCACAATCTTAGTGTATAACAATTCTAGCACGCCCGGTGGGACTAGTAAAAGATCATAAATTCATGTTTTGTTATGCTATCTCTGATATGCAAATTGCATAATACAAACCTTTAGAGGTTGTTTCATCAGGTATATCTAGTGACTCCACTAATTTTGAAGATCCGGGCTAACCTTGTTCAAGTTTTATGAGAAAGATTGAGACTAGAAGCTCAAATCCCACTAAATTTTCAGAGTTGCCTTCAAGAAGAAGTCATAAAGGTAGGTCAACTCAAAGAACATCCCCTACAAGGAGAGTTCAGTCTACACCTCCTAATACCTCAAAAAGGAGACCTTTTCCCTTTCATTCCAGAAGAAGAGGAAGATCTCTAACCAGAGATCTAGAAGAGGATTCAAATCCAGCAGCAAATACAGCTCATATAGTTGTTAATCTTCAGATTCCAACTCCTACAATGGCTAGATAGTTTTCCTTTGCACCATTCAACCAAGGGAGCCCATTATCTTTTTCTCAACATCATGATGTGCCCTTGGTGGCACTTAAGAGTATACTTGATTTCACAGGGGAAGGGCAGACAACTGCTTTTGAGCACATAAGAGATGTGACCACCATCTGCAGCATACACAATATTACTCAAGAGCATGTGGCCACAAAATTATTAGCAACCTCTCTAAAAGGTAAGCCTCTTGAATGGTTTAGAACTCTAACTATTGGTTCTATTACTTCATGGGATGAATTAGGGGATGCATTAAGTAATAATTTTGAGGATAAATCAGATAACTTGTCTCTAGTTGAGCATTTAACAACTATTAAGAGAGACCCTCAAGAGAAAATGATAGATTACAATAGTAGATTCCTTAAAAAATGGAATAGAATTCCAGTCTCTATAAGACCATCAGCTGACCATTCTTTTCTATACTACTTGCAAAGTTTGAATGGTCAAATCTCTATCATGATCTAGTCTATGGGCGGTACTTCTTTACCCCAGGCTTTTGACATAGTTGTCAGGGCTAAGAATTGTTTGATTCAAGTAGGCATGATTGCTAGAAGGCCTCCAATGCCCATTTTCCCTAGCCTTCAACCCATTGCACCTGCACAAGCACCCCCATTTACCCCTATTCCCACCATATTAGCACCCCAAGCTAGTACTAGTGGTCAAGAGCTGAGAGCTAGTTTTTCTCAAGAGCTGCAAGAGATAAAGAATAGCCAAGAAAGTAGTAATTAGGAAATTAACAATTTGTTGTAGACCTTGACTAAAGAGGTCACAAATTTGAAGAAGCAAGGTCAAGGAATCAGACCATCATTTTAGCCACAAGGCCAAGGTCCTAATCAGCAATATCAAAATCA
Source organism: Chamaecyparis obtusa (assembly GCA_027943335.1). NCBI lineage: Eukaryota > Viridiplantae > Streptophyta > Pinopsida > Cupressales > Cupressaceae > Chamaecyparis > Chamaecyparis obtusa. Next base: position 2,061,102 of record BSBK01002852.1, read on the forward strand.
AGGACAACCTTATCAACAAAATAGGCCACCATACCAAGGAGGCTATCAAGGAAAAAGAAAAATCTTCAATCAAAGACCATTCCAACCATATAACCCTACACCTCTAAATTCTACAAATCCAGTGAGGGATATGGTTCCTAGTCAAAATAATATGGCTATGGAGAATGAATGGTGTTTTCCTTGTAATCAGCCTCATAATCAGGCTACATGTTCAAATGGATGGATGAACCAAGCTCTAATGGTTCAAAATGCCTCCCAAGCTCAATCAAAGGCTTCATCTAGTGGGTTAGTTCCTCAACAAGAATCACAAGAGAATGAGACTGCTCTTTTCAATTGGGAGCAGCTAGACTTCAATGGAGTCAATGATGAGGTTGCTTTTGTTGCCTATACAAGAGCAAAAAGAAGAGCCCAAGATATGGAGAGAGCATATTCCAATGCCAAAGCCACTACATCTGCAGAGCCTATACAACAAGCTAATCCCATCACACCTAAGGAGGCTCCTGTCATCACAAGCAAGGAAGGCCAACATTCCAAAGAGGTGGAGCCCATCATAGTGAAAGCACAATAGAGAGTACACACTATGACACCATTTAATATTCTAGATAACATGAAGAAGGTGAATGTCACCATGTCCATGTGGGACTCTTTGGCTCTTCCAGGACAGCCTAAAATTTTGAAGAAGGCCATGACAGAGGTAGCAACTCCTCAACCTGCAAAAGAATCTGCAAAGCCAGTGTTGGTTAACACTGATAAAGAAAGGGAGGCTCCAAGTAGCAACTCCAAAGGCAATGCCACACAAGGTAGGAACTCAAAGCCACCTCCCTTTTATGTATCTCTAATTATTGGAAAATCTTTAGTACATAAATGTATGGTAGATAGTGGAGCTATTAGCACTGTAATACCTAAGAAGGTAGCTGACCAATTAGGACTGAAATATGAACCCTTCCAAAAGAAGGTTACCCAACTTGATGGATCCTCAGTCAATACTATAGGTGTGGCCAAGGATACTAGTCTAATCCTACATGTTATTCCTAATTTTTCCATTCTCCTCGATATATACATCATAGATCTCCCTGCATTATTTGCTATATGTCTTTCAAGGGAGTTTACAGCTAAGATAGGAGGCTATCTATCTTATGATTGGTCTCACACGCTATTTCATACAAGGTATGGGACCAAGGTCACCATCAAGTCAGAACCATTAGTAGCACACCATATAGAGCCATATGTGTCCAATGCCATTAATGTAAATTTCCCTATATTTGACGACAGTGACTTCCAAACCATTAGTGAAGCAAGCACAAAGATAGAGAGTATGCACAATTTCCACATAAATCAGTATGCACAATTTCCAAAATCTCTTTAGACTGATAGTTCTTACTCCTAAAACTAGTCTTACTCATTTTGCCAATCTGACAATTCTTACAGAGACCAGTATCAGGTTTCTTCAAAGTAGGAATTCCTCTTACCTTCTTGAATTTGCTTATTTTCATCATGTTATCAAAATTCACATGACATAACCTTTTGTGCCATAGCCAACTTTCTTCAATTTGAGCAATAAAACATGAATATTCACTGAGATCAAGATAAAATAAGTTACCTTTTGTTTGTTTGCCTGATCCAATGAGTTTTCCTTTTTCATCCAGTAGTCTTGCTTGACTATTCATGAATTCAACCTTGAAACCAGTGTTGATTAGCTGTGCTACACTTAGAAGATTATGTTTTAGTCCTTCAACCCAATAAGCATTATCACATATGAGTTCTTTGGTTAATGAGATTCTTCCTTTTCCTTTTATACAACAAGGTTCATTGTTTCCAAATCTTACATTGCCACTATCACAGTCTTCTAGGTATTCAAATTTTGTCTTGTCACCAGTCATGTGGTGTGAACATCCACTGTCTATTATCCATATATCATCTTTTCTTATATGAGAAATAAGTGCCATCTTATCTTCATCATCATCAAATTCATCTTTTATAGCAATAAAGACAATTTCTTCTTCACTATCATCAGAATCTTTAGCCATAAAACATGTTTTCTTACCTTTATCCTTGAATGATTTGAAATTATTTTTGCCATAGTACTTGTGACCTTTCTTCTCTTCCTTGGCCTGCTTGTTTGGGCACCTAGCTACAATATGTCCAATTTCTTCACATGAAAAATAGATTAAAGGATTTTTACCGTTATATTTACCTTTCCCTTTAGAGTACTTCTTTGCAAGTAATGCTTCTACAATTTCAAGATCACTATCAGAACTTTCTTCTGATACTTCTTCACTTTCTGACTGAACTTCTTTTATTTTCTTGTTCTTCCTTAGTGAAACCTTGGCCTCAAATGCTGACTCAATATTTTTGGAATTTGGAACATAGTTGTCATAGTTGTCTAATTCAAAAGCTGTCAATCTTCCAACTAAAGCATCCAAAGTTATATTGTGGTTTGTTTCACATCTTCTTTCTTGAATAGCTGATACTCTTATTGCATAGATAGGGAGTAATGTTCTGAGTACCTTGCTTATAATAGTTTCATCAAAGATTGTTCCTCCAGAAGCTCTAATTGCACTAACACTTGCTTTGATCCTTTCCACATATTTTGCAATGTTTTCATCTTCTTTCATATTCATCTTGTCAAACTATCCTCTTAGGCTTTCTGCTTTGGCTCGTTTCACATTTGCATCACCACCATATATTTTCTTCAGTGTGATCCACATTTCATATGCAGTAGTGCATTATTTAATATCATCAAATTCTTCATAGCTGAGAGCTGATGCAATGTCTATCATCATGGTGTTATGAATCTTTTTCTCTGCAATGTCTTCAACAGTTAATGCGCCAGTAGGAACTGTGTATTCTTCATCAATGTATTTGCATCCTAAATCACCAATGGAAGCCAGATGAAGTCTCATGAGACCTTTCCATGCTGAAAATTTATCTCTGTTGAGCTTTGGAATTTCCCTCTTGTAAGACATCCTGATCTTTAGCTTAGGTCCTTGAAACCCTTCCTGCAAGCACCAAAAGCTCTGATACCAATTGATGGAATATGGATGAAGTGACTGAGAGGGGGGAGTGAATCAGTCAACCATAAAACACTTTACAATTATTTCTTTCCAGATCCCTTAGGATATCTTAATGAATATTATCTGTTTAACACTCGGTAAATAGATTGCAGTAACTTTGTAGATGCAGAAAGTATTAGTAAATTATCTTTTAGATATTCATCACCACTTGTATATGATTAAGATAACTATTAAGAACACAAGAGACACAAGATTTAACGTGGAAACCTAATATGAGAAAAACCACCAATGTATCTAGATACTGATTTTCACTTTTCTGAAGTGATGCCCGGTTAGAAGCCAACCCGATAAAAGGTTACAAAACACACTGTTAGGTGTGACCTTGTTAGAGGATTTAATCACCCTACTAGGAGTGGCCTGGTAAGAGGTCTTGAGAACAATTCAATGGAATTGTCACCTTGTTAGAGGATTTACAATATGGTTGTTAAACCAACTCGGTTAAGAGATTTAGAATTCACTGTTACAATGATAAAAGGGTAACAATGAAAATGACCTGTATAATAATGCAACTATCTTGCTGATTACAGATCTCTGTTCTGTATAAGTGTGATCCTTCCTGATCAAATATATCTCTACTACTCCTCAAGGATATCTGATCATCCTTCACAATTTCACACACACCTTTCCTGCCTTTCTTCTATATATCTTCTGCTATATTCTTGTTTATTTTTCACATTTGACCTTTTATTTATATGATTTTAGATTTGTCAAATCGACATTACTTAGTATAACAGTCAGCTGAAATAAGCAAACTTTATTTGCAAAGATCCTTCAAGGGCCGACACTGCTCGGTGACCATAACTAAACTTTCTACAATCTTTTGGAGACCGAGGGAACTCGGTAAACACTGATAATCCTTTTTCTTCGATAACCGACTAAACTCGGTAGATGCTAACTTTTCTTTGACAACCGACTGAACTCAGTAAACACTGATTTGCTTTGATAACCAAGTGAACTTGGTAAGCACTAATTTTACTGACAGGCAGACCGACTGAGCTCGGTAGGTACTGAATGTTGTGGACTATGACATTGTGTGACATCAAAGACAATACATAATTTAAGTAGCAATTTTCTTCAGACAATTGTTTCCAACAATCTCCCTCTTTGGCATTGATGGCAACACCATATGTCATAGCATAAGAAATTTGAAAGAATTAGCTCGGTTCATATTCAAATCTCCCTCTGTCAGCAAACTTCCTTTTTCTTGAAAACTCTTCCTTCTAACTATTGAAAATTTCTTGAAGTAATAGCAAAGACATAGCTAGAAAAGACATAGCAAACACTCCCTCTTTGACAACACATGCCAAAGACAATTCACATATTACCGGTGTAAACTAATGTACCTCAAGTACTGATTCATATGCAATGATTCCTTGAACATGCTGCATCAACATGTTGATTTTCAATTATGTTCTGGTTGATGCATCACTAAAACTATATTTAGTGAGCCTCAGATAGGGGAATGACCCCTAACTTACCTCTTAGATACACAAATGCATCCTTGGGTAATGGTTTGGTGAAAATGTCTGCAATCTGCTCTTTTGTATGAATATATTCTAATCTGATTTCCTTGTCCTACACCAATTCTCTGACAAAGTGATATTTAATAGCAATGTGCTTGGTTTTGGAATGCATTACTAGATTCTTTGAAATGTTTATTGCACTTGTATTGTCACAAAATATTACAACTAGTTCTTTGATTTCAACCTTCATACCTTGTAATAACTGTTTAAACCAAACAATATTTGAACAGTTTACTACAGCAGCAACATATTATGCTTCAGCTGTGGATTGAGATGTGCAATTTTGCTTTTTACTGGTCCAGGATACCAGTCTTTTTCCAAGAAAAAATGCTCCACCACTTGTACTTTTTCTGTCATCAATGTTCCCTGCCTAATCAGCATCAGTAAACACTTTTAAGTCTAGATTGCCTCCAAATTTATACCACAAACCGTATTCTTCAGTTCCTCTTAAGTACCTTAAGATTCTTTTGATTGCCATCATATGATTTTCCTTAGGTTTTGCTGAGAATCTAGCTACTATATCGACTGCTAAGGCAATATCAGGTCTTGTATGTACTACATACTACAATTTTCCAATCATAGATCGGTATAAGGTCTGATCTACTTCTTTTGAATCATCATTTTTGGTAAGTTTCAGTCCAGTACACATGGGTGTACCAACTAGTTTTGAATCTTCCATACCAAACTTCTTAAGTATTTCCTTAATGTATTTAGATTGAGTAATGTATATGCCATTCTTGCTTTGCTGAATTTGAAGACCAACAAAGAATTTTATTAAACCAAACATAGACATTTCAAATTCTTTGTTCATTTGCTCTAAAAATTCTTTGCACTGATCATCATTCCCTGTAAATATATTATCATCTACAAATATTTTTGCCAATACAATTTTGTCATCCGGTCCTTCTTTAATATACAGATTGTTGTTATCATTGGCTCTTTTGAAATTAATCTGAATCAGATAGTTATGGAGTCTTTCATACCATGCTCTAGGAGCTTGTTTCAAACCATACAATGCTTTGTGTAACTTGCAGACCATGTCCTTTTTATCTGGATCAACAAAACCTTTATGTTGTTCAATGTAGACTTCTTCATCAAGAATTTCATTGAGAAATGCAGATTTTATATCCATCTGATATACCTTAAATCCTTTATGTGCTGCATAAGCAAGTAGAGTTCTTACACCTTCTAATCTTGCAACAGGAGCAAAAGTTTCACCATAATCTATACCTTCTTCTTGAGAATAACCTTTACATACTAATCTAGCTTTGTTTCTAGATACTTGATCATCTTCATTCAGCTTATTCCTGAATACCCATTTTGTTCCTATTACATTCTTATCTTTAGGTCTAGGTACAAGAGTCCATGTTTTGTTCTTTTGTATTTGTTCTAATTCTTCATTCATTGCTTCAATCCAAATTTCATTTTTCAATGCATCTTTGATATTTCTAGGTTCAAAATCAATAAGCAGACATGTACCTTTTAGCTTGCTTCTTGTCATAGTACCATCTGATTTGTTTCCAATAATTTGATTTGGTGTATGATGCCTTCTGACATATTTGGCTAGTATAGGTTCCTTGCTTTTTGAATGATTCATGTTGTTGTCTTCTAGGATCTCTTCTTCAGGTTGCTCGGGCTCGGTAGATATTTGCTCGGTAACTTTAGGCTGAGACTCGGTCTGAATTTCTTCCTGTGACTCAGTTTGAACTTCTTCCTGTGACTCAGTTTGAACTTCTTCCTGTGACTCGGTTACTGTGCTAGGCTCGGTAGATATAGTTTCCTCATTGATAGTTGTGTCTGGCAGTGTTTCAGGTTCAATGTAAATGAATCTTCTGTAGTTTTTAGGTTCCCTTTTGCTTTCTTCTTCAGTCTTTTCTGCAAACTCATCAAATTTTACATGTATACTTTCTATGACTTTGTGAGTAGACAAGTTCAGACATTTGTATGCCTTGCTTTTGCTAGAATATCCTAGGAATATTCCTTCATCACTTTTCACATCAAATTTATTTCTTCTGGATTCTTTTAAGATATAACACTTGCTACCAAATACTTTCATGTAACTTACATTGGGTTTATAGCCATACCATAACTCATAAGGAGTTTTGAATGTGTCTTTCTTCAATTGTACTCGGTTCAAGGTATGAATTGCAGTGCTGATAGCTTCCTTCCAGTACTTTATAGCGATGTTCTTTTCTATCATTAAAGTCCTTGCACAATCCATTATAGATCTGTTTCTTCTTTCTGCTATTCCATTCTGCTCAGGAGTTCTAGGAGCTAATACCTATCTTTTGATTCCTCTTTCAATGCAAAAGTTGTTAAATTCATGGGAGATGAATTCACCACCTCTGTCTGATCTTAAGCTTTTCAATCTTTTCCCTGTTTCCTTTTCCACTCTTGCCAAGTACCATTTGAACTTTTCAAATGCTTCTAACTTTTCTCTTAAATACATAACAGTCATCATTCTAGAATAATCATCAACGAAAAGAATAAAGGAGGCCATGATAGCCATGCTAAAGAAGAGTTTAGCTTTTAGTTGGACCAAAGAAGGGAGAGTCAATTTCCAAGCTATCAAGGAGGCCTTAACAGAACCCCCTGCCCTCCTAAACCCAAATTTCAGTAAGGATTTTATCCTTTATGCTTATGGAGTTCATGATTCTATATCTGCAATTTTGACCCAAGAAAATTCAGATGGATTGGAGCAACCCATTGCTTTCTTAAGTTAGCAAAGGTTTAGATGAGTATGAATGGAGATACTCTTTTGTAGAAAAAGATGTGCTTACTGTGGTGAAAAGCCTTAAAAAGTTTAGATATCTATTGACCCATAGCAAGGTACATTTAAAAGTTACTCATCCAAGTGTCAAAGAGTTTTTTCTTTCCAAGGACCTTAATGAGAAAAGAGCTGGTTGGATCACCAAGGTGATGGAATATGACATAGATATTCAAACCACCAAGCTAGTTAGAGGAAGAGGTCTTTGTGAGCATTTGGCAGGGGATGAGAGTTCAAAGAAATCAGAGCAAATAGATGCATTTCTGGTTGTGCATTCTATAGAAGAACAAGACAAGGCAATAAGATGGTTGCCTAAGATGATCAATTATTGGAAGATAGGACAATGTCCTGCAAATTTGGATTCAGCAAAAAGGAGGTATTATAGACTACAATTTGTTCCTTTTGTGCTGATAGATGAAGTTCTTTTCAAAAAGGATCACAGTGGTGTCCTCTTAAGATGCATAGATTCAGAAAAGGTAGCAAATGTCCTATTTGAGTTTCATGATGGACCTTCTGGAGGCCACTTTTCTCCTAAGACTACTACTTTTAAAATCATGAGGGCTGGATACTATTGGCCATCTATCTTTAAGGATAGTCATGATTATGTCATAAAATGTATCAAGTGTGCCATGTTTGTAGGAAAAGAAAGGCTTGCAGCCTTTCCCCTATAGCCAGTCAGAACAGAGTAGCCCTTCATGAAGTGGGGTATAGACTTCATTGGTATGATCAATCCCCCATCTAGTGCAGGCCATAAATGGATAATTACTACAACAGATTATTTCACTAGATGGACAGAAGTAATTGCTTTAAAAGAATCCAATGAGATTTTTGTCCTAAGCTTTTATGATGATATAGTTCATAGGTTTGGCACTCCTGACTCCATAATTTCAGATAATGCATTGGCATTCACAGGCCTTAAAGTCTCAGAGTGGGCAGTCAAGAATGGCATCTATCTGAATACCAGTTCAAATTATTACCCTTAAGGCAATGGCTTGGTAGAATCCACCAATAAGAACTTGATTAGGATAATCAAGAAGACTCTTCAAGATAATCAGAGGGATTGGCATACCAAACTCAAGTTTTTAGTGTGGTTAGATAGAATTACTCCAAAGAAAATCATTGGTAACTCTCCTTATGTGTTAGTGTATGGCAGAGAGGCCAAGTTGTCCATCTCAGCTGAATTGCTAGCTCTAGACTTAGCCACTCAGTATGCCCTATTTGAGGAAGGAGATCCTTTCCAGATCAGATATGCTCAGTTGATGGAATTGGAAGAGATCAGAGACAAATCAATGCAGGACATGGAATCCCATCAGACTCAGACAAAGAAAATTTTTGATAAGAGAGCCAGAGTCAGGAATTTCAAAGTTGGAGATGTAGTTCTCAAATGGGATGAGTTTAGATCCAGACCTGGCAGACATACAAAATCTGATTCATTTTGGGGTGGACCATTTGTAATCACAGAATGCAAGGGATCCAATGCTTTCCAGCTATCAAATCTTGAAGGAAATACCTTGCCAATATCAGTAAATGGTTTCCACTTGAAGCCCTATTTTGAGGTTAGCCCCTCTCTGTAAATTTTTGTAAATAAGTTTCCCTACTTTCTTTCCCTATTTTCTAGGTTAGTTTCCTACTTTTCAAGAAGTGCCTGTGCATAAGTTTGTCTCTCCAGTTCCAGTTTTGTCTCCCTGTGAGAATTTTTTAGTTTTGATAGCCCCATGCCCAATGGATATGTCAAGGCCACTAATCCATATCTAGCAAGCTGACATCCAGTAGAAATTGCCAAAATGTTACCCTAATTTTCCTTCCATAAAAATTTGGCTAAAACCTATCCCCAAGTCTCTATTTTCACCTTGCTAAGCATCCCTGAAATTTTCATGAATTTATCTCCTATTTCCTGGCCTCTGCAATCTTTTAACTCTCTGGTCTGCAGGCCAAAAATTCATAAACTAGTCGTTGGTGTTCAAAAACCCTAAGAGACCCTAGGCCATGTTCTATTTGGTCGTTAATTTATCACGGCCACTTAAGTTTTCAAAAATCCATGTGTGCTTTATATTTTCCTCAGTCACCAGTTCTCTTATTTTTCCCGGCAGTTGTCTTTCCTTTCGGTGAACCGGCGACTGCAGCAATCCTCTTAATCACAAAATATTTGGTGGTCAAGTCTTAATGGTCTGTGACTCAGTGAATGATTAACTTCCTTCAGTCAAGCATTCACTTATTGTAACCCTGAGTTTATACATGTTTCAGTGAATTAGCAAAATCTCTTTGTTCGCATATTCATTTGACTTAACCATAGTTCATCAAAGTATCTCGTGAATAGAAAATGTCTTTGTTCGCTGAATCACCAAGTCAAAGTGGGGTTATTTCTATAGGCAGCGGTGAAGATTCTAATCCAATGGTTGTCTAATAATCTCATGGAATCTTCTGAGTCATAAGGGGATGAGACTAGCCATAGATTTGGTATCAGGGAGATTTGTCAAAATAGGGCGTGTCTTATGTTCAGACCCTTCTATGAAATACTTATGCAAGCCTATTCAATAAGTTGTGACCTACTAGACCTGAGCCTTTCATTGATTTCATTCCTCTATACTAAGATCCAAACCCTAATTTCAGTGCATCACCTAGTAGGTAGTTTGCTTTCCAGTCATTTCCTTTTAAGCACTCCTTCTATCCCTTTCCCTCAAAAGTTTACTTTTCATGTCTAGAAGCAAATTAAGGTGATTATCAAGAGATGATTCCCATGTTATACTAGGTTATCAAGACTACGAGAGCTTGAGACAAAGGCGCAAACTTAGTGTATAATAGTATCATTTCCAACTTTAACTATCTATTATCCAACACCAACTAAATGAAGTGATACATCATGTGTATGAAAAAAAATTTTGAATGAAATGCATAATTCTTTGCAAGATGGATGGCACTCCTACTATCTATAAATAGATAGTTTTTAGACTATGATTTTCCCAACTCTTCCATGAAAAATTACAACTATATCATCTTTGTATCTACCTCTATAGTAGCAACATACTTTGCCTCTGTAGTGGATAAAGTAACCACCTTTTGCAAGTGAGAAATTCAACTCATTGTTGTCCTACAAACACTAAATACATAACCTATGGTACTCTACCTAGTATCTAATTCCCCTTCCAAATCTAAGTCAATGTAGCCTTTTAAATAAGTATTAGATCCCCCAAAACATAAACATTTATTGGATGTACCTCTCAAGTATCTGATAATCCATTTTACTACATTCCAATGCTCAACTCCAAGATGACTCATATACCTACTAACAACTCTTATAGCATGTGAAATATCTGGTCTATTGTATACCATGGCATACATCAAACTACCTATAGCATAAGCTTATGGTACCTTAGACATTTTTTCTTCCTCCTCTTGTATCTTTGGACACATCTTCTTAGTCAATTTCAAATAACAGGAAAAGGTGTGTTGACATCTTTTGCATTCTCCATATGGATTCTTTGCAACACCTTTTCAACATAATCAACTTGAGATAGAGTCAATGTTTTATTCTTCCTATCTCTACAAATTTTCATGCCAAGGATTTTTTTTTCTTCTCCCAAATCCTTCATAGAAAAATAATGTGGTGACTCTTGTTTCAACACCCTAATGTGATCCATGTTAGACCCTCCTACAAGCATATCATCAACATATAAACATAAAATAATGTATTCATCATAATCTAACCTCTTAAAATAAATACAATGGTCTGAATTACACCAGCTCTAGCCATGATCAGTCATAAAGCTATCAAATTTAATATACCATTGTTGAGGTTCTTGCTTCAATCCATATAAACTTTTCTTCAATATGCACACTAAGTTCTCTTTACCTTTTACCTCAAAACCTTGTGGCTATTGCATATATATTTCTTCTTCCAAATCACCATAGAGAAAGGTTGTTTTAACATCAAGCTATTCCAATTGCAAATATTCAGTAGCCATAATACTTAAAATAGTGTGTATAGAAGTCATTTTTACAACTCGAAAAAAGATCTCATCAAAATCAATGCCCTTTTTTTGTGCAAATCCCTTTACAACTAACCTAGATTTAAATCTTTTCTTACCTCCATCCTCCTCTTTCAGCCTATAAATCCATTTATTTGATAAAGCCTTTTTACATGTCCGTAACTTACATAATTCCCAAGCCTAAATTTTTAGCAAGGAGTCCATTTCTTCTTCCATGGAAATCTCCCATCGAACCTTTGTATCCACCTTCATAGCTTCATCATATCCTTCTAGTTCATGAGCATTTGTTAATAAAATAGAATAAAAAGAGGGAGAGAACCTTTTAGGAGGTCTACTTAACCTTGTTGACTGTCTAACATTCATTGGGGCTTGTGGTATTTTTTGTTGTTGTTGTTGTAGAGCATGAGGGACCACTTGAGCATCATCTTTTGGAGTATCATCTATCACTACATAATCATTTTATTTCTTCTTATGTTACTGCAATTGATCTTTGTACAACACTTTCTCATTGAATATGGCATCCCTTCTTCTTACAATTTTATGATTCTCAACATCCTAAATTCTATAGCCAAATTCAATAATGCCATATCCAAAAAATATAAATTTCTTTGACTTAGCTTCCAGCTTGATTCTATTTTGAGAATCTATATGTACAAATGCTTCACAACCGAAGGTTCTAAGAAAATAATAACTTGTTGTCTTACATGTGCATGCTTCCTATGGAATATCACAACCCAAAGGAGTAGAAGGACCTCTATTGATTAAATAAAAAATAGCATTTACAACCTTTTCCCACATATTTAAGGGCATCCTAGCATGCAACCTCATACTCCTTGCACACTCTATTATTGTCTTATTCATGCGTTCAGCCACTCCATTTTCTTGTGGAGTCCTTGAAACTATTTTCTGCCTACGAATATAATTAGAGGAACAATAATATTCAAACTCTTTGTTGCAATACTCACCACCATTATCAAGTCTAAGATATTTTTGTCTTTTACCAGTCCCATTCTCAACCAAGTTTTTCCATTTTTTAAGTTTCAAATACATCAAATTTATTCCTAAGGAAATAAATCCATACTTTCCTAGTTTCATCATCAATGAAGGTAACATAATATAGATATCCACCAAGGGAAGATGCCTGAGCTAGTCTCCATACATATGTATGCATAAGATCTAATTTATCATCTATGGTTAAGAGCACAGACAGTAATTCATTTATTCATGAAATTTATGAGCATATTTGTGGAAGTAGTATTTAGGCAGTGTTCCTAAGTAGCGGTTTGTGGAAATCAGATGATATCTCCCAATCGGGATGGAATCTAGTTTTTTGCAGTTAAAAGGAAGTTGAAGATAAATTGATAGTGATTTGGATGATAGCAAAAACTTTGAGGTCACACGAGTGAAGAATTATTGTAGTTGGAAGCTGACAGTTTTGTGTAATTTTGATGTAGTGTGTGGAAACTTTTATGTTGTAATTGTATGCCGACTCATTTGTAATTATTTGAGTGTGGTATAAAGGAAGGAATGTATTTCCTTATTGTAGTGTGGTTGAGTGTGATTTTTTATGCATGAAGTGAAGAAAAGAGCTAAGTATGAAAGAGATTTTTTGAAGGAAGACATGCGAGGTACAGAGATCTGAAATTGAGATCTGGTGTAACAGTGAGTTCGGTTTGGCACAGTCAGAGAAGAGGTAACACATTATTCTATTGATTAATACAAAGATTATTTGGACAGTGTGTTCAGTGATCTTACCTTGAAGTTGTTTGGGCAGTGGATCCTTTTGTCTTCCATAACTCTTAACAGGGTTAGAATCTTTTAACAGGGATTCAAAATCTCCTAACAAAGATTCATATGTACTGAATGTATTTCATAAGACTCCTAATAGAGTCCATCCTTTCACAAGGAATATTCATATTAGTGCATCTTTTGTGGGCATCATTCCCACTGGGGTGTACTCTTTGATCAAGAGGTTCCCTAGTCAGCATATCTTGTGTCATTGTGTTATTGTGTATGAATATCTTGCAATGGTTGGTAATTATATTGCTTATATGGTTTAATATTGTTGAAGATGATAAAAGTTATAATTATCAAATAATTGATTCACCCTCCCCCTCTTAGTTATCTTGGTGGACTTTACTTTCTAACAATTGGTATCAGGGTGTCAGGTCCTTGAAAAAGAAGTTTAACAGCTTAAGGAGATCCATGGCGAATTTTAGGAAAGAAAGCCCTAAGTTTGATGGAGTAAATTTTGATAGCTAGAAAGAAAAGATGAAGACACACCTACTGTGTTTAGGACCAGGTTATTGGTTGATTACAAAGAATGATAAGACTATCATTGAAGAGGAAAATCTTGAAACATGTACTACTGATGAGAGAGATCTATTCATGTGTAACATACTTGCAAGAGAAGCACTTTTGACAGCCCTTCTAGAGAATGAGTACAGTCAGGTAAAATGTTTAAAAAAATCTCATAAAATTTAGAATGCTTTAAACTCTACTTTTGAAGGTGATGAACATGAAAAAAGAGTTAGATTACATAACTGGATATGTGCATTTGAAGATATAAGAATGTTGGAAGATGAATCTATTAGAAGCTATATTGGTAGAATGTTAAAAATTATTATAGGTATAAAATCTTGTGGAGGAACAAAGATGGAGAATGAAGTGTTATGGAAAATTTTGAGGACATTGACCCATGTATTTAAGCAGACGACATAGATGATTAAACAAGTTATAACTTGTACTACAAAATTTACAAGAGAGACTCTTCTTGGAAGATTGGAAGTAGCAGAAATGAACCTGAGATTATCAGGAGACTTACCTAGAATGGAAACAGCATTCAGTGCTCTTAGTGTTCGCCCTACTTTGTCAAGAAGCATTAGTGTGAGCGGAGATTATGATAGCAGCAGCAAATCTAGAAATGAAGAAGACAAGAATATTGAAGAAGGTATTGCCTTGCTTGTGAAAAGAGAACCAGATGGTAAGAAAATATTTAAATGTTGGACTTGTCAAAAACATGGTCATTTTGCATCTAAATGTCCTAAGAGAGTTAACAAGTACAGAAACAATTTCAAACCTAGAAGATCTAAGGAATGTTATTATGCTAATGATGAAGATCTTGAAGTTAGTATAGAAATAACTTTAAGTGAAAGTGATACTGAGAATAATGATGACATAGGATTTGTAGCAATTAAAGAAGAGAATCCTGAAACAGATGTTAAGAAAGAAAAAGCCTTAGTTTCTCAAGTTGAAAAGAAAGATGATTGGATTATAGACAGTGGTTGTTCACATCATATGACTGGAGACATGAAAAATTTCATAAATTTTAATGAATATGATGGAGGAGTTGTTAGAGTTGGAAACAATGCACCTTGTTTGATTAAAGGTATAGGATCTATTACTCTTGATGGAAAGACTAATATTGATGATGTTTATTTTGTGGATGGATTGAAACATAATCTTTTGAGTGTTGGACAGTTAGTTGATAAGGGATATCAAGTTTGGTTTATTGAGAAAACTTGTGTGATAAAGGATAAAGATGGAAATCTGATTGGAACTGGATCTAGAACTAGAGGTAATGTCTTTCAGTTGAATCCTACTGAGATGACATGTTTGATTACTAAGATTGATGACAATTGGTTATGGAATAGAATCTTTTGTCATATAAACTTTGATAACATTGTGAAAGTAAGTACTACACTTGCAGTAAGAGATTTTCCTAAAATTATGAAGCCTACTAACATGATTTGCAAAGAATGTGTAATGGCTAAACAAAAGAGAAGTTCTTTTCCCAGTAAGAAGTTTACATCTACAAAAAAGCCAGAGATTCTTCATACAGATTTGAGCAGTCCTACTAGGACTAGAGGATTCTATGGAGAAAGGTATTTTATGATTCTTATTGATTATTTTACAAGAATGATGTGGATTGCTTTTCTTAAAGAAAAATCTGAAGCATTTGATAAGTTTAAGATTGTTAAGAATAAAGTTGAGAATGAATCTGGAATGAAGATTAAATTTTTGAGATCTGATAGAGGTGGAGAATTTACTTCTAGAGATTTTAACACCTTTTGTGAAGAAAATGGCATTAAGAGACATTATTTAGCCCCTAGAACACCTGAACTAAATGGCATTGTAGAAAGAAGAAATAGATCAGTGACTGAAGCAACAAGAGCTATGTTATTTGAGAATGATTTGGTGAAGATATTATGGAGAGAAGCAGTGAACACAGCAGTGTATACAATGAACAAAGTACAAATCAGAGCAGACACATACAAGACACCTTATAAATTATGGTTTGGACATGCACCCTCAGTTAAGTATTTAAGAATTTTTGGAGGCAAATGTTATATAAAGAGAGATGACGATATTGGAAAGTTTGATCCTAGAAGTGATGAAGGTATATTTCTTGGATGTTCTTTAAAAAGAAAATCCTATAGATGTTACAATAAAATAACTAAGACTATTGTTGAAAGTGCAAATGTTAAAGTTGTTGAAAATTTCAAAATTCAGGAAAGAATGCTTGATTATGAATCAGATGAAGAAGCTCATCCTAAACCTAACACTAGATCTACTGAATTATTTTATGAAACTGATAGTGATTTGTTGAATGAAAGCCACAGTGAAGTCATTAAAGAACCTACATCTGAAGTGAGATATGAGACAGTGACACCTAGAAAAAGTTTGTTAATAAATCATCCTATTGGACAAATTATTGGAAGCATCAAAAGAGGAGTTCTAACTCGAAATAAGGTACAAGAATAGTTATGTTTGATTTCTCAAATTGAACCTAAGACTACTAATGAAGCTTGTGAAGATGAAAGTTGGACTAATGCTATGAAAGAAGAAGTAGATCAAATTGAAAGGAACAAACATGAGAATTGGTCCCTACACCTAAAGAAAAGAATGTTATTGGAACTAAATGGGTATTCAAAAATAAGATGAATGAACAAGAAGAAGTAGTAAGAAACAAAGAAAGATTGGTATGTAAGGGTTACTCACAACAAGAAGGAATTGACTATGAAGAAACCTTTCACTTGTTGCAATAATTGAAGTAGTAAGAATGTTTTTGGCTTATGCAGCTTACAATAAATTCAAAGTATATCAGATGGATGTGAAGTCAGCATTTCTGAATGGAGAATTGGAAGAAGAAGTCTACATTGAGAAGCCTGAAGGTTTTCCTTTGACTCAAGAAGGAGACATGGTATGTAAACTAAAGAAAGCTTTATATGGACTTAAACAAGCACCTACAACTTGGTATGCAAGACTGGATAAGTATTTGTTAAAATTGGGATTTACAAAAGGAACAGCTGATAGAAATCCGTACACAAAAGAAATTGAAAATGGTTTGTTGGTTATAGTTATTTTTGTTGATGACATTATCTTTGGAGGAGAAGATGAAGCTAGTGACAAATTTGCTGATGAAATGAAGACTGAATTTGAAATGAGTATGATTGGTGAAATGAAATACTTTTTGGGATTACAGATAACACAAAACAATGATGGTATCTTTGTAAGTCAGACAAAGTACCTGAATGACTTGTTGAAAATATTTGGAATGGAGAATTGTAAACCAGTTGGAACACCCATGGTAATTGGACATAAGTTATCTAGCACAGATGAGACTCCTACAGTGGAACAGAAGAAATACATATCTATGATTGGAGGATTACAGTATTTGACTCATAGAAGACTTGATATAGCACATTCAGTTGGAATTGTAGCAAGATTTCAAGCTGAACCTAGAGAATCACATTATGCAGTAGTAAAGAGGATACTGAGATATTTAAGAGGCACAATGGACTATGGATTATGGTATGAAAAATCTAATGATTTTACCCTATGTGCTTATACAGATGTTGATTGGGGAGGTAGTGTTGATGATAAGAAAAGAACCAGTGGTGGAGCATTTTTCCTTGGAGGAAGATTGGTTTCTTAGCTAAGCAAGAAGCAGAATTGTATCTCACAAAGCACAGCAAAAGTAGAATATGTAGCAATAGCAAACAATTGTAACCAGATAATTTGGATGAAGCAAATGTTGAAGGATACTGGAATAAAGTTTGTTGAACCTATTGTCATAAATTGTGACAACACCAGCACAGTTAGTATGTCTAAGAATCTTGTATTACATTCTAAGACAAAGCATATAGAGATTAAGTATCATGTTGTAAGAGAGAAAGTTGTTGAGAAAGAAGTTAGACTTGATTACATAAGTACAAAGGAGCAGATAGCAGATATATTCACAAAGCCTTTGCCTAAGGATACATTTGATTATCTGAGAGGTATGCTTGGGGTTATGCCCTAGCCTACTTTTGAAAATTGATGCAGTTGGTTGCATCCGTCTAGTAGTATATGAGCCTTATCTTTCTTCTGGACTAGATGTTGGTACTTCCTCTATGGGGGAGTATGTGTATCTGAGCTGAGTCATGAGGACTCTAGTCAATATATTTTCTAAATAGTGTCTTTTGACATTGAGTTGTTGTTGACATAGTGATGAACTTTCTATCATTGATGTCAATGGGGGAGAAATATACATGAAAAACCATCTAAAACATCTGTTGGAGAGAACTGAATAGGAAAATGAAGTAAGATTTGATTGATGAGGAGAAGCAATGTTGCAATATTGGATTTTTGGAACATTAGATGTTTTTCATCTATGTTTCCATCAATGCCAATGGGGGAGATTGTTAGGAATGAATGCTAAATTTTTGGCATCCATTCTGTAGTAGTTGTTGTTGCATTCATGACTATGATTGTCATTGATGTCAATGCAGTGATTTACCGGAGACTTGCAGAGAAGCAGACAGAGTTTGGATTAGCGCACATGGGTTATTGTAGTTGGAACTATGCGATGTTGAGGATATACTCCTTGATATGTTATATGTCTATGGTTAAGAGTGTAGATAGTAATTCATTTATTCATGAAAGTTATGAGCATATTTGTGGAAGTAGTATTCAGGCAGTGTTCCTGAGTAGCGATTTGTGGAAATCAGATGATATCTCCTAATCAGGATGGAATCTAGTTTTGTGCAGTTAAATGGAAGATGAATACATATTGATAGTGATGTGGATGATAGAATAAACTTTGAGGTCACACGAGTGAAGAATTCTTGTAGTTGGAAGCCGACAGTTTTGTGTAATTTTGATGTAGCATGTGGAAACTTTTATGTTATAATTGTATGCCAACTCATTTGTAATTATTTGAGTGTGGTATAAAGGAAGGAATATATTTCCTTGTTTTAGTTTGGTTGAGTGTGATGTTGTATGCATGAAGTGAAGAAAAGAGCTAAGTATGAAAGCAAATTTGTGAAGCAAGACATGCGAGGTACAGAGATCTAAAATTGAGATTTGGTGTAATAGTGAGTGCAGTTTGGCACAGTCAGAGAAGAGGTAACATATTATTTTGTTGAGTAATACAAAGATTATTTGGATATTGTGTTCAGTGATCTTACCCTGAAGTTGTTTGGGCAGTGGGTCCTTCTGTCTTCCATAACTCTTAACAGGGTTAGAATCTTTTAACAAGGATTCAATATCTCCTAACAGGGATTCATATGTACTGAATGTATTTCATAAGACTCCTAACAGAGTCCATCCTTTCACAAGGGATATTCATATTAGTGCATCTTTTATGGGCATCATTCCCACCGGGGTGTACTCTTTGATCAAGAGGTTCCCTAGTCAACATATCTTGTGTCATTGTGTTATTGTGTATGAATATCTTTCTATGTTTGGTAATTATATTGCTTATATGGTTTAATACTATTGAAGATGATAAAAGTTATAATTATCAGATAATTGATTCACCCCCCCCCCCCCCCCCTCTCATTTATCTTGGTGGACTTTACTTTCTAACACCTTTTTCACTCATGTGCCCAAATCTTTTGTGGCATAGTGTTGTTTTAGAATCCACATTGAGAATTTCAGGTTCTACCTGCTCAACTACAACAACTATTCCTAAATATTAACTTTTCTTTATAAAAATTAAAGTACAAGGAATAGTATGCCCTATATGAAGATATAAGGTGCCTACTTTCACACCATTTTCTACTACTAAGGAACCTTTTGAAACCTTTTTATTTTTATCATTAAAAGTAACTATGCAATCTTCATCACCTAGTTTCCCTACTAAAATTAAATTCCTACTCAATCTTGGAACATGCCTTACCTCTTGTAGTAGCCAATGATTCTCATTCTTAACTTAACTTAATTCTTCCCTTTCTAACAATATAATAGGGTTCATTAACTCCCAAATAAACTAGCCCAAAATCCCCTTGGACATAATCAATAAAATAACTTCTATGGGGTGTAGCATGAAATGATGCCTCTAAATATAGAACCCATGAATCATCATAATTTTCAAGGGAAAAAAGAAAAACATCATCTTCAAATTTATTACTTACCGCATTTGCCTCCTTATTTCCTTCTTGTTTGTCCCCTTCTTTATTCTTCCGAGACTAGCAATCTTTCTTCTTATGACATGATTTTCCATAGTACTAGCAATCATTTGGTCCTCTAGATTGAGATCTCTTGCCCTTTGATTTTCCTCATGATTTCCCATGACTTCCAAAAAAATTTCCTTGGTCCCTTGATCTACCTCTGCTTTATGCATTTAAAACACTACCTAATGTGGATCCACCTAAGATTTTCCTATGAATTTCCTTACTCAAAATAACACCAACAACATCATCAAATTTTAAGGTATTTGAACCAGAAATAGAGTTACTAACAACCATTACTAAACCATTTTGACTTTTAGGAAAAGAGCATAGAATCAAAATAGCCCTAATTTCTTCATCAAAATTGACATTAACAAAATATAGTTGACTTGTAATTGTAATAAACTCATTTAAATGATCAGCAACTAACCCACCTTCTACCATTTTGATATTGTATCATCTTAAAATGGAAGCACTTCCATGTTAAGAACATTTATCCCTCCGAGTAAGTGGTTTGGGGTCATGTTGAACACCTTGAATGGGTATTTGACTTGGATCTGGCTTTTTCCCCTTTTCTGCCCTATTTTCCACTTCTTCCTGACATAATTTTGGCATCCTAAATTGCAAACTTGAGATTCTTGACCTCAGGGTCAAGATAGACCTCAACCCTGACCTAGGTCAAGGTCGACCTCAACCTTAACCCTAGGGTCTAGGATCCTCGGGGTTAGGTTCCATTTTTGGGGTTTCATCAAAATTTTGTCTTTTTCCTCTTCGGGGCTGCTATTTCTCAAGTTAAGTGTCAAATTCTCAAATTAATAATTGAGGTGGACCTTTCTTGAGATTTTTATAGGATTCCTAATTTATTATTTGAGATTAGCCTTTCTCAATTTTTGTGCCTAATGCTCAAATTAACTTTGGGGTTGGCCTTACCTCAAATTTTGTGACAAGGCTCTTAAATAATTATTTATATTTCTATATTAAGGGTGGTCCCCTTCTAGAGTTTTGTGTCAAGACTTTAATTTAATTTATTCTCCATGTGCACCTCTCTAGATTTTTGTGCCATGGGCCCTTAATTATTGTTTTCTATATGGCCTCTCTAGAAGTTTGTGCCCTAGATCACTATAAAAGGGAGCCTTCCTCTCTCATTTTATCATATCTCATCTCATAATCTCTCAAGATCTCAAGAAAGAAGATCAAGCATTCAAGCATTCAAGCCTTCAAGCTTTCAAGATCCAATTCATCAAGGAGATCCATTTTTAGCCATTGAAGGATTCAATCTCTATGGAGCCCTCTTGTTGAAGATTTCTCCATCCATCCATTCAAGCCTCTTCCTATTCCAAGATCCATTCAAGATTGGTGTTGAATACCTAAAGATAATTGATTTGAGACATCTTACATTCAATTCTACATTCATTTGGAGCATCCATACTTGTGGATTCAAGGATTCGAATCCTCCAAAAGGGTTTCAACATAAGCAGGGTGAATTATTCCATTTACTTTGTTCACTACTATAATTTTAATTCAATTTCAAGGTTAATTCCTAAATTGGGGTTTGACTGAGGTGAAACCCTTCCCCCCAAAAAACAAAACCATTTTTCTTATAGGTACAGGTGCGAGATGACAAATATCAGTTCAGATTTGGATACCCTTTTCATCAAACTTTCCATCAAAGCTATGCAAGTCAAGGTTGACTTTTTGGGTCAAGGTCTACCTTTCATCAGATCAGAAAAATATTTTTGGGTTTTGTAGATCTCACAGTTTCAATTCAAGATTTCAAAAATCAACAATTTCTGAGACTGTTTGACATGGTTTTCAGCCAATTCTTTTTCGGAGGTAAGTACCTTTATTTCTTCATTTCAACATTAGCATTTCTAGATTTACATTCCATCCTCTTAGAATTTAAATGTATGTGTAAAATATTGGTCGTCGGGTCTCTTTTATGTGCAAACCATTGTTCTAGGACCCCATCCATATTTTGTATATTAAACATATTAAATAAACGCTTCATAAGAAATACCCTATTTGAAGCGAAAGGCTTTTCATATAACTTCTCTAGGATTTCCATCAACTCTTTAGTTATCTTTTCTTGTGTAATATTAAATGTCATTGATTGTGCCAGGCATAAATAAATACTTCTAGGTGTCTTCTATCCAAAATATCCCTATCCTCATCAGACATTATTGTCAATTTCTTAGATTTCTTCATCTTCCATTACTCCCACTCAACTGTGAGACTCCCACTCAATCATAAGACCTTCCTATAGAGGATAACTGAGAACAACCTGCTCTGATACCACTTGTTAGGATTTAGAAAATAGAAATCTAATAGTTACATGAAAACATAACCAATAATGCAAAGGAATAAAGCACACAGAAGTAGAAGAAGAAGACACAAATATTTAACGTGGTTCACCCAATCTTGGGCTACGTCCAACAAATAGAGAGTCCAATCTTGTTATCTAGTAATTTTAAGTTGTTACAATCTACAATCCCTTGCAACTCAATACTGCTACAAGAAGATACAAAATTCTCCTCGTGAAAAAACCCTTACCCTAATCTATTATAAAAATACTTCTGTTAGTTAACAATTTAACCCTAAAATATACTTGATGAGTCAACCTAGGGAAATGCTTGACGAGTCAATTTAAAAATACTTAACGAGTTAACCAAAAAAAAATTGGGGCATTTCCCTGAACCCCGGGATAAATAAAAAGTCTACAATACTTTCATGATCAGTCACCACAAAAAATCAATTCTCAATCAAGAAAAAATATTCTTCTCCCATTCTCCTTATCTCTCCTTCATTGCAAGCGATTTTTAAGCATATCAACATTCAAGATCTAGGAGTGGCATTCATAAATCTATGCATTTGTGATGGAATCCATGATTTCATATCACGTTCCAAGTTCAACTCTTTGGATTCCAAGAACATTCAATAATCTTCATGGGCATGAGTGATTTCTCCATCCATCCATGAGGGTTTCTGCAAGGTAAATTTATCATTTTCATTTTTACATACTTTATGTAATTTCTTTCCATTTTCAAGGTTGATTCCTAAACCAAGGTTTAACCAAGGAAAACCCATTTAGATAACCTTTTCCCTTTTTTTTCTATGTGCAAGAATAGGTTATGGAGTAACCAAATCAGGATCAAAAAGATCGGAGACAGACAAAAAGACCCTAAAAAAATTAGTCAAAGTTCCAAGGAACAGGATGCCATTAGCAATCTATCCCTAAGTACATAATGAGTTTCATCCTATCACTGGCATTTTCAGCTCTAATTTCACCTACATGTCGAATCTAAGCCCTTCTTTCCATTTCTGTATGTTTCTACTCACTATCTTCTTGTATCAGTTTGTCATTTCCAATTTTCTATAACTTATCTAATTAAGCACTTTAATCACATTAGTACATTATTTTTTTTCATCAATCACATATTTTAGTAAAGGAACCATTGTCCCTCTTAGCATTTGAGTCTCCTCTTGAACCTAGTGGGGCACCTTCCTTTTGAATGTGTAACTATAGAAAAGGGAGGTGATTTACCTTTTGCATTGCTTCCCCTTTTCTATTATACATTTTGGTGAACCTAGCTTATAACAATTTCAAATCTTATTTGGTGTCTAGATCTTCTTGTATGCATTACATTAAATCATATATTTATTATATTCTATGTATCTAGATGTACATATCCACCTCATTATACAACCCTACTCATAACACTTTCAAATCTGATTTTGTGATTATATCTACTTTGTATGCATTACATACCTTTCATTTTGTAATTAGATCTTGATCTAACTTGCATGTTTTATATTACATCTTTACATTTGATAGTTAGATGTTCTTTTCATCAAACAAATTTCTATTTTGGTTAAGTTGATTTGCATATCTCTTTCAACTATTGTAATTTCATTTAGATATATTTCTTTCATTCCCTTGTGGATGAGTGTTATCACCTTGAGTCCTAGTTATAGCATTTTGATTAGGAGAACCTGTAGACTTATAGGTTCCTTTGATCTTGAGTCTTCTATCTTTCCTAGGAATCTTTATGAGACCAACATGCATTCCAATGACATCAATCCTGTTATCGAGAACAAATCTTGCCATTCTTTCCATGATGAAAATGGGGCCTTAAGATTCTCTCCTTTCAAAAACTTTCCCATGACTTTGAAAATTTTGATCAATGGTTACGACAATAAAACTCTAATCTTGAGGTCATATCCATTGTAGAAGGTTTAAGAAAGATAATCCATAATGATGAACATGGTGTTAATATCTTGCATAGTATCTCTCATCTCATTCACAACAATGTCAATCCTATTAGAGATTGTTCTCAAGAGATAGTTTTCATTCCTCCTACTACTAGTGTTGTTACCTCTATGCCTATTACTACCTCAATTCCTAGTGTCTCTTCCTATGCTACACCCATCATAACAACTTCTATTCAAAATATCAACCATACACATATTAGCATTCCTAATCCTATTGTTTCCACTATTCTTTCAAGTGTGTCATGTGTTTCTTTACCTTCATCAATGTCCACTTACAATAGTTTTCCTTTTTCATATTCCATCATTCCTTCAATTTCTCATAATGCTCGAAACATTTCACACATATCTCATACCACTATTTCAACTAATTCAACTATTAGTAGATTGGGTCAAATTGTGTCTTCCTTGAAATAACAAATTGATTCCATGACCCAATACAAGTTCAACATTCCTACTTGTGGCATTTCTAGTCCTTTGTCCTTGGATATCATTCATGTTTTTATTCTACAATATATGGAGATCCCTCACCTAGATACTTATAATGGTAAAGGTTATCCTTTGACTCATGTCAAAAGCTTTCAAATCTTGTGTAGTGATTTCTCTCATGATCATAGGTTTATGCCTAAATTATTTACTATAAACTTTCAAGATAACGTCTTGCAATGGCATTTCACTTTGCCTCCTTATTCTATTGACTCCTTTCAAAATCTTGATACTGCTTTCATCCAACAATTTCAAAATAAAATTGGTATTAAGATTTCTTTGACTAGTTTAATGCACTATAAACAAGGTATTAAAGAAAAAGTGACTGATGTCATTGGTAGATTTAAGAATTTCCATGCTCAAATTTATTAGCATGTGCCTAATATTGATGTGCAACATATTTTCATCTCTAATTTACAAAAAGCCATTAGAGATAAGGTTCTACTTTTTGAATTCTCATCTTTTACTCAATTATGTGTAGTGCTTCATAATTATCAAATTCAAGTGAGTCAATTTGAGAGCACCACTCTAATGGCTCCAATTGGTAAGATTGATGTTACATCCTATAAAAAGTTTTAGAAACCAAAGAACTTGATCAAAATTAATAATTCATCCAACGGTGTTGATGGGCAAGTGATAGAAACATCCAAAGGTGTGGCACCTTTGCCATCTATTTTTAGACCACATTATTTTACTCATCTTTTTGAATCTTTTCATAATGTGATGTTGAAGTTAATTAATGATGAAGTGTTAAATATTCCTCATGTTAAACCAATTGGCACATCCAAGCCCTTACCTGAATCCTTTGATCACAAAGTTTTTTGTCAATACCATTGTCAACCTAGTCATGATATTGAAAGGTGTTTCCATTTAAAATATGTTATTCAAGACCTCATTGATTCCAATACTATATCTGTTGAGGGCGTTAATGATCAAGGAAAAAAATTTGTAGCACCTCCCAACCAAAACTTCCAAATCTATATCAACCCTTTGTTGTCTCATTCAACCTACAATGTTGAGTCTACCCAGTCTTTGCCTTCTTCTTCCACTCATGTTGATGACTATGATGATAAGTGTACTGAATCCAATAATTTTTTTGGCCTCATTGATCAAACTAAACCTAAACCAAAGCTCGAACCTAATCCTTGCATTACCTTTGACCCTAGTGATACAAATAAAGTACATGATGGTCCTCTCTACATTGTTGGAAAGGTTAATGGTCTCTACTCTCGTGGTGTTCTTATTTAACCTACTTGTATGGTTAATGTCATAACTGAAAAATATATTTTCAATAGATGATTTCAACATGATTCCTATGATAAATTTGATGTTATTATCCAAACTTTAAATGGTATCGTTTATCCTATACATGGCTATACAATTTTATTTCCCATAGAAGTTGGTGGTAAAAATCTAGATGTCAACTTCATTGTTATCCCAACTTCTGATCAATTCCAAGTCAAACTTGGTCTTCCTCAACTTACCTTCATAAAAATTTATAGTCACTCCTCTTCATAATTTTTTAAAATTACCTCACAATGGAGAAATAATGAATGTCAATCATAGTCTTTATCAAACTTCTATACCTTGAGAGTCTATTGATCTTGATTTCTTGTGTAATTATATGCCTCAACCCACCCAGCCCCAAAGAGATAATCTATTTTGATCCTATCATAAATACAAAATCCAAAAGATTTGTGAGCTTTGTAATCCTAAGGATCTTCCATCTCCCTTTCCTGGACCTAGACTTCTTCTCCCTACACCACCTTCACCTCCTATATATGCTTCTATTCTTCTTCCTATATCTTATAAACATTTTTTCGATGCTATCTCTCAAGCTAGTGAGGTTCCTTTTTTCCTTCCTCCTAAGCAAGAAAAGAGTGTGATATTGATTGATCCTGAACCAAACCTAATTTCTAGCAAAACTAAGCATAGTCATTGTGCTCATGACCATTGTCATAAATGTTGTGTCGATCTCATCAATGTACCTCTCAAAACCCTCCACCCAAGACACTTTTTGATGCTTTGATTCCCTTTGATCAATACATGCATAGCCCAAAGGAGGAAGTTAACTTTTAAAAGATGAAACTGAACAAGCATGATAATTCTATTTGTATCTTAGATTCTACTAAAATTAATTTGAATAAAAAAGATACTCTTGGTGATGATGTTTTTGATGTTCCTAATGCAACTAAAGATGATATTCATGGTAGTGAATTTGATGATATGTATGAGCTTATTGATGTTAATTGACTAGTCAAAATAATATCCTAAGATTTCTAAGGATTGGACATCCTTTGACAGTGATTCATTGTGTAGAACTATCACATATCTACTTGGAATATCATGCTAGACTTCATTAAATGTATCAATCCGGGAATGTGAACTCGATATGATGGCTGCAAGGTTTATGCTTTAGTTCTCTTCAAGAGTCATCACTACTAAAGTAAATTTATTGCTACAGGAGATTTATACTAGAAACTGGAACTATAGATTGACTCTTAACTCAAAGGAAAAGCTTAATAGTAAACAGGTAATGCTTCCAAAGTAAACCTATGCTACATGAAACAGTCAGTGGTTCTGCTATCAGTGGTTGCAGGAGAAATAGTGCTTAACAACTTCAAAGAAACTTAATTGAATCCTACTTAAACATGAATAGGGAATTAACCTCCCATGTGGGCCCCCACGAAAGTATGAATGAATTACAACTCAAAGATTGAAATCTGGAACTATCATATATTCATTCAACAAACCATGGATACAATATGGAATATCAAATTATTTCACTTTTTTGCTGGATTACAATATGAATTCTTCAAAACATCTAACTAGCCTGGAATCATAAGTTCCAGCTTATTTAAAAGCAACTAAGGAAATAGAATGCCTACAAACTAGGTTCTTCATTACATAGCATAACAACTTCAGTTATAGGAATGACAGCATCATTTATGCAAGAAGATAAGCCACATTTAGTGCTTCAAGAATATAGGAACACTTGGTAACTAGATTGACTCAGTCTAAATTAGTAACCGCAAAGTCATGGAAGTAGTGGAGCTACGATGAAATATGAAATAGTTGTTCACCTTGAAGGATCCACTCCTCCTTGAGTCTGTGCTCCTTGCTGACTTATTATTCTCTTGCAAAAGGTTAGCATACCAAAATCCACAACACAAATCCAAGGTAGAGATTATAATAAGTTTTCCTCTTTTAACATAGCCTTGTCACCCGGCTATAGGAACACTACCCATTTAAAGCTAGAGAAGGAAAATACCAAATTTCATCATAACATTCATTAATCTATATATATATATATATATATATATATATATATATATATATATATATATATATATATATATATATATTCAATCTTGTCCTTTAGTTCAAAGAGTATTAAATATACATATGGATAAAGCTTAGAAACATAAAAGTCTATATAATGTTTATGAAAACCATAAGATATTAAAGTCTGAACTTAGAAAATCATAAACAAAACATGCCATAAAATTGACTCATCATTCCCCCCAACTTAACTATTTGCTAGTCCTGCAGCAAATAAATTATTCATCCTAGCTATCAATCTGTAATCAGTTGTTGTTCTATGTCCAGTTCCTCCTTCTGCATGACTCCAGTAGAACCCTTTTGTCTTTCTATGTTTCTTCCACCTATCCTTCTCTTTCTTCATATCAAAGTTGTCCAAGCTTTCTGAATTTGCAAGGAGAGGTGACATCAGTAGTGGTGGATAAAAGGTTAATGGTATCCAGAAATTTTCCCTCTCTCTTCCCAAGGAAATATACCAAGGAGCATGCTTATTTTCCATAGCAAAGTTGAGAGGTGAATGTGGTTCTCTATTTCTCATCTCCCTAGATAAATTGTTCCAACGCCAATGAATAGAAGTTCTAGCCTCAAGAAATTCAAATTCTACCATTTGTTCATATGCCTTAAATGCTTCCTTTCTTAATGGATAGATTGCCTTGCCACCTGATTCAGAAGGGGCAATTCTTAACCAATTATAATAGTAATTTTGAGGATCTTTGGCTTCAGGCCTTAGATACAGAGGAATTTTTGGCTCTAACTCCCTATACACTCTGGCTTGAGTGTCCCAACTGATTTTATTTTGTACCCAGGACATAAGGGCTCTAAGTTAAATATCCCCAACATAAAGTAAAGGATTCCAAACTCGATCATCTAGGACTGCTAGGTTGTGGAGATAGAGTTCACATAGTAAATTTTGAATGGTTGTAGGAGAGTTATGGAAGGCTTGAGAGAACTTAGTCAGCTCTTGTAGTGAGGGATATTTGTCCTGCATGATGCATGTCATTTGATAGTTTAACAGTTGTTCTTTGAGAAACAAGGCATAGACAGGTGATGGGGATCTACAACCCATCAGGTTAGGAATTAGAGATGTGATTTTATCAAGTTTCTCACTCAGTTGTTCTACCTTTTCCTCCTAAGCTAAGGTCTCTTGATAATGGTAGTCTATTACTCTATTTAGTTCTTTCCATTTTTGTTTCCACTGCTCTCTCTCAGAAGTCAATTGCTTAGACAATTGAAAGATAACAGATAATAAAGATGTTGAACTAGACTAAGCTGACATAGAATTCATGCAATAATTTCCTACTGGTTCAGTAACAGGAGATTTACCATTATTTTCACTTGCCTTCTTCAAAGGATCTATCTAGATGATCATAGCCCTCTCACTATTAGAGAATTGCTGAGCCACTGAAGCCAATGTATCTAACCCTTCATTTAGAATTTTCTCTACTACCTTATTAACAAGGTCTGCATCAATGTCAGGGTTCTCTTCATAGGGACTTCTTTTTGTTGTAGGAGAAAACCTTGGTTCATCTTCTTCCCTTATATAACTATCAGATTCATTATTTTCCAAATCATCATGTTCTAAGTCATCTCCCTGAGGACTCCTAGATGTTGAACCTCTCCTCTGAAACACATAAGCTTGCTCTTCTAAGCTGGAGTCATCACCGATTACAATGACTTCTGCATTTGTTGGCTCACTAGGAACCTTCTCTATTTCAACATCAGGAAATCCCTCAAATGGTTCCTGCTCCATAATCTCAGTTTCCTGCTCTTCTTGGCCAGATATTTCTGGTTATATTTCAGCTTCTTGCTGAATATTTCTAACCTCTTCTTCCTTCTACCCAGAATCTTTTCTGCATTTGGCTCATTGACTAGAATTTTTATAGTTGTGTTTGTCCTTCTCCTATTACTTCTCCTTAGCGGAGTTTCTTTCTTCTCTTCATGAACTTTCCTTTTTCTAGGAGTGCTCATGGCTATAGGAGATGCCTTAGCCTACTGACTAGTGCTAGGGTTACTTTTCTTTTTCATGTCCTTTGGGGAAACCTTCTTTTTCACAGTTGAAGCTTCAGTCTTTTCTACAGAAGTCTCCAATTCCTCTTCATGAGTTGATCTTGAAGCAGAGGAATGAGGGGAATTAGGATTCCTAACTCTAGATTTCTTTTTGGATGAAGAACATTGTCCAATTTCAATAAAAAATCTCCTAAACCCCTTATCAGTTTTAACCCTTTGTCCCACTCTCCACCCAATTGGTTCTGGGGTTGGTTCCTTAAACCCTTGCAACATAAATTCATCCCAGGAGATTTCTAACTACTCCCTTAAGGCTCTCTCCACTATTAATTTGATTAAATAGTGGTGTGAGATAGAATTTCATTTACCCTCTTGAACTAGAGTGGCCTGCTTCGACGAGATGCCAAATATGAAACTAGGGACATTGATAGGCCTATTTTCATGTCTTAAACAGCTCAAGAATTTAAAGTGAATGGAATGTAGGAATGAATGTCATCCTTCACAGGTAAAATATCTAGTGATATAAGCCACACATTTCCTAAATAGCTCTAGAAGAGACAGTCTAAATGTACCTTGTTTTCGATCAACTTCAAGTGGCGGGTCTGAATGCAGAGTGAACTGAGCTCTGGATGTAGTAGGATCAAGATTTTTTGCGAACTCCTCCCCTTCCTGCAGTAACCCCATAACTTCTGCCAAAATTTCTTGAGAAAATGGCACCTTCAATCCCTTAAATGTAGCCACTCCATCCTTTAAGGAGTTTAAAAACTGTAGTGCAACTTTGTTATCCCAGCTAGTTAGCTTCTAAATAGAATCTATCCAACCCCTTGCCTGAAAATACGGCTTGCAATTTTGGTCTTCTAGAAAAACATTATGCACCATGGGCTCTCTTTGAATGAGGTCACCACCCATCATCTGATTTCTAAGGTACCCACAATGGAGTTGCAGGAGATAAAAATAGACAACAACAATTTTGAACAAGAAATCTCGAAAAGGCAGGTTGCAAGATGGTTTCAAATTTAGAAATTTCTAGCAATGCAGCTCGAGAAATGAGCTTATGAGTAACATAAATGCAAATTAATTTTTTATCATTTCATAATTACTCATAAGTACTCTTACGCAGAACTCGTACTTATCATAACTTGCCACCTTATTTCATTTGTGCGAAAAATAACAATGCAGCTGAATGATTTTCAAAAGTGTCTAATCATGTTAGAAAATGCAAGTACGACAAGAGAAAGGAATAAATAAAAAGATTGCATAAACATAATGACAAAAAACTAATATAACTTCCCCACCCCTAGCTAAAATTGTGCAAGTGGTCCCACACTTGCAGCGATGACAAGGCATATGAAAAATAATTATCAAAAAACAAATTAAAATCACATACCTTGAAATGTGTGCTAACCTAAA
The DNA here is from genome assembly GCA_027943335.1 of Chamaecyparis obtusa. Taxonomy (NCBI): domain Eukaryota; kingdom Viridiplantae; phylum Streptophyta; class Pinopsida; order Cupressales; family Cupressaceae; genus Chamaecyparis; species Chamaecyparis obtusa. Next base: position 2,092,374 of record BSBK01002852.1, read on the forward strand.
GTGATACTGAGGTGGTAATTGTTATCCATGAATGAAAGAAGAAATGAGGTGGATGGGTGATAAGCAAGAAATGAAATGGAATTGAGAAATGACTTTCACTAAGAAAGTGTTTATTATGAATGTAACAAGATCTTCTAGAGTGAGGAAGGAAAATGAGCAAAACGCTCATTAGGAGTTGCTACGGGAAGTGTGTCACCAACAGTAGAAGATAATTGTTGTAGGAACTCATCCTTACTCTGGGGTTTATGATATAACTTCAATCTGTGACCATTGACCAATAGCTTGAAATGAACCGGATCAATTGTGGAAAGTTGAACCGCTCCATTTGGAAAGACTGCAATAATCTCATATGGTCTGAGCCACCTAGTTTGTAATTTCCCTTGCTTGTGCTGATACCTAGAGTCATATAGGAGTGTCCAATCTCCTATAGAAAAGACTTTGTCCTTAACATACTTGTCATGCCATTTCTTGCACTGTTGTTGTATCAATTCTATGTTGTGCAAGGCAGATTTTCGCCACTCATCAAGGCTATTCAAACTCATAATTCTATCTTTTTGTGATGCAGTGAGATCCATCCCAAGATCAAGAGTTGTCCTAAGAGTTTTATGTTCAAACTCTATAGGCATGACTACAGAGCGACCATATACCAGTTCAAATGGTGTGAAACTGGTTGTAGACTTCCATGTAGTTTGGTATTCCCAAAGTGCTTCAGGAAGTCAGAGAGCCCAATCTTTCTTATGTATGGCTATTGTTTTAGTGAGAATAGACTCCAACTCCCGATTGGTAACTTCCACCTGTAATCACCTAAAAATGGTCATCTAGACTATTAGCCCCTTTTGCTAAATCATAAATTACTTATTCTAGATCAAATCCTGGTTCTATCATTTATTCGATTATTTTCTATGGGCTAACCATCTTATCCTAAGTTTTTATTTATTTAAAAGGAATTCCCTCCCCTTTTATTAAATAAAAAGCCCCCACTTTTCCTCTTATCCTAAGTTGCACAAAGAAAACACTATTCTTATTTTATAAAAAGAGAAAAAAATGAAAAAATAAAAATCTTATTTAATTAAGAGAACGTGCTCCTTTTTAATTAATTAAAAATCTCTTTTAATTAAATAATAAAACCACTTTATCCTAAGCCATAGTTAATTAAAAGAACAAATCTCTTTTAATTAAATAAAAAATATTTTAATGGAAACCACTTTTCTAAAAACAATAAATAAATAATAAAATAAAAAGACTTTTTGTCTTCACATGAATGCACACTTTTCAAGGTGAGTGGAATATATTTTTGCCTCTTAATCTCTTCCACATATCTTTTGCCTCTTAATCTCTTCCACACATCTTTTTTGCCTCTTAACCATGTCCATTGATTTTGCCTCTTGAGAATCTTGAGCACATGGATCAACCAAGATTTAATTTCCACCTTTGATAATTCTTTTTTGCCTCTTAATCTTGACCGTATGTTCATTTCTAAAATCCTTTAAAAGGAGGCTCTCTCCTCATTCTTAATCACTCATCTTTTCCATCTCTTGCAAATAATCCATCTTTTGCATGATTCATCCTCTTGGAGTCTTGGCATCTTAGCATCTTGGAGTCTTGGAGCTTCTCAATCTTGGCATTTTGCAGCTATGGTATTCTTAGATCTCTCATATTGAAACATTGCATCATCATTTCATTTTTATTCTTGCATCATAGTTTAGTTTCATTATCATTGCATTCTTAATCTAGTTTCCTTTATGCTATAGATTAGCTCACATAGTTTAATTAGCAAGGATTTGTAATACTTCTATTTTTTATTTTTATAGCTTAGCTTGCATCTTCATTTTAGCATAGTATTGCATTGTATTCTCATTTAGATTTCTTGAGGATATTGGAATTCTTGCCATTTTCTTCATTGAATCTCTCGTTGCATAGTTTACTAGCAAGGTTATAGGCTTAATAGCTCTAGCTGAGAGCAAACTTAAAATACCCTTGCACTCCATACCTAGGGAGCTCTAGGTCACTTTCTCAAGGTTTCCCTCTCATGGATTCCCTTGGATATAATGACTTAGAGAAGTGCACTATTTAGAGTACACATTTTTGTTTCCCATCGTGGGGCAGAGCAGCTTAACTTTGTCCTTTCATTTTTGCATTTCCATCAATTTTTTTGGATTAATTTTGGCTTAGTTTTCCTAACCTCTTGTTGGTCTAACAAGTTGTTTTGAAGGTGCTCTTGCTTTCATGGAAAATGTTTAAAATTGCTTGAGGTACTTTGTTCCATCTCTACAACATTTGAATTTTGGGATTAAAATTGAACCTCTCATGTGTTTGGCATGAGTGTTTACATGCTTTCATAGAACACATTTCAATTGATGCTCTTAATGAGAAATGAAAGAACATAGATTTGTTTTTACAAGTTTGTGTAAGTGAATGCTTGTGTTTAAACCTTAAGTAATTCTTGGTTCCAATATCAAATATCTCATTGAGTGATTAAGGGCATGGATTCATTCTTTGTTTACATAGGGATTTAAATGCACCACTTTGTGGAATCACTCTATGTTTGCTTGGAAAGTTAAATATTCCATTGTTCAACCCTTTTTTCATTTGTGAGTAGTATTGATAAGCAACTTTGGAGTACTTTTGATTGATCTTGTTAGTAAATTGGGTGTTGGACTCGCTTATTTCTAATCGCCCCTCATTACCACCCTTTGGATGCAAGGTCAGCATTCATACATAGGGGAGGGGTCTACTTGAAAAGAGCGTTAAGTGTTCCACAAAGTTCTCCCTTTTATGCTTTCTTGATCTCATTAGTTTTCTAAGGTGTGGACTCACTTTGAGTTTGTGTGAGGAGTTAAATGTTCCACTTTTGGACTCACTTCACATTTACTTGAAGAGTTAAGTGTTTCACCTTTAGTGCTTTAAATACTTTTGATAGTGAATTGCTTACCTTTTTATTTCTAGAAGGCCTACTTGGGGACACACCACCTCAAGGGACGACCTTAACTCCTATGTTTCGGTAGAGTATAAATAGCGGGTGGTGAATCAAAAGACACCTCTCTTGGGAATTGAGTTTGATATCACTCTTGCCTAAGCCTCAAAGAACTTTATACCTTTGAGAAGTGAAGGAGGAGATTTGGGTTACCGTCTCCCCCCGGCTGTGTGATTTTGGATTCTTCTCATCTACAGATTTGGGCCTCATGTACCTTGTGTATATCGAGGACTCCTCTTAAAAAGCCATGTATATCCATGTAGACAGCTTGATAGGATGTTGTTGTGTTCTAAGTGCCTGCTAAAACATTTTCAAGAACATACACAAGTAGAATCTTTAAGGAGTAGAAATACTAAGTCACTGTTCTTGTTCATGTGCAAGGTTGCTTTGCCCCTTGCTCATTGTTTGAAGACAATTGCTTGCTTGAACTCCTTGATTGTTGTCTTATGTGCTTGATCAATGATAAAAATCTGTTGATATATTTGCTTGATCTTTTAAAATGCTTCAAAACTAAGATTTTTATGTTCACTGGTCATAGAGTCATACGACCCTGGAACAGTGTCGCGTCCTATTTTGAGAATTGTCGTGTGACAGTTCACCCCGCTTGCCTGGAAAGTGTCACCCAGAACCTTTTTTGTTGTCTTGTTGTTGTTGCAATCCGGAGCTGCTAAACTTGCATTTTAACCTCCTGTAGATTGTCTTTTTCTTGTTCTTATCTAAAGCTGGCTTGTTATCTACATGCTCAGACTTGTTATAGACTGAAACAAATGAGATAAAACTATTTGATTTGAGCTTAACAAATGCTACTCTTGATCACTTGTCACATCATAGTTACCTCTCTAGCTACTTTCTTATTGAGCTTCTTGCTCGTTGCTCGGCTTTAGTTAATTGATTGTTGTAAGTGCTTGAGCACTTTTGACGAGCCATCTCTCTCTATTGTTATACTTTGACAAGTGATCCTTATTAGCTTTGCTTATCTTAAATCTAAGAAACTTTGTCTCATTCTATTAGTCAACCAACATCTCTTTTCATGCCGGTTACAACTCAGTCTCAATTTGAGCAGGAGAATCACCCTCCACTCACTTATACACAGTTACCTTCTCCAACTAGACATTCAAAAGCACCCATTAGTAATGACAGTTCTAATTCTGACCAATTTGAGAATTCCAAGGCTACACCATGGTACAAAGGAGGTTTCCTCTTTTCCACATTCAAGACCCCCAAAAACATAGATAGTGTCTCACTCACTTTGACTAAACAAGAAAAATTTCAATGCTTGCAAGAACACTTTGAGCATAAGGATAACCAAGCGCGCTTAGACAAAGAACACAATCAACAAATGATGGATGTTGCTAGGCACATGGCTTATAGAGGAATGTCTTATGAGCAACCCAAGACTAGTAACTTTGAGCATCGACCTCTTTTTAATGGCAACAACACGCCACCAAGATCTCCTCCAAGACCCACTTTTGGTATGCCTTCTTCACCTCCTAGGCCTCCTCCCTCTCAACATGAGGCAGAGGCTAATGATGAGATTTCTAGTGAGGATCTTATGAGATTTGAACAAGATGTGGTCTCCCAACAAATGATGCATAAGATTTTAGAGTGTAATGGAAATCAATATTTTCAATATATGACTTCTAGAGGATACAAGCTTCCTCCTGGCTATGATGTCAAAAAAATTGTCCAACAAAGGGTACCAACTGAATTGGAAGTCCTTCAAGAAGAACTACATTGGACAAATCAACGCCTTACCCAAATGGCAATAGAAAGAGAGCCTCCAAAGGTCTCTTTTGTAGAATCAATTTGTGCTCTTCCTTTTGATAGGAGTCTATACATGGTCTCATTTCCTAAGGTTATTGAGGTTCCCAAATATGACAAGTATGATGGAAATGGTGATCCCCAAGACCATGTGCGTCACTTTTATGCTCTTAGTATGGACTTTCTTCATGAAGACACATTTCTTCTATGATTATTCCCTCAAAGCTTAAGAGGCCAAGCTTTAGAATGGTTTGTGAAATTGACACCACCTCTTAAGACTTTTGATGAGTTGGCTCAGTGATTTACCCAGCATTATTCTTACAACATCCAACAACCTGTCACCATGATAGATCTTGGTAATCTAAGACAACATCAAGGTGAGCCATTTACAACTTACTTACAACATTGGAGGTCATTGTATTCTAGGTATCTTCATCAGTTACCCAAGAGAGAAAAGATTGACATTTTCGTCAACACTCTTGTGCCTGAGCTATATTATGATTTAAGGAAAAAATTGTTCTCTTCTTTCAACGACATGGTTGAAAGTGCATATCAAATTGAGGATGTAGCTATAAGAAAAGGGGATATTGTTATTAATAAAGATGCTAAAGGCAATGGGAAAGACAAGAAAAAACCTTGGAATAAAAACAAGTATGTTGTTAATGATGGGGTTGTTGATGCTCCTAAAGTTAAAAAGCCTGCTTTCAATCTCTCCAATGCTATCTATGCAGCAAAACAACAAGAAGCTACCAATGTTCACAGTGCTCCTAAACCTCAATATACAGATAAGCCTAAGAAGTCATTTTGAAAGTGAGTCTATACCAAGTTGGCAGAACCTTATGATGTGATCCTTAAGACTTTGGTTGATAATGGATATCTTACACTTCCTGATAAACCTGGTAACTGGGATCCAATAAATAGGCCTGATTGGTGGCGAGAGGATTCTTATTGTCATTATCATAGAAACAAGGGACATCTGATAGAAAATTGTTTTAAGCTTAAGGATGATATTTAGGATCTTATTGAGAATGGCACAATCTCCATTGATGGCTTAACTAAAAATTCTGATCACACAGCTTTCAAAGATCCTCTACCTAAGCATGATAAGGGGGAAACCTCTCAAACACATAAGAAGAATCCTGATGCAAAGATCAATTACACATATCCTTCTAATACACCTGTGATTAACATGGTAGAGCCCATTGAGAGTGTTCTAATGATGAGGTCTCAAGATGATAATAGAGTCAATCATGGTAAGCCAAAGTTGGTCTTGCAAACACATGGTAGTTCATCTTCCCAAAGTGAGACACTGAATGCTGTTACTAGGGGGCAAGCCAAGATTGTCCTTAAAACTATGCAAGATCCCAAGAAAGCTTTGCCTTCTAAACAAGTGTCTCCTTCAGCCACCCTTAGCTATGATCTTGTCCAACATTTGCAAAAGACACTAGCACAGATATCTATCCTTGATTTGCTTCAGTTATCCCCTTCGCATAGAGAGATTCTTGATGAGGCTCTATGTACAACACGTGTTCCTAATGACATTGATCTAGATCAATTTTAGGCTATGGTCAACCACATTTCATCTCCGCTATCTCTCTCCTTTTCTGTAGAAGATGACATATCTATTGCTCACCCGCATAATCTAGCTTTACACATTGAAGTTCTAGTCTACAATACCCGAGTTCGCTGAGTCCTGATAGACAATGGTGCAGGGTTAAATATTGTTTCTTTCAATGTCATACAACAGTTGGGTTTGTCAGAATTTGCTGTGGATTCTAAGAAGAAGATTACTATAAAAGCTTATGATGAAGTGGAAAGATCTTCCAAAGGTCTTGTCACATTGCCTGTCTGAGTGGGCCCTATCGCAAAAGATATTAACTTCCAAGTATTGGACATTCCACTTGCATATAACATTATTTTTGGTCATCCTTGGATCCATGACATGCAGGCTATTCCTTCCACTTATCATCAGTGTGTCAAATTTCCATACAATGGCACTGAAGTTGTGATTCTTGGAGACCATACTATTGCTATTAATGCTCTTGCTGCTACTGGAAAATTTGTTCCTCACAATGAACCTTCTATTGATGCTAGTACATCTCTAGTTGCTACTGAGAAAACACTTAAGATGATGAGCCTTGGTATGGGTGAATATATGCTGGATTCCTTTGCTTCTATACCTGTTTCTCCTAGGTCATATGGGAAACCTTCTAATAAAATGAAGCCTTCCACTTCTGCTATGGTGATCTTTGATACTTTTGTTCCTTCATCCATTCCTTTAGAAGTAGAAATAGAATAACAAGCTATTCTAGAGTGGATCTATAGAGAAGATTCTAGAAATATTCCTATGCTCAGTAATTCAGACACAGATACAGATGAGTCACCACTACACACTATGGCTCAAATGGGAGATGATCTTCCTTCTACTTCACTTCTTTGGGGAGAAGCATGTATATCTACTGATGATATGGCTAAGGCCTCTATGTCTAGAACCTATGTGCCTAAAGGATCATTGTACTATGATAGACAACATCGCAACATTGCACGGCTGCTACAAAGAGGTGATCTCTCACCTAATGACATGAGTATCTCTAATTCTCAGCATCTTAAGCCTTTTCCAGAAGATTCTTCCATGATAGATATGGATGTTGATGTAGTTCATACCTCTCATAACCCACCCAATGTAGTTGATGAGTCTCATGTCAGGTCTGAGGATTTTGTTCCCTGTATTGCCTTAGTCGACTACGTTGGTCCTTCTATGACAAATCTAGATCTAGCTACTTCTGGAGCCTACCTTATAGACTCAATCTCTCTTGTTACCAGAGATGACACCCCTCACATAAATTCTATTGAACCAATCACTTCATTTCATCTCGCATCAACACCTATTACTTCTTCCACCAGCGAACTAGCAACAAAAAAGATTGAATCAACAATCAAGTATCACAGTCATCAAGTCAAAAGAAAAGAGCAATGGTTGGATGGTGAAAACCACATTGTGGTGGTATTCGCACCTAAGAAAAGTAAAAATAAAAATCTACTCAAAAATAATGATTCTCAAATAAAAGATGACAAGCTGATTCTCTACAAAAAAATGGTGCACTACTTCAAGCATGATCTCATATCTGGTATACTTCAGCCCATTCCTAAAGCTGAGAACAAAGTTTCTAATGCCTTGGTTACTTCAACATCCATCTTATGAATGAAAAGGCATAAATCTCACTTCAAGTTCCTGGTGGATGAATTACACTATCCCACTCACAAATCTTACAATCCTACCATCTTTTCATATCTTCCACCTCATATTCTTCCTGACAATCCACCATGCCATTCTTTCCACCATCCCTTACACTTTGCCTTTGTCTCTGGTGACTTGTATAGGAAAGGTCTAGATGGAACTCTCCTTAAGTGTCTAGAAATAGAAGAGTCATAAAAAGTGCTAGCTGAAATCCACGATGGCATATGTGGATCACATTCTAACGATCCTCCGCTAGCTCAGACACTGCTTAGGGCTGGTTATTATTGGTCGAACTGGTTGAGACCTTCTATTGTCACAGTTGTAGCATTTGGGCCTGGGGCCTATCAGTTCTCTACATCAGAGGAAGCATATTCTTGATGCCCGTTTCTGTCTGGGGCATTCTTTTTACATACTTTATGATCCTGAAAAAACTCCAAAAAAATTCATATATGATGCTAAAAAAAAATCCTAAAAAGCATAAAAAGTACTGAAAAAATGAGCATCCTAGTGAAAACCTAGCAATAGGTGCTTTGATGTCTCACCAAAAAAATCAAAAAATTCAAAAAAAAAATTGAAAAAGTGCCTTGGTGAAAACTTGGAAACAGGCGCCTTGGTAGCAAAAATACAAAAAAAAAAAATTATAAAAAGTCTTGAAAAAAATTGCAATAAATCTATCAAGTGGTGAAAACCTAGAAACAGGTGCTACTTGAGACCCTTGCACCTATGTCTATCAGTCTTGCATGGTGCTCATTCGCTCCACTTTTTGCTTTGCCTCTCCTAGCCTAGAATTGACTCTTGTCTTAGTCTAGGGGGCATCTATTTTTTTGAGCTTATCTTGGGTCTCTTCGTGCATCTGGGTTTCTTAGGCATCTCACAAATAGTGTTTTTCAACACCACCCCAACTGTGTTTTTCAACACTACCCTAGCATCGAGTGTTTCTTAACACTTATCAGATGTCCTACCCACAGTCTAGATGATGCAATATTTCTCACTGGCAGATGCGATACTCAAAGTTTGACTCTATGACCTACACACACGCACTTGACTTGTTGAGATTTGTTTGACTTTATTTCTTTATTTGATGTCTATGATGATTTTTTTGCTGAGTGTTCTCCCCCTATGATCATTTTTGATGATGCATAGCTAGAAGACTGAGGGAATGAGAACATGTTTTATTACTTTTTCTACTTGTGGGTATATTTTGTTGGTCCTAACTGTCATGAGCATTTATGCTAGTCTTACTTGACACTATGGACCTACAAGGTATTATCCTCGACTGTTTCACAAGTGCATGCTTATAGTCATCTTGACTTTCTTGTGTCTCAATGTGAGCATAATCTTGCTATATCAAACTTAGGTAATCTCACTGCACTAGTCATCTTGACCTACATGTCTTTGATGCCTAGGTGGGATTTCCACATTCCTATTTGATAAAGATCATATTTATATCCACATAGCTATGCTAGTGTGCATTGTATGATCTTCTAATGCTACCAATAATGCTCGATGATGATAATTAGATGTCTATTGGCTTTGTAACCTTGCAAGTAAACCACTTTTCATGTAGCTTGCATTCTTAAGTTCATGTTAGTTATTCTTGCATCTTGCATATGGAGAGAGCTCTCCTTTATCTTTCATGGACTTGTTAATCAACTACACTCACCTTTTGCTTCTTCCTGATCATGTCTTTCACTTCTGGTCTTTCATATCACATCATTTTCCTTTCATTTCGGGATCCAAACCCAAATCCTTGATCACCCAAATCATCTTTCTCCTTCTTCCATGCAATCGGCTAACCTTTTGAGGCTTGATCCTTCCATCTTCACTGGGGCATTCTTCACCTCTTCATCCCCATCTCTTTCAAACTTCCAGTCTTTCATTCACTTTCAAATCCAAAGTTCAACTCCTCTCTCCATGGTGTTTATGGGTTGAGGGACCGATAGGTTCATGCCTCGTGTCCCATGTGTGGGGCATGTCTTCACTACTTGATGGTTATTATGTTCTCTTTCTTCGATTATGATTTCGAGTGATTTGATCATGTCTCTCTTGCTTCTACTTTCCCTCTACCTAGATTTCTCTTTCGATCCCGAGGGGGCAGACACATCATATCTTATTGGCTATCTCTTTCTTAAGTGTTCAGTACTGTCGCTACCAGGCTGACCATGCAGGATTTGCTATCTTTCTGCACTTCATTCTTTGGAGTTAGATCGCTATCTACTTGCCGTTTTGGCTATCTCTTGCCTTTTTGGCTATCTCTTGCCTTATTGGCTGATCTATTCTTTGACATAATGTGTTCCCAGATCGATCACACATTAGTAAAAGAGGGGCAAATGTAATCACCTAAAAATGGTCATCTAGACTATTAGCCCCTTTTGCTAAATCATAAATTGCTTATTCTAGATCAAATCCTAGTTCTATCATTTATTCGATTATTTTCTATGGGTTAACCATCTTATCCTAAGTTTTTATTTATTTAAAAGGAATTCCCTCCCCTTTTATTAAATAAAAATCCCCCACTTTTCCTTTTATCCTAAGTTGCACAAATAAAACACTATTCTTATTTTATAAAAAGAGAAAAAAATAAAAAAATAAAAATCTTATTTAATTAAGAGAACATGCTCCCTTTTAATTAATTAAAAATCTCTTTTAATTAAATAATAAAACCACTTTATCCTAAGCCACATTTAATTAAAAGAACAAATCTCTTTTAATTAAATAAAAAATATTTTAATGGAAACCACTTTTCTAAAAACAATAAATAAATAATAAAATAAAAATAAAAATAAAAAGACTTTTTGTCTTCATATGAATGCACACTTTTCAAGGTGAGTGGAATATATTTTTGCCTCTTAATCTCTTCCACATATCTTTTGCCTCTTAATCTCTTCCACACATCTTTTTTGCCTCTTAACCATGTCCATTGATTTTGCCTCTTGAGAATCTTGAGCACATGGATCAACCAAGATTTAATTTCCACCTTTGATAATTCTTTTTTGCCTCTTAATCTTGACCGTCTGTTCATTTCTAAAATCCTTTAAAAGGAGGCTCTCTCCTCATTCTTAATCACTCATCTTTTCCATCTCTTGCAAATAATCCATCTTTTGCATGATTCATCCTCTTGGAGTCTTGGCATCTTAGCATCTTGGAGTCTTGGAGCTTCTCAATCTTGGCATTTTGGAGCTATGGTATTCTTAGATCTCTCATATTGAAACATTGCATCATCATTTCATTTTTATTCTTTCATCATAGTTTAGTTTCATTATCATTGCATTCTTAATCTAGTTTCCTTTATGCTATAGATTAGCTCACATAGTTTAATTAGCACGGATTTGTAATACTTCTACTTTTTATTTTTATAGCTTAGCTTGCATCTTCATTCTAGCATAGTATTGCATTGCATTCTCATTTAGATTTCTTGCGGATATTGGCATTCTTGCCCTTTTCTTCATTGAATCTCCCATTGCATGGTTTACTAGCAAGGTTATAGGCTTAATAGCTCTAGCTGAGAGCAAACTTAAAATACCCTTGCACTCCATACCTAGGGAGCTCTAGGTCACTTTCTCAAGGTTTCCCTCTCATGGATTCCCTTGGATATAATGACTTAGAGAAGTGCACTATTTAGAGTACACACCACCTACCCATTAGCTTGGGGGTGATAGGGTGAAGATTTACCATGCCTGATGTTATATTCCTCCATCAGAGCAGCAATCAAATTGGAAGTGAACTGAGTACCTTGATCAGATTGAATCTCTCTTGGTACTCCAAATCTGGTGAAGATGAATTCATAAAGGAACTTTGCAACATTGTTATCCCTTGGGTGCTTCATAGGTTTAGCCTCATCCCACTTGGTAACATAGTCAGTGCAGACAAGGATATAGGATTTACCTTGAGAGGAGGACTCAATAGGATCGACAAAGTCAATCTCCCATTTGTCAAAGTGTGAGACAACTATCTGTGGCTATAAGGGCATTTCATCTGTCTTAGTAGGTTGTCCCATGCACTAGCATTTGTCACACTTCTTGGTGTACTGAGTAGCATCTTTGTGTAGATTGGGCCAATAATAACCTATAGTCAAAATCTTCAATGTTATCCTTTTCGAAGAAAAATGTCCACCACAAGGTTCATCATGGCATGCCTTGAGGATATCATATGTTTCATCCTCTCTTATGCATCTTCTAGTTACTTGATCAGGACCAGTATAAAACATGAATCCAAATATCCATGAATAAGTAAAGCTCTTTTCAGTCAACAAACTTCTTTTTTTAGCAGAGAAATTAGCTGGTGTCTTACTAGTTGTAAGATAATTGGCAATATCAGCATGCTAAGGATTGTGTGCAGTCAGCAAGAAAAGATGTTCATCAAGAAAACTATCATCAATGGCTATAGGATCATCAGGTACATGCAACCTAGAGATAAAATCAGCTACCACATTTGCTTTACCAAGTTTATCTATTATGGTAATGTCAAATTCCTCCATAAGAAGCAACCAGTGAGCTAGTCATCCAGATATTGCAGGCTTGTTCATGAGATACTTTATAGCAGAATGGTCGGTGTGCACATAGATCTCATATCCAGTAATGTAGTGTCTAAATTTTTTCAGGGCATAGATGACTGCAAGAAGCTCTTTTTTAGTGATAGTGTAATTAAACTCAGCTCCTTGCAAATTTTTACTAATAAAGTAAATTGCATGCTCAATTGAGTCCACCTTCTGACCAAGTATAGGACCAATAGCATAGTCTGAGGCATCAATATGAATGTGAAAAAGAAAGCCCTAGTTAGGCCCTCTCAAAATTGGTGCTGTAGTGAGAAATTATTTAAGATGTAGGAAAGACTTTGCACACTCAAAGTCCCAAGTGAAATCAGCATCCTTTTTTAGCAGATTATACACTGGTGTTGCAAGCTGACTGAAATCTTTTATAAACCTTCTATAATACCTGGCATGTCCAAGAAAGCTTCGCACATCTTTTTGTTTTTCTAGAGTAGGCAATGTGTTGATCACCTCAATCTTGGCAAGGTCCACTTGAATACCTTTTGAAGATATGAAATGTCCTAAAACAACCCCCTCTTTCATCATCATGAAGCACTTTTGACTATTGAGAGAGAGGTTATAATCATGACATCTCTGAAGAACTTTCTCCAAATTTTCCTTGGCTTCATCAAAAGTATGTCCATATGTGGTAAAGTCATCCATGTAAATCTCCATGCAATCAGTAGAAATATCTAAGAATATATTGATCACAGCTCACTGGAAAGTAGCAGGGGCATTGCACAACCCAAAAGGAAACACTGAATAGGAAAATGTGCCCCATGGGAAGGTGAATGTTGTCTTTTCCTAGTCTTCAAGGGCTATCTAAATCTAGTTATAACCACTGAATCCATCTAGAAAAGAGAATTATTTCTTTCCAGCCAGGTTATCAGGGACTTGATCTATGAATGGTAGTGGAAAGTGGTCCTTCTTAGTGGTTGTGTTAAGCTCCCTATAGTCAACACAAACTCTTCACTTACCTCCTTTCTTAGGTACTATAACAAGAGGGGAGACCCACTAACTATCAGATATGAGATAAATGAATCCAACATTTAACAACATCTACAACTCATTCTTAACTATATCTCTTAGAGCTGGATTAACGCTTCGCTGAGGTTGGTGGACAGGTCTATATTCAAGGCTGATATGAATTTTGTGAGTGCAGATCTTAGGGTCTAGGTCTTTCAAGTCAGTATAATCCCAATAAAAGGCTTGTTGATGTTCTTTTAGAAGTTGCAGGACATCTGTCTGCTGAGAGAGTGTCAAAGCATTGTTTACATTTAACTCCCATCCCGGGCTGACCTCTAGCTTAATGACCTTTTCTGTCATGGATAACTGAGCAATTGGAGTTGACTCCATCTCATGAGGCAATAATGTATGAAGAAATATTTAAGTTTCTGAATACTGCAAAGCATTATAAGGTGTTATTAGAGTTTCAAGAACACAGTCCTCTTGGGAACATTCTTGGGATTTCACTCCATACTCATTCATAATAATGGAGGAGATTATCTCATCATCCCTCCTCAAAGTTACAAAAGGTTCTCTGTATATCATCATTAACTGGTGGATGGAGTTGACCTCAGGTTCAGCATCACCCAAGTCTAGCCAAATTATCTAGTCATCTTGCAATAAAGGTTGAGTTGGGGAATATAGAGTTAGATTTTTAGTGTTGACTCCATTGGATATAGTTATTATTCCTGACCGACAAGCAATATAGACATCTACAATAGCCAGCCAAGGCCTACCTAGAATTATTGGATACCCGCCCATGTTAGCCTTTGGAGAAAGGACAACAAAGTCAACTGGATACTCCCAAGAATTCAAGGTGACCTTTACATCCTCTACCATCCCATCACGTGTAATAGTGGAATTGTCAGCAAGTTGAAGGATGGTTGGGGTTTCTCTAAGATCGATGATATGCAACTGAGACATGACTTCTTTGGTCATAACATTGATGGATGCACCTAAGTCAACTAGAGCATTTTGGACTTGTATTCCTTGAATAGTGACTATGACCACTGTAACCACAGGGCTACCAAGATTAGAATACTTTAGAACTGTCAATTTCTCCAACATCAGATTAGATAACTGACCTAGGACATGTATGGTTTTAGGATCCTTTTTCTTCCTCCCCGGTTGTTTAATACAGGCTTCCTTGATGGCTTTAGTATATGCAGGCACTTCCTTTATGGATTCCAACAGTGGTATCTTAACTGTCATTTGTTTTAGTTGGGCAAGCAAGCCCAACACTACTTTATTTTCCACTAGCTTAGCTTGTTCCTCCAACCTATGAGGAAATGGGGGCTCTTGAGCTGCAAGAGCAGTAGGTTTGACTGGTACCTCAATTGGTTCTAGTAAGGTATCCTCAACTTTGGTTATGATAGGCTGATGTCGAGGAGTAAGGGTTGTGCCAGACCTTAAATGGATATTATTCAGGGAAATAGCATAGCTCTGCTACTGAGTTGCTAGTTTAGCATTGTTGGGATTAGGAGTAGGCTGAGCAAGCAACTGAGTCTATTTAGGGGAAGTAGTGTTGGCTATAGGAGGAGGCATTAAAGCATGTTGCTGAGGTGGTGGTATCAAAGCTTGCTAGTTTGATTGGTTCATCCAATTGTGTGGTTGTTTCCACCCCTACTGAGGCTGTTGCCAAGGTTGCTGAGGTTGTTGCCAACCCTAGTGAGATTGCTGCCAACCTTGCTGGGGTTGTGACCAACCCTACTGAGGTTGCTGCCATCCTGGCTAAGGTTGTTTCCAACCTTGTTGATGCTACTGCCAGCCTTGCTGAGGTTGTCTCCAACCTTGTTGGGGCTGTTGCCAACTATTAGAGCCACTAAATCCACTATGTTGTTGGTTTTTCCATGCATTATTACTATTAAAATTTTGAAGAGGATCTTGGGGAATACCTGGTCTTTGAGCCCATGGTCTTCACTAGGCAACCTAGAGCACCTCTCTGTTCTCATCAATGGCTTTGAACTCGGTGGGCATAGGTTGGGACTCCAAGCTTGAAACAGACTTACATCGACAGTTCTTTTTCTTCTCCCTATAGTGTGGATAGTACTCTGCTAACATTGCATCAGCTCATCTTTCTTTCTCCTTGCTTGCATTGTGTCCAACTGAGTAGTGACATTATTAATGATGTCTTGCTTGAAATATGACAATAGATTGGATAGCTCCATTTTGGACACTCCTACACCGTTAGACTTGTGAGGCAAGGCTCTTAAGCCTCTTCCTTTCTTGACAGTAGCTCTAGAATAGTTCATACATATACTCTTTATGTCATCCCAAGTCTTCTGGGTAATGTCCCCCCCTACCATAAGGTCAAGGGCATCTATGCTTCCATCATTTAAACCTCTCAAAAATGGATTCTTTTGAGATTCTTCATTCAGCTCATGTTGTGTGTTACGTTGCAGGCTGAACATGAACCTGGAGACATAGTCTTCCAAAGTTTCATCTTCCTTCTATGACATTTTAAATATGTCATCTCCTTTCAAGTCCCCTCCTATGCAATATTCTTTGTACTTATCAAGAAACATGTTGCTCATTACATTCCAATCTGCTACAACATCAACACCCAGACTCATAAACCACCTTAAAGCAACTTCTTTTAAAGTGGAAGGAAACAATTTGAGCTTATGACCGTCAGTGGTGTAATCATAGCTTTGGAAAAGGACATAAAACTCAAAGAGGAAAGTCTTTGGATCCTCTGTGATGAGGCCATAGAATTTAGGAAGTGCAGTTGCATGAATGTTCTTCAGATTTTGGTTACCTTGTTGAGTAGGAATAGGAAAAGGAAAGGTAGGATGAGCCATGTTGTCTAGATATTTTGGGTGAGAAAAAAGAGCATTCAAATGATAGGACTCTTCAGATAATGGTGGTGAAGGAAATTGGTCATAGGCATCAACAAACACATTCTCAAATGGTTCTTCTTCTTGTGGGTTTTCTAATTGGGGTTCCTCAAGTGCTAGATTGAAAATCTCGAATGGTTCTTCCTGGTTAAGATTAGGTAGGAATCGCCCAAGATGATCCCTACATCTATGCATGCAAAATTATGCAAAATTATGCAAAATGCAAACTAACTTTAATGACTTCTAGATCAAACTAAATTGACACCATCCCCGGCAACAGTGCCAAAAATGACTGGTCAGAATAATATCCTAAGAACTCCAAGGATTGGACATCCTTTAACAGTGATTCATTGCTTAGAACTATCACATATCTACTTGGAATATCATGCTAGACTTCATTAAATGTATCAATCCAGGAATGTGAACTTGAGATGATGGTTGCAAGGTTTCTACTTTAGTTCTCTTCAAGAGTCATCACTACTAAAGTAAAGCTATTGCTATAGGAGATTTATACTAGAAACTGGAACTATAGATTAACTCTCAACTTGAAGGAAAAGCTTAATAGTAAATAGGTAATGCTTCCAAAGTAAACCTATGCTGCATGAAACAATCAGTGGTTATGTTACCAGTGGCTGTAGGAGCAACAATGCTTAACAACTTCAAAGAAACTTACGTGAATCCTACTTAAACATGAATAGGGAATTCACCTCCCGTGTGGGCCCCCACAGAAGTATGAATGAATTACAACTCAGAGATTGAAATTTGGAACTATCATATATTCATTCAACAAAACATAGATACAATATGGAATATCAAAGTATTTCACTTTGTTGTTGGATTACAGTATGAATTCTTCAAAACATCTAACTAGCCTGGAATCATAAGTTCCAGCTTATTTAAAATCAACTAAGAAAACAAAACACCTACAAACTAGGTTCTTCATTACATAGCATAACAACTTCAGTTATAGGAACGACAGCATCATTTATGCAAGAAGATAAACCACATTTAGTGCTTCAAGAATATAGGAACACTTGGTAACTAGATTGACTCAGTCTAAATCAGCAACCGCAAAGTCATGGAAGTAGTGGAGATGCGATGAAATTTGAAACAGTTGTTCACCTTGAAGGATCCACTCCTCCTTGAGTCTGTGCTCCTTGTTGACTTATTCTTCTCGCAAAAGGTTAGCATACCAGAATCCACAACACAAATCCAAGGTAGAGATTATAATAATTTTTCCTATTTTAACATAGCCTTGTCACCCGGCTGTAGGAACACTGCCCATTTAAAGCTGGAGAAGGAAAATACCAGATTTTATCATAACATTCATTAATATATATATATATATATATATATATATATATATATATATATATATATATATTCAATATTTTCCTTTAGTTCAAAGAGTATCAAATATACATATGGCTAAAGCTTAGAAACATAAAATTCTGTATAATGTTTATGAAAACCATAAGATATTAAAGTTTGAACTTAGAAAATCATAAAAAAAACATGCCATAAACTTGACTCGTCTTTAATCATGATCTATCGACCATGTTATCACAAAAACTATCTCTTAATCCTAGTGACACACAAAGTGATCCATAGTTAAAGTGTGGTCCTTGTTTGGAATTGGCTATTGTTTCATCTATCGTGCTTGATGTTTCTCCTATTGCGTGTTTCCCATCTTCCCTAAATACTATAGACCAAGATGGGGGGTAGCTGATATACTTGACTAACTCTTGTGTGGTGGGTTCTTTATGTTTTCTTATTGTGATGTGCTTCCCCCATGGTATATTTCTTGTTATATGTTTTATTTAGATTTCTTTAGACAACCCTTGTTGCTTTGTAGATGCAAGGTGATAAAGGAATCAAACCTATTGTGACATTTCTCTATTTGTATCTCACTTCTTCTATATGTTGTGCATGTGCCACTATTCATAAATGTATCTTTGTATTGTCTGATTGGGGATGATGCAAAATGGTAGTTACCTATTCTTTTTGGTCTCTATGATGTCGACCCAATAAAACTCTTATTTGTAACTCTTATGTGACATTCTTCCATTGTACTTGTAGTTCTACTACATTCGGGGGAATGATGACATTTCATTTTGATATAATATCTCATGTATTATCATATGATCATATTGACCCATGAGTTAGTAGATCCCTTTCGTGCTCTCTTTTTTCATGTGTTAATTTCCCTTGTTATGTCATTTCTTGGGGGTATCTCATAGTGGAAATGTTTCTTGTGGGTGCATGAATGCACTATTAAAGTCATTTCTCTTGTCAAGGCATTTGCAATTGCTTTAACATGGGGACATATACTTCTCTTTTTATTTCACATTTTACACACACATGCACAATGATTCAATGCAACCTCTCATGTGGATGGTCAAGGAGAAAATTTTTTCCTTATGTTCATATTTTTCATTGGATCCCTTCATGGAGATAAGGCTTTCCTTATGGAATAATCCTCCTTTCATCCATAGGGAGACAATGCTTTCCTTAGGTCTGATTATTCTTCTATTTCCCTTAACAGAGACAATGTTTTCCTTAAGTATTGATCTTTCTTTCTTGATCCCTTAACGGAAACAATGATTTCATTAAGCACTAATCTTTCCTTTCCTTGATCCCTATGGAGACAATGATTTCCTTACGCTTGATCACCCTTGTCGGATCCCTTAATGGAGACAATGCTTTACTTAAGGAGTGATCATCTTCAATTGATTTACTAGCATAGCATAGATTGCTAAACCTTCAATGCCATCTTTTGTAGTTCTTTCTCTTTACGTCATCCATAGTAAGGAAATCCCTTACTAGGCTAGTGGTCGTGCCCCTCTCTTTTTCTTTCTCTTTCTTCTCTCTCTTTTGAGCGATGCCTCTCTTATCTTGGTTTTGAATTTGATGAAGACTTGAGTCACTTGGGGGCTTGATGTTTCTTTGTCTCTTGACCTTGATAAGATTGTTCTTATACATTGATGTACTTTATCATGAACATGTATTTTTCTCATACTCCCACTAAAGTGGGGGCTAAATGTATAGTCATAAAAAGTTAGCACCCATTATTGGATACTTTACTAGGACCTATTAGACCCCATTTTGGCAATTTCAAGATTTGAATGCATGTTATGCTTGAACTTACAAACATATATTTTCTCACCCAACTCTTTTTCGCCTATCCCGACATCCCCCCCAAATTTTGACCTATTTTTGAGGGTATAGAATACCAATGGCATTATGTCCCATGCAATTGGGGCCCAAATTTTTCCCGAGACCTGATGCCAAGGTATTAGCGGGAGTTTTGATTTTGTGGTTGGCTTGGATCATTTTTTAATCCTGAAATGATGGACTAAAGTATAAAAAGACCTTATCTCTCCTCATTTCGCATATCATAACCAAGTGCAAGCATTTTGGCCATCAAGAAGTCAATTTTTTAAGCAATCAAGAGCAATTGAGCATTTGGATTCAAGATTTGAAGGCAAGCATCCAAGATCAAGATCTCCAAGTCTCCATTTCTTCAAGAATAATCAAGTCGAAGCCGATATTCTCCAATTCATGTAATTTTATCTCCTATGATGGCTAAGTAAAGGAATTCTCAATCTATCAAGAAGATTCTTCTCTCATTCTCCTTCTCTCTCCTTTGCAAGAAATTTTCAAGCATATCAATGCTCAAGATCTAGAACTGGCATTCATAGATCTATGCATTTGTGAGGGCATCCTTGATTCTACATCACATTTCAAGGTCAAATATTTTGATTCCAAGCACATTCAAGTATCTTCATGGGTATGAGTGATTTCTACATCCGTACATGAGGGTTTATGCATGGTAAATCTATGATTTTCCTTTTTATATACTTTATGCAATTTCTTTCCATTTTCAAGGTTAATTCTTAAACCAGAGTTTGACCAACGCAAACCCTTGTAAAAACCTTTTCCCTCATTTTTTTATGTATGGGAACAGGTTATGGAGCCACCAGATTGAGATTGAAAAGATCAAACACAGTCAAAAAGACCTAGAAAGTTCTAGTCAAAGTTGTAGGGTACATAATGCCATTGGCAATCTATCCCTAGGTACAAAATGAGTTTTGGTCTATCTCTGGCATTTTCAGCTCAAATTTCACCTACAAGTCAGGTGTGAACTCTTCACTCTATTTTTGTACTTTTTTGCTCACTATTTGCCCGTACAAGTCTATCGTTTATGGTTTTTTGTAACTTGTCTAATTAAGCACTTTAATCACATTAGTGTATCATTTCCAATTCATCAATCACATTTTTTTAGCAAAGGAACCATTGTCCCACTTAGCGTTTGAGTCTCCTCTTGAACCTAGTGGGGCATCTTCCTTTTGAATGTGTAATTTTAGAAAAGGGAGGTGATTTATCTTTTGAATTGCTTCCATTTTCCTATTAAACAGTTGGGTGTTATGCTTAGAGATAGATTGTGAACCAAATGTAGTTAAATTTCCTAAGCATAGAGGAAATGAATGAGAATCGAAAGGATCATTACCATTATCACTGAACTAGTCTAGGTCACAAAGCTGATAGAAGATCTTCATAACACTCTAAAAATATCAAGAATGAGCAAGAAAGAGGTAGACCAAGAAGGATGATTTTTTTGTGCTTTCTTAAAAAAAAATTACTACTTTGGACAAGTTTGAATGGAATGTGACTTCATGTCAAGTTCACCAAAATGTAAAATAGGAAAATTGAACCAATGTGAAGGGCGATCAGACCCCTCAAGGACACAACATCCTTCTCTCCACTCTGACCAAGCCGTTGAGGCACCTGAACCTCTAAGTTTGCTCACTAGGATGAAAAACTATGTGTATAACTCTATGATGTTGAGAAATAAAAGTGTTTTGACTTCATGATCCAAAAGTAACAATTGCGAAGATGACCTAGACAACTCCATACATTCTTTATCCATGGACAAGGTACAATAAATTGTACCAAAAAGTATAGGACAACCAAGACTTGAAACAAATTACTAAATATGATAGATATAGTAAACAAGAAGCTAACACTAATAAGTAAATTGATGTAAAGATGAAAGAAACAAAGAGATTATTCATAAAAAGTCCAAGGTTGAAGCTTCTATCACACACCATGATTTTCTTCATTGTACCTACACACAGACAAATGGAGCCAAAAATATTGGGTAGTTGTAATTAGAGGTTTGTCACAATAAAGTCCTCACTTTGTTGTTTCCACCTCCACAAACACCCAAGATATATTGATGATGACAAAATTATATTGAAAATACAAGTAAAGAAAATACAAAGAAGCTACATTAATATCAAAGACAAATGGAACAAGTAATGTGATAACCCCAAAGGAAGAAACTCCCTGCAACACCACAAACCAAAGGCTTGTTAGTGTGAGGAAAGACTTTAAACTCCCAAGCCAATTATTAAGGTTTGATACAAATGATAATCGCAGTGAGCAATGGATGAGTGCAAGAAGCAATGGAAGGTCAAGACAACTAGTCCTGAGCAGGATATTATAAATCCTAAACCTAATGAGTGTCCAAAAGAGCCAAAATGATGCAAAAAGGGGAAGATAAAGGGACTAGACATTGTCCCAAAGTCAATGGGCACCTAAAGAAATGTTGCATTGCCAAAATTAGTAGGTGTAACATCTCATCAACCACCTCCAATTGGGATATTCACAAGATGAAATGCACAATGCACGAATGTCTCCACGACAAGCAGGTGTTTGTGAATAGTCTAGATAGAAGTGATAAGGAAGACAAGTGATAAAAGGTGGTGAAGCAAGCTAAGTAAGTGGAAGCGTGACCATTGTCTTTAATTCAGCTAAAGTAGAGGCCTTATGTAATGTGAAATTGAATTATGTGCAATTTATGATATTACGTTATTTACATGTAAAGTTTACTTAGGCCCTGTTTGGTTAGCAAAATTGGGGCGGAATTGGATGTGGGACTTCCACTTTTTTACCAAATCCATCGTTTGGGACACTATAATGCAAATAGGGGTTAGAGCTTCAAAATCTAGTTTTGGCCCTAAAATGAGCGGCACCATCTTCCCACCCAAGAGGTGGAATTCAAAATCAAATGCAGGTTTTTTATTTTTATGAGGCAAAATTTAATTTCCCTCCAGGTCCGTGATCTTCTTGCATTCATTTTGGGGTTTCATTTTCACGTTCACGCCTCATTTTCGTTGCAAATAGAGAAGGGTTTCCTGCAAATAGAAGGGTTTATTCTTCAATATGAAGGGTTTCAGGTTTCCTCATCGTTTTCACACTCGTGTTCTCAGAAAAGTCAGGTATGTACCTCACCATTCTCATGCTCGCATTCTCTGCTCATGAAAGTATGTACTTGTGAGGTATTATGTCAAGCAGCAAGTATGCCTTGGGGTTTGCATCCATATTAGCCTGTGTAGCCAGCAAAGTGATTGCAATTACATTCAATGAAAAAATACTTCTATCCTTTTTAGGGTTTTGAGGCTGCCCATGCACTATTTTAAATCTTTTGTTTTGGCTCGGGTTGGTAGGACATTTGCTTGACATTTGACATTTTGTTTTTAATTCTTCCATGGACTGCGTGAGATGAAAGTTAGCCAAGTGCATTTGCTTGAAATTTTTTGAAGTCTTTTCAACAGATCCATTTCGACCATTCCCTACAGTCATTACACTCTATGTAGTGATGACATTTCTTTGGCATTTTGACAAACTGTTAGTATGTATGGTCTGAGGCCACACATTTTGAGTTATTTCTATTTTTATATTAGCTCAAAAGTGTTACACATAATCAATGTTGTTTTCCTTATTAACATAGTGTTACACATAATCAATGTTAAACAGTACTAGTGTTAACACATGTACAATCATTACACTTTGTGCAGCGATGGCATTTCTTTGGCATTTTGACAAATAGTTAGTGTATATGGTCTGAGGCCACATATTTTGAGTTGTTTCTATTTTTATATTAGCTCAAAAGTGTTACACATAATCAGTGTTAAATATGTATTAACACTAGTACTGTTTAACAATGATTATGTGTAACCCTATGTTAATAAGGAAAACAACATTGATTATGTGTAACACTGATTATGTGTAACACTTTTTAGATTACGTGGAAGGGGAACCTCTTTATAACCTTTAATTATTCTAATGTCAAGTGGATCACATCATAACATCCACCAATGTGTAATACAATCACATCACAAGATGAGAAATAGGAGTTGATTGTTCAGTGTTCTACATTGTATATAAGCACTAGTACATGATTGCCTGACTTCATCACCTCTCTAGTGCCAATTTCCCCTTCCACGTAATCTAAAAAGTGTTACACATAATGAGGCGCGGACGTAAAAATGAAACCCCAAAATGAATGCAAGAAGATCACGGACCTGACTTCGTTGCCTCTCTGGTGCCAATTTCCCCTTCCACGTAATCTAAAAAGTGTTACACATAATTAGTGTTAAACATGTGTTAACACTAGTACTGTTTAACACTGATTATGTGTAACACTATTTATGTTAATAAGGAAAACAATACTGATTATGTGTAACACTTTTTAGATTGCATGGAAGGGAAACCTCTTTGTAACCTTTAATTTTTCTAATGTCAAGTGGATCACATTATAACATCCACCAATGTGTAATAGAATCACATCACAAGATGAAAAACAAGAGTTGAATCCATAATCTCAACTAGCTAAAATGACAGTTATATTATTGTGAAATCAGTATAGGCTATTCGACCCAGGTAAGTTAAAATTCTGATTGTTCAATGCTCTACATTGTATATAAGCACCAGTACGTAATTGCCTAACTTCATTGCCTCTCTAGTGCCAATTTCCCCTTCCACGTAATCTAAAAAGTGTTATACATAATCAGTGTTAAACATGTGTTAACACTAGTATTGTTTAACACTGATTATGTGTAGCACTATGTTAATAAGGAAAAAAACACTAATTATGTGTAACACTTTTTAGATTACATGGAAGGGGAACCTCTTTATAACCTTTAATTATTCTAATGTCAAGTGGATCACATCATAACATCCACCAATGTGTAATAGAATCACATCACAAGATGAAAAATAGGAGTTGTTTGTTCAGTGCTCGACATTGTATATAAGCACCAATACATGATTGCATGACTTCATCACCTCTCTGGTGCCAATTTCCCCTTCCACGTAATCTAAAAAGTATTACACGTAAACAATGTTACACATAATGAGGTGCGGACGTGAAAATGAAACCCCAAAATGAATGTAAGAAGATTACTGACCTAACTTCATCGCCTCTCTAGTGCCAATTTCCCCTTCCATGTAATCTAAAAAGTGTTACACATAATCAGTGTTAAACATGTGTTAACACTAGTATTGTTTAACATTGATTATGTGTAACACTATTTATGTTAATAAGGAAAACAACACTGATTATGTCTAACACTAATTATGTGTAACACTTTTTAGATTACGTGGAAGGGGAACCTCTTTGTAACCTTTAATTATTATAATTTCAAGTTGATCACATCATAACATCCACCAATGTGTAATAGAATAACATCACAAGATGAAAAACAAGAGTTGAATCCATAATCTCAACTAGCTAAATCGACAATTATATTATTGTGAAATCAGTATAGGCTATTCGACCCGGGTAAGTTAAAATTATAATTATTCAGTGCTCTACATTGTATATAAGCACCAGTACGTGATTTCTTGACTTCATTGCCTCTCTAGTGCCAATTTCCCCTTCCACGTAATCTAAAAAGTGATACTCATAATCAGTGTTAAACATGTGTTAACACTAGTATTGTTTAACGCTGATTATGTGTAACACTATGTTAATAAGGAAAACAACATTGATTATGTGTAACACTGATTATGTGTAACACTTTTTAGATTAAGTGTAACACTAATTATTTGTAACACTTTTTAGATTACATAATCTAAAAAGTGTTACACATAATCAGTGTTAAACGTGTGTTAACACTAGTACTGTTTAACACTGATTATGTGTAACACTATGTTAATAAGGAAACCTGATTATGTGTAACACTTTTTAGATTACAAAAATGTGTAACACTAGTACTGTTAACACTAATTATATGTAACACTATGTTAATAAGGAAACCTGATTATGTGTAACACATTTCTTTGGCATTTTGACAAACAGTTAGTGTGTATGGTCTAAGGCCACACATTTTGAGTTATTTCTTTTTTTCTATTAGCTCAAAAGTGTTACACAAAATTAGTGTTACATATAATCAGTGTTGTTTTCCTTATTAACATAGTGTTACACATAATCAATGTTAAACATTACTAGTGTTAACACATGTACAGTCATTACACTTTGTGCAGCAATCACATTTCTTTGGCATTTTGACAAACAGTTAGTGTGTATGGTCTGAGGCCACACATTTTGAGTTGTTTCTATTTTTATATTAGCTCAAAATTGTTACACATAATCAGTGTTGTTTTCCTTATTAACATAGTGTTACACATAATCAGTGTTAACACATGTACAGTCATTACACTCTATGCAACGATGACATTTCTTTGGCATTTTGACAAACAATTAGTGTGTATGGTCTGAGGCCACACATTTTGAGTTGTTTATATTTCTATATTGTCTCAAAAGTGTTACACATAATCAGTGTTAAACATGTGTTAACACTAGTACTATTTAACACTGATTATGTGTAACACTATGTTAATAAGGAAAACAACACTGATTATGTGTAACACGTTTTAGATTACGTGGAAGGGGAACCTCTTTATAACCTTTAATTATTCTAATGTCAAGTGGATCACGTCATAACATCCACCAATGTGTAATAGAATCACATCACAAGATGAAAAACAGGAGTTGAATCCATAATCTCAACTAGCTAAATCGACAGTTATATTATTGTGAAATCAGTATAGGCTATTCGACCCGGGTAAGTTAAAATTCTGATTTTTCAGTGCTCTACATTGTAAATAAGCACCAGTACATGATTTTCTAACTTCATCACCTCTCTAGTGCCAATTTCCCCTTCCACGTAATCTAAAAAGTGATACACATAATCAGTGTTAAACATGTGTTAACACTAGTACTATTTAACATTGATTATGTGTAACACTATGTTAATAAGGAAACCTGATTATGTGTAACACTTTTTAGATTACAATAATGTGTAACACTAGTACTATTTAACACTGATTATGTGTAACACTATGTTAATAAGGAAACCTGATTATGTGTAACACATTTCTTTGGCATTTTGATAAACAGTTAGCGTGTATGGTCTAAGGCCACACATTTTGAGTTGTTTCTTTTTTTATATTAGCTCAAAAGTGTTACACATAATCAGTGTTACACATAATTAGTGTTTTTTTCCTTATTAACATAGTGTTACACATAATCAATGTTAAATAGTACTAGTGTTAACACATGTTTAACACTGATTATGTGTATCACTTTTTAGATTACGTATTCTAAAAAGTGTTACACATAATCAGTGTTACACTGATTATGTGTAACACTTTTTAGACTACATGGAAGGGGAACCTCTTTATAACCTTTAATTATTCTAATGTCAAGTGGATCACATCATAGCATCCACCAATGTGTAATAGAATCACATCACAAGATGAAAAGAGGAGTTGAATCCATAATCTCAACAAGATAAATTGACAGTTATATTATTATGAAATCAGTATAGGTTATTCAACCTAGGTAAGTTAAAATTCTAATTGTTCAATGCTCTACATTGTATTTAAGCACTAGTACATCATTTCCTAACTTCATCGCATCTCCGGTTTGTCCACATTTCAGGCCATTGATGGATCCTATTGAGAATATCGATATTTTAGGACGCGTAGCTATGGAGACCACATATTCTTGTCTTCTCATAGCTCTTCTTTCTTTTCTTGCCGTAGCCAAAGTAGAGATAGCCCGAGAAGGCAGTGCACAAATGGGTAAATGAATAAGAAAAGGAAATTCTTTTTATAGAATGGTTATTCATTCCAACAATGTGGATTGTCATGATCAGATTCGCATGAGTAGGGGAGCCTTCTTTCATCTAGCTACTATCCTAAGGCTGAAAGGAAGCTTGAAAGATACGATACACTTGACATAAGAAGAACAACTTGTGATGTTCCTCCACACCCTTGACCACAATCTGAGGAACCGCAAGATTGCCCACAACTTTGGGCACTCAGGAGAGACAATCAGCTAATACTTCCACAAGGTGTTGAGGGCTATCTTAGCACTCCACAAGGATTTTTTTATACCACCTAGTCCAAACACTCCTCCTGAAACTAGTGGGAACGAATGTTTTGATCCATTCTTCAAGGTAATTCTTGTGTTGTTACAAATTTCTTGTATGGATTTTTATCCTTATCATATTATTGGTTGACCATAGAATTGATGATTGTATCATATTGTATAGGATTCTGTTGGAGCTATCGATGGAACCCATATACTAGTCACCATCGATGTCGACATGCAAGGTAAATATTGTGATAGAAAAGGCAACCTATCGCAAAATGTTATGGGATGTTTGTTCCTTCGATTATAAGTTTCAGTACTACCTTGCTGGTTGGGAAGGGTCTGCTGTGGATAGTCATGTTCTAGCTTCAGCTCTGTCAAGAGCAAATCCTCTTATTTTTCCCCCTGGTAAGCCAAATAATAGTTTAATATACTCAAGGGTACAATCAATGTTTCAAGTTTTAATAATATACTTTATTTATGTAGGAAAATATGTTCTAGTGGATGTTGGATATCCCAATGTACCTAGATTTCTTGCTCCTTATCGGTGTACACGCTACCACCTGAAGGAGTTTTCAAGAGAGAATCAAATAAACTCTTGACAAGAGTTGTTCAACCACCGACACTCCTCTCTTAGAAATTTAGTAGAGCGTACATTTGGTATTCTCAAGCAGTGTTTTCCAATCATGAGGCATGCCACATCTTATTATATCATGACACAAGCCCATATTGTATTAGCATGTTGCATACTACACAACTACATTACATTAGAGGATGGCATTCCATCAGAAATTAGTACCGAAGAGGAACATGATCGTGATGGGATAGATGTACCAATGATAGACATATGGGTTGTCTCAGTGTGATAGAGACCAGTGGGCATAGCTACAAGATGATATAGAAAGTAGAATGTGGGAAGAGTACAGATCCCAAGAATAGTTGTTCTTTTATGGGTCAAGACTACATGATGGTTTCCTTTTTCTTTTATTTTTTTCTGGAAGTATTGGACTTTTATGGGTCAATGTGTTTTATTTGAGTAAAGTGATGTATGAGGATACTTTGATATACATGATGGTTTCCTTTTTCTTCTGTTTGTATCTGGAAGTATTGGACTTTTATGGTTCAATGTGTTTTATTTGAGTAAACTGATGTGTGAAGATACTTTGTTTTACATCATGGTTTCCTTTTTCTTTTGTTTGTATGTGGAAGTATTGGACATGTTGGTTTTTTGTTTGCTATATTATACCGATGTATGATACAATGATACAATTATATGTCCATAAATATATTCCATGTCATATGTTTATACCATTAACAGCAATATGTACATTATGATCAGCCGATCTACAGCATGGCATACACAGAACTAATGATGAGCATGGAAGAAATCGGTAACATGAGCCAAATATTTTCTTCCTCAAGAATATAATGTGGACAAAAGAGATGGAATGCAAGTTTCTAGACTTGCTCCTCAAGCAAGTACAGCTTGGAGGAAAAGGTGATGGAGGAATCAAAAAAGAAGCATGGACCGGCATTGAGAGGAGGTTCAACATGGATATGAACCTCAATCTAACAAAGGAAAATTTCAAAAATAAGATAAAAACATGGAAGTTTGCATATAGAGTGATGAAAGAGCTAAAAAATACTAGTGGTTTCACTTGGAATGAGGCAACTTAGTGCATGGATGTTGAGGATAGTGTGTGGGATGAGCTTCTGAAGGTAGGGTGATCTCTCTACTATTTTGATGGAAATAATATTGCCTTCTTATAAAGTTAATAATGAAAAAGTGTTGAACCTAATCCATTTATTTATGCCAATATGCAGAGAAGAGAATTCAAAAATGCCAAAGTGTATAAGAGGCAGCCCTTCGAATACTTCAATAAATTGGGTGCAATTGTGGGTAATGACATTGTTGAAGGTAATGCAACTAGGATGGCCCATGAGACTAAATAATGGAACCCTATGGAAGAGCCATTCAATGTGCATGATGAAGAGGATATTAGTTTCAATATACATCTTAATAGTGTTGTTGATTTGGACGAAGACCCTTATAATCCTTCCAATCCATCCACTACAACTGCAAGTGCTAGAGTAACTCCTACATCATCATCATCAAGGGTGGGAAAGAGGAGGAAGGCAAGTATGGCCGCTTCCTTGGATGTCATCTGTGAAACAATGAAGAAAATAAAAGATGGCATCAGCAATGTTCACCTTCACAAAATTGATAAATCTGATGATGACAATGCTTTGACGGGCGCATATACCACTCTCAAATCCATCCTTGAATTGAGTTGAGGTGTATTCCTGAGGGTATAAAACACCTTCATGGTTGAACGTGAAAGATCCAAAGGGTTCTTGTTGATGACTGAGGACGAGAGAGTGGACTGGATTGCAGCCACATTTGGTGGATTATAGTTATTTTCTACATACTTTATCAAACTTTATCATGATTTGAAGCTTTATCATACTTTGTTCACATACACTAATACAACTGTTTATGTTTATATTTATATCAATTGCTAAGTCCATTTAAACATTTTGCATCTCTATGTTTATGTTTTGAAGTTTTTTTTCATAGTGATTTAAATGTCTGCTTGTAATGCAGTATAATGTCCTCTTGATAGTAACAGAGTAGGATGTATGATAGCAAACAAGAGATCTCTGCCACTATGAACATTGTTATGAAATGATTTTTTGTGAGATAGATTATGGTGACATAACTTCATAGTCTTTCAAGTGATTACTTGTCTTGTTATAAACAGTTTAGAAACTTCTCTAACATACCATTTCTGAACTGATAAAATTATATTATTGAGCAATTGAACTTATAGGGATATTTTCATGTTAATTCCTAGAGCCTTAATACATGATTAGAATTAGGAAGAAAATCATAAACATAAATTGAAATAATGGTTTTTTAAGGGCAAGTCATGATAATGCCAAAGATCGAATGTATCTTGCAATTTGCATTACGATCAAAAGTTTGTAGTGGATGACAGTGGAATAGAAATTGGTGGTTGCATGAGCTCAATATTGTTACCTAGATGGGATATTTTAATACAAATCAAACATATCATCTAATGTATCTTTCAATTTGCATTACGATCGTAAGTTTGTAGTGGATGACAGTGGAATAGAAATTGGTGGCTGCATGAGCTCAATATTGTTACCTGGACAGGATATTTTAATATTGTTACCCACCATAGTACTCATCCTGATGCATTACAAATAATCCTCACAAGCCCAATTATACATCCCCTAATAAGCATAGTTTGATGCCTAATAGGCCCCCTATTACTCCTTTGAGGAATAGATAATCTTTAGTGGGCTCTCTTGTATAATCATAATCTCACTTGTTACATGACCATACTTAACCAAGCTCTTATTTTAGTAAATTTTCTTAGCCCCTTTTCAGTTGAGAGAGAAGGAAATGCTTCAAGGCAGTCATCATGAAAGTATATAATTTAACTCTGTACAAAAAAGGCAAATACACTAATTTTTTGTATGGAAATGCTTCTGGCAATCAAGGGATGGAGAAATACAAGAGGTTGCATGTGATTCAATTACACAACTTTTTAAAAGATCTGTGTTGCCAAACAAATTAAGAAGCTCCACCACTATTTTGATGACATGAGAAGCATCTATGAGTTGCACAATCTATACGAATAGATATTTAGTTTTGTAAAGAAATATATCAACAAGTTTTTCCCACTACCATTTTCTCTTTCTTTGAAAAGTCTATTATCTAGAAAGTGCTATAACAACACTATTGTGTTGAATCCTAAGACATAATAAGACGTCATGTACTTGTTTATCAAAACCTACAAAATTGCATTAGACATTGCCAAAAAGGGTTTGCACCATAGTGTCCAAAGCTGATATGAAGCTGACATAAGCAATCATTGAGTTTTGATATGCAGAGAGATTACCATGAATTATGCATTCCTGCATAGATGTGGTGATAGATGACAAGCCACTAACACCAACCTCAACATCCTTAGCAGTCGAATTATCCACAAAATCTCCTTCAACTTCAATACCCTACAAGTCAATTGTGTTAAGATTTGGGACCTCTGAAAAATGTGCTTGTTGAGCCATCAAAGAATGAACATACTGGTGAAGCATAATAAAAACAACAAATACTTTGATCCTAATTTGATTATCCAGTGAATTACCTAAAACACCCCTATGCCTATGCAAATCACTCTGAATGTATCTAAAGTCACGAGACTCTAAAGCTGGTTTATATTGTCATAAACCGAGACATAGGCAAGGATAGATAACAAAGAATCCCAAGGAAATAATCCTCCCACAAACTCCTGGACATTCCAAAACACATTTTTTTGGATTGCAAAGAGAAGGGAACCAACAAGTAAAACCCCTTGTTTAAAACAAAGCTTAATGAGGGATTCAACAACCAAAAAATATTGAAGTATATCCAGAGAATTTGAAACAAAAACATACAAAATTTGATGAGGGAATAGGATTCTACAAGCCAAAGGAGAAAGTACCTCCTCACCTATAATGCACCTAATATTTCTCCCACAAATATCACATTGAATATTAAACAAAGAAGTAAGAACCCAACTCCTCATATGTTATATGTTCTATGAATGATGACTCCCCATCAGTATGAGGCAAGGTGACATGTAGGTTGAGCGGATGATACTCCATTTTCCTCCTCACACAAACATGACACCTCACACACTCAGCTTTGGAAACTTGAAGAATACTAGATGAAGTCGATGAGGTCATTGCAAAAAAATATAAAAACCCATACTCTGTTAAAGAAATACAAGCTAATAATAAGACTAGTACCTACAATATTTTCAATCGTACTACTTTATCTAGATCAAACCTTATAAATGGCATAAATCGCACATATGGAGTACTTTGGATGTTGTGATAAAACAAATATCTACTTTCTCCAAGTTTGGATGAGTGCTTTCCCAATGCACGCCTTAGATTTTTAGAATGACACTTGTATTGGCATGTGTAAAAAAGATACTTGTTCAATCAAAGACAATTAATAGGAATAAATGCAGGAGCATGCAAATGTTTTAATCGACACCCATAACATTAATTTAAATTTCAAATTGTGAGTGGCATGACATAAGTATTTTGCCGCACTCCTAAAATAATGCATGACGCTATTAAGGGACCCGCTAGGAGTGTCCACATCGTCACTGAGATTTTCTTAGCCAAATCATATTGAAGACTACATGATCATCCATTAGTTTGTTATCTTTAATAAGATAGGACTGTCACTGAACTTATAGAAAATTTCTTCATTATGATAATTTAATATCAGCTATTAGCATTTGTTTTGATCTTTATGCTTCATTGTAACTAAAAGTTGTCAAATCTGATCTTTATTCTTGTACATTTGATATCTTTCTGACTGATTTATTAATGTCACAATTCAAGCCCTGCTAGATAGGATCGCGTCTTTACTCTGTGTCCACTAGAAATAAGTATATATCTGTATTGTTGTGAAAAGTTTACTGCATTATGAAACTATCTCTAAACAATAATATGAAAATGTCCCTCATCTATCTACTAACTGACATTTGCATTAATAACCTTATATGTATCAATTGTATAATAGCATCTTTACATATTAGGTGGAATACATATTTAGTGGTATATATCTTGTCTTGTTGCTTTTAACATATTAGAGACCAATACATGAAGGAGTACCACATGATGAATGCTTAATTTAATGCATTGTCAATGTGTAGTCTCAGAACTGTCTATTTCTAGTTCTTCAGAAGAGATGGTGATATGTGTTTTCGTAGATGACTGTATTGTTCATGATTTTGTCCCATGTTTTATGTATATACCCTAACCATCTTGTTATTACTATTGCATTACAAAATGTAGTGGAATAATTCTACTTTGTTCAATGCTCTATTTCATTTTGAATTTCTTTTGATATTTCATTCATTTTTCAAAACCACATGATAGGTACAGAAACAGAAATGGATAGTTATGAGATTACACATATGATGATAAAGTGAGACTACACATATGCTGACATTAAAAATGTTTGAAATAGCTTGTGGATTCAATTTTGTAGATATTTTTAGCATCAACATTTTTTATCACTCTGTGATCCTTCATCAGGATGGAAGAGAGCAAAATGATTGAAAGAAAAGTCCATCATTTTTCTCTATTGCAATCACAGAGTGTGATCCAAAATGTTGATGTCAAAAATATATGCACAATCGAATCCAGAAGCTATTTCAAACATTGATGCCAAAAATATCCACATATGCTAATAAAAAAATGAGCTATCTGATGATTGTTTATTATTCATGTTTGTAAATAGTCAATATTTCTGATGGTACTCCTTGGTGTATTCCATTTAAAAATAAACAAGTTTTAGTTTTTCTATCATGTTTAGTTTGTAGATGCAAGATTGACCATCTAACAATACAGACAGTAGTTGGAAGAATGAGCGGGATATGAGATGGTTGCTCATCGAATGTGGGGCATAAGGGCGTAGAGCATGGATTTCCTTGTGTTTTCTTATTTAACGGTGTGTTTTCACACCACTATTCAGTTCATGGATATCCTTCTTCCCCATCTTTTATCTGATGCTATAGATGTTTCATTGTATTTTTTGTATAAATTCGTAATATCAACATACATGAGACTTTTTCATTTTGTACTAATAGAATATAGTCATGTCGTTATATGAATGAACAAAAATAGTATGAATGAACAAAAATTTGTTTGATACAATGGTGATGGCTATGATAAATGTCTCTATGTGTGACTTGTTGGTATTTGAAAATGCTTATGCCAACTAGGGCTGCCAATATGCCTTGAGACTAGTATTAGGAATGGTTAGTTCCAAGTATCAGAGCTCAGCAAGACAACTGGACCAACTATAGGGATAAGACTACCCTCTTTTGCTTCTGGCTCTGCAAAACCAAGGCGGGTACACCTGATCCAATAGATATTAACTCTAATAGTTTTAACTCTGCCCCTTTTTGAATATTGGATCTTACAACAGATAACAGTGAGAAAGTACTAAACAACAACCTATTGTTCATTGACTCTCCATCACTGGATAGGACAACATATATAGTAAATAAAAGTAAAAGACTGGTAATGATTAAATGTTTTTCAGGATTACAAGATTCCAATCATTCCATACAAAGATAAGATAGGAAGATCAAGGCCAGTGCCTTATTCATTGGGCAATAGAGTCATAATATAGAATGAATACAACAGTGTTTGATGAAAGGTGGGTCTTGAATCATAAACACAAACTACTTCAAATCTTTCCTACTTTCAAAAATCCTTGAATAGATTCAGTAAACATGCATCCAACTCAAAGCAATTTTAATCCAATCCTAGATCAGAACTCAAAGTTCAAACACATACATATAAACCTCAAAGAGACTTAAAAATTTACTGAAAAAACTCACAGGAGAGACAAAGATCCAAGATTCATATTAAGTTTGCCCTTTAAACGTTGCATACATCAAATCATGAACAAAGCTTGCAAAATAACAATAGCAACTTGTACTTCTTCTCTATTTCTCTAATAAAATGATACAAAATTTACAATCCCTGACTGAGTGTTAAGTTTTCATAATTTCTATCTTTTTCTCCTAAGCTCTCAATACCTAGAATGATCATGAAAAATCCTTTATATATGAGGAAATGCAACAAGCCACCGATCATTCTAGGGTTACATATTTTAATCTAGAAAAACTTTACAACAACTTTTACATATTTACAATAAATACACTGTCGAAGTAGATGAGATATTGTAGGAACACCGCCCTATTTTATGCTTCTTTTGCTGTATCTGGTTTCCTTCATGAAATCTGTCCTGTACTCCTCCATGTTCACCCGGTAATAAATGTCTTCAAAATATCTCACCAACTATTGTTACCAAAAAATATCTATCTTTATTCACTCTAAGAGGCAGGTGGAGTATTAACCTTTTCCACATGAGGTATGTACTGATACCTCCACCTATTATATATCTCTTCGCTTGGGAACTCAAAATTGGCAAACTCGGCCTTTTTCTTTGATAATTGCTCCCATTCATTTTCTATCTGAGTCACTCGCTGCTGAATGTTATCAAACATTGACCTGGCATTTATTAACAATTTAACTGTGCTATTGAGGGAAAATTTGTCATCTAGGACACTAGTCATCCTTTCTGAGAGGAGTGCATCCATTTCCTCTCTCCACTGATATGCTTCTTTGATTTCCCCTTTATCAGAAAAAACTGTGGGTACCATTTCATAACTTGAAAGCATTAATTCAGCCTTCAACATGTGTGACTTCCTGATGAAATTATCCAACATAATATCATACTGTATTATCTTCTTCATCACCTAATGCACTGGCTTTATTAATGGATCAGGGTCTTCTTGGCCCTTTGACAGCATTCGGAAGAGTTTTATATTTGAAGCCCTTTCAATCCATTTTTTCAAAATCGGGGACATTTCTGTCTTTTCCTTATTTAAAGCTATAAACAAAGAATTCAACTTATTTACATGATTGTGAAAAATTGAAGGCTTTAAATCAGTGGTAAACTGCATGATGGCATCAATCATCTTCTCTTCATACTTCTTGATTGCCAAAACTATAGCCTTTTTGTTCTCATCCTTCTCCTTAATTCGCAATCTGGTTTATTTTAATCTACTTGTCTCTTCTGCTAATCTTTGTTTCTCCCAACTGACCCTTGAATCCAAGCTTGTGTCTGGCAGTGGTGAAGGTGGAAATTCAACAATTGGGCTGGAAGATGAAGCTACTGCAGGCTTATCAGCTATCACCAATTGAGGAGACCGATGGTCTAAGGGTCCTGACAATTGTGCAATTAATTTGTCCTTCTGGATTAGCTCAACCTTAAGCTCATAGTAGGATTTGAGAACCATTTCAAATTTGAGCCTAAGCTCTTCCTTCTCTCTAGCATCTTTCTCTGCCACTTGGGCATTAAATTTGGCAGTTTCTAAAATCAAATTTGATGCTTCAACTCCAGATGTCTCTCCTACTCTCTGAACCAACAAACTGACTGTATATCCTGCAGAGAGATCCTTTCTCTTTCCTTTATTTTCATCTTTATTTAGAGACCACATCACAAGAGCAGCATGATCTTCAGAGAAAGAAAATCCTCTCGCAGCCTGTTCAGCCTGTTCTGCTATAGCAAGAGTCTTCACTTTTCTTTTTCTCACTTGGTCAAAGACAATTGCATCAACAATGTCCCACTCTGGTAAAATTAAGACCCT
Organism: Chamaecyparis obtusa; assembly: GCA_027943335.1. Lineage (NCBI taxonomy): Eukaryota > Viridiplantae > Streptophyta > Pinopsida > Cupressales > Cupressaceae > Chamaecyparis > Chamaecyparis obtusa. The sequence continues at coordinate 2,129,201 of BSBK01002852.1, forward strand.
TGTAGCATGCACCATGGTTCTCCCCTCCTCGGGAGTGATCCTTTCAAATTCTTTGGCCATTTTTGCCTTGGTCTTAGTCTATATTTCTGTGATATCCCTAGCAGGGGATTCCTTTTTCTTCTTTTCACAGATCTCCTTAAATTGATTTATCTTCATTCTCCAAAGAAATTGGGAGAATGCCCTAGTTTTAACAAATTTATCATCAGCAAGGAAAGAATCTGTGGCCTGTTTTAGAATAGGGTCCAACTGTTTACCCTCAAATTCTTCTACTGAAAGATCCATGGCCACCTCCTTAGGTGCCTTGGGCATTCCTTCCTGCAAATCTTCATTAGAAACAAAAATGTTTCCTTCATTTCTTAGTTGCACAAGCTGTTCTGCCACCCCATGTTCATCTAATTAAATAGGGGATTGAGAAGGGGAATAAGCCTCCTCTCCTGGTCTTGTTTCCTCTTGTTTTTGCCTCTTTGGAGAGGGCTCTTGCTTTGTTGGGTCATCAATGGGTCTTTTCCCTCTTGAAGTAGAAGGGATATCTTCGCTTCTTTTTTGTGGTGGCAAGAGAACAGTGTAACTACTCCTTTGCATTGTATAAATTCCCCTTGGGGTCAATTTCATGTATTTAGGCTGGCTCAAAATCTGCCTAGCCATCTCAAGGTCTGTCTTACTCACTGCTGCCCTTTTTTCATTAACTGCATGCATGATGCCTTCAAAATGTTCCGTAAGGGCATCCACTTTTCTAGCCCACGGTTCAAACCCCTTCAATGGGTCATAAGCTCTGTCAAAATTATGAATAAAATCTAGAGTCTTCTTATAGATGACCCAATTTTCTTTCTTGATTTCCTGAGTTTGAAGATCAAACTCATTCTTAATTACATCCTCAGGAAAATTAAATTGATGCTCAATAAGAGCACACCTCACCTTATCTCTAAAAACTCCTGAGAGAAAACCCTCAGTATCTGCACATCTCACCTTTGCTTTGGACAATCTGTAGGGCTGCAAGACCTTATTCAAATTCACCCATCCTCCTTTTGTAATCACATATTGATGTGCAATAGTTATATCCAGGGAAAAGGTTCCCCTTCGTTTACCAGTGAGAGTGGACTCTTGCAAGTCTCCAATTTGCCTTAGAATTTCTGCATATCCCAACTTCAATGGGACTTGGTAAGGTAAAATATAAGGTGCTACCTTGCAGCCATACACTCTAAAAACTGTGGAAACTGGATATAAGATAATATCCCCAAAATTGTGGACAATAGTAATATCCTGGCAAAACTCCTTTGGCCTAATTAGCCTCAGCAACTCTCTTGGAATCCTTGGATTGTCAAAATGTAAAAGAGTTCTAAGTCTAGAGGCAAAATCTCTGTCAAAAATAATATAGCTTGCATCAATTATGTCCCATGACAGAGCTGTAGTCCACAACTGCACTGGAAGAATTTCTCCATTCCTTTCCTTCACAATATCTATTGTTGTACCAAAATATTTATCACCCTTGTATAGAAACATATGCATGAGCATTGAGTACCACCCAAAAGGTCTAGATACCTTCATATTTTTGATTCCCATCAACCCCTCATGGATTAGATCAGCTAAATGAGATGCAAAGTCAAAAATAAGGGCTAGTTGGGGGTGCAGTGACTGTACCATCATGAACATATAAGGTACTAGCATATGAGTTACCTCATCATGCCCTAGAATAAAAGTCAAAGATTTATAAACTTCATGTACCCTTCTACTGAATAAATCTAATCTAAAGGGCTCTAGTGTGCTTGCACTGACAGCACACATTGTTCCAATTTGATCAAAAAATTGCCTCAAAGGCCCTGTCCTTAGATAATCTTTCTGTCCTTCATAGATTTCAGTAAACTCTGTGAAATCTATCTTCTCTAACCCCATAGATGGGTCATTCAATGAAAATACTTCCCTAATCTCATCCTCTGTGATGTTGATTAGGTCTCTACCATTTATATCCTTGACACACTTTGTCACAGGATCATAGCACTTAGCTATCTGAATTAATAACTCAGCATCCATAAAAACACCAGGGACAACCAACTTCCCAATATCAAATTGCCATATATTACTTAAGGGGGCACAAGCATTCCTTTGTGAATAAGCTAACTTGAACAGAATAAGCCCGTTATGCTTGTCACCCACCTTGGCATCTCTCATCCAATTTCCCCTTTCATGGAGACCTTCTGCAACTGAATCTCTAGGGTTTCTTGGAACTAGTTCCTTCATCCTAGCTGCCCCATTGTCTGAATGTGGAAGTAACTACATTAAATCCTCAAAAATCCCTCTCTTGATATACTCTGTTTGACCAGACAAATTCCTCTTGGGCAGCATCTTGAAACTAGGGCTCTTACGATAATATATAAGCACTTCAAGAAAAACCCTAAAATACTGTCCAGTAACACAAAACCTTTACAAATCTTCACAGTCCTCAAGAAATTCTCAAGAAACAGAAAATTAGACCTACCGGGCACTTGCAGATTCTTTGCTTGAAATTGCCTCGAGAGAAAAATGAGCTCACCAGAAATGCTTATGAGAACGGTGAATAGAAACAATGATTCAAATTTGATGTATAGCGTCGGCAACTGCCTACAGTCTGTCCGCACATAACACATTAAATCCACCATTACTAAAAGTTGGCGGCCTCAATTTTTCACAGGATGCGAAAAATGTCACTGAGCAAAAATTTGAATTTAGGTCGTTGATTTATTTCTTTTCCGGCACATCGGACGGTTGGCAAGTCGACCAGCAAAAACCTTATTTACTTTTCCTAAGTCAGTTCTCGACCAATGAGAACATTTCAAAATTGCCATGTGGGGAAGCAAAATAACTTATCTTCACTTCGCCCAGAACAAACACGTGTCATCTCGTCGCTAAAGCGCAAACCAAAACTTGTCAGAAGAACCAACTCAAGATATAACGACCACCGTAGATGCACTTTGATCGGACGAGCACCAAAATTTAATAAAACCTCAGCCCCACTGAACATTTAAAAAAAAACCTTCGACGAATCAGGAGATGGCACCTCGGAAAAGCCAACAAACCAAAAAAATCTCGCGTCATCTATGGTGTCAGAAACACCTGGCAATCAAAACTCATCATTAGCACCACGGGCCAATCAAAAAGAAACACATCATTAAAAGTTCTGACAACCGAGGACCCACTGAACAGTTCATATCCTTGGGCAAGATCGACGGTCATCGCTATACCGCGATGCATAAAAGACATGCATCTCATCTTAACGATATAACGATAGTCGTAAGATCTTTCCACACTTTAATCTTCATACTACTCAGGTCCCACGATGACACATCATCCAACTGAAAATCGAACCAGAAAACAACACGTTGCAGAAAAATGACAAGTGGAAGACCTATCATCTTTAATATCAATTTCGAAAAAACCTAACAACCGCCACTTCAATACTGCTGACAACCAATAAAAATTTTACACAAGAATACGACCTGACAGTGTCACGACCCACCGCAAACTTTATTTATCAAAAGGTAATCTAGCGGTCATCGCTATACCGCGATGCATAAAAGACATGCATCTTAGTGCAACGATATAACAACAACCGTGGATTAGATTCATTCGTTAAAGGCCAGCGCATTACAAAATCAAATGGGCCCACAAGGACAGGTGGCGCGTGGTCACCATTTCGCATGTCAGGAAATCTGACAAAGAGCAGTCTTGCGGTGCAACGACAACCGCACAATTTTAAAAGGCTTTCCTTTATGAAAAATTAATCTAAAACTTAGGCTTTGGCGGATTTAATTAAATAAAAGGGGAAGATAGTTTGAAAGCCTAACCACTTCGACACATAAAACAATGAACAAAGTGAGTCAAGATATTAGCACATGTTTTATGAAAAGATTAATGACTCAAAAAGGTAACGCGGAAACATAACATGACCTAGGGTGAGTTAGGGCTTCAGATAAGACTTAGGGTTTACACCTAGAAGAATATTACCACTAGGTCAATAATCTCAGACTACTTTGAAACATTATCACAAAGCTGAAAAATTTATATAGTGATAGCATGACTGTGGTGATGGAGTGCACTGTTTGTTGAGGACGTCACACACAGACAATAATCCAAAGCGTAAATTCTAGACTTGCATAAATAAGAAAAAGGTTGTTAATTGCACAATATTTAAATATTTACAAAGAATAAATATTAGTCATTATAGCAATACTAACTTAGATTTATATTGTAGGATGGCGGTGGATGTGACTACTTTCGGTGGGCCAATGACACCCCATCGCTGTCTACATCATCTGCACCTTCAACACATATACATGTTGTGGATGATGAGTGCAAGTCTTGCAAGGCGCTCGAGACAGCTATTGCAAAAGCAGAGGCTACCTATAAAGTCAATGTCCTGTTTTTATGATGTTTTCTTTGTGCAACAATCGCACTACTTTGTTGGGTCATTATGTAGAAATAGATATATATGTGGACTATAAGACATTTATATTTTGATGTGATATCGAGCAATGCAATCATTATTTTCTTGTTATAATATTGTCTATGATAATGTATAAAATTATTTTAAAAAAGTTAAGTTTACTATTCACAATATTCAAAAAAAAAAAAATTGTTTATGATTTACTATATAAAAATATAAATTAATAAAAAAAAATATAAATAAAAAATGGACAAAATAAATAAAATATTAAATTAAAACATTATATAATAATAATAAAATTTAAATTTTTTCTTGTCAAATTCTAATTCCAATTCAAAATGTAGAACCAAACACAGAAATGGATAATGTAATTCCAATTCCAATTTGAAATTGCAGAACTAAACACAAAAATGGAAATTTCTCAGTTCTAATTCCAATTTCGAAAATGGCAACCAAACACAAAAGATGGATTGTCTCAATCATCTTCTGGGTCAACCAAATGGTCCAAACTATCTTCTGAATACACAAAACTAGAATTTCAAAACCTTATTTTGAGATAATCAGGGTTTTGACTCAAATTCTAACTCCTCAACCAAACGGGGTCTTAAGGGTTTAATTATCATTATATCCTGTCATTTCTAGAAGTTCCTTATATTGGGGCTATTATCCATTATAAACTTTTAGTTAACTAGGCATTTAATATTTCCATCATGCATTTAATATTTGTATCAAGGGTACTTGTCTCATTGCGTAAGATTAAAGACACATGCCAACATTGTGTAATCCTTCCTCTTATCTTGCCTATCAAGGCCTCGTACATTTTATTGATATTAATCCATTATTCAATCGATGCATTATTATACAAGTTTTCTATTCTCTCGTGTAAGTTATTTCATCTAATAGGGATTATTGGAGGTGGCGAAAAAATACTTATCTACTCCTACATGGTATCAAACCTCTCTAGTGATGTAAATATCTCTTGAATTAGAGAGCGATCACATGGCTAGAAGATCTTGTTGGGTGTATTTTGATTTGTTGAATTTTGTTATCATTTGCAAGATTTAAGAGAGTTTGAAGTTGGGGTTTTTGTTGCCAAAATCTAGAGTTAGTTAAAATTTTGGAGCACTTCGTGTAAAGAGAAATGTTTTTCCCATGAACATCAAATAAACATATCTCACTTATTGTGCCCTTTACAACACACCCATATTCTTTTATAATTGAATACCCTTTATGTTTCAAATTTGTCCTTAATTTTCTACATAAGAGATTAGACGTGTTGGTTGTAAGGGTATGATATTAGTTTGACTTTGTCTTAATTATAAAACTTTATAATATAGATTCTTGACCCTTAGTTTAGGATTTAAATTTTGATAACTTAATATATGTTAATACTTGTTGCAATGACTAAATATTTGCATGGAAACCTAAAGATTTTGCTTCTTTAAATGAATCAAAAATTCAAAAATAAATCAAAACTTTGTAATTACTATGTAGCTACATCAAAACCTCAAAAGACCACTTTTTGAAGTTCTAGCATTTTATCACAATTTATAACTATTGTACAAATTAAGAAGTTTGTACCTCCTTTGTAGCTATGAAAATTATAAAAATCCATTAAAATTATAAACTTGCACAAGACAAAAACCCTTCATAATCATAACTTATAGATACAAACTAGCGCAAAAAAATTCTAAAACTCCCCCATACTTACAAGCTGCATGAAAATTTTGAAGCTCCTCAATAGCTACAAACTTGCAAAATAAGTACGAAACGCCAATAAAGGTGTAAAATTGAGAAAAACATTAAAATTCCCTCATAGTAACAATCTTGTGTGAGAAGTCCTAAACTTCCATGTAGTTGCAAAATTGTGTGAGAAGTCCAAAACTTCCTTGTAGTTGCAAAATTATGTGAAAAGTTTGACACTCACTTGTAGTTTGCAAAATGTTTGAAACCCCCTTGTAGTTGTAAACTTGTGCAAAATGTTTGAAACTCGCTCGTAGTTGAAAACTTGTGCAAAATGTTTAATACTCCATCATAATTACATATGAATGATTTAGAGATTTCTATGAGAACACAAGCTAGATACTCGATATCAGTTTTGACAGTTGAAGTAAAAGAGGTTTGATGGTGATGTTAAAAAACAAGCCAAATCATATGCCAACGAGCTGTCACTACATAAACAAATTCAATCAAACCAAGAACATAACCCGGTAATCTCAAATATAAACACTCAATTGCTAAAATCGGATATCAAACAGAATAGATTACTCCTAATATCAATATTATTGCATTAAACCAAGAATTTAAGAAAAAAAAATCTTAAACTAAATCAGATGTCAAAGGACGTGATATTCATATACCAAGAAACCCAATCATATCAAAGCATACAAATAATCTTACTTTTATGAAAGAGAATAATTCGTCTGATTGCTGAAACAAAAATCAGATTTTTTCATATGATGCCTCAAAGAATCCATACTCTCAATTAGAATCCGGACATCATTTGCAGCTTTGGGCCCTCTGTATAAGGTTAGCCATATACTCTAAGATGCCATTTCTCTGCTTTACAGCTATGGTTATCACACCAAACAGCATTAGACGTAAAAATCGAAGAAAAAAAATATGCAACTGTAAAAAGAAGAGAGGGTAAAAAATATCTAGACTCTTGAACATGCAAACTTTTCTTAAATATATTTTTGATATCTCGTAAACTTTACATTCTAATGATTGGATGCAAATAGTTAGCTTCATAACAATTACAGTAGAAGCAAATAACTATTTCTTATAAGAAAACACTTCCGTGGGAATATTCCTTAGCCCCCACCAGCAGTGTCCATGTCTGTGACCTCATCTGAAATTCCCTGAAAAGAAATCCGCACTTTTCTTGTCGTAGTGCTCTTTTTATCATTAGTAATTACAGTACCACTTAAATGTATAGAGTCTTTCGGAACTTTATCCATAAGCTCAAAGAGAGGAAGTTGTAGATTGGATCGTGTCATTTCCTCGAGCACAGGAGGTGCTTGAATATAAAGATTGCTTCCTCTATACATCACACTTGGTCTTGACAACTTAAGCCTTGGATGTTCTCCAACAAGATCAATAAACTGAATGACAGCAAAAATAAACAAACTTACATGAGCAGCAAATCAAGGTAAACAGACTATTTTTTTGTATTTAAAACTTATGGGCACTTTTCTATAAATATAGTGAACAAGTACAGCTAATTTCCCATAAAGAGTATTTCATTCTTACATTAATTATTATCTATTACGATTAATAAATTGAAGAGCAGTGCTGACTAACATAAACTGGTCACCATAAAGAAGGCATTTCAAGTGTACAAACCTTTTGCAAAGTTGCACAGGAATCTAGTTCCATCAACACTCCAGGGCCACAGACCAAACAATCATCATCTTTCGAAATTTCATCTACTCTTGTATGAGTACCTTTTTCCCCATTATAACTGCCAATATATAGCACATGAATACATAATCATTTTAGCAATAAGAAAAATGGGAAAATTCCAAACCATGTAAAAGTTTCAATTTTCCCTTCCAAAGTTTCTAACAAAATGTCCAGATGGTTCTGGTATATAAAAGTTAATAGAAACACTTGTAAATGGTAACGAGTGTAACCCACATAAACAACCCTACCCCATATTATCAAAAGGCAGCACATAACACAACCAAGATGTAAAAAGAAACAAAGTAGTTTCTAACTTTCTAACAATCCAATAGGAGTAAAATAAAAGACCAAGACTATCCACAGTGGCAATCGGCATCAGCTACATATTTCCAATTAAAGTTTGAATTAAATTATCATTTTTGTCATGTCTCTTGACAACTTAATTATGCATTTCCCTTCTATGTGTGCATGCTGAACTTACCATAAGAAGAAGAGCTCGCAACTAGATTAAATTTATGCAATATAGTTGATTTTAAGGAATGGGCAGTTTACACCTAGAAAGCACAAAAAATTACTCAGAGATGAAAACTTCAGACACATCTTATATATCAGATGGCATCACCTGGAAATTTGAAGACTAGTTAAAACATTAACAGCTACAAATTACAGGATGAAATGTAAAATAAGTACATATAATTCATCTAAAGTCTAAAGCAAAGCCACTCAACAAATGCTATGCAAATGACTACAATTTAATTGTTTTCGCATAAAATAGCAGATCATTTCAAGAGCTGCAATTGGAATGCTCATTAACTCTAGGTCATCAGAGCAAATTGTGTCATTCTGAGCTTATAACAAAAAAACATGAAAAGCTAAGAATGGCCTAGTTTGCAGAGACCACCACCTCATGCAGTATGCACCCCAATTAACATATCAGTGTTTAAACTTTAGAGCATCAGAGCTTTCTCGTGACTGGCATCCCTATTATGTAAGGGCATAAAGGCAACATACTAACTCAATACAAGGCTTTTTGCAAATTGTTGAAATATTTTGCCTTGGTTGTATATATGATATGCATACTAATCCATTTTACTCCAAAAATATTTAATACCAAAAGAGCTTACAAATAAAAGTGCAGCGCATGAAACTGTAAACATGATATCAAAAAAATCTAACTTCATATTTACATTCTTCATTTTGAGCCTTTTATGCCTTTGTATGCTCCTAACACCATAAATATATATAAGAATAAAAGAAATATGTATTGATGTTTTTAACCTACTTTAAATAATTTGACAATGATTTGCTGCATCCTGTTGCAATTTTCAGTGCCTCCAATGCACATGCAGATGATATGATAGCATTTGTTGATGCAATGGCTGGTATGATATTTTTGACAACACCCTGCAAAGAAAGTTCCAAAAATCAAAAAAAAAAAAAAAAAAATCAGACATTTTCATCAAAAGATCCTACCATCTGAATCTAATGATAGAAGAAGCATTGAAAAGTTACTGTTAGCCAATTTTATATTTATCATATAAAAAATGGTCAGATGTCATAAGAATCTCCAGTTAATTTTGTACTCCAGCCTTTCTCATATGGTGACATATTGAACCTTAAGTATGACATTTTAAAAAATGGTGCCTCACATAATAAGCTTAAGATATCAAAGTGGGCTAATGAATTTCTTATAGCAAGAACGAATGCATTTAACAAAGGTGTCAACTAAGTGAATGTTCAAGCAGTCGCATTAGCCTCTTGCATTTTAAGGATTTTTCCTTTTGAGCTAGAAAGGCATAAGGCTCAAATGAACACCATGCCTATTAGCGACCCAGCTTTATGCTCAACTACTGGATAATCTCAAACACAACATATGCACCAGTCATATTTGAAAGGCAATTACAGTGACACAGGGATTGTAACCAATTCTACAATGGATTACCCACCCCTGCAAATGGTAGAATCCCAGTAATCTTAACTCTCTATAACCAGCACAAGGATTTACCCTACCCAATTGGGTGCTGCATCAAAGTTGGGTGGGTACTGTAGTGTCGTAAATTACACCCCGTGTAATTGCTCATTACATAATGCCTCTACCTTAGCTGAAAATCGAAATCCCACGTAAGCCTCTGTATCCCTCCATCTGGTTTGTCCCTTTCCTGTCCAAATTCATGACCACATGGCCTGTTTGGCTCAGGACACATGCAGGTGGCTGTTGAGAAATTACAACCGCTGTTTCTGCAGTAAAACGCCACTTCCCACTGCCCACCAACATCAAGAACCTTTCAGCTTGCTTAAAACATCTCAAAATTGCTTCATTTGGTATTCTAGACTCTCCTTCATGCTTCTTCTTGGATTTTGGGCAATCTTCTTCACCATCTTGGATGTTCTACACAACTCTTTGGCTCTCCTTCACATTGCAGCACTGCCACCTTTTGTTGTTCACCAGCTCAACCTCACCTTCATCCCATTGAACTCCAGCTTTGCGGCTTTGAAGGAAAGTTCACTCATCTTATTTTGTTTAAGCATATCATATTGTCTTGATCATACTATTGTTCATTATATCATCTTTGATCCATTATCGATTGTCTATTATCTATCTATCAATCTTAGTTGTCCATGTAGGTGGAAACACCAAAGCAGGGATTTGGTTGTGGTGGGCCTCTTAATCAAACAGCCCCAGCATTTTTCTTTTTGTTTGTGTGGAGGTTTTTGGAGGAAGGAGTGACAAATATTGGGATTCGTCTACCTCTTGTCTGTGAGCTTTCCTCTTCTTTTATTTTCCTTGTAATAGTTAACTTTGTAGCTTAGTCATATTTTTTGCTCTTTGCTATTAGTCTAGATTTATGTTTTGTTTAGTTAGTTACTTGTTCCGCACTTTCCTATCTCGACTTTTGTACCCTATCCGTACAAGACATACTTGTGTCGCACTATCATAATGTATCCGCATTGTAGTCCTCTACTCGGATTGAAATTCACGATAGTGAGCTCATGGAGCCAGACAATTAGTCTTGACAATTTGCTCTCCTATTTGCAGTAGTAAAAATGTTTATCTGTTAATATCATAGAGTTATTTCAGTTTATTTTAGCATAAAAGTTCTAGTTAATTAGTTAATCTTCTTCATCACCCCGGCTCATCAGAGCACAAGTTTAGTGAGGTGGTGCAAGGGACAATTCATCCATTGAGATTTTATCATTCTTGAGGAAGGTGAATTCCCTTCTCCTCACTTTGGTGAACCCGACGTGAAGCTAAGTCTTCTACATCATTTTCTTCCATCAAGTGATAGCCCATTTGTCAATATGTTGACCATCACTCCCATCTCGCCACCCAACCAGAGGATGTGCAAAACGGAGATATCATTTACCCCTCTTAATGCCCACTATAGAGGAGAACCTTCTCCTTGTCCAAATGCAAATCAATGGGAGTATTGTGAGAGGTGATGGTTGATCCTATGTGTAGAGTAGATGTCATCAAGAAGGAGATACTCTTCATGGAAAGGGTTGCATTGTGTGTAATATGACAAGTGTCAAGCAACCATTAGGACTCACAATGGACTATAACTTCCCCCTTTGGGATCAACAACCTTGACAGTCCTTCTGGGACACAAGGCAATTTCTACAACTTTTGTCCTTATCCCTAAGTTGGACCTCTTCCGAGCGAAGTTGGGTATCCCTTGGCTGATCTTTATGGCGGCGGTCCCCTCGATAATCCACAAATGCCTTTAAGTTTTCACACAAGGGTATCGTGCGTACCATCTTGGACATTGGGTATCGGCCCCTTGTATCTCGTGGGGGCTTCTTATTGGATCACTTCCGGCCTACTTCAGTGCGGCCACTACTTCCTCAACAAGATCTATCATTCATATCTTAGAACAAATACAAAGTCAGGGAGCTCTCTTTCAAATCTGTAGCACCTATTGCCCCTCCCATTTTTGTTCCTTTGTCTCAGCCCACCCTTGTGGTTTAGCATGCTTCGCCCTCTATTCCTTCTTCATTGAGGGCACAAGGCAAGCATGTGTCTTATAGGAGAAGCCCCTGCACCCGCTGAGTACTTCGCAACCTCCAATGATGTCTTTTGTTCTTGCATCTACACCTAGCACAAACAAAGGAAAAGCACCAATACTGCCCAAATCTAAGATAGTGCTTTTGATCCCAACGAACATCCCTCGCCCTACTATCTACAGTAAGGATAAGAGGTCACCGCGGGCTTCTTTGTCTCATCTGGCACCTACTTCTTGGCCTTCAAGGGTGCCTTTGTTTCCTTCTACTACTTGCAAAGAAAAAAGAGGAAGGGCACCCATTGTTGACCTTGCAGCTACACCATCAATAGCACCTCCTACTTCATTGGTAGGCCCCTCTTCCTTGCCAATCACAACAATGATGTCCACCCCAATGGAGCAAGATGTAACCAAGCCTCCACAATGTTCTCATCCTGGTTGGCACCTTTGCCAAAACCAGCTTGCACACGAGCATAAGCAGCGTCGATGAGCTAGGGCCCTGGAATGCGAGGCTACTGCAAAGGCGACGACCGAGTCCTCAGTTCCTGTGTCTAGCCTTCTCTTACTCCTACTTCAGCTCCTGCTACATCTATCCCTCGTCTAGCCACATCCTTCGTTTCACTTCCTACTACCCCAGGAGTGACAATTGGGCATCGCCAAGTGGCTACAAGTAAGTTTTCATCTCCCCTTCCCAAGAACCTTTGTTGATCACCTCACTTCCTAATATGTCGTCATTCCCTAAATCTATAAACATGTTGCATGCACATGTGGTGTCAAGTGCGGCCATGTCTACCCAAGCCGCACCATTTGTTGACCGCCATCCTAGCTTTCCCAAGGTTCTTAGGCCCGCCACAATGGATCAGAGGGTATCTACTTCATCCTTTAAGAGAAAATTCGAGCAAGGCGTGATGCCCAAGTTTCGTTGCCTGAAGTCCACTCCAAGGGATCCTCTATCTATTTTGTACTTGCAATGGAGCGAACTCCAGCTTCTCTTGAGTTTGTCACCACCCCTTTCACAGAGGATGGCGATGTGGTTCCTTCAACCTTGCCTCACGTTGAGTCAGTTGTATCCTATGAGGATTGTATGTTCAACTCGCTTCATGGATTTCGGCCTTGATGGCAACCTTTACACAATCCTCACACTTGCCTCAGTTGAGCTATTGGATGAGAACATCGAGGCAACCTCATCCTTGGCTTTAGTTATTGGTAAGACATCTGGGCTGTCATAGAGGTCATCCTAATACAATCCTGACCTCCCTCCCCCATATGATCAAGATTGGAAGGACGGTGACTTATTGGTGGATGATCTATGAGGCAATTCTCGCTTCTACATCTATAGATTAGAGTGTGCCTATCTGTGTTCTCCCATGCTTGTTTTTTAATGTTGTGCCCCTCTGTAGGACCCAAGTTGCTTCGTTTGTACTTGGAGACAAAGTATGATATGTCGTAAACTTCCTCTATTTATATCATACTCTTCTATTTTTCGTATATTGAATTTCAACATCCGAGGACGATGCAAAGTATTGCTAGCATTTAAGCCTTCTTCCATGTTGACCCAAATTTTTATTTTTATGTCTTCATGTGCTCTTCTTCGGACCCGAAGACCTCATCCCTGATGAAATACTCATCTACAATCATATAGCAAAAATCTCTTTACTCTTATGGGTTTTGACATTGAATAATAGGACCCCTCCATCTCTCCTTGCTTATCTTGATTTTGTGGATATCATGTGTTACCTATTGTGGAGTAATATTCCATGAAAACAACTTGTTATGTTGGCAATAAGTATCTCCTTTCTCCTTCTAATGTATCATGTTCTATTTTGTGCAACATATTCCATTCTAAGGAGGGGCTATTATATCTTATTGTCCATATCATAGGTTTTTTAGAAAATTTAAAAAAATTTAATCTATCAGTTTGTCATTGTGCGGGTCGATGCACCTATCAAATCTTCACCCTATCCTACGACCATCTAGCTTTGTTACCTGTACCGCCCCTATCATACAACTATCTAGCACTGCCACCTGTACCGGGAATATCAAAAATCTCTTGCCCTATTGTACGACTATCTAGCCTTTGCTACTCGTACCAGTGCGATCAAAGTTGCCCTATCATATGACTATCTAGCCTTGTTACTCGTATCGGTGCAGTCAAAATTGCCCTATTATATGGCTATCTACCATAACACAATTTTCTATCCACACCAACATACCATCAGTGATCATTATCTTATCATAATCTCTTTCATCTAGCATGATTTTCTACAACTTGTGTGCTAGATGCAATCTCACAACAATTAAGGGCTTTTCCCTAGGGGCAACTCCATGCGGACAAAAGACCCTCAAGTAAGTTTTCTCTAGTTTAGCTCACATCTTCTATTATGATATGCTCACTAAAGTGGGGACAAAATGTAGTGTAGTAAATTACACCACATGTAATTCCTCATAGCCTTTACCCTAGCCGAAAATCCAAATTCCACGTAAGCCACTATATCCCTCCATCTGCTTTGTCACTTCCATGTTCAAATTCTTCACCACATAGCATGTTTGGCTCAAGACACATACACACCATGGAGACATCCATGCAGCGCGTACTCATCCCACAAATCTATAGACGTGTAGGTGGCCGTTGGGACATTACAATTGTTGTTTTTACACTAACACCTCTTTTGACCACCCACAAATGTCAAGAATCTATTACAAACGTAAATGGCAAAATACTTGACTGATTAATCAGAGATCAAATGATCTATATATACAAAAAGGAGAGTCGAATAGAATAGAAACATTCTATTCTAGACTACACCTAAATATTAGAAACATTCTAATATTTACAGAGATACAACAAGATACAATAGTGAGCATTAATAAGAAACATAAATATTATTCTAATACCCCCCCTTAATGCTCAATCTATTTACTACACCAATAGATCCCCTGAATTTAACAAACTTGTCAGGACCAAGGGGTTTTGTAAAAATATCTGCTGGCTGCTCTGAGGTAGGGACATAGAGTAACTGAATAGATCCATCTTCTACTAACTGTCGGATGTAATGGCAATGAAGCTCTATGTGCTTGGTTCATTCATGAAACACTGGGTTCTTGGCAAGTTTGAGTACTCCCTGATTGTCTCAAAACAAAGAAGTCGAGCCTGCTTGAGGAATACGCATATCTGCAAGCATCTAACGGAGCCAAACTGCTTCACAAGCTGCCTTGACAGCTCCTCTATATTCTGCTTCTGTAGAGGAGAGTGCTCGTGCCTGTTGCTTCTTACTGGTCCAAGTAACTGCTGCAGATCTGATACTAAACACATAGCCAGAAGTAGATTTCCTGTCATCAACTGAGCCGGCCCAATCGGAATCGGTGAATCCACTGAGCTAAGGAGTAGCACTCCTTGTGTAAAGAAGACCATAATCTGAAGTACCATGTACATAGCACAGCACACATTTCGCTGCAATCCAATGATCAGTCTTGGGGTTCATCATGAACCGTGAGATGTAGCTGACTGCAAAACTGAGATCAAGTCTAGTAGCAGTAAGGTAGATGAGACTACCTACTAGTTGCCTAAAGAGTGTTTCATCTACAGGAGGAGAATCAGATTGTGCGGACAATTTCAGACCAGTCTCCATAGGAGTGGAGGCAGGTTTGCAATCCTGCATTCGAAACCTGTCAAGCAAATTTCTGGCATACTTGGACTGAGACAAAAAAATACTGTTGTCAGTCTGCCAAACCTCAATACCTAAACAATAATGAAGCAATCCGAAATCTGTCATATCAAAAGTTCTGCACAGATCCTGTTTGATTTCTGAAATCAAATGTTCTGAACTCCCAGTAATGATCAAATCATCCACATAGACAACAAGGAAAAGAATATCATTACCAAAATGTTTAATATACAGATTACTGTCTGACGGGCTACACTGAAATCCCTGAGCAACCAAGTACTGATCAATCTTTATGTACCAAGCCCGAGGGGCCTGTTTAAGACCATAGAGGGCCTTCTAGAGTCTACATACTTTTGAATCTGAACCGGCAACCTTGAAACCTGGGGGCTGCATCATGTAGACTTCTTCCTGTAATTCACCATTGAGAAAAGCACTCTTCACATCCATCTGATGAACTTTCCAACCATACTGAGCTGCAATGGCAAGAAGGCGAATAGTGCTCATCTTGGCTGTCGGGGCAAAGGTCTCCTCATAGTCAATGCCTTCGCGCTGGGTGAATCTTCGAGCAACAAGTCTGGCTTTGTATTTGTCCAAGGTACCATCTGCATGGTACTTGACCTTATAGACCCATTTACAGCTAATGGGTTTCTTCCCAGGAGGGAGATCTGAAAGAACCCAGGTGTGGTTCTTTTGAAGACTCTGAAGCTCAGCATCCATTGCCTGTTCCCATTCTAGAATTCCTTTGGCCTCTGCATATGTCTGGGGCTCAGGGATACTGTGGATGTTGGCCATAAGAGCAACATTAACTGTGTTGTGCTGAATGCTCTTATTTCTGGAGGTTCTACCCTCAATGAGTTCATCAAGATGAAGATCACGAATCGTTTGAGCCCACCATTTTGGCCGAAGAGTAGAGAAGCCAATATCAGATGCTGTCGGAATAGCTGGATGAGGAGTAGGAGCAGAAGCAGGAGCAGGAGCTGTGTTATCTGGAGGTGGCTGAGGTGGTGTATCAATAGCATCAGATGACTCATATAAAATAGAAGGACCCAAGTCAGAGATTGCTGAAGACTGAATCTCGAAATGCGGCGGGGAGGCAGAGAGCTGAAATGGTCTGAGTTCCTCATCAAACACAACATCACGACTGAAGATTAAACGATCAGTGTTTACATCAATCAGTCTGTAGGCCTTATGTGTGTGACTGTATCCTGTAAACATGAGTTTCTGGCTTTTGGAATCCAACTTAGCGCGTTTGGCATTAGGAATCCATACATATGCTAGAGAGCCAAAAACTTTCAAATGGTTGATCCTAGGTTTGTGACCAGACCATGCTTCCTCAGGACTCTTATGTTTAATTGCAAGGGTGGGTGACCGGTTAAGAAGGTAGACAGCTATGGATACTACTTCTGCCCAATATTTTCTGAGAACATTTCTATGTTCTAGCATAGCCCTAGCCATTTCTGTGATGGTATGGTTTCGACGCTCTACAACACCGTTTTGCTGAGGGGTGTGAGGTGTGGTGAACTGACGTCTAATGCCATGAGTAGTACAAAAGGTAGAGAAAGCAAAAGAACAGAATTCCCCCCCATTATCATCCTAAGAGTACGGATGGGGGAACCAGACTCGTTTTCTACTAGGGCTTTAAACTGCTGAAATACAGGAAAAGCATCTGATTTTTGCTTAAGAAAATATACCCACATTTTGCGACTGAAATCATCCACAAAGAGTAAGAAGTACCTGTTCCCAGTAATAGAAGGAGTATTCATAGGACCACATACATCAACGTGGACCAGCTGGAGTACTTTAGATACTCGCCATGATTCACCATCCTTAAATGGTGTCCTATGTTGCTTCCCTGCTTGGCAAGCTCCACAAACGCGATGGTTCTGGGTTTGGATATCAGGTAGGCCATGGACTAAATCATCCCGAGCAAGTTGTGCTAGATACTGAATGTTCAAGTGACCGTATCGCTGATGCCAGAGGCTGCTGAGAGCAGATGATTTGGTGATGAAAGCACGCTCAAGGGAATCGCCTGAATCTACAAGCCTATAAATACCATGATCCTCAAGATCGACAGCAAGTGTAGTGCGAGAAGCATGATCAATAATCGAACACTTATTTCCACTGAAAACGACATCCAACTGAGGGGAGTGCTTCATAATCTGACTAACAGACAGAAGATTATGTTTCATGCCAAGAACATAACATACATTGAGGAACATGAGTCTTCTTCCTCCGGACTGAATCTGAACATGGCCCTTGCCGACAATATTGTATTCTTCGCCGCCTCCAAAGATTACTGAGTTAGAATAGGGAGTGAATTCAACAAACCAATCACGCCTGTGAGTGAAATGTCGGGAAGCACCGGAATCTATGTACCAGGCAAAAGATTTCACATGATCTGCAGGTATGCTAGCCATAAAGGCATGGTAGATAGATTCTTTCTGCTCTGAGTGCTGGGCAGCATTGGCTTGCTTTTTAATTGAGTCTGACTTCTGATGCTGCTGATACAAATGCTCATAATATGTGAATATCTCAAATGGCACAAACTTCGAGGTGAGAAAATGAAAGACCCAGAAAAAACGGAGTACCCAAAAGAGAGCTCGAAAAACCCAGAAATAATATGATGTCGGAATCCGGATCCGCTGACTCGAAAATTGAGGCACCCAAAAAAATTTGACGACAACCCATTTGAGATCTCGAAAAACCCACCAAGAATCTGTAATCAAAAAAAATTCCGAGCCCAAAAATTAGGGTTTCAAAAAAAACAGCACTGGCTGAAAAAAGCTTGAAAAAAACTCAGATTTCTTGATAATAATGGTGGATTTGTGAAACAAATGCTATTGGCTTCCACCAATGAAGTCGTTTTTGGATTGTGAAGTCAAAAACGGCACTGTTTGTGCAAGAAAGACACCATAAACTGCACTCAGAAAAGACTATGCCCAAATTTTCAAAAAATTTCGAAAGAAAACAGACCCAAAGAATTTCGAAAATTTCAGTCACGAAATTATAAGGGTTTTCGAAAAATTCCTTATAATGGCTCTGATACCATGTTACAAACGTAAATGGCAGAATACTTGACTGATTAATCAGAGATCAAATGATCTATATATACAAAGAGGAGAGTCGAATAGAATAGAAACATTCTATTCTAGACTACACCTAAATATTAGAAACATTCTAATATTTACAGAGATACAATAGTGAGCATTAATAAGAAACATAAATATTATTCTAATAGAATCCTCCACTTGCTTAAAACATCTAAAAAATGTTGCATTTGGTCTTTCAAACTCTCCTTCATGCTTCTTCTTGGATTTTGGGCAATCTTCTTCACCATCTTGGACGTTCTACACAGCTCTTTCGCTCTCCTTCACATTGCAGCTCTACCACCCTTTGTTGTTCACCAACTCAACCTCACCTTCATCCTATCGAACTTTGGCTTTGTGGCTTCAAAAAGGAGTATGCTCATCTCATCTTATTTTGTTTAAGCATATCATAGTGTCTTCATCATACTTGTGTTCATTTTATTGTCTTTGATTCATTATCAGTTGTCTATTATCTATCTATTGATCTTAGCTGTCCGTGGAGATGGAAACATCAAAGCGGGGGTCTGGCTGTGGCAGGCCTCTCAATCAAGCAGCCCCAACATTTTTATTTTGTTTGTGCAGGTTTTTGAAGGAGGAAGGAGCAAGAGGTATTGGGATTCTTCTACCTCCTCTCTGTGAGCTTTCCTCTTCCTTTGTTTTCCTTGTAATAGATAACTTTGTCGCTTAGTTGTATTTTCTTCTCTTTGCTATTAGTCTAGATATACTTTCTGTTTAGTTAATTATTTGTCTCTCACTTTTCTGTCACGGTTTCTGTACTCTGTCTGTACAGGATGTACGTGTGTCGGGCTGTCGTCCTATATACACGTAGCCCTGAACTTGCACTAACGTTCAGTATGCTGAGATCATGGAGCCAAACAGTTAGTCTTGACAGCTTGTTTTCCTGTTTGCCGTAGTCAGAGTATTTTTATTTGTTATTAACTTATTATCATAGATTTATTTCAGTTCCTTTATCTTGCATTACTTTTAAGCTTTAATAACCAGTTAGTCTTCTTGATCGCTTTAGAATAAAGGTTTCACATCCAATAAATATTATATTTAGAACAAAGGTTTCACATCCAATTAATATTATAATAAGAAATAAAAAGATCTGTATCATTGCCATTTCTCATAGCAATAAAGGAGCCTTCACCAGTTACTCCTTGGTTGCAAAAATCCATTTTCGTGCACCATTCTCTATGAGGTGGTAGTTCTGGAGGTATGTTATAAAACAATGTGCTCTGGTCAACCTAAGTACTACAAAATTTCTTCTCATTCATACATTTGGCATTATGTCTGTCTTTCAGCTTTCATTGGGAAACGCCTATACTAGCAAAAGCATATGTATTCTTCTTGGTAGATTTAGGCCTCAAAAAAAGAACAAGAAGTGGCTTAATCAAATTGAATAATATCATATGCTGCCACAATCTTTTGCACTCTCATTACATATTCACCAAAGATCC
Organism: Chamaecyparis obtusa; assembly: GCA_027943335.1. NCBI lineage: Eukaryota > Viridiplantae > Streptophyta > Pinopsida > Cupressales > Cupressaceae > Chamaecyparis > Chamaecyparis obtusa. The sequence continues at coordinate 2,149,232 of BSBK01002852.1, forward strand.
TTGGCAACAAATACAAATTCTTGATTGTCATTTCTGACATCCAAGACAACAGCAGTGTTGCGTCCTCTGTTATCATGAATAGCATGAGTGCCCTGAAAACCAAAATCTGGCTCCTTTGTGCATAGTCAATCATGTATTTCAATAAAAGGATCTACTTGTCCTTTACTGCAAGTCATATCATTCATCTTTTTTCCCATGCTTACAGTACTTTCCATGATGACAAAAATATTGAAAGGGCATAGTGTACAGTTAGTCTATGCTATTATCATCTCTTTCATATTTTGAATTGTACTCATAGAAATGATTAGAGTGCTTACTTTTTTCTTCCTTCATAATGTTAAGCAGACTAACCTTTACTAGTCCTTAGTAAATAAAAGGGTCAATAACTCCGACTTGAAACCCCAGGACTGATTGCTTTGTTATCACCTCCTCAGGTTCCCATGCAGGATGTAGGAGTACACAAGTTAGTATCTAAACTCTTGTTTTTTGTTATCCATGTAAGCAAATGTTTTCTTAAATTCTTATTAATGTTGTTTTGCTTGAGCTGCTATTAAACCTTAGCTTCTTTTACCCTTCTTTCCGATCCTCCATAATTTCAAGTTCAAGGTTACATGTTTTGTGCTTGGCTGAAATCCTTTTTTTTCTGATTTGAAAGGTTTTGAAGTGATACAGCAATCCTTGTGACCTAAATCTGTAGCTTGAAGATTAGTGAAGCCAAATTCCATATCCTCAATTGTTCAAACTTGCAATATGAAATTATGAATGAATTATCAATTAAACAACTTGTGAGTTTGAATTTCATGATTATAACCACGAAAATTCAAGTTTGCAAGTCATTTAAATTTGCAATATGAACAAAATTTCATTTTGATTTTAACCACCTGTATGCCTGAATTGTAAATTCAATCAGTAATATGTTCTACGAATTCCATAATGTGTTTTTGAAGAATATTTCAAAACTTCATGTATTTTCAAGTGTTCAATAAATTTGTTAGTTATTGCCATGTTTTTTCTTAATTTTTTGTCAACACTTAGTTTTTAAAAATTTTGGGCCTGGCAAAACTCTACAAATACCTACTCTCCTGAGATGTGGCCTGTGCGTGAAACTGCAGAGGCTAGGGTTTGTACAAGTACTCCCAGGCAGCAGCAAGCAGACAAATATAGCAAAGGGGTGAAGCCACCTTTTGATGCCAATGTTCTACAAGGGCTTCAACCTTTGCCTGGTCCAACAAGAAAGTCTTTTGCAGATCTGGCACAGACAGTGGAGTCTAGCATGCAGATCTTTGGCTTCAACCATTCAATTCAATCGCTCCTTTGTGCTAGTTCCTCCCCAATTGTGGTTTCTGAAGAGGAAATCGGAAAAGAAGTGATGAAAAATGAAAAATATTTTGCGAAACTGGATCTGATTGGAAGGTTTTGAGGGTTTTGTTTGTGCCTCTATTAGTTGCACAAATGGATATCAGAAACATGGCGGCCCAATTTAAAAGGCAAAATACAAATTTATCCTTGTGCGCACGGTTTTTTCATGGTAGTACTTGACAATGTCCAAGATAGACATACAATCCTCCGTAATTAGCAGTGGACTTCTGAGCAACATTTCCTTATGTTGAAACCTTGGCACCCTTCGTTCAACCCTATTACTGAATCTTTTGATGCTACTCCAAATGGGTAAGACCCCCCAATCTTAATTGCAGTTTTTGTTTGAATCTTGCTTTATAGCTATAGGCAATTTTCTAGGAAAGTTTCTAGGGCTGGATGAGGGCTCTTCAAATTTTTATCATACCAACTTTGCACATATTCTAATGGAGTTGGATATCACCAAAGAGCTTCCCGCTGATATCTTTCTAAAAACCATTGATGGGGGGGTTGGAACCAACTATTAGATTATGAGGATTTAACCTTTCATTGTTGTAGATGTTTTGATGCACGTCATATTGTTGCACATTGTTCAAAGGAAAAAAGTGATTGCTAGTCTTCATAGTGAAAAGATGCCTCCTTCCATCACTATTCGGTATAGAAAAAGGAAAACACATGGAAAATTATTGGAATAATATCTTTATTATTCCTTATTTAACTTAGTGTACATATTAGATACTTTTTATTTTACGATTGTTTCATTATGGAAACATCGTCTCTTGTACTCCTATAAATGATCACTTGACCATTCAATTAATTCATTCAATATTTTACCAATTACTTGCGTAATATGGAATCGGAGCAATATTAAAGTCTTTTTTTCCTAAGCCCAAGGTTTTCCCGAACTCATTTTTGCGGAATCACAACACATTTAACATTTGCAATTTTTTGCTAATTGTGCGTTTTTTAGAGAAAAGTAGATTTCTTTCTCTATGTTCGACAACCATTTCTCTCCAAATCAAAACAGGGTTTCGCATTTTTCTAGTCTATTTGTGGTTGCATTTTTCCTATGCTCGCGACTTCTTCTACGGCCCCAAGAAACAACGGCCCAAGCTCTCTTTTCCGCAAGTTATACATCGCGTTTTCTTAAAACGCAACTTCTCTGTGGTGTTTATTTCCATTTGCGACGGGAGTCTCAACAACAGCAACTCTTGCTGCCCACGATTTAAAGATTTTCTGCCCTTTCTAGTGTCGTTTTCTACATTTCTTGAAACTGACAGACATTTTTTTCCATTTCCTGGCTCTCATGACCAATTCTTGGTTGTTTCTTGTTGCAAACAGGTTTTTCTACTCGTACAAAGCCATTTTTCGGCTAGGGTTTGCAAAACTTCTTAGATTTGTATCTTCTCACTGCGACCCAGGGTTTCCACTTCTAACCGACTAGGGTTTTTCAAAAATCCTTTGATTTTTTGGTCAGAATGAAATTTTACCTACATATTCTTTATGGGTTTTTCATGAAGATTTCTGGTTTTGTCAGCGTTTTCTGGGTCTGTATAAAATCTGTAAATTAGGATTCATGCCAATCATACTTCATCTTTCTTGAAGTCTATCCTAAATTTGCCTTTGTTCGTGCATTGGGATCTGTCTCAAGTTCCACACTATTTTTTGCCTCTTTAGAATTTCTCATTTTCTCTGCCTTGGGAAATGTACATATGGCATCTTTGACCAACATAATGTTGGAAGACAATCAATGATTCAACGGAAAAAATTACAACACATGGAAGCAACGGATGATGACTATCTTCAAGTATCGCCACCTTGATGAGCTCATTTTGGGTAAATAGTCTTGCCCTACCGAAGCTAGACAAGATCAGGATAAGTTTAACGAGCTCAATCGAGAAGCGATCATGTTTATCAAGCTTTCAATGACTGATGATTAGCTACCACAAGTGTCATCCGACAAGATAGCTGCAGAGATCTGGACTATTTTGAAGGATCTCCATGAGACATTAGATAAGAGCCCTACATTCTTCCTGAAGAACCAGCTATTTTCTATCATGATGGATGAGCGTATGTCCTTACAGGAGCATTTGACAAAGATTAAGGACATTCGAGATCAACTGGAGGCATAGAAACACTCAACATTACTGGAGCATGGGTCATAACTCTTAAAAGTCTACCTAAATCCTATGAGCACTTCATAGAAATGCTCAACATTACTGCAACTAATGTTGACTTAAAATTTTCATATTTGTGCACCAAACTTCTCTAGTAGGATCGTTGGAAGCAACAATTTGCTAGCAATGCAACTTCGTCCAACTCAGAACAAGATTTTGCAGCCAAATCCTTTCACAAGGATAAAGGCAAATCTCAATCAGCTCAGTAAAGGACTGACGGAATCGGCTTGCTTCTGAACAACAAAAGCAGGGAGGACCTCAACCTAAGGCCAATGTCACAGAGCACTCAAGGCAGAAAGAATCTACTTTTTATGCTTTCATGGCGAAACGCCTTGCAGATCATGTGAAGTTTTATGCTTGGTGTGTAGACTCTGGTACTTCTCGACACTTCACACACCGCGTAATTGGTTCACAAACTTCTTACCTGTCACCGATTCAATCATTTTTGGTGGAGAAGAGTATGCTATTGTCGGCAAGGGCAACATGCAAATATAGTCTGGTGGGAGGAATCTCATAGTCCTCAATTTATACTACCTTCTTGGTATAGAACTAAATCTTCTCTCAGTGAGCCAAATAATGCAACATTCTCCTCAGCTTGATGTGGTCTTCACTTCACACAAGTATTCAATTGTTGATTGTGCGACTTGCACTACTATGGCTATTGGCATCTAGGATCATGGTCTATACAGACTTGTGAATTTGGGTGATTCTCTTGAGCATACTTCTGCAACTAAATCATCTTCCCTCGGCGGTCTTTGGCATCAGCGATATGGTCACCTGAACATTCACTATCTAGCTTGTTCGAGAGGATCTAGTTCTTGGCTTACTTGAGATTCGTACTCAGCATCACCAAGTTTGTGGAGCTTGTCAAGTTGGAAAGCATCACAAGACACCATTGAAGGATGGTGACTCATGGTGAGCCTCAAAGGTATTGCAATTGGTTCACGCTAATGTATGTTGTCCAATGAATACATCTTTTGTTACTGGTGCTAGGTATTTCTTACTTTTGTTGATGATTTCAGTCATAAAATGTGGGTGTACTTTCTTAGACAAAAATCAGATTTAATTACTATATTTCAAAAATTTAAGGCCTTAGTAAAAAAGAGAATCAGGGTGTCCTATAGTCACTCTCAGGTCAGATAATGAGGGGAGTTTTGTTCTAATGCTTCCTCCAGATTTTGCGACATAGACAGCATCAAACGCTAGCTAACCACACCTTACACTCACAATAGAACGGCATATATAACTAAAATAGCTAGGTCGATGATGGAACATAGAAGTGTTCCTAAGAAATTTTGGGTATTCGTTGCAGTTTATCTCCTTAATCGGCCTCCCACACAAGATGTTAAGGGGAAAACTCTTGAGGAAGCTTGGATTGGTCGCAAGCCTAGGATTAGTCATCTGAAAGTCTTTGGCTCTTTAGCATATGTTTGGATTCCAAATGCCCAACGCTCCAAGTTGGATTCCAAGAGTCAGAAACTTATGTTCGCGGGGTACAATGACAACCACAAGGCTTACCGGTTCATTGATCTAGACACTAATCGTCTTATCTTCAATCGTGATGTTATCTGTGTAAAATTCTAAGGATCAGCCTTTGAAGGTTGTTGATTTGGGTGTCTGACTTCCATTTGGTTCACCTAATGGGAGGGATGATGTAGACTCTGATGTTGATGATGCACTACCTAGATTTTCTCCGAATGATGCTACTCCTGTTGAACATGTTCAAAAACCTGTTCCACTTATTCCTCCTGCACCTAATGTTGACTTTTCTACTCTTTGACCTAAATGGTGGGCTAAGACCATAAGTGCTCTTCATCCTAATGATCTCATTGAGGGTAGATATTCCAGAGGCAAGAGCAAGCAGCAAAATACAATCAACTTTGCTCTCATGACCAACATTTATAGTATTTTTGAGCCTCAAACATATCCTGAGGCTGAAGGGATTCCAGAGTGGGAAAAGGCTATAGAAGTTGAACATCACTTTTGAAGAATAACACTTGGGTTCTTTCTAATCTTCCTCCAGGGAAGAAGCCCATTATCTACAAATGGGTCTATAAAGTCAAGTACAAAGCTAATAGAACCCTTGACAAGTACAAAGCTCGTCTCGTTGCTAGGGGGTTCTCATAGAAAGAAGGCATTGACTATGAGGAGACCTTTTCTCCTACAGCCAAAATGAGTACCATACAGCTCGTCCTTGCCTTAGCAACTCAGTTTGGTTGGAAATTCCATCAGAAGGATGTTAAGAGTGTCTTCCTCAATAAAAAGTTGCGAGAAGTCTACATGACGCAAACTCACAGTTTCAAGATTGTTGGAAAAGACATCAAGTGTGTAGACTAGTGAAAGCACTCTATGGCCCGAAATAGGCTCCTCGAGCTTGGTACATAAAAATTGACAAGTACCTTTCAAATAATGGTTTTTAGAGGAATTCATCTGATCCTAATCTGTATGTCAAAAACACTAATGATAATATTCTTCTTCTTGTTGTCTATGTTGATGACTTGATTATCACTAGTAGTTTGGCACTTTTGATCAATCAAATCAAACATAGTTTGTGTCAATCTTTTGACATGATAGACTTGGGCCTTCTACATTATTGTTTAGGTGTTGAAGCCTAGTAGACTAGTAGACTAAAGGAAGTATCTTCTTATCTCAGTCTAAGTATGCCCGCAATCTTCTAGACAAGTTTTAGGTGCAAGACTACAAACTTGCATCCACACCTAAGGAGAAAGGGCTAAAGCTGACAGCCAAATCAAATTCACCTGTGGTGAATGAATCAGCATTCAAGCAGTTGGTGGGCAATCTAATCTACCTTACTACTACTAGGCCTGATCTTAGTTTTGTAGTAACCTACATTTCACACTTCATGATAGCCCCCAAGGATGACCATTGGGTAGCAGCAAAACGTGTGTTGCGTTATGTGAAGGGCACTTCTGACTTTGGTCTTCTGTATAGCAGAAATCATGATCCTAGACTTATTTGACTTTACAAACTTAAATTGGGCAAGTTCCATTGATGACAGAAAATCAACATCTAGGTATGTTTTCAGTTTGGGATCTGGTGCAATCACATGGACTAGCAAGAAGCAGCAAGCAGTGGCTCTTCCCACGAGAGAACCAAGCATGTTAACCTTCATTGTCATTTCATTCGGGAGCTGGTTGAAGACGGATCAGTTCAGTTGTGGTATGTTCCAACTTCAGATCAAACAAAAAATATTCTCACCAAGTCTCTAAGCCCAGACAAGTTTGTAAAATTCAAGGGGCAACTTGGTGTAGTTGATAGATTGACCATCAAGGAAGGATATTAGAATAATATCTTTACTATTCCTTATTTTGTTATTATTAACCGGTTACTAAGAGGGGGGGTGAATTAGTAAGAACTATTTTCTACTATAATTCCAATCTTGTTGAGTACTTCTTGTAATCTAAGCAAAGTGTAAAACAAACATTCATAACTGTAAAAGAAGTACACAGATCAACACAAGATATATACGTGGAAACCCTCGGTTAGAAGAAAAAAAACCACGGTGAGACAAAGCTCACAACTTCACTACTACAGAATGAAGGCACCCTGTTAGGAGCTTACAAAACACTTGTTAGAGTGCTACCCGGTTAAGGGATTTGGTAGAAGATCGGTTAAGATCATAACTCTGTTAGGAGTTGCCTGGTTAAAGGACTTTTAACATCAACAATGATGTTACCCTGTTAGGGGATTTTACAAAGAACTGATTAGGTCCACCCTGATAAAGGGATTTTAACTTGCTTTCACACCTTACAAAAGCAATGATCTTCTATGACACTGATTGTCTGATCAGATCATACATGTTGATCTCTTCCCCGATTTGTCTGGTTGTTGAATCTTTTTTGCCTCTTTGCCTTTCCCCTCTGGTGACTATGATTGCTACGCAAATGTCTCTTCACTGCTCTGTTTTCTCAACAATTCTCAACAACCTTGTTTCTTGCATCCTATGACCTTTAAAACATCCGTAGAAATAAAGCTAACTCCCGTTAAAAAGCTAACTCCACTTCAGAGCGGTGGATGTCCCGTATAATCCGATTTTAACTCAAACTAATCCGCAAAATCCAGATCGGATCTTTATGCAGTTAGACCGGAAAATCCTATACTCAGTTCATCTTTGTATCCACTTATAAGACCGGTATTGAGTACTTAGATCAGTCTACCAGTGCTTACATCTACCGGTACACACTTGTTTCTTGTCTACCGGTGTCTTCTAAGTAGCGTGAGTGATCGGTGAGCCCTTACCGGTGCATGGTGTTTGTGAATTTACACTAATGACAACTTAAATTGCTAACAATCTCCCCCTTTGTCATTGGTGGAAAAACCATACTCACTTGTGACAATTTATACCTTGGTCTTGTAGACTTTGCTTCCCTCTGTAGCACACTTCCCCTGTCTGAGTGCTCTAGTAGTTGAGTGACTGTAGCTTTTCTGTCCTGTTCCTTTTCTATTCTGCTCTTTCCTCTGTTGTCTGAGTGTTGCTCTGCTTACCATTTCCCTTTCTATATCCTCTGCTTTCTACTGCTTCTTCTTCCCCTTTTTGCCTCCATAGGACAAAGGGTTATCCTTCTCTTCACACTTGAAGTTTGGTGAAGATATCCTTATAAATTGTTTTGGCGGAGTGAAGGAATGGTGCCCACTGACCGGTTACATATTCTATGTTCTTTTGGGCTGCCTTAAGAGAAACAATGATGTTCTCAATATCTTCCACAATTTTGTAATCCGGTTCATTGATCAGAGCCTCTGTAGAAGTTGTTGTTTGGTGCATAATGTCAAGTGTTGGGGCTAGAAACATCTGAAATCCAATGATATCTTGGATTCGTTTGTTCTCCTCTTCAGCTGTCTTTATCAGTATTAGAGCAAGACTTGTCATTTCCCTGCTAAAATTTGTCGCAGATTTATTCTTGATGTCAAATTGGGATGACAAAGCTCTTATGTCCTCTAAGGTCGTTGCAGACTTTTCAGTCAGATCTTGCAAAAATATTTCAAAGTTTGAAGTTCTGCTCATCAAACTTCCTGCAACTTGGATCTGCGGTAGAAGAACTTTCAAGTTGTTTGACAGAGTTACCTTGATATCTGCAACTTGTTTGTGGAGAATCTCCACTCTTTTCTTCTCATAGTGGTCAATTGCCACTGTTTCTGGATCAGTTAGATCCTCACCAATAGTTTGTGCCAGAACTTCCAGCTGATCGATGACCAGTTCATCTTCATCTATGTCAGCATTTAGTACAAAGTTGCACAGAATGTTCTTTAAGGTGGTCAGGACCATGTCCTGTTTCCTTTTGGTCAGCTCTTTTAGCTGCCTTGTTGACATCTTGCTAATGTTCACCATTGTATTGGTGACCTTACTCTTTTTGGCTTCCTTCTCCTCGGCAAATGACAACTTCCTCTAAGATGAGGAGCTTGGTATGTCTGTATGTTCCTATTGCCTTTGCTCTTGCTCCGGTGGAGCTTGCTCAGTGTGGACTGGGATTTCTTCCTCTTGACCCTTATTCTCTTCAGCTCCTTGTTGAGCTGAATTTTTTGGTTAAACCTCTAGTTTAGGTAGGACTTGCTCTGCAGGTGGTTCTTCCTCATTCTGAGCATCACCTTTCGGTTGCAGATTAACTTCAACATCTTTTCCTTGTTAAAGTTGATCTTTTGGTGGGACTTCAACTGTGAGCTGCTCTTCAGCAATATGGAGTTCTCCCACAGGTATTTCACTTCCTATCTCTTGTTCAACATTTATTTGTTCACCAGATGTGAACTCCTCTATTTGAACATTTTCCTTTCCGGTAGAAGGTTCTTCACCAGTGGTGAATCTGACCGGTGGTGCTTGTAATTGTTTAGCTTGATCCTGAGGACCTAAATTGTCCAGGGTACTGAAATCATAATTTTGCCAGAAATCTAGAGTCTCCTTGTAGACCTCATTTTCAAATCCATTTATTATTTTGGCAACTCTATATTTAGTATCTAAATTCATTGATGCTTCTTCTAGTAGAAGCTTGATCTTTTCTTCACTTAGGCTAGGTCTGACTTTAGACGGTTTCTCTGTTAATTCTTGTATTTATTCCTAGACCGGTTCTCCATTTGGCCTGAATTCTAGAATTTAATTCCGGTGGAAACTGAGACCTGTAGTCCCTTGGAGTTTTATGAAAGTCCAGAAAAGTTTCCAATATAGCTACAATTACTGCCTGCTTATCATCTTCTTCTAGCACACTATACCACTTAGCAGCATTGTCTATTATACTGAAGTCCATTACTTCATCAACTATATCATTAACTGACATAGGTTTAGTGTTACCTTTGCTCGGAGAGATGAGAACGGCTGGACGTGCTAGCTCATTGCTCTTGTCATCGGTGATGTCGATGTCCAGTACTGTGGAGCTCTTTTCTTTGACAGGTGCTTCCGCTCCAAGCACTCCTTTGCCTTTACCGGTGTTAGGGACCGGTTGAACTATGGCTCTTTGGCATTCTTCCTCAACTTGCTGCTGGGCCTGAAGAAGTTTGGTCCACATCACTACTTCCTCATGCACTTTCTCAGCTTCCCCAATAAGCATGAGACTGATCCTCCTTTTTGTTAAGAAGGTTTGCTGATGTAGTTCAGCTTGTTCTGTGGCTTCTTCCAGAGTGAGATGATTTTGAACCTCTAGAAGAGCACGTATCCTCAGCTGCTCTCTTTCCATTGAAGCTTTCCATCTAGCTTCAATTATTTCTAGGAGATCCTTGGGTATAGTCTTGTGAAGTTCATTAGGATGTAGATTGAATTTATGAAGGCAAAATACTATCTCTTCTTCAATTTTCCTTGTCTTCATCATTTCTTAATTCGTACCTTCTTCCCACTTGTCCTAACCTCCCTGTATCCTTTATTCCTGCTACTAATTCATCAATATCTTGTCTTTTTGGTCTTGGTTCAAGTTCCTTCACCAGTTTTCTTGAACCCCTCTTCCTTTTGATTAAAGGAACTGTGTCTTCAGAGTGACTCCTCTTGTTTTGATGCCTGGGCACTAGATATCGGTTTAGTCTTCTTCTTTTGAGCCTTGGGTTGCTCAGTTGTCGGTTTCTTCTTAAGTGTGGGGGCCCTCTTGTAAACATTCTTGATCGGTGCCCTCTTTTTCAGATTCTCTAGAATCTCTGCAAACGTCCCGAACCGGTTTGCAGAGAGATCCAGATTTGCTTCAGTTAGGGCATTAGCATATGCCTTCGCAGATTTGCTAGTGATCCCATACCCTAGCTCTGGCGCATATTCAATCCTCAGTTCTACTGCTTGAATGATGTAGTGATCAGTAGAAACCAAAAAACACACATCATCCTTGTATGCTTCAATAATTGTTATCGGCATCCGCTCCCTTGCATGCATCCTTAGTTGAAAGGCTTCAAATTATTCGTTCATCACCTTACCTAACTGGTTCCCCAGTTGGTTGGCCAATTCAACTATTTGGTGCATGACCGGTCTGTCGGTCTTCCATGCCACTTTGCCAATACCCGGGAAGAAGCTCTGGTAGTAGAAGTAGAGACATACTAACAGGGTCCCATACTTCATGGATTTCTTCTTAACCATACCGAGCTTTTTCATATTCTCAAATATCTGCCCTCGTAGCATTTCGCAAATATCATACTTGGCATTATCATACATTATCCGGTGGGCGGCATGAATGGCTCCTCCCGGTATGTTGGTTAGATTGCTGGATTGACAAATTTTATAACCCATCACTGCGGACACAAACCGAACCCCATCGTCTTCGATGTCGTTCACTGTCATAAGACGACCATCATATTTGGATTTCATCAACTTTGTGACAATTGCATTTGAGATGGTTCGCAGCATCAAGGCTTCCCCTTCCTGACTATATCCGGTACCCCATGTAGATCCTCCTTGGTTATTTTTGTAACTACACCCTTTTGTAACCAAAACCTTGGATCATGCACTCGATTGAGGACCAGTCGAATCCAGTCAGGCCAAAAGATGGTCTTGATAAGACCGGACGACACTAGCTTTGTGTATCGATCTTGCAATCTTCCGTCCTCACACAAAGAGAGGTACTCGCCCTGAATGTATGTTTCGCCAAGTTCTTCCTGCTTGGCGTGGATGAACGCAGTTACGTCTTCTGTCATAAAGACGCCCTCCGATACTGTTGACAAGGCTCCAGCCATATCGGTTGCTTGATACTAGATCGCTGTAATATCATATGCAAGTTGGTTCACTTGATCTCCCTTTATCAACTTCACTGTAGCAGATGATGAGACCATTGCGAACAGTTGATTCACAGAAAGAAGCTTTGATCGGTCTAAAAGATAATCACTCACGATGATCAAAGTGCAAGAATATTACTCATAAAAATTTGTTAATCTCAATGAAAGCAAAGTAAACATGTTGAGTAATTCTTCTTTCTTTTATAGGGTTAGGTCATAACGGTAATTACCAAACGGTAACTTTTTGTTAAACGGCTATAGTAATAAATGCCTTACCTAACTTTTCTTTTCGTTTTTGCCAACCGGTTATCTGGCTTTTTTGGTTTGGCAAACCCCAATTGATTACTTCTTACCTGTCTGGTTGTCCTTGTAGACTAAGTGAGTCCGATTCTCACCAGTCTTACTGGGAACGGTAGATGGTCTATTGGTTCCCTCTAAGCCTTTATGGCTCAGTTTGCTGAAGAGATATCACCATCAACAAATGATGATCTTTCCTCTGTTTTCTCCTCAGCGGAGCTCTTTGATTCCTTTTTGAACCAAATCTATCTGACTGATTTTCTAGTCTTTTCTTCTTTATTGATCTTCTCATTTGAGGATGAGGTCTTTTCTTCCGGTTTGATTGATTGTTTCCTTATGTTCTTGGACCGGTTCCTACAGTCTTTTGCTAGGTGTCCAACTTTGTTGCAGTGATAGCAAACTACTCTGGTTGTCTTCCATGGGTTCACCCTTCTTGGGTTGGGTGATTTACTCCAAGAGTCATTGTGACTGTGCATCCCACAGTTTGTACAGTTGGCTGTGCACCGGTTCTTGTTTCTCTTGGTGAATACCGGTCTTGGGGATCTGAATGCCATTGTCTTTGATCTACATTATTCAGCCTTGTGTCCAAATTTATTGCATGCATAGCAGTAGCCCTTGCCCCCTACTTCCACTGGACACCGATGTGGGGCTGGACCAGCATTCATTGGTCTTGTGGCCAAACTTGCAACAGTTCTTGCAGTAGCTGTTGTTTGGCTTTACTGGTGCATTCCTGCAGTTGTTTGTTCTATGACCCGGTTTCCCACAATGATTGCAAGAGGTGTTAAAAGTTTTCTTACCTTTTTTGGCCAGCGTCTTCTTATCCTTCTTGCTTGTCTTTGCTCCAGAAGATTCACCAATCTCTTTGGTGTCATTACCAGTGAATCCAAGACCGGTGTGATCTTTGTGCTTTCTTTGAGCTTTGAGTTGCTCCTCAAGCTTCACCGAGCTCTCGTTGTATCTTCTTAGGGTTTCATTTCTTTCTTCAAGTTCTTTCATTTGATCCTTCAGTTGATACAGCTCTAGTGCCAGTCTTTTGCATGCTTCATCCCTATCATGCTAACCCTTTTGCATGTTGGCGTTTTCTTGGGTGACAATTTGCATGTCTTCTTGGAGTTGCAAAATTATCAGTTCATTTGCTCCTACAGCTTCCTCTGCCCGGTTCCTTGCTTTTTCAAAGGCTGTTAAGGATTTGACCGTTGTGTTTCTTTCATCTTTAGCTTTTCTCTTTTTCTCGATTAGTTCAGTCATTCTCAGGGCATTATCCTCTTGTTCCCTCTTAAGTTTGGAGATCTAATTGGTCAGGATCTGGTTCCTCTCCATAAGCTCAGAGACTGCTTCATCAGATCCACTCTGCCCTAAGAGTTTATCAATGGTCTCATTGCTTTCATTCAGTTGCAGAGCCAGCTCCTTCCTCTTTGCAAGTGACCTTCTCAGCCTATTCTCCAGAGAGGCAATTATCTCGTTGGCTTCCTCTAGCTGTTTCTAATACCGGTAACCCTCCATGATCTTTCTCTCAAGCTGTTAGACTTTTATGTATAGAGAATGAAGCTCTGATACCAATTGTTATTATTAACCGGTTACTAAGAGGGGGGGGTGAAACAGTAAGAACTATTTTCTACTATAATTTCAATCTTGTTTAGTACTTGTAATCTAAGCAAAGTGTAAAACAAATATTCATAATTGTAAAAGAAGTACATAGATCAACACAAGATATATACGTGGAAACCCTCGGTTAGAAGGAAAAAAAACCACGATGAAATAGAGCTCACAACTTCACTACTGCAGAATGATGGCGCCTTGTTAGGAGCTTACAAAACACTTGTTAGAGTGCTACCCGGTTAAGGGATTTAGTAGAAGATTGGTTAAGATCTTAACTCTGTTAGGAGTTGCCTGGTTAAAGGACTTTTAACATCAACAATGATGTTACCCTGTTAGGGGATTTTAACTTGCTTTCACACCTTACAAAAGCAATGATCTTCTATGACATTGATTGTCTGATCAAATCATACCTGTTGATCTCTTCCTCGGTTTGCCTGGCTGTTGAATCTTTCCTGCCTCTTTGCCTTTCACCTCTGGTGACTGTGATTGCTACGCAGATATGGTTGATGTCATTTGTATGGTTGATGCCATTGCTAAGCCAACATAGTGCTTCAATGCCTCAATATGGTTGATGTCATTTGTATGCGGTACTATATTGCCCAAACCCTGTTTTACTATCTCAAACTACCCTTGAACCACTTGTATTGTATTCGCCAAAATGTTTACGGATTGCCAACCATCTTTGAGAGAAGCAAGTTCATTTTGCCAATCCAAGAAATTAATCACTATATAATCTGTGCCCAACCATGAGATGAAAACCTGTTCTGATTGAGCCCATGTGTGTTCCCTTTCAAAGAAAAGAGTTGTAAACTTTGCAAGTGATGCCCACTCACTAACAAGTTGTTTAGTACCTATGGAGAAGATTAATGTTTTCCAGCGTGTCTCATTTCTTTCAACATTCCTCAATCTCTTATCAATGAGAACATCCCAATGAGGCCTTTCCCTAGAAGTATCTTTAAAGTAGCACTCTCTTGGGTTACCTTACTCTGATTACTAGTTATACACAACTCTATGGGGTCTAACTGTGTTTCTACAAAATTTAAAAAATCTTCATAGCTTGCATTATACCCTTCCAGCATTTGTATAATTATGGACTCTCTATTCCCTCTATCAGCACAAACATGATAAGTAGATGGCTGCCTACAAAAAGAATTGTGCTACCATTCAAATTCAGCCATAGGAGCAAAGATGAACTTGTGCCTTTGTTGTACCAAATACCCTGCAGTCCCCTACATCAGTTGATGTTTCTATGCATGTCATTTCATCCTCATGATATTGGCTGCTTGTGATCATATCATTATGAATTCTAGCTCGCATTTTCTTTTTATACCCAAACAGCCTTGTAGGTGAATTTTGGTTGATTCTTTTGTGCAAAGACCAATACAATGCTTTTTGTCGATGCTTGTTTTCCTACACCCTTATCCAAATGTAAAAAATAGGAGCATTGTAGTTCTGCACTATGGATGGAATTGGCTACTCTGCAATAGTGGTCTAAATAAATTTCTCCTCCCTATTTCCAATGATGACAAAAAGGATCTTCATTCTACAATAGATTCCCATCATAGATAGGTGGTAGGAGTATTTTTATAATCCCATAAACCAATCACCAACTGTTGTATGAACTTGCCTGCACCAATATAATCTTTGTGAAATAATATCACTTTAGAATAAAGGTTTCACATCCAATAAATATTATACTAAGAAATGAATATCACTTTAAAATAAAGGTTTCCCATCCAATAAATATTATAATAACAAATGTAAAAAATCTGTATCATTGCCATTTCTCTTAAGCAACAAAGGAGCCTTTACAAGTTACTCCTTGGTTACAAAAATCCCATTTCATGCACCATTCTCTACGAGGTGGTAGTTCTGGAGGTATGTTATAAAACAATATCATATATGCTCTGCTCAACCCAAGTACCACAAACTTTCTGCTCAACCCAAGTACTATAAAGTTTCTGCTCATTCATACATTTGGCATTATGACTGTCATGATATTGCTATCAGGATTCAACTGTGTAGTCTTTTTGAGTCAAACTCATTGACCCATATCACAATTGATAGCAATACCACAATTTGACTTGCTGTGGAAAATATCTCCTACTTATTATGACTGTCTTTCAGCTTTCATTGGGAAACATCTATATTAACAAAAGCATATGTATTCTCCTTGGTAGATTTAGGCCTCAAAAAAGAATAAGAAATGGCTTGATCAAATTGAATAATATCATATGCTGCCATGATCTTTTGCACTCTCATTACATATTCACCAAAGATCCTTGGCAACAAATACAAATTCTTGATTGGCATTGCTGACATCCAAGACAACAGCTGTGTTGCATCCTCTGTTATCATTAATTGCATGAGTGCCCTGAACACCAAGATCTGGCTCCTTTGTGCAAAGCCAATCATGTATTTCAATAAAAGGATCTACTTGTCCTTTACTGCAAGTCATATCGTTCATCTTTTTTCCCATGCTTACAGTACTTTCCATGATGGCAAAAAATTGAAAGGGCATAGTGTAGAGTTAGTCCATGCTATTATCATCTCTTTCATATTTTGAATTGTACTCATCGAAATTATTAGAGTGCTTACGTTTTTCTTCCTTGATGATGTTAAGCAGACTAACCTTTCCTAGTCTTTAGTGGATAAAAAGGTCAATAAACCCAACTTGAAACCCCAAGACTGATTGCTTTGTTATCGCCTCCTCAGGTTCCCATGCAGGATGTAGGAGTAATCAAGTTAGTATATAATCTCTTTCTTTTTGTTATCCATGTAAGCAAATGTTTCCTTAAATTCTTACAAATGCTTGAGCAGCTATTGAAACTTAGCTTCTTTTACCCTTCTTTTTCCAATCCTCAAATAATCTCAAGTTGAAGGTTACATCTTTTGTGCTTGGCTGAAATCTTTTTTTTTCTGATTTTAGAGGTTTTGAAGCGATACAGCAATCCTTGTGACCTAAATCTGTAGCTTGAAGATTAGTGAAGCCAAATTCCATATTCTCAAAAGTTTTATGATCCTCCCTACAGCTACCTTGTAAATTAATTTCATCTCTAATTTGTATTGTAGATTCCTTCTGTTCTTGCTTACAGGTATGTTTCTTAATTTTTCGTAGCTTCGGCTTATATTCCACATTTCTTCCTTGATCTCTTCCTCTTGTACTTTTGTCTCTGGTGTAATTGTCACTGATTCCAAGGTCTGCTCGACCTCGTCATCTGATTCTTTTGAATACTTTTCAAGATTAATTTTACTCCATGGTATTGACAAATCTAGGAATGTATTCTTCTCAATGACCGTTGGTTCTGACTTTTACTCTTCTCTACAAATGGTCAGTCGGTCATATAGGTCTATCAATAAACCGAACAACTACTCTCTACGTGCCATTGTTCTGATTGCTGTTGTTGGGTCCTGAAGTATTTGCTCCACTATTCTGATTTCTAGAAGCATTCATATCATTCTAGGTTCTGTGAAGCATTTGACCCAAAATGTCTATAATTGTGTCAACCTTTCTTTCTGCATCAACAACCATCTCCTATTATTAATAATTCAATAAAAAGTACAGCAAGAAAGATGAACTTATGTTGCTGCCTGGAAAATGTTGATTAGTTTGATTGCCAGTACGAATACCACCACTGAAGCAAAAAGGAAATATTGGCATCAATGAAGTCTAATGTAGGAAACTCAAAGTCTGAATGAGATCACTAATAACATAAGAATAAATTCGCCACTTCTTTGCTAAATAAAAATTAACTGATCTGACACCGATAAAAAATAATAATTTACTGATCTAACGATGTGAAACAATGAAGTAGAGAAGCTTATGTAAACCTAAATGTCACTCTCTCTTTAGCACCCTTGTCTCCTATATGTAACATTGCTTTCCAAACATTGATTTCCATCATGTAGGATATGATTTTCCCTTACCTGGTTCACTACACCCTTAGGCATGCACTTGCATATGAATTCCTGGATACAATTGGTGTCTTGCCATAATCCCACCAGGCTATGAGAAGCAGACCAAGGGAAGAAGGAATAAAAAATAAAATTATAATAAAATAAATCAACCCTAGACACTTTTGTGAGAGCCGACCATGGAAAAGAAAGGGCAGTTACGGTAATTAGGGCCGACCCTTGGAATTTTAGTGCCCCTCTTTGAGATTTAAATTTCAAATAAATATAACTTTTACAAGGGCCGACCTCCCTTGAATGGATCACCCACTTTGGGAAAAGTAAATTAAACATAAAAAAATTAAATAGTAGACGCATGGGCCAACCTGCTTTAAGGGGTACAACTTTTGGTTGAAGAGGAGGTTGAGGAGGTATAAATGAGAGTTGTTTTGAGGATTATTTCAACCAATTGCATATTACTCCCATTCCAGAGTGGAACTTAGACCAGATCTAAGAACAAGATATTAGCAGATTTATAAGTAGAATTTGAGCAGAACTATGAACAGTTATAAGGCAAAGATAGAGCAGATCTTCAAGATAATTTGGGGCAGACCTTTAAGATAGATTTATAGCAGATCCTAAGGGTTGCATCAAAGCAATCAGCATCAGCACACAGATCAAATCATCACGCAATCATCAAACCATCAGAAGAAACACTTGATCCAATAAAGGAAGCTTTGAAATTCATAGTCAATTTCAGAATTATTACAGAGGAAGCCAGCAGACTTTGCAAGGTGCTTGAAATACTTGGGCATAATAAATAATATATTATATATTGCTGATGTTGATGTTATTATATATTAACGTTATCATTTGTGTTCGTTCTTGCTATCATGTTTAATACATGCATAATTAGTTGTATTAATAAGGATCCCCTTTTAATACTTTTTAATACTTTTAACCCAACCATACAAACCATTATGGGGTAAGAAGTAGTGCTAACACGCCAAACCCCACTGGTGGGGCTAGGAGGTTGAATGACTGGGTGCTCATTCCGCACTCTTGGGCTTGATTGGAAAGGACAGGCTCCCAGCATCTTATATGATTCTCTGAGGTAGGGAAAGCCTTTGATTGAAAGAGGATGAATAAGGGTGTCGATACAGGCATCCCACTAGGCAAACTACCCCATGATGGATGTCCAATGTGCCTACCACTTGGGGCCAAGAGGGATGGTATATCGGCTCTTGAGCTTAGTGTAAAAATTGTTTCAGGCCAATCCTACCATGCTCATTCATTCAAACTCTATTGTGATTAGACCTATCTAATGGATCATGATAATTATAGGTATTTACATCTACAAGTGTGATTACTAACCCTAATGGACATAATTGAGATTTAATTATGTGTGTGTAAGTACCCAATGTGGTTTAATGTGGTTGCAAGACTTAAATCAAGTTAGCTTTTAAGAGGCATTTAAATGGTAAAGTTATACCTCCAACTATATCCTACATTCCTTATTTGAATGGAATTTGTGATTTTAGAGCAAGACTTAGGGCAAGTCCAAAAAGGGGACATTACTTGGTATCACAGCAATAATCTTATTAGCTTGTGGGACAAGCCTACTTTAGGCGTCATCTAATTAAGGTTAACTATTCAACGCTCTTCTTAAGTAGGCCAAAAATAAAATCGAGTAGGCCAACATTGCATTTCTATATGTATTTTAACTACTTTGTGTCTAATATAAGCATGCTTACTCTATGTGCATTTTATATGAATGCTCTTCACAAGTATGCCTTGCGTTGCTTCACAATTGATGGACTTTAGCATGTCTATTCCATGAGAACATTTCACATGTATGCTTTGTGCCTTTATATATTGCTTTGTGCCTTACACGTCTAACGTGTATACTTCATGCCTTATGTGCATTTATATGGCTTCATGCCCATAGTGTATTCATGTGTATACTTCACGCTTAATGTGTATACTTCATGCCATGTGTATGATTCATGCCTTACGTGTATCATTCATGCCCTACATGTGTATACTTCATGCTTCATTTGTGTGCCTTACATGTCTTGCATGGATGCTTCATGCCTTTAAGTATATACTTCATGCCTTACGAATATTTATGTCTATGCTTCATATGTATTCATGGATATACTTCACATCTTCTGTGAATTTATATGGCTGCTTCATGTTTAAGGTGTTTTCAGCATGGTTACTTCATGGGTGAGCGTGCTTTCCTAGTGTATGCCTTATGTCTAATGTGTTTCCATAACTGTACACTTCATTCTTCAAAAACACAACATTCTAAATGTGTGTCATGCTTCTAATTCTCATCTTAATATGTGGAAAGCACACCCTTGCTAGGATTTAAGGAGATATCCATAGGACCAACCAAAACAGTTTCTTAGGATTATAATTGATGAGAGGAAACTTGTCCTAAAATTACAAACCTTGCAAAATTTCAATCATTAGTTGAGATAACTCATATTGAGTTAATATCATAGTTGCACAACATAAGATAATTATATACCATGGAGAATCTAGGGTTGACAAATCTCCAAGAGTTAGTTTAGGAACCCCTCACCTTGAAAACTCGGATAAAATTGATATTGCTTGAGGACAAGCAATCTTGGGAAGGGCGGACTATCATAACCTTGCTAGACTATACAACGAGCCGACCAAGGGAAAAAGGAATAAAAAAGTAAAACAATAATAAAATAAATAAACCCCAGGCAATTTTATGAGGGCCGACCCTTGCTTGAATGGATAGCCCACTTTGGGCAATGTAAATAAAACATTAAAAAGTTAAAGAGCAGATGCATGGGCTGACCTGCTTGAAGGGATAGCCCACTTTGGGCAAAGTAAATAAAACATTAAAAAGTTAAAGAGCAGATGCATGGGCTGACCTGCTTGAAGGGGTGCAATTTTTGGTTGACGGGGCATTTGAGTTGGTATAAATAAGAGTTGTTTTCAGATTTATTTCTACAAGCATTCTTGCATATTACTCCCATTCAAGCAGAACTTAGAGAAGATCTAAGAACAAGATATTAGCAGATTTAGAATCAGATCTATAAGCAGAATTCGAGTAGAACTGAGAACAGTTATAAGGCAAAGATAGAGAAGACCTTTAAGTTAGATTTATAGCAGATCCTAAGGGTTGCATGAAAGCAATCAGCATCAGCACACACTTAGATCAAATCATCAAGCAATCATCAAACTATCAGACAGAACACTTGATTCAATAAAGGAAGCATCGAACTTCATAGTTGATTTCAGAATTATTAGAGAGGAAGCCAGCAGACTTTGCAAGGTGTTTGATATACTTAGGCATAACAAGTAATATACTATATATTGTTGCTGTTTAAATTACTGATGTTGCTGTTATCATATGTGTTCATTCTTGCTATCATGTTTAATAGATGCATAACTAGTTGTATTAATAAGGATCCCCTTTTAATATTTTAACCCGACCAACCAAGCCATTATGGGGTGAAGGAAGAACATTAAGAAGGCAGCAGTGCTGACAACCTGATCAAGTACGCCAATCCCCAGTGGTGGGGCCAGGAGGTCGAATGGCTGGGTGCTCATTCTGCACTCTTGGGCTTGATTGGAAAGGACAAGCTCCCGGCGTCTTATATGATTCTCCAAGGGATTCCATACTGTGGATTGGTAGGCAAAGCCATTGATTGAAAGAGGATGAATAAGGAAACATGAATAGGGAGTGTAGATACAGGCATCCCACTAGGTAGACCACCCCATGATGAATGTCCAATGTGCCTGCCACTTGGGACCAACAGATGGTATATCCGCTATTGGGCTTAGTGTAAAGATTGCTTCGGGCCGATCCTACCTTGCTCCTTCATTCAAACTCTCTTGTGATTAGACCTATCCAATGGATCATGATGATTATATGTATTTATATCTAAATGTGTGATTACTAACTCTAAAGGAGATAATTGAGATTTAATTGTGTGGGTGTGTGTATCCAGTGTGGTTTAACATGGTTGCGGGACTTAAAAATCAGGGTTTAACTTGTTAAGAGGCATTTAAATGGTAAAGTTAAGCTTCTAAGAAAATATCTTACATTTCTTATTTTAATGGAATTTGTGATTTTAGGGAAGATTTAGGGCAAGTCCAAAAAGGGGATATTACATGTCTTCTCCATCACAGGCTTAGAAGATCTAGCTCTGGTACCATTGCAATATCCAGAATGAAATATTTAATTATATCTACCAAATTTTGATTTGCTCAACAATCTTTTGCTTGAAAACGATGAATATTGTGATATTGCTATTAGGATTCAACTGTGTAAAATATCCACCAAAAAATTATAAATTGCACTGCCCTGATCAATCCGCTCTCACACCCTAAGCACAATTCAGCCTTTCAGCCCTTCAATATGAAAAGCAAATGTAAGTTGCTGTTATAGTGTGAAAGTGCAGATTTTCTATTGGAGGTATTGCACAAGTTGCAAAATTTAAACCATTGTTCATTATACAATATTAACCATTCCAACTCTGCCAAGAATATGGATTGCTGCACCAATTATATATTGCAGATTTGAAAGGATATTTCTTCAATTAATCAATTCTGAACAACTAAGTTGCAGGGTTCAGCCCCTGGCACCCCCCAGTGAACAATAGCAATCTGTGTAAAATCGCTCATGAAATTGTGGGTTTTCATAGCCCGAGGGCCGATTCCAAACCTATAGGGTTTCTCTTCAGGTTATTTGAACCCTAGTTCAATGCTCCAACAAAGAGTAGAAATTAGAAAATAGAAATGTTTATCAAAGCATGCTGTCACCTCCTTGCTTGGCCTCTCTTAAATAGAATTTTTCATCAAAAGGCATAACTCTTCAAATGACCCCTGCTTATTTCAGAGGAATTATTATTAAAGATAGACTTTAATTACAAGATGCGTGTATTTAATATTTTAACTTTAGTATAATCTCTCCTTTTTGAGACATTATGACCCTCTTATTTGTATGGTAGTTGTGTTTGTCTTAGTTTAATTTTTTAAGAGGGGACATTACAACCTCTGAGATACACACCAAGAAAATTCATTTTACATCCTAAGCATAAATCTTCGAGTATTAAAGTGACAAGGAGCATTTACTACAGACAAACACGAAGCTGCTAAAAGGGAATGCCTAGAAGCTGCTAGATTAGGGTAGAGTGCAAGGAGGCACAAGAGGGATTGGCTGGGGTTTCCATTGGATAATATATAACTCAAATTCAAAATCTGATATTGATTAAGCCTTTGGCAAAAATGAGGCATAGGCACAGCGATAGCAAATCCAATTGTCTACATTTTGTCATTTGGCAGTTGTAGACTTTTCAGCCTTCTTATTTTGTTGTATGTGCACATTGATTATGAAAATTCAAATCATTAGACATTGAAATGTTGTTGATTTGTATGTCTCATGTTAATCCTCAATTCAGCTGTATTGTTTCACAGTCACAATCTGGTGAATGCATCTTATCATATGAATTTTGGAAATTTCCTATATTTTTAATTTTTTCCTATCTTTTTTAATTGTCATCCCCAGCTGACCCCTAAAACATGCCATCCCAGAAAAATGTCCCCGTGTCCCCTACTGTCTCCATCCAGGAAGCTTGGTGGAACATTCTTTTACTCGCATCCTATCTGATAGCTGGACTTTGATCCAACCCTCAAATGGAAGAAGATATAGAAACAAGTTACATCAGTGTTGATCATTGGTTCCACTGCATAATAATTTCGCAATGAGAATTATTTTGATTGGCTCAGGTCAGTGTTTTAGCTTGAATCATATTTAATTTTTCAGTTTCTACGGTTCTGTTCAACCCTAATACAGTTCTGTGATGGCTAGATGTGCTTTCAAATAACACTGAGTCACTCTGGTCACTCAATGCTCACTAACAAAATTTATTTCTTACTCGCCAGCCATATCCTCCCATACAATAACAATTTCCATGCATTTCGAATGAGCACATTGTGGGATGGTGGAAGCATACAAGGAAACCGTTGAAGAAAGAAAACTATTTAAATCAACACTTCAGATCACACTCCATGATCCGTCTTTTGCTTTTTGATGATGGATCATGGAATCGATCTAAAGCATTGATGTAAATGCTTAATAAATTACATACAGCTTTTCCAGAAGTGTTTGCTCTCAATCTAATTGACTGTGAAAATCTCATGTCACTACAGAAAGAAAGAAAATAATAAAAATGGCTAGGAAAAATAAATAGGATTCAGAAAGACAGACAACAGTACCGCCACTATAAGCAATTGTGGAAACTAATAAATTAAACAAATTGAGTTTTATAAAGGAATAACTAAGGCCAAAAGGCCCTACACAATTATAAGTGAAAATCACAACAGCTGTAATTGTACAATCAATTTTAGATAGAAATATTCTTCCATACAATATCAATTTCCATACATTTCAAATGAGCACATTGTGGGATGGAAGCATAGAAGGGTGATGTGAAAGAAAAAATTATTTAAATCAACACTTCCAATCACACTCCATGATCCATCTTTTGCTTTTTGATGATGGATCATGGAATGTGATCTGAAACATTGATGCAAATACTTAATAAATTACACAAAGCTTTTCATGAAGTGTTTACTCTCAATCTAATTGACTGTGAAAATCTCATGTCCCTAGAGAAAGAAAGAAAATAAAAATGGCTAGAAAAATTAAATAGGATTCACAAAGACATTCAACAGTACCGCTACTATGAGCAAGCGTAGAAACTAATAAGTTAAACAAATGGAGTTTTATAAAGGAATAACTGAGGTCAAAAGGACCTACAAAATTATAAGTGAAGATTACAACAGCTGTAATTGTACAATCCTTTTGAGATAGAACAAGTAAAATGAATAGAGAGAATGGTATGTATGCTGCAATTTTTTTATCACACCTGAGTTAAGGAGTAGGTGACTCCACTTATACCAAAAGTGTCTGCTCTTTCAAGTGCCTGTAAAACAATAAACATCTTTAATTTTATTTAAATACAGTTTTAATCCTTGAAATTGATGAGATGCTTCATAATTTCCTTAATGTTGCACCTGTGAATAGATCCATTGCATATGCTCTGGATTGTCTGCATCAAAAGATTTTCCAGGATGTTCCTAAAGACAGAAAGCAAACATTTGAATTCAAGTTTGTGATTGTGGAAACAATAGTTTCAATTGCAAAGCCTGAATAAGAAAGTACTTATTAAATCTAATCTCACCTGGTCCCATTGGATTAGATGAGCATACTCAATGCAGTGAGCAGCTGAACGAGGAGTCTCAGCAAGAGTACATAAAGGAAATTTAACCTGAGGTGGGAAAAGATATGCGGTACACTCGAAGCAAGGTGTGACTCCAGGTAAAATCACTCTGGCATGGCCTTTGAATCCTTCAGTACCCCCGTCAACCATAGGTTTGATTGTTTCCAGGCGTGGTTTATCATCAGAATCATATTCTGTATTTGAAGACAAGAAAAAAAAAAAACTTATATATGAGAGACAAGCTTAATCAAGAATAAAATTTCTCCTTCCTATACCAAATGAAGTAAAACAGGAAGAAACTGAGATAAAAGAAGATGATTTTTTGACATCGGACACGAGGTTGATGTTCAACATATTAGACTCTCAATTATGACTGACGTACAAATCCTTTTTCCAAATCT
The DNA here is from genome assembly GCA_027943335.1 of Chamaecyparis obtusa. Classification (NCBI taxonomy): domain Eukaryota; kingdom Viridiplantae; phylum Streptophyta; class Pinopsida; order Cupressales; family Cupressaceae; genus Chamaecyparis; species Chamaecyparis obtusa. Next base: position 2,174,411 of record BSBK01002852.1, read on the forward strand.
TAATCTTAATCTTAATCAAGAGAACATATTCAATTTACATGTTTAGACAAAAATTCATGTGCAAAAATCCTTTGTACGCACAAGGCTGTAACTCCAAGTAAACGGTTGACTAGGGCCATTTGAACCATATATGGGAGGTAGAACTAATCATGGTTCAAAATCTTAGGGAGTTCTTCACCTAACTCACAAGAACTTGTGAGATTTTTTGCAAGCAGAGTAACTAAGTTTTCTCCAGCAACTCATCCACCAAAAAAAAATTTAAAAGCAAACCCCTTAATTTTTTGTGTTTTTGTCATGTTCGTCTTCAGTGATTACAATCTCAGTAGCAAGAACTAATCGTTGCTGATTGTGCATGGATATAAAGGATTGATTGATGATTGGAGTGCGTATGAGTTGATGAAACAACCACAGAAGTCAAGGTTCATCTGCAAGAAAAACACCTAGCACACACAAGAGATCAAACAAAGATAATATGCTCTATAACAACCCCAAATTCTGTTTTGATTGCACAATAATGAATTGGGATACTATTACAATGAATGAATTTGCTTTATGGAAAGCAAGAGTACTAAAAATATCCAAAAGCTAACTCAAGCTAAAAAATAGCAAACTAGAAGTGCATGATATGCACAATGTGCAAACTGGAGCCCAACTTGACAAGACTAACCTAAATTTAGGCTCAACTAAGTGAACTTATGCTAGGGCATGAATGTGCAAACATGTGCTCAATTATGCATGAGAATATGCTTGGGCATGTGCACAATAAATTAATGCAACATATGCAAATGTGCCTAATACAACGAATATACATGCTCTAACACCCCCCCTTAAGTTAAACTTAGGGAGACAAAAAACTCTAAGCATGAAATGCAAGAATACAATAAACTAGCATGAATGAGTCCTGCAATGAAGGCCTAATTAGGTACTCATTTACAAACCAATGCAAAGCCCTTCAAAGCAGAGAAAAGGAGAAAAACCACAGGGAAAAAACCCTTCTCCAAAAGTGAGAGATGCAATGAGAAAAAGAAAAAAGATGGACTCCAAGTGTCCCCCCAAGAACTGAATCGGTCACATAAGTACAATAAATATCCCCCAATAAGAGAGAGAAAATGAAGCCTAGAATCGCCCCAATGAAGAAGTAGCTCTTGTACCAATGATTGAATATTTGAAAACAGAACATGATCCACTACCTGCAAACTACATTTCTCCCCTTAGGAAGAAATAAATCCACAGGAGATAGGAGAAGTCATTCCTATAAACTTGAAGATGTAGGAATTCAAATACAAAATGTATGTGCCTCTAGAAACTACTCAAATATTGCTATGTTTATGATACAAATGATGATGCCACAAACCAATCAGGTACATGCCCAATCAATGAAGAGGTGACAAATCAAAACTCTGCAAAAGCTGATGAAGAACAAGATCCACGAGCGTTAAAGATAAGCTGACAACACTGATGTGGCTATCAGCAAAGAGGAAATGAATATCCTCAAAATAATCCTCCAGATCTGCAATATGAGACTCCAAAAACAAGGATGATGTCTACAAAATACGAATCCCAAGTAGCTGCATTTGGATGAACAATGCCTTGTTGCATTGAATCAATGGGGGCTATGCATTAGCCAATGCCAATCTGATCAGGAACAAAAAAAGATGAAGATGAATGAAATGGGATCTCAATGTGAAGAGTAGGAACATGAAGATAGACCTGTGATCCATCAGAACATGCAAGACCTCTAATATACTCAAGCTCCTCTAAAGTATAATCATCAAAGGGTATGAAATCTAAATGTTGGTGAAGAAGATAATCTGCTGCAAAATCCTCTAGGAATGGAGAGATATGAAGATTTCCATGCATCTCCCAAAGTTGAGTTCAAAGTGCGTGAGGACACTCAAGGTCCGATATAGCACACAGTGTCATAATCAACACTAGAACAAATCACACCTACAACATAGTCTGTGAGATTACCCCAAGCTGATTTACCTCCTGAAGTTGTTGGTTCAGGTATGAGTCTATACAGATAATATGGCAACATATCTGGCCATAATTGCCCTTTGTCAGTCTAATAACAGAAGGGTGAACAAAAAAACCCATGATACCTCCTCGAATGAAATTATCAAACCCCAAGAATCTCAAAACATGTAGAGCACATCAAATACAACCCTCACCAACAAACATATCCATCCCAAGCGCTAAAAACATCCAAGTAATTGAGCAAATAGTGAAACCACAAAAATCTGAATAAAATATACCTGGAGCACAATCTGAAGAAAAGGCGTTAAGATTAGTATAAAGAACATTCAGAGCTTTCTGATGATGTGCGGAAGTCAAAAAATGGAGTTCGTTTGCTCAAGTTATGGCCCCAGAAGTGCAAAACTGAAGGCTGACTTTGGAGGCTTGGTACAAAAGAATTGGTGAAGAATCTGATCAAACTACCACCACGAACAGATTGGCGCTGAAATCAGTTTTCCAACAATGTCTTGTTTGCACAATTTCGATATCATATGCTCAAGCTATGAGCAAAAAACCACAAGCTACTCTTTATGGCTTGGCGCTCAAACTAGTCAACCAAGATTGTGAAGAAAAATTTGACAACCGTCTAACTGTCAAGGAATATTCTCAAAATATTCCCTTCACAAAAAAAGTTGTAGGAGTATGCTCGCTAGAATATTCTCTTGGTTGAATGGAAAATGCTGAAGGATAATTCCTCAAGAATCTTCTGCTAAATTTGGAAGTTGTTCACTAAACTTAGTTGGCACAAAAATTGGGGGATCTACTAACTTTGGAGGCGATGTAGACATTGATGGCAGCTTTGCATGGGCCTACGCGCTTACCTAAGCGCTGATTCAGGCTGTTGACTTTTGTACCCTCTTAAATCGCTTTCTCTGCTCATTAAAAAATGCACCATCAATGGTGAATAAAAATTTTGCAAACCAAAATTCATAAAAATTTGATGTGCATTTTTTACTTGTGATTGGAAGCTGTGTACTGCAGCAGTAAATGTTTGTACGGATCTGTACAGAAGCTAGAACTTTGTGCCCCGGAAAAAAATGCTTCACTTTTGACAATGTCGTATTTCGACAGATTTACTGTCGAATTATGGGTTTTTGGGTGTTCCAAGTTCAATGGCAATGTCTGTTTTGCGCCAAAGTGCTCAGATTTTTCAGCTGCCCGTGAATTTCACCTTGATTCTTGAGCGCTGGCCAAATTGACCCAATTTTTCAACTATTCAGATTTGCATGAAACAACAGTTGATCTTAGGGTTCTTCAACGTTGTAGACACAATAGCAACCTCCGTTTGACCCCAACGTTCATAGAAAATTCACCCAAGGTTGGATCCCTCAAGTGTGCGGATAGGAACTTGTCAGATCTAGCACTCTGATACCATGTAAGAGGAAAGATTTATCTTCTAATACCATGTAGGAGTTGATGAAACAACCACAGGAGCGAGCTCTGATACCATGTAAGAGTTGATGAAACAACCACAGAAGCGAGCTCTAATACCATGTAAGAGTTGATGAAACAACCACAACAGCCAAGGTTCATCTGCAAGCAAAACACCTATCACACAAAAGAGATCAAACAAAGATAATATGCTCTATAACAACCCGATAATTTTGTATTGAATGCACAAAAATGAATTGGGATACTATTACAATGAATGAATGACATTGCTTTATAGAAAGCAAGAGTACTAAAAGTATCCAAAAGCTAACTCAAGCTAAAAATAGCAAACTAGAGCTAGATATGCAAACTAGAGGTGCATGATATGCACAATGTGCAAATTGGAGCCCAACTAGATAGACTAACCTAAATTTAGGCTCAACTAAGTGAAATTGAGCTGGAGCATGAATGTGCAATCATGTACTCAATTACGCATAATAATATGCATGAGAATATTCTTGAGCATGTGCATAATTACTTAATGCAACATATGCAAATGTGCCTAATACATCTAATATACATGCTCTAACCGGGGGGCACTTAGTCAATCTGTGTTGTTTTCTACTCTTTTTTTCAAGCTGCATGCCCATTTTTACCTTTGATCCTATATTGCCATATCACACTCATAAAGATGCCCTTACACTAGGGACTTCATCTCTTCCTCATACCATATGAGCTTACACTGTCATATCCTTTCTTATTCAAATTTTCAAATTCAAAAGACCAAAAACCCTGCTGTCATGCTGCATATGCATGAGAATATTCTTGAGCATGTGCACAATTACTTAAATGCAACATATGTAAATGTGCCTAATACATCTGATATGCATGCTCTAACAAAGTGCACTTAGTCAGTCTGCTTTGTTTTCTATTCATTTTTTCAGGCCACATGCCCATTTTTTATCTTTGATCCTATACTGCCTTATCACACTCATAAAGATGCCCTTACACTAGGGACTTCATCTCTTCCCCGTATCATATGAGCTTACACTGTCATATCACTTCTTATTCAAATTTTCCAATTCAAAAGATCAAAAACCCTGCTGTCATGCTGCTGCAATTTTCTTCTTTTCTAAATGTCTAAAATCTAAAGTGTGCAATGCAAGGTGCTAGCAGAAAGAACATTGCATGGAAGCCATGACACATGAAAAGAATAATGAATGTCCTACTCTCTATCTATGAGAAGCAAATAAAAAGGAAAAAAACAAGGGATGTGGTTGCGCTGATAATAAATTCCAAGGCCACCCCACAAGAAATACCATTATATTTAAATTGCTGGCCAAGACATCTCATTGTGCAGCCAAGTGTACAAACAAGGGAAAAGAGCAATGAATATCCTACTCTCTATCTATGAGGAGAAGCAAATTGAAAGGAAAAAAACAAGGGATGTGTTTGCATTGATAATGAGTTCCAAGACCACCCCACAAGAAATACCACTATGTTTCAATTGCTGGCCAAGGCATCTAGTTGTGTAGCCCAACATAGGAACAATTGAAAATAACTAATTAAAAATTGTTTTAAAAAACATTACAATATAAAATATAATAATTTATAATACACTAGAGAAATAGTAAGGGTAAATCCGAAGTTACAAAGCAAACAACATACTTGAATAGCAGAGAGTGAGCAATTTGGCGATCAGAAAAAAGTGAGCGAAATGTAGTGAAATGGACAAATTTCCATTGGGTTTTACAATTGACAGATTTTTGTCAAGATCTTCTAAAAAGAAGCTGGAACCTGTACTGAACCAAAACAGGTATGTCAGGTATGCTTGCCAAACCTATTTAGGAATCAAATTTAAGTTTTAGAGGAAAGTTCTTATTTGCTGTTTCTGTTTTTTAATTTGCTATCAACTGAATTTTTTAATTTTCTGATTTTTACGTGACAGCTTTTGATCAAGGTTTTACGTTTGGTCAATGGGGACAAAAAGTCATTGCGTTATCTCTACGAGGCCATGGAGAAGGCCTAGAAGACAATATGCTATATGTTGAGAACAAGAAAAAATATTTAAGTTAGACCAAGTAATTGCTATTCTGAGGGCAGCTCCGTAATATTATTACAAATAAAAAACAAGGTGTTTCTAAACACTAGCACTCAAAAAAAGTGTTTCTTAAACAGTTAAATATAAAAAATATTTTTAATACTTGGAGAGAAAATAAAATAAATGTGTTAGGCCAATTTTCTGTCATAGCAAAAATCCTATGAGAATGGCCTCCTCCCTGCAAATGTTTCATGGTTTGTGTCCTGCCCTGTAGTTTATGTTGTCACCAAGCTCTGGTCCAATTTGCACGTGCTAAATCATAAAACCCAGGAAGATTTTTAAGTTTCAAGGTCTGCAGGAAATGTTTTCAAAATTTGCCACAGTGTCGAAAACCCACAGTGTTTTCAAAAATCCATGATGTTTTCGACCTTTTTGGCCTGCATAAACCCTCAATGTTTTCGGCTTCCTTGTTTACCTTTGTGTCATGTTGAAAATTCTGTGTGTTTTCGATCTTTCACCGAAAACCCTGTGTGTTTTCGTCCTTGCATGTCTTCTTTTCTGTCGGCTCTCCTTGTTCATCTATCTTAACTGCGCAAGTGCGATGATGTGGGGCCAGTTTCTTCAAAGCGGCAGAGGAAGGAGATCAACAGTCGGCGTGTGATCGCATGGAATATTCTTTCCCCATGCGATCATGTGCCTGCCGTCGATTTTGTTTGTTCCAAGCGTTGCTTCGGTGAAGTGGGCCCGGTGTCAGAGGGGTGACAGATGGCATGTCCTTATTGGCTGTCACATGGCCGCATGTCAGACTTTTCTGACATGCAATCATGCGACCGCTTGCCATCTGTCCGCATGGGTCCCGGCTCTTCGCAGTTGGTGGTTGTTGTTCCGTGGTCCCGGAGGCGGACATGTGGCAGCCTGTGATTGGCTGTCGCATGGTCACATAGCCCAGTTTTTGGCTATGCGATCATGTGACCGCTTGCCACGTGTCCCTGGGGCCCATCGACAGAGTGGTGCTGGTTGCAGTTTGGTGGCGTGACACGTGGCTATTTGCTGGCGGTTAGTCGCATGTTCGCATAGCCTTTTGCAGGGCTATGCGATCATGCGACTGACATTTTCTGTTGTCTTCATGCGGTCACGGCAAGGTAGCAGTCTGCGGGTGGTCGCATGTTCGCATAGCCCATCTTCGGGCTATGCGATCATGTGACAAGGTGCCACATGTGCTGGGGCCCGTTTGTGGTTGTTTGGTGGTCCCGTTGGCAGATGATGTCGTGGCAGTCTCTAGTTGGTCCGTGCTAGCAGGTTGATAGATTTGAACGTGGACCCGGTTATTTTTCTTGGTCTTTTTGGTGGTGTGGATAAATATTTGGCGGCCCGACAAAGTCTTCTTCCTGTCGCTAGTTCGCGTGATGTTTTAGTGGCAGCGCTATTATTTCTGCGAACTGGCGAAATGTCTTCAGTCGCCAGTTCACCAAATGACTTAAGGTGTTATTTTGGCACGTGCAGTCGTGTGTTTGCTGAATCTAACTGGGGTTTAGACTTTCATTCCGCAACTGGGATTTTCCTTTGTCGTGTGTTCGATGAAAGTAACCCGAGGTGCCTGGATGAGTTAAAGCCATGAACCCGAGAGGATAGGAGGATCTACGGCGGGGACTTAATGTTGATCTCAGTTTGATCGCCGATGCGCTGTTAGTTTCTCGGCGGTGGCGGTTGCGGCAAGGTAGAGGATAGCAGGTTGTCACATGTTCGCATAGCCCGTCTCCGGGCTATGCGATCATGCGACCAAGCATAAATTGGAGCCCGGATTCCTGTGGCGATGAGGTTTGTGACCGCACAGCTACGCAACTAGGGGCAAATGGTTAAGGAATATGAAGCCCACGAATTGCATGGTGACCGCTGCATTTTGAGTTTGAATTTCTGAGAGACAGGGGTACCATTTTTATGGAATTCAATGCAGAAAAGACCCTATTTGGTGAGAAGTGATTGGTTTGCAGTGTGGTCCAGGATGCCGTGAGTGTTTGCAGGGGTGTTGTGTCGTGCGGTGATGGACAAACTTTGTTGTTCGAGGCTTTTTGCAGGAGATTTGGTTGGAATTTTGCTATTGGTTGGGTGGTTGACTTCTTAACCCTGGTTACCCGTAGCTTGTTGCATCCTACTGGTTTAGGATTCCAAGGTAACCAGTGGTATAAATGGTTGATTTTTTGACTGTCTAATGGTTCTGAATTTTTTGTCAGTTCCAGTGGTTGTATCAACATTTTGGGAAAAACCTCAGGTATCCTTTGCATATTGTCTATGGTGTTTTCTGAATGAACTTGTAATGCAGAGATTTGAATCCACATACTTAATACAGTTTCTCAGTCTTGGATCTCTCCTTTAGTTGCTCTTAATGAATTCTGAGTTTTCTGGCTCACTGCATTTGGTTGCTTATGTATATGTTTCATCTCTCAGCCTTGGTTTAGAATCAGGTTAAAAGTCTCTGAGTGAAGCATAGGTTCATTTGGTCCAATCAGTAAGGATACTTGTAAGTAGTGTAAGAGATGTTTAATTGTGTTTATGGCTTGGATTCTCAGATGAATCTAGTAGTTGTCCTTGTGTTTTAGGTTCACTTCAGGTGTGATGCCCAATGGATAAGGCACTGATCTTAAGTTAGTATCCCTGTGCTGATGCAAAGTGTTGCATGGTTGACTGCATCCTGCAGGAAACCCAATTATATTTAATATTTCCAATCCTGCAATCCCTCATAGTTTTGAGGTCACAAAACCATTTTACCCTGCATAGTAGAGTTGATTCAATGAATACCTGGTTAGTGTTTAGCAATCCTTTACTATGATCTGCTATTTAAATCCAGAAGTATAGGGTGTGTAGTGAGTTTGAATTTTGTCTGGATTAGGTGTACCCGCCTTGGTTTTGCAGAGCCAGAAGCAGAAGAGGGCATATTAAGACCCTATAGTTGGTCCAGTTGCCTTGCAGAGCTTTCACATTTGGATTTAACCAGTCCTAACATCAGTCTCAAGGCATATTGGCAGCCTATTAGGGCATAAGAGTTTTCGAACACCAACAAAATGGAGGACCTGAAAAAGGCAACAATAAAAAGAGCACTTTTCCTCATTTCATTATCATTCGAGTTTATCCTTTTGCATCCAATTTTCAAATTTGAGCAGTTTGTTCAATCTAGGGCATCCAATGACAAAATCCCTTGTTTTGTTTGAAGTGTGAGAGGAAGAAAACCCTCATAAATTCCACATTTGGGATAAAAAATGAATACCCTTGCTTCCTATTTTGGTTGATTCCACCCAGGAATCAAAACTATGCTAATTTGTGGAGGATTTGGAGATATTTTTATTTACAATAGGTAAACTACAGTGTTTTTTGCAAATAAATATCATCTCATTGCCAAACATATTTGAGGGTTTACATATTGAATTCCAGATTTTTGATGGATTTTGGACATCGAGTAAAATTTAAACATTTAGGGCACTTTATCAGCCAAACCTCTAGCGACTGGAAATTTCAAGTATTTTCCTTACCAAAATTTGAGTCTTGATCTGAGCACCACATACAAGGAAAGGTAACTATGAAAATCAAATGACAGAGCCATGCCAAGTATTGGGAGGCTGATCACGGCATTTTGACTGAACGCCAAACCCCAAGTAGAGTCTGTACCGATCTGGGTGGCAAATTAGGCAGTTCCTACCTTTATTAATGTTGTTGCAGACCCTGTGAATTGCTAAGACAATTCAGCCTATTGCCGTACATCTCCTGTTGACAACTGGGACAATTCAATACAGTCACAGCAGCAAGAAGTGACCATACAGGTTGCAGATTGTGATTTTTCAGTGCAGTCTATTGTATCAGCACTTTCAGGCAGTTTATGAGTGGGTTTGGTTATGTAAAACATTCTGAATTTGTATTCAGCAACTATACATCATTAAGTTTTTACTCTGAATTTGAAAGGTTGTCTATATTGAGGGTTTTATGATAGCAGTCAATAAGTTTGAGTTGATATAACAAATTCCAGTAATATATTGTGTGATCAGCGATGCAATTAATATACAGTTTGCTGTTGAGTCGATATCTGTCTCAAAAATCCTAGGAATACACAAAAAATAGAATATTACACAAATAAGTGAAATAACTAATGGGGACAATACACCAAGTCTGCCAACCATTACATGCTACAGGGTACTACTTAATCCTTTTTTTTTCTTTTTCAGTTCTTTAAAGTTGATAAGGGATGACACTGAATGAAGGCCTTAGAGACAATTCTCGATGAGCTACTACAAGGCTATGGTGGGGAGGCTCTTTGTTTCATTTTGATGCATTCAAAGAAGGATAACTCAACAACCAAGTAAATATTATAAATTCTTTAATCACACACATCTATAGTAAATGCAATTTTAGCTTAATATAATGAGTTTTTACTTAATACATGTGATTTTTTAAATGTTTCATTTGTAAATCTGTGGAGGGAGAATTATGGTGGTCGAACAGCAAATCTTTAGAGGCTAGTCATCCATGTTTTGAGTATTCGCACCAAGAGGATAAACAAGTTGATCTAGTAGTGCTTCAATGACCTTGTCTTTATCCGATACAATTTTTGCCTTCACACCAAAACAGTGGAGGTGAAGGTGTTGCAAGATGCCATCAACTTGGATGACATTCAAACCATATTTAAATTGGATGGTCAAAGAAGGAAACGTTCACTAACAATCCCACTGAATTGGATATAGAAACAATTTCAGTGGAAGCAAAAGAATATAACAGACATGAGGAATCACTCACTCGTCAAGATAATTTTGACTTTTTTTCTAAATTGAAGCTGGATACTACCAGTATTAGGAAGAAAAAGAATGAATTGTAGACTGTAGTTGGTTGTTGTATAAGTATAAGAAGATTGAAATTTTGAATTTTAAGCGTTTGTAGGTCATATGACACGTAATATTTTAATTATGACAAACTATGTTATTGAGCACTACATTTTTAGCCTAGGTACACGTACTGGTACAGTCCTGGTACTGGTATGGGTCAGGTTCTTCCCTGGCTACGCCCAGGGTACTGCCCAGGCACCCAGGTTCAGTACCCAGCAGGACCCTATGAAAATATTTCTGAAAATTGTAGATGTTCATCTTGCCTCAGTTAAATTCTCTCTCCTTTTCCTTTTCCTTTCCAGTTTCACTGGACTTTAGTGCTGATAGCATCAGTTTTTTTAAGGATGTGGATACCAAATCTTGTGCTTCTCTTCCAGTCCACTGCATTGCAAAGCATTAAGATTTTCCTACTTCAGAAATCTTGTTTACCAATAGATGGCTGTCTGCAATCCCTTAGCGAAGATTTGAGTTAATGTTCAAATTCAACAACAATAAAATTTGGATGAAGTTTGGCCTGAAAAAAAAATTGAAAAAAGTTCATGATTGAATTTGCCTTCTATGAATTTGATTTTTAAAAATATAATTAATAAATCCATAAATATAAAACAATATTATATTAAATTTGAATACATTATATGAAATTTAAAAACATTATAATATAAATATGTTTACAATTTTAATTTAAATATTATTAATACATAAATCATAAATATATTCGATAATAAAAAAATTATTAAACTATGATTTAAATATTTTAGAATAATATATATTTATATGCTTAATATTTTTTATTTTTTTTAAATTAAAAACTAAATCGACATTGCCTAAAAATAAACATATAAAGATATTAAATTTCATTCAACTAAACAAGATATTAAAACAGAAACAAAACTGTCATGATAGAGAAACGAGTGAAAACAGTGTGCTATTGTTGATGCTTTGGACTCGAACCCTCAATAGAATAATGGATGGAAATAGCAAAGCAAAGCCGACCGGTATGGGAGACAGCCAAAAGCCAGAAAGGGTGGAGACAATGCAACAGCCAGGATGGGAATGGCGTTCATTAGTATCAGCCCTTGGGAGATCAAAGAGAGCTTGAAAGGCTTCCAATTCCACCACAAATTTATCCACTTTAGTTCATTTTAATCGAGTGAACAACATCCACACACAAAAAACTCAGATTTTGAGGGCCAGCTATAAAAAAGATTTCAATCTTTTTCAATGTAGGCTCAAGTAAACACCATGAATCCAATAGAAAATCCTAACCAAAAAATAAAAATATGTGAGCCCTTATCTGGACGAACATTACGGTGAACTAGAATGAATTTATAGGATTTTTTTTAAGTTCACTGAATTTTCAATTTCATAGATGAGATTCAGCAAACCCTGTGACTTAGGTACTGCAATACCAGGTTCCAATACCCATACCCAAACCAGTAACTTAGCAAATTAATAATCAAAATAGACCTATGTGTTCTCTGAATTCATTGTTTAGCCATATCCTGCATTAATCTAAGTTTAGTTTGTGTATTAATGTATATTTTTATTTGTCAAGTCCCAAGTCCAAGTCAAAATTTGGGCTGCTGAGATTTTTCCACGTCTGAGTTTTCAAACTATGAAACTAATGCTAGAAAAAACAGAGAAAATGAGCACAGTTCTCTCTGTTCTAAGTGATGCCACGTGTTTAATGGCACTTTTTTGTGTCTTTGGTAGTCAGCAAAAAGGCATTCTTATGATGGGTACATAATGAAGACAATATAATTGGGTAAGACAAATGATAAAATCTATGTAATTATGCAATCGTGTACAAACCATTATGTAATGACTGATGTATCATCTATGATTCTTAAGAACCTTTCATCTATATAGAGGCCTTCTATGAGGTTTAAGCGGGCATATATTATAAGGCTGAACAATTAATTAATCACAGTTTTCTCCTTATCTTAATGACTTATTTCCCATATTTAGTTGGTCTCACTTTGAAGATTATATTTTCTACCAATTATGTGAGCAAGATATGAACTAGTTGTCAATTGTCTATTTAGTGCCATAGCTTCAGATAAACAGCAGTGAGACCTTCTCCAAGCCATTAATGCTTACATAAATGCAACATGAAAGTCAAAAACTATTCTATAGAAAACATGGAAGCATGTCTGGCTTCAAACTGAAATATTTGACAGCTTTCTTGCATCATGAAAAAAAATGGATGGTTGAAAGCACCACGTACATAGTATGACTAAATGGTCACGGCTAAACTTTTAATAATATGCCAAAAATTTAAAAAAACAAGCATGCGTAAGTACCAAGAAAGCTACAAGCCACTGCATTGATATAGCTTCGAGCCTCAATTGAATCAAGACCAAGTGCAATTATATTAAACTCGCTGTAGAAGTCAAGTTCTTTCTCCTCAATCCGACAGAAATGGGGTACAATGTTTACCCCACTAACTCGCTCCATGACTCGCTTTGCAGCTACTTCCGCCTTTGGCTTCCCCACATCTTGTATCCTACAAAATCATAACCCTAAAGGTGAGGAAAAAAGTTCTACACATAAATAATCAATCAGAAACAGTTAGATCAAATTCAAAACAAAATGTCCAATAGTAGACACAGAGCATATCTCACTATGACAACAATAACCAATTTCATGGAAATTGATTTGGTTTAATGTCACAGTGCGCTGAAAATTCCAAAAAGATGATTTTTTACATTATGCAGTCTTCAAATATGCAACCCAACAGCATGTATGAAATGTTTTAACAAAAACATGCAGATCAGAATTCACTGGAATCCAACTCCATCTCCACCTATCAATAGTTGGGCATGCGTAAACATAAGGAGACATTGACATTAGTTCATTACAAAACCAACCTTGCCCAACTTCCCATAGAATTAGCATAGGGGTTCCCTACATTGCCCCCACATTAAACAACTAGCCACAATGCATTATTCTTAGAGATTTACTCATTAAATTAAAAACTGTTTTTTGTAACAAACACATCTGAGATGCCAAAGTTTTGATAAAACCTGAAGAGGAACTGCCGATTGAGATTGGATACATCAATAGTATCCATATCTATCACCTCAATGTTCTTAAATCCAGACAAGGCAAGATCTTTTAGTAACTCACAGCCAAGACCCCCAGCTCCTACAACCAAGACCTTGACATATTCTTGCAAATCACTTCTCAACTGCAACATGAAACAAAGATAAAAATGGAAATGATACTTAGAAAACAGTAATCAATAACAATAAATATTTGAAAAGAATAACTGCCCTCCTAAATGTTAAAAGAAGAGAATCTTGACAGTGAATTAATTTTAATTGAAAATTTGAACAAACAATTATTCCAAGATATCCAAAGATGTTAGAATGCAGAATAAGAACAATTAATAAAAATCAAGAAACTGCACTTGATTGTCTTGGAGCTCTACAGAAAATAGAGGACTCTTAGCATAATATAGCATAAACCTTTAAAAGTCACTATAATGTGCAAAAGTGTTACTATTGTTAAACAAACTAGAACCCCTCCAAACAATTATTAACTGCTAATTTTTTAGTCTTACCAATCTGCAAGAATAGAAATTAATAAAACTGCAGATCATGTGCATATCCCACTGCAAAGTCCACCATATCATTGAAGAAAAAGCATAATTATGAAATAGAAGAGCTTTTGCCAACCATGTGGTTGAACTTGACTCACATCTTTCCCAATGGCGTGCATCATGGATCAGTAAATTCTTTCTTAAAAAAAATAATAGGAAGCACTTGGGCACAGTGACCCCAAACCATTCTATTTTCGCTAGCAGGAAAAAACACAAAACATTTATTATTAATTTATTTGAGAAAGTGTCAACTTGTTCTTGTACAAAGCCACTAGCAATTGTCAGCAAGTGTTGCAAGCCAATGGTTATATTCCATATTGCTTGATTTTACAGGTGTATAGGGATTAATTAATACTTTAATGGTGTTGCTTCAACAGATCACATAATAAAAGGCCTGGGCTAAAAAAGGTTTACTCTAATCATGACAAGTGGCAAGTCTCTGCCAATGACCACAATTTGAAATACAAAGACATTTTATAGTTACATAACCAAGGTACTCTCCAGACCCAGACATGTTTACGAAGAGTTCTGTTAGCTGCTTTACTAAGTGAAGTCATCCTATTGATAAAAACATAAAAATATATTTCCTAGAATTCCAAAGTCATATGTTCCTAATTTCCAAGTATAGTATCCAATTTGCATCAAAACAAACCAATTTGGTAGCCTCCATCTACCAGGTTGGATTGCAGTTAATTCAATCTTATAGGTCCAAAGTGGTGCAGCTAAAATCGGGAATTGAATGATACTCTGATAAAATGCTACTTTGAGACCTGGAAGACCCTATTGCGTACAAGTCAAGCTAGCGAACAAAGACCTCTATAGAGTTACAATCATAGTCATTTAGTCAATTTATTCTGTGTTGGGGTTAAGAAAGTATATTAGCCAAGCCTAATAGAGTAGAACGTGCAGTCCCTTCGTCACAAACAGTAATACAGAGAGCTAATGGATCACGATGATCCTGGGAAATGCTCTACATCATAGAGATTGACGACAACCACCACTATAATATAAACATGACATTACTTGGCTGGTCTATGAAAACGCAATGGCCGAATGACAACTGGGTATTTTCAATTTACTTAACTGGAAATTCAAAGGATCGGATTGGAAAAACATCGTGATAAAACAAAACCCACAAAGAGAAACCAAAAGCAAGAGTGCGTAAAAAGCTGCTGGGAAAATTTAATTTGAAGGGAAAACCATAAACCTAAGGATGTCTCCCGATTCCTGGTTAAAAAAGCTGAAAAGTGAAACCAAAATCCAGAAGAGACTATCCAAAGAAAGAAAAACCATAACCTACCTCTTCCCCTGGCTCAAAATTTTCGCCGACAAGGTTCCCTGGCCTGAGAAGCAAGCAATCAAGATCTCTCCATCTTCCACTGTCAATGTCCTCCATTTCTCCTCTTTCCTACTGTTTTTTGTGTTTCTGCTGCAAATGCAGTTTGCTGTTAAGAAAGCGAATGACAGTTTTTATTTGTACTGCTAACCACCCAATCAAAGTCTCGAGACTGTTTTCTTGGGAGTGGTTTTTTGACTGGATGTAGGATTCAAGCGACTTATAACTGGCCCTACATGAATTTCTAGTTACTTATAATGACTTCATAGATTTAAACGTGAGAAGGAGATCGTTGAGGAGCATGATAGGGATTGGAGATAAAAATTTAGGAGTTCGATCAATGTTAAGGCTTTAAAATGATCATCACAAGTTGGGAAATTTAAATGTGGATTTGTGATGAGGACAAGGATAGTTTTGAATGAATGAAGAGGTTTAATGACGTTTATGAGATCTAGTAGTCTAAGGGACTACGAAAGAATCAAAATTAAATCAGCGGTCTAAGGGAATAAAAGATGTATCTTATGTTTTGGTCATAATAACATTAATTTAGTTTATTTATTCTTAAAAAATAAGTGTAATGTAAAAATGTTAATATTTGTAGGTAACTTTGTAGTCTAAGCAGTGGTAAGGTTATATTTGGGTTTTTCTTATGTAGGTTTAAGATTCAATTCTCGTTGAGTGATTAAATTCGATGGGTGTGGCTTGGAGATTGTTGTGTTAATCCCTAGGAGACTAGTCTTGCCTAGACACGGCTTGTCGTGTTAAGGCTTTGGGTTCTTCTCATGTAGGTCTAAGGTTCAACTCTCGTTGTTCGATTTAATCCAATAGACGTGGCTTGTGAGTCGTTGCATCAATCCCTAGGGGACTAGCCTCACCTAATCTCGCCTCATTGACATACACCTGAGTCACAAAAAAAAAATATTCATTTTTTTAATTAAAATTATTTGTGTTTGTTTATTTGTTAATTGAATGGAAAATTTTCATATGTTAAATTAAAAGTTATTTGTGTTCATTTGAGGATACCCCTAGGTCCTAAAAAATATGTAAATATTTTTAATTAAAATTATTTGTGTTTGTTTATTTATTAATTGAATGGAAAATGTTAATATGTTCAATTAAAATTATTTTTGTTTGTGTGAATGATTGATTGAGTTGTCTTTTAGTTTGATGTTAAATGTTTCTATTATTGTATACTAACATTTTTATCTTTACAAAATAGGCACTTCAAGAATGATATTTATGAATTATCTTTTATAAAAAAAATTCTAAAAAAAATATGTGAATTTATTTTGCTTTACAATTAGTATATATACTACATACATAGACACATAAAGTCTAATTTTTTTAATTAAGAATTATTTTATTTTATCTTACATTATTCACTTTATCTTTGTAACAAGCAACTTTAAATTTGAGAGACAAGATTTCCAAAGTCCATATATCAAATTTTGTGCATGTACATACATACATACATACATATATATCTAAATTTAGTTGTGTGGTATTTTTTGCATCAATATTTCTGATCATACTATGTGATCCATCATTAGGATGTGAGTTGTAAGAGAACAAAAGATAAAAATTTTAAGAGAACAAAAGACTCGTCATTTGGACTCTCGTATGATGATGAATCATGGAGTATGATCTAAAACATCGATACAAAAAATACTACACAGCTAAATCCATAATATATGTTAGAGTAATCATACTTTATGCTTATTAATTAAATCACTTTGGTTTAATTAATTAAGTCATTTATTACTCTATTTACTTAAGCTATCTTTTAGGTGCATTATAATTAATATATTTATTAATTATAATGTGCAACCTAGCTTTATTTTTTGCTTTATAGCTTTAGGGTTTTATTGTTCACCTATATGGTTGAACCCTTTGTACATTCTTTTCAGATAATCTTGGAATACAATTGCTCTTTACATGTCCATAAGATGTCTCTGGCTTTTTGGCCTCCATAGATTTTTCTTGCTTCTGTTCTTTGCTTCTTCCATGTGATAGGGTTATGCATGCAGGTGTTCTTGGGAGATTAGTATTTCACCTAATCTAACATGGTATCAGAGCCATCTTGCTGCTTGTTGTTCGTGTTTTGTTGAAGTCTTTCAAAAGCAGGAGGTTTTCTATATTTTTCAGAAGCTTTTTATGTGGATTTAGGGGGGACCTTTGTTTCTGATCATTTTGGGCTCAAACGGACATCACCGTTGCGCTCAGAGTGCCCAAAAACCCTAGAATCCATATAAAATTTGTCCATTTTGGACAACTTTGCAATTTGAGGCAAAAAAAAAAAATTTGGGGCCCAAGCCGTACGGATCTGGCCCGCATCCCGAGGTGGTGATTTTTTTATTTTTGACATGCATCCCGAGGCAAAAAAACTAGCCCATTTTTTGATGCTATATTTTTTGGCACGATTCTCGAGGTAACTTTTTCTTGGCACGTGTCCCAAGACAAAAAAAAATGGCACTCTCCCCGATGTATCATTTTTTATTTTTCGGTACATTTACCGAGGTAAAAAAAAATGGCACGCATCCCGAGGTACTTTGCATGTGTTTTTTGGCTTTTTTTGTTCTCTGGAGTGGCTTGTGGTTTTTTGCTCATATCTTGAGCATACGGTATCGGATTTTTGACTTCTTTATATCGTCGAAAAGCTCTTTCCGAGCCCGATCCAATGGTAGAGGTTTACTTTTCTAATTTTTCAATTTTGATGGCAGTTTTTTCTGTCAAAGTCTGATGTCTTTTTTTGCCTTCCGGGAGCCATATCTTGCTCATCCGGACTTTGTTTTTGGCAAACGAGATATCGTTGGAAAGCTGGTTCTATGAGTTATTCAGTTGCAGGGGTCTTTTATCCAGATTCTACTCCAGGTTCTTTCTCCTCCAGGTTTTTCTCTTTCACACTCTGGCAGATTACTTGGGTTCTACAGGTCCTGGGATCTCTTCTTCTATTCTTCTAGCTCACTCTTCTTTCTGACTTCTGAGCTTTGTATGGTTCTCTTCTGTAGCATTTCTTTTCTATAAACGCACTGAGATAAAGTGTCTGCTTCTACATATCTGGGGTTTTGAGCACCTTGTGTTTGTTTGTACTCGCACTCAGTTATAAAGTGCCATGGGGGGTTATGATGTTTTTGCCTTTTGTGCACATCCACCTTTGTCGAGTGAGCGTACCTTCCATGACATTAGCCCATGATGTGTGTCTGTGACACCGCCCTTTATCATGTGCTTGTACTTCTGTTGCACTGTTGGTGTTCCTGATTCTTCTTCTTGCAGATGTTTCTGGCATTGCATTTTAGTGTTCCTGTCACCCCTCTCCTTGTTCAGCATTATGGGGGGGTTCACCTGTTGGTTCTATTGCTTCCTTGGTTCGGTTGAGTGATCTACGTATTCAATTTTTGTTCCTATGTACTAGGCGGATGCAGTGGCTAGGCACCTATGCATTTCGGTGAGATGGTTCATCTACTCTATAGACACTCGTTCATTCCTATTTTGGAGGTCACCTCTTCGATTGATCAGCTCTTCAGACTTTGTCTTCTCTACCTGATCATGCACTATTTCAGTGGGGGTTCCAGCAGTTACTTCTGACAGTGTTTGCAGCTTTATGTTTCAGAGATGCTTCATGCTCTTTCTTGTTCCTTTCTCTGGGACATTCCCTAGATTGGAGGCTTTGTTTCCTTCATCTAGTTTATTTCTTGTACTGGGTACCTGATCAGGCCTTGTTACCGGGACCCATTTTCTACTTTCATAGCTATGCTAGGTTAGCTTCCCTCTTGAGCTACGCTTAAGGGGGGGTGTTAGAGTAATCATACTTTATGCTTATTAATTAAATCACTTTGGTTTAATTAATTAAGTCATTTATTACTCTATTTACTTAAGCTATCTTTTAGGTGCATTATAATTAATATATTTATTAATTATAATGTGCAACCTAGCTTTATTTTTTGCTTTATAGCTTTAGGGTTTTATTGTTCACCTATATGGTTGAACCCTTTGTACATTCTTTTCAGATAATCTTGGAATACAATTGCTCTTTACATGTCCATAAGATGTCTCTGGCTTTTTGGCCTCCATAGATTTTTCTTGCTTCTGTTCTTTGCTTCTTCCATGTGATAGGGTTATGCATGCAGGTGTTCTTGGGAGATTAGTATTTCACCTAATCTAACAATATATATATATATATATAATTTTTTATTTTATTTTCTTCTAACTTTCAACATATGCCTACAAGAAATTCAACCTATTTTGAATCCACTCCCAAAAGGTTCATTTAAATTCTTATATAATTTCATTTTAATTTTAGAAGCAAATTTACCTTCCATCTTGACTACAAGAAATTCAACCTGTTCTTTTTCTACAAGAAATTCAACTTATTTGTGTTCTCACTCTAAAGAATTCATTCAAGCCGTAAAATAATTTTAATTTAATTTTAAAAGCAAATTTATTATTTTATGAGTTTTTCAAAACAAAAAAAAAATTAATTAAAAAAATAGCTCCAAGAAAGTCATATTCAAATTAAACCTTACTATTATAGAGTCATAATCAAAGATTTAGATCTTCTATTTGTAAAAGGCAAACCTTATTGAAAGAGAAAATTACACTTTAAAAAGTTTGTACTAAAAAAAATCTAATTCCAAAACATCTTAAATAAATAATTTTAGAGAGAGAATTTTTTTAAAAAAATTGAAAAAAATAATTAGGAGGACTTTTAATTTGTTAATATGTTCTTATATTCCATGAAAAATCTAAAAAATTCACAATGTGCACTCAAATCAAACCTAATTAAAGAGGTAGACTTAAATGGAATGGCGTTTTAACATTTGCATTTCACAACATACAATTAAATGATATAAATCTAACACATCAATTAAATTTGTCTCAACAAAAGAAAATGTAGCAAAACTATATTGGAGATTTGCACTCTCTTATTCATGTCTACAAATCTATCCTTACTCTTATTACTCCTATAAGAGATGCAATAGTGAATTACTTGATCACACTTTGAGGGGATGGGTAGAAGTGTGATGATTTTAGTCATTCACTCTGACATCAGTTTTGGTATAAGTTTATTTGCAATTCCCATAAAGAAATAGGGTTACACTCATGAGATGCATAAAGTCAACTTCTAGAATATTTCACAAGCTTAGAAGATTTTGACCTCGGTATAAATATCCAACAATGTATAAATGATAAGAGAATTTTGTCAAATGTTATAGTTGCAACTGTTTGGTAACCATGATGCAAATGTGGATGTTGATTATGCAACCCAACTAAGGGTGAGGGGGTGAATTAGTCGACCACTAACTTTTAATCCTTAACACAACTTTAATTAGTTCCATCAAGCATATATTGATCCTTAACAACAGAAATATAATAATATGAAAGCACAATAATCACCAAACACATGAAACAATAGACTTACATGGAAAACCCTATTAAGGGAAGAAAAAAACACAAAGAAGGTTATTCTCAAATATATAAACATAAATTAAGGTGACACTAGTTAAGGTGATTTTTATAGAAAAAGGCTCATTGTCAGGGGCTCACTACCAAGGGACTCAATTTTAGAAGAGAGATGACTCACTACCAGGGAAGAAGTATAAAAGAGAATAAATCCACCACTAATAAACAATACCAACTCAACCAAATGATCTTCATCGTAATGATATATAATGCATGATTGTCCACATTGTCTACAAGAGCCCTTCTCAACAACTCAAACAATCAAGAAGATAGATCCTCTTTCATATGTCCTCTTTATATAAGTACAAACTTGCACAGAAGCTCGCACAAGTATACAAATGTTTCTCTCCACACTCTTACCCCTGAATTCATAATGATTTGTCCTTTATAAATACTAATCCATAACTTGCAAAGTCTTCCAATGTTAGTCAAGCAACTAGTTGAAACCAATTTGAAATAGGTTGCCACTAATCATTCCCACAATGGGGAGGAATGAGAAGTGGACCACAACATGACATAGTGGGGACCAAAAATATCATCATTGTAAGAATTTTTGTAAGGCAATATGCCAAGATCTAGAATCCCAAAGAATAGCACAAGTAAGCGAGACAAATGATATGATCAATTAATTGATTAGATTCAATAATGATCAATAATGCATATAATGTCCATAATCAATATGTACAATTTAGATATGCTTGAATATATAGGCAAGACATGATAACTAGGAGATAAGAAATAGATAAGCTATCACCCACACTAGGTGGAATCACATGTCCACCAAAGGTGGATCATCCTCCATTATACAAAGAAGTATGTACAAATATGTGAGGATGATAATGTGATGAGTGCACTATAGATGGATCTCACACATAAAGTGGAATGTGATAACAACTAAATCACCACTTAAAGTGGAATTTCTCCTACACCATATGCGAGAATAAAATATAAACTCCCAGGTGTCTACTATGCAAACTACTATATATGCATTATCCTAAATAAGATTAAGTAAAGTGTAATTAGGAATAGTTAATTACACCAACACCCCTCCTTAAGTGAAACTTAGGGGAATGCACTTAAAATCACAAGACTGGATGATAATACAAGATGGGTCCCGACTACTAGGCCATGTTAGGTACACATGTACAATATGCAAGTACAAATGCAATGCAATGCAATCTCTCATAAAGTGGAGAAAGGGAGATAATCCAGTGGGACAAAACTCTCTTAAAAAAAGAGATAGATGAATACATAAGAGAAATATAAAAGAACTATGAGAAGGATAAAACCCTATATGAGGAAAAATCCCCCCACAAGAGAGAAGAAGAGAGACAAAGTAGCCCCCCCCCCCCTCAATGTAGAATGTCCATTAGTGATAGAAGCTCCAAGATGAATGTAGAAGTTTGTCCACTAATAATGAACAATGTTCCTCCCCTTAGGAAGAAATAATATCATAGGTGTATAAGAGATGCCTCCCAATTTGTAGGAAGAAACCTCAAGATGTATGGTTTCTAAAAGCTGGTCAAGTGTCCCTGTGATGATATCAAAGGTTGACCCTTCCAAAGTTGCTAAAAAGAAAAAATCAGGATCTAAGAGGATAGATGTAGACCATGTTCCAAAGACCCAAGCATATCCTTAAAATATAAAGAGACATCCTCCAATTATTGTACATAAGAATCCAAAATCTCTTCATCCTCGAAAGATTGATCATGTGGAGCATGGACAATAGGATCAGAGTGTTCCCTCACAACAACTGAAGAAGGGTTGTCCTCATTAAAGAAAAGATAAATGTCATCAATGATGTATCCCAAATCTACAATGTAGGACTCCACAAACAAACTTGCAATGTCTGTCAAGTAGTAATCCCCTGAAGTTGTATCTGGAAGACAAGGTGTACCCAACTATCTTGAATTGGATGGATCTATGACTGTAGTAATATATGCATGTGGAAATTGTTGATGTTGTAACATTGTCCTTCGACTATCTAAAGGATCCCCCACAAGTGAACCTATTGAATCAAGAGTATATCGAGCCCAACGAGGTCTAGTGGAAGAAGATGAAGAAGAAGAAGTATCATCAACAATAACTAGACCAAGCAAAGGTGTAATCATGCGAGTCAAGGTTGAGTTAGAATCATCATCTTAGTCACTAACATCACTATCCACAATATCTAAAAGAAGACGAGTAGAGGACAAGCTAGGAGAACTTTCCTCAAAGTGAACACCCTTCTCTATGAAAAGCTCATGTGTCTCTTGATCCACAAGTCTAAATGCCTTAACACTTTCAGGATATCCAACAAATATGCAATGCCTACTTTGAGGTTCCAATGCCTTGCATTTTTATGGAGGTATGTGTACTCGAGATGGAAAACCAAAGGCTCTAAAGTATTTCACAACTAGTTTTGTACTACACCAAACCTCAAATGGAATGATTCCATCCAAGGCTTTATGAGGAGTCTAATTTTGGATGTGATTAGCACAAGTTATAGCTTCTATCAAAAGTGATGGATTAATAGGCTTGGATTGAATCATTCAGCTAGCCATTTCTTTAAGATTTATATTCTTCCTTTCTGAAACACCGTCCTATTATGAAGTGCAAACAATTGAATTTTAAATATCAATCCCCTCAAGTGTACAAAAGTTCATAAGTATTGAGTTCACATATTCCCTTCCATTATTTGTTCATAGAATCTTGATGGACTTTCTAAATTGCTTCTCAACATGAGTCTTGAAGGTAAGAAACTTGTTAAAGACTTCAATCTTATGACCAAGAAAGTAGACTAATGTAAAGAGTGAATAGTCATCAATGAAGGTGAGAACATAGTGAGCCTTGCTCAATGATAGCACTAGAAAGGGGCCCACTACATCACTATGAACCAACTCAAGAATAATTAATGTTCTCCAAGACTTCCCTTTTTCAAACTTCTCTTCAGGATTCTTTCCCATTAAATAACCTAAACATACACCCCCAGAAAACTTGATTGTAGGTAGACCTTTGACCATGTTCCTGTTGCTAAGCTAATGAAGATAGCATTAGTTGGGATGTCCAAACACTCATGACATAAATTACTTTGTGAATTCAAATGTTTCAACAAGGCTTGAGAATGAGACTTAGGCATAGTGTAGGAGAATGAATAAAGCCTTGTTTCAAGATTACCTTTTCCAACTACAACCAAAGCATCATCCTTGAGATTTTTTACCACAACTAAGTCAGGAAGGAAGTCGACTTTATTTCCACCTCCATAGTGAGTGATTTAGTAAATTTAAAGGAGATTGGTGCTTAAGTTAGGAACATAAAGAACATCTTTGAGTTCTTTATTTTATTTCTCTACTTGACCTTTCCCTTCTACTTCCACTTGATTATCATCTCCTACAAATATGTGAGGTTCCTTGGATGATTGAAAAGAATAAAATTGCTCCTTTGAAAACCCCATATGACGAGTGACAACCAAGTCAAGAATCCATTCCTTTGAAGAACGTGTAGTTACCATAAATGCTTGCCCTTTTCCCTTTGAAGTGGAAGGATACGATTCCTTGGAAGTATTTTGGGCATTAATTTTTTTCTTCTTAAGTAACTCATCAATGCTTTTCTTATGGAAATTACGCTCATCGTTATTTGGTTTCTTACTATATGCATAAATTATTCTATCCTTCATAGTATTATTTCCCTTCTTGTTGGAAGAAGATGAATAATTTCCTTGTTGTGAGGAGGAAGAATGTGTTGTCTGTGATTGTAGTTTGGACTTACAGTGCTTTAGCTTCTTATTGAAACCTTTTCCACCATGATTCCTTTGATTCATGTTATTGTCCACGAATGTCATAGACTTTGAAGTCTTGAGAATCCCCATACCCATCAATTTTGATTGTTCTAATATACACATTTTTGCAAATGAATCAAATTAGGGTTTATTGAAGGCACTTCCCATAGTCAACTTATGAGTATGATAACTTGAAATAAAATCTTAATATTGTAAAGGAAGCTTTTGCAACATGCGATGAATTAACTTATCATCCTTCATGGTAATACCACAATCCTTAAGTTGTGCTCTAAGCTCATTGACTTTATTGATATAATCTTGAACTGTGTCAAATTTCCTATGATCCAAGTTGTGAAGATCTACTTCAAGCAAGTATCCCTTATCCTCATCCACTTTACCACACAAATTTTCAACTTTATCCTAACCTTCCTTGGCATCCTCAAAGTTTTTAATGTGAAACAAGGGATCTTTGTGAACACAATTCCTCACAATTCCTAAAGCCATAGAACTTTTGAAACCTTTTTCTATTAATTTACTCCATACATTATCTTTCCATGTGGCATAGTTATGTGGTGTTAAAATCAGAAATTTAGGAGAACCCATAATGCAAAAATGAAAGAGAGAAAGAAAGAAAGAGACACAAGCACACAAGACACCCACCCCCCCAAAATAAATAAATAAATAAATAAAAATAAAAATAAAAATTACTCAATCAAATAAGCCCCCTCCCCCCAAATAATGATTTTGGCACTTTAAATATAGTGTGTACAATTGCCACTTGCCAAAATGGGGCTAAGTGAACTTCTAGTTTTGATGATTACAACCACCTTAATGAGGCCAAGGTAGACTTAAATCAACATTACTAAGAATCAAACTAAAAACCTAGCATTAGAATGATCATAAATGGCCAAAAAAGGACCTATATCTAAAAGTCATGTTTTTGCCCAAATAAGTCTACATACAATATGATAGCAAATCTAAAAAGTAGACAAAAAATTATTCCCTTTAAAAAAAATGACACCTGAAAAAGTGTTTACGACTTTGGAGTTATTTTGATAGAATTGTACTGATATTGATGTCATAACTTGATACTTATTGATAGAGAAAAGCAAAAATGGCAGTAGATCAATTGCGATCTGAAGTTGAGGCGACATTTATAAATGACCTCGAATCTAACTCTAACTATGTATTCATGGCTAGTCAAATAAAAAGTAAATATGGTGAATAAATTATTAACCTTATAATGGAACCAAACAAAAATGAGGAGACAGAGGAACTCAGACAAGAATTGGAACGTAGAGTCAATTGTATTAATGTAAGCAGTAATTAATCTTAAGCAATAATTAAAGTTCAATAGATGTTTATATTTTATACTATCTTATGGATCATGATCTAAAATATGATGTGTTCTTCTTTCAAGATTATTTGAAATATGTGAATTGTGGTCAATATGGTGAGGGTTGTAGCACTGCACCGCCTTCATGTAAATAATCCTTAAACCTTTAACCATTCATTTAACTTTAATTTGTATGCATTATTGACTCAACTTATGTTTTGGATGCTTCTAGTACCCTATTTAATCTTTATCCATTGCAAATGTCTTTGCTAAAAAATGTATTCTTCAGCTCATGATGAAGTGCAGATGCCTCCTTCGATTAATGTTCCACATTCGATGACTGCATTGTCTGCAACAAGGTGCTTACAGACATCTTCCTCTGTACCAGCTACAATTGGTAAAACCTTATTTTTCTATATTTTGTTATGTGCTAATCATGCATTAGTTATTTTGTTATGTGCTAATCATGCATTGATTATTTTTCTTGTGTGAATTTTATACACTACATGGACCTATTTTGTGCACTAATAGATACACCTACACCTGGTACAAGAACAAAGCAGACCAGTACTAGTGAAGATCAACCATTTCCTGGATCAGCTCGTGTTACTAGTACTGGTTCGTTTGCGGGGACATTGTTTTTGAACAAGAACAATATGGTTCGGTTAAAAGTACCAAAGCTTCCAAGTGCTTTAAAATTGTTATTATTTATAGTGTAATTGTAGTTTACTTATACATAACTCATTTTGGACTGATAATCCCATGATATTTTTGTAGGAAATGATGTTTTTTATGATCATCTTTTTGAAATGACATTGAAGCTATTTGGGCCCACCATACATAAAAGGTACGTAGCTTCATAATATTGGTATAATATTTTTCTTATCTTCCATTTATTGTACTATATTAAAGTTATGATATCTAACAATTTTGTTTTTTTCAAAAAAGGTGGAATGAACAGGATGCTGACTTAAAAATATCAGCTCATTAGATCTTTAGAGGACCTCTTTGGAAATAAAACTTTTGATAGAGTCATAATTCTTAAAAGAGCATCCAAACATATAAAGACTGTGAGGGACCAATATAGAAGGGCTCTAAAGGATAACCCAAAGTACGAGCGTCCTCCTATGATTCCACCGATGGATCGGAATGAAATAATGGAAGATGCAAAAGAGAAAAGGCTAAAGGGTAGTAGAATTCAACCAAAAGATGACAAAAGAGGGTATGTCGTGATAGTATTAAGTAGAATGTAATCATGCACTAATTAGTGATCTTTGTAAATATATAATCTAACATGTTTCAAAATTTTCATAGACTGCAAGACACATCAAATGTAATCATGCACTAATTAGTGATCTTTGTAAATATATAATCTAACATGTTTCAAACTTTTCATAGACTGCAAGACACATCAAAAGCCACACAAGCGAGATTAACAAAGGTTGGCCGACACAAACTTGGCTCTGGTGGCTATATGAAACTTCACTCTTGACTTGTAAGTAGTAGCATTGGAATTTCATATCAAATTTTTATATATAAGGTTGCAAAAAATTCTGTTTAATCAAATCATAAATGTAAAAGTGATGATATTAAACAAAAAATACAGGGCACAAAATTCAATGTAGAGCCCATAGAAGAAGACAAGAGAATAGCCTTGAAGGAAGGCTATGAAGTCGTGGTTTCATGCCTACGCTAAGAATCCAAAAGCCACAATGAAGAATCTACTACTCCAGATGAGACACGGGTAAATTGGTCAAATGAAAAGTAAATCAAATTGAATAGTTAATTTCGAACATAAATTGACTATTTCATGATAACAATGTGCATGACATTTCACTACAGCCTTCAAATCCTATCATAAAACCTGGGCGTGATGAAGGCCATGATGTGCATCAAAGTGTTGGAGGTATTAATTTGCTATTGGAAATAAATTACGTAATTATTAATAGAATTTAACATCTTTAATTGTAATTGGTCGTGTAACCTTTTTTTGAATATTTTAGAGCATGTTGAGGTGGTAGAAGATCAAAATGTTATTGTACATGATGATGTGGCATTGTTAGGTAAAGAAAAATGCATGTTATGTTCTATTGGTTAATGAAATACATGTAACAGTAAAAAAAAGTATGTGAATTTAACCCATTTACTTGTTATTGCGGCAGACCCCCCTTTAGTGCAGCAACGTCGTCCTCCTCGAGATATGAGAAAGCATCATAATTTGAGATCACAACCACAAGAGGAGGAAGATAATATTGATGCTCCTCTTAGCCTTTACCTAAATAAGAAATCTAAGAAAAACCCAAAAAAGAAATGATTTCTTAAAAATGCTCTTTGATAAAACTTGTTCGATTAACTTTGTTGGATAATGAAAGAACGTTGTTTTAAGTAATTATCTATGAATGTTGTGTATTAATATTGAATTATATGTCATGTTAATGAATATTGTTATGTGTTAATGAATTCTTGATTAGTGTTGTGTATTAATTAATGTTATATCATATTAATGAATGTTATGTGATTGTGTTGATTGAATGTTATAGTTCATAAATGGATGAATGAAGTGTGTAATTAGATTTTAATGGGGAATTTAGATTGATGTTAGGGGGAGGGGGTGAGGCCAGATGAGCTTCCACCTTCACATGGTTGGCCTTGTTAAGTAGAGAATATTAAAGTATTCTCGAAACCAAGTGAAGCTCAACCTAACATACCTTCATTATTTAATCAATTTCATTTGTTCTAGGTCTTTGCTCATAAGTGCATTTTGAATGTGTCATTGTCAAGCAACTATCAAATAAAAAACTAGAAGGGCCAGTAGTCAACTTCTCATTGTCATTGTCTGGCATGATTCAGCTTTCATTTTGTGTAAGTATTCTCATATTGAATGCGTCAACCTCTCTTGGTGTAATGTGGATTATTTCATTGGTTTGTGTTTTTGAGTAGGTGAAGTGTTAAATCAGTTCCTATTTGTGTTAAATCAGTCATTGTTTCTCTAGTAAATCTATTTTTATCCATTGAGTCCTATTATTCCCTTGAAGGTTTTATTGGGTAATATAAGTTATGGAACTTTGTTGGTTGACTTTGTTTTTGAAATGGTGTGGGAACTATTTGAAACATGGGCATTGCTCTTGGAAGGGTTTACATTTCTTATAAGTTTTTTTGTAACTTTTAAGCTCTATGATAATGCTTGTCATCCTTATATGGAAGGCAAATGAATCCAAGAAGGAAGCTTTCAGGAAATATTTGGAGTTAAGCGGCATTCTTGATACCCTCACAAAAGGTCTCCATGATTTATGTTTTTGTACTTGTATTGAACAATGAATGCAAGGCTAACATTTTTCTTTAGCTTGTTATAGAATTCATTAGTTTCTTATGAGAATAATCATTTAAATCATAAAGAAGCTGAACCTTATGTTTTCTTTGAGAAGTTCTAGATGGCTATCTTTTTGGGCTAAATCAAATCTATTTTTTGTTGTTGCGGTTCTTGTTGCTTTGTATGAGCAGAATCAGAAACCCTCGGTGGTAATTGAGTAAACTTTTGAATCAGATATTTTCTTTCATTATAACAAATTGTGTGTTTATCGACATAAATGAAATTGTGGCAGCAAAATAATTTATTATAAGAATGCATGGATAGCACATAATTGTGGAAATTCACAAAAAAAAGTGTGATTAATTGGCATTCAGCTTGGACACCAATTTGTTCATTTAAAATATTGTTTTTTAATTTAATTGGTTAACCCAACTATTGATCCCCTTTTTAGTGATTTCATTAGAAAAATCCATATTTTAAGATAAAAACATGATTTTTTGGTAAATTTTTTAATGGTTTATGGGCTTTTTTTTCTCGTTTGTGGCATTCTTTTTGCTCTAAGTTTTCCTAATCCTTACCCATTTTTTTCCTAATTAATTGAAAAAAATACACCGATCTCACTTTATTTCAGAGATTACACAATCCACATTTCTGCCAAGAGATGTGAACCCTCCTTTGCTCCATGAAGGGACATAAAATGAAACTAGTGCTTCTTATGCAAAGTATTGTCTCTGAGCGAGAAGCTAGCTTAAGTTGATAAAAATACCTCATGCCTCTGATGCCTCCAACCTCCAACATTAACCTATTACACTTTATTAATTTGATGTTGCATTAGACTCTTTGAGAGCAAACGTCCAAAATATCTATTAGGTATAACATGGATAGCTTCAAGAACACAAATGTTATGTGAAGCAGCCATATGTAAAGGTGAAATTTTGAGTATCAATACCCTCAAAATAAAACATCTCTGCTCTTATAAACTTTGAATTTGCAAAATAAATTCTCCTTGAGACATACTTCTCTAACTTATTACATCTAATTTAGAACAAGTACCCTAAAAAAGTTCATAGGCCCATACAAGACACCCACCAAAATATAGACCATCAATTTATAGAACCCTTACAAGATATCCCAAGGAACGACAGGTAGTGAAAACCATATAGATAGAAAAAAGAACATAACCATATGCTGCCTCACATGTTTGAGGTAAGCCAAACTCAGTCCAATTCTCTTAACAATGTTACATATCTATCCAAGTGCAGCAACCTTCAAAGATTTGTAGCGGTAAAGAGTATCCCCATATTTTATCAGCCTAACATAGTCTTTGGCCACTTTGGCAATCAGATTGCGAGCAATATTGATCTGGCCAAGGGCCAACTTGTAGTGATCTTTATCATATAAAACATTTAGTAGATCTCCATAAAATGGATGCACATCATCTTGGCGGGGGAAATCGTCTTGGTAGATCTCCATAAAATGGATGCACACCATACCTATCAGTTGAACTAGACTTTCTTTGTTGTAGAATTGATTTAGTATAGAATATTTTCCACTAGGATTTTTTTTTTAAAGCAAGGTTTTCGTAGCATTATCTACCACTTGAAAAAAAGTTTCCATAGTTAAATTTCCTTGCCACGGTTAATATTTCTCTAAAGACTTACAAGTTAGTAAGTCCTCGGCTAAAGGGCTGATAAACTAAAAAAAGTTTTAAACATATGAACAGATAAAACTCATACAAGCAAAAGCCAGAGCCAAATTGAATAGCATTGGCTATTTGTCAGCGGAAGGTCCCTGCTAGAACAAACACATTTGTCACTTCATTAAGATGACAATTGTGTACTAAGTTTCCTAACTATATAAGTCATCGTCATCTTTATTATCTATTGTAGTAAATACATCCGAAGCACCAGCAGAAGCACTAGGAAATTGAAATTTAGAACCAAAGCCTCGAGATTGTTGTAGTGTTTGTGCAAAGGCTTGATACTTCTGAATATCAGCATCATTGACACTTCTTCAGGCATATTTCATTGAATCCTCAAAATGTGCAGCCTTTATTTTAGCTACCTCATCACTATCATCCTCATCCATTGCCTCGGGGTTCTCACTTCTTTTTCTTTCACATTCAATATCCTGTAAGAGTGCAGAGGAAAGAGAACATGACAAATTGAAATAATAAGATACAAGTAGAGGAAAATTGAATCAAAAAATGTAAAATTCTAACAAACCAATTCAAAAAAAATCATTAAGAAATTCATAACCAAATCTAGTTTGCAAAAGCTACCACAATTGAAACTCACCTTTTCAATATTTTCTCTAATAGCATACTTGCAAGCCCGCTGACAAATCTCTGTAATATCTCATCAATAAATATAATGGATGGGCCATTCTTCTCAGCCCCCTCAAAAGCCTTTCGGAGATTGCTTTCACTTTCTCCAGCCAACTTTGACATGATCTCAAGTCCATTGATACAGAAAAAGAAGGCACCGATTTCATTTGCCACTACTCTAGCAATCAAAGTTTTCCCATAACCAGGAGGCCCATAGGGTAGAATACCCTTTGGGGGCTTCACACCAATAGATTTGAAGAGTTGTGGATGTCTAAGAGGAAGCTCTACCAATTCACGGATCACCAGTCAAAGCCTATCTCTCAAATAGTTCAAACAAAATGAAAACACCCACAGTTTCAAACAGAGCAGATGAATTTCTAGAGCCTAAAGAAGTCTGGAAAATAGAACGAGCAAGGACCTGCTGACAACAAGTAGCAGAATGAGTGTGGACACCTGAAGATAAATATCTAGACTAATCACCGATCATGATGTTGTTGGTGATTAGTCTGGATATTTATCTTCAAAAAATTTTAAACACTCTATATTTAGTTGAAATTTCAACTCATCATCGTCGAAAGCCTGAGCTGGTTTGGTCTAAACATTGACCATTTTGTGTCGAAATGTGGCATCCTGGTTGGAGCCGCTAAATATTTCAACCAATATTGGTCTAACGTGTGACGACGTGTGGTCAAAATATGATCGTCGTGAGTTTCGCATCCTAGTCAGAGCTGCCAAATATTTTGACCAATATTGGTCTAAAGTGCGACGAAATTTGGTCAAAATATGACCGTTGTGAGTTTGGCATCCTGGTTGGAGCGACCAAATATTTTGACCAATATTAATCTATATTGGTCGAATGATTGACCAATATACAAACACTTCCTAATGTTATTTTCAATGAAGATTGCCCTCATTTTCAACCAATATTGGCGTTAATCATTCTACGGTTTCAACAATGGGTTGATATTTCAATGTCGATAATAGCGATGAACTGGTTGGTCAACTATTCGACCGAGGTGGGTCAACTATTCGACCAATAGTGCATCGAAAAATGGTGCAAAATGTACTAGTGCTAGATGCACATCAAAGGGCTGGAAGGGATAAGAGGCGAGCCTACCAAGAAGAACGATCACAATATGAAAACTAAGATGATGAACCTTATGACACTCGTGTGAATGCAGCATACACCAATTACTTGTTTAGACATTCAAGACCAAGTTCACCGCTCAAAGCTCCTTCAAGATACACGAGTGAAAGACTTAAGAGAATTGACAGTGAAAAGAAAGCCTTCCTAGATGAACAAGCTGAAAAGGAAGAGAAATTTAGACTCCTAGAGTCAGAGAGACAAGCCTTGTTGGAGATAGAAAGGAGATTCTCCCAAGAAGAGCAAGACAAACTCTTGGCTCAACAACTTAATGATCAATTTAACAACATGCGTGTTGGTGGTGGAAACAACTCTCCTCCATCCACCCCTCCTAAAACTCCACAAAGTGGAAGACGTTCAAGAACACCTTCACAATCTCCTAGCCCTAGAGGAAGAAGGGCTTCACAACATTATCATTATAGGAGACAAACACCTCCTAGGAACTCAAGGAAACCTTCACAACATTCTCACCATGGTTCACAATATGGGGGTAGTAGCTCGAGTTTTGACCTCAACACCCAAGACTTCATGAAGATACAACAAAAACCACTCTTCTAGCAGTATGTGGAGAGATACTTAGAACAAAACAAAGACAAGTTCCTAGAGAGTTTAATCAACAAGGGTGCTAGAGTCCCCTACAACTTTGATGTGGACAAGAAAATAAGAAGCAAGGTCCATCTCAAGAGGAAGAGATCAAACAAATTAAGAGTATGATGGAAAAGATGTTGGCACCCAAGAGTTCATTCTCACTTGATTCAATTTGTCCTAATCCTTTTGACAAGAGTGTGAGTGTCATGCCCAAAAAGTGAGCAAAACATAACTACAATTTTTTTTTAAACCTACTAACCATCTACAAACAACCATACTATGCAACTAAGAAGTGAAACACTATTTGGCACAAGACCCTATGTGTATGCAAAAAGGTGCAAAGAGAAAATAGATGACTAGAAATATTAGAGTGTCTAACAACACCCCAAGGGTCAAACCATACTAGGTTGACCATGTTTAACCAATTTTGACCAAAAGTCAAACCTCATCAAATAGCTCCAAACAAAGCTACAAGGTTCCCTAGACTACTAGCTTTGACCGGCACATAAATCAGGATAGTTGACCAAAAGTTGACCAGAGTTGACCAAAAGTCAACCATCACCGAAATATGCACAACCAAGCTAAAAGGAAACAAAATACATGTAATAATATTTGGGCACACAAACCAAGGCATTTGACCAAGGTTTGATCGAGGGTTGACCAAAAAGTCAATTATACCCAAATATGCCCTACAAGATTTTACTAGGGTTAAATCATGCCAGTGTAAGGTTTATGCATGCATAC
The DNA here is from genome assembly GCA_027943335.1 of Chamaecyparis obtusa. Classification (NCBI taxonomy): domain Eukaryota; kingdom Viridiplantae; phylum Streptophyta; class Pinopsida; order Cupressales; family Cupressaceae; genus Chamaecyparis; species Chamaecyparis obtusa. The sequence continues at coordinate 2,208,309 of BSBK01002852.1, forward strand.
TGAGGTGAAATCCAAGGTTTGACTATGGTTGACCAATGAGTCAACCATGTAATAAGACAACCAACAAGTCCGATAAGGTCCAATTGATTAGAGACTTGATCACAAGGGTCAAACCAGAGAAGGTTGACCAAGTTTAACCAAGTTTGACCAAAAGTCAAACTTCACTTAACAGCTTCCAAACTATCCTATAGGGTTTCCTAAACTGCATGCTTCGACCAACATGTAAATTGAGACAGGTGACTAAAGTCAACTAGAGTTGACCAAAAAGTCAACCATGCATCGAACAACATGCAACAAAGTTAAAAAGGTTCAAAACTTAACAAGAAATACTTGGGCACACAAACCGAGGCATTTGACCTAGGTTTGACCAAAAGTCAATTGTGCCCAAATATGACCAACAATGATCTCCTAAGGTTTAAAACATAACATAGACTATTTGTGCATGCAAATCGAGGCAAATGCCCTAGGTTTGACCAAAAAGTCAACTATGCACAAAATGGTCAACGTGACCACTAAGGTCAAATTGACTTCAGTCTTGACCAAAGGAAGAAGAAATAAAACCTTAAGATGACTATAACGTTCCCTAGTTGAAAAGTTACACTTATACTAAAAGTTCGATATTCTAATTAATTAACTCCAAATATAAAATTATCCTATTTACATAGTTACAAGTATTGAGAAATAAATCTAATGCAGCACATCGAAATCTAAACATTATGATATTTTAATCTAATATGTTTAGGCCAATGTTTTAAAAAATAATAAGCTAAAATAAGTTCTTTAATAAATGAACAGTCTCACAATAGGCAGAGATAATCATGCCATTGTCTCTCTCTCTCAAGGGTAATATCTATGCTACGGACTACCTATCCCCAATATGAGATGCAGTTAGATTGTCAACCCAGGGATGTAGACTTGAAATGGGACAACACAGTTTGTGCACTGAGTTCCTTTAGGAGTCAAAACACTTATGCTGCAGGAAGATAAAATGCATGAAGGGAATCTATGCTATTGCTACAGGAAGGTAAACACATTTGACTATTGAATGAAATTACTGCACAAAACATATGAAGTAAATCTAAGCATGTTTAACAACTCAAGACATTCACTATACTCATCTCTGCAAGTGCTGCAGGAACAACCACAGATATAATGTTGCAGGAATAAATAGTAGCTCTATTGAAAATAGGAAAGTACATAAAATAAATCTATCTTACTTAATCTAATCCACCTCCCAAGTGGGCCCCCTTGGTTGGCTTCTGCTAACTACTCAACACAAGAAATAATCCAAAATCACTCTTCCATTAAAATCTTCTCAACTGGTTACATCATAACTGAATAACTCATGAAGAATGAAAACAGAGCAACTTTCCCTATATTCAAAACATAATTCTATCTTTCTCCATTACGTACTAAAACAGTCAAAATCCCTTTATATCAAGGATCGACACTTATGGAAAACATAACAGAAAAGTCTCATAAAGCCTCACCACATGCAAAGGAGATAAATCAACCATAACATGATACAATTATTGTTGTTAACAGAATAACAGTTCTAAGGAAATGTAGCAAGACTAATTCCCTATATTTCTGGAATAGCAACTCCTTCAAAGCTCAACGTGTCCATCGGATTCATGCTGAATTCTCTCACTATGGTTGGTCTTCTAACTTCCTTCTTCAATGCAGATGCGCCACTCATCATACCGCTCTGCATCTACCTGAAAGGTTAGTAACATTCAGTACATGTGCAAGTCAACATTTTCAACTCCTACTTAGATATTAGAACACAACTTGAAATAATTATATGAAATACTGCATTATATTTATAATAACAAGAAAAACATATCATTCAGGCTACCCTTAGATCTTGTGACTTTGGCTATACTTGGCATAGGTTGACATAAGTATAAGTAATCAAATGTCTTGGAAATGTTTGTCAAAGTATCAACAAAACATAAAGGATCATAACAAAATTGAGTCAACAATTAGACTCATCATCTGCCCCCTACTATCAGAATGCTTGTCCTCAAGAATTGTATCTCCTTGCAATTGTCCTGAAATCTCCAACAGTGGTCTTTCCCTTCTTTTCGCTTCTAAAAGTGTAGTAGAACCCCCTTGTGTGCTCTAAGTGATTTCCCTGATGTTCCTCAACCAGTTGATCCAACCTAGCAGTACTGATATCATCTAATGGTTAAAAGAGTGTAGGTGGCTGGAATGATAAGGGCATCCATAGCTCCTTCTTGGGTTGTCGTCCCAACTTTATGTAATTAGCCACTCTATTGACAGCTGCTTCATAATTAATGGGGCTATGTGGTTCTGCTTTTCTAAAAGCTTCTGGCAACCTGTTCCACCTACTTCTGACCCCTGAAAGGGCTCTTCGGGTTGTAAAGTTGGGCAGTGTTTGGTAGTCCCTGTAAGCTTTATCCCTTAATGCAAACACTTTCTCTCTAATCTCAAGCTTTTGTTTCCCATATGTCAAATTGAGCCAATCTCTCAGAAGAACATCTGATTTATGAGACTTGACCCTTAATGGAAGAGGCTCAGATTTCTCTAGTTCCCTGTAGGTGTTCATCTGTCTATCATAATTGGTCTTGTTATGCATCCAAGACATTAAGGCTCTTAGGTGAATGTCCCCTATATAAAGCAGGGGATTCCACTTTGTCTCATGTGGAATAACAAAATTGTGCAAATAAAACTCACATAACAGGTTTTGCTACCATGTTGGCAAATTCTGATACATACCATAGAATTCTTAGGCCGTTTTGAGCTCACAATCAATGTCCTTTAGTGTCATCATCAGTTGGAACAGAAGAAATTGCTCCTTTAAGCAAATAGTATATATTCTAGGTGGTGGCCTACGGGCGATCACTTGGTCAGCTAGTTTCAAAGCCTTGTTCATTTGCTCTTTTTGTTTCTTTAACTGTTCTTTGAGGGATTCAATTTCCTCATCTTTCTCAAACATCTCCCTCTGCATTTGATTCCTTTCCTACTTCCACCATGTTTTCTGAAAGGTGAAATGGTTATACAGATGAAAGAGGACAAACTAGATAGTTGATGGGGGGAATTCTTGCATTTGGGCTTTCTTTTTCTTCTCCTTAACAGTCTATTGGAAGAAATCAGTGAACCATGATGATTGAAAAGGTATAATGGACATATTAGAATACACAGGATGCTGGGAAGCAGACTGAACATTCTCAGGAATGTTCTCATGAATTACTTCAGGGTTTGGCTTAGGCACTCCCTCATCATTTTGAGGCATACTACTGCTTGGTTCTTTCTCATTATGAGTTTCCTCCATGTGTTGGGATTCTACTTGGGAAGGAGAGTCATCAGGAATAACTTCAACATAGGGCTCTTTAGCCGGTGTTGGTGATGGAACATCTGGTTTTTTAGGAGGAGGGGTTACTTGTCCTCTCATTCGAGGGCTTCTACGCACAACTCCCTCTTCAACTACTGCAATTTTAGGTTGGCAATACCTTTTTGGTTTATGTGCTGTAGGAATAGATGCTGCAACAGTAGTTACTACAGGACTCGACCGTTTCCTTTTATTAATCTGGATTGCAGGGTTTGAAATCTCTCCTTCTAAATTAGGGATTTCTTTCCTAACTTTTTGTTTTCCTTTCCTTGAGGAAGAAGTGGGTACACTACTCTCTGGAGTAGGTTCAGGGGGTTGGTTTTCTGGCGGCAATTCAAGTTCTTTTTTCTTTCACAATTGCTTGTTCAGTAGGGTTGGAAGATTCTACTGCATCATTAAAGGCTGGGCCACAGGATTTGCTTGAGGTTGCAAGGTTTTAGTTTGGAAAAATTCAGCCCATGACATTAGGGAAGCATCTCTAAGCCATGTTTCTACTAAGAGCTTAATTAGGGCATGGTGACTAATTGAGTTTGCATTGCCTCTTTGAGTTTCTTCAGCACCAATACTTAAGCATATTATAAAGAAAATTGGGAATATTAACTTGAACATTGTGCCTGATATAGCTAAACAACTTAAAATGGTGAGCATGTAGATTTGAAAATCTCCCCTCACAAGTTAAATACCTGATGATATGCATAGCTAGCTCCAGAAATGGCTGAGGAAGGGACAATCTACTACACCCTTGCTTAGTAATCTCAAGCGGAGGATCACCTAGCCTGGAAAACTGAGCACGAGACAACCTAGTGTCATGCTCATTTGGATAATGTTCACCCATAACTGGTAATCTTGTAACTTCCGCAATTCTCTCTTCAATGGCCACAACTATCAATCCACATACTGTTGCTTGCCCTTCTTTAAATGTACTCATGAATTCCGCAGCAACCTCCTCATTAAACTTTGTCAGCTACAGAAAATAACCAAGCTAGCCACATGCATTGAACCTACGGATTGCTTCAATATTTGCCAACAAAACACCATGAACAACTGGTTCATGTCTCTGTAAATGTCTGCCCATCTTAATAATGCCCAATTTCTAACTTCTCAACTCTCTAACCCACTGCTAAGCTTTTAATTTCTCTGCAAATTCCCTCTTTTGAAATGCAATTGTGATTCTTGAAAAATGCTGATATTTTCGCTTGCATTACCTTTGTTTCACTTGACATGAACTTTAATTATGGCATTTTTATGGCATTTATTTCAAAGGACATCAATATTTTAAGTGCGAGTTACCTCATAGATTAATTATGATCCTTTTGGAGTCATGTCAAGTTCAGGAAATTAGGATTTGAAAGTACAGGGGAATGTGCGAAGGATTTAAAAATTAAATGAATGCAGCCTTAGTACAACAATGATGTGACAGGGGTATGATAAGGATAGTCTAAGAATGACACTTGGAAGTTAGTACACTTCCCCTGCCCCCTATGAAAATTGAACAAGTGTCCTCACTTGTTAAATTTGGCACGAGGTTGGGAAACTGGCCTAGTGCTTATATCATATATTTAATGCAGTACTAGATATAATTAGTTTAACTTGTGTGCTAAAAATAAGTAAAGAGTTAGAAATTTGTACCTAGTGAACTTTATTATACATGAATGTGAGTTGATGAGAGTGTTGATTCTGACGGCCGCAAAAGATTGCTGACGTGGCATTTTATTGAAAGCATTTTAAAATAGAAATTATGGGTGAAATGGAGTTTGAGTGGGTGGTAGACATAGAAATGAGATGAGTTGGTGAGAAGAATTGATAAATGTGAATGGTGAAATAGACCTCATTAAATGAAGTTTTATTATGAATACTTTAGGGAAGCATGTCATGGTGATGTTGCAGGAGGAAGGCTTTCACCTTCTGCTCTAGGAATTGTCTCTTGTGGGGTTGTTAAACTGTGCATGTTGAACTATTGTAAGAACTCTTCCTTAGTTTGAGGCTTGTGATATAGGCGCAAGTGGTGTCCATTGACTAGCAGCTTAAATTGTATTGGATCAAGTGTTGTCAGTTGAACTGCTCCATTATCAAAAACATGTTGAATTTCATAGGGTCTAAGCCATCTGGTTTGCAGCTTTCCTAGGTTCTCCTTGTATCTGGAATCATATAGCAAAGCCCAATCTCTGACTTGAAATTGCTTATTCTTGATGTGTGCATCATGCCATCTTTTCCTCTGGTTTTGAATTAGTTATGTTCTCTCTAATGTTGACTTGCGCATTTCATCCAATGAGTTAAGATGGAGGAGACGTTCTGCTTGTGCTGCAGGAAGATTGATGTTTAACTCAAGTGTTGTGCACAATGTTTTGTGTTCAAACTCTATAGGCAATATTGCTGCTTTCCCATACATCAATTCAAATGGTGTGAACCCTGTTGTTGTCTTCCATGTGGTACGGTAAGCCCAGACTGCTTCTGGTAATCGGCTACTCCAATCCTTGTGATGCAATTGTACTATCTTTGTTAATATTGCCTCTATTTCTCTATTTTTCACCTATGCCTATTCGTTGGCTTGCAGATGATAAAGACTAGACTTCCGATGCCTTATGCTATACTCCTTCATTAGGGTTGTGATCAGGTTCGATGTAAATTGTGCTCCTTGATCTATAACAAGCTCTTGGGGAATTCCATATCTAGTGAATATTTCTTCATACAGGAATTTAGCTACTTTTTCATCTCGTGCATTCTTCATAGCTTTCACTTCTACCCACTTTGTTAAGTAGTCTGTACAAACCAAAATGTAGGATTTTCCATTTGATGGTGGTTCAATTGGGCCAATGAAGTCCATTCCCCATTTGTTAAAAGGTGTTATTAGTACCTGTGGATTGAGTGACATCTCATCTGATTTTGTTGGTCAGCCCATCCTCTGACATTTATCACATTGTTTTGCATAACTAGCTGCATCTTTGTGTAATTGAGGCCAATAATATCCTGTGGTTAAGACTTTCATGGCTGTCTATTTTGCTAAAAATTGACCTCCACAAGGCTCATCATGACAAGCATGGAGTATATCATATACTTCATCTTCTCTCACACATCTTCTCATTATCTAATCTGGACTAGTGTAAAATAGATTATTATCTATCCATGAGAACTAAAAACTCTTCTCTGCAAGCTTTTTCTTATCTTTCTAAGAGAAATGTGGGGGCATATTATTTGCTGCTAGATAGTTGGCTATGTCTGCATACCATGGGATTTTAATTGTTATATAGAATAGATGTTCATCTGGAAATGTATCCTCAACTGGAGTAGTGTCTTCATCAACATTTTGTAGTCTAGACAAGTAGTCGGCAACTACATTAGCCTTTCCTGACTTATCAACAATTGTTATATCAAATTCCTACAATGGTAAGAGCCATCTCGCCAACCTGCCTGTTATAGAAGGTTTGTTCATCAGATATTTTATTGCAGAGTGATCAGTGTGAACAAAAATAGGATAGCCTGTGACATAGTTTCAGAATTTGTTCAATGCATAAACTACAACTAGGAGTTCTTTTTCAGTAACTGTGTAATTCAATTCAGGGCCATGGAGGCTTTTACTGATATAGTAAATTGCATTCTCAAGATTAGTAGGCTTTTGTCCCAGTATAGCACCTATGGCATAATCAGATGCATCTGTATGGATGTGGAATGGAATAGACCAATCTGGTCCTTTGAGGACTGGTGCAGTTGTTAGGAGTTTCTTTAGCTGCAAGAAGGACTCATCACATGCTTGTGTGCACTTAAATTCAGCTTCTTTAGTAAGAAGGGTATACAGAGGGCTTGCAATTTGACTGAAACTTTGAATAAAGCATCTATAGTATCCAGCATGTCCTAGAAAAGATCTTACATCTTTTTTTTTAGTAGGGGTAGGTGGTGTTAGTATTACCTCTACTTTAGCTGGGTCCACTTGAATTCCTGCTGCTGAAATGAAATGCCCAAGTACCACTCCTTCCTGCATCATCATAAAGCATTTCTCACTATTAAGTGATAAATTATGTTCTTTACATCTGATTAGTACCTTTTCAAGATTCTTCAAAGCTTCATCAAATGTTACTCCAAATGTTGTAAAGTCATCCATATATATCTCCATACAATCATGTGATATGTTAGCAAAAATACTAATTACAACTCTTTGAAATGTTGCTGGAGCATTACACAACCCAAAAGGTAGAACTAAATATGCATATGTCCCCCATGGACATGTGTGAATGTAGTCTTCTCATGATCCTCCGGAGCAATAGTTATCTGATTGTATCCACTATATCCATCAAGAAAGGAAAAGTACTTCTTACCAGCTAAGGTATCAAGTACTTGGTCAATAAATGGTAGTGGAAAGTGATCCTTCTTAGTAGCTTTGTTTAACTCCTTGTAATCCACACAAATCCTCCATTTGCCTCCCTTTTTGGGTACTATAACCAAAGGTGATACCCACTTACTGTCAGATATAGGACATATAAAGCCAACATCTAATAGCTTTTGTAATTTAATTTTGACTATCTCCCTTAATGCTGGGTTAATCCTCCTTTGAGGTTGACGAAGGGGCATGCTTCCTTCATTGATATATATTCTGTGAGTACATAATGTAGGGCTCAATCCTTTCATGTCCCCATAATCCCATGCAAAGGCTTTCTCATGTGTTTGCAACAGTTTAGTTAGTTGCTCTAGTTATTGTGAAGGCAACTTATTATTCACATGGAGATTATGATCTTTAGAAAGCTCTACAGTAGTTGTAAGGTCAAGCATGGATACTTCAGTGATAGGACTTGTGTTTACTTCACTAGGTAGCAACTGGTGAATAATATTGGGCTCTGAAGGTAATACACAATCCTCAAAGTTATCTTCATATGTACTTAATTCTAACACAAAACTTTCAGATACATCTTTGATTACAACACAATCATTATTAAGAATGCTCCTGATAACTTCATCTTCCTCTTGTAGCTTTACAAATGTTTGCCTATGTAACATCATGAGGTAGACCACATAATTCAGTTCTTCTTCCTCATCTCCTAAGTCTGGCCCTATAGGTGTACTCAAGTTCGGCTGTGGTTGAGATGGAGGATACATTGCTAGTTTCTTAGTAGCATTCCCATATGATATTGTCATGTTTCCTAATCTACAACTTATGTTTGCATCAGCTGTTGCTAACCATGGATGTCTTAGAATGACAGGGTAACCAGCAAGGTTAACTTTTGGTGAAAGGATCATGAAATCAACAGGGTACTCCCAAGAATCTAAGGCAACTATTATATCTTCTATCATTCCATTAGGTGTAACAGTAGAGCTGTCTGCTAATTGTAACACTGTTGGAGTAGCTCTCAACCCTTCAATGCTCAGTTTGTTCATAGTATCCTTTGTCATTACATTAATGGTAGTACCTAAGTCTATTAATGCATTTTTAATAGACTTGCCATTAATGATTATATTCACAACTGGACTTCCTGGATCTGAATATTTGGGTATTACCAGTTTTCCTAGCATGATATTAGCTAATTTTCCTATAACATGCACTGTTGTAGGATCCTTTTTCTTTCTCCCAGGTTTTTTAAGACAAGCTTCTTTAATTTCCTTTCCATAAATTGGAACATCTTTTATTGCTTGAAATAGGGGAATTTGGACATGCATGTTCTTAAGCTGGTCAATGATATCAAATGGCTGCTCTTCTTCTTTTGGTATGGGTTTCTCCATGCTGAGCCTTTGGGGAAAAGATGGTTTAGCTGATGTTTGAACATTAGCTGAGTTGGGAACATTTTCTGATGCAACAATATTTTGCAAATCATTCTCTGGAATTGGTTCTGCTGCTAGAGGAACATCTGGTACTTCTATGATAAGGGGTGGTTTAGGAGCTAGTAAGGTAGTACCTGACCTTAGATGTATGTCAGCTATATCAAGTGCATAGGAAGGGTACTACTGGACATCAGTAGCATACATTTGCTGATGTGGCGGTTGAATATTTAGATTTGGTTGAGGTTGAGCAGGTAATTGCATCTACTTTTGAGGACCTGCATTTTGAGGTGGTGGCATTATTGCAGGCACATTTGTTGGAGGTGGTAGAGGTGGATATCCAGGATTTGGGTTAGGCCATTGTTGAGGTGCTCTCCATTGGTTAGTGGGCTACCAATTTCCTTGTGGTTGTTTCCATTGGTTTGGAAATTGTGACCATTGGGGTTGTTGTGGAGGATACCATTGGTTCTATGGATTATTTGGCCAGGCTATTCCAAGTGGGTTGGTTATATTGTGGAGGACTTTGAACATTCCGGTTTTGCCACTGACTATTATATGGACTTGAAGTTTGTAATGGGTCTTGAGGCATACGTTCTCTTGTGGCCCATGGCCGATGTTGAGCAACAAAGAATACTTTCTCGTCCTCTCCTTCTATCTTCATATAATCAGTTGGAAGATGTTGGTTCTCCAGATTGGCAACCAATTTGCACTAACAATCCTTCTTTTATATGCGGTAATGAGGACAGTATTGAGCCAGTTGTTCTTCTATGTCTGCATGTTTCTTCTTGGCGGTCGTAGTGTCTAGGTGTGTAGCAACATCATTTATTATGTCTTGCTTGAAATCTGACAACAAGTTTGATATCTCCATCTTTGAAATACTAGAGCCACTTCCTTTATTCAGTGTTGAGAGAAATCCTCTTCCTTTCTTAACTGTTGATCTAGAGTAATTCATACAAATCTTCTAAAGGTCATCCCAGGAGGACTGAGATATATCATCTCTAGCCATAAGGTCCAGAGCTTCAAGACAATTTTCATTCACTCCTCTTAGAAAAATCAACTTCTTTGAATCCTCCTACAACACATGTTGCAGGTTCTTCTATAGGCTAAATAAGAAGCGTGATGTATAGTCTTCTAATGTCTCATCTTCCCTTTGTGACATATGGAAGATGTCATCTCCTTTCGAATCACTCCCCTTATAGTATTCCTTATACTTCCTAAGAAACAAGTCTCTCATTCCATCCCAATTAGTTATTGCATTTGCTCCTAAGCCCATGAACCATCTAAGGGCTGACTCTTTTAGAGTTGTTAGAAATAGCTTTAGCTTATGACTGTCAGTATTGTAGTCAAAGCTTTGACATAGTATGTCAAACTCAAACAAAAAGGTGTCAAGATCTTCCATGAAAAGGCCATAGAACTTTGGAAGTGCTGAAGCAGTTATGTTCTTGAGATTGGGATTGTTAATAAGACTTGGAATTGAAAATGGAAATGTAGGAGCTGCCATTGCTGGAGGTGCTAGATATTGAAACTGTGGCTAGAAAGTGTTATTGACTGGGGGGTTTTGAACAATAGGTGGTCCTGGATTGGGATTATTATGGAAGCTGGCTAATATTTTTGCAAAAGGATGGAGGTCAAATGTTTCTTGTGTTTTTTCTTCCTCCATTGAAGATGATGCAACAAATTCAAGACTGGCGTCAAGAAATGGTAATTCAAGCTCTTCAAGCTCTTCTTTCAGTATAACAAGTTCTTTTGGAAGAAATCTGCCATGAGCATCTCGCCTTCTTCGATGCATGCAAAGAGATTGGTGACTTGTGAACCAAGCTCACAACTTCTTGATATTGACTAAAAATAGGAAACTAATCTGAAAAATAAATGACTCATGAAGGTTCCTAGTTTGGCACCATCCCCAGCAACGACGCCAAAAATGAATAGTCTCACAATAGGTAGAGATAATCATGCCATTGTCTCTCTCTCTCTCAAGGGTAATATCTATGCTACAGACTACCTATCCCCATTATGAGATGCATTTAGATTGTCAACCCAAGGACATAGACTTGAAATGGGACAGCACAGTTTGTGCACTAAGTTCCTTTAGGAATCAAAATACTTATGTTGTAGGAAGATAAAATGCATGAAGGGAATCTATGCTTTTGTTGTAGGAAGGTAAACACACTTGACTATTGAATGAAATTACTGTAGAAAACATATGAAGTAAATCTAAGCCTGCTTAACAACTCAAGACATTCACTATACTTGTCTCTGCAAGTGTTGCAAGAATAACCATAGATATAATGCTGCCGGAATAAATAGTAGCTCTATTAAAAATAGGAAAGTACAAAAAATAAATCTATCTTATTTAATCTAATCCACCTCCCAAGTGGGCCCCCTTGGTTGGCTTCTGCTAACTACTCAATACAAGAAATAATCCAAAATCACTCTTCCATTAAAATCTTCTCAACTGGTTACATCATAGTTGAATAACTCATGAAGAATGAAAACAGAGCAACTTTCCCTATATTCAAAACATAATTCTATCTTTCTCCATTACCTACTAAAATAGTCAAAATCCCTTTATATCAAGGATCGACACTTATGGAAAACATAACAGAAAAGTCTCATAAAGCCTCGCCACATGCAGAGGAGATAAATCAACCATAACATGATACAATTATTGCTGTCAACAGAATAATAGTTCTAAGGAAATGTAGCAAGACTAATTCCCTATATTTCTGGAACAACAACTCCTTCAAAGCTCAGTGTGTCCATCAGATTCATGTTGAATTCTCTTGCTATGGTTGGTCTTCTAACTTCCTTCTTCAATGTAGATGCGCCACTCATCATACCGCTCCGCATCTACCTAAAATGTTAGTAACATTCGATACATGTGCAAGTCAACATTTTCAACTCCTACTTAGATATTAGAACACAACTTGAAATAATTATATGAAATACTGCATTATATTTATAATAACAAGCAAAACATATCATTCAGTCTACCCTTAGATCTTGTGACTTTGGCTATACTTGGCATAGGTTCACATAAGTATAAGTAATAAAATGTCTTGGAAATGTTTGTCAAAGTATAAACAAAACATAAAGGATCATAACAAAATTGAGTCAATAATTAGACTCATCAATAGATTTAACCCAATTTAACATTGAAATGTCTAAAATGAATTAGGAGTTACTAATTCTAATTTAAACTTAAATAAAAATTTAATTTAATTATAAAACAAAATCTATCTAAAAATGAGTTTAAGTTCCCTATAATGACTTAGACTTTACTAAATACAATTTAATCTTTATAAAATTCAATTTATCTAATATACTTGAAACATGAAAATACTTAATAAGAATAACACCCTTATTATATTCTTTTTTTTAAAATAATTGTTCGTGCAAATTTAATTTCCTGAATTTCAAAACAACAAGTATGTAGACAAATTATTTTTAAAATTAAATTACATAATTGTATTCATATTAAGTGGCTAAACAACTTGTATGAATCAAAATTTTGATTTAGGCCTTTTTATTTTTTGAATAATTTTCAAAAAAAAATTGAAGTACAAAATATAAATTTAAAATAACATTTCACGATGTAAAATTCTAATTTATTTATTTAAATTATCATAATACAAGCAAGATTATGATAATTCAATACTATCGAATTTGAATATACCTTATAATACTATAAGCCATAATATGTATAATGATGCCATAGACGATCATGAAGTTTGTCCAACTAAAATGACATTTAAATCTCCAAATTGCTTCATAGTCCATTAAACCCAAAATCTAATCCACAATTTCATTTCCAATACATTAAATAACAATAAAATTCACAAATTTAAAATGTATGATTTACAAGGAAATCCCCGATTTCTGAATTTCAAACATAACTTGAAATGCAAGGTTACAACAAATTTTTACAATTTTGAATTTCAAACTCAACAATATTACCAGCTCCTATATCCAGCTGGGTACCTGATAGAGTGAGGTTGACCACGGAGGCTCACCTCCCAACCTAAGCCTTTACAAGGCCACCCCCGAGCTAAGGGATCTAGTAAGGAACGAGATACAAATAGAAAATACCAACCATGAAGGAGACAATCCAAATATGAAGACACTTAAAAGATTTTCCCAACAGGGTTTTACAAGAGGAAGGTCTCCAAGAGACCTTCCTGAAAATAGGGTGGAGGTGGACTACTAGGAGGAGAAGCCATAATATAAATACAACTTTCTCAAGCCACACATGGACTTGGGAAGACCATCTTCAAAAAGATGCAATCTAACTCTCTTTATGCCCCCCCAGGTGCTCGTAGTCCATACTTGGCATCATGGGTATCGTGGAACCCCATATTTATCCCTCCACACATGGGAGACTCTATACAATCCTTGGTCTTATTCCTACTACCCCCTTCAAGGTTACTCCACCCTCCCTAGGGTGAGTGAGCCTTGAAGAATCTCATCCCATATTGAATACACAAAAGAAAAACAACAATTTACAAAACTTAAATTATAAAACAAAAACCTTAAAAAGTCATGGACTCCATTAATGGAGCTCCAAGCTCAAATGACAAGGCCCTACCTTTATCCAAGCAAAGGTTGAAAATCTGAATTCTTCAAACTCCTTCCAAGCTAGCCTTTTCCTAATCTTTTTCCAAAGTGAATGGTCTCCAAATCTAGAGAGTGGGTGAACAACGAAACCCTTCTCCAAGCTTTCCCTATATAGGCCAAATTGCTAAAATCTAGGGGCCAATCAGAAGAGAGGAAGAAACTTCTATTCCCTTCTTCCCACTTGCCTTCCTTCACCAAAAATGGAGTTGAAGGAAAATTTGGGAAGAAGAGAGAGGTTAACCAAAACCTCACAACTCTTCAAATCTGCCCAACTTTGAAATCTTGACTTTAGGGGAGTCATAAATGACTTTTAAGGCTCTTAATGGGCTGAAAAAGACCCCTAATCCCTAAGGTATCAACCTGGGTAGCTAAAATTGACCCCAGTTAACCTATGGGAGCCCAAATGGCCCTCCTAAAATCCACCTAAAGTTTACACACGGATTTCAGGTCTTGGTTGACTATCTAAAAACTTCCCAACCCAAGGTAAGTTGATTCTACCCTAAGGTAATCCCCTAGTCAAACCCTTGACCCAACTAATTACAAATTACTAACCATGCCAACACATATGCTACAATTTGCCAAATTTGGCACATTTAATTAAAATAATGACAAGGCTAATTCACATAACATTAACTAAGTTAAATACACACATGAAAACCATATTTATGAATAGAAAACTATACAACGAGGTCCTCGTTTCTTTATAAAATGAGGACCTTGGAATGCATGGTATAAACATAGGTTCCAATACTGGATCTCCGCATTTAGATCCATGGTCAACTTATCCTGCACACTCATTGCACACATCAATAGGTCCAATCAACATGATATAAACACCATACATGATCAATATTACATGGTTTAAAAATCATGCTTGTAAATAAATCAACTAAGCATAACTTTGGTTTCCTAAATCAACTTTCCATCGCAATAGTTTTAAACATCATATAACATCATATGTAACATAATCATAACTAAAACTGAGGGTACCCTGATTACATAATTAGGTACCAAACATATAGCATAGGATTCAACAAATCCTTAAATACATAAGTGTCTCAAATATTCAGGTGTATCTATGAAATAAGTCCTGAAAGCATGGAAAATAAAGTAGTACAAATATGACTGTTTGGCAGGTCTCACACTGAGCATGAAAATCTTTCCTAGAAAGGTTGAGATCCCTTAATACAACAAGTATGATGGTAATGGAGATCCACATGATCACATGCGTCAATTCTATATCATGAGTTTTGAGTTCCATCAAGATGACTCGTACCTCATGAGATTTTTCCCAAGGAGTCTTAAGGTTCAAGTGATGGAATGCTTCACCAACATAACTCCCCCTGTTAAGAATTTCAAAGAGCTCATCCATAGATTTTCCCAACACTTTGCATACAACCTTTCAAGATCTATCACCATGTTAGACTTATGTAACTTAAAGAAAAATCAAGGGGAATCCTTTGTCACTTTCTTGCAAAGGTGGAGACAACAATGCTCTCGCTACTCTAGGACCATCCTTGAAAATGAGAAGATTGACATCCTTGTTAGCAACTTGGTTCCTGAATGCGGTATGAAGTTAGGAAGATGGTTTTTTATTCCTTTGACACCATGGTTGAAACCACATGTAGGATGTTTTGAGAGAACAAGGAATTTTGATTAGACATGTAAACAACAACAATAATGGTCAAAATAACAACAACCCTAACAAGGATAGAGGGAAAAACTCACATTGGAATAGGAAAAAACAAGTGGTCAATGATGGAGTTGTGGACTCTTCCAAACCCACAAATCAAGTTGTTTTACACTTGTCTAGTGTTGTTCAAGCCATGAAAGTCAATGCATCTCATCAACAAGAGATCAAGCCAAGATACCAAGATAATCCTAAGAAAAAGAGATGTCAGTTTTCAAAGCTTGGTGATTCATATGAGGATGTATTGAAACACTCATTTCCAACAACCTTGTGCATCCTCAAGATCCCACAAAGCATTATATACCTGATGTCAAGCCACATTGGTGGGATGAGAAAGCCTTTTGCAAATTTCACAATGGAATTGGACATGATATCGAAAATTGATGGAAACTAAAACATATCATCCAAGATCTCATTGAGAGTGGAAAACTTAAGGTAGATGGATTCAACACTAACACTGATCATAAGGCATTCAAAGAACCTTTGCCCAAGTATGAGAAGGGGGAAACCTCTAAACCTAAGAATGGCAAGGATGAGGTCAATTACACTTACACAACTACAAAGAATATTGTCAACATGCTTGAAGTTGTAGAAGAAAATATCAACATGATGAGAAATAAAGATCCCTATGGTTATGATCTAGACATGGACTCTCCTCCTATCTTTAATGAAGAACCCATCCTGGTGCTAAGGGGTCCTAACTCTAGAGTGTCGTCTCAAACTCTCAGTGTTGTCACATGAAGTCAAGGTCTCATTGTCATTAGAGGACTCAGTTCAAGTCAACCAATTAAACTAAAGCAAGTGACATCCAAGAATGTCACCTCAAAACTAGCAGTGAATCCTAAGTCGAGCTATAATCTTGTCGATCAGTTGCAAAGAACCCCAACTCAGATTTTGATCTTTGAGCTCTTAGAGTTGTCCCTGAGACACAAGAAAGTCCTTGAGGATGCTTTGCACATAGTGAACGTCCCCAA
Organism: Chamaecyparis obtusa; assembly: GCA_027943335.1. Taxonomy (NCBI): domain Eukaryota; kingdom Viridiplantae; phylum Streptophyta; class Pinopsida; order Cupressales; family Cupressaceae; genus Chamaecyparis; species Chamaecyparis obtusa. The sequence goes on from BSBK01002852.1 coordinate 2,224,684, forward strand.
CAATTTAGACATTGACCAGTTCCAGAACATGGTTAACCATATTGTTATCCCTCATTACCTTAACTTTTTGAAGGATGATGATAAAGCGTTGAGCCACCCGCACAATCTTGCTCTTCATATTGAGGTCATGATCCACACAACCCATGTTAGGTGCATGTTGATAGATGGGGGTGCGGGGCTTAGTATTTGTTCCTTGAGTCTTTTGAAGACGTTGGGTTATTCTGAACAAGTCATAGATACCAGAAAGAAGATCACTATCAAAGCCTATGATGAGGCAGAAAGGAGTTCCAAGGGGTTGGTCGTCCTTCCTGTTAGGATTGGCCCTGTTGAAAAAGATGTTTTATTCCAAATAGTTGATGTTGGCCCCCTTGTGTACAACATCTTACTCGGTAGACCGTGGATTCATGATATGCAAGTAGTGTCATCTACCTACCATCAATGTGTTAAGTTCCCTTACAATGGAGTAGAGATTTGTATACCTGGGGATAACACTTTATCTTTTAACTCAGTTTCAGCGAGTACTCATGTTCCCCTCAATAGAGAAGAAAAAGACTTCAATGCAACCTTAGCTGAATGTAAAGACAAGTTCAAGATAGTAGACCTTGGCATGGGGGAGTATCAGCTCAACTCCCCCATGACACTACTAGTTTCACCTAGGTCTTATGGCAAGCCTTCATAAGAAATGAGACCTTCCTCTTTAGCTATGACTTTATTTGGCACATTTGTAGAGACCTCAATGCCTATTCAAGATGAGAAAGAAGAGATATATGTTAAAGACTAGATTTATAGAGAAGAGAAATACATGTACAATGAGAACTTCTCTCCCTCTCCTAAGGCTTATGGAAGAGGGTATACTTTTTTCAAACCTACGGGTTATCTTGGACATGGTCCTCTTAGTCATAGATTGGATGCTAGAGCCCAAACCCTTAATCATGATCTTTTTGGATGCAAGTCTAAGGAGACAGTTGGCCTAGGATTTGTGAATCACAACAAGAATGCTACTCCTATCCTTGATGAGTTAGATAATGAAGATGAACCATAATACATGCCTAATTTGACAAATAAAAAAGATATGTGTGAAGATTGGGTCCCTTCCACTAATCTCCTTTGGGGAGATTTAGACAGTCCAGTCATTCATGGGACAATTGCAAGCTTAGAACAAGATGAATTAGATGTAGAAGATCCTATCAAAGAATGCCAATGAAAGAACCTTGTTCGTTTGATGGAAAGAGAAGGTATTGCCCTTGATGATGTTAGAGATTCCACATCAAGACGTCTCAAACCATCATGGTGTAAACATCCTAGTTGAAGTTCAAAAACAAGTTCATATGAGTATGAATGGGATTCTTTCTTAGAGCCTTCTATAGTTGACATGGATGTTGATGTCATCCACACTTATAGGTCTCAACTTGAGGTAGCTGATGAGTCACACATAGGATTAGAGGATTTGAACCCACATGTTTCCTTAGTGGATAATTCTTCACTTGTTAGGATGAATCCTGATTTGGGTAGCTTAGAAGGATACTTGACAGACTCTGACTCTTCAGTCACCAGAGATGATATCATTCACATCCACAACCTTGAACCAGTCATTGACTTACCTCTTGTTCATCCTAACCTCCTTGATTGGTCACAATGCTATCAAGAGCTTGAGCTCTTAATGTTTCAAAATGATTATGAGATAGCCTGTTACTTGAATACCATTGAACCCATAGTCTCTTCTACCAGTGAACCAACTACCAGCATGATAGAGCCAGACATCAAGTACCTTAGTCACAAAATAAAAATAAAAGAAAATCAAAAGAATAAGAGTTCTGATGGTGAAAACTACTACGTGGCAGTGTCAGAACCAAAAAAATAAAAAAGAAATGACGTATCCAAGGGTGAAAACCTCTCCGAGACACTTAAGGATGAGGTACTTGATAGTCTCCCTAGCTACTTTCAAGATAGAACTTTAGTGCTTATTGAACCAACACAAATAGTCAATTTGGGTATAGATGAGGCTCCATAGATAGTTCACTTGGCTCAGTCCTTGTCACCGCAAGAAAAAGAAACTCACACTAAGTTCTTACAAAAAAAGAAGATCAACTTTGCATGGAATTATTCAGATATTCTAGGGTTGGACACTAATCTTATCATGCATCACTTGTCCATAGCTCCTGGTGTCAAACTGGTTAAGAATAAATTAAGAAAGATGCATCCTCACATAGCTCTCCTAGTCAAAGAAGAATTAGAGAAACTCCTTGGTGCATGATTCATAAGAGCTATTGAATATGTTGAATGGATATCAAACATTGTACCAGTTTCCAAACATGACAAATCCATTCAAATTTGCACAAATTTTAGAGATGTCAATAGAGCATGCCCAAATGATGACTTTCCACTTCCCAATATAGACATGATAGTGGGTTATGAGATTTATTCCTTGATGGATGGTTTTTATGGATACAATCAGATTAAGATAGCTCTTGAAGATCAAGAAAAGACTGCATTCACTTGTGCATGGGGTACCTATTGTTGGAATGTTATGCATTTTGGATTAAAAAATGTAGGAGCCACCTATCAACGAGCTATGACAACCATTTTTCATGATATGATGCATAAAAACATGGAAGATTATGTGGATGACACCTTGGCCAAGTATAAAAAAAGAGACACACACTTACATAATTTAGAAGTCATTCTAGATCACATGGAACAATTTCAACTAAGGTTAAATCCTAAAAAGTGTGCATTTGGTGTCACCTCTAGAAAACTACTAGGATTTATCATTTCAGCAAAAGGAATAGAGATAGACCCTGAAAAAGTCAAAGAAATCACAGATGTGTCATCTCCTAGAAACATTAGTCAAATGAGGAGTCTTCAAGGACATCTTCAATCCATAAGGAGGTTCATTTCATAGTTGGCAGATAGAGCTCAACCTTTCAACACGAACTTACACAAAGGAGTCAAATGTGTTTGGAATGAGGATTGTCAAAAGAGCATAGATCAAATCAAGAAATAGTTGGCAAATCCTCCCATTTTAATGCCTCCTATCCTAGGGAAACCACTTATTCTATACATTTCACTAACATAATCTTCCTTGGGGGCATTAATAGCTCAACTTGATGAACATGGGAAAGAAAGAGTAATATACTACATTAGTCATACTCTTGTTTCATATGAGGTTAACTACACCAACATTGAGAAAGCTTGCCTTACAGTGGTGTTTTCTTCCCAAAAGTTGTGACATTACATGCTTGTGCACACTATAAACCTCATAGAAAAAATAGATCCACTCAAGTATTTACTAGGTAAGGCTTCCCTCATAGGTAGACTTGCTAAATGGATGATGATCCTTTCATAGTTTGACATATAGTACATTGAGAACAAAGCAATCAAAGGACAAGCATTAGCAGATCAATTGGCTAATTTCCCAATATAAGATAATACACCTATTCAAGTTGAATTCCTAGATGAACACCTCATGTATATGACTGAAAGAACATGGAAGATGTTCTTTGATGGATCCCTTATGCAAAATGGTTCGGGAGCTGGCGTGTTGTTTGTTTCTCCTCATGGGTACACGATTCCTAAGTCTTACAAGTTATTGTTCCCATGTACAAACAACATCATTGAGTATGAAGCTTTAACAAATGGACTTAAGATAGCCTTAGAATGTAGAATCACAGAGTTACACATCTATGGGGATTTACAGTTGATAATCAACCAAGTCAATGATGAATATCAAACAAAAATTGAGAAATTGGTACCTTACAAGAAAATGGTTGATTCCTTGAAATGATACTTCACATTTGTCACATTTCAGCAAATCCCTAGAGTAGAAAACAAAGTAGCTGATGCTATGGATACACTTGCTTCACTCCATTTAGGGGAACATGAATCTAGATTTGAATTCCTGGTGGAAGAGCTACATCACCCTATCTATGACTCCCAAGTCATTTGTACCCTTGTTGGTCATGACTCATCCCATTATGGTGCTATTTACTCATACCTTCATGATGGAATTATACCTAAAACCTTTAACCGATCTGAACACAGAAACCTTACCCGAAATGCCTCTCGCCATTTCCTTATCTCTGGTGATTTGTATAGGAGGGGTCTAGATGGAAAACTTCTTAGATGCTTAGAAAAGGAAGAATCTGACCAAGTGTTATTTGACATCCACGAGGGCATCTATTGGGGACATTCCAATGGTCTTTCCATGGCTTGAAGGTTGCTTAGGGCAGGGTACTATTGGCCAATGATGCAGATTGATGTAGTAGCTTTTGCAAAGTCATGTGAAAAGTGTCAAAAATATGGTAACCTGATACATGCTCCAGGTAGGGAGCTCATTCCTTCTATATCTCATTGGCCATTTCAGCGCTGGGCCTTTGATCTTGTTGGACAGATTCATCCCAACTCATTAGGTGGACACAAGTTTATCATCACTGCTACTGGTTACTTCACTAAATGGGTAGAAGTTGTCCCACTTTCTATTGCCTTAGGAAAGATAGTCTCTCTATTCATTCTGAACCATATCATTTGTCGATATGGAGTGCCTTCTAAGACTATCACTAACAATGGAGGCCAGTTAAAAAATAAGGACCTTAAGTAACACTGCAAAAAATTCAAGATTAAACAACATTGGTCCTCTATTTACTTCCCGAAAGGAAATGGTCAAGTAGAGGCATCAAACAAAACCATTCTTAAAATCCTACATTGGACAATTTGTAAGAATGGTAGAGATTGGCACTTACAGATAAATCTAGCTTTGTGGGCCTATAGAATGAGTATTCGTACTCCTACTGAGGCTACTCCTTTTTCCCTTACATATGGTGTTGAATTAGTGTTACCTTTAGAGGTTGATATTCCTTCACTTAGAGTTTCCCTCAAAGGTCTAGTTATAGATGAAGACTACCATGCCATGAGACTTCAAGAGTTAGAACTTCTAGATGAGAAACGTCAAGCATCATTTGACCATATGAGGGTTTATCAAAAGTGCTTGTCCAAAGCCTTCAACAAAAAGGTTCATCCTAGAGAATTCCAAGTGGGAGATCTTGTCCTACATAAAAATCCTAAGAATCAATAGCATAGAGATCAAAAGGGAAAATTTGAACCTAATTGGCTTGGACCTTACATCATTACAACAACTTTTGGGACAGGTGCTTATTTATTATCTACTGTAGAGGGAGAGAAGCTCCCTGATCCTATCAATGTCTTGCACCTAAAGAAGTTCTATCTATGATTCCCATTCTGTCTAGGGCATCCTTTGTACATACTTATTGATCTTGAAAAAATCCAAAAAAATGGTATATTGTCAAGAATTTTAAAAATTGGAAAATGTTCTGAAAAAATGATCATCTTAGTGAACACCTAGCAATAGGCGCTTTGATGTATCTCCAGAAAATTATGTATTCTAAAAATACCAAAAAAATAGAAAAAGTGCCTTGGTGAAACCTGGAAACAAGTGCCTTGGTAGCAAAAATATTTTTAAAATTATAAAAAGTCCTGAAAAAATATTTAAAAAATAAAATAAAAAACAATTTTTTTTGCAATAAAATCCAAGTGGTGAAAACTTGGAAACGGGTGCTACTTGAGGCCTTTGCACCCTTGTTTTTTATCACGTGTCCTCGACACTTAGCCTTTATCCATCATGCCTTGTCCTTGTTGCCTTGGTTTGGAATTGGTCTTTGTCTTTGTCTAGGGGGCATAACTGTGTTAGATTTGGTCTCTTGGATGCATTAGTCTTTAAGACACCTCACAAACGGTGTTTTTCAACACAACCCCTGACATCGAGTGTTTTTCAACACTTATCAGCTTGGTCTTACCCAGTTTTGTCATGAAATCTTACTTGCTTGCAAGCATTTGATCCTTACCCTTGAAACTCAGTATCAGTTAACACAATTAAATTTTTAAACACAACACTTAATGCTTGAGCCATGTCATGATCTTTTCTTTATGTGCTGATTGTTATTGATTTTTGTTGAGTGTCCTTGTCTAACAAGTCTCTCTGGTATGCATAGCTAGAGGACTTAGGACATGGGGCATGCTTTTATTTTCTTTCTGCTTGTGGGTGTGATCTTGAAACTTTGGATTGTTGTCTCCTTGAAACACTTAGGAGATTTGAGGCATCATCCTTGACTGTTTTGCACAACCGTTCTTATGGTCATCCTGATATTTATGCCTTGATGCGAGTGTTATTTTGCTGCATTAAATTAGGTAATCTAACATCGAAGTCATCTTGACCTTTATGTCTTTGATGCTTATGTTAGAGTCTTTCCACATTCCAATCCAATATAAATTACATTCATATCTTCATAGTTGTGCTTGTGACTAGTGATGATCATGTGATTTTCTGATGTTTGTTAATAATGGTCCAATGATGAAAATAAGTTCCTTAACATTCTCTAATGAATGATGAATACAAAATCCTATGTTACAGTTGCTCTATTGCAAGTACACATTTGCATTTTTATGTAGCTTGCATTGTTAGACTTCATGTTAATTTGCATTTTTAGGCTGCATTAGGAGTTTGAGAGGGTTTTCCTATAATGCCCCACCAGGGAACCTAAGAGAACTTAACCTAAACATGCATCTAAGTTTGTAGAATATTTTTTTAAAAAAAAAGTTAACATACAAGATAAACATCAATGCAGAAGCAATTACCATTTACTCACAATAATACATTAACCAACACAAGTTACAACTCTCAAGGGTTCCTTGATGAATATTACTTTAACATTAATTAACTAATTTAGATTAGGTACAATTACAAACTCATATAACAAAAAGAAAGATATAAGCAACATCACATAGAAGAAAACATCAATACATCTGGTACCATAAGGTAACCATAAATCTACATCCATTGCACATGTCGCAAGGTATGTAATACAATAACTGAAAAGGAGTACACATGATATCTCTGAACCATTGATACAATGATTCAAGCTCACAAAGAAGAAGAAGAAGATAGGAACACAACTCCAACAAGGAAGATCAAGAAGGAACAACTGCCACAAGGATCATCCAGCACCGGTACATGAATGTTAGAGTCTCAAATGGTAAAAGAATCACTACCACCTGACCTCGTGAACCAAAAGGTCCAGTCCCACCCTGCTAAGGAGATAACAACAGATCCCACTTGGATAACAAACATCAAACATATCAAGCTAAGGAAAGGATCCTGAAAGCTCTCTAACTCAAGGAAAACAAGCATAATAAAATGAAAGACCCACTAATCCAGAGGCAACCGATACATGTAGGATAACTAGACTATGCATAGGAAGGTGTCATCATGTACATCTAACCCTTGAGTCTCATCCTGGTAATCTTGCTGGATCCCAGCACCCAAGTGACCATACACGACATCAATGACCTCTCATACAGACAAAGTCATCAACTATGCCAACTCATCCCTTAAAAGGGGGCTAGTCATTTTCTCCATTCCCACCTTAGTCTGTAATAGCACTAAGCTAGGGCGAGGAAACCAAATCTTGTTAGGTTCATTTTAAAATCTCTCAATGTTATATTTAGTTATCACTTGATTAAGATACTTAACAATAAGTGATCTTGGCAGCCACTTGTGGGCCCCGACACTTATTGCAAGCCACCTCCTACTACATATCTAGGTAAACTACCCTAGGCTCATAGATCTCTCCTAGATCAATAGGTACACAACCAGGTAATCCCAAATCTAGTTTCACACACAAGAACTAGAAATGATTACAAAGGCACCATAAGAAGAATACAAAACATCATGAGCCTATAGGGTTAAGACAGGGTATAATCGGATCTCATACACATCAAAACAAAACACTGAAAATATGAACAATTGACACATACCCCGGCCTCTGTCTTCCCCCTAAGTCTTCTAGCATCCCGAAATCACAGTAAGCACAAGAAGACACTCTAGGCACGAAGAAGACACATATGCACCATATAAAACTAAGATCTAATTATATAAGTAATTTAATTTTCCATGTTGAACATAACTGGATTTAAGTAGAGAATTACATAAATCTATTAAGATAAACTAATCATAAACATCACAACAGAACCTAAATGAAAGAAAAAACCCCTATATACGTTCTATGATTCAGACAGAGTAAAAAGCCCAATTTTAGTAGAAACATTACTTATGTTAAACCATGTTGTCAATAGAACTATAATTCAACCTATTGCTTAAGATTTGATTATATTCTCAACTCAACATACCCTACAAAAGGCATTTTAAACAAATAATAGATTAATGTTTACAATCAAACTCCATAAAGGATCTATAAAGTTAGAGTACACATTTTATTCCTTAATGAATTTACTTATTTAAGTCCATATATATATATAACATTAAAGAATTCAAGAAATTAGATTTTAAGCTAATCTACTTTTAGATTCGAAAATAATTTAAAATCTAAAACACCTTTAGAATACTTATATATATATATATATATATATATATATATATATATATATATATATATATATATATATATATATATATATATATATATATATATATATATATATATATATATATATATATATATATATATATATATATATATATGTTGGAAACAATTGTTTGAAGGAAATTGCTACTCAATTATGTATTGTCTTTGATGTCACACAATGTCATAGTCCGCAGCAACCAGTTACTACCGAGCTCAGTCGGTCTGCCAGACAGGAATATTAGTGCTTACCGAGCTCACTCGGTTATCGAAGAAAAGTTAGTGTTTACCGAGTTCAGTCGGTTACCGAAGAAAAGTTAGTGTTTACCGAGTTCAGTCGGTCATCGAAGGAAAAGTTAGTGTTTACCGAGTTCAGTTGGTCATCGAAGGAAAAGTTAGTGTTTACCGAGTTCAGTCGGTCATCGAAGGAAAAGTTAGTGTTTACCGAGTTCAGTCGGTTATCGAAGGTAAAAGATTGTCGGTGTTTACCGAGTTCCCTCGGTCTCCAAAAGATTATAGAAAGTTATGGTCACCGAGAACTGTCAGCCCTTGAAGGATTTTTGCAAATAGAGTTTGCTTATTTCAGCCGACTGTTATACTAAATAATGTCGATTTGACAAATCTAAAATCATATAAATAAAAGGTCAAATATGAAAAGTAAACAAGAAATACAGCAGAAGATTTTACAGAAGAAAAGAAGGAAAGGTGTATGCGAATTTGTGAAGGATGTTCAGATATCCTTGAGGTGCAGCAGAGATTTATTCGATCAGAAAGGATCAGACTTATGCAGAACAAAGCTCTGTAATCAGCAAGACAGTTGCATTATTAAACAGGTCATTTTTCATTGTTACCTTCTTATCATTGTAACAGTGAATTCTAAATCTCTTAACCGAGTTGGTTTAACAACCATATTGTAAATCCTCTAACAAGGTGACAATTCCATTGAATTGTTTTCAAGACCTCTTACCAGGCCACTCCTAGCAGGGTGTTTTAAATCCTCTAACAAGGTCACACCTAACAGTGTGTTTTGTAACCTTTTACCGGGTTGGCTTCTAACCGGGCATCACTTCAGAAAAGTGAAAATCAGTATCTAGATACATTGGTGGTTTTTCCCATATTGGGTTTCCACGTTAAATCTTGTGTCTCTTGTGTTCTTAATTACTTTCTCAATCATATACATGTGCTGATGAATATCTAAAGATAATTTTGCTAATACTTTCTGCATCTTCAAAGTTACTGCAATCTATTAACCGAGTGCTAAAATAGATAACATTGTTAAGATATCCTAAGGGATCTGGAAAGAATTAATTGTGAAGTGTTTTATGGTTGACTGATTCACCCCCCCTCTCAGTCACTTCATCCATATTCCATCAATTGGTATCAGAGCTGTTGGTGCTTGCAGGAAGGGTTTCAAAGACCTAAGCTAAAGATCAGGATGTCTTACAAGAGGGAAATTCCAAAGCTTAACAGAGATAACTTTTCAGCATGGAAAGGTCTCATGCGACTTCATCTGGCTTCCATTGGTGATTCAGGATGCAAATACATTGATGAAGAATACACAATTCCTAATGGCACATTAACTGTTGAAGACATTGCAGATAAAAAGACTCACAACACCATGATGATAGACATTGCATCTGCTCTCAGCTATGAAGAATTTCATGATATTAAAGACTGCACTACTGCATATGAAATGTGGATGGCACTGAAGAAAATATATGGTGGTGATGCAAATGTGAAAAGAGCCAAAGCAGAAAGCCTAAGAGGATAGTTTGACAAGATGAATATGAAGGAAGATGAAAACATTGCAAAATATGTTGAAAGAATCAAAGCAAGTGTAAGTGCAATTAGAGCTTCTGGAGGAACAATCTCAGATGAGACTGTTATAAGTAAGGTACTCAGAACATTACTCCCTATCTATGCAATAAGAGTATCAGCTATTCAAGAAAGAAGATGTGAAACAAACCACAATATAACTTTGGATGCTTTAGTTGGAAGATTGACAACTTTTGAATTAGACAACTATGACAACTATGTTCCTAGTTCCAAAAATATTGAATCAGCATTTGAGGCCAAGGTTTCACTAAAGAAGAACAAGAAAATTAAAGAAGTTCAGTCAGAAAGTGAAGAAGTATCAGAAGAAAGTTCTGATAGTGATCTTGAAATTGTAGAAGCATTACTTGCAAAGAAGTACTCTAGAGGGAAAGGTAAGTATAAAGGTAAAACTCCTTTAATCTATTTTTCATGTGAAGAAATTGGACATATTGCAGCTAGGTGCCCAAACAAGCAAGTCAAGGAAGAGAAGAGAAGTCACAAGTACTATGGCAAAAAGAATTTCAAATCATACAAGGATAAAGGTAAGAAATCATGTTTTATGGCTAAAGATTCTGATGATAGTGAAGAAGAAATTGTCTTTATTGCTATAAAAGATGAATCTGATGATGATGAAGATAAGATGGCACTTATTTCTCATATAAGCAAAGATGATATATGGATAATAGATAGCGGATGTTCACACCACATGACTGGTGACAAGACAAAATTTGAATATCTAGAAGACTGTGACAATGGTAATGTAAGATTTGGAAACAATGAACCTTGTTGTATAAAAGGAAAAGGAAGAATCTCATTAACCAAATAACTCATATGTGATAATGCTTACTGGGTTGAAGGACTAAAACATAATCTTCTAAGTGTAGCACAGCTAATCAACATTGGTTTCAAGGTTGAATTCATGAATGGTCAAGCAAGACTGCTGGATGGAAAAGGAAAACTCATTGGATCAGGCAAACAAACAAAAGGTAACTTATTTTATCTTGATCTCAGTGAATATTCATGCTTTATTGCTCAAATAGAAGAAAGTTGGCTATGGCACAAAAGGTTATGTCATGTGAATTTTGATAACATGATAAAAATAAGCAAATTCAAGAAGGTTAGAGGCATTCCTACTTTGAAGAAACCTGACACTGGTCTATGCAAGAATTGTCAGATTGGCAAAATGAGTAAAACTAGTTTCAAGAGTAAGAACTATCAGTCTAAAGAAATTTTGGAAATTGTGCATACTGATTTATGTGGACCTATTGGTATACAAAGCTATACTGGAGATAAATTCTTTATTCTTTTCATTGATGATTATTCTAGAATGATGACTATTATGTATTTAAGAGAAAAATCAGAAGCATTTGAAAAGTTCAAATGGTACTTAGCAAGAGTGGAAAAGGAAACAGGGAAAAGATTGAAATGCTTAAGATCAGACAGAGGTGGTGAATTCATCTCCCATGATTTTAACAACTTTTGCATTGAAAGAGGAATCAAAAGACAGGTATCAGCTCCTAGAACTCCTAAGCAAAATGGAATAGCAGAAAGAAGAAACAGATCTATTATGGATTGTGCAAGGACTCTAATGATAGAAAAGAACATCGCTATAAAGTATTGGAAGGAAGCTATCAGCATTGCAGTTCATACCTTGAACCGGGTACAACTGAAGAAAGACACATTCAAAACTCCTTATGAATTATGGTATGGCTATAAACCCAATATAAGTTACATGAAAATATTTGGTAGCAAGTGTTATATCTTAAAAGAATCCAGAAGAAATAAATTTGATGTGAAAAGTGATGAAGGAATATTCCTAGGATATTCTAGCAAAAGCAAGGCATACAAATGTCTGAACTTATCTACTCACAAAGTCATAGAAAGTATACATGTAAAATTTGATAAGTTTGCAGAAAAGACTGAGGAAGAAAGCAAAAGGGAACCTGAGAACTACAGAAGATTCGTTTACATTGAACCTGAAACATTGGCAGATACAACTATCAGTAAGGAAACTATATCTACCGAACCGAGCACAGTTACCGAGTCACAAACTGAGTCACAGGAAGAAGTTCAAACCGAGTCACAGGAAGAAATTCAGACCGAGTCTCAGCCTGAAGTTACCGAGCAAATATCTACCGAGCCCGAGCAACCTGAAGAAGAGATCCTAGAAGACAACAGCATGAATCATTCAAAAGGCAAGGAACCTATACTAGCCAAATATGTCAGAAGACATCATACACCAGATCAAATCATTGGAAACAAATCAGATGGTACTATGACAAGAAGCAAGCTAAAAGGTACATGTCTGCTTACTGATTTTGAACCTAGAAATATCAAAGATGCATTGGAAAATGAAAGTTGGATTGAAGCAATGAATGAAGAATTAGAACAAATACAAAAGAACAAAACTTGGACTCTTGTACCTAGACCTAAAGATAAGAATGTAATTGGAACAAAATGGGTATTCAGGAATAAGCTGAATGAAGATGGTCAAGTATCTAGAAACAAAGCTAGACTGGTATGTAAAGGTTATTCTCAAGAAGAAGGTATAGATTATGGAGAAACTTTCGCTCCTGTTGCAAGATTAGAAGGTGTAAGAACTCTACTTGCTTATGCAGCACACAAAGGATTTAAGGTATATCAGATGGATATAAAATCTGCATTTCTCAATGGAATTCTTGATGAAGAAGTCTACATTGAACAACCTGAAGGTTTTGTTGATCCAGATAAAAGGGACATGGTCTGCAGGTTACACAAAGCATTGTATGGTTTAAAACAAGCTCCTAGAGCATGGTATGAAAGACTCCATAACTATTTGATTCAGATTAATTTCAAAAGAGCTAATGATAATAGTAATCTGTATATTAAAGAAGGACCGGATGACAAAATTGTATTGGCAGAAATATTTGTGGATGATACTATATTTACAGGGAATGAGGATCAGTGCAAAGAATTTTCAGAACAAATGAACAAAGAATTTGAAATGTCTATGTTTGGTTTAATAAAATTCTTTGTTGGTCTTCAAATTCAGCAAAGCAAGAATGGTATATACATTACTCAATCCAAATACATTAAGGAAATACTTAAGAAGTTTGGTATGGAAGATTCAAAACCAGTTGGTACACCCATGTGTACTGGACTGAAACTTACCAAGAATGATGATTCAAAAGAAGTTGATCAGACCCTATACCGATCTATGATTGGAAAATTGCAGTATGTAGTACATACAAGACCTGATATTGCCTTAGCAGTCGGTATAGTAGCTAGATTCTCAGCAAAACCTAAGGAAAATCACATGATGGCAATCAAAAGAATCTTAAGATACTTAAAAGGAACTGAAGAATATGGTTTGTGGTATAAATTTGGAGGCAATCTAGACTTGAAAGTGTTTACTGATGCTGATTGGGCAGGAAACATTGGTGACAGAAAAAGCACAAGTGGTGGAGCATTTTTTCTGGGAAAAAGACTGGTATCCTGGACTAGTAAAAAGCAGAATTGCACATCTCAATCCACAGCTGAAGCAGAATATGTTGCTGCTGCAGTAAACTGTTCAAATATTGTTTGGTTCAAACAGCTATTAGAAGGTATGAAGGTTGAAATCAAAGAACCAGTTGTTATATTTTGTGACAATACCAGTGCAATAAACATCTCTAAGAATCCAGTGATGCATTCCAAAACCAAGCACATTGCTATTAAATATCACTTTGTCAGAGAATTGGTGTAGGACAAGGAAATCAGATTAGAATATATTCATACAAAAGAACAGATTGCAGACATTTTTACCAAACCATTACCTAAGGATGCATTTGTGTATCTAAGAGGTAAGTTAGGGGTCATTCCCCTATCCGAGGCTCACTAAATACAGTTTTAGTGATGCATCAACCAGAACATGATTGAAAATAGACCTGTTGATGCAGCATATTCAAGGAATCATTGCATATGAATCAGTACTTGAGGTACATTAATTTTCACCGGTAATATGTGAATTGTCTTTGGCATGTGTTGTCAAAGAGGGAGTGTTTGCTATGTCTTTATTATTACTTCAAGAAATTTTCAATAATCAGAAGGAAGAATTTTCAGGATAAAGGAAGTTTGCTGACAGAGGGAGATTTGAATCTGAACCGAGCTAACTCTTTCAAATTTCTTATGATATGACATATTGTGTTGCCATCAATGCCAAAGAGGGAGATTGTTGGAAACAATTGTTTGAAGGAAATTGCTACTCAATTATGTATTGTCTTTGATGTCACACAATGTCATAGTCCGCAGCAACCAATTACTACCGAGCTCAGTCGGTCTGCCAGACAGGAATATTAGTGCTTACCAAGCTCACTCGGTTACCGAAGAAAAGTTAGTGTTTACCGAGTTCAGTCGGTTACCGAAGAAAAGTTAGTGTTTACCGAGTTCAGTCGGTCATCGAAGGAAAAGTTAGTGTTTACCGAGTTCAGTCGGTCATCGAAGGAAAAGTTAGTGTTTACCGAGTTCAGTCGGTCATCGAAGGAAAAGTTAGTGTTTACCGAGTTCAGTCGGTTATCGAAGGTAAAAGATTGTCGGTGTTTACCGAGTTCCCTCGGTCTCCAAAAGATTATAGAAAGTTATGGTCACCGAGCACTGTCGGCCCTTGAAGGATTTTTGCAAATAGAGTTTTCTTATTTCAGCCGACTGTTATACTAAATAATGTCGATTTGACAAATCTAAAATCATATAAATAAAAGGTCAAATATGAAAAGTAAACAAGAAATACAGCAGAAGATTTTACAGAAGAAAAGCAGGAAAGGTGTATACGAATTTGTGAAGGATGTTCAGATATCCTTGAGGTGCAGCAGAGATTTATTCGATCAGAAAGGATCAGACTTATGCAGAACAGAGATCTGTAATTAGCAAGACAGTTGCATTATTATACAGGTCATTTTTCATTGTTACCTTCTTATCATTGTAACAGTGAATTCTAAATCTCTTAACCGAGTTGGTTTAACAACCATATTGTAAATCCTCTAACAAGGTGACAATTCCATTGAATTGTTTTCAAGACCTCTTACCAGGCCACTCCTAGCAGGGTGTTTTAAATCCTCTAACAAGGTCACACCTAACAGTGTGTTTTGTAACCTTTTACTGGGTTGGCTTCTAACCGGGCATCACTTCAGAAAAGTGAAAATCAGTATCTAGATACATTGGTGGTTTTTCCCATATTGGGTTTCCACGTTAAATCTTGTGTCTCTTGTGTTCTTAATTGCTTTCTCAATCATATACATGTGCTGATGAATATCTAAAGATAATTTTGCTAATACTTTCTGCATCTTCAAAGTTACTGCAATCTATTTACCGAGTGCTAAAACAGATAACATTGTTAAGATATCCTAAGGGATCTGGAAAGAATTAATTGTGAAGTGTTTTATGGTTGACTGATTCACCCCCCCTCTCAGTCACTTCATCCATATTCCATCAATATATACTTGAAATCCAACATTCATTGAAAAATTATTTAGTCAAGACTAAACTAGGTTTAAACAATATCACAAACCCAAATTAATTTAAATCAAATTTAATTTATAATAAATTGATTATCAAATTAGATATTCAAACAAAACAACCTAAATTAAATTAATTTACAAAATAAATTACAAATCAAATTAATTTACAAGTTTATAACTTCAAATAAATTACCATAATTTACAAATTATTAATTGCAAACCAAAAATAAATAAATTAACAAAATTATTAATTTCAAAGTAAATGAAATTAATTATAAACAAGAAAATTAAAACAAATTTAAAAAAAAATAAAAGGTGGGGGGGACAGTGGTCCCCACTGCCTTGCCGTGCGCAGGTGGTAGACCTGTCGCGCGGTACCCTCGGGTACCGTCGGCAGGCCTGGGCTTGCCGCATGACTGCCAAGGGAGGTGGTGGCCCCCGCCTCCAACCAATCATAATTTTTTTTTAAAAAACATTTCAAAAGCATATCTTATAAATGCTTTTTCCCTTTTTTTATATATTTTTAAAAATCAATAGTTCTCAAGATATATTTATATATATCATTTTTAATTCAATTTTTTTACACAATGTTATGTTACAAGCATGCCAATAGATCAATATAAATTAAATATCTATTTTCAAGAATCAATAAAGCATATTCTTACCAAAATCATGCATGTGATTTTGACTTTTGTGGCTAATTCTAATTGACTGTTTTTTTTTTTTTTTTGAAGATTGAATTTTTAAACAGAGGATAAATTATATTTTTCCAGAATTAACTTCTATACCAAAATTGGGTTTTTTCTACAACTTGATTTTCTTTCTAATGGGAATTTATTTTTCCTCCAACATAATAGTTAGACTATATACTAGATTTGATTTAACGTTTTCTAGGTGTTATGTAGAAGGTTTCCTAATAAAATTTTGCCAACATAATGGTACTATGCTAAAATTTAATAAAACTTAAAGAACACATAAACTAGGGTTTCCTAAATACCTAGAATCCAAATAAAGCACAAATCTATCTATTGAATTGAACCAAAACTTGCACAAGCAGAGAAAGCCAAACAGATGCATAGTAAAACTAACAGGCAGGATTTCAAAGCCTACCTTGGATCCAATGGCAGAAAATGAAATAGAAAACTTGTGAAGATCTGAAGACCAAGATTGCTCTAAAGATTGATTCCACTTGTAGATCTGAATCCATGAAGCATGCAACACCCAAATTTCAGATGCATAATGAAGCCAAATCAACAAGCAACGACAACAAGAAAAAATTCTCCGCACAAGCTCTCCTCCAAAATTCCTCTCCCAAAACCTGTCTAATCCCCAAAATGAATGCGATTCCCCCTATTAGGGATTCATTTCCCCATTTCATGCAAATCCCAGAGATGACTCAGTAGTTAACTTCTAATCAAACTCCAATTACAATTTTGAAGGAAAATTCTAATTAATAATTAAAATATCTTTATTTTGCACAACTCAACTTTGACTTTTGAAAATAAGTTGATTACTTTTAAAAACAAGTCACTTTTCAATTATGCACATGTTAAAAATTAAAATCCATATTAAATAGATTAAATATTTAAAGCATCCTAGAACATGCAATTAAATATTTAATTATTTAATAATACACTCAAGCATAATTAAATCTAATTTCAATTGAATAATCAATTAATTCCAAATAATTAAATAATTGAATTTTAATTAAATTTACTCAAATAAACTTAGGAACATGATTAATATTAAATTCAACTATAATCATTAATCAATAACTCACATAAAATCACCCACACAAGCAATAAATCAATTGAAGCCAAAAGAGGTAAAATCAAACAAAGTAAAACCAAGCAACACCAAATAGGGATCCACGAATTTTGTCAACCTAAAAAATTTAGATAGGGTAGTCAACAGATACTTGTCCAATCCTAGGACAAATGGGCTTAGGTTAGGGTTTTGTATCCGTATATTATCTCCCCTCTCTTACCATTTGAGATATTGCGATAGGGCACACTCATCCTGACAATTCAAGGAAGTCGATGCTTGGTACCTACAAACCTACATACAAAACCCGCATGTACATACATATATAAATATATAACAAACAATGGCGGGGATCGGTCGATCGTGTGGATCTTGCAAGCAAGTAACTATGACTCCGTCCCTCAACCACATCAGGCACGTCAAACAAAAATGTAAAACAAACACATCAACCATACACATGCAAGTATGGGGTCAGTGAAATCATAAGCATTGATGATTTCCTAACATATAATCTAACATCCTAAAGTAATCATAACATTAATAAAATTGGACTAGGGGCGGGGTACTACATTTCCTTCATCTTTGTTTTGGACTTTTAATCAACCGTGGTCACATTTTTTATCTTCATTTCCTTATCTTCTTTCATGATCTCAATCAAAATTTCCTATCTTAAATAGTTGATTGATTTGGGTGCATTCTCTTTCTTCTCTCCATTTCCTTCCACCTCTTCCAAACTTCTATCTTCCATTCGCTTTCACCCTTCTTTTCTTCTAATTCAACCTTGGGGCATAATCTTTCATGCCTGATGATCTACCTTGGTTCTGTGATCCTTATATCTTTCATCTTACATCAAGAACATTATCTTTAGTTCAATTTGATCAAATTTATCAATTCATTGTTTCTCCTCTATCTCATTTTGATTTCGATCACAAGGGGGCAGTACCTATCAAACTTCAATCCTTTATTCAGCTTTATCAATCCTATCAATTGCTTCGCTTTGCTTCGCTTGGGGAAACCTTGCTTGAGATTCTTATATGGGACATGACAATTACATATTTATAGGGTGTTGGCCTTGTCTTTTTCAATCAACTTATCTTTGTCCTGATGTGTTCCCATCCGTCGATCACACGTTTGGGTTATTTTGTGATCCCAAATCGATCTCACACTTCAACTTTATTCTTTGACTACATGTGTTCCCATAAAGATCACACATTAGTCAAAGAGGGGTAAATGTATGCACCCTAAAATGGTCGCGTAGACTTTGGGCTCCCATTCATCAATTTATCATTTCCTGAATCAATGCCTTGCAATATTTTCAATTCAAATCAATTTCCTTGATCAAATCGTAATTAATTCAAATATTTCAATATTTCCTAAGGTTTGATCATTTTATCCTAAGTTTTATTTAATTAAGAGAACATGCTCCCTTTTAATTAAATAAAAAAAATCTTTTAATTAAATAATAAAATCACTTTATTCTAAGCCACATTTAATTAAAAGAGCAAATCTCTTTTAAATAAATAAAAAATCTTTTAATTAAATAATGGAAACCACTTTGCTAAAATAATAAATAAACAATAAAATAAAAATAAAAAGAAAAAGACTTTTTGTCTACACATTAAATGCACACTTTCCAAGATGAGTGGAATCTCATTTTGCCTCTTCATCTCTTCCACACATCTTTTTGCCTCTTAACCATGTGCATTGATTTTGCCTCTTGAGAATCTTGAGCACATGGATCAACCAAGATTTAATATCCACCATTCATTTCTTTTTGCCTCTTAATCTTGACCATCTATTCATTTCTAAAATCCTTTATAAGGAGTCCTCTCCTTCTCATTTAGGTATGGAGATTTTGTAGATCCAGATTCTAGAGACCTAGATTTCATTTTATTTTTATGCTGCAAGTTTGGAGAGCAATTTTGGAGGAGAGTTTAAGCACTTGAGCTTGAACATTACAACTTCTCTTTTCTTGTCTTCTTCTCTCATGCCTCCATGGCAATCCATTTAGATTACTCTTTGGACTTGCATGGTAGATTAGATTCATATTTAATTTCATAGAATAATCTTGCATGCATATTTCCTTTCATAGATTAGTTTTCTTTCGTGCATTATTATCATATAGAATAGCTTCCATTTTCATTTGCATGCATATTTGATGATCATGGAGACTAGAATTCTTGCTTTTCCTCTTTGAATCTCTCATTTTATGGTGTACTTGCATGGGCACAAACTAGGTCTAAATTGAGGACCTCCATTATAAACCCTTGCACTCCATGAATATAAAGCTATGAGTTGCTATTTGAGACCTCATTCTTGAGCAATCTTGGATATAATGACTCATAGAAGTGTGTCAACATTTTAGCACACAATATGTAGTCCTCCAGGGTCTCATCTTCTTTCTGAGACATCCAGAAGATGTCATCTCCCCTTAAATCACCTCCTTTACAATATTCCTTATATTTCCATAGAAATAAATATCTCATCACATCCCAATCAGTTACTACATTTTCTCCTAGGCCCATGAACCACCTGAGAGCTGACTCCTTCAATATTGTTGAGAATAGTTTGAGTTTATGATTATCAGTATTATAGTCAAAACTTCGATACAAATGTCAAATTCAAATAGAAATGTGTTAGGGTCCTCAGTAATAAGGCCATAGAACTTTGGAAGGGCTGAAGCAGGTATATTCTTGAGATTAGGATTGTTGACAAGGCTTGGAATAGGAAATGGAAAGGTAGGAGCTGCCATTATTGGAGGTGTTGGGTATTGAAACTGTGGTTGGTAGGTGGTATTAACCAAAGGAATTTGGCCAACAGATGGTCCTTGTTGTGATATATCAAGGAAACTGGCTAATATCTCTGCAAAAGAGCGAAGGTCAAATGAATCAGGAGGATCCCATTCTGTTGAAGATAATGCAACAAACTCAAGACTTGCATCAAGAAATGGTAACTCAACTTCTTATTTCAATTCAATAGGTTCTTTTGGAAGAAATCTTCCATAAACATCTCACCTTCTTCGATGCATAAAGCAAGTTTATGTCTATTCGCTTTTGACTAAAAATAGAAAACTATTTTAAATAAAACTCATTAAGGTTCTCAGTTTGACACCATCCCCGACAATGATGCCAAAAATGAAAAGTTTCACAATAGGTAATGATAATCATGCCATTGCCTCTCTTAGGAATAATGTATTTATACTAAGGATTACTTTTCTCATCATGAAATTCATTTAGATTGTTAACCCAGGAACATATACTTAAAATGGGACAGCACAATATGTGCCCTAAGTTCCTCAAAGAGTCATACTACCTATGTTGCAGGAAGATGAGTGCATGAAAGAAACCTATTCTATTGCTGCAGGAAAGTAAGCACACTTAACTACTTAATGAAGTCACTAGTGAAAACTCATAAATCTATCCTAAGCTTGTTAAATAACTCAAAGCGTTTGTTGTGCCTATCTCTGCAAGTGCTGCAGCAACATTCACAGTAATAATGTTGCAGGAGTAAAATAGTAGCTTCTACTTAAAAACATGAAAAATGCAGGAAACAATTCTATTCTATTCTAATCTACTCCACCTCCCAAGTGGTCCCTCTTGGTTGGCTTCTACTAACTACTAACACAAAAGATTCTTCAAAATCACTTTTTCATTATATCATCATAATCTCATTACACAGTAATGAAACAACACATGAAACACAAAAGAGTAATTTTGCCATGCTAAGAACAACATCTATATCTATTTTCTCATTACAAATTTAACCAATCAAATCCCTTTATATAGAGGTTTGACGTTTATTGCAAGCATAAACTTGCCATAAAAGAAGGAAACATAACAACCCATGACAAAATATAATAAATTCTACATGACTATTTCAACAGATCAACGAGCACTAAGGAAATACATAAAATTTATCTCCTATATTCTCTGGAATGCTGGCTCCTCCATGGTAGCTGCATGATGGTTGGAGCTGTAATGTCCTTCTCCTTCACAGCTGGAACTTCCTCGCGTCTTCCTTAAATGCAATCGACCACTCTCCTACTACTCCTACTTCCTAGTAGGTTAGTAGCATACGGGTACATATATACACAGGTCAACTAATCAATTCTTATCCAAATATTAGAACATAGATTAAAGTAGCTATATGAAAGACTGCAATGCATATATAATGTTCAACAAAATATATCACATCTAACTACCCATAGTCTTAATGGTTCCAACTGTACTTATCACATATTTAAATAGTTATAGACCATGAATGTCTTAGAAATATTTTTAACAGAACATAGAGATCATAAAGTGGAGACAATAAATTGTCTCATCAATAACCACTATTTTATGAAAACCATAATATAACATCTAGGGCATCAAATAAAACATAACCACTATTTTATAAAAAACTAGAATATAATATCTAGGGCATCAAATAAAACATAGTGAGATTTATGTGACATTTTATGGGGATTAAGGGAATGATTTGACAATTATTTGAAGATTAAAAAGATAAGATTTTTCTAATTTTTTTCGCTTAAGTACTTAAACTTAAAATATATAAACATATAGTGAACTCCATAGTATTTTTTGCACATGGAGGGAAAGGAAAACCTAAAGGCTTCTTCAATATAGTTTATATCAATTACGCCCTCTTTGGGTGAAAATAATCCCCTATATATATAAACATAAATGACAAAATACAAATATTAAATGATATTGTGGTATTGTCAAAGTTCACCACTCATTGTCCCTGGCGATTTTCATATTTTTCATCAATGACATACATTATTTAAATTATAGTAGGAATGTTCAATTATTTTGGTCTTAAATTACATTGTCAAACTACATAATAATGCATATATTGGATATTGAAATTTACATGGTTAAAGAACACATAATTCAAAATTTTTAGTCAAATGTACATCAAAATCTAATGAATTGTGTCATTATAGGAAATTGTCACTTCATATTACAAATTATTAATTTTATTATACATAACCATCATTACCCTCTATCCACAAGCACCAATTAGTAGTAGATATCATGGTAGACAAAAATATTTAATAAATCATTGCTTAGCTCAATTAATAACCCGATTTGAATTGGATCACAAATTTTTACACTAATCACTAGCACAATCCTAAGGCTATTGTGTTTTCCTCTAATTTCTACCATGACTCCCAATATTGTTAAATTGAAAAGAAATAGTGGTTCCTCATTTTTCCCATGATTTACTTGTTTTTTACATTTTTTTTTTGTCAAAACCTCATTTTTACATTCCAAACTTGGTATTTACAAAGTAAACCAACATTGGATAAATTAGGGCACACTTGAAGGTATTCATTCTTTAAAAAAAAAGGTACATTCCATTCCCATTCAATTATGGCCTACTACCTACTTTATGACCTTCACATCACATACCTTTCAAAGGTCCAAAAACTTGTTAAAAGCAATAAAATTAAGAATAATGGCTTCCACTGGTTTAAGGTCCATGGTTCCCTACCAAAACTAGTTGTACACTTTGGCTTTAAAAATAAAAATACTATTCATTTGTGGTTGTGATCAAATGAAAAAGAAACATTTTTCCCCTTTATTTGGATTGATTTTTTATTTAGTATACAACCTATTTTCTCCTTTTTAATGAAATTTTCAAGATTTTTAATACATTGGTTATTTTATTTTTAAAGTTTGTTGCCTTATCAATTGCCTAGAAGTGTTGACGACATAACCCACTTAAGTAGTTTGGCAAAAAATTAACTAGATTTCTAATTGAATATATTTATATATGCCTAACATAGCCTCTAGTAGATAAATATTGGATAACAACTATTCATGTTTACAATTAGCAAATATTCCTAATGATAAGTAAGATTTAAGATAGAAAATCCATATGACAATGTTGAGATCACAAACTTATGTAGAGTTATTAGGTACCTCTATATATTAAATGTTAGTCAATGATGTTAAAAATATATGTGAATTTAACAGATCATTATGATGAGTTGAATTCAATGTTGATGCCATGGCTATTTGAATGGGAATTTGTGTTATTGATCATGTGTTGTTATTGATTGGTTCAAAGAACTATTATATGTGCACTATTGCAGTTAATTACATTCAACAATATTTAATATGCTTAATCTACATGATATTATTATTATTGTAATGTTTAGATGATGACTACATACATGTATATGGGTTACTGATGCTCTACTTTCAACTATCATCTTGTTACTATTCTTATAGATCTTCTTTGATGTTTTGTATGAAGAGGGAAAAAAGTCATAAATACCCACTTGTGAGACCCACACGATGTCTCAATCCCCTTCATTGTGTGTCATAGATTGATATTAAATATATGTGTACTTTAGCTATTTTATATGTATGAGAAGGTACACTTGATGTGTGAATTTTTTAGTGTTAGAAGGTACTAGACATTGACTTCACCTAGTTTCACAAGTTTGAGTGTGTCTATATCCCTAATGATGGTTACAAGAGATAACATGTATTGGCCACCATGTTCCCGAGCCCTAGCCATCATTCCTAATTTTGGAATGGTATCTTAATTTGGCACATGTTTACACCTTTGATTACCATGTAGGTAATGACCAATTACCATCATGCATAAATGTGAAAGACTCGTAACAAGTGTTTGTACATAGTTGGTTATTTGTGTATTGTTGCTATTATGTTACTCATATTAATAGTATTCAAATACCATAGTGACAATTAAATATTTAATTAGAAATATGTCTTATATGTGCTTAATTTCATGAGAATTGGATGGTTTATTTCATTGGGGATTTTTGGAGATAATTTTTTAATTATATATTGAGTAGGTTTAATATTATTTTATTTCTTTCAAAAAGTGACTTTTATTTGGTAATGGGAATTCACCTTTAGACACTTAGTCTATTTTTTCTCTTGTATCTCAAAAAAGCCCTACATGTGAAATTGGGAATGGAGATTTTGGGTGATTTCTTGAGAAGATTTTTGTGGGTATTGAATTAAAGGATTTCCTATGATGGATTCTTCTTGCTATCCAGATTTTATTCCCCTCATGGACTATGTGGATTTCATTTCGATTTGAAGTTTTCACCCTAATTTGAGGCATGGATATTGATTTCTCTCTTGTTTTTTTAATTTGAGTGCTTAATTATTGTTTCTAATGGGTTTTAAATGGATTTACAAAAATTCTATAATTGGTTTTGGTCTTTTCTTTTGAATATTCAAATCTATTGTTCAAATTTTGAAAACTATGGTTGTATTGGGGAAACTCTGCCCAAATTTCTATGGATGCTTGGAATGTAAATTTTGTTGCATATTTTGAGTGTTGGGTAGATAATGATCAATGCATTTTTATAGATTTTTAATTCATTATGTTTCAAAATTTGAGCTTTTTGGAGGTCCATCAATGGTGGATGGCCTCCGTGACTGGTTTGTGGCCAATTTGGGCATGTGAGAAAAGTTGGAATCTTTGGTTTTAAATATGATTTTATTTTGTGGAGACATGATAGTATATTAGTAAATTTCATATTGGTTTGACTTGGTTATGTTTTCTTGGCATTATGGCCAATTGTGTATGTTATGGCTATGTGTGATAATAGCATTGTGAATATGATTCCTTGATGTGTATTTGAGGATTTTGGGCTCAATTAATGAAAGCAAATGTTTACAAATTGGTATTTCTATCACTATTTTCATGTAAGATTTCTTGATCCTAGGGTAGATAATAGGGTCAATGATGTGAGTGGTGTCCAATGGGGGTTGTGGCACAAATGAGCCACCAGGATAATTCATTGGCCATTGTGAAAATTAAGTGAAAATATTAATTAAAACTTGGTTTGGGATAACACATAAACAAGATTAAGTGGATGCCCCTCTCATGCCTTGTGTGCTCATATAGACTAAGAATGAGTTGGGAAGGCTTTGTTGTCCATCGGGCGTTGATTTGGCATAATCAAGACTCCTTGTCCATATGAAATGACTTCTTGATTCCACATGAACTATCCCTTTGAGCTAGATGATGACTCTGCCCTCTCTTGTCCCCTTTGTATCTAGCCATGTAGATATGAGTAAAGCCTCATAGAATTATTATTTTTGAGCAACTGGATTAACTTGTAATTTTTCCTTAAGGGAATTTATTATTGCTCTTTGATAGTGCTTCCATGTCTTTAGTGTTGCTTTTGATTATGCTTTCTCTTCATTTGGTTTGGCCTTATTGTTTCATGGCACTTGTCTTAGTTAACATTGCTCCATGATATCTATGATACATTATTGTTCGCATGTTTTACTTTGGTTGTGTTATGATTGGATGGTCAAGATATTCATGATTGAGTGTACATTTTGTGATAGAAATTTGTGTAAACATTATCCTTGATTCTTTCTTGCTTGATTGTTTGGACCATGTGACTATCTCCAAGCATGATGGGGTGGGCCTATGGTTTCCATGTGGTTAGGTGGTGTTTCCAACCTTTGTTGGGTACCAGAGAACTTAATTTGGGATCAACCTTGTAGAGTTTGTTCACATTCTTCTTCTCATATTATCTCTTTATGTTACATAACTATTGCAAGATGTGTATATATTATTGTAATGATTCAAGAATGTCACTTTGATGATATGTATCTAAAACATTCCAAGTGGAGAAAGATGTAATAATGTTGTATTGATTATGTAGATAGAATTTTATGTGATCCGATGTTGAAATCAAGTACATAATCTATATGTATATGCTCCATATTCTCATTGATATTTGGATGGGTTATATGAAGACTTACATTGGTTATTTAAAATAAATATAGGAGTGGTTATTAGGATATTGGAGGTTTATGTAGTCACCTCCATGTGTGATCATACTCCTTGATCAATTTTGAGTCAATTGGAGTTAATCTAGACTCACTTAGAGTGATCCAATAAGAATTCATAATGGTCTTATAATGGTATTTTGGTGTTTTGTACTCCCTTTCATCCATTACAATGGTCTTTTGAGAGATTCAAGGTTGATTGGATATGTTTTAAATCCACCTGATATCACCCTTTCTTATAGGAGTCACATGGTGACTCTGAGGACATGTTGTAGAACTTGTCTCGTAAAGTTTTTACCAAATTATCCCAATTTGTGATTTTAATTGTATTTTGAATTCATGGGGTCAAAGGTGTCCTAGAGATCCTCTAGTGAAGTCAAGAATCTCATTGGTCAAGACATACACAGAAATGGGACAATAGCACAGGTTTGCTAGTCTCATAGAACACCAACATAAAAATGGGATGATAGAGTAAAAAATGAACACTTTATAGAACATTGTTTCATGCTAGTGCCCAAAAATCATGTACTCGTCCATATTGAAAAAAAAACCTACAAAATTACTACTTAAAAAAATAGAGATTTTAGGAGCTCCAGGTTTCCGTTTGACCCCATTAAAGTTGTGTTGTGAAGATATTTGAGTCAGATATTTTGAGATAGGTTTAGGAAGGATATTAAACTATTTGATATGTTTTTTAGTCATTTGAGTACAATTTACTCCTTAACAGAGCTCATTCATGATGCCTAGGTTTTGGAAAGTGTTCAAGTTTTTGGAGTTAATATTTGAACTTTTGGGAGGGTCTTGGGTGAGTCTTATAACCTTATAAATCTCTTATTAAGTGTTAGAGAATATTTCTTTGGGGATTTTTGTTTTTTTATCCTTTTGCTTGTGCATAGTTATGTAGTATTCATTTGATTGTATTATGAAGTTTGAAACTTAATATATTTGTATGATCTAATTGTGAGGTTGTGCGCTATATCCTTGTATTATACTAATGTTTAATATTAATATATAAAAAAAATCTCTAATTCTTATGTATGTCTTACCTGTATTCCCAAGGGTTCCTTAGTGAGACATTACAACAATCAATTCAATCTAAATAATTATTAAAAATAAGAATTTTATCATCATTCTAAATTTTCCCTTGAACTTCATATACAAGGGCATAACACTATATCCAATACATAATCTAAGTTTGAAATTTTTTTAATGTAATAACAATGAGTATCACAAAAGTAGGTTACTTAGGTGTAAAAATCTACTTTAATCAGATAATATTTCTTCATTTTCTGCTCTAATTGATATGTACATTTTTCAAAATACTTGAAGGAAACTATTATTTGTTAATCAATTATTTGGAAAGATATTTATAATTAGATCAATCATTTACATTACAATACACATTTTTAAAATTTAAGACCATAAAAATAGTTTATACAATTTCACATGTAATAATAGGTTTTAAAAAAACAATTCACAAAAAACATATACATATACGATCAAGGTCAAAATCCTCTACCTTCAAATTTCAAGACTAGAAATAATTTATGTGATTTAATACCTAATAATAATTACCTTGTTGTATAGGATTAAGACACCATATATACATATTATGATAGATAATGGCCAATATTAATTCAATATATTCTGTCCATAATCAATCATTATTTTTATCTTGTTGCTCTCTTGTGGAAGGCATCCTTTTGGTTTTGCAAGTGATCATTTAGGATTGAATCCATTTATGACCCTAACAATATTAGTGTGAGCTAATGCATGTGAAGAGCTAATGGTGGTAGTTATATTAGAAACACATATGTATACCAACCATGTTAGGGTTACAACTATTGATTTACATGTGTGAAAATGACAAAGTCTACAAAGTAATTATTCACATATGTAAAGAAATCACACTTATTTATCTTGTATGGTTGAATTATAGTTGCATGACACTTGATATTTCATAGGTTAGTTGGACAATTCAATCATTGGTATTCTCATGAATATATATCCATATATCATCTCATATGAATCTACCTTACTTAGTTGTACAAGCTAAAAGGAAAAGCATTGGATTTTACATTATTAATCATGTACAAATATTAGAACATTTGTGGAAGAAGAATATGTTGTAGATTAAGATTCTTTAAAAAGTTCCAAAGACCTTGCATTGAAATATTGATGGTTTAGGATAATATAACTATAAATATCTTTTGGTAGTGTGTTTTATGTAAAAGGGTTCCAAAGACCTTGCATTGAATTATTGATGGTTTAGGATCTAATATTTAACTATAAATATCTTTTGGTAGTGGATTTTATGTAAACGTGTTTCCCATGTAAATCTTTGTGTGTTTTATAAATTTGTGGATGCACATACCATTCTATTTACTTTTATATTGACTAGGTACCTTTTTATGTGTTGTTAACATTATATGAACATATAA
The DNA here is from genome assembly GCA_027943335.1 of Chamaecyparis obtusa. Classification (NCBI taxonomy): domain Eukaryota; kingdom Viridiplantae; phylum Streptophyta; class Pinopsida; order Cupressales; family Cupressaceae; genus Chamaecyparis; species Chamaecyparis obtusa. Next base: position 2,253,408 of record BSBK01002852.1, read on the forward strand.
TACTAAGTTTTCATCAACTTAGTATGTTGTGTATGTGATTTTATCTTATGAAAAAATTTATGTTCTTTTAGTCAAATGATAAACTTCTAAAACATAACAAGAAAACAATATCAATTTTATTATTCATGAAATTAAATTTTTTATTCCATTCACCTTTTATTTGAACTATCTTATTATAATTTAATCTCAATGTTTTACATTTATATTAAAAAAATACTTGCATTTAAAAAAAAATACTTAGGTCATAGTCAATTAATAAAAAATATCCATTATTATAGTTATTCTATCAAAGAAACTGATGAAATGTAGTATTTTTAGTGCCCACATTTCTTTATACTTTCCATGCTTATCCAAGGTGACAAAAGAATCGAGGAAAATAAATTAATAGTGAAAGGATATGGAATAAAATAAATCATTGATTCCTTTTTAATGTTTTCCCTTAGAGGAAGAAATTTAAAAATTCATAGAAACTATTTTTTCCCTTTCAAGAAGGGAAAATTTCCAATCAAATGCTATCAACATGGAGATAAAGGAGAAATTATCCCCCCCACAAATTTCCAAATCGATTCCTACGGGGAAAGGGACTTTACCTAGGTACCAACATTGCCTAAAATAATTTAAAAAATTATTGCTTATAACCGTGAGACAACTAGATAGTAAAGGGAGAGTGACATTTTATTTCTTTTTATTTTAAAGTAAACGAAATGTGTGATATACTTCTAGCGTTTTAAATTTCACAAGGTAACAACTATAACAACTTTTTAAGTGAGTGTGTGTTATAACTAGCAGTTGTCGTTGTACCAAAAGATCGACTTGTTAATGCCCGATACAACCACTAGAATTACATAAGACACATGAGGATGTTAAACCATGTCACAGACCACCGTTGTGCTGGCAATGCCAAGGAGACCAAAGGTGCAATCAATCTTTCTCACCATCGCAAAAATCTTTCCAGCGCAAGCATGAGGTTTAAAAATGTGACTAACCTATGATACCACTTGTTACAACTAGCAGTTGTTGTTACACCAAAAGATCGGTCTATTAATGCTTGATACAACCACTAGACTTATAGAAGACACATAAGGTTATTATACCATGTCATAAACCATCATTATGTTGGTAATGCTAAGGAGACCAAAGGTGCAATCATTTTTTCTCACCATTGTAACAAAGTGACCTTTTCCCCCCACTTTGATCACTACCTTTCATTTTCCTAACCAATGTTAATATGCACTTTTTAGAAGTATGTTTGAATGATAATTATTTTTTATTTGAAAGAAGTAAATTTAAATGATAATGATAATTATTAACACTTGTATTAGAAGGGGTGCAAGAATTATTCTGATAGAAAAATATTATTAAGTTAGTATGTTAATAAGATATTTATTTATTATTTATTTGATTGAAAAATTATATTACAATAATTTTAATGACATAAGATAAATTGAAGATCATGCTCAATTATTTGTAGAGGAAAAGCTAAAATTTATTGGAGAGGTATAGGGGGAGGATTTAAATTCCATGATGGGTGATGGACCTAATGATGCCTTGGCATTGGCAATTAAAATGTGGGTATAGCTATGGGTGTGGATGGGTCTACAGTGGCCATACAGTATAGAGATGCAACTCTTGTATCTACATTATTAAGATTGTTAATGCAGTGAAAATGGGACAAAGATCAGGAAGGACAATATACCTAAATATCACATTCCCCTTATTCGGGACAATATTTCAACTTGATGATATTTTTTGTTCCCAACATAAGACAACCTTCTTGAGATGCATGCCTTCATTTAATGGATAACAAAAAAATTATTTTACAAATGAAATAAAATATAATGAAAAATGATCTAACTTAGCAAGTAACTTACCTCGAAATTCTGCACAAAATGATATATTTTAGTTTTTTTGTACAAGGTTTGTAAGATAGCACCATCAAATTTAGATATTGCACACATTCATCCTATTAGGGATAATTTAATGTCACAATGTCCTTATGGTTTTGTTGCAAATATGATCTACATCAATGATCACATTTCTACAACCACTTCACGCTAATGACCTTTTGATTTTTTAAATTATGAAGAAGTTCTAGGAAACTCCCTTATAATTTTATGGCCTATCTTGTATTCTTAAGTAGAATCATTTAAAGCTCATTAAATCTTGCAGTGAACCTTTTGAATATTATCTTAAACAATGAACAAATGAGTGATGATATTTTTATTTATACATTATGCTAGTTTTATACTTAGGATCTTATAGTTGGTTTTTTGTGATAAGCCTTAAATTTTAGTAATATTATACACAATGAGAAAATGAGTTATAAAATTGTTCTTTAGTCCTTACACTATTTCTATGCTTGGAATCTTATGATTGACCTTCTCTTTTGTCAATTGTTTATTTATATGCGTGTTTGATAGAGATAATTAGTTCTAATCACTCTTTCATTTTGGATTTAGTCTAATATTGTTAATGAGACCTCATTATACAAGTGGTCCTTATAGTTTAAACTTATAACAAGCCTAACATAAAGTGCATGCCTTGGCCACTAATCCCACTCTAAATTATTATAATGAAATAGAATTCACACCATTAAATATCTATGGTAATTAAATAAATAAAATTGATTAAATAATTAATTAATATTTAAGGAGATAAGAATAATAAACAACTAATAGAATTTGTAAAATTTATATAAATTGGCTGCAATAGTTAACTATGTTTTTATGGTAGAATGTGATATTGATAACTAGTTTACTAATGCGCTAGCTATTTAGGGCTTAGTTAGACAGATACCTCATAATATATACAATGTTTTCTTTCTATTGTTGTTTAGATTCATGCTCATAAAACTAACCACAATCTATAATGCTCTAGAACATGTATGTAATTGAACTTGGACCTACAAAAGTTAATTAGCAAGAATGTGCAACTAAACTAGATTCATCTTAGCTCATTATATCTATTTATAAAGTAGTGTGACATCTATAAACATTTTTTAGGAACTTTCTAAGTGAAGGCATGTTATCCTCATTCAAGCCCCTAGGTAGATTGTTTAAATGATTTTTTATAATTTAATAATCAAAGATACCAAACAAGTATGCAATGCAGTAGTATGATGATGCAATCAAGATTCTTTATGGTTTTTTCATGTGAATTTTCTTCTAATAATTTCTTTATCTCCTTAGTTATTTGCAAATGAATAAGCAATACCTCTAAATACAAAAACAAAACAAATGGATTCCACACAAACTTGCATTAGGTTGAATCCCAATGACAAAAAAAGGTCAACAAGGATTTCAATTTACAATTTGAATTTTAAAATCTTGAGGTATTGATTTACACACATGAAAGCACCTCAAGTCAATTTTTCATTAGTGTATTTGATGTAGGGTGGAAAATGGGAGATCTAGGAATTGAGACTTATCTTTTAGGATAAATATTGAGGCGATATAATAGGATATTGTCAAGTAATAAAAATTATGAAAGAATGTGCAAGTTGTAGACTTGCTATTGCATGGAGGACACTCTCATCAAAGTGAACCCAAAAAAAGGTGAAATGACAAGAGAATGCAATTTTCATGGTTGGATTTTACACCATTTTGATGTGTATGTAAACTACTTGGAGAATGCATGTCAAAGTGAAAGCAACATTTAACATGTATTTTTTCAAATTGCCAAAAGATATAAAATGGACAATGATTATCGTACAATCTATTAGGAATGAATGCTAAAGTGTTTGGCAGCCATTCTATAGTAGTTGTTGTTGCATTCATGAATATGATTGTCATTGATGTCAACACAGTGATTTACCGAAGACTTGCAGAGAAGTAGAAAGAGTTTGGATTAGCGCACATGGGTTATTGCAGTTGGAGCTATGTGACATTGAGGATATATTATTTGATATGTCATATGTCTATGGTTAAGAGTGCAGACATTAATTCATTGATTCATGGAAGTTATGATCATTTTGGTGGAAGCAGTGTTCAGGCAATGTTCCTGAGTAGCGGTTTATGGAAATCAGATGATATCTCCTAATCAGGATGGAATCTAGTTTTGTGTAGTTAAAAGGATGTTGAAGACACATTGATAGTGATGTGGATGATAGTGTAGACTTCGAGGTCACATGAGTGAAGATTTATTGTATTTGGAAGCTGACAGTTTTATGTAATTTTGGTGTAGCATGTGGAAACTTTTATTTTGTAATTGTATGCCGACTCATTTGTAATTATTTGAGTGTGGTATAAAGGAAGGAATGTATTTCCTTGTTGATGTGTAATGGTAATGTAATAACATGATGTTGTGATGCGAAAGTGTGTAATTATGATATGGTAGCAGAAGTTGTGATGTTGTAAGCATGAAGTGAAGAAAAGAGCTAATGTGTGAAGGAAGACATGCGAAGCATAGAGATCTAAAATTGAGATATGATGTAATAGTGAGTGCGGTTTGGCATAGTCAGAGAAGAGGTAACATATTATTCTATTGAGTAATGTAAAGATTATTTGGACAGTGTGTTCAATGATCTTACCTTGAAGCTGTTTGGGCAGTGGGTCCTTCTATCTTCTATAACTCTTAACAGGGTTAGAATCTTTTAACAGGGATTCAAAATCTCCTAACAGGGATTCATATGTACTGAATGTATTTCATAAGACTCCTAACAGAGTCCATCCTCTCACAAGGAATATTCATATTAGTGCATCTTTTGTGGGCATCATTCCCATCGGGGTTTACTCTTTGATCAAGAGGTTCCCTAGTCAACATATCTTGTGTCATTGTGTTAGTGTGTATGAATATCTTTCTATGATTGGGAATTATATTTCTTATATGGTTTAATGTTGTTGAAGATGATAAAACTTATAATTATATGATAACTGATTCACCCCCCCACTCTTAGTTATCTTGGTGGACTTTACTTTCTAACAATTGGTATCAGAGTAGTAGGTCCTTGAAAGAGAAGTTTAATAGCTTAAGGAGATCCATGGAAAATTTCAGGAAAGAAAGCCCTAAGTTTGATGGAGTAAATTTTGACAGCTGGAAAGAAAAGATGAAGACACACCTATTATGTTTAGGACCAGGTTATTGGTTGATTACAAAGAACAATAAGACTATCATTGAAGAGGACAATCTTGAAACATGTACCATGGAAGAGAGAGATCTATTCATGTGTAACATACTTGCAAGAGAAGCACTTTTGACAGCACTACCAGAGAATGAGTACAGTCAGGTAAAATATTTGAAAAAATCTCATGAAATTTGGAATGCTTTACACTCTACTGTTGAAGGTGATGAACATGCAAAAAGAGTTAGATTACATAATTGGATACATGCATTTGAAGATATAAGAATGTTGGAAGATGAATTTGTTAGAAGTTATATTGGTAGAATGCCATAAATCATTTTAGGTATAAAATCTTGTGGAGGAACAAAGACAGAGAATGAGGTGATATGAAAAATTCTGAGGACATTGACTCCTATATTTAAGCAGACAACACAAATGATTGAACAAGTGATACCTTGTACAACAAACTTTACAAGAGAGACCTTCTTGGAAGATTGGAAGCAACAGAAATGAACCTAATATTATCAAGAGACTTACCTAGAATGGAGATAGCATTCAGTGCTCTTAGCGTTCACCCTACTTTGTTAAGAAGCATCAGTGTGAGCGGAGATTATGCTGGCAGCAGTAGATGTAGAAATGAAGAAGACAAGAAGATTGAAGAAGGTATTGCCTTGCTTGTGAAAAGAGAACCAGATGGTAAGAAATTTTTTAAATGTTAGACTTGTCAAGAATATGGTCATTTTGCATCTAAATGTCCTAAGAGAGTTAAAAAGTACATAAGCAATTTAAAACCTAGAAGATCTAAGGAATGTTATTATGCTAATGATGAAGATCTTGAAGCTAGTATAGAAAGAACTTTAAGTGAAAGTGATATTGAGAATAATGATGACATAGGATTTGTAGCAATTAAAGAAGAAAATCCTGAATTTGATGTTAAGGAAGAAAAAACCTTAGTTTCTCAAGTTGAAAAGAAAGCTGATTGGATTATAGATAGTGGTTGTTCATATCATATGACTGGAGACATGAAAAAGTTCATAAAGTTGAATGAATATGATGGTGGAGTAGTTAGAGTTGGAAACAATGCACCTTGTTTGATTAAAGGTATAGGATCTATTACTCTTGATGGAAAGACTAATACTGATGATGTTTATTTTGTGGATGGATTGAAACCTAATCTTTTGAGTGTTGGACAGTTAGTTGATAAGGGATATCAAGTTTGGTTTATTGAGAAAACTTTTGTGATAAAGGATAAAGATGGAAATCTGATTGGAACTGGATCTAGAACCAGAGGTAATGTATTTCAGTTGAATCCTACTGAGATGACATGTTTGATTACTAAAATTGATGAAAGTTGGTTATGGCATAGAAGGTTTTATCATATAAACTTTGATAACATTATGAAAGTAAGTACTACACTTGCAGTAAGAGATTTACCTAGAATTATGAAGCCTACTAACATGATTTGCAAAGAATGTGTAATGGCTAAATAGAAGAGAAGTTCTTTTCCTAGTAAGAAGTTTACATCTACAGAGAAGTTAGAGATTGTTCATACAGATTTGAGCGGTCCTACTAGGACTAGAGGATTCTATGGAGAAAGGTATTTTATGATTCTTGTTGATGATTTTACAAGAATGATGTGGATTGCATTTCTTAAAGAAAAATCTGAAGCATTTGATAAGTTTAAGATTGTTAAGAATAAAGTTAAGAATGAATCTGGAATGAAGATTAAATGTTTAAGATTTGATAGAGGTGGAGAATTTACTTCTAGAGAGTTTAACAACTTTTGTGAAGAAAATGGCATTAAAAGACAGTATTCAACTCCTAGAACACCTGAATAAAATGGCATTGCAGAAAGAAGGAACAAATCAGTGACTGAAGCAACAAGAGCTATGTTGTTTGAAAATAATTTAGCAAAGATATTCTAGAGAGAAGTAGTGAATACATCAGTATATACAATAAACAAAGTACAAATCAGAGCAGACACATACAACACACCTTATGAATTATGGTTTGGACATGCACCCTCAGTTAAGTATTTTATAATTTTTGGAAGCAAATGTTATATAAAGAGAGATGATGATATAGGAAAGTTTGATCCTAGAAGTGATGAAGGTATATTTCTTGGATATTCTTTGAAAAGCAAAGCATATAGATGTTTCAATAAAAGAACTAAGACTATTGTTGAGAGCACAAATGTTAAAGTTGATGAAAGTTCAAAATTCAAGAAAGAATGCTTGATTATGAATCTGATGAAGAAACTCATCCTAAGCCTAATACTGGAACTACTAAATTGTTTTATGAAACTGACAGTGATTTGTTAAATGAAAGCCACATTGAAGTTATTGAAGAACCTACATTTAAAGAGAGATCTGAGACAGTGACACCTAGCAAGAGCTTGTTAAAGAATCATCCTTTTGAACAAATTATTGGGAGCATCAAAAGAGGAGTTCTTACTCGAAAAAAAGCACAAGAACAGTTATGTTTGATTTCTCAAATTGAACCTAAGACTACTAATGAAGCTTGTGAAGATGAAAGTTGGACTAATGCTATGAAAGAAGAACTAGATCATATTGAAAAGAACAAGACATGGGAATTGGTCCCTAGACCTAAAGATAAGAATGTTATTGGAACTAAATGGGTATTTAGAAACAAGATGAATGAACAAGGAGAAGTAGTAAGAAACAAAGCAAGATTGGTATGTAAGGGTTACTCACAACAAGATGGAATCGACTATGAAGAGACTTTTGCACCTGTTGCAAGAATTGAAGCAGTAAGAATGTTTTTGGTATATGCAGCTTACAAGAAATTCAAAGTGTATTAGATGGATGTGAAGTCATCATTTCTAAATGGATAATTGGAAGAAGAAGTCTACATTGAGCAGCTTGAAGGTTTTCCTTTAACTCAAGAAGAAGACATGGTATGTAAATTAAAGAAAGCTTTATATGGACTTAAACAAGCACCTAGAACTTGGTATGCAAGACTGGATAAGTATTTGTTAAAGTTGGGATTTATAAAAGGTAAAGTTGATAGCAATCTATACACAAAAGAAATTGAAAATGGTTTGTTAGTTATAGTTATTTTTGTTGATGATATTATCTTTGGAGGAGAAGATGAAGCTAGTGACAAATTTGCTGATGAAATGAAGACTGAATTTGAAATGAGTATGATTGGTGAAATGAAATAATTTTTGGGATTACATATAACACAAAACAATGATGGTATCTTTGTAAGTTAGAAAAATTACTTAAATGACTTGTTGGACATGCACCCTCAGTTAAGTATTTTAGAATTTTTGGAAGCAAATGTTATATAAAGAGAGATGATGATATAGGAAAGTTTGATCCTAGAAGTGATGAAGGTATATTTCTTGGATATTCTTTGAAAAGCAAAGCATATAGATGTTTCAATAAAAGAACTAAGACTATTGTTGAGAGCGCAAATGTTAAAGTTGATGAAAAGTTCAAAATTCAAGAAAGAATGCTTGATTATGAATTTGATGAAGAAACTCATCCTAAGCCTAATACTAGAACTACTGAATTGATTTATGAAACTGACAGTGATTTGTTGAATGAAAGCCACAGTGAAGTTATTGAAGAACCTAAATTTGAAGAGAGATCTGAGACAGTGACACCTAGCAAGAGCTTGTTAAAGAATCATCCTTTTGAACAAATTATTGGGAGCATCAAAAGAGGAGTTCTTACTCAGAATAAGGCACAAGAATAGTTATGTTTGATTTCTCAAATTGAACGTAAGACTACTAATGAAGCTTGTGAAGATGAAAGTTGGACTAATGCTATGAAAGAAGAACTAGATCAGATTGAAAAGAACAAGACATGGGAATTGGTCCCTAGACCTAAAGACAAGAATGTTATTGGAACTAAATGGGTATTCAGAAACAAGATGAATGAATAAGGAGAAGTAGTAAGAAACAAAGCAAGATTCGTATGTAAGGGTTACTCATAACAAGAAGGAATTGACTATGAAGAGACTTTTTCACCTGTTGCAAGAATTGAAGCAGTAAGAATGTTTTTGGCATATGTAGCTTACAAGAAATTCAAAGTGTATCAGATGGATGTGAAGTCAACATTTCTGAATGGAGAATTGGAAGAAGAAGTCTACATTGAGCAGCATGAAGGTTTTCCTTTAACTCAAGAAGGAGACATGGTATGTAAATTAAAGAAAGCTTTATATGGACTTAAACAAGCACCTAGAACTTGGTATGCAAGATTGGATAAGTATTTGTTAAAGTTGGGATTTATAAAAGGTAAAGCTGATAGCAATCTGTACACAAAAGAAATTGAAAATGGTTTGTAGTTATAGCTATTTTTGTTGATGACATTATCTTTGGAGGAGAAGATGAAGCTAGTGACAAATTTTCTGATGAAATGAAGACTGAATTTGAAATGAGTATGATTGGTGAAATGAAATACTTTTTGGGATTACATATAACACAAAACAATGATGGTATCTTTGTAAGTCAGAAAAATTACCTGAATGACTTGTTGAAATTTTTTGGAATGGAGGATTGTAAACTAGTTGGAACACCTATGGTAACCAGACATAAGTTATCTAGCACAGATGAGACTCCTGCAGTAGAATAGAAGAAATATAGATCTATGATTGGAGGATTGCAGTATTTGACTCATACAAGACCTAATATAGCACACTCAGTTGGAATTGTAGAAAGATTTCAGGGTGCACCTAGAGAATCACATTATGCAGTAGTAAAGAGGATACTAAGATATTTAAGAGGCACAATGGACTATGGACTATGGTATGAAAATTCTGATGATTTTACCCTATGTGCATATATAGATGCTGATTGGGGAGGCAATGTTGATGATAAGAAAAACACTAGTGGAGAAGCATTTTTCCTTGGAGGAAGATTAGTTTCTTGGCTAAGAAAGAAGCATAATTGTATCTCACAAAGCACAACAAAAGCAAAATATGTAGTAGTAGCAAACAATTGTAACCAGATAATTTGGATGAAGTAGATGCTAAAGGATATTGGTATAAAATTTGATGAACCTATTGTTATACATTGTGATAACACCAATACAGTCAGTATGTCTAAGAATCTTGTATTACATTCTAAGACAAAGCATATAGAGATTAAGTATCATGTTGTAAGAGAGAAAGTTGCTGAAAAAGAAGTCAGACTTGAGTACATAAGTACAAAGGAGTAGATAGCAGATATATTCAAAAAGCCTTTGCCTAAGGATACATTTGAGTATCTGAGAGGTATGCTTGGGGTTATGCCCCATCCTAATTTTGAGAAATGATGCAATTAGTTGCATTTGTCTAGTGGTATATGAGCCTTATCTTTCTTCTAGACTGGATGGTGGTACTTCCTCTATGGGGGAGTATGTGTATTTGAGTTGAGTCATGAGGACTCTAGTAAATGTATTTTCAAAAAAGTGTCTTTTGACATTGAGTTGTTGACTTAGTGATGGAATTTCTATCATTGATGTCAATGGGGGAGAAGTACGCATGAAAAACAATATGAGAGAACTGAATAGGATAACGAAGCAAGATTTGATTGATGAAGAAGATTTGAAGAACCAGTGTTGCAGTATTGAATTTTTGGAACATTGGATGTTTTTCATCTATGCAGCCATCAATTCCAATGGGGGAGATTGTTAGGAATGAATGCTAATGTGTTTGGCAACCATTCTATAGTAGTTGTTGCATTCATGACTATGATTGTCATTGATGTCAACACAGTGATTTACCGAAGACTTGCAAAGAAGCAGTCAGAGTTTGGATTAGCACACATGGGTTATTGTAGTTAGAGCTATGTGACATTGAGGATATAATCTTTGATATGTCATATGTCTATGGTTAAGAGTGTAGATGGTAATTCATTGATTCATGGAAGTTATGATCATTTTGGTGGAAGCAATGTTCAGGTAGTGTTCCTGAGTAGCAGTTTGTGGAAATCGGATGATATCTCCTAATCGGGATGGAATCTAGTTTTGCATAGTTAAAGGGAATTTGAAGACACATTGATAGTGATGTGGATGAAAGTGCAGAATTTGAGGTCACACGAGTGAAGATTTATTGTATTTGGAAGCTGACAGTTTTATGTAATTTTTGTGTAGCGTGTGGAAACTTTTATTTTGTAATTGTATGTTGACTCATTTGTAATTATTTAAGTGTGGTATAAAGGAAGGAATGTATTTCCTTGTTGAAATTTAATTGGAATGTAGTTGTAGTGATGATGTGTGATGCGGTATGCATGAAGTGAAGAAAAGAGCTAAGTATGAGAGCAAAATTGTGAAGGAAGATATGCGAAGTACAAAGATCTAAAATTGAGATCTGATGTAACAGTGAGTGCGGTTTGACATAGTTAGAGAAGAGGTAACATATTATTCTATTGAGTAATGCAAAGATTATTTGGACAGTGTGTTCAGTGATCTTACCCTGAAGCTGTTTGGGCAGTGGGTCCTTCTGTCTTCTATAACTCTTAATCGAGTTAGAATCTTTTAACAGAGATTCAAAATCTCCTAACATGGATTCATATGTACTGAATGTATTTCATAAGACTCCTAAAAGAGTCCATTCTCACAAGGAATATTCATATTAGTGAATCTTTTGTGGGTATCATTCCCACTGGGGTTTACTCTTTGATCAAGAGGTTCCCTAGTCAACATATCTTGTGTCATTGTGTTATTATGTATGAATAACTTTCTATGGTTGGTAATTATATTGCTTATATGGTTTAATGATGTTGAAGATGATAAAAGTTATAATTATCTGATAAATGATTCACCCCCCCTCTTAGTTATCTTGGTGGACTTTACTTTCTAACATACTCGGTTACAGCCTTAACTGATGGTCTCGGTTACTGAAGGAAGCTCAGTCACTGAAGGAACTCAGTGGAACCTCTAGTGCTTGGTGGAACTAGTGTTCAGTAATGCTTATGTTGCTTGATGTTTCTTAGCATGGTCGGTTGTTTCACTTTCACTCAGTTGTTTCTCTGGCGCTCGGTAGTTGGTCTTATCGACTGGAGTTCTATGTGATTTGTTGGACCGACTTGGTGCATTTATTGTTGGTAGCTATTGTTATAGGCTAACATGTTGAATTAAATGTTTGTAAGGCTATTTGGAAGCTAACTTGTATGGAATTTAATATTTGTTTGTAGGAGTTAAGGGTTTCATCCAGCCAACTTGTGGCTGATGATTAGTATTTAAGGGGTGTTTGGGGTAGTTTTTTAGGATCAGATTGGGAGTTCAGAGATTTGATTTGGGAGGACTAGATAAGTGAAGTTGTGGAAAAGATCCTGCGAGATCTTGCAGATTAGATTGCTATCTGATAGTTTGTATTTGTAGAGCTGGTGGTTGCTTACTTGGAGACAAGGAGATTGCTTAGAGGCTTGCGAGCTCAAGTTTAGATCTGCCTTAGGGTTTCCATCAATTGCTAATAGTTTTGTTGGAAATATAAGTGGGAAAGTAATACTGAGAGGGGGGGGGGTGAATCAGATATTGTCGACTTCTTTTTCCTAATCTGATAAAACTTTATGCATGACATAAACAAAAAACTTGATCATTGTAAGCAACTAAACATATAAAGTAGCATACATGAAATCACTCATAACACCATGATTTTGGTAACCCAAAAACCCTTGAAAGGTAAAACTAGGGTGGGGATGACACCCACAAATCTTCACTACTGCAGTAATAAGTTTTGCCTGTTAAGGCTTACAAAATGTGATCAATTTATGATCTACCCTGTGAAAGGTCTTCTCTATCAAAAGCTAAATGACTTATACAGTCTACCTTGTTAAAGGATTTATAAACTTACAACAAAGTAAGCACTTGGTTAAGAGATTTACATAAAGTCTGTTAAGACTAATCGGTTAAGAGATTTACCTTGATACACTGGTCAAAATGTCTCAATACCCGATCTTTCAGTTTGCACTTGTATGCAAATTATAGATCTCCTCTTTACTGTATATTTATGATCTCTTCTATCTGATCTTTCTTGATTCTATCCTTTCACTGCTTAGCTTAGTCATTGGACTCTGTCTGAATACTTGACTATTTTGAATAGACTTCTCTGATCATTCTCTCATACTCATTCAATCTCAATATCTCTTATCTCTCTGATTCACACACTTCTCTTTGCTTAGATCTTGACCTTATATAATAACAAAAAACATTTTACCGATTCAAGATCTATAGTTCAGATTTATTTCTATTGCCGCCTAAGTTATACAATTTTCTGATTGGCTCTGGGTATTACATAGGGATCAATGATAAAAAGATGGATGTGTAATTACCTCAATAGACAAAATACAAAATACCACTATCACCAAAAATAGTTTACCTCGATCATTGTGCCATTCCAAACTTGTATGCCATTCCTTGCTAACTCAGCAAAAGCTATTCCTGGCACTTGGCATTAATTGTATTCGGCATCAGTTAAACTTCTCTGTCACTTGGCAATCATTGATATATGTAACTCAGCAAAAACTATACTTGGCATATTACAAACACATAGTGACCATGACTTTACTCGACAATACTAATGCTCGGTAAGTATACAATACATAACTCGGCCTTAACAAAATGACTCAGTCGTAGTGATGACCGACCATCATTGCCTAGTTATATGACTAAGTGTGAAGCACTAATGGTCAATCAAAACTATAGGGATCTATAATCTCCCCCTTTGACATTAGTGGAAAAAATACTTTGTCATGACATTTGTACTTACAGTTATAGATATATGTTTGTACTAGCCTAATACTCCCCTTGAGATATATATACATTCAAAATTTTTGTTACCTATCCCTGTTCAGTCCTTGTCTTTACTTGTGTCATGATGATTCCCCCTTGTTTTTGACATGATGAATTTCTTCATCAGTAGGTAGCTCACAAAATTTCTCTAGAAAAGGTTTATGGAGCACCATGATCATGTAGAGTGCATTTGTCCAAGCTGTTGAAGCAATGTTTAAAACTTCTATCTGCACTTCTAGTTCGGCAGCTAAACTGATGAGGCTCTCGACTGTGGACAAATGTGGATCAATTTGGATTAATTCCTTAGCCTTTGCTAACTTTCTTTGTATAGCCTCTAGATGAGGTGTCAAAATAGTTTGTATAGAGAGTAGATGAGAATGAATGTTGCCATCATTAGCCATCAACTTGGCTAACTTACCTTAGGTCTACATGATTTTGACATAATGTGCAGCACTGGTGTCTGCATCCAAGCTTAGGGACTGACTTGTAGCTTTAATCTCTTGCTTGATAGTGTCAAGCAATCATTGATTCTCATTAGTGAACAGTTCAACATTACATATTTTGGCCAATAGAGACTGTCCATTCACAACTAATCCCTCGGTCTCCTTTACCAAAGTGGACAGCTCAACCTGTTTCACTGATATCTCAGCAGATATCTTCTCTAACATTTTGGTCTCAAACCTCTATTTAGACCATTCAAATAACTTATCACTTGCACAACTAACTTCATTATTTACTTTTTGAACAATGTGTACAAGTTGTTCCAATATGGGAACAAAACTATTTACATCTGATAAGTCATATACTTCATTAAATATATCTTTTATTTCATGAAGAACCTATTTTTGCTGATGCTCTCTTTGGAGTTCTGCTTTCCTACTTTTCCTTGTCAGAAAATCCTTCATTATTTGGAGTTTCTCATAAGAGAGGTTATTAGTATCCCATTTAGGAATAACAATGACTTCATCAATTGTTACCTCATCTTTCTTATTCTATGCTCTCGGTGGGGTGCTTCCACTTGGCATCTATACAAGAGCTTTTATTGCCTCTTGCTCCTTTGGCTCTTGCTCTTCAATGAATTTTCCTTTGATATTTTATGCTCCTTTCCCCTTATCCTCGACATGAGGGCTAATAACTTGTTCATCTAACTTACTTCCTTGTTCTTCTTTGTTGTGTTTTTCTATAGGAGGACTTTGAATTTTGCCATCTGCTTTGTCCTCTTCCTCGGCAGGTGTAGATTGAGTTAGTGGTACCGACTTGATGGGTTCCTCAATAAGGCTTGTACCAACTAACTTGTCAATAGTAGCAACTTCAGGTAGAGTAGGATTCTCATCAACAGATTATGTGCTTGTAATTGTTGGATAATCCATGACTTGTAATAGTACAATGTTGCTACCTGGTAGGGGTGTATCAGTTGCTTTCATATTCTTTAAATCATCCTTAGTTAAAAATGAATTCTTGATGGGGCTCTCCTCGGGTATGTCAATAATGTGGACTTCAGATGTATCATGTGTTTTTACTTCCTTAGGAGTTTCATTCTCCATTTTATTTTTCTTGTTTTTAGATTCAACAACTTTCGAAGTAGTAGCATCCTTTCCTTCATCCTTATCAAGCAACAATCCAAATAGTATCTTCCAAATTTTGATACTTTCTTGTACAACATCTTCAACCTTGTGTTAAAGAATTAGATAGGCTCTAAGTTTAGGATCAAACTTGCCTCTGTATTGCTCAATTATCTATTTGATGTTGGTAGGGGTGAGAGTGGATTTAACTTGTGCAGGAATTCTATCTTCAATTTGGATTGGTAGCATCTTGAAAATGCATAACATTTCAAGAATAGCATCCTCAACTTTCTCTTTATCTCCAATGCTCATGTTTCCAAACTTTAATCTTTTCAACTCATCCACTACTGCAGAGCTAGTAATCTTAAGACATAATTCATCAATAGTGAGTTGTTGTATACCCTGTTGTGTAACCTTCCCCTTTACTCCTTCATCACTTTCGATTTCTTCATCATCATCTTGTGTTAGAACAAGTTTCCTTCTCGGCCTCTTCATAGCCTTAGTTGGCACTGACTTGGGTTGTGTCGATTTTCACTTAGCAAATACAGGAGGCATCTTAGGAGTCTCGACAATGGTTCTTCTAGTTCTAGGCCTAAGTGATGGTGTCTCTGACACTTTATGTTTCAACACTCTTTTCTTTGGTGGGGACTCAACAATTACTGGTTTCTTCTCTTTTTCTTCTTCTTTTTCACTACCACTAGTTTCACTCTGTTCATCTTCTCCCAATCCTTGGGTCAGCTCTAGTGGTGCATCCTTCTCAAATTCTTTAACATAATTTTCCAGATTTTTCACTATCTTCTTTCTTTTCCTCTCTGTGGTGGCAGCCAATAATCCCAAAGAGATCTTGGATTTAGCTTCTTCAAATGTTCCAAAGTAAGGTGCTTTATTATCAATTTCTTCAGCTAAGAGGGTTGTGATTGTAGCAATAGCTTCATCTATGTTGAGTTCATAGGGTAATGGCATTAACCATGAAACCCTAGGTAGGACTGCCTATGCATAAGTAAAGTCTGTGTCTACCAGAAAACATATATCCTTGTTGTATTTTTCAATCAAAGACACATGGACTCTAGTCGTATTCCTCATCTTCTTCTTAAACTCAATGAAATAGTTATCCATTGTTCCTTCAAAATCATCTCCAATTTGATTTATAAAATCATTTATTTGAACAGTGATAGGTTTCTTCTTGTCCCATGTTACGTCTCCATGTGTAGGAAAACACTTCTTGACATAAAAGAACAAACAGATCAGTAAGGAACTGAACTTACACATAGAATTCTTCGTCATCTGAATGGAGTTCAAGTTCTTGACAAGTTGAGTCAGCTGGAGCTTGACAAGTTCATACGTGTGTCCTTTCTTGATTATCTTCCATGCCTAGTCCACTGCCATACAGGGGATGTTGTCCAACTGACTGGACTGATAAAATTTGTGTGAGATGACTCTAACAGAAAAGTCAATTTCTAGATCAACTATGGTGGAAATTGTCATTCCTTGTTTGTTCCAAACTACCTAGGTGTTAGCTTGAATATCCTCCTTTCTTGCACATTTCATTGTTCTCTTTCCTTCAATTGTAGGGTAACCAGTGACTTTATGTATCATTTCCTTTGTGATCTTCACCGGTCCATCTTCCAGCCATAATTGCATGTCGTGTACTCGACTCAAAATGATCTTTATCCATTCCACTTTGAAATTTTGCAAGAAATTTAGGGCATGCACTAACCCTTGATCGACAACAACCTTATGTTTCGACTTCAGTACTCCATTGACACATAGTTTATCATATGTTTCCCTGATCTCGTAATCAACAATTTCTCCAATTTTGCATATATAGCAAGACCTAATGTCGTTCATCAATAACACATTCTCTAGAATGAAAGATAGGGCTCCATTTAAATCTCCTTTAATAGCACTTTTTGACATTGTCTTGAATACCTTAGGCTTGCAAACTTCATTCCTTACAAGTTGCACATTGAAAACTTCCATCCCTTGTTTCTTGACTGGTGCAGATGAAGATGATGCCATTTTAAACTGTAATTTTCAAAAAGAAAGTATTTGCTCGATAAAGTACCTTTTTCGTCAATAACCCTGTAGATGAATTTTGTCGACGACACGCTGAGAAAATTCAGAATTGCCTTTCATAAATTTGTTTCACAAACTTTGAATCGCTCTCTAAAATCTCAAATAGCATAAAGAAATGAAATTAACAGCAACTTTCCACTTTATAGAATCCAAAAAATAGAATTAGGGCCTCATAAATGCTCCATATAGGTTTTGGTAGTTTACAACTATCTTGAAAAACTCACAAGCTCAGTCGATATAATCGTTGCGCTACAACTCGACGTACATAGCATTTCGGCCATAGCAGGTGCTCGACATACATTGATAGCTCAGTCAAGACACTGATGCTCGACATAAAAAATGAAATTCTCTATTTTGCTCAAATATGTCCTAATGCATCTTTATCTATGCAGATGTGGACTTTTGCTCACTTCTATGTTAGGAACTGATAAAAAAATAAGACTTTGTAAGACTTAGTTCCAAACATACTTCCCAAGCTTAATTAGAAGAGGTGTGATCACCTAATCCATCAGATTGGGTGACCGTAGATGTGCTAGCTTTGCTTGAGTTTTCTTCTCCTTTCTTCCTCCATATCTTCTCCATCTGATTCTTCAATTTCTCATGGATATCATCATTTTGACCATTATCATTGCTTGGCATGGGTGTTCTACAATCTTTCTTTAAGTGATCGACCTTATTACATTTGTAACAGACCATGCTTCCATTCATCCAACTTTTAGATTTGCCTCTAAAATGAGTCTTCATGCAATTTTCTCTGATGTGTCCATATTTACCACAATAATGGCAATTGTACCAAGTGTTGTAATCCCAATTGTAATAGTTGTGCTTTGTGATTGGCTTTGTTTGTTCATTATATGACCACTTCGGTCTAGATCTACCTTCAAATGCTTTGTGTCCATACTTCTGACAATTGAAACAACTTCCTTGAAACTTAGGTGAGGTGGATGAATTGCTAGCTTTAGATCTACATTCATGTGCTTGATGTCCATGCTTCTTATAGTTAAAACAATGTCCATTAAACTTAGGTTTAGAATTAGACTTACCATGTTTGCTTCTGCATATGTTGGCTATATGTCCTATCTTTCCATAGTGATGACATGTGGGCTTGGTGTTCTTTGGTTTAGCAATCTTTTGTTCTCCATTTTTTGATGATTCTCCTTCTTCAGTAGAGGAATGTTCATTCAGTCCAATCTTCAAAATATTTTGCAGCTTCATTGGGTTTGTTCATCCTTTTATTGATTTCCTTTTCAGTTCTCAAATCATGTTTCAACTGATCATTTTTAGACCTTAGTTGATTGATTTCCATATCTTTTCTGCCCAATTCATGATTAACCATCAGTAGTTGATTTACCATGTCTAGTTGATTATTAGTCAACCTTTGCATGTCACTTGTTCTTTCATCTAGCTTGATTGCAATTTGTCTTTTGTCTTCTTTAGCCATTGCCTTATCATCTTCAGCTTTCTTTTTCTTTTCCACTAATTCACAAAGTCTGATAGATTGAATTTCTTGTTCTCTCCTTAGAGTTCTAATGTCATCATTTAGTATGGTATTTTTCTCTAGTAGTTATTTTATAGCTTTATCACTCTCGATAGAGTTACCATTGTCAAATAGTCCAGAGATGTCTTCTTCTTTATACTGTGGCTCATTTTGTTGAATTACAATCTCTCTTCTCTTGCTCAATGATTTCTTCAATTCTCCTCTGGTTGCATCCAGTGCTGTAATGCTAGTTGTACTTCAATCTTTTGATTCTCTATGATCTTCCCCAATTTATAAGCTTCCATTTTAAGATATTTTTCCTCAAGTGGTTAGACTTCCTTAAGAGAAACCTAGCTCTGATACCAATTGTTGGAAATATAAGTGGGAAAGTAATACTAAGAGGGGGGGTGAATTAGATATTGTCTACTTCTTTTTCCTAATCTGATAAAAATTTATGCATGACATAAACAAAAAACTTGATCATTGTAAGCAACTAAACATATAAAGCAACATACATGAAATCACTCATAACACCATGATTTTGGTAACCCAGAAACCCTTGAAAGGTAAAACTGGGGTGGGGATGACACCCACAAATCTTCACTATTGTAGTAATAATTTTTGCCTGTTAAGGCTTACAAAATGTGATCAATTTATGATCTACCCTGTGAAAGGTCTACTTTGTCAAAAGCTAAAAGACTTATATAGTCTACCTTGTTAAAGGATTTATAAACTTACAAAAAAGTAAGCACTTGGTAAAGATATTTACATAAATTCTGTTAAGACTACTCAGTTAAGAGATTTATCCTAATACACTGGTCAAAATGTCTCAGTACCTGATCTTTTAGTTTGCACTTGTATGCAGATTATAGATCTCCTCTTTACTGTATATTTATGATCTCTTCTATCTGATCTTTCTTGATTATGTCCTTTCACTAATTAGCTCGGTCACTGGACTCTATCTGAATACTTGACTATTCTGAATATACTTCTCTGATAATTCTCTCATACTCATTCAATCTCAATATCTCTTATCTCTCTGATTCACACACTTCTCTTTGCTTAGATCTTGACCTTATATAATAACAAAAAATGTTTTTTTGATTCAAGATCTACGGTTCAGATTTATTTCTATTGCCGCCTAAGCTATACAATTTTTTGATTGGCTCTAGGTATTACATAGGGATCAATGATAAAAATATGGATGTGTAATTACCTCCGTAGACAAAATACAAAACACCACTATCACCAAAAATAGTTTACCTTGATCATTGTGCCATTCCAAACTTGTATGTCATTCCTGGCTAACTCGAGAAAAGCTATTCCTGGCAGTAGACATTAACTATACTTGGCATTGGTTAAACTTCTCTGTCACTCAACAATCATTGATATATGTAACTTGGCAAAAACTATACTAAGCATATTACAAACACATAGTGACCATGACTTTACTCATCACTGCTACTGCTTGGTAAGTATACAATACATAACTCAGCCTTAACAAAATGACTCAGTCGTAGTGATGACCGACCATCATTGCCTAGTTATATGACTAAGTGTGAAGCACTAATGGTCAATCAAAACTATAGGGATCTACAAGTTTTCAGGACTGAACTAGCTAGAGCTGTATTAGATCTTGTTGATCTTGTAGAATTGTTTCTGATTGTAATTAGCCCTAACCCAGAAGGCCTTACAACCGGGCATGTTAATGGAAATTTTTATTTGAAACATTATTGTGTTGTGTTATTCCGCTATGTTGTTCTAAAGCTGCAAGGTCAGATTGTCCTTAATTGGATCCTCCCTACCTTGGTCTGTGTCAAGATGTATCTAGAAGGAAGGATGAAGAAATTAAATGATGGAAGGATATGATGGATTTGACCTAAACCTAAGGTCTATGGAGGATATTAAGTGACAAAAGAAGGATCTACCTAATTGAAGAGGTATATCGGAGAACCTAAGTTTGAGGTTACAATAAGGAAAGAGGCTGAAGGTGTTGATGTTATTGACTAATAACTCTAAGTAGAAGGCTGAAGGTGAATCAGTGAAGGAGCTGAATAGAGTTGTGATTGCTTGAAGTGAATTATGAAAAGATCAATGATGGAGATAGAAATGGAGCTCAATTAGTAAATCAACATACATGTGCAAAGTGGATATGTTATTTGTAAAGTGAGTTGTATGTTTTTTAGATCAAAAACTACTGCTACTTTCTAACCATTGGATTAGTCTAAATCCTTTAATCAAGATTGATCTAATAGTCATTATGAAAATCCTTTAATCAAGGTGGCATTATAATAGAATGTACTTAAGTCCTCTGACTAGGCAACTCCTAACAGGGTGATTGAAATCCTTTAACAGGGTCACACCTCACAGTGTGTTTTGTAAACCTTTACCAGGGTTGGCTTTTCACAGAGCTCACTTCAGAAAAGTGAAAATATTAGTAACATGTTACAAAGTGCTTTTTCCCAAGTTGGGTTTCCACTATAAATCTTGGTGTTATACTTGTGTGGATGTTTTGATGTGATGTTGTTATATTATGCAAGTTAATTACTGGACTACATGTTATGTGATATATACTTTAGTTACCAAGTTGTGTTGGTGATTAGATCTAAGATTGTTGAAGTGATAGAAAGTTCAATTGGTATATTTGGACCTAAGACCAACTAATTCACCCCCTCTCTATTGTTCTAAATAATTCTAATACTCTTTATATCATTTGACCCTTAGGTTTGAGACTTTTTTTTACGTCTTAATGTCTCATCCAATCCTCACATTATTAAGAGAAGAAGTCCTTATTTGAATCCTCAAATTTCCCAATTTGGTGAGAATGGTATTTCAAATGGTCTTAGTATGGGTATGTTGTTATTAATTATAATTGAGTCCTATCTTGAAAACGTTGATCATGCAAGACATTTGAAATAACAATAGTCTATCCATAATATTTCTAATTATGTGAAGAGCTTTTTTAGGCCTATCATAATGAATTTCTTATTAATCCATGTAATTTAGAAGTTATTCAAGGAATTGGTCCTAAGGTTACCCCTACTAGTTCTTTAAATGATCCATCATCCTTATAGTTTCCTCCTAGCCGCGTTCCTTGATTTTTTATGCCTCTTATTTTCATCCCTCATCTATGTTGGATTAATTTGTTATGCCTCCTTTCGATCTTGTGCTCTATGCATCCAATCATGTTTTGTATTTTAGTATTATTTCACCTACATATCATAGAATTTCCATTAGTGTCATGACTACTCCATGATCTTAATGTCTCCTCTATGATCTTCACTTCCACCAATAGAGTGATATCTTCTTCCAAAACTTTTAGTATTATTACCATATTCATTATTTCCACACCTCACTTTAGTCCTTACGTTATCCTTAATTCCTCACTTCTTATTATAGCTTCTTCCAAATTCCATTCCACACCTTCAGTTGTACCTTATTCTAAATCATATTCCATGCCTCATTATCCTCTCTCTTATCAACCTTTTTATATTTATGTTTTTTTGTATCTCATATTCTTACTTATTCAATCCTTCTTGTTATATTGGATCCACATTCTAAATGTAGATCTATAGTAGAGCATTGTTATTACAATTGATAGTAATGTTGTAGATTGATTATCTGATGGTGATGATGATGAAGACCGACCAAGATCAGAGGAACACAATATAGTAGAAAAGTTAGATCAATTATTATATTGTCATTGATGTCAAGCAATTGATATCTAATTTATATTGTGTTTCCATAGAATTCAGAGTATGATATAAGTTGAGTAAAGTTAAGGAGAATAAGAAGTGGAATGATGAGAAGATGAAAAACTTAATTGGGCAACTGATACAGATCAGACAATGTTTAGGTTATGGGGTAAATACATAAAATTGTGTCACATTTTAGGCTAACTTATCAGCACAACTAAATTTAATTATTTCTAACTAATTTATTTTTTCAAACATATGGTCTAGATAGATTCATTATATAAGTGCTTCAACCTTTTCCAATTAGAAATTGTGTGTGTATGCTAAACACCTTCATGAAATTAGGATTATCAACTACAAATCTATGAAAATACAATACAAATTTACTCTAAGAATTGAAATCATTCATCCATGACATCTCATGGTTCTCTAACTAAGTGTGGTAAGTAGAGCTCTCAACTTAATCTCCACTAGTGACACTCCTAGAATGAGAAATATGATACTACAATGCTTAATCTAGCTCTCAATTCTCCATTATGAAAAAGATAAATTCAAAAGCTAATGATAAATGCTTTCAATTGCTCATAAATTGGCTATAATAAGGATGCTTTGCTCTTGAATTCTCTAATATCTTTATGCTCTTAAAATACCTCTTATTTATAGTAAATTCCCAAGGGTAGGGGGTAGAGTGAATTAATCATGATTTACCATTGGTTGAGTCAAAAGCTTGAAATATTTTTAAATTGGGGGACAATTTAAATGTTTGTCTCAAAGTTTTGGACAAAAGGACAAAATTGAGTGGTTGAGATTCAAAGTTGAAATGTGTGATTGAGATTCAACTATTTTGGAGTGATCCATGTGCTTTTGTTCTCAATTCTCATTGGTTGCTCAAATTTTGTTGAAAGATAATAGGATTAATTAAATTCCATTAATTAATTAAATTAGCCATGTAAGGGAATAGGTTCATTTTGATTTTTGATTTAACAACTATACAATTAATTGATTAAAATCAATTATATAGTGTTTTTGGTCCTTTTAAGCTTTGATTTAATTATTTAATGTCCTCATTTGATTTTTCCTTTGATTTGATTGATTTTGTCCAATTAGATTTAATAAATATCCATTTAAAATTTGATTTGATCCTTTTTTATGAGAATTAGTGCATTTTGATTAAGATTTTGCAATTTTGTGATTTTAAAAGCACTTGCCCAATTTTTTATGTCTACAAATGCCCCTCTTTGAATTGATGTGCGAAGAACATTGATTCAAAATTTTTTATAGTCCTGATCTCTTTGAGGTCTTGATTTATTGATTTACTGATACACCACTGATTTTGATTTAATTCTTTCTTGATATGATATGCCTCTAATTTGATTTGATAAAATGATATGTGCCCCACTGATAATAGTTCAAAAATTTTGATGGCCCAAATTTAATGTGATGCCAATTTGATACTCTAATGCCCCCTCAGAAATAAAACATATTGATTGCTTGATTTGAAAAATTTGATTGATTGATTGATCCAATATGTTTTAATTTCTAAAAAATATTGATGGTGATGCTATGTTTCACAATTTGCCTTGGATTTGATTGATAGGTTGATATGGGTCAAAGTCAAAATTTTACCCCTAAATTAGGTCAAATTAGCTTAAATAGGTTGTAAAACCTAAATTTACTATTCATTTTCACTTTTGACTATTGAGATTTTGCTCTGATCCTGTGTTGATTATTCATGATGGTTGTGCCTATTCGCGAGCATCGGTTCGAGAGAGGTCATCGTTATCAAAGGCCTTTGGATTAAAGACCTCTTGTGAGTGATTTCAAACATTCTTGTGTGCATTTATGGCTCTTTAATAGCATTTATTGCATTTATTTCTTGATTTTGTAGTTTAGAATTTGCACAATGCCGCATAGAATAGGTTAAATGCTGCATAGAACCTTGAAATGACGCATCCGTGCATTTTAATGATGCCTCTGCATGTTAAAATTCCACCTAGAAACCTTTAAATCTCACTTGATAATAGTTTGAATCCGTGTAGCACTAGGGTTTTAATGCTAAGTTAGAAATGTTTTTTTCCTAAGAAACCCTAACTTTGTTATGACGCCTAAGCTTGATAAAGTGACACCTAGAGCCTCAAAATGACACGTGAAATGTTAAGTGATGTGTGATAATGATAAAATATTGTGTGTGATCTTTTCTTCACCACGTAAGGTTAAATGCTGCCTCCTAATAGGCAAATGACTCCTAAAGGATTTTTGAAGATTTTTAATAGGAATCTTGATTTTCTGATTAAAATTTTGATGTCGCTGACTGATTGTTTGAATTTCCAAGATAGTTAGGTCTATTATAGTTAAGAAAAACAATTGATTAGGATATCAAGATAATGGTACCAATGAATGTTTGATTACGTCAATCTGATAGGATAGGAAAACTGATAGGTAGGATATTGATCAGTGTGAAAACTGATAATTCATTCTCAAGACATAGAGACACAAATAAATGATACTAGGTTTGATAGCTTGATACTTTGATTCTTTGATAGGAATAATTGACTTAAAATGCTCCACTGATATAGAATACTAATATGATTCCCTTGATTTGCAAAATAGGCACATTTTTGTAAGCTTTACATACGAACCGTTGCTTCTTGGGTCCTTGATTTGGGTCATGATCTGACTCCAGTATAGTTCCATGTGATCGAGATGTGTGGTCTTAGCTTTCTTCTTGACATCCCATGGTTTTAGCTGAACTATGGTATCCTTACCATTGTGGCAGAGCGTTGGCACTCTGAACACAATACCTTTCACTTGTCATTCGGGGAGATGACGATCACTCCTAAGGATGTGTATCGATTGTTGTGCATTCCTACTCGAGGAGAGATGGTGTACTATGATTCAGTTTATGATAGTACAATTTTTAGATGGGTGTTTGGAGATAACACCATTGATGATGACTCTATCACGTGGGCACAGTTTGGTTCCTTTCCCACATTGCCAACAGTTCTAGGTACTTTGATCGACGGATTGCTACTTCCCAACCAGTGAGGTCATGGTTTCTCGATTGGATGGGGTTGTATCTTAGAGGATTTTATTACACAGCCTTGATGTTTTGATTGGGGTTCTTATGTACTCGTGTAGTTATACCCTGATTTGCATGAGGTGGTATATAGATCTAGTGTTTCCTTGTCAGCAGGTGTTGTGATTCTTTAGTTATGGGTATGGGAGCATCTTCCCATCACTAGGCCATTGTCTGATAGGATCCATCATAGAGGATTCCCTTATGCATTCTTATACAATAGCATGGTTGTCCAACATCATCTAGGCAAGCTAGAGTTTTGGTGCCATATGATTGATGATCTTGATCAGGTCATTTAGCGACCATATATTGGTTGTGAGAGATAGAGGGAGGATGATGACAAGCTCCTGTATATGTTTTCTCCTCGGTGGATGATTGGTAGAGCTACGACTATGATTGAGTGATTTTTCTTTGGCCGAGTTTCTAGATAGTACAGTCATATTCAGGACATGCCACAGGGTATGGTACTATATGCTTGAGTTTAGGTAGAGCGATCTATGTGAGGTGCTTAGATAGATTTTTAGTTTTCCTGTGACCAAATTTCATGGATGATGTATTGTAGATGGGATTTGTTTTTACATGTTGCAGATGCTTGTATGTCACATGAGTATCGAGACTGGTGGTCTCAGAACAAGTTTATGAGATTTACTAATCCATTAGAGCCTATCCCAGGCAGAGATGAGTGATCCGATGATGATGGGGGTGATGATGATGGGGATGATGATGATGGTGGTGGTAGACCTAGATGATGTCAGAGAAAATGAGCTTAGAAAGGACAAAGAGATCCTTAGATCATCGCTAAAGGATGAGATGGGCCATGGTTGTTCAGTGCTCATATTAGAGATAGAGCTGTTAGGCATGTTCAATAGGATCAGGGACCTGGGTTTGTGTGACCTAAAGTAGCAACATTATAGGGCCAGCAGAGACAATAGAGGATCTAGAGACAAGGACATATTGATGCTACTAGATAGATTCCTAGTGGACAAGATCCTTTGGTTTAGTTACAACAGGTTGCATTGGCACAACAGGAGCAGATTTTGGCACAGTAGGTGCCTCCACAAGTTCCTCAGTCTCAGGATATGGGTCAGACATCACAGGCTTCCCCTAGTATGGACACTTTGACATAGGATGTGAGGACTTTGTAGATAGCTTTATCAGTTGTAGTGGGTCATCTAGATCAGGTGGCTATGATGATGCAATAGTTTATGACCATGATGACTCAGAGGCCCAATATTTCTAGCACTAGTTAGACTCCTCCTACTTAGGACATATCAGGTGACAGGGATCAAGATGGATCAGGTGTAGGGGATGGATCGGGTGGTGCCACAAGATCTTGATGTTATTGATTATGGATCTATTCCTTGATGATTTGTATCATGTTCCATGTTGTTATTGATCAGAACTTGATGTATCACTTTGTTGATGACATTATATCTTGTTGTATTGATTTGTTGGATCATTGATATTATGAACATTTATATGATGATATACTTCCTTGATTCTCTTGATGTGTTTATGTGAGATCATCTTTATATGCAGCTATATGATATTTCTGATGCATTTACTTTTGATTATGCTATGGATGAAATGTATCTTATGTATGATATAGATAGATGGATGCAATGACAATGCAATTTTGATATGTTTTTTTGCTTTTCAATGTATGTAGCAAAGTGTTTTATTGTGGAAAGATGGATATGAATGAACCTATATTTTTTATTTATTTTTAATGTATGCAATTCATTAACTAAATGTATGCAAATGATGTATGAGGAATGATTATTTTCTTTTGATTTTTTGATATAAGGATAATGACTAATTATTAATGCTATGAATGAATGCAAAAGATAATCTGACACTTATTGATTGGAAACAAGGATGAGACATTTAATTGAACCTCCATCTTTTTTTATTTAATGTTTTGCTTTATCATTAACTGAACCCCTTTTCCCTTGGAAAAATAACTACAAACATGCACTTAATCTAACATGAAAATGCAATGCAATGCAACTAAAATTGTCACTAGATTTTAGCAAAGAAATGCCACAGAGATATATTTTCATCATTGAGCATTGTGGGACCAGAAAGAAATTAAAACCATCACTGACCACATCATGATGATATGAATACCACTTTATATCACTTTTGGTAACACCTTAGGAAACTAGTACAACCCTCACTAGTTGAATGACCAACTATGGGAGTATGAATACTGGTTTCAACGGATTCAATGTTGCAAGTGGATTTTGGTATTAAGATATGGAAGATCTAAATAGCCAAGGTATCCGCTTGCGTAGACAAGCAAAGGTCAATCCTCCAAATTATGTGATAGTCCTTGATGGTTCTTTGATGACCATGTCATTAGATGAATTCACATAAGTTGATGAATTTCCCTCAAGATAGTCACTCAAAGGCAAGAAAAATATCATGTCTCTATCATTGCCAATCTAGTCGAAACATCATCAATTAGCTAAAAAGATGTGATAAAAAGTCAAGTCAATAAAGATCATCAAAAGCTTCAAGCGTTTTGCAATGTATCTAGATTTTCAATAAGATTTTCCAAACATTCAGATCATTTAGGTGATGTCAATTTTTAATCCTGAATAATAAAGTTAATGAAGGCTCAAGGATCAAGTTGTAGGATCAAAATACTTGGTTGTGAACAATGATATCCATCAAAGGTTTACCAAAAATCTCTTTCTTTTGAAGCTCTGATAAGTCTCTCTCTGATGTGACCGAATGTGGCACTATTGAATCCGTGTGTACCGAAATTCCAATCCTTTCCTACCCCCAAGTGGTAAATGTAATCATGTGAAAAACTTAGGGCAATAGGAAATGCAACAATGCAACTGAAAGGTTTTATTATGACTATGTACAAATGAGGAATGCAATGAAGGTTTACAAGTGAGATGATGGAAATGCAATATGTACACATGCAACTAGGAAAGACTTAAGGGAACAAAAGGTGCTTGATTGCCAAGTTTTTACCTTTTGGGTTCATTGTACTTTTTTTCTTTCTTTTTCATTTTATTTTTTTTTGCTACCAAGGCACCTATTGCTAGGTTTTCACCAAGGCATTTTTTCTTTTTCAATTTTTTTTCTTTTTTTTTTTCAATTTTTTCTTTCTTTTTTCTTTTTATTTTTATTTTTGTATTTTCAATATCTCTTTTGACTATGTACAATAAATATGATACTTCTCATCTAATACTCTTTATACTCTTCCATCTACCTCATGTATAGAACCTCTTTAGATGGATGCTATTGATAGGTTCTTGTAGCTCTTCCCCATCACAATTTTCTAATTTATAAGTTCCCATTCCAAATTAAGAAATAATGATGAATGGACCAAGCCAATTAGCCTTCCATTTACCCTTATTTTCTCTTTTAGCTTGATTTTTAGGGTTTTCTCTTAGCACTAAGTCACCTACTTGAAAGACTCTTGGTTTGATATGCTTATTATAATTCCTTGAGATCCTATTCTGATAAAATTTCAAGTGTTCATAGGCTTGCATTTGGTGTTCTTCTAACAATTCTAATTGTTGAAGTTAGGCAACTCTATAATGCTCATCTGTTATTAACCCTTGAAATGATACTCATAAATATGGGATTTCAACCTCCAAAGGTAGAACATCTTCAGCTCCATAAACCAATGAAAATGGTGTAGCTCCCATGGGTGTCTGAATGCTAGTTCTATAAGCCCATAATGTTGGGTTGATTTGCACATGCCAATCTCTTCCTGACTTATTCACCGATCTCTTCAAGATTTTGAGGATGTTCTTATTTGTATCTTTGACTTGTCCATTTCCTTGAGGATAGTAAATAGAAGAAGAGTGATGTGTAATATGGAAGGTATCACAAAGTTCATCCACATCTTTGTTCTTGAATTATTTCCCATTGTCTGTGATTATGGTATGAGGGATACCATATCTACAAATGATGTGGTTCAAGATGAACATGGAAATTTGTTTTCCTATGGCCATGATCAAAGGGACAGCTTCTACCTACTTAGTGAAATACTATGTAGTGGTGATGATGTACTTGTGCCCATTGGAAGAAGGTGGATAAATTACCCCAATTCAGTCAAATCCCCATTGATAAAATGGCCATGGTGTTACAAAGGGATGTAACTCTTGTGCTAGCACATGTATCATGTCACCATGATATTGACATTTGTTGCATATCTTGACAAAGTGACAAGCATCTTTCTCTAAGGTTTTCCAAAAATACCCTATGCGAAGGATCTTCTTGGCTAGGTTTAAACTGCTTGAATGCGACCCACAAATGCCCTCGTGAATGTCACATAAAGCCACCTTAGACTCTTCTTCCTCTAGATATCTAAGTAAAGTCCCGTCAAGACCCTTACGATACAATGTGTCAGAAAGGATAATGTAGCAGGCTGATTGTTGGATGAAATTTCATTTTTGGGCTCAGGATTAGTCTGAAGGTAACACTTGGTCTTTGAGATAGGTATAGATAGTGTCGTACCAAGGTGAGTCATGTCCATTGAGTAGGGAAAAAATTTGGGTGTCAAGAAGGTCAAATGTTGGTTTTGCCAATTCTTCCACCAAGAATTTGTACTTCTCATTCTGATCAGGTTTTTGAAGTAAGGAAGCCAAGGTAGCCATTGCATCTATTGCTCCATTCTTCTCTCTTAGAATTTGCTCAAAAGTTATCAATGCAAAATAATTTTTCCAAGCATCAATCATAGTATTATATGGCATTAGTTTTTCATCTTTGGTATTGTATTCATCATTGACTTGATTGATTACTAATTGAGAATCTCCATACACTTGTAGCTTGATGATGTTCCATTCTAAAGCCATCTTCATGCTAATGACTAAAGCTTCATATTCTACTATGTTGTTTGTATATAGGAACAAAAGCTTGTATGACTTGGGAATCATATACCCTTGAGGGGTAATCAATAATATGCCTACCCTGGAACCTCCTTGTGTATATGATCCATCTAAGTACAACTTCCATGTCTTTGCTTCTATGTTAACAATTGTTGAATCCATAAATTCCACTTGAATGGTTTGCGTAGAAATTAATGGGTTTTCAGCAAAGGGATCTACTATTACTTGTCCTTTTATGGCCTTCTTATCCACATACTCAATGTTTAACTCACTTAATATCATGACCCATTTTTCTATTATACCCATTAAGGCAGTTTTGCTTAGCAAGTATTTTAGAGGGTCAATCTTTGCAATAAGCTTCACCTTGTGCCTGAACATGTAATGTCTCAATTTTTGGGATGTAAAGACAACCACTAGACATGCTCTTTCCATGAATGTGTAGTTCAATTCATACTTGATCAATGTTCTACTCAAATAGTAGATTGCTCTTTCTTTTCCTTACTCATCTTCTTGCGCCAAAAGAACTCCTAAAGACCTCTCGGTAGCAGATATGTACAGCAACAATGATTTTCCTTTGATTGGTGGCATTAGGATTGGTAGATTTATTAAATAATTCTTTAACAAAGTGAAGGCTTTGTCACATTCTTCATCCCACATGAAAATGGTGTCTTTGTGTAGCAACCTTGTAAATGAATGACAATTTTCCACCAATTGAGAAATAAACCTTCTTATTGATTGTAGCTTGCCTTGAAGAGACCTCATTTGGCTTATGTTCTTTGGAATTTCCATATCCATTATTGCTTGGACCTTTTCGAGATCCACCTCAATCCCTTTTGCGGAAACTATGTAGCCTAACAATTTGACAGATTGAACACCAAAGGCATATTTTTTTGGATTAAGCCTCACTTTGAATTGCTCCAATCGGGTAAATATCTTTTCCAGAATTTGCAAGTGGTCTTCTCTTTTATGTGACTTTGCCAATAAGTCATCCAAAAAATCTTATAGAAAGGTGTGCATCATATCATGGAAAATAGTGTTCATTGCCCTTTTGTATGTAGCTCCGGCATTTTTGAGGCCGAAGGGCATTACATTCCAACAAAAAGTACCCCAATGGCATGTAAAGGTTGTCTTCTCCTAATCTTCAGGTGCAATCTTAATCTAGGTGTATCTGCTAAAACTGTCCATCAATGAATACATGGAGTGACCAGCTGTCAAGTCGACTATTGCATCTATGCTCGGAAGTGGGAAGTCATCTTTGGGGCATGCAAGATTCAAGTCTATAAAGTTTGTGCATACACAAATGGATTTGTCATGTTTGGTGACCGGTACAATATTGGATATCCATTCAGCATAGGCAATTGCTCTTATAAACCCCACTTTCAACAATTTCTCCAATTCTGCTTTGACTAGGAGAGCTATATGTGGGTGCATCTTTCTCAACTTCTACTTGATGGGCTTAACCCTTGGTTTAACATTAAAATTTTGCATGATGAAGTCGGGATCCAATCCTGGAATGTCAGCATAAGACCATGCAAATTTCACTTGTTTTTATTGGAAAAAATTGATAAAATCCTTTCTTTCTAAAGGTGTAAGTGAAGCTACTAGGTGTATGAATTTAGGATCCAATTTTGTTCCAATGTTGACCTTCTCCATTGGCTCTATGAGACTTGGGGACCTTTCCTCTTCATGTTCGGGTAGGGTATCCAACCTCTCTTCCTTTGCTACCACAATTGGGTTTTCACCATAGGAAACATCCTTTATCTTTACTTTTTTGGTTCTAGTGCTGCCACATAGTGGTTTCCATCACTAGAACTTTTCATTTTTTATTTTTTTTTCATTTTTTCTCTTTGTGGATTAAGAGGTTGGACCTCGTTGTTCTCATCATGTTCAGATCAAATTTTTTGGTGGAAGAGGGCTCAACCACATTTAAGTATTGGGTCATTGCTTGGTCATTGGGAAAATAGAGTAAGTCACTTGGCTCAATTAGGTCCCAATCAATAAGTTCAGGATGCATCAAGGGTAAGCATTCACTTGGAAAAGTGTCATCAGCTAGATTTATGGACATGACCTCATTGGATGGTTCATACATTGTATCATTAAGGTAAATAATGCGAGCTTCCTCAAGATGGTCCATGGAAGAAGGATCGAAGTTCCCCTCACTTGAGTCCTCTAAGACTTCTACAGGAAATAGCATGGGAAATACCACAAATAGATTAAAACTAACATTCAAATCACCCCCCCACGAAGGTACCCAAGGTTCACCTATCCATGGCTGATTAGTGGGTGCTTGTCCTATGTTGAGTTCTTGTATATTGGGATATTCATTACCTTGAGTTTGTTGCCTAGGAATATCAGCATAAGCATGTATTATGATAACCTCTTTATCATGGTAGGAGTCTTCAAATAGAGTGTCCCACTCATAGTCTTGGGAATCATCACTATCAACATTGGATTCCACCATGTTCACTTGTGGATAGGAATCATGCATGGGGCTAGAACTTTCTCCTTTGTGCTGGTAGCCTACCCCTGATCTTTCTTCTTTTGACCTCCAAGAAGGTTCAATAGGCTCTAGAAAACCTCTATTTCTTTTGCCTAAGGGTCCTCTTCCCTTGTACCCCATTTTTTGGATTATTTCAAATCCTTTCCTGTATTGGTTGGTTTGAATGTTAATATGCTGAATTCTCTCTACGGGAGTATTTGAGGTATCATGTTCATCTTGATAAAGCCATTGGAGAACTTCATCTTCTTTGTCAAATGATGCCTTGTCACTTTATCTTACAAAATAAGAGTTATATTTATGAGGAAGATGTTCCTTAGATAGTTTCCCATGTGTTCTTGGAGATGTGGGTAAATTGAACAGGGAAACAAAATATTCCCCTACTCCCTTGTAATTAATTCTACATTGTTTTTCAAATGTATACATCATCTCACTCATTTTTTTGTAATGGTCCTCTTTAGCTTTATCTTTCTCTTGTTTGGTGGACTTTGAAGGTTCTACCTTTGGTGTAGATGCTTTATCTAAGTTTTCATTTGAAGTTGGACCCTCATAACTCACTTTCTCCTTTCCTTTAGTTGATGTAGTTGAGTTATTTTGATGAGGGCTTGTAATAGAGGTAGCACTTAATGTTAACTTAGGATCATCCACTTTAATGTCTTCAATGGTAGCCCTTTGGATAATCCCTTCTCTGTTATGAGGAATAAATACTTCATGAAGAGGCTTTAGTGCATTGCAATATTGGAAAGGATTTGAATCCCCTCCAATCATGATTTCCTCACCCATGTATGGAAATTTTATGCATTGATGATACGTGGATGGAACCACTTGCATCTCATGGATCCATGAACTCCCCAATAAGATATTATAAGTTAGTTTCATATCTAAGAATTGGCATTTTGTGTCCTTCTTGACAGGTCCAACTTGAATGGGTAATACAATCATGCCTTTTGAAGATCTTTCCACTTCATCATAGGCCTTTATGGTAATTATTTTTGTAGGATCAATGCATGACTCGGATAATCCTAGAGATTTGACAAGGCTCAAAGTGCAGATGTTAAGACCAGCTCCCCCATCTATGAGAGCTCTCTTGACCCTATGTCTTTCAATCAAGACTTCTATATGCAATAGTAGATTTTGGGGATGGGTAATAGACATGTCATCATGATCTAAAAATGAAAGGCAATGGGGTGCAATGAGGTGCCCTACCATTTTCTGAAACTTCTCTTCCTCCAAGTTGATAGAAACATTAGTTTCCACTAGAGCTTTCTCTAAGATTTCCTTGTGATTTGGAGATAGTTTTAATAACTCCAAGATAGAAATTTGTGCTGGATTTTTTTGTGGTTTTCCACCAAACTATATCATTTTGTTGTTGTAGCCAGTTGTTTTGCCAAAATGCTAGATTGTGAAGGACCAATAGGTTTAGGATCAACCCCTTGTAGGGTAATCCTTAAAATCTGTCTCCTAGTGATAACATTAGATGTTTCCTTTTGAGGTTGTTCCTTGATCACAATAGTATTTACAACATGTTCACCCTTGGATAATGTACTGATAATGTTATCATAATGAGGTGCAAAATTGATATTGTTTCTTGCTTTGCTTATTCCCATTGGATGGTTCACCTTTCTCATGGTTATAAAAAAGTTGTTTAAACATTGTGTGATCTTCATTACTTTGAGGCTCTTCAATAGTGATTATACCATTATCAATCAGGTCTTGCACCACATTCTTCAGCTGTAAGCAATCATTTGTCTTATGCCCTCTAATTCTATGATATTCACAATGACTATTCTCACTCCACCAGTTGGGCTTGTTTTGTGGCTCATAAGGTTGAATGCTAGGTAAATTAATGATCTTATTAGCAATGAGGGTCCTCAATGCTTTCTTTAGAGGTTCACCCAAAGGTGTGAAGGTCCTCTTGGGAGTTGGTGCCAAGAATTGCTTAAATTTGTTACCTCCTTGATTGTTCCCAAAGTTGATATTATTGGTATTGTTGTTGAAAGGCACTTTGGGATCCTGATTTGCATTGTTCACCTAATTAGGTGTTATTGTGAGAGAAAAGGGAGTCACTCTTAAATTATTAGAATCAACAACACCATCATTGACCACTCCTTTATTGTTGTTCTTCAACCCAAATCGATTATAGTTGTTAGAAAAGTTCTTATTTTGGTTGTTATGGTTGTTGTTGGAGGTAGTGTTATTGTAATTCTTATTGTCCTTGTAAAGTTTTAACTCTCCACTCTTAACTAAATTTGTGTGTGTATGTTAAACACCTTCATGAAATTAGGATAATCAACTATAATTCTAGAAAAATACAATGAAAATTTAAGCTAAGAATTTAAATTAACATCCATGACATCTCATGGTTCTCTAACTAAGTGTGATAAGTATAGCTCTCAGCTTAATCTCCACTAGTGACACTCCTAGAATGAGAAATATGATAGTAGTATGCTTAATCTAGCTCTCAACTCTCAAATTGATATAAAGATAATTCAAAAGCTAATGATAAATGCTCTCAATTTCTCTCAATCACACATTTCAACTTTGAATCTCAGCCACTCAATTTTGTCCTTTTGTCCAAACCTTTGAGACAAACATTTAAATTGTCCAATGTTTCTATAGAAAAGGGTTTAGGAGCCTCGCTTTGTTTTATCGTGTCTAATTGCATTTGAAATAAATTAAATTGTTTATTCATGATATCAATCAGTCTCTCTTCAAATTCTAGTTGCTTAAGTTGATTCACATCATAATCACGAGGAAGTTTAAGATCTGCTTATTTTTCCTTCTCTCTGCAATGCCTTCTCCATAAGTTTCAAGAAATATGGACTTTGTATAGCTTCACTAACCTTTTCATCAGTGACATCTTTAGCAATTGGTTCGCCATTACCCCTATTATTAGTGTTATCAATTCCTTGAGTGTTTTGGTCTATTCCTCCATTATTGGTATTAACCTGATTGTTTAGGTCAATACCTCCATTATTGTTATTACCCAAGCCACTGAAATATATCATGTTGGTTTCCACTTCTTGAACGAGTTCTTATGGTTTTCTTAGAGCCCTAAAAGTATCACTTGGGAAAGAAACTTGCCTTATATAAGTTCCGTCGGCTTGCAAGGTTTTCTTCACGTAATATGATCAAGTAAAAGTAGGCATGAACATAAACCACTTGAAAATAGGCTTTTATCTTACTTGCTTGTGGCCAAATCCTTATGAAAATTTCAAAATTGCTCAAAACTAGGATTTTTGACTAGGCAAGATACTGGAACAAATAAAACAGCCAAAAGGGTATCTGAATCTGAAATCAAAATTTTTTGAAACCCTCGGGAAGTGCTCATTGTTTGCCCTTTTTTAATTATGGGTGTCACTTGCCTGAGTGTAGGCATGACTTTAAACTTGATACGCGATGACTGGAATATTCTTAGGCGGCTTTCTGTAGGTAAGTAGGTGGCTTTCCTCTATTGATAGGTGTGATTTAAATTTTTCCATGCGTCACTTAAACTATTACAGGCATGACTTTATTGTTTTTAGGTGTCTTTTTACAAATCATAGGTGTAACTTCACTGTGCCTAGGCAGTTTTTCTCTATGTGTAGGTGGCACTTTACAGACCAGGTTGTAAATTTCAAATTTTAAAAATTGTAAGATCAAGTCTATGGAATTTTCTTGCTTGAAATGAAGTACAAACGCAAAACACACATCAAGTTTGCACCAGGTCCCTGAAACCACACTAAAAGTGTATGTTCTTGGTCATTTTTCACAAGTATTGAACAAGAAAGTCTTCCAAGCAATCTACCTATAGTCAAATTTGGCTTTTAACATTTTGGCTCTATAAGGTAGCTTACTACTTATCAAGATTTAATGAATATTTTCATTCTAAATCATGTCAAGCTCTTTTTCGCATTTGCGGGCTTCCCACATGCACAAAAGCATGATTTGGTGCAATCCAAAAGGACTACTAGAGGAAGTGAAGAAACTTGCACATAACCTAGTCACTCCCCTATTAAGGAAGAGTTTATTTTTTTTATAGTGGGTTGGATAGTACCGCAGCTAAGGCCATTGTCTCCCACTTGGGTCGTTCCCTCTCACCGGCCTTTTTAAGGTAATTTCTTGGGAGGCAAGCCCTCTAATGATCCAAATTAACTAGCATGTATAGAAAAGCAAGAAACTGAACTTAGTCCAACAAGTTTGGGAATTTGGTTCACTTAAAAAGTGAAGAGCATATCCCTATTGTTGTTCTTTGTTCCAAATAGTTTAAGCAACAATTGTTCTTTTTCAATCTCTTGACAAAGAGATTCTTATAATTGAAGTGTTTGGTTAATTCTTTATTTCTATTAAGCTAGATCTAATGAAAGCCACAATTTAAGAAAATGCAAGCTTGATTTGATGAATACCTCTCTTTTTGTAGCTAGCAAAGACTAGGAGCTTTTATGAGATTTTTGGCTTTTTTATTTGCTTACTCACCTAGTGGCGATCGTTCTCGCTCCCTCCTCCAACAAGTTAGTCAACAAAGCCAAGCAAAGTGAGGGAAACCAAAAGAAATAATTTGAAGTACAATTAAGTGTTCTCACAAAAAATTTCAATGAAAGTTTCAACAATTTAATGTAAGCAACTCAATTCTTAGTAGGAAATTTAAGCTTGTAAGCCTCTAACACCTTAATGTAGTGAGCATACAACTTTTCTTCTAATCCTAAACTTTCTAGAATTAGAGCACTATGCAATTCTTTTTGACGTTTAATTTGGATTCTTACCTCTTTTCTTGGTTGTGTGACTCTGCTCTCTGGTTTCTGAACTTTTCTGTGTTTGCTCATCTCCAAGAAAAAAACACAGACAGAGAGTAAGAAAACAAAATTTATTGATTTGACAGAAAATTGAAGCAAAAAGTACTAGGCATCATTAGTCAGCTAATACGCATGATTTAAAGACTAGCAGGCATCACTTTCTAGTGACTCAAGCAATATTTAAAGATCAGAAGGCGTAATACTTTAAATGACAGGTGTTAATAGTATTGAATATTGCGTACGATAAGATATTTAAAGTAGCAATGAACAATTACTAGGCGTCATTTAAGAAATACTAGGCATGACAGATCAATCTAAATTGTGTTGTAAAGATCATCACAGGCAGAAAAAGACAACAAATATGTGGTATTTCTCAGGTCTCAGGTGTCACTTTACGGTCTCAGGCGTAACAATTTATCTCACAGGTGTCATACTTTATCTCATAGGCGTCAGTTAATTGCTGGTAAGCATCATCATAATAACCACAAGCATCCTTACATTCTTCATAGATGTCATTTATCCTATTTTCTACAAAAATTCACAGAAAAGTGAAGACAAAAACACACAAAAATTGATAAAAAAATGTTAGAAATGAGGTTCAAGGACCCACAGTGGGCATCATTTGTGTGTGTATGCTAAACACCTTCATGAAATTAGGATTATCAACTACAACTCTATGAAAATGCAATACAAATTTACTCTAAGAATTGAAATCAATCATCCATGACATCTCATGGTTCTCTAACTAAGTGTGGTAAGTAGAGCTCTCAGCTTAATCTCCACTAGTGACACTCCTAGAATGAGAAATATGATACTACAATGCTTAATCTAGCTCTCAATTCTCCATTATGAAAAAGATAAATTCAAAAGCTAATGATAAATGCTCTTAATTGCTCTCAATTGCTCATAAATTGGCTATAATAAGGATGCTTTTCTCTTGAATTCTCTAATATCTTTATGCTCTTAAAATGCCTCTTATTTATAGTAAATTCCCAAGGGTAGGGGGTAGAGTGAATTAATTGTAAGGAAACTCAGGTGCGGAAACAGCTTCCTACACTAATCTCTAAAGGAAAGTATTGTGCAAATTCTTTTTAAATCCTTACAATTTGAGATTCATTAACTACTTTAACAAAGATATTGTAGCCATATACCATGCATATAGAAAATAGATAGAGAAAATTGAAACACATAAACACAAAGATATGCCAGTGGGGAAAAACCTTTCGACAAAATAACCTCACCCCTCCAAAACCTGCATAATGTATTATCTTCAACACAAAGACAACAACACACTTGCAATGCAAGTTCTTTCAGGAGATGACAGACTAGTAAAACTTATATTTCTCCCATAGAAGTAGCATCATATATATAGACTCCTCAGGACCCAACAAATACCCAAAAAAGGAGTTTGGCATCCAACCACCAACACCCATGCACAAAGCCACATGTACACAACTATTACATGCAATCCCAAGAATAGGCATCCATCCTTAGAATAGACTATGACAGCTTGTCATAGAATCTACCAAAAATAACGGTCATAAGAGAAGTGTAAGAGAATCTGTCATACCAACCTATTTTTGGCATATCCTCTTACACACACCAACCACTTCTTCTTGGGCACCCAAATAGGCCCAAGTCATAAGATGCTCTTACACCTGTCATAGCACATTCCTTAAATAGTTCTTATGCATCATAGGAATCCGTCATGACCGTTTCAGTCATGATCTCCTTACGCACAAGATGCCGACACATCAAGTGGAGTGACACATCAACATGCCAACTAGACATGTACACTCACACTTAATTTCATTATTTGCAAAAAATACATTTACAAAAATAATAATAAGAATAGGAATTATCCAAGGTTGAGACACCTTATTCCTAACATTTTCCCACTTGTCGAACACCTTGTAAGAGCAACATGAACATAATAGGAACTTTAACTGCTATAGGCCAAAAGGCCCATAGACTCCGAACACCATCTAAACTTCTTAGTGCCCACTGGTTTCGTTAATGCATTTGCAACATTCTTCATAGTATCTACCTTCTCCAAATTTACCTTTCCATCTTCCACCATATCTCTCACAAAGTGAAACTGCACATCAATGTGCTTCGTTCTGGCATGGAAAGTTGGATTTTTTGCAAGGCAAATAGCACTCTGATTGTCACACCAAATAGTAATCTGTTCTGCATCAAAACCAACATCAGAACATAATCTCCTAAGCCAAATGGCTTCCTTACAAGCATGAGTAGCAGCCATGTACTCAGCTTCTGTAGTGGACAAAGCAACCACAGGTTGTCACTTACTCATCCAACTGATAGCACCACCAAACATAGTGAACACATAAGCACTGGTGGATCTCCTGCTATCAATATCACCTACCCAATCTGAATCCACAAACCCATGAATACAAACTGAATTCAGAGATCTAGAAGAGTTACCATGATAACATATGGAGTAATCTGATGTACCCCTCAAATATCTGAATACTCGCTTAACTACATCCCAATGTACCCATCCAAGGTTAGCCATAAACTGACTCAAGACTCCCACTGCTTGGGCAATGTCTGGTCTAGTATAGACCATAGCATACATAAGACTGCCAACTGCACTAGCATAAGGTACTCTACTCATGTCCTCCACCTCACTAGGAGATTTTGGACAATCATCTACAGATAACTTTGTTCCCATAGAAATAGGAACACAAAGTGGTCTACAATCTGCCATGCTGAACCTGTCCAACATAGACTTCACATACTTACTTTGACTCAACCAAAGTTTTCTGTTAGACTTGTCTCTACTAATTTCCATACCCAAGATGTACCTAGCTGCCCCAAGATCTTTCATCTCAAACTATGCTAACAACTAAGATTTAAAATAAGAAATCATACCCTTACCCTTCCCAAACAGCAACATATCATCAACATATAATGCAACAATAAGAAGGCGATCATTTTCAACTCTGAAATAAACACAATGATCTAATTTTGATCTAACAAATCCAATTGACAACACAAAGACATCAAACTTAAGGTACCACATCCTAGGAGATTGCTTCAAACCATATAGAGATTTCTTTAATCTACAAACTAAGGATTCTTTACCTTTAACAATGTAGTGCTCAGGCTATGACATATAAATCTCTTCCTCCAAATCACCATGAAGGAAAGTTGTCTTCACATCCATCTGTTCTATCTCTAAATCATATGATGTAGCAAGAGATAACATAAATCTAATGGATGTCAACTTTGCAATAGGAGAGAATATTTCACCATAATCTATTCCCTCTACCTGTGAATACCCCTTTACAACCAATCTAGCTTTGTACCTTTCAACACTGCCATCTGCACAAAATTTCTTCTTGAACACCCATTTACAGCCAATAGATTTTCTCCCTTTAGGAAAAGGTACAAGGTCCCAAGTTTTGTTTTTCTCCAATGAAGCCATCTCATCATCCATAGCCTCAATCCAAGAACCTGCATCTTCCATGCCCAAAGCCTCTTTCATAGATCTAGGCTCATCAGTGTTAGTAATCAAAGCAAAGGCACAACTGGAATCTAACATAGAATAACCAAACCTTTCTGGTTGCTTTCTTTCTCTTGTGGTTCTCCTCAAGGGCTGAGGTTGAGGTTGTTCTTCCTCTTCTTTTGAACTATCAGAGTTGCTAGAGCTCTCCTCATCATCAGGCCCAACATGGTCTCTCTGTTCAGTCTTCTCAGGGGTAGGAGGAAACTGAACAATATCTTTTTCCTTTTCTTTTTCATCTGGTTGTAGCACAATAAGAGAAAATGTTAGCTCTATGAAAATAACATTTCTACTATACAATACCTTACTAGTCACAGGATCCCAAAGCTTGTATCCCTTCACACCAACACTGTATCTGATGAAAATACATTTGACAGCTTTGTTTTCCAACTTAGATCTTTTCCCCTTTGGAACATGTGCATAAGCTTCACAACCAAAAAAATGAAGATGTCTAATTGAAGGCTTCTTACTAGACCACACCTCCATGGGTGTCTTACCAACAAGAGCTGATGTAGGAGATCTGTTAACCAGATAGCAAGCAGTGGTCATAGCTTCAGCCCAAAACCTTTGTTGTAAACTAGCTCCACTAAGCATACTCCTAGCCTTCTCCATCAATGTCATGTTCATTCTCTCTGCAACTCCATTTTTCTGCAGGGTATAAGGAGTTGTCTTATGCCTCTCGATACCTCATTCTTTATAGAACTGTTCAAACTCTGCTAAGCAAAACTCACCACCATTATCAGTTCTCACACACTTAATCTTCTTACTAGTTTGATTCTCTACAAGGCCTTTAAATTCCTTGAACCAACTAAAGACTTGTGTCTTACTTTTAAGGAAATAAATCCAAGTCCTTCTACTATAATCATCTATGAAAGATACAAAAAATATAGACTTGGAGATTGAAGGAACTTTTATAGACCAAATACATCAGAATGAATAAGATCCAAAACATCAGAAGATTTGTGAGAACTAGAGTAAAATTGAACACGATTTTGTTTACCATAGACACAGTGTTCACAGAAGTCAAACTCAAGATTGCAATCATTTAACCCCTCAATGAGGTTTTTATTCTTCAGGGTCCTAAGACCTTTCTCACCAATGTGGCCAAATCTCATATGCCACAACATCATCTTTTCTATAGGAAGCTTGCCTTCCAAAATGTTTGCACCCTTAGGTACACTTACTGCACTGCCATTGGAACCCATTGCCACAGTCTTCTTTACTGCTTGTTTAGATGGTGGGGATGAAGTGATAGCTTTTCTCTTCTTTGAAATAGAAGAACTATTGCACTGAGCAATGCATGCTTCAAGCTGAAATAAAGTACCTCTCCTAGTACCTCTAGCGAGCACCATAGAACCTCTCATCATCTTGCATCCATCTTTCGAAAAGACAACTTGCACACCTACATCATTCAACATACTTACAGATAATAGGTTTCGTGTGAAACCTGGAATGTGCATAACTCTGTTGATTCCCTTTACTTGTCCATCATGAAATCTGATAGTGACCCTTCCACATCCAACTATCTTTAGGTGAGAATCATCACCCAAGTACACCTTTCCACCATCAAACTCTTCATATTTTGAGAACCAGTTTCAATGAGAGGTCATGTGAAAAGAAGCACTTAAGTCTACCAACCACACATCAGTAGATGCATGGGCTACCAAAGCTACAATAAAAGCATCTCCATCTTCTTAAGATTTTTTGGAAGCTGAATCTGAGCCTTTCTTCTTCTTCTTCGGTTCTTTGCAGTCCCTCCAGAAGTGTCCAGTTTTATCACAGTTCCAACATTTTGCCTTGGACTTTACAGGAGTCTTAGAACTCCCACGGGATTTGGATCTACCCTTCTTTGACTTGTTGTCATTCTACTTTCCTCTATCATTGGATCTCCCGCGAACAGTAAGGGCTTCCTTAGATGAATCTGAAGTCTTTATTTGCATCTCCTCAGATAGCAGCGAAGACACCACATCATCCATATAGAATGTGACTATAGTACTTTCGAGAGCCATCACAAGATGGTCCCATGAATCTAGCAAGGAAAAAAGTAGGGTCATACAATGATCCTCCTCCTCAATCTTGGCACCGGATGATGCCAACTATGCAATCAATAAATTGAATGCATTGAGATGATCAGTTACAGATCCACCTTCCTCCATTGTTAAAGAATACAACTTCTTTCTTAGGAACAACTTATTCACCAGAGATTTGGCCTGATACACAGACCCAAGTTGTTGCCACAAAGAATTTGCAATAGTCTCATAAAGAACATTTAGAAGAATGACATCTGCTAGACAGAGTTTGATGAGACCCTTAGCCTTCTGATCCTTGATCTCCCAATCTGCTTGCGATATCATTGTAGGTTTTACATCAAGTGAAGTAGCCTCCCATAGATCACGGTCTTCAAGCATGTCTTCCATCTTGAGTTTCCACAACTCAAAATTAGTGCCATTAAATTTCTCCACCTCCATTCTACTATATGAGGAACTTGCCATCTCAATCTACAAATAAGATTCAGAATGCTCTACATAAAAATCCCACTCAACTTGAGATTAGCTCAAAAAACCCTACCCAACAACTAGGATCAAAAGTTGAT
Source organism: Chamaecyparis obtusa (assembly GCA_027943335.1). NCBI lineage: Eukaryota > Viridiplantae > Streptophyta > Pinopsida > Cupressales > Cupressaceae > Chamaecyparis > Chamaecyparis obtusa. Next base: position 2,297,341 of record BSBK01002852.1, read on the forward strand.
CAGGCTCTGATACCACTTGTAAGGAAACTCAGGTGCGGAAACAACTTCCTACACTAATCTCTAAAGGAAAGTATTGTGCAAATTCTTTTTAAATCCTTACAATTTCAAATTCATTGACTACTTTAACAAAGATATTGCAACCATATACCATGCATATAGAAAATAGATAGAGAAGATTGAAACACATAAACACAAAGATATGCCGGTGGGGAAAAACCTTTCGGTAAAATAACCCCACCCCTCCAAAACCTACACAATGTATTATATTCAACACAAAGACTAAAACACACTTGCAATGCAAGTTCTTTCAGGAGATGAGAGACTAGTAAAACTTATATTTCTCCCATAGAAGCAACATCATATATATATAGACTCCTCAGGACCCAACAAATACCCAAAAAAGTAGTTTGGCATCCAACCACCAAGACCCATGCACAAAGCCACATGTACATAGTTATTACATGCAATCCCAAGAATAGACGTCCATCCCTAGAATAGAATATGACAGCTTGTCATAGAATCTTCCAAAAATAACGGTCACAAGAGAAGTGTAAGAGAATCTGTCATACCAACCTATTTTTGGCATATTCTCTTACACACACCAACCACTTCTTCTTGGGCGCCCAAATAGGCCCAAGTCATAAGATGCTCTTACACTTGTCATAGCACATTCCTTAAATAGTTATTACGTGTCATAGGAATCCATCATGACCATTTCAGTCATGATCTCCTTACGCACAAGATGCCGACACATCAACATGCCAACTAGACATGTACACTCACACTTAATTTCATTATTTGCAAAAAATACATTTACAAAACAAATAATAAGAATAGGAATTTGTAGACACCTAAAAATTCTTTAGAAAATAAAGTATTTTTATTTTTTGAAAAATCCCTGATGACATCATCATTAATTAATTAATTAATTAATTAATTTTTATGTCATTAAATCCCTTTATCTTAATTAAAAATATTTAATTAAGAAATCCCTCCCAAAAATGTTTAAATCTTATTTAAACATTATCTCCTTATTTATTAATTATTTAATTAATAAATTGACCAAAAATCTTAAAATAAATAATTTATTTATTTTTTGCCCAAAACTTGGCCAATTTCCTTAAGACCACTAACCTCTTCTAGGATCTTCTAATCCTTCTTTAATTTCGATTAAAGGCTAATCCCCTCATTTCCTAATCCTAATCCCAACTCAAAATATTTAATTAAGATTAAATATTTATTCCTCATATTTATTAAATTTATTTTTAATAAATATTCTCAAACCTAAACCATGGAAATAAATAAATCTTTATCTATTTCCTAAAATCCATGTTTATCTTAAGGAAATTCTAGACTCTTCTAGAAAGTCCTAATCCTAATCCCCCCCTAATCCTGTCACATTCCCTAACCAAGGTTAACCAACTCCTAAGCTTAACCCAAAGTCAACAAACTTCTAGAAACTTCTCTTACATGCATTAAGTGCATTTAAAGCCTCCTTATCCCTCTTAGATGCATTTATGATGCATTTAAGAAGCCCCTCACCCCTTTCTTACACCCTTTGACCTTAGGCACATTTCCCAAATTGTGCACATCCCTCCCATCTTTCAACCCAATGCCCCTATGACACTTGTCACAAGGAGGTGGCCCTGAACTAGCACAATCCATGTGCTCCCCTTTGAATGAATCTTGGCCTCTCTTAAAGATTTTGATCTTGGCCACTCATTCCTCCTTTCCAAATCCTATAAATGCTCCTCATTTCCAAGAGCAAAATACCCATACACCTTTTATTTCAAGCATTGTTATCATGCTCATTTAGCTCTAGACATAGCATAATCAATACTAATTGTTAGTCTCTCATCATTTTCAAGCTTTCTTAAAACACATCTTAGCATAGATTGAATGGATTAACCTAGTTTCTTCCATTGTTTTGCATAAGCATAGCATCATATCACATCTCTATTTGGCTTAAAATCAATCTTAGCATAAACCTCATGTAGCTTAATCTTCATTTCAGCATCATTTGGATTCTTGAGGCCTTAGGGGCAAATCAGGTGTTCTATACCTATTTTGTGCCATTTATGAGGTTTTCATGGATCTCAATCCGTCCTAAAATGCACAAGGAGTATGCTCTAAGTGCTTAGAGAGCACACCCACATCCCCTTAAGCATGAGCAAATCAAACAGTGCTTGAGTGCACCTGTTTAGGCTCAATCTGAGGTGGCTTAGCTTAGAGTTTTCTTGTTTTGGATTGTTTTCATGCTAGACTAAAATCTAATCTTTGTTTGGTTTGAGTCTTTCAAAACAGGTATCCTCAAAAGCCTTGTCCATAGAATTATCCAAGGTTGAGACACCTTATTCCTAACATTAATCATGATTTACCTTTGGTTGAGTCAAAAACTTTGCAATATTTTTAAATGGGGGGACAATTTAAATGTTTGTCTCAAAGCTTTGGACAAAAGGACAAAATTGAGTGGCTGAGATTCAAAGTTGAAATGTGTGATTGAGATTCAACTATTTTGGAGTAATCCATGTGCTTTTGTTCTCAATTCGCATTGGTTGCTCAATTTTTGTTTAAAGATATTAGGATTGATTAAATTCCATTAATTAATTGAATTAGCCATGTAAGGGAATAGGTTCATTTTGATTTTTGATTTAACAACTATACAATTAATTGATTAAAATAAATTATATATTGTTTTTTGTCTCTTTAAGCTTTGATTTAATTATTTAATGTCCTCATTTGATTTTTCCTTTGATTTGATTGATTTTGTCCAATTTGATTTAATAAATGTCCATTTAAAATTTGATTTGATCCTTTTTTATGAGAATTAGTGCATTTTGATTAAGATTTTGTAATTTTGTGATTTTAAAAGCACTTGCCCAATTTTTGATGTCTACAGAAATATCTATTAAATGCATGTTTTATACCAATTTGGGTCCAATTACCAAACAAATAAAATTATTTCAGAAAAGTGATGTTTCAATAACTCCTCTTTTTAATGATATTTTAAAAAAATATACAAAAATACCCTTTTGTAGAGCTTAGAGTCAAGATTATTGTCATATAATTTTTATAGTATTTTGATTAGATCCAATATATTATTATTTCAAAATACTACAAGTACATATTTTACATTCAAGAAGACGCTTCTTCAAATATATAGAAAAAAATAGTAAATCATATCAGAAAAATTTAAAATTTATATTTAACACTAGAGGAGAGAGTCCTCTTCAAGAATATGTAATTTTTTTTCTGAATGGTGTAGATTTGATAGGGGAAATTTGATGGGAGATGAAAACTATCAATTTCGGATAAGTTCGACTTCTCTAGTTATATTAGAGAAAATATACATGAAAAACCAATATTTATCCATTTTTGCACTAGCTATACATGTCATCTATAACATATTTTTAAATCAAAGGAAAAAAAGATTATTTGTATATATTTGTTTGGCAGGAACTAAACCCCATATTTTTAGCATTTTTCAACAACTAAAAACTAGACTTCAAAAATTTAAAAACTATGTCAATTCATGTTCAATTTTTTTTAAAAAAAATATAGGCATAAAACTTATCCAATTTTTTACCTTTCATCAGTTTTCATCATCTTCAAATTCTAAACACAAATGCCACATTTATGTAGTTAAAGTTGAACAATTTGTGTGTTGTTGACCTTTTCCTTTATAAAAGTGTGACATGGGTTTGTTCTTTTACCCTATGTTGATATGATTTTTTTCTACCTAACATTTGATTATATCAAGTTGATAAAGTATGATAATGAAGATAATGTTATGTATGTGGAGCCCAATCAGACTCAAGTTCTTTTGGCGTGGTTTCCCCGTGACTTATCTACGGGGCCAAGGGGTAGAGCCCCTTGCGGGGTCCTGGGGCAACGCCCTAGGCAGGGTCAAGGGGTAGAGCCCCTGATGGGGTCAAGGGACAATGCCCCTTGCGGCGGCCTTGTGGGGTAGTGCCCTAGGGCGGGGTCGAGGGGCGCTGCCCCTCAATGCCAACAATGACTTAATAATATTGTAAAGGGTCGGCCATCAATTTTCTATTAGTCAGAGTATTTTTGCCCTAATTTTGTTATGTCAAAAATAATTGTAAAAGGGCTTAGGGTTTGAGATTCATTGTATGAGTTTTTGGTAGCTTCCTGTGATGGTATTGAGTTGCAGGTTTCAGAATCACTGGATAATAATAAGATATTGGACTCACTGTTGGTGGATGTAACCAAGGGATTGGGTGAACCACGTTAAACATTGTGTTATTGTGTTCTCTTCTATGTGTTAATATTTGCATTTTTCTGCTTATTATCCTAACAGATAAGTCAAGTTGATAAGCAAAATAGTTTTGGCTATCGAGTAGGAAAGGTCGTTCGGTAAAAGGAAAAAGTAATTCGGTAAAGTGAGAGGAAATCAAAATACTGAGAGGAAAGTTTTAGCCACCAAGTGAAGTTAACTGAAATATACATGGACATTGAGAAAGGAATATAAATCAAATAAGATGATCTGAATGACATTTAATATCAAGCTATGATGAGTTGGAAGATTTTGATGGCGAGGAAAGATAGTTAGAGAGATCTACGGTTATGAAAATTCAAGATGATGATCTATGGAAAGATTTAAATGGAAAAAATAGAAAGAACAAGTTCCAAGGAAAGTTCAAGTTCCTAGGTGATTAGAAAACATTCTACCGAGATCCAAATTCAATGAATCAGTTTATGAAATAAATTGGTCAGCTATGATTGATCAAAGGAAGACATAATAGAGGAGATTAAGAGACAAAACAAGGTCTATATGAATGATGATGTTGTATGGAAAAATGGCTAGAAAAGTGAAGAAAATAAGAGTCACTGACTGGTGTAGTGAGGAAGGAAATGACAGATTATGAGTGGGAAAGATAAATTTGATGAAGTGTTGAAGCCAGTGGAAAGTGAAGGATTAAAGTGAAGATATAAGAATACACAAAGGATATAATTATGCAAAGGATAGTTGCAAATCTACAGGTCAATTTATTTACTGTTGCTTACTAGAATTTGTAATAGAGAAATCTCTTAACCGAGTGAACTTAACAGTCTTATTGTAAAATCCTTGAAAAAAGTAACATTCTAAAGAGTGCTTGAAGCAATCTAACTAGGCCACTCCTAACAGGGTGAAGATCCTAACAGATCTGAGGTAAATACCTTGACTAGGTCACACCTAGTAGTGTGTATTATAATCTTTAACTGGATTGGCTCTTAATCAGGCATACTTTAGAAGAGTATTTTCTTTAGTGGGTGACAATTCCCACAATGGTTTTTCCCAAAGATGGGTTTTGACGTTAAAATACTAGTGTTACATGTGATGAATGATTTATGTGAATGTTATTGTGATTGTTAAAGTTTATTTACTATTTTTGGTAAATAGTGAGATGTGTTTAACTGAGTTAATCAAAGAAAAGTTTTTTAAGGTACAGATAATCAAGGATTACTAATTCACCCCCCTCTTCGTAATCCAACAGAGCATAAATTTTTGTTGATATTTATAATGATCATGATCAAGATACATATGTGAAAGCATAAATACTCCACTTGAAATTTAATATTATTACTTATCCTTCACATAGTGGCAGTGTGACACCTCGATTTGAAATATATAGTGGTAAAGGTGATCCTAGTTGCACGTTTGAGACCAATAATTACTAAATATTTAGAAGTTACATGTGAAGATAAGATTTGGGCTGAATTATTTTCATACACATTAAAATATGCTATTGAGTGAAATGTCTCTTTATTGTATAGATTTATTCATTCTTTTTCAGTGTTAGCTAAATTAATCCTTCATAACAAGTGAAAGTTAATGTGGTTATAAGTACTCTTCCAAATTCACCTAAGTATCCCCAAGGACCTAGTAAGCACACTTATGAATATGTTATTTGAATTCAATCCATATTTTTAAAGTCACACCATCAACCTCAAGACAATAGAATGCAAATTATTCTTAATTAGGGGCTTCTGTTCATTGCTATGAGAATATGTATATCTAAATATCTTTTTCTTATTTCATAGACATGTATACTTATGAGAAGAATACTAAGTTTAATTTGATTGCCTTCAATGCTCTTAATTATAGTTCAACTTCTCACGATTCTTTAATATATCCTTACCCTTATTAATTCAAATTTATTTAATAATTTTTCTCAATGTAATTATTGTAAAGACAAAAAAATAATGTGCATCATGTTGTCATGTTCCTCTACTTTTTGAAGAAAAAACAAGTTACACAAAATCCATTGAATACATTGCTTAAAAGTTTAGCGAGCTTTGATTTTATTGTTCTTTCACTCATTAATCTATTAGATCTAACTAAAGCACTACTTAATACCTATAATGAGAATGTATTTTGTAACTTACATTCATTTAATATTCATCATACTCAAGGTTGCATGGATTTAAATTAAATATAAATTACTATATTTGATAGATAGTAATATAATTTTTAAAGTTACCAATGACTAGAGAAATCCTTCAATTACTCCCCTTGATCTGAATTTCAAATTTTATATAATTTATTTCCTAGCCATGTTAATATTGTCCATGCATGTCATTAACTTGATCATCTTACTATGAGACATACAATACACATGTTGATGATCTCATGGATGAGTATTATGTTCATTACCACGCATGAATTCATGTGGATTTATTTTTGTGTATTTCACATGTTTGAGATACATTTTTTTTATGCCCCTCCATTGATTATATTTTCTTATAGTGACCCTATAGAATAATTATTGTTGTTTTATATGTCTTTAGTATTTTTATAAATCTCTGTCCTAAACATAATAGGTGTGTCTTCATCTTTTCTTTCCAGTTGTCAAAATTTACTCCATCAAACTTAGGGCTTTCTTTCCTGAAATTCACCATGGATCTCCTTAAGTAGTTAAAATTATCTTTCAAGGACCTACCGCTCTAATACCAATTGTTAGAAAGTAAAGTCCACCAAGATAACTGAGAAGGGGGGGAGGGGTGAATCAGTTATTGGATAATTATAAATTTTATCATCTTCAACAACATTAAACCATATAAGAAATATAATTACCAACCATAGAAAGATATTCATACACAATAACACAATGACACAAGATATGTTGACTAGGGAACCTCTTGATCAAAGAGTAAACCCCGGTGGGAATGATGCCCACAAAAGATGCACTAATATGAATATTCCTTGTGAGAGGATGGACTCTGTTAGGAGTCTTATGAAATACATTCAGTACATATGAATCCCTGTTAGGAGATTTTGAATCCCTGTTAAAAGATTCTAACCTGGTTAAGAGTTATAGAAGACAGAAGGACCCACTGCCCAAACAACTTCAGGGTGAGATCACTAAACACACTATCCAAATAATCTTTGAATTACTCAAAAGAATAATATGTTACCTCTTCTCTGACTATGCCAAACTACACTCACTGTTACATCAGATCTCAATTTCAGATCTCTGTACTTCGCATATCTTCCTCCACAATTTTGCTCTCATACTTAGCTCTTTTCTTCACTTCATGCATACCACATCACACATCATCACTAAAAATACATTCCAATTAAATTTCAACAAGGAAATACATTCCTTCCTTGATACCAAACTATAATAATTACAAATGAGTTGGCATACAATTACAAAATAAAAGTTTCCACACGCTACACCAAAATTACATAAAATTGTCAGCTTCCAAATACAATAAATCTTCACTTGTGTGACATAGAAGTATATGCTATCATCCACATCACTATTAATGTGTCTTCAACTTCCCTTTAACTGTGCAAAACTAGATTCCATCTTGATTAGGAGATATCATCTGATTTCCACAAACTGCTACTCAGGAACACTGCCTGAACACTGCTTCCACCAAAATGATCATAACTTCCATGAATCAATGAATTACTATTTTCAATCTTAACCATATAAATATGACATATCAAAGAGTATATTCTTAATGTCACATAGGTCCAACTACAATAACCCACGTGCGCTAATCCAAACTCTGTCTGCTTCTCTGCAAGTCTTCGATAAATCATTATGTTGACATCAATGACAATCATAGTCATGAATGCAACAACAATGGCTACAAAATGGCTACCAAACACATTATTATTCATTCCTAATAGAGTAACACTGGCCAAATAACAAACCACCATGTAGATTCATTAAGGACCAAGAATTCCCCTGCATCAGACACCCCAGGTTCAAAAATATGTTCATATGTGAGAAGAAAATCTTCTAGGATTCAACACATAAATCCCAAATTGGTTCTTCATATATAATTTCTCCATCTTTTCACTTTGCATACTCTTCCACTTTAGCTTCCTCTATCTTTTCAAGTCTTTTCTTGACAACACACAAGCTTTTTCTTCACACTGATCATCCGTACCTTCAGGATCCACCAACTCAACTCGGCTACTGATACTCAGGTTTCTCCTACTGAGTGTTGTATCTAGCAAAGGCATTAGGGAAAATTTCCTATCATCCTTCTCAAAAGTAAGCACATTCTTCACACAATCATACATAGCTCTGCAATCATATTGCCAAGGTCTACCAAGCAATATATCACAACTAGTCATCTTCACAATATCACATAACATAAGATCCTTACACTGACCAATCTGAACATCAACAAAGCATTGTTCTCTCACTTCCAAAGCATGATCATCTTGCAACCAACCAATCCTATAAGGACAAGGATGCTTCATTATTTCCAAACCAAGTTTCTGGACCATGTCCTCAACAAAAAGGTTATCAGTACTACCACTATCAATAATTACATCATATAGTTTACCTGCAGACTTGTGCTGAGTCCTAAACAAGTTACTCCTCTTACAAGGTTCCTTGTTTTTATTGAGCAATGTTCACCGAAGTAGAAAGTTCTTAGATCCAGGTTCATTCTGAATGTTCTCATTCACCACAACTATCCTTTGGTCACCAAGTTTCTTCTATGTGCACTAAAAAGAATGATGTCCTTCTTCACCATAGTTATAGAAAGTACCCTTAAAGATAACTCTACCTATCTTCTTCTTTGGTTCCACAAGTTTGTGTTCATCTTCTGCATCATTCAGTTTATCCTTCACTGAGTGATCAGTCTTTTCCTTCCCTCAGGGATTACTATGTTGTTTCCTCTTCAACTTATCTTCTACCTTTAGAGCATACTAATAAGCATCTTCAATAGAATCAATCTTCAACATACCAAGCTCATCCCAAATATTGAATCTCAGACCATTCACATACCAAGATACCTTTTTGTTACCAAGTTCTCTGTGTCTAGACTGAATAGTAAGTTTGTATAAATCCTCGGTATAATATTCAATAGTCAGATCCTTCTATTTTAGATTCTACAACTTCTTAAACAAGTCAAGCTCATAGTTAGCAGGTATGAAATTAGCTTTCAATTTATCACTATCAACCTCCACTATTAGATCTTCATTTCACCTTCATCTTCTCTATCTCTTTGTAATTCTTTCCACCAAAGAGAAGCACGTCCTTTCAACATTGTCTATGCTAACCTCACCCAAAGAGGATCTTCAATTTCTTCTAGCTAAAAGAAATCTTCAAGTTCACCAATCCAATCAATCAAGTTCTCAGGTTTCAAGGTACCAGAGAAAGTAGAAACTTCCATTCGGTAACTATTACTTAACCGAGCTCTAGATCTATGCAACTAACTATTCTATCTTCACCATATCTGTCTCTCCAGTCATCACCACTAGATCCAAAAGCTTCAAATTATTCAACAACTTCCTCATAACCATCCCCAATACCAACAATCTGAGGTACACTAGCAACAACTCTCATGATCTCAGTGACCATGTCATTCTTCATCAACTCCATCTCAGATCTGAAATCTAATTTTACCTTCTTTGTAATCCTAGATTCCATAGTATCATAGAGATCAACAATTACTCTAGGGTTCAATATTCTCAGAGGCATCCTTAAAGATTAAGAGAAACCCCCTGCAACAAACCCTACACTGACCACCTTGTGATAATCTCGAAGTTCCATGCAAGTCAGATCACAATCTACCACCTTGTAAACAACTAGGGCAAGATTTCACAAGTTTAGTGCCACAGATCTACAACTCAGATCATATGATCTCTTCACCAACAAGATTAACTTTGCAAGATCAAACTTGCTAGGTCAACCTTCACTCCATAAGATCAACTCTGCTTTGATACCACCTGACGCAAACCAAGGTAGGGAGGATCCAATTAAGGACAATCTGAACTTGCAACTTCATAACAACATAGAAAAATAACACAACACAATAATTGATTCAAATCAAAATTTCCATTAACATGCTCGGCTGTAAGGCCTTCCAGGTTAGGGCCAATTACAATTAGAAACAATTCTACAAGATCAACAGGATCCAATACAACTCTAGCTAGTTTAATCTTGAAAACTATCAACAACTGATGGAAACCCTAAGGCAGATCTAAACTTGAGCTTGCAAGCCTCCAAGAAATCTCCTTGTCTCCAAGTAAGCAACCAATAGATCTGAAAATACAAACTATCAGATAGCAATTTGATCTGCAAGATCTCGCAGGATCTTTTCCACAACTTTGCTTATTTGGTCCTCCCAAATCATCTCTTTGAACTCCCAATCTAATCCTAAACAACTACCCCAAACACCCCTTAAATACTAATCATCAGCCACAAGTCAGCTAGATGAAACCCTTAACTCCTACAAAAAAATATTAAATGCCATACAAGTCGGCTTCCAAATAGCCTTACAAACATTTAATTCAACATGTCAGTATGTAAAAATAACTACCAATAATAAATACACCAAGTTGGTCTAACAAATCACACAGAACTCCAGTTGGTAAGACCAACTAGCGAGTGCCAGATAAACAACTGAGTGATAGTGAAACAACTGACCATGCTAAGCAACACTGAGCAATGCAAGCATTACCGAGCACCAGTTCCACCAAGCACTAGAGGTTCCACTGAGTTCCTTCAGTGACCGAGCTTCCTTCAGTAACTAAGACCATCGGTTAAGGCTGCAACTAAGTAACACCAGCCAAATAACAAACCACCATGCAAATTCACCAAGGACCAAGAATGCCCCTGCATCACATCTTCAAACTTCTTATTGAATCCATAATAAAATGATTTACCATGCATTAAATTCTTCACACAATCAATTAATAAAGTCAACACAATTTACATATCCCAAGAATTCAACCATTTTGGCTAGGCATTTGAGTTCTTCCTTCAAATACAAAATACTGAAACTCGATCAATGCAGTGTTCTTCTCCTCGGTCATCTTTGTTTAACTCGGTCATCACTTACTCGACAAATACTATCACTCAACAATTTCCTGCCACTTGACATAAACTGATGTTTGGTCAACACTGATTTTACTTGGCTTATACTGGTGCTTGGTCGACACTAACATCACTCGGCTTAAACTATATTTCTACAATTTTTCTCAATTAAGCCTACTTCTTTAGTCTTTCTTTTACTTAGATAAATAATACATTATCTCATCATCATCTTTTTTTAACTCAGTCACACTTACTCAGCAAATACTACCACTCAAAAATTTCCTATCACTTAGCATAAATTGATGTTCGGTCAACACTGATTTTAATCAACTTATACTGGCACTCGGTTGACACTAACATCACTTGGCTTAAAGTAGATTTCTACAATTTTTTTGAGTTAAGCCTACTTCTTTAGTCTTTCTTTTACTTAGATAAACAATACATTATCTCATTAATGTGCCAGCTAATCAAGTACCCATTGAAGTATCAAATAACTCAACCTTTCCTTAGGTGTTCTTGTTATCTCCTTTTCCTAATTCTCTTCATCAATCAATAGATATGGTACTATACTAGATAGAAACTCTCTCACCAGTTAAAGTTTGACATCAATGACAATACAAAAATTGTTTCAATTGTAGTTTCCAACAATCTCCCTCTTTGGCATTAATGGAAACACCACATGAATAACACATGATTTACCAAAAAATCCAAAACTTAGACTGTGCATCAGATTTGGATAATATCTTTAGCTTCATTCTGATGCACAAAAAATTGCCTTGCTTGACCTTATACAGTAACTCCATCTGAATATTTCATGTAAATCTCTGAGTATCTCCTCTAAATTTCTCCCCCTATCTCTCTGAATCTGTATTCCCATCTAAATCTTTCTTCTCTTAATCTCTCCCTCTTTGACAACAATGCCAAAGTAGTATCTATAATTTATATCTTCTTCATGTAGATGTCTTCTTGTCAGTTTAGAATGTTGTATTTCTCCCTCTTTCATCTTACTTATGATTGTTTATCATCATTTTTGTACTTTTTACAACTCTAGGCAACACCTAAAGTGTGACCTTTCCTGCATCAATTTGCTAGATATTTTGTGTAGCACTTTTGATGCAGGGCTCCTAGTTGACTAGGAAACCTCGGTTAGGGGAATCACCCCTAGTTTACCTCTTAGATATTCATGAGCATCCTTAGGTAAAGATTTTGAGAATATGTTTTCTAGTTGTTCTTTTATATTCACATATTCCATCCACACTTCTTTATCTTGTACTAGCTCTCTCAAGTAATGATACTTGATAGCTATATGCTTAGTCTTTGTGTACATTACTAGGTTCTTTGATATATTGATAGAACTTGTGTTATCACAGAAAATAACAACCGGCTCAGTGATTTCATCTTTCATTCCTTCTAGCAATTTCTTTATCCATACCATATTTGAACAATTCACTGCAATTTCTACATAGTCAGCTTTTGCTGTAGATTGGAAAATGCAGTTTTCTTTCTTGCTTGTCTAGGAGACTAATCCATTTCCTAGAAAGAATACTCCACCACTTGTACTCTTCCTATCATCAACATTTCCAGTCCAATCTGCATCAGTATAGACTCGTAGTTGAAATTCCTCATTCTTCTCAAAGTACAAGCTATAGTCATCTGTCCCTTTTAGATATCTTAGTATTCTCTTTACAACAATCATATGATTTTCTTTAGGATTGGTAGAGAATCTTGCCACAATCCCAACTACTAGGGCTATATCTAGTCTATTGTGAACAACATATTGCAGCTTTCCAATCATGGATCTATACAGGGTTTGATTCACTTCAGCAGTATCATTAGTTTTAGATAGTTTCTATCTAGTATCCATGGGAGTACTTACTGGTCTGGAATCCTCTATGCCAAAAGTCTTTAGTATCTCTTTGACATATTTTTATTGAGTGATAAAGATACCTTTCTCAATCTAATATATTTGTAAACCAACAAAGAATTTAATCTCACCAAACATAGACATTTTAAATTTAGTTTGCTTCTCATTTGAAAATTTCTGACATAGGACATCTTGTCCTCCAAACATGATATCATCAACAAATATTTCAGCCATAAAATTCCTTTACCTTCTTCAGTTTTCATAAATAGGTTGTTGTTGTCATTTTTTTCTTGCAAATCCAATCTTTATTGAAAATAATTGTGCAGTCGCTCATACCATGCTCCTGGAGCTTGTTTTAATCCATATAGTGCCTTGTTCAATTTTCAAACCATGTTTTTCTTGCTTGGGTCAACAAATCCTTTAGGTTGTTCAATGTATACTTCTTCCTCCAATATACCATTTAGAAATATAGATTTGACATCAATCTGATATACCTTGAAATTATTATATGCAACATATGCAAGTAGAGTCCTTACTCCTAATCTTCCTATAGGGGAAAATTTTTCCCCATAGTCTATCCCTTCTTCTTGTGCATAACCTTTTCATACCAACCTTGCCTTTTTTCTTGTGACTTTTCCATGTTCATTTAACTTATTTCTGAATACCCATTTTTTTCCAATAACATTCTTAACTTTTGGTCTCTACACTAGAGTCTAGGTATCATTCTTTTCAACCTGATCAATCTCTTCATTCATAGCTTGAATCTAGTCATCATTATCTAAAGCATCTTTTACTATCTTAGGCTCAAATTCACATAGTAAACATGTAGGGTCTTTCAGCTTACTTCTTGTCAAGACTCCAGATTCTTCATCTCCAATAATTTGTTTAGGCTTATGATGTCTCCTTACATATTGTGCCAATGTAGGTTTAGATTTGTTTTCTTCTTGATCTTCAGGTTCACCAAACATATTATCAGCTTCATCTTCTGATTGATTAGCAACATCCTCCTAATGCTTGACAGTATCTCCCTGATGCTTGGCAACACCTTATTGATGCTTGACAATGCTCTTCTGATGCTCAACATCACCTTCCTGATGCTTGACATTGCTTACCCATGACTCTACATCTAGTTGCAATGTGTTATTGCCTCTCCTTCTTATATGTATACAAAAGATCTATAATCTTTAGGTTCTTTATTACCTTCTAGTTCATTCTTTTCTGCATATTCATCAACTCTAACATTTTCACTTTCTACAACTTTGTTAGTGTTAGAATTAAAACACTTATAAGCTTTTCTCTTAGTGGAATAACCTAGGAATATGTCTTCATCACTTTTTGTATCAAATTTTCCATGCCTATGATCCTTCAAAATATAGCATTTACTCCCAAAGATTCTAAAATACTTCACGTTAGGTGCATAACCATGCCATAACTCATAAGGTGTAGAATTTGTACCTTTCCTAATCTATACTCAGTTTAGTATGTAGACTATTGTACTTATGGCTTCTCTCTAGTACTTTTGTGCAACATTCTTCTCAATCATCAATATTCTTGAACAATCCATAATTGACCCATTTCTTCTCTCAACTATACCATTATGTGGAGGTATCCTTAGTGTAGAAATTTGTCTCTTGATTCCACTATCATTGTAGAAAAAATTGAATTCATTTGATATAAACTCTCCACCTTGGTCAAATCTCAAACATTTCAAGCTTCTACTTGTTTCTTTTTCAACTTTTGCCAAATACCACTTAAACAACTGAAATGCATTAGATTTTTCTTTCAAAAACATTACAGTCATCATCCTAGTGTAGTCATCAACAAACAGAATAAGTACTTATCACCACAATAACTTTGTGCACCCATAGGTCCACAAAGGTCAGTATGAACCAATTCTAAAATGTTTTCAAAAGTAAATGTCTTGCTCTTAAAACTTGACTTTGTCATTTTTCCCAATTGACATTGTTTACAGATCACATTCTCAAGTTTCTTCAATCTCGGCAAACCTCTTACTTTCTTCTTCTTACTAATATTTACCAGATTGTCAAAATTCACATGACACGACCTCTTATGCCATAACCATACCTCATCAAATTGTGCAAACAAACATGTCACTTTAGATAGGTCAAGATAAAATAAGTTACCTCTTGTATGTTTTCCACTACCAATTAGTTCACTAGTGGCATCAAGTATTTTAGCCTTCCTGTGATGAAACTCCACTCGGTAACTAGTTTTGTTCAACTGTGCAACACTCAACAAATTATAGTTAAGACCTTCAACCCAATAAGCATTTTCACATGTGATCTTATCACTAGGCTTAATTGATCTCTTACCTCTCACAGGACATGGTGCATCATTACCAAACTTAACACTTCTACCTCTGTAATGATCTAGTGTCTTGTTGGTAAACAGATTGTTCCTTCTTAGATTTAACTCTTTGTTTGCCCAAAATATTTCGAGAGACAATATGAATACAAATAGTTGGAAAGTTGTTATTCTTTAACTAACTTCCCTCTAAATTTTAACAGGTACAACTCCCTTATGTGAATGATATGCAATGAATTTTGTTTGTTTCTAAATCTTAATGGGGTATGTTCTTAACCAGAGAACATAAGAGGTAACCAAACCAGCCCTCAGTAAGAGACTAATCCAAGCAGTGGGTTTGATTCTAAATTCTAACCAACTCTGTGATTTCAAGTGATTATGAACTCACACCAATGGTGATGTAGCAATGAAATCTACTTGAATTAATGAAATGCAATAAAACAACATGGATGAATCCAATCTAAATAGGGTAAACGTATTCTCCCAACCTTCAAGTAATACTCTGATTACTATCAATTAGCTATACTGAAGAAGAGAAAATAATTCTGTCTATTTGCTAATTTCAATCTAGCTTAAGGAAAACAAACATTCAAACTTACAAATGCATGGAATAGTAAATAAATAGTACAAAACCCATTCAAAATTGAATCCGCAACAAGATTTCTTTCACACCAAAAATTAGCCGACCCTTTCATTGATTTTTTTCAAGATTACATATAGGCTTCAAGAGTTAAGCTGTTACAAAACCAACTGAATTGATTCATATTCTATAGAGTCGGTAAATGAAAAGTGGCCATTTACCAATCATACAATGTACATCAAAAAGAAAAATGGGGAAGCTATTTTCTTTTTGCTGGCCTCTTCGCCTTCTCCAACTTAGCCTTGTGAGCTTTGGCAGTTGCGAGAATCAGAATCATCCTTTCAGAATTTGGGATATACACATTTTTCAATTTGATAAGCTAGTGGGCATGATCCTTTTCTATATGTTTGGCAACATCCTTTCAGGGTTGCATCTTCATCATAGCTTTGTATATAATCCACCGAGTTGCTAAAGGTCTGGTATTCTATCAAGGTGAGACCCAGATAAATAACTCCATGAGCTGGTCCAAGTAGTTGGAAAATGACTTTTGCATGTTGGTTATACCGATTGGACTCTTTCCTTCTCCGCTAGCTTGAGACTCAGAGTGAAGGCCCATCAAATATGCAAAGATTTTGCCTTTCTCTTTGGTGACTTCTTCATCGACCTCCTTCATCCCTGCCTCTGCTTTGATTACCATCTCCATTTTGAACTCTACCCCCTGGAGCTATTCGATCAGTGGTTCATCTCCTTTCTACAATATATTGGCTTTGATTGCATCCTTAGTCTTCATCATGACTAACCAATGTAGTAGCATGATGCACTCTTCACATCTCAACCTTTCTACTATGAGAGTTAGCATGTGTCCATTGAGAGATTCATTTTTTGCCTCCAACTGTAAAAAGACATTTCCAAGCTGCTCAATGGCTACTAGGCCCTCAAATTTGAGTCACTCAATCCATCTCCTACCAATGTGCCTGAAAGGTCTATCTTCCTATAGCTTAGCTAGTATCACTTGGTTCTTAGCTATAGTAGGATCAAATGTTGTCATAGAACCATGTAGGCTTGCCACAGGGGTGACCAACTACTTAATGAAGTTGCTCATTTCCTTGATCTCTACCTTGACCCGAGTCTTTTTAATTTTGAGCTCTTCGAGTTCTTCTTCGATCAGGACAATGCTAGACTTCAACAGGTTGAGTTCCATGTCTAAGGACTGGAGCACAAAATCTGAGGCAGTGAGATCTTCAATTCTACCCTCTTTTAATGGTTTGGCTATTTCCATAGTCAAGTGACCTATATTAGGATCCTGACAGAGAGTGGCTAGTGTCCTAGACTTCTTAAAAAGTATCTCATTGGGCCCAACTGCATTGCTTGTGAAAGTATCTCACCACTAGGAGTGCTTAGCTCAACTCTCTTTATCTTTCAGTCAATAGTGTTATCAGTCCATGACTCTACACTTGTGACCTTTGTCACAGAAAGTAGATCTTATACGAATAACTTCTTGATAATAGGAGGAGAAGATTTAGGCTTGGAAGTGAAAGGATTAATTTGTGAAGATGAAATGCTCTTTTCCTTTTGAGAAGACCCCATGTGCTCATCCATCTCATCAGTTTTTGAACTACTGCTATCATCTCTAACCTTAAAGATGGGAGGTACCTTCTCACTGGGAGTGTCACCTTGTATTTCTATGGCTTCTCCTTGGGCTTATTGCTCTGATTCTATCGATACAACAGGTTCCTTTGTTGGCTTGTTGAAATTTTTGGCTTTGGCTTCCTTGCTCGAACCAATGACTGGGGATGACCCTGCTCCATAAGTATTCTCAAGTGGGATTTATCTCTCAGGTGGTTGATCATCTCCACCTACTGGTTGAGCTGGTCCTTTTGCCATAGATGAAGCTAGAAAAGAGGAGGATGCAGGAGCACTCACCGACTTGATTATAGGATCTTGTTGAGGGGTAGGCTTCCCAAACCTCTTCTTCCTTCCTATCATCCACTGGACCCACTTATCAGTTCTCTTGATAACTTTAGTTGTTAAGGTCTCCAAATCTTCTATGTCTTGGCCTTGTACTAGTTCCAAGCTCATAGGATAGGGCTTGATTTGATCCCAATATGTGTCGGTATACATATGTTCTCCCTCATCAACAATTCCCTCAGCATTAATGTTGATATTGAACAACCTGATTTATTCAATGGTCAATCTAGAATAAAATATCTCCCGACTCTCCAACTCGTCCCAACAATTCATCCAATAGTCTTCTAATTTGGGAATATGCTTGACTATAGAGCCCATTTTTAGATGATCTTTGGCATAGCTTACTAGATCAAATTGTGGCCTCAACACCTCATACTTCTCTGTCTTATATCTACCTTCGAACGCCTTGAGCACATTCTTAGCATTTGATCTTGATGTGCAACTGTAAGCTCTGATGGTAATAAGGAATTTATAACCTTTCTTCTTAAATCCCATGCTGATCAGGTTCACTTGCAACATTTTCCAGATCACCTCTACGAGCATGATCATGTCATCGAGGTACCTTGGTAGCTTCATGGGGAAATCATCAAAACCTGCAAGATGAAGGTATGAGAAACTAACAAATTAAATAAAGAAGCTCCCAAATTGGGTGATGAATTCCATAGCATCTGGCCAGAACCTATGCTCTGGACATCCTTGCAATTCTCTACATAATCTCATTGTAAATGAGTCATTAACTCTAGTGAACTCGGCATAGCTATTTTGAAACTTCAAATGGGGGGAATAAATCATAATTTTTTACATCATCTTCATATTCTTCTAGTCTAGGGAGTCCTGGCCATACTTGTAATCTGGTTAAAACATATATCAAATAGGAATACATATAGAAGTTGTTCTAGTACTTGGCAAGATTTAGAGCATTGGACATATTTTCACTTACCACTTGAGCCTAGTCTATATAATGGTGCTCAACACATATTACTTGGACCTAGAGGTAATGCTCTACAAAGTTCAATGCATCACTTTCACCTTTAATTCTGTGAAGGAGCACCAGGATGTTGATGATCTCTGCCTTCAAATCCATCTTGAAAAGCATCTTTAGCACTTTTCCTTTTATGCTCCTGGCCTTCCAGAACCACGAGTCCATGATCTCTTTCCTCCACCTCATTTTCTTATCATTATACTCTGAAACTGCAATTGATAAGTTCATATTTGAGAATTTCACTTGCTCTAGGATAAGGAGACTATTTTGCATAGAATCTCTATCAATAGAGAGAAGTAATGTGTCATCAGAAACAAGATTTTTTTTGTATCTAGATTGAACCTAGCTATGGATTCCTGAATTAGCTCAGGAGCTTGAACTACAATAGGAAAACCAATAGCTTCAACCAAACCGCTACTCTTAAGCTTTTGTGTCATTGGATGAATATTTTCTTCACTCAATCTCCTATGTAGATTATCCAGATCATAGAATCTGAGAGACGTATCTATCAAATTGTGCCATTTGGATGTGATCCTGTTCAAGCCATCAAAACTAACAAATCTAGTGGCCATAGCTTCCAATATTTGATTTTGATTTACCGTTAAGAAGCTCTGGAAGATGCTGTGAAATTGTGGGAAATCAAAGGCGAATGAGAGAGATGAGAAAAAGCAACAATTTTTACTTGACAGTTTGAGTCTTTTATAAACATCCCATTTCCCTACCGTTACTTTTCATATCTCATACCACATGAGTGGGGATTTTCAAAAATATCTGTTAAAGTCGTAACATTAAGATTTGAATTAAATGCATCTTATAATGGCCTTAAGAAATTACTTTACCCATTTGGAGTAGCTGTAATAGTAACTTAATTTTGCGCAATGAATTTTTTACTTTTTCGCTTCCCATATTGCCTTTGTTGGAAAACTCACTTCGAAGGTAGAAACTTGATTGTGAAGAAACTGGAGGAGCAATTTTTTGAAATTGCGTGAATGACCTGTTTCCTTAGCAATTTTCTAAATATCAAAGAAAACTATCTTTGTCATATCAGACCATTCAATTCTTCTTACTTCTTGTGCTTATTTCCTCACGAGTTACCACTTCTCAAAAATTGACCCTCTAAAGTGATTTTCTGATAAGGGAGAAGCTTAAAACCAATTCTCTGAAAATGAGCTCTTGTTCACAATCTCGTAGCTTTGAGTCCATTTTATCTACTGCTGAGGCTCAAACTTACTTCCTCAGATATAGGTGCTTGGCCTTTGGGAGTTTCTGATACACTTTCCACTGTTCTTAAGAAAACAACTTCTACAGGGAAAACTCCACAAATGGGGGAAGTTTAGTGCAGTTTTTCCGCCGAGCAATTTTACTGGATCTCATTCACCCTTAACCTGAGAATCTCAATCTCTAGGCTTAGTTCTTAGGCTTGATGGTTCCTGTGTTCTCTTCATATGGAAAACTACCTTCATGGGTTAAAACTTGCCGAGGAGAAGGTGATTTTTAGTTTCCATACAAAGAGGAGGAATTTTGATTTGGAGTTTCTCATCCATATGAATGCCATCAGTAGAAATAATAGTCTTTATCGAATTAGGAACTGTAACTTACCCATTCCTAAGATGAAGTCAAAGCCCTCCCAGCTTAAAATCAGAAGGAGGTATGAAAGGGGTATTCGATAAAGACCACCTATCCTAGGAGAAATCTAGACTTAGACTCTAGTTAAATATCTCAAATTCATGACTCAATCTAACACAAGGTATCCGCTTTGGTTTTTAGAGTGAATAAAAAAAGTGGGGCAACAACTGGCTCTATTTGGGGACTTGGATATGTTGGTATCTAAGCAAGGAATCCAAATCTTTGGTTTTGCAAAGTTCAATGAAAAGGTGGCTCACAACAAAACTAAAGCTAAGGAAAGGAAAGGGAAATGCAAGACAAAGCAAAGGAAAACTAAACTAAGGAAAACAAAAATAAGAACTAAATGTAACTATCATATAGTGTAGGGGTTACCCACTTTTAGTTTGTGACTTGATACAACTTCGAATCTTGACCATTATAGGTCAAGGGTAGCACTTCACCATTTGGATATGCCAGCTTGAAAGAATTTCTATCAAAGGCCTGATGGATGATGAAAGGTCCTTTCTAGAGTGACTCAAATTTTCCATGCATCCCTTTAGGTGCCCTGTGTTTATCCCATAATCGAACCGAATCTCCAACCATGAACTTCCTTGGTCTGGATTTCTTGTCAAAGAGGTTCTTTACCCACATCCGATGTTTTGTAATATGATCAACAACCTTTTCTCATTGTTCCTCAAGTTTATTTAGATACAAAATTCATTTTTCTAGTCCATCCTTGTACACACCATCTTTGACTACCATTCTCAACTTTCTAGTAGCCAATTCCAGAGGTAGAGGAAGGCTTAATTCAACTCCGTAAAATAGTTCAAAAGGAAAAATACCAATTTCCCTCTTCAGAGTTACTCTATCAGCCCAGAGTGCTTCATGGATTTTCTTGTGCCAAGTCCTCTGGTTATCTGATACAAGTTTTCTCACTATATTTACCAGGTTCTTATTACTTGACTTAGCTTGACCATTCCCTTGTGGAAAATAGTTGGAAGAATGACTAGTAGTTATGCCATACTCAAAACAAAAATTAGTAATCTCAGCCGAAGAAAAGTAAGCTGCATTATCCATGACTAGTTTAACCAACACACCAAATCTTACCATGATGTTCTCCTTGATGAATTCATAGACTACTTCAGAAGTAGTTCTCTTAGTGGCCTTGGCTTCCACCCATTTTGGAAAATAATCAATTTTAGTAATTATATAAGTATGACTAGCACTTGATGTAGGGTTAATAGGCCTGATAAAATTGAGGCCCCATTGTTGGAAGGGACCTTCTATTACTACTGGTCTTAGAGGGAGAGCTTCCAGTTAAGGTCGACCTATGAACATTTTACACTTTTCATACTTGGCCACCTAGTGATATGCATCTTTGAACATTCTCGACCAATAATAACATTGCCTCAAAATTTTAAATGCAGTTAGAGAGGATGAGAAATTCCTGCCACAAGCTTCTTCATGGAATGTTTTTAACAACCTCTCCTATTGTTGCTTGTCAAAACACCTAAGGAAATTTCCATCCATAGATCATTTGTATAGCATACCTTCCCAAATAACATACTTAGCTACTTTCAATCTCAAGTCTCTCCTTTGTTTGGCTGTCAATCCTTCAGGACATTTGCCATAGGTTAGGAAATACACAATGTTATCAAACCATGGGTCTTATAAGCTCACCGCCAGGACTAACTATTCTACATCAGGCTGGTTATCTTCTTTACTTTTGGCCATAGCCTTACACAATACATTGCCTCTCACCAGCTTAGTAGGTTTGATCTCTATATCATATTCTTGCATTTTGGCCACCCAAGCTCCTCTGTTATTGCATCCTACATCTTGTTGGGTTAGTATGCTCTTCATGAAAATACCAGGAATGAACACAACTGAGTGAGAATGTAAGATATAGAATCTAAAATTTTTCAAGGCTTTCACCATTGAGAAAGCATGCTTTTCGGGCTGAGAATATCTTAGCTCATGATCTTTTAGTGGCGTGCTTATGAAGGCAATAGGAGCCTGGACTCCTTCCCTATTTTCTTGCATAAGGATAGCTGATAATGTGTGCTCTAATGCATAACAATAAATCATGAAATCTTTCTTATAATTTGGGTGGCATAAGACATGGGCCTTGGATATGGCATCTTTTATGTCTTGGAAGGCTCTTTTACTAGGGTCATTCCACTTGAAATTTTGATTACCCTTCATCATGTCCACAATATGTTTGGTGATCTGTGAGAAAGCAGGGACAAATCTCCTAAGGAAATTTACTTGACCAAAGAATGATTTCACTCTAGTCTTACTTATAGGAAAACTCAACCTTTGAATGGCTTTGAATCATTCTAGATTGATCCTGATACCTTCTTGTGATATAATATGACCTAGTAGTTTTCCTTCGGTAACATAGAAGATTGACTTCTTGGGATTTAAGGAAATCCCATGTTCTCTACACCTTTGCAAAACTCTTTCTAGGTCTTTGATGTGGTCACTCCTTTTCTTAGAGACCACAATTAAGTCATCTAAATATATGAAATGATCTTATCTTTCATATCAACAAAGGAAAAATCCATACCTCTCTGAAATGTCACACCAGCATTGATAAGACAAAATGGCATTCTGTGATATGCAAACGTGCCCCAGGGAGTGGTAAATGCAGTCTTATGTTGATCTTTCTTTTCTACCTCAACTTGGTTGTAGCTAGAGAAGCCATCAAGCATAGACATCATCTTGGCCCCTACAAATATCTGTAACAAATGGTCCATGTTGGGGAGTGCATAGTTATCCTTCAAGGATGCTTGATTTAAATTTCTAAAATCTACGCATATCCTTATTTCTCTATTTTTCTTCCTTATAGGAATGATATTTTCTATCTAGGTAGAGTGATGGATAGGGTAGATAATCCTAGCTTTGAGCATTTTATAAACCTCTCTGAAGATGGCATCTGCTACTTTAGGATTATAGTTTCTTTGTTTCTATCTAAATGGGGCAATATCAGGTTTTAGGGGAATTTGATGCTTGAAATTTCCTCCCATAAAGCTTTTTTAATCTTCGTAACTCTAGGTGAAGACATCTTGATATTCAAGGAGAATCCTTCTTGCTTCTGCTTTCTCTTTAGGTGTACAACACTTCCCAATGATAATCATTCTAGGATTTGATTCATTCCCAATATTCATCCCTTCATATTCCCCTGTTGTAAGACCTTTCTTTATTCTTTTCTTTTTAACATAAGAATCATGGTGGTTAAACAATTTCTCCAGTGATATGAAATATGGAGTGATGGCATTACCTTGTTATTGAGTTACACCTGGTTCATCCTTCTTCCACTTCTTGGGATGATCTTGTGAGAGGTCGATTGGTTTCTCTTCTGGGGAATTATCATTACCTTCAAGGAAGAGTTGTAGGCTTTTATTGTCATCAAATACTTGCCAATTGTCTACATTATCAGGCACTGATGGCCTGTACATCACCTCCACTTGGTATTTCTTGTCCTTAAACTTTGGATGAGGTAGTAACAAAGAAGCAGAGACTGCCAGTGAGTCTGCTTTGGAATTCAATTCTCTAGGGACATACTCAATTAAAAAGGTGTCCAATCTTGCAATCTCATCCCATACTCTATTCCTGTAAATTTTCAGCTTCCTATTTTTGATAGAGTATTGGCTTTTGATTTGGCATACAATCAGCTCAGCATCCCCTTGAGCTTTTAGAATCTTTGCACCCTTTTCCTTTGCATCAATTATCCCAAGTAATAATGCCTCATATTCAGCCATATTATTGGTGTTTGCAAACTCTAGTTTGAAAGCCATTGGCTCAGGTTCACCTATGGGTGGAACTATCACGACTCTGGCACCAGACCCAAAAGAAAAACAACTACCATCAAATTCCAGCATCCAAACTTTTGGAGTCTTTTCTTGCTCAGAGGCCTTCACTTCTTTTGGTTCACTTTTTGGTTCATTAGTAATACCCTAAGTAAACATCATATAATTGCCAAATTCCAATTCTTGGTATAGGATCTGAGCTTTCGGATCATCAAATTTCAACACTATAAACTTTGACTTTTCTTTAGGCTCTAGTTTAACCTTCTTGTTTCCCACAAGAATTACCACCTTGGACCAATCCAACTTAATCTCTCCTTCCATATCTCAACAAAAACTCTTGCTGAGAAATAACCCATAACTTGCTGGTATATCTGCAACAAGGATTGTCAGTAACATCTTCTTCTCAGGATGGGCAATTTTCATTTCCCGAATGCATTCTTTCATACCTAAAGTAGATGCATCATTAGTTCCCATTGAAGTAATGACAACAAGAGTTTTATCATTTTGGCTCTGAGTTAGGACTACACAGGTGGTGCCATCTATGGTAGTGTAACACTCTCTTTGCTCTTCAAAATTAGATTTATACTAAAAAAAAGATTTACAGAGTCACCATGCGAGCATGAATCTGGTTCATTGTTTGGTGTCGTAGTGTCTAACTCATTGGTAGATAACAACTGCATCATGTGAGCTATCTTAGGACAACTCTCACCATCATGGTCTGTTGTTAGGTGAAATACGTGCATATTTTCTTTCTTAGGGGGAGCTTCAATTGCAAGCCTCTGTTGTGGAGCAGGTAATTGTAATGTCCTTCCATCATTATTTCTATTATTATGATTCTAGAATGGTCTTTGATATGAATTATTGAATTTAGGGAGTTGCCTTTTCAGAGTGATGATTTCATTGGACATTTTCTGCATCATCTCATTCGTTGATGTAGTACCACTTGCACTAGCACCTGTTTACATCTCTCTTTTCCACCTACTAGCAAAGATCATGTCATCTTCCAACTTAATGGCTATTCTCTGAACAAAGTCTAAATCTACAGACTGAGCTCTCCTTAAATCATAGTTTATGTCTGGTGGCATGGCACCCATAAAGAATATCTTCAAATTCACAGGAGTAGGCATGTCAGCTGTGGGAATTCTATTGGCAATTTTGTTGAATTTCATGATGAATTCCCTCATACTTACAGAAGCTTGCTTCTTAATGGAAGTCAATTGTGGCAACAAGGCATGTTCATCTTCAACTATTTTAAATCTAGCTTCAAAAGCTGACCTCATAGTAGCCCAAATCATAATTGAAGCATCATCCAAGTTATAAAACCAATCTACCGCTGATTCAACTAGAGTTTCAACAAAAAGTCTGACGTCAACATCTTCATGCACAATTCCCAAGATGTGAGTTTCCACAAAGAAGGCCTTGATGTGTTCATTTGTAGTCACTTTCTCATATCCTGAGAACTTAGGAAAGTTCTTTCTAGATCCCTTAGGGAGTGGGTGATATGCTGCGAACTGTAACGGACCAGTTGCAATGGCCCATGGAGCTGCCATGATGGTATGTGCAAGATGTTGAGGAAAATTAATAATAGGAGGAGCAACTACTCCATGTAGAGTCAATACCTGACAAGCTTTAGGCAATGAATATTGTGTCTTCGAGGGTGAGGGTGGTCTACTCTAGCTTCTTTTGTCACCTTTCTGATGAGGTAAGTCTATTATGGGGAAGTCGAGCTCTGTGAGCCTATCAAACATAGGGTCCTTCCTACCCTACTCCTTGGTACTTCTGAGAAACCTTCTTTGATCTAGAGCTTTAAATTAGTTTTTCTATCTAGCTCTCTGCTCTACTCCGCAATGGTTTCTTCTTTGAATTGCTCTTTCAAGTGCTTATGCTCTTGCTTCTTCCTATTCAAGCACTTGATTCATGTTCTTATAATGCTCTGCATTTCTTTTATATCTCCAAGCGAAGGTATTCAAAGATGAGACTATGTATTCTTGATCATCTTGAAAGACGAGATTGGGTTGAAGCACAAGGAACACATCCTCATGAGGAAATACCATTTTTCCTCATGGAAAATATTCTGGTCTAGCAACTGTTTCTCTCCCCAGCATGTCTCAAATTTACTTTTATCACCAGTCATGTGATGTGAGCAACCGCTATCAATAATTCATTTATCACCTTTACTCACATAAGAAATAAGTGTAGTTTTCTCATCTTCATCATAATCATCTTTCATAGAAACATAAACTACTTCAACATTACATCATCAGATTCACTAGTGTCATTGTTAGTTTCCTCTTCAACAATATAGCATGATTTCTTACCTTTATCCTTATAGTCTCTGTACCTTTTGTGATCTATGTCATTATTCTTATCCTTGTACTTGCTTTCCCTTCTCTCATCCTTGTCAAACCTTTCAAGACATCTTGCAGCAATATGTCCAACTTTGTTACAGGAGAAGCAGATTATAGGAAGTTTACCTTTATATTTCCCTTTTCCTCTTTTTAGTCTTCTAGCCATGAGTACTTCAAGATCATCAAGTTCTTCATTAGAAGTGTCATTGTCACTTTCACTGTCACTATCACTTTTCAAACATTTTTCTTTTTCCTCTTAGATTTAGGAAAAATCATTTGTGACTTGAAAGTAGATTCAACATTAGGAATATAGTAGTTATCATAGTTAGATAGCTCAAAAGTAGTAAGATTACCACCAAGACTTTCCAGAGTTAGAACATTACTAGGGTTACATCTTGATTCTTGTATAGCAAAAATTCTGATAACATAGATAGGAATCATAGTTCTTAATACCTTACCAATGATTGTCTCATCATCAACGATCCCATTAGATCCTCTAATAGCATTCACTATCTCCTTGACTCTACCACAATTTTGAGCAATATTTTCACCATTTTGCATTTTCATTTCATCAAACTTACGTCTCAAGCTTTCATATTTTGCTCTCAATACATTTGTGTCACCACCATAGATAGTTACAAGAGTATCCCACATTTCCTTTGCGGTGATGCAATCTTTGATATCTTCAAATTCAGGATACCTTAAGGTAGATGAAATCTCCAATATTGCTTGATTATGCTCTTGTTTTGCTTTCATCTCCTTGACAGTCATTGGTGCAGCAACTTTAATATAGTCATGTTCCACATAGTACTTCATTGAATCACTAATACCAGCTAGATGTAACTTCATTAGAATTTTCCATAGAAGGAAGTTCCCCTTGTTCAACTTTGGTACCTCTTTTTTATACATCTTGATCATTAGCTTCAACTACCTTAAAAATTTTTCTCTGTAAGCACCAACAGATTTGATACCAATTGTTATAATTATTTAGAACAACAGAGAGAGGGGTGAATTAGTTGTTCTCCAGTCCAAATGTACCAATTGAACTTTCTATTACTTCAACAATCTCAGATCTAATCACCAACACAGCTCAGTAACTAAAGTATATATCACATAACATGCAGTCCAGTAATTAACTTGAAAAATATAACAACTTCACATCAAAACATCCACACAAGTATAACACCAAGATTTATAGTGGAAACCCAACTTGGGAAAAACCACTTTGTAACATGTTACTGATATTTTCACTCTTCTAAAGTGAGCTTTTTGAAAAGCCAACCCTGTTAAAGGTTTACAAAACACACTGTGAGGTGTGACCCTGTTAAAGGATTTCAATCACCCTATTAGGAGTAGCCTGGTTAGAGGACTTAAGTACATTCTATTAGAATTCCACCTTGATTAAAGAATTTAAATAATGACTGTTAGGTCAACCTTGATTAAAGGATTTAGACTAATACAATGGTTAGAAAGTAGTAGTAGTTGAAGGTGAATCAATGTATGTTGATTTACTGATTGAGCTCCATTTCCATCTCCATCACTAATCTACTAGGAATTTGCTTCAAGCAATCACAACTTTGTTCAAATCCTTCATTGATTCACCTTCAACCTTCTGTTTAGACTTGTCAGTCAATAACATCAATACCTTTAGCCTCTTGCCTTACTGTAACCTCAAACTTAGGTTCTCCTATATACCTCTTCAATTAGGTAGATCCTTCTTTTTTCACTTAATCTCCTTCGTAGATCTTAGGTTTAGGTCAGATCCATCGTATCCTTCCATCATTTAATTTCTTCATCATTCCTTCTAGATACATCTTCAAACTTCTCATTGAATCCATAATAAAATGATTTACCATGCATTAAATTCTCCATACAATCATTTAATAAAGTCAATATGATTTACATATCCCAAGAATTCAACCATGTTGGCTGGGAATCTGAATTCTTCCTTCAAATATAAAATACTGACACTCGGTCAATACATTGTTCTTCTCCTCGATCATCTCTATTTAACTCAGCCATCACTTACTCGGCAAATACTGTCACTCGACAATTTCCTATCACTCTGCATAAATTGATGTTCAGTCAACAATAATTTTACTCGGCTTATACTAGCAATCATTCGACACTAACATCACTCGGCTTAAACTAGATTTCTACAATTTTTCTCGGTTAAGCCTACTTCTTCAGTCTTTCTTTTACTTAGATAAACAATACATTATCTCACCAATGTGCCAGCTAATCAAGTACCCATTGAAGTATCAAATAACTCAACCTTTCCTTAGGTGTTCTTGTTATCTTCTTTCCCTAATTCTCTTCATCTATCAATAGATATGGTACTATCCTAGATAGCAACTGTCTCACCAGTTAAGGTTTAACATCAATTACAATA
Source organism: Chamaecyparis obtusa (assembly GCA_027943335.1). Lineage (NCBI taxonomy): Eukaryota > Viridiplantae > Streptophyta > Pinopsida > Cupressales > Cupressaceae > Chamaecyparis > Chamaecyparis obtusa. The sequence goes on from BSBK01002852.1 coordinate 2,326,511, forward strand.
CAATAATGGTTTCAATTGTAGTTTCCAACAAAGAGATGTAAGATCTATAATAAAATTTTAAAAATTTAGAAAGAAAACTTATTTATGAAAACTTATGAAATGAAACCCTTGAGGCGAAAGGCAAGATGGTAGGGTAGATAGGGTGCCATGAAAATAAGTTCACATTTGAAGAAAACACCTCAAAGGAAGTATGTTAATAATGTATTTAGTAAAGGGGATCCAAACCCCAATGAGATTTAAAAAATAAATTATGCAATCAATAAACCATATTTTAAAACCATAACTCTCTTATATAAATACAAAGGTTTAGAAATTAAAATTAAATAATTAAACATAATTTAATGAAGTGGATTTAGACACTAGTATAAAAAAAACAATATATGACTAAATAAACTACTAAAAAATGCATATAAATGACTTATTTTGGTCACGAGACCATTAGTAGTTTATTTTTTTATCATTTATCTCACAACCAAATTTATGACTAAACTATTTTATTCATTTATTTAGTCATTGATTTGGTCACTGATTGTTGTTAACTGGTCATTTATTTAGTCATAGTAGTAATATATCTAGTCATTAATTTAGTCATATATTTAGTGCTTAATTTAATTATATATTTAGTCATGTATATTTAATCATATTAGGCAAAATGGAATTGAGCCACCATCCTCTTTATTGTAAAGCATGTTTTCTTCCATTGAGCTAGTACCTTTTAGAGAACAAGAGCTACACACAACTAGAGTCCATACCATTTGCAATGTTTATTTTATGTTGTCTTGTGTGTCTTGTTTAGTATATAATTTTGATGCGACAAAAAAAATAGAAAAAAACACTCTACACTAGCAAACATAGTGCATATCATGCTAGACTAGAAATAACAAAAACTAAAATATATTTTAAGACTCCTTAACTATAATACATAAGGATTTTACTAGTCACAACATGACCTAATTTAATATGAACACTAAATTTAATTGGACAAAACAACATAATCATGGTTTTTTGGGGAAAATTCATAGAAACCACTAGGGTAGTTAGTGGTATCCAAGTGGAGAAGTAGCCTCATTCAACTCTTTTCCCTGGTAATGAATATCATGCATATAACCAAAGAAATTTATTTAACCCACATGAATAACAAATATCCATGATATGAAAACTCCCCCAATATAGTTAAGAGATGGTGTAAGACAACAAATTTACTGATGCACAATGATTGACATTGATGGTGAGCCTCATCATCCCTCACTACCATAGCCACATCCATTAGAGTTGAATCCTTGGGAAGCCTCAAGTAATCTATGGCTATGGAAGCTATGTGTGTGTGTACACACACACACACACACACACACACAGATATATATATATATATATATATATATATATATATATATATATATATATCTATATATATATATATATATATATATATATATATATATATATATATACACACACACACACATATATACAAGTATATGTATAGGTATACGTATACGCATATGTCTATGTATATGTATATGTGTATGTGTATGTGTATGTGTATGTATATGTATATGTATATGTATGTATATGTATATGTATATGTGTGTGTGTGTATATATATGTGTGTGTGTACGTATGTATGTATATGGCTCATCTCTCATATTTATAACTTAGCTTCCTTCTCTAGTTCATGGCCTTCTAAAGATCTATTACAAAAAGAAATTTGCAATTTTCAAAAGAAAATAAAAAGGATAACAAGAATTATCTCTTTAAGTATGAAGCAAATTTCCAAATTAACACTAGAGCAAATTCTACCCTATAGGAAAAAAACATATAAGTTCTTACACTATTGACCATCTGTTCTTATGAAAGATAGAGTCCTCTAGTCTCTAGCATGTGATGATGTCCTTAAAAATAGAAATAAAACCAATTTCAAATATGCACATGTTTAACATAGGATAAATGAAAAAAGAAAAGAACATACTTGTGGAAAAAACCAATAATATTTACATCTGTCTCCCCCTCCATGGCTTCATTTAGTGCTTATATTTTAGCTAGCAACATAGGTATTTGTTGATCAACTCTCATATTCATGCCTTCATAATAGTCCTAAATTTTATGGTAAAGTGATTGTCATTCTTTTGTTTCCATCATAGATGAGTCCAAGCATTTGAGGCATAGTTTACGATCATCCTCCAGAGAAATATACTGCACATCCCTTGGATAAAACTATAAAATTAAATATTAGAAAGAATATACAAGACTAGGGACTATGTAAGAACACTCAATAATTATCTCAATGTTTTCAATCAATATTTATACTAGAGATAGGAATTGTTTTTAAGGTAATGAAGATGGTATATATCAAAATTATACTTAAAATTTAAAAACTATCAGTAGGTCCTAGATAATGACTCTTTACCTCCATATGCTTTTAACTACATTACTGAGGAGTGTCATCATGTTTGTGTGTAGGGCAATAATGCTACCCCCAGATGGGATGGGCTATGTACTTAATCAAACCAGCTCTATTTAAGGGGATCTAGTTGCATAAAATGCATTAAATCATATTAAGTATAACTATACATAACTAACAACAAAAGTGATAAAATAAATTACATAAAGTGATTAAATAGAGCCTAGAGATTCCAAAGTATGGAATTAAATTTATAATATTTATACAAGTAGAAGACCATAGATTTAGTATTGACCCATTACCAAATTCAACGAAATAGTATGTTAGAAGAAAAAGCCTATAGTGCTTGACTATGTATCAAATGAAACAATAGGTAATAAGAAAGCATATGTTCCAAAGGGATTACTTATAAATTTATTTTAATACTTGTGGGAAATGGCACTAGTAAATTTTAGCTTATTTTTCGATGAGGTTTAGTCAATTATTAGACTCTAATTGGTCGACCAATCGACCATAACGGTTGTCAAAGTTTTTTCGTCGATAATAGGACACATCAAATCTCTGCCGAAATTGTGATGTCAGTAGTGGTTGAATTATCAATGACAACGACGTCAAAATAATCACTTCAACCTGGAAGAATTGTTGGCTATACCATTTATCTCTGAGACCAATGTTGGTCGGAAGAGTCATCGACTGTCGTCAAAATTGCAACTAGAAATCGTCGGAATAAACTTCGACTATATAGCACTCTCGTCGATATGTCTATTCTTTATTCATCAAAAAAGCGATAGAAAATTTATTTAAAAATAAAAATAAAAATTATCAAATTGAGCACAAGAATATTATGTCATTGTTGTTTACAAATAGTCACACATTTTCTATCTTATTTCACACAAACATGTTCTTTCTCGAGGTCATTAACCTTTCAATAAAACTTTCCACTTCTAAAGATTTTCCTGAGTCTAAACAAAAGAAAGAATAAGCCTCACAATATTTCAATGACGTTCATAGGAGATGACTAAGCAATCTACAACTATACCAAAAATAATACTTAAAGATTATATCTAAAACCAATCTCCCAATTTATTAGCCAGGGTATTTGCCTTCTTCTTGTTTGTGGGGTTGATGTGTTGGGCAATGAGAAAGAGGGGGATGCTATGAGGAGTGAATGGTTTGTGGGAGAGTTTGGGAAAGGCTTTCTCAGACTACCACTCTCCACCACCTACCATTTCCACCTTAATTAGCATTCCCATTTCTTGGGGATACTTCTCACCGAGTATGACAAGGTAGAGCTCCGTGTCTATTTCCAACTATACATCTTCTTTCCTCAATCCTACACAATACATATTTACTTCCACCAAACTTACTTTGAAATTACAACCTTTTAAGGATAGGAACACAAAAATAATAGCAAATATAAACACAAGAAATACTAGATTTATGTGGAACAACTTGTAAAGGGAAAAACCATGGAAAATATTGCTCTCAAATATATGCACACTGATTAAGGTGAGTTACAAGAAATAATAACTACCAAAGGGATTATGAAGAATGATAAGAGAGAATAGATCCATGACTAATGTCCAACCCACTCATTTTTTTCAATACTACATAAACTAAGATAAAGATAAATCACTTTCTTGACATAGGACTTTTCATATATCCAAAGATCACAATGACACCAAAGGCTTAATAGCATAGTTTGATATGATATGATTTGAACTAGACTGAGAAATTAAGTCACAACAATATTGAGTCTAAATACAAATACTAATATAGCATATTCTTTTTCATTAAGATTGGATCCATAAAATAAAGAGTTCTCCCTCTTAAATAAATCGATTCCCATTAAATAAGCTTTTCCATTGTAACAAAAAAATTCTCACCCTTGATACAATGTGCATATACGTTTTCTCATAATCTAAAAACTCCGGCTCATCATTGATTCTCATCAGTGTACCAATTTGGATAGTAAGTCTAATGTAATTTTTCCGTGGACTGAGACCTTAAATTATTGAGCTTCTCTTTGTTTCAAGAAGAGTATAACATTCTCTACTTAATAGGGCCAACCACGTGAAGGTGGAAGCTCATCTGGCCCCTCCTAGGAGCCTCTTATGACCCTTTACGACATTTTAAGACCTCTAAGATGTATTCTTAGGGATCGTAAATGATCGTAAAGGGTCATAAGGGGTCCTGGGATACAACAGCTGAGAAACATAATTATAGGCATCATGGTCACAATTTTTTGGAGACAACATAATTGAGTGGTATATCCAGACGATGATGAGCAACTTCTGCTCCTCTGGTTCCAAGTTGACACTGTGGGATCCAAAGACCATAGATAAGGAATAAATTTAGAGAGTGGAGGAGGGCCATAATGACAAAAATAATACAGGACAAACCTCAAGTTAAATGGGGCAACTACAAATATTTTAATATATTATTATTATTAAATAATGAAATTTACATATACTAGTGTTCTAAGAACCCTCATTACATGATTTATTATTGTAAGCCCCCTCTAACTTACACATCTATAAAATAAAACTACAACCTATTAGGATTGAGACAAAGCTTATAAAACAACACCAACTAAGAAGGATCTCTTACCAACATCTGTTGAATACATCTGTTGGAGGACCTTGTATTCATGAGCAACAGATGTATTCAACAGATGTTGGTAAGTGATCCTTCTTAGCTGGTGTTGTTTTATAAGCTTTGTCTCAATCCTAATAGGTTGTAGTTTCATTTTCTAGATGCGTAAGTTAGAGGAGGCTTACAATAATATATCATGTAATGAGGGGGCTTAGAACACTACTATATGCAAATTTTATTATTTAATAATAAAAATCTATTAAAATGTTTGCAGTTGCCTCATTTAAATTGAGGTTTGTCTTGTATTATTTTGGTCTTTATGGCCCTCCTCCGCTCTCTAAATTTATTCCTTATCTATGGTCTTTGGATCCCGCAGTGTCAACTTGGAATCGGAGGAGCAGAAGTTGCTCTCCATCGTCTGGGTATACAACTCAATTATGTTGTCTCCAAAAAATTATGACCATGATGCCTACAATTATGTTTCTCAGCTATTGTGAAATCTACTTTTATGTTTCTCAGCTATCATGTTTATGTGCATATTTTTTATGTGTTTGGGAAGACATCTTTCTAGCCTGGGCCTGGATCCTTTGGCAATTAGCTTCATAATAATGAAGTAGTTGACAGATGAGCTAATTTCTCAACTCTCATCTGCTTCATTTATTATCAAGCTAATTATTGAAGGATCCAAGCCCAAGCTAGAAATATGTCTTCCCATTCTGTTTAAGCCATATTCCTTGTTCTTGTCAAACTTCCTTGGTACGGTAGGCATGCTCTTTGTAGTACTCTTCTTCAATCTATGTTTGACGATAGACATCTTCTTCTTCTTCCTAATTGTAGCTAGAGCTTCCTTTTCATCAGGATTCAACTCTACTTCCCCCATCTCATCATCCTCGTCCACTCATCCTGATTGATTGATCTCTTAAGGAACTAGTATTCAACAGATGTTGGCAAGTGATAGTTCTTAGCTATTGTTGTTTTATAAGGTTAGTTAGTACTTACAGTCAATTTATTAGAGTTAGGAGTCTATTTCAAAGACATCCACATGAAGTGGAGTGGGTGTGGTCAAATAATTGAATTGATGTATCAAGGAACAAATGGAATAACCAAGAAAAAAGATGTAAACCATATATATGCACACACGAGGCAAAGAGAAGTTACACCATATCCATATTAAAATATTAGTTACAATATGAAAATAATAAACTGACTAATTCCTGAGCTCATCTCCACATATGGTCACAACAAAGATATGTGATTACAATACAGAGAAGGCATCATAAAAATATAATTTTGGCATTTGCCCTAGCCTGACACGTTTTGCACTCAAATCCTTCGTCGTGGATAAGTAGAGATGGGTGGATAGATGCAGATGAGTTATCATCAACCGAACTAAAGTATCCAAAGCCATTATTTCCTTGTGATGCCCAGTCTACATTAGTTCTTATAATATAATGAATAGTATTTACATTAGAAACATTAAATATATACACATTAGAAACCTTTTTTCTATTTGGGCAGCACCAAAATTATTGTCCAGGGTTGTTCTGTGTTCGTGAAGTCTTCAACACACACTGCCCACCACCACATTGATAGTTTGGCACATTGACAAGATTCATCGAGCCTATATCAATAATGCACCAAACCATCATTACTATATTTATTATTTTTATATGATTATTTTATATGGAGTACACCAAGGAGTACCATCAGAAATATTAACCATTTACAATAATGAAAAGTAAACCTAAATCAAATAGCTCATTTTTTTATCGGCATGTGTAGTCTATGTGTATATGAAAAATGAAAGAAATATCAAGCTGAAATAAAATAGTGGACAAAATAGTATTCCACATAGACTGAATGGAATATACCATCAAAAGAAGGTGACAAAATCCTGTCATGAAGCACAAACATAGGAAATAAAAAAATGACAAAAGACAAGAAATAAGAAAAATCATTACGACTATAGAAAAATCATTTATACTATAATAAAAAAAAGAAACACTCTTTGTCAACAATTTTCAAAATCATTAGGACAATAGAAAAATAATTAAGACTCTACAAAATCAAATTTTAGAAATGGATGGTTCTAATGCTTTTCCATTACAACAATTGAGCATTCATCATTTGGTATTGTGTATTCCATTTAAGTATGTCAACAATGTTCAAAATCCTATCACCAAGCACATACAAGAAATAAGAAAAATCATTAGGACTATAGAAAAATCAAGTTCTAGAAATGGACGATTCTGATATTGCTTTTCCATTACAACAATTGAGAATTCATCATTTGGTACTTCTTGGTGTATTCCATTTAAGTTTTTCATCTTTCATGTTTATTTGCATGTTCTTTATGTGTTTGGCATGTTAATTCACAATTTTTTTTTACAAAACTGAACCAATGGCATGTTTACAACAAAGAAATAGAATGATAATAATATGCTGAAAATTCTATTCTGTTTAATACACGCCAAAGGACCGGTCCCAACAATTCTTAAACATACTTTATCTGATATGATGAATTCTTAATAAAGGTTTAGTCAATTTTTAATGCTAGCATGAAGGAAGATTTGACCTAGCCAAATCTTCCTTGTACCACACAAACAACTGTGAATAACTATGTCTACTCCAACCTTAATTGTTTAAGAATTCATCACATCACTATAACACATGTTTAAGAATTGTTAGGAGTTCTATTAGACCTTTGTTGTAAACATGTCATTGGTTCAGTTTTGTAAATTTATTTTTTGTATTAAATGCATTTAAATGGAATATTAAGCATAGTAATAATATGCTTAATCTATTAGTAATTGGTAGATTAAATGCTCAAATTCCAATCATGGTAGGGTTGTGTTATGTCCTTTTCTTTCTCATGATTTGGTCCTAGGTTAGGGGATTGGGAAATGACCAATAATGGTTTTAAATGATGTAATAAGGCTATCAGATTTAACACTATAGAATCAAGGCTACCATAACGAAGAAATTACGCAAATTGGAATAGGCAAAACCATGTTTTAAAAGTATTTTTACTGGTGTTTGTTCTTACTCGAGCCCGTATGGATAAATTTTTGCAATTTGACTTCATAGGGAGTTGAGACATATCCTTGGATAAACTTGACTTTAGAGAAAGTATTAGTTTGATAATTGAGACTAATTTGAGTAGGTTGAATTAGCTATAGTGTATGACTAAACCAACAAAGAACTTGATGCAAGAACATCTTTGGTGAATCGGTGAGCAACATCAACCAAAAGCATTTTCTATTTTGTTTATTTGATTTTATTCAGTTCTAGTTTGGTGGTTTGACAAACAAGTTAAAATATCACTTCTACTCTATGGTGGTCAACTGTGAAATGAGAGTTTTGGAACAAAGCATAAACATCAACTATTTGATAGAGTACCTCAAATAGGAGATTCCTATTCCACTGTATTGTCCCCTGTCTGATCTTATGAGATTTGGGACTCAATTCTTATATTTCAATTGCAAGGTTCTTGTTTCTGTGAAATAAATACCGATATCCTTATCTTCTTGAACCATAGACTTTGATTAAATCCAGTATTTTTCTATAAAGTCTAATCTACAGATGTCATGAAGATCATATTGCTGCAATCTTATCATAATAAAATATTCTCAGTAATGTCCCTGTCTCTGTGATGTCCTTGTCTCTAGTTTAGACAACTAAGGTGATCTTGTAAATGAATTTTCTTCTTTATTTGGATCAGTTACTAAAGATAAATCACAAGTTATACTATGTCTCTTGCTGATAAATTGACATGATCCATTGCATCTTTGAATACAAGAGGCCTCCCTCAACCTGTGCAAAAGGTTGGGGGGAAATATTTGGAATTAAGAAGATTTGCAGAGTAACACAGTTTCAGTCAATTCTTGAGTTTTTTTGTTTCTTTGTTTTCAGTTGATTAATAGATTAGATAGCTTGTAGTGTCTATTGGACAAGTTAGTACAAGTTTTTTTGTGATTCTGTGTTGTGTTTTTTTTGAGTTTTGAAGCATTCCAACTAGTTTTGTTAATTCTTTTGTTAAGTACCCTGTTGCTAGTCTGAACTAGGCAGGTTGAACAAATGGAGTCTTAGCTCATCATTCCACCGTCGGTTTTGTACAAGCTTTTGGAATGGGTGAGGAGACTCCATGTACTATATTTTTGGAGAAGGAGGGGCCCTCAGAAGCTCATTTTCTATGTTTGCAATGATGCCCTAGGCGAGCTAGTTGAGCACAGTTTCCATGTACATTTTGTAGGAAGCTTTACTGCATCCCTTAAAATCATTAACAAAATACTATCATCCAAAACCCAACATACCTTAAAATCATTAGTAACATACTATCATCCAAAACCCAACATCATAATATGCAAGCATCTAGATTGAGTATGTCCCCATTGAAGTTCCACTTCTTAAACAAGAAAACTCAATGAATGCATGTATTGGGGGAAAAATCAATGAACACGTGCATTGGGGGATTTCTTCCATTGTTGGTAGTGGGACATGAGGGTTTGGTGACATAAAATTTATAAGAAACCCTATTCAAAATGGTTTACAGTTGAAATGGAAGTTGAATATGTTTTAAAGGGTTCACTGCTGTAGTATCATTTCAAACAAAAACCTAAACAGTAAAATTCAGCCATTGCTTTGAAAGAGATAATTTATACAATGAGGAACCAGGTCAGTGAGTGAGAGTGGAAATGCTTCCCGACTTACTTGTAATATCATTATGGTTAATTAATAATAGTTGTACAATGCTATTGATATCTACAACTCACATCAATCTCAAACCATTATGTAAAGAGGGACGGTTGAAGGAAGCCCTGCACATTCTACTCATTACACAAAAACCTGATGGAGCCTTATTTTCATATCTTCAATTTTCACAAACCTACAATCTCAAAAATGTCCTTTCACAAAGAAAAAATGTTCACTCTTTCATCGTTCCCAAGCAATTTACATTTTCTACAAGGTTTTAGAATAAGCTTATAAACATGTATGACAGGTGCGGAAGCTTGGTGGATGCACTTAAAGTGTTTGACCAAATCGAAGAATGAGATAATGTCTCATGGAATATGACTATTTTTTCATACCGAAGACATGGTTATCCTCACAAGATAGTCACACTATTTCACCAAATGAAACAAATAGGTTTCAAACCTAATCAATTCACATATGCCAACATGATTATAGCTTGTGTTGAAATGGGAGCTCTACAATAGGGCATAGATATCCATCAAATCATGAAGGATAGAGGATTTTCTCCAAATGTTGTGGTTACAACTTCCCTAGTGGAAATGTACGCCAAAAGTGGAAGCATAGACAAGGCATGTGAGTTGTTTCACAAAATGCCTCAAAGAAATGAGGTCTCATGGAATGCCATGATTGTAGGATATATTCAAACTGGATTTGTTGAAAAGGCTTTTAAAACTTTTAAGAAAATGCAATTGGCATATGTAAAGCCAAATTCAATAACCTTTGTCAGCATACTTCTAGTGTGTGCCAAAATGGGAGCTTTGGAATAGGGTATGGACATCCATCAAAGGATAATGGAAGGGGGGGTTTTGTCAGTTGTTGTAGTTGCAAGTGCCCTAGGAGACATGTATGAAAAATGTGGAAGCATGGCCAAAGCACGTAAAATGTTTGACAAAATAACTCAAAAAAATGTGGTTTCATTGACTGCAATGATTGGAGGATATGCACAAAATGGATATGTTGAAAATGCTTTAGAAGCTTTCTAACAAATGCAGTTGGCAAGTGTAAAGAAAAATTCCACAACCCTTGCTAGCATCCTTCCAGTTTGTGTCAAAATGGGAGATTTGGAACATGGTATGGACATTCATCAAAAGATAATGGAAGAGGGATATTTGTCAGATGTTATAGTTGCAAGCTCCCTAGTAGACATGTATGAAAAATGTGGAAGGATAGACAAGGCATGTCAATAGTTTGACAAAATGCCTCAAAGAAATGTAATCTCATGGACTACAATGATTGTAGGCTATGAACTAAATGGATTTGTGGAAAAGGCTCTAGAAACTTTTAAACAAATGCAACTAGCAGGTGTAAATCCACATTCCACAACCTTTGCAAGCATCCTTCCAGCCTGTGACAAAATGGGAGCTTTGGAACAAGGCATTGATATCCATCAAAGCATAATGGAGGGGGGATTTTTATCAAATGTTTTAGTTTTCAGTGCCTTAGTAGACATGTATGTTAAATATGGAAACATAGACAATGCATGTAAATTGTTTGATAGATTGCCTCAAAGAGATGTCATCTCATGGACTGCCATGATTGGAGGATATGTTCAAAATGGATTTGTTGAAAAGGCATTATAAACTTTTAAGAAAATGAAACTAGTGGATGTAAAGCCAGACTCCTCAAGCTTTTCTAGCATACTCCCCGCCTGTGGTCAAGTTGGAGCTTTGGAACTGGGGATAACCATCCATGAAATGTTATGCAAATCAAATAAAAATGGATTGGCTAGAGTCATGCAGTTCTGGGAGTTCAACTATAGTAGGGTATGCAAATGTATGCAATCAGGAGGTGTAAAACTCTTATGTATGCAAATGTATGCAATCAAGAGGTGTAAAACCCAAAGCATGAAGTGTAGTATTAATCAAATGATACTAATATAAAGACATTGAACAATTATCATTGAAGTCATAACATTCAAATCACAGAGATAAAGATTCTTCAAGGTGTTCCTATAACAAAAGGAGTCATACCCATGTTTTGAGGGGACACTAATACAATGATTTGAAATGGAAAATGGTGATGTGTAGTCTTTACTGAAGACTCAAATCAAGATACAATGGTAACAAGTATTATTCATAAATAGAATAGCATTTACATTACACCAACTTTGATAAGACAAAGATATTTTACATAAGATACAAAAGGCTATGTAACTATACTACATTTTTAAATGATGAAGACCGCATAATGTAAATCATGTTGACAAATAATAGAAAGTAACACCTACCTACAATAATAGTATGATATGTTATAGGGAATGACAACACAAGGACATATAGGTGAATGGTATTTCATATAAACAATCACAAGGCGATATTAGTAATGCTACAACTAAGTGACAAATAAGCTAGCTAACATGAAATAATTAAGAGACAAGCACAAACACTTATACATTAAGTATGGATTTAGAAATAACATTCTTCCTAAGGTATGATATCATAACATCTAAAATGCCAAATCCAATACATGGATAAAAAATAGTATCATACTAATATGCAGTACATAGTACTAGTCAAAGCTCAAATTAAAGAAAGTATTCAAGAGCATAATTCATTTTTAGAGTTGGATGTCAGAGAATGTGCCAATATAAAAGAAAATATAACAATAACTAATTTGAAACAACAAAGGGAAAAGTAAAGCCTCAAAAATAAGGTATCTCAGTTTTATTTTCAATGTACAATCATCTATTGATAGTGTTTAAAAGGCTTGATCATGCAAAAAACATAGAAAGAACCACGTATAGCAATAGAATCCCCAAAATGGGAACCCTCATTCAAGCCGAAAAAAATGCAAAGTTTTTAAGTAAAATTTGCACATTGTTTTAAATGATTCATTTTTAGAAATGCCAAGTATTTTATGCGCCTTACAAATAATCCAAATGTTGATATGGGCTTCAATATAGTCTTGAGAGAAATTTAATAGAGCTAGGCTTTTGAGAAATATAAATAAAAAGAGGGTCCTAGACAACATAAGGAAAGAAGGCTTCAAAGTTCAAGTGCATCTATGAAATATCAAGAAATCAGGTAAGAAAAACCTCAAATACATGGTCTATGTACATAGAAATTCATAAAAATCATATGTTCTCTCATTTGTACTGAGGGTTTTCAACAATATAAGGAATCCTATGCATAAACCCGTAGATAGACACAGGATCTCAAACCCTTCATTATATTAAACACCTGGAAATAATAACATTAAGGAAGCCCTTGTTCAATACATAGCAAAGAAAAGAAGAATGTAATACAAAGACAATGTCAAGTGCATCTATGAAATATCAAGAAATCAGGTAAGAAAAACCTCAAATACGTGGTCTATGTACATATAAATTCATAAAACTCACATGTTCTCTCATTTGCACTAAGAGAACATATGAGTTTTCAACATATATTTCTTATTTCTGGGTATTCTTATTTCTCTCATTTGCACTGAGGGTTTTCAACAATATAAGGAATCCTATGCATAAACCCATAGATAGACACAAGATCTCAAACCCTTCATTTTATTAAACACCCAAAAATAAGAAAATTTAAGGAAGCCCTTGTTCAATGCATATCAAAGCAAAGAAGAATGTACTGCAAATACAATGTCAATGCATTTATGATTATTTTCTAAAAATATAAAGGAGTAGGGAGATTTATTTTGTTTAAAAAGGAAAATAGTATAATAGTTGAGGTACCTGTGCATCTATAGTAGAGGAGATTTTGCAAAAGTCTCAGAAGAGAAACCTTCAGCTGATTGGGTATCCAGTAAATTAAACAGTTGGGTATCTCCTTCGCGTGCGCGCTTCCCTTCTAATTCACCGACTGGGAATAATGAAATGAGAAATGAAATTCCCTTTTTTTCAAGTTATGCCTGTGTTTGTCAAAATTTCAATGACCACAAAATTTGTCGATATTTCGACAAACATGGGCATAAATTAAAAAAAAACAAAGTTTTCCTTCTATAATCTAACCAAGTAAAACCTTCTTATTTTTTGGTCAAAAATTTTGGTAGAAAAACTAGGCCAAATGTATTAGTGTGTTTTGTGCAGATCCTATGATCAGGGTTAATAAAATATAAAGGATATAGAAAAAGTATTATTCAAAGAATAAAATATTCTTTAACACAAAGCCACTTCCCACAACATAAAATTTCATCCCATAGTCTAGAAACTCCAGCACCAAAAAGAAAAATTCCATAATAGTGCTACGATTTAATGATTTGATATTATGGAGCTAAAAGAAAGGAAAAATGATAATAGACTAGGATAAATGTTATCAAAAATTCTTATAATCTCCTTTGAGGTGAGCCATAATATGTAATACTACATGGGGGGAGTAGATATAGCCAACAAAATTAACCTAATAATGAAAGTGTGGCAACCATGTATTTTGCATTTACAATTTCTACTAAAACCTACTTAATCTAATTAGTCAAATAGAGCTCAACTCAACTCAAATACTTTGAATCTATTTGATAGAATAGTTAAAAAATGTTAGTCTATAAAAGAAGTTGTCCAAGAAAAAAAAAGATCTTTTATACCACACCTACATCCTCTAAAATGTCAACATAAAGGAGAGTAGTTGGGTGGATTACTCTTTGGAGTCATTTCCATGCTTGCTTGTAAAGCATGGATAAGTTCTTCATCTTCTTCCAATGAATTTTTTCCTAAAACCAATACCAAGAGTAAAAGGATAAAGCACCTGAATATTTCCTCAAATATGAGAATGTCATGTTAACATTGAGTTTCAAATTTCATTTTTTAAATCCTATGCACTACATAGCGATTTTCCAAATTTGTTTTTGAGTTTATCCTCTTCTTAAACTGACCATTTACTTTATAATATTTTGTGATAGGGAGACCTCCAAAAACACCTTGAGCCAATAAATCTCAATCACTAAGGTCACTCTTAGAACACTTAATGGTATCTTATTTCACTATTTCACCTTGGAAGAACTACCAATACTTCCAACCAACTCGGGGTCTTCCTATAAATTAGTGTTACCACTTCTCCTTCTTGAGTTCACTAGGGTAAACTCACCTTACATTCACCATATCTCACACTAGATTTTTGTAGGGTTGATCAAAAAGTGATTTCTCATTCTTTTGATGTGAAATATCTCAAACTAGTTAGAACTTCCTTACTGATCTCAAGGATTCTTATTTTTTAGGCTTGTAGCCCTATTAGCCCCAACTAGGTCTTTAAACAATGATGTGGCCCAATAACTCTAAAATTTTACAAATGAGCCCCAAAATTGATTTAGGATCTGGATACCCTTTTGGGAATTCTCAAATATTTTTGAGGTCTAGGGTTCCACAAGTTTCCGTATAATACCTTTCAATTGATGAGCCTTTTTATCCTAGAAAATAGGCCTAATTACCTAGGTCACTTAGCTAGGTTATCAAGTTCAAATCCAAAAACACCAACCACTAGTTTTATAGATTCATTTAGTCTCTAATGGTTCTCTCCAACCTAGACATACCATTCTCCAATCCAACCCTACATTCTTTAATTCATTTTCATTAGTTTTGCACTAACCAGAACACCCTGTCTTGCGTAGGGCAAGCCCTTAAACTGAGATCCATCCATTTTCAAAACCTATACAAATTGGGACATTATATACAAATTTTTCACTTCACTTCCTCCATGATCGATTAAGATATCATGGAAGAAAGTCATGGTGGAACCATGTTTTCACCGTAACCCTTCAAACTAGCAAGACACAATCCAGTGAGGGTTTGGGCTTACAAAACAAAAACAAGATAAAAGTAAAACACTATTCAAAATATTTACAAGATAAAAATTAAATCTAAAGAAATGAAATTAACAAAAATAAAAGTCTTCAATCACATTTGTAGTGATAAGCTTCAAATTTCATTAGACTGCCATCAAATGTAGAGAATAAAAATAACCAAATCAACCTTGGGAACTATGTCTACAAGTTGTCTAACATTGTATTCCTTCAAATAAAACCTTAAATAATACCAAAAACACCTACTCCCAATCCCTAACTATCATTTAGGGATTTTTGACATTTCTTACCCAAAAATTGAAAAGTTGACAAAATGTTGTCAAAGTTGCTCGAGCAACTTTGACAACTTTTGCATTTTTGTGTTAGCAAATTTTTCTAGAGATCCTTAAAGTGATCTAACTTGATCTCTAACATATCACAAAACCATTTAAAACTCAAAACACCTTAAAAAAATTGACTAACCTATTATTAAGCATGTGCACACTCTAGGCCCTATTTGGCCACCTAAGATCCATTAGGGGCAACTTGATGCCAAGTACAAAAGTTAAGCTATCTTCCTTACTAATAGACTCTCATGGAGTCTTATTATTTTATTGACTTGGCTAAGGTCAAGTACATGCCAAAACATTTAGGGAGTAAGCCTTTTCTAACTAGGTGCTCATGCACCATACTCCCCTTGGACAAAAAAAAGTCAAGTACCACTTGGGTTTAACAATGTTGTGTCTATACCAAACTTCTTGAATGTTGATTTAGTAATCCATGTGGCTTCTTATTCTAGTTAGTTATTCCACTTCACCATATGTTCCATGTACACTCCATGTCATGTTTTCTTCTATACCCGGGAGTCTAGAATCCTCTCTACTTTAGGTTGGCTCTTGGATGGAAAGGACACCTTGTGGAGGTCTAAAAAAACTACTGTATCTTGTGTGTCTTTGGCTACATCAAGGCCTTTATACCTGGTCAAATTATGTACATAAAAAATAGGGGAAATGGACAAATATGGTTGCAGTGCCACCTTATAATCATTCTGACCATACTTGACCAGAATAGAGCAAGGGCCAATCTTCCTCATATGAAACTTGGTGGGGAGTCCTCTTTGCAACCTAGCATTTTTGATGTGAACTATAACAAGGTCTCCAAGCTCAAACTAAACCTCTCTTCTCTTGTCATCCAATTTAGCCTTCAATTTTTGTGTAGCCTCCATTAGTGTGTTCTTGACTTGTTCATGAACTTCCTTCATGGATTGTCTGAAATCTTTTGCATGTCCAATATTATATGTTGTGTTTTTAAAGTCCCTAAGCTCACACATTCACCTTGGGTGAATCCCATAAAAAACTTCAAAGGGGCTCTTACTAGTAGTTCTGTTGACACTATCATTGTATGCATATTCATCTTGGGGTAAGACTTGGTCCTACATCTAACCATACTCCCTTGTCAAGAACCTAAGAGGGTTACCTGAGTCTCTAATGATGACCTATGTTTGGCCATTCATCATTGGGTGATAGGATGACCCAAAAGACAAGTTGGTTCCAAGCCTTTTCCATAATGTCTTCCAAAAGTGGTCCATAAACATCACATCCCTATCATAAACAATACTTAATGGAAACTCATGGATTCTTACTACCTCTTTAAAGAATAGGTGGGAAATGTAGCTTGCATAATGAGTGGTCTTGCATGGGATAAAGTGACTCATCTATTAGAATGATTTTAGAATAACTAAGAGGGGTGGTGAATCAGTCATCCTTGGGTCTAGATGTACCAATTTAACTTTTAAATACTTCAGACAACTTAGATCTACTCAACAAACCACTCGGTCTCTATAACATATAACTAGTAACATAAAATTGTAGTCCACTATCCAAAAGTAATTAAATTGAAAAATATAAAACACTTAATAGTAAAACACATCAAATAATATTCACAAAATTATGACACCGGGATTTAACATGGAAACCCAATTTGGGAAAAAACCACTAGTAACATGCTACCAATTCTCAATTTTTTGAAGTGAGCTCTGAGAGGAGCCAACCCTGTTAAAGGTTACAATACACACTTTTATGTGTGAACTTGTTAAAGGATTTAATCACCCTATTAGGAGTGGCCTCATTAGAGGACTTAAGAATATCCCATTAGAATGTTACCTTGATTAAAGGATTTACAAATGACTATTAGGTCAACCTTGATTAAAGGATTTCAACTAATAGAATGGTTAGAAAGTAACAATAGGTTTGATATGATACATACAACTCACTTCAAAAATATAGATCCAATGTAGCTCATATATTGATCCTCTGAATGGCCTTCATTATCATCTCCATCTCTAATCTTCTTGGAAACCCTTAAAGCAATCACCTCTTCACAACTCTTTACAGCTCTTCTCAGCCTTCCACTCAAGTTTTCCAATCAATAGAATCAACTGTTTTCATAACCCACAATTAGGTTATCCTTATACCTCCTTAATTAGGTATCTTGATCTTTTTTTGCTTAGTCATTACCATAGATCTTAGGTTTTGGTCAAATTAATTGAATCCTTCCAACATTTTGTTCTCCTTCTAACCTTCTAGATACTTCTCAAAACTTCTCCTTGAATATATGCATAGGATCATGTAAACATGGTTTATCATCTATTAAATGCTCTAGCTCATTCATCCTTATCTTCAACACACTTTACATATTCCAAGAATTTAACTGCATCGGTTAGGAATCTCAATCCCTTCACAAATTGTTAAATACTGACACTCAATCATCATTGTGTTCTTTTGCTTGGTCTTCATTGGATAACTCGGTCCTTGCTAACTGTTCTTCTCGGCACTCACTACCTTCACTCGGTCAAATTTCTGATACTTGGTCATTACTGATGCCTAGTCGATACTATATTTTCTCTGATTATATTGGCACTCGCTCAACACTAGAATCACTCGACTTATACGTAAGTTCCTTAATCTTCTTCTCTTTTGCTCAGTCAAGCCTATATTTTTAGTCTTTCTTTCCTCATCTCTTCCATGCTTGAAATCAATTTTCTTCTTCACTTAATATTATAGATAAAAAACACAATATCTTTCCAATGTGCCAACTAATCAAGTGCCAATTTTAGTTTCTCATAACTCAACCATTTTCACCAGGTCTTCTTG
The DNA here is from genome assembly GCA_027943335.1 of Chamaecyparis obtusa. Lineage (NCBI taxonomy): Eukaryota > Viridiplantae > Streptophyta > Pinopsida > Cupressales > Cupressaceae > Chamaecyparis > Chamaecyparis obtusa. The sequence continues at coordinate 2,345,123 of BSBK01002852.1, forward strand.
TTATCTCCTCTTTTCAAATCCTCTTCATCAATCAAATGATATGGAACTCTACTAGATAGAAAATGTCTCACCAATTAAAGTTTGACATCAATGAAAATATAAAAATTGTTTCAATTGTAGCTTTCAACAATCTCCCTCTTTGGCATTGATGGAAACACCATATGCTTGAATAGTGGTAAAATGGATTCATCCCTATTCAGATGTAAAGGGGGAAATATGAGATCTATTCTCAAACCCGAATTCCCAAAGAAGAGATCTAGTTTGATCAACCAAGAGGTTAAAACACAATCGAATCAATTTATGAGGAATATGGAAGAGAGAGAGAGAGAGTAAATCCAATATTTCCCTATGAATGTAATTATGCTTGAAATATGGAATAATTGAAATATAAATACTAACCTCAAATTAGGGCAGATCTGGAAAATGTCAAATTCTGATGTCAGTGTATACTTTCCAGCAATTCTGAAACTTATTCCAGACTGGAAATGCTGAGACAGAGAAAACCCAAAAATCTTTCTCCAAGATGAGCTCAGGTCGGGTTTGACCCTCATAAAAGGTCAAATACTACATTCTTTATTTAAAGTCTGATTTGAATTCTATTCACAGATCTTGAAAGTTTGCCGAAAAGGGTATCCAAATTTGCTCTTAGATTTGAAATTTTGCACCTGTAGCTACAAGAAAATGGGGGTTTTTGTTGTATGGGGGGTTTGCCTTGGTCAAACCCCAATTTAGGAATTAACCTTGAAATTAAATTGAAATATATTATGCATAAAAAAAGTAATTGAAACAAATCACCTCGCTTATGTTGAAGTCCTTATAGAGGATTCGAATCCTCAAATCCACAAGTAGGAATACTTCAATGGATGTAGGATGTCTCCAATCAATGACATTTGATCTTTCAACACCAATCTTGACTTGATCTTTGCATATGAGAAGGATGGATCATCAAAGGGGGCTCCAAAGAGATTGAATCCTTCAATAGCTAACAATGGATCTCCTTGATGGATGAATTCTTGAAAACTTTCTTGAATTCTTGAGAGCTTGAGAGCTTGAGAGCTTGAGATGTAATTGCTTGATTGTGGATGAGATATGAAAATGAGAGAGGAAGGCCTCCTTTTATAGTAAACTAGGGCACAATCCTCTAGAGGGGCCACCTTGGAGAATTAAATCCCAATTAGGTCCTAACCTTTAGAAAATATACCTAGATTAAATGCAATTAAAGGATTTACCATCCCGAAACCTGAAATGGCCAACCCGGACGTGGGAAAATAAATATCCCGAAAGCCCGATGCCCAAAAATCCAAGATTCTAGAAATTTGAATGAGGGGGGAAAAATCAAGGTTGGACCTGACCTAGTCAGGTTTGATCTCGATCTTGACCTAGTTAGGATCAACCTTGAATTTGACCCTAGGCCCAGATTCAGTCAGAATCAAGATAGGAGGTCCTGGGGATGCTCAGAAACCTAGAAATGATATCAGATCAGGACAAAATGTCAGGGATAGACATAAAATCCTATGATTACTATGATGAAGGCTAGGAGGACCTATTTCTAAATCCTACCTAGAAAATAGGGCCATGGAAGAGGGAAATTAAGGAGAATCCTTATGATGCTAACCCTAATTTCACTTAGAATGAAGAAATCAAGTGCCAGGAAGAAGTGGAAAGTGGGGAGAAATCTAAATACATACAAAGACCTAATCAAGGTTCTTAACGTGACCCCAAACCACTTACTCGGAGGGCTAAATGCTCTTATCATGGAAGTTCTTCCATTTTAAGATGATACATTGCTTAAGTTACCATACAATCCAAAAATATTATGCATTGAAGAAACTTCTATTAACTCCTTTAGTTTTCTATTATTAGATCTTCATTAATATCCTGAGCTTCATTCTGATTCTATGGTCTAACAATCTCCTTGATATCATCTTTTGATTTTATGTTGATTCTCATCCAATCAGCTCCCTCTTTTTCTGTTAATCAATTTTACTGAATTTCTTGAATCTCTCCCTCCTCTATTCATAGTAACTTCTACTTAATCTCTCCCTCTTTGAGAACAATGCCAAAGACATTTTCAACTTTCTCATTCAACTTCACCATGTAGATATATTCATGTTAGTTTTTTGAACTATATTCTCCCTTTGTCATCTTGCTTATCACTAATCAACATCTTGTGCTTTACTCTTCACAACTTTAGGCATCTCCTAAAGTGTGACCTCCTTGCATCAATTTGTTAGATATTATAAGTAATACATTTGATGCAACACTCTCCATTTGATTTAAGTAGCCTCATCTAAGGGAATCACCCCTAATTTACCTCTTAGATACTCATGTGCATCCTTAGGTAAATCTTTAGTGAATATATTAGCTCTGCTCCTTTGTATTCACATATTCCAGTCTCACTTCTTTTTCTTGAACTATCTCTCTCAAGTACTTTTGTGCAACATTTTTCTCTATAATCAGTGTTCTAGCACAATTCATGATTGATCTATTTCTTCTTTATGCTATACCATTATGTGGAGGAGTCTGTTATCACATTTTCTTGTAGATTAATTTATGGAAATTAATACCTTTGACTCTATGTACCCAATTCCATATCTACTAGGAAAAGAATAACATTGTTGAGGATGGGAATCCTCCTTCGACTTTGAGCTCCATAGAATTAGGCGGGTGTAACTTACTGGCTTACTGAATCTCAGAAAATCAAATAGTGAATAGGTGTCTTGAATCACTAATTTTAATGTTTTCCAAATAATACATATAAATTAAAGATCTAATTTGATTTTAAATGAATTTCTATCTTTGACCAATGCTATTATCCAAGGGCACAGAGTCTAGATGAACATATATCAACTATAACATATCAATGAAAGGAAATATTAAACCAAAAGTAATATATGCCTTGCATAGAACCTTCAACAAATCAGTACAAGGTCATCAATTCATGAACCCTTCCAAACCCTAAGAAATAATCCCTAGGACATACACTTCCCTTGAAATTAGCCTATAACTATTTCACAATTTTCCTTACAGACTGATAAACAAGAAGTGCCTCACAAACCTAGTTCACAAGGAATTTAATTAAGACACTCATAAAGATAATAAAATACCAAAAGGAGGGTTTAAAACTACCTTCAATAATATGCCAAGCTTTAATACATTTAAAAGGAATAGAGTATTCTCAAACAACAGCCATAAAATCTCAGAACAAGACTGTACTTAGGTTTCCAGTTGGTTTTTTCAACAAAAGAAGAACCCTTCTCCAAAAAAGGCCCCCTTAAATGACCTTGGGAATCCTTTTATACGAATAAGGATTGATACAAGCTTAGGGTCATTTAGGGAAAATTTAGGGCAACATCACAGTTACCTCAACAACTAACAATAATATAAATAACTACAGAAAAGACATGCCACCAAATTCAGAGAAAATGGATCCAATCTGATCTTTAGTTTAGGAAAGAACCTAACTGGCACATCACAAGAATAGGAAATTCATCATTTTTACCTTTTGTTACTTTGGCTACATTTAAAAAATTAGGACTATTTCACCCATTTCCCCATGGCATGGACACCTTCATTCAGACAATGTGTCACTTCAAAATCATCTTTGGAGGCTACCAAGATCATCATTGGTTGAACGACCATATTTTCATTTATTCATATGTCACTTGTTTGCAACTTGTCCTTTATACTCTATTAGATCAGATCATATCATGGAAAAAATATGATTTGCATGGTTGAATTATTTTCCACCTTCCTCAACCTCATCAATCTTGTAGAAAAACCTTGTAGAAATTCAAAAATTTTGGCCACAACAGTTAGTCCATCAAGTTTGAAACATGATCGTTAATCACTATCTCTCCTGGCACAATAGATGACACTCAAAAATTGAAAAAATATTCAATTTGACTTTGGAAATAACTAGCATCATCACCTCCCTTGGTGGCCTACCTTTTATATTTCTCATCGGGCCAAACATGTGTCTCACAGTCATGATCCCTCGATCAGTAAACATCAACCACTTTTCCATTTTGATATTATTCCTTTCTTCAGATCAACCATGATCTAACCTTCATTTAATCTCTTTCCCTTTTGGCCCGTCCAAGGTCCCACCAATCACGATGAAACATTACTTTAAGACTCCCCGATAACCTCATCGATAATCAGGATTCATTAAATTATTCATTGTCGATCCTCCCTTCCTTTATGATAGTTTTATCACTATAGGATATCTCGATGCTCACTCAGGGATCAGAACACTCAAAATTTATCTTTGTCGAAGCCCCTTTTTGCCCAATATAAATATCGGTGAGCCTTATGCCTATTGACAATGCCTAATGCAGATCAGTGACACCTATGAAAATGAAGGAACATACATCACATAAACATGAAATGAAGACTTATGATCTCCAATGAGGTGATCGGGAAAGGTTCTAGTGATAAAATGAATTAAACTGCAAACTTAGGAAACATTGACGCTGAAGACTTAGGAAAAATGTCAGGGACTTAGTGTTAGAAATAGGAAATACTGAGAGGGGGGGGTGAATCAATATTTCACAAAATTTTTCTTTTGCCCACTTATGGATATAATAGATTACTTTAGTGCATACAAAGATTATCAAGCTGATTAACAAACATAGCAGTAAATAGAAAGAACTCATAACACATCATATGTTCTCGAGGAAACCCTGGCCAAGGGAAAACCCTAGTGGGGATGGTACCCACAAAGATCACTAATCAAAAGTATCTTGTTAGGGATATTGGACCCTGTTAGGAGTCAATTTACAATATATAGTAGATCTATCTTGGTTAAAGGACTTTAGGCCTTGTTAGAAGCCTTAACCCTGTTAGGAGTTAGATTACAAAACTTGATCACCAGCTGAGCTCACTGCCCAAATAGGTAATAATTTTTTTTTTCTGACTGTAATATGGTACTACTTACAACTTCACATCAATAGCCTTTTCTGCTATCACAATAAACAACTATTGCAAGTTATCTTTTCTTTCTTTTTTACATATCACTGATATCTTTCATTACATTTCAAGTATGCCTAATATATGAGTTATTAAAGCTAATAAATTCACATGGTCGACATCTAAAATATTTATCCAAGAGTAAAAATCTAGGATGTCATCCCTTCATAATATTAAGTCATTATTTTGACAAGCAAAAATAATCCCTTAACTCTTTCGCTAAAACTGTCTCCAAAACTGCTCTCTCTGCAAAATTGTCTTCGGTAAACTTTGAATAACTTTGTCCGTACTGCTCCAAACTTTATGCACACTAATATGGGGTATCCTCATACTCTATAGAAGCTTTAGTTAACTATGCAAACAAAAATATTTCTCCAGTGGACGTCGCCAACTAAATCTTCATCGGGTGCTCTGTCAGGATCATTGTATTCAAACTTAGACAATTTCTTCCTTCAACTTTGCATACTTGCATTCCAGATTCTGCACTCTCAATAGAGATCATATGTTTCCATAATGACAACATCTATGCATCCACATTAGCCAAATTGCGAACAATCTCCCCCTTTGTCATTGGTGGCAACATATGGGAAAATTGGCTAAGTGTGCAAACAAAACTTCAAAAAAAAAACTTATACAAAATTTGTGGCCAAAAGTTATACAATATGTATACAATATCATACTCCATAGAATAGCTCCCCCTATGAGTATCCTTCCTCAACATATATACAATTTTCTACTATCTCTCCCCCTTTGACAACAATGACAAAGATAGGGTGTACAAAAATTTCAAAAACTTTATACCTTATTATCAGTTATTGCAAAGCCGGTAGGCTTGCAACACAATCACCAAACTCTAACTTCCAAGATTCAAAATCTTTCTCCCATATCATCCTGATGGATTCAACAACATTGAGTAGAGTAATCAATCCGTATGCTGCTATTTGACAAGCTTGCAGGGAATTGAAGCTAAACTTCTGAAATGATGTCTTTGCTGAAAGACACTGCTCAATTTGATCCTCAACAATTGATATCTTGATTGAGACATGCTCTCTCAAGATGTTAACCTTGATCATCTTTCTATTCTTCTCCTCTGCTATCATTCTGATTTCATCTTTCAATTTCCTTATGCTCTTTTCAACAGAACTTATCTTGACATTAGGGCTTGTCAAGGTGTTTGTCTCAGCTGTAATAGCATCTAACTTCTCTCTGATCTTCTTATCCTCTTCAACTATTAGGATTTCTGATTTAGTGCATTGTATGTACAAATTCTTTCCTGTCTCAAAGTGTCTCCTCAAATTCTTTATGCATACATCTAAACTACCAATATCATTTCAAATATTTACACTTAGATTTTGTTGCATTTCTACTTCAAAGTCTTCCTGAAATTTTATTTTAGCAATATCTTTCAAGTTAGAAAATTTAGAGTCAAAAGAATTTATTACTGATTGAGCTTTCTCAAGTGGATCTGATTCAGATACCTTAGTGCTGATCACACTCTAAAGTTTCTCTGTCAAAACTCTAACTTTGCCTTCAAGGTCTTCCACCTTCTTATTCTTTCCAATAATTTTATTCAGAGATGTAATGAACTCAAGCTGATCATCATCTTCAACTTCTTTTCCAAGGTCTTCAAATATTGAGCCAATATGCCTCTTCTTACTATCAGGTGCACTAATTTCTTCAACTGGTTTAGAAGGTGCACTAGAGGTAGTGGCCTCTATCAAAATTTGTTTGCCTTTGACTATCTACTCTACTGGAATTGATTCTAATACAGTTGGTGCTTCCTCTATCTCTGTATTCTTCTTTGATTCTATGACCTTTTCTTGCTCTCCCAAAGCCAAATTGTCAACAATGTTTCCTAGATCATGAAACACTACATCATCTGATTCTAGAGTCACTTTGGTGCCTTCAATATCCATTGATTCTTTTCCAATATTGATATGTGAAGAAGATGAGACTTCTTCAATACCAACTTTCTCTACATGCAGTTCCTTTGATTGCTTCTGCTGAGGGTCTGATTCAAAATGCTTTTTTGCAACTATATCTGCAAGAACTTACATTACTGCTTGCTCTGTCTCTTTCTATACTTCCTCCTTTTTGCCTCCCATTATAAGGATTGTTCTTCTCTTAGTTCTCAATAAAGTTCCAAGAGACTTCAAGAATCTCTTCAAATGATCTTCATCCTTAACTTCACAGAACTGTCTGATTACATGTTCTCTCATCTTTATGTCCTCTTCTTGTGCTCTCTATTTTCTATTCACAAGTCTGTTATACAAATCTTCTGGGATCTTACCATGAATGGTGCTAAGTTTCTTATCTGCCACAATCATGTGTGTAACCATTGCATTTTCAAAGTTCAATTTGTCAAATGATCCATATAGATCATAGAATTTATTCAACTTAGTGAAGTCTCCATGCTTCAATATATCTTCATTAACTCTTTCAATTCTTGGTTTCCAAGTTTTCTTCTTGACTGAAACTACATCATCATCTTTAATTACTGCTACATTTCTAGGTATAGGTGGTACAACCACTTTCTGTCTCTTGCCGGGTCCTATTGCACTCACTTTTACTCTTTTGCTAGGAATAGGAGAAAAATATTTATCTCCTTCATCTTTTTTAGGTACTTCAACTTTTACCTTTACTACAATAGGATCAACAAGATCTGCACTTGATGTCTCAGGTGAAATTACAAGATTTTCACTTTGCCTCAAGGCTTCTATAGTCTTCTTAGCTATGTCAAACTCATGACTTGACATACCAGATTCTTTCAATATTTTCTTCATAGTGGATTCAACTCTCTTACTAGATTGCTTCTTTTCTCTCAAACTTATTGCAGAGTTGAAATTCTCTTCATAGGTTCCAAACCTATTTGCATGACCATCCAACTCACACTTTAACAATCTATTCACATATCCTACTGTTTCTGCTTCAGATATTTCATAGCCAAGAGGGTCTATGAATTCCATTCTAGGCTCAACTGCTTCAATGTAGGTGAAATCAATGTCAACCATAAAACAAATGTCATCTTTATGCTTTTCAACTAAGGATTGAGGAATCCTTGATTTGTTCTTAACAATATTCTGAAAAGTCTTCAATACAAGCTTCACACTATCATTAACTTTATCAAAAAGGTGCTTCATGTAAATTGAGTTTATTCTTTCCATTGTGTTCACATTGTCACTCCAATCAACTGTATAAGGAAATCTTCTCAAAATATGGAAAAACATATAGGTTATTAGAGATGAAAACCTAAACTGTGTATACTTAGCCTTCTTAATCTTTTCTAAGTTCTCAAATAGCTGAATTTTCAAGATTTCACATAGGTCTACTGGTTTCTTCTCAATACACATAAGATAAGCTACATGAATCATTCCTACAGCCATGTCATCTTCCCTTGAACTACCATAGAATTTAGTTGTTAGGATCTTGCAAAGGTACCTAACATCATCTTGCTTAATCTTATCACAATTCCTCTACCATTATAACTAGATCTAGTGTTATCTAAAACAATATTTCTCATGTTCTTTTCATTCAGTGGAATCTCTCCAACTTTTGATAATCCAGTAACTTCATGAATTAGGTCGGCAGTTATATCAATAACTCTATCCTCCATCCAGAATTTCCCATTGTGGATTCTACTTAAAATGATTTTGGTACATTCCTCATCATTGAATTCATACTTCATGGAATATTTGATAATTTCATTGTTCTCTAGGTGCCCATAAGCTAGTTTAACTGACATGTCTTGATTGAACAATTTCCTGTAATCATCACTAAAATCTGCATCTCCCAAAGTTTCAAACTTACAACCTAAATATCCTTTAACATTCTCAATGTGCAATACTCCGTCTAGTACGGATGATAATGCTAGACTGTCATCAATTTTAGTTGGTTCTACTGGTTCTTTCTTAATCTTTGGTCTATTCTTATCCTTAACATTATGAACCATAGAAATATCCATCTTATCAACTGATTAAAGATCAAGAAATACCTCAACTTTGCAAATCTAGGGTTTTCGGTATGATCATCGCTACAAACTGCTTTCAAACTTCTTCAAATCATCCTCAACTCACTTTTCTTCTTTCAAATCACTTTTCAATCACTTTGTAATTGTAATAACTTCAATTTCAACCTTATAACACTTCTCATTAACTCGATCTGACATCGCATTCATTCATTTTGGCACTAAAACCTCAAAAAGCTGATTCTACAAACCTGCAACCATAAAACTTTCTGCGACCTCGCAAAACACAATATTTTCTTTTGTGCACTTAACCATAGCATTAGTACAACATAATAAACCTATATCTAACTGCACAAAACTTAACTCATTCAAATTCCTAATCTACACTAATCCTAAGTCCTAAACTATAGAAACTTACATAATTTAAGTACTTAAAGAAGGGTCAGGTAAAGATTCATCCTTACCATCGGTTACATTACCTTCCTGACTACTTTTAGTGCTGACAATACCTCCTTGATCTGTGCCTTTGTCAAATTTAACTTCATCTTTATTGCTACAACAACCTTTCTCTTTGTTTCCTGCATTTTCATTCCTTCTTGCATTGTTCCTAGGGTTAGGGTTATGATGATAACCTCCATTGTTCATTCTGCAAAATCTTGCTGAGTGTCCAAACTTGTTGCATATCTGACAAATGATTCCATTGTTTCCAAATCTCTATCCTTGCTGGTTAATCTATGACCTGCAATTTCTAGCAATGTGTCCTACTTTGTTGCATCTAAAACATACTACCACTTTTCTTTGATTCATTTCTTCAATAGATTTCTTATTTGCATTGTTAGTATTCCCAATCATTCTATCATAATTATTCAAAATTACTTTAGGTCTTCTACATTCGTTAGCTCTATGTCCAAAACTATGACAATTATAACAATGTCTATTAAAAGATTTAAATTGCTTACCTGTGCAATCTCTCTTCATGTGCCCAATAGTATTACAAGCAAAACATCTACCTTTGAATTCTCTTTGCATACCTTTAGATGATTCTTCCTATTTTAATTCTTCTTGCTTTGATTCTTCTTTCTCTCTAGGTGGTTCTTCCAATGTGTTCTCATCTAGCTTTATTTCCTCCACACTTTCAGATGTCTTCAGATCTGGCTTCTTACTTTCATGGTTTGTTCTAAACATACTATATCCAAATCCAGTCCTATCAAAGAATGGTTCTTCAAAAGAAATTTGTTTTTCAGTCTTATCACTTTTTGAATATAGCCTTTCAAGTTGTTGTTTAGATTGAGTTAATTCACCTTTCACAATTTTATTATACTTGTCAAGTTCCACATACTGCACTTTTACTTTTTCAGATTCAGATGTTTCCTTTTCAAGTCTTGACCTCAGATCTTCATTCTCAATTTTCAATTTTTCATTATCAGATCTCAAATTTCCATCTTTCATACTAAGCTTCAGATTTACTATCTTCAACTCATGCTTAAGGATCTCATTTTCTTTTTGTAATTCATCACAATCTTCAACAAGCATATCATATTTCTTTTCAGATTTTAGATCTTCAATCTTACCTTTTTATTTGTCAATAGCATTCTTTGCATCTTCATATTTTCTTCTTAAGGAGTTTCTTTCATCAGTAAGCATATCAATCTGTTCAAGAGCTTCTTCAAGATTCTTCTAAAGTTGATCCATATCAATAGAGATCTTACTCAAGCTGCTAAGCTTTCCTTGAATGTTCCTTCTTTGAGTAACTGTGCTCTGATACCAATTGCTTTCCTTGAATGTTCCTTCTCCAAGTAACTGTGCTCTGATACCAATTGTTAGAAATAGGAAATACTGAGAGGTGGGGGGGGGGGTAAATCAGTATTTCACAAACTTTTTCTTTTGCCCACTTATGGATATAATAGATTACTTTAGTGCATACAAAGATTATCAAGATGATTAACAAACATAGCAGTAAATAGAAAGAACTCATAACACATCATATGTTCTCGAGGAAACCCTGGCCAAGGGAAAACCCTGATGGGGATGGTACCCACAAAGATCACTAATCAAAAGTATCTTGTTAGGGATATTGGACCCTGTTAGGAGTCAATTTACAATATATAGTAGATCTGTCCTGGTTAAAGGACTTTAGGCCTTGTTAGAAGCCTTAATCCTATTAGGAGTTAGATTAAAAAACCTGATCACCAGCTGAGCTCACTACCCAAATAGGTAATACAAAAATGTTTCTGACTGTAATATGGTACTGCTTACAAATTTTCATCAATAGCCTTTGCTGCTATCACAATAAACAACTATTGCAAGTTATCTTTTCTTTCTTTTTTACATATCACTGATATCTTTCATTACATTTCAAGTATGCCTAATATATGAGTTATTAAAGCTAATAACTTTACATGGTCGGCATCCAAAATATTTATCCAAGAGTAAACATCTAGGATGTCATCCCTTCATAATGTTAAGTCATTATTTTGACAAGCAAAAATAATCCCTTAACTCTTTCGCTAAAATTGTCTCCAAAACTGCTCTCTCTGCAAAACTGTCTTCGGTAAACTTTGAATAAATTTGTCTGTATTGCTCCAAACTTTATGTGCACTGAGATGGGGTATCCTCATACTCTATAGAAGCTTTAGTTAACTACGCAAACAAAAATATTGCTCCAGTGGACGTCGCCAACTAAATCTTCATCGGGTGCTCTGTCAGGATCATTGTATTCAAACTTAGACAATTTCTTCCTTCAACTTTGCATACTTGCATTCCAGATTTTGTGCTCTCAATAGAGATCATATGTTGCCATAATGACAACATCTATGCATCCACATTAGCCAAATTTCCAACACTTAGGCCTTGGAAATATTAAACTGGGCTTGCTAGGTAAATAACTTAAAGAAGAACATGGCCCTGTCTGATAGTACTTTAAGACATGTAGAAAAATGACTTAAGTAACCTAAAAAGGTATTGAAGAAATAGAATAGGATAGGGTTTAGAATAAAAACAATTTTTGGAAACCCTTGGCATGATTTAGGCCCTATTTCTTCACCTTGGAATAGAACATGGCATTTTTTCATGGATTATGGGCAGGATAGGAAGCTGAACCAATAGTGGCTCTGACTGAGGATGCTTCAACACAAGTTCAATGCAAAAAAACAACACTCTTGGATGTAGACCACTCAAAAAATAGGAAACTAACCTAAAACACACACTTAAAGAAAACACACCTAAAAATTATTGTGTATGGAAAAGCAACTTCATTGAAGAAAGTTTTTAGGAATTGTCCATGCACTAGAAACTCTTGGATCTCATTATCCAAATTTCTCAAGAAATATGAATCTTTACCTTGTATTTGATGAACTATATAAGGTCATAACCATAAAGATTCAAATTTCTTATATTTTCCTTTGTCCTCAGCCCTAGCATTCTATTGAAGCGCCAAATCACCTTGCTGAATTTTTTTGTCACTGGCTCTCTTGTCAAACAAATATTTCATTTTTTGTTGATCCTTCAAGTTATTTTCTCCTTCTCTCCTGACTTCCTCTAATTCAATAAGTTGTACCATCATGTCTTGCATTGCATTAGTTATTTATAGCTCCTCATCACAAATGAATTTATATATAGGGAGAAAATTATTCAATGGTAACCTTTCTTGTAGTCCATATACCAATTCAAAAGGGGACTTTTGAGTAGCTCTCTTTTCGATAATTCTATAAGCCCATAGAGCCAATTTCAAATTTGAATGCCAAGCCCTTTTTTTCTCAAAAGTTTTCTTCAAAATTTGTAGAATGCTCTTATTGCTAGATTTTGCCTTTCCATTGCTATGTGGATGATAAGGAGAGGAGTAAAATACAACAATCCCATTATCATCACAAAACTGTTTAAATTCCTGAGACCTGAAGCACATAGCATTATCCATAATAAATTTGACTAGCATACCAAATCTAGTAAGTATATTATCCATGTCAATAAATCAATTACAAACTTGCTAGTCACCTTCCTAGTAGGGACTGCTTCAATTCACTTTGTGAAGTAATCTGTATCCACCAAAATCTAACTATGACCACCACTTGATTTCTCTGTGAACTCACTAATAAAATCTAACTATGACCACCACTTCAATTTCTCTATGATTTCTCTGTGAACTTGGAAGATAATTTTTGACAAGACTCACACCTTTGAAAAAAACTTGAAAGCATCTTTAAACAAATACGGCCAATAATAACCAGCCCTTAGGATCTTATGAGCAGTTATCCTAGCAGAATAGTGGCCTCCACATACGCCAACATGTATTTCCTTCAAGAATTCACTAGCTTTCCATTCATCTAAACATAGAAAAAAATACACCAATTGTATCCTTCCAATACAAAATCACCTTGTATTAGTGTGTATATTTGGGTTTGTAACCTGAGAGTCCTTTTTTTATTATCATTCATGTTCTCAGGGCACTTGGCATTTTTAATAAAATAAACAACATCAGAGTACCAGGACTACATCTCAATGCCAGTAATCAATTTATTATATACTCCAACAATAGCTACCTAGAAAACATCTATATTTTCCTCTATCATAAGCTAAGCTAAGCCTAGTCCTCTTATTGACTTTGTAATATGGATCTTTAAATTGAATTCTTGAACTCTGTTGATCCACTTAAATTTTTTACCAGTAATCTTAGATTGGGTTAGAATATCCTTGACCACTGCATGTGGCATATATGTTATCACCTTGGCACATACCAAATAAGGTATGAATTCCTTGACTACTTTAACCAATGCATATGTATGCTTTTCTATTATTTCATAATTCAACTCTATTATTTGTAGGGATTTACAGAAAAATGCAATCGGGTATTCATATCCCTCTTCATCCTTTTGAATAGGATGGTTGTAATTGTATGGAATGAAGAAAATAAAAATAATGAGAAAGGCCTATCATAGTTTGAATATCTCAAGACAAGGGCTTCCTGGATTTCCCTTTTAATCCTTTCAAATGCTACTTGTGCTTCTTCATTCCATTCAAACTTTACATTTTTCCTTGGAAGCTTTACTATTGGCCTAACAACTTCTGCAAAATTTGCAATGAATCTTCTTAAAAATTTGATCTTCCCTAAGAAATATTTCACTCCTTTAACATTCTTTGGACCAATGACCCTTTGGATAGCCTCCACTCTTTCTGGATCCATCCTGATTCCTTCTTTTGATACAATGTGTCCTAATAACTTTCCCTTAGTTATTGCAAATTGGTACTTTTTAGGGTTCAATGAAACACGATATTCCAAGGCCTTAATAAAAATCCTTTTCAAATGACCACAATGGTATCCTTCCTTCTTGGAATATGCAGCTAGGTTATCTTGATAAAAAACCATGAATATATCAATACATTTTTTTTTTGCACCATCCATAGCCCTCTGCAATGCTGCTCTAGAATTCATGAGGCCAAATGGCATTGTCAGATAAACATAAGTCCCCCATGGAGTGGTAAACATAGTCTTAAAATACTCTAATTCTTTCACTAACACCTGGTTGTATCATGAAATTTTTTTCCATCATTCATAATAAATCACAACCAGTAACCTTATGCAACATAGCCTCTATGTTAGGTAGAGAATAGTTATCTTTCAAAGATGTCACATTTAGGTTTCTAAAATCAATGAAAAGCGTTATGTCACCATTTTTATTCTTGATTGTGACCAAATTAGAAACCCATGTTGAATGTCTAATTGGTTGGATTACACCAACATCTCTCATCTTTATCAATTCTTGTTGCATCTTAGTGGCTAACAATGAACTGATTGGCCTTTTCTTTTGTCTGAAAGACTTAGCATCTAATTTCAATGGGATCTCATGTTGGAACAAGTATTCCCAATAAGCCTTTAGTGTTAGAGTAATAAAGTGTTTACTGATTAATTGAATCATATTGATTTAATTATTTAGTCACTTATTACCTCTTTCAAATTAAGCTAAACTTTAGGCATATAATAATTAATTATCTTTATTAATTATTATTATGCAACCTAGGGTTTCACCTTTTTAGGTTTTCTGATCTCCTTTTATAAGGATTGATCTCATAACACTAGGTAACCTTTTCTGACATTTCATTATTGATTGCAACTTTTGTTTTTGCACATCAAGGATTTCTCCTCTCTCGTGGATCAATGCGTTCAGGCCTCCATAGCTGTTTGCTTCTCTCTCTTTCTATGATAGGTGTTTGCATGCAGGTGTTCTTGGGAGGTATGGGTCTTCTTTCATCAACTCCATCATGGTATCAGAGCTTTAGATCTACTTGCCCCTGTCCTCCACCTGAGAGATTCGGTCGTGTTCATCAGATCTGCATTTTTAGAGAGGGTTTCCTGTCAGCTCTGGGGGGACCTATTTTTCTGGTCATCTTGGCTTCAAACAAACCTCATAGTTGTGTTTAGAGCATCCAAGAACCCCAATATCCATATAAAATTTGTCCAATTTGGACAAAGTTGGAATCTATGAGAATTTTTTTTGCAATCAGCGTCGACACAGATCTCAAGGTCATCAATATTTTTGGGAGCACTTCTAGCCTAAACGGACCTCACGATTGCATCTGAAAGGCCTGAGATAGTCAAAATCCATATAAGACTTGTCCAATTCTGACAAGTTGGCCTCTGACACAAATTTTTTTTGCATACCAGGGCCATACGACCCTGGCGGGCACTATGAGGCTGTAGTACGGTGATTAAAAAAAATAATAATTAAAATTTTTTGGGGGGCTGCCAAGCAACCACTACCTAGCTCCTCTGCACTTTGTGCTCCCCTACAAGTGCCTCCCTCACAAGCACCTCTGCCCACTCCGCCGCCCGCGCCCCAGCCCGTGCCTCTCGCGCCCGCGTCTCCACCTCCCGCGCTTCGCTGCCGACCTCAGCCCTGCCCCTGGTCACCCACATGACCATGGCTATTTCCTTAAGCCCTTAGTGGATTTGAGGTATGATGGCCATTTGGCCATCATTTTTAAACTCTCTTTCTGCTGACGTCAGCAGTCTTTGCCTTTTTTTGAGCTTTTTAAGGGTACCTTGGCTTTTTTGCACATATCTCGGGCATCTGGGATCGTAATTGGGGCGTGCGATATATCATTGGAAAGCTGGTTTTGAGCCCAATCCAAATTTTTTGGTATGGTTTTGTGATTTTTCCATTTTGATGCTCTTTTTTTCTGTCAAAGTCAGATGTTCTCTGTGATCTTGGCGTTTCAGACCTCCTGCCTTCCGGGATCCGTTTCTCTTGCATCCGGGCTCCGTCTTCAGCAAAAAAGATATTGCTGGAAAGCTCTTTTTGAGATTTTATTATATCTGATGGTTTCATGTGGTTTTTTGTCCTTTATATGATGTCACCCATCCTCAGATCCTTGTAGACACCTTCTTTGGGTCCTCTAGCGTAGCTGTTTGTTTTGTGCTCATATCTTAAGCATACGATGTCAAAATTTGGCAAACAAGATATCATCGGAAAGCTGATTCCAAGCTCTTTTTAGATCTAAAGGTTATATTTTCTGGTTTTATTTTTCTGATGGTGTTTTTCTTTGTCAAATCTAGATCTTCATTTGTACACTCTGAGAGCTCTATCTTGCGCATCCGGACTCCGTTTTCAGAAAATGATATATCATTGGAAAGCTTGTTCAGAGAGATTTTCAGTGCTATGAGTCATTTTTCTAGATTCTACTCTAGGTTCATTTTATTTAGATTCTTGCTTTTTTTTAGTCTGGTGGATATCTTGGTTGTTTTAGGTCCTGGGATCTCTTCCCTTTGGGGGATGGCTCATCTTAGGTTGATCTTTTGTTTTAGAAGCCTTTAATCTTCTTTGAGCAATGTATACTTCACTTTTATAGCATTCTTTTATGCACACACACTGAGATAAAGTGCCATTCTATTGCTTTGATGGGATCTTGCACATGTTCATGCTTTATGTACTCGCACTCCATTATAAAGTGCCAGGGGGTTTGATGTTTTCCTTTGTTTGCCATCTTCTTTTGTCATGTGAGTGTTCCTCCAATGACATTAGCCTCAGGTATCTCTATTTGTGTTTGTACTCTCTTTGTACATTTGATGTTTCAAATTCATCTTCATCATGCAGTTCATATTGGACAATCTTTTCAATGTACCTGTCATTACTCCCTTGTCAGTAGTATGGGGGGGTTTCTACTATTAGTTCTACTACTTCCTTGATTCAATTGTGTGAGCCATGTATTTAGTATTTGATCCTATGTACTAGGCGGTTGCAGTGGCTGGGTACCTAAGCATTCCAGTGAGATGAATCATTTACCATATGTACACTCTTTTCTTTCCTATTTTTGGATGCACTCTTCTAGCTTTGGTTGATCAACTCTTCAGGCTTTTGGGGTTTATGCCATCTGTATCTTTGAGTTTAGGTGTTTGCCTTTGTTTACCTCCTAATTTGAGTAGTGTTATTTGAGGGAACTCATGCAGATTACAGTCTTCTCTACCTGGTCATATTTCTGTGGAGGATCTTCAGATCATCAGTTTCTTCTTGACAGAGTTTGCAGTTTCTTACTTCAGTGATGTTGTACATGTTCATATTTGTTCCTATTTTCTGGAACATTCCTAGTTTTGGAGGCTTCTTCAATCCTTCAAACTAGTCTTTGTCTCTTTTTGGAGTAGAGTTTTTCCCATGTGGTTTTCTCTATTTCTCCGCTTTGTAGAGACTCTCTTTTGTACTTGGGTACCTGATCAAGCCTTTGTTGCTGGGACCCATTTGATTTCAGTTGTTCTTTCTAGGTTTTTAGCTTCTCCCAAAGTTTATCTTAAGAAGGAGTGTTAGAGTAATAAAGTGTTTACTGATTAATTGAATCATATTGATTTAATTATTCAGTCACTTATTACCTCTTTTGACTTAAGCTAAACTTTAGGCATATAATAATTAAGTATCTTTATTAATTATTATTATGCAACCTAGGGTTTCACCTTTTTAGGTTTTCTGATCTCCTTTTATAAGGATTGATCTCATAACACTTTGTAACCTTTTTTGACATTTCATTATTGATTGCAACTTTTGTTTTTGCACATCAAGGATTTCTCCTCTCTCGTGGATCAATGTGTTCAGGCCTCCATAGCTATTTGCTTCTCTCTCTTTCTGTGATAGGTGTTTGTGTGCAGGTGTTCTTGGGAGCTGTGGGTTGTCTTTCATCAACTCCATCATTTAGGTCATCATATAACCAAGAAAACACATGCTTGTGCTTCCTTAATTTTTTAATCAATTTCTTTCTAACATGGAGATATAACCTTCTTCCAATATATACTACTTATGGTGAAGAATTTGATCCCAAGTTGACCTCCTCTAGGTCATAAATATTTGCATTATATTTCTTCAAATAATCATTCTGATCGTTGAATAATGCCTCTAACTCAACAAGTCCACGAGGATCTGATTAGAACTCAATTGTACAACCTCATTTTCAAAGATAGTGTCTTTTCCATTTATTATCTCAACCAAAGAATTGCAATCAATATTTTGACCTTCATAATGATCAAGACACTAGATAAACTTGAGTATATCTTGATCATTCTCAAAGACTTGTCAATTATAAGCATTATCTGGTACATATGGCCTAGTCTTAACCTCCAAAATGGATACTCCACATAAGGTCAAGTCATCATTCTTCAAAGCAACATTTGCTAAGAAATTTTCCATAATATTTTTTAACCTCTCTATCCATTTGATGTTAAAAGAATCAAGAAATTCAATTTGATCCCAAACAATATACTTATATAACTTCAATCTATCATTTTTTACAATATATTCAAATCCGACTTGTGCAACTACTAACTCAGAGTCACCAAAGACTTTCAAAGATTTTACACCATGTCTAGTTGCAATATCTAAACCTAAAAGTAAAGCCTCATACTCGACAATATTATTTATACACTAAAAAGCTAGTAAGAAGGAGTACTTAAAGGTCATCCTGATGGAGAAATAAATAGGACACTAGCTCTTGATCCTTCTTTTGAACATGCCCCATCAAAGTACATCTACCACAAACCAAACTATTGTGACTTCAACTCCTCCACCATTGGATCAGTATTTTTGCATTGTGGGAGGATCTTCTCAACTTTGAAATTTTCCATGTCAACATTAACATAACAGTTGATCATATTATCTTGCACCTTTTCAACCATTATTAGTGCTCTAGGTTCCCTGTACAATTTTACTTCCTTCCCATTCATTGGGATTACTGCATATGATAGATCCAATTGTACATGACCTCCAACTATTGCAGCCCATTTTCCAGAAAACAACATACCATAATGTGGTTGTGTATCTACAACAACATCATCCATCTTGTAAATGACCTCAAGGATTGCAACAATTTTTATTTCTACCTCTTTTAAGGTACCAATCATGGGGACCTCCCTATTATCCATAGTATAATAATAGCCAAAAGAAGTATCAACTTCCATTCCTAATGCTTTCATAACTACATAAGGCATTACACTTGTTGCTACATCAGAGTCTATCATGAAATTCTTGACAAGCTTGTTGTTTATAAGGAGAGTTATGTATAAAGGATCAATACGTGAAGGCTCTCTAATAATCACATCCCCCATATATATAATAGGGGAGTTTTGTTAGATTTATTCCTCTTTTCTTTATTTTCCTTTTCATTATTGGATGGTACTTCTGCAATAGTCATTAATAATGATAAAGCTTCCTCATTATGTTCTTAATCTTTAACATCTCTATCAAAGGGACTAAAAATTTCATTTGGGTAAGAGCATGCTTCATATTAAAAGTAGGAAAATATTATAAAGCATCTATAATGTTCTTACCTTTTATTCCCTTATCCAACACAACTTGTCAGTCAAAATTCAACTCTTCCTTCTTCTCCAACTGAGGAGAAGAGGAATTTATCCTTTTATTTTCTTTCTTATCTTTTCCTTTACTTGGAGCACCATCAACAATCTTGAAATCATCCTCCTTAATAAAAATAGATGTTGGTTTACCCAGATTTGGCTCCACCCTCCTATTTATTAGGTCATAAGCACTTCTAGCTTGGTTAATTGTTGCCATAGTAAGGGATATTTTTTCTTCTTCACTACGTAACCTAAAACGAGGATGCCTTGTATCATTATTCATATGTATTGTATCATATGATACATAATTAGTATCATCTTCTAAATTAGAAAGAACCTATTGTTGGTACCCTTGGTACTCTTTTCTCCTTATGTTCACATCTGCATTGGGTTCTTCATCATCAGAAAAATGCATGTTATTAGCCCTTTTAATAATGAGCATATTAACAATAGGGTCTTCATGTTTTGAATTCACTAGCTCACTAGAATCATCCATCTATTCTGCTAATGCTCGGGATGCTACACATTCAAAAGAGGAATGGGTCATATTGCAAGTACCACAGCAAGGACTGTTATCTATATTGTGGGTATTATTTATTTTCAAAGGATCAGGGGTATGCTTAGTCTTCTTATTATCTTGGTTTTCAAGAATGGGCTTACCATCCTTCCAATTTGTTTTATAAGGCATGTCATGAAGGTTTGGAAGTCTATCATTTCTTTGATACTAATACATATTGTCATAAGACCCCCTTTCATTTTTCTCATTCTTTGTAGTGAGGTCTTTTACACCATGCATTAATTTTTCAACTTTATCTTCCTCCTTGTTTGGCCTACTTGCCTGGCTTTTTATGTCTTTCCACAATATTCCATCCTCTCTCTTGAATACCTTCCCTAAGGCTTTCCTGTTACTCTCAATATTTATGGCCGTTTTGAAGGCTTCCTTCAGGGTTCTTGGATTTTTATTCCTTAAAAGGTATGACAACTTTCCATCAACTACATTGAAATAGGTTGTTAAACACACTTCCTCATCTAATCTCAAGACCTAAAAAAGTTTTTTCATCATCTTTTGGAATGTATTATTGAACTCTTCCATACTTTCATTTGGAAATATCTTGATGTTATTAAACTCATTAAGCATAAAGCTTGAGTTTAAATGTTCATCATATTGCTCCTTAAAACATCTAACAAACTCATCCCAAGATGTAATACTATTTTAAAGAAATACTCTGTACCAATCTCTAGCATCTTCATTCATAGAATGAACAAATAATTGCATTACCACATCTTCATGCTCAATCTCAAAGTCATTCATCTTGTTAGTGAAAGTTTTAAGGTTCTCTTCACAAGAAATAACATTATTTCTACAAAATTTAGGGATCTTGTCTCTTACCTCATTTGGAATGATGTTTGGTTGGCCAAAAATCCCATCAAAGAATAAAGGATGATACCTATCTAAATGGATAGGTCTCCTTTTAATATTTTCAACAGCCTAAGGTCCATTTGGTTTGAATCGTTGCACTCAGATTTGTAACATTTTCAAGTGCTCCACTAGCAAAATTTTGGACTGGGGTTGAAGCCTGATAATTTTGGCTAGCAACATTTGCCATTACATTCTCCATTGGGCTAGGGCCTTGACTAGGGCTAGCTTCTTGTGATTTTTATATAGACCCAACAACAACTTGTATTGCATTAGTGACTATAGATTCAACCAGAGAGTGATTCAAAAAGGAAATTTTCCTTTTTATTTATGCAGCTACAACTTCTAATTCAAACTTTTCTAACTATTTAGCAAGTTCATCTTTAGCTTTCCTATCTCTTTCCAATTCTAGATCCAAATGTGATATCCCACTAGGGGCATTGTCCTTGGGTCTTGGTTCTTAAATATGAAGGCTAGACATATTTTGTTTTCCCTTTTTTAGAAGAGAATTTTGTTGAACCTTAGTAGGATTTTCAACCTCCCAACTTTGAAACTATCTCAAAATAGGGCCTTCACCCTCAAGCTCATCACTTCGTAGCTGAGATCCACTTTGTGATCTCTCCCTCAATGTATCCATGTCACAAAAGATATCCTTTTTTAGTTTTATGTATTTTTTATTCAAGGTTGTGTCATTTGCCTCATATTGTGTAGTGACTCTCAAGAGTCTATCCCTTTCAAGAAATAATTCACAAACCTCTCTCTCTCTCTCTCTCTCTCAAGGCCAATACTTATTCCCTAAGAACTTCAACATCATATTGTGAAGCATAAGAGTTTATAGAACCCTCTAGGTCTATCAAATCTTGAAATCCTTGATCACCCACTAGGTAACAAGTTTGATCCATTAAATTTGGGGATCTCTCACAATCACCCTGATCTCACATTCTTATGTCAACTCTCTCATATTCAACATGGGTAAAATTTTTACTTTTAGGTCTACCCATAGGGGTATCAAATTTATGGTCTAACAAAGGGTAAATGTTAGACTCAGAGCTAGTAGAAGAAGATGAATATTTTTCAGGTACTGGGGTCAAATTATTACCCTTTGGCTTCCAAGACACTCTAGGACCTGACTCAACTTGGCTTGACCATTTTTGCCTACCACCCTTAGGAACTCCACTCTCTAACACAACCTCTAGATGTGTTTTCCAGTAAGACCTAGTATTCCTTCTTTTGTTAGTCATTTTAGATAAAGTGTAAATCAGTGGTTTTGAAACCTCTCAGAGTTACCACCCTCTAGGGGAATATGTAATCAATAAAAAACTTGAATAAACAAGACTAGAAAAAAGGATCTTTCACAAAACTCACTGGATAAAATTCAACAAAAGTATAACAATCCCCAACAGAGTTGCCAATTTATGTTGTCACTTTTTCTTATAGATCACTTTATGACAATTAATTCCTTTGACTCTCTGTACCCAATTCTAGATCTACCAAGAAAAGAACAACATTGTTGAGGATGGGAATCCTCCTTTGACTTTGAGATCCATAGACTCAAGCAGGTGTACCTTACTAGTTTATTGAGTCTTAGCAAATCAAAAAGTGGATAAGTGTCTTGAAACAATGATTTGAACATTTTTCAAACAATACATACAAATTACATATTTAATTTGATTTTAAATGCCTTTCTATCTTTGACCAGTGATATTATCCAAGGGCATAGAGTCTAGATGAACATATATCAACTATAACATATCAGTGAAAGGAAATATGAAACCAAAAGTAATCTATGCATTTCATAGAACCTTCAACAAATCAGTACAAGTTCATCAAATTCATGAACACTTCCAAACCCTCAAAAATAATCCTTGGGACTTACACTTTCCTTGAAAGTAGCCTATAACTATTTTACAATTTGCCTTACAGAATGATGAACAAGAAGTGCCTCACAAATCTAGTTCACAAGGAATTTAAAGAAACTCATAAAGACAATCAAATACCAAAAGGAGGGTTTAAAACCACCTTCAATAATATGCCAAGTTCAATACATTCAAAATGAATAGGGTATCCTCAAAATATAGTCACAAAATCTCAAAACAAGATTGTACTTAGGTTTCCATTCGGGTTTTTCAACAAAAGAAGAATCCTTCTCCAAAAAATACCTCCCTAAATGACATAGTGCATCCTTTTATATGAATAAAGATTGCTACAATCTTAGGTTCATTTAGGGAAAAAATAGGGCAACACCAAAGCTACCTCAACAACCAACAATAACATTAAATAACTATAGAAAATACATGCCACCAAATTTAGAGCAAATGGATCCAGTCTGATCTTCAATTCAAGCAAAACCCTAATTGGCACATCACAAGAATAGTAAATTCATCATTTTTACCCTTTGTTGCTTTGGCTGCATTTAAAAAAGAAGGATTGTTTCACCCACGACATGGACACCTTCACTCAGACAATGTGTCACTTCAAAATCATCTTTGATGGCTACCAGGATCATCATTGGTTGATCAACCATATTTGCATTTATTCATCTGTCACTTGTCTACACCTTATCCTTTATACTTTGTTAGATTGGATTAGATGAAGGCAAAAATCAAATTTTCATGGTTCAAATAATTCCCATTTGCCTTAGCCTCATCAACCCTATAGAAAACCCTTGTATAAATTCAAAATTTTTGGCTGCAATGGTTAGTCCATCAAGTTTAAAACATGGTAATTGATCACTATCTTTTCTGGCAGATCAGACAACACACAAAAATTGACAAAATAGTTAATTTGACTTTGGAAATAACCGGCCACATCCCCTCCCTTGGTGACCAATCAAAAGAAAACAAATCAACAACACCTAGCATTGAGGACCTACCTTTTATCTTTCTCATTAGGCTAGACACGTGTCATACAGTTATGATCCCATGATCATTAAACATCGAGCACTTTTCCATACCGTTATTGCACCTTCCATCAGATCAATCATGATTTAAAAATCCTTTAATCTCTTTCCCTTTTGGCCTGACTAAGGTCCCACTAATTGCAATGAAACATCACTATAATACTCCCTGATAACCTCATGTGTAATCAAGATGCATAAAATTATTCCTTGTCGATCCTCCCTTCCTTTCTGATAGTTTTACCACTATAGGATACCCAAAACTCAATCATGGATATGAATGATCAAAATTTGTATTTGCCAAAGTCCTTTTTCACTAGATAGAAATATTAGTGAGCTTTATTTTGATTGATAATACTTAATTAAGATCAGTGACACATACATAGATGAAGTAATGGACATCACATGAAAATGAAATGAAGATTTTTGATCCCCAATGAGGTGAGTGGGAAAGTTTTTGGTGTGTTAGTGAATAGATTTTCACTTTAGAATAAAATAAATCTTGATGCCAAGATTAAAGTACAATCCTGACTAATAGTTGGATAGGTTATCATGGAATTGATAACCTTCCTCTAAATTTTATTGGGTACAGCTCCCCGTGTGTGATTTTCAAGGAATTTACAACAACAATAAAAAGAACATACACATGTACTTTTACCAAAAAGTACTTAAAGGATCTCTTGACATACTCACAGGTATGGAGGAATGTTTACAAAGAAAATACAATAGAAACTAAGAAAAACAAAGGACACAAAGTTCTCCAGATTTCAAAGATTTGAAAAACAAAACTCTCAAAGAAACTAAACTCAGATGAAAATAATGATAATCATTCTTTCCCTCCTTTACAACTACAAATGAAAACAAAAGAAAAAACTCCTCCTCCAGCACAAAGGTTCTTGAAAAGAAAAGCCTCCCCTCTACCCTATATTCACAACTCCTATTCTGTTGTAGCTCAAAGTCTCATGAGCATAATCCTAAGAAAATTAGAACCCTTTCACTATTGTTCTGTCATCTATTTAACAATTGGTCACCCCATAACCATTCAGTTACCTGTATAACTATTTCTTGGAAACAAAATCTTTAATTACTTCCTGATGAAATTTCCTTTCATTTATCTTTGAGCTCTCCCCTTTTTAATCTTTAAAAACTTACTTCCTTTAAAATGACACGACTCCTCATTAGAATTCCTCTAATGTTTCATGAAGAAAAGTGGCTACGACCATTTCCATCTTAGACGACAGATGTCACTGTTTGTAACTGACATTGTACTGCATGGTTATCTTAATGGGATTTAGATCTTGAGGACTTTACAATATTTGAGACCATTTTCATTGAAATTAGGTGGCTTCCCCTATATATACCATGGGTCCATATGAAAGCTTTCGGCCTGAGCACCTTTATTTGTGTCACACACTTCTAAAGTTTCCCTCTAGTATTAATATTCACCATTTCGAGCACTTTTTGAGCTATGATTTCACATGTCAAGAATGTCTCTGCATGTGCCAAACATCTAAACTAGGGGACTTATTGTTATCTCATTTATCTATCAATCTGCAACAATCATCACTTCACTTTCCTATCTACTAAGCCTTCCTAACATTACGTCAAATAATTCACATGCACTTTCTTGAACAAAATATTAATATTTCATGAAATAATCAAATGATAGAGATCTCCTTTGCATACTTTCTGAAGCATCATAAAGGCTTTGACTTGCATATTCCTCATTAAGAAGCTGCTATGATATAATATTTTGCATCTGTGATCTTAACATTGATATCAGGTTCAATGTGTTGGTTAACAATTTGTCCTCCTTTAAGATTTATACCTTTGACTCTCTAAATACCCAATGTGTAGAGAACAAAAGGATGTCACCAACGATTGGGTTAGTGTAAGTCATCTATCACTGCCCTCTGAATTGACAGGTACAGCTCCCTGAATATGCAATGATATGCAATGAATGTGTTTTTATCTATCATCAAATTGTTTCTTATAGTATTTAACCAAATTGTTTGTAGGTACAAACAATTCAGGCAGGGAAAGAGTGGACAATCTATAATCCCAATGGAATGTTGATCATAGATTATCATGAAGTCTATTATCTAACTTAAACCTACCTCATCTAAGAATGCATATCTACTAATGAGAATAGAAGCAGAATCATATATAGACAGCAAATAGAATTGCTTATACTGCAACTACTAATCATGAAATGGAATTCAAGCAGGAATCACAGCTCCATACATAATTGTACTTTCTATTCAGATGCATCTAAATAACAGGGTGAATAGGAGAAGAATCATACATGAAAGGTAAATGGAATTACTTTCACTACAATTACAAACATGAAATGGAATCCAACAAGCAATTACAGCTTCATATATAACTGTCCTGTCTATTCACATGCAAATGAAAACTACTGGTTCAACAAACATGAAAACCCAGCAAAGTAAATGGAATCACTTATGCTACCCTTACAAGTTTGCTGACCCTCACACTGAGTTTCTTTATAGAATATATAGGTTTTACAATACATCAGGCTCATAGGAGCCAATGACCTTCCCTCTCCTTTGAATACAAAGAGACAAAGCATTAAGAAATAAACTCTTCCAATCTGAGAACTGGAAAGGTCACTATGGAATCTAAAACTCTTCATCTCCAACCGGCATTTGTTGAGCTGAATCCATTGGGCTTTTGGAGTCAAATCATCTTCCAACAACAGTCAATCAGTTATACCACTGCATCCAACCTTTTTCAAATAGTTCAGAAATACTTAGCATGACATTATCTGACATAAGGGCTTTATCATCACTACCACCTGTGGCAACCCTTGGCACATCTACTGGGCCTCGAGCTACAACATACAACATTTTTAGCATTGTATTCTTCCTTCTTTTCCTAACCATGACCTCAGTCGACATGTCGATAACACTGTGTCGATAATCCAATGTTCTCACCTTCGATGTTCCATTGGATTATATTATCTTTATTCCCTTTAAGTCTCGGGTCCCACTTGACAAGTTTCTCATAAGATGGTGATTCTTGACCAATCAGAAGCCTCCAACTATGCACCCCTATCAGTGGACTCATGTTGTTGCATGATCGCATGGCAATATTTCAACTCTTGTGATCATGCGACTGCTCTATCCTTATTGCATCTACGCTGTTAGCTTATATAGGTTCTCTTTTTGCCTTGTCACATGATCACATGAGGAAAGACTATTCCTCGTGATCATGCACCAGTCATAGATCCCCTACATCTGACAAAACTCAACACTAGCCGGGTCCACAGGATAGATGGTAGTCGGTCATAATCCTTTTACACTTTATCATGTCTGAAAACTTAGAATATCGGCCCCACCTGACAGATTCTCATCAGACGGTGGGCATATGATCTGATGGGCTCACAAGATTCTATGAGATCATACACCATTCGTAGATTTGGAATCTTAGCTGATGTCATAAAAATCTAACCCCACTTGAATACGTGGCAAGATCCCGTTAACCCACTAAGCAAAAGTAACGTAATAAAGACAAAACGGGAATCGTAGATTTTGCATCTCAAAAGATTACCACCACAAGCGACTTTCCTCGGACCCACAGGGACACATGTACACATCTTACAAATTTGCAAAGCATCTTCCTTCCCATAGTGACTAAGCGACTACCATTGATTCGGCATTGCAAGAAAACCCTTTCCAGACCCACCAGGCTACGTGTCTTCATCCTGCCAAGCATGATGACTTACGATGCCATATGATCACATGGTATTATTTTAATTCATGCGATCATGCGACCGCCCTATGATTGGCTCACAGGGATCCATCATATTTTTTTATTTAACCTTTCCTATCTTTCCATTGACTTTCCTTATCTGCACGGGCTTCCATTGTCGCATGATCGCATGGTATTTTTTTACCTCATGCAATCATGCGACTGCTCTATCAACACTGTTCTTCAATCCCATTATATTTTTAGTACCCGATTCATTGCTATCTCTAATCAATATAAGTAATCCGGTACTTAGTTTGGTTTGACACATGTTCAAGAGCCAGAAATGTAATATATGTGATAGCTATTTGATGCACAATGTAGAACATAATACAATGATCGAGCTTCTTGTTATTGCAAAGTCTTCAAATTCAGTAATGTACTAAAATCTTGATTTTCCTACCAACATTGCTTATGTGTAATGTACCAAACTATAACATTCCCCATATTCAAGATGCCACATCTTCATTTTGATTATAATGCAACCTGTGGATTAATGAGTCACAACATAAAGGCTGACATGATTATGTGACTGAATCATTCACCATTTTATTTATTTCATCTTCAAAAGACACTAAATACAACTAGATCTTTGACTGTCCCAAATTCTGCTATTATCATCAAATCATACAATGCAATGCTATCACCTTCTTGATACTGGGATAAACAGTATGTCCTTTCGAGGTGATTACCTTAATTATTTTGCATTAGGAGGCTTTTGAAAACTAAATCTAAGTTCATGTCTGTCCAAACTTTACTTCTAAAAATTGAATCAACCTTCTTCTGATTCCTTGCAAGTGCCTGAAGATCATGACTTGGAATCATCATTTCTCCTAAGAAAAATTACCAATCAAATCATGTTATTCTTACCAGGTTGGTATCTATCACTTACCCATGATGACAAGGTTTTCAAGGCAACCCACCCAGCTTGAAGCAAGAAGGCAAGGAACCCTGGCAAGAATAGCCTATCTTAGAAAAGTTAGACCTAGACACTAGACTTGACAAGACCACATGACTCCAACATTGCCAAAAAATGGGTGACTGAAAGTCAGACAACACAATGTAACCCAACATCACTGTTGCTGCTATCCTTATCCCATGTCTAAATGTGGGGATTTCTATTTGAAGCCAAGCATCATGAAGGAATATTCACCCTTGAACTAGAGTGTAGAGCCACTTGATTCTTAGGCATGGCTCCATAATAAGGAGACAAATTTAACTAACCATCCACAAAGAAAGGCCAATTTTCATATTAAGTTTTGATAAGTATCATGATCACACACGATCATGACTCACCACACCATGACTATCCTGAATAGTTGTCATAACTTTAAAAATGTTTACACCTGGTAAATAACGTGTCTTTATCTACTTTAGGACTGTCGATTGTTGGTTACATTTGCCTTATAGAATATGAATCTTCCTCATAGTATCCAATGCGGGCACCTTCACTCTGTCTTTATGCGTGAATTCAAATCTCCTCTTCTATACATTGATCTCTGAGATCTTTGGTTCCCCATGTCAAACGGGATGCTTATTTGAAAGCTTCAGGTTTGAGAATGGCCCTGTGCTTTATTCGGTTAAAACCCCTTTATCCTTCTCCTTCGTATGTTCACTTGGGATACCTGAAGTTCACCTAGAGATAAAGGCATCTTTTTATCTTCATAACCATCAATTGCTCCAAAAATTCTGAGCTCAAACTTGATTATGGGATCGGCCACTATGGCTGTGCGAGTATTTTATTGGGTATGAATAGATTTTGGAGTTTTTAAATCTTTCCTTGTGGTCATGATGCCTCCATCATGACATTGATTTGGGTATTGACTCTTTAACATATTCTTCATTAACTGCTATTCTGCGGACCTTGCTTGTAGCATTTGATCTAATTCCATCAATGGAGACTATGCATCCCTTTAATTATGCACCTTTTATGAACTCGTGGCCATGCTCATATATGATATTTGAGAATGTCATGGTGTTTTGAAGCCTTCTGTGAGCACACACTTTATTATGCCAATTGGTTCACTAGATGCCCGTGTCTTTACTATCATCTCCTTAGCAAGCCCGATATATGCAGATGTCTAGGTAACGTGCTGAGACCAAAGTTACATATTTGTCCTAGATCAAATGGTATTGACATCTCTTTTAGAGAATTCTATCAAATGTCTTTTAACCAGCGCTATCACCTCTTCTCATACAATGCTATTTGACTTTTAACTTGTCGTTCTTCCCATCCTAAGACTTATAGACTTCGAGAGGAGTCTCCAATTTATTCATGGCATCATTCGACTTAGGTATTCTATAGAATAACTTGAGAAAGAGATTTCACACCGCATAAGCCTCAGTTTTTATCCTTGTAGCAATTGTCTTTTATTGAACTATTCAAATCATCTACCTTTAAATCTACCTTGTTATTAGGTAGTGAACAAAGATGAAGCTCCTTTTTGAAACTTTTCCTTATTTGTAGAGATGAAGTTTCAGCTCGTTCCTTATCAACAAATTCAGTTGCTCTGGAAGGCTAGCTCTAGCTCTCTCTTGCAGTGGATGACCTCATCCTTGCATGGCATGCATTATTTCCCAGCTTTGTACCACCTAGTATTATATTATATCCCTCTCTACATTTGGAAAATGATGATGTTCCATTACAAACACCTCTTACACTAGATGCTACTTCTATAATCTACTGATTGCATATTTGAGGAGCTCTATTATTGAGTGAACCTGATCTTTCCAGATACTCCTTTCCTATTATTTTTCCTTCTTTTGTCAGCATGTACTTTGCTGGAGAACTTGACTTCACAACTAGTCCTTTCTCTAACAATGTCTTCATTGAGCTCCAACCAGAATACCATTCTTTACCATCTCATATGCAGGGACACATCTCAAAATATATCTTTTAGGATCAACATCTTCAGTATGAGTCACCCTAAATCTATAATTTGATGGCTTTGAATTTGGAGTACTTGAGTCACTATGATTTAAAAATACACCTTCATACAACTGGAAGTATTCACATGAGCTAATTTGAACCATATCATCTGGGTATGAGGGTCTGTACCAAATTTGGCTCAACCATCTGCAATATTGGTTTGAACTGGCTTTGAATTTACTGTGTTGAACCTTTACTTTCAAACTGATTCATATCTTCAACCCATGACCTCTGAGCTTCAGATTTGATCTTGGATGTTGTAGATAATGACCGACTTCTTGAACCTTTTTGAAATAATTTCAAAATAGTTCTAAGTGGTTCAATTTGTTGTAGTAGGTCCAAATGGTTCATTTGGTTTGAGGCAATTCACCTTGCATCGAAAGTATATATACCGGGGTCTATATGGGTACCAACATGGGCTCTAACTGTGGGACTATTTTTGGCACAAAAATAGATAACTCCAACAATCTCTGGGAAAAGGACAAGTGCCTAGCATCCATTGGGCAAAAGAGTCAGAGCATAAAGAGAGGGGGCTAGAGCTGCTTGCAAGGAGAGGATGGAGAGAAACAGGGAAAACACCAAAACAAAACCTCTAACCACCAAAACAAACCAAAAAAAAGAAGGCTAAACTAAGAAAGACCAAAAATTTCAAAGCAAGAACAAATTCACAAACATAAACATAGGCAGGAAGCTCCTACCATAAGAACCAGAAGCAAGAAGAGGTCATGTGAATCCATTTACTAGTTGGGAGAAATAGGAGCCTTTCCACAACAACAAATCATGTCTCACCAAAGTAGCTCCAAACCATTTCCTACTAGCGACTTCTTCAATGCTGAAACTCAAGCTGATAGCATGGAGAAATTTGGCAACCCAACATTCTTTCCTGAACAACCAAAGCTCATCATAGCATTCCTCATCTTCAAAGGATTTTTCTATATCATTCTTCAAATAAAGAAAGCTCTCAAATTGGAGAGAACAATATTTAGAAAATGTTTCATTGGCCTCCCAACTATGGTCTATAATGGCACACTTCTTTTCATGATCATGAGATTCATGCTTCACATTATTAAAAAGATAGAATCCATCCAACATGGGATCAAATTTATCATAAAAATTTTCTTCAACTCCATCAAGACGCAGGATGTCATCAAATACATAGGACATTTGATCTTTTGTTTCTTCTAGTGCAGCTTTAGATTTCACAACATTACCTGTAGTAGATTCACACCCAAGAGAATAGAATAATGAATCACCAAGAAACCTCTTACAGTCTATTTGTTTTAAATTTATACCTAGACTATTCAAAGAGGGATCTTCTTGTCCAAGAGATGAAATAAAACTGAATATGATGTCTTCTTCTTCATTCAGTGTCTCCACTGAGTCACCCATAGGCTGGGAACTAGCTCCAACCTTTCCTCCTTCCATCAGATTTTCAACATCTTCTAATATGAAAGAAGAGAACAGATTTTCATCACTTAATGGTGAATCATAAGGCTGAAATAGAGGATTTTCTTTGATAGTAACATCCTCACCAAACCCCATTGGTAAGTACAGTGGGTTGGGCTTACTCCAAATAAGCTTATCTCCCAACTTTACAAAATTTTCTTCAATCTCGCTTGCTGCTACTATGTCTTGTTGGAATCGGATTGCTTCTACTAGATGTGAAAGATCATCTTCTTGAAAATTATCTAGACTATAAGTAGTCACATCTATCTTTGTTTTAGCAACTATGCCATTACCAAAAGCTTCAATTTTAGACTGATCGGATTCTTTTATGGATTGATTTTGAAATTTTAAACATGAAGAATCACATTTATTTATCTCTTCAATAGAAACCCAAGCCTCAATCTTTGGTTGCACATCATCTTGAAATTTTTTACTAACAATAGATTCCCAACCAAGATGGCTAACATCATTCTTAGACCCAGAGTTCTCAATATCAGAAAAGAGAAAAGATTTAGGTATACCCTTGTCATTATTGCTGCTGGGATCCTCACTTTCAGCCAGGGTGTTTTTTTTACCCATGCCTAATTTTCTTGTAGCTAGGCTGTGACCATTTGGATTTCTTGCTCATTTTGGACTGAGTAATTACACAAGATGAAATGTGTAGAGATAACTAGGGCTTCATCATCATCCACCTCTAGCTCTTTCTCGAGGTGTTGTACCTTTTTTTTGTATGCTTCCAACTCTTTCAGCTTGTGAAATCTATAACACAAACTCCACAACAGGATAGAATTGTGGTCATCTTCAATGCTCAAATTTTCTCTCACGGCATGAGAGACACTTTCTTTATAATGATCCAGGAACTCCTGCAACACCTTGTCCTCTATCTGATAGAGTTCCATGAAGGTGGGATTAGGCCTCATCTTTCTTGTGGCCTTTTCATTAGGCACGGTCATTTTATAGAGTCACCAATCCTGCATACACAAGATATTTCAAAAATAATTGAAGGAATAAAACATGACACTAATCTTCATTTCCTTTCCCCAGTAGAGTCGCCAAAAATCTGTTAGTGAACATATTTTCAATTTAGAATAAAATAAATCTTGATGCCCAGATGAAAGTACAATCTTGACTAACAGTTGGATAGGTTATCATTGAATTGATAACCTTCCTCTAAATTTTATTAGGTACAACTCCCCGTGTGTGATTTTCAAGGAATTATAACAACAATAAAAAGAACATACACATGTACTTTTACCAGAAAGTACTTAAAGGATCTCTCGACATACTCATAGGTATGGAGGAATGTTTACAAAGAAAATACAATAGGAACTAAGAAAAACAAAGGACACAAAGTTCTCTAGATTTCAAAGATTTGAAAAACATAACTCTCAAAGAAACTAAACTTCGATGAAAAGAATGATAATCATTATTTCCCTCCTTTACAACTACAAATGAAAACAAAAGCAGAAACTCCTCCTCCAGCACAAAGGCTCTCGAAAAGAAAAGCCTCCCCTCTACCCTATATTCACAGCTCCTATTCTAATGTAGCTCAAAGTCTCACGAGCAGAATCCTAAGAAAATCGGAGCCCTTTCATTATTGTTCTGTCATCTATTTAACAATTGGTCACCCCGTAACCATTCAGTTACCCGAATAATTATTTCTTGGAAACAAAATCTTTAATTACTTCCTGATGAAATTTCCTTTTATTTATCTTTGAGCTCTCCCCTTTTTAATCTTTAATAACTTGCTTCCTTTAAAATGACATGAATCCTCGCTAGAATTCCTCTAATGTTTCATGAAGAAAAGTGGCTACGACCATTTCCATCTTAGACGACAGATGCCACTATTTGTAACTGACATTGTAATGCATGGTTATCTCAATGGGATTCAAA
This sequence comes from Chamaecyparis obtusa, assembly GCA_027943335.1. Classification (NCBI taxonomy): domain Eukaryota; kingdom Viridiplantae; phylum Streptophyta; class Pinopsida; order Cupressales; family Cupressaceae; genus Chamaecyparis; species Chamaecyparis obtusa. The sequence goes on from BSBK01002852.1 coordinate 2,379,229, forward strand.
TATTCATGACTTTACAATATTTGAGACCATTTAATCAAAATTAGGTGGCTTCCCCTGTATATGCCATGGGTTGATATGAAAGCTTTCAGCCTGAGCACCTTTATTTGTGTCACACACTTCTGAAGTTTCCATCTAGTATTAATATTCACCATTTCAAGCACTTTTTGAGCTATGATTTCACGTGCCAAGAATGTCTCTGCATGTGCCAAAAATCTAGACTAGGGGACTCATTGTGATCTCATTTATCTCTCAATCTACAACAATCATCACTTCACTTTCCTATCTGCTGAGCCTTCCTAACATTACATCAAATAATTCACATGCACTTTCTTGAACAACATATTAATATTTCATGAAATAATCAAATGATGGAGATCTCCTTTGCATAATTTCTGAAGCATCATAAAGGCTCTGAATTGCATATTCCTCATTAAGAAGCTGCTATGATAGAATATTTTGCATCTGTGATCTTAGCATTGAGATCAGGTTCAATGTAACCCAACATCACTGTCGCTACTATCCTTATCCCCTGTCGTGGTGATTTCTATTTGAAGCCAAGCATCACGAAGGAATATTCACCCTTGAACTAGAGTGCAGAGCCACTTGATTCTTAGGCACAACTCCATAATAAGGAGACAAATTTAACTAACCATCCACAAAGAAAGGCCAATTGTCATATTAAGCTTCAATAAGTATCATGATCACACATGATCATGACTCATCACACCATGAATTTCCTGAACAATTGTCATAACTTCAGAAATGTTTACACCTAGTAAATAATGTGTCTTTATCTACTCTGGGACTACTGACTATTGGTTACATTTGCCTTATAGAATATGAATCTTCCTCATAGTATCCAATGCAGGTGACTTCACTCTATCTTTATGCATGATGTCGAATCTCCTCTTCTTTGCATTGATCTCTGAGATCTTTGGTTCCCCATGTCAAACAAGATGCTTATTTGAAAGCTTCGGGTTCAAGAATGGCCCTGTGCTTTATTTGGTTAAAACCCCTTTATCCTTCTCCTTCGTATGTTCACTTGGGAGACCTGAAGTTCACATAGAGGTAAAGGCATCTCTTTATCTTCATAATCATTGATTGCTCCAAACATTCAGAGCTCAAACTTGATTAGGGGATCAACCACTATAGCTGTGCAAGTATTTTATTAGGTATGAATAGATTTTGGGGTTTTTAAATCTTTCCTTGTGGTCATGATGCCTCCACTGTGACATTGATTTGGGTATTGACTCTTTCACATATTCTTGATTAACTGCTATTCCATGGACCTTTCTTGTAGCATTTGATCTAATTCCATCAATGGAGACTATGCATCCCTTTAATTGTCCACCTTTTATGAACTTGTGGCCATGCTCGTATATGATATTCAAGAATGTCATGGTGTTTTGAAGCCTTCTGTGAACACACACTTTATTTTTCCAACTACTTCACTAGATGCCTGTGTCTTTACTATCATCTCCTTAGTAAGCCCGATATATGCAGATGTCTAGGTAACGTGCTGAGACCAAAGTTACATATTTTTCCTAGATCAAATGGTATTGACATCTCTTTTAGAGCATTCTATCAAATGGCTTGCAACCAACACTATTGCCTCTTCTCATACAATGCTATTTGACTTTTAACTTGTCGTTCTTCCCATCCTGAGACTTATAGACTTCGAGAGGAGTCTCCAATTTATTCATGGCATCAGTTGACTTAGGTATTCTATAGAATAACTTGAGAAAGAGATTTCACACTGCATAAGCCTTGGTTTTTTATCCTTGTAGTGATTGTCTTTTATTGAACTATTCAAATCATCTACCTTTAAATATGCCATGTTATTAGGTAGTGAACAAAGATGAAGCTCCTTTCTAAAACTTTGCCTTATTTGTAGAGATGAAGTTTCAGCTCATTCCTTATCAACAAATTTAGTTTCTCTGGAAGGCCATCTCCATCTCTCTCTTGTAGTGGATGACCTCATCCTTGCATGACATGCATTATTTACTAGCTTTGTACCACCTAGTATTATATTATATCCTTCTCTGCATTTGGACAATGATGATGTTCCATTACAAACACCTCTTACACTAGATGCTAATTCTATAATCTGCTAATTGCATATTTGAGGAGCTCCATTGTTGAGTGAACCTGATCTTTCTAGACACTCCTTTCCTATTATTTTTCCTTCTTCTGTCAGAATGTACATTGTTGGACAACTTGACTTCACAACTAGTCCTTTCTCTAACAATGTCTTCATCGAGCTCCACCCAAAATACCATTCTTTACCATCTCATATGCAGGGACACATCTCAAAATATATCTTTTAGGATCAACATCTTCAGTATGAGTCACCCTAAATCTATAATTTGATGGCTTTGAATTTGGGTTACTTGAGTCACTATGATTTAAAAATACACCTTCATACACCTGGAAGTATTCACATGAGCTAATTTGAACCATATCATCTGGGTATGAGAGTCTGTACCAAATTTGGCTCAACCATCTGCAATACTAGTTTGAATTGGCTTTGAATTTACTATGTTGAACCTTTACTTTCAAACTGATTCATATCTTCAACCCATGACCTCTGAGCTGCAAATTCAATCTTGGATGTTGTGGATAATGACTGGCTTCTTGAACCTTTTTGAACTAATTTCAAAATAGTTCTAAGTGGTTCAATTTGTTGTAGTAGGTCCAAATGGTTCATTTGGTTCAAGGCAATTCACCCTTTACTGAAAGTATATATACCGGGGTCTATATGGGTACCAACATGGTGATAGAAGGAATGAAACCAAAAACTTAGGAAACATTGATGTTGAAGACTTAGAAAAATATCAGGGATTCAGGCCTAGGAAATATTAAATTGGACATGTTAGGTAAATAACTTAAAGAAGAACATGGCCGACTCGATAGTACTTTAAGACATGTGTAGAAAAAAGACTTAAGTCACCCAAAAAGGTAACATAGAAATAGAAAAGGGTAGGCTTTGGAAGACTTAAACAATTTTTTGAAACCCTTGGCATGATTTACGCCTTATTTCTTCACCTTGGAATAGGACATGGTAGTTTTCCATGGATTTTGTGTAGGACAAGAAACTAAACCAATAGAGTCCTTGGTGCAGAAATATGTCTCTTGATTCCTCTAGAATCATTATATAATGTGTTGAACTCATTAGATATGAACTCACCTCCTCTGTCATATCTAAGACATTTCAAACTTTTACCTATTTCTTTTTCAACCCTTGCCAAACACCACTTAAACAATTGAAAGGCATCACATTTTTCTTTAAGAAACATCACAGTCATCATTCTAGAGTAATCATCAACAAAAAAAATAAAATATTTATCACCATAGTAGCTTTTCACTCCAATAGGTCCACAAAGGTTAGTATGAACCAATTCCAAAATATCATCATAAGTATAGGTTTTTCTCTTGAAACTAGACTTTGTTATTTTGTCCAATTGACATTGTTTACACATCACATTATCAGGTTTCTTCAATCTTGGTACCCTCTTATTCTTTTTATCTTACTAATGCTTAATAAATTATCAAAGTTCACATGACACAACCTCTTATGCCATAACCAAATATCATCAAATTGTGCAAACAAACATGTCTCATCAAATAGGTCTAGATAGAACAAGTTACATTTTTTCTTTTCTACACTTCCAAATAGTTTACACATAGCATTGAAGATCTTAGCCTTTTTGTGATGGAATTGAACTTGATATCTAGAATTGTTCAACTGTGCAACACTCACCAAGTTATAGTTAAGTCCTTCAATCAAATAAGCATTATCACATCTGATCTTATCAGTCAATCTTATTGATCCTTTACCTTTCACAAGATACAATGCATCATTACCAAATTTAACACTCCTTCCTTTATAATGATCTAAGGTATCAAAAATTTCTTTTATCACCAGTCATATGATGTGAGAAACCAATATGAATTATCCATCTATCACCTTTACTCACATATGAAATAAGTGTAGTTTTCTCATCTTCATCAGAATCATCTTTCATGGTAACATAAACAACTTCTACGTCATGATCATCAGATTCATCGGATCTAGTATCAGTTTCTTCTTCAACAATATAACAAGATTTTTTTACCTTTTTCCTTGTAGTCCTTGTACCTTATGTAGTCTTTTTCATTAATTTTTTCTTTGTACTTTCTTTCTCTCCTTTCATCCTTCTCATTTCTTTTAGGACATCTTGCAGCAATATGGCCAACTTTGTTACATGAAAAATAGATTATATGAAGTTTACCTTTGAATTTTCCTTTTCCTCTAAGTAGTCTTCTAGCCATTAGTTCCTTAAGCTCATCAAGGTCATCATCAGAGGTGTCACTATCACTATTCACACAACTTTCTTTTCCTTTCTTAGACTTATGAAGAACTAATTGATATTTGATTATAGATTCAATAGTAGGAGATGTGAAATTATCAAAATTTGATAATTCAAAAGCAGTAAGTCTACCAACCAGACCTTCCAAAGTTAAGTTGTTACCAGGAGCACATCTTAGTTCTTGTATTGCACTCTAATAGCATAAATAGGAAGTAGAGTTCTCAATACCTTTCTAATAACAACTTCATCATCAATCTTTCCATTAGCTCCTCTAATAGCATTCACAACCTCTTTAACTCGGCCACAATATTGTACAATAGTCTCACCTTCTAACATTATCATTTCATAAAACTTACATCTCAAGATTTCAAATTTTTCTCTTAGTACATTTGTGTCTCCACCATAAATAAATATCAGTTTGCCTACATTTTCTTTGCAATGGTACAATCCTTTATGTCTTCAAGTTCAAGATAACATGGGGCTGATGCAATCTCCAACTTTGCCTGATTGTGTTCTTTATTTTCCTTCAGATGCATGGCTATCAAAGGTGTAGGTTCTCCCATGTAATCATTTTCCACATAGTATTTTTTTGCATCTCCAATTCTGCCTAGGTGTAGCTTCATCAAACTTTTCCATGTAGGAAAGTTCTACTTGTTCACCTTTGGTACCTCTTTTTTGTACATCTTGATCTTTAGCTCCAAGAACTTTCAAACTTTTCCTTACAAGAACCACAAGCTCTAATAACAATTTTTAGAATGATTTTAGAATAACTGAGAGAGAGGGTGAATTAGTTATCCTCGGGTCCATATGTACCAACTCAAATTTTGAACACTTAAACAACTTAGATCTACTCAACAATCCACTCGGTCTCTATAGCATATAACCAGTAACATAAACTTCCATCCACTATCCAAAAGTAATCAAATTGCAAAATATGAAACACTTAATAGTAAAACACATCAAATAACATTCACACAAGTATGAAACCAAGATTTAACATGGAAACCCAATTTGGAAAAAAACCACTAGTAACATGATACCAATTTTCACTCTTCTGAAGTAAGCTTTGTGATGAGTCAACCTTGTTAAAGGTTATAATGCACATTATTAGGTGTGACCCTATTAAAGGATTTAATCACACTGTTAGGATTTTCCATGTTAGAGGACTTAATAATATCCCATTAGAATGTTGCCTTGATTAAAGGATTTATAAAAGGCTTTTAGGTCAACCTTGATTAAAGGATTTCAATGGATACAATGGTTAGAAAGTGTATCATTGAAAAATAGAAGCAATTCCATTTAGGACTAGTTTATCCCTCTAAGTAAGTGGTTCTGGGTCATGTAGAATGCCTTGAATAGGTCTCTAATTTGGATCTATCTTTTTCCCTTGTTCTTCCCCATTCTCCCCTTTTTTTCTACACTTTTATTGAGTCCTGACCTAAAAACCTGAGATTCTTGACCTTAGGGTCAAGGCTGACCTTCTAGGTCAAGGTTGACCTCGACCTTGACCCAAGGTTCAAATTTCTAAATCTCAAAGTTTATGGATGTCAGGTTTCAGAAAGATTTTTTTTTAGCTTTCAGGTCGGCTGTTTTGGGCTTTGAAATGGTAAACTCTTAAATTATATTTAACTTAGGTCCACTCCTAGGGGTAAAGGCTTAATTGGAATTTAATTCTTCTATGTTGGCCTCTCCAGAATTTTGTGCCCTAGATCACTATAAAAGGAAGCCTTCTCCTCTCATTTTTGAGATCACAACACAAGATCAAGATCAAGTATCCATCATCCATCATCCATCATCAAGAAGCATTCAAGAATTTCAAGCATTCAAGTGTTCAAGCATTCAAGCCTTCTATTCATCAAGTAGATCTATTGGTAGCCATTGAAAGATTCAAAGCTCTATGGAGCCCTCTTGTTGAAGATTTTTCCATCCACATCCATTCAAGCTTCTTCCATATCCAAGATCCATTTAAGATTGGTGTTGAAGATCTAAATACAATTTATTTGAGACATCCCACATCCTACATTCTACATTCAACATCCATTTGATGCATCCATACTTATGGATTCAAGGATTTGAATCCTCCATAAGGGTTTTCAACATAAGCAAGGTGAATGATTCCATTTACTTTGTTTATCTCTAAAATTTCAATTATATTGTAAAGGTTGATTCCAAATCAGGGTTTGACTAAGGCAAACCCCTTCCCCCTAACAAACAAAACCATTTTTCTTGTAGGTGCAAGTGCAAAAATATGAATATCGGAGTAGATTCGTATACCATTTTCAAAAAAAAATTAGGATCCACGTACATAATTTTTGTCAGAGATGTGCAAGTCAAGGTCAACATTTTGGGGTCAAGGTCGACCTTCATTTGGGTCAAGGTTGACCTAACATAGAAAATGCAAATATTTTTGGGTTCTCTCTATCTCTGTGTTTCTGTTCCACATCCGGTTACAAAATTTCCAGAATCTCAATACAAACACTAGAAAATAGCAATTTCCAAATTTGTCATACTTTTGAGGTTAGTATTTGTTCTTCAATTCAATTTATTTCAATCAAAGAATTACATCCCTTTTCCCTCTTTGTTCATAACTAGTTGATTCCTCTTTGCATTGAGCATCTCCTTTTGATTACCCAATTGGGATCTTCTTGTTTAGGATTAGGAGGTCATATATCTACAACATTTTCTACCCATACAAATACATTATTAATCCATCACTTCATTATCATTTTCATCTATCTCCATATTCATATATTAAATTTTGGTGAGCCCTCTTATGACAACTCTTTCTTTTGTGGTGTTATATGTTACATTTATATTAGATTAATGTGCTTTCATTTACATGCCTTGTGTCTTCCTAGTTTAGTTCATTTGCATTTCATTGGTATATGACCTTTACTACCTCTAGTCCTACTCATAATATTCTGGTTAGAAGCAGCTGTAGACTTATGGGTTTCTTTGAGCATGAATCTTCTTCTCCTTTCCTTAATGACAACTTAATCACTCATGATTCCAATCCTACTATGGATCATAACTCTTCTCACTCATCTCATGATGAGGATGATGCTTTAAGAGTTCCTCCCAAACAAGTCCAAAAAAATTCAACTAAACTTGATAAAATTGGAAATTGAATTATTTAAGAAAACCATAATCAAGATTATATTTAGGCTATAGAGACTCTTAAGAAAGTCCTTCATGATAGTGATCAAGGTGTTAATATCTTGCGTGGTATCACTCATCTTGTGCATTCAAATGTCAAACCTTTAGCTCAAGAAGCTCAAGATTTAAGATTCACTCCTCTTGTCACTAGTGTGGAACCTTCTTCCATTCCTTTACCTAGAATTCCTACTTATACTCCTCTGCTAGTGACAACATCTATTCCATCTCTTCCTATGAGTTTTCCACCAGTGTCTTCACCTACTTCACAACCATCTTATCATAGTGTTCCTTTTTCTTATTTCAACCCTCTCCCAACTGTGGTTCCAAGTGTTCCATCGGTTGTGTCTTCCATTCCCATCACTTCCAACACTTTTCCTAGTGTTTCTAATGTTATGCACCTCATGTTTCTTATAATGATTCCACAATCATTAGTTTAGCTCAAACTGTGTCTTCTTTACAACAACAACTTGCATCCTTAACTTAATCCAAGTTTAGTATTCCTACATGTGATATAGGTAGTCCTTTATCCCTAGACATTATTTGTTTTCTTGTTCCTCATCAAGCCGATATGCATTGTCTTGAGAATTAAAATGGTAAGGGAGACCCTGTCACTCATGTTAAAAATTTTCAAATCCTTTGTAGTGACTATGCTCATGATCATAGGATTTTAGCCAAATTGTTTACTAGAACTTTTCATGATAAGGCCTTGCAATGGTATTGTTCCTTTCCTCCTTATTCTATTGATTCTTTTCAAAAAATTTCTAATGCCTTTATCCAAAAGTTCCAAAATAAAATTGGTTTGCAAGTGTCCTTAACTGATTTGATGCATTATAAACAAAATACTAAAGAAAAATTGACTGAATTTATTGGTAGATTTAAGCACTTCTATGCTCAAATTTCTTATCCTATTCCTAATATTGATATTCAACATATGTTTATTGCAAATTTACAAAAATATATTAGAGATAAGATTCTACTTACTGAATTTACCTCTTTTCAACAACTTTGTGCAACACTTCATTATTATCAATTACAAGTGAGTCAATTTGAGAGCAACACTCCAATGACTCCTGTTCCAATTGATAAGAGTGATGCTACTCCTAATACCAACAAGTTTCAAAAACCTAACAACTATGTTAAGATAAATAAGCAAGCAAATACAGTTGCTGATCAAGTTGTTTTTGCATCCAACAATGCCACTTCTGCATCCACTGCTTTTCATTTAAATCGTACGTTTACTCCTCTTTCTAAATCTTTACATTGTATTATGAGTAAATTATTGACTACTAATATGATTACTTTACCTCCTATTTGACCTCTTTTACCTACTAAAATGGCATCCAAATCCTTTTATTCCAAAGCCTTTTGTCAGTACCATCCTCAGAATGGCCATGATACTGAGAAGTGTTATTATCTAAATCATAAGGTTCACAACTTAATTGAATCTAATACTTTATCTGTCGATAATTGTGATGGTAGTGGGAACAAATCTATCTCTCCTCCTAATCAAAACCTCCAAATATATACTAATCCTTTACCTACACATGATATTAATACCATTGTTCAGCCATCTTCTGTGGGTATTGTGTATGATTCAAAGATGGATGATCTCAATCATATTGTTAACATGTGTGGAGCATGTTGTTTTGCCTCAATATGCATCTCCACCCTAGCCTCAATCTCAACTTCAACTACAACCTAAGCCTAAACCTCAACCTCAACCTCAACCTTGAAAAAAACCTCAGAATAAAAGACCTAGGAAATCTTGATTACCTTTGATGATTCTGAGACTATTAAAGCTCTTCATGGTCCCCTATACATTTATGCTAGGATTTATAAGATACCTATACGTGGTTATATAGTTGATCCTAAATCATTAGTCAATGTCATTATTGAAGAAAACCTTTTTATGAAGAATTTACAACATGATTTTTATGACACATCTAATGTGTGGATCTAAACTTGTAATGGTTTTCTCTATCCATCATTTGGTTCTATTAACTTGCTTGTTGAACTTCGTGGTAAAGTTGTTGACACTACTTTCATTATTGTTCCTACTTCTGATCAGTTTCAAGTTAAGTTTGGTTTGCGTTGGTTGAATTCCATGCATGTCTTTGCTTCTCCTATCTAGAAGTGTATTAAAATCATTCATGATGAATAAATGAAGAAAATTAATCATAGTTGATATCAACCTTCTAGGCCTCATGATTGTGCTACCCTTGACTTCTTTTAGCCTTCATTACCTAATGGATGTCCTTCTTGACCTAATAACCTTTTTTGCTCATATCAAGTTTATAAACATCACAAGATACTTGAGTTAAGCATGCCTCAAATGGATCTTAACCATGGTCTTTTGCCTATGCCTTCCATACCTCCTTTATCTATTGCCTCTAGTTCTATTAATCAAGCTCATAGTGTTGATTTTCAATTTACTAAGAATCTTCCTAATCCTCCTAAATAACCTGTGAAGGAATTAGTGGTTGTTCCTCCCAGTTCTCAACATATTTCAAACAAGACAAAATGTAACCGATCTTCCAATGAATGTCATAAGAAGCGTCAAGCTCAAGCCAAGGCTCGTGCCTCTGTTCTTCAAAATTATTTACCTTCTTTTGACCAGCCTATGTTTGATGTGTTAGAAGAAGTTAATGTTAATGATGATGTTAAGATGAATGATTATGATGATTCTATTCGTATCTTAGATTCTATTTTGATTAATCTTGATGAAGAAGATACTCTTGATGATCCTAATGATGCTAATGATGAATATGAGACTATTGAAATTGATATTGATTTACCTAATATACTTTCAATACAATTGATAATTACACCTAGTATCGAACATTGTGATTCTCAAGAGGATCCTTGTTTGGAACTAGCTATTATTCCTACTATGTTGGATATAGTCCCTATTGTGATTTTCCCACCTTCCCTAGATGATATAAATTGAGATGGGGAGAGAAGGAAATGTGCTTGATTGGATTTTCCTTCATGGTAGCTTTTTGTGTGTTTTCTTGTTGTATTATGTTTCTCCCATAATGTGATTACTAAATGTTTGTTAGATTCTTTTATACGATCCTTGTTACTTTGTTGGTGCAAGGTGATAAAGGAATCTAACCTATTGTACTATTCTTCTATATGTATCTCTATTCTTCTATATGTTGTTTTAATGTTATGTTGTACATGTGTTATTCATTGTAGATGTTTTCCTTATGTAGTCCACTTGGATTTGTGACTTGGTAGCATTGATTCTTTTTGGTCTCCATGTTGTGGTTCGAAAAGACTCCTTTTCATAACTCTTACATTTCTTTCCTCCATTGTGATTTTAGTTCTACTTTCTTTGGGGAATGCTATCAATTCATTTACAATAATATCATATCATATATATATATATCCTTGATTTATCTTTGCTTGGAGGCATCTCATAGTGGAAATGTAATCAGTGGAATTGTTTATGTTTTCGTTCAAGCCATTGCTCCTATTAAAGTGTTAGTAATGACTTTAACATGGGGGCATAAGCTCTACTCACTTTTTTCACACATGCATTTTTAATTTCAAATATGTTAAATCCTCTGAAGGTAACACACATAAGTTGCTAAATCCTGAAGAGACACACCTTTTTATTTTTTATTTTTGCTAAATCTTTGGAAGGTAATGCACAAAATTTTCTAAATCCTGAAGAAGACATGCACCTTTTCAAGATACTTTTCAAAAATTTTCTCCCTTTATGGATGAGGAACTAATCCTTAAAACATGGACTTGCTTTTTTTTTACTTTATAGGATCGCTTGATCCCTCCAGATTCAATTTGCAAGGTTTTGATCCCTTAAGGTTGGAAGGTTTCCTTAAGACTGGATCTATTTTGTTTTGGCTTTCCTTTATTGGAATAGAATATTCTTGAGGGTGAATCCTTGATGGATTGACTAGTGAGTATCCACATTCACTAGGTGATTCAACTTTATCTTTCCAGTTGCATTGCTTCCTTGTGTGATTCATAATGGGACATAAGTTCTCATTGGGTGAGGTAATCACACCCTCCTCTCTCTCTCTTTCTTTTAGAGATGTCTGTCTGATTGTAATCTTGAGGTTGAAAAAGACTTGATTCCTTTGAGGCTTGAGGATTTCTTTGTCCCTTTTATTTCAATAATATTTTATCTTTCTTTTGATCTCCTTTACCAAGAGTTTGCATTGAGTCCATACTCTTGCTAAAGTGGGGGCTAAATGTATTGTTGGAAAATAGAAGCACTTCCATTTAGGACTAGTTTAGCCCTCTGAGTAAGTGGTTTGGGGTCATGTCAAATGCCTTGAATATGTCTTTGATATGGATCTAGCTTTTTATCTTTTTTTTCCCCATTCTCCACTTTCTTTCTGCACTTTTCTGGCATCCTGACCTGAAACCCTAAGATTCTTGACCTTAGGGTCAAGGTCAACCTCAACCCTGACCTAGATCAAGGTAAACCTGAACCTTGACCTAGGTCAAGGTTGACCTCAACCTTGACCTAGGTCAAGGTTAACCTTGACCTCGACCAAAGGTTCAAATTTTTAAATCTCAAAGTTTCTGGATGTCGGGTTTCAGAAATTTTTATTTTCCTGCTTCCGGGTCTACTGTTTCAGGATTTGAAATGGTAAACTCTTAAATTATATTTAATTAAGGTTCACTACTAGGGTTAAAGTCTTAATTGGAATTTAATTCTCCTATGTTGGCCTCTCTAGAAGTTTGTGCCCTAGATCACTATAAAATAAAGCCTTCTCCTCTCATTTTCTAGATCACAACACAAGATCAAGATTAAGCATTAAGCATCCATCATCCATCATCCATCATCAAGAAGCATTAAAGCATTTCAAAAATTTAAGTATTCAAATATTCAAGCCTTCTATCCATCAAGGAGATCCATTGGTATCTATTGAAGGATTCAAAGCTCTATGGAGCCCTCTTGTTGAAGATTTCTCCATCAACATCCATTCAAGCTTCTTCCAAATCCAAGATCCCTTCAAGATTGGTGTTGGATATCTAAAGAAAATTTATTTGAGACATCCCACATCCTATATTCTACATCCATTTGGTGCATCCATACTTGTGGATTCAAGGATTTGAATCCTCCATGAGGGTTTTCAACATAAGCAAGGTGAATTGTTCCATTTACTTTATTTATCTCTGCAATTTCAATTATATTTTGAAGGTTGATTCCAAGCTAGGGTTTGACCAAGGCAAACCCCTTACCCTAAAAAAAAAACCATTTTTCTTGTAGGTGCAGGTGTGAAACAATGAATATCGAAGCAGATTCAAATACCCTTTTCAACAAACTTTTGGGATCCGCAAATAGAATTTCTATCGGAGTTGTGCAGGTCAAGGTTGACATTTTGGGGTCTAGGTCAACCTTTGTTTGGGTCAAGGTCAACCTGACACATAAAAAGAAAATATTTATGGGCTCTCTCTATCTTTGTGTTTTTGTTCCAAATCTGGCTGCAAAATTTTTAGAATCTCAGTATAGACACTAGAAAATAGAAATTTCCAGATCTGTCATACTTTTGAGGTTAGTATTTTTTCTTCAATTCAATTCATTTTAATTAAATAATTACATCCCCTTTCTGTTTTTCTTCATAACTAGTTGATTCTTCTTTGCATTGATCATCTCCTTTTGATTACCTAATTGGGATCTTCTTATTTTAGATTAGGAGGTCAATTATATCTACAACATTTTCCACACATATACATACATTATTAATCCATCACATCATTATCATTTTCATCTATCTCCATGTTCATATATTATAGAAATTAACAATAGGTTTGATCTGATACATACAAATCCTTTTACAAATATAGATCCAATGTATCTCATATGTTGATTCTTTGTCTGGCCTTCATTATCATCTCCATCTCTTATTTCCTTGGAAACCCTTCAAGAAATCACCTCTTCACAACTCTTTACAACTCTTCTCAGCCTTGTGCTCAAGGTTTTCAATCAACAGAATCAACCATTTTCATAACCCACAATTAGGTTATCCTTATACCTCCTTAATTAGGGATCTTGATCTTTTATCACTTAATCATATTACCATAGATCTTAGGTTTTGGTCAGATTCATCAAATCCTTCCAATATTTCATTCACCTTATAACCTTCTAGATACTTCTCAAAAAATCTCCTTGAATCCATACATAGGATCATGTAAACATAGTTTATCATGCATTAAATGCTCTAGATCATTCATCCTTATCTTCAACATGCTTTAAATATTCCAAGAATTCAACTGTGTTGGCTTGGAATCTCAATCACTTCACAAATTGTAAAATACTGACACTCGGTCATCATTGTGTTCTTCTGCTTGGTCTTCATTGGATAACTCAATCATCGGTAACTATTCTTCTCAGCACTTATTGTCTTCACTCAGTCAAACTTTTTGATACTTATTCATTACTGATGCTTGGTCGATATTGTATTTTCTCGGCTTATACTGCTGCTCACTCAAAATGAGCATCACTCAGCTTATACTTAAGTTCCTTAATCTTCTGCTCTTTTGCCCAGTCAAGCCTATGCTTTTAGCATTTCATTCCTCATCTCTCCCATGCTTCAAATCAACTACCTTCTTCACTTAGTATTATAGATAAACAACACATTATCTTGCTAATGTGCCAACTAATCAAGTACCCATTGTAGTTTCTCATAACTTAGCCATTTTCACTAGGTCTTGTTATCTCCTCTTTTCAAATCCTCTTCATCAATCAAATGATATGGCACTCTAGTAAAAGCCAACTGTCTCACCAATTAAGGTTTGACATCAATGACAATATAACAATTGTTTCAATTGTAGCTTCCAACATCATCTTGTTGACTTTGTCCACCACCACAAACACACTATCGAATCCAGTGTTAGTCCTAGGTAATCCCACAAAGAAATCCATGCTAAGGCACTCCCATGGCCTATTAGGAATTTGGAGAGGTTGGTAAAGGCTAGGATTAGTAGCAATCCCCTTTGTCTTTTGACAAACAATACACTCCTCTACATACTTTCTGACATCCCTTTGCAACTTTGGCCAATAGTAGAATCTACTAACTAAATTCCCACTAAGACTACCATTGTGTTTCTCTTGTATGAGATTCTCTTTCATGGATCTTCTAGGATCACATAATTTTCCACCCTTAAACAATATACCATTTTTTAAGGTATAATCTACATATTGGGTATGAAAATGCTTACTGAAATCAGCACATACCTTGTATACCTCTACAAAATCTGCATCATCTTAGTATAGATCTTTGAAGCCTTCTATCCCAATGCTTTATAAATTCACCTCTTGAAAAGTGAGAAACCTTCTACTAAGGGCATCATTAACCTTGTTATTTTGGCCTTTCTTATGCTTTAAATGGAAGGTGTAGGATTATAGGAATTCCATCCATTTAATATGCCTATGGCTTAGTTTTTCTTGGGTGTTAATATAGCTCAAAGCTTGATTATCAGTAAAAAAACACAAATTATTTGGGCAATAGATAGTGTCTCCACTTCCTAAGGGCTTGGAATAAAGCATAAAGCTCCAAGTCATAGGATGAATACCTTATTTTTTCTTCATTGATATTTTCAGTAAATAAAGCTACTAGTTTTCCTTCTTGACTAAGGACTACTCCAACAACAACAACACTAGCATCACACTCCAAGATAAATTTTCTCAAAGCTAGGAAACACAAGAATACATTGGGTAGCCACCTTGGTCTTCAAATACTAAAAGCTCTTATCAGCCTCTTTGGTCCACTTGAACTTGGTCTTTGCTCCACCCTTGATGGTATCCAAGATAGGGACACAAATCTCACTAAACCCTTTGATTAACTTGAATTGAGCCAAACCATGGAAACTCCTTACCTTGGTCCCTATTTTTAGAGTGGGACAGCTTAGGATGGCTTCTACCTTACCTTTATCCATTTTGAGGTTTCCTTGTGAGATTACAAAACCCAAATACACCAGCTCTTGCTTCAAGAAGTCACATTTTTTTAGATTGCTAGCCAATTATTCTTCAATTTCCTCAACACCACTTCCAAGTGTTCAAGGTGTTACATCCTTATATTTCTAAAGATCAATATTCCATCAAGATAAACTACTACAAATACCCCTATATAGTCCTTTAGCACTTCATTCATCAATCTCATGATTGTGCTAGGGGCATTGGTGAGTCCAAATGGCATAACTAGCCACTCATATAGGCATGTTGTAGTCTTGAATTTTGAATTCCATTCATCCCCCTCCTTGATTTTAATTTTATGGTACCCACTTTTGAGGACTATCTTTGTGAAGTACTTAGCACCTCCAAGACAATCCATAAGATCTTCTATCCTAGGAATAGGAAATTTGTATCTAATGGTGATTCTATTTATTGCTCTATAATTAGTGGATAATCTCCACTTTCCTCCCTTTTTAGGGGCCAACACCACATGTACAACACAAGGGCTTATTCTTCTTGTTATCAACCCTTGGTCAAGCAACTCTTGAACTTGGTGAGCTATCTCCTTGTTTTGATCTGGGGTCACCTTGTAAGCCGCCTTATTGGGAAAAGAAGCTCCTAGTAAAAAGTCTATCTGATGACTGATTTCTCTCTTAGGTGGTAAAGTTTCAAGACTTCCATCACTTACTATTTATTTTTATTTTTATAACAAGCTTCTCACCTCTATAGGTAGGAGTTCTTGTTCTTACTTGTCTTCTTCCCTTGGCTTCACCACTATGGAAAACTTGACTTCATCTTCTTTTTTGAGTTCTTTCAAGAACTCTTTTCCTCTTGCAAATAAGACATTTGAACTTGATACCTTAGTCTCCTCTTCATATGCAAGGGATTGGATACTATATTTCACTCCATTCTTTTGAAAAGAGTACGAGTTCTTTTCTCCATTATGCATAGTCGTACTGTCATATTGCCATGGTCTACCCAACAACAAATGACATGCATCCATGGGAAATATATGACATACAACCTTGTCTTGGTACTTACCGATGGTTAATTTTACCCACACTTGTTCATTGACCAACACATTTTGTCCCTTATTCAGCCAAGTTACCTTGGAAGGATGAGCATGTGGAATTCTTGTCAAACCAAGCTTTTATACTACCTCTTTAGAGATGATTCTATCATTAGACTTGGAGTATATGATCACCTTACAAACCTTTCCAAGAATCTTTCATTTTACCTTTAATAAGGCTCTTCTCTACCTGGGTTCTTCTTTCACTGGTTCCTTCAACAAGATCCTTCTAAGCATTAGGTTCTCTCCACTTTATGAATCAAGAGGTACCTCAAGGGACTTAACACTACTTGTCTCTTCTTGGAATTTTTTTTTAATTTTTATTTGATTATGAATAAGATGCCTTATTCAAAGACCTATAGGTAGGATGCCCAATTTTCCCACAATTATAACATTTCATTTAGCAAAGTGGGATCCTCTACTAAAGCCACCAAATGTACCTCAATTGCTGCCAAATCCTCTTCCTCTATTTTGGCTACCTCTACCACTTGGTTCATTATTCTGCTCCATTTTCCTTGTATCATTATAGGATCTTGATTCATTTCTCCTTCCACTAAAATTACCCCTACGACCTCGTGAATCTCTTCCACGACCTCTACCCCTAGAATTAGAGTCTTGCTTCTTTTTTCTTCTTTCTTTAACTTTAAGGACAAGTTGATAGCACTTATGCATGGTAGTAGGGATAAGAAAGTTTATCTCCTCTTGGATACTCCATCTCAATCCATTTAGGTAGCTTTCCACCTTGAGGCTCTCATATTCTTACACCTTTGACCTTAAACACAATTTTTGAAACTCCTTGGTGTAGGTACTCACATCCAACTCTTTTTGTCTTAGATTCTATATTTTCTTGTGTATTTGAACTTCATAATCCTCTGGTAGATATGCCTCCTTAATCTTGGCTACCATTCCCTTCCATGTTTCTATGGGGTTCTTCCCTTCCTTTTTCATTTAATCTTGGATGAACTTCCACTATGTCATAGTTGCTCCCCTTAATCTTGATTTAGCTACCTTTACCTTTTGTGCCTCTGATACACTTCCACATTCAAAGTGATTCTATAACTCCTCTATCCATTCCATAACCAATTCTAAATCCATCTTGCTACTAAACATGGGTACTCCTTCCAAATATTTTCCTCCCATGGCTTCTAGTGCCCTAAGGAATGGTTCCTATTGCAAAATTGGATTAGGTTTTGGAACCTCATCCTCTATGGCTACTACCTTCTCCTTTCCTTCTCATTCTCTCACTTTTTTACTTACTTCCTCAGTCTTAGCTTTTACTTCATTAATATTAGTTACCATGTCTACTAGTTGTTCCATTAGAAGCATATTATCCTCTTATTGATCCTCCACCTTCTTTGCAAGTTTAGTATTTGTCATCATCTTTGATGATCCTACTGATTCTAGTGTTTACAATGTCCACTTCCACTAGCCCAAATCTAAGGCTCTAATACCAATCTGATAGGGAGACCTCCAAACACACCTTGAGCCAAGAAATATCAAGCACTAAGGTCACTCTTAGACCACTTAAGGGTATCTTATTTCACCCTTTCACCTTGGAAGAACTACCAATCCTTCCCACCAACTTGGGGTCTTCCTATCAATTAGTGCTACCACTTCTCCTTCTTGAGTTCACCAGGGTAAAATCATCTCACATTCACCATATCTCACACTAGATTTTTGTAGGGTTGAATCCATTATCAACAAGTGATTTATCATTCTTCTGATGCAAAATATCTCAAACTAGTTAGAGCCTCCTTACCAATCTCAAGGATTCCTAGTTTTTAGGCTTGTAGCCCTATTAGCCCCAACTAGGTCTTTGAACACTGATTTATCCCAATAAATCTAAAATTTAACAAATGAGCCCCAAAAGTGATTTAGGAACTAGATACCCTTTTGGGAATTATCAAATATTTTTGAGGTCTAGGGTTTCACAAGTATCCGTATAGTACCTTTCAATTGTTGAGCCTTTTTTTGGAAAATAGGCCTAATTGCCTAGGTCACTTAGCTAGGTTATCAATGTCAACTCCAAAAACACCAACCACTGGTTCTAGGGATTCATTTAGTCTCTAATGATTCTCTCCAACTCATACATACAATTATCCAATCTAACTCTGCATTCTTTATTTCATTGGCATTAGCTTTGCACTAATTGGGACACCCTGTCTCACCTATGATAAGCCCTCAAACTAAGATCCATCCATTGTAAGTACCTATATAAATTGGGGCATTATATATAGAGGTTACACTTCTCTTCCTTCATGCACCATTAAGATATCATGGAGGGAAGTCATGGTGGAACTATGTTTTCACTGTAACCCTTCAAACTGGCAAGACACGCTCCAGTGAGGGTTTGGGCTTACACAACAAAATAAGATAAACACAAAACACTCTGCAAACTATTTACAAAACATAAATTCAATCTTAAGAAATTAAATTAACAAAAACATAAACAAAAGTCTTCAATCACATTTGCAGTGATAAGCTTCAGATTTCATTAGACTGTCATGAAACACAGAGAATAAAAACAACCAAATCAACCTTGGGAATTGTGTCTCCAAGTTGTATAACCTCATATTACTTTAAATAAAACCTTAAATACTATAAAAAAACCTATTCCCGATCCCTAACTATCATTTAGGGATTTTTGACATTTCTTGCCCGAAAATTGAAAAGTTGACAAAATATTGTCAAAGTTGCTCAAGCAACTTTGACAACTTTTCAATTTTTGTGTTAGCAACTTTTTCTAGAGATCCTTAAAGTGATCTAACTTGATGTCTAACCTATCAAAAACCTATTTAAAACTCAAATCACCTTAAAAAAAACTTGACTAATCTATGACTAAGTATTTACATAATTTAGGTCCTATTTGGCCACCTTGGCAACCTAAGATCCATTAGGGGCAACTTAGTGCCAAGTATAAAACTTAAGCTATCTTCCTAACTACTAGAATCTATTGGAATATTATTCTTTTTTTGATTTGGCTAAGGTCAAGTACAAGCCAAAATATTTAGGGAGTAAGCCTTGTCTAACTAGGTGCTCATGTACCATTCTGTAATGTATTTCCTATTCAACTTGTAGTTTCATCATTCATTTCATGTTCAAAACAAACTTATAAATCAATAGAACACAAATTGAAAATTTGTACAATCATGGATGTGTCTAGTTTGTATTTCTCAAGACAAAAAAACCCTTATGTATATACAATTGGTAAATAAAGATATTTCAAATCTTGACTTGATATGCCACTTTTCCTTCTTGGTACTATACAACAGTTAGGACAACAAATGACCTAGCATTTGTTGTAACTCAATAATCAAGTGGATTGAAATTGGGAATTTCTGCAGTGGACACATCTACATAGTTACCTTTTATAGTATACTTTGGGTGATAATGATATTAATGATTTAAATAATCCCATTGAATATCAGGAATCACTAAAGTATATACATGGTTACATAGTCATTTCACACAATTTTTTTTGGTTCACATGCTACATAGCCTTGGTCACATGGCTTATAAAGTTATAGAAACTTGGGAGCTTCTAAGTCTAGTGAGGATTATCATCCTTCCTATACTCCATCTTTTTTGGCATGACCTTGCTATTACATTAACCATTCCCAATAAATACAAGTAAACACATTGTGAAAGATGTCAAAAGATGCTCATGTGGTAGAATTTATTTTCACTAAACAATTCACAGGTATTTCCTATTTGATAAAATGATGCACATATCCTCCTTGTGGAAAACATATAATTTGAAAATTTATGATTATTTTAACAATTTAACACAATTATTCAACACAAGATTTAGATAAAGGTCTACAAAAAAACCTAAACTGAAGTACACAATGACAAGTAACAACTAATTCACAGATCTTGATACCTTCTATATGGTAAATAATAAGTCACAATGAATCTCTATTTTATATTAATATAATGATATGATTGATATCAAATCTTAAATGATGAAATTAATTAGATGTTTAACCAATTTCACTTAAAACTTATGAAGATGCTAGTACATAACTGATATATAGATAAAATTAGGCAAAGTGTTGACAAAAGCTAGAGTTCCATTATTTTTATTTGGCAATTTAGGATATTTTTATCTTGTACAAAAAAAACACCTTGTCTTCTAATTTTGAATATATAACTAACTTTAATACTTCAATCTTAAGACATAAATTACTCAAATTAATCTCTATTCAAATTTAAAGACATGTAATAAAATAAAAGATTTAACAATTCTAAAGTCATCAAATATACCTTTTGGTCTTGTGAATTCTTTTGAAAGAGAAAGTGCAATTACATGATCAATCTCCTCAGTTTCCTCCTTTAAAGTTGGACCATCCTAAATAATAATCTAAATATAATAAGAAAGAGAATGTGTGTCAAATTTTGATTATATGCTTTCCTTTATATTGAAGCACCAAAGCTATAGCTATATGAGAAAAAGAAAAATAAGAAGCTCAATGGAATTTGTATGCTTCTCAATCTCACTTGGAATCTGTCTGAAAGTAATCACTAATGAATCAATGGTGATGAATAAACAAATAAATGATATGAGAAAATTGAAGCTATTTTAATTATAATGAACATTGGCTACTATATTAGCATGGGACTTCAAGGAAAATTTCAAACATGATCATCACCTCCAAAATATTTAGAATAGTGTCCTTATGACTTGTGAGTTGAGACCTTAAAAAGATTTCCAAGTCACTTCATCATTCACAATTTATCTACTGATAGGGATCATTGATATTAAATCAGTGTACAGGTAGAGGAGGTCAAAGAAAAACTAATATATCTATTGATAGGGCTCATTGAGATTAGAATTAAATCATTATACAATCAAAGGAAGTTATTGAGATTAAATCAGTTTACATGCAAGGGATGTCATTGAGATTAAATCAAGTGTGAGAAAAGGAGGTCAGAGGCAAACTAATCTATCTATTGACAAGACTCATTGAGATTAAATTAGTGTACAAGAAAAGGAGGTCAGAAATGAATTGATCTATTTATTGGTATGACTCATTGAGATTAAATGAGTACAAGAAAAGTAGGTTAGAGAGGAATTGATCTATTTATTGATATTAGTCATTGAGATAAAATCAGTGTACAAGAAAAGGAGGTTAGAGAGGAACTAATATATATATATATATATATATATATATATATATATATATATATATATATATATATATATATATATATATATATATATATATATATATATATATATATATATATATATATATATATATATATATATATATATATATATATATATATATATATATATATATATATATATATATATATATATATATAAAAGACACATTGAGGTTAAATTAGTGTATGATAAAAGGATGTCAGAGACAAATTGATCTATCTATTGACATAACTCATTGAGATTACAAGTAGAAGAGGTCATGAAGCCATCAAAATGACACATTTTTCAAAATTAAGATAGCTACTTCTATAAAAAAATATGGTTTAGTTTGAGGCAGAATAAGTTCCTCTTTATATATTGGTACATTCTGGCACATATATTGCAGTTTAGTGTCATGGATATCCACTAATATCCCAAATATAATGGGAAAGAAGCTGGTATTTTGTGATAAAATTAACTACATCTAGGTTGAGGAAAAAAGGGAGCTCTTTTAGAAGTTTTTGTCCCTCTATATAAATATAGGAATTCAGGGGAAAAACATACTACATCAGTAGTGCCGCTTACCTATTATTTTCATCTCACCAGGATGGTGCTTTACTTCATTATATTGATTTTGAGCACACGTCCTGGTGTGAAGAGACACTACAGAGCAAGCTTATAAAAATAAAATCAAGCCAAAACATTGTCTTCAATTCCATAAAAGTTAAATATTAAAGAATCCTACACCATTTTTCTACTCAATCAAAAATATTGAGATTGTTTACTCTATTAAAAGAGATAACCTCCATCCTAAAAGATAAATCATTTATCCACCTGAAAGAAGTTTGTAGGAAACCTCAATGTCTTTACAGTGAAATAAGAAAACTTGTCAGTAAAAATATTTGGAACATGATGCTCTGATAGGTCTATGCTCAAGTATGGAGTATATGTCTCCCAAGGTTGCGCAATGATACCTCATTAGAAATCTGATTAAAAATGCTCTAATATTCTTTAGAAAAAATCTCAAAAGCCCTCCAAAATTGAATAAATAGATGTGCTCAAACCCTAAAAATTTAGAGCCCTTTGTTGGAGGAGAAAAAATTCCCATTTTTTTTTCAAAATAATCATGAACTTCATTTTTAATTATTTTTGAAATCTTAGATTATATAAAAATTAAAAATGAGTAAATAAAGAATAGGGGTGTAGTGTCAAACATTGGTAGTGGAACATAAATAATTCTCTATAGTGTTCCACACTATGTAATGACATATTCATTATTTCGAATTAATATTCATGACTAAAATTTTTTAAGTACCAATTCAATAGAGCCTAGCCTTCCTTACAATTATCCCCATAAATTGTCATGTCCTTTATAATGGTGAACCCCATGAGGATCATCAAGGTGTAGTGAGTTCTTCCAAATAATTCACTTATGATAAATTTGGTGCTTGCAAACAATTAGCACAAAGATGGATTGAAATCTCCAAAAAATTACCCAACTAAACATAAAACACAAACTTACAGAAATATTTTCATCATGAGAGTACATTGCACCATCCACTATTGTAGAACTTATTTTACATAATTTCTAAATGAAACTAGTTTAGACAAAGAAATAAACCAAAAAAGAAGCACAAACAAAGAAGAGAGTATCCAAAATCCCTCTTAATATTGACTTTAGCGAGGACCTAAAAAAATTAAAATAGGATGGCCTTCTCTCTACTAAAATAATTTAAAAAATAAAAGTAAAAAATTTAGAGAACATCCATTTGACCATTTTAATTTGATTTATTTCCCTGCGAGCCCATTTACAATGGCTATCGATTGATACCTCTCTAGGGATAAAAAATCCCTTCAAATCCCCAATACATTTCTCCATCCCAACAAAGAACTGAAACCTTATAAGAAAAGTATCATCATGACAATGCATGGATCATCCTTTTTTTCAGAACATAATACACACATTCACATCAACATGATTTTTGAAAAAAATTAGTCCAAACAATAAATGAACCAAAAATACTTAGTAGTGATCAATTATTAAATTTTTATGGTGGGATAGGACACCCATAAGAAAGATAGATAAATAAAAGGAAAAACCTAAATACAAAGGAGAAACCCCCTTAATCTTGATAGTTATGAGAGCCTAAGAATTAGAAATAGGATATCCTCTTGATAAACTACAACTGATTGAATACCTAAATGACTTGAAGATCAGTGATTAGAGATCATCGAGTACTAAAATGATATGTAAGATAATTAAATCAATCATTATGTTGTCATTGATGTCAACTAGTTTTGATAGTACTTATCATGTTAGTTACAAACATCTAAACATCTATAAAGAGGAGAGAAAAGATGAAGAACTAAGACATCTACATGGAGAAAGATGGATATGACATATGAGGATAAGGAATACTTTGGGTAACTTATTGACGAGTCTATGACCTTATATTGTTGACTTGATTATGTTGCATTAATCTATTATGAAGGAGGAAGCAAAATGTACAAGGCAATGTTGTTGGTAAATGAAGCACTTCAGTATACATCGAGCCAGTGTAGTGTATACCGAGTGATAGTATTAACCGAGCTTGTGTTCGCTGATGCATTTCTTTGTTAACTGAGTATGAATGAAAGTATTAAATGCTTAAGTTTAGCCGATAGAAATTGATGAGATGGAAATTATTATGATTTCAAGATTGAGGATAAAGTTTTTTATGAGATCCACAACTAACAAAATTCAAAGAAGATCTAAAGGATGGAATTGAAACTTTTTATTGGCACATCTGTCGAGGAAGGTTTAAGAGGAAAAATCAACAAAGGAGAATAAGAGGCAAAATCAGATGGTTGATATGAAAATGGTTTATCTGTCTATATAAGAGATATGAGTTTCTTTATTGAAACATGCTGGAAGAAAGAAGACTGCAGATATTTTGCATGAATACAGTTGCATGCATGCTTGATTAGACTGGTTGAAGAAGAACCAAACTATAGAACAATACCGAGCGTTAGAGAGCTATTACCGAGTAAAGTAAGTTGAGGAAGTGAATTGATATATTGATTAGAGGATTTTTATGGGATTAGAATAGATCTGAACATCTGCAAATTGATATGTATTTCCATTAGTACAAAAACAACAATATATGACCAAATAAACTACCAAAAATTGTAGATAAATGACCAAATTTGGTCACGTGACCAGTGGTAGTTTATTGCTGGTCATTTATCTCGTGACCAAATTTATGACTAAACTATTTTAGTCATTTATTTGGTCATTTATTTGGTCATATATTTAGTCATTTATTTGGTCATTTGGTAGTTTATTTGGTCATTTGGTCATTTATTTGGTCATTTGGTAGTTTATTTGGTCATTTATTTGGTCATTTATTTAGTCATTTATTTGGTCATTTATTTGGTTGTTTATTTGGTCATTTATTTGGTCATTTATTTGGTTATTTATTTGGTCATTTATTTGGTCGTTTATTTGGTCATATATTTAGTCATATATTTAGTCATTAATTTAGTCATTAATTTAGTCATATATTTAGTCATATTAGGGCACAATGGAATTGAACCATCATCCTCCTACTTGTAAAGTAGGTGCTCTTCCATTGAGCTAGTACCCTTTAAAGAATAATCATACCATGTATACTAGTACTTTCCACTAAACATGATTTCAAGTTTTTCCATCTATAATTCAAGGGTAGCAAAGCTTAAGGAGAGGATGACTAGTGATACTTTAAAGTCAATGGTGAAGTTATTCAATGTACAATATAAGAATGAAGTGAATGATTCTATTGGAAAATACATTACATGTGGCTTGTTCATCTTATTATAATGACAAGCATATATCTTTAGGGGAAACTAGCCACATTAAATAGAGATAAAGTATGTACCAATGATCATACATTCTACATTTTAACTCCTAATTAACCCATCAAAAGCTTTGCTGCTTTAGAAGTCCACACTCCTGATAACCTACCAATCTATTGCACTTTTATCCAATAGATCAATCATAAAATTAGTATTATTAAGGAAATTTGATACACACTAAATTCAACTTATAAAAATCGATAGACATTTTCCAAGATCTCCTATTTTTGGTATATACTAATCCTTAAGATACATTAATAACTAATAATGTAGCATATTTCTTATCATAGCTAGAAAACACAAAATATTAAACATTAACCTTAAAACTACTTAAGGATGCCACAAGTTCGTAATGCATTGGAATCACCAATCATTGTTTGAACACTTTAGTTTGCCAATTATGACCAAATGCCTAGGTCACAAAAAAAAGAAAAAGTAACTAAATCGACTAGTTCAACGTTACTTTTTTAAAATACAATGTTAACTGGTTTCTTTGAAAATCAAACAAAATTATAAAAAATTCTAACAAAGACACAAATTTTTAAAATTATAACAAAGAAAGTATATTTAAAAAAATTCTAACAAAGACACAAATTACTCATGTTAGATACAATCTTTGATAGATTACCTGATACTATTCTACAGACTAGAAAACTCACCAATTAAAGGTTTCAAGGCTTCCTATGCGATCATATCATGCTTAGTAACATCTTGCTTATACTGCTCCACATAAAGTCTAATTGTAGCACCAACAGAACCTGTGCCTTACAGATTAGATCCCTCATTGTTAATCACCAAATATTTTACTAGTAAAGAAATGTCAGACCTAAAGTACAAATAGTACAGTGATTCAACTTAAATAATTTGAAAATCCTTGTTATTAAGAATAGAAAATCCTTGGTCAATATTATGATATTGCCTTTTCTTCTACAATAATAGAGAAGAATTTTTTATGTTACTTGAATAAAGTGTAAAAGTGTATGCTACTAACTTTCCTTTCCAGACATGATAGGATTGCTTTGACATCACTCGATAGTGAAAAAGGTCTTTTAAAGGCCTATCATAACAACAGAGGGGGAAATGGGCAAATGTTGTGGGCATAAGCACCAAGATGAATGGATTTTAAGGATTTTTTTCAATATTTCAGAGCTTTTGTCTAGAGAGTTATTAATAATAACAACAAATCCTACTATTCATAGGATAGGCTTCTATCTAAAGAAAGAAAATGGGATGCCAAACAAAGGTGATAAATAAAAAAATACTAACTGATAGATGAAATATAATTCTAGAACCATTCGTGAAAATAAAATGAATTCCTTGTTTTGATACAATACTCGCATCAACTTGAAATATTTGAGACAAAAGTATTGTATTATTGTAGAACATTCTTTAAAAAAAGGCACTAGGCCAAACAATTAATATTCATGAATCATATGCACACTATAAATGACAAGTATGTTGCCTTGCACACTATAAATGAGAAGTATGTTGCCTTTCAAACTTACTGGATTTGTGTATGAAAAATCATCTGCAAACTTGAGTTCATAGCTCCCTACATAGATGGAATCAACTGATTTCAGAAATAGTAGGCTCAAACTCAAAATTTAACTATTGAAACAAGGGCCGTGTGTAGCTGGAGTCCCTGCCTTAGGTAGGGGAGTAGCAGGGAAGTGTTCATTTGGCTTAGTGTTGCACAAAACAATTTAAAGGACTAGTTGCACAGATACTTTCAGAAATAGGAAGAAAGTTGAAGGAAAGATCTTTAGTTGCTAATAAAAGGCCATGTATTCATGGAAGTCCACTACCATGGCTAAGGCTGTTGGATACAATTGTCTAAAGGAGATTGGTGGATTAATTGTGTGTTGTCTTTGATGTCACACAAATGTCATATTAATTACCATGCTCAGTCAGTCAGCAAAGCAGTTCCCAGTGTTTATCGAGCTTAGTCGGTCAGTAGGTGATTTTTAGTGTCTACCGAGATCTCTTAGTCTTCAAAGGATGTTGCAGAATTCGTAGTGGTAACCAAGTTCACTCAGTCACCAAAGGGACTCTTTTCAGGATTAGTGTTTACTGAGCAAGGTTGGCCCAGTAAATAATTTTGTTAATTTGAGGAATAAAGTTTGTTTATTCAGCCAACTGTTGTAATGAGTGTTAATGTTTGTAATGATTATTAGTGCCAACTTGACAATCTGAATGGACAATCCGAATGGTATATATAGAAGGTCAAGTTGTGAATTAAAAGTGTGCAAGTGGAAAAGAAGAAAAGTGTGAGCAAATTTTGAAGGATGGTTAGATATCCTTGAGGAACAGCAAAGATATATTTGATCAGGAAGGATCTAGTGAAGCAGAATAGAGATTTGTAATCAGTAATTTAGTTGCATCATTATTCAGGTCATTTCATTGTTACTTTCTTACCATTGTAGCAGTGATTTCAAAATCTCTTAACAGAGTTGGTTTAACGGCCATTTTGTAAATCCTCTAACAAGGTGACAATTCTATTGAATTGTTTCAAAGACCTCTTACAAGGCCACTCCTAACAGGGTGATTAAATCCTCTAACAAGGTCACACCTAACAGTGTGTTTTGTAACCTTTAACCAGGTTGGCTCCTAACAGGGCTCACTTCAGAAGAGTGAAAAATAGTAACTAGTTACATTGGTGGTTTTTCCCATATTGGGTTTCCACGTTAAATCTGGTGTCTCTTGTGTTCATGTTATTTTCTTTATGCATGCATGTTAATCACTGATGAATACTTAAGAGCAGTTATAATTAATACTCACTGCAATAACCGAGTTTCAACATTTCTCTGTATGATTACCGAGTGACAACAATAAATGAATTAAAAAGACATCTAAGGGATCTATGGTAATATTTTTGTTGTTAACTAACTCACCCCCCCTCTCAGTTACTCCATCTATATTTCCAACAATTGGTATCAGAGCTTTTGGTGCTTGCAGGAAGGGTTTCAAGGACCTAAGCTAAAGATCAAGATGTCTTACAAGAGAGAAATTCCAAGGCTTAACAAAGATAACTTTTCAGCATGGAAAGGTCTCATGAGACTTCATCTGGCTTCCATTGGTGATTTAGGATGCAAATATATTGATGAAGAATATACAGCTCCTCTTGGCACATTAACTGTTGAAGACATTGTAGAGAAAAAGAACCATAACACCATGATGATAGACATTTCATCAGCTCTCAGCTATGAAGAATTTGATGAGATCAAAGATTACACAACTGCTTATGCAATGTGGACCAAGCTAAAGAAAATTTATGGTGGTGATGACAATGTGAAAAGAGCCAAAGCAGAAAGCCTAAGAGGATAGTTTGATCAGATGAAAATGAGAGAAGATGAAAACATTGAAAAATATGTTGAAAGGATCAAGGCAAGTGTTAGTGTAATCAAAGCTTCTGGAGGAAAAATTGATGATTAAACTATTATAAGTAAGGTTCTCAGAACATTACTTCCTATCTATGCAATAAGAGTATCTGCTATTCAAGAAAGAAGATGTGAAGAAAATCACAATATAACTTTGGATGCTTTAGTGGGAAGATTGATAGCCTTTGAGTTGGATAACTATGACAACTATGTTCCAACTTCCAAAAATGTTGAATCAGCATTTGAGGCCAAACTTTCACTTAAGAAGGGCAAGAAAATAAAGGACATCTAGTCAAAGAGTGAAGAAGAATCAGAGGAAAGTTCTGATAGTGATCTTGAAGTTATTGAAGCATTACTTGCAAAGAAATATACTAGAGGCAGAGGTAAATACAAAGGTAAAACTCCCTTAATCTATTTTTCATGTGAAGAAATTGGTCATATTGCAGCTAGGTGTCCAAACAAGCAAAGCAAGGATGAGAAGAAAGGTCACAAGTACAATGGCAAGAAGAATTTCAAATCATTCAAGGATAAAGGTAAGAAAACATGTTTTTTGGCTAAGGATTCTGATAATAGTGAAGATGAAATTGTCTTCATTGCTGTAAAAGATGAATCTGATGATGATGAAGATAAGATGACACTTATCTCTCATATAAGCAAAAATGATACATGGATCATAGACAGTGGATGTTCACATCATATGACTAGTGACAGAACAAAGTTTGAACACCTTGAAGACTATGATGGTGGTAATGTAAGGTTTGGAAACAATGAACCTTGTTGCATAAAAGGAAGAGGATGAATCTCATTAACCAAAGAACTTATATGTGATAATGCATATTGGGTTGAAGGACTAAAGCATAATCTTCTAAGTGTAGCATAGCTAATCAACATTGGATTCAAGGTTGAATTCATGTATGGCAAAGAAAGACTGCTGGATGACAAAGGAAAACTGATTGGATTAGGCAAACAAACCAAAGGTAACTTGTTTTATCTTGATCTTGGTGAATGCTCATGTTTTATTTCTCAAATTGAAGAAAGTTGGTTATGGCAAAAAAGGTTATGTCATGTAAATTTTGATAACATGGTGAAAATAAGCAAATTCAAGAAAGTAAGAGGCATTCCTACTTTGAAGAAACCTGATGTTGGTCTATGCAAGAATTGTCAGATTGGTAAAATGGGAAAGACTAGCTTTAAAAGTAAAAACTATTAGTCTGAAGATATTTTGGAAATTGTGCATACTAATTTATGTGGACCTATTGGAATTGAGACCTATACTGGAGAAAAATTCTTTATTCTCTTTGTTGACGACTACTCTAGAATGATGACTATTATGTATCTAAGAGAAAAGTCAGAAGCATTTGAGAAATTCAAATGGTATTTGGCAAGAGTAGAAAAGGAAACAAGGAAAAGAATGAAGTGCTTAAGATCAGATAGAGGTGGTGAATTCATCTCCCATGAATTCAATAATTTTTGCATTGAAAGAGGAATCAAAAGACAGGTATCAGCCCCAAGAACTCCTGAGCAGAATGGAATAGCTAAAAGGAGGAACATATCTATCATGGATTGTGCAAGAACTCTAATGATTGAAAAGAACATTCCTATGAAATACTGGAAGGAAGCTATCAGCACTGCAATTCATACCTTAAACTGAGTACAGTTGAAGAAAGACACATTCAAAACTCCTTATGAGTTATGGTATGGCTATAAACCCAATGTAAGTTACCTGAAAGTATTTGGTAGTAAATGTTACATCTTGAAAGAATCTAGAAAAGGAAAATTTGATGTAAAAAGTGATGAAGGAATATTTTTGGGATATTCTTGTAAAAGTAAGGCATATAGATGTCTGAATTTGTCTACTTACAAAATCATAGAAAGTGCAGATGTGAAAGTTGATGAGTTTGCAGAAAAGACTGAAGAAGAAAGCAAAAAGGAACTGGAGGATTACAGGAGATTTGTTTACATTGAACCTGATACATTACTAGACACATCTATCAATAAGGAGACTACATCTACCGAGCCCAGTACACAAACTAAGTCACAAGAAGAAGTTCAAACCGAGTCACAAGGACCCGAGTCTCAGTCTAAAGCTACCAAGCCAATATCTACTGAGCCTGAGCAACCAGAACCTGAAGCTGAAATTCAAGAAGATGACAATGTAACTCATTCAAGAGGCAAGGAACCTGTATTGGCCAAATATGTCAGGAGGCATCATACACCAGATCAGATTATTGGAAACAAATCAGATGGTACTATGACAAGAAGTAAACTAAAAGGTACATGTTTACTTGCTGATTTTGAACCTAGAAATGTCAAAGATGCATTGGAAAATGAAAGTTGGATTGAGGCTATGAATGAAGAAAAAAAAAAATAGAGAAAAACAAAACATGGACTCTTGTACCTAGGCCTAAAGATAAAAATGCAATTGGAACAAAATGGGTATTCAGGAATAAGTTGAATGAAGATGGTCAAGTATCAAGAAACAAAGCTAGATTGGTGTGTAAAGGATATTCTCAAGAAGAAGGTATAGATTATGGTGAGACTTTTTCTCCTATTGCAAGATTAGAAGGTGTAAGAACTCTACTTGCATATGCAGCACATAAAGGATTTAAGGTATATCAGATGGATGTAAAATCTGCATTTCTCAATGGTATTCTTGATGAAGAAGTCTACATTGAGCAACCTGAAGGTTTTATTGATCCAGACAAAAGGAATATGGTCTGCAAGTTACACAAAGCATTGTATGGTCTGAAACAAGCCCCTAGAGCATGGTATGAAAGATTACATAACTATCTTATTCAGATTGGTTTCAAAAGAGCTAATGATAACAATAGTTTGTACATCAAGGAAGGACCAGATAACAAAATTGTTTTGGCAGAAATATTTGTGGATGATACTATGTTTACAGGTGATGATGATCAGTGTAAAGAATTTTTAGAGAAAATGAACAAAGAATTTGAAATGTCTATGTTTGGTCAAATAAAGTTCTTTGTTGATCTTCAAATTTAGCAGAGCAAGAATGATATCTACATTACTCAGTCTAAATACATCAAGGAAATACTTAAGAAGTTTGGTATGGAAGATGAAAAACCAGTTGGTACCCCCATGTGTACTGGATTGAAGCTTACCAAAGATGATGATTCAAAAGAAGTACATCAGACCTTATACAGATCAATGATTGGAAAATTACAGTATGTAGTTCATACAAGGCCTGATATTGCCTTAGCAGTTGGTATAGTAGCAAGATTCTCAGCAAAACCCAGAGAAAATCATATGATGGAAATCAAAAGAATCTTGAGATACTTGAAAGGAACTGAAGATTATGGCTTGTGGTATAAATTTGGAGGCAATCTGGACTTAAAAGTATTTACTGATGCTGATTGGGTAGGAAACATTGATGATAGAAAGAGTACAAGCGGTGGAGCATTCTTTTTTGGCAAGAGGTTGGTATCTTGGACCAGTAAAAAGAAAAATTGCACACCCTAATCCACAGCAGAAGTAGAATATGTTGCTGCAGTAGTAAATTACTCTAATATTGTTTGGTTTAAACAGTTATTGGAAGGCATGAAGGTTGAGATCAAAGAACCAGTTGTTATATTTTGTGATAAT
Source organism: Chamaecyparis obtusa (assembly GCA_027943335.1). Lineage (NCBI taxonomy): Eukaryota > Viridiplantae > Streptophyta > Pinopsida > Cupressales > Cupressaceae > Chamaecyparis > Chamaecyparis obtusa. Next base: position 2,411,741 of record BSBK01002852.1, read on the forward strand.
ACAAGTGTAATAAATATTTCAAAGAATCCAGTAATGCATTCCAAAACTAGGCACATTGCTATTAAATATCACTTTGTCAGAGAATTGGTGTAGGACAAGGAAATCAGATTGGAATATATTCATACAAAAGAATAGATTGTAGATATATTCACCAAGCCACTACCTAAGGATGCATTCTTGTATCTAAGAGCTAAGTTAGGGGTCATTCCCCTATCCAAGGCTCACTAAATAAAGTTTTAGTGATGCATCAACCAGAGCATATTGAAGATCAGTCAGTTGATGCAGCTTAGTCAAGGAATCATTGCATATGAATCAGTACTCAAGGTACATTGCTATTCACCTGATATGTGTTGTCTTTGGCATGTGTTGTCAAAGAGGGAGAGTTTTCTATCATATTCCAAGAAATTTCTTAAGATTTCTAAGAGGGAGAGTTTTCTTGGAGAGTTTGAGAAGTTAAGAAGGAGAGTTTTTTCAGTCAGAAAGAGAAGTTTGCTGACAGAGGGAGTTCTCATAGATGAGAATCCGAATGAAGCTAAGGATATGTTCCTTACTCTATGTTTTCTATGAAATTTCATTGTGCTATGATATGTTGTGTTGCCATCAATGCCAAAGAGGGAGATTGTTGGATTAATTGTGTGTTGTCTTTGATGTCACACAAATGTTATATCAATTATCATACTCAGTCGGTCAACAAAGTAGTTCCCAGTGTTTGTCGAGCTCAGTCGGTCAGCAGGTAGTTTTTAGTGTCTATCGAGATCTCTCGGTCTTCAAAGGATGTTGTAGAATTCATAGTGGTAACTGAGTTCACTCGGTCACCAAAGGAAATCTTTTCAGGATTAGTGTTTACCGAGCAAGGTCGGCCCACTAAAGAATTTTGTTAATTTGAGGAATAAAGTTTGTTTATTCAGTCGACTATTGTAATGAGTGTTAATGTTTGTAATGATTATTAGTGCCGACTTGACAATCTGAATGGACAATCCGAATGGTATATATAGAAGGTCAAGTTGTGAATTAAAAGTGTGCAAGTGGAAAAGAAGAAAAGTGTGAGTGAATTTTGAAGGATGGTTAGATATCCTTGAGGAGCAGCAGAGATATATTTGATCAGGAAGGATCTAGTGAAGCAGAACAGAGATCTGTAATCAGCAATTTAGTTGCATCATTATTCAGGTCATTTCATTGTTACTTTCTTACCATTGTGTGTGCTATAAATGTGTCACACTTCTATGGATCATTACATGCAAGGAAACTCAAGAATGAGCCCTCAAAAATTGATCCATAGCTCCCTAGGCATGGAGTGCAAGGGTTTTAAGAATGCTCTCAGCTAGAGCTATTTAGCCTATAACCTTGCTAGTAAACCATGCAATGGGAGATTCAATGAAGACAAGGGCAAGAATGCCAATATCCTCAAGAATCAAGAATGAAAATGCACTGCAATGCTATGCTAGAAATGGAAATGCAAGCTAAGCTATGAAAGGAAATATGCAAGTGTTACAACCCAAGCTAATTAATCTATGTGAGCTAATCTAGAGCATAGAAATGAAGTTAATCTAAGAAAGTATAAATATGAAGCTAAGTTAAGAATGCAAGAATGAGATGTAGAATGCAAGAATGAGATGTAGGTGCTAATAATGCTCCCAATCTTCAAAAGCTCCAAAGTGACCTAGAAATCCTGTAGCATAAAGTTAGCATAAAAAGTTGGGGATCTAGAATGAAGAAGAGAGCTCTCCTTTTAAAGGAAATGAGAAGCAATGGACCATGGAGATTAAGAGGCAAAAGATTTAATCAAGGGTGGAGCTTCAAAGAGGAGCAATTCATGTGCACAAGTATCCTCCAATAGGAAAATAAGAGTTGACTTTTGTGTCCATATGAGACAAAAAGTGCTTTTTCCCTTTTTATAAAATAAGAATAAAAGGGGAAGAAATATTCCTTTTAATTAAATAAAGACTTAGGATAAGATGGTTAGCCCATAGAAAATAATTGAATAAATGATAGAACTAGGATTTGATCAAGAATAAGCAATTTATGATTTAACAAAAGGGGCTAATAGTCTAGATGACCATTTTTAGGTGTATACATTTGCCCCTCTTTGACTAATGTGTGATTGATCTGGGAACACATGCAGTCAAAGAATGAAGTTGAAATGTGAGATCAATTTGGGATCACAAAGCAACTCAGATCAGCCAAGAAGGTAAGAGATAGCCAAGAAGGCAAGCAATAGCAATCTGACTCCAAAGAATGAAGTGCAGAAAATTAGCAAATCCTGCATGGTCAGCTTAGTAGCAACAGTACTGAACACTTAGGAAAGAGATAGCCAATAAGATATGATGCGTCTGCCCCCTCGGGATCGAAAGTGAAATCTAGGTAGAGGGAAAGTAGAAGCAAGAGCAGCATGATCAAATCACTAGAAATCATAATCAAAGAAAGAGAATAGAATAACCATCAAGCAGTAAAGATATGCCCCACACATGGGACCCGGGGCACGAACCAAGCGGTCCCTCAACCCGGAAACACCACGGAGGGGGATTTGAACTTGAGATTGAAAGTGAATGAAAGACTAGAAATTTCAAAGAGATGGGGATGAAGAGGTGAAGAATGCCCCAGCGAAGATCAAAGGATCGGGCCTCAAAAGGTTAGCCAACTGCACGGAAGAAGGAGAAAGGTGATTTGGACGATCAAGGTGATCTTGGATTTTGGTTTTGATCCTGAAATGAATAGAAAATGATGGGATATGAAAGACAAGAAGTGAAAGACATGATTAGGAAGAAGTGAAAGGTGAGCGCAGTTGATTAACAAGTCCATGAAAGATGAAAGGAGAGCTCTCTCCATATGCAAGATGCAAAACTAAACTAACATGAACTTAAGAATGCAAGCTACATGAAAAGTGGTTTACTTGCAAGGTCACAAAGCCAATAGACATCTAATATTCATCATTGAGCATTATTGGTAGCATCGCAAGATCATACAATACACACTAGCATAACTATGTGGATCTGAATATGATCTATATCAGATAGAAATTTGGGAATCTCACCTAGGCATCAAAGACATGTAGGTCCAGATGACTAATGTAGTGAGATCACCTAAGTTTGATATAGCAAGATTATGCTCGCATCGAGACACAAGAAAGTCAAGATGACTAGAAGCATGCACTTGTGAAACAGTCAAGGATAATACCTCATAGGTCCATAGTGTCAAGTAAGACCAGCATAAATGCTCATGACAGGTAGGACCAACAAAATATACCAACAAGCAGATAAAGAAATAAAACATGTTCTCATTCCCTCAGTCTTCTAGCTATGCATCATTGAAAACTTCTCAGGGAGAGATCACTCATCAAAGAAATCTTCATAGACAGTACACAAAGAAAAATAAAGTCAACATATCTCAAGCAAGTTGATTGTTTAAGTGCGTGTGTGTTGGTCATAGAATCAAACTTTGAGTATCACATCTGCCAGTGAGAAATATTGCATCATCCAAGATGGCGGGAAGGATATCTGATAAGTGTTAAGAAACACTCGACGCTAAGGTAGTGTTGAAAAACACCGTTTACAAGGTGCCTAAGAAACCCAGACGCACAAAGAGACCCAAGATAAGCTGAAAACAACGGATGCCCCCTAGACTAAGATAAGAGTCAATTCCAGGCTAAGAGAGGCAAAGAGAGAAGTGGAGCGAAGGAGTGCCACGCAAGACTGATAGACATAGGTGCAAAGGGTCTCAAGCAGCGCTTGTTTCCAGGTTTTCACCACTTGATAGATTTATTGCAATTTTTTTAGGACTTTTTATAATTTTTTTTTTTGTATTTTTGCTACCAAGGCGCCTGTTTCCAGGTTTTCACCAAGGCACTTTTTCAAATTTTTTTGAATTTTTTGAATTTTTGAATTTTTTGTATTTTTTCAGGACTTTATATGCTTTTTAGGATTTTTTCAGCATCATATGAATTTTTTTGTAATTTTTTCAGGATCATAAAATATGTACAAAGGATGCCCCAGACAGAAATGGGCATCAAGAATCTGCTTCCTCTGATCTAGAGAACTGATAGGCGCCAGGCCCAAATGCTGCAACTGTGACGATAGGAGGTCTCAACCAGTTAGACCAATAATAACCAGCCCTAAGCAATGTCTGAGCTAGTGAAGGATCATTAGAATGTGATCCACATATGCCATCGTGGATTTCAGTTAGCACTTTTTCTGACTCCTCTATTTCTAGACACTTAAGGAGAGTTTCATCTAGACCCTTCCTATACAAGTCACCAGAGACAAAGGAAAAGTGTAAGGGATGGCGGAAGGAATGGCGTGGTGGATTTGCAAGAGGAATATGAGGTGGAAGATATGAAAAGATGGTAGGATTGTAAGATTTGTGAGCAGGATAGCGTAATTCGTCCACCAGGAACTTGAAGTGAAATTTATGCTTTTTCATTTGTAAAATGGATGTTGAAGTAACCAAGGCATTAGCAACTTTGTTCTCAGCTCTAGGAATGGGCTGAAGTATAATAGATATGAGATCATGCTTGAGGTAGTGCATCATTTTTTTGTAGAGAATCAATTGGTCATCTTTTATTTGAGAATCATTATTTTTGAGCAGATTTTTATTTTTACTTTTCTTAGGTTCAGATAGCGCCACAATGTGGTTTTTGCCATCTGACCATTGCTCTTTTCTTTTGACTTGATGACTGTGATGCTTTATTTCTGAGTCAGTCTTTTTTGTTGCTAGTTCACTGGTGGAAGAAGTAACAGGTATTGATGCGAGATGAAATGAAGTGACCGGTTCAATAGCATTTATGCGAGGGGTGTCATCTCTGGTAACAAGAGAGGTTGAGCCTATAGGGTAAGCTCCAAAAGTAGCTAGATCTAGACTTGTCATAGAAGAACCAGCGTGGTCCACTAAGGCAATACGAAGAACAAACTCATCAGACCCCACACAAGACCCATCAACCACGTCGGGATGGTTACTACAAGAATGAACCATATCAACATCCATATCATCAGTAGATATACATTTTTCTCCCCAAAGAAGTGAAGTAGAGGGAAGATCATCTCCCATTTGAACCATAGTGTGTAGCGGTGGCTCATCTGTATCTGTGTCTGAATTACTAAGCATGGGAGTATTTCTAGAATCCTCTCTATAGATCCACTCTTGAATAGCTTATTTTTCTCTTTCTGCTTCTAAAGGAATGGATGAAGGAACAAAGGTATCAAAGATCACCATAGCAGAAGTGGAAGGCTTCATTTGATCAGAAGGTCTCCCATATGACCTAGGAGAAACAGGTATAGAAGCAAAGGATCCCAGTGTATATTCACCCATACTAAGGCTTATCATCTTAAGTGATTTCTCAGCAGCAGCTAGAGACGTACTAGGATCAACAAAAGGTTCATTATGAGGAACAAATTTTTTAGTAGCAGCAAGAGCATTGATAGCAATAGTATGGTCTCCAGGAATCACAACCTTAGTGCCATTGTATGGAAATTTGACGCACTGATGATAAGTGGAAGGAATAGCCTACATGTCATGGATCCAAGGATGACCCAAAAGAATGTTATATGTGAGTGGGATGTCCAATACTTGGAAGCTAATATCTTTCGTGATAGGGCCCACTCGGACAGGCAGCGTGACAAGACCTTTGGAAGATCTTTCCACTTCATCATAAGCTTTTATAGTAATCTTCTTCTTGGAATCCACAGCAAATTCTAACAAACCCAATTGTTGTATGACATTGAAAGAAACAATATTTGACCCTGCACCATTGTCTATCAGGACTCGGCAGACTCGGGTATTGTAGACTAGAACTTCAATGTGTAAAGCTAGATTATGTGGGTGAGCAATAGATATTTCATCTTCTGTAGAAAAGGAGAGAGATAGCAGAGATGAAATGTGGTTGACCATAGCCTAAAATTGATCTGGATCAATGTCATTGGGAACACATGTTGTACGTAGAGCCTCATCAAGAATCTATCTATGAGAAGATGATAACCGAAGCAACTCAAGGATAGATATCTATGCTGGTGTCTTTTGCAAATGTTGGACAAGATCATAGCTAGGGGTGGCTGAAGGAGCCACTTGTTTGGAAGGCAAAGCTTGTTTGGGATCTTGCACAGTTTTAAGGACAATCTTGGCTTGCCCCCTAGTAATAGCATTCAGTGTCTCACTTTGGGAAGATGAACTACCATGTGTTTGCAAGACTAACTTTGGCTTACCATGATTGGTGTTATTATCATCTTGAGACCTCATCATTAGAACACTCTCAACGGGCTCTACCATGTTAATCACAAGTGTATTAGAAGGATATGTGTAATTGATCTTAGCATCATGATTCTTCTTATGTGCTTGAGAGCTTTCCCCCTTATCATGCTTAGGTAGAGGATCTTTGAAAGCTGTGTGATCAGAATTTTTAGTTAAGCCATCAGTGGAGATTGTGCCATTCTCAATAAGATCCTGAATATCATCCTTAAGCCTAAAACAATTGTCTGTTGGATGTCCCTTGTTTTTGTGATAATGGCAGTAATGATCCTCTCTCCACCAATCAGGCTTATTTATCAGATCCCAGTTACCAGGTTTATCAGGAAGCGTAAGATATCCATTGTCAACCAAAGTCTTAAGGATCACATCGTAAGGTTCTACCAACTTGGTATAGACTCGCTTTCGAAATGACTTCTTAGGCTTATCTGCATATTGAGGTTTAGGAGCATTGTGAGTGTTGCTAGCTTCTTGTTGTTTTTCTGCATAGATAGCGTTGGAGAGATTGAAAGTGGGCTCTTTAACTTTAGGAGCATCAACAACCCCATCATTAACAAAATACTTGTTTTTATTCCAAGGTTTGTTCTTGTCTTTGCCATTGCCTTTAGCATCTTTATTAATAACAATATCCCCTTTTCTTATAGCTACATCCTCAATCCGATATGCACTTTCAACCATGTCATGGAAGGAGGAGAACAGTTGCTTCCTTAGATCATAAAATAGCTCAGGCACAAGTGTGTTGACGAAAATATCAATCTTTTCTCTTTTAGGTAGCTGACAAGGATATCGAGAATACAATGACCTCCAATGTTGTAAGTAAGTTGCAAATGGCTCACCTTGATGTTGTCTTAGATTACTGAGATCTATCATAGTGACAGGTTGTTGGATGTTGTAAGAGTACTGCTAGGTAAATCACTGAGCTAACTCATCAAAAGTCTTAAGCGGTGGTGTCAATTTCGCAAACCATTCCAAAGCTTGGCCTCTTAAGCTTCAAGGGAATAAGCGTAGGAGATATGTGTCTTCATGAAGAAAGTCCATACTAAGAGCATAAAAATGACACACATGGTCATGAGGGTCACCATTTCCATCATACTTGTCATATTTAGGAACCTCAATATCCTTAGGAAACGGGACCATGTATACATCTTTATCAAAAGGAAGAGCACAAATTGATTCTACAAAAGAGACCTTTGGAGGCTCTCTTTCTAATGCCATTTGGGTAAGGCGTTGATTTTTTTGACGTAATTCTTCTTTAAGGACTTCCAATTCAGTTGGTACTCTTTGTTGGACAATTTGTCTGACATCATAGCCGGGAGGAAGCTTGTATCCTCTAGAAGTCATATATTGAAAATATTGATTGCCATTACGCTCTAAAAGCTTATGCATCATTCGTTGGAAATCCACATCTTGTTCACATCTCATAAGATCCTCACTAGAAATCTCATCATTAGCCTTTGCCTCATGTTGAGAGGGAGGAGGTCTAGGTGGTGAAGAAGGCATAGCAAAAGTTGGCCTTGGAGGAGATCTTGGTGGCGTGTTGTTGTCATTATTGCCATTGTTAAAAAGAGGTCTATGCTCATGATTACTAGTCTCAGGTTGCTCATGAAATGTCCCTCTATAAGCCATGTGCCTAGTAGCATCCATCCTTTGTTGATTGTGTTCTTTGTCTAAGCGTGCTTGATTATCCTTATGCTCAAAGTGTTCTTGCAAGAGTTGAAACTTTTCTTGTTCAGTCAAAGTGAGTGAGACACTATCTGTGTTTTTGGGGGTCTTGAATGCGAAAAAGAGGAAACCTCCTTTATACCACGGTGTAGCCTTAGAATTCTCAGATTGGTCAGAACTAGAACTGTTGTTGCTAATGGGTGCTTTTGAACATCTAGTTGGAGAAGGTAACTGTGTATAATTGAACGAAGGATGACTCTCCTGCTCAAATTGAGACTAAGTTGTAACCGGCATGAAAACAGATGTTGGTTGACTAATAGAATGAGGCAAAGTTTCTTAGATTTGAGATAAGCAAAGATAATAAAGATCACTTGTCAAAGTAGAACAATAGAGAGATGGCTCGTCAAAAGTGCTCAAGCACTTACAGCAATCAATTGACTAAAGCCGAGCAGTGAGCAAGAAGCTCAATAAGCAAGTAGCTAGAGAGGTAACTGTGATGCGACAAGTGATCAAGAGCAGCATTCGTTAAACTCAAACCCAATAGTTTTAGCTCATTTGTTTCAGTCTAGAATAAATCTAAGCATGTAGGTAACAAACCAATTTCAGGTAAGAATAGAAAAAGACACTCTACGATAGGTTAAAGTGCAAGTTTAGCCACTCTGAATTGCAGCAATGACAGGATAGCAAAAAGATTCTGGGTGATACTTTGACCAGTGAACATAAAAATCTCAGTTTTAAAGCATTTTGATCAAGTTCAAAGGTTGGATAGTGCAATTTCTCAGTTTGACAAGCAGTAACAGTAGATAAAAGATAGGTTTGCAAATAGTAGGTGATCAAACATGTCATAGAACACTTGAAACAAGGGCAAAAGAAACCTTCCCAAGACAAGTGTTAGATTTGACAAACGCAAATCATCCCAAGAACACCTGCATGCAAGACTGTCACAAAGAAGAAGCAAAAAGAGACAGAAAGCTATGGCGGCCAATAGGCCAGAGACTGAAAAAGCATGTTGCAAGAATGAATTTCTATTAACAACAATAATGAATTACAATCTCCTTATTGAAATGAAAGAAGTGAATCCTTATAAAAGGAAACACGAAACCCTAAAGGCTAAAACCCTAAAGAATTATAAAGTGCCTAAGTGAAACTTAAGCCTAGAGTATGATAAACTAATAATTAAATGATTTAATTATTAGCTAACATAAGACTACTCTAACACCCCCCCTTAAGTGTAACTTAGGGAGAAGCAAAAAAAAGCTAAACTACTACAGAAAGCAGGAAAGATGGGTCCCGGCAACTAGGCCTGATCAGGTACCCAAACATAAAGCAAAAGATGTCCCAGAGAAAGGAACAAGAAGAGAGCAAGAAGCTCCTTCGAAGCATGTCTGAAAACTCTGTCAGAAGATACTGCTGGAACCCCCACTGAAGTGCATGACCAGGTAGAGAAGACAAGTGTCTGAAGAGCTGATCAATCGAACCAGGAAGCAATAGAACCAACAGGTGAACCCCCCCATAATGCTGAATTGGGAGAGGTGACAGGAACACTGAAATGCGATGCCAAAAATAGCTGCAGAAGAAGAACCAGGAACACCAACAGTGCAACAAAAGCACACACACAGGATAAAGGGCGGTGTCATAGACACAGTCTACATGGGCTAATGTCATGGAAGGTACGCTCACTTGACAAGAGTGGATGCGCCTATAGTGGCAAATGCATCAGAATCCCCCCATGGCACTTTATAACTGAGTGCGAATACTAAAACTGAACCAGGTGAAAAAGATCCCAAAAATGCAGAAGAGGGCACTTTATCTCAGTGCGTTTACAGAACAAAGATACATCAGAAAGAGCATGCAAGCTCAGAAGTCAGAAAAGAAGAGTGCACTAAGAAACCAGAAGAAGAGATCCCCGGACCTGTAGAACCAAGCACACCACCAGAGGGCATAAACTGCATAACTCAGAGGAGTGAAAACCTAGAGTAGAATCTGGAAGAAATACCTCTGCCACTGAATAGTACACAGAACCAGCTTTCCGACGATATCTCGTTTGCCGAAAAAGGAGTCCGAATGAGCCAGATATGACTCCCGAAAGGCAAAAAGAGACATCAGACTTCAACAGCAAAAAATGCTATTGAAACGGTGGAACCAAAAACCCTAACCTCCATCATCGGAAAGAGCTCGGAAAGAGCTTTCCGACGATATAAAGAAGTCAGAAAAAGACCCCCGTATGCACCCTGTAGAGCGAAAAAGGCCCAGGTACCCCCAAAATACCCACCAAGGCAAGTTTTAAGCCCCAGGGGCTAAAAAAAATAGGCCCCCGGACGCATGGCGCGCTCCGGGGGCTGGGCCGCAGCCTCTGGTCGGTCATATGACCACGCGGCTGTGTGTATGAGCCCGCGGGGGCTGAAATGGGCCGCCACCGGCGGCAGGGGGCCAGCGGAGCGGGGGCGCGGGGGCGCTGGCGGAGCCGAGGGGAGGCCGCAGAGGAGCCAGGAGGCGGCGGAGCCGGGAGGAGGCCGTCGGAGTGGAGCAGAGGGCGCTGGTGCCGGCGGTGGGCGGGGCCGGCGGAGCGGAGGGCGCGGGCGGCGGGGCCGAGGGCGGCGGAGGCCGCAGGGAGGCGCTGCAGCGGAGGGGGCCGCGGCTGCGGTGGCCGCTCGGGCGGTGGCCGCGGCTGCGGTGGCTGCGGGGCGGCGCGGGGGTGGCCGCTGGGCGGCGGCCCCAAATATAATTTTTTAAAAAAAAAAATCACCGTGTACCCACCTCGGAGTGCGTGCCAGGGCCGTACGGCCCTGGTATGCAAAAATTTTTTGCCTCAGATGCCATTGTGTCCAAAATGGACAAGTTTTATATGGATTTAGGGGTTCTTGGGCCTTCCGGACACAATGGTGGTGTCCGTTTTTGCCCAAGGTGAGCCAAATTTTGGCTCCCCCCCAGATCCACAAAAAAACTTCTGAAACCCTCTGTGCTTCAACGAAACTCGAACAGCGAACAACAGGAGAGCTCTGATACCATGTTAGATTTGACAAATGCAAATCATCCCAAGAACACCTGCATGCAAGACTGTCACAAAGAAGAAGCAAAAAGAGACAGAAAGCTATGGCGGCCAATAGGCCAGAGACTGAAAAAGCATGTTGCAAGAATGAATTTCTATTAACAACAATAATGAATTACAATCTCCTTATTGAAATGAAAGAAGTGAATCCTTATAAAAGGAAACACGAAACCCTAAAGGCTAAAACCCTAAAGAATTATAAAGTGCCTAAGTGAAACTTAAGCCTAGAGTATGATAAACTAATAATTAAATGATTTAATTATTAGCTAACATAAGACTACTCTAACAACAAGCACTTGTGATATCAAAATAGAAAACCTTATAAATGCTACCATGTGTTTGAATGTTGAGAACGTTTACACGGGCATAGCACAATCGAAGACAATTCAAGCAATTAATACCTAGAAGGATAAGGTTCATTACTTAGCAACGTGGCCCACAACTTGATGCTCCCTTGCCTCACACCAAGTGGTTGCCCACAAGAGATATTGGCGTTGTCATGGAAGTGTCAAAAACACAACCAAAGGAACACATATGGTGAGTGTCTTGGGGTGATCCGGGTAAGTCCACTTGGATCAATCTTTGCACCAAGAAGCTAAGCGGCTAAAATAGGGTGGCCTCTATCTAATGGTTCATAGTAAGGGTTTCCATTCATAGCACCCCTCTTGCTCCTCATAAAGGACTAGGACCTCGCGGCCTCAAGAGTACCTTAAGCATTCTTGCTTAATGCTTTCCTCATGGTCACAATCCCACAAGTTACTCACATCAAGCGAAGATAAGTACTATGTCTACCAAGGTTTTGTGTCCTCGATAGCCTTGAGATTATAGTGAGTTGGAATCACTCGCCACCAAGGAAAATGATGACAAGGTTGTCCCCACTTGGGTCATTCCTCTTGATTGCTCAAGAGCAGGCCCCCTAAAGGATCCTAAGCTAAACAAAGAGTGGATTAATTCTTGAGGTTCAAGGTTTTTGGTTCACCACAAGGGTGAAGAGCATACTTCCCTATCTCAAGAATCTCTCCCAAACACACCAAGCAAAGATTCAATTACCCCCTTGCTTTCAAAATCCCAAGATGGGTCAAGATTTCTGTTTCACCACAAGGGTGAAGAGCATACTCTCCTACCACCTCAAAATTTCTACAACAAGGTATTAAGTGCCTATGAAAGGAAACAACTAGTATATGCCACACTTAATAAAGAAAGCAATTAAACAAGCACTTGATTTGGTTTTTATGCTTAGGGCAGCCCTGCAAAAACCATTAGTAGCCCTCTTTGACATGCGATTTTAGCAAATTTCAAGCAAGAAGCACCTACAACCACAACTTGTTAGACCAACAAGAGTTAGGAGAATCAAAATCCAAAATCTAACAATGATTAGTACATGAAAAATTAGATAATGTGCAAAAATAACTGATCAAATGATAAAATCTGAAAATGAAACCATCATGGTTGGATTAGGCTCGAAAAGACCTTTCCAACGATATATCACACTTAAACTTTGGATACCATTTGCAAAATTTCAAAAAAAAAAATGGGCCATGAAATTTGCTATGACAAGGTGATAGTTCTATTGAATTGTTTCAAAGACCTCTTACAAGGCCACTCCTAACAGGGTGATTAAATCCTCTAACAAGGTCACACCTAACAGTGTGTTTTGTAACCTTTAACCGGGTTGGCTCCTAACAGGGCTCACTTCAGAAGAGTGAAAAATAGTAACTAGTTACATTGGTGGTTTTTCCCAAATTGGGTTTCCATGTTAAATTTGGTGTCTCTTGTGTTCATGTTATTTTCTTTATGCATGCATGTTAATCACTAATGAATACTTAAGAACAGTTATAATTAATACTCACTGCAATAACTGAGTTTCAGCATTTCTCTGTATGATTATCGAGTGACAGCAATAAATGAATTAATAAGACATCTAAGGGATCTGTGGTAATATTTTTGTGGTTAACTGATTCACCCCCCTCTTAGTTACTCCATCTATATTTCCAACAAAGGCATGTAGTGAAAACAGAGACCTAACGTCCATCTTTCTTTGAAGACTTCAAATTTAGATATTTTATTGGTAACAGTTTCAAAATTGTCAAGGTTGATGGAAAATTTGATATTTCTATACCAAGATCTGACCTCCATTTCAAGATTTTGGCTAGGATTGGGGATTTCAAAGTGCCATTCTTGGCATTCAATCTATTTGTTTAGCATGAGGAAAATATCAGTAAGTTTTTAGGTCCCTCACAGAGAAGCCATAGAATAATCTTGGGTTGCAGGGAACCCAATACTTACATTTTCTCAATTGGGACTCATCTCATCTGGAAAGCTCTTCAAAGTATTCTTTGTTTTGATGAGCACTACACGAGTTATAAGCACAAGTAGAAAGTATGACCAGCTACAAACTCTAATTTTTATGGTAAATCAATACATGATAGACATTCAAGTCTTTTTGCTGTTATGAGATAAGATGGCAGACATTATTTTTATTATTACTATCTAATTTAGAGGCTTGGTTCATCAAAAGTAGCTCTGGCAGTCTACTTCTTTCTATTTCAAGTATATGTTCTTGCTCCTCTAGAAGATATTGGGTTCTTATCATATCGTAATTACCATTTATTCTCGATCATGCAAAACAAAATATTTCTTTTTAGGCACAAGAAGAAAAAAAAATTACCATATCAAACACACAAATGGAGGTCAATGTCCTACTTACCAATTTGAAGGTCAAAGTCATCTAGATTGTAGGTTGTTGGCATGTATTTTATTTGTTCAGGTTTCTCAGTTGTTTAGCTTTTGAATGGAAGAAATTCAATAACAAAGAATTTGTTAGAATGAAGGAATCCAACACTAAACAAATTAAAGAAAACAGTTGGGTATGTGCAAGATCATGAGGGTCCAACCTATACCCTTAAGTGACAATGAAAAATCAGCAAATCAGGGTTAGTCAACTTGACGTGAAAATTTCAACTAGCTATCAACCTAATATCAAAAAGTTGTAAGAATAGAATATGTAGAAAATTCAATGTAGTTTCTAAACTACTAGGCCTTTTTTGAAAAAAAGTTAGTATGATTGGTGAAAAGTATAGATTTCAATGTAGCAATACAAAAATTTCTGGAAAAAAATAAGAAGTAGGTGTATGTTTGACCACCTTAATCATAATCAAATGATAATATTTCATTATAAGATTTTATATATAAGTAGTAGAATCATGTCCGGATGTGATGCATATTTTTTTGTAATTTTATTCCAAAAAAATAATTAATTATGAATTTTATACTACAACATTTTCAAAATAAAAAAACTCTCGTGTCTGACCACCTTAACTCATTGAAAAATTTACAAAATTTTAAAAAACAAAATTCCTTATAGTAGGTGAAGCATAGAATGTGATGCATTTTTCAGATTTCAAAAATGTTATACCGTCTGAAAGTTATAGTCATTTTTCAATCAGTATATAAATCAACACTTTAGAGGTAACTCAATTAGAAAATAACTAATAATTACTTACCGAATTCAAAATTTGACAGCAATTATATCGATAGAAAGCTGATAATATCCTTAAGATACCCTTTTCGTTTCATCAAATTTGGGTGGAAAAAATGTCGTCAGCTATATGGTTGAAGTCTGGAACTCAGAGAAATAGGGGAAAAACACATTTTTGGGACATTTCAATAGTTGACCATGTAGGTTTGGTGCACAAAGCAATGCTGAGCCTAATTGGGTACCTGATATTTTCATGCACCCTATATTTTTGGGTACTCGATATTTTTGGGTACCTGAAAATGCCGACAGAATTTTGATTTTTCACTTTTCCCTCCCCTTTCTCCATCCTTCATATGATATATTATATATCAAAAACTATATATTAGATATATATTATATATATTAAATATTATATAATATCAATTATATATTAAGTATTTTATAATATAAATTTTACATTAAATATTATTTAATATATATTAATATTAAATGTTACATTATATATCATATATTATATATTATTTTATATGTATAATATATTAATATTTATTTTACAACTATGTACAAAAGGTTGGAAGATTGCAGAAAAATCATGGATGGCCATTGAAAGAAACAAAGGAAATCAATTAGCCATTTAAAACATTCATGGCCAGCCATTGAGGAAGAGAGTGAGTGAGAAGGTAGCGGGGGCTACGAGAGGAAGAGAGAGAGAGAGAGAGAGAGAGAGAGAGAGAGAGAGAGAGAAGGGGAATAGGAAGAGGATAGAGTAGGAGAGAGAGAAGGGGAAGGATAACCAATTCATTACAATATTAATCAATAATGAGCAAGGAAAACTTAAATAATATCACAGCAGGCATTAGAAATCCAAATTATAATTTGGAGTTTTAAGAAAAGTGAGTAAGGTCCTGGACAGGGACATTATAGATCCACACATTGTTCAGTAGATACCTCAAAGAACCCACATACACGGGAGTAGGTTTGAAGTAAGACTAAGATTGTTTATCAGTTCAAAAATATTATTGTGTTGTACTTTTGATTAACAACCAATGATGGGATGTGAAATTCACAAATTTGATTATATTACTAGTGGTTCTATTTCAAATTTTGGAAAAAATGGATATTTGACATATGTTCATAAATTTCAATCAATACCATTTTAAAATAACACATCAGTTTATTTTTACACATTGAGAATATCATCAATAAGAATTGAACTGAAATTGACATAGGTCATAGGAAATAAATGCCCCAGCTATTTGCTGTCTTCTGCATTTTGAGTTTCTTATTACAATCACGAGATGAACATTACTCTCCAAATGGTTTTGGACAGTAACATTTGTACTTCCTCTTCACAAATATTTCTTCCCTCATCTTGCTGCCTATTGATACCGATAAAGTGAATCTATGCATTTATGCCATGTAGTGGGAGAAAAATGGTTTCCTAATTGATATGTGTCTAAATAATACATGCAAGAACCTTTTCTTTGATATTGCTCACTAACCCTTTACAACAGAAAATGATTACAAAAACTGGCATGTACTTGCATGAGGACATTATATATTACAGAAATCCCACATTGAAGTAGCTGGCAAGCCACTCAAAAAGTAGTAACTGATAGCAAGTGGGATAATGCAAATAATTTAATAAACCACTATCTTCTTTACTCAAGCAACATCTGGTTCATTTGCTCGACTAGGGCATGTTTGGGAACAAACAGTCTCCATTTAAACTCAAGTCTCTGGAAGCAGTTATATTTGTTAGTGGAGGAGATACACCCATTAGATCTGCAATAAATTTATGCTCACTGGAATTTCCATTTCTCTTCAATTGGGATACTCTTTCCAAATTGCATCTACCCTTTTACCAATTTGGGAAATCAATGGGTCTATTTGTAGACCTCCAAGGAGTTGGTCACCTAAACGAGAACCTTGAGATGAATCAGGAACTTCTCTATGAAAGAGATCAGTACCTTGAGAAGATCTCCACTTGTCAGCTAAATTAAAACCTTGGACCATAGATGGTTTCCCTTTGTTGTAAAATGAGGAGTGAGACTACCTTGCCAAAGGTGGCAATGAACTTACATTTGAGGGATAATGCCCAATATGAGTAACCTGGTTTCCCAAGTCCTGTAAATGAAATGCCATTAACTAATAGGCATTTCTAATAGAAATATTTGTGGTGCTAGAATGAAGTGCACGATCAAATTCTTTGCCTGCTAATGAACCAATTTGAGGCTTCATTTCACATTGCTCTGTGGATAATTCCACAACACTTGTTACTTCTCTATCTGAATTTTTTGTGTCAGTGTACACGTGCATTGAAGAGCTTCTGTCACTACTTGAGCTACTAGCAGATGGTGACTACTCCTCATCATCATCTGACATAGGCTCACACACATATCTTACTTCTTTCCTTTGCTACTTTCCCTTTCCTAGATCTTCCTCCTTATTTGTAACTTCTATAATGGGTCCAAGAAGCTCTTCCCACTCTTTCCCATTAATATAAAAATATTTTTGTCCATAACAATATTTTCTGCATTTATTATGATATTGATCCAATTTGATGCACCTTTGCTATTTGATCCATACTTCTCTTTCATTTCACTTGCTTTGCTCATTTTGTACATTATAGGCTAGGATTTGACAATGGTATGACATTGGTACTACTGACATTAATGATAAATTTTACCTTTTAGCTATTAATTTTATGTCATTTTTCCTGTATGATGCTTTTGTATACGAATTATGGATATTCTTTGGGAAAATTTTCATTTTTTCTTGTAGGATAGCTTTGTATACAAATTTTGGAGAATCTTTGTTAAAGAGTAGGTAAGGATGGCTAAGCTAAGTCCCCCTAGGAAGTCTACATGACCCCTATGGACACATTGGAACCCTCAAGTGTGTCCTAAGGGGTCCTATGACCCATTCAGACACACTTGAGAATTTAAATGTGTCAAAAGGGGTCATGGGGACTTCCTATGGGTCCTAGTACACCTTATCATGCGTTAGGACCCCTATGAAGTCCTCATGACCCCTATGGACACTTGGAATGCTCAAGTGTGTCTTAAGGGGTCCTACAACCCCTTCAGACACACTTGAGCATTCAAATGTGTCATGGGGACTTCCTAGGGGTCCTAGTATGTCTTATCACACGTTAGGACCCCTAGGAAGTCCCCATGACCCCTATGGACACATTAGAATGCTCAAGTGTGTATTAAAGGGTCTGGCGATCTCTTCGGACACACTTGAGCATTCAAATGTGTCAAAAGGGGTCATGGGGACTTCCTAGGGGTCCTAGTATGCCTTCTCACATGTTAGGACCCCTAGGAAGTCCCCATGACCCCTATAGACACATTGGAAAGCTCAAGTGTGTCTTAAGGGGTCCTACGACCCCTTTAGACACACTTGAACATTCAAATGTGTCAAAAGGGGTCATGGGGACTTCCTAGGAGTCCTAGTATGCCTTATCATGCGTTAGGACCCCTAGGAAGTCCCCATGACCCCTATGGACACATTGGAATGCTCAAGTGTGTCTTAAGGGGTCCTACGACCCCTTTGGACACACTTGAGTGTTCAAATGTGTCAAAAGGGGTCATGGGGACTTCCTAGGGGTCCTAGTACACCTTATCATGCGTTAGAACCCCTAGGAAGTCCCCATGACCCCTATGGACACATTGGAACCCTCAAGTGTGTCCTAAAGGGTCCTACGACCCTTTCAGACACACTTGAGCATTCAAATGTGTCGAAAGGGGTCATGGGGACTTCCTAGGGGTCCTAGTACACCTTATCATGTTATCACTCCTAGGAAGTCTTCATGACACCTATGGACACATTGGAATGCTCAAGTGTGTCTTAAGGGGTCCTACAACCCCTTTGAACATACTTGAGCATTCAAATGTGTCAAAAAGGATCATGGGAACTTGTTAGGGGTCCTAGTACATCTTATCACGCGTTAGGACCCCTAGGAAGTTCCCATGACCTGTATTGACACATTGGAATGCTCAAGTGTGTCTTAAGGGGTCTTACAACCACTTTGGACACATTTGAGCATTCAAATGTGTTAAAAGGGGTCATGGGGACTTCCTAGGGGTCCTAGTACGCCTTATAACATGTTAAGACCTCTAGGAAGTCCCCATGAGTCCTATGAACACATTGGAACCCTCAAGTGTGTCCCAAGGGGTCCTACAACCCCTTCAGACACACTTGAGTGTTCAAATTTGTCAAAAGGGGTCATGAGGACTTCCTCAGGGTCCTAGTATGCCTTATAACATGTTAGGACCCCTAGGAAGTCCTCATGACCCCTATGGACACATTGGAATGCTCAAGTGTGTCTTAAGGGTCCTACGACCCCTTCAAATAGACTTGAGCATTCAAATGTGTCAAAATGGGTCATGGGGACTTCCTAGGGGTACTAGTATGTCTTATCATGCATTAAGACCCCTAGGAAGTCCCTATGACCCCTATGGACACATTGTAATGCTCAAGTGTGTCTAAACGGGTTCTACGACCCCTTCATCCTATGACCCCTTCAAAAGGGGTCATGGGGACTTCCTAGGGGTTCTCGTATGCCTTATCACATGTTAGGACCCCTAGGAAGTCCCCATGAGCCCTATGAATACATTGGAATGCTCAAATATGTCTTAAGAGGTCCTACAACCCCTTCAGACACACTTGAGTGTTCAAATGTGTCAAAAGGGGTCATGGGGACTTCCTAGGGGTGCTAGTACACCTTATCATGTGTTAGGACCCCTAGGAAGTTCCCATGACCCCTATGGACACATTGGAACCCTCAAGTGTGTCCTAAGGGGTCCTAAAACCCTTTCAAACACACTTGAGCATTCAAATGTGTCAAAAGGGGTCATGGAGACTTCCTCGGGGTCCTATTACACCTTATCATGCATTAGGACCCCTAGGAAGTCCTCATGAACCCTATGGACACATTGGAATGCTCAAGTGTTTCTTAAGGGGTCCTACGACTGCTTTGAACATACTTGAGCAATCAAATATGTCAAAAAGGATCATGGGGACTTCCTAGGGGTCCTAGTACACCTTATCACGTGTTAGGACTCCTAGGAAGTCCCCATGACCCCTATGGACACATTGGAATTCTCAAGTGTGTCTTAAGGGGTCCTCCAACCCCTTCAGACACATTTGAGCATTCAAATGTGTTAAAAGGGGTCATGGGGACTTCTTAGGGGTCCTAGTATGCCTTATCACGCGTTAAGACTGCTAGGAAGTCCCCATGACTCCTATGAACACATTAGAATCCTCAAGTGTGTCCTAAGGGGTCCTATGACCCCTTCAGACACACTTGAGTGTTCAAATGTGTCAAAAGGGGTCATGGGGACTTCCTAGGGGTCCTAGTATGCCTTATAACACGTTAGGACCCCTAGGAAGTCCTCATGACCCCTATGGACACATTGGAATGCTCAAGTGTGTCTTAAGGGGTCCTATGACCCCTTCAAATAGACTTGAGAATTCAAATGTGTCAAAAGGGGTCATGGGGACTTCCTAGGGATCATAGTACACCTTATCACACGTTAGGACCCCTAAGAAGTCCTTGTGACCCCTATGGACACATTGTAATGCTCAAGTGTGTCTAAAAGGGTCCTACAACCCCTTCATACACACTTGAGCATTCAAATGTGTTAAAAGGGGTCATGGGGACTTCCTAGGGGTCCTAGTACACCTTATCACGTGTTAGGACCCCTAGGAAGTCCTCATGACCTCTATGGACATATTGGAATGCTCAAGTGTGTCTTAGGGGGTCCTACAACCCCTTTGAACACACTTCAGCATTCAAATGTGTAAAAAGAGTTCATGGGGACTTCTTAGGGGTTCTATTATGCCTTATCACATGTTGGGACCCCTAGGAAGTCTCCATGACCCCTATGGACACATTGGAACCCTCAAGTGTGTCCTAAGGGGTCCTACGACCCCTTCAGACACACTTGAGTGTTCAAATGTGTCAAAAGGGGTCATGGGGACTTCCTAGGGGTCCTAATATGCCTTATCATGCGTTAGCACCCCTAGGAAGTCCTCATGACCCCTATGGACACACTGGAATGCTCAAGTGTGTCTTAAGGGGTCCTACGACCCCCTCAAACACACTTGAGTGTTAAAATGTGTCAAAAGGGGTAATGGGGACTTCCTAGGGATCCTAGTATGCCTTATTAGGCGTTAGGACCCCTAAGAAGTCCCCATGACCCCTATAGACACATTGGAATGATCAAGTGTGTCTTAAGGGGTCCTACAACCCCTTCGGATACAATTGAGCATTCAAATGTGTCAAAAGGGGTCATGGAGACTTCCTAGGGGTCCTAGTGTGTGTGTGAATTTTGTACCTAGCTATAGACACAACACTTTAGTAAAATATTAGAGGTTAGCCAAAAACCAAAATTGTGCAATGAAATGGAAACTGAACCAACCAGACGATTTACTACCTTCTAGTAGGTGCGAGTATGATACTCTCAAATCAGACCGAGACCAGTGACAATGCAACACCTAAATGGAAATTTGAATTCAAAGAATGAAAACTATATGAATGCAGATTAAGCTATATTTTTGGATTTTCTGTGCAATAATATGAAAAACTGTATGAAATTGATCTAGAATGAATGAAATTAGAATGCAGATTTGATCTAAAAATTCTATGAATGAGTATGAAACTATAACTAAGAAACTATGCAAAAGCTAAATGATCAACTATGAAAAGATCTCACAAATTGCTTGTCGCAAATGCTCAATCCTTCAATTGCCAATTCGCTAGAGTAATTGTGCAAATTCGAGTGTTGTAATTATGAAGAGCTAAGCCTTGTTTTTATAGAAATCCAGGGCTTTGGGGATGCAAGAGAAAAGCCATAAATCACTCTTGATAAACTCAAGTTGATTTTTGAGTTATTAGGAAATCAAAAATAATTAAATCAAAAAATCATGCAAAAGCACGCAAGAACAACTTTTTAACTCAAATCAGAAGTTTAGATCAGCGTTGAACTCAAAATAGAATGTTGAGTTTCCAAAAGTTAACAACTTGCATTGATTTCCTGATTTTGAGTTTAACTGCTCTTTGAATGTGCAAAATTAATTATGAATTAAATAAATAAATAAAGTGATTTATTCTCAACTTAACTAATTTTTGAATTAATAATAATTGATTTATGGGTTAGTCAATTATTAAATCAAACTTTATTCAAAAACTATATTATTAAAAATTGACAACTGACTTTAATTAATTAAATAATAATTTAATCAATTAGTCATAAGATTTTTGATTTATTATCAAAATTAAATAATACAATTTAGGAATAAATATAATTAAATGTAATTAAATAATTAAGTGGCAGTATTAAATCTAATTAATTAAATATTTAGAATATTCAATTAATCAAACTTTAGGATAAATAGGATTTATCGCCAAATAATAATTAAATTAAAGATAATTATGATAAATTAGGAATATTACTAGGAATATTCCCCAATGCAGAATTTAAGATAATCAATTAGGATTCGATAAATGTGCAGATGTGCCTTAGGTTAGGACTTTGATGTCAATTTCATTTGAATTGAAGATGTAGGAGGTTAATGAACCTATAGCCCATTTTTGGGGTATTACACCTAGTACGCGTTATCACATGTTAGGATGCCTAGGAAGTCCCCATGACCCCTATGGACACATTAAAATACTCAAGTGTGTCTTAAGGGGTCCTACAACCCCTTCAAACACACTTGAACATTCAAATGTGTCAAAAGGGGTCATGGGGACTTCCTAGGGGTCCTAGTATTCCTTATCATGTGTTAGGATCCCTGGGAAGTCCCCATGACCCCTATGGACACATTGGAACCCTCAAGTGTGTCATAAGGGGTCCTACGACCCCTTCAAACACACTTGAGCATTCAAATGTGTCAAAAGGGGTCATGGGGACTTCCTAGGGGTCCTAGTATGCCTTGTCACACGTTAGGACCCCTAGGAAGTCCCCATCACCCCTATGGACACATTGGAATGCTCAAGTGTATCTGAAGGGGTCCTACCCCCATGGACACATTGGAATGCTCATGTGTTAGGACCCCTAGGAAGTCCTCATGACCCCTATGGTTACATTGGAACCATCAAGTGTGTTCTAAGGGGTCCTATGACCCCTTCAGACACACTTGAGCATTCAAATGTGTCAAAAGGGGGCATTTGACAAGGCAATCTTAGTCGATGCCAAAACTTGTAGTGAGGGTCAGCTGAAAGTAGCTCAGTAGTGTATCTTTCAAATCATTCATCCTAGCATTGAACCATCTACTCCATTAACTCCAGTTGGATGGGTAAACACCAGTGACAACCCCATTCCACCCACAGAGTCACTGGAATGCTCACGACCACACTTGACCCAAGTGACCCCAAGGTGCACTGAGAATGATTGGGAAGCGATTTTACAAGGCTTGTATCTTAGAACTCATGAGAGGTATCGACAAACCATTAGGGGCTACGAGATCATGTTTCCAAGGTCTACAATAACCTCTCTCAGTTTTGGGCGATTCAACTTCGTTTGCATTTGGCAAGGCAATCTCAATCGATGCTAAAACTTGCAGTGAGGGTCAGTTGAAAGTAGCTCAGTAGTGTATCTTACAAACCGTCTATCCTAGCATCGAACTATCTACTCCATCGGCTCCGGTTGGTTGGGTAAATGCCAGTGACAACCCCATTCCACCCACGGAGTCATTGGAAGACTCATCACCATGCTCAACCCAAGTGACCTAACAACACAAGTGCTACATTTCTCTATGGATTTAGTAAACGTCAATATAATGAGTTATATACAAAGTGAGTATATACATAGTATTGAAACAATGTAGTACTAAGTGGATCAAGTGGGATTACAAGTTGGGTTAAGGGCCATGGGATCTGTGACGTAGTAGACTGTGTATATAGAGTATAATATCATCACTTATCTTTGTAATGTAGTAGATGGAGATATAAAATGTTATGTTAGGTGAAGTTTAATGGTAATCAAGAAATATGGTTCATGGTTTTGCATGTTGGAGTCAGGATGTATATGGAAAAGATATATAGTTGGTCGAGAAGTTTGGGATGTTATAAGATGTGCATGTGTGGCTTTGAGGACACAGAACATGTGATGTGTATGGTAATGGAGTTGGGTTGTCCAAAGACTTAAAAAGATTGATTTTTTGGGTAGTTGGCAGATGTGGGCTATCACTGGCGCGCACCTTAAATGAAAAATTATGGTTTTTATATGTGAGTCCAGTTGTGTTTTGATTGAGGAAGTTAACATTTACAAAGGTGGTTTGTAGACTGAATGTCCCTTTGGGTGGGAGGTATAATGGTATGAAACATAAGAACATAGGAAATCTATAGAAGTTAAAACTCAAACATAATAAGCTCCATGAATAGGGTATTCCAGAGTAAAGAAAAACAAATGTAACTTCAAAAAGATATAATTTAAATCATAATGATAATCATACTCAAGATATAACTTCACCATTCAATTCCATAAACATGAATAATAAATATAGATGACGTAAATATAACATAAAACTAAACATGTTCTATATATAGAAAGTATCAAATGTATCAAAAGTATCTCCATATAAAAATATGGCACATGCCATTTCAAAATGTCTACAAAATCAATGTTTCAAGGTGTACAATGTGGCATATATGCCATCTCAAAATGTGCCAAGTGGCATCTCTAAATGACTACAAAACTAAAACTACATCCTATGCCGTAGGGGGGTCATCAAAATGCAGCCTCTTTGAAGAAGTGTTTGGCTCTGATTGATACTACATAAAAAATGAGTTCAAACCCTAGTTAGATTGCTTAGATTATATGATTTGTACACACACAGACACACACACACACATAGAAAATTTATAATTCAAACACTAATTCAATTAAAATTATAACTGAATACAAATATTTGTACTTGGCCTCTCGATCTCCTACCACAATCA
Source organism: Chamaecyparis obtusa (assembly GCA_027943335.1). Taxonomy (NCBI): domain Eukaryota; kingdom Viridiplantae; phylum Streptophyta; class Pinopsida; order Cupressales; family Cupressaceae; genus Chamaecyparis; species Chamaecyparis obtusa. Next base: position 2,436,116 of record BSBK01002852.1, read on the forward strand.
GGTGTCCTAGCATAAGTCTTTGGTAGCGAAGGGACCATGCCAACAATACCAACTCCGACCTATAAATATACATTTGCAATAATGAGATTAGTAGAGTGGTGCAACATAGAGTAATAAATCTACAAAATAGGATGATAGCATAATAAAATTACAAATTGATTGAACTAAAATTAAAACTTACATCTGCTGATCCCTCCTCTAGAATAGTGGGCTCAATCAACAAAGATATGAAAGATTCTCATGGGCCCTCCATTACACTAGGAGTAACCTATGAGAGTAAAAATATTGTCAATTATATATAAATGTACTTCATCATAACAACCTTGGTTATAAAATACAAATAACAATATGTAAAAGTCTACGTACAATCGAGCTATCACTCTGAATCGAGATGCCTGTTAGCCTAGGCTCCCGAACCCGTGTCAGGACATCATCAAGAGCCACACCCTATAAAATAAAGTGCAAGTAAAATATTTATTACTACACACAAGTGGCATACATATGCATACAGAATTAATCTTAAACAATTAATTACATTTCCTTTGTCGACACATGAAGAAGGAATGCCCTCATGCCCCCACTGACATCAGCTGTAGCCTACAAGAGTACAATAAGATGACAATATATTAGCAACTATATGAATTTTATTGCTCTAATTGATAGAGATTTAAGCATGTAAACCAAATGATATAAAAAAAACTAATGGGTACATAATTTATAATATATCGTATAGGTGTCAAGGCCAAATGAAATGGCCGAAAGTGTGGAGTCATCCACTCATCTCAACTCTTCCTCTGTCATCGACTGAACATAAATGGAAAAAATATATATACATAAGTGCATGCAATGATTAAAAATAATCTAAATAAGTAAATTATTTTTAAATTAAATAATTCATGTGATAAATTTATTTATAATGTTTACTCTTATCGTAGCAACAGGAGTTCATGGCTCTGCATACCAATCCTAAGCACTCTCATGAGATGTAGATTCTCCATGAGGTGTTGCAGCCTTTGTAGCTGTGTCTCCTATATCCTCCTCACCAATAACATATCGATATGTATCAGCATCAGTAAGTGGTATGAGGCACATATTCTTGCATATAATGCAAATATGGGGCTCGCATACATGTGAACTTAGGCCATATGTTGATGCACCGACATCATCCAAACTAGGAGGTAACAATGACCTAGTCTACATGATCAACTGATCACTCAACAAATGAATGGCCCTAATACTCTATGAGGCAGCCTTTGTAATGATATCGAGATGCTGCACTAGAGGAGGGGGTGCGACATTAGTGGGGGGGACAAAGGTAGTGGCCTTTTTGCGTTGGAAAAATGGCCTAGTCTGAGGAGCTCCTTTGCCTATGCCCATGTTGGGCCTCATACTCCAATAATTAACATTGTGACCAAGCACAAACTCAGCATACATTTTTTTATGAAATAGAAAGGGAGCTCCAAATTGATATGGGGTGGTTTATCAAAAACCATCCACTAGTGATCCCAAAAGTGTGTGCACATTGCTTCATTTGTGCACCATTTTATTGATAGCTTGGGCTTTTTGGGGTCAACTTTTAATCCGGTTTTAGGATTAACAAAAAGGGAGGCTATATCTTCCTTAGTTATATTAAGGGTCGTAACCCCATCATGGTCAAGCCCATCATCAAATTGGGCGTGCATATCATCATGCCAATGAAGAGCAGCATTATGTTGTTGCGTAAGGTGTCAATGTTTTCAACAATGGTATTTAGGGTGGCAAGCATAGGAGCTAAGGTAGGTATATTTTGATATGTGTTTCTGAAGCCCCGTATAGTGTTCAAGTTCTCCTATATCAAATCCTCTAAAGATTGAGGGTTTTGAAGTGGTTTTGGATTGTTTTGGGGATTGGTATTTGGTGGGGGAGGGTTATTATCTTCATTGTTGTCAGCCATGCCTGATTAAATAATAAAAAAATATAAATTTCAAATTGATTTCATATATTATTAAAAAAGTCAATACAAAACCCTATTTTAACCAAAAAAACTACATTTAACATGAAAATGAAAGAAATTAATCAAGATATAGTAAGAATTTACTTATTAGATTAACCGTAGAGTCAAATTTGTTGTTGACACAATCAGGTACCCAAAAATATTGTGTATATGATATTTGGATCCATTTTCCAAACCCAAAACATGAGGAGAAATGAGTAAAATGGCTCACAGGTTTTGATTTATGCCATAGGTTTCGGGTACCCGATAAGGCTTGTGCTTTGGTGTCAGGTTTTCCTAGGTGTACTAACACCCATGCCTACTAAAAATTCAACATACATTTTCATGCCCTTTTGGACAACTGAAAAGTGGATTTTTTTACATCGCCACTTTTTGATCCCTCATGATCTTGCACATACCTAGTTCACAGATTATTTAGGGTTTTTGATCTTCTTTAATGAATAGTTTGTCCATTGTTTCTATTGGGAAAGGTTAAACAATATATGCTATTTGATCATATGAAACCTCACATACATCTCTCCCAGAGTCTGGCTATTAGTATGATTTATTTGACTTGTTTAGGTGGTCTATGTGAAATCACACTAATTTTTCAAATAGAATTTCACTTATTAGTATAATTTCAAAAAACCACCTAAATAAATCAAAATTTTCTAAAATGCTAAAAATACCAAAAGTTTAGCATCAGTCTCTCACTCAAACTCACAAAATAAAATGTTCTGAGATTAATAAATAATTTAACAAAAAGCATCCCAGATTCTAGAATTCCATGCTTTCTTATTTGTCACCTATCATTTAATCCATTTACATAATTTCAAAAAATTAAAACCCACAACAAGCTCTAAACGGATATAATTTGTCTTTGCATTTTTCTTAACTAGCGAACAAGTCTTGTATCAAAGGGAAAGCCGGTGAAATCTTATCTGCGTAGTCACTGATAGCAGCCAACCTGATAAAGGATGTAGTTTTAAGTTGTAAAAATTCTTGGATTTCATGATTGATAGTCACAATATGGACTGCGTACACCCCACCACTTCCCGCTAAGACCATTATGGTTATGGTTACATGTTCTTTCATGTTACAATTTCTTGGATTAAGGGAGAAATGCCATTTTGTTCCTGGGAAATGAATTATTTTTGTAGGCAGGGTGGTAGCCATAAAGTGAGCCAAAGGTAGAACCACAATCTGAGTAGTGATTGTTGATATAGTTAAAGGATTTTCTTTGTAGAAGAAGAACTAATTCAGAAATGCAAACACCACACATGAAGAAATCCCCAGTGCCCACATGTGAAATGTCAGAACTGGTAGATCTTGATCATCAGTTGTGGCCACATCTGCTCATTTGCTTCAAAGATCCTTCCTTTCCTGAAATGGAGGATAGAAATCTTCAGTATCAATCATTATTTTTCATATATCATGTCTCAGTAGGTTATTATAAAAATGACTATTCAGTCTCTAGGATGTACTAATATATAAATTATGGTATACTATAATAAATTTTATATCAATTGGTGTATCCTTAAAGTTGGACAACCATTTTCTATGAAGCCAATTATAGAAATGGCTATTCAGTTTCTAGGATCTACTAATACATAAATTATAGTATATAAGAATAACCTATGCATCTTAAAGTCTAGATAACTATTTCTTAAGAAGGAAATGATAGTAAACGATCATAACAAAAGCATTCAAATCCATACTTATGAAGCATATAATTTATTTTTAATTCATTTTATAAATTCAAACTTAAATAATTTTTGGATCTTTAAAAACCAAGGTCCCCTTAAGCTCAGACACAGTACTATTTGATACACTAGTCCTTCCTTTCAGGGAAAAAAAAATGTTTGTGGGGAATTTTAGAATTTCTTTTTCTTTTTAATTATGGTAAAGTATTTTTTTTACTGGAGTTATGAATTGGAAGAGTCAAACTGGTATAAAATTGTAAGAATAACAACATGATATATCAAGAAGAAAAAAAAAACCTATTTTTATAAGCTCTATATCACTCAAATCTACTTCCATTGAAGAAAATCCAGCCTCCCCCCCAAAATGCTTTCTTTGTTCCTCAAGAAAATTCACAAGCCACTACCACACAGTGTGGAAAAGAAATTTTGAATCTTTAGGCTATAGCAATATTTGTCATAGAAATAGGATGTTTAGTAACTACGTGCAACAACAATCTTAACATTAAAATACTGTGATCATAGCACAAAACTGAACATACAAGTTCCAACCAATATGGTATTGTTTGACAAGAACATGAGAACCACATACATAATGGGGATTTCCTTTTGCCAGGATGGTTTTCACAGTCTCTAGAAATACAAATCTTACAAATCCAAACATTCTCTTCTGCTGGTAGGGTATTCTCATATCATGTATAGGCTCACAAGTCTTGCGATTTAAAAAATTACACTTAATGTGTTGGTTCATCATGAAATCCCCAATATTCTAATTAAAAACTACTAATAGAAGCCCTTCTATTAGATCAGATTGAAGAAGACTCTTCCTACGTGAAATAATTTTATACATCTTCCTTTGTGAAGATGCTTTCAGTAGGGAAAGTCAAGTAAATTTGATGAGATCTTGCAATCCAATGTTCATGATTAACTATAAATCAAAGAGAAATAACATTTACCAAACCCTAAACTCAAGACCCCAATAAAAATTAAAGAAATTGTGAAATAAGCAAGTGAGACTAACACTAACGTGTTAAAAGGATGTTCTGTAAACATGGGCCAAGTTATCATGGTGGAAGGATGAGAGAGTATGAGAACCTGCCCCATCCAACTAGACATCTATCCTTGGTCCACCCTTCAAAACCCTCTTCGAGACATGCTTGAAACCCTAAATAAAGGCCTTTGTCTGTCATTGGTCCAGAGAAAATAGGCTCCCAAAGCACACAAAAACTACTGATATCCTCGGCTATAGATCACCTGCATTGAAGACCCACTTTAACATCAAACAAGGCATCAACGAATATTACCAGAACAAACCCAAAATGGAAATGGTGCAACCAATTAGCATTTCATGCAACTCTATTTATTGAAGAGAACATTTTATGGTGTATTTCCCAGTACAAATATCAGAGGTGATGAAATACTGAGCAAGAAAGATTCAAAACATCAGTACATGACATAAAATTCTATCTATGCCTCTAGTTGTTCTGCTCATTTTTTCACTCCATCAACAAATTTAGGAACCAACTTTGAGGATGAGCCTGATACCACAAGTGAATGGAGAGATCAAAAAGAAATTTTCTAAAAAGGAGATGAACTGAAACTAGTCTCTATGCAGTGGTCGCTTCATCCTATTCAAACTAAAAAAGATACATATAAACAAAGGCTTGTGGGGACCTAAGACCATGGTGTTTTCCTTCTGTAATAGTTGTCGAGCTACAGGCACATGGAGATATGCATCCTACTATAAACCATTCAAGTAAAATATCCAAAATCATGCTTACATGACAAAGAAGACATGTGAACGATGCCATAAATTAGGACTATTTTTCTCAAAGGAAATAGAAAAGACTACCTAGAAAAATCCAAATGACCAATGGAGAAACCAAAATTAGTTGTGGAAAATTATAGTTTAATAGAAATATTGCTTAAGACTATACGTTTAGGGGGATGTTGCATGATTTATGAGAGTAAATTAATGCTAAAATTGCAATCGAAAACATAAGTCTCCTACCTTAACAACATGGACTAACAATATATGTAGTTAACTTACTATACTTTTCTCCTAGTTTGGTTTTGGAAATCAAATGCCATAGATGCTCAACCATTTTGTTGGCTCCATCTGATTCACATTCCTAGACAACACAAAAATATTGAATTATTTTTTATACTTTGATACTGTAAAAGAAATTGGATGCTCTCATGTCTATGATGTAAATAAAAATCAAATTCTATAATTTGAATGCACAACATTTCTTTTAGTATGGTTAGACATTATCTTCTGTACATTAATTTTAAATACTACTTACCTCATAATCATATTGAGCAAAGAAGTTTCTCCCATATGTTTCCCAATGCTCCTGTGTAACATCTTCAAAAGACACTAGCCTCTCACTAGGATTTTTATCTTTGTTCCTATGAGAAATGGTTGAAAGCCACACTAAGACAACCATGTGCATCACAACAAGAAACCAAGTAAAACAACAAAAAATCAAATTCATTATATTTGAACAGTGATGTTTTGAGAATGTCTTGTGTTAACAAACATTTAAAGTCTCACAATGTTTTTCCATTTTTTCAATAGTAAAACATTATTAAAGCATTTCTAATCAACATACCAGATGCCATCTTTCTCATGAACATGAGCAGATCCAGTTCCAAAACTTTCTTCCCCGCATATTGATAGTTTCCCTGCATCCATGAGATTTCCAAAGAATTTGCAGCCAGTGGGGACCTGCAGAACAAGTAATTTCAACCTAAACCCACTTGTACATGCTCACAGGGTTCTTATATGCAAGAATATATTAATTTGACATTATCTAAACAAATCTTAATTATTACTAGGATAAATATCCAATATTCTTATTGCTGAATTATAATGGAAATAGAAGTATATTTCAAGGTGATCAATTGAAGGAACAAACCTCAAAGAATGGAAGGTTTAGTTTCTTTGCTACAAGATCCAAGGCTCCACTTGTTGGCATAGACCTTGCCAAACCCTATGAATAAAAATTAAAAATTAAAAGTAACCAACCAACTATTCTTCATACGCAAAATGAGTTTGCAACTTTCTAAATTAATTCAAACTTAGAATGCACAGATTTTTAGACATAGCCACCTTTAGTCCATTCTTGAAGTCTGGAATTGCTACTTTAGCATTAGCTGCAATCATGGCTATTGAATTTGAAGGAGTTACAAAGAATTCTCTACCAAGAATCATGTTTCGGTCACCATCACTTGACCTCAGACAAGAAAAAAGAAAAAAGATGGATAATCAAAAGTTAAAACAATCAAATGTAATTTAATGACTGCTTGTCACTTGAAACCTCACAATAACATGGCAGCGATATGGTCATATTTTATGAACACCCGAAGCATTACATTTGTCTAGCAGTGCTTGTCAAATGTGTCCTCTAAAAGTTAAATAAATGTTTAAAATTGAGAAACACCAAAGGTAACTTTTAGATATTTCGAGTAGCCAAAAATATATTACTAACACATCAAATGGATGCAAAGTGGATATCTGTTTCTCTAGATCAATCATGCATTCAAGTTCATAAATTAGGATCATGATAGAGAAAATAAAAGAAATATATTATTGTCTGCAAATGACTACAAGGGGTTAATAGAACTCAAAAGAATAAATTACAATAGCTAATCAAAGGTGCTAACACAAATTCCAAGAACCAAATAAAGTATTAACACCTCAACTAGGAAGCAATTAGTCTGATTAAAAGGAGTGAATGGGGAAACTCTAGAAAAGAAAGTTCATACAAGACCCAAATTGGAAAAAGTGACCTTGTGAAATGAACAAACCTTTGTTCATAAAGGTTTAAAACATCCAAGATGTCCCTTATTCCTTTGGAATTTCCTTCCTTTTTTTATTCCTATTTTTTGTACTTCAAGAAAAGAGCTTGGGTTGTTGTCTAAATGTTGGTGTAAATTGTAATCTCAATTGGTAGATTTATGTAACTCGAGACATAGTTTGTATGGGTTTATAAATTTGTCTTCCAAGCTATAAGACTTCTAAATGTTGGTGAGTGGATTATGAAAAACTTATGACTAATGCAAGAAATATGCTAGTTTTAGCCTATGGACTCATTTTGAGATTTGGGCATTGGATTTTGACTAGGGATTTAGACACCACTCTGGGCAGATTTAGCTCATGATTTTCCAATTGCCTTTGATGGTTTCATATATTATTTCTCCTATTTATTAGGTACTTGAGATGGAATTTATAAAGTGAATTTTGTAGGTATTGTTATGCTGTCAAAATTGTTGGAAATTACAATTGAAGCAATTGTTGTATTGTCATTGATGTCAAACCTTAACTAGTAAGATTATTTCTATTTAAGAAAGTACTATATCTATTTGATTGTTGAGAAGGATGAGGGAAAGTTTGGTAACAATAGCACCTAAGGAAAGGTTGAGTTATCTTGATACTTCAATGATTAATTGATTATGTGACACAATGATAAGATAGTGTATTGCTTATCTAAGTAAGAAGCAAGACTAAACAAGTAGGCTTAACCAAGAAAAAGTGAAGAAATCTAGTTTAAGCCAAGTGATGTTAGTGTTGACTGAGCCAATATATGCTGAGTAAATTCAGTGTTGACCAAACATTAGTTAATTGTCAAGGAAGACAATATTAGCCGAGGAAATAATTTTAGTGACAACCGAGCTATCCAGAGAAGACCGAGGAGTTGAACACAATATTGACCGAGCATCAGTAATTTACATTTGAGGAAGAATTCAGATTCCTAGCCAATATAGTTGAATTCTTGGATTATGTAAATCATGTTGAATTTATTTAATGATTGTATGGAATCATTTAATGCACTAAAAAATATTTTATTGTAAATCTATAAAGAGATTTGAGATGTTTTTAGAAGGATGTATGAAGAACATAAATTAGGAAGGATTCGATGAATCCGACCTAACCCTAAGATCTACAGAGGAGATTAAGTGGAAAAAGATGGATTGACCTAATTGAGGAAGTATTAAGAAAACCTAAGCATAAGGTTGAAACATGCAGAGGATGTTGGAGTTATTGTTGATGTTATTGACTGTATAAGCAGAAAAGGCTGAAGGAGAAGGAGTTGTGATTGCTTGAAGAGATTTCGGAGCAGATCAGTGATGGAGATGGAAATGAACCACAGTTAGTAAGCCAACATATGTGTATGGAATTGGATCTGATATTTGCAAAGTGAGTTGTATGTTTTCAAATCAATATTACTATTACTTTCTAACCATTGTATCAGTCAAAATCCTTTTAATAGAGGTTGACCTAACAGTCATTTGTATAAATCCTTTGATCAAGGTTGCATTCCAATGGAATGTATGTAAGTTCTATAACAAGGTGCACTTTTAATAGAGTGGTTTAAATCCTTTAACCGGGTCATACCTACCAGTGTGTTTGTAACCTTTGACAGGGTTGGCTTTTCACCAAGCTCACTTCACAAGAGTGAAAATATCAGTAACATGTTATAAAGTGGTTTTTCCCAAATTGGGTTTCCACTATAAATCCTAGTGTTAATGTTTGTGTGAATGTTTTGGTTTGAAAATTTCTTTGTTTTGCAAGTTAAATATTATTGGATAGTGGACTGCACTATTATATGTTTCTATTATATATTCAGTAATGACTGAGTAGTTGTTGGTTGTTAGATTTGATCTGTGGAAGAGTTTGAAAGTTGGTTTTATACATCTAGACCTAAGAACAACTAATTCACCCCCCTCTCTATTATTATAAATCATATTAACAATTGGTATCAAAGATGTTGGTGCTTACAAAGAACAAGTTTAAAGGTACTTGAAGTAAATGATCAGGATGTATAAGAAGGAGGTACCAAAGCTAAATAAGGAGAACTTCCCTACATGGCAGAGTCTGATGAAGTTGCACCTAGCTGGTATTGGTGATTCTAAAAAGTATTATGTTGAGCATGACTATGTTACACTTGCTACACCTCTAATTGCCAAGGAGATGAGAGTTAAACAAGAGCACAATCAAGGAATGTTGGAGATTGCATCTACCCTAAGTCACCCTGAATTTGAAGAAATCAAAGACTGCACTAATGCAAATCAAATGTGGGATACTCTTGCAAACATATATGATGGTGACATAAATGTACTAAGAGCTAAAGTTGAGAGCCTAAGAGGTAAATTTGATGAAATGAAAATGCAAGAAGGTGAGAATATTGCTCAATATTACAGTAGAATAAAAGAATTTGCAAATGCTATTAGAGGAGCCAATTGAACTATTGATGATGAAACTGTTATTGGAAAAGTATTGAGAGCCTTGCGTCCTATTTATGCCATCAAAATTTTTGCAATACAAGAATCTAGATGTAACCCTGTCAATGCTCTTACTTTGGAAAGTCTTGTTGGTAAGCTTACTACTTTTGAGCTTTCTAACTATGATAACTTCACTGTTGCTAATGTTGAATCTCCTTTTAAGTCACAAATGGTTTTGAGAAAGTCAAAGAAAGAAAAGGAAAGATGCATCAATGAGAGTGAAAGTGAAAGTGACACATCTGATGAAGAACTTGAGGATCTTGAAGCTCTTATGGCCAGAAGATTAAAAAGGGGAAAATGAAAGTATAAAGGTAAAATCCATATCATATGTTTTTCATGTAATAAAGTTGGTCATATAGCTGCAAGATGTCCTAACAGGGATGATAAGGATGAAGAAAGAGATAGTAAGCATAAAGACAAAAGAGAAGAAAGAGGTTACCGAAGGTACAAGGACTACAAAGGAAAAGGTAAGAAATCCTACTATATTGCTAAGGAAGAAACTGACACTGATAGTGATGATTTTGAAATTGAGGTAGTCTATGTTACTATGAAAGATGAGTCTAATGAGGATGAGAAAACTGTACTGATATCCTATGTGAACAACAATGATAAGTGGATTATTGACAGTGGTTGTTTACACCACATGACTGGTGACAAAAGTAAGTTTGATACTTTAGATCATTACAAAGGTAGAAGTGTAAAATTTGGTAATGATGCACCATGTCCTATTAGGGGTAAAGGATTGATTAAGCTGACTGATAAGATCACTTGTGAAAATGCTTATTGGGTTGAATGTCTTAACTATAATCTGCTAAGTGTTGCACAGCTTAATAGCACTAGATACTGAGTGGAATTTCATCATAGGAAGGCCAAAATATTTGATGCCAGTGGTGAATTGATTGGAAGTGGAGAATAGACAAGAGGTAATTTGTTCTATCTAGACCTATCTGAAGAAACTTGCATGATTGCACAACTTGTGATATATGGTTATGGCATAAGAAACTATGTCATGTTAACTTTGATAATCTGGTAGAAATTAGTAAAAAGAAGAAAGTAAGAGGACTACCTAGATTGAAGAAACCTGAGAATGTAATGTGAAAACAATGTCAGTTGGGTAAGATGACAAAGTCTAGTTCCAAGAGAAAGACTTTTACTTCTATGAATGCTTTAGATTTGGTTCATACTGACCTTTGTGGACCTATGGGTGTACAAAGCTATTGTGGTGCTAGATATTTTATCCTATTTGTTAATGATTATACCAAAATGATGACTGTAATGTTCTTAAAATAAAAATCTGATGCTTTTCAAAATTTTAAGTGGTATTTGGCTAAAGTTGAAAAGGAGACAGGAAGGAACCTAAAGTGTTTGAGATCTGACCGAGGTGGAGAATTCATATCCAATGAGTTCAATCTATTTTGCAATGATAGAGGAATCAAAAGATAGATGTCTACACCTAGAACACCTCCATAGAATGGTATATTAGAGAGAAGGAACAAATCTATCATGGATTGTGCAAGAACACTGATGATCGAGAAAAATGTTGTACAAAATTATGGAGAGAAGTTGTAAGTACAATTGTTTATACCCTTAACTGAGTACTAATAAAAAAAGGTACAAATCTGATACCTTATGAGTTATGGCATGGGTATGCACCTAATGTGAAGTACTTTAGAATTTTTGGGAGCAAACGCTATATATTAAAAGACAATAGGAATGGAAAATTTGATGCTAAAAGTGATGAGGGCATATTCCTAGGCTATTCCACAAAAAGCAAAGCTTACAAGTGTTTGAACTCTAACACTAACAAAATTATGGAAAGTGTAAATGTCAAAGTTGATGAGTATGCAGAGAAAAATGAAGCTGAAAGAAAAAGAGAACCAAAAGATTACAGATCTTTTATATACATAGAAGGAGAGGCAAGTGACAAACTTGCACCTGATGCAGAGTCTCGGGTAAGCAATGTCGAGCATCAGGGAAACAATGCCGAGCAACAAGAAGAACATGTTGAGTGATAGGAGAATGTTGTCAAGTATTAGGAAGAGGTTGCCAAGCATTCAGAAGCTAAATCTGATAATCTTGTTGGAGAACCTAAAGAGCAAGAAGAAAGAAGAAAAAAACCTATTTTGGCACAATATGTAAGGAGACATCACAAGCCTAAACAAATAATTGGAGACAAAGAAACTGGAGTTCTGACCAGAAGCATGTTAAGAGATCCTATATGTTTACTATGTGAATTTGAGCCTAAGACAACAAGGGAGGTACTAGAAAATGAAGACTGGATCCAAGCCATGAATGAGGAGATAGACCATATAGAGAAGAATGATACCTAGACTCTAGTGCCGAGACCAGATGTAATGCCCCGCCAGGCAACCCAAGAGGACAAGACATAAAACCTCTATAAAATGCAAGTAGTGAATTTTTATTTTATTTTATTTATTTATTTTAACTAGAATAATATTCATCATTACACTTCATATTTCTAAAAGAAGAAATAATTTTATACTACTTGAATGTAAGATTTATACAACTTAAGTCCTCCCGGGTTCCCTAACGTCGCTACTAAAGCAACATCATATAAACCATTTACATGTATAAGATATTCACGGAATCATGAGCTTAAAAGATCTACATTCATTTTAATGCACCAAGTTAAATGTCCCTAACTTATTTCTTTTATTAAACATAGGTTAATCATCCAACATCATTATTCTTTTTATCAACTCATTCCATAAATTCATATTGATTTCATCTACATCTACTATCCTTTATATCACTTTTCTCTAATAATTTAAGTAAGAGATTAATATTCATTAAGGTAGGCATCATCCTAGGTACTTCATTAACATGAACCAAGTATTAACATTAAAATCAAATTACTATTCTATTGCATTGTTTCATAACCATTCATTGTTAATAATTCCAATCACTAACCTATCATTTCTCAATAATTTCCTTGGATCCTTTCATCAAGAGAGAATACATTATTTTTTGGTGATACATCATTATATATAACTATATTTAAGATCATTTCCTTTACATATGGACAACATAAGAGGATAGGAGAAATAACATAAACACTTTCTTTTAATGCTAGTAACATGTCCAATATTCCACATTCTTTTCCCTTTCTTTTACCTAGAACTACCCATTCCCTTATGCATTGCTTTGAATTGAGATTATATCAATACTACAAGACTCCTTTTAGGAGATTAAAATTACATGAATACAAATACATAAGTACATCTCATATTAAAATATCCAATAAGAAATCTTCAACTGCAGGTCTGGAATGGAATATGTGCTAGGATCATCCAAAGAATCACGATCAATACCTCGATATAAATATTAACCACCCAACCATGTGGAACCAATAGGCCCACTCCCCCGAGCTAGGAGATAGAACCAAAGGCCCATACAAGAGGTAACAACTAGGAAATTCCTAAGGTGGTGATAAAATTTCCCCAAAGTCACAACACAAAAGAAAAGACAAGAAGACCACAAGGACTACCAGAGGCATGATCAAATTTGGTAGAGACTCTAAGCTACAAGCTAGGTGAGTGTCATCGCATAGCCCTCACCCCTTGGGTTGTCCTGGTACTAGCCACTCTTGGCCCCGGCCCCCAAGTAGGCACATGCGGAACCGAATGCCTCTCGTACAGACAAGGTCATCCAGTCGTACCTACGCATAGGTACCTTCTCCCACTCCCATCCTTAGTCTTTACTAGCACTAAAGGCATGGGCGAGGCATAATTAATCTTGATTAGTGTGTAATTTCCCATTCCAATCCCATTCCCAATTCATTTATTTAGGTTATCACTTGATTAAATAACTCATAGTAGGTTATCCTGGTACTAGCCACTTAGGGCCCCGGCCCCTCACTATGAGCCACTCACCTAGTGTACTTAGGTTCCCTAACATACATATAAAAATCATAAGAACATAATAGATCCATCATCAAGAATTCATACCAATTCCATAACAACATTTGATTGAGTTTAGGAAAACATATGTTGTCCCTAGTCCACTTGACAACCCTAAACCCAATATGGCATACAGAATGTTCCAAACATATAAGAAGACATCCAAGTGATATTATAAACATATTCAGAGTATACATAGATCCAATTAACCAAAAAAACATTCTAATAGCCTCTGGTGACCATACGAAACCTTAAAACTTAATGCTGTCTTAAACTGAATTATTTCAAGCAAGGATTAAATGCAAAGAATAGTCATCATAGAACAGTCATCCATATCTTCCACAAAACAAATAATAAAAGAAATATCTTCGGTGGAGATTTAGCTAACATAATTATGGACTCTCAATTTGATTTTTAGAAAGATCCAACGGTGGGAAAGAAAGTTATGACTTCTGGTTTAAAACAGAAAATTCTGGTTAGGGTTCAGACCTGCCTTCACTAAAACGGTTGTAATTTTCACAAAACATAATAAAAATTCTCCAAACCAATTGGAAATGAAAGATAAGACTTAGGAGAATATTTTATATCAAATTTAGACTTTTATATAATCATATCAGCCTGTAGCATATGAATACATTTGACAGAAAATTCAGAATCGAGAATGGACAGGCATAGTCTGCCAAAATGTCAAAAATAAGGCATTAATTCGACCCTAAAAATAAAATCAGAGAGATACCCATTTTAGATCTGTGAATTTTACTTCCAGAAAATCAATTTAGTAAAACCCTAGATGCAATTTAAATTATTATAATAATAGATCTCCAAAAACGGGTTGCTAAAAACCCTAGGAAAACACATGCCAATTCTTACAAACAAAAACTCAAAACTTTAAAATAACCATAGAAATTAAAAGTACAGATATAATAAATAATTATAATATATAAATATATCCATAATCTATCAGAGACATAAAGTAACTAACATATTCAATCCATACCTCATGTCCTACGAAGGTTGAATCGAAGAAGGAAGGAAACAAAAGAGAAGACAAATCCAAACTTGAGATGCATCCTTCAAACCCTATCCACTTTCAGAAATCTCCATGAAAGAAAGAAATAATTCCACAGCAAAGAATCCCTCTCTCAACTATTGAAATTCTCACAAAAATGTCTCTCTCCCAAAAGCAAAGATAACCAAAAATTCTTAAAGACATATGCTTACAAAATCTCCCTCACATCTCCAAGTTTTCTCTCCAAAATCACCATGAAAATTAAGGCCATCCTCTCCTCAATGCTTCAGCCCCCAAAATCCCCCCTCTTCAAATGAGAAATTAGTGCATATAAATAGATTTCCAAAGGTTGAGAGGAAAAGTAACCAACTCCCAACTAACTCTTAACTAAAGGGTATTATAAAATAACTTAATATCATACAACTATATTACTCAAATATACAATAAAAGATTATTTGTATTCATTCATACACATATGTAATATTATCCTAACATATATGCATATGCCATCATTAATTACATCAATATCTATATATATAACCTATCCTCATTATTAATAATTAATAATTGAGAATAATATACCTCGCATTATTTAATATTTAATTATTAATAATATTATACTTTACATTAATCCCAAAATATACACCATCAACAATATCTACAATAATTAACATATAATCACATATAAATTATATATATATAAATACATATATGTGTGCACCCATATATATATTTCCATATATATATATATATATATATTTATATTTATATAGATACATGCCAAATACCAAAAACTATAATCTATAAGATTATGAAGTAATAGATCACAATATTATTACCTATTTATAATTACTATAGGATATAATCACTGAGGTAGAATAAAATCACACACCTCAAAATAAACCTAATCATCCAAAGAGGCCTTACAAATCATCTATGAAACATATCGAGAAAACCATAAGATCAAACAAGGTCAACCAACGTCAACAAGGAAAGTCAAGCCAAACTCCTGAAACACAACATAGAAAGATTAACTAAGAATCATACCAAGAAGGAGAAATAAATAAAATGAGTAAACAAATCATACAACCAAATCAATTCAAGTGGTCACAAGGCACTAACTACAACCATGCCCAACCGGGTGCGTTGGATCTGGGTTTTTGACCCAAAGGTTGACTGACAAAGAAGGAACCCTAATATTCCCAAATTGGAATAATGACAAAGGAAGACTCATGTAGAGGCCTTAGTACTATCTCCATAACAACAACCATCGAGGATTTGAGGGCATGCTCAGACCTGTGAAGCCAGGTGAAGTCGATGCCCGGTACCTGCAAGCCTGCATCACAAAGAAGAAATACATATGTACGGATATACATATAAAAGAAAATATTGCAGACAGATGACCAGGATCGATACATCGTGTGGACCTCAGCTATGTGAGTAACTACGACTTCGTCCTGAATCATGAAAACACATCATGTATATATATACACTCAAAGCATGTAGCATCATCATAATGAAGGTTAGAATCTCAAGCATTGTGTTAGTCTCTTATCAATACTAATAATAAATTAACATAATCAAATCATCAAGTGAGATACAAGATTCATCCAAGATAACCTTAATAGAAGAAAATATAAATAACCACTTATATATATCTATCAAGTACATATCATATAACATCCTAACTATGTTCATAAAGGTCTTGTAGGTACTCAATACATACATGGAGATAAATACATACAAAAATGATACCTTTAGATAGTATGTCTGATATTAGAATCATTGAGTACTAGCTTATGAAATTATTATAAACAACTATAGGAATAGATCAAACAAGTATCATGTACAACTTAAGCTGTAAGAAAACATCGAAGGATCTTAATTCTTTCAAAAACACAAAACTTATATTAGGGTTAGAGGGGTATTACATCCTCCCCCACTAAGATTCGACTTACTCCTGGAAGTCGGGAATGTGAACTATATATCACACATTATCTAACAGAATTATATTATTACTATTCTAGATCCTAATTTAATGACTGCACACATTCTTCTCCTATCAAGAGTTTTGGTAAATCCTATCTTATTACAACTTTAGTGTAGATTAACTCAATTCAATTAGTAATGACTTTCAAAAAAAATTACCTATGTGATTCTATCACTTTGTGCACTAAGTTTATTAACAAGATACTTGAAATTGCATCAAAATTATTGTTATCAAGTCGAAACTCTAAGGTATTCATGTTTACTCACTAATATCAATATATTATGAAATTGCATGTTTTACTAACTGAGATTATCACTTCCTTTCACAATATCAAAGTTCCTATCTATGGTAACCAGTATAAAAGAAAGAAAGAATTTATGATATATTTTCTCTTTTGAGACATAATCTAACCCTACATAATACAACTTGTGAGACCTTATTACAAATAGGGTCCAAAATTTGTGTCCCTTACAAGCTATGAATACCAAACATAGAGAGGTATATAACATTTATATTTGTTATGATCATGAAGGGAATACATCAAATAATTTTTCATTTACTTTTGTAATCATGAAAATAAAACAATCTAGATACTTGAAACTTACCATTTTCATTAACACATAGTTTTATAAGAAATATTCATTTCCATCAAAGCTTTAAGTAGAATTCCAATGACATAGGACACACAAATTTTACAATATACATATTCTAAGTCATCTTTCACAATAGTTGTAGTGCTTGATTTCCAAAAACACATTCACCCCCTAGAGGAGATCTAAACAATTTACAATTTATTGCACTATTATTCATTAAGTTGGGATCCCTTCTTAAAGCTTACTATTTATCTATGCACTTTTCCCTAATTTGCATGTCAGGCAATTTCCATATGACATTTTCTTAAGAGTTATTTTAAATTCTTTATTGCATAACGATCATAGATCCATTAAGAGAGAAAGAAGTATATGAGTCCTACTACTATCTTCATAACCACAACATCTAAATTAATAACATTAACTACTGTACATAACTTTAATTTCTACCCTTTACCTATTTGAAACATTACCCTCTTACACTTTAAAATTTTGAGATAACATTAGTTCTAAGTAGAAATTGAGTAAGGTACATTTCTATAACATTTATTTACCACAACAACTCCTTATTCATAGTTGATCAATCACTTAATGTTGTTAATTTCTTACTACTATGGTGTTGATCACAATGTATACAAAATATGAATTTGTTTCCAAAATACCCATCTAGGGTCCTAACTATTCACTAGGCATTTTGCAAGACATATATTTAATAAAAACAACTTCCATCATTAGTACAGATAATCCATCATCGCACATACTCTTCCCTAGAATTTCTTGATTATGTTATCTTAAATCCTTTTTGTGCAATTTAATAAGATATGCAGAAAGGATATAACTTCTTACCAAGATAGGGATAAAAATTCCTCTTCCTAAATGAAAATGTGAATTATAGCCTATGATAAAATCTTGGGGACATAGGTCCTTCACCCAAGGGTTTCCTAATTGAGTATTTACAAATTTTCCTAATATATTATTACCTTGTCTACACAATTTTAGTCATGCAAAACTTATTTCTTAAGAGGGGAGAGAGAAAGAGAGAGAAATACATATGACAGTAGATTATTTGTTCCTTATTTATTTATTTATTTTTTTTCACTTCTTTCCTAGGTACATATTATTAGCCATGTAATCTAATTATTGCCCTATCATTCCTATCAAGTACTACCACAATCATTTCATTCTTTAAAGATCCAAAAGAAATCTATTTCTAAGATACCTTGAGTAGGATAAAATTAAACTAGCTATTTGTAAGAAGATAGAGTGCACAACATTATATTATAGGTATGATCAAGGGGTAATATTATCTACTACCATAATTAAGATTCAAAACATTTAGCATCCTTTAACTTTTGACCCTTCTAGAGATACTAGTACCTTTCAAGAAAACAAACACAAGTCTCAAAAATTCTTCGCCATTCCATTAATATTATAGGAAACATCCACTTAACACATCATTGATCTCATTATGCAAAAACATAAATAATTGTTAAAATATAACTCAATCATAGAGGAATGGGTGTGCCCTTGTAAGACAATACAACATAAAAACACGAAAGATAGCCTTCGTTTCCTAAGATTCAAATTTTAGCCTAACAACAAAATCCAAAAGGAGACAAAGTTAAGATACTCAAGGTTATGCATAGGTGAGCTATGAGTTCCAGAGTTCCCAGTGTAGAAACCTAGGGCTCTGATACCAGATGTAATGCCCCGCCAGGCAACCCAAGAGGACAAGACATAAAACCTCTATAAAATGCAAGTAGTGAATTTTTATTTTATTTTATTTATTTATTTTAACTAGAATAATATTCATCATTACACTTCATATTTCTAAAAGAAGAAATAATTTTATACTACTTGAATGTAAGATTTATACAACTTAAGTCCTCCCGGGTTCCCTAACGTCGCTACTAAAGCAACATCATATAAACCATTTACATGTATAAGATATTCACGGAATCATGAGCTTAAAAGATCTACATTCATTTTAATGCACCAAGTTAAATGTCCCTAACTTATTTCTTTTATTAAACATAGGTTAATCATCCAACATCATTATTCTTTTTATCAACTCATTCCATAAATTCATATTGATTTCATCTACATCTACTATCCTTTATATCACTTTTCTCTAATAATTTAGGTAAGAGATTAATATTCATTAAGGTAGGCATCATCCTAGGTACTTCATTAACATGAACCAAGTATTAACATTAAAATCAAATTACTATTCTATTGCATTGTTTCATAACCATTCATTGTTAATAATTCCAATCACTAACCTATCATTTCTCAATAATTTCCTTGGATCCTTTCATCAAGAGAGAATACATTATTTTTTGGTGATACATCATTATATATAACTATATTTAAGATCATTTCCTTTACATATGGACAACATAAGAGGATAGGAGAAATAACATAAACACTTTCTTTTAATGCTAGTAACATGTCCAATATTCCACATTCTTTTCCCTTTTTTTTACCTAGAACTACCCATTCCCTTATGCATTGCTTTGAATTGAGATTATATCAATACTACAAGACTCCTTTTAGGAGATTAAAATTACATGAATACAAATACATAAGTACATCTCATATTAAAATATCCAATAAGAAATCTTCAACTGCAGGTCTGGAATGGAATATGTGCTAGGATCATCCAAAGAATCACGATCAATACCTCGATATAAATATTAACCACCCAACCATGTGGAACCAATAGGCCCACTCCCCCGAGCTAGGAGATAGAACCAAAGGCCCATACAAGAGGTAACAACTAGGAAATTCCTAAGGTGGTGATAAAATTTCCCCAAAGTCACAACACAAAAGAAAAGACAAGAAGACCACAAGGACTACCAGAGGCATGATCAAATTTGGTAGAGACTCTAAGCTACAAGCTAGGTGAGTGTCATCGCATAGCCCTCACCCCTTGGGTTGTCCTGGTACTAGCCACTCTTGGCCCCGGCCCCCAAGTAGGCACATGCGGAACCGAATGCCTCTCGTACAGACAAGGTCATCCAGTCGTACCTACGCATAGGTACCTTCTCCCACTCCCATCCTTAGTCTTTACTAGCACTAAAGGCATGGGCGAGGCATAATTAATCTTGATTAGTGTGTAATTTCCCATTCCAATCCCATTCCCAATTCATTTATTTAGGTTATCACTTGATTAAATAACTCATAGTAGGTTATCCTGGTACTAGCCACTTAGGGCCCCGGCCCCTCACTATGAGCCACTCACCTAGTGTACTTAGGTTCCCTAACATACATATAAAAATCATAAGAACATAATAGATCCATCATCAAGAATTCATACCAATTCCATAACAACATTTGATTGAGTTTAGGAAAACATATGTTGTCCCTAGTCCACTTGACAACCCTAAACCCAATATGGCATACAGAATGTTCCAAACATATAAGAAGACATCCAAGTGATATTATAAACATATTCAGAGTATACATAGATCCAATTAACCAAAAAAACATTCTAATAGCCTCTGGTGACCATACGAAACCTTAAAACTTAATGCTGTCTTAAACTGAATTATTTCAAGCAAGGATTAAATGCAAAGAATAGTCATCATAGAACAGTCATCCATATCTTCCACAAAACAAATAATAAAAGAAATCTCTTCGGTGGAGATTTAGCTAACATAATTATGGACTCTCAATTTGATTTTTAGAAAGATCCAACGGTGGGAAAGAAAGTTATGACTTCTGGTTTAAAACAGAAAATTCTGGTTAGGGTTCAGACCTGCCTTCACTAAAACGGTTGTAATTTTCACAAAACATAATAAAAATTCTCCAAACCAATTGGAAATGAAAGATAAGACTTAGGAGAATATTTTATATCAAATTTAGACTTTTATATAATCATATCAGCCTGTAGCATATGAATACATTTGACAGAAAATTCAGAATCGAGAATGGACAGGCATAGTCTGCCAAAATGTCAAAAATAAGGCATTAATTCGACCCTAAAAATAAAATCAGAGAGATACCCATTTTAGATCTGTGAATTTTACTTCCAGAAAATCAATTTAGTAAAACCCTAGATGCAATTTAAATTATTATAATAATAGATCTCCAAAAACGGGTTGCTAAAAACCCTAGGAAAACACATGCCAATTCTTACAAACAAAAACTCAAAACTTTAAAATAACCATAGAAATTAAAAGTACAGATATAATAAATAATTATAATATATAAATATATCCATAATCTATCAGAGACATAAAGTAACTAACATATTCAATCCATACCTCATGTCCTACGAAGGTTGAATCGAAGAAGGAAGGAAACAAAAGAGAAGACAAATCCAAACTTGAGATGCATCCTTCAAACCCTATCCACTTTCAGAAATCTCCATGAAAGAAAGAAATAATTCCACAGCAAAGAATCCCTCTCTCAACTATTGAAATTCTCACAAAAATGTCTCTCTCCCAAAAGCAAAGATAACCAAAAATTCTTAAAGACATATGCTTACAAAATCTCCCTCACATCTCCAAGTTTTCTCTCCAAAATCACCATGAAAATTAAGGCCATCCTCTCCTCAATGCTTCAGCCCCCAAAATCCCCCCTCTTCAAATGAGAAATTAGTGCATATAAATAGATTTCCAAAGGTTGAGAGGAAAAGTAACCAACTCCCAACTAACTCTTAACTAAAGGGTATTATAAAATAACTTAATATCATACAACTATATTACTCAAATATACAATAAAAGATTATTTGTATTCATTCATACACATATGTAATATTATCCTAACATATATGCATATGCCATCATTAATTACATCAATATCTATATATATAACCTATCCTCATTATTAATAATTAATAATTGAGAATAATATACCTCGCATTATTTAATATTTAATTATTAATAATATTATACTTTACATTAATCCCAAAATATACACCATCAACAATATCTACAATAATTAACATATAATCACATATAAATTATATATATATAAATACATATATGTGTGCACCCATATATATATTTCCATATATATATATATATATATATTTATATTTATATAGATACATGCCAAATACCAAAAACTATAATCTATAAGATTATGAAGTAATAGATCACAATATTATTACCTATTTATAATTACTATAGGATATAATCACTGAGGTAGAATAAAATCACACACCTCAAAATAAACCTAATCATCCAAAGAGGCCTTACAAATCATCTATGAAACATATCGAGAAAACCATAAGATCAAACAAGGTCAACCAACGTCAACAAGGAAAGTCAAGCCAAACTCCTGAAACACAACATAGAAAGATTAACTAAGAATCATACCAAGAAGGAGAAATAAATAAAATGAGTAAACAAATCATACAACCAAATCAATTCAAGTGGTCACAAGGCACTAACTACAACCATGCCCAACCGGGTGCGTTGGATCTGGGTTTTTGACCCAAAGGTTGACTGACAAAGAAGGAACCCTAATATTCCAAAATTGGAATAATGACAAAGGAAGACTCATGTAGAGGCCTTAGTACTATCTCCATAACAACAACCATCGAGGATTTGAGGGCATGCTCAGACCTGTGAAGCCAGGTGAAGTCGATGCCCGGTACCTGCAAGCCTGCATCACAAAGAAGAAATACATATGTACGGATATACATATAAAAGAAAATATTGCAGACAGATGACCAGGATCGATACATCGTGTGGACCTCAGCTATGTGAGTAACTACGACTTCGTCCTGAATCATGAAAACACATCATGTATATATATACACTCAAAGCATGTAGCATCATCATAATGAAGGTTAGAATCTCAAGCATTGTGTTAGTCTCTTATCAATACTAATAATAAATTAACATAATCAAATCATCAAGTGAGATACAAGATTCATCCAAGATAACCTTAATAGAAGAAAATATAAATAACCACTTATATATATCTATCAAGTACATATCATATAACATCCTAACTATGTTCATAAAGGTCTTGTAGGTACTCAATACATACATGGAGATAAATACATACAAAAATGATACCTTTAGATAGTATGTCTGATATTAGAATCATTGAGTACTAGCTTATGAAATTATTATAAACAACTATAGGAATAGATCAAACAAGTATCATGTACAACTTAAGCTGTAAGAAAACATCGAAGGATCTTAATTCTTTCAAAAACACAAAACTTATATTAGGGTTAGAGGGGTATTACATCCTCCCCCACTAAGATTCGACTTACTCCTGGAAGTCGGGAATGTGAACTATATATCACACATTATCTAACAGAATTATATTATTACTATTCTAGATCCTAATTTAATGACTGCACACATTCTTCTCCTATCAAGAGTTTTGGTAAATCCTATCTTATTACAACTTTAGTGTAGATTAACTCAATTCAATTAGTAATGACTTTCAAAAAAAATTACCTATGTGATTCTATCACTTTGTGCACTAAGTTTATTAACAAGATACTTGAAATTGCATCAAAATTATTGTTATCAAGTCGAAACTCTAAGGTATTCATGTTTACTCACTAATATCAATATATTATGAAATTGCATGTTTTACTAACTGAGATTATCACTTCCTTTCACAATATCAAAGTTCCTATCTATGGTAACCAGTATAAAAGAAAGAAAGAATTTATGATATATTTTCTCTTTTGAGACATAATCTAACCCTACATAATACAACTTGTGAGACCTTATTACAAATAGGGTCCAAAATTTGTGTCCCTTACAAGCTATGAATACCAAACATAGAGAGGTATATAACATTTATATTTGTTATGATCATGAAGGGAATACATCAAATAATTTTTCATTTACTTTTGTAATCATGAAAATAAAACAATCTAGATACTTGAAACTTACCATTTTCATTAACACATAGTTTTATAAGAAATATTCATTTCCATCAAAGCTTTAAGTAGAATTCCAATGACATAGGACACACAAATTTTACAATATACATATTCTAAGTCATCTTTCACAATAGTTGTAGTGCTTGATTTCCAAAAACACATTCACCCCCTAGAGGAGATCTAAACAATTTACAATTTATTGCACTATTATTCATTAAGTTGGGATCCCTTCTTAAAGCTTACTATTTATCTATGCACTTTTCCCTAATTTGCATGTCAGGCAATTTCCATATGACATTTTCTTAAGAGTTATTTTAAATTCTTTATTGCATAACGATCATAGATCCATTAAGAGAGAAAGAAGTATATGAGTCCTACTACTATCTTCATAACCACAACATCTAAATTAATAACATTAACTACTGTACATAACTTTAATTTCTACCCTTTACCTATTTGAAACATTACCCTCTTACACTTTAAAATTTTGAGATAACATTAGTTCTAAGTAGAAATTGAGTAAGGTACATTTCTATAACATTTATTTACCACAACAACTCCTTATTCATAGTTGATCAATCACTTAATGTTGTTAATTTCTTACTACTATGGTGTTGATCACAATGTATACAAAATATGAATTTGTTTCCAAAATACCCATCTAGGGTCCTAACTATTCACTAGGCATTTTGCAAGACATATATTTAATAAAAACAACTTCCATCATTAGTACAGATAATCCATCATCGCACATACTCTTCCCTAGAATTTCTTGATTATGTTATCTTAAATCCTTTTTGTGCAATTTAATAAGATATGCAGAAAGGATATAACTTCTTACCAAGATAGGGATAAAAATTCCTCTTCCTAAATGAAAATGTGAATTATAGCCTATGATAAAATCTTGGGGACATAGGTCCTTCACCCAAGGGTTTCCTAATTGAGTATTTACAAATTTTCCTAATATATTATTACCTTGTCTACACAATTTTAGTCATGCAAAACTTATTTCTTAAGAGGGGAGAGAGAAAGAGAGAGAAATACATATGACAGTAGATTATTTGTTCCTTATTTATTTATTTATTTTTTTTCACTTCTTTCCTAGGTACATATTATTAGCCATGTAATCTAATTATTGCCCTATCATTCCTATCAAGTACTACCACAATCATTTCATTCTTTAAAGATCCAAAAGAAATCTATTTCTAAGATACCTTGAGTAGGATAAAATTAAACTAGCTATTTGTAAGAAGATAGAGTGCACAACATTATATTATAGGTATGATCAAGGGGTAATATTATCTACTACCATAATTAAGATTCAAAACATTTAGCATCCTTTAACTTTTGACCCTTCTAGAGATACTAGTACCTTTCAAGAAAACAAACACAAGTCTCAAAAATTCTTCGCCATTCCATTAATATTATAGGAAACATCCACTTAACACATCATTGATCTCATTATGCAAAAACATAAATAATTGTTAAAATATAACTCAATCATAGAGGAATGGGTGTGCCCTTGTAAGACAATACAACATAAAAACACGAAAGATAGCCTTCGTTTCCTAAGATTCAAATTTTAGCCTAACAACAAAATCCAAAAGGAGACAAAGTTAAGATACTCAAGGTTATGCATAGGTGAGCTATGAGTTCCAGAGTTCCCAGTGTAGAAACCTAGGGCTCTGATACCAGATGTAATGCCCCGCCAGGCAACCCAAGAGGACAAGACATAAAACCTCTATAAAATGCAAGTAGTGAATTTTTATTTTATTTTATTTATTTATTTTAACTAGAATAATATTCATCATTACACTTCATATTTCTAAAAGAAGAAATAATTTTATACTACTTGAATGTAAGATTTATACAACTTAAGTCCTCCCGGGTTCCCTAACGTCGCTACTAAAGCAACATCATATAAACCATTTACATGTATAAGATATTCACGGAATCATGAGCTTAAAAGATCTACATTCATTTTAATGCACCAAGTTAAATGTCCCTAACTTATTTCTTTTATTAAACATAGGTTAATCATCCAACATCATTATTCTTTTTATCAACTCATTCCATAAATTCATATTGATTTCATCTACATCTACTATCCTTTATATCACTTTTCTCTAATAATTTAGGTAAGAGATTAATATTCATTAAGGTAGGCATCATCCTAGGTACTTCATTAACATGAACCAAGTATTAACATTAAAATCAAATTACTATTCTATTGCATTGTTTCATAACCATTCATTGTTAATAATTCCAATCACTAACCTATCATTTCTCAATAATTTCCTTGGATCCTTTCATCAAGAGAGAATACATTATTTTTTGGTGATACATCATTATATATAACTATATTTAAGATCATTTCCTTTACATATGGACAACATAAGAGGATAGGAGAAATAACATAAACACTTTCTTTTAATGCTAGTAACATGTCCAATATTCCACATTCTTTTCCCTTTTTTTTACCTAGAACTACCCATTCCCTTATGCATTGCTTTGAATTGAGATTATATCAATACTACAAGACTCCTTTTAGGAGATTAAAATTACATGAATACAAATACATAAGTACATCTCATATTAAAATATCCAATAAGAAATCTTCAACTGCAGGTCTGGAATGGAATATGTGCTAGGATCATCCAAAGAATCACGATCAATACCTCGATATAAATATTAACCACCCAACCATGTGGAACCAATAGGCCCACT
This sequence comes from Chamaecyparis obtusa, assembly GCA_027943335.1. NCBI lineage: Eukaryota > Viridiplantae > Streptophyta > Pinopsida > Cupressales > Cupressaceae > Chamaecyparis > Chamaecyparis obtusa. Next base: position 2,463,177 of record BSBK01002852.1, read on the forward strand.
CCCCCGAGCTAGGAGATAGAACCAAAGGCCCATACAAGAGGTAACAACTAGGAAATTCCTAAGGTGGTGATAAAATTTCCCCAAAGTCACAACACAAAAGAAAAGACAAGAAGACCACAAGGACTACCAGAGGCATGATCAAATTTGGTAGAGACTCTAAGCTACAAGCTAGGTGAGTGTCATCGCATAGCCCTCACCCCTTGGGTTGTCCTGGTACTAGCCACTCTTGGCCCCGGCCCCCAAGTAGGCACATGCGGAACCGAATGCCTCTCGTACAGACAAGGTCATCCAGTCGTACCTACGCATAGGTACCTTCTCCCACTCCCATCCTTAGTCTTTACTAGCACTAAAGGCATGGGCGAGGCATAATTAATCTTGATTAGTGTGTAATTTCCCATTCCAATCCCATTCCCAATTCATTTATTTAGGTTATCACTTGATTAAATAACTCATAGTAGGTTATCCTGGTACTAGCCACTTAGGGCCCCGGCCCCTCACTATGAGCCACTCACCTAGTGTACTTAGGTTCCCTAACATACATATAAAAATCATAAGAACATAATAGATCCATCATCAAGAATTCATACCAATTCCATAACAACATTTGATTGAGTTTAGGAAAACATATGTTGTCCCTAGTCCACTTGACAACCCTAAACCCAATATGGCATACAGAATGTTCCAAACATATAAGAAGACATCCAAGTGATATTATAAACATATTCAGAGTATACATAGATCCAATTAACCAAAAAAACATTCTAATAGCCTCTGGTGACCATACGAAACCTTAAAACTTAATGCTGTCTTAAACTGAATTATTTCAAGCAAGGATTAAATGCAAAGAATAGTCATCATAGAACAGTCATCCATATCTTCCACAAAACAAATAATAAAAGAAATCTCTTCGGTGAAGATTTAGCTAACATAATTATGGACTCTCAATTTGATTTTTAGAAAGATCCAACGGTGGGAAAGAAAGTTATGACTTCTGGTTTAAAACAGAAAATTCTGGTTAGGGTTCAGACCTGCCTTCACTAAAACGGTTGTAATTTTCACAAAACATAATAAAAATTCTCCAAACCAATTGGAAATGAAAGATAAGACTTAGGAGAATATTTTATATCAAATTTAGACTTTTATATAATCATATCAGCCTGTAGCATATGAATACATTTGACAGAAAATTCAGAATCGAGAATGGACAGGCATAGTCTGCCAAAATGTCAAAAATAAGGCATTAATTCGACCCTAAAAATAAAATCAGAGAGATACCCATTTTAGATCTGTGAATTTTACTTCCAGAAAATCAATTTAGTAAAACCCTAGATGCAATTTAAATTATTATAATAATAGATCTCCAAAAACGGGTTGCTAAAAACCCTAGGAAAACACATGCCAATTCTTACAAACAAAAACTCAAAACTTTAAAATAACCATAGAAATTAAAAGTACAGATATAATAAATAATTATAATATATAAATATATCCATAATCTATCAGAGACATAAAGTAACTAACATATTCAATCCATACCTCATGTCCTACGAAGGTTGAATCGAAGAAGGAAGGAAACAAAAGAGAAGACAAATCCAAACTTGAGATGCATCCTTCAAACCCTATCCACTTTCAGAAATCTCCATGAAAGAAAGAAATAATTCCACAGCAAAGAATCCCTCTCTCAACTATTGAAATTCTCACAAAAATGTCTCTCTCCCAAAAGCAAAGATAACCAAAAATTCTTAAAGACATATGCTTACAAAATCTCCCTCACATCTCCAAGTTTTCTCTCCAAAATCACCATGAAAATTAAGGCCATCCTCTCCTCAATGCTTCAGCCCCCAAAATCCCCCCTCTTCAAATGAGAAATTAGTGCATATAAATAGATTTCCAAAGGTTGAGAAGAAAAGTAACCAACTCCCAACTAACTCTTAACTAAAGGGTATTATAAAATAACTTAATATCATACAACTATATTACTCAAATATACAATAAAAGATTATTTGTATTCATTCATACACATATGTAATATTATCCTAACATATATGCATATGCCATCATTAATTACATCAATATCTATATATATAACCTATCCTCATTATTAATAATTAATAATTGAGAATAATATACCTCGCATTATTTAATATTTAATTATTAATAATATTATACTTTACATTAATCCCAAAATATACACCATCAACAATATCTACAATAATTAACATATAATCACATATAAATTATATATATATAAATACATATATGTGTGCACCCATATATATATTTCCATATATATATATATATATATATTTATATTTATATAGATACATGCCAAATACCAAAAACTATAATCTATAAGATTATGAAGTAATAGATCACAATATTATTACCTATTTATAATTACTATAGGATATAATCACTGAGGTAGAATAAAATCACACACCTCAAAATAAACCTAATCATCCAAAGAGGCCTTACAAATCATCTATGAAACATATCGAGAAAACCATAAGATCAAACAAGGTCAACCAACGTCAACAAGGAAAGTCAAGCCAAACTCCTGAAACACAACATAGAAAGATTAACTAAGAATCATACCAAGAAGGAGAAATAAATAAAATGAGTAAACAAATCATACAACCAAATCAATTCAAGTGGTCACAAGGCACTAACTACAACCATGCCCAACCGGGTGCGTTGGATCTGGGTTTTTGACCCAAAGGTTGACTGACAAAGAAGGAACCCTAATATTCCAAAATTGGAATAATGACAAAGGAAGACTCATGTAGAGGCCTTAGTACTATCTCCATAACAACAACCATCGAGGATTTGAGGGCATGCTCAGACCTGTGAAGCCAGGTGAAGTCGATGCCCGGTACCTGCAAGCCTGCATCACAAAGAAGAAATACATATGTACGGATATACATATAAAAGAAAATATTGCAGACAGATGACCAGGATCGATACATCGTGTGGACCTCAGCTATGTGAGTAACTACGACTTCGTCCTGAATCATGAAAACACATCATGTATATATATACACTCAAAGCATGTAGCATCATCATAATGAAGGTTAGAATCTCAAGCATTGTGTTAGTCTCTTATCAATACTAATAATAAATTAACATAATCAAATCATCAAGTGAGATACAAGATTCATCCAAGATAACCTTAATAGAAGAAAATATAAATAACCACTTATATATATCTATCAAGTACATATCATATAACATCCTAACTATGTTCATAAAGGTCTTGTAGGTACTCAATACATACATGGAGATAAATACATACAAAAATGATACCTTTAGATAGTATGTCTGATATTAGAATCATTGAGTACTAGCTTATGAAATTATTATAAACAACTATAGGAATAGATCAAACAAGTATCATGTACAACTTAAGCTGTAAGAAAACATCGAAGGATCTTAATTCTTTCAAAAACACAAAACTTATATTAGGGTTAGAGGGGTATTACACCAGAAAACAAAAATGTCATTGGAACAAAATGGGTGTTTAGAAATAAGTTGAATGAACATGGACAAATCACAAGGAATAAAGCAAGGCTGGTATGCAAAGGCTACGTACAAGAAGAAGGAATAGATTATGTGGAGACATTTTCCCCTATAGCAAGATTGGAAGGAGTAAGAACTTTACTTGCATATGTTGCCTACAAAGATTTCAAGGTATACTAAATGGATGTCAAGTCTACATTTTTAAATGGTATATTAGAAGAAGAAGTGTACATTGAAAAACTAGAAGGATTTGTTGATCCAAACAAGAGACACATGGTTTGCAAACTGAACAAGGCATTGTATGGATTAAAGCAAGCCCCTAGAGCATGGTATGAGAGGCTACAAAACTACCTCATACAAATTGGATTCACAAGGAAAAATGACACGAGTAATCTATACATGAAAGATGAAGAAGGTAAAGGAATCTTGTTAGCTAAGATTTTTGTAGATGATATTATATTTGGTGGACAAGATGCCCTATGTAAGAAATTTTCAACTGAAATGAAAACTAAATTTGAAATGAGTATGTTTGGGGAGATCAAATTCTTTGTTGGTTTACAAGTATATCAAATGGAGAAAGGAATCTTCATTACCCAGTCTAAATATGTTCATGAGATACTGAAAACCTTTGGTATGGATGATTCAAGGCTAGTAAGTACTCCTATGGCTACTGGACAAAAATTGTCTAAGAATGATGATGTTGCTGAAGTAAACTAGACTTTGTATAGGTCCATGATTGGAAAATTACAGTATGCTGCTCATAGCTGACTAGATATTGCTCTAGCATTTGGGATTGTGGCAAGATTCTCTGCCAATCCTAAGGATACTCACATGATGGCTGTCAAGAGAATAATGAGATATTTGAAAGGGACTACTGATTATGGATTGTACTACAAGAAGCATGAAAGATTTGAACTTAGAGTGTATACTAATACTGATTGGGCAAGAAATGTGGATGATAGAAAGAGTACTAGTGGTGGAGCTTTCTTTCTTGGATAGAGATTAGTCTCCTGGACAAGAAAGAAACAAAATTTCATTTCCCAATCTACAGCTAAAGCTGAGTATGTGGCTACAGTAGTGAACTGTTCAAACTTGGTATAGATAAAGCAATTGTTGGTAGGCATGAAAGAATAGATCACTGAACCAGTTGTCATCTACTATGACAACACAAGTGCTATCAACATATCTAAGAATCTAGTGATGCACACAAAGACCAAACACATCACCATCAAGTATCATTACTTGAGAGAATTGGTGCAGGATAAAGAGGTCATAATGGAATATGTGAATACAAAGGAACAACTAGAAGACATATTCACTAAAGATTTACCTAAAGAAGCTCATGAATATCTGAGAGGATAATTAGGGGTTCTTCCCCTAACTAAGGCTTCCTAGTCAAGCTAGGAGCATTGCATTAAATGTGCTGCAAATAGTATCTGAAAAATTGATGCAGAGATAGGTCACACTTTAGGAGCATCCTAGATTTTTGAAAAGTATAGCAAAGCTAATAATCAGTCATAAGCAAAGCTGAAAGAGGGAGAAATATTGTTACTGAATTGACAAGATGATATCTACATCTAATGGATGTATTTTTTAGTTGCTTCTTTGGCATTATTGTCAAAGAGGGAGATGCATAAGATGAAAACACATGGTGAAATCTCATGGAAGATCAAGTAAGAATGTTACTATGTGGACAGTCATGCAAGCAAGGCTAATTGATTCTGTATCAGAATGAAGCTAAGGATATTATAAATATTTTTGATGCATAGATAAGTTTTAGATTAGTTGGTAATTCATGTGTTATTCATATGGTGTTGCCATCAATGCCAAAGATGGAGGTTGTTGGAAACTGCAATTGAAGCAATTGTTGTATTGTCATTGATATCAAACCTTAATTGGTAAGACTGTTTCTATTTAAGAAAGTACTATATCTATTTGATTATTGAGAAGGATGAGGGAAATGTTGGTAACAATAGCACATAAGGAAAGGTTGAGTTATCTTGATACTTCAATGAGTACTTGATTATGTGACACAATGATAAGATAATGTATTGCTTATCTAAGTAAGAAGGAAGACTAAACAAGTAGGCTTAACCGAGAAAAAGTGAAGAAATCTAGTTTAAGTCGAGTGATGTTAGTGTCGACCAACCCAGTATATGCTGAGTAAATTTAGTGTTGACTGAACATTAGTTAATTACCGAGGAAGATAGTATTAGTCAAGGAAACAATTTTAGTGACGACTGACCTATCCAGAGAAGACTGAGGAATTGAACACAATATTGACTGAGCTTCAGTAGTTTACATTTGAGGAAGAATTCAGATTCCTAGCCGACATAGTTGAATTCTTGGATTATGTAAATCATGTTGACTTTATTTATTGATTGTATGGAAGCATTTAATGCACTCAAAAACATTTTATTGTAAATCTATAAAGAGATTTGAGATGTTTCTAGAAGGATGTATGAAGAACATAAAGTAGGAAGGATTTGATGAATCTGACCTACCCCTAAGATCTACAGAGGAGATTAAGTGACAAAAGATGGATTGAACTAATTGAGGAAGTATTAAGGAAACCTAAGCATGAGATTGAAACATGTAGAGGATGTTGGAGTTATTGTTGATGTTATTGACTGTATAAGAAGAAAAGGCTGAAGGAGAAGGAGTTGTGATTTCGTGAAGGGATTTTTGAGAAGATTAGTGATGGAGATGGAAATGAACCATAGTTAGTAATCCAACATATGTGTATGGAATTGGATCTGATATTTGCAAAGTGAGTTGTATGTTTTCAGATCAATATAACTATTACTTTCTAACCATTGTATCAGTCAAAATCCTTTTAATAGAGGTTGACCTAACAATCATTTGTATAAATCCTTTGAACAAGGTTGCATTCTAATGGAATGTATGTAAGTCCTATAACAAGGCACACTTTTAACAAAGTGGTTTAAATCCTTTAACCAGGTCACACCTAATAGTGTGTTTGTAACATTTGACAGGGCTAGCTTTTCATAGAGCTCACTTTAGAAGAGTGAAAATATCAGTAACATGTTATAAAGTGGTTTTTCCCAAATTGGGTTTCCACTATAAATCCTAGTGTTAATGTTTTGGTTTGAAAATTTCTATGTTTTGCAAGTTAAATACTATTGGATAGTGGACTGCACTGTTATATATTCAGTAATGACCGAGTAGCTGTTGGTTGTTAGATCTGATCTGTGGAAGAGTTTGAAAGTTTGTTTTATACATCTAGACTTGAGAACAACTGCTTCACCCCCCCCTCTCTGTTGTTCTAAATCATATTAACAAAAATTCTCCAAATCTCTTATTATTGATACTCCTATATAGGTTTAGACTCTACAAGTGTATTGTAACCATTGATTATTGAATAACACATTGAGTTTCTTTGAAGTGTGAATATTTTCTCCTGAAAAGGTTTTTCCCCATTTAAAACAGTGTTATGGTATATTACTTTCATGTTTATTTCCTGGTAAATATATAATCAATTAAATTTTTGCACATGCCTCCTCTCATAGATTAGTGCAGGAAGCATATTCTACATCTCTACTTCCTTTCACATACTAACATTATTGGTATCACAATGGATCTACAATGGTACTAGAGGGATCCTCCTATGCACACCATAAGTAGGCAACTTCACTCTCTAGATCATATGCTTTATAAGTACATACTAACTCCATTTATAGACATGTTATACTAAAGTCATGTCTCTCCATTATAAACTTCAATAAATAATCATAGAAATAATAATACATTATTTGCAACTTCTTACATTGAGATGAATGAGTAAAATTTTCAATCAAATTTTTACTCGTCTAGAAAAATTAGAGGTATTGAGTAGCTTACATGAGCACTAATGGAAAAGACTTTACTCATGGTGATGTGATTCCATTCATTATATGTGAAGGGATCTTCCATGGTGTGTTGCATTCAATAACTAGGATTCTTTTATTCCTTAAATAGAGTTCTAAGGACTTTTTGAATTTAAAGGTTTTGTTGTCCACCACAAAATTATCCTTGGTGGAGGTTCCAATGAAAAGTAATTAAATTAATTAAAGGTGTTTAGATATTAAAAGAAGCATGTATGGCATCTTCAAAAATATTACACCCTTTGCTTAGGTTTTAACTTACCTAGAAACATTAGTGGATCACTGAGAAACTTATACTAGGAATTGATTAAAATGAGTTACTTATGGTGATGTAATTTCACATATTACATGTGAAGGGATATTCCACAGTGTGTTACTTTCAGTAACTAAGATTCTTTTATTTTGTAAGTAGAGTGGGTATGAACTGAGACTATGTTGTCCACAACTTGCTGAGTTTAAAGGTTTTTTTATCGACCATAGAAATTTAGCCCTGTTGGAGGTTCCACTGATAAATAATGTTTAGCATTTCAATATTAAAAGAAGCATTTATTGCATGCCACAAGATGCATAGAATAAGCTCTAGTCACAACATGCATAACATCAAATTTGAAACTGCATCCATAGAATGGAAAATGTTGAACGGAAGAATTATTCCCCTGATATACATATTAACACTTAAACAATGGATGTCAATGTCCAATTTAGGAATGAGTTGATTGCCTCAAAGCAGAAAAAGTTTATAAACTCTACTAATATGCAAATTAACCAAAAACAAATGATTGGAAAATATTCCAGTGTTTATAACCATTTGCTTGGGTAATAACACAATCTGGCACAAAAATTTAGACAAAAACAAATTGATGTTTACCAGTCAATGAACAACACCTTGAACACTTAAATGATTGAATGCTCATCTCCACTTATGTTTTTTTCTGTCATTTTTTGTTTGGTTTCCTTTCTTTGTTTTCTTCAATTGCAGTTCTTTTTTTACTTGTTTTGTTTTCTTTACTTTTGCTTCTTTATTATGTGATCTTTTTCATTGTATGGCTGATCTTATTTCCAATGGGGCCTATAGTGTATTACATTTGACAAGGAAATTTTTTGAAATAAATTCATCAATGATAAAATTAGAGCAACAAATTCAATTAGTTTGGAGAATATTAAAAAAAAAATAATCATGCTATTGCACTGCTTCTTACTATATTACATTATTATTTAATTTAATTTAATTAAATGTTTAAATGTTTTCATAATTGTTTGATATTAGGATCCTCTATTTGAGCACATAATAACAAATGAAAGTCCTATATAAACAAACATTTATATAGGGCACTTTTCTCCTCTCTAGTAACTTGTACATCAATCAATTAGTTTATACACACTTTTCATAACTTGGAGATGGAGTCATTTGTGTATAGATTGTGCATAAGTCTTAATTTATTAACTCAAACATGATGTCTTTTATACTACTATATGTCATCACATGATTAAGTTCACCAACTTTCAAAGTTGTGGAAGTTATGTCAAGGAAATTTATGTTCATACTCTATAATAGACATCTCTAAATTTAATGAGACCTCCCTCAGCTCTTTCGATGAAATATACCATTTCATTGGAATGCATTTCAGTAGCCTTGATGCAACAACAAATGCACCTAGACTAGCCATCGTGCAGCCCAACTGAATCACCAAGGTGATGATTGACCTGCTCACTCAACACATGGTCAAAGATGAGTTCCAAGAAGCCTAAATATGGTGGATGCACCTTGTCAAGACCCAAAAAAAGCACCGAGAATAGAAAAATGCAACAAAAGCATCAAAAGAAAGTATGTTTTAAAAAATTCTAACAAAGACAGTAAACTTGACTTTTATGAAGTGAAGAGGAGGGGTTTTAGTGATAAGCAGATAACATATGCAACTAATTCATCTAAAAAAGATGTTCAATTCTATAGCTTGTCTTTGGGTGTATGTCTAGCCTATAAAAGAGTGGATACTTATGCAACTAAGTTTGTGGCTAATACATCATATATGTACTCATCCTATGATGATGAATGCAAAGTAGCACCAAGCATAAAGAAGAAGGTCTTGATTCTTGGAGGAGGACCCAATCGTATTGGTTAGGGCATTGAATTTGATTATTGTTGTTGTCATGCATCATATGCACTACAGGTTTGTATGGTATTATCAGCCCTCAAAGTATTCTTTAAAAAGGCTATTATTTAATGTTCACACAAAAGTGACAATGAAGATTATGTTTCTAACCTATTTGTGACCCATCATCATTTCATACCTTTGCAAGGTGCAGGATATGAAACCATTATGTTGAATTTAAACCCTAAGATTGTTTCTACAGATTATGATACCAGTGACATGTTTTACTTTGAACCACTAACGATAGAGGATGTCTTAAATGTTATTGATTTAGAAAGGTCCAATGGTATAATTGTATAGTTTAGTGGACAAAATCCATTAAAACTCACTTTGCCCATACAACATTACCTTGATGAATTTAAGCTCATGTTTTCTAATGGGGAAGGGCCTATGTGTATTTGGGGGACATCTCCTAATTTAATAGATGCTGCTAAAGATAGGGAAAGGTTTAATGCAGTGTTGAATTAGCTAAAAATCAAGCAACCTCAAGGAGGTAAATCTAAAAGTGATGAAGATGCTTTGGCAATAGTAGAAAACATTGGATACCCTGTGGTTGTCAGACCATCTTATGTTTTAGGTGGTAGTGCAATGGAAATTGTCTACAATGATGATAAATTGAAGCAATATTTGGAAACTATTGTTCAAGTAGACCCAGAAAGGCTAGTACTTATTGAAAAGTATCTCATAGATGCTTGTGAAATTGATATAGATTATTTTTCATATTTTGAAGGTAATGTGGTTGTTGGTGGTATCATGGAGCACATCAAACAAGCTGGGATACACTCTGGAGATTCAACCTGTTCTCTTCCAATAAAAATAGTCTCACCTGCATGCTTATCAACCATTAGATCATGGACATATAAGCTGGCAAAGGAACTTTAGGTTTGTGGATTAAGGAATTGTCAATATGCAATAACTCCTACTAGTGAAGTGTACCTCCTTGAAGAAAATCCTAGGGAATCCTGAACAGTCCCTTTTGTGAGAAAGTCTATTGGTCATCCTTTAGCAAAGTATGTTGCCCTTGTAATTTCAAGAAATACTCTATAGGATATTGGTTTTACATAGGAAATTATTACACGTCATGTGTCTATCAAAGAAGCAGTACTTCCATTTAAAAAGTTTCAAGGTTGTGATGTAGTGCTTGGCCCTGAAATGAGAAGTACATGAGAAGTGATGGGAATAGAATTTGAATTTGCAATAGCATTTGCAAAGGCACAAATTGCCTCCAATCAAATTTTTGACCCTTACAAGGATTGTGTTCCTAAACTTTAATGATATAACAAAATCAAGTCTTCCCATAGTTTCAAATGGTTTTATTGATCTTGGATTCAAGATACTCTCAACTAGTGGCACAACAAAATTATTGGAAATGCAAGAAATTCCTATGGAGCAAGTTTTGAAACTCCATGAAGGGTGTCCTCATGTAGGTGGCATGATCACCAATGGTCAGTTTCAATTAGCAATTATTTCTAGTTCAAGAGATGCACTAGATCAAATTGATGGTCGACAGATTAGAAGAATGGAATTGTCATATAAAATACCCATAATAACAATAGTTGTGGAGGCATTAGCTACTGCTGAGGCTATTAAGAGCATGAAGAAAACTCAAATAAAGATGATTCCATTGCAAGACTTCTTCAATTCTTAGAAATCAGAGGTGGCCACTCAAGAATGACAAACAAATTCAATTCTTTGATGTTGTAGCTTGAAGGCAAGTAAATGTTTTTGTCTTCTACTATCTATTCAAGGGAAGATTTCTCATTAGTTGTGGCTGTTAAATCTGATATTGGAGTTTGATAGGGACTGGTAAACTGATTAAATTATATTTTGTCATTTTATAGCCTACATATCTATTAAGCAAGATGTTTATCACTTTGAAAAAATAGGCTTGGTATTTTGTATTCTTGGCTTTTACTATGCTGTGCATTTTTTTTATTTGCATGTTCTGCTCATTGTTTAGTTCATGCCAATAATTCTAGTTTGTATTTATGAAGGAGGTAATAGTAAAGTATTTTACATTCCAAAATCTAACATTGAGACTGTCACCAAAGAAGCTTTTGAGCTTGTTGTTCTAAATTTTTTATTTTTAGAGATATGTTAGGTAGCTTTAAATTGGTGTGTGTACATATGTACATACATATACAAAACTTGATAAATTGATAATTGACTATGGTGATGCCATAAACATTCATTTTTAATGAAGGATTTTCATTTTATAGGACATTAAATCTTCAACTAGTCAGGCTATAATTATTCTACAAGTTGAAATAGGGACACAGACATTAAATCATCTTCCAAGTCTTTGATATGTAGATGGTGTGTGTGTGCAAATTATACCTGATCTGTAGACACAACACTTCAGTAAAACATTAGAGGTTAGCAAAAATCAAATCGTGCAAAATTAAAATCTAATCTAACCAAGTGATTTACTGCCTTCTAGTAGGTGCGAGATTGATGTTCTCAGATTGCAATTGAGATCAGTGACCTAGATGACACCTAAATGAAGGATTTGAATGCAAAAGATGGATATGAATTGAATGCAATTAATCTATTTTTTTGGATTTTAGATGCAATGATATGATCAAAACTGATATGAAATCTATGCTAATATGAAAATTGATTTATGATATGCTAAATGATCTAACAATGATATGAAAATGAATCTAAATGAATGTAAAAAAATAAAAACAAATTGATCTCACAATAGCCTTGATTCGTAATAAGCTTTGATTCTCCAGATGTCGATTCTCCAGCATAAGTTTGCACAATTATGAGATTCTGTGGATTTGAGAGATGAATTATGAAGAGCTGAGCCTTATTTTTATAGAAATCCAAGGCTTTGGAGGTGCATGGAAAAAGCCATAAATCGCTCAAATAAACTCAACTTGATTTTTGAGTTATTTTTAAATAAAGATAATTTAATTCACAAAAACATGCAAATCATGCAAAAATAGCTTTTTAACTCAAATTAGAAGTTTAGATCAACTTTAAAACTCGAAAATGATGTTGAGTTCCAAAAAGTCAATAACTTGCATTGATTTTCTGATTTGGAGTTTAACTTCTCTTTGATTGTGCACATGGATAATTATGAATTAATAAATAAATAAAGTGATTTATTCTCAACTTAACTGATTTTTGAAAAATAATTGATTTATGGGTTAATCAATCATTTAATCAATTTTTTATTCAAAAATAATATCATCAAATATGACAACTTGCTTTAATTAATTAAATAAGAATTTAATCAATTAATGATAGGATTTTGGATTTATTGTCAAAATTAAATAATAATACTTAGGAATAAATACAATTAAATTCAATTAAATAATTAAGTGGCAGAATTAAATCTAATTAATTAAATATTGAGAATATTGAATTAATCAAACTTTAGGATAAATGTGATTTATCACCAAATAATTATAAAATCAAAGATAATTATGATGATTAGGAATATTACTAGGAATATTCCCCGATGTAGAATTTAGGATAATCAATTAGGATTCGATGATGTGCCGATGTGCCTTTGGTTAGGACTTTGATGTCGATTTTGTTCAATATGTTGATATAGGAAGTTAATGAACCTATAGCCCATTTTTGGGGTATTACATTTTGCCCCTCTTTGAATTGTTGTGCGAAGCACAGTGGTTCAAAGACAGTCTGTGTTTGATAGAGATATGAAACTGATTCAAAATTGATAATTGATATGAGACATAAGATGATTGGATTTGATATGAAGATAATAGGTCCTGAATGACCAAAGATAATGTTAACTATAACAACAATGAACCAATGAAACAAAAGTGTCAAAACACCTGATTCCAAACCTTATGATTGCAAAGAAGTGAGTGATCGATTCCAGATTTGATTGTCTTAGAAGAACCATGTAGGTATCACATTTGAACCCTTCAGTTACCGAAGAATCAAGGAAATAACACAATTGAACCGATAGTTACAAAAAAAATTGATACAATTTACAAGATTAAGAGAATACCAGATTGATATGGATCTTAATGAATCTAATATGCCCCGAGTGATGATTGATTTGCCCCGAGTGATGAGGTCTTTTGATGAATCAACAACTAGACGTGGTTGTTGTCTTGATTACTGAGGAAAGATATGATTCCAAATCTAGATTATAGACTTTGAATGATGTGTAATACCATGCCCCCTTCGGGATTAAAATTGAAATCTGACAAGAAAAGTCAGCGTTGATAGTTCAGAAGCATGTTAATTAATTTGAGAAGTGGTTAAACACATCTGAGAATGCATTCTGCATTGTTTGGAGGTCCAAAAGACCAAGTTTGACTAGGTTTGACCATGAGTTGACCATGGTTGACCAAGTTGAAATTTTGATAGTTTGATGGAAGATAATCAATTAAGTTGAATTTTGGATTTTTGTGATGATTGAAGGTCAATTATGGAAGTAGTTGACAATATGAATGATCTCAGATTTTGATTTTGATCCCAAAAAAAGGATTCTACTTGCTATTTCGTTGGAGGAACCTTCGTGTGATATTTAGCTCTTGTTAGATTTGAAGAGACAAGTGGAGAATTGTTTAAGCATTGAAGTTCGTTTAGCCATTGTGAGATCATGAAAACATGCAAAAATGCAAAGAAACATGCAAAATGAAATGCAACCTAAGACCTAGGACCTAGTCACTGATCATATGTCGATTTGTTATCATCATTGAACTTTTAGGTAACCAGATAAATCAATACAATTCCCACTAGCCATGAAACCATAGACATATGAATATTGATTTGTAATGCTCAAGAACCAATACAACACCCACTGGTCAAACAACCATGGACATATGAATATTGGTTTTATTTTTGGAATGTCAGATTAGATACAAGCACCAAGGCACAAGCGCCAAGATGACCTGAGTATCATGTCCATTTTGATATAGCAATTTGCATTTAACATACACATCAAACAGTCAAGAGATCATTCTAAATCCAGTGTGATACCCGTAGTGACCCTTTATCATTCACATCCTTAGGTAAGATCACGTTTCATAGTAGGAGAAAGAACTTACTGAAAAAGACAATAGTGAGATCAAACTTCCTTGAATTTTCCAGGTATCAATGGTCGAGGTATGCATGGCCATCCAATTTGAGATAGAGGCTCTTACAGTCAGACACCATTTCAATCTAGAATTTCCAAAGACATTAGATTTTCACATACAAGCAGAAGACAAAGAAAAGATTATGCCCCTAGTTATCACTCTCTAAATCCTATAAAGGACATCATCAAAGAGCTCAAAGGGACACAATATGCAAAAATCTCAATGTGAATCAGTAAGCATACAAGGAGATAAAAGCATGAAAAGCACAGATTATTTTCAATTTGTGTTTGATTGTTGTTGTAGATGCAAAATCCTTTCTGGAGACAAGACAGACTTGACTGACTCAAATGAAGCTTCAAAGGACTCTGACTGGATATGATACGTCTAAGATATACTAGAGGCCATAGGATATAACATTGATTTACCCCAAGTGTTAAGCATTGATAGGATACAGATGCTTGAGCTGAGTGGTGTACAGATCGACTTATTGAAAATTGGAAATGCAGAAACAAACTGGGAGATATGTACAAACTAAAGCAAAACTGAAAGCTGGGAAAGACCAAGATTGCACTGATAGATGGAGCATTTTGAAACAAGTGGTGCCCATTTTCTGGGTTTTCATCATCTTGGCAAAGATTCTATTTTTGCTACCAAGGCGCCTGTTTCCAAGTTTTCACCAAGGCACTTTTTCTTTTTCTCATTTTTTCATTTTTTCAATTTTTTTGATATTTTTGACATTTTTTACTTTTTTGATATTTTTGATATTTTTTTACTATTTTTGTGAATCATCAAGGCACCTATTGCTAGGTTTTCACCAAGCTGTTCATTTTTTCAGGACTTTTTCCAATTTTATAGATTTTTTCAGGACATTTTACCATAGACTGAATGCCTTAGGCGTAGAATTTCTTTAGATGGAGAACATTGATTGGTTCTCAGAGCTGTTCTCCTTCAATCATTAAGAGTTGATAGGCACCAGAGCCAAAAGGAGCAATGATTACAAAGGGACCCAGCCAATTGGGTTCAAACTTCCCCTTGCGTTCTCGATGGGATTGATTTTTAGGATTTTCTCTCAAGACTAGATCACCAACCTAAAATTCTCTGTGTCTAACTTTCTTGTTGTAGCCTCTAGACATTCTCTTCTGATATACTTTGAGATGATCATATGCTGCTTGTCTGTGCTCATGTAGTAGTTCAAGTTCTTGCAATCTAGACACTCTGTAGTCATCATCAGTTACTAGACCATGCATTCTAATTCTTAGTGATGGGATTTCGACCTCAATAGGTAGTACTACTTCAGACCCATAAACTAAAGTGAAAGGTGTAGCCCTAGTAGGTGTTCTGATACTTGTTCTGTAGGCCCATAGAGCTAGATTAATCATGAGGTGCCAGTCTCTGCCAGTTTTGTTTACTGTTCTGTGCAAGATCTTTAATAGATTTTTGTTGGAAGCCTCTGCTTGGCCATTCCCTTGTGGATAGTAGATAGAAGACCAATGTTGGGTGATCTTGAATTTGGCACATAAATAATCTAGGTCTTTGTTCTTGAATTTCCCACCATTATCTATGATTATGGAATGAGAAATCCCATATCTGCATATGATATAGTTCAAGATGAATATCGATATCTGCTTTCCAGTTGCTTGTGTCAAAGGGACCGCTTCTACCCATTTTGTAAAATAATCTATGGCTGTGATTATATGGGTATGTCTGTTAGAAGAATGAGGATGAATCATCCTAATAAGATCAAATTCCCATTGATGGAAAGGCCATTGTGTTGTAAAGGGGATTAGATCCCTCCCTGGAGCATGAATTAAGTTTCCATGCACTTGACACTTTTGACAATTCTTAGCAAATTTGATAGACTCTTTTTCCATTTTAGGCCAATAGTACCCAGCCCTAATAAGTTTTCAAGCTAGTGTTAAACCATTTGAGTGTGACCCAAAAATACCATCATGGACTTCCTCTAATGCACGTTGAGACTCTTCCTATTCTAAACATCTAAGTAGCGTACCATCTAGACCTTGTTTGTATAGATCGTGACCAATGATGACATATTGGGAGGCATTACGGATAAGATATCTCTTTTCATGGCGATTGAAGGTATTGGGAATGATTTGGTCTTGGAGATAGGAAAAGATGTCTTTGTATCTGGATGAATCATGACCAACAATGGTGTAGATCATGTGGGTTTTAGGGGAGTCATATGCAGGATAAGATAGTGCTTCCACTAGGAACTCGTAGCATAGCTCATGTTCAGGCTGCTGTAATAAAGTAGATAGTGTCGCCATTGCATCAATAGCCTTGTTCTTCATTCTAGGAATTTGCTCAAATGTGATAGACATGAAATATTTCTTAAGATCACTTACCATTCTCTTGTAAGGAATGAGCTTTTCATCTTTAGTTTGGTACACATCATTGACTTGATGAATAACAAGTTGAGAGTCTCAATGAATGTGTAGCTCTGTTACTCTCCATTCAATTGCTATTTTCATACCATTCAAAAGGGCTTGATATTCTACAATATTGTTTGTGCAAGGAAACTTTAATCTGAATGCTTTTGGGATGGAGTATCCTTGAGGAGTTATGAACAATATGCCTACTCTAGATCCATTCTGTGTATAGGAGCCATCAAAGAACAATTGCCATTCTCTAGAAGATAGGTGCATAATAGAGGAGTCTGGAAATTCTATTTGCATTGGTGTGTCATCAAACATGGGTGCATCTGCTAGTTGATCAGCAATAACTTGACCTTTTATATCTTTTCTTTCAACATATTCAATGTCAAATTCACTTAGAAGCATGACCCATTTAGCCAGTCTACCTGTGAGGGCAGCCTTGCTGAGTAGGTATTTTAGTGGATCAATTTTTGCTACTAGATGCATGGTATGAGCTAATATATAGTGTCTCAATTTCTATGATGCAAAGATCACAGTGAGACAAGCTTTCTCAAATAGTTCTTTTCATATGCCACCAATGTTCTGCTTATATAATAAATGGCTCTTTCCTTTTTGTCTTCATCATGTTGCGCTAGCAATGCCCCCAGTGATGTGGCTGTTGTAGAGACATATAAGATCAATGGCTTCCCATGAATAGGAGGCATCAAGATAGGCAGATTTGATAGATACTTCTTGATATGGTTAAATTTGTTCTCACATTCTTCATTCCATGCAAAGGTCACACCTTTATGTAATGTTTTTGTAAAAGGTTGTGATATGTTCGCTAGCTATGATATGACTCTTCTGATAGATTGAACTCTTCCTTACAACATCCTCATTTGACTGATATTCATGGGAGGTTGCATCTCTATTATAGCCTTTAATTTAGCTGGATCAACTTCAATGCCCTTTTTTGAAACTATGTATCCTAAGAGCTTTCTAGAAGTGACACCAAAAGCACACTTCTTAGGATTTAGTTAGAGACTAAAATTTTCCATTCTGTCTAGGATCATGCTCAAGTCCTTTAGATGTTCATTTCTGATCATAGATTTTGCTAAAGTATCATCAACATAATCTTCCATAGTTCGATGCATCATGTCATGGAAAATAGATGTCATTGCTCTTTGATATGTAGCACCAACATTTTTAAGCCCCAATGGCATGACATTCCAACAGAAGGTGCCCCATGTACATGTGAAAGCAGTTTTCTCTTGGTCCTCTGGAGAAATTTTTATTTGGTTATATCTAGAGAAACTGTCCATTAAGGAATACATCTCGAAACCTACAGTCATGTCCACTATCATATCAATGTTAGGCAGTGGAAAATCATCCTTAGGGCATGCTTTATTCACATCTCTAAAGTCTATGCACACTCTGATTGAGCCATCTGGTTTAGAAATAGGTACAATATTAGAGATCCACTCTGCATAGTCAATAACTCGGATGAATCCGGCATTTAGGAGCTTCTCTAATTCAGCTTTTACCAAGAGTGCAACATGAGGATGCATCTTTCTTAATTTTTGCTTGACAGGTTTGACATTTGGAGCGATAGATAAATGATGCATTATGAGATTAGGATAGAATCCTGGCATATCTAAATATTTCCATGCAAAGTTGATCTTCTTCTCTATTAGGAATGTTGTAAATTGTTTCTTTTCTTCTTCGGACAATGATTGTGCTACATGTACCAATTGTGGTTCCTCTGTTGTACCCAAATTGATGGATTGGGTGGGCTCAATTAGAATTGGAGATCTATCATATAAATGACTCAGAGGGACATCAAATATCTCATCCTTAGGCACCTCAAAGAGGTTTTCACCTTTGGATACATATTTTATTTTTACTTTTGTAGGTTCTGAGACTGCCACAAAGTGGTTTTCACCCTCAGAACTCTTTTTCTTTTTCTTTTTATTCTTGTCTTTCTGACTAAGATATTTGATGTCTGACTCGGTCATGCTGACACTTGGTTCACTAATGGAAGTCCTCATAGGCTCAACTACATTGAGGTAGCAAGCAAGGGCATAGTCATTTGGGAAGGTATAAATACCATGGCTCAGATTTGTGGAGGTTTGATCAATAAGTTCTGGATATTGGATAGTCAAAGTAGGAAAAGATTGGGAGATAGTGTTTACGGATATAGATCTATCATCATTGGTCCTAACTTGATGCTCAAGTTCAAAGGTGATATTACAACTTAAGACATTCAATTCATGAATAGGCTCAATGTCATCATGGGAGTTCAATTCAGCCATAGGTGGATCAGACTCAATAGGTTCATCATTTCGCTCTAGACTCACATTGGGATTAGGTACATATTGGTGAATAACATCAACATGTTTCTCTATAATAAGCTCATCTTCATCTGGTTCTAGAATGGCTCCCCATTCATAGTCATTTGATTTAGCTTCTGATTTAGGATCTCTAGGAAATCTTAGAACATGAGTAAAGTCGGGGTGAATACCCCAAGAAGGGTTACCCTCAGATTCTGATTTGAATTCATACTCATGGGAATTTGTCTCAAAATCACTACCACTTCCCTCTTCTTGATTGTTTTTGAGATTAGCTAGTTCTTGTGTTTCTACTACATTAATTCTTTTGATTGGATCATCTTTATCATCAAGAAGGTCTTTGATCTCCTTAGGCAATTTTTCATAGGGGATGAGTTCTAAGCTGTCTGAATCACTATCTGATGGTTCTGTTTCTTCTTTCTTAAGAAGAGGTTCTCCTGGTGCGATATGCTCTATGACATGGGAAAAATTACCTTTGAGGTGATATGGTTTCTTCTTAAATCCTAAGCCAACTTTGTTTTTATTTTCTCTACCAGTATGTGGGAGAGGTACCTCAAGACCTTTTCCTCTGATTCCTAGAGGTCTTTTACCTGAATATCCCATCTTAGCTATTAATTTATCTCTTGGACCATACAACTTAGAAGGGAGTTTGGATACTGTAGAGTCACTAGTTTGAACAACTTAAGATTTAGGTTCGTCTTTGTATAGCCATGATAGCATAGCTTCATCCTCTTCAAATTCTTGCTTGGATACTTGTTCTGCTACAAAATTCTTTTTATATACTTCAAGAGGTTCTTTAGAGTCTGGTTTGGATTGTTTCAAAGATTGCCCATAAGACTTAGGCGAGATAGGGAGAGATGTCAAAGATAAGACTAGCTTGATAGTATATTCTCCCATACTATTTTCTTTGATATTAACATCTTTTGCAAGATCTTCCATTTTAGATGTGGATGCTTCTTTAGTTGGTTCAATGGAAGATTCTCTATTATTAGGTACAAGCTTATCTGCACTTTCCTTCAAGGTGTTGCAAGTTGTATTCAGATCTGTGGGGATAGTAACCTGTACTCCTTCATAAGGAAACTTCAAACATTGATGGTATGTAGAAGGAATAGCTTGCATTTCATGTATCCATGGTCTCCCTAGAAGGATGTTGTAGGCCAAAGGTAGATCAAGCACTTGACATATGGTATCTTTGATAACTGGACCCACTCTGATAGGTAAGATAATGGTGCCTTTAGAAGATCTTTCTTGTTCATCATAGGCTTTGATAGTTATTTTCTTTCTAGGATCAATAGCCAATTATGAAAATCCCAATTGTGTGATCAAGCTGTAAGAACAAATGTTTAGGCCAGTGCCCCCATCTATCAACACAGGTTTGACTCTACAGTTCTGGATCAAGCCTTCTATATGCAAAGGCTGATTATGTGGGTGACTCAAGGAGTTGTCATCTTCCTCTGAAAAGGAGATATATTATAGAGATGTAAGATGTCCAACCATAGTCTAGAACCTGTCTAAATCAAGGTCATCAGGAACATTGGAATAGAGAAAAGCTTTATCGAGAGTGGCTCTATGAGTAGGAGATATTCAAAGCAACTCAAACATGGAGATTTTCCCATTAGTGTGTTGGAGTTTTTGAACAATGCTATAAGATGTAGGCCTTGTATCCTTTGGATTGGAAGATTTGGAAGCAGCCTTTTGTTTAGAAGCAAATGAAAGATTGAAGGGTACCTTAGGGACATTTGATGAATCTAGGATTTGTCCTTTCAGATGCGTTTGAGCTTGTGATCAAGTAACTACGTCAGCTAAGGAATGATCTATGTCTCTTCGTACAATTGTGATGACATTGCAACTTTCAGAGAGACATGGTTCAACCATATTGATGACAACATTATTTCCAGGGTAGGCATAGTTGACTTTTGCCCCCATATTAGGCTGAGAAGTTGAAACTTCTTGACCATGTTTCAGAAATGGTTCTATGAATGCTATATGATTGTTATTGCTCTTGGGATTGTCAATTGTGATGTCTCCACTATCGATCAGATCTTGAATGGTATGCTTCAAGTGGTAGCAATTATTAGTTTTGTGACCTTTGCTCTGATGGAAATCATAGAATTCATTTCCTCTCCACCATTTCGGTTTGGGGTCCTGATCATTTGGTCAAATTGGTGGTAAAGAGATGATGTTATCAGCTAGTAGAGTTTTTATAGCTGATTCTAAAGACTCTCCTAGAGGAGTAAACTTTCGATCTTTATCCCATCTTTTGTATTCTGGCTTCTTTTGAGATGGTTTAGAAGACTTTTGCTCTAAAGCTTTAATGGCTTGAGTGCCAAGAGTGAGATTATAGGCTGGTGCCTTTGATGGGGCATAGACAGTGTCAATAATGCCATCTGTGATGATGCTGTTGTTCTTGTTCTAATTTTTGTTCTTGTCTTTAGAACTGGATCCTGATTCATACTTGTCTTTTTGAAGTGTGATTTCTCCTTTTTTCACAAGCACTTTTTCAATTTTAATAGCATTATCCACCATCTTATCAAAAGATGTATGATCTTGCATTTGTAGAGGATAATTGATTTCTGGAACAAGGTTGTTGATGAAGATTTCCAATTTTTTTTTTTCTGGAATAGGTCTGGCATATAGAGAGAACTTCTTCCTCCATCTCTTGAGAAATGTCAGGAATGGTTCCCCTGGATATTGCTTGAGATTATAGATATCAATCATGGTAACTGGATGTTGAATATTGTAATGGTAACTGGATGTTGAATATTGTAGGAGTATTGTTGATAAAACAATTTGATCAACTCCTCAAAAGTTTTGATAGTAGAAGGCAGTCTAGAGAACCAATGGATGGCTGCTCCCCCTAGAGATCGAGGGAAGAGACACATCAGATAGGTTGGTTCATGCATGAACTCCATTGATTGTGTACAGAATTCTCTGACATGATCTTGAGGATCTAAGTGTCCACCATACTTATCATACTTTGGCATCTCCACTCTTTTTGGAAAGGGCGACATGTACAAGTCTTTGTCAAATGGAAAAGGACATAGAGCCTCCATGGAGAACTCTTTAGGTTCCTTCTCTTTCTTGAGATTGTTAAGTTCAACTTGTATAGCATGCATTTGTTTCATCATAGCTGTGAGTGGATTCTCTTCCTCATGTGTAATGATGTCTTCAACATTAAAGTTGGGAGGAAGTTTAGCTCCTTGATGAGCTAATTGTAAAAAGTATGCTTCTCTATCTTCTTTCAAGAAATGCTTCATCATTCATTTGAAGTTATCATCATTTTGATATTGAGAAATTTCTTTAGGTGTGGGTTCTTGATCTGCACCATGTTGAGATTGAGCTCTTTGAGAGCCAAAATTTGTCCTTTCTTGAGACATGGTAGGAGTTTGTGGACTCCCTAGATCAGATTGATGAGGGGTATGTTGAGTACCTTCGCGAGTTGATGGAGGAGGTATGTAACCAAATTTCAATCGATAGTTTCCAAGACCGTCATCCTCGTAAAGACCAAAATTGATGAGTTGCTCAAGAGTTGGAGTTTGGAGAGTGGTGATAGATTTCTTGTGAGAGGAAGCTCTAGTCTCCACCATTAACCTCAAGTGAAACAAAAGAATAAGATCCAGATAACTGAAGAATGAATTGAATCAAGATGATCAGATGATGCAACCTTGTCAAGGTTTGATTGATTTGAATATTCGATTAGATGTGGATGAAGGATACTGTGCCATGGATGTATGGGTAGGTTCCCAAAAGATAGCAGACAAGATATCACAACACTTAGTCATTTTGATGATTGATAGTTATGACAAGGTTTTGACATGAGATGATAAAGACTCAAATTGATTAAATAGAAGGCTGAATCAGATTCAAAAGGCCACTTTAGGAAAATGATTGGATTCTCAATAGCTACTACTCTGTTCCTGACATAGTGATTCATTTGATAGATTCTAAAATTAGGTAGAAAAAGCTAAATATCTGGAAATTCTGATAATTTTCTGACAACTCTTAACAATTTTCCCAAATGACACTCTGTAGACTCGTACAACAGTGGGTATGCTATGAAATGATAGTTGCAAAACTTGTATGATAGTTGGTAGCCACTGAAATGACACTTGAAAATCTCGTATGACAGTTGCAGGATTTTGACTTTGAGAATTTGCTGGCATGAAAACTCGTACGACACTAGGTACTCAATCATACGACAGATGGGCTATAATGAAATGACACTTTGAGAAAACTCGTATGACTTTCTAACCTCCTGAGATAACTTTTGACTCTAGAAAAGGATTTCACTTCAAATTTTGCAAATTTTGAGTTTTTAGATTCGAATTGTTTGCAAATTTCAATGTCCAGATTTGAGAATTGTAACAGATTTGTTTATTTTTAGTAACTAGATAGATAAGCAAGCACACAAATAGCAAGCAAGTGATTTCAGGCATGTCTGAAAACAATGAACAAGGGAAAAAGCAACCTTCCGCATGAACAATCAAGTGACTTATTCATTCTAATCCTCAGAAGCGCTAATTGTGTATGTTCCAAAATGTTTTGCAATGATGCACATATACCCTAGAAAATAAAAATTTGGCATCGCTAGGGTTTTTAGTAATGGTTTGACTTTGCAACTTTTATGATCCAAAGGGGTGAACTCCAATCCCAGTGCACCAGGGTTTTGACACAGTCTAAGAACTTAATCTTCAGGAGCTACTAGGGAGATTTGACAACCCAACAATGAACCATACCCATGGAGATTTCTTCCACAAGGACATTTATATAGTGGCTATCACTACCACAGTGAAAATGGCTATTACCGCTTGAGGTTCCATCAACGTAGTTTTCCCTGTGAAGGGATTTTCTGCTACGGTTAACCCTCTCTAAAGATGACTCACAGCACTGTACCACAAGGGGGCATGGCTCTAGATCCAAGGTTTTGACACCTTTTCACTTTTAACCCAAGCAAAGCAGGCAGATAAATCCGACACACTAAGACAAAGTTTTGCTTCACCAAGGTCTATGATATCAACCCCACGTGATCTATCAACCCCTCTAGAGAGAGAATGTATCAATCAATAAGGGAAGATGCACTAACCAATTTTGATTCACCAAAGCTCGTGATGTCAACCCCATGTGATCTATCAACCTTTCCTGGGAGAGAATGTATCGATCAATAAGAGAAGATGCACTAACCAAGTTGAATGTGAAATGCACTAAGTATCCTCCCTACCTACAAGGATTCTATCATCAAGAAGGATTTTGCTAGGAATCCAATCTCTCAAGAATCATGAATAGTGTTCATAGGGCCTAATTACTATGTGAGCACATATGTATTTATGAAAGAAAATCTACCGAAAGTACTCAAAAGAAGAAAAAGGAACACTTAACGCTTAAAGAGAATATGAGGTGAGTCCATAAGGTGGAACAATTAACCCCTCACACAAGCTAAAAATGAGTCCACAATTTAGAAAACAAGTGAGTTCCAAAAAGCACAAAAGGGTTGCTTGGTGGAACAATTAACGCTTCTTTCCTGTAGACCCCTCCCCTTTAATGTGGCATTGACCTTGCAACCACGGAGTGGAATGAGGGGTCGGTGGATTAGTGAGTCCAATAACCCAAGATAGAAATCAAGATCAATCACAAGTAATCTAAGACTACCAATAAATACCTAAGGTGTCACAACCTAGTATCAATTATGCAAGTGTGTAAAACAAAAGTATGAAAAGAAGCACTCAAGCTAGACACATGAGGGATTTATTTTAAGTCCAAATTGAAATGTTATTAGTTTAAGGAGAATACCTAGAATCCTCGCAACACGCTTAGTAGATGTTTACCTGATTTTTAGCAATTCTTGCACTTTTTTCCAATCAAACCTAGCAGGAGTCAATCAGAAATAGAGAATTTTAATTGTTAAGATTAGCCATTAGTTAAAATCTAAAAACCAAATATGACAAACTACCCTGAAAAATGAAATGACAGTTGAAACTTAATGCCGAAACTTGTACGACAGTGGGTCTATTACCAGATGATAGTCTGAAACTCATATGACAGTGGGTCTGTTACCGGATGATAGTTCGAAACTCATACGATAGTGGGTCTGTTACCAGATGACAGTCTGGAAACTCATACAACACTGGGTGTATGATGAAATGATAGTTGAACTTCCAGATGATAGTGTGTACAGCCTGGCATGATTCTTGATCTGATAGACTATCGTACGATAGTGGGTTCAGTGCGAAATGACTTTTGTCAGAAACTTGTATGAAGATTGTATGGACAAAAAATAAAAATCATATTTTTGCACAGAAACTGAGGAGAAAAAGATAGAAATTGATAGAATTGAATTGGAAACCCATTTCAGGGCCCCACGGTGGGTGCCATAAATGTGTGTAAAATTGTACCTGATCTGTAGACACAACACTTCAGTAAAACATTAGAGGTTAGCAAAAATCAAATCGTGCAAAATTAAAATCTAATCTAACCAAGCAATTTACTGCCTTCTAGTAGGTGCAAGATTGATGTTCTCAGATTGCAATCGAGATCAGTGACCTAGACGACACCTAAATGAAGGATTTGAATGCAAAAGATGGATATGAATTGAATGCAATTAATCTATTTTTTTGGATTTTAGATGCAATGATATGATCAAAACTGATATGAAATCTATGCTAATATGAAAATTGATTTATGATATGCTAAATGATCTAACAATGATATGAAAATGAATCTAAATGAATGTAAAACAAAAAAAGAAATTGATCTCACAATAGCCTTGATTTGTAATAAGCTTTGATTCTTCAGATGTCGATTCTCCAGCATAAGTTTGCACAATTATGAGATTCTGTGGATTTGAGAGATGAATTATGAAGAGCTGAGCCTTGTTTTTATAGAAATCTAAGGCTTTGGAGGTGCATGGAAAAAGCCATAAATCACTCAAATAAACTCAACTTGATTTTTGAGTTATTTTTAAATAAAGATAATTTAATTCACAAAAATATGCAAATCATGCAAAAATAGCTTTTTAACTCAAATTAGAAGTTTAGACCAACTTTAAAACTCAAAAATGATGTTGAGTTCCAAAAAGTCAATAACTTGCATTGATTTTCTGATTTGGAGTTTAACTTCTCTTTGATTGTGCACATGGATAATTATGAATTAATAAATAAATAAAGTGATTTATTCTCAACTTAACTGATTTTTGAAAAATAATTGATTTATGGGTTAATCAATCATTTAATCAATTTTTTATTCAAAAATAATATCATCAAATATGACAACTTGCTTTTATTAATTAAATAAGAATTTAATCAATTAATGATAGGATTTTGGATTTATTGGCAAAATTAAATAATAATAGTTAGGAATAAATATAATTAAATTCAATTAAATAATTAAGTGGCAGAATTAAATCTAATTAATTAAATATTGAGAATATTGAATTAATCAAACTTTGGGATAAATGTGATTTATCACCAAATAATTATAAAATCAAAGATAATTATGATGATTAGGAATATTACTAGGAATATTCCCCGATGCAGAATTTAGGATAATCAATTAGGATTCGATGATGTGCCAATGTGCCTTTGGTTAGGACTTTGATGTTGATTTCATTCGATATGTTGATATAAGAAGTTAATGAACCTATAGCCCATTTTTGGGGTATTACAGATGGAGCTTTGACAATCTATGATATTGATATCAGGATTCAACTGTGTAGTTTTCAGGTCAAACTCATTGACCCATGTTTCATGACCAGTGCTTCACAAGAACCCATCTCTCATGAGAATGAGTGGTACTTTTAGCACTCATTGCATCTAGTTGATGCTCACAGAGGTGACCTCCCAGGAAGTCCCAATGCTTCACCTCTGTGAGCATCAACTAGATGAAAATAGTGCTAAGTGGACCATTCATTCTCATGAGAGATGGGTTCTTGTAAACCACTACTCATGAAACATGGGTCAATGAGTTTATACTACCAAGGTACATGCTACATCAGCATGCCTACCTTTTTAGCATCTACTTGTAAGACAAACTATCACAAGCACAAGATAGTGAAGCAATGACGATTATTGAAACCTGCCCATTTTATATCCATTCTTGATGTAATCATCTTTGTTAGACATGTATTATAAACATTTGTAGCATATATTTTTAGAGGTAGTGTTGTACATAGGGTTTTCAACATAAATTCATAGCATAGACATGGCTAGGAGATAAATAGTTATACTTCTCTTAGGAGAGTATACCATGTGCAGAACACTCAGATGAATAATTTTTGCTGCTTCAGTTCTAATATCTTGTAACTTCATTTTCTTGAAATTTTCTAAAGCCTTTTCAAAAAATAATGAGTCTTCATATCCTACAATCATAGCATTCAATGAAATGATATCTCTTTGAGGCATTCAGTCAAACAATCTATATGCCTTGTCTGAGCTTCCACATTTTTCATACATGTCTATTAGAGAATTTCCAAGTATAAATAACAAAAATTTACCTTCCATATTGCTTTGATGGATATCCACACCCTATTCCAAAGCTCCCATTTTATCAGTGGTATGGAGGATGATGGAAAAGATTGTGGAGTTCGACATTAAGGATAGGGAATTAGTAAAAAATGTGATTTCCCTTATAGTTGGAATTTTATCCTATACTCTATGCATTCTTATTGTTTTGAATTTCTATATATTTTTTGGTGATTCTAGGCTACATTATGTGAGGCATTATCATAGACCAGTTGTATTTATGTCAAATTATGTTCCTACACAAATAGTTGTTACAAATTAGAAGGAAACTATTTCGAGGTGTATGGTACTACTCTCTACATATATGTACCGAAGGATTAGTCATGACTCTTAAGAGGATACCTATTTATTTATAACACACATAATCAAAGGCTCCACAACATGGAAGCAACTAACTCAAGGACATATAGCATTAGAGATGATCTATCTTTCTAGCAGCTTGGTTCAAATTGGTGATTCTCTTAGAGAAATTAGATCCTAGTTCCACTGAATTCGCACTCTAGCATGGTGTTCTATTGTACTCTAAAAAAATAGTATATTCTTCATCACAAGACAATGTCACCACAATTACCATGTTTTATGCAAGTAAAAATTGTGGAAACTGCCATATTTATGTGATTAGAGAAATGTAGGAGAATGGTCCTAGTGCTTCTATCCTGCACAATTATATACTCCATTGGGTTGCAAGAAACTGTTCGTTTCCTACAATCATTATCACCAACACAGGATAGGGGTCTCAAAGGATGTATTACTCATAGACCCTGCAAAATATTGATATGTTGACCTGATTTGAGGAAAAGAACACAATACAACCTCACCAAATTGGCAAACTACTAGTCACTATAATCTAATTGAATGGCCTAGAATTGAGAAAAATCAACCAGATTCCCCTTGCTTCAGAATGGTATTCTGGATCAAGGAAAGAACTGCCCACAGGGTTTTCTAGTGGATCTAGAGAGTTTATGCCTCAGGGGGATTAATGATTCACTGTAAGCAATACCTGACTTTTTCTTTTAATTAGCCCAGCTAAGATTAATGTGTGGGAGACATTCTCAATTTGTAATATAGAAGAAGCATTCCTTCAAGATAATTCAATGATAAGAAGGAATCCATGTACCCAAAAAACCCTCCATATGGTTCCAAACTACTCAAATCCTATGTATTTAACCTTCACTGACACATAAAGAAGGATAATATCAAAATAAACATAATAGGTATAGTTAATACATGATTGTTGCAAGATAATTGCTAGAGTGCCAACTAGGGCCTGACCAACATATGTTGTTGGGGCTCCCTTAAGAAAGAAATACCTTGTATTATATACACCCTTCCAACATCTCCCACCATCAAAACAACATACTATCCAATACAATATCCCAAATACAACTCATCATTGTTATTCACTGTCATATCTCAATTTGTCTATCAAGTACACACACACCCACCCACTTTATCTTTATTTGATATATAACTATTAAATCATAAAAGGATTTTTCTTAATTTAATATATAAATAAATCCTTATCATCAAGGCAACATTAGTCATAGAAAATAAACCCTTCACAATTTAAAATAGGGTCCATTAAAATCTACACCTTAACCATTTATCAAATGACAAGCTTTTATTATTGATTCAAAAATTGAAATAAAGATTAGATAATAGTTTTTATTATTTATTTTTCACCCAAACAAAGTTTCTTAGAAAATGTAGCACTAGGTGGGGAAAACACTAATGATAGTGGATGATGGACAATGGCTATATTTGGCCAATTCACATGGTGGTGAGTGAATGGTCATGGGTGAAAGGAATCATCGTATCATCTTCCAATTAAAAAACTGGTCATCTGCTTAGGTTCTATTGGCTTCTTCACATCATTTCCTTGGAAGAACTCATAGTTTCTCCATGTGTCTTGACAAAATCACCTTGTGATTCAGCCCCAAATAGGGACTGGGTTCAAGCTAGATACATATCTACACATGGAAGGAGTTGATTCTGTAATATAGAACATACCTACCAATCATACTATACAAGATACTTCATAGTGTGTGAGGTGCAATTTTGTTTTATGATGGTAATGGTTGTTGTTTTTAGTGTAGAAACTCTTTACACGTGTTAGAAGTTAAAGTCAGTTTATGGAGGATTCATGTGCACTTTGTTTTAAAATCTGTCTATTTATAAAGTAGAGCATAACACAGATATTGAGCTATACTTTATGCCTTCTGAAGTTCATGACTTAGGTCTGAGAAGTATAATGAATTGTTGGGTTAAGGCTTTGAACATGATTATCATATGAAAGCTTTAATAAACTCGTGATTCCTTTTACTAACACAAAATTTTGAAAGTTTAATGTTTTATTGGAACCAAGTTATTTTACATGTGCACAAGTGAAAGTCCCAAGTAAAGCTTTAAAATGGTTCCGTGTTATTCTAGTGTTCTATATCTATTCCTTCACTAGGGCCTTGTAGTACATTTATATTGTTTCTAATAATAATATTTAGTGTTTTCTAATGACTCTGGTAGGTCACTCAGACTCTAAAAGACAACAAATTAACAAAACTAATCAGAATTGCTAGAAGATGTCCCTACCACTAGAGTACTACTTTTATTTCTATGAAGATGTCCCTACCACTATTGTTGATGTGGTTGATTTTATTCATATCTTCTCAATAGGATTCCTAATTCCATAGCCATGAGGAATATGTAGTTTATCTATTTGAAGAGCTTATTATTGTTTAGGATGACATATTTTCTGATTGAGATTATGTTTGTTTATTGGGTGGATGACTTACAAGTTGTAGCAGAAATGTACTATAGCATTGTAGGATCATACTAGTATAAAACATGGTTACTGGGTTTCAATTTGTTACCAGACTTGAAGGATGCAACTTATTTTGTTGAATACTCATTTCATATGAACATAATGTATAATTGATGGACAATATTTATAGTCTGATCTATATAGTTCCAGAATTGTACCAAGTTATTGCCCATCAACCAAGGAGCTAGAGTTGTCCTCCTAGTAGCTAAAGTAGATTGGATGAAAGTGATTATGTTATGTTGATAGTAAAAGAAGATTGTTATCTGATCCTCCCTCTAATATGTTGGATTTTTTGAGTTGATGGCCAAATCCTCATGGTTGATTTAGGGATTGAGGTCTATTTTCATGATGCTTTGCATCACCGACATCCCAACATGTTTAGACACATCGTGCATCAATGTTTCAGGTCAAACTAAATCCTGAATAGGGTAGCCACTCAGTTTGAAATCAGAGAACTTTGCAATTAAGGGTTGGTATTTATAGTTTTCATTGTATTTACCATTATTTGTACCCCAAGAAGATGCATTCCAAATTAATCCATATACCCAAAGAGGTCTCTAGAGTAAATTTGAAGAAACCTTTCTTGGTTACTTTCTGATTGCAATATCATCTACATAAAAGTTGTGACAGATGCAAGATATCTTTTTTTAGTCAGAGCCAAAGCTTGTTTATATGTAAAGATCTATACCACATAAACTACAAATAAATTTTTTTATGTAGAGATTAGATGGATCCAATTAAGATAACTCTAAGGAACATAAATTGTGAAGGGTTTTCTCTAATGAAGTTGAAAATTTAACCCATTTCCTTATAGATTAAATTGTGTCCCAATGATAAATTATCATGTCAATGTCATGGTAAAAAAAGATGGTCCTCATATGGAAAAAGACCATCATCGCATCAGGGAGAAACATCTAAAGATTGAAGAACCTCTAAAATAGTGAATCTTTCATATAGAATAACTTTAATCCATAAAAAGGAAAGTAAAACAAAGGTGTGAATGTATTAGAGCCAAAAAAACCCTACCTTTTCTCTTTGAAAACTTGTGATTTATGTTTAGTGTTTGATCCCTCGTCCTCACTACTCACATTTCTGTAATCTTCCCTTGACTACTCCTCTTGAACTGATACACTATTGTTACCCTCACAAATATCTTCTCTTTTCACACATATTTGTATTGTGTCTATATTCATCATGATATTTTCTTTTTTGTCCATGAGCATAGCTAGTGCTCAAATTTTTCACCTCAATGTTGACTGCGGGTTTCGCTCTGTGGGATTAAAGAAATGATTCTAATTATCTTTCCCTCCAAATATGAAAATGCAACTTGAATAATTTACCAATGTGGAA
The DNA here is from genome assembly GCA_027943335.1 of Chamaecyparis obtusa. Lineage (NCBI taxonomy): Eukaryota > Viridiplantae > Streptophyta > Pinopsida > Cupressales > Cupressaceae > Chamaecyparis > Chamaecyparis obtusa. The sequence goes on from BSBK01002852.1 coordinate 2,495,197, forward strand.
AATACAAGCTCACTTGAATAATTTATTTTAATTTTTTATTTAAGACAATTAAAAAGTGTTAGTTTTTAATTTATAATAAATAAAATGATACTTTAAGTTTTTAAGACCAATTATTAAATAAATATCTTTAGTTTTTTAAGTTTTCATCTTGAACAAATATCTTTAAGTAATCTATTATTTAGTAGTGGATAAAAGTAGAAACTCTTAGAAAAACTATCATAAATTAATCCTCATTCGCTCAATATAATCTTGCAAGGAATATACAAGCAAGAGTAAAGTATTTATTCTATGAAATTTTCTCCATGAAATATTGCTATCTCTATTGAGCCTTCTAAGGTTGTCATTAGTACCAAAGGCATGTATACATATCGATCAGTTACTTACAATGAGCTAATCAGTAACATAAAGTAGAATAGACTAATTGGTAAAGCCTATACACCAAGCAGCAGACAGTTTACTGAGTACCAGCAGACACTAACATCGACAGACAATAAACACCAAGCATCGCAGTACACACTGATCAGTTTACATAGTGTTTACCGAGGATCATAGGAAATGACATAGTATTCAGGAATGGCACATTCTTCTATGCAAATGGTTACAACGATTTGTAAAACATTTTACCAAGATCGAGGAACATTTAATGTAATGATATTCATTAAATACAATGTATATCTTTTGTAATAGATGATCTAGGCTATCATTGTACACCATAGATCTTAGGGTTATGATTATAGTATGTAACCTAATTGTGTTAAAGTGGAAAAAATAGAACACTATATATTTATGTGTTCACATCATTTTTAAGAGAGAGCTGATATATGAATCACAGAGCACTTGACACTCTATCTTCAAGTCTATCAGTTTACAGAACAGAATTGAGCACAGTAGAATTCAGTTTGAGCAGAATTAACAGAGGCTATTGAGCAGATTAAGAGCAGAGATTCATCACTAGTAAGGTGAAATTTTTATCAGAGCTTATAGATCTATAATAGACAATTGAGTGTCAAACAAGCAAATAAATACCTATTGCTTTCTGACAATTGTAATAGAGTTTTTGGATAAAATCTCTTGACAAAGTAGACTTAACAGTCTTATGAAAATCTCTTAACCAAGTGCACACTTCATTAGTGTTGCTAAAATCCTATAACTAGGTAGATCTAGCTAATCTAACATGTCACTCCTAATAGGGTGAGATCACCAGAAGTGATCAAAACTTGTAGCCCTAATAGGCAAACCTTTTCTATTTGCAGTAGTGAAGAATTTGTGGGTGTCATCCCCACCGCAGTTTTTACCTTCTCACAAGGGTTTCTGTGTTACCAAAATACTTGTGTCATGTGATTGTGTTATGAAGTTCATGTTGTTTACTTATGTTAAGTGGATAAATGATTCATGCAATTATATTCAAGTTATATTGGTCGGTTATCACTATTTACAGTATTAGATCTGAAAAGTTTTACAAGTAAAGCTTTTGTAGACACTAATTCACCCCTCCCCTCTTAGTATCTATCTCTCCTAATTCCAACAATTGGTATCATAGCTAGTTCTCTTATTGAACAGTTTAACCACTGAAGGGTAAAGATCTAAGTCATGGAGAGATACAAGCTTGACAAGACTATTGAGAATCAGAAGATACAAATGCAAATGTATGTGGAATAGTATAAACAAGCCAAAGAAGGACTGAGGAAATTACTGGATGAAAGGAAGAATCTATCAAGACTACATAATGAGATTGGTTATCATGAAGAACCTATTGATGACATATTCAAACATACTGGATCTAGTTCTAGAAGCATCTCCGATGGATCTAAAAGCATAATCATTGATCTATCTAAAAATAATCAATATTTAACTGATCAAGTGAAAGCACTACAAATCGGTCAAGAATCTCAGATGGTAAGAATGATAGAAACAATGAACAAAGAAAATCAAGCCGAGCAAGAAAGAAATCTAGCAATTGATGACTGAAGATAGATGAGTGAACAACTTCAAACTAAAGAAAGTGAAATACAAAGACTCACTAACCGACATTTTCAAGTAACTAATCAAGTGATGACTATGAATCAAGAAGTAAACCGAGTGAATGTAGAATTTTCAAGGAAACTAGAAGATGTTGAAAGACTCAGAGAAGAAAATGAGAAGCTGAGAAATGAAGTGAAAAATCAACAGCAGCAAAATGAAATGAAGAAACTTGCTGAGGATAGTTCCAGGAAGATTGATGACTTTTTAACTAATCAAAGAAACTTTGGGAGCAAAGCCAGTATAGGCTACACCAGTGAAGGAGAAACATCACAAAAAGCTAAACAAGTCAACATCAGTCAAAATCAAAAACCTAAAGTGTTGACATGCTATCATTGTGGAAAACTGGGACATACATCTAATGTGTGTAGAAGCAAAGCACAAGGTAAACCTCCTGTCACTCCTAAGTTTAATGGATATTGTTATTACTGTGGAAATTTTGGACATCCTACTTATGAGTGTAGAGATAAGAAAAATGATCTTGCTAATAATACTACTATGGAGAAAATATGCTATACATGTAACAAGCCTAGACACACTACACGAAATTGCAAGGCAAAAATGAAGCAAGTCTGGACACCTAAGGAGAAACCACAACGCAGACCATATCAACCGAAGAGACAAGGTAACGCTTATGTTTGGGATTATAATACATGGAATAACTATGTTGTATGTGGTAGATATGGACATATTGCAGCAAACTGTTATAGAAAGAGTCAGATTGGACAATCAAGAAACTGGACAAACTCTGGGATGGCCTGTATGCACTACCATAAGGTTGGTCATTTAAGCAAGAACTGCAGAGACCGAGCACCAGATGAGAACCCTATATTTGAAAGTGGATATACTATTGCTAATATCATGAAGTTAAGGAACACTATGTGGAAGAAGGCATCTAATGAGAATGCAGAGTCAAGTAATGTTGTTGGTGAAACCTCATCCACTGGATTGGGTGACATCGGTACCTCCACTTAAAGTGAAATAGGTATGTATGGGACTGATATTTCAAAAGATCACATTTTTCATATAGTTCCTAATGCATAATGTTTTTATACCAAATCAGCATGAATAAAGATGCACTATTGGTTAGTTGTCATGAGCTAACAATGTTATACAGTTGGTAAAAGAGAGATCAAGAGTTGGTTACTCGTCAGTAATCACTATCTAAGGTTAATCAAGAATATGTATCAACTGATGAAGAAACCTGTGTTAACCAAGTGGATGAAAGTTTTAGTAGTCACTGAGCTGACAGTTGTGTCATACCAAAAGTTAGATGGAGCATTTATTACATAAAAGTTTGAGCAGGAACATCGAAAGTGTATGAATACACAGGAACAAAGTTCATTTCTACAATGCGATTTTGAAGAGCAGAGAATCTCAAAGAGCAGAGTTTGAGCTAAAGGATTTTCTGAAGGATTCATGGCTAAGACTAGATCAAACTGACATCACTCTTTGTGATATTGAGTGAGTTTATTTGCGATCAAACACTTCCTACTTTGTTGCTTGCCGAAACCCTAGAATCAATTTATGGCATCGACATCGTCTGCAAACAAAACTCAAAGTGTTGAAGAGGAAGTTAACCTAATAGTTAGGAAAATTTTTGTTGAATCAAAGTTTAAACCACATCCTAAGGTCGTAGTATAGATAGATATGATGGGCACATTTTCAAGTATACCAGATAGGGTTTTATTGACAGAATACATTAGGTCTTATATTCACTACAAAATCAGAGAAGTTGGGGACTTTGAAACAATTGTAGCATATCAACCACTTTGTGGCCTTGATGGAAAAATGAAATCAGACTACCAGAAGATTGAGGAATTGGGTTTATCATATTTTATGCACTTTCTGAAATCATTCAAGTCAGATTGGATCAGAATCATTCTAAGCAGATATCATGATGACAAGTTCTGGCTGGATAAACCGATTGAGGTCACCAAGAAAGTAATCAGTAGGGTTACTGGGCTCCCTACTACTGAAAAAGCTAAGGCTTTCTAAAGTTCATCATGATCAGATGTTGAGAAGTACACTAGAGAACAATGGGATGGTTAGGCATTAAAGATTTCAACAATCAAGGACCCATCAGTAAAATTTGCAGCACATGTGATCAGGTATAAGCTATTTCAATCGAGCAGACTCAACAACGTACCCTACATCACAGTAGACATGGCACACAAGATTGTAGTGAAAGGTCACCAAGTTGATTTTGCTGAGTTATTGTTACATCAACTCCAAGAGAATATGAATACTATAAGGAAAAATAAATCTAACACATGTAAGTATGGATCTCTACTTGCATGCATATTCTTCTATTTGCAAAAGTTTGTGCCTGGCACCAGTAAAGTAAACTAGATACCGAAGGTACTGATAACAAAATAGATTGGTGAAATGATGAAAAATTTAGGAGACAATTTGAATGTAGAGTTTAATGCTTACTTCATTGAATTTCAAACCAAAATGCAAAAGAGAAGCATAATTCTGAGGGAATTAGTGCAGAAATTTGAATATGACATATGTTTTGTGGTAGACATTGATTACACCATGATAAAAGAAGTTGAGCCTAGAATAAAATGGTTGGCACCGATGGGATATGAGATGAATCATGATTTCACACTAAAATCTATCAATGCACTGCTTGTAGTACCAAAGGATCCCACAACCACTAGGTTCAAAGTATATGAAGAAGCTAAATCTAGGATATCTACTAATATTGAGATTGGTAGAATTCATAGAAAGGTAAAGAAAATGAAGAAGGATATCACTACTAAATATGGAGATAAGTCAGAAACAACTGAAGGGATACCGGTTGAACAGGAAACCGAAGGTCAACTACAGTTAGCCGACAAACCATATGATAGTAAGGAGACCGAGTCAGACAAAGAAGTAGATCCTACACAGGTTCCTCCACCTAAAATTCCTACAAAGATGTAGTCACTAATACATGAAGGTATGAAGACACATTCGTCAACTATAGAAAAACCTACCGAGAAAGAAGAAGTAGTAAAAGTAGAAAAAAGAAGAGCAGCTACACCAACGAAGAAATACATAAAGAGAAAGAACAAAACAGTAGCTGAGGCACCGAAGAAAAAGAGGAAATATACAAGAAATAAGGAAGATTTAGAAGAGACAGAGGATGATATGAATCAATTCAAAGTGGTTAGTAGCAAGACCAAAACAATAGATGAAATCATTGAGGACATAATTGAACATGGAGACCTTGCTGATCCTTTGCTAGATAGATTTGACAAAATGACAAAAGAGGATCAGACTAAAATTGAAGAGGTTGTCATCCAAATGATGATAAAGTTTAAGAAAGTTCCAATGGAGTTTGCATGTGCATTGCCGAAGAAATTGGATGATATAATTACTGAGAGATGGGCTGTTGCATTAGACACCGAGAAGAGAAAGAGAGAACTCTCTCTAGTTCGGGTAGCCACATACTTAAGCTTTGGACAAGTCAGTGAATACTTGACCAAGTACCAAGCAAAATTTATCATCAAGAATAGAGCCTTAATGATCATGGATGACAATGTAGTAGATATGGATGTCACTACAGATTCTATATGGACATCAATTTTGAAAGCAGAAGAAAAAGCTGAGCAACAAGCATTTTTAAACCTGTCTAAGAAGAGACAAAATTCTAAGGGAAAAGGCATTTACATTGATGAAGGACCAGAAAAGAAATCAAAGAGTATTGGTATATTAGTTACCGAGGCAATCAATATCACCGAGGACAAGGAAGAAATAAAAGTTACATAGGATGCACCAGACAAAGTTGAAATCCAACTGGAAAAGAAAACTGATGACGATGTACTCGTTGTAGACATCACACATGGTGATCCTGATGAACAATATGATGAAGATGTAAATATTGCACCAAATAAAGATGAAGCACAATACACTACCAGTTTATTTACATCTCTATTGGGTGAACTTCCTGTACTTGCCAAAGCAGCAAAAATTCTTTCCCAAGTACAAATCGAGCACAAAAAAGATACAACTGGAGATCAACACATAGAACAACCTGCAGAGACAAATGAGCCTACACATACAAAGGCACCTTCCACCAAATCAAAGGAAATAGATGACTCAAAAGAAAAATAAGAACCACAAGCAACCGAGGTGATTCCATCGAACACCACAACTGAGACTCCTACTACAATAATTGAGACCACCACTACCGAGGAGTAGAAGAAGGAAGATCAAGTGCAAACAGGGAAGGAAACTTTGAAGACTGGAGATAGATCCATTGCTATCATAGAGAAGAAATCACCCCTAGAACAGAAGAAGAAGAAGAAAGGAAAAGGGTTGGTCACCCTAGATGAAGTGATTATTTTACTTGAGTGTGACCTGAGGACCCTAAACCCTAAGGAATTGAGTAAATATGGGGGAATTATGTTCATGAAAGGCAGCGCAAGAGAAGCTAAAGCAAGAGCACAAAAGAAAAGAAGTACTAAATGATGTGCAGGATATCCTCCAACAGGTAGTACCTGAGATACACATTGATGAGGATATGCCAATCATAGATCAACTTGCTACACTTGCAGAGAAGATCAACGCCCTAGACACTGATGCAGATAAAAGAATTGAAGAATGGGCAAAATCCAAAATACAACACAAATTAGCAGAGAAAATCAGCCAAGAAGTGGCAATACTTAAGGTCAAATTATCTAAGGTGATTACTGACACAAAATCCGTCACCCAGAAAATTTGTTAATACTTATTAAAGCTATGTACTCTAGACACCTTCACTATTGAAGTCAGTGAAAAGATCAAAGGTTTAGAAGTAGAAATATAGTTGAGTACCAATGCAGCTATCACCAAGACACATGATTTTCTAAAGCATATTCACTGAGTTCAAGAACTCCGGTGGTTGATAGAAGATTTGAAGAAATAAGAAGCACACTTAACAGATCAGGTTACTGAGTTGCAGACCAAACTCATTCCATACCTAAAGATTTTTTAAGCCCACATTGTCAAAGCCGAGCTATTAGTTGAAACACCAAAAATTTTGATGTTAGAAAATATCTTTGACATGCATGCACAAGTTGGTCTTGAGCACATCGCTCTCACCAACTTGAAAGAGGAATGGGAAATCCTCTTAGAGTCACTAAAGAAAACCCATCAGTCAATTTTTGATAAGCTGTAAGTATACTACTTCAAATTTTGTATTTGGCATTACTATCAAAAAGGGTGAAAACAATGTATCAAATGTTATTATGCCAAATATTATGTACATGGATGCTATGTATATTATATTATCGAGAGCATGCACTGAGGGGGAGTACATCGAGGGGGAGTACTTTGTACTTAGAAATTTTTTGATGTGTATATGTATATGGAAGAGATATAAGTCACATAGAGAGTTTTGTCTTTATACATTTGAAGTTTTGATACTAATGTCAAAGGAGGAGATTGTTATCTCTATTGAGCCTTCTAAGGTTGTCATTAGTACCAAAGGCATGTATAGATATCAACCGGTTACTTACAATGAGCTAATTGGTAACATAAAGTAGAATAGACTAGTCGGTAAAGCCTATACACCGAGCAGTAGATAGTTTACCGAGTACCAATAGACACTGACACCGATAGATAGTAAACACCGAGCATCATAGTACACACCGATCAGTTTACACAGTGTTTACCGAGGATCACAAGAAATGGCATAGTATTCAAGAATGGCACATTCTTCTATGCAAACGGTTACAATGGTTTGTAAAATGTTTTACCAAGATAGAGGAACATTTAATGTAATGATATTCATTAAATACAATGTATATCTTTTGTAATAGATGATCTAGGTTATCATTATACACCATAGATCTTAGGGTTATGATTATAGTATGTAACCTAATTGTGTTAAAGTGGCAAAAATAGAACACTATATATTTATGTGTTCACATCATTTTTAAGAGAGAGCTGATATATGAATCACAAAGCACTTGAAGCACTTTTCCTATCTTCAAGTCTATCAATTTACAGAACAGAACCGAGCACAGTAGAATTCAGTTTGAGCAGAATTAGTAGAGGCTACTGAGCAGATTAAGAGCAAAGATTCATCACTAGTAAGGTGAAATTTTTATCAGAGCTTATAGATCTGTAACAGACAATTGAGTGTCAAACAAGCAGATAAATACCTATTTCTTTCTGACAATTGTAATAGAGTTTTTGGATAAAATCTCTTGACAGAGTAGACTTAACAGTCTTATGCAAATCTCTTAACCAAGTGCACACTTCATTAGTGTTGCTAAAATCCTATAACTAGGTAGATCTAGTTGATCTAACATGTCACTCCTAACAGGGTGAGATCACCAGAAGTGATCAAAACTTGTAGCCCTAACAGGAAAACCTTTTCTATTTGGAGTAGTGAAGAATTTGTGGGTGTCATCCCCACCGCAGTTTTTACCTTCTCACAAGGGTTTCTATGTTACCAAAATACTTGTGTCATGTGATTGTGTTATGAATTTCATGTTGTTTACTTACTTATGTTAAGTGGATAAATGATTCATGCAATTATGTTCAAGTTATATTGGTTGGTTATCACTGTTTACAGTATTAGATCTGAAAGGTTTTACAAGTAAAGTTTTTTTAGACACTGACTCACCCTTCCCCTCTTAGTATCTATCTCTCCTAATTCCAACACATATATGGATTCTTGGTAGATGTGAGCACACTGCATTGTATTCTCCTACTTACATTTGTAAGAAATTTACCTACCATCCTACACTTTTCTAATATCCTTTTGAATTAGTAGATTTATTTCTCTTTGCATCTCTTTTAATATGATGTGATGAATTTTTTTAAAAATGATCAAAGATATAAGTTTCCAAAAGGAGATCTATTTGCAATAGCAAGTGATGCAATCTGGGACAATGGGCAAACCTATGGGAGATAGTATATTGTAAGATGTTTGTGTGGAAAAAATCATATGTCACAAAATTTTGGCATCTAAGCATCAAAAGCTATTTTAATAAGTGATGACCATGGTAAAGCATGGATCAAAGATGCAAAGGTGTAAAAGGAAAGATGAGAACATAAAAATATATAAATATGTCATTCAATAAGATTTGGGAGATTTACAATGATCCATAATTTAACTTTAGATATGAGGGTGTGATTTTGAATACAAAAAATCTATCTATATAATTGCAAAAAGTAGCTTATAAATTTTTTATTTATTTCACCCTAATGAGCCCAACTTTAAGATCACTCATACTTATTGTGTGATTGCTAATTGAAAACTACTTAGATGAATTTCACAACCCTCTAATGGGATCTAATTAAGTGACATAAAAATCTATTTAGGCTTTAAAACAAAAAAATAGGTAACATGTTTAATGGCTAAAGATTTCACGCATGCAAAAAAAATCTGATTTAATTTGAACATCTAATATTATATATGATTCAAATTTGTTTTGGGTGTACTAATAATCGATCATTTATTCATTTTTCTATGATATTATCAAATGTTATTATAAAGGAGTACTAATAATCATTCATTTAGTCATTTATTTGGTCATTTATTTAGTCATATTTATATTTAGTCATTTAATTACCTGATGACCAAATTGGTCATTTATTTAGTCATTTATATTCATAGAACATGATTAGTTTTAGTCACGTGACTAAAAATTTTAGTCACATGACTAAAAAATGGTAGAACATGATCAGTTTAGTCACGTGACTAAATTTTTTAGTCATGAGACTAAAATTTTTAGTCACCTAGTCATTTATTTCCTAAATTCTACTAGTGTGCAATTAGATCAACTACTATTTTAGTTTAACCATTAATACATAAAAATATCTTAACCAAATGGACTTAACCATCTTATGTTATGCCCCTATGTCATTCAATGAATGTACATTGTTATCCTATCAACCACATAGTGAATGCTAGTTGAATGATAACTGTTAGTCTTAAATCCTCTAACAAGGTCACACCTAACAGTGCGTTTGTAACCTTTAATAGGGTTGGCTCTTCACCGAGCTCACTTTAGAAGAGTGAAAATTATTTTGGGTTACTGGTCCTAGATGGTTTTTCCCTTAACAGGGTTTCCACGTTAAATAATTGTGTTATGTGTTTCTGTGATGATTATTTTATTTTCATACTTTACATACTGCATATTTGATTTGGTCGGTAATCACTGTGAGTTAATTAACTGGTAATCGATAAAGGCATGGATAATTTAGTAGTTTATGTTACTGAGCTGTAGAATTTGTTGAAATTGTTTAAAGTGTTACATCTTTGTATTTGGGACTGTAGGATAACTAATCTAACTGATTCACCCCCCCTCTTAGTTATTCTAACAATTGGTATCAGAGTTATGTTGCTTGGAATGAAGTTTTTTAGGACTTCAGCAGAAAGATTACAAGATGTATAAGAGGGAAGTGCTGAAACTGAATAAGGACAACTTTACTATATGGAAAAGTTGAATGAAACTTCACATATCCGAAATCAAAGATTCTGCCTTATATCTACTTGAAAATAGCTACTTACAACCAACAAATGGACCTTTGACTCTTGATCAACTGAAAGATTGACAAGAACACAACTATACTATGATAGAGATTGTTGTTTCTCTATCCGATGCTGAATTTGAGGATGTTAAGAATTGCACTAATGAAAAGAAAATATGGGATAAGCTTGCTCTAGTCTATGGCAGTGATGCAAATGTCAAGAGAGCCAGAGCTGAAAGCCTAAGAGGCAGGTTTGATGATATGAAAATGAAAGAAGGAGAAAACATAGTACAATACACAAACCAAATAAAGGAGGTAGTCAATGCTATCAGAGGATCTGGTGGTGTCATTGATGAAGATACAGTGGTAAGTAAAATTATGAGAACCTTGTTGCTTGCTTATGCATTCAGAATATCTTCTATACATGAAATGAGGTTTGCACCTAGCAATACCACCTAGCAATACTATTACTCTTGATAGATTGATTGGTAAGCTAACAACTTTTGAGTTGAACAATTTTGATAATAGTGTTGTACTGTCTGTTCAGTCTGCTTTCATGTCTTCTCTGAAGATCGATAAGTATAAGAGTAGACATAATATAAGAAATGATAGTGATAGTAATACTGATGATGAGCTTGATGAACTTGAAGCTCTTATGGCCCAAAGATTACCTAAAGGTAAATGTAGATATAAAGGTAAATTACCTTTAGCATGTTTTAATTGTAAATAAGTTGGCCATATTGCTACTAGATGCCTAAACAGGAAAGAAGAAGATAGAAACAAAGATCTATCTAGTGAAGGAATCTATGGAAGGAGAAACAACAAAAGTTAGCAAAACTACAACAAAGACAACCAAGATCACAATGATAAGGGCAAAAAGGTATGTTACTTTGCTGAAGAGAATGATAGTGATACCGACACAAATGATGACGTTGAAGTAGTATTTTTTGCAATGAAGGATGATTCTAAGGAAGAAGAAAGGTGTTTAGAAACAACACTCATTTCTAAAGTTACTAAAAATGATACATGGATCATTGATAGTGGTTGTACACATCACATGGCTCATGATGAAGAAAATTTTGATCATCTTGAGCACTATAATGGAGGATCAATAAAAATGGGTAATGATACACCGTGTATGGTTAGAGGAAAAGGATCTTTATTGATAAATGATAAAATCAAATGTGATAATGCTTATTAGGTAAAAGGACTGAATTAAAATTTGCTAAGTGTGGCACAGCTTAACAACTCAGGTCACTGAGTAGCTTTTGAAAGAAAGAAGGTAAAGATATTTGATGAAAATGGAAAGCTTGTTGGAACATGAGCACAATCTAAAGGTAACTTATTTTATCTTGACGATACTAAGACTTCTTGTTTATTGATGAAAAATGAGGATCCATGGTTATGGCATAAAAGGTTATGTCATGTAAGTTTTGATAACATGATTAAGATCAGTAGAAATAAAAAAGTTAGACTGCCTAGTCTAACAAAACTTGATCATGTTATGTGTCATGAATGTCAAAAGGGGAAAATGACAAAATCTAGTTTTAAGAGTAAAGACTATTCAACAAAAAGAATCTTGGAGTTATTTCACACCAACCTATGTGGTCCCATGAGAACTCAGAGCTACTATGGAGATAGATACTTTATCCTATTTGTTGATGATTACACTAGATTGATGACTGCCATGTTTCTAAAAGATAAATCTGAGGCATTTAAAATGTTTAAATGGTACAAAGCAAAAGTAGAGAAAGAAACCAAGAAAGAACTGAAATGTTTGAGGTTTGATAGAGGTGGTGAGTTTATTTTTGATGAATTCACTAACTATTGTAATGAGCATGGCATAAAAGGATAGGTTTCTACACCTAGAACACTGCAATAGAATGGGATTACTAAAAGGAGAAACATATCAATTATTGACTATGCAAGGACACTGATGATAGAAAAGAATGTTGCACAAGTATACTAGAGAGGCAATTAGCACAACTATATATGTTTTGAACTGAGTATAATTGAAGAAAGACACAAACAAAACACCCTACGAGTTATGGTTTGGTTACACACTGAGTGTAAGTTACTTCAAAATTTTTGGTAGTAAATGTTTTATTCTAAAAGATGATAGGAATTAGAAATTTGACTCTAAAGGGGATGAGGGAATATTTATTAGATATTCTACTAAAATTAAAGCTTACAAGTGTTTGAATAAGGTTACTAATAAGATGATTGAAAGTGCTAATGTTAGACTTGATGAATTTTCTGATAAAAATGATGAAGAAAGCAATAAGGAACCATAAGACTATGGTAGATTTGTGAATTTTGAACATCTAGAGTACCTACCGAAGCCATGGGCTGAGTCCATCGAGCATCAGGAAAATAACATTGAGGAACATGTAGAAGCTATCTAGAAAGGAAATGAACTTGAACAAAATGAAGAACAAAGAAGAGATCAAGTGCTAGCAAGATTTGTTAGAAGACATCATCTTGAGAACCAGATCATTGGAGATAAGCAAGCTGGCATGTTGACAAGAAGTAAGTTAAGAAAAAATACATGCTTAGTTTGTGAGTTTGAATAAAATAATGTTAAGGTTGCACTTGAGAATGATGAATGGATAAATGCTATGAATGAAGAGATAGAATAAATTATAAAAAACAAGATATGAACTTTAGTACCTAGACCGAAAGGTAAAAATGTTATCGGTACTAAATGGATTTTCAAAAATAAGCTGAACGAAAATGGAGAGGTTACAAGAAACAAATCTAGACTTGTTTGCAAGGGATATGCTCATGAAGAAGGTATTGATTATGGTGAAAATTTTTCACCTGTTGCTAGACTAGAAGGAGTTTGCATGTTACTTGCATATGCTGCATATAAGAAATTTAAAGTCTATCAAATGGATGTTAAGTTTTCTATTCTAAATGGAATACTAGAAGAGGAGGTCTACATTGAACAACCATAAGGGTTTTTTGATCTGAATCAAAAAGACATGGTAGGTAGATTGTACACAAAGATTTATATGGTTTAAAGCAAGCATCTAGAGCCTCGTATGAAAGGTTGCATACTTATCTTTTAAGTATTGGTTTTGTAAGAACTAGTGAAAACATAAATTTGTATGTGAAAGGAGGATCTGATGATACTATCTTGATTTCTAAAATATTTGTGGATGATATAATATTTGGAGGACAATATCATATTTGTAAATCATTTGCTGATGAGATGAGAAAAGAATTTGAAATGTCTATGTTTGGAGAGATTAAATTCTTTCTAGGCTTGCAGGTTATTCAACAAAATGATGGAATTTTCATCACACAATCAAAGTACATAAATGAAGTATTGAGAACATTTGGCATGGAAGATGCTAAACTAGTTGGAACACTAATGGTCATGGGCTGAAAATTAACAAAAGATGATGAATCTATAGAGGTAAACCAGACATTTACTGATCTATGATTGGTAAACTCATGTATGTAGTACACAGTAGGCCAGATATTGCACATGTAGTGGGGATTGTTGCTAGATTTTCTACCAATCCAAAGGATTCACATATGGTTGCAGTAAAAAGAATCTTGAGATACCTAAAGAAAATAGAGGAATATGGCTTATGGTATCTTAAGGAAGGAAAATTTGAACTAAGAGTCTACACTGACTTAGATTGGGCTGGAAATATAGATGATAGAAAGAGCACAACCGGAGGAGCATTTTTCTTTGGTGAAAGACTTGTTACTTGGACAAGTAAGAAACAACCTTTTATTTCTCAGTTTACTACTAAAGCAGAGTATGTTGCTACTGCTATAAATTGTTCAAACATTGCTTATATCAAACAAGTGTTGGAAGGGATGAATGAGGTAGTCACTGAGTCGATGATTATATATTGTGACAACACTAGTGAAATAAATATTTCTAAGAATCTTGTAATGCATTCGAAGACAGAGCATATTTCTATTAAGTATCACTACTTAAGAGAACAAGTAAAGGAGAAGCAAGTCAAACTAGAATATGTTACATCAAAGGAGAAACTTGCTAATATTTTTACCAAGCCTCTACCGAAGGAAAATTTTGAATACTTGAGGACTAGACTTGGGGTTCGTCCCCTATCTACCGGTCACTAATGTGATCTAGAGTTTGCGTTAGCCTATTCTTATCAGAAGATCATTCATGTTGATGCAACGTAGCTCACACTTTGGATTATGTCTAAGGTTGTGAAATATTTAAGGAACTAGAACAAAGATTTGCATATCAATATACTGAGATACATTGTCTGCACCGAACAATAGAGAGTTACTTAGCTATTGCAGAGCTATATGTTTTATGTTTTTCTTTGGCATTGTTGTCAAAGGAAGAGATAATAAGTGGAGAGATAAACAAAGAGATCAATGGAATATCTATCTAAGGGAGAGATAATCTGAGAAAGTCAGGGAGAGATTTGAAGATTTGTTGTTGAAGAATAGAAGGAATCTGAGAGCTAAAAAGATCAAATCCACAGAGGAAAATCTATACTTGTAATATTGTTATGTAATTTAGTAATTAAACATATTAAATATCAAACTAAGGAGAGCTTACCGAGCTACAAAATTTACTTACATAGTTGTACGATACATGTTTGGTATGTGCACGACATATTTTATATTTCTTGTGTTTCCATTAATGCCAAAGGGAGAGATTGATAAACTACAACTGATTGAATACCTGAATGACTTGAAGATTAGTGATTAGAGATCACCAAGTACTGAAATGATATGTAAGATAATTAAATCAGTCATTATGTTGTCATTGATGTCAACTAGTTTTGACAATACTTATCATGTTAGTTATAAACATCTAAACATTTGTAAAGAGGAGGGAAAAATGAAGAACTAAGATATCTACATGGAGAAAGATGGATATGATAGATGAGGATAAGGAATACTTTGGGTAACTTATTGATGATTCTATGACCTTATATTGTTGACTTGATTATGTTGCATTAATCTATTATGAAGGAGGAAGCAAAATGTACAAGGCAATGTGGTCGATAAATGAAACACTTTAGTATACATCGAGCCAGTGTAGTGTCGAGTGATAGTATTAACCAAGCTTGTGTTCACCAATGCATTTCTTTGTTAACTGAGTATGGATGAAAGTATTAAATGCTTAAGTTTAGCTGACAAAAATTGATGAGTTGGAAATTGTTATGATTTCGAGATTGAGGATAATTTTTTTTATGAGATCCATGGCTGAAAAAATTTGGAGAAGATCTAAAGGATGGAATTGAAACTTGTTATTGACACATCTGTCGAGGAAGGTTTAAGAGGCAAAATCAATAAAGGAGAATAAGAGGCAAAATTTGATGGTTGATATGAAAATGGTTTATCTATCTATATAAGAGATATGAGTTTCTTTATTGAAACATGTCGAAAGAAAGAAGACTCCAGAGATTTCATGTGAATACAATTTCATGCATGCCTGATTAGACTAGTTGAAGAAGAACCAAACTGCAGAACAGTACCGAGTGTCAGAGAACTATTACTGAGTAAAAGTAATTTGAGGAAGTGAATTGATATATTGATCAGAGGATTTTTATGGGCTTATAATAGATCTAAACATTTGCAAATTGAGTTGTATTTCAATTAGATTAACTATTGTTTCAGTTTAACCATCGATACAGAAAAATCTCTTAACTGAGTGGACTTAATCATCTTATGTTATGCCCCTATGTCATTCAATGATGTACATTATTATCCTATCAACCCCATAGTGAATTCTGGTTGAATGATAATTGTTAGTCTTAAATCCTCTAACAAGGTTACACTTAACATTGTGTTTTTAAACTTTAATAGGGTTGGCTCTTCACCAAGCTCAATTCAAAAGAGTGAAAATTATTTTGGGTTACTGGTCCCACGTGGTTTTCCCCTTAATAGGGTTTCCACATTAAATCATTGTGTTATGTGTTTCTGTGATGATTTTTTTATTGTCATACTTTACATACTACATATTTGATTTGGTCAGTAATCACTATGAGTTAATTAACTAGTAATCGGTAAAGGCACAGATAGTTTAGTAGTTTATATTACCAAGCTACAGAATTTGTTGAAATTGTTTAAAGTGTTACATCTTTGTATTTTGGACTGTAGGATAAATAATCTAATTGATTCACCCCCCCTCTTAGTTATTATAACACCTCTCTAGTAAAGACAAAAAAAAAAATTGAGATAACCACCATTTCACGTTTACTTCAAGGTTCATTGTAGAGATTTAGTTCAAAAATTATTTTCACACCAATTCACGTATATACCAACAACCAACACCTCACTTTGGAACCAAGGCCTCTTTAATCCATAATATACATGCACATACCCACATAATCTGAAAATTTCCAAGAGCATTAGCATGATGTGAGTGTAGAGAATCATAGACCATTTCATAACACAAACTAGAGTAATCATAAATATATTATTTCTGAACAAAACCAATTCAAAGGATAACCATGAATAAAAATAACTTTGGAGTAGATAAACGGTTGAATTTATAAAATCTCAATGAGATACTCCACCCAAAGACAAGTCAAAAACAAAAAAGAGGGCATAACTCACATACAAAGGAGCAACCCCCCTTAATCTTAAGTCTTAACAAATATGATTAACTTAAAATTTGAAATAGGGTGACTTTTTGCCTGGTTAAAACAACTGAGAAACAAAACAAAAATAAGGGAACCAAAATTTCACCTTTAATTTGAGGATCATCTTAGAGATTCATATTTCAGTGTGACTTATTTTACTAGCACTTCCTATAAATTGAACCCCATCACTGGCACTTCACTGTGAGAAAAAAGCCCCTTAAGATCCTAAATACATTTTTCCTACCCCACAAAAAATTGAAACATTCTACAAAGATTATCACCATGCCAATGTGTGGAATCATCCACTATTTAAGAACAAAGACTAGGGTATTCGTACTTGCATGATTTATGAACAAAACTAGCTTGGAAAGTTGATGAAACCAAGAAATGACTCTAAAGTATATAATTGATTGATTTTATGTGATATCCATAGGAGGTCACCCAAAAACAAAACATTTACAAATAAGATGGAATAGTTCACTTACAAGAACAAACCCCTTAATCTTGACAATCAAATCTTGACCTGGCCTCAAATGCATACAACCAATCCCATAGTCCACCTCCAAGACCAAATTATTTATTCCCATTTCTAAGGTAGGATGACACAATCCAACCAACCCCTTTGATGAAAGGTGATTGTAGACATAATAAAAATATTCAACCTGAGTGTCCATTACTTTGACTTATTTACAAGGATCTTTCCCACTAGATGTCCCTTATGAATAAATTCTTATAAATTTTTTATGAGTGTAGTTTGAACTGATGACCACTAATTTTTATAGGCATCAATCCTACATATTTCATTCTCTTAACTTCCAATAAACCCCTTCAAAAATAAAACCATTGGTTGCAAGTCAAAACCCTGATAAATCAACAAGGAGATACATATCAGCATTAAACCCAAATTTATTAATCCCTCAGAATGAAAATTTTTCGCTATTTTTAGCCTAATGACTATAAAATACAATAAACATGTTATATTATGGAGAGGGGGGTGAATCAGTAATCCTGATCATAAAATATCTTAATGAACTTTTCTCTGATTAACTCGGTAACTACTTGGTAGTAACACAACTCTCTACTTACCGACAATAGTAAATAAATTATATCAATTAGTAAAACATACACATAAAACATTCACAATGTGTGACACCAATATTTAACATGGAAACCCAGCTTTGGGAAAAACCATTTATGGGAATTTCCACCCACTAAGAAATATACTCTTCTAAAGTACACTTGATTAAGAGCCAATCTAGTTAAATATTACAATGCACATTGTTAGGTGTGACCTGGTTAAGGAATTTACCTCAAATCTGTTAGGATCTTGACCTTGTTAGGAGTGGCCTAGTTAAAGGGCTTCAAACACTCTTCTATAATGTCACCTTTTTGAAGGATTTACAATAAGACTGTTAAGTCCACTCCATTAAGAGATTTCTTTGTTACAAATGCTAATAAGCAACAGTAATAAAATTAACCAATAGATGTGAAACTATCTTTGCTTAATCAAATCCTTATGTGCTCTTCAATCTTCTCTTCAATTCTTCATCTTACACTGGTATCAACACTTCATCAAATCATTATTTTCCCGCTCGAAATCTCTCTATTCCTTCTCCTTTGCAACGGTCAATAATCCTTCAACTATTCAGTTTTCCAGCCAATTGTCCATACAAGAGCATCCTTTATATAGATAATGTTTGCCTCTTAATCTCATCTATTACATTTTCCTTTAATCGATCTTGACCATTCATTTCATTATTCATCAGATCTGGATCTCGGTAACACGTTTCCTTTTCACCTAAGAACTTGAACTTTTCTAGGAACTTGTTCCATCTCTTTTTGCTGCTTAGATCTAGCCATAGATCTTCATCTGGAATTTTCATAATCGTAGATCTATTTAACTAACTTTTCTCATCATCATGATCATCCAACTCATCATAGTTAAACATTAAATATCAATTCCATCCATATTTAATACATTTTCCATGCTTGGTGTTCTTCCTTAGAATTTTGGTTAATTGCTTGGTGCCTAAACCTTTCTACTTTATTGAGTGACCTATTTTTCACCTTTACCTTATTGAGTGACATTTCCATCTCGATAGCCAAAAAAGCTTATCTTATCGAGTTGTCAAATCTTCATCACCATGCTTTACCCACTTAATAGAATCATATGTTAGATAGAAAACAACTATATCAACATAAAAAAATTAGTGTCTAATTTGTATCAGTTTCCCATTTAAGTTCTACAACTTCTCAACTTCTCATTTCTTCTTCTCCTTAACTCATTCATCTTATATCATTATCGAATGATATGGCTGATGAGTCTAATTATTGACTCAATTTTGTTATGATCCTTTATGTTTTGTTGATACTTTGACAAACATTTCCAAGACATTTTATTACTTATACTTATGTGAACCTATGCCAAGTATAGCCAAAGTCATAAGATCTAAGGGTAGCCTGAATGATATTTTTTTCTTGTTATTATAAATATAATGCAGTATTTCATATAATTATTTCAAGTTGTGTTCTAATATCTAGGTAGGAGTTGAAAATGTTGACTTGCACATGTACCGAATGTTACTAACCTTTCCAGTAGATGCGGAGCAGTATGATGAGTGGTGTATCTACATTGAAGAAGGAAGTTAGAAGACCAACCATAGCGAGAGAATTCAGCATGAATCTGATGGACACGCTGAGCTTTAAAGGAGCTGCTGTTCTAGAAATATAGGGAATTAGTCTTGCTACATTTCCTTAGAACTGTTATTCTGTTGATAGCAATAATTGTATCATGTTATGGTTGATTTATCTCCTCCACATGTGGCGAGGCTTTATGAGACTTTTTTGTTATGTTTTCCATAAGTGTTGATCCTTGATATAGAGGGATTTTGACTGTTTTAGTAGGTAATGGAGAAAGATATAATTATGTTTTGAATATAGGGAAAGTTTCTATGTTTTTGTTCTTCATGAGTTATTCAGTTATGATGTAACCACTTGAGAAGATTTTAATGGAAGAGTGAGTTTGGATTATTTCTTGTGTTGAGTAGTTAGTAGAAGCGAACCAAGGGGGCCCACTTGGGAGGTGGATTAGATTAAGTAAGATAGATTTATTTTCTGTACTTTCCTATTTTCAATAGAGCTACTGTTTATTCCTGTAGCATTATATCTTTGGTTGTTCCTATAGCACTTGCAGAGATGAGTATAGTGAATGTCTTGAGTTGTTAAACAAGCTTAGATTTACTTCATATGTTTTATGCAATAATTTCATTCAATAGTCAAGTGTGTTTACCTTCTTGCAGCAATAGCATAGATTCCCTTCATGCATTTTATCTTCCTGTAGTATAAGTGTTTTGACTCCTAAAGGAACTTAGTGCACAAACTATGCTATCCCATTTCAAGTCTACATCCCTGGGTTGACAATCTAAATGCATCTCATAATGGGGATAGGTAGTCCATAGCATAGATATTACCCTTGAGAGAGAGAGACAATGACATGATTATCTCTACCTATTGTGAGACTGTTCAATGGAAACATAATATAAATTAAAATCAATTATTTGACATCAATGACAAGACTATAACTAATATAATCATTCTACTAACATCATTTATATCTCTGATCTTGGCCAGTCTTCATCATCAACTCCATCAGATAATCATTCTTCAACATTATTATTGGTTACGATAACAAAAAATACTAGAACTAGTCCAAAGCATTGCAAGATAGCTTTCTAATGAAACCTAATAGTATACAACATATTTTAATTCATGGATAAAGGTAGAATACCATTGAAAGATAAAAAAATTAGAAAGGGGTTGGAGAAAAGGACTTTCCTTTCATGAGTGAGGTATAGATGCTGAAAAACTTCTGGAAATATTTTTGCTTCCTCCAACACTAACTCCCAAATATTGTCTCCATTAAACCATTCCCAATTATTCCCCAAAGAAGGCCAGAACCAATCTCAAACATTAATCATTCTATACTATAAAAATATTCAAGTTTCCTTTGACATCCAAGATAATGGTGTTGGGTAAGTTTCTAAAAATCACTCAAATGAAGGCTCACAATGCAAAAAATCAAAATATAAATCCATGAATTTTTAATTTCAAATCCTTGGACTATGCATTTTTTGTCTCAAAATCCCCAACTTTTTCTATGGAAAATTTCTTCATGCTCCCTTCCTCCATCTTCCTTTGGTTTTTACCCCCTAATATAAAAAATGGATTAGTTTTGTCTTATTCTTTTAATTAAGACAATAGGAATAGTTTTTTATTTTTGTTTAAGATAAATAAAAGAATAATTTAAATATTTAAGATAAAATATTAATTTCCTCTTAAATAAATGTCTTAATATACCCCTTTATATAGTAGTGAACGATTCCAATGTGAAGGAAATTTTTTAAGAAACCTACAAAGACATGCTAAAAAACTTGTCAAACATTCACCCCCCACCACTCCACTTGTTCTGATTACTTGAAAAAATAGGTTTTGAAGGGACCCAAAACCCTTTACATCTTAAGGACCAAAAGATCAGAAGAAGAAAGCACAGTACCAAAAAGGAGGCATACAACATCAAACTGCCCATATAAGGGGCTACATAGAAATTGATAAAAGGGATAGAAACCTTGACAAAAAGATAGCAGGAAACACAAAAAACTAGCAGGAACTCCAGGCTAAGCATCCACATCCAGAACCCCAGCTTTTTCATCCAGCATTTTCTCCATCTTGGCCTGGATATTATCCATCCTGCCAATAACCCTTTTCTGCTCATCCAGGTTCTTCTTAATCAGAGGTGATTTTTTCCTCCCATGGGTCTGAGAGCTGGGGCCACCACTATCTAGCAGAGGAGCACTCCTAACCTCAGTATCATCCTTTGATGCATTATCCAGCAAGTTGATCAGAGCCTTGAGGTTGGTGCTAGAAGCCTTCATACTGTCCATACTGTGCTAGAGGATATTGATAAGAGTATTATCAACTTTATCCATTCTTTCCTTAATATCAACAACAGGTTAATTAGAAGATCTCTCTTTGAGAAGAGACTCCACTTTCTCTTGGAGGATGGCATTGTTAGCTTCAAGCTTTCTTCTTTTTAAATGGATCCTTTTAATTTCATGAAAGCACCATTTGCACCATTCCACTTGTTGCCTTTTCTTTTTGTCTTAATTTTTAATTCAAGACAATGAAGGTTTAATTTTTAGTTTTAGATAATTAAATTAATAATTTAAATATTCAAGATGAAATAGTTTTTTTGACAAAAATGAATACCTTAAACAACACAAATGACATCACACTATGGATACATTGATATGTTAAGTTACATGAGTTTGAGCATATGACCCTACCTCTTTTTTGTTGAAACTTCTTGAAAATTTGTTGTTTCTGACAAATCTCGGTACTCTTTGCATAGAATTTTCCTTGTCTAAATGAAAACATTGTTCCTTGTACAAAAGTCTAATTCTTACCCCTTGAAACTCGATTCATTTTTAACAAAACCAATTATATTTTGTATTTATGCATCCTATATTACTCTTTGGATCAATCAAACTTGATCTTTCCTTTAGAACACATGTTGTTTCCTTGTATTGCCCCCTTTTTTTTCTTGATTGAACTTCAAATGCTAGTCCTAAGTATGGTTTGGACTATTTTCCTGACTCCTACTCTTCAAAACCTAAGTTATCTTCCTTAAATTAAGTCAATGAAATAATTTGACCTCAATTTCCCACCTTACCTTTTAAATGTTAATTTGGAATTTGAAAGGAAAATATATTATTGTAAACATTTTTGGCCCCCTCCACCTCTTTTCTTTTTAATAAGTGATCAAATTTTGAATAAATTAATTGTAAAATGTTAAGCCTCTTTTAATTACTATGTCTCCTAAGGGCACCTAAATGGAAAAAAAAAACAAAAACCTAAATATACATTTGACATTTGACATGATAACACAATATGGAAATAAAAAAATGAACAATAAAAGTTAAAGAATATAAATGTTAATTTTTTTTATAAAACATGTGAAAGCCTTAAGACTACACCTAGAGGCAATGCCATGAGTGGGGCTTAAGCTTTATGGATCATCATCAAATTTGAAAGAAAAAGGAATAGAGGAGTAATAGTCATTTATTTAGTCATTTTTATTTGTCTAATCAACTATTTAGTTGTGATTTTACCCAATGACCAAATTAGTCATTTATTTAGTCACTTATATTTGTAAATTATAAAAAAAATATAAGAATTTGATCACTTTTAGTGACATGGTCATTTATTTTCCAAATTCTAGGTAGTGGGAATAATAAATGAAGAATTGACTGTATAAAAATGAGTCAATTAAATACAATAATTAACAACATTTTTATGGTAGAATATGTAATAATATATGTCAGGAATGTGCTATAATTTCAAAGCTTTGTCATATGAGTTCCTTATGGTAATATAAGAAATGGGGATCACCTCAATGTAAGGAAGAGAGAGTGGTGATCTGATTTATTTTACCACATTTAGTTAGAACATGACCCACTAGGCTCGAGGAGGTTCAAGCGCTAAATTGGTGCAGTGATCCTTCACTTAATGGGAAATAGAAAAGGGGATAATAAATAAGGAAATGCAATATTTAGGGCCAAATGGAGGAAAAGGTGGACTTTTTGTATGCACAAACTATAGAGATATGGAAAACAAATTCTATCACCAAAAACAAAATCCAAAAATTGTAATTAACCTACATATTCAATTCGATGTTGATGTGGAGGGACTATGTCAACTTTTTCTTGAGACTAAGTCGATTGGGTTGAATTATTCCTTGAAATTTTAGAAATTTTCAGTTGTAGACTGTAACCAAGATCCCACACTTTCTAAATTTTATTCCAAAACCTGTGTCACATGTTCCTCCACACAAAAATGAATAAATCATTATGTATAGGGGTTTTCCTTAGTCAAACCCTAGTTTGGAATCAACCATAAAATTAAATTAAAATATGCTTAAAATGAAAGTGTTTTGATTTAAAGAAGAGGCTAGATTTGAAATATGAAGTGTCTTATACCTTGATGGTACAATGCTTCTTTGAATGTCATAAAAGTGTTCATGTAATAACTGGACTCCACACAAAAACATAAAAGGAACTCATGAAAAATGTGCTTTTCATAATGAATGTTGTAGTTTTCCATAGTGCTTGATACAATGAGAAAGAATGACTTGAGTGATTGAATATTTGGATGCTTGAGTACTTTTGAATGGATGTTTATGCTATGATCTTCTTCCTTGACCATGATTTCCTCTACTTGGCCTTTTATGAGGGAGAGAAAGTTGCTACAATGGAGAAGAGTGCCTTGGAAATGCCTTGGAATGCTTGAGATAATGGAGATGTGGATCTTAATCTTGAGGTCTTCTTATTCTTGCTTGTGGTTATCAATATTACCCAAATGAGGAAATGTAGGTTTCTTATATACCCCCATGAAAATTTCAAAGCTCAAATCTCAAAGAGAGCCAAAAAGAGTTTAAATTTCATGCTTGATCATTATAAAAACTCTCAATTTAATTTTCAAAGAAAACATTAGGAAATAAGTCAACCAGGCCGACTTGTTCCCACCTAAAAGCCTTAAAATTTAGCCCAACGGCTGTAAATGTGGAGGGTATACCAGGATAGAAAGTAAAAGTAGGGCTAGAGTGCCAAAAATTAATGTGAAAGCTCATACATGGTAAAATAGGGCTAGACTAAATGGGGAATTGTATTGTGATACAATTCTAGGATGATAAATTTAGCCCCCACTTTGGTAGAAGTATGAGTCCATTCACACTCACAATAAAGTAGAAGAAAAGAGAGAGGGAGAGATATCATCATGGGAAAAACTACAAATAGGTAAGACATCGCTAGGTTTAGGGGAAAAAATCCCCAAATGAAGGATCTCAACTCATACAACCATGTGTAAGGGAACAAAAAAACAAAAACAAAAGCAAAATAAAGGCAAGACAAAAAAATGAAAAACACTAAAAAAGGGTTTAGTGCTAAAAAAAAAGACTCCAAATCAACTAGTTGAAGAGACATCGATAGAGGAAAATGTCTTAAGGGCTAGCATCATGTTTGGAAAGCTATTAAAAAATCATAAGTGCTGAAATGGAAAGGATGAGAGAACATGGAAAAGATAAGACAAGACTCCATGCTCTAACCTACTATCAAAGCTAGGAGATCATGGAATTGAAACTAAAGGAAGCATGAGTGCCATAGAGGAGGAGTAGAAATCCTAGAAAATTGTGTTATGCTAGTCAACTTATCTATTGTAATAATGCACAGGGGCAAAAAACAAAACACACAATGGAACAAAGGGAAAGCACAATGAGGTCAATGTAACACACAAGGGTGTAAAGATAAATCACAAGAGTGTAAATATAATACATATGAGTGAAAAGGGAACACATAGAGGTGTAAAGGGAACACATAGGGGTGATAAGGGAACTCATAGGGATGCAAAGGTAATTCATAGGGATATAAAGGGAATGAACATGGACACAAAGATAATTCATCATATAATACATGAGGAGGCCTCATACATGTCCACTCCTTAAGTTGCCAATGTAAACTATCATGGAAATTTAAAGAAAAGAAGGATAACGATACCTACCTTCAACAATGATATCCTTAAATGACAATGTATGCATAACCAGAATGAAAGAGCCATGACTCTTTCTAAAGTTAAGGAAAGATAGTTGTGTAAAAGGATATCTACAACATGTGGAAAGAGATCCTAAAGAGGAAGAGATCTTCATTTAAATATATCTAGCCCAAAGGAGTTATTGAAAAAAAATAACATCTTTGAGACTAAGAGGGGAAGGAGAATGAGAATTCACATTTTTAGCCCCCTATTTCTAGGTAGGAAAAATAAATTATTGATGAAGGATGACACACTTCAAGCCCCCAAGTAAGGGGTTTGTTTATGATGGACATACAATTCCAAACAAAGAAGAGGTCATTATCAAGGACACACACCTCTTGTATAAGAGAGAATTCTTAATGTAAACAAATAATTCCATGTAAGATTAGACATCACGTAAAAAAACACCACTTCAATACGGAAAGTGGATCCTAGAACGGATAAAAGAGAGTAAACCTTCCCCCCAAGGATAAAGACAAGGAAAAAGATAACAAGTTATTTTCTAAGTGAATATATCACAAGATGTACGTCAAGGAATAAATTATAGACAAGAATAAAGAAGTTTTTAATAATCAACTAATATACATTAGATGAAATTAAAGAAAATAAGCCTTTCCCCACATATGTGAAGACAAGGAAAGGAACCTATGGTGTAGTTCATAAAGAACTATTGAATGTAAAAACACAACACCATAGAAAATAAAGATCCCCTAATAACTTGGACTTACAAATATTTACATGGTGTAGAACAACATAATAGATGAAATGAATGTGAGTCTATGTTTTTTTTAACAATAAGAAAAATTAGAATATCTCTTATAATAGGAATTGCACCTTTGTCTACCAAATTTTGAATAGATTGTCTAAAAGGAATAACTAGCACACTATTAAATTATTGCCCAATTTTCAATGCTCATTGGTCATTTTGGCGACTCAACAATGTCGAATATTCGACGAAACTAAATGTTAAACTTTTTTTTTGTCAAAGACATTGATGACCAACATTGTCGCCACAATATTGACCAACTATTCATTGAAAGAAATAGATTGTGTGGTCAACAATTCCGGTCCACCTTACGACCATCCCATTTCCCTATTTGTCACAATTTCAACCATGGTAGGATGCAAACACTAACAAAAAATGACAATGATGCTATATAATTGACACCATAATCGTTGAAATGAAGAGCCATAGGTGCCAGAATTCTGACTACACTATGATGATTATGTCATCACTTTTATAGCCCTCTCAGCATACTAATAGTTCAAAGGGCATCAAAAAATCAATGAATGGTTTTGTTAAGAATTACGACTACACTATGATGATTATGTCATCACTTTTATAGCCCTCTCGTCATAGAATAGTTCAAAGGGCATCGAAAAATCAATAAATAATTTTGTTAATCAATTTTTTTTATTAGGTTATTAAATTCACAGTGATCCAAGATCCATTTCATATAATGAAGAATTAGAGAATATCAGAATATCAAAATGCCTTTATCTTCAACTTCAACTGTTTGATCTATATCAAAGGCATGCCTGATAATATCAGGCATGCCTTTGATATAGACAATCATTTCCCCTCCTTGAATTGTCACAGCTTAAAGACTCAAATACTTCTAATCAAAATAGCTGAGACACATTAGAAAATTTGGTGTTTCCTAGCTATTTTGATTTGAAGTCTTCAAGGCTTTAAGCCCTTATAATGTGCACGTAGACAATCATTTCCCTTCAAGTCTTGAAATGAGTTGAAGGAGGTGGACCTTTTGACACTATCTTGTTGAAGATGAAGATCAATGAATGAAGAAATAGATGAAAATGATTTACCTATAAGATAAGGAAAATATAAGGTGTAAGGAAAATATAAGACGTACAAACATCGACTTTCTATTTAGAAAATATAAGGCATAGGATAGATCTACCAAAAAATTTATAGTGGTATTTGATGCCAAATTACAACTTGTTAAAGTTATTTAAGAAATGCTAAATTAGCTACACTTCTATCAAATAGGACCAGTGAGGGGGATAGTTTTCATAGCCCAACATTATAGATTTAGGTAAAGATATTTTGAGGGAGACAATTGTTGATATTATAATCATTTGTGAGATATCATCGTTGTGATTATTATTGGTGAGAGAAGAAAAAGAGAGTGATTTGGTGTTGTGGAAGTATGGCAGAAGTGGATTCAGTGCTTAGTAAGGTGTTACTTTCTTTACTCCTTTGTCTGGTGTTTTGGTAGATTGTGAAGCTCATCGCATTCAGTAGAATTATTAAAGCTTTTATCAGATGTTTGGTTTTTGCATTGAAAGAAAGGAAGGAGATCAACCAAGTGCGGCAAGTCAAGTATCTAATGAGATAATAATTGAAATAGAGTATTTAGGACTGTTTGAAATGTGATGAGGATCAATATAAAATTTTGTTCACATTCATTTCCTGCCTATTGAAAATTGGGAGTGAGTCATTGGAATCTTGAGAGCCCAACGACAGGGTATGAAGGGTTTGTAGAATAGGAGACTCAATACTATATTATATCCAAATAAAAGATGAAAATGTTGATTTGTAAAAGAAATACAAAATACATGTATATTCAAATGCATGCATGTCATCATAGAAATAGAACATGTTGGGTGATCCCACAAAGTTGTATCCCACTTTTCGAGATGAAGAAAATCGGCGCCGCACCAAAAAATTAAATTTTAGAGTCTTCATGCGAAGTTGACACTTCGAGTGAAGTGGTCAACCAACTTCGCATGAAGTACCCTACGTGGGGTGCTTCACGTGAAGACCCCACTTCATGTGAAGATCCCACTTCTCGCAAAGTACCCTGTGCAGGGTACTTCGCATGAAGTGGGGTCTTTGCGCGAAGCCCCTATGACTGGAATTATTTATAAATTTCTGACAATTCATTTTTATTTTTCATTCTTACTGTTTGGATTTTGCATACCCTAGGGCTTGGAGCGAACCAATGATGTCCAATATGACATCAGCACCTCTTGAGCTTTTTTGACATCTTCAGATTGTTAGTAGCATCAGGTACATGCATTTTTCTCATTTTTTAATTGTAAATTATATGTTTTATATATATTTTAGCTAGTTATTTGTTTTAAATAATTTTTTATTTGTAGAAATATTAGAGAATCGTAGTTAAATATTAGAATATGTTAGAAAATGATAGTAGAATGTTAGAAAATCATAGTTAAATATTAGAATATGTTAGAAAATGTTAGAAAATCATTGTAGAATTGTTAGAAAATGTTAGAAAATCATAGTAGAATTGTTAGAAAATGTTAGAAAATATTAAAAACCATAGTATAAATGTCAGAATATGTTAGAAAATGGTAGAAAATTGTAGTAGTTTGTTAGCAACTGTTAGAAAATATTTAGAAAACATTAGAAACTATAGTAGAAATGTTAAAAAATGTTAAGATCTTATAGAAATTATTAAAATTTGTTTTAAAAAAATTTCAAGTTTAAAGTTAGTAAATATTAGGAATCTCTCTCTCTCTCACCTATACACAGATTTTTAATAAAGTTAGTAAATATTAGTTAGTTATTTGTTTTAAATTTTTTTAGTTTGTAGAAATCTTAGAAAATTGTAGTTAAATTTTTTAAAATGATATAGTAGTATGTTAGAATATGTTAAAAAAATGTAGTAGTAAGTTTCTAGGACCCTTATCCCTCCCTTACCACATATTAAGACACTTAGGATCCCTCAAGACCTTATAATACATATTAGGATGTCCTATGACCCATTGATGTACATGTTAGGTTCCATTAATACATACAAGGACTCATTGTTTCCCTCAAGACTCCTTAAGACATATTAGGATGAATTAATGTAACCCATGATCTCTTAGGACCTATTTGATGAAGGGTGCCCCCCTTAATACCACAAACACATAATAAAAATAGAGAAACAACAACAATAATATGCAAGAACAGAAAATTGGCTTCTTATTATCTCCACAAATGTGGAATTACAAACTTTTAGAATTACAATATGAAAAGCTACATGGGCATTCCCTTACAATATTATGTAGGATAAAGCCTCGAATCAATACCCAGATCTACTACCCAGAACTGCCCTAGACAGCACTACGGGCCTTCTTTATATAGGCATTTTCCACTGCCTAAGAAGGTTCCAAAAATTTAGCCCTAAGGGCCGACCAAACTTAGAATTATTTTATTTTTCAATTTATTACATCAAAGTCGACTCAAAATAACTTTTGAAACCCGAAAAAATTTTTTGAAGGAAAATTATTTTCTGCCATTTCAAGTGGCCTGACTTCCGGAGACCATAAGTCATCACGAGTTGACCCGATTGACTATTATAACCCCATTTAAGAAATGCCACGAAGCGCTCTACAGGCTTGACTGGTGCAAAGCGCCTGTCACCCAATTTTTTGACCTCATCCGGGGCCTCTAAAGCCTTCAAAACCGAGTTCAAAGTTTCTGTACCCTGCTGCCAATACCAAAAATCTTCAATATCTTCAAAACTAGACCTGATCTAGCCATGAAACTTTGCTGGCAGGCTGATATGACTGAGATGAACCTCTGCATGTAAAATTAGAACATTCCGAGATCGTAAGACCAACTTAATAAAAATAGCAAGTTTCCATAAATAGCAACTCTACACAAGATAGCCCTTATTGAATACAAAAATAGAAATGTTTTTGGGTGATGCAAGATTTCCCTTACACCCAGGATGCTCCTGCATCAGACACCCAGGGTAATTTGAGGAGTGACCCTGTCACGACTCAGGTGTGCAGAGGAAAACCAAGATGGTTAACCTCCTCCTTTGTCAGCCATGATGAATCTTCAATAGGTCATCCTTTCCATTTGACCAAATACTCTTCATATGTCCTATTCCTTGTGCTTCTACCAACACGACTGTCTAGTATGTCTTCAATTTCCTTGATATCTGAACTGGTTGCTGGAATACTCCACTGTGCTGCTGCAACCTCATCTTCAACACCTCCTTCATGATACTTTGTCAAATCTGAAATGTTAAACACTGGTGAAATATTTAGCTCAGTAGGCAATTCTACCTCATATGCATTTCCTGAATCATGCTTCTTCAGTATCTTACATGGCCCAAACTTCTTCATTTTCATTTTGTTATATGTACCAATTGGAAATCGCTCCTTCTGCAAATGAACCATGACTTCATCTCCAACCTGAAATTCCTTATGCCTCCTTTTCTCATCTGCCTTAGCCTTATACTGTGCATTCATCTTGGTAATATGCTTCCTCACCTCCTCATGGATGTTCTTCAAGTGTTCTGCAAAATCCTCAGCTTCAGCACTACTTATTTCTCCTTTATCTATCTTTCTCAATTCAAATGTATTTCTTGGACTACTTCCATATACAATCTACAATGGTGATTTACCAGTGCTCCTGTTGACAAAATTATTGTATGCAAATTCTGCCTGTGGTAAAATCAAATCCCATCCTGTTGGCTTATCTCAAACCAAACATCTCAATAAATTTCCCAAACTTCTATTCACCACCTCTATTTGTCCATCAGTCTATGGATGATATGATGAACTGAACTTCAAATCTATCTTCAACATCTTCCATAATGTATGCTCGAAATATCCAACAAACTTAGTGTCTCTATCTGAAACTATGGTCTTTGGCAAACCATGTAGTCTCACCACTTCTCTGAAAAATAATTCTGCTACATGAATAGCATCATTAGTCTTCTTGCAGGGAATGAAATGCACCATCTTTGAAAATCTATCAACCACCACAAAAATTGAATCATGTCCCCGCTGAGTTCTTGGTAAACCAAGAACAAAGTCCATACTGATATCCTCCCAAGGCTTCTCTGGTATAGGTAATCGCTGATATAACCCTGTATTCTGCTTCACTCCTTTCGCCATCTGACATACTCTGTAACTCTGTACAAACTTTTTCACATCTTGCTACAATTGTGGCCAATAATAATTCTCACCAACCAAAGCAAGGGTTTTATCACGACCAAAATGTCTGACCAATCCTCCACTATGCTTCTCTTTGATGAGATTCTCCCTCATAGAACTTCTTGGAATGCACAACTGACTCCCTCTGAATAGCATATCATCCTGGATGATGAAATCCAGCCATTTCATCCTATCTAGAGTAACAGGCTCTTTACAAGCTTTCCAAGCTCCACCGAAATCAGGATCCTCTGGATACAAATTCTTGAGTTCCTTGAACTCAACCACCTCAATCTGCATCTCTATCAGCAATAGTTGCCTTCTGCTAAGAGCATCTGCAACCTTGTTAGAATTTCCACTTCTGTGTTTCAAAACAAATGTATAACTCTATAAAAACTCAACCCATTTCAAATGCCTCTGATTCAACTTTCCTTGACTATTCAAATATTGCAAAGCTTGATGGTCAGTATACAAAACAAACTCCTTAGGAAGTAGATAATGTCTCCACTTCTTTAATGCCTGAACTATAGTGTAAAATTTTTGATCATAGACAGAATACTTCCTCTTGGCATCATTTAACTTCTCACTGAAATAAGAAATCGGTTTACCTTCTTGACTCATAATAGCTCCTATTGCAGTACCACTAGCATCACAATCTACTTGAAACACCTTATTAAAATTTGGAAGTGCTAAAATAGGATGTTTTGTAACTTTTTTTTTCAACAATTGAAAACTCTTTTCTGCCCCATTAGTCCACTTAAACTCTTTTCTATCCCCTCTCATTGTTTCAGTCAAGGGTCCATAAATACCGCTAAATTTTTTGATAAACTTTCTATAAAAGTTAGCCAAACCAGGAAAAGATCTTACCTTATTAGCACTCCTTGGAGTAGGACATTCAAGGATAGCCTGTACCTTTTCTGGGTCCATTTTTAGACCTTTTGTTGAAACTACAAATCCCAAATACACTAACTCTTTCTTCACAAAACTGCACTTCTTCAGATTAATCAACAATTTCTCATCTCTCAACTTCTCAAACACCATACGAATATGTATCTTATGTTCCTCCAATGTCTTGCTAAAGATAAAAATATCATCTAGGTAAACAATGACAAACTTACCCAGAAAATCTTTCAGAACCTTGTTCATGAGCCGCATTAAAGTGCTTGGTACATTGGCTAGCCCAAAAGGCATGAATAACCACTCATACAGTCCTTCCTTTGTCTTGAAGGCAATCTTCCATTCATCTCCTTCTTTGATCTGAATTTGGTGATATCCACTCTTCAGATCTATCTTTGAGAAATACACAGCTTCACTCAAACAGTCCATAATATCATCCATTCATGGCAATGGAAACCTATACTTGATTGTGATCTTGTTTATTGCTCTGGAATCTGTACACATCCTCCATTCTCCATTCTTCTTTGGCGCTAATACCGCTAGTACAGCACAGGGACTCAGACTCTCTCGAATCAACCCCTTCTGCAATAACTCATGTACTTGTCTATTCAACTCTTCACTTTCTGCTGGTCTCATTCTGTGTGCTGCGTTGTTTGGAAAACTAGCTCCTGGAATCAAATCCATCTGATGACTGATCTTCCTTACCAGTGGTAATCCATCAGGTACATTATCAGATACAATATCCTGAAACTCATTCAACAAATCTGCAAGCTCTACAGGTACATCCTCTACTTCCTCTTTACCAGCTTTTGAAATTAAAGAAAAACACACATGCTCATGCCTCATACCATCTAGGAATTTTCTTCTATCAACAAAAGTTATTCTTGCATTACCACATACCTTTTCTTTGGTCTACTTCAATGGATTTAGCTTATTTCACACTCCATCCTTTGTCAGGGAATAGGTATTCGCATGACCATCCTGTACAACACATCTTTTAAACTACCATGGTCTACCCAACAACATATGACATGCATCCATAGATATTATATCACATAGTACCTCATCTTGGTACCTGCCGATCTTGAACTTTACCAGGCACTGTTCACTGACCATGACTTCGTGGTCATCCTACACCTAGACAATCCGATATGGATGTGGGTGTTTCTATGTCTTGAGCTTCAACTTTGTCACCATCTCTTCTGACACCAAATTTTCAGTGCTTCCACTATCGATAATCACATCATAGCATTTACCCTCACACTTGCATCTAGTGCGAAATAGGCTCCTCCTTTGTTCAGGTTCATTCTCACCACTCAGCAGGACTCTTTTATTAATTAGCGTTTCTCCTTTTTCAACATCTTCAGAATTTGATGATCTGGCATCTTCGTCTACATGTACAATTCTAGCTTGGCCTTCATTTCTCCTATCTATTCTACCTTGGTGTTGAGGACATTCAAATGCCCTATGACCTTCTTCTCCATAGTGAAAACATGTTCCACGGAAGCCTCCTCTTCCAGATCCTTTTCCTCTTCCTCTTCCTCTCTGATCTCTATTATTCTAATCTTAGAAATGATTGGAATTGTTTCCTCTCTGATTTTGGCTGCTACTGGCCTCATCCTTCTTTTTCGGATCTTCATTTCGGCCACCATATGACCATCCACCAGATCTTCCACCATGACCTCTTCCATTTTGTCTGCTCCCAAACTTCTTTTTCAGCTTTTCCTCTACTTTTATGGCAAACTGGTATGCCTCCTCAATACTATTCATTCGAACTAGATTCAACTCCTCCTGAATACTTGGCCTTAACCCATTAAAGTATTGGGCAACTTTCTCCTTATCAGCTTCCGCATGGCCTGTTCTGATGAGGAGTCGATAGAACTCTTCTGTATATTCCTAAACAGATCTTCCTGCTTGCTTCAAACGTTGCATTTTCTTTAGTAGGTCAAGCTCATAATCAACAAGAATGAACTATCACTTCAATTTATCCACCATCCGATCCCATCTTGTGATTTTAGCTTTCCCTCTTCTATTTTGCTCCAATTGAATTTATTACCACCAAATTTTCGCATGACCTTTTAGTCTGGCCTTCACAAATTTGATCCTATCAGGATCCTCAACATCTTCATACTCAAAATATTCCTCACATTCATTGATCCAGTCGATCAATTCCTCTGGGTTAAGATTTCTAAAAAATGTAGGAACCTCAATCCTAGGTCTTTTCCCAATCTTAGAAATCGCCCGAAAAAGTCTTTCTTCCTCCTGGTTCACTATTTCGGCTTCTCCTTCTTGATATTCTTCTTCGGCTTCATCCTCGCTTTCGTCTCTGACATTAAGATTCATTCCTCTGCAAATCTCTTCTTGCAATGCTCGCACTTTTCTCTGCAGCTCTCTAACCTCAGGTGTCACAACACCAGCTCTTCCGCCACGTTCTCTTCGTGGAGGCATTTTCACCATGTGTGTTGAAACCCTAACCACAGTCCTGGTGCAAACTGCCTCACAGTCAGCGATCTGTTTACACACTCAAGAACTCTTGCTCTGATACCACTTGATGAAGGGTGCTCCCCTTAATACCACAAACACATAATAAAAATAGAGAAACAACAACAATAATATGCAAGAACAGAAAATTGGCTTCTTATTATCTCCACAAATGTGGAATTATAAACTTTCAGAATTACAATATGCAAAGCCACATGGGCATTCCTTTACAATATTATGTAGGACAAAGCCTCAAATCAATACCCAGATCTACTACCCAGAACTGCCCTAGACAGCACTACGAGCCTTCTTTATATAGGCAATTTCCACCGCCCGAGAAGGTTCCAAAAATTTAGCCCTAAGGGCCGACCAAACTTAGAATTATTTTATTTTTCAATTTATTACATCAAAGTCGGCTCAAAATAACTTTTGAAACCCGAACAAAAATTTTGAAGAAAAATTATTTTCTGCTATTTCAGGTTGCCCGACTTTCGGAGACTATAAGTCATCACCAGTTGACCCGATTGACTATTATAACCCCATTTTGGAAATGCCACGAAGCGCTCTAGAGGCTTAACTAGAACAAAGCACCTATCACCCAATTTTTTGACCTCATCCAAGGCCTCTAAAGCCTTCAAAACTGAGTTCAAAGTTTCTGTACCCTACTGCCAATACCGAAAATCTTCAATATCTTCAAAACTAGACTTGATCTAGCCATGAAACTTTGCTGGCAGGCTGATATGACTGAGATGAACCTCCACATGTAAAATTAGAACATTCCGAGATCGTAAGACCAACTTACTAAAAATAGCAATTTTCCTTAAATAGCAACTCTGCACAAGATAGCCCTTATTGAATACAAAAATAAAAATATTTTTGGGTGATGCAAGATTTCCCTTACACCCAGGATGCTCCTGCATCAGACACCCAGGGTAATTTGAGGAGTGACCCTGTCATGACTCAGGTGTGCAGAGGAAAACCAAGATGGTTAACCTCCTCCTTTATCATCCATGATGAATCTTCAACAGGTCATCTTTTCCATTTGACCAAATACTCTTCATATGTCCTATTCCTTGTGCTTCTACCAACATGACTATCTAGTATGTCTTCAATTTCTTTGATATCTGAACTGGTTGCTGAAATACTCCACTGTGCTGCTGCAACCTCATCTTCAACACCTCCTTCATGATACTCTGTCAAATCTAAAATGTTAAACACTGGTGAAATATTCAGCTTAGTAGGCAATTCTACCTCATATGCATTTCCTGAATCATGCTTCTTCAGTATCTTACATGGCCCAAACTTTTTTTTTTTCAACTTGTTATATGTACCAACCGGAAATCGCTCCTTCCGCAAATGAACCATGACTTCATCTCCAACATGAAATTCTTTATGCCTCCTTTCTCGTCTGCCTTAGCCTTATACTATGCATTCATCTTGGTAATATGCTTCCTCACCTCCTCATGGATGTTCTTCAAGTGTTCTCCAAAATCCTCAGCTTCAGAACTACTTATTTCTCCTTTATCTACCTTTCTCAATTCAGATGCATTTCTTAGACTACTTCCATATACAATCTAGAATGGTGATTTACCAGTGCTCCTGTTGACAGAATTATTGTATGCAAATTCTGCCTATGGTAAAATCAAATCCCATCCTGTTGGCTTATCTCCAACCAAACATCTCAGCAAATTTCTCAAACTTCTATTCACCACCTCTGTCTGTCCATCAGTCTGTGGATGATGTGATAAACTAAACTTCAAATCTATCTTCAACTTCTTCCACAATGTATGCCAAAAATATCCAACAAACTTAGTGTCTCTATCTGAAACTATGGTCTTTGGCAAACCATGTGGTCTCACCACTTCTTTGAAAAATAATTCTACTACATGAATAGCATCATTAGTCTTCTTGTAGGGAATAAAATGGGCCATCTTTGAAAATCTATCAACCACCACAAAAATTGAATCATGTCCCTGCTGAGTTCTTGGTAAACCAAGAACAAAGTCCATACTGATATCCTCCCAAGGCTTCTCTGGTATAGGTAATGACTGATATAACCCTGTATTCTGCTTCACTCCTTTCACCATCTGACATACTCTGCAACTTTGTACAAACTTCTTCACATCTTGCTACAATTGTTGCCAATAATAATTCCCACCAACCAAAGCAAGGGTTTTATTATGAACAAAATGTCTGGCCAATCCTCCACTATGCTTCTCTTTGATGAGATTCTCCCTCATAGAACTTCTTGGAATGCACAACTGACTCCCTCTGAATAGCATATCATCCTAGATGATGAAATCCAGCCATTTCATCCTATCTAGAGTAACAGGCTCTTTACAAGCTTTCCGAGCTACACCAAAATTAGGATCCTCTGTATACAAATTCTTGAGTTCCTTGAACCTAACCACCTCAATCTGTATCTCTGTCAGCAATAGTTGCCTTCTGCTAAGAGCATCTGCAACCCTGTTAGACTTTTCACTTCTGTATTTCAAAATAAATGTATAACTCTGCAAAAACTCAACCCATTTAAAATGCCTCTGATTCAACTTTCCTTGACTATTCAAATATTGCAAAGCTTGATGGTCAGTATACAAAAAAAACTCCTTAGGAAGCAGATAATGTCTCCACTTCTTTAATGCCTGAACTATAGTGTAAAATTTTTGATTATAGACAGAATACTTCCTCTTGGCATCATTTAACTTCTCACTGAAATAAGCAATCGGTTTACCTTCTTGACTCATAACAGCTCCTATTGCAGTACCACTAGCATCACAATTTACTTGAAACACCTTATTAAAATTTGGAAGTGCTAAAATAGGTTGTTCTGTAACTTTTTGTTTCAACAATTGAAAACTCTTTTCTGCCCCATTAGTCCACTTAAAATCTTTTCTATCCCCTCTGATTGTTTCAGTCAAGGGTCCACAAATACTGCTAAAATTTTTGATAAACGTTTTGTAAAAGCTAGCCAAACCATGAAAAGATCTTACCTCAGTAGCACTCCTTGGAGTAGGCCATTCAAGGATAGCCTGTACCTTCTCTAGGTCCATTTTTAGACCTTCTGCTAAAAATACAAATCCCAAATACACTAACTCTTTCTTCACAAAATTGTACTTCTTTAGATTAATCAACAATTTCTCATCTCTCAACTTCTCAAACACCATATGAATATGCATCATATGTTCCTCCAATGTCTTGCTAAAAATCAAAATATCATCTAGGTAAACAATGACAAACTTATCCAAAAATTCTTTCAGAACCTTGTTCATGAGCCGCATGAAAGTGCTTGGTGCATTGGTTAGCCCAAAAGGCATGACTAACCACTCATATAGTCCTTCCTTTGTCTTGAAGGTAGTCTTCCATTCATCTCCTTCTCTGATCCAAATTTGGTGATATCCACTCTTCAGATCTATTTTTGAGAAATACACAGCTCCACTCAAACAGTCCATAATATCATCCATTTGTGGCAATGGAAACCTATACTTGATTGTGATCTTGTTTATTGCTCTGGAATCTGTACACATCCTCCATTCTCCATTTTTCTTTGGTGCTAATACCGCTGGTATAGCACAGGGACTCAGACTCTCTCAAATCAACCCCTTCTACAATAACTCGTGTACTTGTCTATTCAACTCTTCACTTTCTGCTGGTGTCATTCTGTGTGTTTCCTTGTTTGGAAAACTAGCTCCTGGAATCAAATCCATCTAATGACTGATCTTCCTTACCGGTGGTAATCCATCAGGTACATTATTAGACACAATATCCTGAAACTCATTAAACAAATCTGCAACCTCTACAAATACATCCTCTACTTCCTCTTTACCAGCTTTTGAAATTAAAGCAAAACACACATGCTCATGCCTCATACCATCTAAGAATTTTCTTCCATCAACAAAAGTTATTTTTGCATTACCACATACCTTTTCTTCGGTCTCATTGAATGACTTTAGCTTATGTTGCACTCCATCCTTTGTCGGGGAATAGGTATTCGCACGATCATCGTGTACATTACATTTGTCAAACTACCATGATCTATCCAAAAATATATGACATGCATCCATAGATATTATATCACATAGTACCTCATCTTGGTACCCACCAATCTTGAACTTTACCAGGCACCGTTCACTGACCATGACCTTGTGGTCATCCTGCACCTAGGGAATCTGATATGGATGTGGGTGTTTCTGTCTCTTGAGCTTCAACTTTGTCACCATCTCTTCTGACACCAAATTGTCAGTACTTCCACTATCGATAATCACATCACAACATTTACCCTCACACTTTCATCTAGTGCGAAACAGGCTCCTCCTTTGTTTAGGTTCATTCTCACCACTCAGTAGGACTCTTCTATTAATTAGCATTTCTCCTCTTTCAGCATCTTTAAAATTTGATGATCTGGCATCTTCATCTACATGTGCAACTTTGGCATAGCCTTCATTTCTCTTGTTTGTTCTGCCTTTGGTGCTGAGGACATTCAAATGCCCTATGACCTTCTTCTCCACAGTGAAAACATGTTCCACGAAAGCCTCCTCTTCCAGATCCTTATTCTCTTCCTCTTCCTCTCTGATCTCTATTATTCTGATCTTGGAAATGATTGGAATTGTTTCCTCTCTGATTCTGGCTGCTACTGGCCTCATCCTTCTTTTTCAGATCTTCATTTCGGCCACCATATGACTATCCACCAGATCTTCCACCACAACCTCTTCCATTTTATCTCCTCTCAAACTTTTTGTTTAGCTTTTCCTCTACTTTTAGGGCAAACTGCTATGCCTCCTCAATACTATTTATTCGAACCAAATTCAACTCCTCCTAAATACTTGGCCTTAACCCATTAAAGTATTGGGCAAATTTTTCCTTATCAGCTTCCGCATGGCCTGTTCTGATGAGGAGTCGATAGAACTCTTCTGTATACTCCTAAACAGATCTTCCTGCTTGCTTCAAACTTTGCATTTTCTTTAGTAGGTCAAGCTCATAATCAATAGGAATGAATTGTCGCTTCAATTTATCCACCATCCGATCCCATCTTGTGATTTTATCTTTCCCTCTTCTATTTTGCTCCAATTGAATTTCTTGCCACTAGATTTTCGCATGACCTTTTAGTCTGGCCTTCACAAATTTGATCCTATCAGGATCCTCAACATCTTCATACTCAAAATATTCCTCACATTCATTGATCCAGTCGATCAATTCCTCTGGGTTAAGATTTCTAAAAAATGTAGGAACCTCAATCCTAGGTCTTTTCCCAATCTTAGAAATCGCCCGAAAAAGTCTTTCTTCCTCCTGGTTCACTATTTCGACTTCTCCTTCTTGATATTTTTCTTTGGCTTCATCCTTGCTTTCATCTATGACATTAGGATTCATTCCTCTACAAATCTCTTCTTACAATGCTCGCACTTGTCTCTGCAGCTCTCTAACCTCAGGTGTCACAGCACCAGCTCTTTAGCCATGTTCTCTTTGTGGAGGCATTTTCATGATGTGCGTTGAAACCCTAACCACGGTCCTGGTGCAAACTGCCTCATAGTCGGTGATCTGTTTACACACTCAAGAACTCTTTCTCTGATACCACTTGATGAAGGGTGCTTCCCTTAATATCACAAACACATAACAAAAATAGAGAAACAACAACAATAATATGCAAGAACAAAAAAATGGCTTCTTATTATCTCCACAAATGTGGAATTACAAACTTTCAGAATTACAATATGCAAAGTCACATGGGCATTCCCTTACAATATTATGTAGGACAAAGCCTCGAATCAATACCCAGATCTACTACCCAGAACTACGCTAGACAACACTACGAGCCTTCTTTGTATAGGCAATTTCCACCGCCCGAGAAGGTTCCAAAAATTTAGCCCTAAGGGCCGACCAAACTTAGAATTATTTTATTTTTCAATTTATTACATCAAAGTCAGCTCAAAATAACTTTTGAAACCCGAACAAAAATTTTGAAGGAAAATTATTTTTTGCCATTTCAGGTGGCCCGACTTTCGGAGACCATAAGTCATCACCAGTTGACCTGATTGACTATTATAACCCCATTTCAAAAATGCCACGAACTGCTCTACAGGCTTGAATGGTGCTAAGCACCCATCACCCAATTTTTCAACCTCATCCGAGGCCTCTAAAGCCTTCAAAACTGAGTTCAAAGTTTCTGTACCCTATTGCCAATACCGAAAATCTTCAATATCTTCAAAACTAGACCTGATCTAGCCATGAAACTTTGCTGGCAGGCTGATATGACTGAGATGAACCTCCACATGTAAAATTAGAACATTCCGAGATCGTAAGACCAACTTACTAAAAATAACAAGTTTCCATAAATAGCAACTCTGCACAAGATAGCCCTTATTGAATACAAAAATAGAAATATTTTTGGGTGATTCAAGATTGCCCTTACACTCAGGATGCTCCTACATCAGACACCTAGGGTAATTTGAGGAGTGACCCTATCACGACTCAGGTGTGCAAAGGAAAACCAAGATGGTTAACCTCCTCCTTTGTCAGCCATGATGAATCTTCAACAGGTCATCTTTTCCATTTGACCAAATACTTTCCATATGTCCTATTCCTTGTGCTTCTACCAACATGACTGTCTAGTATGTCTTCAATTTCTTTGATATCTTAACTAGTTGCTGGAATACTCCACTGTCCTGCTACAACTTCATCTTCAACACCTCCTTCATGATACTCTATCAAATCTAAAATGTTAAACACTGGTGAAATATTCAGCTTAGTAGGCAATTCTACCTCATATGCATTTTTTGAATCATGCTTCTTCAATATCTTACATGGCCCAAACTTTTTCATTTTCAACTTGTTATATGTACCAACTAGAAATCGCTCCTTTCGCAAATGAACCATGACTTCATCTCCAACTTGAAATTCCTTATGCCTCCTTTTCTCATCTGCCTTAGCCTTATACTGTGCATTCATCTTGGTAATATGCTTCCTGACCTCCTCATGGATGTTCTTCAAGTGTTCTGCAAAATCCTCAGCTTCAGCACTACTTATTTCTCCTTTATCTATCTTTCTCAATTCAGATGCATTTCTTGGACTACTTCCATATACAATCTGGAATGGTGATTTACCAGTGCTCCTGTTGATAGAATTATTGTATGCGAATTCTGCCTGTGGTAAAATCAAATCCCATCCTGTTGGCTTATCTCCAACCAAACATCTCAGCAAATTTCCCAAACTTCTATTCACCACCTATGTTTGTCCATCAGTTTGTGGATGATGTGATGAACTGAACTTCAAATCTATCTTCAACTTCTTCCACAATGTATGCTAGATATCCAACAAACTTAGTGTCTCTATCTAAAACTATGGTCTTTGGCAAACCATGTAGTCTCACCACTTCTCTGAAAAATAATTCTGCTACATGAATAGCATCATTAGTCTTCTTGCAGGGAATGAAATGCGCCATCTTCGAAAATCTATCAACCACCACAAAAATTGAATCATGTCCCCGCTGAGTTCTCAGTAAACCAAGAACAAAGTCCATACTGATAACCTCCCAAGGCTTCTCTGGTATAGGTAATGGCTGATATAACCCTGTATTCTGCTTCACTCCTTTCACCATCTGACATACTCTGCAACTCTGTACAAACTTTTTCACATTTTACTGCAATTGTGACCAATAATAATTCTCACCAACCAAAGCAAGGGTTTTATCATGACCAAAATGTCTGGCCAATCCTCCACTATGCTTCTCTTTGATGAAATTTTCGCTCATAGAACTTCTTGGAATGCACAACTGACTCCCTCTGAATAGCATATCATCCTGGATGATGAAATCCAGCCATTTCATCCTATTTAGAGTAACAGGCTCTTTACAAACTTTCCAAGCTCCACCAAAATCAGGATCCTCTAGATACAAATTTTTGAGTTCTTTGAACCCAACCACCTCAATCTGCATCTCTGTCAGCAATAGTTCCCTTCTGCTAAGAGCATCTGCAACCCTATTAGACTTTCCACTTCTGTGTTTCAAAACAAATGTATAACTCTACAAAAACTCAACCCATTTCAAATGCCTCTTATTCAACTTTTCTTGACTATTCAAATATTGCAAAGTTTGATGGTCAGTATA
The DNA here is from genome assembly GCA_027943335.1 of Chamaecyparis obtusa. Taxonomy (NCBI): domain Eukaryota; kingdom Viridiplantae; phylum Streptophyta; class Pinopsida; order Cupressales; family Cupressaceae; genus Chamaecyparis; species Chamaecyparis obtusa. The sequence continues at coordinate 2,538,301 of BSBK01002852.1, forward strand.
CAAAACAAACTCCTTAGAAAGCAGATAATGTCTCCACTTTTTTAATGCCTGAACTATAGTGTAAAATTCCTGATCATAGACAGAATACTTCCTCTTGGCATCATTTAACTTCTCACTGAAATAGGCAACCGGTTTACCTTCTTGACTCATAACAGCTCCTATTGCAGTACCACTAGCATCACAATCTACTTGAAACACCTTATTAAAATCTAGAAGTGCTAAAATAGGTTGTTCTATAACTTTTTGTTTCAACAATTGAAAACTCTTTTCTACCCCATTAGTCCACTTAAACTCTTTTCTATCCCATCTCATTGTTTCAGTCAACGGTCCACAAATACTGCTAAAATTTTTGATAAACTTTCTGTAAAAGCTAGCCAAACCATGAAAAAATCTTACCTCAGTAGCACTCCTTGGAGTAGGCCATTCAAGGATAGCCTGTACCTTCTCTGGGTCCATTTTTAGACCTTTTGCTGAAACTAAAAATCTCAAATACACTAACTCTTTCTTCACAAAACTGCACTTCTTCAGATTAATCAATAGTTTCTCATCTCTCAACTTCTCAAACACCATACGAATATGCATCATATGTTCCTCCAATGTCTTGCTAAAGATCAAAATATCATCTAGGTAAACAATGACAAATTTACTCAAAAATTCTTTCAGAACCTCGTTCATGAGCCGCATGAAAGTGCTTGGTGCATTGGTTAGCCCAAAAGGCATGACTAACCACTCATACAGTCCTTCCTTTGTCTTGAAGGAAGTCTTCCATTCATCTCCTTCTCTGATCCAAATCTAGTGATATCCACTCTTGAGATCTATCTTTGAGAAATATAGAGCTCCACTCAAATAGTCCATAATATCATCCATTTGTGGCAATGGAAACCTATACTTGATTGTGATCTTGTTTATTGCTCTGGAATCTGTACACATCCTCCATTCTTCATTCTTCTTTGATGCTAATACCGCTGGTATAGCATAGGGACTCAGACTCTCTCGAATCAACCCCTTCTGCAATAACTCATGTACTTGTCTATTCAACTCTTCACTTTCTGCTGGTGTCATTCTCTGTGCTGCCTTGTTTGGAAAACTGGCTCCTGGAATCAAATCCATCTGATGACTGATCTTCCTTACTGGTGGTAATCCATTAGGTACATTATCAGATACAATATCCTGAAGCTCATTCAACAAATCTGCAACCTCTACAGGTACATCCTCTACTTCCTCTTTACCAACTTTTGGAATTAAAGCAAAACACACATGCTCATGCCTCATACCATCTAAATTTTTTTTTCCATCAACAAAAGTTATTCTTGCATTACCACATACCTTTTCTTCGGTCTCCTTCAATGGCTCTAGCTTATGTCACACTCCATCCTTTGTCAGGGAATAGGTATTCGCATGACCATCGTGTACAGAACATCTATCAAACTGCCACGGTCTACCCAACAACATATTACATGCATCCATAGATATTATATCACATAGTACCTCATCTTGGTACCCACCGATCTTGAACTTTACTAGGCACTGTTCATTGACCATGACCTTGTGGTCATCCTGCACCTAGGGAATCCGATATGGATGTGGGTGTTTCTGTCTCTTGAGCTTCAACTTTGTCACCATCTCTTCTGACACCAAATTGTCAGTGCTTCCACTATCGATAATCACATCACAACATTTACCCTCACACTTGCATCTAGTGTGAAACAGGCTCCTCCTTTGTTCAGGTTCATTCTCACCACTCAGCAGGACTCTTCTGTTAATTAGTGTTTCTCCTCTTTCAGCATCTTCAAAATTTGATGATTTGGCATCCTCATCTACATGTGCAACTCTAGCCTGGCCTTCATTTCTACTGTTTGTTCTACCTTGGTGCTGAGGACATTCAAATGCCCTATGACCTTCTTCTCCACAGTGAAAACATGTTCCACGGAAGCCTCCTCTTCGAGATCCTTGTCCTCTTCCTCTTCCTCTCTGATCTCTATTACTCTGATCTTGGAAACGATTGGAATTGTTTCCTCTCTGATTCTGGCTGCTACTGGCCTCATCCTTCTTTTTTGGATCTTCATTTTGGCCACCATATGACCGTCCACCAGATCTTTCACCATGACCTCTTCCATTTTGTCTGCTCTCAAACTTCTTGTTCAGCTTTTCCTCTACTTTTAGGGAAAACTGGTATGCCTCCTCAATACTGTTCATTCAAACTAGATTTAACTCCTCCTGAATACTTGGCCTTAAACCATTAAGGTATCAGGCAACTTTCTCCTTATCAGCTTCTGCATGGCCTATTCTGATGAGGAGTCGATAGAACTCCTCTATATACTCCTGAACAGATCTTTCTGCTTGCTTCAAACTTTGCATTTTCTTTAGTATGTCAAGCTCATAATCAATAGGAATAAATTGTCACTTCAATTTATCCACCATCCGATCCCATCTTGTGATTTTAATTTTCCCTCTTCTATTTCGCTCCAATTGAATTTCTTGCCACCAGATTTTTGCATGACCTTTTAGTTTGGCTTTCACAAATTTGATCTTATCAGGATCCTCAACATCTTCATACTCAAAATATTCCTCACATTCATTGATCCAGTCGATCAATTCCTCTGGGTTAAGATTTCTAAAAAATGTAGGAACCTCAATCTTAGGTCTTTTCCCAATCTTGGAAATCACCCGAAAAAGTCTTTCTTCCTCCTGGTTCACTATTTCGGCTTTTCCTTCTTGATATTCTTCTTCGGTTTCATCCTCTCTTTCATCTCTGACATTAAGATTTATTCCTCTGTGAATCTCTTCTTGCAATGCTCGCACTTGTCTCTGCAGCTCTCTAACCTTAGGTGTCACAACACCAGCTCTTCTACCATGTTCTCTTCGTGGAGGCATTTTCATGATGTGCGTTGAAACCCTAACCACGGTCCTGGTGCAAGCTGCCTCATAGTCAATGATCTATTTACACACTCAAGAACTCTTGCTCTGATACCACTTAATGAAGGGTGCTCTCCTTAATACAATAAACACATAACAGAAATGGAGAAACAACAACAATAATATGCAAGAATAGAAAATTGGCTTCTTATTATCTCCACAAATGTGGAATTACAAACTTTCAGAATTACAATATGCAAAGCCACATGGGCATTCCCTTACAATATTATGTAGGACAAAGCCTTGAATCAATACCCAGATCTACTACCCAGAACTGCCCTAGACAGCACTACGGGCCTTATTTATATAGGCAATTTCCACCGCCCGAGAAGGTTCCAGAAATTTAGCCCTAAGAGCCGACCAAACTTAGAATTATTTTATTTTTCAATTTATTACATCAAAGGCGGCTCAATATAACTTTTGAAACCCGAACAAAAATTTTGAAGGAAAGTTATTTTCTGCCATTTCAGGTGGCCTGACTTTCGGAGACCATAAGTCATCACGAGTTGACCCGATTGACTATTATAACCCCATTTCAAAAATGCCACAAAGTGCTCTACAGGCTTGACCGGCGCAAAACACTTGTCACCCAATTTTTTGACCTCATCTGAGGCCTCTAAAGCCTTCAAAATTGAGTTCAAAGTTTCTGTACCCTGCTGCCAATACCGAAAATCTTCAATATCTTCAAAATTAGACTTGATCTAGCCATGAAACTTTGCTGGCAGGCTGATATGACTGAGATGAACCCCCACATGTAAAATTAGAACATTCGGAGATCGTAAGAACAACTTACTAAAAATAGCAAGTTTCCATAAATAGCAACTCTGCACAAGATAGCCCTTATTGAATACAAAAATAGAAATATTTTTGGGTGATGCAAGATTGCCCTTACACCCAGGATGCTCCTGCATCACTATTATTATGCCTACAACCCCTTAAGACATTCTAGGACTATTAGGCATCGCTTATGACATCTTAAGACATATAGGATCCCTTAGGACCCATACAACCCATTATTATATCTTAAAATGTCCTAGGACCCATTCATTTATCTTAGCTTCTATTAATACATATGCGAACCCATCGTTTCCCGCAAGAACCCTTAAGACATACTAGTATCAATTAATGTAACCTAAGATCCCTTAGACCACTTATCACATCTATGACCCATTAACATTATTGGACCATTATACATCCCTTACGACATTTTAAGACATATATGACCCCTTCAGATCATCAAGACCCATTAACATATCTTAGGTTGTCCTAGGACACATTTATGTATCTTAGATTCAATTAATACATACGAGGATCCACTAATGTAACCTAGGACCCCTCAAGACCTCTTATGTTACCCACAACCCCTTAAGATAGTCTAGGACCCTTATCCATCCCTTACACTATCTTAAGACACATCTAGGACCCATTGTTTCCCTCAAGAAACCTTAAGACATACTAGGATCAATTAATATAATGTAGGATCCCTTAGGACCACTTATTGCACCTATGACCCATTAACATTCTAGGACTCTTATTTGGATCCCTTATGAAATCTTAAAACAAATATGAAACCTTAAGACCCCAAGACCCATTAAAGAATCTTAGGATGTCTTAGGACTGTGCTTAGACCACTTATCACATCTATGACCCATTAACATTATTGGACCATTATACATCCCTTATGACATTTTAAGACATATATGACCCCTTTGGATCCTCAAGACCCATTAAAATATCTTAGGTTGTCCTAGGGAAAATTTATGTATCTTAGATTCAATTAATACATATGAGGATCCACTAATGTAACCTAGGACCTCTCAAGGCCTCTTATGTTACCCACGAACCCTTAAGATAGTCTACGACCCTTATCCATCCCTTACACTATCTTAAGACACATCTAGGACCCATTGTTTCCCACAAGAAACCTTAAGACATACTAAGATCAATTAATGTAATGTAGGATCCCTTAGGACCACTTATTGCACATATGACCCATTAACATTCTAGGACTTATCTGGATCTCTTATGAAATCTTAAAAGGAATATGAAACCTTAGGACCGCCAAGACCCATTAAAGAATCTTAGGATGTCCTAGGACCCATTGATGTATCTTATGTTCCATTAATACATACAAACACCCATTGTCACCTTGAGTACCCCTTAAGAAATACTGGGATCCCTAAGGACCTCTTATGACACATACGACCCCTTAAGACATTCTAGGACCTTTATCCATCCCTTACAACTGTAGACACCTAAATTTGTCATGTTAACATTAATTAAATTAAATTTAATTAATGATCCCAAATAACATTATAATTAATTTTTTAATTAATTATATTTTTTAAATTCATCTATTTATTTAATTAAATAAATTCACTAATTAATAGTATTTGAATTAAATTTAAATACTACCTTTCATAATGTATTAAATTTAATTTAATACATGTTCCTCCATAGTCCCATTTTAAGTAAATTTTTAATTTATTTAATCCCCTCACATTCTTTATTTCTACTAAACCATGAGTAAATTAAATTTTATTTAATTTAATCCTAAATCCAACCTAGATGTTATCCTACACACATCACTTCCTGTCTAATAAGCCTACTCACTAATTAACTAAGGTTAATTAGGCTAATTTTTCAATTCCTACATCCATTAGTCCTAATTATTTGCTCACACACGTGTGAGCAAATTTCCAAAAATGACCTTTTCAAAAATTGCTAAAATTTGCACAAACAAGGCTTCTTACATTTTATGACACTTCTTACACATTCTAAAATGGTGAAAATGGACTTTTTCACTTACACATCTCTTACACACACTTACACATGTACTTGAAGCACACATTGAACTTTCACATCCCAAGTTGCTCGCACATGTGTGAGCAAGTATTGGACTTTGCATGACTTATGTGTCTCCTTGGTGGCACCTATGTGGATTCCACATAGATGCCACCTCACCCCAGCCCTCCAAAATCCTATAAATAGGGCCCTTGTCTCAAGAAAAAGACATTCCATTTTGCATTAGAATCATTATGCTAGTATATGCTTAGAATTTTCTTAGAGTTTTTACTAACCATTTGGTAGTTGCTAAATTTCTTTCAAGTTTGTAGACTTAGTTGCATCTTAGTGATTTAGCTTCATCCATTTTCATTAGCATACTTGCATGCCATAGAGCTTGAGGATTGCTTTTATAGCTCCTCCTCGAGCTTCTTTTGGCCTCATGTATTGAGTGCTTGAGAGTTGTTTCTATAGCTTCTTCTTGAGCATTTCAATCTTCATTACACTTTGCATTCATAGTGGGATCTATACTTGAGTTGGGAGAGCACACCCACAAATATGTCTAAGAGCTTAAATCAAGAAAGTCTTGGGTGCACTTGCTTATTGCTCATTAGAGGTTGTGGTGAAAATCAGTGTTTTTTTATAAGTTTATGAACATGCTAAAATAGATTTGAATATGCTCTTTATCATTAACATTTGCATGTTTGAACTTGTTCTTAACAAGTGCATTTTCATCATATAAATTTTTGCATGCTCGGTGGGACCCACAATCCTATTTACTAACTATTTCTCTTGATTTTGTGAATTTTCCAGAAAGGCATCTCCGCATGACTAGAGGTGTCTTTGCCTGACAACAGGTGTCTCTGTCTGGCAACATGCGTCTCTACACATAGGCGTCTCCGCTTGTACACAGGTGTCTTCACCTCCAGACAAGCATCTCTACCAGAAAGAGTTTTTCTCTCATTTTAATTGATTTTAATCAGTGAAACTTGTATTTCATAATCACATTGAGGCTAATGATAAGTATTAAAACACCTAATAGTATCTGCAAATGAAGAAAAAAATACATGAAGCTAATGGAATTTTTGTTTTTGTGTAGATAGGTGTCTCTGCATGTAAATAGGTGTCTCTTCTAGAAGAGGGAGTTTTCCTTTGTGTTGTTTTTAAGCTGATTAAGTAACATTTTTTTGACATATTAAGGTTAAAAATCATTGTATTTTTTGTCATTAGAAATCTTTTTATGCATTCAAAACTTAATGAGAAGATAAAACTTTCAAACATTGGTGTTTAACTTCTACTTTTGTGTAGATAGGTGTCTCTGCTTGTACACAGGTGTCTCTACCTGTAAACAGGCATCTCAGACAAACAAGTGTCTCTTCCTCTACATAGGCATCTCTACTTGTAAACATGTGTCTTTGACAGACAAGCATTTTTGCCTGTCAACAGGCATCTTTGTCTAATTTTTGCATGTTTTCATAATATCTTGCACTTTGAGTTTTTTGATCTGAGTTTTTTGGAAGATACTGACATTTTGTGACTTCTAACAGTGATTTTGTAGAATGTTGACCAAGGTTTGACCACCTTAAGACTACTAACTTGTTTGTTTTGCAGGACGTTGTTAGAAGACCAAACACACTAAACTACTTATCAAAGTTGTTTTGTAGGTTGCCAAGGAGATTCAATCAAACATTGTGTTTTCTTAATGATTTCTTAGGCACCTAGCATTAAATAGGAAGTCTTTTTTTGTAGATAATGATTCATTAGCTAGGGGATTATGCTCTTTTCTCCAAGTGCGAAAACCAAAAACCTATAACCTTTTGGATTGTTGTCTTGAAGAAAAGACTTGGAATTAATCATTTGTTTGGTGTGTTTGGGAGAAAACCTCATTAGATAGGAGATTATGCTCTTTTCCCCTTGAGAGAAAACTAGAAATCCAAACTCCTTGGGCCCAATCCATGCATTTACTTTCAATCCTTTAGATGGGCCTTCTAGCGAGATAAAAAGCTCCCGGGAATGACCCACGTGAGAACAAGGTGTAAGCCCACCACTCCAAGTCACGTTAATGAAATTTTCTTTTTGGGGTTAAAGCCTCGAAGGCCAGATGAAATTTGAGCTTATACACGACTCTCACCTAATACTTAGTAGGGCCTCACAATCTAAATCACATTTACGTGACTACTTGTGCCAAGGTGCTTTGTGGGGCTATATGTCCTAGTCGCACTTACATGGACACAAAGAGTGTGTTTGAATGGAGATACTTACTGAAAGCCATTAGTTAGAAGCCACTCGGTTCACCTCCAAAAGGTTGATAATCTATGTGCAAGGAGAATAGTAATCTCCCCAAGACACTCACCATATTGAGCCCCCTTCAATGTTAATACTGTGATAATATGACATCATGAAGCCATTGTGTGCTTGGTGATGGTTGTATTCTAAGGAGTTGTTGGGTATGTTCCTAAGTAAGTGAGCAAAGGTTTTCAATCTCAGCCAACTTCCTTCTAGGGATAAAGAGTGTGCTTGTTACTTTCATTGCAAAAAAAAACAAATCCACACACTTGAATCCTACAAGGTTGCTTTGTCCCTTGTAGGATTGTTTTTGACAAATGTGCTTGTAACTCAAACATTTGATGTATGTACGAAATCATTTCTTGCCAAGAAAATCCTTTGATCTATCAAGTTATTGTCCTCAAGTCATGACAAATAGTGTTAAACATAAGAAATCAAAACTCCTAGTTACATGATCTCATAGAGAGAAGAAAATCACTGATCAAAGGATTAAAGCCAACCAATCTTATTGGAAACCCATTTGATAATTTCTAGAGGTTGTCGAGAAAGAAGATAAAATCATTTACAACAATCGGGTTGCTAATTTTGTTGCCAAGAACAAAGTGAACATGGCCTTTGTCACTTGGGAATCCTATGACTAAGTATCTTTGACCTTCATTCCTCACCTTCTTTAAGTCATTCATCCCTTTCTCATCTTTTAACACCCCTTTCGTCATCCACATCCCAAAACATTAGGAGCAATAATCAGAATCTTGGACTTTAAATCAGAATTAGATCAATCCATCTTTCACACCTTCATCAAGCCATAGGGTGAAAGAATCATTCCAATAGTGTCTCATAAACCTTAATTACAAAGAAAACATTAATCCCTTACTACTTTGAGAACCAAGTCTTTCTCTAGTAGTCCTAATCCAGTCCTATTTTGTTTGGGGGATCATCAATCTATCACCCAAACACAAGAAGACTTTAAATCAAAACCAATCCTATGTTTGCATGATCACAAGGTCTTGTTTCACCTAGGTTTGTTCCAAACCTTTAAATCCAATCAATCCTTGAGGCTTAGTCCCTCTTTAATCCAATTTCATCAATCAATCCAATCCAATTCAATCCAATTCAATCAATCCAATCAATCATCAAGACCTAATCATTAGTCCAAGTTGCTCCTAGTTCACCAAATCCTTTTCTTTCCATACCTCATCAACTATTCACCCTTCTTCAATTCAACCATCCTAAGGTCACTCATGCATGGTACTTACCCGATCACAAGCAAAGCTAAGACAAGAATCTCTCATCATGGATAATGATCAAGAAATTATCTATCAAGAAGACTTTAATGATGAAGAAGAACCCCACACAAAATCTGACACAGTAATACCTAAAAGTGTTAGTGTCAATCCACAAGCTAAAGAATTTTTTGAGGATCCTAACAACTTAAGCTTAGTGGAAGACCTAATCCAATCCAACAGTGCCAATATCTTCATGAATCTTGTCCAAAGAGGTGTTACCCTCCCTGATAATTTTGATGAAACTTTGCTTGAGAACAACTTGATTTGAACCAACAAAAGAAAAGTAGCACCATCAACATCTGATAACACAACTCAACCTCCCCTGGATATGCTTGAGTTAATCTGATAACTCCTAAACAAGCCTAACTCAAACAATGGGGTGAGTAACGATGGTTCAAATGTGGGCCGTATAACCAAACAACAACCAGGGTCCTTAGGACAATGCTCTGCTTCTATTTTCTTGAAACCTATTGGAGTCCTAAAAAATATTAATCAAAGACATAGCACCAATCTTCCCCCTCCCAAGGGACATAATGCATTATTAGGAAGAGGAACATTTCAAGACCATATGATCACCACTAATCCTCTTGAATTAGTCCAACAAATTGATGAGCTCAAAGGCATGATGTTGGCTATGCAGAAAGGTGGGAAGAAGGAATTTTCTTTTGCAGAAATATGTCCTTATCCTTTTGACAAATCAATCACTCTCCAACCATTCCCTACCAATTTTGAAATGCCAAAGTTTGACAAATACAAGGGAGACTCATGCCCTGCACAACATATCAAGGAATTTTATGTAGTGGCACAAGAAGTTTCCCACAATGATCATCTTCTCCTAAGACTCTTCACTAGGAGTCTTGGAGGACCAACCTTAGAGTGGTTATTGAATCTCCCTCCAGGTTCCATTTCCACCTTCCATGATCTCACTAAAAAATTTGTTACACAATATTCTTATAACATGGAACATCAAGCATCCCTCAATGATTTGTGTAACATGAAACAAAGAAATGGTGAAACCTTTGTCAATTTTCTCCAAAGGTGGCGACATCTCACCAATCGCATGCCTTGGAAAATCCCAAATTCACATCGAGTTGATAACTTTACTAAGAATTTGGTTATAGAAATGTCATTTCAAATGAAGATGGCTGCCCCAGATTCCTTCAAGGCACTCATTAAAAAGGGGAAGTCTATTGAAGATGGAATTTTGATGAAAGGAGCTATTAAACACTAAACCCCTAATTCATCTAACAATACTAGTGATAAACCCAAGTTCTGGTCTAAGAACAAAGGTGTTGTTAATATAGAGTGACCGATGTTAAACATGTCCAAAATGTTTAGGCATCCAACAATAGTAACCAAGGAAATCACAACAGCAATGATCAGAAAAATCACAACAATAATCAAACCAAATCGAATAACCAAAACAATCAAAATAGTTCAAATAGCTAGAATCAAAATCAAGGATCTAGTTATCATGGCTCTATATTTTCATGATATAATGGCAATAACAACAACAAAAATTGACAACAACCACGATGACAATTTACACAGCTGGTAGATTCCCTTGATGTGATCTTTTGACGTCTAGTCAACCAAGGGATGATAGTTTATCCTAACACCAGGCCTTTCGATGAAAATCAATCTAAACCCCACTAGTATAAGGATAATGAATACTATGATTATCATCACATAAAAGGGCATGAGATTAAAAAATGCATGAAGTTTCATCATTTTGTGCAAAATTTGATCGATGATGGTAAAATTGAAGTAGAAGGACAAAATGCCTCTACTTCTAACACCCGGTTAAAAATGTATTCTAAAACTTTTCCAAAACATAATAAAAATAATGCATCCACATCCAAGGTCTTTTTGTATGATTATTCAACAAACAAAATCTTAGGAGATGAATGCACTTGTCGAAAATTAGCTGAAAATGATGTCTATGGTTTTAACTCACTGTGTGGCCATATTGAACAATCCAACACTCATGTAAACACATTGACCTTAAAGAGTGCAGATTGTAATGTCACTACTCACCATCCTCACATAACTATACAAGCTACTACCAATCCACATGTTGTAGATCCACTTGTTGCACCATCTACCTCGACACGACCTACGTCACATTATGACTTGCTTTCCGAGTTAAAGAAGACCCCTACACAGATATCTATACTAGAGCTTTTACATACATCCCCCATTCACAAAGAGGTCCTTGAGAATGCCTTGACTGAGTCTCGCATCCCTAAAAATATCAATGCCTCTCAATTCCAAGAAATGATCAGAAATTTGGCTTCCCAACAACACCTGGTTTTCATCGACAAATATTTTTGAGGTCCTGACCCCCATCATAATAAACCCCTGCATATCCAAGTCACCATCCATAACACTTGAATCAAAAGAGTCCTTATAGACAATGAATCTAGTCTAAATCTTTGTTCTTTAAGAATGATCCTCAATATCAGTCTTTTTGAGGACCTCATTGATGTAAATAAGAGAAAAAAAATAAAAGCATATGATGATAGAGAAAGGGTGAGTAAAGGTCTCATTGCACTCCCCTTACAAGTGGGCCCAACCCTTATTGAAACTATGTGTCAAATCCTTGACCTGGATCTACCCTACAATATTCTTTTGGGTAGGCCATGGATACACACTATCTCAGGTGTCCTATCCACATTTCACTAGTGTTTGAAATTCCCACATCATGGAGCTGAAATAACTATTCCAGGAGATCGTGAACCCTTTCAATATTGCAAGAGGTTGGAAGGAAAACAATCAAACTACTACCCATTGAATGAATGTGTTCATCCACCTCCACCAGAGATTCCCATCCAACACACTTCTTTTGAAGAGTAGTTGTCTAATCAAACCAAGGGCAAAGAAAAGGTTACCCAAGAAAAGAATACTGAGCCTGAAAAGAAAGTTAGATTCATTGATCAAGGCCTGGGGGAATACAAGTTTGAAAATGCCATATGTATTGGTCAGCTCCCTCTTTCTCCCAGGTCTTATGGAAAACCTTCACAGCTCTTCCCTAAGGAAAATAAAGAAACTATGAAGTGTAAATAGACTACATTTGAACATTGGGGATAACTCTCAAATGAACATATGGAGCATAATGTTCTTTCCTAGCTTTTTGATGAAGAAGAAGACAAACCTACAGACATTCCTAAAGTGAAGTATATAAAAGCCACACCCATTGTTGAAAGAATGGGATATCACAAAACTAGCCTTGGAGAAAATGAAACAAGAAGAAAAAATCTCATAAAAGCAACTGGATACCCTTGAGGTTGAGGATTGGGTTCCATAGAAACTAAGAAAACCTTTTCCAATGACTATTGTGTGATTGAATCTGATTCAAACATCAAGGAAGATTTCTTTGAAGTCCCTTTCCAATATATTGAAAATGAGCTTGATACCCATGTCCTCCATATCACCCAATCTGACCTTTCCTCACCCAAACTTCCCCTTACCAATCCTGAACTCATCAATTGGGACCAACAAGATTCATCACCTGCCTTAGACATATGCAATTTGGATGAGGTAGTTCTAACACTTTTCAAACTAAGAAATCTCCAAGACAATGAACATCATTTCACTACAGCAAGAAAGCCTACTTCGGTAGCCAAGTCAACTCCCTTAGTCACAAAAATGAAGAAAAAGGAAACCAAGAAAATAATGATTAAACATCCTTAGGTGAAAACCTTTCTTAGGCACCTTTGGATGGAGAAAAAGACAAAATAAAGGATGCATCCTCTAGTGAAAACCTCTCTGAGGTGCTAGAGGAGGGGAAGTTTACTTACCCTTCATGTCATTACTATTAGAGAAATCTTCTATCCTCATAGAAGAAACAATTGTAGTTAATCTAGGCACAGAAGCATATCCTAAGATCACCTACATTGTAGCTTCTCTAGATGAGACAAAACAAGAGTCCATGACTACATTCCTTAAGAAAGCCTACATTAACTTTGCATGGACATATAAGGATATGCATGGACTTGACACTAACTTGGCTGTACATCATCTTGATGTGGATCCTAAAATCAAACCTGTTAAACAAAAATTACGCAAGATGCATCCCCAAGTAGCACTCCTGGTTAAAGCTGAATTGCAAAAGATGCTAGATGTAGAATTCATCAGACCCATAGACTATCCTAAATGGGTCTCAAACATTGTACCAGTAGGTAAACCCTATGGGGGCATCCAAATTTGTGCTGATTTTAGAGATCTTAATCTTGCCTATCATAAGGATGATTTTCCACTTCCAAACATTGACATCATAGTGGATTTGACTGCTAGGCATGAGATGTTCTCCCTCGTGGATGGTTTTTCTAGATATAATCAGATTCACATAGCAGTGGAAGACCAACATAAAACTACATTCACTACACCATGGGGTACATTTTGTTATCAGGTTATGCCCTTTGGTCTCAAGAACGCAGGCGCCACATACCAGAGAGCCATGATGACCATATTTCATGATCTTATTCATGTGATCATGGAAGATTACATGGATGATATCTTAGGAAAATCCAAGACATGAGAATCACACATTCCTATTCTCACTACCATCTTTGATAGATTGGAAAAGTATAAGATTCGATTGAATCCCAATAAATGTGTCTTTGGTGTGAAATCCAATAAGCTCTTAGGCTACATTATGTCTCGTAGAGGAATAGAAGTGGATCCTAAGAAGGTGAAAGCCATTTTGGAGATGCCACCTCCTAAAACTTTGAAACAATTAAGGAGCTTTCAAGGAAGACTTCAATCCATCCAAAGATTTGTGTCACAACTAGCAGACAAGGTGCATCCTTTCTCTCACCTACTAAGAAAGGATATTAAATTCATTTGGGACTGCTTGTGTCAAAAGACTTTTGAACAGCTCAAGGTATATCTAGCTAATCCACCAGTGTTGGTCCTACTTGTTCCAAGAAGACCCTTGATTTTCTACATCTCCACAATTATAGTAGCACTGGGTTCTCTCCTAGCATAGTTAGATGACAATGGAAAAGAGTGTGCCATATATTATCTTAGCAGGACTTTAGTAGGTTATGAGCTCAACTATATATCTATTGAGAGAGCTTGCTTGGTTGTAGTCTTTTGTACGCAGAAGCTACACCATTATATGCTTAATCACAAAGTACAGTTGATAGCAAAGATTGACCCACTTAAGTACATGTTATCTAAAGCCGCTCTGACAAGTCACAAAACAAAATGGGTCATGATCCTTAGTGAATTTGATATTGTGTACACAGAATGCAAAGCTATCAAAGGAAAAGCCATAGTAGATCAACTTGTAGAATCTCCCATTCCTGGAGATCATCCTATTGTCATGGATTTTCCTGATGAAACTATTATGACTGTCACTCCTAGCATTCAATGGAAGCTTTATTTTGATGGATCTTTTACCCAGAAAGGATCGGGGGCAGGAATTCTATTTGTGACACCTCAAGGGGATCTTTTCCCTAAATCCTATAAACTTACATTTTCTTACACGAACAACATAGCAGAATATGAGGCCTTGGTCATAGGGCCTCGCCAAGCTGTCAGATGGAAGATCACAATTTTTCTTGTTTTTGGTGACTCCCAATTAGTTATCAAACAAGTCAATGATGAATTTCACACCAAGGATGACAAGTTTCTCCCTTATCGATGCATGGTTGAAGACCTCAAACATGATTTTACAAGCATCATTTTCTAGAAAATCCCAAGAGAAAATAATAAAGCAGCAGATGCCATGGCTACCATTGCTTCACTAATATCTATGCCAGAAATAAGCACCCGATGTGAATTTCTTGTCAAGAATCTTATGGTCCCAGTCTATGACCAACTAGGTTCTGAGATGGTGTGTGAAATTGTTGGTCTTGAATCACCTTGGTATCAAGAAATCCTTTCCTATCTTCATGATAAAACCATTCCCCTCATGCTTAAGCCTAACCAACAAAAAACCTTCGTTCACCGCACTTCTCATTACACAATCCTTGGAGACACTTTTTTGTAAACACTTTGATGGAACTCTTCTTCGATGTTTGAATTTGGAGGAAGCACACACAGCCTTGGAGGAGGTACATCAAGGAATCTATGGAGCCCATTCTAGTGGTCTCACTTTAGCAAATAAGTTGCTCTACACTGGATACTATTGGCCAACAATGGAGCAAGATGCCTATCATTATGTGAAGAAATGTGTTCCTTGCTAACAGCATAGTGATTGGATACATGCTCCTGCTCAATCCCTACAACCCACCATCACACCTTGGCCTTTCTCCTCATGGGGTTTTGACCTTGTAGGACAAATATTTCCAAACTTTGTCAGTGGTCACAAGTATATCCTAGCCACCACTAAATACTTTGCCAAATGGGTTGAAGCAATCCCCCTCATCTATACAACTGGTAAGAAAATTTCCAAGTTTATCCTAAATTATATCATTTGCCTCTATGGAATCCCCAATGATCTCCATAATGATAATGGAACACCCTTCAAGAATTAGGATGTCTTTGACCTTTGTAAGAAATTTGGCATTACCCAACATTGTTCCTCCAAGTACTTCCCGTAGGGCAACGATCAAGCTGAGGCTACAAATAAAACCATCTTTAAAATCCTCAAAAACACTATCAATGATGCTAGCCATGATTGGCACTTGCAACTCAATCCCTCCCTTTGGGCTTATCACACCTCCATCCATACCCCTACTAGTGCCACTCCTTTTGCCCTTGTTTATGGTTCTGAGGTTGTCTTACCCATTGAAATTGAGCTCCCTTCCCTCAAGATTTCTCTCAAGAACTTGATGTCTAAAGAAGAATATAGGGTTGCCCGCTTGCAAGAACTACAACTCCTTGATGAGAGACACCTCAATGCCCTTAAGCACCTCTGTGTGTATCAAAATCGCCTGTGCTTACATTTCAACAAGAAGATCAAACCCCATGAGTTTGATGCAGGTGATTTGGTCCTGCAACATAACATGAAGAATCTCCAAAACTAAGAAAAGAAAGGGAAGTTTGAACCCAATTGGTTGGGTCCATTTGTTATTACTACTAAGTTTAGTTTTGGGGCATATCAGATTGCAACACCTGAGGGAGATCCGCTCCCAGATCCTATAAATATCCTACATTTGAAGCACTTTTATGCATAACTCAGCCTTTAGTTCTTGTATAGTGTTATTAAATAAAAAATCCTAAAAACCAGAAAGAGATCCTGAAAAATCCCAAAAAATTAGAAAAAAGTCCTCAAGAAATCCCTAAAAATAAAAAAAGCAGAAAATAAAAATAAAAATTCATCCAATAGTGAAAAATTAGAAAACAAGCACTCTGGGCAAGTATTATGGTGAAAACATATCTCAGGCACCATGATAGTAGACTTGGATCCATTGTCTCCTCATCCACTATACATATCCATCCTCCTCCTAGTCCTAATCCTGAGTCATCACTTCCCGCATTGTCATAAAGATCCAATCACAGTTCCTAGCAAGTTGAGCTTCACCCCATCACACTGAGCTTTTTCCAAACATAGTAATCGCAAAAGTGCTTATCAAAATCAACATTGAAATCAAATCTCTAATTTATTGTTCCTTTCACATCTATTTCCAATGAATATCCATTTCAGTCAATCAATCTTTGCCCTGCAGGATGCATCCTTCCTCAGTCGGCTCAAATCAATCTCATCAATCCTTTCTCATTCATGGAAAGAACTATGGATTGAATGACCACTTGATCAGCAGGCCTTCTTTGTTGATTTTATCTTTTTGTATCAGTATATCCTACTCATGATTATCTTGATCTTCCATATCTTGGTATATTAGGACTGGTGAAATCTAATGCAAGTGTCGATTGTGGTATGATCTATTTGTGGATGCTTTAGGAATGTTTTGTTGGTTTCTTAATTATGATTATGCATATCCTAATGGGGGAAATGGGTTAGCATACTTATGTCCCTTAAAAGCCCTAAGTGAGCCTAGACCTCTCCACTAAGTATACATCATAGGTTCTATCATAGTCGGGAAATCTATATCTCTGTTTCTACAGCTATTTGAGAGTCTAGTCCATGCAATAGAACAATGTCATCTGTGCTTTTATAACATATGATGCATGATTCATATTGCAATATCAAACTAGGGTGTAATCTCCAACATGAACACAAGTGATCCCACTAAGTCATATAGTTAGGTTGCATTTCAGTTTGTTTCTTTTTTTTGCATCTTTTGTTTGAGACAAGGGTCTTTTTTTTTCATCATTCCTCTTCTCTAGTGGTTTAGATGATCCTATTAGTTATATTGGATACACAAACCAAAACATCATAATCATAACGCAATACTAGCTCATTCCATTGCATTCTACCTCATATAGTTAAGTTCATTTAGTTACCATTGCATGTCAAATATATCTCATTATTCATTAATCATTAAATACATATTGCATATATACCTCATTAATCATTACTCATTAAATACACATTGCATGTCTACTATATCTACTTAACCATTAATCATTATCTCAGCATTGGACATTCATAAACATCACATATGCATAATAAAACACCCATTCATATAAACTTTTCAATCATATAGTACACATTTCACACACATCCTGCATCACACATGTTAGTATCATAATATAGTACTATGCATCATCTCATAATCCATCACATAAACTCATGAAATAGCACCACAAAAATATTTGTATATATATCATAACATCATGGTACATCAAAAAATGATACATCAAGCACCTCAGTGCTTCTATGCATATGCATCTCATCTAAAATCCACAAAAAACATATGTGGTATAATCAACTAGAGCTCATAACCACTGGAAGATGCCCCTATCATCCTAAATCCCCCTGTCAACCCCATGGAATAGATCTCTCTGCTCATCTCCCACTGTCACCACCTATCATCCTCTCTCTTAGTGGCCTAACTACTAATCATGATGACACCCCTTGAGTCCTCTTTGATATCCCTCACTCTGAATAAGGTGGTTGTCTCTACTCTAGAGGTACTGCTTGATGATAGAGGCCCATATAATAGGTCACCTCTCATTGCGCATCCATCATGCTTGTCACTAACTATTATACACCTATCATTATCATTCCCTATCTCAATAGCTCTAGCTCCCCTTGGTAGGTCTCTACCCATCTCTACCATGTGTCCCTGTCCTCTATCAGTTATTGGGTGCAAATGTCTGTCTATCTCTGCATCTCCTCTATCTGGCACGATAATTGGGCTACCTCCCCCATCATCCCCTTTGTCTCTGTGTTAGCTCCTGCCCTAGTAATATACCTTGTACCCACTCGACTCTATAGTATGCTCAAATCTCATCGCATAGCCTCCATCTAAGCCCTTTCTCTCTCTCTATGCCACCCTGGCAGCCTTTTCCCTAGCTGCTCTATCCCTCTCCACTGCCACCAAAGCCTCTAACTATCTCACCTCTACCTATAAGGTGTATCCCTACTCCTGATCACCCTACCTCTCATCTCCTCCTGATCCTCCTAGCCCCATCTCCTCATCCTCCAAAAATGTCTCTTGGGTCACCTCCTCTTACTCCCTCTGCACTGCCTGTGCAAGGCCACCTATCACTGGTCTCTATACTATCCCTCTTTGATGATGTGTCTCCTAGCTTTGTGCCCCAACCCTAACTCTTGACACTATTGCTAGTCTCTCCTCATCCTCCTCCTCCTCCTCATCATCCTCCTCCCCAACCTCCTCCTCAAAATTTGTCTACTGTCTAGCCTCTCTTGCTCCTGGCTCTGTCAGCCTCACTGGCCTTTGCCTCTCCCACCAGGCATCATACTTAGCTATCACCCCTACATCTGCCACCTATCCTTGGGCTGCTATCCATGGTATTGGCTGCATACCTCTCTAGCTAATCCTGGCATTTTGGAGATCTACTCCAATGCCCCATACTGACCCAATCTCCCTCAAGATGATCGGATGTGGATAACTATCTAGCACTATACCCTACCTTAGGCCAAACTGTCTGCATACTCGAGAAGGCATGTATCTCACCATCTAAAAAATCATCCTCCTAATCAGCCAATAATTTTTCTACACATATCCTAAGTACTCTGCATCCAAAGCACCATCCTCTCTCCCTGTCTGCTCATCCCAGTATCCCCATGCCTCACACCCTTTGTATGGTGTCCACTCAAATCATATCATCTCATCTAATATCCTCTGCCAAGTCTCCATAGATCTCACATCTCCATAGGTCAAGGGTGATCGGTACCGACATGCAAAATCTCATAGCACTATCATTGTCCCTCTCCTTGCAGTGGTCATACCACTGCAATATGCTCCCATGTCTAGACTAGAAATATTGTAAACCCCGGTCCCATTGTCTGCTAAGTATGGTATACACACATATGTGGGTCATAATATACCTGTGCTAAAATTGTATATCCCTAGCAAAACTCTATATCATCCTCCTCTAGCATCTGGCTCAATACCCTCGCCCATCCAATCATAAATCCATGCCCTAAATGGTCTGGCATCAGTCTCCCTCCTACCAATCTAGCTAAGTACAATGTTAGCTGAGGCAATCCTACCTCCATCCCCCCTCTCAATGACATCCACTACCAGTTAATCGGTAGCTGGTCTACATGCCATCTAAAGCTCTCCTCCATAAATTACTCTGCCCTCTCCAGCTAATACTCAAACATCTCCCCCTGAATCGGTATCCGCATAATTCTCCACATGTCCAAAAACATCACTATTGCCTCCCCATTCAGCAAATGGAAACTCGATGTATCTGAGTGTCATATCTTGATCAAGGTTGTCATTAGCACATTATGTGCTCTCAGGCATGGCCACTCATGCACATGTTGCAGGCCACATAACGTCACCTGTCCCCATTTCACCTTAGTCAGCTCCTCTCGCAGTGTCATCGTATCCGGCCATCGCTCTTTTGAGTGAATCCAATAGTCTAGCTCCAGCATCAAAGTTACCCAGGACACATTCGTCAGTCTCTATTTTTCCACATCCCTGCCCCCTCTTCCATAACCTTGACTTTTTTTCCCATCCCATAGGCTCCCCCCCTTTTAGCAGACAGCTACCCTTTGGTAGGTGGGTCCCCACACTCTTGCCCTTGGGCGGCAGCACCACCCATTTGTCAATGAGCGAGTTCCCCCACCAATTCCCTTGGGTGGCAGAGCCACCTGTCTGGCGATGGGTGGCTACACCCGAGTAGCCAGGGCAGAGCCATTCGTCTAGAGATGGGTGGCTATGCCCGAGTAACCCTGGTGAATCTACCCGTTTGAGGCTGAGTGGCTATGCCCATTCTTCCCAGTGGACGGAGCCACCTATCAGCTGATGGGTGACACCACCCATCAGTGGCATCCCTCCCCTAGATGGTAGGCAGAGCCATCAATCGGCACTACCACCTCTCTGGTATGCCCTCGCCTCACCTATTTCCCTTCCCACCCCATTTTTTTTGTTTTAAAAAGAAAAAAAAATCCAAACCCCTGACACCCAAATCCCCAAAACCACACATACCAATTATTTTTCAAAACACTAAAAATGATCAAGATGGGCTCACGCACTTACCGGATCACCCCTGTCAGCTGCTCACTGATAGATCCACACTTGCTCCCCCAGCTGCATTCTATCTCATCGTCCAACCATTCTTCCTTCTCCTCTCTTGTCCTCTTTTCTCCTTCTCCTTAAGGGTAAAAATGAATCACTTTTCCCCTTTTCCCCCCTTTTATAAAGGGTCCCTTTTTTCAAAAAAGGAAAAAGGTCTTTTTGATGTGAAAAGTGTCGTTCTTTGCCTTTTTTTCATGAAAATTGACCATATTTTTTAATTTTGGCCTATTTTTCCGAGGGGGCACATCTTCATACTGAATTTTCTTCTGGGGCATCTATATTTTCTTTTCTTTGACGCAATGTCATTTTTGACACCACATCAAAGAGGGGCAAAATGTAGACTCCTAAATTCATCCTGTTAACATTAATTAAATTAAATTTAATTAATGATCCCAAATAACATTATAATTAATTATATTTGTTAAATTCATCTATTTATTTAATTAAATTTATTTAATTAAATAAATTCACTAATTAATAGTATTTGAATTAAATTTAAATACTACCTTTCATAATGTATTAAATTTAATTTAATACATGTTCCTTCATAGTCCCATTTAAAATAAATTTTTAATTTATTTAATCCCCTCACATTCTTTATTTCTACTAAACCATGATTAAATTAAATTTTATTTAATTTAATCCTAAATCCAACCTATATGCTATCCTACACACATCACTTTCTGTCTAATAAGCCTACTCACTAATTAACTAAGGTTAATTAGGCTAATTTTTGCATTCCTACATCCATTAGTCCTAATTATTTACTCACATGTGTGAGCAAATTTCCAAAAATGACCTTTTCAAAAATTGCTAAAATTTGCACAAACAAGGCTTCTTACATTTTATGACACTTCTTACACATTCTAAAATGGTGAAAATGGACTTTTTCACTTACACATCTCTTACACACACTTACACATGTACTTGAAGTACACATTGACATTTCACATCCCAAGTTGCTCATACATGTGTGAGCAAGTTTTGGAATTTGCATGACTTATGTGTCTCCTTGGTGGCACCTATGTGGATTCCACATAGATGCCACCTCACCCTGGCCCTCCAAAATCCTATAAATAGGGCCCTTGTCTCAAGAAAAAGACATTCCATTTTGCATTAGAATCATTATGCTAGTATATGCTTATAATTTTCTTAGAGTTTTTACTAACCATTTGGTAGTTTCTAAATTTCTTTCAAGTTTGTAGACTTAGTTGCATCTTAGTGATTTAGCTTCATCCATTTTCATTAGCATACTTGCATGCCATAGAGCTTGAGGATTGCTTTTATAGCTCCTCCTTGAGCTTCTTTTGGCCTCATGTATTGAGTTCTTGAGAGTTGCTTCTATAGCTTCTTCTTGAGCATTCCAATCTTTATTACACTTTGCATTCATAATGGGATCTATACTTGTGTTGGGAGAGCATGCCCACAAATATATCTAAGAGCTTAAATCAAGCAAGTCCTAGGTGCACTTTCTTATTGCTCATCGGAGGTTGTGGTGAAAATCAATGTTTTTTTATAAGTTTATGAACATGCTAAAATAGATTTGAATATGCTCTTTATCATTAATATTTGCATGTTTGAACTTGTTCTTAACAGGTGCATTTTCATCATATACAACAACATCTTAAGAGACATTAAAATCAATTAGTACATCCTAGGACCCTTAAGACCACTTACTTGACCTAATAAGACCTATTAATACCAATTAGTACAACCTAGAACACTTAAGACCTAATAATACCACTTACTTGACCTAATAGGACCTATTAATACCAATTAGTACATCCTAGGACCCTTAAGACCTAATAATACCACTTACTTGACCTAATAGGACCTATTAATACCAATTAGTACATCCTATGACCCTTAAGACCGAATAAGTTCACTTACTTGACCTAATAGGACCTATTAATACCAATTAGTACATCCTATGACCCTTAAGACCTAATAAGACCACTTACTTGACCTAGTAAGACCTATTAATACCAATTAGTACATCCTAGGACCCTTAAGACCTAATAAGACCACTTACTTGACCTAATAGGACCTATTAATACCAATTAGTACATCCTAGGACCCTTAAGACCTAATAAGACCACTTACTTGACCTAATATGACCTATTAATACCAATTAGTACATCCTAGGACCCTTAAGACCTAATAAGACCACTTACTCGACCTAATAAGACCTATTAATACCAATTAGTACATCCTAGGACCCTTAAGACCTAATAAGACCACTTACTTGACCTAATAGGACCTATTAATACCAATTAGTAAATCCTAGGACCCTTCAGACCTAATGAGACCACTTATGTGATGTAATAGAACCTATTAATACCAATTAGTACATCCTAAAACCCTTAAGACCTAATAAGACCACTTACTTGACCTAATATGACCTATTAATACCAATTAGTACATCCTAGGACCCTTAAGACCTAATAAGACCACTTACTTGACCTAATAAGACCTATTAATACCAATTTGTACATCTTAGGACCCTTAAGACCTAATAAGACCACTTACTTGACCTAATAGGACCTATTAATACTAATTAGTACATCTGAGGACCCTTAAGACCTAATAAGACCACTTACTTGACCTAAAAGGACCTATTAATACCAATTAGTACATCCTAGGACCCTTAAGACCTAATAAGATGACTTACTTGATCTAATAGGACCTATTACTACCAATTAGTACATCTTAGGACCCTTAAGACCTAATAAGACCACTTACATGATGTAATAGGACCTATTAATACCAATTAGTGCATCATAGGACCCTTAATACCTAATAAGACCACTTACTTGACCTAATAGGACCACTTACATGACCTAATACCAATTAGTACATCCTAGGACCCTTTACGAGTATTAGTACACTCTAGTATTGTAAATTTAAGTATAATTTTATATATTTAGATATTTGTTTCCATTTTACACACAGTTATAACATGTAATCAAGTACTTAATTGTTAACACTTAGCTTTCACATGTTATGTATCTAGATGGCCACTCAGGACGCACCTCAGACTCTTGATATACAGACCATTTTTCATATTGCTGACACAAAGATGACTCAACTTAGAGAGTCCATCCGTACATCTTCAACATATAGCATATATAGAGATACTTGTGTCAGTATATTGACCAGTTTGGAGGAGATGACTACTAGATTGAGATCTCACTCCTCTTTCATGCCTCAGGTAGTTGAGACTATTTTTTGAGAGTTGAGGGCCAAGGTCTTAGGTGATGTTTCCTTGGAGACGGTTCAAAGTTGTGTCCCCAAGGAAATCATCAAATGAGAGGTTTTCCCACATTATGAGGGGAAGCCCACTATGAGGGCATATCAAGTCACATAGTATGTCATTCCTTAGATTGCATGCATGATATACTCTTGATTTCTTGTAGCACATGGTCATTATCCTAATAATGACTAGATTCCTTTATATTGTGCACACCAATTGTATGATGAGTTCTGTTTGGGACTTAGGGTCAACTATTTAGATCTTCCAGCATATTATGGTTAGGGGCATGGTAGGGTTGTAGACCACAATTAGTATTGTAGGGATGATCAAGTTGTAAAACCTCATAGATATTTGGTTGGGCACAGGACTCTGGCAGCGACATCGACGATGGCTGCTACTATAGATAGAGTCATCATTGCTTCTCATAGGGAAGTAGTGGATAGTATAGGATAGATTGCTTCTACAACCTCATCCATCACTTCAGATTTAGTGGGAAGATATATTTTGACTAGACCAAGTAGAGCCAGATCATCTTCTGAGGTTTCATCTAGTCATTTAGATATGGACCTTTACTTTGTGGAAGATCTCCTCCATTCCTATTCTTATATTGCTGACCTGTAGAGGATCCCAACACATTCAGTCAGGGATGTCATCAGACTTGCATGAGGTCCTATAGTTCTACTGATATAGGACACACCATCTAGTCAGGCACATAATAGTGTAGAGCGCTCAGCACCCACATATCACTCTATAGCTGCAAAGCCAGGTATACAAGTTGGAGATGTACACATCACCACTAAGGGCCTAGACACATTTGATGAGTAGTTGTGTGGGTTGAGTTAGGTGGATGTTGGCATTGATGTTGGATCATTTATGGATATGTTATTACATCCTGATGGTTCAAGCTCTACACCACTACCCTCCCATCTAGTTTCACCCCTTCACTCCTCATTATTAGAGAAGTTCAGGACTAAAGGTGGTGTGGGTGATGCAGTTTCAGTTGATGATATGATGGTGCAATGTGTTGATGATCCTACTGCTCCTGAGACCCAGGCTAGGTATATAAAGTTTTATTTTCACTTTTCTTAGGATTTTTAGTGAACAATTAATTGTAGATGTGTGTATTGATATTTGTTAAATGTATAATACTTTGCAGGCACAGTTAGCAGAGCACGTTACCTATAGTGTGTGCTTGGAGCATCTTCATATGAGAGATTCATTTGATGTGACACCTACTAGTGGTTAGGTAAGTTTTAGATATATGTATGTTTAAGCATGCATGTGTACACATGTATTTATATATTTCAAGTACTTTACATAATATAGATACTATGCACATGTATATAACCAACTGTTGTACTAAATTTGCAGGGGTCAGTTTCTTCTTCACAGCCAGAGGATAATTTTCATAGGAGAGATTCAACAGATGTGACACCTAGTAGTGGTCAGGTAAGTTTTAAAAATATGTAAGTTTAAAAATGCAGTTATAATATTTTAATTATTTTAGATTATTATTATATATACATGCATTTATATTCGTCGGGATTAGTTGTTGCTTCATAGCTAGAGGATGCTCATGGTAGTCGCTTAGAGGGTGGCTCTGTTCACATGCGCCTAGATGACTCCCTAGTTTAGGACATGTTGCACATATCTTTTATTTGAGACTCATTATATATGTCATTAGAATATGTTTGATATTTTTAGTTTATGATTCGAGACATATATTTGATTAGAGACATATATTTGATTAGAGACATATATTTGATTAGATACATATATTTGATACGAGACATATATTTGATTCGAGACATATATGATTCAAGACATATATTTGATTAGAGACATATATGATTCGAGACATATATTTGATTAGAGACATATATTTTATTAGATGGTATGATTTGATTAGATGATAATATGATCTAATTATATGGTTTGATTAGATTAGATGATATGATATGATATGATTTGATTTGATGATATATGATTTGATTACATTATTTGATTAGATAGTTTTATTTGATTAGATGATATAATTTGATTAGATTTTGTTAGATGGAGGTATAATTAACACATGTCATAAGTAATCTAACCAATTTCATCATTTTTTAGTGTCTTAAGGGGAGGTCTTAAGGGGATCTAGAATTAATATCATAAAAAATAACAAGTTAATACATATAACTAATGGACAATAACTATTCTAACAAATTCTAGAACTAACATGTGTCATAGGTAATCTAACTAGTTTCATCATTTTTTAGTGTCTTAAGGGGATCTTTAACTAATAAGTAGTCTTAAGGGGAGGTCTTAAGGGGATCTAGAATTAATATCATAAAACATAACTAGTTAATGCATGTAACTAATGGACAATAACTATTCTAACTAATTCTAGAACTAACACATGTCATAAGTAATCTAACTAATTTCATCATTTTTTAGTGTCTTAAGGGGAGGTCTTAAGGGGATCTAGAAATCATAAGCATCATAAAAAGTATCATACAAATCATTGAATAATCAAAGCATACATAATATCTTTAACTAATATGCAATCTATAAAAATCATTGAATAATCAAAGTATACATATAAAATTCTATATATTAAAACCATTGAACCATCAAATAGGTCCATCATATATCAACAAATTATAGTCCATCATATGTTTAAATATATAAACAAAGTATAATGAAATTTAATCCAAAGATATCAAGTAGGTCCTCACACATGAAAAAGGTATACATATTATACTTTTTAGACCAACTCAAGTGGTTCAGACCTTTCATGGAGAACATGTAATATTCTCTCATGATCCTCACTATCTAGTCTCCACTTACGACGTCCACGTTGAGATTTAACTGTACAAATGGATGTGGCAACTACTAGGTGACTATATTGAAACACCTTGTTGTTTGGTTGGTAATCAACAAAGTGAATACCATGTTGAATTACTTTGATTTTCTTGAAATATGTTTCCTCTAAAACAAGTGAACCTGTAGGTCACAAATTTTAACAATATATAAATTTAAACAAACTAAATTTGAAATTTGTTAAAAGGTTGAAATTTAAAATTTACAAATTGAGTTTAATATATTGATGTAAAGCATGTACAAACCTATGGGGAACAACATTCCATCACTTTCTTCAGGTTCAAGTAACTTCATCCTCTCTGTAGTACAACATAGTAAATAATAACCAACTCCTATATTTCCACACTCAACAATCAAGTTGCAAAGACATCTCCTACACAATAAATTTATATATGCATGTGTGAGATCTTAAAATTTACTTAGTTCAATCTATAGATCTATCTATCTATCTATACATGAAGCTTAATATACCATATAATGTGAAATATATATACTTACCAATTTTGACCAATCTTGAGATATGATCGTAATCAGTAGAATTCAAAGGGACATCATCAAAGTTTTCATCTTCATCTCTATCAAATGTATCAGTAAAAACTAGTGGCACTAGATTCCATGCACCTACATATCCATAGTCTTGATTAATACATTCCTCATAATTGTCAGCAATGCAGTGACAACAAAAGCATGAGTAGTCCCTAGTGTTTAACATCCAATTGTGATAATTCATACTCATAACTGAATGCAAAGATCACATCTTTTCTATCCTATTGCAACCATGCATAATTTTTCTATCCACACTTGACCAAATCCATATATAATACATTCTATAAATATAATTTGAATAAAAAATATCATAAAATATTTAAACACTTTCAAATAATTTAAAAATGTTTGCATACCTTTTATCTTCCAAAATTTTCTATGTGGCACCGCCTAAGTCAATCCTGATGATGTGTCATTCTCATTTGGTGTGAAATGTGTCTTGCACCATTCAACCACATCATGTGCATTTTTTATATGAACTCCCTTATAATTCATTTGATACTTTCCTATAGCACGTTTGATGCAAGCTTCAGCACCATCATGTTCACCTTTTCCATGTCCACTCTCAAAGAAACTCCAGACATGTGGTATGTTTTCATTAGAATGATATCTACATAGTGCATAAAATGGTCTGAATGATTTGAATTATCCAGCACATCCATCTGACCAAACATAATGTTTATCAATTTTTATACCTCTTTCTTTCAAATTTGCAAAAAACATCTTGAAGCAATGTCCTACATAATGAATGTCATGCTCTCTATCATCACTTATATAAAAATGACATTCCTTCTTGATGACCTGTGCTTCAAATGTGCTCTGAATACCATCCAAATCTAATTGTGCATGTCGATAACACACATGTACCATAATAGTAATTTTCTCTGAAAAATAGTATTTTGATTGAATTGCCTTTTGATGAACAAATGAATAATTTTCTGCAAAATCAACAACTGATACAATAGTTCCAAGTGGGAAATTGTCTCTCAATGTTTGGAATTGTTGTGCTTGCCACTTTGCAAAAAAAACATGATGAATGTAGGGTTGAATCAAAATTTTAAATTTTTCCATAAATACTCCAACATTTATCTCCTCTTCAACATATTCTAACCTTTTGGATTCTTTCCCATTTTTTTTTCATTCTTTACATATTTGTAACTCTTGAAATTTACCATCTTTGTTACATCAATATTTTCATTTTTCAAAAGAAAAAGAGACAAATCAACATATGTTTGACATATTCCTTTTATGCAATTTATTTTTCCAGCTACATCATCTCTTTTGTCACATAAAATGGATGAGATGAACTCACTTCATCTAGTAGGAGGAGAATTTTCAAAACCATAAGTGTCTTCTACAAACTTTCAAAAAACCTGATAGTGGAGATCAAATCCAATATGATAACGACAACAACAAGTTTCAAACACTTTGTTTGTCCTAATATATTATGGCTTCAATCTTTCAAACAATGTTTGCCCAATCTTTATATTAGGATTTGAACTACAAAATGACACATACATTTCATGTTGTGTTGTGTCCAACCAATGTTTCGTATGATATTCATATTGATTAGCTAAAATTCTATGTTTGATAACATCTCTACTATTTGATGAAGGACTTGTATTATAATCTAAAATAACGTGACCAAATTTTTTATTCCTTCATCAATCCTATCAAAATGAGGAGCTCTATACATGATTTCCCAATTGCCTTCCAAGGTGCTATCATCCAAAAGTATTCTCCTATTAACATATCATGATATTATATTCCTATTAAAACTAAACTGAGATGAAACTAAAGATATCTATCTTTTTCATCCCATAGTGGTACCTACAATGGATGTCAACATAACTTTTCTTGTAATGGTCTTATCTTTAGTTTGAGATCGCTTCCCTAGCTGATTCAAACCTTTCCTAAGATTTTCAATCATATCAGTTTGCATGTCGACAACTTTTCTCTTGTTTTATGTTGTGCCTATACCCAATAATTTTAATGCCCCTTCCAACTTTTTGTTTATAAGTACAACTAAAAACAATTGAGCTTGTTCAAGTATTTCAAAATTATCAAATTTAACCAATATTTCTCTTTCTATCATATTCATTGATCTCTTCTTAGCAAGACTTAAGGGGTGAACATTAGCAAGTGATCTCAAATTCTCCACATCCATTGTATGTAAATGATCTAAGTTTCTATAATTAATATTTCTCTTTACAGTTTGAGCTAAATTTAAAATTTCATCCATACCAGTAGGAGCACGTGATATTGAGCCTTCTCCAACATCAATTGTTTGAGCTTCCGTAGGGAGTGATCCCAACCCTTCTTCAATGTGCAATTCTTCGACTTGACTTGACCCTCCTAATTCATCTTGTCTTTCAGCTTCTTTAGTTTTATGATAATATGTCAATGTAGCTTCATGATTTCTTTGTTCAGTACTGGGTGAGCTTTTTCTAGAAGATTTACTTTGTCTTCCCTTCTTGTTCCCCATTTCTTCTCTCCAAAAAATGTCTTCCACAAGATCGCCAATAAAAATTCTCTTTTTCAAAAAATACTTTAATCTAATATTTTTCCTCTCTAAAATTATGCCTTTGAAAAAATAGAAATAGCAATCCTCCTCCAAAAAATGCCTTCAATAATAAAAAATGCAAATTTATTAATTGCAATTCAGTATAAAATAGAAACAAAATGTTTTAGTTTTATACCATTCTAAATTTTTTTTACAAAATAAACTCACTAGCCGACTTCGCTTGAAGTACACACTTCGCATGAAGTACCCAGGGAAAAATTCTAGTAGGGTGTTTCTTCACCAGACTTTTCACTTGCATGGCTTTGTGTAAAGGGTCTTCACACGAAGACCTTCAAGTGTCTTCGGGTGAAGGGGGTCTTCGCGTGAATACCCCAAAACTAAAATTTTGCCCTTAGAAAATAAGTGAACTTTAAAAAAATGGTCTTTTGAGGCCTGGAACAAGGACCAAACAAGATGGTTTTTTAAACATACGATGTCAAATGATGCTATTCGGAACAAGCTTTCTAATGAATATAATTTTAATACATATTGAGTTCATTATCACTTTTAAATATTAGTTTAACTAAACATAGGTTGTTTGGTCATTCAACAACCTATCTCTTCAAGACTTCAAAAAAAATAGTAAATTATAAATTTTTTTTTTTATAAAAAATATGTATGAAAAGTGTATTTGTGTTACCTTTCTAAGAAAAAAATAAAAAATGAATTTTGATATACACAGATCAAGTTAGAGCAATCCAAGTGACCTTATGTTTAAATTACAGTTACTATCACTTTAGAACTTAATAAACTATGAAATATTGACCCAAAATGAATAAAACCAATTGCATCCTTTAGATATTAAAGTTAAAAATATAATCTCAAAATAATTACATCATTATCATATTTAAAACAAAATCTATGTTGATCCAAGTGACAGTAACTCGTTAAAAACATAGTTTTTTCACGCAAACCACTTTTTGAAGGAGAAGGAAAAATGAATTTAAATGAATTTTAAATTTTTTTAAAAATATATATTTAGAAACTAGAAATAAAATTCTAAAAGACTGTAGTTTACATAATCTTCAAATTTCTAATAGATTTGCAGCAACAAGTGTTCAAAAGTGAAGTTTTTCTCAGAATGTTGATCTCTGTGTCAAAGTTGGTCAAAAAGTGGGACTCACTATTATGGGACCACCCTATTACAAATATTGTAACAAACATGTTCATAAAAAGTTATTTAGAAAACAAGCAATGTAAAATGTTTAGGTTTTGTACCTTAAAATTCTTATTGGAAAAATATTGTGATTGTCTTCAATGCATTATTGTCTTCCAAGGAGAAAAAGAAATGCATGAGAACCTGCAGTGTAAACATATAAGTGTTAAATTTGAACCAAAATATGGAAATATAAATAAGATTTCATAAAATAGAAAAACAAAAGAAAAAGGCACAACTTTTTATCCTAGAAAAAACCCTCATCCCTAAGGGAAACAACCGAGTCCATAGAAGGAGTATATCCTTTATTAAAACCAAAACTGATACAGAAATTTGACCATCTGACCAAAGATTTCCTTTATCAAAATGTATATCCTTTATCAAAGATTTCCTTTGATAATCCATCCAAGAAAAACCATTTTAATGCTTGGTTGGAAATGTTGGTCGAAAACTAGGGTTAAATATATTAGTGGCAATAGAATGAGTATTACTACAATGTGTACCATCCTAAAAAGTTATCACCTATGATTGGATGCTTTATTAGAACCTATTAGACCCCATTTTGGTGATTTCAATATTTGAATGTTTGTTACGCTTGATCATGGAAAGTTGATTCCTCTTTTCCCACACCTTTTCACTCCTCCCAACCTCCATATTAAATTTTGGCTAATTTCTCATGGGACATGTTACCAATAGTGTCATGTCCCTAAGTTTTGGGGTCTAGATTTTACCCAAGGCCCGATGCAAAGTTTTTCTCAAGGATTAGCTTTTTTGGTCAGCCTAGATTAATTTTGAATCCTAAAATGATGGATAGAGTATAAAAACTCCTATCTATCCTTATTTTGATATCCAATATCAGGTGCAAGCATTTACTATCAAGTTTTCAAGCAACCAAGAGCAATTGAGAAATTGGATTCAAGATTTGAACTCAAACACCCAAAGATCAAGTTATCCAAGTTTCCAATTCTTCAATATCATATAATTCAAAGGTAATATTCTCCAATTGAAGTAATTCTCTCTCCAATGATGACCAAGTAGAGGAATTCTTAATCAAGCAAGAAGACCCATCCTTCCATCCATATTTTGTCTCCTTCTTTGCAAGTGGTTATCAAGCATATCAAAATTCAATGTCTAGGAGTGAAATTCATATATCCATGCATTTGTATGGGAATCCTTAATTATACATCACATTCCATGGTAAAATTTTTAGATTTCAAGCACATTCAAACATCTTAATGAGTATGAGAGATTTCTACATCCATCCATGAGGATTTATGCAAGGTGAATCAATCATTTATCTTTTTACATACTTTACTTTATGCAATTTCATTTCATTTCTATGGTCGATTATTGAACCATGGTTTGACCAAGGAAAAACCATTATAAAACCTTTTCCCCATTTTTTGTATGCAAGAACATGTTACAAGGTTGTCAAACAAGATCTGGGTAGATCAGGAATAGCTAGACAATTTGTGAAAATTCTGACAAAAATACTGGGTACAAGTCACCATTCTTGTCATGTCCCATGTACATGTCACCATTGTCATCGTGTCCTTGGCATTTTGAGCTCAAATTTCAGCCACAAGTCAGATCTATTTTCTAGTTTTCATTTATGTGAATGTTTGCTCATTTTCTGTCTGTATCAGTCTTCTTTTACTAGTTTTTCAATGACTTACTTAATTAACCATTTGAATTACTAGATTTCCTCATTCTCATTTTGTCAATTAAATATTTTAGAGAAGGATCATTGTCCCACTTACTATTTGAATCTCCTCTTGAACCTAGTGGTGCATCTTCCTTCCGAAATGTGCA
The DNA here is from genome assembly GCA_027943335.1 of Chamaecyparis obtusa. Lineage (NCBI taxonomy): Eukaryota > Viridiplantae > Streptophyta > Pinopsida > Cupressales > Cupressaceae > Chamaecyparis > Chamaecyparis obtusa. The sequence goes on from BSBK01002852.1 coordinate 2,571,338, forward strand.
ATTAATGAAAACGGAAAGTGATTTACCTATCTCTATACATTGCCTCCCTTTTATTTATGTACAAGATGATAAACACAATTCTCATTATTTTTATTTGATTCTTGATTTTTTGGAAATTTTCAATGTGGGAATTTAACATTTGATCATCTCTAATGGCTTGATAGATTCTTTTAGGTACAACTAAACTATCTTCCTTGATATTTATTGGTAAGGGAATAGACAAAGAGAGAGGTTTAAGATTTAATGTAAAAGAAGCAATATGAATTGAAGAAGAATTCAAAATGCTGGTTTGGGGTACAAATCCTATACCATTTCTAGCAATTTGTGTAGGAGTATCTATAGGGACCTTTATACCTTATTCATAATGTCAAGACCTTGTCCACTATAGCCTAGATGAGAAGCATATGTCATAACCTATATTGTAATTAGCCTTTAGTTGGGAAGGAAAAGGACTTTTATCTTGAGGTTTGTGCAAATGTGTAGTATAAGGAGGATCAATATGGTTGGTTTCTTTAGGGAGATTAGGTATCCTATCATTTTTCACATCTTGGTTTGGTTGAGAAGAATAATAGGGTTTAACAAAATATTAATTCTCACTTAAGGTTGTCCTAGGAGATAAATCATCAAAAAAAATTTTCACATCAGGATCTAGTTGAAAATATTTGGATAAAAGGAAGAAGTTGGAATAAGACTGTGATATCTATCTTCATTAGGAGAAATGATAGGTTTTCTTAGGGAAATGTTATCTTTTTCAACAAATAACTTTATGAAATTAAGGCAATCCACATATTTCATTAAGAGATTTATGATAAAATTACATGGAACATGGATGAAGGTATTGAAAATTGATCTAAAAGAAGGAAGCATATTGGAAATTTTCATGATGCCATGTGCAAGATTACCATGAAGGGAAATACGAAATATGAAATGAAATAAATTATTATCTACTTTATTTGATTGATAAATGGAAGTAAGGAGAAATGCAACAACATGCAAGATAAAAAGCTAATCCAAATTAGTGAATTCCATAATTAAAATGAAAGGTACAAAAATTTGATCTAGGGAAAAGGAAAGCTACCCAAATCAAATCTAGGAATGAAAATTAGAAGTGGATGTGTTATGAGTTGGGTTCATCAAAATGTAATATAAGAAATTGGGATCACCATAATGAAAGGAAGAGAGAGTGATGACCTAATTTACTTTTCCACATTCGAAAGGAAGATGAGCTCACTACAACATTTGGGGTTGAATTTTGACACCAATTTTGATGGTAGTACCATTTGTGTGTTTGTTTAGTGTTTTTTTTGCAAGTGCGCCCGACGGTGTCATAATAGCAATAGTACCATCATAATTTTGACACCCCCATGATTATAAACAAAAAAAAAAGAAAATGAAATGCTCATTTGTAATTTTCGTGAGTTGCGAAGAGGGCTTGATGATTTGGAAGTGCGAAGATTTTCATGAGCTGCGAAGAGGGCTTGACGATTTGGAAACGTGAAGAGGGCTTGTGTATGGAAGCCATGACTTGAGGCAGGCATTCAAGCTTTGTCTTCTCATTAACTCAATTTCATTTTGATGGCATTTTTTGATTTAATGGCACAATATGAATGTTAATTCTAGCATTATTTACATCTTTTCATTTGGAATGCTCGATGACCCGTGAGCTTTGAGAGCTAGGGCATCATTGCTATTACCTTCAAGGCATTGTGTGAAGTGTTGGATCTCTCTTTAGTTGTTTTGTTGTTGATATTCACTATGTGGTACTCCCCATTTATGATCATTTCATGAGGAAATGTCTTGATGGCTCACGGGCTGCAAGCTAAGGCATCATACATTGTTCATGAAATCACTGTTTAATATTGGAATTGTTTACATCTTTTCATTTGGAATATTTGATGACCTACGAGCTTTGAGAGCTAGGGCATCATTTCTATTACCTTTAAGGCCTTGTGTGAAGTTTTTGATCTCTCTTTATTTGTTTTGTTGTTGATATTCACTATGTGGTACTCCCTGTTTATGACCATTTCATGAGGAAATATCTTGATGGCTTGTGGGCTACAAGCTAGGGCATCATACATTGTTCATGAGCTCAATATTTAATACTGGCATTTTTTACATCTTTTCATTTTGAATGCTTGATGACCCATGACCTTTGAGAGCTAGTACATTGTTTCTATTACCTTCAAGGCATTGTGTGAAGTGTTTGATCTCTCTTTATTTGTTTTGTTATTGATATTCACTATGTGGTACTCCCCGTTTATGATCATTTCATGAGGAAATGTCTTGATGGCTCACAGGCTGCAAGCTAGGGTATCATGCATTGTTTATGAGCTCATTTTTTGAGCACCTCATGTCCCTATTTGATTATATAGGGACATGAATAATAAAATAGGGATATCTTAATCTTTATGAGCTCAAATTCAAAATATTAAGTGTATTATTTTATTACTGATGTCTCTATTTGATGTCTTGATTTTATTACTGATGTCCCTATTTGATTTAATAGCATCAATATAATAAATAGAGCATTGGCCAATCAAATAGGGACATGAGGTGCTCAAACAGTGAGCTCATAAATAATACATGATGCCCTAGCTTGTAACCCATGAGCCATCAAGACATTTCCTCATGAAATGATCATAAATGAGGAGTACCACATAGTGAATATCAACATCAAAACAAATAAAGAGAGATCAAACACTTCACACAATATATGTTGTTTTATAAGATTTTATTAAGACTAAATATATTTTTTTATTAAGATTTTATTAAGACAAAGTATTTTGGGTTAGTTTTATGTTGTTTTATAAAATTTTATTAAGACTAAATATATGATGTAAAATCATAATTATACTGGATATATATAATAAAATGGTATGCAATATAAGCTATACATTTTTGAGATGTGATTAATTCCAGTTATATGATGTTTTGGGATTTCATTGGTGAGTTTGTATACTTTCTCCATTTTAAACTAACCTATGACTTCAAAGGAGGAATTATGAAATATAGTTGTAGGTAGTTATTTCTTTTATAATGATGGAAGAGTCAAAGGTAATGATCAATGAGGTCATTACTATTAGATCATACATTAATACACTTACTATTTTGAATTTGAGCTCGGGCATCATCCAATGTTATTGTTGTCATTGCATGCTTGTTGCTATTGTGCACCATATATTGTTTTATTTGAGCTTTGTCTTCTCATTAACTCAATTTCATTTTGATAGAATTTGTTGATTTAATTGCACAATATCAATGTTAATACTGGAATTGTTTACATATTTGCATTTTGAATGCTCGATGACCCGCGAGCTTTGAGAGCTAGGGCATCATTGCTATTACCTTCAAGGCATTGTGTGAAGTGTTTGATCTCTCTTTATTTGTTTTGTTGTTGATATTCACTATGTGGTACTCCCATTTATGATCATTTCATGAGGAAATGTCTTGATGGCTCATGGGCTGCAAGCTAGGGCATCATGCATTGTTTATGATCTCATTGTTTGAGCACCTAATGTCCCTATTTGATTGGCTAGTGCTACGTTTGTTATATTGATTCTATTAGATCAAATAGGGACACAAGTAATAAAATAGGGACATCAGTAATAAAATAATACACTTACTATTTTAAATTTGAGCTCAGGCATCATGCAATGTTATTGTTTTCATTTCATGCTTGCTATTGTTGTGCACCATAACAACAACAAGAATGCAATGTTATGAAATTTTGGGATTAAATTGGTGAGTTTGTATACTTTCTCCATTTTAAACTAACCTATGACTTCAAAGGAGGAATTATGAAATATAGTTGTAGGTAGTTATCTCTTCTATAATGATGGAGGAGTCAAAGGTAATGATCAATGATGTTGTTGCTATTAGATCATACATTAATACACTTACTATTTTAAATTTGAGCTCGGGCATCATATATTGTTTTATATGCTATTTATTTCATTGAGACCGTGAGCTTGGCCTTTGTAATGTATTTCCTGCTATTGGATTAATATTGCAATGTTGTTGAGGTTGTAGATGTCCTTTTACTGATCTTGTATAAACAACATATATACCATGTTGACTCACATCCCATGAGGTGTTTCTAGATAACACATTTGACATCATACTTTTTGTTCCATTTTGGTCTTGATTTACTCACTGTATGCATATGTTTCTTGAGTGCACATGTTCTGTAGCATAGTTTATTTTAGAAGTGTGTGGCTTGACTATGCACATGCATAATTATAGATTAGGATCAGTAATTGGGTGCTAGGCATTTCTTAGATCATTTGGATCTAACCCCATCTTTTCCTTACTTGCAGGTTTTGGATCATACAAGAGCATACTGGATTGAACCCTGGGTCAACACTTCATTACTTCAGGCAATGTTTGGTACCTTCATTATTTATGCTCATCCACTTATGTATGTTTGCATTGATTCATATATTCTTCTGCAAGTTGGCTATTAGCGACCATATACGACCATTCTTTATATTTTTAGGTCATTTGATGAAAAGATGTAAATAGGGACATCAATAACAAAATAGGGATATCTTAATCTTTATGAGCTCAAATTCAAAACAGTAAGTGTATTATTTTATTATTGATGTCCCTATTTTATTATTGATGTCCATATTTGATCTAATAGTATCAATATAACAAATAGAGCACCGACCAATCAAATAGGGACATGAGGTGCTCAAACAATGAGCTCATAAAACAATATATTTAGTCTTAATAAAATTTTATAAAACAACATATATTGTGTGAAGTGTTTGATCTCTCTTTATTTATTTTGGTGTTGATATTCACTATGCGGTACTCCTCATTTATGATCATTTCATGAGGAAATGTCTTGATGGCTTGTGGGTTGCAAGCTAGGGCATCATACATTGTTCATGAGCTCACTGTTTAGTACTAGCTTTGTTTACATCATTTCATTTTGAATGCTTGATGACACGCAAGATTTGAGAGCTAGTGCATCATTTCTATTACCTTCAAGGCATTGTGTGAAGTGTTTGATCTCTCTTTATTTGTTTTGCTGTTGATATTCACTATGTGGTACTCCTTGTTTATGATCGTTTCATGAGGAAATGTCTTGATGGCTCGCAGGCTGCAAGCTAGGGCATCATGCATTGTTTATGAGCTCACTGTTTGAGCATCTCATGTCCCTATTTGATTTATTAAGATTTTATTAAGACAAAGTATTTTGGGTTAGTTTTATGTTGTTTTATAAGATTTTATTAAGACTAAATATATGATGTAAACTCATAAATATATTGGATATATATAATACAATGGTATGTAGTATAACCTATACATTTGTGAGATGTGATTAATTCCAGTTATATGATGTTTTGGGTCATTGGTGAGTTTGTATACTTTCTCCATTTTAAACTAACCTATGACTTCAAAGGAGGAATTATGAAATATAGTTGTAGGTAGTTATCTCTTCTATAATGATGGAGGAGTGAAAGGTAATGATCAATGAGGTCGCTGCTATTAGATCATACATTAATACACTTACTATTTTGAATTTGAGCTCGGGCATCATCCAATGTTATTATTATCATTGCATGCTTGTTGTTGTTGTGCACCATATATTGTTTTATTTGAGCTTTGTCTTCTCATTAACTTAATTTCATTTTGATGGAATTTGTTGATTTAATGGCACACTATCAATGTTAATACTGGCATTGTTTACATCTTCGCATTTGGAATGCTTGATGACTCACGAGCTTTGAGAGCTAGGACATCATTGCTAGGGCATCAATGAGGTTGTTGCTATTAGATCATACATTAAAACACTTACTTCTCGGGCATCATGCAATGTTATTGTTGTTAGAGTCATTATATGTTCACACTTATTAATTAGATCACTTTGATTTAATTAATTAAGTTGTCTATTACTCTACTTTACTTAAGTTGTCTCTTAGGTGCATATAATTAATATTTTATATTAATTATTATGCGCAACCTAGTTTTTTACCTTTTTTAGGGTTTTGTTCACCTTATAGGTTGAACTCTTGTAATTTTTTTTTGACACTTCATATTGGAATACAATTTCTCTCACTCTACTGAGATTTTCTAATCTTTTGCTTTTTGTGTCTTTTGCTTCCTTCTAGTAACAAGTCATTTGCATGCAGGTGTTCTTGGTGAACTATGAAGCTAGATTTCTCAACTTCTACATGGTATTAGAGCTCCCCTGCTGCTACCTGTTCTGGTGTGTTTGAAGCAATTTTTGAGGTTAAGGGTTTCAAGTTTTTTCAAATCTGGTATTCTTTGCAGGATGTTATTTTTTGTTTCTTTTTTGCCTGCAAAAAAGAAAAAAAAATTAGCACTTTTTACATGCACTGCAGTTCTTTCAAGGTTTTTGTCATCAATCTAGAGGTGAAGTTTTTTTGGAGCATTTTGGGCCCAAACGGACCTCACCATCGTGCTCAAAAGGCCTGGGAGATTCAATTTTCATATAAAGTTCACCATTTTTGGCCACAGTAGCCTCTGGGAAATTTTTTTCCCTCTCCTAGGCCGTACGACACAAATTTTGAGGAGAAAATTAAAAAAAATTCAAAAAACAATGTTTTTAAATGATTTTTGGGTGCTGGCAGAACACACTGCCACTGCACCACCTGCACCCAGGGCGCCACCAGCAGCCCACTCGGGAGCCACCGCACCATTTCTTGGCCCCGCTGCGTCGCTCGACCACCACCTCGGCCAGAGCCGCCACCCATCGACCACCGCCTGGCCCCACTACCCCCGGTGATGCTAGTTGACATCATCTAGATGTTTAGTGATGACCATATGACTGTCAAATTATTTCCCATCATTGGTTTTTTCCAGAGAGCTATTTTTCAAAGGGGTAGTTGGTTTTTTGGTCGTATCTTTTGCATACGGTGTCTGTTTTCAGAAAATGAAATATCATCGAAAAGTTCTTTCCGAGCCAGGGACAATGGTGCTAGTTTGATTTTCTGATTCGGCCATTTGAGTTCTCATTTTTAGCATCAAAGTAGAGACTTCTGTTTCCTCCATCTCTACATTTGGCATCCAAGTTTTCTTCTAATTTTTTGTGCTTTTGATAGTTATTTCTTTGCTATACGGGGGATAGAATCATACTTTGTGGGGGGGTATTTTTTCCTTTCTGTAATTTACTTCAGAAAAGACCCTTCTACTTTCATCTACTTCTTCTCTCAATGGCATAATCTTTTGTCACCTGCCTTACACCTCACAACTACCACACTTGGAAAGGACAGATGACCAGATTGCTTATGGAAAAAGGGTTATGGTCATGCTTCAATGAGGCTCCACTAGTTCTTCAGAGGCCTTATGAGGCTCTTATGCAGAGAAATAGGATGGATAATGCAATGGGCCTCATTGCATTGAATATTTCAGATGGGTTGTTGTTCCACCTGGATGGTTTGACCACACCCAAGGCTATGTGGAACAATTTTTCCACCTTGTTTGGCACAATGGATCAGTTTAGGGTTCTACAGATAGATGCAAAGTTCACCTCCTTGGTACCTGAATCATCACCAGCATTGAGGACTTCTTGATGAAGTTCAAGTCTCTTCAATCTATTTTACAGGTTTCTGGAAAGATGAAATCTGATGATGAGTGTATCTTTCTGATACTCTCAAAGCTTTGTGGTCCTTATCAAATTTTCACTTCTACCTTCTACTCCACTATGGATGCACCGGGTGCACAACATGCTATGCCCTCTTTTGAGCCTTTCTATGACAAGTTGACTCATGAGCAGTCCAAGCTCACTCAGATGGATTCACTTATTGGTTCACAACCACAAGCATTTCTTTCCAAGACACCTGAGGGTACACAGAAGCAGAAGCTGAAGTAGATATCAAATTCCTCTTCTCAGCAATCTACTGGCCCATCATCTTCATCTAAGAAGGAGAAATAGAAGACTGAGAGCCCTACATGTTCCTATTTTCAGAAGGGACCTCATGATGAGTCACATTGTTTTCAAAAGAGATTTTATGGCTATGAGAAATAGATTGTAGATCTACAAGCTCTTCTTTAGAAGAGCACTATTTCCTCTCCATCCTCTTCTACCTCACAGGGGTCTACTTTTCAATCTTCTTCTACATCTTCGACATCTGGATAGGATTTTGGATAGGGTCATGCATTACAGGCTTCCATTGCATCCCCTTCACAGGTCCCTTGGATACTGGATTCAAGTGCTTCTCACCATATGGCACCTTCTTCGAAGATCTTCTCTTCTTTTGAGGCTTCTCCTATTCCTCACATTATCATGGGGAATAACACTGTTATGATAGTCTGCAAAAAAGGTTCTATAGGCATTCAAGATGGCACATTCAATGATTTATTGTATGTCCCATTTCTATCTACAAACCTTCTCTTGATTTATCAGATTACACTCAGTGGGTCAGGGAAGATAGTTGAGTTCATGAAAGATTCAGTCTTCATTTGGGATAGTGCGACAGGAGGCATTGTTGCTATAGGGATAGTTGATCATTCCACCTGTCTCTACACCTTCTCACACTTTGGTCCACCATCTCCATTATCGGAGCACAACTCTCCTCTTACGTGAGAGCATCATGTGGGGCAGGCAGGTCACTTGAACCTCTGTGTTGTTCTTGAGACCACTTCTGTGACTGCCTCTCCACATCTTGTTGAGGTTTCCTCTCTTCAGCAGCACTCTTCTTCAGCACTGCCAGACCCTCCAGCTCCATTCATCGAGCCACCAAGTGTAGTTGTTGAGGATTCTATAGAGGACATTCATCTCCTCTCTCTTGATAGTGTCAGCACACCTGTCATACCACCTACATTGGGGATTCCCTTTCAGGATCCTTGTGTCTAGTCCTTTGAGCATCAACTCAGCCTTCCAGTGACACCTCATCTTTCGAGGTTACCTCTTCAGTGTTCACTACCTTTCACTCCTTTGTATTGGAGTCTTGGTGATTTGTTCATTGATCCAGGGGTTCTTTCATTCCAGGGGGGCTTTGGAGCCTTGACCCTCTCTCATGGGTGGGTTGGCAGCACACATTGTACTTATGGATTTGAGAGAGTCTCTTGAAGTTATTTTTTTGTCTTTTTCTTGCTTTTATATCTCTTTTTGGAGAGGAGTTTTTCCCACTGGGTTTTCTCCTTTGTCTCCGGTTTACAGAGATTTCCTTGTATTGGGTACCTGATCAAGCCTTGTTGTCGGGACCCATCTTTTTTCCTACTTTCATAGTTGTGCTAAGTTAGCTTTCCTCCTGAGCTTCACTTAAGAGGGGGTGTTAGAGTAATTATATGTTCACACTTATTAATTAGATCACTTTGATTTAATTAATTAAGTTGTCTATTACTCTAGTTTACTTAAGCTATCTCTTAGGTGCATATAATTAATATTTTATATTAATTATTATGCACAACCTAGTTTTTTACCTTTTTTAGGGTTTCATTCACCTTATAGGTTGAACTCTTGTAAAAAAAAATTGACACTTCATATTGGAATACAATTTCTCTCACTCCGCTAAGATTTTCCAATCTTTTAGTTTTTGAGTCTTCTTCTTCCTTCCAACAATAGGTCATTTGCATGCAGGTGTTCTTGGCGAACTGTGAAGTTGGATTTCTCAACTTCTACAATTGTTGTCATTGCATGCTTACTGTTGTTGTGCACCATATATTGTTTTATACACTATTTTTCATTGAGACCATGAGCTTGGCATTTGTAATGTATTTTCTATTATTGGATTAATGCTACCATGTTGTTGAGGCTATAGATGCATTGAATCACCATTGCCATTCTATTTTGATAGCAGTAATATAAAAAATAGAGCACCAACCAATCAAATAGGGACATTAGTAAGACATTTAATGCATTATTACTTCAATGTTAATACTGGCATTGTTTACATCTTTGCATTTGGAATGCTCAATGACCCACGAGCTTTGAGAGCTAGGGCATTGTTGCTATTACATTCAAGGCATTGTGTGAAGTGTTTGATCTCTCTTTTTTTTTTTTCTATTGATATTCACTATGTGGTACTCCTCATTTATGATCATTTCATGAGGAAATATCTTGATGGCTCGCGGGCTGCAAGCTAGGGCATCATGCATTGTTTATGAGCTCATTGTTTGAGCACCTCATGTCCCTATTTGATTGGCCGGTGCTCTGTTTGTTATATTGAGTTTTTTATTTGATTCAAATATACTTCATGCCATAGCATTAATGTATAGATGATGTATATTTGTGTACCTCTTTTTTTTGATGTAGCTTACTCACTGCATGCAATGGGGCCTCCTTGGGGCTGCCAACCATGTTGTGATGTTATGATCTTTACTGGAAATCCATGATGTACTCCTCCCTTAATATGTAGATTTGATGATTTTCTCCTCTGATTTGATGATGATGTATGCCCCTTCCATTGCTTACTCATGCTCTCTCATGACTGCCTTGTGCTGATGGGCATGGTGTGTGATTGTTGTGGGTGCATCATTTGGAAATGATTTCACAGCAACACCAGATGAAACAACAACATCTAGTGTTGTTGTTTCACTGTTGAATGATGTAGTCACAATAGTGACTCACCAGGTGTTCATGCAGACATAAATGCATCCATTTACTTTCTGCAACATTCTTCTGAGTGCACACAGATCTAGTGTGCCCTTGTAGCATAGTTTTTCTTTCAGAAGTGTATGGCTTGACTATGCACATGCATAATTGTAGATGAGGATCAGTAATAGAATTCCATTCATTGTTTAGATATTTTTTATCTAACCCCCATCTCTCTTTTCTTTGCAAGTTCTGGATCACACAGGGGCACACTAGATTCATACCCGGGTAAAAAATTCATCACTTCAGGCAATGTCTGGCACCCTTATTATTTATGTTCATCCTCTTATGTATGCCTGTACTCTTGCATTTTCTTCTAAAAGTTATTTTCCTTATATAGTATATACAAGTTATTTTTCATATATATACATGTAATCTTTACATGTAATTTTTTTTTTCCTTTACATGTATCTTTGCATGAAATGAACACAAATTAAACAAGATCATCTAATAATGCAAACTAGGGGACTGTAGTCACTCATCTAGTAATTAGTTCCCCAAACCATTACTAAGGATTGAACATAAGTCTAAGTCCCCAAACCTATTGTTCTATGTGTCCTTATTGCCTTCATAATTTTGGTTCAACCCCTATAGGATGCCCAAGCCTAGAGGCCAAGGAAAGTACCCAAGAGCACTTGAAAGAAAGATGAATGAAACCATTGTCATTATGTGGGTAAACCCATTTAAGTGTTATTCCTTTGTGCATCACAACTCCTACTTATGGTAGGGCTTTTTCCTAAGATTAGATATTTTAAGTGGATATTATGGGAGTTGGCATTAGAAGCTAAGTTAATCCAAAATATAGTATAGACAACCATAAGTCTTACTTCAACTCAACCAATACACAAACTATATTGAAATATTACTCTAGACTATATTATCAAACTAAAATAATACTTATTCTCTTGAAGTCAAATTTATACATCAATTTGTAGATTCATATATTTGCATAGTCAATACTGTCAACTCCTAATCAACATTCTAGCTATCTCCATCTTTATGCACTCTTTTGGTCACACATCTTTTATTGTTTGTTCTCACATACATATACTCTTTCTTGTGCATGCTTCCTTCTTTTCTCTTCTTTGTTTACTTTTTAATCTTCTCACTTTCCTCTTATTTATTTCTTATTATATCTCAAATATTGAAGATATTTATATTTTAAACCTACCAATTTATGATATAGGCACCTCTCTTCTTTCTACACTCATCTACACACTCTCCCAACTACTGCAAATTTACAATAATTTTTTTTTCATCTTTTACTTGCATCGTAAAACTCTTGTACTCTTATCTACTTCACTATGCAAAGCACCCCATTTTTGGTGTTTCTTTCTTTCTTTCATTTTCCAGTCTTCTTTTCTTAGTGCAAACCTTGTTTAACTGTCAGCCATGGATTCATTTTTTTAATCACCATTTATGGCATGTAGATCAAAGCATTTTCTACCATGTAAAATACTAGGAGCGTCCCTATGAAAATCACGTTCAATAGGATTCCCAAATCAATGAACAATGCTATCACCACAATACAGATTCCTGCAATAACAAAGTAACACCGTTTGATTGATATTTGTAAGAAAAATGAGAATGGGATGTTTGGTGATGTATTTTAAGTTAACATGTAAGTTCACTCTATTTTATTTATTTATTTATTCTTGATTAAAAGAGATAAAATATTATTCAAAATAAAGATAAATACAAAGTGACAAGGGCCAACTATTCAGAAGAGAAAAGAGAACTACATAATTATGTTGTTATTCAATTTGATCCAACATGTGAGACAATTTCAAAAATAATTGTGTCAATTGACATCATCTAACTTTTTCTCAATCAAGAGAGAACCCACCACCTATAATTAGATTCACAAATATGAATAAATTTTAATATCTATCTATTGAGGTCTACTTCAACACCAAATTCATTCTCCTTTTCATCAAAGTTAGCGGGTCATTGAGCAATCCAAATGCAAAGATGTAAACAATGCCAGTATTAACATTGAAGTAATAATTCCTTAAATGTCTTACTGATGTCCCTATTTGATTGGCCAGTGCTCTATTTGTTATATTGCTGATATCAAAATAGAATGATAGTGGTAATTCAATGCATCTACAGCCTCAACAACATGGTAGCATTGATCCAATAACAGAAAATACATTACAAATGCCAAGCTCACGATGGGATAAAATAAATAGTGTATAAAACAATATATGGTGCACAATAGCAGCAAGCATGCAATGACAACAATAACATTGCATGATGCCCAAGCTCAAATTCAAAACAGTAAGTGTATTAATGTATGATCTAATAGCAGCAACCTCATTGATTATTACCTTTCACTCCTCCATCATTATAGAAGAGATAACTACCTACAACTCAATATAACAAATAGAGCATCAGCCAATCAAATAGGGACATGAGGTGCTCAAACAGTGAGCTCATAAATAATGCATGATGCCCTAGCTTACAGCCCGTGAGCCATCAAGACATTTCCTCATGAAATGATCATAAACGGGGAGTACCACATAGTGAATATCAACAACAAAACAAATAAAGAGAGATCAAACACTTCACATAATGCTTTGAAGGTAATAGCAACGATGCCCTAGCTCTCAAAGCTCGCAAGTCATCGAGCATTCCAAATGCAAAGATGTAAACAATGCTAGTATTAACATTGAAGTAATAATGTATTAAATGTCTTATTGATGTCCCTATTTGATTGGTCGGTGCTCTATTGTTATATTGTTGTTATCAAAATAGAATGGAAGTGGTGATTCAATGCATCTACAACCTCAACAACATGGTAGCATTGATCCAATAACAGAAAATACATTACAAATGCCAAGCTCACAATGAGATGAAATAAATAGTGTATAAAACAATATATGGTGCACAACAACAACAAGCATGCAATGACAACAATAACATTGCATGATGCTCGAGCTCAAATTAAAAACAGTAAGTGTATTAATGTATGATCTAATAACAGAAACCTCATTGATCATTATCTTTCACTCCTCCATCATTATAGAAGAGATAAATACCTACAACTCAATATAACAAATAGAGCACTGACCAATCAAATAGGGACATGAGGTGCTCAAATAGTGAGCTCATAAACAATGCATGATGCTCTAGCTTGCAGCCCGTGAGCCATCAAGACATTTCCTCATGAAATGATCATAAATGGGGAGTACCACATAGTGAATATCAACAAAAAAATAAATAAAGAGAGATGAAACACTTCACACAATGCTTTGAAGGTAATAGAAATGATGCACTAGCTCTCAAAGCTTGCGGGTCATCAAGCATTCAAAATGAAAAGATGTAAACAATGTCAGTATTAACAATGCCAATATTAAATCTTGACATAGAATTCGATATCAACCTATCATATATCCATTCCAAATGATATAACTCCATTTGAATAAACATACATGCCAACCATTTGACCAAATGTCCATATGAAATCTAGAGTAATACATTAATTTTATAGTGAATTCATGATTTATAATGCCCCTTGATTTATAGTGAATTAATTTTGTAGTGTAATTCATGATTTATAATTCAGTTGTAGAAACTCAATGTGTTTGAACTCAAGAATACACCTTACTTGGTTTCCTACAAAGCCTTTGGCAAAATTTGTCAGAAAATTAAAAGTTTGGTGAAAGTAAGTGTATAAATGAAGGATGAAACATATAGCAAGCTATGATAAGCTATGAGAAGGTGACATGAAGCTAATGAAAGGATGCATCTCCAATTTGTTTCGTAGATATATACATTAATTATCTTGTTAGATAATACAAGGGAATTCTATCAAAATAGGGAGACAATCGCTAGATTGTTGTCTAACTTTCAAAGAGAAGGCGATGACAAATGTTATTGTCCATGCAAGAGTTGTAACAGCTTAAAGACAAGAATAATCAAAATACAAACAACAAAGAGATATTGTAGGGAGAATGGTCACATTGAAGGGGGGTTTGATTATAATCTAGTGGTAAGTTGTTTGTTATATTGTTTTCACAATTAATATACATATAAACCATGGAAGGGGGTTTGATTATCATCATTTTTATATAGGCCGATATCCCCAGTGTGAATATAGAGGAACATGGAGGTGGGAGTATTGAAGTTGAAGATCATGATCCCATGGAAGATGAGGATCATGCACCAAAAAACACATTTGAAGATGATGGTATGAATGCATTAATCTTTGACACATTTGGTACTGGTGCTGCTGGTGTTGCTGTTGATGATGTTGATTATGATTATGATGAGGATGACATTGACATTGTCCATGATATATCTTTACTTGAGAAGGAGAACATGACCCTTTATGAAGGCTCCCAATCTACTCTTCTCTCTGTTGTATTGTTGTTTATGAATTTGAAGGTTATGAATGGGTTATCCAACATAGCAATGTCATGTATGCTAAGGTTTGTCATATATGTTATTATAGTCTATAAAAGGTGAAACATGTACCATTAAGATTGTTTATAGTAACGAATTATATTATTTGTTGCATATTGATAGGTGAGTTTCTGTTACCACCATCAAATGTTCTCCCTCGCTCGTACTGAGAATTATGTGCCACTATGAAACATATTGGAATGGAGTATCAAGCAATAGATGCTTGTCCCGAAGATCATATTATTTATCATAAAGAACATGAAAATGCAATAGAATGCCCTGAATTCCATACGAGTAAATATCGAGGTGATCAAGTGACAAAAAAGGTGTCTCGCAAGGTTCTTCGTTACATCCCCATTATTCCACATCTAAAATGATTATTCAGGTGCAATAGCTTGTTACAATTTATGGATTACCATGCACATGGCAGGAGTTGAGATGACATTATTCAAATGTCTGCAGATGGTTCATCATTTATAAACATAAAGGAAAAGTGGCCACACTTTAAAGAAGAACCTCAAAATCTCAAGCTTTCTCTAGCATCAGACGATGTCAATCCGCATAGAGAGATGAGATCCATTTACTCACTGTGGCCTATTTTTTTATAAACAATAACCTTCCTCCATGGATGTCAATAAATAGGGAGCACATTATGTTGGTAATGATTGTTCTAGGTATCTTATTATTTTATAGTTATCTACATGTAATTACAAGTCTTGGAGTGAAATAGCCACAATAATTATTTGATATTTTTGTTAATTCAACTAGGTAAGTACCAAGTGAAAGATATGAATGTATATATTGCACCTCTTATCGATGAGTTGTTGGTGTTATGGAATGGTTTCACTATGTATGACATCTCTAGACCAATTGGTCAAAGACAATTTCAATTCCATGCAATGCTTGTGTGGATAATTCATGATGCTCCAGGGTTGACACATTTATGTGGTATGTTATGGTGAATTCTAGTTGTACGTGATAATTCAAATTCTAAAAATATACATATTTAATCCAATTGTATCATTATCTTGTAGGTCTTCAAACAAAGGGAAAATTTGCATGTCTAATGTGTGGTCCAAAGATGAAATCTCGTCATTCCAAAAGTTTAAGAAAGTAGGTGTTTGATGAGTGTAGGCACTTCCTCCCCATAAATCATAAGTATCAAAGTGTGGAAAGACATCTTTTCAATAGAAAAGAAGAGACTACATCAAAGCCCCAAAGAATGAAACCTCACTTATGGCAGTTGCAATATAATAGAATTCGAGGTAATATCATTCCACCTAATGGTTGATGCTTGAAAATTATATATTTTGATTGTGTTTTGTTGGCTAATTATGTAGTTGATGATCTTGAAGGTCGTGAAGGCATCACTGACCAGCTTCCAAAGGGACTAAAATGTTATCCTAGAGAATTTAGTAGGCTGCCCTACTATGAGCAACTACAAATTGTGCATTTATTTGATACTATGCATATTGGAAAGAATGTAACAGAGACACTGTGGAAAATATTGGACGGAAGGCGTGACAAAAAAAAACTTGGCAAAATTTGTAGTGACATTCATGATAACAATCATGCAATGAAAAATATCAGTGAATCAAATAGAAATAGAGATTAGATTAATGCAAGTGCTCTTCCTTAGTTATTAACAGAGAAACAAAGTAATGCCATAAAAGAAGTCATCCAAAAAATTTGATTTCCTATAAGATTTTCTATGGATATAAGCAATCTCATATCAAAGAAAAATGATTTTGGGTCAGGGATGAAAACACATGATTGGCATACCTTCATCAAGGTAAGTCATAGTATTTTGTATTTACAATATATTTGTGTAACTACATTCAATTTTCATTGTATGAAATGATCAGTTGACAATTGTTGTGTGTATTTTCTACCCCTATCTCTCCTAGAGAACTTTGACAATAATATCAAAAAAGTGATATATGATCTTGGAAAATACACGAGGTAAGCAGTGATATTTGTTCAATATATCAAACAATAATATCAAACAAGTAATATATTGTACAGTCTCATATTTATATATTTATGTGTCTTGAATCCCTTGTAGGTGGTTGTCATCTAAAGAAATCCATAAAGAATATATAAAATATTGGAAGAAAAGAATTTGTCGACTAATGTGTGAAATGCAAAAGTGTTTACCTTTAACTTTTTTCAATGCACAAGAACACTACCTCATACACCAAATTGAGGAGATTGAATTGTGTGGACCTGTACATGCTAGGTCAATGTGGATGGTTGAGAGACAGTTGAAATTTTTGAAGGGTTTGGTACGACAAAGAGCACGTCCCAAGGGTTCTATGGTTGAGGGATATATGGTATACTAGATAATGGTGTACGTTACTCAATATCTTCCTAATCTTGCAGCAAAGACCCATATAGATTGCATTTGGGATCTCAACTCCATTAAAAAATTCAAAGGGGAGTACTTGGTGGGAAATAATAGATTTAGGAAACTAAAAGGTAATAAATTATGAGATGTTATTGTAGTTAATTAATTCTTAATCTTCAAAATAAATCTATTGTAAGTCATCTATTTACTTTTGTACAGTTGCTAAAGAGTGGGATCCAATACATTTATTTATTGCAAGCAATCAAGATTGGATGATGGTATGGATTGAATGATGTCACCATGATGGTCATAGATTAACATGGGAATCCATGTCTTCATTGGTTATCCAAGCTCATCGTAATGGAGATCCCAATGTTACACAAAAGGAAATAGATTTAACATATAGTTTAAGAGATCACTAGGTATTTATAAATTTGTTAATTAATCAACTGTATGTTTTTCAATTCGAGATGCAATAATTTATACATGTTTGACATTATTGCTGGTGAAAAACCATAAGGCTATGTTATGCAATGGTTATAATTTTTGCATCAAAAAGTTGGATGGCACGAAGATAACTTGTGATTTTGGGATAAGTGCAGTGTTCCAGGTGACTAATATTTCATCTAGAAATGACTTACATCCTGGAGAGTTGCAAAATTAATACTATAGTATTTTGGTTGATATACTTGACTATGACTTTAATTCATTCAAATTAGTTCTCTTTGTTGGGAAATGGTACATACTACGACTCAATAAAAATGATCCTGATAGAACTGTTATTGAACATGACAATGGATTTCCAAAGATTAATACAAGGTTGTTTGAGCCAGTTGGAGAAGAGCCCTATGTTCTTCCAAGCCAATGTGAGCAGGTATTTTACTCAGAGGCTCCACATAAATTGGGTTGGTCATTTGTTGTTAGACATGATCCAAGAGGAAGGTCGATAAAGTATAATGTGATAGAAGAAGATACTGAGGAAGATGAAGAAGTGGAAGATGATGTAGATGATGATCACAATCGAGAGCTAGTCGAAGAAGAATATGAAGAAGAAGATGACGATGATGCTGCTACTAATGATGATGATGATGACGCTATTGATGATGATGATGATGATGATGATGATGATGATAGTGGTGGTGATGATGTCATCGATGACAATGATCTTGATGATGAGATGGATGAAGAAGAATATCAATGATATGAATGAAATGTACAATTATGTCAGATTTTCACATGTTTTAATGATTTTTTTATATGTACTACTCTTATTCACCTTGTTTTATATGTCCTACTTATATCTTTGATCTTTTGTTAAGAAAAATTTCATTCTAAAAGAGTGTATTTAATCTCTATATGCTTAAACAACCTCACTAGTTAAGGCTATTCTCATTTGTAGTGGGCATGAAAAGAATCAAATCACTTGAAAGACACCAGTATTTAGACATGCACAAATTAGGTATTTTTTTAATATCAATGCATTTAATCTAAATACTATCTTATGAGAGTTGCTTCTGCTAATTTTCTATTTCCTTGCACATCAATGATGTTAAATCATAGGGTATTCTCTTTGTTCCCTACATGGTTGTCTTTGGTTTGTCATTTTGTTTTGAGTGTCTAGTGATTTAAACCAAAGACTTCAACTTAGCCAAAAAATGTGCAAGTCTACATTAATATGTTTCTTTTTATTTGTTAGAAATAGGGAATACTAAGAGGGGGGGGGGGGGGTGAATCAGTATTCTACAAACTTTTAATTTTGCCCAATTATGGATATAACAGATTATCTTAGTGCATGCATAACATAGAAAACTAAACAATATGCATAGAAATAAAAGAAAAGAACTCATAACACATTATTTATTCTCGAGGAAACCCTGGCCAAGGGAAAACCCCGATGGGGATGGTACCCACAAAGAACCACTAATCAAAATTATCTAGTTAAGGATGTTGACCCTGTTAGGAGTCTATTTCATGTATATAGTGTCTTAGTCCTGATTAAGGGACTATAGGCCTTGTTAGAAGCCTCAACCATGTTAGAAGTTGGTAGTACAAAATATGATTACCAAATGAGCCCACTGCCCAAACAAGTAATATAAAATATTCACTAATTACAAAAATAGGTCAAGGTACATAACCTTATTCTACTTGCAACTTTGCATCAATATCTCTTCGCTGCTCTTTCACTATCGCTATTTCATACATATCATATATTTCTTGCACTTTCTTACCTTACATCTTTATACAAGTTATTAAGATTAATAACTCTTACAGTTGGCTTACATAATACAAAATATATTTACCCAAGGTTTAACATCTAGGATGCCATCCTTTTATATTGTTAAGTCATTATTTTGATAAACAAAATAATCCCTTAACTCTTTACCAATTCTGTCTTGTTGGCTTAACATTGTCTTCAGTAAAACTGTCATAACTTCTTCCGTACATGTCGTACTAACTTGCACTCTCAGGTGAGTCTTCAATAGTCACCACATTATCTATGTTCAAGTACGCAGGCACTGAAATTACTCCAATCAACATTGCCAATCAAAACTATCTTCGGATACACTGGCAAAAACATTGTCTCATACTTAGACAATTTTGCATTGCACTTTTTCGTACTTGTTCTCTAACCTATGCAATCTTCATGTAGAACATATGTTTCCATAATGAAAATGTCTATGTATCCAACTCAGCCAAATTTCCAACAATCTCCCCCTTTGTCATTTGTGGCAACATATGAGAAAATTGGCTAATTCTTAGTCTTCAAAATCTCAAAATTGTGGCCATCATAAAAATTATGTATATATTGTCCTTATGACTCCATAAATATTATAAACATATAGTACTCCACCTAAGAGTATGTATCATTATCAATTTTCTACTATATATCTCTCCCCCTTTGACAACATTGACAAAAACAAGGTAAGGAGGGTGACAAAACTATGTTCAAACAAGAGTGTTATACCTTGATTCAATATTGAAAAGCCGGTAGGCTTGCAACACAATCTACAAAGTTAATCTTCATGGCCTCTAACTCTTTCTCCCATGCCTTATTAATTGAATTTGCAACACTAAGTAGTGCGCACAATCCATAAGATGCAATTTCACATGCTTGGAGATTCTCAAAACTAAACTTCTAAAAAGATGTCATGGATGAAAGACATTCTTCCAACTGTCCTTCAACAATGCTCAATTTTATGGAAACATGCTCTCTTAAAAGAGTGAATCTCTTCATATTTCTATCCTTGTCATCTTGTAAAATTCTTATTTCATCATAAATCTTGCATATTTTCTTCTCAACATCAAGTACCTTCACATTAGGGCTTAAAAGAAGGTTTATCTCAGTTTGAATTTTTGCTTTCTTAGTCTTCATCTTTTGAACTTCCTCTTCTATTAGGTTCTCTGATTTTGTACACTGAATGTACAGAGATTTTCCTCTTTCTAAATTCTTTCTCAAATCTTTTATGCAGATATCAAGATTGTTGATATCATTCCTAATGTTCTGACTTATATCCAAAAGTGTTTTGGCCTCATAGGCTACTTGAGCCTTTACCTTTGCTATATCAGATAAGTTGGTAAACTCATCATCAAATGTGTTCATCACTTTCTTTGCTCTTTCCACAGGGTCAACTTCTGCAATTTGTGTGGTTACAATGCCTTGTAACTTCTCAGTAAGCTCCTTCAGGCATCCTTCAAGGCTCTTTACCTTCTTGTTCTTTCCAATAATTTTGTTCAAAGATGTGATCAATTCCATTTGATCATCATCATCTACTTCCTTTCCCAAATTCTCAAATATAGAATCAATCTGAGTTTTCTTACCAGTCTCAGGTGTAAGACTGACTTCTTCTAGGGTGGGAACAGATACTTGTTTCTCTATCACTTTAGGTTCTTCAGTTCTGGTTTCTGTTTTCTCTTCTCCTTTGGCACTGTCCTGCTCTTCAAAAGCCGAATTGTCAAAAAAAATTTCAAGGTTCTTAAATAGGTTATCATCACTATCCAAAGTGATCCTTGTTCCTTCAACATTCATAGCTTCATCCTCAATATTGATGGCTAGTGGAGAGGGAATGTCCTACTGTTCTGCTTCTTCTGCTTGCTCTATAGGTTCAACTACAACTGATGGATTTCCAGCATTCTCTGTCATAACCTTAATAATTGCTTGTTCTATTTCCTTGTTGATTTCTTCATACTTACCTCCCATAATTTGAATAGTTCTCTTCTTGGTTCTCAAATGGGTGTTCAGATCCTTCATGATCTATTTGAAGTGTTCTTCATCTCTCACATCACATAGCTTTTCTTACAATATTTTCTCTTATTGTTATGTCTTCCTCTGATGTTCTTTTCTTTTATTTACAAGCTTCTTAAACAAGTCATCAGGTATCTTACCTTGAATTGTATCAAATTTCTTATCAGACAAAATCATATGCTTCACCACTACATTTTCTAGATTCAATCTCTCTACATAATCATATAGATCATAATATTTATTCATCTTTGTAAAGTCTCCATCTTGAATAATCTGTTCATTAACTTTCTCAATTCTAGGTTTCCAAGTTTTCTTCTTAACAGGAGTATCTTCATCATCTTTAATCTTTTCATTTTTCCTTGGAATTGGTGGCACTAATGTCTTCTGCCTCTTACCCGGTCTAGTAGGAATTTCTTTCATTCTTTTACTAGGTGTATAGGAGGATGATCTAGTGGATTTTGTTGCTTCTTGATCTTTCTCCGTTTCTTCCACTTTTACCTTTACTTGTGTCACTTCTTGTTGTACTGCAACTCATGATAAAGGTGGCACATACAAAACTTCTTTTTGTCCAATTTCTCTGACTTCTGTTGCTATCTATTTGGCTATCAAGAACTCATGCTCAGTCATTCCTGTATCTTTTAGTATTTTCTTGATTGTACTTTCAACTCTTTTCTTTGACTATTTCTCTTCAAGGATAGTATTTGCGAAGTTGAAGTTCTCCTCAAAGGTTCCAAACCTATTACTGTGAATGTCCAACTTGCTCTTAATTAGTCTACTCATATTCTTCTGTCTCAATCTCAGAGATTTCATAGCCAAGAGGGTCTATGAACTCTACTCTAGGTTCTACTGCTTCAATGTATGTAAAGTCAGTATCAACCATGAAACATATCTCATTTTTATACTTTTCTACAAGAGACTGTGGGATCCTTGTTCTGCTTGTCATCAAATTCTGAAATGTTTTGATTACTAACACTGCACTTTCATTTACTTTATCAATAACATGCCTCATATACACTTTGTTAATCCTTTCCATTGTGGTTTGGCCATCATTCCAATCATTACCAATGGTGTAAGGAAATCTTCTCAAAAAATGGAAAAACAAATAGGTGATTAATGATGAGAATCTAAACTATGAATACTTAGTCTTCTTTATCTTTTCCAAATTTTCAAACAACCGAATTCTCAAAATCTCACACATATCAACTTGTACTCTATCAACACACATTAAATATGTTGCATGAATCATTCCTCATGAATTAGGTCAACTGTGATATCTATCACTCTGTCATCTCGATTTCATGATTTAGGGCTTGCGTAGAGGGTGACCCCACAATAGTGGGTTACACTTTTTTAGAGATGTTGATTTTTGCTGAAATAACACATTTTTAATAAAATATGATTATTTAAGCCTTCAGAGGTTATATTTGAAGGAATTAATTATAAATGGTTTTCTCAAAGCCTCTTAGATAAAAAAAAACATTAATATAACATCTATACTCCTCATTCATACCTACAATGGAGTCTCCTTCGCACCTATTAAAATGCTCACAAAAAATCAATTTGAGTTTATCTTTTGGCAAATCAAATGAATCCATTTGATAAATATATCTATGTAGTAAGGTAATATTGAGAAACATCTTTCTACTGATTATAATATTAATATATATTAAGTTTATTATGACTTTGTATTTTTAGTTTTACTAAACATTGATATTTCACCATATGTCTACCTCTATGTTTGATGCTTATGGAAAAATAGTAAATGTGAGAAAAAAAATTCTAAAAAATATCTATACCCTAGGTATTGAAGTTCTCTTTCTATCAAAAAAATTAAAAATGAAATTGGACAAATACACGATAAGTTATAACCTATGTAGTCAAGGTATGTCAAAATTACAGTTTAGTGAACTTCAAACATTAATAAAATATGAAATAATCATGATAATTTCATAAAACCAATTGTATGCCTTCCATATGGATGTAACAAAACTATATTAGAAAGAATCACATTGATATCTATTTTAGAAAAAAAGTTATGCTCTATGAAAACAATGTAACTATTTGAAAATGATATTTTTAGCAACATACTAGTTTTTGTGGGAGAAAGAAAAAACCATTCAAATAAATTCAAAAATAAAAATAAAAAATATATTTAGAATCTAAACAGAAAATCCTAAAAGACTCTAATTTACTTCATCTTACAATTTAAAATGGTTTAACGACAATATGCATCTGAATCTGAAAGTTTTTTTCAAAATGTAGAGTTCAATGTCTGTTCAGGCCAAAAAGTGTAACCCACTATTGTGGGTTCACCCTAGATTCGGCACAAAAATCCTTCACCAAATCCTTGCAAAATAATTTCAATCACTGCTCTTTGATATCCTCAACACTTGTATTCACTTTAATGATCAAATAATACCGATCATAACCTTTTATCATTTCAATCTTACATAGATCTGACATCGCATTCAGTTCTTTTGCCGCTTCTTTCCAAAAAGTTGATTCTGTTAACCTGCAAAACTTAAAACTCCTTGTGATCTCGCAAAACATAATAGTTTTCTATGTGCTCTTAACCATAGCATCAGTACATCATATAATACCTTGCATTAACTATGCAAGACTCAATTCATCATATATCAACTTCTACACTATTCTAAGTTCCTATTCTACTGTAATTTTCATGAATTAAGTACTTTTAGATGGGTTAGGTAGAGATTCATTCTTACCACTTGATACTTCACCTTTCTAATTACCTTCAATGCTGAATATGTCTCCTTGATCCGTGCTTTTAAAAAAATTCACTTTTTTTGAATTACTACAACATCCTTTCTGACTATTACTTGCATCTTCATTTCTTCTTGCATGACTTCTAGGGTTAGGATTAGGATGAAAAACTCTATTGTTCATTCTGCAAAACCTTGCTATATGTCCAATCTTGTTACATATCTGACAAACTATTCCATTGTTTCCATATCTTGGTCCAGGCTAATTTATCTATGATCTACAATTTCTAGCAATGTGTCCAACCTTGTTGCATCTATAACATACTACTCCATTTCTTCTGTTCATATCTTTAGTAGGTTTCTTATCTGCATGGTTAGTATTTATAAACATTCTACTACTATTGTTATTCTCAACAAATTTAGGTTTTCTGCATTCAATAGCTCTATGTCCAAAACCATGACAATTATAACAATAACCATTAAGAGGTTTAAATTGCTTACCTGTGCAATCTTTCTTCATATGACCAAAAGTATTACAAGAAAAACATCTACCTTTTAATTCTCTTTGTATACCTTTAGAAGACTCCTCTCGCTTAGGTGGTTCTTCTTCTTTAGGTGTGTCTTCAGATTTGTCAATTTCATCAGATTTCTTTTCATCTACGCTTTCAGTCATTTTCAGATCCGGTTCCTTGCTTTCTTCACTTTCTTTAATTGTGTTGAATCCAAGACCAGTTTTATCATAGAATGGTTTTTGATAAGACATTTGTTCATCAATCTTCTCACTAGTTGAATATAGTCTTTCAAGTTGCTGCTTAGATTGAGTTAGTTCACCTTTCACAATTGTATTGTATTTTTCAAGTTTGGTATACTGCAAGTTGACTTTGTTAAGTTTAGATGTTACTTTACCAAGTTTAGATTTTAGTCTTGCATTTTCAAGCTTCAAATTTTCATTCTCAGATTTCAAATTTGCTTCATTCTTGCCATTTCCATCTTTCAGACTTAGCTTCAGATTTGCTATCTTCAATTTATGTTTAAGGATCTCATTTTCTTTTTCTAAGTTTTCATCACAATCTTCAATTTGTATTTCAGATTCCTTTTCTGATTTCAGATCTTCCAACTTGTTTTTCAGTTTCTCAATGAGGTTCTTAGCATCATCATATTTTCCTTTCAGAGTGTCTGTTTCTTCAATAAGCATATAAATCTGTTCAAGATCTTCTTCAAGATTTTTCTGTAGCTGATCCATATCCATAGAGATCTTACTCAAGCTACTAGGCTTTCCTTGAATAATTCTTTTCTGAGTAACTAAGCTCTGATACCAATTGTTAGAAATAGGGAATACTGAGAGGGGGGTGAATCAGTATTCTACAAACTTTTACTTTTGCCCAATTATGGATATAAAAGATTATCTTAGTGAATGCATAACATAGGAAACTAAACAACATGCACAACAATAAAATAAAAGAACTCATAACACATTATTTGTACTCGAGGAAACCCTAGCCAAGGGAAAACCTCAGCCAAGGGAAAACCCCGGTGGGGATGGTACCCACAAAGATCCACTAATCAAAAGTATCTTGTTAAGGATGTTGATCCTGTTAGGAGTTTATTACATGTATATAGTGTCTCAGTCCTGATTAAGGGACTATAGGCCTTGTTAGAAGCCTCAACCCTATTAGGAGTTGGTAGTACAAAATATGATTACCAGATGAGCCCACTGCCCAAACAAGTAATATACAATATTCACTGATTATAAAAATAGGTCAAGGTACATAACCTTATTTTTCTTGCAACTTTGCACCAATATCTCTTCGCTGTTCTTTCACTATCGCTATTACATACATATCATATCTTTCTTGCACTTTCTTACATTACATCATTACATCTTTATACAAGTTATTAAGATTAATAGCTCTTATAGTCAGCTTACATAATACAAAATATCTTTACCCAAGTGTTAACATCTAGGATGTCATCCCTTTATATTGTTAAGTCATTATTTTGATAAACAAAATAATCCCTTAACTCTTTACCAATTTTGTCTTCATATTCTGTCTTGTCGGCTTAACACTGTCTTGAGTAAAACTGTCATAACTTCTTCCGTACACACTGTATTGACTTGCGTTCTTAGGTGAGTCTTCAATAGTCACCATAGTATCTATGTTCAAGTGGGAAGACACTGAACTTACTCCAATCAACATCGAATCAAAACTATCTTCGGATACATTGGCAAAAACATTGTCTCATACTTAGACAATTTTGCATTGCGCTCTTTCATACTTGCTCTCTGACCTGTGCGATCTTCATGTAGAACATATGTTTCCATAATGACAACATCTATGTATCCAACTCAGCCAAATTGCCAATATTATTGTAATTATAATTAGTATAAATGAAGAAAATAATGACAATGCAATATTTGTGATTATGCAATATTTATTGAAATAGCGTCGATGACTTCGGTCAATGTGCCTATGTGTCAATGTGGTATTGGCCCATGCATGTTGAAGATGTCACACACAACAAGTAATCTTGGGTGTCAATTTTGGGTTTTCCCTAATAGGAAAAAGGTTTGGATATGTAATTATATTTTATGTTTAAAAATAATGTGACAACTAATCATTTTATGAAGAACTAATGTACATTTGGGATTGCAGGGATATAGTGGATGTCAATACTTTCAGTGGGTCGATGAAACCAAATTTACATCTACCCCATCTACATCTATACGTGATGTAGGAAATGTGTGCAACTTGTGCAAGGCTCGAGAGGCAGCTAGTATCATCAAGATTACTTTAATGGCAAAAGCATAAATCATATTTCTATGATGCCTTCTTTGTGTAGTTTGTGCACTACTTTGTTGGGACCATATGCATAAATGTGGTTAACATAGGGCTATTGTAGATACTGAATTTTTGTTTTAGAATTTGTAGTAGATACATTGGACATATTTTGACATATTTTGCAAAGTCATCTCCGAATGACATAACCAAATCACGAGCAGGAATAAAAGACCTCAACTCACCAAACCACTTTGCAAGTTGATCAAGATCTGAAAGTAACGCAACCAGCTCGAACATGATCTACAACCAGCTTGAACCAGATCTGCAAGAACATCATTCTAAATTGATACCAAATCAATTGATATATATATATATATATATATATATATATATATATATATATATATATATATATATATATATATATATATATATATATATATGTTTCTAAAAAATACTGATTTATGTCGCAACTACGATGACAACAAAAAGCGACGGCTATCTACTAGAAACATCTGACAGACAGCCCTTGCAAGTACAACACCACTGTCGACAAAAACCTAAAAGTGACGGATATCTATCAGAAACATCTGACAGCTATTCTTCACATGTACAACATCATCATTGCCAAAAAATGCAAATGATGGCTATCTGTTAGAATATTATAATGGGAAACTATCGCATGCACAGCATCGCTGTCGGCCAAACACTACAAATGATAACTATCTATTGTAAACTTTTGATGGGTATTCGTCGCATGTACAACATCATTGTTAGCAAAAAACTACAAATGATGGACATCCGTTGTAAAATTTTGATGGGTATCCATCACATGTATAGCATCTCTGTCGGCAAACAAACTACAAATGATGGCTACCCATTGGAAGATTTTGACGGGTTGCCGTCGTTTGTAGTTTTTTTGCGACGGATGGATGTTGAAATTGCGACATCCACAAATAGCCCTTATGATATATTTTCCTTGTTGGCACCCCCTTTTTGCAATGACTGTAGTCATCGTAATTAGGACGCAAATCGTAGCCATCATTTTTTTCGACTACAAAACTGTGACGACAGGTGACATCTTTTTATCGATGGTATACTGTTAGAATTTCAATGGTCTGCCATCGGAAAAAGGTCTCAAATGTACTATTGGCTACTAGGCTCAAGGATGCTTAAACACTAATTGGGCACAATAATCCTTCAATTAATGAGAAATGGAAAAGGGGATAATGGATAAGGAGATACAATATTTAGGGCCAAATAGAGGAAAAGATAGACTTTTTGTATGCATAGATTGACATAGATTTGATAGACAAATTTTGTTACCAAAAATGAAATCCATAAACTATAACTAAGCTATAGATTCAATTTGATGCTGATCCAGAGGGAATATGTTGATTGGATCAATTTATTCCCTATACTTTTTGATGATTTTAGTTGCTGACTGTAACCAAGATCCTGAACTTTCCAGATGTAATCCTAAAACTAGTGCCACCCATTTCTGCACACATATTAGAGGAAAATTATTATGTAGAGAGGGGTTTACCTCAGTCAAACTTTGGTTTGGAATCAATCATGAAATTGAACTAAAATATGCTTAAAATGAAATCATACTGATACAAAAAGGAAGCTAGATTAGAAACATACAATGTCTTGTACCTTGGCGATGCATTGCTTCTTTGATTGTGAACACAAGTGTTCATGCAATAGCTTGAATCCAAACAAAAATCTAAAAGGAAATCATGAAAGACATGCCTTATACAATTAACATTGTATTTTATCATAATATTGATTTAGAGAGGAAGAATGACTTAAATTCTTGAAAATTTGGATGCTTGAATGCTTGTGAATGAATCTTTATGCTATGATCTTCATCCTTGATGGTGATCTCCTCTACTTGGCCTTTAATGAGGGAGATAAATTTGCTAACATACAGAAGATTGCCTTGAAAATGTCTTGAATGCTTGAGATGATGAAGATCTTGATCTTGCTCATGAGTTCTTCTTATTCTTGTTCATGGTTATCAATGCTTAAACCCAAATAAGGAGAGGTAGGCTGCTTATATACCCCTCACAAACATTTTAGAGCTCAAAACTCAAAGAGGGTTGACAAAAATTTGGATTTCTCACTTAAATTTTAAGACAAACTCGTAATTTAAATTTTGAAGCAAATATTAGGGAATAAGTTGAGTAGGTTGATTTGTTCCCACCTAAAAGCATTGAAATTTGGCCCACGAATCCTTATTGTGGAGGGGATGCCGAAATGGAAGGGGGAATTGGGACTAGAGTACTAGAAATTAATACACGAGCCCATAGATGAAAAAATGATGCCAAGCTAAGCGGGGAATTACACATTGATGCAATTCTAGGTTGGTACACTTATAATCTATAAAATGGTTACTTTTGTTTTGGTTTAGATCCATGCTTATAGAATGGATATGACATGTAAAACTAAATTTGGAAATGTAGAGGTGATCTAGAAGGAAATGAAATACTATATATTTGCATTAGTTTGAATATAGATTTGAAAATTGGTTAGATGAGGGTCATGTTTTTCTCGATCAAGCCCTTAAGTGGATTGATTTAATGATTTTCACAAAATGATTACTAAAATAGGAAGGCATGCACTATGTATTTGAGAACTTGCTAAATGAGGGTCATATTTCCTTGATTGAGCCTTTAAGTGGATTGATTCAATGTCTTTCACACAACGATTTAAAAAATCACTAAACATGCACTATGCATAAGATGACGATGCAATTAGGATTCTTTGTGATTTTTCTATGATACTCTCATGTGGATGCTCTTGTAGTGACTCCTCAATCTCTTAGGTGATTTACAAATAAATAAGGAATCTTTTAAAGACAACAAAACAATTCATACTATTCAAATATATATATGCATTAGGTTGACCAACAAAGAGAAACAAAAAGGTTGACAAAGATTCAAATCTAGATTTTGAATTTTAATGGTTTAAGGTTTAATATGTAGGTGGAAGTGACCTAGGTCAATTTTGCACTTGTAGGTTTGATCAAAGGTGATGACAAGGAGGTCCATAGATTAAGACATATTTATAAAGGTAATAAGAACATGATAAATTCATGATTCAATGCAAGAATTTGTCACGTCTATACTTGTTATTAGATTGATGATACTTTAACCAAAGTAGACCCAAAACATAAGAGAAAATAATACACTAAATTAACTTTCACCATTAAAATCATAGTACAGTACCAACTCATTCATTTATTTATTTTCCAAAAAATCAAGTATTTAAATAAAAAAATTAAGACCTTTTTTAGATATTCCATATACTTACACTTTTGATTTAATTTATTAATAATAATAATAAATTAATACAATAAATAAAATTACTTTAAGTCACTAAAATAAGTTTATAATTCTAATCTAATTTATTAGAATAATAAATTAACATAAAAATAAATTAACTTGCTAGTCAATAAAATATCTTCATTCATTTTTTCTTTAATCAAATCGTATTTGGCGAGTAAAAAGAAAAACTCCCTTTCAGTGTTTTCGAAAGTAGTTTGACTTCTTGTATGGGCTTGTTTGGTTGGGGAATCGGAAAATGATGCAAATCATGGTTATCCATAGCCTGGTTATGCAAACCCTGGTTATGCTTTTTTGGGACTGTTTGGTTGCCTTGGAAGATGGATTTGTAAATCCACATTCTCTGTTTGGT
This sequence comes from Chamaecyparis obtusa, assembly GCA_027943335.1. NCBI lineage: Eukaryota > Viridiplantae > Streptophyta > Pinopsida > Cupressales > Cupressaceae > Chamaecyparis > Chamaecyparis obtusa. The sequence goes on from BSBK01002852.1 coordinate 2,602,107, forward strand.
TGTCAAATTGAAAATAGGAATTGGAATTTATGAAATTCTCATTCTCTATTTGGTTGAACATTTTTGAATTGGGATTGGAATGCAGGTCTCCATATTCTCTATTTGGTTTTGCACTTCGAATTAGAATTGGAGTTTGGGTCTCCATCTTCTTCATTTGGTTGTTCATTTCAAATTGGAGTTGGAATATGACACCGATTTTTTTATATATATTTTTTAAAAATTAATTTATGATTAGTCCGTTTTGATATATTTATTATATTTTATTGACCTATGTTAATTATATTTATTATATTTATTTATATTTAATTATATTTATTATTTATTATTATATTTAATTATATTTATTATATTTTGTTAATTTATTATATTTATTTCAATTTTAAATTTTAAAGTT